>CP106723.1:55084223-57746261 GCA_025506655.1 Gossypium rotundifolium | reverse complement strand
TTGTAATCGGGCTCGATACCACTAAATGTAACAACCTCGACCCAACCCAAATGTTACTACGAATCGAGAATGTCACATCAAAGGCATATTTCAAAATGGTTTTACTAAGTTAAAATTTAAGGCCAAAAAGCCCAAAATCCTTGAAACTTGTTAAGTAATGATAAAAGCCCATGTTTTTAAGTAAAAGCCCATAAGTTAAAGTTATCTCAAAAATCATGTTTAAACTTAAGAAATTTATTTAAGTTTAATAATTATGTAAACAATTGAACAATGATAACAAAACACAAAATCTAAAGTCAAAACGTAGTACAAGGCCTTATTACAACCAACGAAAGTGAAATGATTAAAATCATGTCTTTTGAAACCAATAAGCAAAATTCCTAAGTATCTTGTAGTGTGGCCATCTCTGAACCCCCTCCTATGTCGAGCCGTCTACTGTGGATCACCTAAAACATTAATTAAAAAGGGGTGTGAGTTTCGAAACTCAGTGTGTACGACCCTTGGCAATCAATTCAATATGCAATTATCACATTGGGCCTGAGTCCTATCAAATTTGGTGGTCTTGGGCCTTAGCCCACAATGACCTCATATCATATCACATGAAAACAAGGTTATGCAAAACCCTCCCCCAAAGTCCATCCGCTACACACCATTTCACTTCCAACCCTACACTCTTGTAGGGATTTCTAAATCAACCCACCCATCCGTTACACTCCAAAGGTAGCACCAACAGCGACACTACTCAATGTTGCAGAAAAGGTGCTAATCATATAATGGGCTTAAAGCCACCGATGGATCCACTGTCGTCAAGTGACTATGTAACACCCCAAACCCGGCCTAGGTATTACGACCGGATCTGGTATGTCACATAGAAGGGATGTTTAAAATTGCGCGTTCGTTTAAAAAATTTTGTAATATTTTTTGAAACTCTGAGTTTTGTTGTTTGTGAAGAACTGATTTGTCTTTATGGTTTTCTTGTAAAAACGTTATTGTTATTATTTTCGAAAACTTGTTTATAACATAAAACAGATTTAGTGAATTGCGAAGATGTGATATTTTTAAAATAGTTATTGTCGTTTCATGAAAACCACGTATTTATAAGTTTAATAGTTATTAATGAAAACTTAAAAGAAAATAAACCAATGGCCTTATTACAAAATATTAACCCAAAATAAATAAACTTGAAATAAGGTAAAACTAAATTTACTAAGTTCACGAGAAATATTCTCGATGTATGGCCACCATAGAGTCCTCCACCGCTCCAAATCCTCTAACGTTGGGGATCACCTGCAATTTTAAAGCAGAGGGGTGAGTTATGAAAACTCAGTGTGTAATCTCCTAATCGGTCACTAACTGGGCCCGAGCCCATACGGAAGTAGACTGGGCCAAAGCCCATATGTAAAGCAGATCAATGAAACCCATCTGTAAGACTCAAGTCAAGCCCATAAAGAAGTAGACTGGGCCGAAGCCCATAACGAAGCAAACTGGGCTAAAGCCCTATTCGGTAACAATCTCAGCCTTAGCCTTATAAAACATGATCATGCAAACAAAATATGCAACCCAGCATCATAATCCATCCGCTACACACCACTCGTATCAGCTCAACACACTTGTGGGGATTTCTAAATCGACCCACCTATCTGCTACACACCAATAAGCAGACAAGCTGCTAATCACAGAATTTTTGGCAAAACTACCAGAATAACAGAATATACGTCGCATAGCAACTATACAGATTGTGGCAGAGCCACCAGAATATACTTCCTCCGATCATCAATATCTCAATCCCATGCAGAATGTCATGTATGCAAAGCATATATCAAAAATGATGTATGAAATAAATTGCCATCACAAACAATTAAACAGAATACACACAATCGTACTAATTAACCTCTAAGGGTATAACAGTAATTTACCCACCAATGGTATTTCAATAATTTACTCATCAAGGGTATTTCAGTAATTTACCCACCAAAGGTATTTCAGTAATTTACTCACCAAGGGTATTTCAGTAATTTACCCACCAAAGGTATTTCAGTAATTTACCCTCTAAGGGTGTTTCGATAATTTTACAAACTAGGGGTAATTCAGTAATTTTGCAAACCAGGGGTATTTCGATAATTTTGGAAACTAGGGGTATTCTGATAATTTTGCAAACTAGGGGTATTTTGGTAATTTCACAAACTAGGGGTATTTCGGTAATTTTGCAAACAAGGGGTATTTCGGTAATTTTGCAAACCAGGGGTATTTCAATATTTTTGCAAACCAGGGGTATTTTAGTATTTTCGCAAACTAGGGGTATTTCGATATTTTTGCAAACTAGAGGTATTTTGGTATTTTTGCAAACTAAGGGTATTTCGGTAATTTCGTAAACTAAGGGTAATTCGATAATTTTGAAAACTAGGGGTATTTTGGTAATTTTGCAAACTAAGGGTATTTCAGTAATTTTGCAAACTAAGGGTATTTTGGTATTTTTGCAAACCAAGGGTATTTCGATAATTTCACAAACTAAGGGTATTTTGGTAATTTTGCAAACTAAGGGTATTTTGGTAATTTTGCAAACTAAGGGTATTTTGGTAATTTTGCAAACTAGGGGTATTTTGGTAATTTTGCAAACCAAGGGTATTTCAGTAATTTTACAAACCAAGGGTATTTAGGTATTTTCGCAAACTAAGGGTATTTCAATAATTTTTCAAATCGAGATATTCTAAATAGAGATAACGATGCAAATGGGTCTAGGGCCCATTCTCAGCCCAAATGGACCCACACATTCGTGTGGCCTATTTAGCCCAAATCTAGCCACATATATGAGATTCACATAGACCAGTTCACTATCTACTACACAATCATACAATTTATTCATATAGGCCCACGGGCCCATTGGGCCCACTTAGCCCTCTTCGGCCCATCATGGCCCAAACAACGTCAACCCACAAGAATACTCATGGTGGCCTCGACTATCGCGTCGAAGCTCCCACACGTGCACCCGTACGCTCGTGTGGCTACCATTGCCGTGTGTCCGGCATTTCGGCAATTTTCGCTCTACAGCTAAAGTAGTACGGGATACACACCTGATAGGAGTCTCAAGCTAATCCGCGCTCTGAATGGCTCCAATGCCTATACGCCCACCAAGGTATGCCTCCTCTCCTTATAGACAACTCTATATATAGCCAACTTCTCACCTTCTTTCTAGCTAGCTTTCCGATGTGGTATCCCTTCTTCAGTAGAGTTTAAATCCAACACAAACTCTGGCCGTCCAGCCCGCAAAATAAATACTCCCCTGCTTGTCATAAGATTTGAACCCAAGCTCTCCCATCAGCCAATTCACACCACTTCCACTAAGCCACCAGCTCCTCTTGTGTCTAACATCATGCGCAACTAAATATAAATCTATGGGCCAAAGTCCAAGCTCAATTCAAAATAAATCAAAAAGAAATGCCAGCGCCAAGGCTTGAGCCTTGAACCCCTAGCTTCCTTGAGGCGTCACCTCCTTATCTCTCATGTGGCACCATTTGGCACTAGACCACAACTCCTTTTGTGTCATTTCTCTCCATATTTTATTCTTAAAGCCTACTTACTTACACTCAGAGTTTTATTCACTTAAAACCAAAATTTTTCTAAAGCAAAAGTTTGATCCCGAGACTTCATAGAAGCCCCCCAACATTCCAAAATCACTCACCTAATAGGTCCAACTTGCAACAATGTCGTTCTCTTATTCCCAAAAATTTTAAACGCTCAATTCCCCAAGGCCCAATGGGCCCAATCTTACTAGGCCCAACTTTGGGTCGTTACAGACTATGCGATCCTCAAATTCTTCCTCCGTACCATAATTTCCACCCATATGCATCCTAAACAGAATATCGTA
This sequence comes from Gossypium rotundifolium, assembly GCA_025506655.1. Classification (NCBI taxonomy): domain Eukaryota; kingdom Viridiplantae; phylum Streptophyta; class Magnoliopsida; order Malvales; family Malvaceae; genus Gossypium; species Gossypium rotundifolium. The sequence continues at coordinate 57,742,396 of CP106723.1, read as the reverse complement.
TGAATGCAACACGCACGTGAGTAACATCCATAAAACTCATACTCATCACATAGGGGTATTTTAGTCATTTCACAATCAAGGGTAATTTCATAATTCTACCCTACAGGGGTATTATCGTAATTCTACCTTATAAGGGTATTTAGGTAATTTTGCAAAATAGGAGTATTTTGGAAATTTTGTAAATCAGTGATATTTTGGTAATTCTGCAAATCAGGGGTATTCTGATAATTTTACAAATCTAAGGATATTTTGGTAATTTCCTGAGGGTATTTTAGTAATTTTTAAATCTAAGGATATTTCGGTAATTTCTAAATCAGGGGGTACTTGGTCCCTCTCAGGTTTTAGTTATAAACTTTGGCCCACTAACAAGTCCTTGCGACTAAAGCAAATAGGCACTATGCACCAGGTAGGATTCTAGAGAAGAGGAAGTGGGCCACTATAACCGCTTAAGTACCAAGCTCTCCCTAGATCCAATCCGAGACATGCATATGCCCGTTGCCACACTCTAACCCAGCAACTTGTCCATAGACATGTTTAATTATTAGAAGAGTTTTATGTTATTCAACAGTTTGTCAAACTAGGCCTAGAGTCAATTAAACCCTAACATATATTTCTAGAATCTCATAAAGCCCATTAAGCCCATTTCATGTCATATAGCCCATTAAGCCAATTTCATGCTCATATAGCCCATCAAACAAATTTCATGCTCATATATCCCATTGGGCTCAACTACGATCCAATCATACATCCGTTCATGCCAATTCATTATTCATGCTCACATATCAACCATTGTCATTTTGGGCCCACAAGTTCAGTAGGCCCATTTAGCCACTTTCAGCTTTTTGACTTTTTGGCGTTGCTGATATCGTGTGTGTAGTGTTTGTACACACCTGGTTACTGCGATGTGCTATTCTATCCTTGGTCTTGAACCTACAACCAACCAACCTTCAATCAACCACCCATAATTAATCAAAATATTTACCAAAAGCCGAAGCCTTACCGTAACCTTACCTTGTGCCACCGGGTTCTAATAGCCCTTCATTAGCTACTATTCGCGTATATCCTTTAGAACTACACTCAAACATATATAATCAAAACAAGTGACTCATATTCCAGATAAGTTACCCCTATAGGCCATACTTACATTCAGCCATCCATTTAACCATAATTGAGTCGAGAACACTTACCACTTTGCTAACGACCCTTACCTACCACGCTTACGATCTTTGAACCTTATCCTTGTTACCATAGAGTTAACGATAGGGAGAGGTTAGATAGCCCTTCGAATTTTAACAAAACACACTAAAGGAAAATTGATTAAGTACTTACCCAAGAAGCAATCGGCCCAAGAAGTATTTGGCTTTTGAGATTAGTATGGTGAGAGAGACAATTCGACACCAATAGGGAGAAGAAGAGGAGAAGCGATCGGCTAGAACTAAAGGTGAACAAGAGAAGGAATTTAAGAAGAGAAGGTATAGGGAATCTGGTTAGAGAGAAAACCAAAATTTTGGCAAGGGAATGATGGCTTTTTTTTTCGGTAAATGGAAGAATTTGGTTGAGACGTAGAAAACAAAAATTCCAAGAACCTCTCAAAGGGATTCGACAGCCTTTCTATTGCCAATAGCCAAATCTTACCTTCCCCCACAGTCCAATTTGGCACCAAGTCTTCCCACCTCTCATCTTCTAATTTTTCTCCATGATATCTCCATTATCTCATACAAAATTCCCTCCTTTATTAGCTCACAAGACCAATTCAAACACTTCAACAAAAGAGTCCAAATTCCACATAACTCTGGCCATCCACTATACAAAATAAACACTCCAAAAACACCTTACCACTACACGAACCTTGGACCTCTTCAAGCCACCTTGTAGCTCCCCAAGTGACGCCACCTTGCCACTGGGCCACAAGCCCATTTGAGTCCTATTTTCCCCCTAATCTGCTTAAGAGGCCTACTAGCTGAAGTCACAATTCCCTTGGGGCTAAAGCCAAAATTTTTCCTATACCCTTACTTGATCCCAGGACTTCTCCGACATCCCTAGACATTACAAATTCATTAACCCTCAAAGCCCACACGCCAATTGTCATTTTCTCACTCACTTAAACATTTTCAAAGATCCAAAGCCCAAAGCCCAATAGGCCCAATACCTCTAGGCCCAAATTCGGGGCGTTACAATAGTTATCTATTTCAGTTATCTAACTTTTATACACTTTTCAATTTAATCATTTTCTTCAATTTCACTATGCATAAGATATTCAATATATTTTAAAAGTTCATCTTCACTTATAATTAAATTCCATAATATACCTTAACATTTTCTTATGTAAATAAAAATTGATAAATATTACTAAATCCAATTTAACAAATTTTCACTTAGGTCTTAATAAGGTAAAGTGAAATTATTGAAGTACTTACTATCAAATGCTTGGGAATGAGTTCGTTTCTTTTGCTATATCATTTCCTTTATCAAGCCCTTATTGTTCACATCTCTTCTCTTTTTATTCATTAACAACACACAAATACACAAGATTTAATATTAAAACAACACTTACATGTTATTTCCAAACATTTTTAATATGATAAACATGAAATCTTTTAAGAAAACTTCATGTAACACCCCAAACCCGGTCTAGACGTTACGACCAGATCTGGAACGTCACAGGGAAAAGTTGTAAAAACGAATTTTGAAATCTTAAGAAAAAATCGTAAGTTTGAAAACTTTTCGTCTAGGGTGATGTTTTGAAAACAGTGGTTTGCAGTTTAAGAAAATTCTCGAATTGAGTTAAAACAACCATTTGTTATCTTTGTTGGCACTTGATAGAAAATGATTATTTTACATTACTTATGTTTTGAAAATTTCATCTTAACTTTCATGTTAAAATATAATAATGTCATAACTTAAATGAATAATAAATAAGGAAAACCAAATATTAACTTAAGAATGCGTTATTACATAACAAAATCCCCAATTAAAATAATTTGTAGAAAGGAAACGAGTTTACGAAAAGAAACATTTTATGGCTCTACAAGTCTGCCTCGGCTCCCAGATCCACGATCTACTGATTGCCTGTAAAATTAAGCAGAGGGGTGAGTCACCATGACTCAGTGTGTAAATCCTCTTATGTCACATAAATGGACTCAAGCCTAAATTCGCACATTGGCCTTAGCCCACTCAACATAGCATACACAAATATGAATGTAATGTGTTCCAGCCCAACCTAATTTTTCGTCCTTTACACACCACCTGTACCAGCCCATCACACCGTGGGGATTTCTACAATCAACCCTCCATCCGCTACACACCTCATATGTGGCACCAAGCCACTCGTGGTTCCAGACCACTGTGATATTATGTCACCATGAAAGAGTCACTATTAACATATGTGGGGCCAACCCACCGTGGTACCAAACCACCGTGACAATCCCTGATGAATGTATCTGGGGCCAACCCACTATGGTGCCAAACCACTAGGACAAGTCACTGAATCATATATATATATATATATATACGTGGTATTAAACTACCGTAGAACCATGCCACCGAGACATGGTCACCGAATCAGATATATGTGAGGCCAACCCACTTGTGGTACCAAACCACTATGATAGTCTCTAACACTTCCCCTTTCGCATCACATACCAAACCCATGCAAAACATGCATATCAAATGAATGCAACATGCTCTCAACAAAGTGACAGATTACAGCATATATTTTCATACCCGTTAATGAAACGTTATAATCACTTACCTGGTATTCCCAGCTTTACCCACAAGGGTATAACGACTTTCTAACCAGTCACTTCGACTTTTCAGCCCAAACAGTTAATAACACACATTAATAACAGAGTGTGAAATTTTACACACAATCACTCTAATCAACCCCTAAGGGTATAACTGTAATTTTACCTACCGAGGGTATTTCAGTAATTTACCTACCAAGGGTAATTTGGTAATTTCACAAACTAGGGGTATTTCGATAATTTTACAAATAAAGGGTATTTTAGTAATTTTACAAACCAGGGGTATTTCGATAGTTTTACAAACTAGTGGTATTTTGGTAGTTTTACAAACTAGGGGTATTTTGGTATTTTTACAAACTAGGGGTATTTCAGTAATTTCACAAACTAGGGGTATTTTGGTAATTTCACAAACCTAGTGGTATTTCGATAATTTTGTAATTCGGGTGTTTCGGTAATTTTGCAAACCAGGGGTATTTTGGTCATTTTACAAATCAAGGTTAACGACCCAAAAAAAGGTCCACTGTCGCCTCGAACAACTCAAGTATTCTAAACAGGGATAATGATGAGAATGGGCCTAAGGCCCATTCTTGGCCCAAATGGGCCCACACACTCGTGTGGCCCATTTAGCCCAAACCTAGCCACATATAGGAGATTCACATACTCTAGTTCACTATCTACTACTCAATCATACAATTTACTCATATGGGCCCCCGGATTGGGCCCACTTGGCGCCTTTTCAGGCTATCGTGGCCCAATAGCCCACACCTACAAGAATACTCATGGTAGCCTCGACTATCGCTCGAAGCGTCCATACGTGCGTTCGCACGCTCGTGTGGCTACCATTGTCGTGTGACCGGTATTTCGGCTTTTACCGCTCTACAGCTAGAGTAGAGAGAATACACACCTGATAGGAATATGAAGCTGCTAAACCGCGCTCGAGCACTCCTATGCCCAACGCTAACCAGGTATGCTCCTTCTCCTCCTAGACAGCTCTATATATAGCTAGCTTCTCACCTTCCTTCTTTGTATCTTTCCGATGTGGGATCCCTCCGTCAATAGAGTTTAAATCCAACTCAAACTCTTCCCGTCCAATCCACAAAATAAATACTCCTTTGCTTGTCATGAGATTCAAACTCAGGCTCCCTTGTAACTTAATCCATGCCGCTAGCCACTTGGCACAAGCTCCTCTTGTTTAACATCATGCGCAACTAAATATAAACCTATGGCCAAATTCTAAAGTCCATATAAAATGAAAACCAAAATGCAATAGGCAAGACTTGAACCTTGGACCTCATTCCTTCCTTTTGGCATCACCCCCTTCCCTCTTATGTGGCGTCACTTTGCCACTACACCACACACTCCACTTGTGTCATTTTCTCCACATTTTATCCTTAAAGCCTACCTACTAACTCCCAGGGTTTTATTCACCTAAAACCAAAATTTTTTCCTAAGCCCAAGTTTGATCCCGGGATTTCATAGAAGCCCCCTAACCTTCTAAAATCAATCACCTACTAGATCCAACTTGCATTAAAGCCGTTCTCTTGTTCTCAAAAATTTTAAATGATCCTATGCCTAAGGCCCAATGGGCCCAATCCTACTAGGCTTAACTTTGGGATGTTACACTTCATCATCCTTACCTTGATTGTAACATCCCTAAAACTCTTTGGTCAAAAATAATGAGATAGATTTTTAGTGAAATAAGATATAAATAAAGTAAATAAGGGATGTTAGAGAAAAATGAAATATGAAGTATGTTGTGAAATAATAATTTGAGCTAGGGACTAAATCATAAAAATATAAAAGTTATGTGGTCAAAGTGTAAATATTTAACATGTGAAGGGTTAAATTATAAATATGGAAAACTTGAAGGGCTAGTAGTACACATATCTTAATGGTGGAAGGGTTTAGAAAATAAGGAAAATTGATTAATAATGACCAATTTGAATAAGTGGAAGAAATATGAGGGATAAAATCACAATTTTACCAAATTAAGTGATGATTCAATGATAGAATTTCAAAAGATCATAAAGGGTAAAATGGTCAATTAGCAAGAGCGATAATTCTAGAATGTAATGATTATGTTGGTGATATTTTGTTTTTAAATAAAATATTATATTAATATAAATTAATTATAAAAATATTGATATAAAAGGGAGAAAAGAAGAAGAAAAACTCTTCATCTTTCCAACGTGAGGAGGAATGGAGTAAGGTAGAAACTTTGATTTCTTTACAATTTAATCTTTTATCATGAAATCCTACTATTTCACCTAGAATTCTTGCAAATTTCCATAGGCAACAAAGAAGAAATTTGAAGTAAAGATCCTAGATAGAAAATTCCATAATTTAGAAGTAAGAAATTAGTACAGGCAAGTGAAGAAAATTATAAGAGAAGAGAAGGAAAGTGATGAAGTTTACAATGGAATGGAAGAAAAGTGTAACAGTCCGGTTTAGACCCTAGTTGAAATAGTGGTTTCAAGACCAAAAATCTGAGTCAGAAAAATATTCGAATATTATTTTTTGTGTTTATTATACGTGATTTAGCATGTGTGAAAGTTTTGTATGAAAATTTTATTGTTTGTATGTTTAATTTGATAAAAGGACTAAATTGCATAAAAGGTAAAAGTCACATTCTATATGTTAATGTGCTCATTTGAGTTGGTTCTTAAATGTAGTGGCCTTATGAGGCAATTAAGCCATTTTATAAGTTAGTGGATGGCAAAGGACAAATATGCCTTTAATGTATATAAGTTTCTTATATTAATTAAAAGGTTAATATAGTAAATAATCTAATAATATGATTATAATAAAAATAAAAGTATGAAAATAGGCATTTGTTTATCCATTTTTGACCGAATATACTAAAGAAAAGAAAGAAAAGAACAAGCTAGGTTTCAGCTAAGATTTTAAGCTTGATTCAAGGTTAGTTTTTGTTCTGTTTTTGATGATTTTTATGTTTTTGTAATCGTTGCTTCATGTTCTTCAAAACCCATGCTTCAATTTTGTGAAGTGATGAAAGTTTTGAAATGTGCCATTGATGAACAGATGAATTTTGTGATGTTTGAAGATGAATTGTGAAAGATATGTGGTAGATTAACATAGTTTGTCTTTGGATTTTTGTTGATTTTGAGTAATTTGGACTTAATTGAGAAAATAATATTTTAAGGGACTAAATTGTGAAATAAATTAAATTTATGGACTTGTATGGAGCATGGGAATATTCGGCCACGCTTGGGTGATATGAGATTTGGTGTATTTTGTGATTTTGTAAAATAGGTACTAAAATATCAAAATGTGAAAATGTGAGTGCTAATTTGTAAATTACCCTAAATATGTGTGTTTGGATTGAATTGAATGAATTAATGAATAAATGAGTTAAATTTGAATATGTATAGATCAATAACTAAAGAAAATGGAGTTAGATAGTGGGAAATCGAAAGTAATTGAATAGCCGAGTTCATTTCCATTTATCCGAATCTGAGGTAAGTTTATATACAAGTAAACATATTTACATTGATATATATATATATATATATGCTCATATGAGAATTCATAATGATGAATGTGAATGAAATGATGAGTACATGAAATTTGAGATAGTACCGACATGTTGTCAATATTCGAAAAAGTCTCGTATAAACCTAGGAATAGATAGGATTGCGTATGTCATGACATAGGTGTTTGATTTGAGATATCATGTAAGACCATGTCTGGGACATTGGCATCGTAATTGATTCGTGTAAGACCCTGTCTGGGACAGTGGCATCGATATCTGAGTACATGTAAGACCACATATGGGATGTTGGCATTGTATGACTACTCTGAGCATTCTTAGTATCCTAATAGATTTTGAATGGTTCAACGGGAAAATCTGAGAAGAGAAAGACTACGTGAAATGTATAAACAAGTTAGGTACGTTTGAATCGTACACTAAGTATATGTATAAAAGGTATGTATGAATTTACCAAGGTGAAATATGTGTATAGTATTGATGAGTAATATATGATATATGTATGGATGTGAAATGAGCAAAAGTGATATTTGAGATATGATATGTAGGTGAGCAATGGCTAAGCAAATGAGATAAAGAAAATGATATGAATTTTCCATTGGATAATATATTAATGATATTGTATTATTGTGCTTATATGCATTTATGTTAAGTTTATTTGTATATGGCTTACTAAGCTTTTGGAAAGCTTACTTTGTGTGTGTTTATTCTATTTTATAGATCGTTAAAGCTACGAGAGGCTCAGGGATCGTCAAGGATCATCAAGGATCGTCATCACACTACTCAATCCTATTTTGGTATCTTTTGGAAGTGTATATACTATGTATGGCATGTATAGGCTAGTTACTTGAGTTATATTTGGAAACATATGAATAGCTATGTGATATGGCTAGTTAATGATATGTTGTGAATAAGTTGATGAGAAAAATGATGTGTTTTTGTTAATGATAGAGCATATGGTAATATTGAACTACGTTTTGGTGATATATCGTTGGAATATAATTGATAGAATGATGCCATAATGAATTGGTAAATTTATGGATGAATATCACTTAGATATACTTATGATTTAGTTGAGCTAAATAGTGTATAAGTTGTTGAGATGAAATGTACTTGAATGAGTTGAAAAAGCTGACCATTTGGTATGTTTTTGGTTGCCATTGATGTATGGAAAGATGCTTATATTGCTTGTAGGGATGACCCAATGTGTGGGTGGCAATTTGGCCTTGCAAGTGGCCTATAATTGCCCACACGGTTGAGCACACGGGTGTATGGCTCGACCGTGTCCTTTGAGATTGCAATTCAAAACAAGTTAGACTCGACCATGGGCTAGACACTCAAGCGTGTGACTGGCCGTGTGGTGCAAGTCAGTAGTGACCACAGGTGAAGCACACGGCAGTATGGACAAGTCAGTATGTATACCCTATTTTGACACGGCCTGCCCACACAGGCATGTGACCTCAGTAACTTAGAAAAAAATTTTATATTTTTGAGAATTTCTGTATGTGTTCAGTTTAGTCCCGGCATTCTAAAGCATGTTTAAGGTTTCAAAGACCTATTTAAAGGACACTTGATGTGATTTGTTCAATTAAGTTATGAAATATTCGTAAAAGTTTTCTGTTGTCCAGTAATGCCTCTTAACCCTAAACTAGCGATGGTTACGGGTTAGGGGTGTTACATTTGATTGGTATCAAAGCTATGGTTTAGTTGATTCTCGGACTAACGTAGCGTGTGAGAGTATAGCTATACATGCCATACATATGAAATGTGATAGTGTGATGAATCCTAACATGTAAAATTTGTTCTTTGTATAGTAATGGATCCCGAAAGAGCCGTAACTAACGATGTTGAAATCAATGCACCTGCTCCCGCTCAAGGGATAGCGCCATCTAATTTGAGACCGACTATTAACGGTCATGTAACACCCCAAACCCGACCTAGAATTTAGGCCCTAATCTGGCGTGTCACATTGATGTGTTTTTTGAAAACCATGGTTTTATTAAAAAACCCTTCTTGATATTAAAAAAAAACTAAAGTCTCAGTTTGCGTTTGTTTATTATTAATCGATGTTTCAAAACCTCGTTGTTGTGGAAGCTTAATTTAAAATTATGATTTACGAAGGCGTGTTATCCAAAAATTGAGTTGCGAAAACGTATTGTTTAGAAAATAGTTATCGTTTTTGGAAAATCGGGTTCAACGTTTAGCAGATTTAAAATATAATAAACTAAAAATCCCAAATTAGAACCAGAATTTAAGAGAGACCTTATTAGAACCCAAAAAGAAAATGGTTCAAATAAGGTAGAAATACTAAATTCAAAGCTGCTCGTAGTATGGCCACCTCCGAGTCCCCCAGTACGTCAAACCGCCTACTGAGGATTACTTGAAACATTTAGTAAAAAGAAGGGATGATTTTACGAAAAATTAGTGTGTACAACCCTCATCGGTCATAAGGCATGCATCAAATCAACTCGGGCCTAAGCCCATTACCATAACGGTGGCAATTGGGCCTTAGCCCATAAAAGCCTTAGTTGGGCCTTAACCCGTATCAAATGTCACATATCATATTTATCTGGGCCTAATCCCATCTCAATATTAAAATCCATACATGCAATGAGTTAATGCCCATACCAACCCTGCACTGTCTCCTATCCAACCCTGCACTCCTGTAGGGATTTAATCGACCCAACCATCCCTACACTTCTTATGTAGCACCGGTTGTGACACTAACTAATATTGTAGCAAAGCTGGCAGTCATATAATCGGCTTAAAAGCCTTCGGTGGATCCACAGTCATCAAGCGACCATGCGATCCTGTCAGTACTTCCTCCGTATCAATAATCTCACCCTCATGCAACATAATAACACATGAATGCAACATGCCATAATAAAGATGTGATAATAATCATATAACATGTAGAGCATTTTAGTCATTCTGCCCTTCAACACATAACGATCATTTTACCCTCCAAGGGTATTTCAATCATTTCACCCAACGAAGGCATTTCAGTAATGTCACCCTTAAAGGGTATTTTAGTAATTTCACCCTTAAAGGGTATTTCAGTAATTTACCCACTAGGGGTATTTCGATAATTTTACCCAATAAGGGTATTTCTGTAATTTTACCCAACAAGGGTATTTCTGTAATTTTACCCAATAAGGGTATTTCAGTAATTTTGTAAATCATGGGTATTTCAGTAATTTTTCAACCCCTTAAAAGGTCTATAGTTGCCTCGAGCGACTCAAATATTCTAAACAGAAATAATGATACGAATAAGCCTAAGGCCCATTCTCGGCCCAAGTGGGCCCACACGCTCGTGTAGCCCATTTAGCCCAAATCTAGCCACAGATATGAGATTCACATAGACCAGTCCAATATCTACTACACAATCAAACAATTTATTCATATGGGCCCATGGGCCCATTGGCCCCACATGGCCTATTTTGGCCCATTGAGGCCCAAATAGCTTAACCCACAAGAACACTCATGATGGCCTCAACTATCGCGTCGAAGCCCCCACACGTGCGCTTGCACGCTTGTGTGGCTGCCATTGTTGTGTTGTAACACCCCAAACCCGGCCTAGACATTATGACCGGATCTGACATATCACATAGAAAGGTTGTTAAAGAATCTACGCGTTCGTTAAAAATATCAAGTTTTGTGAAAAATCCAATTTGTTTTATAGTTCTCTTTGCAAAAACATTTTCGTTGCTACTTCTGATGATCTTGTTTATAATTAATCCAACTCAATAAGTTTAAAAAAAAAAAACAACATTTAAATTAAAGTAGACATGCGATATTTGGAAAAAAGTTATCAACGTTAAGAAAATCTAGAGTTTTATCCATTATAGTTTGTAAACCGTGTATTAATATTATAGAAAAACCCGTTATTAATGTTTTAGAAAATCCCAAATTGAGCATTCAAAATTAATAAGCTACGATGTATGACCACCATAGAGTTCACCTCGGCTCCAAATCTGCAAAGCTAGGAATTACTTGCAAAATTAAGCAGAGGGGTGAGTTACGAGAACTCAGTGTGTAATCCCCTATACGAACGATAACTGGGCCTAAGCCCACTAAAGCACATTGAGCCTTAGCTCTCACAGTAATGAAATTGGCCGAAGACCATAAGTGTCGAACTAGGCTGTAGCCCTAGCAACATGGCATAAATAGTGAATGCAATGTAACCCAGCCTAACCTAGTATTCCATCCTCTACACTCTGCTCCATAAGTCCATCCTCAACACACTTGTGGGGATTTCTACAATCAACCCTCCATCCTCTACAGACCTCTTTGGCAGTCATGCTGACAGACACAAAGCTCAAAGTCAATATAACGTGGCCTAGCCACCGATCAACATGTGATCAAATTACCGATACGATAATGAGGCACCAAGCCATCCTTTAGTGAGATAGTGTCACCGATATATGTAGCAAAGCCACTGAAATAATAATATAATTGGCACACAGCCCTGGGTAAATATGATTGACATAGAGTCATCAATAACTGTATTATGCTTGGCACATAGCCATCAGTGACGGTAATATAATCGGCACACAGCCTTGGGTAAATACAATTGGAATAGAGCCATAATCAAGATGGCACGGAGCCATATTTAGGCTGGCATATAGCCATTATACAGAATCTGGCAGAGCCACCGATATACACTTCCTTGATCATCAATAACCCAACCCCATGCAATATGCCGTGTATGTCATGCTCAATCATTACACGTGTATGTAGAATGACCATGCTCAATAACAATCATTTAAACATGTAATAAAAGTATATCAATCATACAACCATAGCCAAACCGGTCATATCATAGCACAAGCCAATCACTTACCTACAAGGGCAAATTAGTCATTTTACCCTATGAGGGTATTCCAGGTAATCTTACCCTTCAGGGGTAGATCGGTAATTCTACTCATAACTAATTACTGTATGCAGTGTATCTCAAACATAATCAATCATACAATTGACACACAAAACACTAGTACTACCATGAGGGTACAATGGTCATTTTATCGTTTAGGGGTAAAATAGTAATTTTACAAACCGAGGGTATTTTGGTAATTTCATAAATTGGGGGTATTTTGGTAATTTCACAAACCAAAGGTATTTTGGTAATTTCACAAATCGGGGGTATTTCGATAATTTCACAAACTGGGGGTATTTCAATAATTTCACAAACCGAAGGTATTTCGATAATTTCGTACACTAGGGGTATTTCGGTAATTTCACAAACCAGGGGTATTTCGATAATTTCACAAACTGGGGTATTTTGGTAATTTTACAAACTAGGGGTATTTCGATAATTTTTCAAACCAGGGGTATTTCGGTAATTTTGCAAACTAGAGGTATTTCGATAATTTTGCAAACCAGGGGTATTTCAGTAATTTTGTAAACCAGGGGTATTTTGATAATTTTGGAAACCAGGGGTATTTTGGTAATTTTAAAAACCAAGGTGTTAACGACCCAATAGAAGGCCCATTGCCGCCTCAAACGACTCAAGTATCCTAAATAGACATAATGATGCGAATGGGCCTAAGGCCCATTCTCGACCCAAGTGGGCCCACACACTCGTGTGGCCCATTCAGCCCAAACCTAGCCATATATATGAGATTCACATAGTCTAGTTCACTATCTACTACTCAATCATACAATTTACTCATATGGGCCCCCGAGCCCATTAAGCCCACTTGCCCTTTTTGGACCATCGTGGCGCAACAACCCACACCCACAAGATCACTACTGATGGCCTCAACTATATTGTGTTGAAGCCCCGCATGTGCGCTCGCACGCTCATGTGGTTACTATCGTCGTGTCACCAGTATTTCCGTATTTGCCGCTCTACAACTAGAGTAGAGAGAATACACACCTGATAGGAATTTGAAGCTGCTAAACCGCGCCTCGAGCAATCCTATGCCCAACGCCAACCAGGTATGCTCCTTCTCCTCCTAGGCAGCTCTATATATAGCTAGCTTCTCACCTTCCTTCTTTGTATCTTTTCGATGTCAGATCCTTTCGTCAGTAGAGTTTAAATCCAACTCAAACTCTTCCCGTCCAATTCGCAAAATAAATACTCCCTTACTTGTCATGAGATTCAAACCCAGGCTCCCCTGTAGCATAATCCACGCCGCTAGCCACTTTACCAACTAGCTTCTTATGTCCAACATCATGCGCAACTAAATATAAATCTATGGCCAAATTCTAAAGTCCATATAAAAAGAAAACCAAAATGCAAGAGCCAAGACTTGAACCTTGGACCTCCTTCCTTCCTTTTTGGCATCACCCCCTTGCCTCTTATGTGGCATCACTTTGCCACTACACCACAAGCTCCTCTTGTGTCATTCTCACAACATTTTATTCTTAAAGCCTACCTACTAACTCCTATGGTCTTTTCACCTAAAACCAAAATTTCCCTTAAGCCAAAGTTTGAACCCGAGACTTCATAGAAGCCCTCTAACCTTCCAAAATCACTCATCTACTAGATCTAATTTGCATTAAAGCTGTTCTCTTATTCCCAAAAATTTTAAACGCTCCTACGCCTAAGGCCCAATGGGCCCAATCCTACTAGACCCAACTTTGGGATGTTACAAATCCACCCTCCTTAAAGAAATTTCGTCCTCGAAATTTCCAGCTATAGAAATAGTCGCACATCCTAACCTACAACACTACATTCACGCTGTGCACTCTAATTCGAAAACAGTAATACAGTTTCTAACTTAAGCTTGGAACCTCTTCACACAACCAAATATCTAATACAGAAGCAAACAGATATTTAACACTCATACATAAAATTTTCCATTCAAACATCACATCCAAAACATACACAGAATAAATACAGTCATTATAGCATATAATAATAAGTAAGGGGACTTACGGATTTGGTGCCGGAGACTCGGGTGCCACACTTCCAATAAAGATATTTTTTTAAACCAAATTCCAAATAACTTTGAAAAAAAAACATTTTTGAACCCATTCCACAGTCGAATTTTGCAACCTAGGCTCTGATACCACAATTGTAACCCTCCAAACTTGGCCTAGACGTTACGGCCGGATCTGGCATGTCACATGGAAAGGTTGTTAAAGAATCTACGCGCTTGTTAAAAATATCAAGTTTTGTGAAAAATCCAATTTGTTTTATAGTTCTCTTTGCAAAAATATTTTCGTTGCTATTTCTGATGATCTTGTTTATAATTAATCCAACTCAATGAGTTTCAGAAAAATAACATTTAAATTAAAGTAGACTTGCAATATTTTGAAAAGAGTTATCAACGTTAAGAAAATCTAGAGTTTTATCCATTATAGTTTGTAAATCGTGTATTAATATTATAGAAAAACTCGTTATTAATATTATAGTTTTTAAATCTAGACGTTACGGTCGGATCTGGCATGCCACCGATATACATTTCCCGATCATCAATAACCCAACCCCATGCAATATGTCGTGTATGTCATGCTCAATCATTACACGTGTATGCAGAATGACCATGCTCAATAATAATCATTTAAACATGTAATAAAAACATATCAATCATACAACCATAGCCAAACCGGTCATATCATAGCACAATCCGATCACTTACCTATAAGGGCAAATCCGTCATTTTACCCTGTAAGGGTATTTCGATAATCCTACCCTTCAGGGGTAGTTCGGTAATTCTACTCATAACTATTTCCTATATGCAGTGTATCTCAAACATAATCAATCATACAATTAACACATAAAACGCTAGTATTACCACGAGGGTACAATGGTTATTTTGTCGCTTAGAGGTAAAATAGTAATTTTACAAACCGGGGGTATTTCGATAATTTCGTAAACTAGGGGTATTTTGGTAATTTCATAAATTGAGGGTATTTTGTTAATTTCACAAATTAGGGTATTTCGATAATTTCATAAACTGGGGATATTTTGATAATTTTGCAAATCGGGGGTATTTTGGTAATTTTGCAAACTAGGGGTATTTCTGTAATTTCACAAACCAAGAGTGTTTTGGTAATTTTTCAAACCAGGGGTATTTCGGTAATTTTGCAAACTAGGGGTATGTTGGTAATTTTACAAACCAGGGTCTTAACGACCCAACAGAAGGTCCACTGTCGCCTTGAACGACTCAAGTATTCTAAACAGAGATAATGATGTGAATGGGCCTAAGGCCCATTCTCAGCCCAAGTGGGCCCACACACTCGTGTGGCCCATTCAACCCAAACTTAGCCACATATATGAGATTCACATAGTCTAGTTCACTATCTACTACTTAATCATACAATTTACTCATATGGGCCCCTGGGCCCATTGGGCCCACTTGGCCCTTTCGAGCATCATGGCCCAACAGCCCACACCCACAAGAACACTAGTGATGGCCCTAACTATATTCGCATTGAAGCCCCACACGTGCGTTCGCACGCTCGTGTGGTTACTATTGCCATGTCACCGGCATTTCTACGTTTGCCGCTTCTATAACTAGAGTAGAGAGAATACACACCTGATAGGAATCTAAAGCTGCTAAACCGCGCTCCGAGCACTCTTATGCCCAACGCCCCCAGGTATGCTCCTTCTCCTCCTAGGCAACTCTTTATATAGCTAGCTTCTCACCTTCCTTCTTTGTATCTTTCCGATGTCGGATACCTTCGTTAGTAGAGTTTAAATCCAACTCAAACTCTTCCTGTCCAATCCGTAAAATAAATACTCCCTTTCTTGTCACGAGATTCGAACCCAAGCTCCCCTGTAGCATAATCCATGCTGCTAGCCACTTTACCAACTAGCTTCTTATGTCCAACATCATGCGCAACTAAATATAAATCTATGGCCAAATTCTAAAGTCCATATAAAAAGAAAACCAAAATGCAAGAGCCAAGACTTGAACCTTGGACCTCCTTCCTTCCTTTTTGGCATCACCCCCTTGCGTCTTATGTGGCGTCACTTTGCCACTACACCACAAGCTCCTCTTGTGTCATTCTCACAACATTTTATTCTTAAAGCCTACCTACTAACTCCCAAGGTTTTTTTCACCTAAAACCAAAATTTCCCTTAAGCCAAAGTTTGAACCCAAGACTTTATAGAAGCCCTCTAACCTTCCAAAATCACTCATCTACTAGATTCAATTTGCATTAAAGCTGCTCTCTTGTTCCCAAAATTTTAAACGCTTCTACGCCTAAGGCCCAATGGGCCCAATCCTACTAGACCCAACTTTGGGATGTTACAAATCTACCCTCCTTAAAAAAATTCTGTCCTCAAAATTTCCAGCTATAGAAACAGTCGGACATCCTAACCTACAACACTACATTCACGCACAAGACTCTGATTCTAAAACAAGAATACACTTTCTAACTTAAGCTTGGAACCTCTTCACACAACTAAATATCTAATACAGAAGCAAACAGATATTTAACACTCATACATAAAAATTTTCCATTCAAACATCACATCCAAAACATACACAAAATAAATACAGTCATTATAGCATATAATAATAAGTAAGGGGACTTACAGATTTGGTGCCGGAGACTCGGGTGCCACACTTCCAATAAAGATATTTTTTTTAAACCAAATTTCAAATAACTTTGAAAAAAATATTTTTGAACCCATTCCACAGTCGATTTTTACAACCTAGGCTCTGATACCACAATTGTAACACCCCAAACCTGGCCTAGACCTTACGGTCGGATCTGGCATGTCACATGGAAAGGTTGTTAAAGAATCTACGCGCTCGTTAAAAATATCAAGTTTTGTGAAAAATCCAATTTGTTTTATAGTTCTCTTTGCAAAAATATTTTTGTTGCTATTTCTGATGATCTTGTTTATAATTAATCCAACTCAATGAGTTTCAGAAAAACAACATTTAAATTAAAGTAGACATGCAATATTTTGAAAAAAGTTATCAACGTTAAGAAAATCTAGAGTTTTATCCATTATAGTTTGTAAATCTTGTATTAATATTATAGAAAAACTCGTTATTAATATTTTAGAAAATCCCAAATTAAGCGTTCAAAAGTAATAAGCAGTAACCGAATTAAAAGCTAAAACCAAAACAAAATACAAAAGGCCTTATTACAAAAAAAAAAACCCAAATTTAAATAAAATCTATAGTACCGTAAAACGAAATTTATTAAGCTACAATGTATGGCCACCACAGAGTTCACCTCGGCTCCAAATCCGCAAAGCTAGGAATTACTTGCAAAATTAAGCAGAAGGGTGAGTTACGAGAACTCAGTGTGTAATCCCCTAAACGAACGATAACTGGGCCTAAGCCCACAGAAACACATTGAGACTTAGCTCTCATAGTAATGAAATTAGCCAAAGCCTATACGAGTCAAACTAGGCCATAGCCCTAACAACATGGCATAAATAGTGAATGCAATGCAACCCAGCCCAACCTAGTATTCCATCCTCTACACTCCACTCCATAAGCCCATCCTCAACACACTTGTGGGGATTCCTACAATCAACCCTCCATCCTCTACACACCTCTTTGCCAGTCATGCTGAGAGACACACTGCTCAAAGTTAATATAACGTGGTCTAGCCACCGATCAACATGTGATCAAATCACCGATACGATAATGAGGCACCAAGCCATCCTTTAGTGTGACAGTGTCACCGATATATGTAGCAAAGCCACCGAAATAATAATATAATCGTCACACAGTCCTGGGTAAATATGATTGACACAGAGTCATCAATAGCTGTATTATGCTTGGCACATAGCCATCAGCGACGGTAATATAATCGGCATACAGCCTTGGGTAAATAAAATTGGCACAAAGCCATAATCAAGAGGGCACAGAGCCATATTTAGGTTGGCATATAGCCATTATACAGAATGTGGCAGAGCCATCGATATACATTTCCCCGAAAATCAATAACCCAACCCCATACAATATGTTGTGTATGTCATGCTCAATCATTACACGTGTATGTAGAATGACCATACTCAATAACAATCATTTAAACATGTAATAAAAGCATATCAATCATACAACCATAGCCAAACCGGTCATATCATAGCACAAGCCAATCACTTACCTATAAGGGCAAATCCGTCATTTTACCCTGTAAGGGTATTTCGATAATCCTACCCTTCAGGGGTAGTTCGATAATTCTACTCATAACTAATTCCTATATGCAGTGTATCTCAAACATAATCAATCATACAATTAACACATAAAACGCTAGTACTACCACGAGGGTACAATGGTTATTTTGTCGCTTAGAGGTAAAATAGTAATTTTACAAACCGGGGTATTTCAGTAATTTTATAAACTAGGGGCATTTTGGTAATTTTGTAAATTGAGGGTATTTTGTTAATTTCACAAACCAGGGGTATTTTGATAATTTCATAAACTGGGGATATTTCGATAATTTTGCAAATCGGGGGTATTTTGGTAATTTTGCAAACCAGGGGTATTTTAATAATTTCACAAACCAAGGGTATTTCGATAATTTCACAAACTGAGGGTATTTTGGTAATTTTGTAAACTAGGGGTATTTCTGTAATTTCACAAACCAATGGTGTTTTAGTAATTTTTCAAACCAGGGGTATTTCGGTAATTTTGCAAACCAGGGTATTTTGGTAATTTTATAAACCAGGGTGTTAACGACCCAACAAAAGGTCCACTGTCGCCTCGAATGACTCAAGTATTCTAAACAAAGATAATGATGTGAATGGGCCTAAGGCCCATTTTTAGCCCAAGTGGGTCCACACACTCGTGTGGCCCATTCAACCCAAACCTAGCCACATATATGAGATTCACATAGTCTAGTTCACTATCTACTACTTAATCATACAATTTACTCATATAGGCCTTTGGGCCCATTGGGCCCACTTGGCCCCTTTCGGAACATCATGGCCCAACAGCCCACACCCACAAGAACACTAGTGATGGCCTCAACTATAATCGCGTTGAAGCCCCACATGTGCGTTTGCACGCTCGTGTGGTTACTATTGCCGTGTCACCGGCATTTTGACATTTGCCGCTCTACAACTAGACTAGAGTGAATACACACCTGATAGGAATCTGAAGCTGCTAAACAGCGCTCCGAGCACTCTTATGCCCAACGCCAACCAGGTATGCTCCTTCTCCTCCTAGGCAGCTCTTTATATAGCTAGCTTCTCACCTTCCTTCTTTGTATCTTTCCGATGTCGGATCCCTTCGTCAGTAGAGTTTAAATCCAACTCAAACTCTTCCTGTCCAATCCGCAAAATAAATACTCCCTTACTTGTCATGAGATTCGAACCCAGGCTCCCCTGTAGCATAATCCACGCTGCTAGCCACTTTTACCAACTAGCTTCTTATGTCCAACATCATGCACAACTAAATATAAATCTATGGCCAAATTCTAAAGTCTATATAAAAAGAAAACCAAAATGCAAGAGCCAAGACTTGAACCTTGGATCTCTGTCTTTCCTTTTTGGCGTCACCCCCTTGTCTCTTATGTGGCATCACTTTGCCACTACACTACAAGCTCCTCTTGTGTCATTCTCACCACATTTTATTCTTAAAGCCTACCTACTAACTCACAGGGTTTTTTTCACCTAAAACCAAAATTTCCCTAAAGCCAAAGTTTGAACTCGGGACTTCATAGAAGCCCTCTAACCTTCCAAAATCACTCACATACTAGATCTAACTTTCATTAAAGCTATTCTCTTATTCCCAAAAATTTTAAACGCTCCTACGCCTAAGGCCCAATGGGCCCAATCCTATTAGGCCCAACTTTGGGAAGTTACAGTGTGATCGGCATTTCGACATTTGTCGCTCTACAATTAGAATAGGGCTAAATGCACACCTGATAGGAATCTAAAGTTGTTAATCCACGCTCCGAGCACTCCTATGCCCAAACGCCCACCAAGGTATCCTTACTCTCCTCCTAGATTGCTCTATTTCCTAGATTGCTCTATTTAAAGCCAGCTTCTCACCTTTCCTCATGCTAACTTTCCAATGGGGATCCTACCTTTAGCGGAGTTTAATTCCATCTCAAACACTTACCGCCCCAACTTAGCAAAATAAATATCCCCTTTTTGCTTGCAATGGGATTCAAACTCAGGCTCCCTTGTAACAAAATTTACGCTGCTAGCCACTTTACCAACTAGCTCCTTGTTGTCTTAAAACTTGCGCAACTAAATATAAGCCTATGGCCAAAGTGTAAGTTCCTTTAAAAAAAGAAATCAAAATGAAATGCAAGCGCCAAGACTTGAACCTTGGACCCCTTGCTTCCTTGTGTGGCGTCATTCCCTTGTCTCCTATGTGGCGTCATTTGCCACTAGACCACAACTCATTTTGTGTCATTTTTTCCACATTTTAATCTTAAAGCCTACTTACTAACTCTTAGGGTTTTATTCACCTAAAATAGAAATTTTCCTAAAGCCCAAGTTTGATCCTGAAACTTCATAGAAGCCCCTTAACCTTCCAAAATCACCCACCTAATAGGTCCAACTTGAATTAGTGTCGTTCTCTTGTTCTCAAAAATTTTTAAATGCTCCCACGCCCAAGGCCTAATGGGCTCAATTCTATTAGGCCTAAATTTAGGGCGTTACAAATCTACCCCCTTAAAGAAATTTTGTCCTCGAAATTTCCAACTACATAATAGCTATACAACACAGGTTACCCCATTACGCTTCCGCTGTGCACTCCCATCCCAATAACACTACAACACTTCTAACTTAATCTTGAAACCTCTTACACACAATCAACCATCTAACCATAGAAACAAATAGATTTTTATCACACATGCATACAATTTCTATATTCAAACATCACATCCAAACAAAACACACACGTAATAAATACCAAAAAAATATAGTCCAAAATCTAAAGAAACCTACCGTATTTCTAACTCACTCAATTTCAATTTTTAAATAGACAAAGTATTCAAAAACTTATGGATTCGGCGCCGGAGACTCAGTGTACCACGCTTTCAGAAAACGGTCAATACAACATTTCAGAACTTTAAATCTTTTCAAGCCTGTTTGAAACAATGCTTTCAGAAATTCAATTTTGAAGACCCAATCCATAGTTAAGTTTTGGAAACTTGGCTCTGATACCACTAAATGTAACACCCCAAACCCAACCTAGAAGTTAGGCCTGAACCTGGCATGTCACATTGAGGTGTTTTTGAAAATAGTGGTTTCGTTGAAAAACCCTTCTTGATATTAAAAAAATTTAAAGTCTCAGTTTACGTTTGTTTATTATTTATCGACGTTTATTAAAAGTTATTAACTTCAAAACCTCGTTGTTGCGAAAGCTTAATTTAAAATTATGATTTAGAAGGTGTGTTATCCAAAAATTGAGTTGCGAAAACGTAGTGTTTAGAAAATAATAATTGGTTTGGGAAAATTAGGTTCAACGTTAAGCAGATTTAAAACATAATAAACTAAAAATCCCAAATTAAAAACCAAAATTTAAGAGAGGCCTTATTACAACCCAAAAAGAAAATGGTTCAAATAAGGTAGAATAGAATACTAAATTCAAAGTTGCTCGCAGTGTGGCCACCTACGAGCCCTCCAGTACGTCGAACCGCCTACTGATGATTACCTGAAACATTTACTAAAAAGAGGGGTGAGTTTACGAAAACTCAGTGTGTACAACCCTTATCGGTCATAAAGCATGCATCAAATCAACCCGGGCCTAAGCCCATTACCATAACGGTGGCAATTGGGCCTTAGCCCATAAAAGCCTCAGTTGGGCCTTAACCCATATCAAATGTCACATATCATATTTAGATGGGCCTAAGCCCATCTTAATATTAAAATCCATATATGCAATGCATTAATGCCCATACCAACCACACGCACCGCCTCCGTCCAACCTCGCACTCTGTGGGATTTAATCGATCCACCCATCCCTACACTCCTTATGTAGCACCGGTTGCAGCATTAACCAATATTGCAGCAGAGCTGCTAGTCATATAATCGGCTTAAAGCCTTCAGTGGATCCACAGTCATCAAGCGACTATGTGATCCTATCAGTACTTCCTCCGTATCAATAATCCCACCCCCATGCAACATAATAACACATGAATGCAACATACCATAATAAACATACGATAACAATCATATAACATGGAGAGCATTTTAGTCATTCTGCCCTTCAGGTCATAACAGTCATTTACCCTCTAGGGGTATTTCAGTCATTTCACCCAACGAGGGCATTTCAATAATTTCACCCTTAAAGGGTATTTCAATAATTTGACCCTTAAAGAGTATTTTAGTAATTTACCCACTAGGGGTATTTTGGTAATTTTACCCAATAAGGGTATTTTAGTAATTTTGTAAACCATGGGCATTTTAGTAATTTTTCAACCCCTAAAAAGGTCTATAGTCGCCTCTAGCGACTCAAGTATTCTAAATAAGAGATAATGATATTAATAGGCCTAAGGCCCATTCTCGGCCCAAGTGGGCCCACACACTCGTGTAGCCCATTTAGCCCAAATCTAGTCATAGATATGAGATTCACATAAACCACTCCTATGTCCAAACGCCCACCATGGTTTCCTTACTCTCCTTATAGATTGGTCTATTTAAAGCCAGCTTCTCACCTTCCCTCATGCTAGCTTTCGTTGTGGGATCCTACCTTCTGTAGAGTTTAATTCCATCTCAAATACTTATCGCCCCAACTTAGCAAAATAAATATCCCCTTTTTACTTACAATGGGATTCAAACTCAAGCTCCCTTGTAACATAATCCACGCTGCTACCAACTAGCTCATTGTTGTCATAAAACATGCGCAACTAAATATAAGCCTATGGCCAAAGTCTAAGTTTCTTTAAAAAATGAAATCAAAATGAAATGCAAGTGCCAAGACTTGAACCTTTGACCCTTGCTTCCTTGTGTGGCATCATTCCCTTGTCTCCTATGTGGCGTCATTTTCCACTAGACCACAACTCATTTTGTGTCATTTTCCTCCACATTTTATTCTTAAAGCCTACTTATTAACTCCTAGAGTTTTATTCACCTAAAATTTTTTTCCTAAAGGCCAAGTTTGATCCCAGGACTTCATAGAAGCCCCCTAACCTTCCAAAACCACTAACCTAATAGGTCCAACTTGCATTAGTGTCATTCTCTTGTTCTCAAAAATTTTTAAACGTTTCCACGCCTAAGGCCTAATGGGCCCAATTCTACTAGGCCCAAATTCGGGGCATTACGGGTCAAGAGGGAGAGGCTAAACAAGCCTTCTTCCAAATGATGAATGAGTGGTTCACTTAGTATGTAAAAACTAATCCGGCTGTTTTACAACCTCTCGCCCGCTTAATCCTCCTCAGACTTCTGCTATACCACCGGTTATGGGCTTGAATCTGTTGAATAAACCTCCAGTTGACAAGATCCATAAGTATGAGGCTGAAGAGTTCAGGGCCAATAGTGATGATGATGCTGAGAAAGTCGAGTTTTGTTTATGTCGCTGAGTCCTGAAGAATGCATAAAATGTGTTGTTTCCTTGCTACGAGATGTAGCCTATCAGTAGTGGAAGACCTTGATTTCTGGTGCTTCGAAAGAATGGGTCACATGGGATTTCTTTCAGATTGAGTTTCAAAAGAAATATATTAGTCAGAGACTTATTGATCAAAAATGGAAAGAGTTTCTGGAGTTGAAATAAGGTTGCATATCTATCACCAAGTATGAAAGAGAGTTCATGAGATTAAGTCAGTATGCTCGAGAATGTGTATCGACCGAGGAAATAATGTGCAAAATATTTGAAGATGGTCTGAATGAGAATATTAAACTGTTAGTTGGCATACTTCAATGGCCAGTGTTGGAAATGTCTGATCTGAGCAACTTGAATGTAAGCACTATTGCAAAAGACATCAAGGAAGTTGTATATTGAATGATCGAGCCTGTTTCAGATGCGGATCATTAAATCATTTTGTCCAAGATTTCCCAGAGTTTATTGAGCAAGATATTGCTCAGAATCTGAGATTTGATAATGTTTCAGCAAGATGTAGACCTTCCCAAAATGCAAGAAATGTCAGCGGTAGTCAGAGAACTACGAAAGACATTGTTGCTAGATTTGAAGCTAGAGCGCCTGCCAGAGCATATGCCATCCGAGCTCGTGAAGAAGCTTCATCTCTGGATGTTATAATGGGTACATTCACTCTTTATGATACTTCTGTGATTGCATTGATAGACCCAGGTTCTACACATTCATATATATGCATGAACTTAGTATCTAGTAAGACTTTGCCTGTAGAGTCTACCGAATTTGTTATTAGAGTATGGAACCCCTGAGGTAAAAGTGTCCTGGTTGATAAAGTATGCAAGAACTGTCCATTGATGTTTCAAGATGTTTGTTTTCCGGTTGATTTGATGCTATTACCATTTGATGAGTTTGATATAATTTTAGGGATGGACTAGTTGACATTGCATGATGCTATTGTAAATTGCAAAATAAAGATTATTGATTTGAGTTGCCAGAATGATGATATAGTTCGAATTGAGTCTAATGATTTAAATGGAGTACCTACTGTGATATCAGTGATGAAAGCTCAGAATTATGTGAAAAAGGGTTATGAAGCTTACTTTTCTTATGTGATTGACTCGAAAGTGACTGAAAAGAAAGTTGAATTAGTGTCAATGGTTTTTGAATTACCTGATGTATTTCCTAAAGAATTATCGAGATTACCTCCAATACGTGAAGTTGAGTTTGGTATTGATTTGTTACTGGGAACAACTTCTATTTCGATAGCTCCGTATAGAATGGCACCAACAGAGTTGAAAGAGTTAAAGTCACAGTTGCAAGAGTTGAATGACAGAGGGTTTGCAAGACTGAGTTTCTCACCTTGGGGTGCTCCTGTTTTGTTTGTGAAAAAGAAAGATGGCACGATGAGAATGTGCATAGATTATCGTCAGTTGAACAAGGTGACTACAAAGAAAAAGCATCCTCTACCCAAAATTGATGGTTTATTTGATCAGCTTAAAGGAGCCATTGTGTTTTCAAAAATAGATTTGAGATCAGGATATTATCAGTTGCGAGTAAAAGATTCAGACATTTTGAATAATGCTTTCAGAATGAGGTACGGGCATTATGAATTTTTAGTTATGCCTTTCAGACTAACAAATGCTCCTGCTGTTTTTATGAATTTGATGAACAGAATTTTCAGACTGTATCGAGATCAATTTGTTGTTGTATTCATTGATGACATTTTGATTTATTCGCAAGATGAAACTGAGCATGCTAAACATCTGATAATCGTGTTGCAAACTCTGCGAGATAAGAAATTGTATGCAAAGTTCAGTAAATGTGAATTCTAATTGCGAGAAGTTGGTTTTCTGGGACATATTGCATCAGCCTCTGGAACACAAGTTTGTAACACCCCAAACCCGGTCAATGTGTTAAGACAAAATTTGACAGTCACACAAAATGAACATACACCAAGTCTTTTAAAGATTTAAAGAAAACAGATTTTTAAAAAAATCCGTTTTAACGTGGAGTTATTGAAAACTAAGTTTGATTACTAAATCTAATAATTTGGGTCGTAAAAATTTATAAATTGAAACTTAGGAAAATTGATTTAATATTTTGAGAAAATTTAAAGAGTTCAAAGTAATTTGAAAACAAAAATTTTAAAATATTGTTACAAAAAATTATCGAGTTAAAAATATTTAAGAATGAAACCCTTTTTCAGACGCTTATTTAAGAAAATGTTTATTTCTATTTTTAGAAAAAATAATCCCACTTAAGTATTAAAAGCATATTATAAAATCCATCCACAAGTAAAACATCCATAAAAATTTAACCAGAGGCCTTATTACAAAATAGCAAAAATAATAAAAAGTACTTAAAAAGAAATTCAAACTTTAAATAACCCATAATTCGTAGTATGGCCTCCCCTAAGTCGTCCCCAGCCTAAGCTTCCATCACTAATCATTACCTGAGGAGGGTAAAGAAAACGGGTGAGTTACTTAGAACTCAGTGTGTAACTCACTTACCATTGTCACTGGGTAAAAAATTCAATTAAGCATTTATTGGGCCAAAGCCCATTTACAATCATAACATAATATCATATATAACATGCATGTGTTATGCAATTTCCCAACCAAACCTAGTTTTCCATCCGCTACACACCACCCGTACCAACCAACACACCTGTGGGAAGCTTTAGTCAGCCACCCCGCCAACACACCAAACTGGGCATTAAGCCATATATCAAGCGGGCATTAAGCCATATATCAATTTGTGGACAAGCCACCAGAATTTTGTAGCAAAGCTACCAAAACTGCTCTTCATCAAATATCCCAACCCATGCAAACCATGTATATAAAATGCACATTCAATTACTACAATCCATTCATATAATTATTACAAACATATGGCCCATTATAAAAATTTTCACATTCTGGCCCATATCACATTTTGGCCCTTATAACTCATATCACACTTGGCCCATATATCAAATATCACATTTGGCCCATATATCAAATATCACATTTGGCCCATTTATCAGATATCACATTTGGCCCATATATTAGATATCACATTTGGCCCATATATCAGATATCACATTTGGCCCATATATCAGATATCACATTTGGCCCATATATCAAATATCACATTTGGCCCATATAGTCACTTTTATCTATTTGGCCCATTGAGGGCAATTTTGTAAAATTCACAGTCTTAATACCGATTTCATAGTCTATACCGATAAATTGATAAATATGCTAGTTTACCCTATTTCACTATCTTGTGATTTAATCAAGCGATTAATACGATATAGCTATTTATCCCATGAGATACAGTGTGAGATTACACACCTGATTACGGTAAGCACTACACTTTCCTGATCGTCAACACTTAAAAATATTTTAACGCTCGACTAGATCATTAACACTTATAATAAATATATTCTAAGATAAGCGGTCTAGATTTTTGCCCTCGGAATCTCGAATAACTACTATTTGTCGGTTCTCTCCGGATGACGGTTCACAACCCGATGGAAAATCTCGGATCGTCGATGCTTCACGATTACGAAGAACATCGAATAATTGATTTTCACCAGATGAAGGTCCACAACCCGGTGGAAAATCCCAGATCGACGAAACGGCCCATCATTTGAATCTAGAGGGGATCACGAATCGCTTCTTTTCTTATCACTAATCACCACTCCTTTTGAGTCGATCTTGTTTGTCTCCATTGACAAATGAATATTAGTCCAAACTAATATTTTGTAATTAAAAATGATTGGTCTTATGAGCGAAGTCGGCTTACCACAAAATCCTTACGATCACAGGATGAAAATTGAGTAATTTAGTCCCTATGATAAAGTTGGTTAATAAACCCTATCTTTAACGAAATAAAAAGTAATATGGAATCCTTGAAAGAAATCCTTTCCTTAAATTTTTTGGACCGATTCCTAGCGATAACACGATGATTTCGAACACTCCAAGTTTCGGCCTTCCACTATGTTTCTATGGCAAAGAAAAAGATTTTGAATAAGGTATGGTATGAAGATGGTCTCGATCCAAAAAGGCCATCCCATACCAAAATATAGATTAGGCACAATGGAGAGGGTAAAATAAAAATACCAAAATATTGTAACTAGCCACTTACCGATCGATCATGTGTGAGTAGATAAAAATGGTTGAGAAAGAAATATGTGTGAAGTAGGAGATTCGGCTATGGTGAAAAATTGAAGAGGATGATGCTTAATGATATTCGCCCATGGTGAATATTAAGGAGGGAATGATGTTGAGAGTTTTTTTGCAAGAAGAAAAAGAAGAAGAAAAGAGGGTGTCTATATTTTGGTTCTTCAAGAATGGGAGATGAACAAAGAAGAAGGTTTGAGGCTAGAGTGCATTCGGCAAAGAATAAAAGGAGAGAAAAGAAAAATGGCCCTTCAAGGTTATGTGGTTTCGGTACAAAGAGGAAATGGTTTAGAGAGAATGAGAAAATAAGACCGAAATGGTCAAAAATGAAATGGCCAAAAAAAAAGCAAAAGTTTACCTATTGTTCATGATACATTCGGCTAGGGAGAAGAAATTGGAGAGAAAATTTTGATGAGAAACACCAAAATGCCAAAATGAAAAGTGACCAACTAGCACCTAAACCTACCAAAAGCCAACTAAAAATTAAGCCACCCCTTAGCCCCAAACCGCCCAAGTGCATGGCTAAAAGGTCAAAGTTTGGCCACTCCAAACTTTCCAAAACATCTTCCTTGTTATAAGCCTTGTGTTCCCCTACATACCTTTTTCATATGATTCCTTCCTTAAGTTTAAAACTTGCCTTTTCTCTTAGCCACCATACCATAAAAATAAAAGTCCAACTTACCATATGTACTAGGCTTGACCGACACTATGAGAAAGGAAAGCAAAAAATAAAATTCTCACATGCACATCAAAGGATTCGAACTCCTTCCCTCTAGGAATAGTTATGGCGCCATCTCCTCATTACTACTAGCTCACTTATGCTAACTTTCACCACTTAATTACCTTAAGATTTAAGGTCACTTGTTCCACTTCATTAAAGTACTAATTACCAAAAATTATTCCAAAACCAAATAAATCTCAAGCCTTCTCGAGGCTATTTAAACATACACATTGGATTATTTAACTAGCTAAGCACCAAAATAATGCAACATATAAAAACTCAAATGTTAGGATGTTACAATTCTACACCCTTAAAGAAAATTTCGTCTTCAAAATTTACCTGGTTAAAAAGGTGAGGATATTGCTACCGAATTGTGTCCTCAGGCTCCCACATAGCTTCCTCCGCTCCGTGATTACGCCAAAGAACCTTTACTAATGGTACTAACTTCTTTCTTATCACTTTAACATCTCGATCTAAAATTTTCACTGGTTCTTCCTCGAACGACAAGTCAGGCGTTAATTCAACTTCCTCTACCGGTACTATGTGAGACAGATCCGATTGATAACGCCTCAACATAGAGACATGGAAAGCACTACGAATCTGACTCAACTCTGGAGGTAATTCAAGCTGATAAGTCACTAGTCCTACATGCTTCAACATACAGTACGGCCCGATGAACTGAGTGCTCAACTTGCCCTTCCTTCCAAATCTAAAGATCTTCTTCCAAGGTAAGACCTTTAGAAAGACTTGATCTCCTACCGCAAACTCAATATCCTTACGCTTCAGATTTGCATAAGATTTCTGTCTATCCGAAGCTTTCTTTAATCGTGCCCGAATTACTTTTACCTTTTCTTCCGTCTCTGATATCAATTCAGGACCCAATAATTGTCGTTCCCCCAATTCAGTCCAACAAGTAGGCGTACGACACCTACGGCCATACAATGCTTCATAGGGTGCCATTTGGATACTGGATTGATAACTATTGTTATACGCAAACTCTGCCAATGGTAGAAAATCCTCCCAACTCCCTCTGAAGTCAATCACACAGCCCCTTAACATGTCTTCCAGGATCTGGATTACTCTCTCCGACTGACCATCCGTGTGAGGATGAAATGCCATACTGAAATTCAACTTTGTTCCCAAATCTTCATGTAAAGCCTTCGAAAACCGTGATGTAAACCTAGAGTCCCTTTTCGATATAATAGATAAGGTACCCCATGCAACCTCACGATCGCTACTACATACAACTTGTCCAACTTCTGCAATGAGTAATCCGTTCGAACAGGTAGAAAATGGGCAGTCTTAGTCAACCGATCCACTATTACCCAAACAAAATCTTTCTTAATAGGCGATAAAGGAAACCCACTAACAAAGTCCATCGTTATATGTTCCCATTTCCATAATGGAATCTTTACCGGTTGCAACAATCCCGATGGTAATTGGTGTTCTGCCTTCACGTGTTGACAAGTCAAGCACTTCCTATCATATTCAGTAACTTTCCGTTTTAACCCTGGCCACCAATACTGCTCACGGAGGTCTCGATACATTTTATTTCCCGGGGTGCATAGTATAAGGGCTACATGCACCTCTCATAGAATCATTTGTCTCAATTCTGAATCTTTGGGCATACAAATTCTTCCGCGAAAACATAGTACTCCATCCTTATCAAATCCAAAATCCCCTATTACACCACTTTCAACTTGTTGAAGTAAGGGACCCAACTTTTCATCTGATAACTACTTCTCCTTGATCTGTTCTAACCACATAGGCTTCACCTGAAGTTTCGCTAGCAGACTGCCATCTTCATACAAACTGAGATGAGCAAACATCGCTTTTAACTCTGATATTACCTTATGACTCAACGCGTCCGCCACTACGTTAGCTTTTCCAGGGTGATACTCGATTGAGAAGTCGTAATCCTTCAACAGCTCTACCCACCTCTGTTGTCTTAAATTCAACTCCTTTTGGGTAAGAAGGTACTTAAGACTCTTATGGTCCGTATAAATAATCGACTTCTCACAGTAGAGATAGTGCCTCCAAATCTTCAAAGCAAAAACCATCGCAGCCAACTCCAAATCATGGGTAGGATAGTTGACTTCGTGCGGCCTTAACTGATGAGATGCATAAGCCACCACTTTTCCATCTTACATCAACATACAACCTAAACCCGTGTGTGATGTATCATAGTAAACGATAAACTCTTTTCCAACCTTAGGTTGAATCAGTACTGGCACTTCCGTAAAAATCTTCTTCAATTTCTCAAAACTTTCTTGTTATTTCTCTGCCCACACAAACGGTACTCCAGCCTCAAGTTGGATCAGTACTGGTGCTTCGTCAAAATCTTCTTCAATTTCTCAAAACTTTCTTGTTGTTTCTCTGCCCACACAAACGGTACTCCCTTTCGCAACAGTTTAGTTAGGGGTGCAGCAATCAACGAAAACCCCTCAACAAAACGTCTATAATAACCAACCAATCCTAGGAAACTCGAATCTCAGCCATTGACTTCGGTGGTTTCCAATCCAACACAGCCTTTACATTCCATGGAACAACTCTGATTCCTTCGGCTGACACAACATGTCCCAAGAAAGTCACTTCCTTCAGCCAAAATTCACACTTACTGAATTTGGCATAAAGTTGCTTTTCTCGCAGCATTTACAATACTATACGTAGATGCGAGTCATGCTCTTCTTCATTCTTCGAGTATACTAAGATATTATCTATGAACACCACCACGAACCGGTCTAGGTAGGGTTGAAAGACTCGGTTCATCATGTCCATAAATGCAGCTAGTGCACTGGTCAATCCAAATGGCATCACCAAGAACTCATAATGTCCATAACGAGTTCGAAATGCCGTCTTATGAATATCCTCCTCCTTAACCTTGAGTTGATGATAACCCGATCTCAAATCTATCTTGGAGAAAACTGAAGCTCCTCTCAACTGATCAAACAGGTCATTGATTCTCGAAAATGGATACCTATTCTTGATCATCAATTTATTCAACTGCCTATAATCAATGCACATAGTCATCGACCCATCCTTCTTCTTGACGAACAAGACTGGTGCTCCCCACGAAGACACGCTTGGTCTAATAAATCCCCAATCCAACAATTATTGAATTTGAGCTTTAAGCTCCGTAACTCCTTCGGTGCCATTCTATAAGGAGCAACGGACATCGGAGCCATTCCAGGCAAAAGCTCAATGCCAAACTCTACTTCTCGATCTGGAAGTAGACCGAAAGTTCCTTAGGAAAGACATCTAAAAATTCTTTCACCATTCTAACACTTTTCACCAATAATTTCGTGGCATCCAAAGCACTAATGAAGGCTAGGAATGCTCCATACCCTTTTCGCACCAATCTTTCTACCTTTAAAGCAGATACCACATTTGCTAAATAGTTTTTCCGTTCACCTATCATTACTACTTCCTTATCTTTCAAATTCCTTATCGACATCCGTTTTACAGGATAATCCAAGTACGTGCGGTGCTTTACCAACCAATCCATACCCAAAATAAGATCGAACTCACCGAAAGGCAGTTCCATCAAATCCGCCAAAAATATTTCTCTTTGAATTTCTAAAGGCACGTCTCTATACAATTTATTCACTACTATAGACTGTCCTTTAGGACTAATTATCGTTATCTCTCTATTGGTAATCTTAGATCTAATATTTAGTTTCTAGATATAGCACTAGCAACATACGAATGGGTAGATCCAATATTAATCAAACCAGTAACAGGTACATCAGAGATGAAGAACGTATCGGTTATCACATCAGGGGCATCACCATCTTCTCGACGTCTAACCGCATAAACTAACCCTGGCTGTCTCACCTCCACGTTACCCCTAAAGCCATTACCTCTACCCGGTGCACCTTGACCTTGAATTGTGCCATTACCTCCTCGACCTGGTCCATGGCCCTTCGGTGGCTTCAGCGCCTCTAGCTGGCTGTGCATCAGAGTTAAGAGCTTCTTTAGTCGAAGCAGTCTGTCGAGGACAATTCTTAAGCTGATGATCCTTAGAACCACATTTGAAGCATCCACTGGTTCTCTTCTAGCATTCACCAGAGTGTCGTCTCCCACAGTCAACACATGGTTGAATCTAATTGGTAGCCGTAAGTGCTCTAGCTTGAACTGGTTCATTATTCTTGGGCCTCTTCTGAAACCTTTAGCAGGACCCGAATACCTAAAGTCCCTCCTATTTCTGCCTCTATCTTTTTCTCGATTTTACCTCTCTGAGTTCTTAGCCTCTTCAGCTATTTTGGCTTTATCCACAAGTGTGGCAAAAGTCATTTCTGTTGTGGGGCAATCAGTACCCGCTACTCATTATTCAATTTGTCTTCAAAACACACACAGCGTTCATGGTCAGTTGGCACTATAGTATGAGTATAACGACTCAAACGTAGAAATTATACTTCATAAGCTGCCACCATCTTATTTTCTTGAACCAGATTTAAGAATTCCTTCCTTCGGGCATCCACATAGCTTGCCCCAACATACTTTCCTTAGAATGCAATTTTGAAGAAATCCCAAGTAATACGTTCAGCCTGAGTGCCTTTCCGAACAGTGAGCCACCATTGATACGCCTCGTCCCTCAACAAAGACACAGCTCCTCTTAGTTTCTGTTCGGCAGTACACCCTAGGTTGTCCATAATCTACTCCACAGCCTCGAGCCAATACTCCGCAACATTTGGGGCTACTTTCGAGATACCCGTAAAAGTCTCAACACCATTTGATCTGAGTCATTCTGATATTGATCCACGAGCAATTGGTCCTGATCTAAACCCATTAACCCTTTCCAAAACTCGTAACATTGCTTGAGACAGACAATGTCTTCTCTCATACGGTCATGTGATCTATTTTCTGACATAGGTGATGCCAGCACGTCCATTTTTGGCATATTCCCCGATCCCTCAGACATAACTCTAGTACCTCGGCCTCTACCACGGCTACGTCTACACGTCCACGTCCTCTAGCGCTCATATTGACTATTTCGTTTCAATCTGATTACAAGTTTTATGAATTAGTATTCTATTTCAGTGTTTTATTAACGATATTTTATGAGATATAAGAGGTAGAGTTATATTTGTAAACGCATCCTATAGTCTCAATCTCTATAGTTTCAACATCTAAAACTAAAAGTTCTAGAGTGTTCCTATAGTCATATCACAATAATAATCATTAAATTTCAATACACTTACTTGACTTGGTGCCATATACTCGTGGTGCCATACTATCTTTGAAACATACGTTCTATAACTCAAAACAGTTTTAAAAAAAATATTTTAGAGCCCAAACCACAGCCGAGTTTTGAACCAAGCTCTGATACCATAAAATGTAACACCCCAAACTCGGTCTATGCATTAAGACCAAATTTGACATGTCACAAAAATAAACATACACCAAGTCTTTTAAAGAGTTAAAGAAAATGGATTTTTTAAAAAATCCGTTTTAACGTGGAGTTATTGAAAACTAAGTTTGATTACTAAATCTAATAATTTGGGTCGTAAAAATTTATAAATTGAAACTTATGAAAAATTGATTTAATATTTTGAGAAAATTTAAAGAGTTCAAAAGTAATTTGAAAACAAAAATTTAAAAATATTGTTACGTAAAAAATTACTGAGTTAAAACTATTTAAGAATGAAACCCTTTTCGTACATTTATTTAAGAAAAACATTTATTTCTATTTTTTAAAAAAAATAATCCCACTTAAGTATTTAAAGCATATTATAAAATCCATCCACAAGTAAAACATTCATAAAAATTTAACTAGAGGCCTTATTACAAAATAGCAAAAATAATAAAAAGTACTTAAAAAGAAATCTGAAATTTAAATAACCCATAATTCGTAGTATGGCCTCCACTGAGTCGTCCCTGGCCCAAGCCTCCATCACTGATCATTACCTGAAGAGGTAAAGAAAACGGGGTGAGTTACTTAGAACTCAGTGTGTAACTCACTTACCATTGTCACTGGGCCAAAAATTCAATTAAGCATTTATTGGGCCAAAGCCCATTTACAATCATAACATAATATCATATATAACATGCATGTGTTATGCAATTTCACAACCAAACCTAGTTTTCCATCCGCTACACATCACCCGTACCAACCAACACACCTGTGGCGAGCTTTAGTCACCCACCCCGCCAACACACCAAACTGGGCATTAAGCCATATATCAATTTGTGGCCAAGCCACCAGAATTTTGTAGCAAAGCTACCAGAACTTCTCTTCATCAAATATCCCAACCCATGCAAACTATGTATATAATATGCACATTCAATTACTACAATCCATTCATATAATTATTACAAACATACGGCCTATTATAAAAATTTTCACATTCTAGCCCATATCACATTTTGGCCCTTATAACTCATATCACACTTGGCCCATATATCAAATATCACATTTGGCCCATATATCAATTATCACATTTGGTCTATATATCAGATATCACATTTGGCCCATATATCAGATATCACATTTGGCCCATATATTAGATATCACATTTGGCCCATAAATCAAATATCACATTTGGCCAATATAGTCACTTTTATTTATTTGGCCCATTGAAGGTAATTTTGTAAAATTCACAGTCTTAATACCGATTTCATAGTCTATACTGATAAATTGATAAATATGCTAGTTTACCCGATTTCACTATCTTGTGATTTAATCAAGCGATTAATACGATATAGTTATTTAACCCATGAGATACAGTGTGAGATTACACACTTGATTACGGTAAGCACTACACTTTCCTGGTTGTCAACACCTAAAAATATTTTAATGCTCGATTAGATCATTAACACTTATAATAAATATATTCTAAGATAAGCGGTCTAGATTTTTACCCTCAGAATCTCGAATAAATACTATTTGCCGGTTCTCTCCGAATGACGGTTTACAACTCGGTGGAAAATCCTGGATCATCGATGCTTCACGATTACGAACAACCTTGAATAATTGATTTTTATCGGATGAAGGTCCACAACCCAGTGGAAAATCCCGGATCGCCGAAACGGCCCTTCGTTTGAATCTAGAGGGGATCGCAAATCCTCTCCTTTTCCTATCACTAATCACCACTCCTTTTGAGTCGATCTTATTTGCCTCCATTGACAAATGAATATTAGTCTAAACTAATATTTCATAATTAAAAATGATTGGTCTTATGAGCGAAGTCGGCTTACCACAAAATCCTTACGATCACAGGATCAAAATCAAGTAATAGAGTCGCTATGATAAAGTCGATTAATAAACCCTATCTTTAACGAAATAAAAAGTAATATGGAATCCTTGAAGGAAATCTTTACCTTAAAGTTTTTGGATCGATTCCTAGCGATAACACGATGATTTCGAACACTCCATGTTTCGGCCTTGCACTACGTTTCTATGGCAAAGAAAAAGATTTTGAATAAGGTATGGTATGATGATGGGCTCAATCCAAAAAGGCCACCCCATACCAAAATATGATTCGGCAAATGGAAAGGGTAAAATAAAAATACCAAAATATTGTAACTATCCACTTACCGATCGATCACGTGTGAGTAGATAAAAATGGTTAAGAAAGAAATATGTGTGAAGTAGGAGATTCGGCTATGGTGAAAAATTAAAGAGGATTATGCTTAATGATATTCGGCCATGGTGAATATTAAGGAGGGAATGATGTTGAGAATTTTTTTGCAAGAAGAAGAAAATAGGGTGTCTATATTTCGGTTCTTCAAGAATGAGAGATGAACGAAGAAGAAGGTTTGAGACTAGAATGCATTCGGCAAAGAAGAAAAGGAGAGAAAAGAAAAATGGCCCTTCAAATTTATGTGGTTTCGGCACAAAGAGGAAATGGTTTAGAAAGAATGAGCAAATAAGACCAAAATGGTAAAAAATGAAATGGCCAAAAAGAAAGAAAAAGTTTACCTATTGTTCATGATACATTCGGCTAGGGAGAAGAAATTGGATAGAAATTTTTGATGCGAAACACCAAAATGCCAAAATGAAAAGTGACCAACTAGCACCTAAACCTACCAAAAGCCAACCAAAAATTCGGCCACCCCTCTAGCCCCTAAAACCGTCCAAGTGCATGGCCAAAAGGTCAAAGTTTGGCCACTCCAAACTTTCCAAAACATCTTCCTTGTTATAAGCCTTGTGTTCCCCCTACATACCTTTTTCATATGATTCCCTTCCTTAAGTTTAAAACTTGCCTTTTCTCTTAGCCACCATACCATAAAAATAAAAGTCCAACTTACCATATGTACTAGGCTTGACCGACACTATAAGAAAGGAAAGTAAAAAATAAAATTCTCACATGCACATTAAAGGATTCGAACTCCTTCCCTTTAGGAACATTTACAGCGCCATCTCCTCTTTACTACCAGCTAACTTATGCTAACTTTCACCACTTAATTACCTTAAGATTTAGGGTCACTTGTTCCACTTCATTAAAGTACTAATTACCAAAAATTTTCCAAAACCAAATAAATCTCGAGCCTTCTTGAGACTATTTAAACACACACATTGGATTATTTAACTAGCTAAGCACCAAAATAATGCAACATATAAAAACTCAAATTTTATGATGTTACAAAGTTAATCCAAGTAAGATTTCTACTATTCTGGAATGAAAACCTCCG
Organism: Gossypium rotundifolium; assembly: GCA_025506655.1. Classification (NCBI taxonomy): domain Eukaryota; kingdom Viridiplantae; phylum Streptophyta; class Magnoliopsida; order Malvales; family Malvaceae; genus Gossypium; species Gossypium rotundifolium. Next base: position 57,705,212 of record CP106723.1, on the reverse strand, counting down.
AAGAATGTGTCTAAAGTCCGTAGTTTTCTGGGACTAGCTAGTTATTATCGTTGGTTTGTTAAAGGATTCTCAATGATAGCTACTCTATTGACTAGATTGCTTCAAAAAGATGTGAGGTTTGAATGATCTGATAAATGTTAGAAAAGCTTTGATCATTTGAAAACTTTGTTGACTGAAGCTCCAATTTTGGTACAACCAGAATCGGGTAAAGAATTCGTGATTTATAGTGATGCTTCATTAAATGGTCTGGGATGTGTTTTGATGCAGGAAGGCAAAGTTATAGCTTATGCCTCGAGACAATTAAAGCCGCATGAAAAGAATTATCCGACACATGATCTTGAGCTAGCTGCGATTGTGTTTGCATTAAAGATTCTGCACAATTATCTTTTCGGTGATAAATGCCATGTGTTTTTAGATCATAAAAGTTTAAAGTACCTGATAACTTAGAAAGACTTGAATCTGTGACAGAGAATATTGTTAGAGCTGTTGAAAGACTACGAGCTTGTGATAGATTATCATCCGGGAAAGGCAAATGTTGTTTCCGTTGCATTGAGTCCAAATTCATTGTTTGCACTACGAGCTATGAATTTTCATTTAGACTTATTTGTTGATGGTTCAGTTTTGGATGAATTGAAAGCGAAACCGTTGTTTTTACAACAGATATGTGATGCTCAGAAAGTTGATAATGAAATGATAGCAAAATGAGCTCAGTGCGATTCAAATTTTGATTCTGAGTTTTAGTTTAATGTTGATGATTGCTTGAGATTTCGAGATCGAATTTGTATTCTGAAAAATCTGGAGTTAATACAATTAATTTTGAATGAAGCTCATAATAGTTGCTTATCTGTTCATTTGGGTAGTACAAAGATGTATCAGGATTTGAAGCAACACTATTGGTGGTCTGGTATGAAAGAGATATATCAGACTTTGTGTCGAAATGTTTGGTTTGTCAGCAAGTTAAAGCTGAACATCAGGTTCCATCTGGTTTGCTACAACAAATTTTGATTCTTGAGTAGAAATGGGATAGAGTGACAATTGACTTTGTTTCTAGATGGCCATTGACTCCGAGAAAGAAAGATGCAATTTGGGTCATAGTTGATCGATTGACGAAATCTGCCCATTTTATTCTAGTACGATTTGATTACTCACTTGATAAGTTAGCTAAGCTTTACATTTTTGATATTGTGAGATTGCATGGTGTGCCATTGTCTATTGTGTCTGATAGAGATCTGAGATTTACATCATGATTCTAAAAGAAATTACAAGAAGCTTTGGGTAATAAATTGTATTTTAGTACATCTTTTCACCCACAGACTGATGGTCAGTCTGAGTGGATCATTCAGATACTCAAGGATATGTTGAGATGTTGCATCCTTGAATTTAATGGTTCATGGGAACAATATTTGCCATTGATTGAATTTACGTATAATAACAGTTTTTAGTCGAGCATCAAAATGGCACCTTATGAAGCTTTGTACGGACGTAAATGTTGGACACCTCTGTATTGGACTGAGCTCAGTGAAAGTAAGATACACGGGGGTGATTTGATAAAAAATACAAAATAGAAAGTGAAAGTAATACGTGATAGTTTGAAAGCTGCATCAGATCATCAGAAATCTTATGTAGATTTGAAACGAAAGAAAATTGAATTTGATATCGGTGACAAAGTGTTCTTGAATGTATCTCCGTGGAAGAAAGTACTCAGATTCGAATGTAAAGGTAAGTTGAGTCCAAGGTTCATCGGACCGTATGAGATCATTGAACGAATTGGGCCAGTTGCTTATAAGTTGTTGTTGCCACCAGAACTAGAAAAGATTCATAATGTATTTCACATGTCAATGCTTCATCGATATAGGTCCGATCCATCACATGTGATTACTCCGTCTGAGATTGAAATTCTTTCCGATATGACTTATGAGGAAGAATCGATCCGTATGTTAGCTCGTGAAGTGCAAGAATTGCAAAATAAGAAAATTCTTTTAGTCAAAGTACTGTGGCATCGACACAGAGTTGAAGAGGCTACATGGGAGACTGAAGATATAATGAGACAACAATATCCGAACCTATTTAACGGTAAGATTTTCAGCGACAAAAATCCTTAAGGGGGAGAATTGTAATAGTCCGATTTAGACCCTAGTCAAAATAGTGGTTACAATACCATAAATTCGAGTCAGAAAAATATTCTACTATTATTTCCTCTGTTTATTATATGTGATTTAGCATGTGTGAAAGTCTCGTATGAATATTTTACTATTTGTATGTTTAATTTGATAAAAGGACTAAATTGCATAAAAGGTAAAAGTGACATTCTATATGTTAATGTGCTCATTTGAGTTTGTTCTTAAATGTTGTGGCCTTATAAGGCAATTAAGCCATTTTATAAGTTAATGGATGGTAAAGGAAAAATATGCCCTTAATGTATATAAGTTTCTTCTATTAATTAAAAGGTTAATATAGTAAATACTTTAATAATATGATTATAATAAAAATAAAAGTTTGCAAATAGGCATTTTCTCATCCATTTTTGACCAAATATACTAATGAAAAGAAAGAAAAGAACAAGCTAGGTTTTCGCTAAGATTTTAAGCTTGATTCAAGGTTAGTTTTGTTCTATTTTTGATGATTTTTATGTTTTTGTAATCATTGCTTCGTGTTCTTCAAAACCCATGCTTCAATTTTGTGAATTGATGAAAGTTTTGAAATGTGGCATTGATGAACACATGAATTTTGTGATGTTTGAAGATGAATTATGAAAGATATGTGTTAAATTAACATAGTTTGTCTTTGGATTTTTGTTTATTTTGAGTAATTTAGACTTAATTGAGAAAATAATATTTTGAGGGACTAAATTGTGAAATAAATGAAATATATGGACTTTTATGGAGCATGGGAATATTCAGCCAAGCTTGAGTGATATGAGATTTGGTGTATTTTGTGATTTTATGAAATAGGGCTAAAATGTTAAAATGTAAAAATATGAGGGATAATTTGTAAATGGCCCTAAATTTGTGTTTTTGGATTGAATTGAATGAATTAGTGAATAAATGAGTTAATTTGAATATGTATAGATCAAGAACCGAAGAAAATGAACTTAGATCGTGGGAAATCGAAAGTAATTAAGTAGCCGAGTTCGTTTCCGTTTATCTGAATCTGAGGTAAGTTTATATACAAATAAACATATTTACATTGATATATATATATATATGTTCATATGAGAATTTATAATGATGAATGTGTATGAAATGATGAGTACATGAAATTCGAGATAGTATCGACATGTTGTCAACATTCGAAAAAGTCCCGTATGAACCTAGGAATAGATAGGATTGCGTATGTCATGACATAGATGTTCAATTTGAAATATTTTGTAAGATCATGTTTGGGACGTTGGCATCAATTTGAGATTTATGTATCAGACCATGCCTAGGACATTGGCATCGTAATTGATTCGTGTAAGACCATGTCTGGGACAGTGGCATCGATATCTGAGTACATGTAAGACCACGCCTGAGATGTTGGAATTGTATGACTACTCTGAGCATGCTTGAGTCAATGCATTATCTTCTTCCATGTGAGCATTTTATAAAGAAATTTCGTATATTTGAAAACCCAATTTATTTTATTAAAACATCATTTAACCATAGCCCATATTTAAAAGTCCAAAATATAGTTTAAAACCAAACACATATAAAAATCCGTAAATTATTTATAGAGGCCCTTATTACATTAACCCAAAATAGTAAAATACTTATTAAAAAGTTCAGAGTTTAATAAACCCATGTTTTGCAGTATGGCCTCCACGAAGTCATCCTCGGCCCAATTATCAATTTAACAGAGTTTTCGGCCCAATTATCGATCTAGCATATTTTTTACGGCCCATTTTCACAAAACATACAATTTACATAATAACAAGTAATTTCTCGAGGGCATTTTCGTAATTTTCACGATTTAGTCGTTTTTACGTATTTTCATCAAAATATCTGTTGTTACGTTTTATACCGATCTAGTCGTTTTTTTACGATTTTACTCTCATACCAAAATTGACATCCAACCCGAGAAAAAGTGTGAAGTTACACACCCGATACCGGAGTACTAATCCTTCTCGCTCCTCGGCACCTAAAACATATTTCGATCCGTTAGAATACTATTTCAGATAAATATTCTTAATCGATAATAGATCCAAAATCTTACCCTCTTGATTTTGAATCACTTGATTTTGGCTTCTCCTCGCTTATTGATTCGTTAGTCGCCGAGAATTCACCAACGTATAATGGCTCTCTAAGTTCGTACCACTTCAAATAATTGACTCCTTCGGAAGATGGTCCGCAACCCGGTGGAAAATCCCGGACTGCCGAAATCGTTCTTCGTTTAAATGGGGGATTTATAGATCCGCCCCTCTTAACGTGACTAACCACCACCCTTTTCTTCCCTATTTTGAAAGTCTTCAAGATCCAAAGGGATATTAGTTAAATCTAAAATAATATCGAAATAGTACTAGAGGCTTTAAAGGATGTGATTTCCTTACCACAATAAATCGATTCCAACGTTTCTACGATTCTCCCGATCACTTGAGTTCCGATCTTTCGTTATTGCACTATATAATAACGAATGAAACGTTATTAGAATGAACGTTTATTTCGATCCAGATAGTCCTTCATAACACCATTAATATTCGGCCATAACACTTATTAATAAATCGAAAACGAAAAAGAAGAACCCCTTACCTATAATCCACGATCGAAAAGAAAGGATTGAGAAAGGTGTTTGTGATGGAAGAAGATTTCGGCTATGTATGATCAAAGAAAAAGAAATAAAGATTCAACTAAGGGCACTCTAGCATTCGGCCATGAGAGAGCTTGATGGAGAAACTTTGAATGAGAAGAATTAAAATATGAAAGAAGAGATGATGATGATGTTGTTTGATTTCAATGAGAAGAGAAGAAAAAGATGGAATTTAAGAGTTAGGTACATTCGACCATGGCAAAAAGAAAGGAAAAAGGAATGGCTTTGGTGTAGATGATTTCGGCACTTAGAAGAAATACAAAAGAAAACTCACAAGATGAATAAAAGTGACCAAATGGTCAAAAGAATTTGGCTTTATTACGAGTATCCTATTAGATTCCTAATGGTTCAACAGAAAATCGAAAATTAAGACTACGTGAAATGTATGCGAGTCGAACGTTTGAATTAACTATGTATGAATTTACCAAGGTGAAATATGTGCATAGTATTGATGAGGAATATATGATATATGTATGGATGTGAAATGAGAAAAGTGATATTTGAGATATGATATGTGGGTGAGCAATGGCTAAGCAAATGAGCTAAAGAAAATGACCAAGTTGCCGCCCAAAGACATGGTCAATTGGCCATGATTTTGTTTCCAAAATTTTCCCTTGATATGTGCCTTATGTTTCCCTATATTTCCTTAAGTTTTTGATTCCATGCCATAAGTTAGCTATTTCCTTAAACCTTTGATACACTAACCAAAAATAACATGGTCAACACTTACCATATATGCTCTTGGCGACACTTGCTATACATGTGCAGAAAATTAAAATAAAATTCATCTAGATGCTAAACAAGGATTCAACCTCTCCCTCATGTCAGAACTCATGCGCCAACTCCACCATGCCATGTACTCAACTTATGTCACTCATTAACACTTAATTTAACTTAAGTATTAATGACACTTGCTTCTCTTCAATAAATTCTTAAATATTAAAATTATTCCGTACTCAAATTATGCTATACTCTTCTTTAGGACTTCAATAAATAACGAAAATAAAAGTAAGAAATTTTTTCCTTTAAAGTCTAAACACCAATTCATGCAATATATAAACACATGTTTTGCAAAAGATGGCCTCCTAAACAAGGCCCAATTTCAAATGTATTTCCCTGATCTATGTTCTTTACTTCAAAAACATGGTCAATTTACCAACTCCATTCCATGCCATGTTAGCCATATATTTCCTTAAACATAAGTTAGCTATTTTTGATACACTAACCAAAAATAACATGGTCAACACTTACCATATATGCTCTTGGACACTTGCTATACATGTGCAGAAAATTAAAATAAAATTCATCTAGATGCTAAACAAGGATTGAACCTCTCTCCCCTCATCTTTAACTCATGCGCCAACTCCACCACCATAATCAACTTATGTCACTCACTTAATGTCACTCATTAACGGTGGAAAATTAAGTATTAATGACACTTGCTTCCTTTAAAGTCTTAAAATAAATTCTTAAATATAAAATTACTGGACTCAAATTATGCTATACTCTTCTTTAGGACTTCAATAAATACGAAAATAAAAGTAAGAAATTTTTTCCTTTAAAGTCTAAACACCAATTCAATTCATGCAACATATAAACATATGAATTTGCCATTGGATAATATATTAATGATATTGTATTATTGTGCTTATATGCATTTATGTTAAGTTTATTTGTATATGGCTAACTAAGCTTTTGGAAAGCTTATTTTGTGTATGTTTATTCTGTTTTATAGATCGTTAAAGCTACGAGTGGCTTGGGGATCGTCGAGGATCGTCATCACACTACTCAATTCTATTTTGGTATCTTTTGGAAGTGTATATACTAAGTATGGCATGTATAGGCTAGTTACTTGAGTTATATTTGGGAACATATAAATGGCCATGTGATATGGCTAGTTAATGATATGTTGTGAATAAGTTGATGAGCAAAATGATGTGTTTTGTTAATGATAGAACATATGGTAATATTATTGATGGAGTGATGCCATAATGAATTGGTAAGTTTATGGATGAATATCAGTTAGATATACTTGTGATTTAGTTGGGCTAAATAATGTATAAGTTGTTGAGATGAAATGTACTTCAATGAGTTGAAAAAGATGACCATTTGGTTGTTTTTGGTTCCCATTGATGTATGGAAAGATGCTTATATGTGCTTGTAGGGATGACCCAATGTGTGGGTGGAAATTTGGCCTTGCAAATGGCCTATAATTTCCCACACAATTGAGCACACGGACGTGTGGCTCGACCGTGTCCTTCGATGTTGCAATTCAAAACAAGTCAGACTCGACCATGGGCTAGACACACGGGCGTGTGACTGGCCGTGTGGTGCAAGTTAGTAGCGACCACGGGTGAAGCACACGGGCGTGTCCACGACCGTGTGGACAAGTCAGTATGTATACCCTATTTTGACATGGCTTAGATAAACGAGCGTGTCTAAGGCCGTGGGAGGCACATGGCCTGCCCACACGGGCGTGTGATGACCTCTGTAACTTAGAAAAATTTTTATATTTCCAAGAATTTTTGTATGTGTTCAGTTTAGTCCCGGCCCTATTCTAAAGCATGTTTAAGGTTTCAAAGACCTATTTAAGGGACACTTGATGTGATTTTTTCAATTAAGTTATGAAATGTACGTAAATGTTTTTGATTGTCCGGTAATGCCTCTTAACCCTAAACCGGCGATGGTTACGGGTTAGGGGTGTTACAAAAAGCATACGATAAGGCCTTCTTATCAAAAGAGATGAGTTTTCATATTAACTTTACTTTTTTATGAGATGTGTTACAAATGTTATAATTGAAATGCATGATATGTGAAATTTTAATTGAAATAGTAGAGGTAGAAAGTAATTGATGAAGTATGATGTACAAAACATCAAATTTCAAGTGAAAGAGAAAAAAAAAATATGATTTGTATCATGAGAGACTTCAAGGTAAAGAAATGAATATGAAATTAATATAAAAATATAAATGATCAATTTGACTAATAATCAAAAGTATAATGATTATGTATAATTAAATGAAAGTTAATGCAAAGAATCAGGAAAAAGTAGACATTATCTGTAACATCCTAAATTTATGGGCCTATGTATTTAGTGTGGGGATATGCTTAATTTGTTAATTTAAGTGATATAGGTTCAAAATTGGGCTTAGGATTAGGTAAAGGCCTTGATTGAATTATTTTAAAGTGGCGTCATTAACAATAAAAGAGGCCCAAGTTTTGGCCACAAGGAGCCCATGTTTTTAGGGCCATTTTCGGCACCTAAAATGAAGCAAGGAGTGACGCCACACACAAGGAGTTAGGGGCCCAAAATTTAAGTTTAATAAAGCCCAAATCTTTTAATTTAAGTGAGTTAAATTTAGGCATTAATATTTGATGAGGTGGACGGCTACAAGGCTCAAAAGTAGGAAGATTTAGATAGATTTTATAATTGATAAAATAGTAGATAAAAAGGAGAAAAGTTAGGAGCTTATCTTCAAGGGAAGTGTTGGCCGAAAATCCACTGCATAGAGGAATGTAAAATTGCCATTGCATGGCAAAGAGGGTACCAATTTCCCTCTCTTTAGCTTGAATTTAAGGCGTTTCGGTTTTTAGCAAGAGGTGCGAAATATCTATAAATAAGAGGGCTAGCTCCTTGTTTCGATAATCGAAAACCCTAAACCGCTTCTCCCATTGTACCGAATTTCCCTAGCTTCTCCTTCTCAAATTTCTTTTCTCCAATTTCTTCAAAAGCCGAAACTCTTCCCCACTTTTTCTTCCTTGTGCTGATTTCTCTAAAAAGCTGAAGCATCCATAGTCTTCTCCGTTATTCATCTTATTTGAGAATTAGTTCTATACTTCCGGCATTTAAATCTTCCATTGGCATTGCCGAATCCTCTTTCTAGTGCTAGCGAATCTCCTATGCTAAGGTAAGTGTCGATTTTTGATTAGTTCTCATGATCTATTCTGGTTTTGAAAGGCAAAAGCCGAAAGCTAATAGTTTAATGGTTTTATGATGGGCGACAATTCAGGATTTGAAGGAAGCTTAGCCAATTAGATCTAAAAGCCAAAAATAGTCTCCACTTTCGGAATTTTTAAGGTAAGAAGATTTCCCTAGATTTCTATTAAATTTGATCATTATATGCAAGATCTTCAGGTTATAATGAGAATTAAGGATTAAATATTGTGATAGTAGTTCTGATAAGGACTTGTGATGGAATTAAATATGGATCAGGGAAAGGAGAAAATACCTAAGTTTAAGAAAAGAGCAATATCTGCCATTCGAGATTGGCCACTTAGTTGTGGACCGGCTTCTGAACAACACCTTAGGCAGATAGCGGTAGTGTCAACTAAGGATAGCGTCGACATAGAAAGCATCGTCTTGTCGATAATCAGGTGTGTAGATCTCTAACACACTAATAAATCTGTATGTATGACTATATATATGTTATGGGCTTAAAAGCCAGAATGAGGTTGTATAGACAGTCGAATGGAACCCTAAAAGGGTTAGGCAAAGATGCCAGGTACGTAAACATAGAACTCCCTATGTGTATCGAAAAATATGTATGACTGCATGATGTTTTCTTTATGTGTATGCATGGGGTGGGAATATGATATTGAAGGGGAAGTGCATGATAGGTCACTTGGTGATCGGTGGTGGAAATCCCACGTATACAAATGTTAGGTCACATAGTGATCGGTGGCTATGCCACATTCAATGATTCTAATTAATAGGAATAGGCGGTCTTGTTTGTCGTTTTGGTGTGTAGCGGATGGAGGGTTGATTGTAGAAATCGCCAAGGTGTGATGGTTGGTATGGGTTGGTGTGTAGAGGATGGAAACCTAGGATGGGTTGGGTTATTCATTATTTATCATTTACCATGTGATTATGATTGTTACCTTCATGTATGGCCCATGGCCCATAATGTGTTTGTGGGCTCGGGTCGTTGTATGTTTTGAGATTTATACACTGAGTCTTGGTGACTCACACTTTCCTTTTCTCTACTCTTCGAGATGAGCAGTAGATCGTGGACATGGGAGCCGAGATGGACTTGAGGGGCCATCAAGTTTTATTTCTACAAATTATTTTTGGGATTTCTTTAAATTTTATTTTATTTTATTTGGGAATATTTATGTAATAAGGCCCCTAATTTTATTCAACTAAGATGTTTTCAATGTTATGCAGCTTATGAATTTATGATAAGGTTTATTTATACTTAATAATAGTAATATAGGGGATTTTAAATTTTAAAATGTCACTTATTTATCCAAATAATGTCCAATTGACTTACGATTTCCATAACGAACAAGGCAAAAGTTTTCAATGTACAACTCGTAGCATACCAGATCTGGTCGAAATGCATGGGCTAGATTTGGGGGTGTTACATTTTGGTATCAGAGTCCAGTTAAAAACTCGGGCTGTGAAATGGGCCTAGAGGTGTTTTGTAAAAAAATTTAGAAAAATGTCTGGTTTATGGATATGGCTTTCGAGTCTACCGGCACCCGATCCACACGGGTAAGTATTTTGAACTCTCTGTGTGTTATATATCTATGTGGGCTTGATGGGCTTTGTGGGACGTAGACTAATTAGATCTAGAACTTGATGGACTCTAGGCTTAGCTGAATCAACTCCTTAAATTTCATAAGACTTAACCTCACTAAACAAAATCCATGAACGAGTCGCAAGACTAGGGTGTGGCAACAGGCATACGCATGTCTAGAAATAGATCCGGAAGAGCTTGGTATTTAAGCAGTCCTAGTGACTCACATCCTCTTCACTGGAATCTTACAGTGCGTCTTGGTGTTCACTCTAATTGTGAGGACTTGTTAACGGGCCAAAGTTCTAACCAAAACCCGAAAGGGACCAGCCACTCTATTTTCACAAAAATTACTAGAATGCCCTAGTTTTGTAAAATTCCTGAAACACCCCTGATTTGTAAAATTACCAAATTACCCCTAATTTGTAAAATAACCAAAATACCCCTAATTTGTAAAATTATCGAAATACCCCTATCTTGAAAAATCACTAAGACACCTTATTTTGAAAATTACAAAAATACCCCTATAGGTTAAAATTACGAAAATACCCCTGGGTAGTGAAATGACGAAAATACCCCTAGGAGAGGGATATGAATTCATGGATGTTGCTTGTGTGGTTGATGCGTGTATGTGATGTTATGATTGGTGATGATTGAATGAGAATTCTAGAATTAGGAAATATAGACTTGAGAACTAAACTTGTAGATAGAATTCGAATTCGAAAGAACTACTATCGAAATAATTTTACATAATATTGTTCGTGGTTAATAAGTGGGAAGAATTAATTATTCATAAAGTTTTTAATCAGATAAACGTCGATTGAAAGAATGAGTACAAGGGGACAAAGACGCTCTAGATGTGAATATCGGTGCGTACCCTACCATAGTATACTAAGTGTTTATTTTGGCTTTAGAAAAAGAGAGCGCAGCGAAAGCATAGTAGTGAGACTTAGGTAGTTTGATTACTAGTTAATTGGAAATTTTGAGGACGAAATTTCTTTAAGGAGGTAGAACTGTAACATCCTAAATTTATGGGACTATGTATTTAGTGTGTGGATATGTTTAATTTGTTAATTTAAGTGATAGAGGTTCAAAATTAGGCTGAGGATTAGGCAAAGGCCTTGACTGAATTATTTTAAGGTGGTGTCATTAACAATAAAAGAGGCCCAAGTTTTGCCCGCAAGGAGCCCATGTTTTTAGGGCCATTTTGGCACCTAAAATGAAGCAAGGAGTGACACCACACATAAGGAGTTAGGGGCCCAAAATTTAAGTTTAATAAAGCCCAAATCTTTTAATTTAAGTGAGTTAAATTTAGGAATTAAGATTTGATGAGGTGGACGGCTACAAGGCTCAAAAATATTAATATTTAGATGGATTTTATAATTGATAAAATAGTAGATAAAAAGGAGAAAAGTTAGGAGCTTATCTTCAAGGGAAGTGTTGGCCGAAAATCCACTGACTAGAGGAATGTAAAATTCGGCTACTACATGGCAAAGAGGGTGCTGAATTTCCTCTCTCTTTTAGCTTGAATTTAAGGGCATTTTCTGTTTTTAGCAATAGGTGCCGAAATATCTATAAATAGGAGGGGCTAGCTCCTTGTTTTTGACACTAAAAACCCTAAATTCCTCTCCCATTGTGCCGAATTTCCCTAGCTTCTCCTTCTCCAATTTCTTTTCTCCAATTTCTTCAAAAGCCGAAACACTTCTCCACTTTTTCCTTCTTGTGCTGATTTCTCTAAAAAGCCGAAGCATCCATAGTCTTCCCTTTTATTCATCTTATTTAAGAATTAGTTCTATACTTCCGGCATTTAAATCTTGCCGAATCCTCTTTCTAGTGCTAGCAGAATCTCCTATGCTAAGATAAGTGTCAATTTTTGAGTAGTTCTCATGATCTATTCCCGAATTTTGAAAGGCAAAAGTCGAAAGCTAATATTTTAATGGTTTTATGATGGGCGACAATTCAAGATTTGAAGGAAGCTTGGTCAATTAGATCTAAAAGCCGAAAATAGCTAGTCTCCACTTTCGAGACTTTTAAGGTAAGAAAATTTCCCTAGATTTCTATTAGATTTGATCATTATATGCAAGATCTTAAGGTTATAATGAGAATTAAGGATTAAATATTGTGATAGTAGTTCTGATAAGGACTTGTGATGGAATTAAGTATGGATTAGGGAAAGGAGAAAATACCTAAGTTTAAGAAAAGAGCAGTATCTGCCATTCGAGATTGGCCACTTGGTTGTGGACCGGCTTCTGAACAACACCTTAGGCAGATAGTAGTAGTGTTGACTAAGGATAGTGTCGACATAGAAAGCATCATCTTATCGATAATCAGGTGTGTAGATCTCTAACACACTAATAAACCTGTATGTATGACTATATATATATGTTATGAGCTTAAAACCGAATGAGGTTGTATAGGCAATGAATGGAACCTAAAGGGTTAGGCAAGGATGCTGTACGTAAACATAGAACTCCCTATGTGTATCAGAAAATATATATGACTGCATGATGTTTTCTTTATGTGTATGCATGGGGTGGGAATATGATATTGAAGGGGAAGTGCATGATAGGTCACTTGGTGATCGGTGGTGGAAATCCCACATATACAAATGTTAGGTCACATAGTGATCGGTGGCTATGCCATATTCAATGATTCCTAATTAATAGGAATAGGCAGTGCGGCTGTCGTTTTGGTGTGTAGCTGATGGAGGGTTGATTGTAGAAATCCTCAAGGTGTGATGGTTGGTACGGGTTGGTGTGTAGAGGATGGAAACCTAGGATGGGTTAGGTTATTCATTATTTATCGTTTACCATGTGATTATGATTGTTACCTTCATGTATTGCCCAGGGCCCATAATGTGTTTGTGGGCTCGGGTCATTGTGTGTTTTGAGATTTATACACTGAGTCTTGGTGTTTCCTTTTCTCTACTCTTCCAAATGAGCAGTAGATCGTGGACATGAGAGCCGAGACGGACTCGAGGGGCCATCAAGTTTTATTTCTACAAATTATTTTTGGGGTTTCTTTAAATTTTATTTTATTTTATTTGGGAATATTTATGTAATAAGGACCCTAGTTTTATTCAACTAAGAAGTTTTCAATGTTATGCAACTTATGAATTCATGATAAGGTTTATTTATACTTAATAATAGTAATACAAGGGATTTTAAATTTTAAAATGTCACTTATTTATCCAAATAATGTTAAATTGACTTACAATTTCCATAACGAACAAGGTAAAAGTTTTCAATGTACAACTCGTAGCATACCAGATCTGGTCGAAACGCATGTGCCGGGTTTGGGGGTGTTACATTATCACTAAAATAGTTTCAGGACAGAACATGATTCAACTTTGAAAATTCATCGAAAATTGTAGAAATCAAAATAGAGGTTGAGTAAAATAAGAAAATAGATCTTATTGAGTCTAGTTTCACATAGAAGAAACAATGCAAGCAATGAAAATTATATTATGAGATGCAATAATTTTTGTGAGAAAAGGTCAGATTGATTTTGGGATCCCCTATTTTAACTTTGAAAAAATCATAGTAAATTGTACAAAAAAAATAGATAATGAAATTTTTATGAATAAAATCTTAATGCGTCTATTTTCAAGGGAAACAAATGACAACATATTCCAAGACTTGTATTGAAAGATAATTAATTTTTTGTAAAGAAGGGTAATTACTGCCTAAAAGCAGAACAATGGAACATTTGAAGAATAAACTATATTTATTGGCTTGGGTATAAATTCTGAAATTTTGCCGTAAAAACTTCAAGTAGTCTAATTTTGAAATAAAAAAGTGGATCTTAATTTTGAATTCTATAGATTGAGATATAATTAATTTAGTAATTATTACTCAAGTGGACAACTTTGCTAAAATTATGTATTTAGTAAAATTGAAATTAATGTTGCATATAGGCATACAATAATAAAAGCCATAAATTCTTATATGAATACACGTGCATAAAGGATGTGGAATAGTGAGGAGGAGGAGGAAAAATAGTAGAAGAGTATGATGCTAAGAAATTATTTTAAGTGATAGAATTACTAACACATAAGAATAGTTAAGTAAATTATTAAGACATTAAGTGAATAATTGTACGATGATGACTTAGTGGAATTATTTGTATAACTTTGATAGTTGTTTCAATCTTATAAATTTTATTCAGAATCAAATAGTGTTAAAATGGGAAATAGAAGCATATGAATAATAGTGAATTTCATGATATAGTAATTAAATTGCATAAAGTGTAAATATAATATTTTAGTGTGAATATATGATGCTAAGAGTTGAGAATTGAATGAATGATTCGTGAATGAAGTAAAAGTGGAATAGGAAGTAGGTACTAATCTATAACGAAAATTGAAAACTTGGAGAAATTGAGAAAAGAGAGTGCACGTCACGACGTGGCCATCTGACATCATGATGATGCCTCTAATGCCAGACAAAAAGTTTGTAAACAGGTCCTAAGTGGTCGATAAAACATAAATAGAGCTAACAAAAGCTTGATTAAAGCTTGTAATATAATTTATAAGTTTAATACTAACTACAAATTTTTCTATTAACTTGATTAGGATGAGTATTTGAACTGGATTTCTCTGAAGTTGATTTGGCAACGAATGTAACATTTCAGTGCTCAGTCCCGGTGAACGGGTCGGGTTTGGGGGTGTTACATTTAGTGGTAACAGAGTCCAGGTTTACTAATCCTAGGGTCATGAATGAATCTATAAAAGAAACATATTAGACAATAGAGTATAAATAATGAAATGTGAATCTAAAATTTGAAAGATAGTGAAAAGAACTTTGGATCATTCCTGACTATATAATAATCATAGTATGATTCATCACAATAGGTATGAAATATAGACAAGTAAGAAAGAATAGAGTTTGAATTTGAGAAGATGATGAAGAAATAAAAGTCATAAATAAATAGGGCAAGAGATGATGAGAACAGATGACTAAATTAAAAAAAAACTATGAAATTAAATTGTAATAAGTTAATATGAAACTATGAGTACGAGACTAGAATGTAGGAAAATAAAATGTTCAAAGTGAATTAGAGAAAAGAACATGTATATAAATAGCTATAATAAAGTTAGGACTAAACTGTGAAGTATGCCAAAAAAAATTAAAATATTGATGATATGTGAAATAATATAGGTAGTGAAGTAGAATGTGCAAAAAAAAAAAATGCTGATGAGAATGAAAGAAAAGTGGAATTGTAGTGAAACAATATAGGTAGTGAAGTGGAATGTGCAAGTAAGTGGAAATATTTGTTGCCACGAATTTAATTTTAGGAAGTACAAAAAAATGAATCATTTCATTTCTTTTGAGCAAATAAGTAAAACAACTATAATTGAAGACCATGTAGATAAATAAGAACTAATGGGTTATGATGAGCACTTCGGTGTGATATTGTGATTGCGCACTTCTGTGTGATATTGAGATTACACACTTTGGTGTGATACTATGATGGAATGTGCCATTATATGATTTAAATTATGTCGCATGTGAATATGATATGCGTTTGTGCAAGTATACATGTCGGATCAAGTAATAAAGTGATAAGTGAGATCTTCTCCATAGGGATCGGATTAGGTATAGAAATGGTCAAGTTATGATAACGAGTTATGATTAATGTTATGGAAAAACCAATTAAAGTATGTAGTGGTAAATTAAAATAGCAAGGATGTGTGTGAACTGTAAACTAACTAATACTGGAAAAAGGCTAAGACAAAAGTAAAAATGCAGCGACAATTACGACAATAATTACATAAATAAAATACGAGCGAATAAATAAATAACTAAAAATCTTATGGAAAAGATACTACGGCAAGGGGTAGAAGGTATATGATGCTGATTTGGAAGGTTGGGATTACTAAGAATCTACCATTGCTTTCAGTTACGCCTCGGAAATATCATACTCAATCTACTACTTAGAAGAGACCTAAAGTGACCTAATTCTTGCGAGAGTAAGAACTCAAGTTACTTGGCCTGTGTCTATAGGCCTTAGCACGGTACCCTGTACTATTTTGTCTTAATTCTATTCAAATGCTGCTCTATGTTTAGAGTCTACTACAAGTATTTAGTTGAATGCCTGCTTGTATCATTCAATTTCAGTCCAACTAATCCAACCTTTTCAGAATTAGAGTTTAGGGTTTAAAACAGATCTAAAGTGACTGAAATTTCAGAACATTTACAATCATTTCACAACATAACACAAAGTACATCATCATCATATCATAGTAAATCATATACGTAGAGTCCATTTATAAGGTCTAAGAGACCTTAAACATGCGTTAAGAAGGTGTCGGGACTAACCGAGCACTTACAAAATTTTTCCAAAACTTAAACATCTTTCAATGTTTTAGAGGTCACACGCCCATGTGGGTAGGCCACGTGAAGCACACGGCCTCAGACACACCTGTGTTTTCAAGCCGTGGCAAAACAGGGCATACATACTGAGTTGTCCACAAGGCCGAAGACACGCTCGTGTGCTTGACCCGTGGGCAACACTGACTTAGTTCACACGGCCTATCTCACGGCCTGTGTACGAGACTGACTTGTTTCAAATTACAAACTTAAAGACACAGTCAAGCCACACGCCCATGTGCTCAACCGTGTGGGCAAATATAGGCCATTTGTTTAGCCAAATCGCCACCCAAATTTTGGGTCACCTACATGCTCAATCACCATATCACATAACATACATTTAAACCACCATTTCCATCAACCAATTCAAGCATGAAACATACCATTTCTATTTTCTCCAACTCATACCATAATCATCAATCACATAAACCACATATACACACTATAACCACAAATTTCATATATCCAAAACATATACTAAAAACATTCAACTACCAAGCCATATCACATGGCTAGATCTATACATCTCAAAACATACCATATTCACTAGCCTATACATGCCATATACCTAATTTAAAACTTCCAAAAGTACCAAAATAGATGGCCGATAGTGTGATTGAGTTGTTGACGATCCTCAGATCCGAGCTAGCTTTAATGAAACTGTAAAACAAAGATAAACTTCACACAGCAAGCTTTAAAGCTTAGTAAGTTCGTAATATAACACAATTAACTTGACAATTCAAATTTAATATACAAAATTACCAACACCTAGTTCAATTCACCTCAATACTCAATTCTCATCCATAACAATTCCTCACTTTCATAGACAACTATATGTTCAATGTACAAGCATTTATCAAGATGCTTAATCTCACTCATTTTGTAATATCCTAGAATTTGAATTTTATGTGTTGCATTATTTTGGTGCTAAGCTAGTTAGATTACTAATTGTGTATGTTTAGGAAGTCCTCGAGAAGGCTCGGGATTTATTTGGACCTAGGAAAAACTTTTGGCATTTAGCACTTTAAGGAGATGGAGTAAGTGACCTTAAAGCATATGGAAATAAATGAGTAAATAGCTAGCATAAATGAGCTATTAGTAAAGGGGTTATGGAGCCACATGTATTACCTTGAGGGAAGAAGTTCGAATCCCTTTGTGTGCATTTTTGACTTTTATTTTTGCATTCCTTCCTTAAAGTGTTAGCCAAGGTGTATTTATGGTAAGGTGGACTTCTTTGTTTTTGGTAAGGCTGCTAAAGGAAATAAGGCAAGGTTGAGGTTGGGGAAAGGAATCAAAAGAAATAGGTAAGTAAGGGGGACAAGAGGCTTATTTCGTGGGTAGTGTTTTGGAAAGTTTGGGTGGCCAAACTTTTATCCTAGGGGGGATGAATGTGGACGGTTTGGGGCTAGGGTGATAGCCCAAATTGTGCTTGATGTTTTGGTGAGACTAAAGTGTTAGTTTTGGTCAAAATACCAATATTATTAATTGTGTTTTTCCTCTCAAAACTCCTATTCTCCTAGCCGAATTTGGTTATTGGCAATTGGTAAAATTTTGGTTGTTTTGGCCAATTCCCTATTGGCAACTTTGGTATCATTTCTCTTTTCTCTCCAAACTCCTTTTCTCCTCCTTGCAGAATCTACACAACCTTGAGGAGGCATATTCCATTTCTTCTTTCTTCTTGCCAATTGTATACAAACTTTGAGACCATTTCTTTGTTCACTCATCATTATTGAAAATCGAAACTAATCCATCATTCTTCTTCTTCTTTTCTTTTCGCAAAATCCTTCAAGCATCACTTCCACTCTAATATTATTCACCATAGCCAAGTCCACTATTTCTCTATAGCCAAACCTTCCATCCTTTCATTGATCTTTCTTTTTCATTCGAGTTGTTACACACCTCTTGAACGATCGGTAAGTTTTCTTTTCAATTCTTTTTACTTTCTTCCTTCTATTGCCGAACCTATATGTTGGCTTGGGAAGGTCTTTTGACCAAAATCATCACTTATTTTCTCTCTTAAACACGATCCCTTTCTTTTTCGTAGAGATATAGTGAAAGGCTGAACCTTCATTCTTCCAAGTCATCGCATTATCGCTAGGATTGGGTTCTAAAATCTTTAAGGGATTTATTTATTGATCACCTAGAGTTTCATGTAATGATTCAAAAGGAAAGCCGAGTGGAGATCTCAAAAGGAACGGGTTAATGATCCCTACTCCTAAATTCAAGCGAAGGGCTGTATCAGTGATTCGAGACTTTCCTTCCGGGTTGTGGACCCTTATCCGGTGAGAATCAACTATTCGAGGTCGTTCGCTATTCTGAGGTATCACTGATTCGGGATTTTCCACCAGGTTGTGAATAGTTAACCGGGGAAAACTGACAACTAGTAGTTGTTCGCGATCCTGAGGGTAAAATCTTAGATCATTTGTTTTAAAGTAGATTTATTAAATCGCGTGCGTTGACTAATCGAGCGTGATAAAATTTTAGGTGTCGACGATCGAGAGAGCGTAGTGCTTACCGTAATCAGGTGTGTAATCTCACGCCGTATTCCGTGGGTTAGAGATTAATGTCATATTGATAGTAAACCGTTTGATTAAAATTGTATTAAGGTGAAACCGAGAAAAATGGTTTAGACTTCATTATTTGATAAAATTGATAAAATCAATATATTTTGATATATGGGCCAAATCGATATATTTGCTAAATGGGCCGATCTGAAAATATCCGAAATGGGCCAAGATAATATTCTGCTTAATGGGCCAAGTTAATAAATTGTTATAATGGGCCATAAAATTTGTAAGAAATATCTTAATACATTGTTATGAATTGTTATGCACTATATACATAATTTGGATGGGATGGGATAATGATGAAGAGAAGTTCTGGTAGCTCTGCTACATAAATCAGTGGCTCGCCACAAATCTGAAAAATGGCAATGCCATGTAAATTCTGTTAATCTGGTGGCTAGTCCACAAATTTGATATAAATGGCTTAATGCCTATGTTTGGTGTGTTGGCGGGGTGGGTTGGCTAAAGATCACCTACAGGTGTGTTGGTTGGTACGGGTGGCGTGTAGCAGATGAAAACTAGGTTTGGTTTGGGAATTGCATATCATATGTGTATTAGATATATATGATACATTTATATTATTGTAAACGGGCTATGGCCTAAATAATTGCTTAATGGGATTTGGCCCAGTGGAAAACGGTAAGTGGGTTACACATTGAGTTCTAGTAACTCACCCCGTTTTACTTACCCCTTTCAGGTAATGACCAATGATGAAGACTTGGGCCGTGGATATCTTGGTGGAGGCCATACTTTAAAACGGTTAAATTTGGAATTTTGGATTTCTTTTAATACTTTTAATTATTTGGCTATTTGAATTAAGGTTGTAATAAGGCCTCTGGATTAATTTTTGGTTTTGTTTATTGTTTGATGAATTTATAAACTGCTTAAAGTATTTTAATTGAGATTTTAATTTCTAAAAGTTAAATAATTATTTTATTCAAAAATGAATATACAAAAGGATTTCATAAAATTTTTCATATTTTTAACTCGAAAAAATTACTCTTAAGATTTTCATCAATTCTTTGCGAAAAATATCTTTAATTTCTTTTAAAATTTTCTTGAACTGTTAACGATATTTTCAAAATTTCAATTTATAAGATTTTGCATCTCAAATTGTCGATTTATCAATCAAATCTAATTTTAATACTTCGTTTAAATTTTGTAATCTGTTTTAATTGATTTTTGAAAGACTTAATGGTTTTTCACATGTGACATGTCAGATCTGGCCTTAACGCATGGGCTGGGTCTGGGGTGTTACACATTCCATCTTTCATTCACATAACTATCCATTTAACTCAAACACAACTTCATCAACCACATAGGTTATGTACGTACCTGTACCATCATGTATTCAAAAACAACATTTACCATTCAATGCTTCAAGCTATTACTCATTCAATTCTCTTTAAACATTTGATGAGCACGCACACTTAGTGCCAAGCATTTAGCCGAAGATATAATATTATCGCACACTTAGTGCCAATTTCTTAGTCGAAGCTTTAATATCATCACACACTTAGTACCTTTACATTAAACTGAATTTGGCTCAGTATCGCACACACAGTGCCAATTAATATAGTTGATGCTTTCTTTCCTTCGCACACATAGTGTTGATCATCCAAGTATCAATCCTATTTACGCACACTTAGTGCCATATAACTTTAAAATCACCCCTCACATTTCCAAGTTTCGTACTCACATTTCCATTCATTTCAATACATAAAAACATCATTTAAACAACATGTATTATACCCGAACTTACCTCGGACAAAAAACACGATACAAGTCGATTAATCGAGCACCTTATTCTTACCTCGATCTAAATCTGAATTCCTCTTTTCTTGATCTATACATATTCAAATTTAACACTTTCATTCATTAAATCATTCAATTTAATCCAAAAACACATATTTTGAGCATTTTACAAAATAGCCCTCAAATTTGCACATTTTGACATTTTAGTCCCTATTCCATAAAATCAAAAAGTTCACATAATTACGTTACACATATGCCTAGCCTAATCTTCCTCATGTTCATAAAAGCCCACATATTTCATTTATTTCACGTTTTGTCCTCCAATTTCTCATTTTCTCAACTTAGCCCAAAATAGTCAAATTCATCAAAAATTCAAAGGCAAAATATGTTAATCTATCACATATCTTTCATATTTCATCATTAACTATCACAAAGCTCAAGCATGCATCAATTGCACATCTCAAAATCACCATCAAATTCTAAAATTAAAGCATGGACTAGCTAAAACACAAAGCAACGATCACAAAAACGTAAAATCACTAAAAACTGAGCTCAAAACATACCTTGAATGAGCTATACAAGTACTGAATGTTTCAAAACCCTAACTCTTTATTTTTCTTTCAATTTTTGTCAATGGATTATGATAATGGAGCTTATTTTTGTTTTGTTTTATTAATATTAACATCAATATGCCATTATCATTTTAACCTTAATTAAAACATTATAACTTCATTCATTTAATGGCCTTTTATGTCCATCCCCACTATCAAAGTTCTAATTACAAAATAAGGACTTCTCATCTGAGAAGCCATGCCAATTAAACACCTTTAACAACTAGCACACAACTTTTGTATTTTACGCGATTAAGTCCTTTTTGCAAATTAAGCACACAAACGATAATATTTTCACACAGAACTTTCACACATGCTTAATCACATACTATAAACACTAAAAATAATATTAAAATATTTTTTGACCTCGAATTTGTGGTATCAAAACCACTATTCTGACTAAGGTTTAAATCAGGCTGTTACAAGAGCAAGATCTCAAGTTTCCTGGCCTGTGTCTATAGACCTTAGCACGGTACCCTACACTATTTTGTCTTCATTCTATACAAACGCTGCTTTATGTCTAGAGTCTACTGCAAGTATTTGATCGAATACTCTCTTGTATCATTCAATGTCAGTCCAACTAATCTAACCTTTTCAGAATTAGATTCACTTTATGGGTGTAACACCCTAACCTATATCCATCGCAGGAATAGGGTTACAAAGCATTACCAAACAACATACTTTTCTCATACAATCATCAATTTTAAATACAAGTCATTCATAATCAATCTCATTGTCCCTAATACGAGCCTATGACGCTCAAATTATGCATTAGAAGTGGTTTGGGACTAAATTGATAACTCAGGAAATTTTTGGAATACTTAGAAAATTTTTCAAAATACAGGGGACACACACCTGTGTGGCTCGGCCGTGTGTCTCACACGGCCAAAGACACGCTCGTGTCACAGGCTATGTGGACATTTGAAGTGGGATCACATGGTCGTGTCCCAACCCGTGTGTCTAGCCCGTGTGCCCTTTGAAATGGCCACACACGCCCATATGCTAGGCCGTGCCAAAACTGTAGGGTATACTGACTTATGCCATACGGCCAAGTCACATGCCCATGTGCTGGACTGTGTGAGCATACTGACTGGGTTTCCAATTAAACACCAACGGACAGATGGCCGTGTCACCTAACAGTGTGTCACACACGACTGAGACACACGCCCGTGTCTCTGCCCGTACTGTAACACCCCAAACCCGGCCCATTCGTTACGATCGAATTTGAAATGCCACTGTGGAAAACGTTTGAAATATTCTTACTTAAAAGTGAAAACCGTTAAAAATTTGTTACCTTTAATAAATCATTTTCATAATTTAAAATATTCTAAGTAAAAATTAAATTATTATAAAAATACCGGATTCAAAACTTTATTATGACTTTTGAGATTTAAATAGCTTTTAAAATTAAACTTACAAAATATTAACTTAATTACAAATCCAACCAAAACATTGCAAAAATTCAAATACTTTAAGTGGCCCTTACTACAAAAACAAATAATTAATCAAAGTACTTAATAATAAACTGCATGGAATAAAATGTCTTCTACATGGGCCACCTTGTATCCTCTCCAAACCCGGTCCAAGCATCACCTGCGATGTTAATAAAATTTGGGTGAGTCATACGGACTCAGTGTGCAATTAGACCACTGAATTCCACCCACATGTCAAACCACATATTTACCCACATGTCAGATATTAATGCAACATTATTCACATGAGTTCACTTATTGGGCTTGGCCCACATTCACATCAATAGAGTTCACATATTGGGCTTGGCCCATAACCATATCACATTCTTATAATAGGGTAATTAACCACATATTTCCATATATTGGGCTTGGCCCATTACCACATTAATCCACATCACATACTGGGCTTGGCCCACTTTCACATTAATCCACATATCATATTGGGCTTGGCCCATTTGCACATTTATTCATATCACATATTATGCAATTATGAAACCCAACCCAGCCTAGGGTCCATCCTCTACACACCCCCTTATCCAGCCTACCACACACCAGGGGACTATTAAATCACCCTCTCCTTTTTACTCCAATATGGCAACAAGTGTCGTCTATGCGAACTTAATCGCAAATAATCCACAACGCGACCTTAGTCAGCGTCAAACCACGATGTAGCCGAAGCTATCATCAAAACCACGATGAGCACAAAGCCATCAATAACCACGATATGGCACATAGCCTATATCAACCACGATGGGGCATGAGCCATTCATCAAACCACGTGCTCAAGTACACCTGTTCTTCTTTCATATCCCCCCCATGCACATGCAACATAAAATAGTGCCATGATAATAATGCATGTACATGTTATTTAGCATATCACACTTATACAAATTAATAACCACATCACATTCAAATTTAGAACTTACGGATTGTTGACATACCCCTGAGGGTATCCATATCACAAATTACCTTTGCCTTTGGTTAGCACATTCATAACATATACACATATCACATACAATCATATATCCGGAAAATGGTAGTCTAACTACACACGATCACTTGAAGAACTACGCTTCGACATCGATGCTATCACTAAGCGACACTACGACTATTTGCCTACTCTCCTGCTCTGACGTTGACCCACACCACAGGGCCAATCCCGAATGGCGAAACCAATCTTTTCTTAAACTTTGGGATAGGGACTATCCCTTTACCTTCTCGTGGCATCCATGTCCATCGGCGAACACTTAAATCAAAATCGATTAATCTGAACTCTTAAACAAATAACCAAATCACAACTTAACAATCTTACCAAAAATGGATCCAAAACCCGAAAGCTTCCTTTGTTCTTGTCGGTTTGGCCTTAAACATCATAGTTAGAAATAGCTAACTTTAATACCAACTATGGCCTATGGCCGAATACCATGAATCACTTACCTTACTTACCAAATCCCAAAGCGTCACTTGATCCTTGAATGGTCGAAATCCTATCTAGCAAATGTTAGAATCATTAACTTTAATAACCAATAAGGCTTATGGCTGAATAGTACATATCACCTTACCTTGAGGAAACGAATCCCGAAAGACTCCGTAGATGCTTCTTAACGTTGGTTACCTTCACAGAAACATATCATAAAACCTAAAGCATATTCGGCCACTCCTAAGGTCTGACCACAAGATTTTGACACACTACTAGAAAAGAGAAACAAACCGATTGCTTAAAGAAGAATCTACTTACCACCACCTACGTTTGGAAGAGCCAGAGAGAGTAGTCGACAAAAAGAGACAAAGTGCTTGATTTTCGGCTTTTAAGACTTGTGACAAATAAGAGAATAAGGCACCTTGAGGTTCGTCTAAGCCTTACAAAGGGTGAAGAAATATTCGGCTATCAAAAGTACAAGTATGGAGTTGAAGAAAAGAAGAATAAATGAATGGGAGAGGCCTAGGAGAATTTGGCAATGATAATTAATAGTAGAGGGATTTTGGCATTTGTCAAAAAGAGAAAACAAGTTGAGTTCCTATGGTTTTTCGGCACAAAGAAAATTAAAGAAGCAAAAGAGACGTCAAAGATGATCACTCACCCTTATAAGGAATTCGGCTACTACCCCCCCTTCATGGTCGAATTTACCAACCCCGAAGAGACTCATATTCGGCCACTTCATCCTTTCCTATCAACATCCACATTTTTTTCTCCTTTATTATCTTAACAAATAAAATAAAATAAATCATCACATTATCCCATATCAAACTCCTATATATTCTCTTATCACCTATTAAACTAAAATAAATAAAATAAAATCCCATTATCATATTCTTAGCTGAATTTTAAACAAAATAACAAAGCTTATCTTATCCTTCAAAATCACAATTGCCGTCAACTCTTTTCCACTCTTTTGATGCCAAAATCAAAAATAAAACCATACTCCTATGTTGCCCAGTGATTCGAACTCGAGACTGCTGGAGTCACCACACGCTACTGACCACTTTGTTGCTAGCTTTTGTGTCATAAACCCCAACAATTCTTTTTAAGGCCTTCTTCTCCCTCAGCACCACTTGGAAAAATAAAACACGCTTATCTGCCCACAGACTCGAACTCCTTCCTTTGGATCCCCTGCTGGCGCAATTCTCCTAGCACCTTAGGTAGCGTCACAGGACACTTTGCCAAGGCGCTTTTGTGACATAATGCACCTGAATTTCTTTTAAGACTTACTTAGCCAGTTCCTTTGTCTTAGCGCCAAAAGAAAAATAAAATCACACTACTTTCGCCAAGGTGATTCAATCAAGGCCCTTCTCCCCACGCACATGGCATCCATTGCCACTTTACCACATGATTTCTTGTGGCATTAATTCCCCAAAAATTCCTTTAAAGCCTCCTTAGCCCAGTTCCCCTTTTTGACGCAAAAATAAAAGTTCCCAAGTGAAATTTCTGCAGCTCGAACCTCCTCCCCTTGGCACTCCATGTGATGCAACCTTCCATGCCCCCTGGGGTAGCGTCCCTTGCCAATTTGCCTTACTATTCCTTGTGTCATAAATCCCACGAAAATTTCCTTAAGGCCTCTTTGCCTACTTTCCTTTTTTTTTTTTTCACTTAAAATTCCAATATTTTCCAAGCATTTCCCCTTCACCTAAAATTCTCAAAAACTCCTAAAACACATCCCAACACACTCTAAGCTTACTAACACATGAATTATGCACTAAATGCATAACCCCTAATCTAGGATGTTACAGTTCTACCCTCCTTAAAAATAATTTTGTCTTCGAAATTACTTACTACCAAACAATCGTAACTCATCACTCTACGCCTCTGCTGCGCACCCTGATCTTAATAAAACTAACACATTTCTTAGATACTATCCAAGATTCGCATTCAAGGTTCCATACACTTTACTAACATTATAAAAATGAGCTAACTCCGTAACAATCAAGGCAATAAAGAGATTCCAGGATTAGAGAACATACTCGATCCTATCTGGCTTAACTTTCTTCTTGCTACGTCGGATTGCCTAATTCAACCTTGCTTGCTTTGCATCCGAACCTTCAAAGACTTCTCGCTTGGGGTTCCACGACCTTGACCTCGAGGCCTATCCATCACTTGAGGACATTTCTTAACCAAATGAGCCTTAGATCCACACCGAAAACATTTCTTACTATTTTCCCAACATTCTCCTACATGAGCTCTCCCACATCGAGCACATAATCGACTTCGATTCTCAGCAACTTGTACAGGTGCACGTACAGAATTCTCGATCCTTGCCCTTTTCTGAACCCCTACAAATGATGCTGTCGGTCCAAAACTTCTCTTATTCCTATTCCTTTCCTTATCTCGGTTCTCTCTTACAGTCCTCTTAACTTCCTCAGTGATCCGAGCTTTCTCCACTAGAACAGCAAAGTCTCGTTCTCTCTGCGGAGCAATCAACACTCGTAGCTCATCTCGCAATCCATCTTCAAATCAGACACACCTTTCGTAATCAGTATCCACGATCCCCTTAGTATACTGACTTAACCGCACAAATTTTGCTTCATATTCCGCTACCGATATACTTTCTTGTACCAAATTTAAAAACGCCTTTCTTTGCGAGTCTAAATAACTAGCTCCAACGTACTTTCCTTCAAACTTAACCTTAAAGTACTCCCAATTTACTCGATCTGTAGGGGTACCTTGCCTGATAGTGAGCCACCATCGATAAGTTCATCTTAGAGCAACAAGACAGCACCTTTCAACTTTTCTTCCGCCGTTAGATCCAAATCATCCATAATCCTTTCAACTGCTTCTAGCCAAGATTCGCCACGTTAAGGCTACTCCAAACACTCCTCTAAAATCTCATTCGTTTGACTTAAGTTTTCAGAAGCGACTTGAGCTCTATTGCTCACATTAGCTCTGTGACTCGCTCTAGCACTCGCAGATAGCTAACGATCATCAGATCATCTCCTCCATCATTCTTGATCCTCCGTGCCCACTGGCGTGAAGACATCACTTTCGGACCCATGGCGGACCCTACTGGTTTCGATCGCCATTCTACCTCCGCCGTCCACTAGAACTCATGTCTAACGTCGAGATTTAATCTGATTAGAAGGTTTTATGCATTAGAAATTTTGTTCCACTAATTATCCCGCGAACAATTTTATGAAAAGAGTTTGATAGTGGTTCTTTCGATCAATCAAAGTCTTAGTTTCAAGTTCACTATTCTAATTCAGATAATCACATTCACATTCACATTCATCCATCTCGATAAAGACACATTCATTCATCAATAACATTCAATCACACTTCTATGGGCATTTTTACCATTCCCAACCCAGGGGTAATTTCGTCATTTTTCCTATAGGGTATTTTGGTAACAAATCGCGGTCAATTCAAAAATATTTTACAAATCAAAGGTATTTCAAAATTTACAAACCTCGAGGGTTATCTTGAAAATTTGTTTTCCAAATCAGAGGTGTTGCAAAATTTGAAATCGGTTATTTAGGTAATTTTGGAAGTTAGGGGCAATTGGTAAATTTTCCAAATCGGGATATCTTGGTATTTGTAAAATGAAGTTTTGGTATTTTGTAAAGTAGAAACATTTTAGCAAAAAGTCGAGGGTATTTTTGAAAATTTTAAAAACTAAGGGTATTTTAGTAATTTACAGCACAAGGCATTTTTGTAATTTTCCCAAATCAAAGTACCTTAAATTTTTTTGCAAAATAGAATTTTTGGACACTTTTGCAAAATAGAAAAATTCTATTAAAATCGAGGGTAATATGGTAATTTTAAAAACCAAGGGCATTTTTGCAATTTTATAGCCAGGGGTATTTTAGTAATTTTTTTATAAGTCAGAAATATTTTGAAAATTTTCCAAAATAAGTTTTTCTACTATTCAATGGGTAATTTGGTGATTATAAAACTAGGGTTTTCATAAAAAAAAATACGGCTAGTCCCTTTTGGGTTTTAGTTAGGGGTTTAGCCCGTGTATAAGTCCTCTTGGTTAGGGTGAACCGAGGCTACGCACCAAGTAGGATTCGAGTGGAGAGGAGGTGAGTCACGCGGACTGCTTAAATACCAAGCTCCCACCGAAACCAATCCTAGACATGCACACCATGGTTGCCACACCCTAACTCGGTGACTTAACCACAAGTTTGTTTAATTAGGCATTTAAGTCTTATGTAATTGTTAGGGTAACTAGCCCTAGGGTTCAAGTACTAAATCTCTATTCTACGTTCCATTTCTACCCTTCTATAAATCATAATATGAATCACACAAGAGATCGGAGTACTTACCTGGTGGACTTCGGGTTGGAGATACAGGTGCCATGCCAGAATCAACCTGAAATAGTTCATAAAATCTTATATTTTTGAATAGCCCATTTTGGAAAAACGTTTTTGGGCCCAAATCCCTCAAAGTCGAGTTTTGAATCGGGCTCTGATACCAAACTGTAACACCCCAAACCCGGCCCATTCGTTACGACTGAATTTGAAATGCCACTGTGGAAAATGTTTGAAATATTCTTACTTAAAAGTGAAAACCGTTAAAAATTTGTTGCCTTTAATAAATCATTTTCATAATTTAAAATATTCTAAGTCAAAATAAATTTATTATAAAAATACCGGATTCAAAACTTTATTATGACTTTTGAGATTTAAATAGCTTTTAAAATTAAACTTACAAAATATTAACTTAATTACAAATCCAACCGAAACATTGCAAAAATTCAAATACTTTAAGTGGCCCTTACTACAAAAACAAATAATTAATCAAAGTACTTAATAATAAACTGCATGGAATAAAATGTCTTCTGCATGGGCCACCTTGTATCCTCTCCAAACCTGGTCCAAGCATCACTTGTGATGTTAATAAAATTTGGGTGAGTCATACGGACTCAATGTGCAATTAGACCACTGAATTCCACCCATATGTCAAACCACATATTTACCCACATGTCAGATATTAATGCAACATTATTCACATGAGTTCACTTATTGGGCTTGGCCCACATTCACATCAATAGAGTTCACATATTGGGCTTGGCCCATAACCATATCACATTCTTATAATAGGGTAATTAACCACATATTTCCATATACTGGGCTTGGCCCATTACCACATTAATCCACATCACATACTGGGCTTGGCCCACTTTCACATTAATCCACATATCATATTGGGCTTGGCCCATTTACACATTTATTCATATCACATATTATGCAATTATGAAACCCAACCCAGCCTAGGGTCCATCCTCTACACACCCCTTTATCCAACCTACCACACACCAGGGGACTATTAAATCACCCTCTCCTTTTTAGTCCAATATGGCAACAAGTGCCGTCTATGCGAACTTAATCACAAATAATCCACAACGCGACCTTAGTCAGCGTCAAACCATGATGTAGTCGAAGCCATCATCAAAACCACGATAGCACAAAGCCATCAATAACCACGATATGGCACATAGCCTATATCAACCACGATGAGGCACAAAGCCATTCATCAAACCACGTACTCGAAGTACACCCTGTTCTTCTTTCATATCCCACCCATGCACATGCAACATAAAATAGTGCCATGATAATAATGCATGTACATGTTATTTAGCATATCACACTTATACAAATTAATAACCACATCACATTCAAATTTAGAACTTACCGGATTGTTGACATATCCCTTGAGGGTATCCATATCACAAATTACCACTACACTGGTTAGCACATTCCTAACATATACACATATCACATACAATCATATATCCTAAAAAACGATAGTCTAACTACACACCTGATCACTTGAAGAACTACGCTTTCGATACTAATGCTATCACTAAGCGACACTATGACTATTTGCCTACTCTCCTGTTTACGACAACTGGCCCACACCCCTGTGGCCAATCCCGAACTGCAGAAACCAATCTTTTCTTAAACTTTGGAAAGGGACTATCCCTTTACCTTCTCGACTGGCATCCATGTCCATCGACGAACACTTAAATCAAAACCGATTAATACGAACTCTTAAACAAATAACCAAATCACAACTTAACAATCTTACCAAAAATGTATCCAAAACCCGAAAGCTTCCTTTGTTCTTGTCGGTTTGGCCCTAAACATCATAGTTAGAAACGGCTAACTTTAATACCAACTATGGCCTATGGCCGAATACCATGAATCACTTACCTTACTTACCGAAATCCCGAAACTGTCACTTGATCCTTGAATGGTTGAAATCCCTATCTAGCAAATGTTAGAATCGGCTAACTTTAATAACCAATAAGGCTTATGGCCGAATAGTACATATCACCTTACCTTGAGGAAATGAATCCCGAAAGACTCCGTAGATGCTTCTTAACATTGGTTACCTTCACAGAAACATATCATAAAACTTAAAACATATTCGGCCACTCCTAAGGTCTGACCACAAGATTTTGACACGCTACTAGAAAAGGGAAACAAACTGATTGCTTAAAGAAGAATCTACTTACCACCACCTACGTTTGGAAGAGCCAGAGAGAGTAGTCGATAAAAAGAGACAAAGTGCTTGATTTTTGGCTTTTAAGACTTGCGACAAATAAGAGAATAAGGCACCCTGAGGTTCGGCTAAGCCTTACAAAGGGTGAAGAAATATTCGGCTATCAAAAGTACAAGTATGGAGTTGAAGAAAAGAAGAATAAATGAATGGGAGAGGCCTAGGAGAATTCGACAATGATAATTAATAGTAGTGGGATTTTGGCATTTGTCAAAAAGAGAAAACAAGTTGAGTTACTATGGTTTTTCGGCACAAAGAAAATTAAAGAAGCAAAAGAGATGTCAAAGATGATCACTCACCCTTATAAAGAATTCAGCTACTACCCCCCTTCATGGTCAAATTTACCAACCCCGAAGAGACCCATATTCGGCCACTTCATCTTTTCCTATCAACATCCACATTTTTTTTCTCCTTTATTATCTTAACAAATAAAATAAAATAAATCATCAAATTATCCCATATCAAACTCCTATATATTCTCTTATCACCTATTAAACTAAAATAAATAAAATAAAATCCCATTATCATATTCTTAGCCGAATTTTAAACAAAATAACAAAGCTTATCTCATCCTTCAAAATCCCAATTGCCGTCCAACTCTTTTCCACTCTTTTGACGCTAAAAATCAAAAATAAAACCATACTCCTATGCTACCCAGGTGATTCGAACACGAGACTCATTGGAGTCACCACACGCTACTGACCACTTCATTTGCTAGCTTCTTTGTGTCATAAACCCCCAACAATTCTTTTTAAGGCCTTCTTCTCCCTTAGCGCCACTTGGAAAAGTAAAAACACGCTTATGCTGCCCACAGGACTCAAACTCCTTCCCTTGGATCCCCTGCTGGTGCAATTCTCCTAGCACCTTAGGTAGCATCCCAGGCCACTTTGCCAAGGTGCTTTTTGTGACATAATGCACCCAGAATTTCTTTTAAGACTTACTTAGCCCAATTCCCTTTGTCTTAGCGCCGGAAGAAAAATAAAATCACACTACTTGCTACCAAGGTGATTCGAACCAAGGCCCTTATCCCCACTGCACATGGCATCCATTGCCACTTTACCACATGATTTCTTGTGGCATTAATTCCCAAAAATTCCTTTAAAGTCTCCTTAGCCCAGTTCCCCTTTTTGACGCAAAAATAAAAGTTTCCAAGTGAAATTTTTGCAGCTCAAACCTCCTCCCCTTGGCACTCCATGTGACGCAACCTTTCATGCCCCCTAAGGTAGCGTCCCTTGCCAATTTGGCTCACGATTCCTTGTGTCATAAATCCCATGAAAATTTCCTTAAGGCCTCTTTGCCTAGTTTCCTTTTTTTTTCTCTTAAAATTCCAATATTTTCCAAGCATTTCTCCTTCACCTAAAGTTCTCAAAAACTCCTAAAACACATCCGAACACACTCTAAGCTTACTAACACGTGAATTATGCACTAAATGCATAACCCCTAATCTAGGATGTTACACGTACGAAAAAAAATAGGCTATTTACCAAGCCATCTTTCTTACCCAATTTTTTATTCACATATACAAATCAAATTGCATATGGCCATATCTTCAAATGACATTTAAAATTATCAAAACCAAGTTCAATTCATGCTGTATCATTACCATCAACCATAAGACACACAGGTATCAAAATAAACCATTCAATTTTATACCAAATTCACATTTTCAAATCATCAATATGGTCACTTTCAATTATACTTCACTTTACTAAAACCACAAGCATACCAATTTCAAATTTCAACCATTTGGTACTTCAAATTCCAATTTAAAACAAGCATTTATATAGCAATTACCAACCACATAACAAAAGGCCATTTGCACATATATATACATAACCAAGCATTGCCAAAATAATTCAAAATACATGGCTATACACATTACTGACCATTCATCATTTACAAGCTAAATCAAATTGCTAAATCAATAACTAACATATATACCAAGATGACCATAACTCCTATACATGCCATATAACCAAAAGCATAAGTTCAAAAGTACCAAAGTGAAAGCTTGATAGTGTGATGAAATCATTGATGACTCCCAAAGCTGAGCAAGCTTCGCTAACACTATAAAACACGAAAAGTAAACAGAGTAAGCTATAAAGCTTAGTAACTTCGTATAGTAATAAACTTAACTTACCATATATACACAATTTAAGCAATTAAAAAAATCATAATATAACTCATATTGATCCACAAACCTATCACATATTCATTCAGAAGGTTAGATATGAATTTCACAAGTTTCTTCGATTCAATGCTTGTATGGTTCATGTACATATCTGTACCAACTTGTATCAATCTCATACTCATCCATATATTTGATATACCCGTTGAACCATTTGGAATAATATCAGATACCGGGAATCTTGCACCCTAAGAGCCAAATACATAGCCGAAGCTAACTCAATCTCATATCACACATAATGCTCACTCTCGAGCTATCAACAAGTCAGCTCGCACAAGTTGACGATCAAGACATAGCTACACGATGCTGCTCACACAAGCTGACGAGAAACCACAACACATGCCGGATAACTCAGCCACCGGTAGGACGTACGAACTAGCACCCAGACATATAACCCTTAATGACATGTCATTTGTATCCTAATATATTCCTAAGGTTCAACAAGGATTTCACATTGCCAAACCTTTCTAGAACATATCTGTAAGATCGTATTCACAATTAATTCACTAATAAAGCATTTAAAACACAATTATAATAATGATTATTATGAATTTACCTCGATCGTAAAAACGATAAAATGGATCGATTAGTCCAATACTTTATTTTTCCCCTATCTAGATACGAACTTAATTTTTTTGATCTATATAATATCAAATTTAACTTATTCAATTATCATTCTATTCAATTTAGCCCAAGAATCACATTATGGAAAAATTATACTTTTGCCCCTAATAATTTAACAACTTTACAATTTAGTCCTTAGCCCATAAAAATACAAAATCATGCAATTAGGTCCCTACCCATGCTAGCCAAATTTCCCTTATTAACATAGCAGCCCATATTTTTTCATTTATTTCACA
Source organism: Gossypium rotundifolium (assembly GCA_025506655.1). Lineage (NCBI taxonomy): Eukaryota > Viridiplantae > Streptophyta > Magnoliopsida > Malvales > Malvaceae > Gossypium > Gossypium rotundifolium. The sequence continues at coordinate 57,671,097 of CP106723.1, read as the reverse complement.
TTTATACAATAAAATTTTCATATTTCACAAACAAATCTCTAATTTACAATTTCACTAAAAATCACTTAATAAATGTTGTTTTTCTAACAACAACCATTTATTTTCTATCATCAAACTTTAAAATACACACATATACATCAATGGTAAAACCCTAAGCCTTTAACAATTTTGCAAATTAGTCTCTAGGCTAGCTAGATTAAGTTACAACGACTCTGAAAACATAGAAAACATTAAAAAGGGGACAAAAATGAACTTACATGCATGAAGAATAGTTGGCCGAATGTTAAGCTTCTTCAATGGATATTTTTCCCTAAAATTCAGTTGAAGAAGATGAATAGGAAAGAAAATTTGTTTTGTTTTATTTAATTTAAGTTGTAATTACTAAATTACGTAATTAACCTTATTATAAAATCATTTAAATAATCCATTTGATGTCATAAATGTCCACCCACTATAACAATGGTCTAATTAACACATAAGGACCTCCACTTCAAAGTTATATAGCTATTAGAAACCATTAGCTAATAGAACTCAAGTTTTGTACTTTATGCGATTTAGTCCTTTTTATCAAATTGAGCACTCAAACGATAAAATTTATTAACAAAATTTTCACACAATCATACTATCATATTGTAGACCTCAAAATGATAATAAAATAATTATTTTGACATTAGATTTGTGGTTCCAAAACCACTATTCTGATTTGACCGAAAATGGGCTAATACAATGGGCATACTGCAAACTTATCTATGTCGAAGGAATGTACGCATAAAATTGGGAAATAAAAAAATATTGAATGAAATAGTAGATAAAATCAAATATATGCTTCAACCATTAATGAAAATAAAAGTTTTCATCAAGTAATCCCAACCCTATGAGATTGAGCTCATGGGTTGGCACTTAAAACTGAAGTTTAAAATAACACTCAACATTGTTTCAATCAATTCGATTCATAGTAGAACAAATTAAGAAATAATGGAATAACTTAGGAAGATGGTTGTCACCAAACAATCCACCATCCAACAGCATAGTGTCATGTGGTGGCTTAAAGGGACCGCCTTCAATTTCTTCTTTCTGTCTCTACTCAGCCGCTATCGTTTACTGTTGCCTCCGGATTTTCACACCCTTTAGGGTTTCCACCTTTGACTCTTTATAAGCTTTTCTTCCTAGGATAGCTCCAATAGCCCAAAATATCCTCTTCTATTTTCTAGGTAGATTTTTATGGTACAAGTAGAGTTGGGATGAGACTGGTATACATCAAGTGTTAACTTGGTCATCTTTTTGAAATTGTCACGACATACAAGGTGGCAAACTTTCCAAACTTTTGCCCCGGTGAACCTTCACTCCTTTATTTCTTTCTCCATATCGTGCACCTTCCAAACCACCAAACACAACCCTTTCACACACAATTAAAAGTATCTAACATGTAAACACAATCCAATCTCTTTATGCAATTGAAAAAAATACTAATAAAATGCCCTAAGATGCCACTAAATGCACTGAAGTACAAGCAATTAGCTAGGTCTAAAGGTATGAAATATAAATCTCTTCAAGAGTTATCACACCCCAAACCTGAGATATTGCATGTCCTCAAGCAAAATATGCATGAATGCATGTATGCAGTAGTATTGCCAGTGCATGTACCCATCTTGTACTGCCAACTTATTCAAAGACCAATATATACATCAGTTCTCAGCTATCTTCTCTCATTAAAAACCTGTTCGAGTTTCAAAGGTTTGGTTTAACAAAAGTAGTGCAGAAAATTTGTAACAGCTCATTTTTAGTCAAATTAGAACAATGGTTTTGGGACCACAAATATGAAGTAAAAATAATTATTTTATTATTATTTTGAGGACTAAAATATGATAAAATTATTGTATGAAAATTTCTTTAAGAAATTTTATCGTTTGAGTGCTTAATTTGATAAAAAGGTCTAAATCGCGTAAAGTGTAAAACTTGTGTTCTATTAACTAAACGTGTCTAATAGCTATGGAATTGTAACATCCCGAATTATTGGGCCTATGCATTTTATGTGATGTATGCTTAAAATGTTAATTTGAGGTTTAGAGGTGCAAATTGGGCTTAGGAATGGGCTGAGGTCTTGGCTAAATATTTTGTTTAGAGACTATTGGGTTTAAATAAAGTATTGAGAGTGTAATAGGCTTAATGGGCTTATGGCCCAGCAACAAGAGGCTCAGTAGGAAGGAGCTATAAGTGGCACCAATAGGCAAAGGAAGGGGGCCCAGTGTGATAGCTTGGAGCCCAAGGAATTGGGCCAATTTTGGCAGCCTAATGAGAGCTAGGGGGACGACAATGTGGCTACAAAATAGTGGATTTTATGTTTTAAATTATGTGGTTATGATGCTGATAAAGGGGAAGTAGTGGTGTGGTGTAGGTCTTTGTTGGATGAGTGTTCTGTTAAGGATAAGGGATAGAATGATAAGAGTGATCTCTTAGTTACAGAGTTGGCCGAAAATCAAACATAAGAGAGGGGGAAAAATCAGTTCAGTATAGGCAAGGGGGTGTGCCAAATTTTTCATTGTGTACTCTGAGAATAGCCTCAAGCTTTCTCTCTTTTCGGTAAACTAGAATCATCTTTTCTTCTTCTTCTTTTTTTCCTTCTGTCAGAAACTGAAACCCCTGCAATTTACCTTCTCTTCTCTTACAAACACTTTGGCCGAATTTCTCTATCTACTTCCTTGCCCATCTTTTCAATTCCTAGTTCTTCCAAAAGCCGAAAACGCATCAGCATTTCTCTCGTTCATCTTTTCCAGTATTTTCTTAAAAGCTGAAATCCCTAGATCTCATCTCTTGTGATTGCCAAATTCCTTCTGTGGTGTCTGCTTGTGCCAAATCTTGAAGAAAAATAAAGGTAAGTGTCGATTCACGATATTTTAATCTTTTTCTAGCTTTTAGAGATCTTAGCCGAATGGCTATATGGTTAACTAATCGGGTGTTTTCTCTCATTTATGGCATTCTGAGATTTGAAGGGGATTCAATCGCTTAAAATTCTAAGCCAGAGTTCAGTAGCACTCGGATCGTATTACTTTTGAAATTTCAAGGTAAGGAGATCTGTTAATTTAAACGTATAATCTGGGTAAAACACTAACCCTTGGCTGAATATAGGAGAGGCCTTATCTTCACGTTCTTTCGTCTTTTGAGCAAAGTTGTAGATAGAAGGAAGTAGATCCAATTAGCGAGGGTATCAACATAGAGGGTAGTCCTATGCATTAATCAGGTGTGTAACATTTTCACACCATTTGGATTGCCTGTTAGTATATGCTTATAAATCTATTATATCCTGTTAAATGTCGAAATACCAGCATGGCTGTTGAAAACCCGAGGAGGTAAAGGCAAATCACCAGGTTAGTAATCTCTGTCACTCTTAAGTGAATGGTTCTATTGATTTGATATGATAAACATGTATGCCAGTTTCTGTGATTGCACGGGGTTGGGTGATTGATGAAAGAGAAAGTGTTCTATTGTAGTGGCTTTTGCCATGATCTATTGTAGTGGCTTTTTTTTTGCCATGATCTGTTGTAGTGGCTATTGCCATGATCTGACAATGAGCACTAAGCTATGACATAGCGCCATCGATAGTGTGTAGCGGTGTGGGTTGATTGTAGAAATCCCCAATGGTGTTATTGGCAGGTAAGGGTGGTGTGTAGCGGATGGAAACCTAAGATTGGATTGGGCTTTGCATAATTCCTGATATATTATATTTTGTTATACATTACGTGGGGCTAAGGCCCGATCGATACTACGAGGGTTGCATACTGAGTCTTGTGACTCACCCTATTATTTAACATTTTTTTCAGGTAGCACTTAGTGATCGGACCGGGCTGAAGAGGAGCGCAAGGTGGCCATGCAAGAGTTTGAATTGTTACAGCAATGACGCCATTTATTTAAATTTTCCTTCAATAAGTTAAATTATTATGGGTTTTATATTTTATTGTAATAAGGCCATGGGTCACTAGCCTTATACTTTGGGCTTTCTTTTGGTTTTTTACTATTATTGGAAACCTAATTTCGGTGAAAAATATAAACTAAGGCATGTACTAAATTTTGGTTTTTAATCCATAAAGGCATCATATAAAATTTATATCTTTTATAAATTATCAAATCATTAAGTTTTTCAGAATACATGTTTAAACTCGACAATTGTTTTCCAAAAATGTGACATGTTTTACTAAATCTTCTTAGTGACATGCCAGATCTGGTCGTGGTGTTTGGGTCGGGTTTGGGGTGCTACAAATTAGTATCAGAGCCCAGTTCGAAACTCAACTTTGGGGTTTTTGGGCTCAAAATGTTTTCTAAAGATGGGTTTTCAGAAACATGTAATACAAGATTGTTCTCTCGGTATGGCACCTGCATCTCCGGCCCAAGTCCACCAGGTAAGTATTCTGAACCATTGTGTGTTATGTATATGGGCTTAATGGGCTTTATGGTGCCATAGGTTGTAAGATAGAAATTATTGGACCTTAGGCCTAGCTTACACCAAACAAAAAACTCCATAAAACTTAATCTAATTAAACATGTCCATGAACAAGTCACTGGGTTAGGGTGTGGTAACAGGCATACGCATGTCTAGGATTGGATCCAGGGAGAGCGTGGTACTTAAGCAGTCCTAGTGACTCACCTCCTCTTTATTGGAATCCTAGCTGGTGTGTAGTGTCTGTTCACCTTAGCCATGAGGACTTGTTGATGGGCCAAAATTTATAATTAAAACCCGAAAGGGACCAACCACCCTATTTTGCAAAATCACTAAAATACCCCCTAGTTTGTAAAATTTCTGAAATACCCTTAATTTGTAAAAATTTCCCAAAATACCCTAGATTTGAAAAAATTACCAAGATTTGTGAAATTATCGAAATACCCCCGATTTACAAAATTATTGAAATACCCTCTAGATTGCAAAATTTCCAAAATACCCCCTATTTTGTAAAACCACCAAGATACCCTATTTTGAAAATTATGAAAATACCCCTGTAGGATAAATTATGAAAATGCCCTGGGTAGTGAAAGGACAAAAATGCTCTTAGGTGATGAACGTATGTTTGTGAATGCCCTCTGTATGCTGATTGTAAATGTATGTGATTCTCTGAATTAGGGTAGTAGACTTGAGTGAACCTTGGATATAATTACGAATTGAAGAACCACTATCAAACTACTTTTTCATAAAATTGTTCATGGATAATCAGTGGAAAGAGTTAATAATTCATAAAATTTTCTTAAATCGGAAAAAGGCGATATTAGAACGATGAGTACAAGAGGTCGAGGACGTCCGCCGCGTGGTTGTGGTAGGGGTTGGATGACCGTGTCTAAACCAGTAGGGTCTAGCCACGGGTCAGGAAATGAGATGCCGGATCTGCCAGCTGTGGAGGGAGAATTTTAGGACCAAACGAGTGGGGTTAATACAGTGTCTCAGGCAATGCTGTGGGTCCTTAAAAGAGTGGCTGAGTAGGCATGGGATCAGGAGCTCGAAGTGCAGTATGCGAACGACTCGAGCCAGCGAGTAGAGATGTTTAGGGGAGTTTCTAGCATAGCCCCTAACACAGCTGAGTATTGGTTAGAGGCAACTGAGCACATAATGGATGACCTTGAGTTTACTGTGGAGGAGAAGTTGAAGGGGGTCATGTCTCTTCTTCGAGAAAAGGCCTATTAGTGGTGGCTCATGATGAAGGAAGGTACTCCCACAGATCGTATTGATTGGGACTTCTTTAAGGAATCATACCAGGAAAAGTACATCGGCGCTAGGTATGTGGATGCACAGAGAAGGGCATTCCTGAACTTGGTGCAGGGAAGTAAGTTTGTGTCAAAACATGAAGCCGAATTTCTACGGTTGAGCCGTTACACTCGAGCGGTTGTAGCAACTGACTATGAGCGTTGCGCGAGTTCGTGAATGGACTAAGGGATGAATTGAGGGTATTAGTGGCACCACACCGAGAAAGGGACTTTGTGGTTCTGGTCGAGAAAGCTAAAATATCTAAGGAGGTGAAGTGGACTGAGAACCAGAATAAGGATAAGGATCAAAATCAAAATAAGAGGAATTTTTGGCCATCGGGATCATCTGGGAATTTTCGAAAAGGCCTAGGTCTGATGGGCCAGCTCGGCTTCGACGGGATAGAATCGATCATGTCCTTCGTGTGGGAAAGTGCATTATGGGGAGTGTAAAAGGAGAACCGGTGGATGCTTTAGGTGTGGATCCGCGGAGCATATGATTAAGGACTATCCACAGTGGAAGCGAGCCTGACCATGAGACGAGGTTTTGATCAGGTTAGGAGAGGTGGTCAGCTAGTACCGAGGGGTTGTGGCATGGCCAGAGGAGGAAATAGATTCGATCGGGGTTGTGGAGCACCTGGTAGGGGTGCTAGAAATGTAGACGCAAGGCAGCCGGGTCTAGTCTATGCAGCACGTCGACAAGAGGATGGTGACGCACCAGACGTCATAACCGGTACGTTTCTTATTACTAATAGCCCATACCTTGCTTTGATTGATATTGGGTCAACCCACCCCTATGTTGCATGTTCGGTATCTAAGACCCTAAGTTTAGACTCTGGAACAACTACTAGGAAGATGACTGTGGTTAGCCTCTGGGACAATCTAGGGTAGTGGACAAACTGTTTAGGGATGTACCTTTAGAGACTCAAGGAATAGTGTTCTCGGCAAACTTAATGGAATTACCGTTTGGAGAGTTTGACCTCATTTTGGGAATGGATTGGTTGACTAAACACCGTGCTAAGTTGGATTGTGAGACTAAGCGCATGGTGTTGAGTACCCCCGGAAGGCGAGGAGGTGGTTGTGTTAGGAGAAAGAATGAATTATTTGTCCAACGTAGTGTCCGCATTAAAAGCTGTTAAGATGATTCGGAAGTGATGTAATGCGTTTCTATCCTTTATCGATGCTTTGGATGTTAAGGAGGTGACTGTCGATGAGGTTCGAACAGTCAAGAATTTCACAGATGTCTTTCCTGAGGAATTGCCAGGATTACCCTCGGATCGTGAAGTGGAGTTTGGAATAGAGCTACTTTGGTGCAGCTCCAGTGTCTATTACTCTATAGAGAATAGCGCCGAAGGAGCTGGTAGAACTCAAAGCCCAGATCCAAGAATTGTTGGATCGTGGATTTATTCGACCAAGTGTATCTCCGTGGGGAGCCTCGGTCCTGTTTATGAAGAAGATGGACGGATCAATGCGTATGTGTGTGGACTACCATTAATTGAATAATTTGACGGTTATGAACAAGTACCCACTACCAAGAATCGATGACCTGTTCGATTAGCTCAAAGGAGCTTCGGTCTTTTTTAAGATTGACTTAAGGTCGGGATATCATCAATTAAGGGTAAAGGAAGGAGACATTCATAAGACGGCATTTCAGACTCGGTATGGTCATTACAAATTTATGGTGATGTCGTTCGGGTTGACGAATGCGCCAGCGACATTTATGGATATGATGAATCGAGTATTTCAACCGTATCTTGATCGGTTCGTTGTGGTGTTCATCGATGATATCCCGATTTACTCCAAGTTTGAGGAGGAGCATGATGCACATCTTCGTGTGGTGTTGCAAATTCGAGGAGAAAGCAGGTTATGCATAAAGTTGATGAAGTGTGAGTTACGGTGAAGGAAGTGACTTTCTTAGGGCATGTAGTTTCCGCAGAGGGAATTAGGGTGGACCCTCGTAAGATAGAAGCCGTATTGGATTGGAAATCACCAAAATCTGTGCGGAAGTTTGAAGTTTCTTGAGATTGGCTAGGTACTACAGAAGGTTTGTTGAAGGGTTCTCATTGATAGCGGTTCCTTTAACTAAGTTGTTGAGGAAGGGAGTATCATTTGTATGGATCGACAAACAGCAGGAGAGCTTTGAGAAGCTGAAGAGAATCTTGACAGAAGCGCCAGTGTTGATTCAGCAGAGGTAGGAAAAAAAATTTACTCTCTTGTGATGTGTCACACACGGGTTTAGGATGTGTGTTGATGCAAGATGAAAAAGTTGTTGCATATGCGTCTCGACAGTTGAGACCGCATGAATTGAACTACCCTATGCACGATTTAGAATTGGCAGCGATAGTGTTTGCTCTGAAGATTTGGAGGCACTACCTGTATGGGGAGAAGTTGGTTATTTACACGGACCATAAGAGCCTGAAGTATCTCCTTACCCAGAAAGAGTTGAATCTGAGGCAATGTAGGTGGATTGAGCTCTTGAAGGACTATGACTGCTCGATCAAATATCATCCGGGTAAGGCTAATGTGGTGGCAAATGCGCTTAGTAGGAAGGCGATAGCGGATTTGAGGGTGATGTTCACTCATCTTAGTTTGTATGAAGATGGAAGTATGGTAGCTGAGCTCCAAGTAAGACCTATGTGGACAACTCAGATAAAGGAGAAGTAACTTCTAGACGATGTTTTGAGTGCTCGACTCTGGTAAGTGTGAAGTGGTGAAGGAGAGGACTATAGTTTGAATGGTGATGGAGTCCTATGTTTTTGTAAAAGAGTTTGTATGGCAAAGGATGTGGAGTTAAGGTAGATAATTCTTTAGGAGGCACATAGTAGCCCTTACGCTATGCATCCTAGAGGGGTTAAGATGTACCGGGATTAGCGAGAACAATTCTAGTGGCCAGGTCTAAAGCGAGAGATAACGAAATTCATGAGTAAGTGTTTGACGTGCCAGCAGGTGAAAGCGGAACACTAGTTGCCTTTGGGGTTGTTGCAGCCGGTAAAGATTCCGCAGTGGAAATGGGAGAGAATCACGATGGATTTTGGTAGTAGGTTACCCTTACGCCCACTAAGAAGGATTCAATTTGGGTGATTGTGGATCGGCTGACGAAGTCTACTCACTTCATACCGATTTGTGTTGACTTTTCTCTACAAGGGTTGGATAAGCTGTATGTGGCTGGGGTGGTGAGACTGCATGGTGTACCTGTGTTGATTATATCGGATAGAAACCCTAGGTTCACATCACGGTTCTAAAAGGCTCTACATCAGGCAATGGGAACAAGGTTAGACTTCAGCACCGCTTTTCATCCACAGACTGATGGTCAGTTTGAGAGGGTAATTCAAATCTTGGAGGATATGCTAAGGGGTTGCATCATCGATTTTAGGGGAAGCTGGGAGGGGTATTTGACTTTGGCAGAATTCGCGTACAATAATAGTTATCAATCTAGTATTCGGATAGTGCCTTTTGAGGTGTTATATGGAAGGAGATGTCATACCCCAACTTGTTGGACAGAGTTAGGTGAGTGTCAGGTGTTGGGCCCAGAACTAGTGTCAGAAACGGAAGAGAAAGTTAGGTTAATTCGGGCTCAGTTGAAGGAAGCATCTGATCGACAGAAGTCGTATGCGGATCTTAAACGGAAGGGGATGGAATTTGCAGTAGGAGATCAAGTCTTCTTGAAAGTATCACCGTGGAAGAAGGTAATGAGGTTTGGTCGGAAGGGTAAGGTAAGTCCCGATTTATTGGGCCTTTTCGGGTACTGCAACATGTGGGCCCAGTGGCTTATCGATTGGAGTTGCCTTCAGAGTTGGAGCAGATACATGACGTGTTCCATGTCTTGATGCTAAGACGTTATCGTTCTGATCCATCGTACGTTATGCCGGTGGAAGAGATTGAAGTAAGGCTAGATTTATCTTTTGAGGAGGAACCAATGCAAATCTTGGATCGAGACGTAAAAAGTGTTGAGAAGGAAGTCCGTCCCTTTGGTCAAGGTTTTATGGTGAAACCACGGTGTAGAGGAAGCGATATGGGAACCAGAGGATGCTATACGATAGCAGTATCCCCATCTCTTCTGATCAGGTAAATTTCGAGGTTGAAATTTATTTTAAGGGGTAGAACTGTAACATCCCGAATTATTGGGCCTGTGCATTTTATGTGATGTATGCTTAAAATGTTAATTTGAGGTTTAGAGGTGCAAATTGGGCTCAAGAATGGGCCGAGATCTTGGCTAAATATTTTGTTTAGAGACTATTGGGTTTAAATAAAGTATTGAGAGTGTAATAGGCATAATAAGCTTGTGGCCCAGGAATAAGAGGCGTAGTAGGAGGGAGCTATAAGTGGCGACAATAGGCAAAGGAAGGGGGCCTCAGTGTGGCCGCTTGGAGCCTAAGGAATTGGGCCAATTTTGGCAGCCCAAAGAGAGCTAGGGGGGACGGCAATGTGGCTACAAAATAGGGGATTTTATGTTTTAAGTTATATGGATATGATGCTGATAAAGGGAAAGTAGTGGTGTGGTGTAGGTCTCTGTTGGATGAGTGTTCTGTTAAGGATAAGGGATAGAATGATAAGATTGATCTCTTGGTTGCAGAGTTGGCCAAAAATCAAACACAGGAGAGGGGGAAAAAATTGGTTCAGTATAGGCAAGGGGGTGTGCCAAATTTTTCATTGTGTTCTCTGAAAATAGCCTCAAACTTTCTCTCTTTTCTGCAAACTAGAATCATCTTTTCTTCTTTTTTTTTCCTTCTGTTAGAAACCGAAACCTCTGCAATTTACCTTCTCTTCTCTTGCAAACACTTTGGCCGAATCTCTCTATCTACTTCCTTGCCCATCTTTTCAATTCCTAGTTCTTCCAAAAGCCAAAAATGCATCAGCATTTCTCTCGTTCATCTTTTCTGGGATTTTTTAAAAGCCGAAATCCTTAGATCTCATCTATTGTGATTGCCGAATTCCTTCTGTGGTGTCTGCTTGTGCCGAATCTTGAAGAATACTAAAGGTAAGTGTCAATTTGTGAGATTTTAATCTTTTTCCGGCTTTTAAAGATCTTAGCCAAATGGCTATATGGTTAACTAATCGGGTGTTTTCTCTTATTTGCGGCATTCTAGGATTTGAAGGGGATTCAATCACTTAGAATTTTAAGCCAGAGTTTAGTAGCACTCGAATCGTATTACTTTCGGGATTTCAAGGTAAGGAGATCTATTAATTTAAACGTATAATTCGGGTAAAACACTAACCCTTGGCCGAATATAGGAGAGGCCTTATCTTCGCGTCCTTCCGGCTTTTGGGCAAAGTTGTAGGCAAAAGGCAGTAGATCCGATTAGCGACAGTATCGACATAGAGGGTAGTCCTACGCATTAATCAGGTGTGTAACATTCTCACACCATTTGGATTGTCTGTTAGTATATGCTTATAAATATGTTATATCCTGTTAAATGCTGAAATACCGGCATGGCTGTTGAAAACCCGAGGGGGGTAAAGGCGAATCACTAGGTTAGTGATCTCTGTCACTCTTAAGTGAATGGTTCTATTGATTTGATATGATAAACATGTATGCTAATTTCTGTGATTGCACGGGGTTGGGTGATTGATGAAAGGTGAAGTGTTCTGTTGTAGTGGCTTTTGCCATGATCTGTTGTAGTGGCTTTTTTTTTTGCCATGATCTGTTGTAGTGGCTATTGCCATGATTTGACGATGAGCGACTAAGCTATGACATGACTACCATCGATGGTGTGTAGTGGTGTGGGTTGATTGTAGAAATCCCCAATGGTGTGATTAAGGGTAAGGGTGGTGTGTAGCGAATGGAAACCTAGGATTGGGTTGGGCTTTGCATAATTCCTGATATATTATATTTTGTTATTTGTTTTGTGGGGCTAAGGCCCAGTCTGAAGGTGCACGAGGGTTGCATACTGAGTCTTGTGACTCACCCTATTATTTAAAATTTTTTTTCAGGTAGCACTTAGTGCATCAGACTAGGCTGGAGGGGAGCACAATGTGGCCATGCAAGAGTTCGAATTGTTACAGCAAAGATGCCATTTATTTAAATTTTCCTTTAATAAGTTAAATTATTTTGGGTTTTATATTTTATTGTAATAAGGCCATGGGCCACTAGCCTTATACTTTGGGCTTTCTTTTGGGTTTTTACTATTATTGGACACCTAATTTCAGCGAAAAATATAAATTAAGGCATGTACTAAATTTCGATTTTTAATTCATAAAGGCATCATATAAAATTTATATCTTTTATAAATTATCAAATCATTAAGTTTTCCAGAATACATGTTTAAACTCGACAAATGTTTTCCAAAAATGAGACATGTTTTACTAAATCTTCTTAGTGACATGCCAGATCCAGTCATGGTGTTTGGCCGGGTTTGGGTATTACAGAAATATTAAAGTGAAGGTTCTTATGTGGTAGTTATCCCATCTATAAAGTTAGTGGACCAAGATGGACATCTTTTAATGGCATTAAAGGTTATATATATTAAGGTTAAATTAGTAATTTATGAAATAAGTTAAGTAAAAATAAAGAAAACAAATTCTGTCATCGTTTAACTCACCTTCTTTCTCCAAAAATTGAAGAGAAGAAAATTAAAGTTAGGACTAGACATTCGGCCGAGGCATTTTTGTCCAATTAGTTATGATTTTTGTCCCCTTTTTAATGATTTATATGTTTTTGAGATCGTTGTAACTTAATCTAGCTAGCCCAGGGGCTAATTTTAAAAATTGTTAAAGGTTTACGGTTTTTCATTGATGAATGTTCATGTATTTTGATGTTTAATGATAAAAAATGTATGCTTGTTGTTAGATAAACAACATTTGTAAAGTGATTTTTGGTAAAATTTTCAATTAGGGATTTGTTTGTAAAATGTGAAAAATTCATGGTTAAATTATGAAATAAATGAAAACTAAGGGCTACTATGGGTCTATATGAAATTCAGCTAGCATGGGTAGGGACTTAGTTGCATGAAATTGTATTTTTATGAGCTAAGGACAGTTGTAAAAATGTTGAAATATTAGGGGAAAAAAGGGTAAAGTTGCCATAATATGCAATTTGGGCTAAATTGAATAGAATAATAATTAAATAAGCTAAATTTGACTACATATCGATCAATAAAAGTGAAGTTCAGATTTAGATCAAGGGAAAAACAAAGTGTTGGACTAATTGACTCATTTCATTGTTTTTACATTCGAGGTAAGTTCCTATATTAATAAGCATTAATATAAATGTGTTTTAAATGCTTTATTATTGAATTATTTATGAATACAATGTTACAGATATGTTCGATGACGATTCAACAGATTAGAAATCCCAGTTGAACCTTAGGAATAGATTAGGATACAAATGACATGTCATTAGGGGTTATGTGATTTGGGTGTTGGTTCGTACATCCTACCGGTGGCTGAGTTATCCGACATGTGTTGCGGATTCTCGTCAGCTTGTGTGAGCAACACCGTGTTGCTACGTCATGACCATTAGCTTGTGTAAGCAGATCCGTTGATAGCTCGAGCATGAGCAATATATGTGATATGAGATTGAGATAGCTTCAGCTATGTATTGGCACTTAGGGTACGAGATTGCCAAGTATCGGATAGTATTTTAAATGGTTGAATGGGTATGTCAAATATATGGATGAGTATTAGATTAGTACGAGATGGTACAGGTATGTACATGAGCCGTATAAGCTCTGGATCGAAGAAATTTGTGAATTTTACATCTAATCGTGTAAATGATCTTGTGATAGGTTTGGGAATTAATATGAGTTGTATATTGTTATATTCAATTTTGTGAATTGAGAATGTGAATTTGGTATGAAATTGAATAGCATATTGGGGTATTTGTGTGCCTTGTATTTGATGGTATTGAAATGGCATGAATTATGCTTGGTTGATATTGGTTTGAATGTTTATTGATGCTCTGCTATATGCAAATTTATGGTTTTTAGGTGGTTGCATTTTGGATGAGAAAGATGGCTTGGTAAATAGCTTACTTTTGTCCTGTCTCAGCTGTGTCTGACACACGGTCAAGTTACTTGGCCATGTGTCCCCTAGTGTTTAATTAGAAATCAAGTCAGTATGCTCCACACGGTCCAGCACACGGGCGTGTGACTTGGCCATGTGGTATAAGTCAGTATACCCTATAGCTTTGGCATAGCCTAGCACACGGCCTGGCACACGAGCGTGTGTGGCCACTTCGAAAGGCACACGGGCTGGTCACATAGGCATGTGGTTGCCGTGTGACCCAAGTCAGGGAGTTACACGGGGTCAGACACGGGCTTGGACACAGCCATGTTATCCCATTTTGAATTTCCAAACGGCCTGTGACACGGGCATGTCTTTGGCCGCGTGGCTCGGCCTTGTCCCTTGTATTTTGTAAAATTTTCTAAGTTTTCCAAATTTTTCCTGAGATATCGATTTATTCTCGAACCACTTCTAAAGCATGTTTGAGCCTTGTAGGCTCGTATTAGGGACAATGTTAATGGTTTTGAATGATGTTTATTTGGGATTTGAAAATGTATGTGAAATGTATGGTTATCTGTGAAGTAAGTTCGATAATGCTCTGTAACCCTATTTTGGTGTTGAATACGGGTGAAGAGTGTTACAAAATTGCTCCCTAAAAATAAGATTTTCTAAGTTCCACATATGTTCTGACCATAGCAAATATCTCCTAGCATACTTAGTTCATTTGTTACCTAAACTCAAGTCACTCTTGCTCTAAGCATACTTGTATAAACAATTTACATTTATGTTTTTTTTTGTTTTTTTATAGATTACGTTAGTATATTAGGGGAATTAGCATGTCACAAAATTCTTTGACTTGATAATCACAATGGAGCATAACTGAATTACCTAGTACTCAATCATGTCTCAATTCAAATAGAAATCACTCTTAAAGCTAAGGCTTTTGACTTAGAAGATGGGTGGAGCAAACAACTACCTCCTCAACTACTTAGCCTATTACTATAGCGGAGTGCCCCTAATTTATTTACTTTCTATTACACACTCTTACTTAAACTTAGCTTTCTAGACAACAATATGATGGACCAAACAAAGTGGTGCTTACTTACTCAGAAATTCTAAGCATTGGAGTGCTTACTTTCCTTTATCTAATAATGCCAAGGCAAAATGAATGAATTTGGGTTCAAAAGTCCATAAGTTCATTAGAAGATACTTATTATAACCTGAAAAAAACTGAGTATAGGACATCTCATTTTTAGAAATAAATTTTCAAGCAACCCATCCTAAGCTAAATTCACCTAATCCACTATCACATGTTCTAAGTGTATTGAAGAATCTAAACTCATCGTCGAACATCATAAGCGTAGATTGTATTCCTCATAGGCAAACAATACATAATAGTTACATTGTAGTGGCAAAATATATTTAACTATACTAAAATGATTATACCTAAATGATCATACATACTAAATATAACATGCAGCCTAAATTCACAACACACCCCAAACCTAAGAGATGCATCATCCTCAATGAATAACCAAATATATAAGAGAACAAAAAAAATTGTATAACAAATACCATCATAAAAGAAATGAAATGCAAAATCCATGAAAGAAAGAAAAAACTTAGCTGGCTTGGACTAGCATATATATACTTCATTCTACCCTGCAAGTGGATTTTCGGGCATTGACTTTATACCGCTGTATCCTCTTTTTAGGGTTCATGTCTTCCTCTTCCTTGTCGGTTTTGTTAACTCATCGATCAGACGATCAATGTCACGGTGCAATGCGGTTACAGAAGCTGGTGGTGAAGGTTGAACTAGGTCTTTCTCTTTGTTGGTGGAAGTGGTGGCAGTGTCATCCCTTTCTCCTTCTTCCTCCTTCTCAATATTTAGGGACGTCGTCTTTTCGGGTTCTTCAGTAGCAATTTGAGTAGGTGCCTCGACAATAGGTTGAGTGGGTGCCTCAATAGCAGCTTGAATGGGCTCCTTGGTAACATCAAAAAAAATGTGAGCAAAGTGGCTAGAAGATAGGAAATTCTGGCATTGGCTTTATAAAATTCTTTTGCAAAGATCTCCTCAGAGCCAAATCCTTACTCCTCACATAAGCCCAATATTCAGCTTGCTGCTGCTGGGCCTAGCCTATTCCTTCAGCCAGGTGAAACTGCTAGATTTCAAAAATGGACATCCTCTACTATAACTACTTCAAGGAGTGCAATATTTGATGTTCAAGGGAGCTACGAGAAACTGGAGGTACCGTCGTGGGAGTATGTGCAGTAGAGGAAGTGGTGGTATGACTATGCTGAGTTTCCCTGGCAGCACCAATGCCTTGGATCTTGTTAAAGATGGTCCTAGTCAGACCACCCTTGTTAGAGGTGATATCCTAATCCTCATTGAGGGGGACTCAGGCCATTTGACATAGAGCACTAATAAGTGATGGAAAGTTTAAGCTACCCGCATTCTTTTCACCACATCGATGTACTTCCTAAAAGATGATCCTATGTACATTAATTCTTCTCCCTTTTATGATGGAGTGCATCAAAAGCATTCTCTCTTTTGAAACAATTGTATTGTGCGAAGACGGTATAAGTCAGCTCCTTAAAAAATGATACCATATTTTCCCAATAGGCTTCAACAAATCCCTCTCAATAGTATAGCATTCTAACTGGAAATAATCCATGTTTCTTCGATACATAAATCCTCAAATACCTATGTTAAACCCTCACCAGTGATACTTTCAACAAATGATGTGTGTTCATCTTGTATACTTACAATACCAAACTGTGCATTGATATGGTCTTCATCAACAGGAATGGAAGTACTCTTTACATAGATAAAATGGGAATCTGGAGAATTGACATGAGCATAAAATTCTCAAACAATTTTCCTTAAAACATCCTCGGGGTGTAAACAAAAAATATTCCACCTATTTTTTTCTACTGTGGAGGACATAACTTCATTGTATCCCATGTATGGTTCATCTTTAAACAAGAACCCTTGCTCAAAATAGGAAGGCCACTTTGTGATGTTGCTATTGTATCCCATGGCTGCAGCACTGTTAAAGAACATCTTTAGCTGAGTAGCACCAGCCCATGATGGTTCAGTATTTTTGGAGGTAGCTTTGATACGATCCATTGGAGAAAACTGGAATAAATCTTGGAGAATTTAGTGAAAGAATAGATAAGAGAGATTGAAGAGAAAGAGTAATAAAAATGAAAACTTTAGGAGAAACTTAAGAGACGTGAGCAGTTCAGAAGAGGGAAATAAGAGGGATAGTGATGACAGTTCAGCAAAAATGAAATGTGCTAGGGAAGTTGCGTGATGTGGAGGAGGAAAGAAGGAAATTAAAATGATTTTTTTTTTGGGGGGGGGGACACTGTGAAGTGCCTCAATCCTTAAACAAATAGTTTAACTTCCCTTCTATGGGCTCGTCCAGTAACATAATTGGCCTATCTAGAAAAACAAAATATCTCTTAGAATTATCTACCCGGTCATCCTCATGTTATCCATTACCTAGTTTGTCAGAATACTACGACAAACATCTTTTAATATTGCAACTACTCAATTCACATTCTTTATTCTGTCTCTGGAAATCATAGAAATCTATTCAAAAAAAAAAAAAAAATCAGTATTAAATAAGTAATAAAAATAAAATTAAAGTAAATAAATTAAAGAAAAGAAAGATAAAATAAATCGTTAGCTCAAACATCTCGGAGATCAATGGAGTGATGGTCTCGATCCACATGGGCACCCTAGTAGTGCTTTCAACGTTGCCCATTAACTTTAAATGTGACCGCCATTTTCAAGTCTTTGATATTAACAGCTCTATGGGGATATACATGGGCTACTTCAAAAGGACCTAACTAGCGAGATTTTAATTTACCTTGGAACAATTTGAGCCTAGAGTTTAATAACAACACCTATTGTAATGGTTCAAATTGCCACAACTTGTGGAAATACGAAAATATACACATTTTTTCATGCCCTTTTTTAACTCAAATCCATGCAGTTTCGGTAAAATTCTTATAAAAATATAATTATTATTAAATTGAACTTAAATTATTTAAATTTTTAAATTTAATTAATTTTATAATAAATTTTGATTAATTTTGATCATTTTTGACAGATTCGCACAAAGGGTGAAAAATAGCTCGGTAGACATTGTTAGAAGCACAAAACCAAGAAGTGATTTTGAAGCATCAAGATGAATTAATTTTTCAGCCAAATATGGTAAAAATTATTAGTATCAATTCATAATTTAATTAATTTTAATTTTAATCCAATTTAATTTGGGTTAAATAAATTATTGTTAATTAATTATGAAAAGGAGCCCAGTTGAGCGAGAAAATCGATCCAACCGAGCACTGGGCAGCCCAAAACTATCCCACATGCTGACCCAATCAGCTTGTTTGGCTTATTATTTGGCTTGCAAAATAGCCCTTGAAGACTCCTTCAATTTGCATTCCAACCCCTCCACTATTTATGCCTTTCTAGATTTGCCCCTACCTTAAATAGCAAGTTTGAAACCTTCAAACTTGCCACATGTGTGGCCAGCCATGGGGGGACTCTATGACTTATGATTTTTTTTCTATTTTTAAAAGCCTTCTCAACCTATAAATACCCCCTGACTGCTCACTTCAAACACATCTCAAAACCATTCATTCTTCACTTCTCTCTCACTTTTCTCTCTTCATTGTTCTTCATTTCCTTCCCCATTCCCTTGCTGATTTCACCTCTTGAAAAAGAGTCCTTCAACCACCATTTGGAGTAGCATTTAAGTGTTCATGGAATCCTCGGTTCAGCACGAATAAGCAAAGAAGGAGGAGCAGAGCAAACTACTCAAGCCTCGGAGAAACACTTAATTTGATTCTTATTTCTTATCCTTTTAATTTTATTATTGTTGTTATGAACATGTCTATAAATATTTGTGATGTTGATATGTTTAATTTAATTAGTATGACTTAAATTTAATTCTTGTTAGGTTGATTGCACTTCATCTACTTTTGTTATTAAAATTATGTTTGTGTTGTTATAGGCCTCGGTAAGATGTTTGGTTAAGTTAAACCATGACTAAGTTATTCTTGCATTACAATTTTAAGGTAACTAATGAATTAATTATTTAAATGGATTGAAATTATAATTAATTGACATGATACTTAATCAGTGCATGTTTAATTATCTAAGGTAGCTGAGTGTTAAATTAGCAACGGTATCTAACAATACATTAGCCTTGTATAACTTGCAAGATTATTGTGATTAAACTGTTTCAAGGTAGAAATACATTGTTACCTCACGTAATCTTTTATGTGCTTATGAGATTGAATTAATTGTTTGAATTGATATAGAGATATGTACAAGAGGTTATTTTAATTTCATAAGTATGTATAACACATTTGCTTATTGAAATTTGTTTAATAAGTTGAATTGACATAGAGATATAGTCGAGAGATAAATGGATTTTGGTAGGTAAGTATGTTCATAAGTTAGAAAATTACTGAGTTGCTGTGAATTTTCGTAACAACATAGACATGAGTTTAATAATTCTAAGTTAAGAAATCTAATTCACCTAGCACAATTATGTCTTAATTGAAATCATCTTTTGAAATCATGCGTTGGAACTTTTATTTTATTTTTATTTATTTTACTTAGTTAAAAATCTTAGTTTTTAATCACCTCCTCAAATCAAAATATTTTTCTTCACCAAAGTGTTTTTAATTGCATTCATAAATAATTCTTTTCACAGTCCCTGTGGGCATGATAACTCGACATTTACTTGTCACTTTATTACTTGTTGCGATTGTGTACACTTGCACATTTCTGTCGTTCCAACATGATTCTTTTATCGTTCCAATGCATGGTCTTTTCCTTGTACAACTTAGCATTCTCATATACTTGTGCTCAGAATTCCTCCATTTCATTCAATTCTAACAACCTTTTATGGTCAGCAGCGACCCAATCCATGTTCAACTTTTAATAGCCGAAAATTTTTTATGTTCAAGTTCAATAGGAAGGTGATATGGCTTACCATAGACAAGCTTAAAAGGTGACATCCCCAATGGCTTTTTGTACGCAATATGATATGCCCACAAAGCTTCATCCAATATGGTAAACCAACCCTTATGAGTAGGATTCACAACTTTTTCTAAAAAAAAAATTAATTTCTCTATTAGAAATTTTAGCTTGGCCTTTTGTTTGGGGGTGATATGTGTAACACGTAGGTTTGTGCAAGTGTACATAGTCGTTATCAAGTAATAAGTAAGTATCGAGTTATCGTCTCCACAGGGATTGTATTTCTGTTAAATCCCTTAATTCTAAAATTATATTAACAACGTGGTAAAAAAAAACACAATATGATTGAGAAGTGATGATTAAAATTAAATATATTAAACTAAATGCAATGATCCCCAATGCAAATTATCCTAAATATGCAAACTATATGAATGAAATAGATTTTAGCAAAATTAAACACAATTTGCAACAATTATAACATAAATAAACTAGGACAATTACTTTAATTAAACTCAATTTATTATCAACATGCTTAATAACATTCAGAAAAACATTCCATGGCAACTCGATCTTTCATGAGTTGGGAAACCACATTAGGTCCTTTCAGAATCCTTTACTTAGTAAATATGCATTTTACTGATCCTTATCTACTAAAGGTTTCTTAGCATTCATGCAAGGTAACAGGGACATGTTAGGTTTGAAATAGTTTAATCACAAAAATCTAACAAATATGCAGATAACAGAGC
Source organism: Gossypium rotundifolium (assembly GCA_025506655.1). NCBI lineage: Eukaryota > Viridiplantae > Streptophyta > Magnoliopsida > Malvales > Malvaceae > Gossypium > Gossypium rotundifolium. Next base: position 57,650,685 of record CP106723.1, on the reverse strand, counting down.
TTGGTTAGAGTTGTTATGAAACTTGAAATTTAATCAGGTTAGGATCTAAATTGAGCATGCACGTTTCAATTATGTGTCCACTAGCCGTCATCTAGTTAGGATCGCTCAGCTAATTCAGGTGTATTTCAATCACGTATGAACGAAATACAAACTTTATTTTAATTGGAAACATCATCGATTGAGGCACAAACATTATGTAACACCCCAACCCGATCTATGCGTTAAGACCAGATTTGGTATGTCACGCAAAATGGACATACATCTAGCCGTCTTATGATTTAAAGAAAATAGATCCTTAAAACTATTTTTGAAATGGAGTTTATTAAAAACCGAGGTTAATTTTTAGAATATATGAATTAAGACGTATGAGATTATAAATTGAAACTTAGAAATTTATTGGTTAAAATTTTTATGAGAAGTTTAAAAGAGTTTAAAGAGATTTGAAACAAGATTCTTAAAAGAATTACGAAAATTTATGAGATCAAATATTTAAGAAAAACCCTTTTGCACGAAAATTTTAAGAAATCATTTATAAAATAAAATAAAATAAAATAGTCCCATTTAAGTATCTAAACATAATTAAAATCCATCCACGAGTAAAAATCCATAAAATAATACCAGAGGCCTTATTACATCATAACTGAAATAGTAATTAAAAGAAAATACTTTAAAGAAGTTCAATGTTTATATAAACCATCATTCATAGTATGGCCTCCACGAAGTCATTCCCGGCCCAAGCCTCCACTATTGATCGTTACCTGAGAAGGGTAAAGAAAACGGGGTGAGTTACATAGAACTCAATGTGTAACCCACTTACCATAGTCCACTGGGCCAAAACAATTTAAGCATTTACTTGGGCTTGAGCCCATTTACAAATGTAACAATATAAAAAATATAAAATGCATGTGTTATGCAATTCCCAACCAAGCCTAAATTTCCAACCGCTACACACCACCCGTACCAACCAGCACACCTGTGGGGAGCTTTAGTCACCCACCCTGCCAACACACCAACTGGGCACGAAGCCATTAACTATGCACGAAGCCATTAACTGGGCACGAAGCCATTAACTGGGCACGAAGCCATTAAATGGGCACGAAGCCATGTTCTCTTCATCAAATATCCCAACCCATGCAATCATGTATTTAAAATGCATAACTATTCATTCATATGATAATTTCCAACATAAGGCCCATAAAAGAATTATTACAGTCTGGCCTATATTACACTTTGGCCCATTTCATAATTTGGCCCATTTCACATTTTGGCCCATATCATCTCATAACACACTTGGCCAATTTTATCAAATAACTCATATGGCCCATTTATCACCGGGGCCCAAAATATCACTTTTTAACATATTAGTCTATTAAGGGCGAATCCGTAATTTTCACGATTTAATACTGATTTCATGCACTTAACACTAAAGTGTTAATATACCATATTTTCTGATTTCACCAACTTTGCGGTTTTTAGTCTAATGCTTAATTTTGGTATAGTCATCTAACCCATGTGATAAGTGTGAGATTACACACATGATTACGGTGAGGACTACACTTTCCTGATCGTCGATACCTAAATACATATATGATTGAGTAGTATAGTAACACTTAAATTAAATCTATGCTAAAGTAGGAGATCTAGATTTTTACCATCGAATCTCGAACAACAACTATTTACCGGTTCTCCCCAGTTGACGGTTCACAACCCGGTCGAAAATCCCGAATAGTTAATGGCTTTGAACTACAAACAACTTTGAATAATTGATTCTCCCCGAATGAGGGTCCACAACCAGGTGGAGAGTCTCGGATTACTGAAACAGCCCTTCGCTTGAATCTAGAGGGAATAGCGAATCCGCCCCTCTTCCGAACACTATTCACCACCCTTTTCAACCCTATCTTGTTTGCCTCCATTGACAAAAGAATATTAGATCAACTAATATTTCTAAATTTTAGTCTATAAGTTTTTAAGGGCGAAAATGGCTTACCTCAAAATCTTACATTTCACGGAATGAAAATCGAGCGATAACATCCCTAAGATAAAATTGATTAGTAACCTATCTTTGACGAAATAACAAGTAATATGTGAGTCCTTAATAGAAACCCTTACCTTAACACTTTGAACTGAATCTTATCAATTCACGATAATTACGAACACTTCCAAGTTTCAGCCTTCTCTATATCACTATAAAGACGAAAAAGATTGTCTAAAAGAAAGATAGGGGATACTTTCGGTCAAAAGACCCTCCCAAATCAAAAATAGATTCGGTAAAAGAAAATAAGAAAGAAAAATAAAGAATCAAAGAGGATTCTTACCGATTAATCAAAACGAGTGCAAAGAAAATGATTGATAAGAAAATATATATGAAGAAGGAGGTTCAGCCAAGAAGAAAAATGGATGAAAATAATACTAGTAACATTCGGCCATGGAGGAAAAGAGAAGGGAGAAAATGTGTTTGTGAGAATGAGCAAAATGAAGGAAGAAAGAAATAGAGGGTGAGAGGTTTGTGTTTCGGTTTTTCAAAGGTGAGAAAGGAGCAAAGAGAGAGATTTGGGACAAGGGAGCATTCGGCAATGGTAAAAAAAATAGAAAAAGGGAAAAATGGCTTTTGTGCTTTGATGTTTTCGGCACTAGGGGAAAAGAACTTGAGAGGTAAAGCAAATTATGACCAAATGGTTGAAAGAAATGACCAAAAGAAGAAAACAAAATGTTCACTAATGCACAAAAATGCATTCGGCTAGGGAGAGAAAAAGATGGGAAGAAAAGCTTTTGTGAAAAGCACCAAATGATCAAATCAAAGTGACTAAACTTGCTACACATCCTTACAAAAGCTTCCAACAATATTCAGCCACCCCCTAGACCCCAAAACTGTCTCAGTTCATGGACAAAGTTTGACCATTCCAAACTTTCCAAAACACATTCCCTTAAAAGTGCCTTGTGTCCCCCTACATTCCATAAGTTCATGATTTCTTTCCCTATGTTCAAAGCTTACCTTAACCCATTAGCCATCTTGCCATAAAAAAAATAGTCCAACCATACCAAAAATAAAGCTTGGTCGACACATGCTAGAAGAGCAAAATGCATACCATAGGATTTGAACCTCTTCCCTCAAGCAACACTTATGGCGCCAACTCCACTTTACAACTAGCTTATCTTATGCTAGCTTTTTCCACTTAATTAACCTAAACATCAAGATCACTTGTTCCACTTCAATAAAGTACTCCTTACCAAAATTTATTCTAATTCTGAATAAATCCCAAGCCTTCTCAAGACTATATAGTAAACACACAAAATAAATCATTCTCTAGCTAAGCATCGAAATTATGCAGCATGTCCATACTAAATTTTTAGGATGTTACAATTCTACCCCCTTAAAGAAAATTTCGTCCTCGAAATTTACCTGGTTAAAAGAGGTTAGGATACTGCTGCCAAATTGCATCCTCAGGCTCCCACATAGCTTCCTCCGCTCCGTGATTACACCATAGAACCTTAACCAACGGTACCGACTTCTTTCTTAGCACCTTAACATCACGGTCTAAGATTTTCACTGGTTCCTCCTCGAAAGACAAGTCCGGCCTTATCTCCACTTCTTCCACCGGTACTATGTGAGACGGATCCGATCTATAACGCCTCAGCATAGAAACATGGAAGACACTATGAATTTGACTCAAGTTCGGAGGTAATTCAAGTTGATAGGCCATTGGTCCTACACGCTTCAACACACGGTACGGTCTAATGAACCTAGGGCTCAACTTTCCCTTCCTTCCAAATCTGAAAATCTTCTTCCAAGGTGAGACTTTCAGAAAGACCTGACCTCCCACTGCAAGCTCAATATCCTTACACTTCAGATCCGCATATGACTTTTGTCTATCTGAATCTTCCTTTAACTGTGCTCGAGTCACCTTTACCTTTTCTTCCATCTCAGATATCAATTCAGGACCCAACAATAGCCTTTCCCCCAATTTAGTCCAACAAGTAGGGGTACAACACCTACAACCATATAATGCTTTATAGGGTGCCATTTGGATACTGGATTGGTAACTGTTATTATATGCAAACTCTGCCAACGGTAGAAAATCTTCCCAACTACCTCTAAAGTCAATCACACAACCCCTTAACATGTCTTTCAAAATTTGGATTACTCTTTCCGACTGACCATCTGACTGAGGATGAAAAGTCGTACTAAAGTTTAACTTTGTTCCTAAAGCCTCATGCAAAGCTCTCCAAAACTGTGATGTAAACCTAGGATCCCTATCTGATATAATAGACACTGGTACCCAAGGCAACCTCACAATCTCCGATACGTACAACTTAGCCAGCTTCTGCAGTGAGTAATCCGTACGAACTGGTACAAAATAAGCAGTCTTCGTCAATCGATCCACTACCACTCAGATGGAATCTTTCTTAGTGGGTGTTAAGGGTAACCCACTAACAAAATCTATCGTTATCCGCTCCCATTTCCATAAAGGAATCTTTACCGATTGTAATAAGCTCGACGATAATTGATGTTCCGGCTTCAATTGTTGACAAGTCAAGCACTTACCCACGAAATCAGTAACCTCCCGTTTTAACCCTAGCCACCAATACTGTTTACAGAGGTCTCGATACATCTTATTTCCTCTGGGGTGCATAGCATAAGGGCTACTATGTGCCTCTCGCAGAATCAATTGTCTCAAATCCGAATCCATGGGCATACAAACTCTTCCGCGGAAGCACAACACTTCATCCTTATTCATTCCAAAATTCCCCATTACACCACTTTCAACTTGTTGCATTAATGGACCCATCTTTTCATCTGATAATTGCTTCTCCTTGATCTATTCTAACCACAGAGGCTTCACCTGAAGTTCCACTAGCAGATTGCCATCCTCATACAAACTGAGATGAGCAAACGTTGCTCTTAACTTCGATACTACCTTACGACTCAGCGCGTTTGCCACCACGTTAGCCTTTCCAGGATGATACTCGATTGAGAAGTCATAATCCTTTAACAGCTCCACCCACCTCTATTGTCTCAAGTTCAACTCCTTCTGGGTAAGGAGGTACTTAAGACTCTTATGGTCCGTATAGATGATAGACTTCTCAATGTAAAGATAGCGCCTCCAAATCTTTAAAGCAAATACCACCGCAGCCAATTCCAAGTCATGAGTAGGATAGTTGACTTCGTGTGACCTTAACTGACGAAAATCATAAGCCACCACTTTTCCTTCTTACATTAGCACACATCCTAAACCCGTGTGTGAGGCATCACAGTAAATGATAAACTCTTTTCTAGCCTCAGGTTGAATCAGTACTGGCGCTTCCGTCAAAATCTTCTTCAGTTTCTCGAAACTCTCTTGTTGTTTATCTATCCACACATACGGTATTCCCTTTCGCAACAGTTTTGTTAGGGGTGCAGCAATCAACAAAAACCCCTCAATAAAGCGTCTATAATAGCCAGCCAAACCTAAGAAACTCGAATCTCATCCATTAACTTTAGTGGTTTCCAATCCAACAAAGCCTCTACCTTCCGAGCATCAACTTTGATTCCTTCGGCTGACACTACGTGACCCAAGAAAGTCACTTCCTTCAACCAAAATTCACACTTACTAAATTTGGCATAAAGTTGCTTATCCTGTAGTATCTGCAATACTGTGCGCAAATGCGAGTCATGCTCTTCTTCATTTCTCGAATATACTAAGATATCATCTATGAACACCACCATGAACCGGTCTAGATAGAGTTGAAAGACACGGTTAATCATGTCCATAAATGCAGCTGGTGCATTGGTCAAACCAAATGGCATCACCAAAAACTCATAATGCCCATAATGAGTTCGGAATGCCGTCTTATGAATATCTACCTCCTTAACCTTGAGTTGATGATAACCCAATCTCAAATCAATCTTGGAGAAAACTGAAGCTCTTCTCAATTGATCAAATAGGTCGTCGATTCTCGGCAATGGATACTTATTCTTGATCGTCAATTTATTCAACTACCTATAATCAATGCACATACTGCCTATAATCTCAAATCCATCCTTCTTCTTGACGAACAAAACTGGTTCTCCCCACGGAGACACACCCGGTCAAATAAATCCCCGATCTAACAATTCTTGAATTTGAGCTTTAAGCTCCGCTAACTCCTTTGGCGCCATTCTATAAGGAGCAATAGACACTAGAGCCGTTTAAGGCAAAAGCTCAATGCCAAATTCTACTTCCCGATCTGGAGGTAGACCCGGAAGTTCTTTGGGAAAGACATCTGGAAATTTTTTCACCATTCTCACACCTTCCACTGATAATTCCATAGCATCTAAAGCACTAATGAAGGCTAAGAATGCTCTATACCCTTTCCGTACCAACTTTTTTGCCTTTAAAGCAGATACCACATTTGCCATGTAATTCCTTCGTTCGCCTATCATCACAACTTCTTGATCTTCCAAAGTCCAGATTGACATCCGCTTTGCAGCACAATCTAGTTGCACCCGGTGCTTTACAAACCAATCCATGCCCAAAATAAGATCAAACTCACAGAAAGGCAGTTCCATCAAATCCGCTAGAAATATTTCTCTTTGAATTTCTAAAGGCACGTCTCTAAACAATTTATTCACGATTATCGACTGTCCTAAAGGACTAATTACCGTCATCTCTCTATCGGTAGCTTCAGATCTAATATTCAGGTTTCTAGATATGGCACTAGCAACATACGAGTGGGTAGACCCGATATCTATCAAAGTAGTAACAGGTACATCAAAGATGAAGAACATACCAGTTATCACATCAGGTGCATCGCCATCCTCCCAATGCCAGACCGCGTAGACCAACCCCGACTGTCTTGCCTCGCGTTACCTCTAAAGCCATTACCTCGACCCGGTGTACCTTGACCTCATCCAGTGCCATTGACACAACGACCTGGTCCACGACCCCTCGATGGTTGTTGAGCGCCACGAGCTGGCTATGCATCAAGGTCACGAGCTTCTTGAGTCGGATCAATCCATTAAGGATAATTTCTAAACTAGTGGTTGTTAGAACCACATTTAAAATAACCACCGGTTCTCTTCCAACATTCCCTAGGGTATCGTCTCCCACAGTCAGCACATTCTTGAATCTGACTGGTAGCCACAGGTGCTCTAGCTTGAGCTGGCTCATCATTCTGAGGCCTCTTTTGGAACCTTTTAGAAGAACCCAAGTACTTAAAGTCTGTCTTGCCTCTGAATCTTCCCCAGTTTTGGCATTCTGAGTTCTTAGCCTTTTCGGCTATCTTGGCTTTCTCCACAAGCGTGGCAAAAATCCTTTCTTACTGCAGGGCTATCAGTACCCGTAACTCATCATTCAGCCCATCCTCAAAGCATACACAAGGCTTATGATCAGTTGGCACTATTGCGTGAGCATAACGGCTCAAGCGAAGAAATTTTGCCTTGTAAGCTGCCACCGTCTTATTTCCTTGGACCAAATTCAGGAATTCCTTCCTCCGGGCATCTACATAGCTTGCCCCGACATGCTTCCCTTGAAAAGCAGCTTTGAAGAAATCCCAAGTAACTCGTTCAGCCTGGGTGCCCTCTCGAATAGTAAGCCACTATTGATACGCCTCGTCCCTCAATAAAGACACTTCTCCTCTTAGTTTCTGCTCGGCAGTACACTCTAGGTCATCCATAATCTGCTCTACAGCCTCGAGCCAATATTTTGCAACATTTAGGGCTACTCGAAAAATACCCCTAAAAGTCTCGGCACCATTGGATCTGAGCCTCTCTGATATTGATCCTCGAGCTACTGGCCCCGATCTTGCCCCAGCGACCCTTTCCAAAACTCGCAACATTGCCTGGGACAAAGCAATGTCTTCCCTCATATGGTCGTGGGTTCCATTATCCGACACAGGTGATGCTGGTGCATCCATTTCTGGCATATGTCCCGATGCCTCAGACACGACTCTAGCACCTCAGCCTCTACCACGGCCACATCTACCACGTCCACATCCTCTAGTGCTTATAATGACTAATTCAGTTTAATCTGATTACAAGTTTTATGTAACACGCCAAACCCGGTCTATGCGTTGAGACTAGATTTGGTTTGTTACATGAATCGAGTTATCTTTAAATTTGCAATAAGTTGAAAACTTCAATATAAATTTCAGGTTTTTAAAATAAATAGAAGAGTATTTGAATTTGATAAATATTTGAAAACATTAGTTGAAAATCATTGTATTATCAAAAACCTTTAAATAGTTTGTTAAAGAGTTGACTATAATAAAATATTTATAAAAGAATTCCATATACTTGAAAACCCAAATTTATTTTAATAAAGCATCATAAAATCACAGCCCTTAATTAAAAAGTCCAAAGTTTAGTTTAAAACCCAAACACACATAAAATCCATAAGTTATTTATAGAGGCCCTTATTACAATAATCCATAATAGTAAAAAAAATATTTATTAAAAGTTCAGAGTTTAAATGACCCTCTCTCGCAGTATGGCCTCCACGAAGTCATCCTCGGCCCAAGTCCACATCAATTTCCATTACCTGAGATGGAAAGAATTTAAAGGGGGTGAGTTACTTAGAACTCAGTGTGTAACTCACTTACCACCATTATTGGGCCAGATCATCAGGACATTATGCTGGGCTTGAGCCCAATTCAGAATTCAACAATATATCATGAATTAAAACAATTAATAATGCATGTAAAATGTAATTCCCAACCCATACCTAATATCCATCCGCTAACACCCCCGTACCAACCATCACACCTGTGGGGATCAAGTCAACCCACCCCGCCATCACACCAATCATAGGCATTAAGCCTTTTATAATTGTGGCATAGCCACCGAACTAGAGGCAATAAGCGATATTGTGGTGAAACCACCGAACTAGAGCAATAAGCGATATTGTGGCGAAACCACCAAACTAGAGGCAATAAGCGATATTGTGGCGAAGCCACCGAACTGATATTTGGCAATGGCCATTCTTCTCTTCATATATCCCACCCATGCAATCATACATGTACTATAAAATATAAAATTTATTAACAATACATAACATGGTGGGTTTATCAATAACATTTCATTTGGCCCATAATTATAATATAGCAATTTGTCTATTTAGCGGTTTAGTGGGCTTTGGCCCATTTAGAACTAGAGTGTTTTGGCTAAATTTTAACGAACTAGAGTATTTTGGCCCAATTTAACGAACTAGAGTATTTTGGCCCAATTTATCGAACTAGAGTATTTTGGCCCAATTTATCGAACTAGAGTATTTTGGCCCAATTTTAATTTTGGAAACAACCAATTTACATATTAACGAAAATTTTCTCGAGGCGTTTTAGTAATTTTACGATTTAAGCGTTTTTACGTATTTTCATCAAAATATCAATATTTACGTTTTTACCGATCTAACCGTTTTCGATTTACTTCATACCGAAATTGACATCCAGCAGAAAATAATGAGTGTGAAGTTACACACCTCGTTCTGAAAGTACTAATCCTTCTCGCTCCTAAGCACCTAAAACATATTTTGATCCGTTAGACAACTAATTAGTAAAAATAATCTTAATCGATAATAGATCCAAAATCTTACCCTCTTGATTTTGTATCACTTGATTTTCGGCTTTTCCTCGTTTATTGATTCACTAGCACGAGAATCCACCAACATATAACGGCTCGGAAGTTCGTACTACTTGAATAATGGACTTCCTTGGAAGATGGCCCGCAACCGGTGGAAAATCCGGACCGCCAAAACCGCTCTTCGTTTGAATGGGGATTTCTGGATCCGTCCCTCTTAACGTGACTAACCACAGCCCTTTTCTTCCCTATTTTGACGATCTTCAAGATCCAAAGGAATTTAGTTAGATCTAAAATAATATCAAATAATACTAGAGGTTTTAAAGAGATTTGATTTCCTTACCAAAATAAAAGCGTTTCCAACGTTTCTACAATTCTCCGATCACTTGAGTTAGATCTCGTTATTGCACTAAATAATAACGAAAGAGGCGTTATTAGAATGAATGTTATATCAATCCAAAAGTCCTTCAATTCACCATTACTATTCGGCCATAGTACCTTAATAAATCGAAAATGGAAAAGAACCCTTACCTATTTTCCACTACGAAAGGAAAGGATTGAGAATGGAGTCTAAATGATGAAGGATTGGCTATGTATGATCAAGGAAAAGAAAAAAATATTTGGTTTATAGGCACAATAGCATTCGCCAAGAGAGTGAAGATGGAGAGAATTTGATTGAAAAGAAATAATATAAGAACGAAAGGATGATGGTGATGTTGTTGCTTGATTTCAAGAGAAAGAAGAAAAGAAAAGAAAAAAAATGAACTTTAGGAGCTAGTATATTCGCCATGGCAAAAGAAAAGAGAAAAGATGATTCTTTTGGTATGGATGATTTAACACAAGAAGAAAAGGCACAAAGAATTGGCTAACGAGATAAGCAAAAGGAATAACCAAATGGTCACAAAATTTGAGCTTTACTAATGCCCTATTCGCCAAGATGAAAGTTTGAGAGGAGAAAACAAAGAAAAATCTACACAAGTGCAAAGAATGACCAAAGAGAAAAGAATGAGATTTTAGCCAAACTAACAAAAATTTGGCTCCTTCCTAAACCAAGTTGCCGTCCAGCACATGGTCAATTGGCCATGATTTCTTTCCAAAATTTCCCCTTGATATGTGCCTTATGCCCCCTATCTTTCCTTAAATCTTTGATTCCATGCCATAAGTTAGTTGTTTCCTTAATCCATTGATACACTAACCAAAAATAACATGGTCAACACCTTCCTTATATGTTCCTTGCCGACACTTCTTAGTCATGAGCGGAAAATTAAAACAAAAATTCATTTAGGTGCTATACAAGGGATTGAACCTCTTCCCTCTTACTAGAACCCATGCGCCAACTCCACCATGCCATATGCTCATTTTATGACACTCTTTAGCACATAATTTAGCTTAAGTCTTAATCACCTTTGTTTCACTTCCATAAATTCTCAATTAATAAATTTTATTCCTTCTTCAAATTATGCTTTACCCTCTCTAGGACTTCAATAAGCACTAAAATAAAAATAAGAGATTTTTCTAAAAAAAATCTAAACACCAATTCATGCAATTTAAATACTAGGATTTTTAGGGTGTTACAACTCTACCCTCCTTAAAGAAAATTTAGTCCTCGAAATTTACAGTTGAAAAAGGTGAGGTATTGTTGCTGAATTGCATCCTCTGGATCCCACGTAGCTTCTTCCACTCCGTGGTTCGCCATAGAACTTTGACCAGCAGCACGGTTTTCTTCCTTAGTACCTTAACATCTCGGTCTAGGATTTCCTTGGTTCTTCTTCAAAGGACAAATCGAATTCACACCAATTCTTCTCTGGGTATAATGTGCAAAGGATCCGATCTATAACGCCTCAACATGGAAACATGAAAGACATTATGAATTTGATCTAACTCCGGAGGTAACTCAATCGATATGCCTTTGGACCAACACGCTTGAGACATGATAAGGTCCAATATATCTAGGACTTAGCTTGCCCTTCCTTAGAATCGAAGATCTTTTCCAAGGAGATACCTTCAAGAAAACCCGATCTCCACACTATACTCGATGTCCCTTCGCTTCGGATCTGCGTCGACTTCTATCTATCTAAGGCTTCTTTCAACCGTGCTCGAATAACTTTTACCTTATCCTCTGTCTGGATATCATCTCGGGACCTAACATCATCTTTCGCCCAACTCGGTCCAACAAATAGGAGAGCGACACTTACGACCATACAATGCCTCGTAAGGTGTCATCGAATGCTAGATCGATAGGTTGTTGTTATACACAAATTACGCGATGGTAGATAATCCTCCCAACTACCCTCAAGTCGATTACACATCCTCTTAACATATCTTCCAAAATCGAATTACTCTTTCCGTGACCATCGGTTGAGGATGAAAAGCCGTCTTGAAATTCAACTTTGTTCCCAAGGCTTCATGCGAGCTTTCGAGAATCGTGATGTAAACCTAGGGTCCCTATCCGATATAATGAATCTGGTACCCCATGCAACCTCACAATTTCGGATCGTAAAGTTTCGCCAACCGCAATGAATAATCCGTCTGGCGGCAAGAAATGGCGGTCTTAGATCAACCGATCAACAATTACCCAAAGCGGAATTTTTCTTAGTAGGTGTTAACGGTAACCCACTAACAAAATCCATAGTTATCCGCTCCCATTTCCAAAGAGGAATCTTTATCTTTGTAACAATCCAGACGGTAATTGATGTTCTGCCTTCACTTGTTGACAAGTCAAACATTTTCCCACAAACTCTGTAATCTCACGCTTTAACCCTGGCCACCAATACTGTTCACGGAGATCTCGATACATCTTATTTCCTCCGGGATGCATAGCATAAGGGCTACTATCACCTCCGTAGAATCGGTTGCCTCAAATCAAGATCCTTAGGCATGCATACTCTCCTCGAAAGCACAACACACCCTCCGTGTTTATTCCAAAATCCTCAATTTCACCATTTTCAACTTGTCGCATGATAAAGGTCCCAACTTCTCATCGATGTACATTTTTCCTTGATTTGTTCCAGCCACGAGGTTTCACCGAAGTTACGCTAACAAGCGCCATCCTCATCTGAGACTCAAATGGACAAACAAAGCTCTTAATTGAGATACCGCCTTATGACTTAACGCGTCGGCTACCACGTTAACCTTTCCGGGATGGTATTCGATGGAGAAATCGTAATCCTTTAACAATTCTACCCATCTTCTTTGTCTTAAATTCAATTCCTTACGGGTAAGGAGGTATTTAAGACTTTTGTGGTCCGTGTAGATTATGGACTTCTCACCATAGAGATAGTGCCTCCAAATCTTTAGAGCAAAGACAACAAAGACTAACTCCAAATCATGAGTAGGGTAGTTTACTTCGTGTGGTCTCAATTGACGAGAAGCATAGGCCACCACCTTTCCATTTGCATCAACACACAACCGGACACATGTGAGGCGCATCACAATAAGCAGTGAATTCTTTTCCGACCTCGGGTTGAATTAAAGCTGGAGCTTCATGGGATCTTCTTCAATTTCTCAAAACTCTCTTCTTGCTTTCGGTCCGGATATACGGAGCTCCCTTCGCATAGCAGTTTAGTTAGGGTGCGACAATCAACGAAAACCCTCTACAAAAGCGTCTATAGTATCCAAACCAAACCTAAGAAACTCAATTTCACTCTCGATGTTGGTGGTTTCCAATCCGAATAGCCTCAATTTTCCGAGGATCCACCCTTATTCCTTGGTGATACTACATGACCAAGGAAAGTCACCTCCTTTAGCCAAAATTCGCATTTACCAAATTTGGCATACAATTGCTTATCACGAAGTAGTTGTAATACTATCATAAAAATTTGGTCATGTTCCTCCTCATTTCTCGAATAAACCAATATATCATCTATGAACACTACCACAAACCGGTCTAAATATGGTTGAAAGACTAGGTTCATCATGTCCATAAATGCAATTTGGTGCATTGGTTAATCAAACGGCATCACTACAAACTCATAGTGTCCGTAACATGTCCAAAATGCCGTCTTATAAATGTCCGCTTCTTTCACCCTAAGTTGGTGATAACTTGGCCTTAAATCAATTTTGGAGAAAAGCTGAAGCTCCTTTTAATTGATCAAGCAGTTGTCAATTCTCGGCAGAGGATACCGATTCTTGATTGTCAATTTATTCAAGCTGTTTGTAGTCAATGCACATACGCATCGATCCATCCTTCTTCTTGACGAACAAGACCGGTGCTCCCACGGAGACACATTTGGTCGAATGAATCCCGATCCGACAATTCTTGAATTTGAGCTTTGAGCTCAACCAACTCCTTGGTGCCATTCTATAGGGAGCAATGGACCTTTGGGCCGTCCCGAGCAAAAGCTCAATGCCAAATTCTACTTCCCGATCTGGAGGTATGCCAGGAAGTTCTTCGGGAAATACATCGGGAAATTCCTTCACCATCCTCACATCATTCACGGATAATTCTTTGGCATCCAAAGCACAGATAAAGGCTAGGAATGCTCCATATCCTTTCCGCACCAACTTCTCAGCTTTTAATGCAGATACCACATTTGCCAGATAGTTCTTTCGTTCACCAATCATCATGACTTCCTTATCATCCGAGGTCCTTACTGACATTCATTTTTCAGCACAATCCAATTGCGCCCGATGTTTGACCAGCCAATCCATGCCCAGAATGAGATCGAACTCGCCGAAAGGTAGTTCCATCAAATTTGCTAAGAATACTTCCTCTTGGATTTTTAAGGGCACATCTTTAAATATTTTATTAACCATCACCGACTGTCCTAAAGGGTGATTCATCATCTCATTTTGGTAATTTGATTCTAAATTGATTTCGGATATGGCACTAGATACATATGAATGAGTAGAGCCAATGTCTATTAAGGTAATAACAGTACATCAAAAATGAAGAACGTCTGGGTTATCACATACAGTGCATTACCGTCCTCATGGCGTCTAACTTGCATAGACCGATCCAGTGTCTTGCATCGCATTTCCTCTATTACCATTGCCTCGACCGGTGCACCTTGACCACGACCAGCCCATTACCACCACGACTGGTCCACGTCCTCTCGGTGGTGCTTGATTACCTCTGGCCGTTGTACATCATTATTACGGACTTCTTGAGTCGTATCCATTCGTCGAGGACAACTTTTGTCTTGATGTTCCATTGAGCCGCATTTGTAGCATCGCCGCGTTTTCCTCAACATTCCCCAAAATGTCTCTTCCCACACTCGGTGCAATCTCGACTTCGATTATTTGCTACTGGGGTTACGCCTTGGCGATTCATCATTAAGGGTTTCTTAAAATCTCTTGGAAGAACAGGTCTCGTGTGTCTCTCTTATTTGGGATCTTTCTCGGTTCTACGTCGTTACGAGTTCTTAGCCTCTTTGGCTATTTTGGCCTTCTCCACCGAGTGGAAAAATTTCTAACTATTCATGAGCAATCGGAACCCTCACTCATCATTAAGTCCATCCTCGAAGCGTACACAGCGTTCATGGTGCATTGCTACAATTGTCCGGGCATAACGGCTCGGACGTAAAACTCGACTTCATATCTTGCCACGGTCTTACTTCCTTGGACAAGATTGAAATTCCTTCCTTGACGTCTACATAGCTCGTTAAACGTATTTTCCTTGGAAGGTAGCTTTAAAGAATTCCCGATTAATCGGTGCGGCTTGATGCCTTCTCGAGCAGTGAGCCACCACGATCGCCTCATCTCTCAATAAGGATCAGACTCCTCTCGGTTTTGCTCGGTAGTGCATTCCATATCATCCATAATCCATTCCACGACTTGAGCGATATTGACCACATTCGGAGCTACACGGAGACTCCTCTGAAAACTTCGCATTATTTGCCTTAAGTCGCTCGAAATTGACCCACGAGTTGTTGGCCCAATTTTAGTTCAATGACCCTTTCCAAGACTCGTAGCATTGCTTGAGTCAATGCATGATCTTCTTCCATGTGATCGCGTGATCCGGTCTCGCTTCCAATTGACGCAGGTGCGTCCACTTCTGGCATCTGATTTGGTGCTTCAGTTGTAGCACCTCGGCCTCTACCACGCCCGCGTCTACGCGTCCACGACCACGTCCTCTAGTGCTCATGATAGCTTGTTCGTTTATCGATTACAAGTTTTATGAATCAAAATTTTGTTTGTTGTTTATTAACGATATTTTATGAGATTTGAGATATAAAGTTGTTTTTCGCAACATATCCTATAGTCTCAATCTCTACGGTTTTCACGTCTAAAACTAGAAGTTCTAGAATGTTCCTATGATCATATCATAGTAATCATTAAGTAGCAAATACTTACTTGACTTGTTGGGATGCTTGTGGTGCCATCTTGATTTTTGAATGATTTCATCTGAAATTATTTTTGAACCCAAACCACAGTCGAGTTTTTTGGCTGGGCTCGATACCACTAAGTGTAACACCCCAAACCGGTCTATCGTTGAGACTAGATTTGGTTTGTTACATGAATCGAGTTATCTTTAAATTTGCAATAAGTTGAAAACTTCAATATAAATTTCAGGTTTTAAAATAAATAGAAGAGTATTGGAATTTGATAAATATTTGAAAACATTAGTTGAAAATCATTGTATTATCAAAACCTTTAAATAGTTTGTTAAAGAGTTGACTAAAATAAAATATTTATAAAAGAATTCCATATACTTGAAAACCCAAATTTATTTTAATAAAGCATCATAAAATCACACCCTTAATTAAAAAGTCCAAAGTTTAGTTTAAAACCCAAACACATAAAATCCATAAGTTATTTATAGAGGTCCTTATTACAATAATCCATAATAGTAAAAAAATATTTATTAAAAGTTCGAGTTTAAATGACCCTCTCGCATGATATGGCCTCCACGAAGTCATCCTCGCCCAAGTCCACATCAATTTCCATTACGAGATGGAAAGAATTTAAAGGGGTGAGTTACTTAGAACTGGTGTGTAACTCACTTACCACCATTATTGGGCGGATCATCGGGGACATTATCTTTGGGCTTGAGCCCAATTCGAAATTCAACAATATATCATGAATTAAAACAATTAATAATGCATGTAAAATGTAATTCCCAACCCATACCTAATATCCATCCTTAACACCCCGTACCAACCATCACACACTGTGGGATCAAGTCAACCCACCCCGCCATCACACCAATCGTAGGCATTAAGCCTTTTATAATTGTGGCATAGCCAAGAACTAGAGGCAATAAGCCGATATTGTGGCGTGAAACCACCGAACTAGAGGCAATAAGCCGATATTGTGGCGAAACCACCGAACTAGTGGCAATAAGCCGATATTGTGGCGAGAGCCATAGAACTAGATATTTGGCAACTGGCCATTCTTCTCTTCATATATCCCACCCATGCAATCATACATGTACTATAAAATATAAAATTTATTAACAATACATAACATGGTGGGTTTATCAATAACATTTCATTTGGCCCATAATTATAATATAGCAATTTGTCTATTTAGCGGTTTAGTGGGCTTTGGCCCATTTAGAACTAGAGTGTTTTGGCTAAATTTTAACGAACTAGAGTATTTTGGCCCAATTTAACGAACTAGAGTATTTTGGCCCAATTTATCGAACTAGAGTATTTTGGCCCAATTTATCGAACTAGAGTATTTTGGCCCAATTTTAACGAAAACAACCAATTTACATATTAACGAAAATTTATATTTTCTAGAGGCGTTTTCGTAATTTTACGATTTAAGCGTTTTACGTATTTTCGTCAAAATATCAATATTTACGTTTTACCGATCTAACTGTTTTTACGATTTACTTCATCAAATTGACATCCAACCGAGAAAATAATGAGTGTGAAGTTACACCTCGTTAAAGAAAGTACTAATCCTTCTCGCTCCTCGGCACCTAAAACATATTTTGATCCGTTAGACAACTAATTCGTAAAAATAATCTTAATCGATAATAGATCCAAAATCTTACCCTCTTGATTTTGTATCACTTGATTTTCGGCTTTTCCTCGTTTATTGATTCACTAGCCGAGAATCCACCAATGTATAACGGTCGAAAGTTCGTACTACTTGAATAATGGACTTCCTTGGAAGATGGCCCATAACCGGTGGAAAATCCGATTGTCGAAATCGCTCTTCGTTTGAATGGGGATTACGGATCCGCCCTCTTAACGTGACTAACCACCGCCTTTTCTTCCCTATTTTGTGGTCTTCAAGATCCAAAGGAATTTAGTTAGATCTAAAATAATATCAAATAATACTAGAGGTTTTAAAGAGATTTGATTTCCTTACCAAAATAAAACGTTTCCAACGTTTCTACAATTCTCCGATCACTTGAGTTCCAATCTTCGTTATTGCACTAAATAATAACGAAAGAGACGTTATTAGAATGAGCGTTATATCAATCCAAAAGTCCTTCAATTCACCATTACTATTCTACCATAGTACCTTAATAAATCGAAAATGGAAAAGAACCCTTACCTATTTTCCTTTGTCGAAAGGAAAGGATTGAGAATGGTGTCTAAATGATGAAGGATTGGCTATGTATGATCAAGGAAAAGAAAAAAATATTTGGTTTATAGGCACAATAGCATTCGCCAAGAGAGTGAAGATGGAGAGAATTTGATTGAAAAGAAATAATATAAGAATGAAAGGATGATGGTGATGTTGTTACTTGATTTCAAAGAAAGAAGAAAAGAAAAGAAAAAAAATGAACTTTAGGAGCTAGTATATTCGCCATGGCAAAAGAAAAGAGAAAAGATGATTCTTTTGGTATGGATGATTTAAGCACAAGAAGAAAAGGCACAAAGAATTGGCTAACGAGATAAGCAAAAGGAATAACCAAATGGTCACAAAATTTGAGCTTTACTAATGCCCTATTCAGCCAAGATGAAAGTTTGAGAGGAGAAAACAAAGAAAAATCTGCACAAGTGCAAAGAATGACCAAAGAGAAAAGAATGAGATTTTTAGCCAAACTAACAAAAATTTGGCTCCTTCCCTAAACCAAGTTGCCGTCCAGCACATGGTCAATTGGCCATGATTTCTTTCCAAAATTTCCCCTTGATATGTGCCTTATGCCCCCCTATCTTTCCTTAAATCTTTGATTCCATGCCATAAGTTAGTTGTTTCCTTAATCCATTGATACACTAACCAAAAATAACATGGTCAACACCTTCCTTATATGTTCCTTGCCGACACTTCTTAGTCATGAGCAGAAAATTAAAAACAAAAATTCATTTAGGTGCTATACAAGGGATTCGAACCTCTTCCCTCTTACTAGAACCCATGCGCCAACTCCACCATGCCATATGCTCATTTTATGACACTCTTTAGCACATAATTTAGCTTAAGTCTTAATCACCTTTGTTTCACTTCCATAAATTCTCAATTAATAAATTTTATTCCTTCTTCAAATTATGCTTTACCCTCTCTAGGACTTCAATAAGCACTAAAATAAAAATAAGAGATTTTTCCTAAAAAAAAAATCTAAACACCAATTCATGCAATTTAAATACTCGGATTTTTAGGGTGTTACATTTTATGAATCAAAATACTATTTCAATGTTTATTAACCATATTTTATGAGATATGAGAGATAAAGTTATTTTTGCAATCACATCCTATAGTCTCAATCTCTACAGTTTCAACACCTAAAACTAGAAGTTCTAGAGTGTTTCTATGATCATATCACAATAATAATCATTCAGCATACAAATACTTACTTGACTTGGTGCTGGATGCTCATGATGCGATATTACCTTTAAAGCATAAATTCTATAAATTCAAAACAGTTTTAAACGAAAATTATTGTTGAACCCAAACCACAGCCGAGTTTTGAAATTGGGCTCTGATACCATAAAATGTAACACCCCAAACCCGGTCTATGCGTTAAGATCGGATTTGGTATGTCACGCAAAACAGACATACATCTAGTCGTCTTATGATTTAAAGGAAACAGATCCTTAAAACTATTTTGGAAATGGAGTTTATTAAAAACTGAGGTTGGTTTTTAGAATCTATGATTTAAGACGTATGAGATTATAAATAGAAACTTAGAAATTTATTGGTTAAAATTTTTACGAGAAGTTTAAAAGAGTTTAAAAGAGATTTGAAACAAGATTCTTAAAAGAATATTTATAGAAAATTTACTGAGATAAAATATTTAAGAAAAACCCATTTTGCACGAAAATTTTAAGAAATCATTTATAAAAAAATAAACTAAAATAATCCCATTTAAGTATATAAACATAATTAAAATCCATCCACGAGTAAAAATCCATAAAACAATACCAGAGGCCTTATTACATCATAACTGAAATAGTAATTAAAAGAAAAGACTTTAAAGAAGTTCAAAGTTTATATAAACCATCATTCATAGTATGGCCTCCACGAAGTCATTCCCAGCCCAAGCCTCCACTATTGATCGTTACTTGAGAAGGGTAAAGAAAACGGGGTGAGTTACATAGAACTCAGTGTGTAACCCACTTACCATAGTCCACTGGGCCAAAACCATTTAAGCATTTACTTGGGCTTGAGCCCATTTACAAATGTAACAATATAACAAATATAAAATGCATGTGTTATGCAATTCCCAACCAAGCCGAAATTTCCAACCGCTACACACCACCTGTACCAACCAGCACACCTGTGGGGAGCTTTAGTCACCCACCCCGCCAACACACCAACTGGGCATTAAGCCATAAATTAAACTGGGCACGAAGCCATTAACTGGGCACGAAGCCATCTTCTTTTCATCAAATATCTTAACCCATGCAATCATGTATTTGAAATGCATAACTATTCATTCATATGATAATTTCCAACATAAGGCCCATAAAAGAATTATTGTAGTCTGGCCTATATTACACTTTGGCCCATTTCACATTTTGGCCCATATCATCTCATAACACACTTGGCCAATTTTATCAAAAAACTCATATGGCCCATTTACCACATGGGGCCCAAAATATCACTTTTTAACATATTAGTCCATTAAGGGCGATTTTGTAATTTTCATGATTTAATACCGATTTCATGCACTTAACACTAAAGTGTTAATATAGCATATTTTCTGATTTCACCAACTTTGCGGTTTTTAGTCTAATGCTTAATTTCGGTATAGTCATCTAACCCATTAGATAAGTGTGAGATTACACACGACATCTTGTGAGGACTACACTTTCCTAATAGTCGATACCTAAATACGTATCACGCTTGATTAGTATACTAACACTTAAATTAAATCTATGCTAAAGTAGGCGATCTAGATTTTTACCCTCGAAATCTCGAACAACAACTATTTGTCGATTTTCCCCGATTGACGGTTCACAACCCGATGGAAAATCCTGAATAGTTAATGGCTCTGAACTACAAACAACTTTGAATAATTGATTCTCCCCGGATGAGGGTCCACAACCCAGTGGAAAGTCTCGAATTGTCGAAATAGCCCTTCGTTTGAATCTAGAGGGAATAGCGAATCCGCCCCACTTCTGAACACTATTCACCACCGTTTTACCCAATCTTATTTGCCTCCATTGACAGAAGAATATTAGTTCAACTAATATTTCTAAATTTTAGTCTATATGTTTTTAAGGGCAAAAATAGCTTACCACAAAATCTTACATTTCATGGAATGAAAATCGAGTAATAACGTCCCTAAGATAAAATCGATTAGTAGCCCATCTTTGACGAAATAACGAGTAATATGGGAGTCCTTGATAGAAACCCTTACCTTAACACTTTGAACTGAATCTTAGCGATTCACGATAATTATGAACACTTTCAAGTTTCAGCCTTCTCTATATCACTATAAAGACGAAAAAGATTGTCTAAGAGAAAGATAGAGGATACTTTCGGTCCAAAGACGCTCCCAAATCAAAAGTAGATTCGACAAAAGAAAAGAAGAAAGAAAAATAAAGAATCGAAGAGGGTTCTTACTGATTAGTCAAAACGAGTGCAAAGAAAACGATTGATAAGAAAATATATATGAAGAGGGATGTTCGGCCAAGAAGAAAAATGGAAGAAAATAATACTAGTAACATCCGGCCATGGAGGAAAAGAGAAGGGAGAAAATGTGTTTGTGAGAATGAGCAAAATAGAGGAAGAAAGAAATAGAGGGTAAGAGGTTTGTGTTTCGGTTTTTCAAAGGTGAGAAAGGAGCAAAGATAGAGATTTGGGACAAGGAGCATTTGACAATGGTGAAAAACAGAAAAAGGGAAAATGGCTTTTGTGCTTTGATGTTTTCGACACTAGGGACAAAGAACGTGAGAGGTAAAGCAAATATGACCAAATGGTTAAAAGAAATGACCAAAAGAAGAAAACAAAATGTTCACTGATGCACAAAAGTACATTCGGCTAGGGAGAGAAAAAGATGAGAAGAAAAGCTTTTGTGTAAAGCACCAAATGATCAAATCAAAGTGACTAAACTTGCTACACATCCTTACAAAAGCTTCCAACAATATTCGGCCACCCCCTAGACCCCAAAACCGTCCAAGTTCATGGACAAAGTTTGGCCATTCCAAACTTTCCAAAACACATTCCCTTAAAAGTGCCTTGTGTCCCTCTACATTCCATAAGTTCATGATTTCTTTCCCTATGTTCAAAGCTTACCTTAACCCATTAGCCACCTTGCCATAAAAAAAATAGTCCAACCTTGCCAAAAATAAAGCTTGACTGACACATGCTAGAAGAGTGCAAAAATTAAAGTCACAAAATGCATACTATGGGATTCGAACCTCTTCCCTCAAGCAACACTTATGGCGCCAACTCCACTTTACAACTGGCTTATCTTATGCTAGCTTTTGCCACTTAATTACCTTAAACATCAAGATCACTTGTTCCACTTCAATAAAGTACTCCATACCAAAATTTATTCTAATTTCAAATAAATCTCGAGCCTTCTCAAGACTATATAATAAA
Source organism: Gossypium rotundifolium (assembly GCA_025506655.1). Taxonomy (NCBI): domain Eukaryota; kingdom Viridiplantae; phylum Streptophyta; class Magnoliopsida; order Malvales; family Malvaceae; genus Gossypium; species Gossypium rotundifolium. The sequence continues at coordinate 57,628,265 of CP106723.1, read as the reverse complement.
CACACAAAATAAATCATTCTTTATCTAAGCACCGGAATTATGCAACATATCGATACTAAATTTTTAGGATGTTACACATTATAAGCATGAATCAAATAAATACTATTGAATCAAAGCAATCATCCTAGCTTAAAAAAAATTAAGCTAACATTGTTGTAACAAGAACAAAAAAACACATAGCAAACATTTTCATATTTAATCAAAGAAAAGAAAGATTAAACCCAAATCAAAGATGCTATCACCCAAGACTCTGACCGACGAGGCTCCTTCGCTTTGCTCCTTTGCTGATGGCTCTCCAAGGTGGCCGACCAAGGGCTCTTTAAGAGGCTTAATTGCTAAAATCTCTATGAAGAGATGATCCTAGTGTGGGGAATGGAAAATGCTAAAGAGAATTGAGAGAAAAGAGAGAATGATAAGGGATGAGGGATTGTTAGGAATGGTGAAATGAAGTCTTATTTATAGGTGAAGAGAGGAGGGTAGTTTACTAAAAATAGAGAGGTTTTAGTCTCTTCAAGCTTCTTCAATGAGTCGCCGGCCATGATTAGTGGATTTTGAGTTGAATTTTGCTTGATTTTTAAGCAATTTAAATGCCATCACAACTCAGGACTGAGACTCGATCAAATGTAATCTTTGGGCAAATATCTAATTTCTTCAACATTGCAAGGACCTTGTGTAATTAAACCAAACAGTGGTTTATGTGGACGACCATGTGTAGCCGAAATTGGGTTAACTTGGTCTTTAATTTGGACGGTTTTTGTAATCCAACAAAGCTACCAGACCTGTCAAAAATAAATCAATAAATTAAAAGACCAAAGAATAAACTGAATCCAATTTAAATAATTAATTAAAACCTAAATTATTAATGAAATATTTAAAATGAATTATTAAATATAATTTTATATTTTGTTATTTAATTTGATCATGCATGGCCCATTTTATGTCTTAAAAATATAATATGTTCAAATACATATAAAATAAGCCATTTTATGCATGAAAACTATATAATAAAGCATAAAATCACATTTTAATAATTTCTATGTCCTAATTTCATATTTTCAAATGTTTCATTAATTTATTAAACAATTACTTAGTTTTAACAACTAATTTAAGTAAAAGGTGATAAAATAAATAGGAAAATCCTATATATTTTTAGTTTACAATATGTTGTAGGAATCTTATGTTTCACTACATATCGATGCAAAGTAATTACTATCAACTTGCAATCAAAATGAGACCCATCATCACTAATAATTGCTCTAGGTGTACCAAATCTTGTAAAATTTTTTTGTGTAAAAGCTTCATTACTAACCTTGCATCATTAGTACGAAGGGCAATAGCCTCAACCCACTTAGAGACATGGTCCACTACTAACAACATGTACAATTTGCTAGTTGACGGTGGAAGTGGATCCATAAATTATATTACCCATACATCAAACAACTCAAGCTCCAGTATACTTTGCAATCGAATTTCGTGTCTCCTAGATAGATTTCCTGTTCTCTGAAAATAGTCGCATGATTGATAAAATTCATGAGCATCCTTGAATAGACATGCCAATAAAATCCTGATTGATGTACTTTGGCAGTAGTCCTCATCCCTCCAAAATGTCCTCCTTACAGAGCTGAATGAAAATGTTGTAACACCCCTAACCTGTATCCATCATTGAAATAGGGTTATGGAACATTACCTGGCTTAACAATTAAACAATCATACATTTCTCTTCATTTTTCATATCCAATAAAATGCATTCACAATCAATCATATTGTCCCTAATACAAGGCTACGAGGCCCAAATTATGCATTAGAAGTGGATCGGGACTAAATTGAAAACTTAAGAAACTTTTTGGAAAACATATAAAATTTTCAAAATATAGGGACACACACCCGTGTCACAGGCTATGTGGACATTCGAAATGAGATCACACAGCCGTGTCCCATTCTATGTCTAACCCCATGTAACTCTCTAACTTGGGTCACATGGCCAACCACAAGCATGTGTGACTAGCTCGTGTACCTTTTGAAATGACCTCACACGCCCATGTGCCAGATCGTGTAATAGGTCATGCCAAAACTGTAGGGTTTACTGACTTATGCCACATGGCCAAGTCACACGCCTGTGTGCTAGGCCATGTGGAGAATATTACTTGGTTTCTAATTATGTACTAGGGGACACACGGCTGTGTCACCTGACTGTGCGTCACACATGGCTGAGACACATGCCCATGTCTCTGCCTGTGTGGACAAAAATAGGCTATTTTCCAAGCCATCTTTCTCACCCAAATTTGAATCAACCTAAACATGTTGAATGGCATATAACATAGCATCAATAGGCATTCAAGCAAATCTCAATCAAGCCTAAAATCATGCTATACCAATATCAACAAGTATAATGCTCATAAGATCATATTTTGCCAATCCATAACATACCAATTTCACAATTACAAATCACCTAAATGGTTAACTTCATATATACATTATCTTGCCTAAAACCACATGCATACCAATCTCAAATCTCAACCATTTGATACTCCAAATACCAATTCACAACTAGCATATAAATGGCAATTATACACAACATATCAAAAGGCCTTTTTCACCTATACAAAATTAAGCCAAATCACATGGCTATATACATAATAAACCATTCATCATTTACAAGCCAACTCAAATGGCTAAATCCATTACTAAGACATATACCAAAATGACCATGACTCCCATACATGCCATATAACCTAATGCAAAGTTTCAAAAGTACCAAAGTAATAGCTTGATAGTGTGATGAGATCTTCAACGACTCCCAATCTGAGCAAGCTTCGATAAACACCATAAAATACAGAAAAGTAAACAAAGTAAGCTATAAAGCTTAGAAAGCTCGTACAGTTAATAAGTAAAGCTCATCATTCATTAACAAATCAAGCAAGATGAACATAATATACTACAAAATCATTAAATCATAAGGTTAACATATATTCAATCACATAAATAATCATGAACTCACAACTTTTATAGGCTCAATACTCATATAGTTTCCTTACATGCTTGTATTTATACATATCTATTTATCACTGTTTCATATCTTTGATATACCCATTTAACTATTTGGAATAATATTGGATACTCGAAAATCTCGCACCCTAAGTGGCAATACATACCCAAAGCTATCTCAATCTCATGTCTCATTTAATGCTCACTCTCGAGTTATCAACAGGTCTACTCACACAAGTTGATAGTCATGACGTAGCTACATGGTGCTGCTCACACAAGCTGATAAGAATCCACAACCCATGCCGGATAACTCAGTTACTGGTAGGACGTACGAACTAGCACCTAAATCACATAACCGTTAATGACATGGAATTCATAGCTTAATATATTCCTAAGGTTCAACCGAGACTTCACATTGTCGAATCTTCATCGAACACATCTGTAAGATCGTATTCATATTTAAATTCAATAATAAAAAATTTAAAACACAATTATAATTATGCTTATTAACATACAAACTTACCTCGATCGCAAAAACAACAAAATGGATCTACTAGTCCAATATTTTGTTTTTCCCCCGACCTGGATCCGAACTTCATTTTTCTTGATCTATATAATATCAAATTTAACTTATTCAATTATCAAACCATTCAATTTAGCCCAAAAAGCATATTATAGAAAAATTACACTTTTCCCCTAATAGTTTAACATCTTTACAATTTAGTCCCTAGCTCATAAAAATACAAATTCATGCAATTAGATCCCTACCCATGCTTGTCGAATTTCTGTTATTAACATAGTAGCCCATATTTTTCATTTATTTCACATTTCTATCAGAAAATTTACACATTTCATAAATAAACCCCTAATTGAAAATTTTATCATAAATCACTTAACAAATGTTGTTTATCTAACAAAAATCATTCACTTTCTATCATAAAACATCAAAATACACATATGTTCATCAATGGTAAAACCCTAAACCTTTAAAAGTTTTGTAAATTAGTCCCTAGGCTAGCTAGATTAAGCTACAATGATCCCGAAAACATAAAAATCATTAAAAACGGGACAAAATACATACCTAATCTAGCCAAACAAGCATGGCCGAACCCTAGCTTCTAAAATGGCTATTTTCTCTTATGAAAATTAGTCGAAGAAGACCATAATAGATGAAAGCTTATTTTACTTTATTAAATTTATCATTTAATTACTAAATTACATATTAACCTTAAAAATTATCACAAATTTCAAATTTTCGAAGCCATTATCATCCACTAACACATTAATGGGACATTTACCACATAAGGACCTCCACTTTAAGGTTCCATAGCTATTAGACACCTTTAGCTATTAGAACTCAAGTTTTACACTTTACACGATTTAATCATTTTTATCAAATTAAACAAGCAAACGATAAAATTTCATAATGAAATTTTTACACAATCATACTATCATGCTGTAGAAATTAAAATAATGAAATAATTATTTTAACCTTAAATTTGTGGTCCTGAATCCATTATTTCAATTTGACTAAAAACAAGTAGTTACAAATGTTGTAGTATGCTGTGTATTTCGTCATTGGGAACACATTTCCTAATTATTTGATCAGCACCATGTTTAAACAAGCAAGCTTCATCCCAGTAATAGTACTTGGCATCATGAAGAAATTTTTGTCTTCTTTGACTGTTGAGATCGGGTGGCAACACACCACTCACTAAATAGTTCATTATGTCGGCAAACCAAGGTAATGTTGTGACAACTAATAGTTGTTCATCTGGAAATTATTCTTTAATAAGTGTGTCATGACTACCTTCACTTCCAAGTTCTAAGTCGACAAGTGATCAACCACTTGATTCTCAATCCCTTTCTGATCTCTAATTTCTAAGTCAAACTCCTACCGCAAAAGTATCTACCTAATCAACCTCGTCTTAGCATCTTTCTTGCTCATTAGATAATTAATAGAAGAATGAATCATGTAGACTATGACATTTATACCAACTAGTTAAGAACAAAATTTATCGAATGTAAACACCACAACCAATAACTCTTTTTACGTGGTGGTGTAATTAAGATATGCTTCCAATAAAGTTCTACTAGCATAATATATTGCTCGTAGTATTTTGTCATTCCTTTTCCCCAACATGTCTCCCACAACATAATCGCTGGTGTCACACATGACTTCAAAAGGCAGTGTCCATTCCGGAGCTACTACAATTGGTGTTACTATAAGTTTTTCTTTAAATCTTTAAAGGCTATCAATCAATGTTCATCAAAATTGAAAGGTCTATTTTGCTCCAACAAAGTGCATAAGGGTTTAGATATCTTTGAAAAATCCTTAATGAATCTTCTATAAAAACCTGCATGACCTAAAAAACTCCTAATACCCCTGACACTGGTGGGAGGTGACAATTTTTCTATCACTTCAATTTTTGATCTATCCACTTCAATTCCTCTTCGTGATATCCTATGGACCTGAGCACACTACCTTTAATGTTGTGAAAAGGCACTAAGGTGTCACGACACTGGTCATATACGGGAATAATTATGAGTTAGGGGTGTTTTGGTCACAATGGAAATTAAGCATAAGAATGTCAACTGATCTAGGGTTGAGGACGATAGCTACCCAAATTCTATAAAGAGGCTCATTTAGCACTTATGGAGGGAGCTTTTACATTTGAAGTTTTTTTGTGTAAATTTACTTTTAAGTTTTTCCTTCCTTTTAGGCTTTAGGTTATTTCAGTTCTTTTCTATTTGTTATCTTCGAAGAACGTGAGTTATAAACGTGATCAAACTACTGTGGATTCTACGCTTCAATCAATACAATTCAAGATTCCCTTAAACCATTTTTTTGATTTAATATTTATGTTTATCTTTATCGTCAAGTTTATTGTGTTCATGAGATCCATGAGGAACTAATCCTCTTATGGGGGATTAGTGAGTGGAGGTGTGATTAACTGATTACTATGTAGGTTTTTTTAGCAGATCAGCTGCTTGGTAAAGGAAGAATTTAAATCCTAGGCTTGATGACCCTAGGATGTAACAGTCTGGTTTAGATCCTAGTCAAAATAGTGGTTCGGGACCATAAATCTAAGTTAGTAAATATTTTAATATTATTTTCTATGGTTACTGTATGTGCTTAAGTATGTGCTAAAGTTTCGTTAGTTAATTTATCCGTCTGTGTGCTTAATTTGATAAAAGGATTAAATTGCATTAAATGCAAAACTAGCATGATAATTGTAAAAGTGTCCATTTCAGATGGCTTTTTAATAAGGAGGCCTTATGAGGCAATTAGGCCAACATTTAGATAGTGGACGGACAAAGGACAATTGTGCCATTAACGTATAATTGTTTTAAATGTTTATTAAAAGGCCAAATGAGTAAATTGACAAATCAAAGTTTATTAATCAAAATCAAAAGGCCAAATTCCATCATTTTTCTACTTCATCACTGAAAATTGGAATAGAGAAGAAGGGTTTGAGCTCTTTTATATTCGGCTAACTTTTGATCCAAATTAAGGTATTTTTTACTATGGTTTTTGATGATTTTTATGTTTTTGAGATTGTTGCTTAGTTTACTATCAAGCCCATGTTGTAATTTCAAGAATTGATGATGTTAATGAGATGTGCCATTGATTAAATGGTGATCTTTGTGATAAGTTTAGGTGTTAAATGAAAGATATATGTTAAATGAACATGTTTTGTTCTTGAATTTTTTATGAATATAGCTAATTAAGGCTAAATTGTGAAAATAGTATTTGGGGGATTAAATTGTAAATTTGATGAAATGTTTGGACTTATATGAGATACATGAGCATTTGGCTATGAATGGATATATGGCGATCTTGTATATTTGATATTTTGTGAAAATAGACTAAATTAATAAAATGTGCAAATATGAGGGTTAAGTTGCAAATGACCCTAAATATATGTTTTTGGATTGACTTGAATAAATTGATGAATGAAAGGGTTAAATTTGAATATGTATAGATCAAGAACCGAAGAAAACAGACTTGGATCATTGGAAAGAGAAAGTAGTTGAATAACTAAATCCAATCAAATATCCAAATCTGAGGTAAGTTGATATACAAATAAATGTATTTGTATTGAATTATTCATGTTCATATGACTATTGATAAAGATGAATGCTTATGAGATGTGGTATATATGAATTCCGAGATATGGTTGATATAGTGTTATCATCGGAGAAGTCCCATTCGAACCTAGGAATAGATTGGATTAACTATGACATGACATAGGTATCTATTATGTGATATTATGTAAGACCACATTTGGAATGTTGACATTGATACGAGATTTTGTGTAAGTCCACATCTGGGACGTTGGCATCGATATGAGATTTATGTGTAAGACCATGTTCGGGACATTGGTATCGTATTAATCCGTGCAAGACCCTGTCTTTGATAGTGGCATCGATATCTAATTACATGTAAGACCACGTTTGGGACGTTGGCATCGATATGAGATTTACGTGTATGACCATGTCCAGGATATTGGCACCATATTGCTTCATGTAAGACCCTGTCTAGGACAGTGGCATCGATATTTGATTACATGTAAGACCACGCCTGGGATGTTGGCATCGGATGAGAATTACGTGTAATACCCTATCTGGGACAGTGGCATCGATATCTAATTACATGTATGACCACGTGTGGAAAGTTGGCATTGTACGACTAATCCGAGCACTTTGAGTATCCTAATAGATTCGAATGGTTCAATTGGAAAATCTGAGATACGAACAACTATGTGATTTGTATTTTCGGTTCAAGTACACTTGTTATGTATAGTAAGTGTGTACAAAAGGTAAGTATCTATACAAACTTACTAATATGAACATGTGAAATGAAATGATGAAATGATATGTGAGGATATGCTTAAATAAGCCAAATGTGATATTTGTGTTGAAGAATGTGGTAAGATATGGCTAAACAAATGAGCCAAATTTTATATGATATGTTTATGCTATGAGAGCCATTATTGTCATTGTATCAATATGGTTATGTTCATTTTATGTTAAGCTTATTTGTATATGACTTACTAAGCTTTTGAAACCTTACTCTGTGTGTGTTTTCTTTGTTTTATAGATCGTCAAAGCTACTGAAGGTCGGGGACTATCAAGGATTGTCATCACACTACTCAACTTGTTTTCGTACCTTTGAAATATGTATATAGCTAGATATGGCATGTATAGGCTAGTCATTTTGGATTATGTTTGAAATGTGTGTAAATAGCCATGAGATGTGGCTAGTTTAATATTGGTAATATGCATGAGTGAATTGGTTATATGATGCATAGTTTGGTATGGCTTGATAGCTAATGAAATGGTCGAAGTTATGGAAAGCATATGAATGCATTATGAGTATGTATATTTGAGCAAAGGAATGATTATATGAAAGGTAAATGTGGATGAATCATGTTTGAATATATATAATTGTTGATTGTTTGGCATGTTTTTGGATGTCAAGTGTGTAAGAAATGAATTGGTAATTTTTCTTGTAGGGATTGACCCTTGTGTGGGTGGCATTTTGACCTTGCAAATGGTATGTCTTGCCTACACGGCTGTGGCACACAGGTGTGCTTAGTGGCCGTGGGTTTAAGTTAGTAGCTAGCCTAAGTGTACACGGCTATGGCATACAGGTGTGGCTAGTAACCGTGTGAGTAAGTCAGTAGCCAGCCTAATGTTACACGGCCATGGCACACGGGCGTGCTTGGGGGCAGTGTGGATAAGTAAATATACAAGCCCTGTTTTGGTATGGCCATGACACAAGGGTGTGTCTAGTAGTCGTGGAAGGCACACGGCCTGCCTACACAGGGCGTGTGACCTCTGTAGCTTTGAAAAATTTTTAAATTTTTGAGAATTTCCATGTATATTAAGTGTAGTCCTGACCCTATTCTAAAGCATGATTAAGGTCTCGTCGATCTATAAAAAGGACATTCTGATCTGATTGTTTGTGTTGTATTATAGAATGTCTGTAAAAGTTTTTGATCTATTTGGTAATGCCTTTAACCCTGATTCGGTGATAGATACGGGTTAGGGGTGTTACATTTGGTTGGTATCCGAGCCATGTTTAGCCGATTCTCAAACTAACGTAGCGGGTGAGAGTCTAGCTATACATGCCATATATCTGAACTGTGATAGTGTGATGAATCTTGACGTGTATAATGTGATTTTCGTATAGCAATGGATCTCGAAAGAGCCGTAGCCGACAATGTAGAAAGCAATGCGCCTACTCCCGCGCAAGGGATAGTGCCATCTGATTGGAGACCGGCTATGAGCAGTAAAGAGGGAGAAGCTAAACAAGCTTTCTTCCAGATGATAAGTGAATGGTTCACTCAATTTATGAGAAATAATCCGACTGTTTCACAATCTCTGCCCCTGTCTAATCCCTCTCAGACTTTAGTTGTGCCTCCGACTATGAATATGAATTTTAGTTGTGCCTCCGACTATGAATATGAATTTGTTGAATAAGCCTTCGTTAGACAAAATCCGTAAGAATAGGGCTTAAGAGTTCAGGGCTACTAATGATGATAATGTAGAGAAAGCCAATTCTGAAGCTCGTAATGAAAGAAAAAGATCAATGATTAAGTTTTCTCAACTTCGATGAAGAGATATAGAGATGCAAGCAATCGATCAAATGCTTCATTTGGACATACGAGTAGAGATCGTGTGAGACCAAGTGTTGGTCTGAGAACTCAAGCTTCAATTGAATCAAGTGATGGAAGTACTAAAAGTAATAAACCTGAGTGTAGACAGTGTGGAAGACGACATGTAGGAAAATGTTGGGGCAAGTATAACAATAGAGTTTGTTATAAATGTGGATCACGAAATCACATCATTCGAGACTGCCCAAAGATGATGAGTGTTGGAAATGTCAAATCAGAGCGACTCTAGTGTAAGCATTGTGGAAAAAGACATCCGAGGAATTGTAGATTGAATGATCAAGCTTGTTTAAGATGTGGATCGTTAGATCATTTTATTCGAGACTACCCAGAGTCTGTTGAGCAAGAGACTACTCAGAATTTGAGATCCGATAACGTCCCAGTGAGAGGTAGACCTTCCCGAAATACAAGAAATGTCAGTGGTAGTCATAGGTCTATGAGGGATATTATTTTAAAATCTGAATCTGGAGTGCCAATTAGAGTGTATGACATTCGAGCTCGTGAGAAAGGTTCATCTCCAGATATTTTTACGGGTACATTTACTCATTATGACACTTTTGTGATTGCATTGATAAACCTTGGCTCTACTCATTCATATATATGCATGAACCTAGTAATCAGTAAAACTTTGCCTGTAGAGTCTATTGAGTTTGTTGTAAAAGTATCGAACCCCTAGATAAAAGTGTTCTAGTTGACAAAGTATGTAAGAACTTTCCGTTTGAAACACCCCAAACCCGCCCACAAGCCCTGACCGGATCTGGCATGCTCCTTGAGTAAAATGTAGCTAAACCTCATTCTATCACTTCAAAAATATTGGTGGTTTTAAAGAAATTGGATTTGAGTTGTGATCAGGTTGAAAACCATGTTGTTTTTGAAGTTTGTATTGAAACATTATTATCATGTGTTCAAAAATTTCAAGTTAAAAGAAATGTCGAATTTTAGATGTTTAGGTGTCAAAACAATTGAAGTTGTTTTACGAAAAATGGTTAATCATTTGTTTGATATTATTCATATCATAATAAAAATTAAACCGCAAAATAAAACAGTTAAATAATAATGGCCTTATTACAAAAAAATAAAACCCAAAATAAATTTAAAAAAAAAAACATAATAAGAAATCTAAAAATGCTGAGCTGAGCATGGCCACCACTAAGTCTCTACCGACCTGGTCCATTTACTGAGTATCACCTACAAAATGTTAGCCCACGAAGGGTGAGTCAACAGACTCAGTGTGTAACAACCATCACAGATTCCCAATCAATCATAGCATATTATATCACATACGAACAAATATAAGCAATGATGTAACCCAAACCACCTAGATATCCAACCTCTACACATCAGCCATACCTGCCAATCACACCGTGGGGATTACTAAATCCACCCTCCATCCGCTACACATCATCGAAGGTAGTCGCTGCAGTCAACTGCACATCGCCCTTATAATTGTGGCATAGCCACCAGATAATGTGACAGAGTCACCAGATTCATAATATGTAACACAAGTCACCAGATAATGTGGTAAAAACCACCAGAACACTTCCCCTTTATCATTATCACCCATATGCCCATGCAACATATGTAACATACAAATATCATGCAATATACTTCACCCTATGGCCATATCGGTATTTCTCATATTTTCTTATCATAGTTTATAAACTTTATTAACCGTGAGTTAGAGGTAACGTACTTGAATGCACTGTACCATTGAATGGTACCCTTAGCCATGTTGTTCATATTTCCATTAACACATATTTAATACTAACACTATTAATCTATCGGGAATTAGTGTAGGGCTACACACCTGACTATTCGTAGATCTAAGCAAAATCCCAAAACATTTGCTTTACCCCTTCCTATAATCGGTCAACACTAGTTAGTGACCAAAAGCCTATTCGGCTCAACTTAGAAATCCCGAAGGATATATCACATGAAGATATCACCTTACCTTAATGCCGATTTGGTTTCCAACCAAATCCCGAACTACGTGATGATCCCTCCTTGTAATTAGCCAAGCACTAATACACAATCAATTAGCATTCGGCTTTTGAATGAATAAGAAACAGATCCGAAACACTAGAACCCTTACTTAGATCAGCCACCGAGTCCCGAAGATCTACCGAATCAGGTTGTACTCCTCCCTAAAATCCATAGTTAGAATCGGCAACCATTAATAAGTAATATGACCTTTGGCCGAATATCACCACTTTCTTACCTTGGATATCCAAATATCGAAAGATCTCCTTCTAATCGTTGGCTAGAAAGATCCCGAAATCTCTCTTCACAGTTTCGGCCAAAATAATAAAAAGGAATTAGACTCTTTAACTTTCGGCTAAACAAAGGAAAAGAAGAGAACTCAACTAATCGTTAACCTCATCAAATCGATTGAACACCTTTGCTTGGAACACGGAGAGATTCGGCCACAACAGAAGGTTGATTGGCTTTGAGAAAGAAGTAGAAAAGGAATTTGTTCAAAAATGAGTAAAGATGAAATCGGTTATGGAGAGTGATGGAAAAAGAGGTTAGATTCAGCTTTTGATCTAGTGGACAAATCGGCTTCAAAGGTTAAAGATGCAATCGGCTAGGGTCTAATGTGTTTTTGGCATTTTAATGACAGAAGAATTCATGAGAAGAAAAAGAAAATAGATTGAAAGTTGATGTGGTTCGGCTTTGGTGAGAAAGAGGATGAAAGAGTGGTGAGAAGAAGAAGATAAGAGGAATGATGGTGAGGCTCAGTTAAAATTTGGCTTAGGGAGTTTTGGCTACTAGGTGACCGAATTTGTCATCATGAAAGTCCCTTGACCAGCCAACTCTCCTTCCCTCATCCAAATCCCCCTTTTCACTCCTACTTAGCCGAATTGTTAAGTTATTTGACCCAATCTACACTTCATCCATGAAGTGTCCTTGTGCCGTCCATCACTGCATCTCCTTGCTCAAAAATAAAAACTCCAAAATGCTTCCCTTGCTACTCGAACCTAGGTCCCTTTACACTCCTTGTGGCATCACTGACTAAGGCCCTGAGTAGCGCATCCTTGCCACTTTACCAACGCTTTTCTTGTGTCCTAAGCCACACAATAAACTTCTTAAGGCCTAGCTCCCTTAGTTCCCTTTTAGGCTTAAAATCAAATATTTTCTAAAGCTTCTACCTACATCCCAAGGTTCCCAAGCCCCAAAACACATTCAATTCACACACAAGCATGCTACCCACACATTTAAGTAAAATGCATAACCCCTAAATCTCGGATATTACGGTTCTACCCCTTAAAATAATTTTGACCTCGAAATTACTCGCTAAAATAAGTGAGGGTATTGCTGTCGCATTGCTTTCTCTAGCTCCCATGAAGCTTCTTTCGATCCATGGTTACTCCATAACACTTTAACTAGAGGAACTAATTTCCTCTGTAGCACCTTCACATCCTGTTCCAGAATTTGAATCGGCTCTTCCTCATAAGACAAATCTGGTCTTAGCTCCACCTCCTCAATTGGTATTACATGAGATGGATCCGATCGGTAACAACGTAGCATCGAAACGTGGAACACATCATGCATCTGCTTCAATTTTGAAGGCAACTCTAACTGATATGCCACTAGTCCAACCCGCTTCAAAATCCGATAAGGTCCTATAAACCTAGGACTTATAAGGTCCTATAAACCTAGGACTTAACTTTCCCTTGCGACCAAATCTCATCACCTTCTTCCATGGTGAAACTTTTAGAAACACTTGATCTCCTTCTGCAAACTCTATCTTTTTCCGCTTAAGATCTGCATATGACTTCTGCCTGTCAGATGCCTCCTTCAATCGTGCCCAAATTACCTTAACCTTTTCTTCCGATTCTACCACAATCTCTGGCCCCAAAACATGATGTTCCCCCAATTCTATCTAACACGTAGGAGTATGACACTTCCGTCCATACAACATTTCGTACGGTGCCATCCAAATACTTGCTTGATAGCTGTTATTGTAAGCAAATTCCGCTAAAGGCAAGAACTCCTCCTAACTTCCTCTGAAATCTATCACGCAACCTCTCAACATATCCTCTAGCACTTGAATTTCCCACTCAGATTGGCCGTCCGACTGCGGATGGAATGCCATACTGAAGTCCAACCTGGTGCCCAATGCTTGATGTAGTGCTTTCCAAAATCGAGATGTAAACCTCAGATCCCTATCCGAGATAATTGACACCGGCACTCCGTGCAGCCTCACGATTTCTGCTACATACAATTTTGCCAATCTTTGCAGGGAATAGTCAACCCGCACTAGTATGAAATGTGCAGACTTCATCAATCGATCTACTATCACCCATACCGAGTCCTTCTTAGTAGGCGTAAGGGGAAGCCCACTAACGAAGTCCATGGTAATTCTCTTCCACTTCCATTGCGGAATCTTTATCGGTTGAAGCAAACCTGACGGTACTTGGTGTTCATCCTTGACCTGCTGACATGTTGAGCACTTCCCTACAAATTTGGTAACATCTCGCTTAAGACCAGGCCACCAAAACTGATCCCGTAGATTCCTGTATAACTTACTTCCTCCGGGATGCATAGCATAAGGGCTACTATGCGATTCCTGAAGAATTTTCTGCCTTAATTCCTCATCCTTTGGCATATAGACCTTTCCCCGAAAACACAGCACTCCATCACCGTTTACACCATAGTCTTCCAACTCTCCGTTTTGTACTTGTAGCAGCTTAGCACTGAGTTCCCCATCTACCAACTGTTTCTCCTTCACCTAACATAGCCACGTCGGCTTCACTTACAACTCTGCTAACAAACTTCCATCATCATAAAGGCTAAGATGTGCAAACATCGCCTTTAGATCCGACACCACTTTTTGACTTAGGGCATCTGTCACCACATTTACCTTGCCCGGGTGATACTCTATTGAACAATCATAGTCTTTCAACAACTCCACCCACCTTCGCTGTCTCAAATTTAACTCATTCTGAGTCAGCAGATACTTCAAACTCTTGTGGTCCATGTAAATCACTGACCTTTCTCCATACAAGTAGTGCCTCCACACTTTTAGAGCGAATACTACTACCGCCAACTCTAGATCATGTGTCAGATAGTTAACTTCATGTGGCCTCAACTGCCGAGATGTATAAGCGACCACTTTCCCGTCTTGCATAAGGACACATCCCAATCCTGTATGGGAAGCATCACAATACACCACGAAGTCTTTCCCTGCTTTTAACTGCATCAAAATCGGAGCCTCAGTCAATACTCTCTTAAGCTCCTCAAAACTCTCCTGCTGCTTATCCGCCCATATGAAAGGTACCTCCTTTCTCAACAACTTTGTCAGAGGTGCTGTTATTGTCGAGAACCCTTCAACAAATCTCCTATAGTAGCCTACTAACCCCAAGAAACTACGAACCTCAACCACAGACTTAGGTGGTTTCCAATCTAATACTGCCTCAATCTTCCGAGGATCCACCCTTATTCCTTCCACAGACACCACATGCCCTAAGAATGTAACTTCTTTCACCCAAAATTCGCACTTGCTGAACTTGGCATATAGCTTCTTTTCCCTTAACACTTGCAACACCACCCGGAGATGCTCATCATGTTCTTCCTCAGACTTGGAATACACTAGGATGTTGTCTATAAACACTACGACGAACCGATCCAAGTAGGGTTGGAAAACCTGGTTCATCATATCCATGAACGTAGCTGGGGCGTTCGTCAATCCGAACGACATTACTAAGAACTCATAATGCCCGTATCTTGTCCGAAAAGCTGCCTTATGGATATCTAATTCCTTCACCTTAAGCTGATGATATCCCGATCGTAGATCTATCTTTGAAAATACCGCGGCCCCCTTAAGCTGATCGAACAAGTCGTCTATCCTCGGTAATGGGTACTTGTTCTTGATGGTCAGCTTATTTAACTGCCGATAATCTATGCATATACGCATAGTCTCGTCCTTCTTTTTCATGAATAGGACCGGTGCTCCCCAAGGAGACACACTAGGTCGAATAAACCCACGATCGAGTAACTCTTGGATCTGGGCTTTAAGCTCTACTAACTCCATTGGTGCCATTCGGTACAGAGCGATTGACACAAGAGCTGTACCCGGCAGTAAATCAATTCCAAACTCCACCTCTCTGTCTGGGGGTAACCTAGGCAGCTCCTTCGGAAAGACATCCACGGATTCCCTTACAGTTCTCACTCCACTAACTCCTTTATTTGTATTCAAAGCACTAACGAAGGCCAAAAATGCCTTACACCCTTTTCAAACCATCATATCACCCTTTAATGCGGAGACTACGTTAGCCAAATAATTTCTTTTTTCTTCTATCATAATTATCTCCTCATCCTCCAGAGTCCTCAACTCTATTCGCTTAGCTGCGCAATTTAATTTAGCACGATGTTCCACTAGCCATTCCATGCCTAGAATGAGATCAAATTCTCTGAAGGGTAGTTCCATAAGTCGACAGGAAATACCACTCCCTGAATCTCTAGGGGCACACTCCAAAATATCCTATTACCACTACCGTTTGACCTAACGGGCTCACTACAGTCATCTCCCTAACAGACAGTTCAGATACTTCACCTAGCGTTTCAGCTACTCCACATGCAAGATATGAGTGGGTCGAGCCAACATCAATTAAAGCAAAGTAAGGCTTGTCAGCTATAAGGAACGTATCGGTTATGACGTCCGTGCGTCACCATCCTCCCTCCGATGAGCGCATACACGAGATGTTGTCTCGCCTCTGTTACCAACACCTCGCTTCGGTGTTCCCGACCCTTTCGTAACCATTACCTCGCCAATCGGACCACGACCCTGCGGTGGTTGCTGTCCACCTCTTCCAGCCTGATTAAGACCCTGACTTATTGGTCGGCTCCCATGTATTTTCATAGGATAGTCCCTAATCATGTGATCCTTGGATCCACACTTAAAACATCCCCATGTCTTCTTCCAACACTCTCCCAGGTGCATCTTTCCATATTGAGCACAAGTATAATCTCGTCCTCCCAGTAATGACCTGCTGACCTTGTGGCCCATCAACTCTAGGTCTCTTTTGAACATTTTCGGATGACCCTGATGATCCAAAACCTCCCTTTTGTCTATTCCTATCGAAATTCTGTCTCACAGATTCCTTAACCCCTTCGGCTACCTTAGCCTTCTCCACCAATACGGTAAACTCTCACTCCTGCTGTGGAGCTATCAGTAATCTTAGGTCATCCCTCAATTCGTCCTCAAACCTGACACATCGTTCATGCTCCGTAGCCACGATGCCTTGAGCATACCGACTTAGCCTTAAAAATTCTGCCTCGTACTCCTGCTACGAACTTATTCCCCTGAACCAGCCTCAGAAATGCCTTCCTCTGCGCATCAATATAGCTAGTCCCCAATATACTTCTTCTGATACGCCGCCTTAAAATACTCCCAATTAAGATCATCTACTACGGTACCATCCCGAACCGTGAGCCACCACTGGTATGACTCATCACGGAGAAGCGACACCACCCCTTTCAGTTTCTCCTTGGCAGTCAGGTCTAAATCATCCATAATTTGCTACGTCGCCTCCAACCAATACTCAGCCGTATTGGGTGCCACACCAAATACACCTCGGAATATCTTAGCTCTATTGGCTCGGAGTCGCTCGGGTACAGATTTCTTAGCTCCCATACCTCCACCTACTTCACCACCCTCTCAAGAACTCGTAGCATCGCCTACGATACTGTATCATCCCCCATCTAATCCTGATATTCAACACCAACAGCTGGTGGTGGTGGCATCTCATTCTCAGACCCTTGACCAGACCTAACGGGTTCCGATACGGTCATTCTGCCTCTACCATGCCCTCGTACATTATGACCATGTCCTATAGAACTCATTCTTTCGAGTTTCGTTTATTTGATTAAGAATTTTATGAATCATTATTTCTTTCCACTAGTTTATCGCGAACAGTCTTATGATTAATAGTTCTAAAAAGTAGTTCTTTCGAATTCATACACACACTACAGTCTCAAGTTCATTCATTCAATCATCAACATTCATGAACTCGCGTTCATTACAGAAAAGTGTTGTGGTTGTCTTTGTTGTTGTTTTCCACTACCCAGGGGTATTTTTGTAATTTTATCCTACAGGGGTATTTTCATAATTTTTCAAAATAGGGTCCTTGGTGATTTTGTGAAATAGGGATGTTCTGGTAATTTTGTAATCCTGGGGGTACTTCAGTAATTTTGGAAATCCGATGGTATTTCATCGATTTTGGAAATTAGGGGATATTTCGGTAATTTTAAAAATTTGGGGGTATTTTGGTAATTTTGAAACTAAGGTTTTTATAAAACAGTGTAGCTAATCCCTTTCGGGTTTTAATTGTTGGATTTAGCCTGTGATTAAGTCCTCTTGGTTAGGGTGAACCGTCACTACGCACCAGGTAGGATTCGAGCGAAGAGGAGGTGAGTCACTAGGACTGCTTAAATACCAAGCTCCCTCTGAATCCAATCCTAGACATGCACACAACGGTCGCCACACCCTTAACTTAGTGACTCACTCACAGGTTTGTTTGATTAGGCTTTAAATTTTTATGTAATTTTGTGTGGGAGTAAGCTAATCCTAGAGTTCAATAGCTCCTAATCTACTAATCTACGCCCCAGATACCCACATACAAATCACACAAGAGTTAGGGATACTTACAGTGGACTTGGTTAGGAGACTCAGGTGCCATGCCAGAAAACCTGCTCATCCTTTAGTAAAACTCAATTTCAAAATAAAAGCATTTTTGGGCCCAAAAGCCCTCAAGGCCGAGTTTTGAATCGGGCTCTAATACCAAATTTGAAATACCCCAAACCTGGCCCACAAGCCCTGACCGGATCTGGCATGCTCCTTGAGTAAAATGTAGCTAAACCTCGTTCTGTAACTTTAGAAAAATTGGTGGTTTTAAAGAAATTGGATTTGAGTTGTGATCAGGTTGAAAATCATGTTGTTTTTGAAGTTTGTATTGAAACATTATTATCATGTGTTCAAAAATTTCAAGTTAAAAGAAATGTCAAATTTTAGATGTTTAGGTGTCAAAACAATTGAAGTTGTTTTATGAAAAATGGTTAATCATTTGTTTGATGTTGTTCATATCATAATAAAATTAAACCATAAAATAAAAGCAGTTAAATAATAATGGCCTTATTACAACAAAATAAAACCCAAAATAAATTCAAAAAAACATAATAAGAAATCCAAAATGCTGAGCTAAGCATGGCCACCACTAAGTCTCTGCCGACCCGGTCCATTTATTGAGTATCACCTGCAAAATGTTAGCCCACGAAGGGTGAGTCAACAGACTCAGTATGTAACAACCATCTCAGATTCCCAATCGATCATAGCATATTATATCACATACGAACAAATATAAGCAATGATGCAACCCCAAACCCACCTAGATATCCAACCCCTACACATCAGTCGTACCTGCCAATCACACCGTGGGGATTACTAAATCGACCCTCCATCCGCTACACACCATCGAAGGCGATCATTGCATCAATCAGACATCGCCCTTATAATTGTGGCATAGCCACGGATAATGTGACAGAGTCACAGATTCATAATATGTGACACAAGTCACCGAGATAATGTGGTAAAACCACGTAACACTTCCCTTTATCATTATCACCCATATGCCCATGCAACATACGTAACATACAAATATCATGCAATATACCTCACCCCATGGCCATATCGATATTTCTCATATTTTCTTATCATGGTTTATAAACTTTATTAACCGTGAGTTATGGGTAACGTATTCGATGCCTTTGTACCATTGAATGGTACCCGTAGCCATGTTCTTCATATTTCCATTAACACATATTTAATACTAACACTATTAATCTATCGGGAATTAGTGTAGGGCTACACACCTGACTATTCATAGATCTAAGCAAAATCTCGAAACATTTGCTTTCCCTCTTCCTATAATCGGTCAACACTAGTTAGTGACCAAAAGCCTATTCAGCTCAACTTAGAAATCCCAAGGATATGTCACATGAAGATATCACTTACCTTAATGCCAATTTGGTTTCCAACCAAATCTCGAATCATGCGTGATGATCCCTCCTTGCAATCGGGCAATCACTAATACACACAATCAATTAGCCTTCAGCTTTTGAATGAATAAGAAATAGATCCGAAACACTAGAACCCTTACCTAGATCGACCACCGAGTCCCGAAGATCTACCGAATCTGGTTGTACTCCTCCCTAAAATCCATAGTTAGAATCGACAACCTTTAATAAGTAATATGACCTTTGGCCGAATATCACAACTTTCTTACCTTGGATATCCAAATCCGAAAGATCTCCTTCTAATCATTGGCTACAAAGATCCTCAAATCTCCCTTCATAGTTTCGGCCAAAAGAATAAAAAGGAATTAGAGTCTTTAACTTTCGACTAAACAAAGGAAAAAGAAGAGAACTCAACTAATTATTAACCCTTACCGAAATCGATTGAACAACTTTGCTTGGAACACGGAGAGATTCGGCCACAACAAAAGGTTGATTAGCTTCGAGAAAGAAATAGAAAAGGAATCGGTCCAAAAAGGAGTAAAGATGAAATCGGCTATGGAGAGTGATGGAAAAAGAGGTGAGATTCGACTTTTGATCTAGTAGACAAATCGGATTCAAAGGTTAAAGATACAATCAGCTAGGGTCTAATGTGTTTTTGGCATTTTAATGACAAAATAATTCGTGAGAAGAAAAAGAAAAGAGATTGAAAGTTGGTGTGGTTCGGCTTTGGTGAGAAAGAGGAAGAAAGAGTGGTGAGGAGAAGAAGAGAAGAGGAATGATGGTGAGGCTCAGTTAAAATTCTACTTAGGAGTTTTGGCTACTAGGTGACCGAATTTGTCATCATGAAAGTCCCTGGCCGACCAACTCTCCTTCCTCATCCAAATCCCCTTTTCACACCTACTTAGCTGAATCTTTAAGTTACTTGACCCAATCTACACTTCATCCATGAAGTGTCCTTGTCGCCCATCACCTTGCATCTCCTTGCTAAAAATAAAACTCCAAAACGCTTCCTTTGCTACTCAACCTAGGTCCCTTTACACTCCTCGTGGCGCCATCGACTAAGGCCCTAAGTGGCGCCTCCTTGCCACTTTACCAAGGCTTTTCTTATGTCCTAAGCCACACAATAAACTCCTTAAAGCCTAGCTCCCTTAGTTCCCTTTTTAGGCTTAAAATCAAATATTTTCTAAGGCTTCTACCTACATCCCAAGGTTCCTGAAGCCCCCAAAACACATTCAATTCACACACAAGCATGCTACCACACACATTTAAGTAAAAATGCATAACCCCTAAATCCCAAATATTACACCGTTAATGTTTGAGATATCTATTTTCCTGTTGATCTGATGCTATTACCATTTGATGAGTTTGACATAATCCTCGAACCAAACGCATCTCTCATACTTTGTTGTGAATATTTCTTTGGCATATCGACTAAGGCGTAGAAACTCAGTCTCATACTCTGCTACCAACTTATCTCCTTGAGTCAGACTCAAAAACTCCTTCCTTCGGGCATTCACATAGCCCGCTCTAATGTACTTCCCCTGGAATGTCAATTTGAAGAACTCCCAAGTGATATGCTCCGGTTGGTAGCCCTCCTTTACGGTCAACCACCACTAATAAGCTTCCTCCCTAAGTAAGGATATCGCCCCTTTCAACTTTTGTTCCACCGTGCAGTCCACATCATCGATTATCCTTTCTGTAGCTTCCAACCAGTACTCTACAGTATTCGGGGCCACCCCAGCTACACCTTTGAAAATCTTCGCCCCATTAGCTTGGAGTTGCTCCGCGATCGACCCATGACTTTCCGTACCATTATTGGGCCCAGCGATCCTTTCTAAAATCCTTAACATGGCCTGTGATACTGCATCTTCTGCAGTGACAGCCCATTCATATGGTCCTGTTTCAGCTACTGGTGAGGCCGGAGCCTCTTCTACTCTAACATTGGGCATATGGCTCGACGCCGATGACCTAGCCTTAACACTTCCACGGCCTCTACCACGGCCTCTTGCACCTCTTCTAGTGCTTATCGTTGTGTGCGTATTTTTGGATTAGAATTTTTTAGGAAATTAGTTCATAGTTCTGCTATTTAAAGCACATGTCTTATGCAAGTAACAATTTAAAAGTTGTTTCGCAGTCGTAAATCCACTACAGGCTTAAGTTTCCTATGGGCTTTAGTCTCTAAGAACCTATTGTTTAAAGTAGCCCAATATCTAAATACAGTTCAGTAATTTAAATAAGTGCAATAACAGAAAAACTTACTTGGCTCGACGTCAAGGGCTCGGTGAACCACACTTCAAGAATCCTACAAAAACTTTTTAATCTACTTATTTTAAAAACCCAAAATCTAAGGCCCATTTCATAGCCCGAGCTTTGCAATTGGGCTCTGATATCACTAAATGTAACACCCCTAGACTCGACCCAAAAGTTATGGCCGAAACTAGTGACGTCACATCAAAGGGATAATTTCAAAACAACTTTGTTTAGTTAAATTTATGTTTAGTAGGAAATTTGCATAGTTCAAAACTTAAGTTTAAGATTTAGAAACTCAAAATCCTTGCAACTTGTTAAGTTATGATGAAAGCCCATGTTTTAAGAAAACATCTATATGTTATAGTTATTTCGAAAACCATGTTAAACTTTAGCAATTTATTTAAGTTTAATAATTAGGCAATTGAAACAATAATAAAACCCAAATGTAAAGTCAAATTAGAGATACAAGGCCTTATTACATCCCAATGAAAATAAAGTCATTAAAATAAAGTCATTAGAAACTAATTAAAAACTTCTAAGTAGCTTACAATGTGGCCACCTCCGAGTCCTCTTCCACGTCGAGTTATTTACTGAAAGTCACCTGAAAAATTAAATAAAAGGGCGTGAGTTTTGAAACACAGTGTGTACGACCCTTGATAATCCAACCAACATGAGATTATCACATTGGTCATTAAGCAACTATGTGATCCTCACATATCTTCCTCCGTATCATAAAACCCATATAAGTGCAACATATATCTCATGAATGCAACATACACATTTTCACACATTAAGCACCTAAGGGTATTTTAGTCATTTCACTGCTTAGGGGTATTTTTGTAAATCTACCCTACTGGGGTATTTTCGTAATTTCTTTCATCTCGGGTTTTAGTTATGAACTTTGGCCCATCAACAAGTCCTTGCAGCTAAAGTGAACAGACACTATGCACCAGGTAGGATCCTAGAGAAGAGGAGGTGGGTCACTAGGTCCGCTTAAGTACCAAGCTCTCCCTAGATCCAATCCTAGACATGCATATGTCCATTTCCACACTCTAACCTAGCGACTTGTCCGCAAACATGTTTGATTATTAAATTAAGTTTTATGCTATTTAAGAATTTATCAGAACTAGGCCTAGAGCCCATTAAAACCCTAGCATGCATTTCTAAAATCCCATAAGGCCCACTAAGCCCAATCATGTCCATATAGCCCATTAAGCCCAATCATGTTTATATAGCTCATTAGACCCAATCATAATCAAATCATACAACCACCCATATCAATCCATCATTCAATTTCACATATCAACTCTTACTGATTTGGGCCCACGACCTCGGTAGGCCCATTTAGCCCAGTCTAGCCCGATCACCAAACAGTGGCTTGAGACTATGAGATCGCTCTCTTGGCCCTGGTAATCATATCGGTGTTCCAATACAAATGTTTGCACGCTCATGTGGTTGTCGGCGCCAACCTTTCAGCTTTTTGACTTTTTAGCATTCTGATTTTTTGAGATTTCGACTTTTATTGATTTGTCGTGTGTGAAGTGTATGTACACACCTGGTTAATGTGATGTGCTACAGTATCCTCAGCCTTGAACCTACAACCAATACCAATCTCCAATCAATCACACACTTAACTACAATATTTACCGAAAAACTGAAGGCTTAGCATAACCTTACCGTGTGCCACCGGTTCTAGTAGCCCTTCCTTAGCTACTATTCATGAACATCCCCTAGATCTGCACCCACACATATACTATCAAAAATCAAGTGGCTCATATTCCACACAAGTCACTTCTATAAGCCACACTTACATTTGACCACTTATTAATCCACAATTAAGACGAGTACACTTACCACTTGCTAGCGATCCTTACCGCGCTTGTGATCTTTGAACCCTACCCTTGTTAATACAGGGTTAACAATAAGAAGGAGTTAGATAGTCCTCTATATTTCACCAAAACACACTAAATGAGGTTGATTGAGTACTTACCAAATCCAACCTTTGATCCTACGGCCTAGTTAGTTACTGAACGAGATCCGGCTTTTAAAACTTGATTAAGAGTAGATAACAACAATCGATTTGTGATGGAGGAAAAATAACAAGGAAACAAAAAAAGGTAGGGCTATTCAATTATAAGGGAGTATTCAGCTTTCAGAGAAAGAAGAAGAGCACAACACCAATAGGGATTTCAGCAAAAAGGAATGATGGTTTTTGGCAATGGAAGAATTTAGCAACGAAAGAAACAGAATGAGGGGGAGAAAAGAAAAGTAATGGAAAACCCAAGGAACCTTTCAAAGGAATTCGAAACCCCCATTTTATAGCCAAAAGCCAAAACTACCTTCCCCTAGAGTTCCATTCGGCACCAACGCATCCACCGATCCCCTATATTTTTCTATTATCTTTACTTTAAATTTCTCTCTTGAACACTCCCTTCTAGAGTCTACTCTAGAGCCATTACCTTCCTTCCATGTGCAAAAAATAAAGCCCCTAAATTCACCACTCTTAAGCCTCGAACCTTGGACCTCTTCATTTGACAGTAATGCCACCATATAGCTCCCAAAGTGGTGCCACCTTGCCACTGAACCACAGGCCCAATTGTGTCCTATTTTCCTCTTAATCTATTTAAGAGGATTAATACCTAAGACTAGGGTCCCACTAAGGCAAAAATTAAAATTTTCCCTATAGTCTTCCCTATTTCTAAGACTTCAAATAACCCTGGTAATACCTTAAAATTAATATTCTAAGTGCTACTTATACATACCAACTTCAGTGCACAGAATTTAGAGTTTTGGGATTTTGGGGCATTACAATTTGTGAGTATGAAATTGTATTGAAATCGATAAAGCAAATGTCGTAGCTGATGCATTGAGTCAGAAATCACTATTTGAACTATGTGCTTTGAATGTTCAATTAGATCTGTCTGACGATAGGTCAGTGATAGTTGAATTGAAAGTGAAACCACTATTTGTTCAAAAGATTTGAGATGCTCAGAAAATGGATAATGAAATAATAGTGAAATTAACTCAGTGTGATTTGAACTCTGAATCTAAATTTTGAGTTGATGATAATGATTTTTTGAGATTCTGAGATTAATTATGTGTTCCGAGAAACTCAGAATTGATTCAGTTGATTCTGAATGAAGCACATAATAGCCGTTTAACCATTCATCCAGGTATTACGAAGATGTATCATGATCTAAAACAATACTATTGGTGGTCTGGAATGAAACGATATATCTCTAACTTTGTGTCAAAATGTTTAGTCTGTCAGCATGTAAAAGCTAAACATCAGGTTCCGTCTGGGTTGCTACAACCAATTCTGATTCTTGAATGGAAATGGGATAGAGTCGCAATGGATTTTGTTTCGCGATTGCTTCTAACTCAAAGAAAGAAAGATGCAATTTGGGTCATTGTAAAAGCTCGGTTTAGACCCTAGTCAGAGCAGTGGTTTTGAGACCACAAATCTGAGGTCAAAATAATATTTTAATATTATTTCTGGTGTTAATTATATGTGATATAGCCTGTGTGAAAATTTTGTGTGGTAATTTTATCGACTGAGTGTTGAATTGTAAGAAATGACTTAATTGCATAACGTGTAAAATGATGTGTGCTAATTTTTGAATGCTTAATTGTTGATGTCTTTATAATGTGAGGTCCTTAAAAGGCAATTTGCCTATTACTATTGATAGTGGATGTTTATGGTCAATAATGACCTTGAAAAATATGTTTTATAATTTTATTTTGTAAGGTTAAAGTTGTAAATTGATAAATGATATGTTTGATAATCAAATAAAAGCATGAAAATAGCTTACTTATTATCCTTAGTTCCAAAGATTAGCAAAGAAAAAGAAGAAGGAAGAATATCTAGGTTTTGGCTAAGAACAAGCTTGATTAAGGTATGTTTTGACTTTCGTTTTTGATGATTTTTATGTTTTTGAGATTGTTGCTTAGTCTACTATCAAACCCATATTTTAATTTGAAGAATTGATGATGTTTTTGAGATGTTCCATTGATGAAATGGTGAGCTTTGTGATGTTAGTTTGTGAAATATGAAAACTTGGTGCTGGGTTAACATAGTTTGTATTTTGGATTTTTGGTGAAATTTTGGGCTAAATTGAGAAAAGTGTAAATTGAAGGACTAAAATGTAAAATAAATGAACTATGTGGGCTTGTATGAGTATAGTAAGAATTCGGCTAGACATGGTGAAAATCAAATTATGTGTATTTTGTGATTATGTGAATTAGGGACTAAAATGTTGAAATGTGAAAATGTGAGGGCTATTTTGTAAAATGCCCTAAATAAGTGTGTGTGGACTAAAATGAATGAATTGGTAATTGAATGGATTAAATTTTAATGTGTATAGACCAAGAGAGGAGAGGTTCGAATCGAGATCGAGGCAAAGATAAAGTGTTAGATTATCGACCGTTTCGGTATTTCGACGTCCGAGGTAAGTTCGGATATAATACTAGTTGTAAAATATATCTATGTGATGTGAATTGAACAAATATATATATGTAACTATGAAAGTAGAGATGCTATGTACAAAATTGAGTTATAGTGCACTAAGTGTGAGAAGTTAGAAACGAGATAGAGATGATTGGCACTGGGTGTGTGAAAAGATAGAAGCTTTAGCTTATTGAATTGGCACTGTGTGTGCAATGTCGATATAAGCTCGATTTAACATATTGGCACTAAGTGTGCGAATAAAGCAAGAGAATAACGAAAGTTGATCGAAGTGTAAATTCGAGTGATTGAGTTGTATGGTTGGTGAGTAACTATGTGTTGTCTAAGGTTTGTATGATAACTATGTGTTGGTTAAGATATGTATGATATCTATGTGTTGGTGAATTTGAAAGTAGATGGATGAAATGCTATGTGAGCATTGAGCATACTTGAGTTGGTGTATCATTGGTAAATTAATCTAAGTGATGGCTTATTTTTGTATATTCACTTGAATTGTTGAATTACATGTATTATATTACGGACTTACAAAGCTTTTGAAAGCTTACTGTGTGATTGTTTCTTTGTTTTACAGTGTCAGTAAAGCTAGCTCGGATCTGGGGATTGTCAGCATCTCTATCACACTATCGGTAATTTATTTTGGTACTCTTAAAGATGTGTATATTTGAATATGGCATGTATAGGCTAGTCATTTGGCATATGTTTGAGATTTAAATATCCATGTGATTTGGCTAGTTATATGCTAATATATGATGCATGTTTTGAAATGTTTTGATGGCAATGAGATGGCTTTATGAATGGTAAGTTTATTGAGGGAATGATGCTATAGTGATATGGTAATATGGTGGATAATTTATGATTGGTTATGCATGTCTTTTAGTTGTTCAATTTTATGCATGAATTGGTATGTTTGAATGTATTTAGAAGCATGAATTGATATTGTGTTCAAGCTTGTTGATTAACCCTTGTGTGGGTGGAAAATGGCCTATTTTGCATACATGGGTAAGAGACACGGGCGTGTGTCTCTATCGTGTGGTTTAAGGATCACTTTTAGGTGTGTCTAGACAAGATGCACGGTTGAGGCCCACGGGAGTGGATGGTGGCCGTGTGACCAAGTCAGTAGCTAGCTTAAGGATACACGGCCATAGCACACGGGTGTTTGTAGTGGACGTGTGAACAACTCAGTATGTATGCTCTTTTTTGGCACGACCTGGACACATAGGTGTGTCTGGTAGTCGTGTGAGGCACACGGCCTGATTGCACGAGCGTGTGACCTCAACAGTATTAAAGAATATTTAAAATTTTGGAAAATTTTCATAAGTTTTCGGTTTAGTTCCGACATCTCTCTAACATGTGTTTAAGGTTTCGTAAACCTCGATAAGGGACTATATGGTTGTAATTGAATGTGTGTGATTAAAGAATGACTTTATGTCGTGAAATGGATGCGAAATGTTCTAATTGTTCGGTAATTCCTCTTAACCCTTTCTGGTGACGGTCCAGGGTTAGGGGTGTTATAGTTGTAGTTGATCGATTGATGAAATCCACCCATTTTATTTCGGTGAGATCTGATTATTCACTTGATAAGCTAGTTGAGCTTTACATTTCGATATTGTGAAATTACATCGGGTACCACTATCCTTTATGTCTGACAGAGATCCGAGGTTTACTTTACGGTTCTAGAAGAAATTACAATGAGCTTTAGGCACGAAATAGCATTTCAGTACAGCTTTTCATCCATAAATGGATGGTCAATCCGAGCTAGTTAATCAGGTTCTCGAGGACATGTTGAGATGTTGCATCCTTGAGTTTAATGGTTCGTGGGAACAATATTTGCCATTGATTGAATTTGCATATAATAATAGTTTTCTGTTGAGTATCAAAATGGCACAATATGAAGCTTTGTATGGACGTAAATGTCGTACACCTCTGTATTGGACCGAGCTCAGTAAAAATAAGCTGCACGGGGTTGATTTGATAAAAAGATACTGAACAGAAAGTAAAAGTAATATGAGATAGTTTAAAAATATTGTCTTATCCTCAAAAGTCTTATGCAGACTTGAAACGAAAAGAGATTGAATTTGGATTCTGTGATAAAGTGTTACTAAAAGTGTCTCCGTGGAAGAAAGTACCTCGATTTGGACGTAAAGGCAAGTTGAGTCTAAGGTTCATCGGGCCATATGAAATTATTGAGTGTGTTAGGCCAGTTGCATGCAGATTGTTATCGCCGTCCGAGCTAGAAAAGATTCACGATGTATTTCATGTTTCGATGCTCCATAAATACCATTCAGATCCGTCACATGTGATTACTCCGTCTAAAATTGAAATCCAATATGATATTACTTATGAAGAGGAACCAATCAGTATCTTGACTCGTGAAATGAAAGAATTGAGAAATAAGAAAATCCCATTAGTGAAAGTATTGTGGCATCGACATGGAGTGGAAGAGGCTACGTGAGAGCTTGAAGATTCAATGAAATAGCAATATCCGAATCTGTTTAATGGTAAGATTTTCGGGGATGAAAATCCCTAAGGGGGAAAGAATTGTAACAGTTTGATTTAGACCCTAGTTGGAACAGTGGTTTCGGGATCACAAATCTGAGTTAGTAAATATTTTAATATTATTTTATGTGGTACTGTGTGTGATTAAGTATGTGCTAAAGTTTCGTATGTTAATTTATCTTTCTGAGTGCTTAATTTGATAAAAGGATTAAATTGCATTAAATGCAAAACTAGCATGATAATTGTAAAAGTGTCCATTTCAGATGGCTTTTTAATAAAGAGGCCTTATGAGGCAATTAGGCCACCATTTAGATAGTAGATGGACAAAGGACAAATGTGCCCTTAATGTATAATTATTTTAAATGTTTATTAAAAGGCCAAATGGGTAAATTGAAAAATCAAAGTTTATTAATCGAAATCAAAAGGCCAAATTCCATCATCTTTTTACTTCATCACTGAAAATTGGAACAAAGAAGAATGGTTTGGGTTCTTTTATATTTTGCTAGCTTTTGATCCAAATTAAGGTATGTTTTGACTATGGTTTTTGATGATTTTTATGTTTTTGGTATTGTTGCTTAGTTTACTACCAGGCCCATGTTGTAATTTGAAGAATTGATGATGTTTATGAGATGTGCCATTGATGAAATGGTGAGCTTTGTAATGAGTTTTGGTGTTAAATGAAAGATATGTGTTAAATGAACATGTTTTGTTCTTGAATTTTTGATGAATTTAGCTAATTAAGGCTAAATTGTGAAAATAGTATTTGGAGGGATTAAATTGTGAATTCGATGACATGTTTGGACTTATATGAGATACATGGGCATTCGACTAAGGATGTATATATGGTGATCTTGTATATTTGATGTTTTGTGAAAAATGGACTAAATTGATAAAATGTGTAAATGTGAGGGTTAAGTTGCAAATGACCCTAAATGTATGTTTTTGGATTGAATTGATTAAATTGATGAACGAAAGGGTTAAATTTGAATATGTATAGATCAAGAACTGAAGAAAATAGACTTAGATCGCGGGAAAGCGAAAATAGTTGAATAACCGAATCCAATCGAATATCTGGATCTGAGGTAAGTCGATATTTAAATAAATGTATTTGTATTGAATTATGCATGTTCATATGACTATGGATAATGATGAATGCTTATGAGCTGTTGTATATATGAATTTCAAGATAAGGTCGACATTGTGTTATCATCCGAGAAGTCCTGTTCAAACCTAGGAATATATTGGATTAACTATGTCATGACATAGGTATCTGTTATGTGATATCATGTAAGAACACGTCTGGGACATTGGCATTGATACGAGATTTCATGTAAGACAACGTCTGGGACGTTCGCACCGATGTGAGATTTACGTGTAAGATCATGTCTGGGACATTGGCATCGTAATGATTCGTGTAAGACCCTGTCTGGGACAGTGACATTGATATCTAATTACATGTAAGACCACGTCTGGGACGTTGGCATCGATATGAGATTTTCATGTAAGACCATGTCTAAGACATTGGCATCATATTGATTCGTGTAAGACCCTGTCTAGGACAACGGCATCGATATCTGATTACATGTAAGACTTCGTCGGGGACGTTGGCATCAACATGAGATTTACGTGTAAGACCATGTCCTAGACATTGGCATCGTATTGATTCATATAATACCCTGCCTGGGACAGTGGCATCGATATCTGATTACATGTAAGACCACGTCAGGGATGTTAGCATCGATATGAGAATTACATGTATGACCCTATCTAGGACAGTGGCATCGATATCTGATTACATGTAAGAGCACGTCTAGGACGTTGGCATTGTACGACTAATCTGAGCACTTTGAGTATCCTAATAGATTCTGAATGGTTCAACGGGCAAATCTGAGATACGAACAACTATGTGATTTGTATTTCCGTTTTAGGTATGCTTGTTATGTACACTAAGTATGTACAAAAGGTAAGTATCTATACGAACTTACTAAGATGAACATGTGAAATGAAATGATGAAATGATATGTGAGGATATGCTTAAATAAGCTAAGTATATATGTGATATTTGAGTTGAAGAATGTGGTAAGATATGGCTAAGCAAATGAGCCATATTTTATATGAGATGTATATGATATGGGAACCATTATTGTCATTGTATCAATATGGTTATGTTCATTTTATGTTAAGTTTATTTGTATATGACTTACCAAGATTTTAAAAGCTTACTATGTGTGTGTGTTTTCTCTGTTTTATAGATCGTCAAAACTACTGAAGGCTCGGGGACCGTCAAGGATTGTCATCACACTACTCAACTTGTTTTGGTACCTTCGAAATATTTATATAGCTAGATGTGACATGTATAGGCTAGTCATTGTGGATTATGTTTGAAATGTATGTAAATAGCCATGAGATGTGGCTAGTTTAATGTTGGTAATATGCATGAGTGAATTGGTTATATGATGCATAGTTTGGTATGGCTTGATAGCTAATGAAATGGTGAAAGTTATGGAAAGCATATGAATGCATTACGAGTATGTATATTTGAGCAAAGGAATGATTATATAAAAGGTAAATGTGGATGAATCATGTTTTAATATATAGAATTGTTGATTGTTTGGAATGTTTTTGGATGTCAAGTGTGTATGAAATGAATTGGTAATTTTGTTTGTAGGGATTGACCCTTGTGTGGTTGGCATTTTGACCTTGCAAGTGGTCTATTTTGCCCACATGGCCGTGGCACACAGGCAATTTTAATGGCCGTAGGTTTAAGTCAGTAGCTAGCCTATGTGTACACGGCCATGGCATACAGGTGTGCCTAGTAATCGTGTGAGTAAGCCAGTAGGCAGCCTAATGTTACACGGCCATGGCACACGGGCATGCCTGGTGGCAGTGTGGATAAGTCAATATACAAGCTCTGTTTTGGTATGGCCAGGACACAAGGGTGTGTCTAGTAGTCGTGGGAGGCACACGGCCTGCCTACACGGGTGTGTGACCTCTGTAGCTTTGAAAAAGTTTTAAGTTTTTGAGAATTTCCACATCTATTTGGTGTAGTCCTGAACCTATTCTAAAGCATGATTAAGGTCCCGTCAGTCTATAAAAAGGACGTTCTGATCTGATTGGTTGTGTTGTATTATAGAATGTTTGTAAAAGTTTTCAATGTGTCTGGTAATGCCTTTAACCCTAATCCGGTGACAGATACGGGTTAGGGGTGTTACATAGGAAGTTATTTAGGTGGGAATTAACCCAATTTTGGTATGGCCTATTCGTGAATGCATTATCCCCAAACCAGTCTAAATTGTGAGGTCGAGAGATAAGTAGTTATCGTCAACTAATTAGTTTAGTGGAAAATCAAGTGATCCCATGATCGTTGTTTTATCGAGTCTTAAAATTTATATAAAGAATGATCGAACCTGGAAACTAACTAAGACAACGATGGAGGCAAGCGCACCTATCGAACAGTAGTATAGTTTAGGCAAGACAGGAATGTCGAATCCCAAAGGAACCAAAAGTACTAATACTAACTCTCTTTTTATTATCTAGCCTAAGAATTAAGGGAATTTGTTGTTTAATCTAATTTAACTAACTACTAAACTAAAGACTCTAAGACAAAGAAGAATGAAATTTGGAAAATAACTTGAGGAAAAATCGATTGATTAAGACAACACCCAAGGAAGAATCCACCTAGACTTCACCTATTATCTAACTCTGAACCAGACGATTTATTCACTTGACTTGATCTGTAAGATTCCCTAACATATATTAATCCCTCTCTCGAGGCGACTAACGTCTAACCCTACGTTGATTAATTGAAATCTCATTCTAATTAAAACCCCTAGAATTTTATTAACTCGATCTATGGACTCCCATATTAGGTTTCACCCTAATCCGACAAAATCTCGTTACCCTATCTCTAGGCACGCGATCAACTCTGCTTAATTATGCTAAAGCTACTCTTAGGCAGAGACTTTTGCTCCTCCACCTAAGCACATCATACTTGAATTAATATCCCAAAATATCAACACAAGAATTAAGAACACATAATTAAGAACAAGTCAAATATTTATCATATAGTTCAGCAAATGATAACAAGATTCATCTTAGGTTTCATCCCCCTTAGGTATCTGAAGGTTTAGTTCATAACAATAAAATAAAACATCTCAAAAGAAAAGATAAAACAAAACATAAGAAATCCCTAAAACCCCTGAAGGAATTGAAGGAGAGATCCTCCATCTTGAGTATAATTCCGACTTCTTGAGATGAATCAACTAGCTATCTTCTAGTAAATCTCCACAAATTTGCCTTCTTTGGCCTAGTTGGATGCCCCCTAACTAAAGCCCTAGGTTCCCCCCCTTTTAGGTTATACTTAGGGTATTTATATAGGCTTCATAATATGTTTTTTGCCCCTAAATATCCTAATCCGAGTGAAACTTCTCTTTGTCACGACAGGGACATGCCCATGACACACGCTCGTGTGAATCGATTTTAGGCCGTGGTCAAGTCTACTAGAGAGACACGCTGGTGTGTTTCAGAGTCAAGGCCGTGTTAGGGTAAATTAGGGAGGCACGGCTATGTGGTATTGGGCCCAGGCTGTGTTGATTTCCATTTTGACCCAATTTGGTTCGTTTTAGGCCCGTTTCTCATTCTTTTAATCCTCTGGTGCTCTCCTAAGTATAAAACATGAAAAAAAAGGATTAAGAGCACCAAATTACATAATTCAAGGCTTAAATCATCCAAAAGTATGCTAAATGTGGGCCTAAATATGTTACTTTTACGGTTTATCAAATGCCTCCACACTTAAGCTTTTGGTTGTCCTCAAGCAAAATTCTCAACTTACAGTTAAAACGAACTTTCCTCAATTCATAATTCTCATCAAAAATGTCTCATCATAATTCATAGACAATTCATACATGGATAATTTAACTCAAAGACTCCCAAAGATTCAAACAATTCTAAGTCATATATTCGTAGCATGAAAACATAAGTGTCTCCCCTTATCTAAATAATTACCTTTAATTCAAAACTAACAAGGATTGTCATCCTTGCTAAAGATTCTCTCAAAACACTCGAAGTGTTTAAGGTTCAAGAATAACCACTCATAAGTCGAACCTAAAAAGTTAATCCCATAGGCTTGCCTGAAAATCAAATCTCCACCACTGTAATATGAGATGATACACAAATCAAAAGGTCTTTAACAGCGTTGTAACGGGGCTTTGGTTAATGGTGTGGATAAAGGCTAAATTAGAAGGGTTAGAATTGAGATTGAATTGACAAATTACCTAACTAGAAAATGAACTAATAACCTGATAATTACATCACATGAAAATTTAAAATACTAATAATACGAGCTTCTTCTTCAAGATGTTGAATTTAAACGTATAAGCTCTTAGAACATAGAACTAATAATGAATATACTTTGTTTCTTTCAAGAACAAGTCAAAGGATGAATTTACTAATAAAATGATTAGGCAACTGATCAAATCAAATCTTGATACAAGGGTAGTCAAAAAGAGTGCTGATAACAAATACAAAGGGTTTTGGGGAAATATTAGTGGGTAAGTAAATGAAAAGGATTGCTAGGATCAACGGGGTTCACTAGGGGTTAATTGTGGAGGTAGGCTTTTTGTGGAGCAAGTGGGTTAAAACCTAGGTGCCTTTATCATCTTTGTATATCAAATCAAAGGTGTGGTCTTGACATGTATAATCGAGGCAAGTTCTAGAATAACAATTCAGTGTTGACACACTCATAATCAATAAAGTGAGCATGAAAAAGAATATATGCTCTATAAGGCTCAAAATTTCACAAAATTTATGGGTTTTTGACATCAATCCCTATAAATTTCAGACTTTAAGGTAATATTCAAATTTAGTTCAACAACCTAGAAAATTTTTTATTCTTGGAAAATAGACTTACCATGCTTGATTCTCTAGTATCTTAAAGTTTAAATCATCAATGCACAATTAACTATGACTTAATCTAAGACATATCAATAAAAATCATAAATCAACAGAAATTTTATCCTAATTAGTAATATAAGAAAATTACTTAAGACAAGATATTATTCAGGGATTTGGGAATAATGCAAAAAGTTAGGCATTTTTCTAAATAAACTTTCACCCCCACACTTAAGATGTACATTGCCCTCAATGTACAAATACAGATAATATTCATATAATAAGAAAATAAAAAAGATATAGGGAGAAGTGAAACTTCCTGGATTATGGATGAATTCCTTGGAGGATGTGAAAAATATGTTGGAGGTGTCATCTTTTGGTGTTGTGGTTACTAACGAGCTCTGCACTAGATGAAGAAATTGGGGAGCTCGTGAAGAATTAGCCAGGAATTAATAATAAAGACTCAAAATATACGAAATAAATATTTACAGAAAAGCAAGCTAAAGTGAAGGAAAATAAAAAGTAAAATAAACTTATAAGAAAAGGTAAATGGACTAAAAAGTCTATATTGTAAGATGGTTCGGGACGTGGGTGTGATTTCTAAGGCTGTGGTGCGTGATTCCCTAGCAGCCTTAAGAACCTAAAACCAAGAAACTAAAAGAAAATAAAATGAATTAAGCAGAAGAGAAGTATAGATAAGGAGAATAAAGGAAAATATTAAAGTAAAACAAAAGTTAGATGGTCTCAAAGACCCTTGGCTTGTCGAGTG
The DNA here is from genome assembly GCA_025506655.1 of Gossypium rotundifolium. Classification (NCBI taxonomy): domain Eukaryota; kingdom Viridiplantae; phylum Streptophyta; class Magnoliopsida; order Malvales; family Malvaceae; genus Gossypium; species Gossypium rotundifolium. The sequence continues at coordinate 57,592,717 of CP106723.1, read as the reverse complement.
AATGAAGCGGCCGGCATAAACTTATGTAGATCGGTCTCTTGAAGGGAGACTGTATTGGAATCCTTCCGCTTCTTCGGCATAGATTTGGAGGAGTTCAAGGGTTTTAAGAATGGTCGTGTAAGGGAAACAAAGGAGGGAGGAAAGGGTTCTGAAAATGTATGGAAGAAGGAGAATATGGAGTAGTTGATAAGATGGAAGGGGGTGGTGATTTAAATAGATTTTCAAGTCTGGCATTTTCCCATACCCGTGTACCGTGGGCATGTTGAGTCACACAGCCTCCTCGCACACTTGTTTTGGGGGTCGTATCGTTTCTCCCACGCCTGTGTTCAAACTGCCACACCGTGCTTGGTAAGTCAGTGTTGACCACGGTTGCCTCGTACACCCATGTTTAGTTTTCCACTACCATGTCTGAACTCATAATGTCAGCCACGGCCGCATCGCACTGCCGTGGAGTGGTAGTTGGGTCCGTGACTTGATAATTGATTCGTTCTGACTCGTACCATCTCTACTATGTCAGTACGGAGATTCGATGCATCTACACGGCCGTATGCAAGGCGGAGTGGAATGAAAATCTGCCAAAGAAGAGGAAAATAAAAGAAAATAAAAGAAAAATTATAACAATAAATAGGGTTAGTGCTCGAGTTGCCTCTCGAGAAGCGCTCGTTTAAAGTCTTAAGCTTGACTTTCATCTCATTTGCATATTCAATGAGGTTTGAGGAGTTGAAAATCCTTCCTCATGTTAGCAGTTCCATTATCATGATAGAGTTTAAGACGAGTAGCATTTATTTTCAAAGTGCCAAACATGGGATTACTTACCTTGACTGTTCCGTATGGGAAGACATTAATTACCTTAAAAGGGATTTCCTTGCTTGTCTTAGGATCAGGTGGAGATATTTTTGGTCTGCTTTATCTAATAGTACCTGATCTCTGATTTTGAACTTGTCTGCCTCATGAAGTGGTTCGGTTCTGCTTCGTGTATCCCAAGTTCTTCTTTAAGATGCATCATTTTCTCTTCTAGTTCATCGATCTGAATCCCTTGTTCCTTGTGAGTTATTTCATTGTTGGCACAGGGTTTAGGATCGGACTCAATTGCGTTCTTTTATGGTGATTCCTGAAAAGAAGGATTAATCGAATGGTTATCAATAAAATTTACTTTCTCACCTTGGTTATTTGATGTTCTAGCTGAATCGAGGGCTTGAAGAGTAACTGTCTCGTCACCTACATAGAGTATAAGTTCACCTACATTGACATTGATTTTAGTCCTGGCAGTTGCTAAGAAAGGTCTTCCTAAAATTAGGGGTATCGTGTTGTCCTCATACATGTCTATAATGACACGATCTCACAGGAATACGAATTTATCAATCTTCACAAGTACATCTTCAATTATACCCCTAGGAACTCTGATAGTTTTATCAGCTAATTGAATGCTCATCCTAGTTTGTTTGGGCTTCCCTAGACCTAGTTGTTTAAACAATTTATAAGGCATGACATTTATGCTTGCCCCTAAATCAGTTAATGCATTATCAATAGATAAACTACCAATTAAGTATGGAATTGTAAAACTCCCTGGACCTTTTAATTTTTATGGTAGTTTATTTTGAAATATTGCTAAGCATACTGCGTTCAATTCCACATGTGATTCCTCGTCTATCTTTCGCTTATTTGTCAATAGCTTCTTTAAAAGTTTTCTCGAATCTGGCATCTGAAAAAGAGCTTCAAGGAATGGTAAGTTAATATGTAATTTCTTTAAAAGTTTAAGAAACTTACCGAACTGTTCCTCTGTGTCGTTTTTTGTTACTGCTTAGGGATATGGTATGTGCGGTTTGTATTCTTTGATTACCAATTTTGGTTTTACCTCAACCTTACCTTTTTTTATCGCACTCTTTTCTCTTATATTAGGCTTGTCCAACCCTTCACTGTCTTGAGCTATTGTAGCTTGAATTTTCTCCCTTGGGTTAGTCCTGGTGTTGCTCGGTAGTCTTCCCTGTGGTTTCTTAGAGATCTTCTTAGCAAATTGCCCTATTTGATCCTTGAGCTCCTGTGACAATACTTTAAGTTTTGTTTCTACCTTTTGGAAACGTGTTTCTGAAGCTGCTATGAATTTTTTTAGCATCTCTTTAAGGTTTGGCTTCTTTTCCTGTGGGTAGGGCTGTTGTTGAAAGTTTTGAGATGGTTGTTGCCTTTGATTTCCTTAGCCACCCCATGAGAAATCGAGGTGGTTTTTCCAACCTGGATTATAAGTATTACTATAAGGGTTATTGTTAGATTAGAAATTATTACCCAGATAGTTCATTTGTTCACTCTCCACGCCCTGTCCGTAGGGTGGGTGCTCAGCATTCACCACTCCTTCACTTGCGCCAGACTTTGCATAACTGGATGTGCCTGCGAAGAACCATATAAACCATCAAATTTTTTATGTAGCAATTCTACGGACTTGATAACATGGTTACTGCATTGAGGTTGAAAACTCCGACTGCTTTGGCTGGCTTTGTCCTTGTAACTTGCCACTGATAGTTATTCAATGACATCTCTTCGATAAACTCGTAGGCTACTTCAGGAGTTTTGTTATTTAGAGTTCCGCCGGTGGCTAAATAGATTAGTTGCCTTGTTGAGGAGTTCACACCATTGTAGAAAGTCGGCACCTGTAGCCACAAAGGTAATCCATGGTGTGGACACCTTCTCAACAAATCCTTGTATCTCTCCCATGCGTCGTAAAGTGTCTCTAAATCCATCTGTACAAAAGAAGAGATATCATTCCTTAACTTGGCTGTTTTGGCTGGCAGAAAATACTTTAATAAAATTTTTTCGGTCATTTGATCCCATGTAGTGATTGATCCTCATGAAAGAGAATGCAACTATTGTTTGGCTTTATTCCTCAAAGAAAAGGTAAATAACCGAAGACGGATGTCATCATCAAAAACGCCATTTATTTTAAAGGTATTACAGAATTATAGAAAATTCGCTAAGTGTGTGTTAAGATCCTCATCTGTATAGTTTTCGACATAATTGACATCCTAATCAAAGTTATTGATATAGTGGAAGAGCGGGTTGTCTACCCCATGCAAAAATTGTGTATGAGCCGATTTGATATGGTTGAGTTCATCCAGTAACTATTGATACTTATCATCCTCTTGGATAGCTTTTACCGTAGCAGATTTTTGAACATATGTGAATCATTCAATTGGCCACTGGCAGGAGTTTAGTGGTATATTCTCGATGATCTCGTACGCATCCTCGTATGTTCTGTTCATGAGGACTCCTACTATTGCTCTATCTAATCCAGATTGTGCATTTGTATCCAACCCATTATAAAGAACCTGCAGTCATATCCACTCTAGAAATCCGTTGTGTGGGCATTTTTGAATCAACATGTTAAATCATTCTCATGCCTCAAAAAAACTTTCTCCTTCCATCCGTCTAAAGACAACTATCACTCTTCTTAATTACACTGCCTTTCTAATTGGGAAAATGTAACACCCTTTACCAGAGTCTGGTGCTGGGACCGGATACGAGGCATTATTGTACTTAATCATACATTTTTGGGCCATAAAATTTCGTTACATCTTAGAACTCTTCCTTTTTAACCATAACGTTCATGTAATGGGCCTATGAGACCCTAATCGTATGTTCAGAGGGTTTTGGAACTTATCCAGGAACCTTAATGCTCTGTGAAACTTTTTTCCTAGATAGGGGCCACATGCCCATGTGGTCCAGGGGACATGCCCGTGTGCCCCTAAGACGTACCCGTGTTCGTCACTCGTGGTCGACACTGACTTATCTCACACGACTGAGCACACTCCCGTGTCTATAACCCTTGTCCTTTACACGGCCTAGACACGCCCGTGGAACTCTCTGTTTATGATGTCATCATACTCTTAATAGCACACAGCCAAGACACACGCCCGTGTGACGAATCGTATTCTCGTAAATTGGTGCAGGGGACATACGACCTCTTAACACATGGGGCTGGCCATGTGTTTCACACGGCCTAGACACACGCTCGTTTGTCTACCCGTGTGGACAATTATATGGCTATTTTGCAAGCCAATTGCCACCCTGGAACATAAACACACTTATATCATCATAAAAACTCAATTGTTCCATCCATACAAAGGATTGAATGCATAAACTTGTCATCATGAAGTGTTTATAACTTAACAAATATTGATCGATTTCTAAGTGGCCATATACAAAAGAAATGCATAATCTTGGTAACTAACCATTTTCTCTCAATATGACATAACTCAAAATGATCAAGTTCTTATACATACCGTACTCAAAATAAATTAACTTTGCTATTCCAAAATAATGATTGATAGTGTGATCCGAGCTCCAACGTCTTTGGTCCCCGAGCTAGCTTAGTAAGAAAAGATAAGAAAAGATAAGAAAGTAGGCATATATCTTAGTAAGTTTGCATGAGATCTATTTAACAGCATAAATACTCAAAACAATTCATCCTTCTCATAACACATAATCAACATCAATATCAAGTGTTAAAGCATACTTACTCATTCTTACTCTTACCCATCTCATTTCACAATAAAATTTCATACTTTGCATTTTACTTATAGTACCTGTATCACTTGGTCACATGATTTAGCATCTTTGCTAAAGGAATCATAAATACAAATCTTTAAATTCCTTAACTTAAACAAAACTCTTTATCATCCTTGAGGAACATAGTTCATCACCATCTTTACTTACTAGTCTCATCCGTTACCTTTTTCACATTTAGATCTTTTGCCCGTTAAATTTTTCGGAATAACAGAGGATACTCAATCTCATCAAACATGTATCTTGATGCCAATTCCATATCCCAGATATGGTCTTACACGGGATCACCTCATGTTACTGATGCCATATCCCAGATATGGTCTTACACGTAATTCCTTAGCTTGATATCAATGCCATGCCCAAGACATGGTCTTACACGAAATCTTCCTTAGATGCCATAGCCATGTACCAGACATGGTCTTACACAGGACCTTCCTCATATGGTGTCGATGCCATTCCTAGACATGGTCTCACACGAGACCTTCCTTATTCGATGCTGATGTCATGTCCTATACATGGTCTTACATAGGATCTACGTTTGGTGCCGATTCTATGTCCCAGACATGGTCTTACACGGGGCCAACATTCCTTATGATGATTCCATGTCCCAGACATGGTCTTACACGGGCTTTCCTTGTCTCATGTTATGGCATAGGTATCCCCGTTATTCCAATACTTCGATCGAGACTTTCATTTACTTGTACTTGTAGATATTCTTATTAAGCCATTATTATTCTTCTTCAAGGAAATAATGTATATCACATAACATAGTAAATAATTTAATGAAAATACACATAAAACTTTAATTTCATACAAACTTACCTCGGTACTCAAAATGTGTAAAGTTTGCAATTTAGTCCTCAACTTTGTTTTTGCCTCGGTTTCGATCCGAGCTTCTCGTTTCTTGATCTATAATGACAACTTAACCTTTTTTAATATTCACATTAATTACTTTAACTCTTAACTCATACTTTGGCAAAATTACAATTTTGCCCCTAAACTTTCTCATAATTACACTTTTGCCCCTAGGCTTGTAAAATGATTTTCATTCAACATCCTTAATTTTCAAGCCTAGCTAAATCATTTTCCTAACTATAGAAGCTTTCAAATTCTACTTTTTTCACTCATGTATGACCATTTTCATAACTTTTACAGTTTGGTCCTTACATGCATTTTTCATGAAAATCACTTAGAAAAAGATGTTTACCCTACATCAAAATACATGCATTTCATACATGTGTAAATTTTTGAACATAAACTTTAGCTCAAAATATAGCTAGAAATAGCTAAACCAAGCTACATGGATCTTAAAAATACGAAGAACATTAAAAACGGGGCTAAGATGCACTTACTATCAAGCTTGGAAGATGAAGAAACCCTAGCTATGGTTACCTTGTGATTTTTGGCCAAGAAGGAAGAAGATGGACATGATTTTGGCTTGTTTTTCCCTTTTAATTCTTTAATTTACCAAATGATAAAAATGCCCTTAATGATTAGTTCTTGAGATTTTTCCTTCCTGTGTCCATTTTTGTCCATCTCAACATATAATGGTCTGATTACTAAATAAGGACATCAAATAATTTTTATAATTCTATTTCATACTTAAACCTTCTAGAATCTCATATTTTCTAACCCTTGCAATTTAGTCCTAATAGACAATTTATTTACTAATTAATAAAGTTCCTTCATAAAATTTTCGCACAACCATGCAAATACCTCATAAGCCTTATAAAATCATTTAAACACAATTGTTCTTCGAATTTGTGGTCTCGCACCACTATTCTGACTAGGCCCTAAGTCGAGCTGTTACAGAAAAACTTCTGTAAGAATTTTCCGGCGAGTTCATCCCATCCATGATAGACCCTGGTGCCTGTGAGTCTAACCATGAAAAAGCATTATCAATCAAGGAGAAGGGAAATAATTGAAGATGAATAGCATCATTAGTGACCTCGTTATACTTAAAAGTATCACAGAGTTGAAGGAACTATTTTAAATGTTGATTAAGGACCTCTGTCACAGTCCCCCTAAACATCAAATTGTTATGGATCATTTGAATCATAGTAGGTTTTATCTCAAAATTATTAGCTGTAATTGCCGGCCTTGCTATACTTTCTTGAACCATGTCCAGACTTGGTAAGGCATAATCCTTTAAAGTTCTTTCGTTCCGATCCATATATATGTGTGCAGGAAGCTGTGGTGCTGTTGCTATCGGTGATATTTTTGGATTATTATCTCTAGATTGGTGGTTGCTACAATAGATGTGCCCCTACTACGAGTCATATTGTAATGACTTAATTTTAGTGAAATCAAAATTGTGGTTTCGGACCACAAATTTTCTAAGTAAATTATTATTTTATTATTCTTTTAATGTCTATGGGATGATATTAAGGTCATCTTAAAATTTCATTAAGAAATTTTTATGTTTGCATGCTTAATTAATTAAAAGGACTAAATTGTAAAAAGTATAAGCGTGGAGTTACATTAGTAAAAGGGTCTAATGGCTATGAATTTTTACATTGAAAGGGCTTGGGTGGTAATTAGACCATTAATGAAGCTAGTGGATGTGCATGGCATGGTTAGATGAAATTATTAATGATTTTAAAGGTTAAAATAGTAGTTTGATAAATAATGTGAAAATAACATAATGAATTAAACTCATCTTCTTCCTCATTTCAATCTATCACCGAAAATCACCATAGGCGTTATGCTTGAGCATTGGTTGACTTCTCACCTTGCATGTAATTGTAATTTTGTCACGCTTTTTAATGATTTTTATGTTTTGGAATCATTATAGCTTAACCTAGCTAGTCTTGGGGATCAATTTATAAAATTGTTAAAGAATTAGGGTTTTGCCAAGAATGTTTTTCATGATTCTTGAATTTTAGTGAAAGATTATGAGTTCTTGTTAATTAATTAACAAGTTTTGAAAAGTGATTTTGATGAAAATTGTATTTAGGGACTTATTTGTAAAAGTAGTAAAAGTTCAAGTTAAATTCATGAAGTGGTGGTTTGTATGAGTTGATATAGGCCCTAATGAATTCAGTTAGCATGAGATAAGCACGAAAAATGCTTAGATTTCAACTTATAAGCTTAAAGACTAAATTGTGAAAAGTTAAAAAATTAGGGGCAAAATTATAATTTTTCAAAAATATGAAATATGGATTGAATTGAATAATAGGAGTATCAAATGGATTGAACTTGTATATTTGGATCAAGATAGACCATGTACGAACTTAGATCGGGGAAAAGCTAAAGCCTCAAATTAATTAACTACGTTTTTACGCTCTGATTAATGAGGTAAGATCGTATGAATAAATATTGTCTTATTGTTATTTTCAATTCCATGCTATTATGTTAGTTGTCATGTAATTGAATAATAAATATCCAACAATGCCATGGCGATTATCGAGTCCGGTTGAACTTTAAGAATTTGTAGGATACAAACGACATGTGATTAGGGATTTCATATTTCAGGTACTGGTCTTGAATGTCTTACCGATGGCTGACGTCTTGCATTTTTTATGAATAATCCATAGCTCGTGTGAGTAGCATTGTGTAGCTTACATTCGACCAACATTTCGTGTGAGTAGGCCCATTTCACGCTCGTGTGGGCAACGATGTAAAGGAAAGGTTACGATTATATGTTTAAGCACACTTCGTGTGAGCTTTCCTGAGTATGCAATGATATTCTGAGTGGTCAATAGGCATTAAAAGGAAAGGAACGGTAAGTGCTCAAATGAACTATATCATGGTATTATGAAAAGGATTGAAATGGTAAACTTCAATGGAAGTATGCTTATGTTAATGAAAATGATGAAGTCGGATCAAGTTTGTTCATGTATAATGGCTTACCTTTTGTTAAGTTCAAGTGAATTATGTTTGAATACACTAACATGTGTTGTTAATGGTGATTAGGTTTGTGCCAAGCTTGAGGTTGGATTATATTATGCTTATTCTTAATGTTTATCAATGAAATGGTAAGTTATGTTTCTTGTTTTATGAACTTACTAAGCATTATGTGCTTACGTAGTTTTCTTTCCTATATTTTATAGATAATCTAAGCTCGATCGGTTTGGAAGCTCATCAAGATCTATCACACAATCCAGTAGAAATATCGGTATATTTTGATGTTTTGGCCAAGGTTATATTAGCATGTATAAGTGGACTTGCATTGGTATCTATTTGAATGTTTGTGATGATTTTGGCATGTATAAGTTATTTTTGTACCATTTGATATTGGTTGAGTTATGTCATTTTGGTACTTGTGATGCATGAATGGTATGGATCAAATGGTAAGTCTATATTGAAGTACTAATGGTCAAGATATGGTATGTTTTGAGATGGTATTGAACTAGATGTGTATGAATGAAATGTGGTCAATAATGTATGTAAGTTTAGGTAAGTTTGTATGTTATGGCATATTGGTTGTATGATTTTGGACTGTTGAATTCATCATTTCATGTTGGTTTTGCTCAGGTTATGATACCTTGATCATGTGCACAAAAATGCTTTTAGGTGGTTGTATGAGTTGGTGTCGGAAATGGCTTGAACTTGGTCAATTTCATGTCCACACGACCTGAGACACAAGCGTGTGACTCATTCATGTTTGACACACGGGTTTGCGACATGGCCGTGTGTCCTCTCTAGGTTTTAATACATACAAGTCAGGCATTTAGATGACCTAACACACGACTTGGCACACAGGCATGGGATGTTATTTCGAGAGTTACACGGCCTAGCACATAGTTGTGTGGCTTGGCCGTATGACCCTTTTCAGTGACACCAGTGAGGACATGGGCTGGGACATGGCCGTGTGTCTCTATTTCAATTGTTACATGGCCTAAGACCCAGGCATGTGTCTGAGCCGTGTGACCCCTACAGTCCAATTTTTCTAACTTTTTCTTAAACTTTCCAATTATTTCAAATTTAGTCCCGAATTGTTTCTAATGTATTTGCAGGTCTTGAGGGTTCGATTTAGGGACAATTTGTATGTGAATGAAATAATTATGTTATAGTTGTATTAATGTATGAAATGTATGTTTTAATGTTTCGTTTGTAAGGTAATGCTCTGTAATCCTATTCTAGTGACAGATATGGGTAGGGGTATTACATTTAGTGGTATCAGAGCTATGGTTTAGTTGATTCTTGGACTGAATGTAGCATGTATGAGTTTAGAAATACATGCCATTATATAACCTACAATAGTGTGATAACTCTTGACTCAATTTGAACTATGTTTTCATATAGATAAAATGTCATCCAATCGAGTTGATTCTGATGAAGTAAAAAGTAACGTGCAAGCCTCCATTCACAGGGCACTGTCTAGTAGAAGTAGGCCCGTATCTAAGGGCCGAGGAGGTGAGGCTAAGGAAGCTTTCTTCCAGATGATGTTCGAGTGGTTTTCTAAGTTCGTGCAAATGAACCCAATGGTTCAATGACCTCCACCTCGACTCCCATCTGTACCCCAATCGGTCTTCGTAGTTCCTCAGGGTTTGGAACCAGTATGAGGAAGCAAGCCTTCAGTTGATAAAAATCCATAATATGGGGCTAAAGAATTCCGAGGTACAATTGAAGATGATCTAGAGAGAGCTGAGTTTTGGTTAGAAAACACTGTGAGAGGTTTTGATGAATTGTCACGTATAGTAACAGAATGCTTGACATGTCCCATTTCATTGTTGAAAGATTCAACTTATCAGTGGTAGAACACATTAGCTACGGTTCTACCGAGTGTAACACCCCAAACCTGGCTCATGCGTTATGACCAGATCTGACATGTCACACGAGGAAAACGAGTAAAGAACTTGTGATTCTTTATTAAAGATGTTGTTGTTTGGTTATAGTTTAAGAAAACAAGTTTGATAAAATACTACTAATTTTGAGAATTTGATTGGTAAATCGAATATCGAACTAATGAAACTTAAAAGCAGTAACTTTTGAAAATGTCGTTAATAATTTGAGAGAAAATTTCCAAGTTAAAATATTTGTAAATGTTTATTAGAAACCCATTTATTAATCAAAATTTTTTTTGAAAACTGTTGGTTATGCTTTTAGAAAATCCCCATTTAAAATAATTCACACAACATAATAAATACGTCAAACATAAAGAAAAATAAAATAATTCAGAGGCCTTATTACAACATAAAAACCCAAATAGTAAAAATAACGAAATAGAGCAGAAAAGTAACTTACTAAAGTTCGAAACATTTATTTTCGAAGTATGGCCTCCACCGAGTCATCCATGGGCTCAAGTCCTCGTCACTAAGATTTATCTACAAGGATTAAGAAAGAAAGGATGGTGAGTTACAAGAACTGGTGCATAATCCTTACCATCATCCACTAGGTCGACCGCTTAGCAATAACTTGAGCTGGAGCCCATGTAGCATAATCTTGGCCCGAAACCCATATAAATGACTGAATATATATATGTGCAATGTATGCAACCCAACCCATCCTAGTAATCTACCACCCGTACCATCCCATCACACCAGTGGGGATCAAGTCAACCCACCCCGCCAAACACACCAATCGCAAGCAAGTTGCCAATTATAATATATTTTGATTGTGGCCAAGCCACTGGAATCATATTGAATCATAATAACAAACATTTTTGTGGCTGTGCCACCGGACTACACTTCTCTTCAACATTTTTCCCATCACATGCAAAATTATGTAAATGCAACGTAATAAGGCATAATATTTACAAATATAAATAACAATCATTAATCCAGAAATTTGTTACGATAAATCGGCCAATTATAGAACTTTGTAATTCGACCCATTAAAGCATTCTAGCAATTCAGCCCATAGGGGCATTTTCGTAATTCGGCCCATAGGGGCATTTTTGTAATTCGGCCCATAAAGGCATTTCAGTAATTTTGCAACCCAGAGGTAATTCAGTAATTTTCCCCATTGAGGGTATTTTCATAAGTTCGCAACCCCGGACTTAACTACTAATTTGAGGCATAAAAATTGAAACTGTCCATCTGTATTATATTGACTAAATTGACTATAACTCGAGTTAGGAAACTCAAAATTTAGATCCGTAAATATTCCTTGAGACTAGACTCATATATCTTCTTAATACAATTTTTCCAGAATTTTTGGCTTAGCCATTTAGTACAGTTTATTCATTAAATCTTCCCCTATTTCACCGACCAATGGTTCGACCTCTCTTACCTTAAATTCAAATATATCCTTGTAAAGTTTTCATATGTTGCTCGACTTGTTTCTATTGAAAATAGACTCACTAATGAATCTATAAATATAAATTATAACTCATAATTTACTTTGTAAAATTTTAAATAATTTTTCCAAGACATAATAGGGAACCACGAAGTCATTCAAAACCAGTCTCACTAAAATTAAAATATCATAGAATATAAAATTTCTCTTCCTACTCTATTTCTTTCATATAAAAATAGACACAATAAGCTTTAATTCTTTATCTTATTCACTTTCTAATTCCCTTTCTCCTATTTTTCATGATTTTTCTAAATCACATCACTGCTGCTAACCAAAAACTATTTCATTGCAAAATATGGTTACCACTACGAACATACACACGTCCGAGTGATCACATATGCCAATTTCTGATTTTTCGATCTTTCGACCGAATCACAAAACATTTCATGCAAATATTCAGAGAAGTGTGGGATTATACACCATTTCCAACATGTATTCGGAAGGGGTATGGGATTACACACCTTATTCTGATTTCCTAAAGAACCACTCTTCATTGCCCCCACAATCGTGATCCTTCCCTACTACGTTCTAAAATCCAGCCTTGCACTTTGGCTATTGCAACGAGTTCCTAAAAATAAATAAGTGATGTACCAAAGGGTTAGCCTTTATCCAATATTCGGCTCTTCTACAAGAGCAAGAAATTGATATCATCGCCACAAAATAGAATCACATGAGCGTACAAAACATCGAAATAAAGAGTAACATCTTACTACCAATATTCGCTTAATCACCCACTTACCAATCAATTTGAAACCAAGGCTACGAGAACGATAAGTAGCGAGAAAGAATGGCTTGAAAGTTTTGGCAAAACAAAGGAAGAATGAATAGGATGGATTGAGGGTTACGACAACAAGGGGACAAAATGAACAATGACTAGGTATTTGGCCAAAACAAGAGAAAAGTAGTTGGTAAAGAAAATGCCAAAATGAACAAAGCTTTACAAAGTAGCCAAGAGAATTTCGCTATCTCTTTCCCCTACAAACCGTGTATTGCCTTTTGCCTAAGGGAAAATCTTGACCAAAATCCTTTCCAAAACTTCTTCCTCACTTTGGGCCAACATGTTCCCTACTCTTTCCTTTTCTTTTTTTATTCTTTCCTTCCACTCATCTTTACCTTATTTCTTTAGCCACCTTTCCAAAATTAAAAAGCCTTCCTTACCTAAAATACCACCATGGTCAACACTATGGATGAATAGCACAAAAAAAAAATCAAAATTTGCACTAAGTGAGATTCGAACCGCTTCCTCTAAAGTCCTTCATGTGATGCCACTTCCTCTTTACCATATGCTCATTTATGCTAGCAATTTACTCCCTTATTTCCATATTGATTCCACTTACCTTCTCTCCTTAAAGTGCTCAAACACTAAAATTTTCCTTTAGCCTAAATTGAACCCAGAACTTCCTAGAAACCCTGTAACTTTCCAAAATCACCTTCCTAATAAGTTCAACATGAAATAAAGCCATTCTATTGTTCTCAAAAAATTTTAAATGCTTCTGTGCTTAAGGCCCAATGGGCCTAATCCTACTAAGCCCAATTTTGGGATGTTACAATTCTACCCCCTTAAAGAAATTTCGTCCTCGAAATTTCCAACTATAGGAACAGTCGCACATCCTAACCTAGCATACTACACTTTCGCTGTGCACTCTGATCTTAATAACACAAATTCGCTTTCTATCTTTAACCTTGGAAACTCTTCACATCATCAAATATCTAAACCTTTGAAGCAAACATGTATTTATCACTCATTCATAAAATTTTCTACATTCAACAAAACATACCCGTCTTAATGGTGATGGAACAATCCCGAGCCCTATTCTCCTTAGACCCGCATCTCAAACATGCTCTTGACCTCCTCCAACACTCACCCGGATGACGCCTTCCGCAATAATCGCAAGCTGAAAAGTTTGGATGTGCTTTAACACGCTTTATGGAATGAGATTGTGACCTCAAGAACTGCGATCTTTTTTTCTTCATATCCACGACTCGTCAAGTACCTCGCCGATTCCCTTAACCTCCTCTAAAACCTCCCTAACCAATTGAGTCATCACATCATTTCAGTTCCATCATGAGGCCTGTCTCACATAACTGGCGATGTCGTCGCCACCCTTTCGCACATGCCCCGGTCTTTGAAGATCGACTCTAGCACCTCGGCCTACTACGCCTACGCCCACCGCGTCCGTGTCCTCTAGTGCTTATATTTACTAAGTCGATTTAATGATTAAGCGTCTTATGAACTAGTATACTATTCAATGTTTATTAAACAATGTTTTATGAAGTATAGGAAGTAAAGTCGTTTTCACAAAACGTATCCTAAATGCTTAATCTCTATAGTTTCAGCTCCTAAAGCTAAAAGTTCTAGAGTATTTCTACAGTCATACCACAATAATCATAATCATAAATGATAACATATACTTACTTGACTTGGTACCGGATACCCATGGTTCCATACATCCTTTAGAACATGTATTTATAAATTAAATTTCGGACAACTCTGGAAAATACTTTTGAACCCAAACCACAGTCGAGTTTTGCAACCGAGCTCTGATACCATAAAATGTAACACCTCAAACTCGGCCCATGCGTTATGACCAGATTTGACATGTCACACGAAGAAAATGAGTAACGAACTTATGATTCTTTATTAAAGATGTTGTTTGGTTATAGTTTAAGAAAACAAGTTTGATAAAATACTACTAATTTTGAGAATTTGATTGGTAAATTGAATATCGAACTAACGAAACTTAAAACCGTGACTTTTGAAAATATCGTTGATAATTTGAGAGAAAATTTCCAAGTTAAAATATTTGTAAAAGTTTATTAGGAAACCCATTTGTTAATCAATTTTTTTTTTGAAAACCGTTGGTTATGCTTTTAGAAAATCCCCATTTAAAAATAATTCAAACAACATAATAAATACGTCAAACATAAAGCAAAATAAAATAATCTAGAGGCCTTATTACAACATAAAAACCCAGATAGTAAAAATAACGAAATAGAGCAGAAAAGTAATTTACTAAAGTTTGAAACATTTATTTCCGAAGTATGGCCTCCACCAAGTCATTCATGGGCCCAAGTACTCGTCACTGAGATTTATCTACAAGGATTAAGAAAGAAAGGAGGGTGAGTTATAAGAACTCAGTGCATAATCCCTTACCGTCATCCACTAGGTCTGAACCTGTTTAGCAATAACTTGGGCTGGAGCCCATGAAGCATAATCATGGGCTGAAACCCATATACATGATAGAATATATATGTTCAATGTATGTAACACCCCAAACCCGGTCTATGCATTGAGACTAGATTTGGTTTGTTACATGAATCGAGCTATTTTTAAATCTTTAATGAGTTGAAAACTACAATATTATTTATAGGGTTAAAATTTGAAGAATATTTGAATTTGATAAATATTTGAAAACATTAGTTGAAAATCATTGTATTATCAAAAACCTTTAGGTAGTTTGTTAAAGAGTTAACTATAATAAAATATTTATAAAAGAATTCCATATACTTGAAAACTCAAATTTATTTTAATAAAACATCATAAAATCATAGCCCATAATTAAAAAGTCCAAAGTATAGTTTAAATCCCAAACACACATAAAATTCACAAGTTATTTATAGAGGCCCTTATTACAATAATCCATAATAGTAAAAAATACTTATTAAAAGTTCGAGTTTAAATAACCCTCTTTTGCAAGTATGGCCTCCACGAAGTCATCCTCGGCTCAAGTCCACATCAATTTCCATTACCGAGATGGAAAAATTAAAGGGTGAGTTACTTAGAACTCAAGCAGTGCAACTCACTTACCACCATTATTGGGCCAGATCATCAAGATATTATGCTGGGCTTGAGCCCAATTACAGAATTCAACATTATATCATAAATTAAAATAATTAATAATGCATGTAAAATGTATTTCCCATCCCAAACCTAATATCCATCCGCTAACACCCCTGCATTCAACCATCACACCTGTGGGGATCAAGTCAACCCACCCCGCCAACACACCAATCGTAGGCATCAAGCCTTTTTATAATTGTGGCAAAGCCACCGAACTAGAGGCAATAAGCCATTATTGCGGCAGAGCCACCGAACTAGAGGCAATAAGCCATTATTGTGGCAGAGCCACCGAACTAGAGGCAATAAGCCATTATTGTCGCAGAGCCACCGAACTAGATTTTTGGCAATCGCCATTCTTCTCTTCATATAACCCACCCCATGCCATTATGCGTGTATAAAATATAAAATTTCTTAATAATGCATAACATGGTGGGTTTAACGATAAACATTTCATTTGGCCCATAAACATAATATAACAATTTGTCTATTTAGCGCTTTAGTGGGCTTTGGCCCATTTACGAACTAGAGTGTTTTGGCCCAATTTATCGAACTAGAGTATTTTGGCCCAATTTATCGAACTAGAGTATTTTGGCCCAATTTATCGAACTAGAGTATTTTGGCCCAATTTATCGAACTAGAGTATTTTGCCCAATTTATCGAACTAGAGTATTTTATGCCCATTTTATCGAACTAGAGTATTTTACGCCCATTTTCACGAAACATCCAATTTACATAATAACGAATAATTTCTCGGCGTTTTGTAATTTTCACGATTTAGTCATTTTACGTATTTTCGTGAAATATCAATTTTTACGTTTTACCGATCTAATCGCTTTTACGATTTACTTCCATACCGAATTGACATCCAACCAGAAAATAATGAGTGTGAAGTTACACACCTCGCTACCGATAGTACTAATCCTTCTCGCTCCTCGGCACCTAAAACATATTTTGATCCGTTAGACAACTATTTTGTAAAAATATTCTTAATCGATACTAGATCCAAAATCTTACCTCTTGATTTTGAATCACTTCGATTTTCGGCTTCTCCTCGTCATTGGTTCGTTAGTCACGAGAATCCACCAACGTATAATGGCTCGGAGTTCGTACCACTTGAATAATGGACTTCCTTCGAAGATGGCCCGCAACCGGTGGAAAATCCTTGATCTGAAACCGCTCTTCGTTTGAATGGGGATTTACGGATCCGCCTCTTAACGTGACTAACCACCGCCTTTTCTTCCCTATTTTGAAAGTCTTCAAAATCCAAAGGGATATTAGTTAGATCTAAATAATATCAAACAAGACTAAGGGCTTTAAAAAAATGTGATTTCCTTACCACAATAAAACGCTTCCAACGCTTTCTACAATTCTCCGATCACTTGAGTTCCGATCTACGTTATTGCACTAAATAATAACGAAGAAACGTTATTAGAATGAACGTTATATCGATCCAAAAGGCCCTCATAAAACCAATGATATTCGCCATGACACTAATAATAAATCAAAATGGAAAAGAACCCTTACCTATTTTCCACGGTCGAAAGGAAAGGATTGAGAATGTTGTTTAATTGATGAAAGATTCGCTATGTATGATCAAGGAAAAGAAAATAAATTTTGGCTTATAGGCACATTAGCATTCGCCATGAGAGTGTAGATGGAGAGAATTTCGATTGAAAGAAATAAAATAAAAGAAAAGATGGTGATGATGTTGCTTTGATTTCAAAGAGAATAGAAGAAAAGAAAAGAAAAAAGACGAGCTTTAAGAGAGGTGTATATTCGGCAATGGCAAAAAGAAAAGAAAAGATTGGCTTTTGGTATAGGTGATTTTCGCACTCAAAGAAAAGCACAAACAAGTACTAAAGCAATAAACAAAATGACCAAATGGTCAAAATAATCAAGGCTTACCAATGCACAATTCGCCAAGGAGAGATAGGTTGAGAGAATTTGCAAAATTATGCACAAAACTAAAAAATGACCAAAACAAAAGACTAAAATTCCTAGCCAAACTATCACCAAAATTTGGCTCCCCCCTAGCCATATTGCCGTCCATATGCATAGTCCATTGGCCAAGATATTGTTTCCAAAATTCTTCCTTGATTTGTGCCTTATGTCCCCCCTATCCTTCCTTAAGTTTTTGATTCCATGCCATAAGTTAGTTGTTTCCTTAATCCATTGATACACTAACCAAAAATAACATGGTCAACACCTTCCATATCTGTTCTTGGCCGACACTTTCTATCCATGTGCGTAAAATTAAAACAAAATTCATCTAGGTGCTATACAAGGATTGAACCTCTTCCTCTTACTATAACCCATGCGCCAACTCCACCTTACCATTTGCTCATCTTATGACACTCTTTAACACTTAATTTAACTTAAGTCTTAATGACCTTTGTTTCACTTCAATAAATTCTCAATTAATAAATTTTATTCCTTCTCCAAATCATGCTTTACCCTCTCTAGACTTCAATAAGCACTAAAATTAAAAATAAAAAAATTTCTTTAAAAACTAAACACCAATTTATGCAATTTAAATACTAGGATTTTTAGGGTGTTACTACTCTACCCTCCTTAAAGAAAATTTCGTCCTCGAAATTTACTCCGTTGAAAAAGGTAAAGGTATTGTTGCCAATTGCATCCTCCGCTCCCACGTAGCTTCTTCCACTCGTGGTTACGCCATAGAACTTTGACCAACGGCACGGTTTTCTTCCTTAGTACCTTGGAATCATGGCGTGGAAGAAGCGGCGTGGGAACCCGAGGATATGATGAGACAAAGAATACCGCAACTCTTTCACTGTAATTTCGAGGTCGAAATTATTTTTAAGGGGTAGAAGCGTAATATCCGGGTTAAGGGTTATTTTATTTCCGCAATTGTTGCATGATTAATTGCGTGCTATGATGTTGTTTGGGGTTTTGGGACTTAGTTGTAGGCTAGGAGTGAGCCGGTAGGTGGTGAAATTTTAGTTTTGGGCTTTGGGGATAGGAGTGAAGGAGATGGGGCTTATAAATAGATTAAGTGAATTTGTAACACAAGAGATGAGTTAGCAAAGTGGCAAGCATGCGCCACTTGGAGCATGGGTGTGGCGTCAATTGAAAGGGGAGGTCTTGAGTTCAAGTCATGAGAATCCCACCCCTTTGCATCCATTTTGGCGGCATGGGGAGAAAGAGTTGTGGGCAATTTGAACACTAGCTTGGACCTTGTCAACACATTCAAACGGTGGATGGAGAGCAATTGTAGGAGGGAGACTTGGTCTTTGCCATTTGAATTGGTGGTGTGAGAGCAAATGGGGGGAGGTTGGCCGGTTTTGAGGAGTGTTTGGGGGAGCTTGGGAAGTGCCGAAACTCCCTTGGCCTTTTGGGGTGTATTTTCGGTCTTAGGGGAGGGGACAATTAAGTTTTTTTCTTCTTTTTCTCTTTGTGTCAACAAGCCGATTCTGAGTTTAGTCAAAAGCTTGCAAAGAAAATTCTCTTCACTTGCAAATTAGCCTAAGCCGAAACCGCATTTCCTTTTCGCCATTCATCCTTGAAACCGAAACCCCAGGTGTTGCCGAAATTGCTTGCTGTTTTGTTTTGCTTCTTCTCTTTGTTTTAGCCAAACCAAGCACTCCATTATCATTTTTCTCCCTTTTGAAAACCCTGTTAGCCGAATGCCCCTCCTACCTCCTTTTCTTTTTTTTTCAATTGAGTTAAACCAAAACCTCTAGCACCCTTATTGCCGAAAGTATACCTTGTTTCTTCCTTCTTCTCTTCATTGTGCAAAGCCGAAACTAGAGACCCTTTCTTCTCACTTCTTCTTTTTGTTTCATAAACCTTGTGCCGATTTTTCCCTTGGTTTCATACCATTTCTTTTAAACCGAAACCAGCCTTTGTTTTTATCATCTTTGAGCCGAACCTACCATTTTCTTTCTCTTTTTCTTGAAGGATAGTAGCCGAAACTTGTTCTTCTTCTAAACACACCTTATTCATTTCTTTCCCTTTCAAAACCGAAAGTGACCCCTCCATTCATCTATCTTTATTTTCTTGTTTTTTAGGAACTGCTTGGCGAATCATTCTCCTCTGGTGTTGGGTGGCGAATATTGGGTGTGGTTAGGTTTGGTTTCAATCGTTGGTAGTGGGTAAGTGTTGGCGAATGGCCATTTCTCTTTCTCGGTATTTTACCAATTCTTGGTATGTTAAGGGTGATATCGATATTGGTTAAAGAGGTGTTAACTTCTTGTTTAATCTTTTCAGTATAGGGTCTTTGGACTTTGAAATAATCAAGAGGAGTCTTCCAACTCTTTTAGCCGATTGTTAAGTGGTGGTAAGAGGAGTATTTTGTTAGTCCATTCTTTTAGCCTCGTTAAAGTAAGTCTCAATGGATTAATGGATTTTCTTTTTAGGTGGAGGCCGTTTGTAAAAGAGAAACCTTTGTGGTTCGAGTTTGGTAGGAAGCCAAACGTTTGCAAGGTAAGGACTATTTGATAAACCCTTTTGGTTTAATGCTTGTGGCCGAATGGTATGATGGGTAATCCATTTGTTGGCCGATTGTAGGATTCGAGTTGTAGAAGTGATCGAGGGACGTAAATCGATTTTAGGATTAATACCTTCGCTAATTCGGTGTGTAAACTAACACCTTCGTCTTAACTTAATAATGTGATAATCTGTTGTGTAAGTGAAACAGTGCGATTGATTATCTCGATACCCATTGAGGTATGGATACGGATTCGGGTAAGTCCGTTTCATTATGAGTTATGTGATGATGATGATATCATGATTGTTGATACTTTGAGATGCCATATTAAGCACGTGAGCATGATAGCATGATTGCACGATTTTGCATCTAGTATGTTATGTGTTTTGGGTGATATGAGAGGAGGGGGAGTATGATATCCGTGTCTTTGGGACACTGTGTCTTTGGGACACCGAGGTTTGGCACCTCCGGTGGTTTGGTACCACGTATTTTGTGACTTTGGGTCACGGAGGTTTGGCACCTTAGCGCCTCGTCGGTGGCTTAGTACCACGGTGGGTTGGCCCCACGATTGATTATCTGGGATTGATGCGGTGATTTGGTATCACACGATGGGTTGGCCCCATCATCGGATTTTGGATTGCGGTCACCAAAGTGATTTGGTATCACATTGTGTCTTTGGGACACCGAGGTTTGGCACCTCATTGCGACTTGTCCCTGTGGTTTAACACCACCGTGGGTTGGCCCCACTTTTGAGATATGGGATCGTCTGCTAGTGATTTGGTATCACACGATGGGTTGGCCCCATCATTGGATTATTTGTGACTTCGGGTCACCAGTGGTTTGGTACCACAGTATGGATATCGTGACTTTGGGTCACCAGTGGTTTGGCACCACCAGTGGTTTGGTACCACACGAGGTAGAAAAGGCGATATGGTTGGTTAGGAACGGGTGCATTATCTGCATTATTCTGTTATGATATGTGTGTTGGCATGTTGTACCGGGAGAGGGATTTATGCACTGAGTCTTGCGACTCACTCTCTCCTTTGACTTTTCAGGTGACACTTAGACGCGGACATGGAGCCGGATGGACTCGAGGTGCTCATGCCATACTTGAAATAAAGATTTTCTCGGACTTTTAGAAATTTGGTACTTAAGTTTTATTATTACTATTTGGTTTTATTTGGGTTGTAAATGGCCTTTTTAAATTATGTTTCGCTTGCGATTAAGTCGATTTATAATATGCTTTAACAAACTACTTGAGTTAAAATGTGCTAAAACTTGGAAAGACAACGTTTTCAAAACTTCAAAACGATGTTTTAAACTATACCATCGGGTATCATACTATAACTTAGAAATGTAATGGACTCGAATTGTTTTTCTAACTTAAATATGATTTTCTACTAAGACAAAATACTTTAGTATTAATATGAAACAACTTAAACTTCAAACCGACATAAATTAGTTTTACCTACACTTCAGATAAATTTTCAAAGCTCTCTGGGTTTTCAAATACATCATAAATCTTTAGTCAAAACCTACTCAAGTTTTCCTCAAATACAAAGTTCGCAAAGTGTTTCATCAGACTTCTAGACTTCAACCTAAACCACCCAAAACCTTTTTCCCTGTAGCATGCCAGATTCGGTCGTGGTGTATTGACCAGGTTTGGGGTGTTACAGGATTACTTACCTTGACTGTTCCGTATGGGAAGACATTAATTACCTTAAAAGGGATTTCCTTGCTTGTCTTAGGATCGGTGGAGATATTCTTGGTCCGCTTTATCTAATAGTACCGATCTCCGATTTTGAACTTGTCGCCTCATGAAGTGGTTCGGTTCTGCTTCGTGTATCCCTAGTTCTTCTTTAAGATGCATCATTTTCTCTTCTAGTTCATCGATCTGAATCCCTTGTTCCTTGTGAGTTATTTCATTGTTGGCGCAGGGTTTAGGATCGGACTCAATTGCGTTCTTTTATGGTGATTCCTGAAAAGAAGGATTAACCGAATGGTTATCAATAAAATTTACTTTCTCACCTTGGTTATTTGATGTTCTAGCTGAATCGAGGGCTTGAAGAGTAATTGTCTCGTCACCTACACAGAGTATAAGTTCACCTACATTGACATCGATTTTAGTCCTGGCAGTTGCTAAGAAAGGTCTTCCTAAAATTAGGGGTATCGTGTTGTCTTCATACATGTCTATAATGACACAGTCTACCGGGAATACGAATTTATCAATCTTCACAAGTACATCTTCAATTATACCCCTAGGAACTCTGATAGTTTTATCAGCTAATTGAATGCTCATCCTAGTTTGTTTGGGCTTCCCTAGACTTAGTTGTTTAAACAATTTATAAGGCATGAAATTTATGCTTGCCTCTAAATCAGTTAACGCATTATCAATAGATAAACTACCAATTAAGTATGGAATTGTAAAACTCCCGGACCTTTTAATTTTTATGGTAGTTTATTTTGAAATATTCTTGAGCATCTGCGTTCGAGCCCACATGTGATTCCTCGTCTATCTTTCGCTTATTTGTCAATAGCTTCTTTAAAATTTTCTCGATCGCATCCGCAAAAGAGCTTCAAGGAATGGTAAGTTAATATGTAATTTCTTTAAAAGTTTAAGAAACTTACCGAAGCATTTCTCTGTGTGTCTCTTTTGTCATTGCTTAGGGATATGGTATGTGCGGTTTGTATTCTTTGATTACCAATTTTGGTTTTACCTCAACCTTACCTTTTTTTACCGCACTCTTTTCTCTTAAATTAGGCTTGTCCAACCCTTCACTGTCTTGAGCTATTATAGCTTGAATTTTCTCTCTTGGGTTAGTCCTGGTGTTGCTCGGTAGTCTTCCCTGTGGTTTCTTAGAGATCTTCTTAGCAAATTGCCCTATTTGATCCTTGAGCTCCTGTGACAATACTTTAAGTTTTGTTTCTACCTTTTGGAAACGTGTTTCTGAAGCTGCTATGAATTTTTTCAGCATCTCTTTAAGGTTTGGCTTCTTTTCCTGTGGGTAGGGCTGTTGTTTGAAGTTTTGAGATGGTTGTTGCCTTTGATTTCCTTAGCCACCCCATGAGAAATCGAGGTGGTTTTTCCAACCTGGATTATAAGTATTACTATAAGGGTTATTGTTAGATTAGAAATTATTACCCAGATAGTTCATTTGTTCGCTCTCCACACCCTGTCCGTAGGGTGGGTGCTCAGCATTCACCACTCCTTCACTTGCGTCGCACTGCATAACTGGATGTGCCTGCGAAGAACCATATAAACCATCAAATTTTTATGTAGCAATTCTACCAGACTTGATAACATGGTTACTGCATTGAGGTTGAAAACTCTGGCTGTTTTGGCTGGCCTTGTCCTTGTAACTTGCCACTGATAGTTATTCAATGACATCTCTTCGATAAACTCGTAGGCTACTTTAGGAGTTTTGTTATTTAGAGTTCCGCCGGCGGCTAAATAGTTTAGTTGCCTTGTTGAGGAGTTCACACCATTGTAGAAAGTCTGCACCTGTAGCCACAAAGGTAATCCATGGTGTGGACACCTTCTCAACAAATCCTTGTATCTCTCCCATGCGTCGTAAAGTGTCTCTAAATCTATCTGTACAAAAGAAGAGATATCATTCCTTAACTTGGCTGTTTTGGCTGGCAGAAAATACTTTAATAAAAATTTTTCGGTCATTTGATCCCATGTAGAGATTGATCCTCGTGAAAGAGAATGCAACTACTGTTTGGCTTTATTCCTCAAAGAAAAGGTAAATAACCGAAGACGGATGTCATCATCAGAAACGCCATTTATTTTAAATGTATTACAGAATTATAGAAATTTCGCTAAGTGTGTGTTAGGATCCTCATCTGTATAGTTTTCGACATAATTGACATCCTAATCAAAGTTATTGATATAGTGGAAGAGCGGGTTGTCTACCCCATGCAAAAATTGTGTATGAGCCGATTTGATATGGTTGAGTTCATCCAGTAACTATTGATACTTATCATCCTCTTAGATAGCTTTTACTGTAGCAGATTTCTGACCATATGTGAATCATTCAATTGGCCACTGGCAGGAGTTTAGTGGTATATTCTCGATGATCTCGTACGCATCCTCGTATGTTCTGTTCATGAGGACTCCTACTGTTGCTCTATCTAATCCAGATTGTGCATTTGTATCCAACCCATTATAAAGAACTCCGCAATGTATCCACTCTAGAAATCCGTTGTGTGGGCATTTTGAATCAACATATTAAATCATTCTCATGCCTCAAAAAACTTTCTCCTTCCATCATCTAAAGACAACTATCACTCTTCTTAATTACACCGCCTTTCTAATTGGGAAAATGTAACACCCTTTACCGAGTAGTCTTTGGGCCGGGAGATGCGAGGCATTATTATACTTAATCATACATTTTGGGCCATAAAATTTTGTTACATCTTAGAACTCTTCCTTTTTAACCATAACGTTCATGTAATGGGCCCACGAGACCCTAATCGTATGTTAGGAGGGTTTTGGAACTTATCCAGAACCTTAATGCTCGTGAAACTTTTTTCCTAGGCAGGGCCACATGCCCATGTGGTCCGAGGGACACGCCTGTGTGCCCCTAAGACGCACCGTGTTAAATCACTCGTGGTCGACACCGACTTATCTCACACGATCGAGCACACTCCGTGTCTATAACCCTTGTCCTTTACACGGCCTAGACACGTCCGTGGAACTCTCTGTTTATGATGTCATCATACTCTTAATAGCACACAGCCAAGACACGCGCCCGTGTGACGAATCGTATTCTCGTAAATTGGTGCAGGGGACATATGACCTCTTAACACACGTATGGGGCTGGCCATGTGTCTCACACGGCCTAGACACACGCTCGTTTGTCTACCCGTGTGGACAATTATATGGCTATTTTGCAAGCCAATTGCCACCCTGGAACATAAACACACTTATATCATCACAAAAACTCAATTGTTCCATCCATACAAAGGATTGAATGCATAAACTTGTCATCATGAAGTGTTTATAACTTAACAAATATTGATCGATTTCTAAGTGGCCATATACAAAAGAAATGCATAATCTTGGTAACTAACCATTTTCTCTCAATATGACATAACTCAAAATGATCAAGTTCTTATACATACCGTACTCAAAATAAATTAACTTTGCTATTCCAAAATAATGATTGATAGTGTGATCCGAGCTCCGATGTCTTTGGTCCCTGAGCTAGCTTAGTAAGAAAAGATAAGAAAAGATAAGAAAGTAAGCATATATCTTAGTAAGTTTGCATGAGATATATTTAACATATATCTTAGTAAGTTTGCATGAGATCTATTTAACAACATAAATACTCAAAACAATTCATCCTTCTCATAACACATAATCAACATCAATATCAAGTGTTAAAGCATACTTACTCATTCTTACTCTTACCCATCTCATTTCACAATAAAATTTCATACTTTGCATTTTACTTATAGTACCTGTATCACTTAGTCACATGATTTAGCATCTTTTCTAAAGGAATCATAAATACAAATCTTTAAATTCCTTAACTTAAACAAAACTCTTTATCATCCTTGAGGAACATAGTTCATCACCATCTTTACTTACTAGTCTCATCCGTTACCTTTTTCACATTTAGATCTTTTGCCCGTTAAATTTTCAGAATAACAGAGGATACTCAATCTCATCAAGCATGTATCTTGATGCCAATTCCATATCCCAGATATGGTCTTACACGGGATCACCTCATGTTTTTGATGCCATATCCCAGATATGGTTTTACACGTAATTCCTTAGCTTGATATCAATGCCATGTCCAAGACATGGTCTTACACGAAATCTTCCTTAGATGCCATAGCCATGTACCAGACATGGTCTTACACAGACCTTCCTCATATGGTGTCGATGCCATGTCCTAGACATGGTCTTACACACGTTTGGTGCCGATTCTATGTCCCAAACATGGTCTTACACGGGGCCAACATTCCTTATGATGATTCCATGCCCCAGACATGGTCTTACACGGGCTTTCCTTGTCTCATGTTATGGCATAGGTATCCCCGTTATTCCAATACTTCGATCGAGACTTTCATTTACTTGTACTTGTAGATATTCTTATTAAGCCATTATTATTCTTCTTCAAGGAAATAATGTATATCACATAACATAGTAAATAATTTAATGAAAATACACATAAAACTTTAATTTCATACAAACTTACCTCGGTACTCAAAATGTGTTGAGTTTGCAATTTAGTCCTCAACTTTGTTTTTGCCTCAATTTCGATCCGAGCTTCTCGTTTCTTGATCTATAATGACAATTTAACCTTTTTTAAAATTCACATTAATTAATTTAACTCTTAACTCATACTTTGGCAAAATTACAATTTTGCCCCTAAACTTTCTCATAATTACACTTTTGCCCCTAAGCTTGTAAAATGATTTTCATTCAACATCCTTAATTTTCAAGCCTAGCTAAATCATTTTCCTAACTATAGAAGCTTTCAAATTCTACTTTTTCACTCATGTATGACCATTTTCATAACTTTTACAATTTGGTCCTTATATGCATTTTTCATGAAAATCACTTAGAAAAAGGTGTTTACCCTACATCAAAATACATGCATTTCATACATGTGTAAATTTTTGAACATAAAATTTAGCTCAAAATATAGCTAGAAATAGCTAAACCAAGCTACATGGATCTTAAAAATACGAAGAACATTAAAAACGGGGCTAAGATGCACTTACTATCAAGCTTGGAAGATGAAGAAACCCTAGCTATGGTTACCTTGTGATTTTTGGCCAAGAAGGAAGAAGATGGACATGATTTTGGCTTGTTTTTCCCTTTTAATTCTTTAATTTACCAAATGATAAAAATGCCCTTAATGATTAGTTCTTGAGATTTTTCCTTCCCTGTGTCCATTTTGTCCATCTCAACATATAATGGTCGATTACTAAATAAGGACATCTAATAATTTTATAATTCTATTTCATACTTAAACCTTCTAGAATCTCATATTTTCTAATCCTTGCAATTTAGTCCTAATAGACAATTTAGTTACTAATTAATAAAGTTCCTTCATAAAATTTTCACACAACCATGCAAATACCTCATAAGCCTTATAAAATCATTTAAACACATTTGTTCTTTGAATTTGTGGTCTCGCACCACTATTCTGACTAGGCCCTAAGTCAGTCATTATGGAAAAACTTTCGTAAGAATTTTCCATGAGTTCATCCCATCCATGATAGACCATGGTGCCTGTGAGTCTAACCATGAAAAAGCATTATCAATCAAGGAGAAGGGAAATAATTGAAGATGAATAGCGTCATTAGTGACCTCGTTATACTTAAAAGTATCACAGAGTTGAAGGAACTATTTTAAATGTTGATTAAGGACCTCATCCTTTGTCCCCTAAACATCAAATTGTTATGGATCATTTGAATCATAGTAGGTTTTATCTCAAAATTATTAGTTGTAATTGCCGGCCTTGCTATACTTTCTTGAACCATGTCCAGACTTGGTAAGGCATAATCCTTTAAAGTTCTTTCGTTCTGATCCATATATATGTGTGCAGGAAGCTGTGGTGCTGTTGCTATCGGTGATATTTTTGGATTATTTTCTCTAGATTGGTGGTTTCTACAATAGGTGTGCCCCTACTACGAGTCATATTGTAATGACATAATTTTAGTGAAATCAAAATTGTGGTTTCAGGACCACAAATTTTCTAAGTAAATTATTATTTTATTATTCTTTTAATGTCTATGGGATGATATTAAGGTCATCTTAAAATTTCATTAAGAAATTTTTACGTTTGCATGCTTAATTAAGTAAAAAGGACTAAATTGTAAAAAGTATAAAAGTGGAGTTCTGTTAGTAAAAAGGGGTCTAATGGCTATGAATTTTTACATTGAAAGGGCTTGGGTGGTAATTAGACCATTAATGAAGCTAGTGGATGTGCATGGCATGGTTAGATGAAATTATTAATGATTTTAAAGGTTAAAATAGTAATTTGATAAATAATGTGAAAATAACATAATGAATTAAACTCATCTTCTTCCTCATTTCAATCTATCACCGAAAATCACCATAGACGTTATGCTTGAGCATTCGGTTGACTTCTCACCTTGCATGTAATTGTAATTTTGTCATGTTTTTAATGATTTTTATGTTTTTGGAATCATTATAGCTTAACCTAGCTAGCCCGGGGATCAATTTATAAAATTGTTAAAGAATTAGGGTTTTGCCAAGAATGTTTTTTCATGATTCTTGAATTTTAGTTAAAGATTATGAGTTCTTGTTAATTAATAAACAAGTTTTGAAAAGTGATTTTTGATGAAAATTGTATTTAGGGACTTATTTGTAAAAGTAGTAAAAGTTCAAGTTAAATTCATGAAGTGGTGGTTTGTATGAGTTGATATAGGCCCCTAATGAATTCAGTTAGCATGAGATAAGCCTGAAAAATGCTTAGATTTCAACTTATGAGCTTAAAGACTAAATTGTGAAAAGTTAAAATGTTAGGGGCAAAATTGTAATTTTTCAAAAATATGAAATATGGATTGAATTGAATAATAGGAGTATCAAATGGATTGAACTTGTATATTTGGATCAAGATAGACCATGTACGAACTTAGATCGGGGAAAAGCTAAAGCCTCAAATTAATTAACTACGTTTTTACGCTCTGATTAATGAGGTAAGATCGTATGAATAAATATTGTCTTATTGTTATTTTCAATTCCATGCTATTATGTTAGTTGTCATGTAATTGAATAATAAATATCCAACAATGCCATGGCGATTATCGAGTCCCGGTTGAACTTTAAGAATTTGTAGGATACAAACGACATGTGATTAGGGATTTCATATTTCAGGTACTGGTCTTGAATGTCTTACCGATGGCTGACGTCTTGCATTTTTTATGAATAATCCATAGCTCGTGTGAGTAGCATTGTGTAGCTTACATTCTGACCAACAGCTCGTGTGAGTAGGCCCATTTCACAGCTCGTGTGGGCAACGATGTAAAGGAAAGGTTACGATTATATGTTTAAGCACACTTCGTGTGAGCTTTCCTGAGTATGCAGTGATATTCTGAGTGGTCAATAGGCATTAAAAGGAAAGGAACGGTAAGTGCTCAAATGAACTATATCATGGTATTATGAAAAGGATTGAAATGGTAAACTTCAATGGAAGTATGCTTATGTTAATGAAAATGATGAAGTCAGATCAAGTTTGTTCATGTATAATGGCTTACCTTTTGTTAAGTTCAAGTGAATTATGTTTGAATACACTAACATGTGTTGTTAATGGTGATTAGGTTTGTGCCAAGCTTGAGGTTGGATTATATTATGCTTATTCTTAATGTTTATCAATGAAATGGTAAGTTATGTTTCTTGTTTTATGAACTTACTAAGCATTATGTGCTTACGTAGTTTTCTTTCCCTATGTTTTATAGATAATCGGAAGCTCGATCGGTTTGGAAGCTCATCGGAGATCTATCACACAATCCAGTAGAAATATCGGTATATTTTGATGTTTTGGCCAAGGTTATATTAGCATGTATAGGTGGACTTGCATTGGTATCTATTTGAATGTTTGTGATGATTTTGGCATGTATAAGTTGTTTTTGTACCATTTGATATTGGTTGAGTTATGTCATTTTGGTACTTGTGATGCATGAATGGTATGGATCAAATAGTAAGTCTATATTGAAGTACTAATGGTCAAGATATGGTATGTTTTGAGATGGTATTGAACTAGATGTGTATGAATGAAATGTGGTCAATAATGTATGTAAGTTTAGGTAAGTTTGTATGTTATGGCATATTGGTTGTATGATTTTGGACTGTTGAATTCGTCATTTCATGCTGGTTTTGGTCAGGCTATGATGCCTTGATCATGTGCACAAAAATGCTTTTAGGTGGTTGTATGAGTTGGTGTCGGAAATGGCTTGAACTTGGTCAATTTCATGTCCACACGACCGAGACACAAGCGTGTGACTCATTCATGTTTGACACATGTGTTTGAGACACTAGTGTGTCCTCTCTAGGTTTTAATACACACAAGTCAGGCATTTAGATGACCTAACACACGACTTGGCACATGTGCATGGGATGTTATTTCGAGAGTTACACGGCCTAGCACATAGTTGTGTGGCTTGGCCGTATGACCCTTTTCAGTGACACCAGTGAGGACATGGGCTGGGGCATGGCCATGTGTCTCTATTTCAATTGTTACATGGCCTAAGACCCAGGCATGTGTCTGAGCCGTGTGACCCCTACAGTCTAATTTTTCTAACTTTTTCTTAAACTTTCCAATTATTTCAAATTTAGTCCCGAATTGTTTCTAATGTATTTGCAGGTCTTGAGGGTTCGATTTAGGGACAATTTGTATGTGAATGAAATAATTATGTTATAGTTGTATTAATGTATGAAATGTATGTTTTAATGTTTCGTTTGTAAGGTAATGCTTTGTAACCCTATTCTAGTGATAGATATGGGTAGGGGTATTACATTTAGTGGTATCAGAGCTATGGTTTAGTTGATTCTCGGACTGAATGTAGCATGTATGAGTTTAGAAATACATGCCATTATATAACCTACAATAGTGTGATAACTCTTGACTCAATTTGAACTATGTTTTCATATAGATAAAATGTCATCCAATCGAGTTGATTCTGATGAAGTAAAAAGTAACGTGCAAGCCTCCATTCACAGGGCACTATCTAGTAGAAGTAGGCCCGTATCTAAGGGCCGAGGAGGTGAGGCTAAGGAAGCTTTCTTCCAGATGATGTTCGATTGGTTTTCTAAGTTCGTGCGAATGAACCCAATGGTTCAATGACCTCCACCTCGACTCCCATCTGTACCCCAATCGGTCTTCGTAGTTCCTTAGGGTTTGGAACCAGTATGAGGAAGCAAGCCTTCAGTTGATAAAAAACCATAATATGGGGCTAAAGAATTCCGAGGTACAATTGAAGAGATCTAGAGAGAGCTGAGTTTTGGTTAGAAAACACTGTGAGAGGTTTTGATGAATTGTCACGTACAGTAACAGAATGCTTGACATGTCCCATTTCATTGTTGAAATATTCAGCTTATCAGTGGTGGGACACATTAGCTACGGCTCTACCGAGTGTAACACCCCAAACCTGGCTGATGCGTTATGACCAGATCTGACATGTCACACGAGGAAAACGAGTAAAGAACTTGTGATTCTTTATTAAAGATGTTGTTGTTTGGTTATAGTTTAAGAAAACAAGTTTGATAAAATACTACTAATTTTGAGAATTTGATTGGTTAATCGAATATCGAACTAACGAAACTTAAAACCGTAACTTTTGAAAATGTCATTAATAATTTGAGAGAAAATTTCCAAGTTAAAATATTTGTAAATGTTTATTAGGAAACCCATTTATTAATCAAAATTTTTTTTTTTGAAAACTGTTGGTTATGCTTTTAGAAAATCCCCATTTAAAAATAATTCACACAACATAATAAATACGTCAAACATAAAGAAAAATAAAATAATTCAGAGGCCTTATTACAACATAAAAACCCAAATAGTAAAAATAACGAAATAGAGCAGAAAAGTAATTTACTAAAGTTCGAAACATTTATTTTTGAAGTATGGCCTCCACCGAGTCATCCATGGGCTCAAGTCCTCGTCACTAAGATTTATCTACAAGGATTAAGAAAGAAAGGATGGTGAGTTACAAGAACTCAGTGCATAATCCCTTACCATCATCCACTAGGTCTGACCCGTTTAGCAATAACTTGGGCTGGAGCCCATGTAGCATAATCTTGGCCCAAAACCCATATAAATGACAGAATATATATATGTGCAATGTATGCAACCCAACCCATCCTAGTAATCTACCACCCGTACCATCCCATCACACCAGTGGGGATCAAGTCAACCCACCCCGCCAAACACACCAATCGCAAGCAAGTTGCCAATTATAATATATTTTGATTGTGGCCAAGCCAACGGAATCATATTGAATCATAATAACAAACATTTTGTGGTCGTGCCACCGGACTACTTCTCTTCAACATTTTTCCCATCACATGCAAAATTATGTAAATGCAACGTAATAAGGCATAATATTTACAAATATAAATAACAATCATTAATCCGTAAATTTGTTACGATAAATCACCAATTATAGAACTTTGTAATTCGACCCACTAAAGCATTCTAGCAATTCAAATTATAGGGGCATTTTCGTAATTCGCCCATAGGGGCATTTTTGTAATTCGGCCCATAAGGGCATTTCAGTAATTTTGCAACCTAGAGGTAATTCAGTAATTTTCCCCATTGAGGGTATTTTCGTAAGTTCGCAACCTCGGACTTAACTATTAATTTGAGGCATAAAAATTGAAATTGTCCATCTGCATTATATTGACTAAATTGACTATAACTCGAGTTAGGAAACTCGAAATTTAGATCCGTAAATATTCCTTGAGACTAGACTCATATATCTTCTTAATACAATTTTTCCAGAATTTTAAGCTTAGCCATTTAGTACAGTTTATTCATTAAAGCTTCCCCTATTTCACTGACCAATGGTTCTGACCTCTCTTACCTTAAATTCAAATATATCCTTGTAAAGTTTTCATATGTTGCTCCCACTTGTTTCTATTGAAAATAGACTCACTAATGAATCTATAAATATAAATTATAACTCATAATTTACTTTGTAAAATTTTAATTAATTTTTCCTGACATAATAGGGAACCACGAAGTCATTCAAAACCAGTCTCACTAAAATTAAAATATCATAGAATATAAAATTTCTCTTCCTACTCTGTTTCTTTCATATAAAAATAGACACAATAAGCTTTAATTCTTTATCTTATTCACTTTCTAATTCCCTTTCTCCTATTTTTCATGATTTTTCTAAATCACGTCACTGCTGCTAACCAAAAACTATTTCATTGCAAAATATGGTTACCACTACGAACATACGCACGTCCGAGTGATCACATATGCCGATTTCTGATTTTTCGATCTTTCGACCGAATCACAAAACATTTCATGCAAATATTCAGAGAAGTGTGGGATTATACACCATTTCCAACATGTATTCGGAAGGGGTATGGGATTACACACCTTATTCTGATTTCCTAAAGAACCACTCTTCATTGCCCCCACAATCGTGATCTTTCCCTACTACGTTCTAAAATCCAGCCTTGCACTTTGGCTATTGCAATGAGTTCCTAAAAATAAATAAGTGATGTACCAAAGGGTTAGCCTTTATCCAATATTCGGCTCTTCTACAAGAGCAAGAAATTGATATCATCGCCACAAAATAGAATCACATGAGCGGTACAAAACATCGAAATAAAGAGTAACATCTTACCACCAATATTGGGCCTAATCACCCACTTACCAATCAATTTCGAAACCAAGGCTACGAGAACGATAAGTAGCAGCAAAGAATGGCTTGAAAGTTTCAGCAAAACAAAGGAAGAATGAATAGGATGGATTGAGGGTTACGGCACAACAAGGGGACAAAATGAACAATGACTAGGTATTTCGGCCAAAACAAGAGAAAAGTAGTTGGTAAAGAAAATGCCAAAATGAAGAAAGCTTTACAAAGTAGCCAAGAGAATTTCGGCTATCTCTTTCCCCCTACAAACCGTGTATTGCCTTTTGCCTAAGGGAAAATGTTGACCAAAATCCTTTCCAAAACATCTTCCTCACTTTGGGCCAACATGTTCCCTACTCTTTCCTTTTCTTTTTTTATTCTTTCCTTCCACTCATCTTTACCTTATTTCTTTAGCCACCTTTCCAAAATTAAAAAGTCTTCCTTACCAAAAATACCACCATGGTCAACACTATGGATGAATAGCACAAAAAAAAATCAAAATTTGCACCAAGTGAGATTCGAACCGCTTCCTCTAAAGCCCTTCATGTGACGCCACTTCCTCTTTACCACATGCTCATTTATGCTCGCAATTTACTCACTTATTTCCATATTGATTCCACTTACCTTCTCTCCTTAAAGTGCTCAAACACTAAAATTTTCCTTTAGCCTAAATTGAACCCGGAACTTCCTAGAAACCCTGTAACTTTCCAAAATCACCTTCCTAATAAGTTCAACATGAAATAAAGCCATTCTGTTGTTCTCAAAAAATTTTAAATGCTTCTGTGCTTAAGGCCCAATGGGCCTAATCCTACTAAGCCCAATTTTGGGATGTTACAATTCTACCCCCTTAAAGAAATTTCGTCCTCGAAATTTCCAACTATAGGAACAGTCGCACATCCTAACCTAGCATACTACACTTTTGCTACGCACTCTGATCTTAATAACACAAATTCGCTTTCTATCTTTAACCTTGGAAACTCTTCACATCATCAAATATCTAATCCTTTGAAGCAAACATGTATTTATCACTCATTCATAAAATTTTCTACATTCAACCAAAACATACCCGTCTTAATGGTGATGGAACAATCCCGAGCCCTATTCTCCTTAGACTCGCATCTCAAACATACTCCTGACCTCGTCCAACACTCACTCGGATGACGCCTTCCGCAATAATCGCAAGCTAAAAAGTTTGGATGTGCCTTAACACGCTTTATGGAATGAGATTGTGACCCTGAAGAACTGCGATCTTTTTTCTTCTTACAGTCTACGCACTCCTGTCGAAGTACCTCGCCGATTCCCTTAACCTCCTCTAAAACCTCCCTAACCAGCTGAGTCATCACATCAGCCCCAATTCCATCATGAGGCCCTGTCTCAGCCACTGGCGATGTCGTCGCCTCCCTTTCGGGCACATGCCCCGGTACTGAAGATCCAGCTCTAGCACCTCGGCCTCTACCACAGCTACGTCCACCGTGTCCAGGTCCTCTAGTGCTTATATTTACTAAGTCGATTTAATCTGATTAAGCGTCTTATGAACTAGTATACTATTCAATGTTTATTAAACAATGTTTTATGAAGTATAGGAAGTAAAGTCGTTTTCACAAAACGTATCGTAAACGCTTAATCTCTATAGTTTCAGCTCCTAAAGCTAAAAGTTCTAGAGTATTTCTACAGTTATACCACAATAATCATAATCATAAATGATAACATATACTTACTTGACTTGGTACCGGATACCCATGGTTCCATACATCCTTTAGAACATGTATTTATAAATTAAATTTCGGACAACTCTGGAAAATGCTTTTGAACCCAAACCATAGCCGAGTTTTGCAACCGAGCTCTGATACCATAAAATGTAACACCTCAAACCTGGCCCATGTGTTATGACCAGATTTGACATGTCACACGAAGAAAATGAGTAAAGAACTTATGATTCTTTATTAAAGATGTTGTTTGGTTATAGTTTAAGAGAACAAGTTTGATAAAATACTACTAATTTTGAGAATTTGATTGGTAAATTGAATATCGAACTAACGAAACTTAAAACCGTGATTTTTGAAAATATCGTTGATAATTTGAGAGAAAATTTCCAAGTTAAAATATTTGTAAAAGTTTATTAGGAAACCCATTTGTTAATCAATTTTTTTGAAAACCGTTGGTTATGCTTTTAGAAAATTCCCATTTAAAATAATTCAAACAACATAATATATACGTCAAACATAAAGCAAAATAAAATAATCTAGAGGCCTTATTACAACATAAAACCGGATAGTAAAAATAACGAAATAGAGCGGAAAAGTAATTTACTAAAGTTTGAAACATTTATTTCAAGTATGGCCTCCACCAAGTCATTCATGGGCCCAAGTACTCCATCGAGATTTATCTACAAGGATTAAGAAAGAAAGGAGGGTGAGTTATAAGAACTCGATTGCATAATCCTCACCGTCATCCACTAGGTCTGAACCTGTTTAGCAATAACTTGGGCTGGAGCCCATGAAGCATAATCATGGGCTGAAACCCATATACATGATAGAATATATATGTGCAATGTATGCAACCCAACCGATCCTAGTAATCCATCCGCTACACACCACCCGTACCATTCCATCACACCTGTGGGGATCAAGTCAACCCACCCCGCCAAACACACCAATCGCAGGCAAGTTACCATTTATAATATATTTTGATTGTGGCCAAGCCATTGAAATCATATTGAATCATAATAACAAACATTTTTGTGGCAGTGCCACTGGACAACACTTCTCATCAACATTTTTCCCATCCCATGCAAAATTATGTAAATGAAACATAATAAAGCGTAATATTTACAAATATAAATAACAATCATTAATCCAGAAATTTGTTACAATAAATCGGCCAATTATAGAACTTTGTAATTCAACCCACTAAAGCATTCCAGCAATTCGGCCCATAGGGGCATTTTCGTAATTCGGCCCATAGGGGCATTTTTGTAATTTGGCCCATAAGGAAATTTTTGTAATTTGGCCCATAAGGGCATTTTCATAATTTGACCCATAAGGGCATTTCGATAATTTCACAACCCAGGGGTATTTCAGTAATTTTTACCCATTGAGGGTATTTTTATAAGTTCGCAACCCCGGACTTAACTACTAATTTGGGGTATAAAATTGAAACTATCCATCTGCATCATATTGACTAAATTGACTATAACTCGAGTTAGGAAACTCAAAATTTAGATCCGTAAATTTTTCTTGAAACTAGACTCATATATCTTCTTACCACAAGTTTTCCAGAATTTTTGGGTTAGCCATTTGGTACATTTTATTCATTAATTCTTCCCCTATTTCACTGACCAATGGTTCTAACCTCTCTTACCTTAAATTCAAATATATCCTTGTACAGTTTTCATATGTTGCTCCCACTTGTTTCTATTGAAAATAGACTCACTAAGGAATCTATACATATAAATTATAACTCACAATTCACTTTGTACAATTTTGAATGATTTTTACAATACAGAATAGGGAACCACGAAGTCATTCAGAACCAGTCTCACTAAAATTAAAATATCACAGAATATAAAATTCCTCTTCCTACTCTGTTTCTTTCATGTAAAAATAGACACAATAAGATTTAATTATATATCTTATTCACTTTCTAATTCCCTTTCTCATATTTTTCATGATTTTTCTAAATCACATCACTGCTGCTAACCAAATATGGTTACCACTACGAACATACGCACGCTTGAGTGATCACATATGCTGATTTTTGATTTTTCGATCTTTCAACCGAATCACAAAAAATTTAATGCATATATTCAGAGAAGTGTGAGATTATACACCATTTCCAACATGTATTTGGAAGAGGTATGGGATTACTCACCTTATTCGGATTTCCTAAAGAACCACTCTTCGTTGCCCCCACAAACGTGATCCTTCCCTACTAGGTTCTAAAATCCAGCCTTGCACTTTGGCTATTGCAACGAGTTCCTAAAAATAAATAAGTGATGTACCAAAGGGCTAGCCTTCATCCAATATTCTGCCCTTCCATAAGAGCAAGAAATTGATATCATCACCATAAAATAAAATCACATGAACGGCGCAAAACATCAAAATAAAGAGTAACATCTTACCTCCAATATTCGGTCTAATCACCCACTTACTAATCAACTTCTAAAACCAAGGCTAAGAGAACGATAAGTAGTAGTAAAGAATGGCTTGAAAGTTTCGGCAAAACAAAGGAAGAATGAATAGGATGGATTGAGGGTTACGGTACAACAAGGGGACAAAATGAACAATGACTAGGTATTTTAGCCAAAACAAGAGAAAATTAGTTGGTAAAGAAAATGCCAA
Organism: Gossypium rotundifolium; assembly: GCA_025506655.1. NCBI lineage: Eukaryota > Viridiplantae > Streptophyta > Magnoliopsida > Malvales > Malvaceae > Gossypium > Gossypium rotundifolium. The sequence goes on along the minus strand of CP106723.1, from coordinate 57,554,934 downwards.
AATGAACAAAGCTTTGCAAAATAGCCAAGAGAATTTCAGCTATCCCTTTCCCCCTTACAAACTGTGTATTCCTTTTGCCTAAAGGAAAATGTTGACCAAAATCCTTTCCAAAACATCTTCCTCACTTTGGGCCAACATGTTCCCTACTCTTTCCTTTTCTTTTTTTATTCTTTCCTTCCACTCATCCTTACCTTATTTCCTTAGCCACCTTTCCAAAATTAAAAAGTCTTCCTTACCTAAAATACCACCATGGCCGACACTATGGATGAATAGCACAAAAAAAATTAATCAAAATTTACACCAAGTGAGATTTGAACCTCTTCCCCTAAAGCCCTTCATGTGATGCCACATCCCCTTTACCATATGCTCATTTATGCTAGCAATTTGCTTACTTATTTCCATATTGATTCCACTTACCTTTTCTCCTTAAAGTGCTCAAACATTAAAATTTTCCTTTAGCCTAACTTAAACCTAGAACTTCCTAGAAACCCCGTAACTTTCCAAAATCACCTTCCTAATAAGTTCAACTTGAAATAAAACCATTCTCTTATTCTCCAAAAATTTTAAATGCTCTTGTGCTCAAGGCCCAATGGGCCCAATCCTACTACGCCCAATTTTGAGATGTTACACCGAGAGCTCCAGTTGACTGGGATTTCTTCCAGACTAAATTTTGAAAAAGTATGTGAGCCAGAGATTTCTTGATAAAAAGCATAAAAAATTTCTTGAATTGAAGCAAGGTCGTATATAAGTAGTTGAATACAAGAGAAAATCTGTACAACTCAGTAAATATGCTCAAGAGTGTGTGCCAACAGAGGTTGCTATGTGCACTTGATTTTAAAATGGGTTGAATGAAGATATCAAGTTGTTAGTCGAGATCCTTGAGTTGCAAGAATTTGTAGTTCTGGTTGACAGAGTGCATAAAGCCGAGGAACTTAGTAAAAAAAGAGAAAAGTCGATTCTAAGGCTTGTGATTCAGGAAAGCAACATTTGGGAATGTCATACTATTCACCATCAAAGAAATTAAAAGAATATCATAGTTGTTCATCAACTTTTGTGGGTACTTTGGGAAAGATAGAGGAAAACAACATTCGAGCTTGAAACTTCAGGTTACGTCTGTAGCGAGTGTGGGCAGTGTCAAAAATAACAAGCCCAAATGTTAGCAATGTAACTGATGACACTTTGGTTAATGAAAATTGAAAGACGGGTCATGTTTTAAATGTGGTTTATGAACATTATCTCAGAGATTGTCCAGAAAGGTTAGAGAAAGAAAAGGCTCAGACTATTCGACCGAGTAATACAATTGCGAGAGGGAGACCACCCCAAAACATTGGAAATGTAGGCAATAGTCGTAGTGGGACGAAAGACTCTACTGTGAGATCTGAGGCACGAGTTCCAGCTAGAGCTTACACAATCCGTGCTTGAGAGGAAGCTTCAGCACCAAATGTTATCACCCTTACATTATCAATCTTTGATACTAATGTTAATGCTCTAAATGACCCGGGGCCAACGCACTCGTATGTATGCCCGACTTTAATGTCTGATAAGAAATTTTCCTTTGAGTCAACTGAGCTTGTGGTTAAAGTAACAAACCCTTTAGGTCAGTATGTGTTAGTTTATAAATTGTGTAAAAATTTTCATTTGATGATTCGGGGTTGCAACTTTCTGACTAATTTGATGTTACTGCCCTTTGATGAATTTGATGTGATTCTAGGTATGGATTGATTAACTTTGCATGATGCTGTTGTGAATTGTAGACGAGAACATATTTTCTTAAAGTGTCAAAATGGTGAAAAGATTTTAATTGAATCAGATAGACTAGATAGTGTGCCTAATGTTATTTCAGCTATGTTGGCATAGAAATATGTTAGAAAAGGTTGTGAAGCGAGCTCGCTTATATATTTTATTTTAGAATTTTAGAATTGAAGCTAGAATTGATTCCAATGGTATGTGAGTATTTAGATGCGTTTCCATAGAAGTTATAAGGGTTACCACTGATCAGAAAGGTTGAATTTGCTATTGAGTTAATACTAGGAACATCTCTGATATTGATAGCTCCGTATTGAATGGAATCTATAGAATTGAAAGAGTTGAAAGCATAGTTACAAAAGTTGACAGATAAGTTCTTTGCTCAACCCAACTTTTCTCCTTAGGATGCTCCTGTGTTATTTATTAAGAAAAAGGACGGATGCATGCGATTATGTACCGATTGTTGACAGCTTAACAAAGCCACGACCAAGAACATATATCCATTGCCATGTACTAAAAATTTGTTTGATCAGTTGCAAGGTGTGACGGTATTTTCAAATATTGATATTTATTCTGGTTATTATCAGTTACGGGTTAAAGACTCAGATGTGCCAAAAACTACGTTCAGAACCAGGTATGAACATTATGAGTTTCTTGTGATGCCATTTGGTTTGACTAATGCACCTACTATGTTTATGGACATGATGAACAAAATTTTAGACCGTGTTTAGATAGATTTGTCGTTGTATTCATTGATGACATTCTAATCTACTCACAATATGAAATAGAGCATGCTCAGCATTTGAGAATTTTTTTACAAACATTACGTGAAATACAATTGTCTAAGCTTAGAAAATGTGAGTTCTAGCTTTGAGAAGTCAGATTTTTGGGACATGTGGTATCTACAGATGACATTAGAGTTGATCTGAGTAAAATATCAGCTATGGTAGATTGGAAACCTTTGAGAAATGTATTTGAAGTCAGAAGTTTTTTGGGTTTAGCCAGATATTATAGAAGGTTCGTCAAGGGATTCTCGATGATTGCTATGCCATTGACGAGATTGTTGAAAAAAGATGTTAAAATCGAATGGTCTGAGAAATGTCAATAAAGTTTTAATCAGTTGAAAGCTTTGTTAAATGAGGCACCTATTTGGTTCAGCCAGAGTCCGATAAAAAATTTTTGATTTACGATGATGCTTCGTTAAATGGTCTGGACTGTGTTTTGATGCAAGAAGGAAAAGTAATGCTTATGCTATTTATCAGTTGAAACCACACAAAAAGAATTATCCGACTCACGATTTAGAGCTTGTAGTTATTATGTTTTCTTTAAAGATTTGGTGACACCATTTGTACGGAGAGAAATGTCACATTTTTACCGATCACAAAAGCTTGAAGTATTTGATGTAACAGAAAGATTTGAATTTGAGACAACGCAGATGGCTTGAGGTAGTAAAAGACTGCAATTTGATCAATGTCTATCATCTGGGAAAGGCTAATGTTGTTGTTGATGCTTTGAGTAAAAATCTCTATTTGCTTTGTAAATGTTGAACACATGATTGACGTTGATTGATGAAGGCTCGATTTTAGTTGAATTAAAATCTAGACTGATGTTTTTACATCAGATTTGTGAAGCTCAGAAATGTGATGATGTTTTGATAGCTAAATGAAAATAGATTGAGACAACACCTAATTCAGATTTTCATGTTGGTTCTGGTGACAGTTTGTACTTCAAAGGCAGAATTTGTGTCTTGAGAAAACCTGACCTTGTTCAGAACATCTTATAGAAAGCTCATAGTAGTAGCATGTCGATTCATCCTAGTACCAATAAAATGTATGGCAATTTGAAACAAATATATTGGTGGCCAGGTATGAAACGAGAGATTTCTGAGTTCGTATCAAAATGTTTGGTTTGTCAACAAGTTAAATCCGAGCACCAAATACCTTCTGGTTTGTTAAAACCAGTGATGATTCCAGAGTGGAAATGGGAACGTGTCACTATGGATTTCATATCGGGGTTGCCTCTATATCCGAGAAAGAAAGATGTTGTGTAGGTTATTGAAGATCGTTTGATGAAATCCGCGCATTTCATTCTAGTGCGTCTGGATTATTCACTTCTAAGATTGGCAGAGTTATATGTTGTTGAGATTTCTATATTCCACAGTGTGCCAGTTTCTATTATTTCAGACAGAAATTCGCAGTTTATGTCTCGATTCTGAAGCAAGTTAAATTAAGCTCTAGGTACTCATTTTCACTTTAGCACAGTGTTTCATCCACAAACCGGTGGTCAATCTGAGCAAGTAATTTAGATACTCAAAGACATACTTCGATGTTGTGTTTGGAGTTCGAAGGTAATTGGGAGAGATTTTTCCGTTGGTTGAATTTGCATACAACAATAGTTATCAAGCGAGCATTAAAATGGCACCTATGAAGCTTTGTATGGTCGTAAGTATTGAAATCCACTATATTGTATTGAGCTTAGTGATAAAAAGTTGTTCGATGTTGATTTGACTTGAGAAACCGAAGAAAAGATTAAAGTGATACATGATAGTTTAAAAGCAACTTTAGATCGACAGAAATCTTTCGCAGATTTGAAAAGAAAAGACATTGAACTTCAATTCAGTGATAAAGTATTTCTGAAAGTATCACCATGGAAGAAAGTCCTTCGATTCAATCAGAAAGGAAAGCTTAGTCCGTGGTTTATCGGATCGTACAAGATCTTCGAGAGAATCAGACTAGTAACATATTAGCTTTTTCATTAAAGTTAGAAAGAATTCACAAAAAGTCTTTCATGTATCCATGTTACCACCTATCAATCAGATCCTTCACACGTGGTTTCCCCTATTGCGGTTGAGATATAGCCATATATGACTTACAGTGAAGAACCAGTCAAAATTCTAGCTCGAGAGGTTAAAGAATTGAGAAATAAAAGCTTAGCTTTAGTAAAATTTCTCCTGCAACATCATGGAATAGAAGAGGCCACCTGGGAATCGAAAGAAGTTATGAAAGTGCAATACATGAACATCTTTTTTGGAAATATTTTCGAGGACAAACATTTTTTTAGGGGGAGAGTTGTAACAGCTTATTTTCAGTGAAATTAAAATGATGGTTTCAAGACAACAAATTCAATTAGTAAATCATTATTTTAATTTCTATGGGATGTTAGTAAGGTCGTACTAAAATTTCATTAAGAAAATTTGACGATTGCATGCTTAATTAAGTAAAATGGACTAAATCGTAAAAACTAAAAAATTAGAGTTCTATTAGTAAAAGGGGTCTAATGGCTATAGATTTTTTAAACTGAAAGGGCTTGGGTGGCAATTAGACCATTAATGAAGATAGTGGTTGTGCATGGCATGGTTTTAATGAAATTATTAATGATTTTAAAGGTTTAAATAGTAATTTGATAAATAATGTGAAAATAACATAATAAATTAAACTCATCTTCTTCCTCATTTCAATCTATCACCGAAAATCACCATATACATTGAGCTTGAGAATTCGATTGACTTCTCACCTTGCATGTAAGTGTAATTTTGTCTCGTTTTTAAATTCGGAATCGTTGTAGCTTAACCTAGCTAGCCCGGAGATCAATTTACAAAACTGTTAAAGAATTAGGGTTTTGCCATGAATTTTTTTGCTTGATTCTTGAATTTTAGTGAAAGATTACGATTTCTTGTTAATTAATAAACAAGTTTTGAAAAGTAATTTTTGATTAAAATTGTATTTGGGGACTTATTTGTAAAAGTAGTAAAAGTTTAAGTTAAAATTCATGAAATAGTGGTTTGTATGAGTAGATTTAGGTCCTTAATGTATTTGGTTAGGATGAGATACGGATGAAAATGCTTAGATTTTAATTTATTAGCTTAAGTACTAAATTGTGAAAAGTTAAAATGCTAGGGGCAAAATTATAATTTTAAAAATATGAAATATGGACTGAATTGAATAATAGAAGTATTAAATGGATTGAATTTGTATATTTAGATCAAGATAGACCACGTACGAACTTAGATCAAGGAAAATCTAAAGCCTTGGATTAATCAACTACGTTTTTACGCTCTGATTGATGAGGTAAGTTTGTATGAAAAAATATTGTTTTAATGTAATTTTCAATTCCATGCTATTATGTTGTTGTTATGTAATTGAATGATAAATATCCAACAATGCCATGACGATTATCGAGTCTCGTTTGAACCTCAGTAATTTATAGGATACAAATTTGGGATTTCATGTTTTGAGTGTTGGTCTTAAATGTCCTACCGATGGCCAAGGTCCTGCATTTGTTGTGGATACTCCACAGCCCGTGTGAGTAGCATCATGTAGCTTACATTCCAACCCATAGCTCGTATAAGCAACTATGAAAATGAAAGGTTACGATTATATGTTTAAGCACACTTCATGTGAGCTTTCTTGAGTATCCAATGATATTCTAAGTGGTTCAACATGCATGAAAAGGAAAGGAATAGTAAGTGTTCAAATGAACTATATCATGTAATTATGAAAAGGACTAAAATGGTAAGGTTCAATGGAAGTATGCTTATGTTAATGAAAACAATGAAGTCAAATGAAGTATTTTCATGTATAATGGCTTACCTTATGTTAAATTGAAGCGAATTATGTTTGAATGCACTAGCATGTGTTGTTGATGGTGCTTAGGCTTGTGCCAAGCTTGAGATTGGATTATATTATGCTTATTCTTAATGTTTATCAATGAAATGGTAAGTTATGTTTCTTATTTTACGAACTTACTAAGAGCATTGTGTGCTTACATAGTTTTCTTTCCTATGTTTTATAGATAATCGAAAGCTCGTCGAAGATCTATCAGACTACCCAGAAGAAATATCGGAGATTTTGATGTTTTGGCCAAGGTTATAATGGCATGTATAGGTGGACTTGTGTTGGTATCTATTTGACTGGTAGTTGATGATTTTGGCATGTATAAGTTGTTTTGGTGCCATTTGATGTTGGTTGAATTATGTCATTTTGGTACTTTTGATGCATGAATGGTATGGCTCAAATGGTAAGTTTATATTGAAGTACTAATTGTCAAGATATGTTATGTTTTGAGATGGTATTGAACTAGATGTGTATGAATGAAATGTGGTCAAGAATGTATGTAAGTTTAGGTAAGCTTGTATGTTATATTTGAAGTGCCTTGTATGGCATATTGGTTGTATGATTTTGGACTGTTGAATTGGTCATTTCATGTTGGTTTTAGTCAGGTTATGATGCCTTGATCATGTACACAAAAATGCTTTTAGGTGGTTGCATGAGTTGGTGCTGAAAATGGCTTGAATTTGGCCAATTTCATGTCCACACGGCCTAGGACACAGACGTGTGACTCAGCAGTGTGCGACACACGGCCTGGCGACACTGTAACAACCCGATTTAGACCCTAATCAGAATAGTGGTTTCGAGACCACAAATCCAAGGTCAAAAAAATATTTTAATATTATTTTTAGTGTTTGTAGTATGTGATTAAGCATGTGTGAAAGCTCTGTGTGAAAATTTTATGGTTTGTGTGCTTAATTTGCAAAAAGGACTTAATCGCGTAAAATGCAAAAGCTGTGTGCTAGTTGTTAATGGTGATTAATTGGCATGGCTTCTTAAATGAGAAGTCCTTATGTTGTAATTAGACCTTTGATAGTGGAGATGGACATAAAAGGCCATTAAATGAATTAAGTTATAATGTTTTAATTAAGGTTAAAATGGTAAATGGCATATTAAAATATTAATAAAACAAAACAAAAATAAGCTCCATTATCATCATCCATTGCCAAAAATTGAAACAAAAAGAAAGAGTTAGGGCTTTGAAACATTTGGCGCTTGTATAGCTCAATCAAGGTATGTTTTCAACTCAATTTTAGTGATTTCTATGTTTTTGTGAACGTTGCTTTGTGTTTTAGCTAGCCCATGCTTTAATTTTAGAATTTGATGGTGATTTTGAGATGTACCATTGATGAATGCTTGAGCTTTGTAATAGTTAATGATGAAATATGAAAGATATGTGATAGATTAACATATTTTGTCTTTGAATGTGAAAATGAGAAATTGGAGGACTAAAATGTGAAATAAATGAAATATGTGGGCTTGTATAAACATTAGGAAGATTCGGCTAGGCATGTGTGTAACGAAATTATGTGAATTTTGTGATTTTATGGAATAGGGACTAAAATGTCAAAATATGCAAATTTGAGAGCTATTTTGTAAAATGCTCATAATATGTGTTTTTGGATTAAATTGAATGATTTGATGAATGAAAGTGTTAAATTTGAATATGTATAGATCAAGAAAAGAGGAATTGAATTTAGATCGAGGCAAGAACAAGGTGCTCAATTAATCAACTTGTACCGTGTTTTTCGTCCGTGGTAAGTTCGGGTATAATACATGTTGTTTAAATGTTGTTTTTATGTATTAAAATGAATGGAAAAGTGAGTAAGAAACTTGGAAATGTGAGGTGTGATTTTAAATTTATATGGCACTAAGTGTACGTAAATAGGATTGATACTAGGATGATCGGCACTGTGTGTGCGAAGTAAAGAAAGCATCAACTATATTAATTGGCACTGTATGTGTGATACCGAGTCAAATTCTGTTTAATGTAGGGGCACTAGGTGTGTGATGATATTAAAGCTTCGGATAAGAAATTGGCTCTAAGTGTGCGATAATATTGTGGATTCGGTTAATTATTTTGCATTGAGTGTGCAAATTCATTGAATGTTTAAAGAGAATTGAATGATTAATGGCTTGGAGCATTGAATGGTAAACGTTTTTATTAAATACGTGATGGTATAGGTACGTACATAACCTATGTGGTTGATGAAGTTGTGTTTGAGATAAATGGATAGTTATGTGAATGAATGATGGAATGAATAAGATTAAACATCTTGGTAAATGCTTGTACATTGAACATATAGTTATGTATAAAAGTGAGGAATTTTTATGGATGAAAATTAAGTATTGAGGAGAATTGAACTAGGTGTTGGCAATTTTGTATATTAAATTTGAATTGTTGAGTTAATTGTGTTATGTTACGAACTTACTAAGCTTTAAAGTTTACTGTGTAAAGTTTATCTCTATTTTACAGTGTCATTAAAGCTAGCTTGGATCAAAACTAGTCTAGCCCCTATACATGCCATACACAAAATCACTAAGTCTAAATATACCGAGGTGAGCAGATAGTGTGGGTGGACTCCTGGTTATCGACGTATCCCGGTTTGACTCTTTAGCTCTATAAAATGAGGGAAAGAAAGGGGAGTAAGCTTTAAGCTTAGTAAGTTTGTAGGTAAACAATATAACATTTTGACATGTATTCAACAATTTCATAGCTTTATATACTAAGCAAGAAACAATCTACATTCATGATCATGCTTACTCATTTCCTCCATTCAGACATTCCAACCATATCACTAGCATAATGCATACATTCATTGACAGGTTGCCTTACACTTAGCATCACAATGTTACAATATACAGCACATCACAATCTCTTAGTCTATTACTTAGAGTCAATTTATTTGATGGTTCCACACTTAGCCCAACATTAGTTTTTATTGCGATGGTAACACACTTAGCCCACCAAAAGGTTGGTTACGGTGCTATCGCACATGGCCCACCAAATGATAAGTAGAAAATGGTATCGGACAAAGCCCATCGTAAATAAGCAATAAGGTGGTATCGTATATAGCCCACCAAATGATAAGTAGACGATGGTATTGCACAAAGCCCATTGTAAATAAGCAATAAGGTGGTATCGCATATAGCCCACCAAATGATAAGTAGAAGATGGTATCACACAAAGCCCATCGTAAATAAGCAATAAGGTGGTATCGCACTTAGCCCACCAAAAGATAAATAGACGATGGTATTGCACAAAGCCCATCGTAATTAAGCAATAAGGTGGTATCGCACTTAGCCCACCATCAAGTGTTGTCTTTACACTTTTATACGACTGTTCCTTCATTCACACAAGAATTATTCAATGACTACCACATTCAACCCACTTGAATCATATATATTCTCAATCATGTCATAAACCAATTAGCGGCACAATGTATATAAGTAAATTGTATTGTTTACACATAAACTTACCTCGATGCAAAACGTCTTAACTGGCGATTTACTAAATCACCTTGCCTTTCCCACGGTCAAGGTTGATTCCGCGCTCTTCTTGATCTAAAACAATGAAATTCATTTGTTTAGATCATTCTATGATCATAATACATAAATTTCTACACTTGGGCAAAAATGACCATTTTGCCCTTGTATAGTGACAAAATTACGATTTTGCCCCTAGGCTCGTAATTTATTTTTCAACACATTTTCTCATTAAACAAGCCTAGCTGAACATTTATTTCTCTTACAACTACTCAAATTCCAACTATTTCATGCATTTATGACACAATCTCACTCTTTGCATTTAAGTCCTACTTAGGTGTTATCATGCAAACATCTTTCACCAAAGTTGTTTCTCATCTCCATAACTTTAATTTTATCCCATAAAAACTCAGTTAACATCATAAATACTCCCATGTCAAGTCCCTAGGCTTTCAACCATATTGCAAATTGGTCCCCTCATTAGCTAGCTTAAGCTTTGGGGACTCCAAAAAATACAAAAATCATCAATTAAAACGACCTAAATCACTTACTAGTAAAGAGATAGCTTGGTTGAAAGTTTGAACCCCCAAAAGCTCTATTTTCTCTTCAATTTTTGGTGGGAATAAGGAGGGTGAATAGTGAAAGATGATAACATCTTTTACTGATCTTTATTTTATTTATTAGCCACATCACATCATCGAATTTGACCAAAATTTAATGCACTTGTCCCCCAAGCTTCCTATGGCCGACCAACACCCTCAATATGGCCTAATTACACTTTAAAATCCTCCAAATTTCATTCTATAGCTATTAGGTACCTTTATCTAATAAAATAGAACATTCGTATCTTTCGCAATTTAGTCCTTTTCACAATTAAGCATGCTATTGCTAGAATTAAAACACCAAAATTTCCATATAGCCATATATTAATACCACAATACATAAAATAATACTAAAATAATTTTCCACAACCACGGTTTAGTGGTCTCGAGACCACTGTTCTGACTAGTCCCAAAATCGGGCTGTTACAACTCTCTCCTCTTCAAGGATTTTTGCCCTCGAAAATCTTACCAGTAAGGAGGTTTGGATATTGCTCTCTCATGGCTTCTTCCGGTTCCCACGTAGCATCTTCTACACCGTGTCTTTTCCACAACACTTCTACTAAGGCTATGTCTTTATTCCTCAACTATTTCACTTTCGAGCTAAGATTTTAATCGACTTTTCCTCATATGTCATATCCGGTCGTATCTCAACTTCTGTTGGAGGAATCACATACGAAGGATCGGAGCGATAATGCCTTAACATTGATATATGAAACACGTTATGGATTTTCTCTAACTTTCCGTCGGTAAAGCCAACCGATATGCCATTGGCCCAATCCTTTCGGTAATCTCATACGATTCTATGAATCTTGGACTCAATTTACCCTTTCGACCAAATCTCAATATTTTCTTCCATGGGGACACTTTCAAAAATACTTTGTCACCCACTTGAAACTCAATTTCCTTTCTTTTCAAATCCGTGTATGACCTTTGTCTGTTTGAAGCAGCTTTCAGACTATCCTAAATAACCTTCACCTTCCCTTCGGTCTCTTTAACTAAATCAACCCCATGGATTTGTTTCTCACTTAGCTCAGTCCAATACAAGGGAGTCTGACACTTACGACCATATAATGCTTCATACGGTGCCATCCGTATGCTTGACTGATAACTATTTTTGTATGTGAATTCGACCAAGGGTAGGTATCTTTCCTAACTACCTTTGAATTCTAACACATAGCATCAGAGCATATCTTCAAGAACTTGAATTACTCTCTCAGATTGACCATCAGTCTGAGGATGGAATGCAGTGCTAAAGTTCAATCTTGTACCCAAGGCCTTCTACAACTTCATCCAAAACCTCGAAGTAAATCTCGGGTCTTTGTCTGAGATAATAGATACAGGCACTCCATGTAACCTTACTACCTCCATAATATACAACTCAGCTAACCTTTCCAGCGAATAATCAATACGCACCGGTATAAAGTGAGCCGACTTCGTTAATCTATCACCGATAACCCACACAGCATCTTTCTTTTTCGGAGCCATAGGCAACCCCGTCATGAAGTCCATGGTGACCCTATCCCACTTCCACTTGAGAACCATCACTGGTTGAAGTAATCTTGAAGGCACTTGATGTTCAGCTTTCACTTGTTGACAAATCAGACATTTTGTTACATACTCCAAGATATCTCTTTTCGTTCCCGGCCACCAATAAAATTTCTTCAGATCATTGTACATTTTCGTACTGTCTCGGGTGTACTGGCAAATAACTACTATGTGCCTCTTGTAAAATTTTTGGATTAACTCGTCATCTCTGGGTAGACAAATTCTATCATAGAAAATTAAGCAACCATCCGAACTTACCCAAAATTCAGAACCAGCTCTGATTCACACTTAGCACTTTTAGCTAGTATCTCGCTAATGTTCCTTTGAGCTTCACATATTTGTTGAACAAATAGTGGTCTAGCTCTCAACTTAGTCAGTATAGCACCATAATCAGATAATGAAAAACTCATGTTCATAGCTCTCAAAGCATACAAGGAATTTCTACTTGAAGCATCCGCAACTACATTCACTTTCCCCGGGTGGTAATCAATCACTAACTCGTAGTCCTTCAATAATTCAAGACATCGTCGTTGCCGTAAATTTAACTCTTTGATTCATCAAGTACGTCAAACTCTTATGATCCGTGAAGATTCGACACTTCTTACCGTATAAGTAATGTCGCCAAATCTTCAATGCGAAAATAATCGCGGCCAACTCCAAATCATGAGTCAGGTAATTCTTCTCATATGGTTTCAGCTATCTCAAGGTGTAAGCAACTACCTTACCCTCTTGCAACAACACACAACCGAGACCATTTAACGATGCATCACTGTAGACCACAAACTCTTTTCTCGACTCAGGTTGTACCAAAATCAGTGTATCTGTCAACAACATTTTCAATCTCTCAAAACTCTGTTGGCATTTTTTAGTCCATTCAAACTTAACATCCTTGTGCAATAGTTTCATCATCGGAGTAGCAATCATAGAGAATCCTTTCATGAATCGCCTATAGTACCCCGCTAAACCCAAAAAGCTTTTGACTTTTGACACCTTCCTTGGCGGTTTCCACTCTACAATAGCCGAGACCTTTCCTGGATCAACTCTAATACCCTCACCCGACACGATGTGTCCTAAGAATTCGACCTCTCGAAGCCAAAAGTCGCTCTTACTAAATTTAGCATATAACTGCTTGTCTCTAAAAATCTGTAAGACAATCCTCAGATGCTCCGCATGATCACTCTCATCTCGGGAGTAAACCAATATGTCATCAATAAAAACAACTACGAACTTGTCCAAATACGGTCGGAAGACACGATTCATTAAGTCCATAAAATTTGCAAGAGCATTCGTTAAATTGAACGGCATGACCAGAAACTCATAATGGCCATACCTCATCCGAAATATCGTTTTCGGAACATCTTGCTCTTTAACCCTCAACTGGTAATAACCAGATCTCAGGTCAATCTTGAAGAACACTGTAGCCCCCTTTAGTTGATCAAATAGATCATCTATCCTCGGTAAAGGATAATTGTTCTTCACAGTTACTTTGTTGAGTTGTCTGTAGTCTATACACATCTCATCGTCTCATCCTTCTTCTTTACAAAAAGTACTGGAACACCCCACGGTGAATAACTCGGTCTTGGAAAACCCTTATCCGTTAACTCTTGCAACTGAACCTTCAGTTCTTTCAACTCTAGTAGGGCCATCCTATACGGAGCAATGGAAATAGGTGCCGTTCCGAAACCAACTCAATTCCAAGCTCGACCTCTCTAACCGGGGGCAATCCAAGTAACTCTTCTGGTAATACATCAAAGTACTCACATACAACCGGCACTATTTCAATCTTCGCTTCAGACTCTTGGGTGTTCAGTACGAAAGCGAGATATGACTCACATCCTTTTCTTAAATATTTCTCAGCCACCAAGGAAGATATCATCATCGGTAAATTATCTGACTCTCCTAATTCAACTCGAATAACATCTCCATTTTCACATTTCAATTCAATGAATTTACTACCACAATTCACTAAAACACTATGGGTATTCAACCTATCCATACTAGGAATCAGATCAAAATCATCAAACGGCAACAACATAAGGTTTACCGAAAAAAATGACCCCTAATTGTCAAGGGACAGTTCCTACAAACCTTGTCCACTAACACATGTTTTCCTAACGGGTTGGGCACCTTTATTACAAATTTAGTAGACTCAATAGTCATATTCAAACTAGATACCAATCTCATACAAATATAAGAATGAGTCAACCCCGGGTCAATCAAAGCAATAACAAAGGTGTCATGAAGAGAAAAAGTACCCGTTATTACATCTGGCGATGATGCCCCTTCTCGAGCGCGAATAGAATAGGTTCTTACTGGCGCTTGGCCCTCTGACCTCATAATAGAGTCTCGTGATACACCTCTACCACCAGTCCCACCTCCTGGATTCTTTTGTCAAACCATCTCACTTGGCACATTGTATCCATAACAATCCATCATGACACATTTCACATATACATTGAATAGAATTAACCAACCGAACACTCAAGTAATAACATAATCTCATAATACACATCCACCTATATTTATCACAATAAATGCAATTACTACAATTAGATAAATTCTCATAAAGCTCATTAATAATCCCATATTCAATCAGCCATATAAGCATACATAATTTGCAACATTAAAATTTATAAATTGCCACATAGATTCTCACAAATTTACATAACATTCGCAAATTCAACTAAGTAACATTTACAATATTGAAACTCAATCATTAATCATAAGTAATATCCATAAATTTAATAATTCCATGAATATCTAAATATTACATTGATGGATTTTCGGATCCATAACTTTTGATAATTGGCAAAATTTTGTAATTTGGCATACATAACGGATTATTAATTACCCTAAGCATTTCATATGCAAACTTTTATTCAATACAATTTTACCTCATTAGTATTTTTGTATAATTGAACACTACATCTACATTATTAAATTAAACATACTGATCAATCATAATTATCCTAAATTGATATAACTCCTGAACTAAATCTCATATCCTAATTTCTTAACTAATTCAAATATCACTATTACATTACACAAGTTTTTCAAATTTTGAGTTCATGGACCAATTTCTATTCTTCATTAATACCATTTCTACCAATTCATATGTTACCATCTTTACTGTTGATGAATAGACCATTTAATTGAATACTTTACATAATTTAATCTTATTTAATTAATATTTTAACATCATTTAAGATGATATTTACATCTAATAATTCTAATCCAAATTCCTTCTACTATTTATAAGATCAGAATAATTTTTATAATTACGACTTAACTACTAAGTAGATTCATATTACTAAATTTCATTCGTTCTTCACATAACTATTCAATAATTATCACATCACATGACAATGATGTACTAATAAGTACTACTCCGATATGCAACTAATCAATATTTAATCATTAAATCATTATCTAGAAGTAATCATACACATTTCAAATTTCGAAGATTTGAATAGAGCATATTGGACTACCAAATATTTCTCTACACTCTGACCACAAACTGTCTCTACTAGGCTAAATCATATCAGCTTGCAATCCAAAAATTATAAGTTCCTGTAAATACTAGATATTCCAAAGATGATTGAGTAATCATCACCTATTCCTAGAAATGAACCAAACTAGTTCAATTATCATCCCTAAATTTCTAACACCAATACTATTCAATGAAAACTAAGATCTTACAAATAATATAATAACTTAGCTAAACAAGGCAAAATCGATTACCAATAGATAAGATTTGCAAAATGACAAATGAAATGATATTCCTTTCCTACATCATTCAATAATATTCATTTGACCAATAATTTCCTAAAATAAAAGCTTAATCACTTTAACCTCAACTTATAATTACCAAATGTAATTCAAAATCTTTAACAAAACTTAAACTCTTCCTAAACTTAATGTTGCCAACCTCCAATCTTACTTGCACATATCCTTACTTTATTCTTCTCCATTTCAAATCAAATTTTTCTTATAAAACCATCAAATATGCTAACTTACCAAAATCCAATAACTATCAAATAATAATTCAAAATAACTCTTACCAAGAATTAATTTGCCATTGCCTAACATGTATCTACTCATATGCAAGTTACTCTCACTTTGCTATTATTTATTTTTCTAACCACTCTTATAAACCGTGAAATTTCCTAATTAAACATTTAAAAGCTTATTAACTAAACAATTCCAAATTCAATGACATATCACATTGTAATACATAACTATTTATGTCTCACTAATGGATTAAGCTTTTAGCCTAATTGCCCATCATAGCCAATTTTAATTACAATGATTTAAAATCAGTTGACAACTTCAAAATTCAAATTAAAAATTCTTAAGCACTTACTTAATTGAAACGTTAAAAAATTCAAAAAGTTCCGCACTTAGCCCACCATTAGTTTTTATTGGGGTGGTAACGTACTTAGCCCACCAAAAGGTCGATTACGGTGGTATCGCACATAGCCCACCAAATGATAAGTAGACGATGGCATCGCACAAAGCCCATCATAAATAAGCAATAAGGTGGTATCGCACATAGCCCACCAAATGATAAGTAGGCGATGGTATCGTAAAAAGCCCATCATAATTAAGTAATAAGGTGGTATAACACTTAGCCAACCAAAATATAAATAGACGATGGTATCGCACAAATCCCATCGTAAATAAGTAATAAGGTGGTATCGCACATAGCCCACCAAATGATAAGTAGACGATGGTATCCCACAAAGCCCACCATAATTAAGCAATAAGGTGGTATCGTATTTAGCCCACCAAAAGATAAATAGATGATCGTATCCCACAAAGCCCATCGTAATTAAGTAATAAGGTGGTATCGCACTTAGCCCACCATCAAGTGTTGTCTTTACACTTTTATACGACTATTCCTTCATTCACACAAGAATTATTGAATGACTACCACATTCAATCCACTTGAATCATATATGTTCTCAATCATGTCATAAACCAATTAGCATCACAATGTATATAAGTAAATTGTATTGTCTACACATAAACTTACCTCGATGCAAAACGTGTTAACTGGCGATTTACTCAATCACCTTACCTTTCCTATGGTCAAGGTTGATTTTACGCTCTTCTTGATCTATAAAAATGAAATTCATTCGTTTAGATCATTCTATGATCATAATACATCAATTTCTACACTTGGGCAAAAATAACCATTTTGCCCTTGTATATTGGCAAAATTATGATTTTGCCCCTAGGCTCGTAATTTATTTTTCAACACATTTTCTCATTAAACAAGCCTAGCTAAACATTTATTTCTCTTAAAACTACTCAAAATTCCAACTATTTCATGCATTTATGACACAATCTCACTCTTTGCATTTAAATCCTACTTAGGTGTTTTCATGCAAACATTTTTCACAAAAGTTGTTTCTCATCTCCCATAAAAACTCAGTTAACATCATAAATACTCCCATGGAAAGTCCCTAGATTTTCAACCATATTGCAAATTGGTCCCCTCATTAGCTAGCTTAAGCTTTGGGGACTCCAAAAATACAAAAATCATCAATTAAAACCACCTAAATCACTTACTAGTAAGGAGATAGCTTGGCTAAAAGTTTGAACCCCAAAAAGCTCTATTTTCTCTTCAATTTTTGGTGGGAAGAAGGAGGGTGAATAGTAAAATATGATAACATCTTTTACTCTTCTTTATTTTATTTATTAACAACCTTACATCATCAAATTTTAACCAAAATTTAATGCACTTGTCCCCCTAGCTTCCTATGGCCGGCCAACACCCTCAATATGGCCTAATTGCACTTTAAAATCCCCCAAATTACATTCTATAGCTATTAGGTACCTTTATCTTATAAAATAGAACTTTCGCATCTTATGCGATTTAGTCCTTTTTCACAATTAAGCATGCTATTGCTAGAATTAAAGCACCAAAATTTTCATATAGCCATATATTAATACCATAATACATAAAACAATACTAAAATAATTTTCCTTAACCTCAGTTTAGTGGTCCCGAGACCACTGTTCCGGCTAGTCCCAAAATCAGGCTGTTACATCCACTTAGTAATCCCCCATAGAAGGATTAGTTCCTCATGGCATTCATAAACAATATATAATCGATGTAAAGAGAAAGCATGCTAAGAAAGAAATCAATTTATATCTTTTTTATTGATAGAGTAAATGAAAGAGCCTAATTTTATTGATATTAAGCGTTAATCCATAGAGTTGAATGATTCCATAATCCAGATCTCTTGAAAGAAAACAACAAACAAATAAACTAAACTATAGAAACCTAAAAAGAAAACAAAACTAAATTTAAAAGAATAAACTAGGT
The DNA here is from genome assembly GCA_025506655.1 of Gossypium rotundifolium. Classification (NCBI taxonomy): domain Eukaryota; kingdom Viridiplantae; phylum Streptophyta; class Magnoliopsida; order Malvales; family Malvaceae; genus Gossypium; species Gossypium rotundifolium. The sequence goes on along the minus strand of CP106723.1, from coordinate 57,536,614 downwards.
TAATTAAAAGGTGTCTTTAACATGTGCCAAGGGAGCCTATTTATATCCTTTAGGTGGTGGTCGACCTTAACCCTAGGTTAGCTAACCTCCTGAGCTTTAAGTTTGATTGTGTAGACCAAAATGCCCCTACTTCGTGTTTAATTTCTATCCCAGAGTCGATGTCACGACACTCCAGGACTCATGTCGTGACATAGCAACCAATATGCTCTTTTGTAGCCATCTTTAGGGGTATGTCGTGACACCCTCAATCTATGTCGCGACATCGAAGGCAGACTTGAATTTTCTTCATTTTGTTCCCTATGTTGCGACATCAATCCTCCGTGTTGCAAATAGCATCCAGTATCGTCCAAAAATGCCTTCTAATGGCCTCCTACAGACTCACAAAGTATGTTAGCTCTCCCTTAGGCCTCATTCGGCATTTAAGGTCAATATAAGACTCAATTTGCACATTTTATTCAATGTATGACCATGCTCGAATAAGTTGATATGAGATATCACACTTATTTGTTTATTGTAGTTGGCTTAGAAAATCAAGAAATATGAGATTAGACTATACAAGTGTGACTATTCCATGACTTATTTCCAATCTAGATATTAAGGATAAAAGGATATAATACATGAAAAGTTTATCATAGAGTGGTTATGTGAAATCACGACTTCTTTTAACGTGGGTGGCAATGATGCATTGCTAGATGCCACTTATTGCTTGTAATGTTAAAAACATTCTAGTATTACTACCAACATTACAATAGCCTACATGGTCACACCTTATAGTTGAAACAAAAAAAAAAAAATCTAAATAAATTTTGTTTTGTATTTAGTTGTCACATGAATTAAATAAATTGTTGAGTTAATTTAATTTGAAATATTAAACAAATTATATGCACAACTTATTTTACCCAAATAAAGAACATAGATATAATTAATATATGAATTTGATTCATACAAAATGTTAATTGTATATATTTTACTAAATTTATTAATATAAATAGATATATTAATTAATTTGATCAAAATATAAAAGTCATGGAAATTAATATTCTTTTGGAAAGAATATAATTTATTTTCTAACTTTCCATTTGACTTATCTATTAGTAAGGAATAATCCTATATTATTTTGAAAAGAATATAATTCCTTTTTCTAATTTTCCATTTGCCTTCTTTATTAATAAAGGAGTAATCCGATTTTCTTTTTAATATGTGATATCAAAGAGGATAAAAGGATTATAATCCCTTACTATGTTAAGGTTACCAACTTAATAAAATAAAGGACTAGCTATCGTTTTTAATTCTCTCTAAAAATTTCAAGAGAAAGTGGTTGTTCCTTTTTACGAGGTGGACTACATAGAGGCTGGTGTAACAGTCCGGTTTATACCCTAGTCGAAACAGTGGTTTTGGGACCACGAATTTGAGTCTGTACAATATTTTAATATTATTTTTCATGCTGTTGATATGTGATTAAGCATGTGCTAAATTTTCGTAAGCTAATTTGCTCGTTTGTGTGTTTAATTTGACAAAAGGATGAAATTGCACTAAATGTGAAAGTTGCTTGCTAATTGTTAAAGCACCAATGTGTTGTGGCTTTGGAAAGTTGTAGCCTTAAGTGGCAAATAGACTATTATTTAGATAGTGGATGGTAAATTTCCTATTATACCCTTGTAGTTTAATGATGCCAAATATCTTTTAAATGGCTAAGAAGGTAATTGTTTTATTAGCATAAAATTTATGAAACAAAAGATGAAAGTGTTCATCTTTATTATTTTTGTTTTTACCGAAACTAGTAAAAGAAAAAGAAAGAATAAGCTTGCTATGGTTCGACCATTTGAGGGTTTAAATTCAAGGTATGTTTTAGTTGGTTTTTGATAATCTCTATGTTTTTGTAATCATTGCTTTGAGAGCTATCAAACCCATGTCTCAATTTGATGAATTGATAATGTTTTTGTGAGATGCCATTGATGATATTTTAAGCTTTTTGATGATTTTTGGAGTTAAATGAAAGATATGAGTTAGATGAACATACTTTGTTCTTGAATTTTTGATGAATTTAGCTAAATGGGGTTAAATTGAAAAAATGGTAAATTGAAGGACTAAATTGCAAGTTTGATGAAAAATGTGGGCTTATATGTTATGTATATGTATTCGACTAAGCATTTGTATGTATGGATTTTGTGAATTTGATGTTTTAAGAAAATTGGACTAAATTGATATAATGTGCAAATGTGAGGGCTAAATTGTAAATAGCCCAAAATACGTGTGTATGGATTGAATTGAATGAATTAGTAAATAAAAGGATTAATTCTGAATATGTTTAGATCAAGAACTGAGGAAAACAAACTTAGATCGTGGGAAAGCGAAAGTGACAGAGTAGCGATTTTCATTCCTATAAACTAAACCCGAGGTAAGTCACTATGCAAATAAATGTATTTGTATTGAATTGAATATAACCACATGACTATCAATGATAATGAATGCATAGGAGATGCTAGGTGAATGAATTTTGAGATAAGTCCAATATAGTGATTGAGTCCAAAAAGTTCCCGTACGAACCTAGGAATAGATAGGATTAGCTATGTCATGACATAGGTATTTGTTCTTTTTTGTCATGTAAGACCACGTCCAGGACGTTGGCGTTGATTTGAAATTTGTGTAAGACCCTATCTGGGACAGTGGCATCAATATCTGAATATGAGTAAGACCTTGTTTGGGACAGTGGCATCAATATCTGAAAATGAGTAAGACCCTGTCTGGGATAGTGGCATCAATATCTGAATACGAGTAAGACCCTATCTGGGATAGTGGCATCGACATCCAACTATACGTAAGACCACATCTAGGACATTGGCATTGTACGACTATTCCGAGCTTACTGAGCATCCTACTAAGTTCCTATTGGTTCAACGGGCAAGTCTGTGATATGAGTTACAAATTCGAGCTATGAACAAGTTTCAGGTATGCTGATTATAAACTAATCGTGTATACAAGGTAAGCATCCATGTGATCTTACAATGATATCATGTATATGGAATGGATGATGTGATAAGTAAGTTTGGCTAGATGAGTTATGTGATTATATGATTCTTGAATTGTGAGAATGGCTAATGTGATCAAAAGTATATGAACCAAAGCATATATGTGATAGTTTATTAAGTAATTTATATGTTCCAATCTATCTATTTGCAAATATGCCTTCCATGTCAAGTTTTTTTTTTTTTTTTGTATATTGACTTACTAAGCTTTGTAAAGCTTACTCTGTGTGTATGTTTCTCTATTTTATAGGTCGTCAAAGCTACTGAAGGCTCGAGACCATCAAGAATCATCATCACACTACTAAACATATTTTGGTACCCTTTTGAAAAGGTATATAGTTAAATATGGCATGTATAGGCTAGTTATGTGTATATGTTTATGAAGTGAACTTAGCCATGTGTTTTTGGTAAGTTTTGAGTTGATAAATGCTTGAATGAAGGAGCTATATGACACAAATTCTGGTATGGTTTGGAGTATAAAGAATGGGCAAGTTATGAGTAAGCAAATGAATGAAGATATGCTTTGGTTATATATATATATATATATGTTTTGTCTTGAAAGTTGGCATAAATGAATTGGTTATGGAATGTATAAATTGAATGGTCAATTTGGTATGTTTCCGGTAACCATGTTTGCATGATTTGTATTGGTACACTTTGCTTGTAGGTGTGACCCAAATGGGTGGCATTTTAGTCTTGCAAATGACCTATAATGTCACACGGTCATGGCACACGGGCATGCCCAGCAACCATGGGGTAAAGTCAGTAGCTAGCAGTAAGAGTACATGGTCATGACACGGACATGCCTAAAGGTCGAGTGAGAAATGGCAGTATATGAACTTATAGGACATGACCTTAGCACACGGGCGTGCTTGGTAGTCGTGTTGGTTTTGGCAGTATCCAAACACTAATTAAAGCTTTAATTTATCATGAAATTTTGTATGTATTACAGTTTAGTCCCGACTCGATTTATAAGCATGTTTAGGGTCTCGATGACTTAAATTAAAGGACATTATACTTGAGAATGATGAATGAATGTATGAAATTTCTGTAAATATTTTTGATCTGTTCGGTAATGCCTCTATCCCTAGTCTAGCGTCGGATACGGGTTAGGAGTGTTACATTTGGTTGGTATCAGAGCTACGGTTTTGCTAATTCTTGGACTAACGTAGTGTGTCAGAGTCTAGCTATACATGCTATATATCTGAAATGTGATAGTATGATGAATCCTGACGTATAAATGTACTTTCTATATAGCAATGGATTCTGAAAGAGCCATAGCTGACGATGTAGAAAGTAATGTGCCTGCGCCTGCGCAAGGGAAAGTGTCTTCTGTTCGAGACCAGTTACAAGCGGTCAAGAGGCAGAAGCTAAACAAGCTTTCTTCCAGATGATGGGTGAGTGGTTTACTCAATTCATGAGATATAACCCGACTGTTTTACAACCCCCATCCCGGTTAATCCCCCTCAGACTACAGTTGTGCCACTGGTTGTGTATCCGAATCTATTAAATAAGCCTCCGGTTGGCAAGATTCGTAAGTATGGGGCTGAAGAATTTGAGCTACTAATACTGAAGATGCTGAAAAAGCTGAGTTCTGGTTAGAAAACACGATCTGGGTATTTGATGAAATGTCTCTGACTCTAGAAGAATGTATTAAATGTGTAGTATCATTACTCCGAGATGCAGCTTATCAATGGTGGAAAACCTTAACTTTCGTTGTTCCGAGAGAACGAGTTACATGGGATTTCTTTCAAATTGAGTTCAGGAGGAAATATATCAGTGAGAGATTCGTTGATCAGAAATGAAACGAATTTCTGGAGCTTAAATAGGGTCGAATGACTGTTACTGAATATGAACGAGAGTTCGTGCGACTAAGTCAAGATGCCTGAGAGTGTATATCTTCCGAAGCTATAATGTGCAAAAGATTTGAAGATGGCTTTAATGAAGACATTCGTTTGCTAGTCGGGATATTAGAAATAAAAGAGGAATTGAAACAGTCCCCAAACGAGACCGGACCCAAAAAGCCTAACAGGATTTGGTATGTTCCTCAAGAAAAACTTTAGCGGAAACATTATTTTTAGGAGGAATTAATAAAATCAAAAGGAAACCAAACTTAAGAAAATTTCTTTGAAAACATTTATATAATAGTAACAAACACATTTTTAAATGATTTATCGAAAAAAAACTATTTAGATATTTGATAATTATTCATGGCAGAATTTAAAATAAATCCAAACACAAAATTAAAGATAATTTATAGTGGCCTTATTACATAAAATTGGCAAACCAAAAATAAAGTCTAAATAATAGAAATTAACTTAAAAAGTTCAAATAGGAAAATTTCCAAACGTCATTGTTTGAGCTTTGGCCACCTCGAATTCCTTCTTGAATTAGATCCATCGCACTACTGAATTATCGAAAAGTTATCCCATAAAAAAATGGGTGAGTTATAAACTCAATGTATAACACACACATTAAAAAGCCCATTATCAAATGCTTTTAAGCCCAAAACTTTCACATAAGGCCATAGGCCCATTTAACTCATATTTAGCCCAAAGGCCCAATTTAGTTCAAATTTAGCCCAAAGGCCCATTTCAGCTCAAATTTAGCCCAAAGGCCCATTTCATAATAGATCAAATAATAATCATACAATATTACATGGATATGCTTATGAAATGAAATGCAAGCCCGGCCCAACCTAAATATCCATCCGCTACACACCCGTACCAACCAACTGCAAGTAGGGATTACTAAATCGACCCTCCATCCGCTACACACCATCGAAGGCGATTCTTTGCGGTCAACATGTACATCGCCCTTATTGTGGCAAAGCCACCAAAGCAGATGTGACCGAAGTCACTGACCAAGTCAAATTTCAAATCGTGACCGAAGTCACCAGATTCACATCGTGATCGAAGTCACCGGAGTCAATTATGTGACCAAAGTCACGGAGCCAAATATGTGACCCAAAGCCACGGAGTCAAATATACGTGACCGAAGTCACCAAATTCACATATGTGACCGAAGTCACGAAATGTGGTAAAACCACGAGTACTTCCTCCTTTATCAAATATACCCATATGCCCATGCACATACATATCAAATCGATTTTCATGCTATTTATCTACAAATCATAATATAGTCATGCTTATTTCATATTAATGCATATAGCAAAATAAGCGGAATATTGAGGTAACATACGAATTTTGTATACAAATGATTGGTATCCACAAACAAACATATTATCATATAATCACTTTTAATAATATAAATCTATGGAAATTTTAATGTATGGTTACACACCTAGTAGCAGTGAGAACAATACCCTCTTGCTCGTCCACACCTAATTGATTAATACACTCGGTTAGTATAAACTATTGTTAGCAAAACTATACTTATAAGCGATGGATCTAAATCCTTACCCTCAGTTCACGAATAGCGAGTTATTTGCGGTTTTCTCCACTAGATGGATCAAAACCGCCGATATTCCACCAACGTAAAGTGGTTGGTTATGCGCACTACTTGAATAATCTATCCTCGTTAGCGGAAGGTCCACAACCGGGTGGAAAGTCTCTAACCCCGATCTTGCTCTTCGTTTGTAGTTCGATGGTAAAGGAATACCTCCTCTCTTCCAAACACTTTACGACCCTTTTCTTACCTATCTTGTTGATCTTAGATCGCCCTAAAATAACGTAGATTAGTGATCCATCTAAAGAAATTGATATTATCTAAAATAGTAGTCTTACCTTGATGATTGAATGGTCACTTAAAGGTTGTCTTCAACAAAGATCTTTGAAAAATCTTTTCAAAAGATTGACCTAGGAGAGAAATAAAAGATTATGATTTTAAGTTTGCTAAAAAAAGAATGATGAAAATAATTGATAGAATCTTACTTTGATCACTTGGAGGTTCGGCTTTGAAAAGAAGAAAAGAATATGATGATTGGCCTTCACAAAAGAGAATAAAATGGTGGTTTCAATATGATGGTTTTGGTTTTGAAGGAAAGAAGAAAGAGAATGAAAAGAGAAGGAAGTAAAGAGAAAGAGGAGAAGGAAATGATAATGGTGATTTGACAATGAGAGAAAGATAAGAGAAAAATAAGATGAAAAGAAAAGAAAAGAGAATATGATCAAAGAGAAGGAGATTGACTATGGAACTTAGATGCATTCGGCGAGAGAGAGAAAATGAAGAAGAATAATGGTGCTTAATCTTTGTGGTTTTGGTTTCAAAATGAAAACTAAATGGGAGAAAGAAAGTTGTATTTGGTTCAAGCAATTGAGGCTAAATCAAAAGCGAAAATGTACCAAAATGTCTAAGGTACATTCGGCCAAAATGAAGAAAATTGGTCAAAAAGATGAAAGCTAAAACAAAAGAGAGTTTTTACCTAAACTCTATGGCAAATTCGACTAGGAGAGAATTTTTGAAGAAAATGAGAAAAGATGGACAAACAAAGACTTTTGGCTAACTTTTCCCCCCTAATGGCAAAGCACAAATTTGGCCACATCAATGCCAACATATCCCCCTTTTTCCTCCTTGTTTCTTCCCTATCCACTCTTGATTTGCTATCAAAGAAATAAACCTCTCCTTTAGCCTCCATGCAGTCTAGGTTCATGGTCAATTGACCATGAACACATCCCCAAAACATAGCCCAATATCAAGCCTTTGTCCCCTTCATCTTATCACCAACTTATCATTTCATGCCTTAAGTTTTTAACTTCCTTTTTCACATGGTCAACTAGCCAAAAATGGATGAAAGCTCATCCACTCTAGAATATTCTTGGCCGACACTTACAAGGAAGAAAACAAAAAAATTAAAAATCTCCCTAATGTTAGCTAGGAGATTCGAACCTTACACCTTAAGCACACATCCATGCATCTTAACCACTTTGCCAATTACTTAACTTATGCTAGAACTTCTTATCATCAATTCTTAAGGCCTTATTAGCTTAGTTCTCTCTCTAATTAATAGAAATTAAAAGTTTAACAAAGCATTCACTTAATAAATGAAGCTCAAATAACTTCCAAAATTGCACTTAATAATGATTAAGCATGCAACATCATTCAATTATGTAAAATGCATAGCCCCTAAATATTAGGATGTTACAGTTCTACCCCCCTTAAAATAATTTCGTCCTCGAAATTACCTGTCTGGAATAAGTGAGGGTATTGCTGTCGCATCGCTTCCTCCGGTTCCCACGAAGCTTCTTACGATCCATGATTTCGCCATAATACCTTAACGAGAGGGCTGATTTTCTCCAGTAAAACCTTTACGTCTCGCTCGAATTTGAATTGGCTCCTCCTCATATGACAAATCGATCTTAATTCCACCTCCTCAACTGGTACTATATGAGATGGATCCGGCCGGTAATGACGTAACATTGAAACATGAAACACATCGTGCATTTGTTTCAATTCAGAAAACAAATCTAAGCGATATGCCACAGATCGACCCGCTTCACAATCCGATAAGGTCTAATGAACACAGGACTTAGTTTCCCTTTGCGACCAAATCTCATCACCTTTTCCAAGGTGAAACCTTTAGGAAAACTTGGTCTCCCTTGCATATTCTATTTCTTTCCGCTTTAAATCGCATCGACTTTTGTCTATCGATGCTTCCTTTAAGAGCAGGATTACCTTAACCTTTTCTTGATTCGGACACTATCTACGGGCCCAAAATCATCGTTCCCTAATTACATCCCACACGTAGGAGTGCGACACTTACATCCATATAGTGCTTCATATGGTGCCATCCGAATCTTTGGATTGGAAGCTGTTGTTATGCATAAATTCGCATAGCGGTAAGAATTCCTCCCAACTTCCTTGAAATCTATCACACAACCCTTAACATATCTTCTAAGATCTGGATTACTCTTTCGGATTGACCGTCATTGAGGATGAAATGCCGTCTTGAAGTCCAATCTAGTGCCCAAAGCGATGCAATGCTTTCCAAAATCGCGACGTAAACCTTGGATCTCGTAAAATTATAAACAACGGCACTCCATGCAATCTCACAATTTCATTACATATAACTTTGCCAATTTACGCAAAGAGTAATCAACTCGGCGGGATAAAATGTGCGATTTCATCAATCGGTCCACTATCACCCAAATGGAGTCTTTCTTAGTAGGCGTAAGAGAAGCCCACTAACAAAGTCCATGGTGATTCTCTCCCACTTCCACTGCGGAATCTTTATCGGTTGAAGCAACCCGATGGTACTTGATGTTCACCTTGACTTGCGACCGTCAAGCACTTTCTAAATTCTGTAACTTCTCGTTTAAGACCGAGGCCACCAAAAGCGATCTCGCAAGTCTCGATATAACTTACTTCCTCCGGGATGCATAGCATAGGGGCTACCATGCGATTCGAAGTATCTTTTGCCTCAACTCTTGATCCTTGGCATACATACTTTATCTTTGAAGCACAATACCGTCACTATTAATACTAAAATCTTCCAATTTCCCCTCTGTACTAGTCGAAGCTTTTCACTCGGATCTTCATCTATTAGCGCCTCTCTTTCACTTGACTTAACCACGTCGGCAACTTTGAAGTTACGCCAATAAGCTTCCGTCATCGAAAAGACTAAGATGTGCAAACATCGCTCTCAAATCGACACCACTTTTCGACTTAGGCGTACGCCACCACATTCGCCTTGCGGATGGTACTCGATGGAGCGATCGTAGTCTTTCAACAACTCTATCCACCTTCTGCGCCTCAAATTGAGTTCTTTACGAGTCGTGAGATATTTGGACTTTTGTGGTCCGTATATATCACGACTTTTCTCCGTATAAGTAATGTCTCCAAACTTTAAGAGCAAACACTACATTTGCCAACTCCAAGTCATCGTCGGGTAATTAACTTCATGTGGTCTCAAGCTGCAGAGGCGCATACGCAACTACTACCTTCCGCCTTGCATTAGAACACACCTAATCCGTGTGAGAAGCATCACAATACGACAAAATCCTTTCTGCTTGGTGAATCAAAGCAGAGCTTAGTCAAAACTTTCTTGAGCTTCTCAAAACTCTCTTCTTGCTTATCGGCCCACACAAAAGGTACTTCCTTTCTCAATAATTTCGTTAAAGGTGCATTAACGATGAAAATCCTTCAACGAATCTTGATAATATCCGGCTAATCCCAAGCTGCGAACCTCGATTCACGGACTTAGGTGGTTTCAATCTATCTGACCTCGATCTTGAGGATCCACCCTTATTCATTCTGCAGATACCACATATCCTAAAAATGTAACCTCTTTCACCAAAATTCACACTTCTTGAATTTGGCGTCTAGATTCTTCTCCTTAAAACTCGTAACACAATCAGGAGATGCTTATCATGTTCCACTTGGACTTAGAATACACCAAGATGTCATCTATGAATACCACGATGGCCAGTCAAGTAAAGCTGAAAAATCCGGTTCATCATATCCATAAACGCATTTGGGGCGTTAAATCAATCGAATGGCATTACGAGAAATTCATAGTGGCCATATCTGGTTGGAAAGCCGTCTTATGGATATCCGCTTCTTTCACTTTAAGTGATGATACCCGACCTTAGATCAATTTTAGAGAATACATGACTCCTTTAAGTGATCGAACAAGTCGTCGATCTGGGCAAAGGATACTTGTTCTTGATAGTCGACTTATTCAAGCTGCCGGTAGTCTATACACATCCTCATCGATCCGTCCTTCTTCTTCACGAATAGGACCGGTGCTCCCCATGGAGACACACTAGGTCGGATGAATCACGCTCAAGCAATTCTGAATCGAGCCTTAAGCTCAACCAATTCCTTGGTGCCATTCTATATGGAGCAATAGAAGCGGCGCCGTTCTAGGCAATAAGTCAATCCCGAATTCTACCTCACGATCCAGAGGCAAACCTAGAAGTTCTTCCGAAAAAACATCTACAAATTCATTGACTGTCCTGACTTCATTAGCAATTGCTTCCTTAACCTCCAAAGCACTCACCAACATCGAGAAAGGCTTCACATCCTTTTCTAACCATCTTTTACGCCTTAGGCGGATACTACATTAGATAAGTAGTTAGTCTTTCGCCCATCACTACAACTTCCTTGTCATCAAAAGTTCTTAAGGACATTCTCTTAGCGGCACAATCCACATTTGCGGTACTTCACAAGCCAATCCATGCCTAAGATCAGGTCGAATTCTCCGAATGGTAATTCCATTAAATCGGTAGGAAGCTGTATCCCTTGAACTTTAGAGGCACTTCCTTAAAGAGTTTGTCTACAACTCATGCATCCTAGAGGACTAAATACGATCATCTTCCTAAATGCGATTTGAATTCACATGCAAAGTCCGAGATACTTCACTAGCGATATAGGAATGAGTTGACCTATATCTATCAAAGCAATAAAGGCAACCCGAAATCAAAAAGCGTGCCGTGATAACATCGGTGCGTCCTTTGTCTTCTTTGTGACGAACTACATACACCAAACCTGGTTGTCTCGCCTCAGATTTTCCACTGCCTCTGCCTGAAGTTCCGCGACCTCTACCGGAACCATTGCCCCTTCCATTGGGACCACGGCCTCTTATCGGTTCTTTGTCCTTACATCGACTTGATTAGCACCCGACTTCTTTGGGCGATTCTTCTCCGAGTTCATCGGACAATCCTTAATCATGTGATCCTTGAACCGCACTTGAAACATCCGCGATTTTCTTCGGCATTCTCCGAGTGCATTTTCCACATTGAGAACAAATGCGACTTTGCACTCCGTAGCGATCTGTTGACCTCGCGGTCCATCATTCCTTGATTTCTTACGAAAGTTTCAGACGACCACGAAGACCCAAAGCTTCTCTTATTCTTGCCACGACCTCTGTCCGGTTACATCTCTCGGTCAGTTTAGCCTCTTGACAATTCTTTCCCTTTCCACTAAGATTGCAAAATCTCTTTCACGGTGTGGGGCAATCATCACTCTTAGCTCATCTCTAAGTCCATCTTCAAATCGGCGCAATGTTCATATTAGTAGCCACTATCCCTCTAGCATAACGGCTAAGTCGCAAAAATTACACTTCATATTCACTATCGACTTGTTTCCTTGTACAGTTAGAAATGTCTTCCTCGAGTCGATGTAGCTAGCTCGACATATTTTCCTCAAATTTCACTTTAAAATACCCCCAATCCAGACGATCCACGAGGTACTTTCCTTGATAGTAAGCCACCACTGGTAGGCTTCATCACGAAGAAGTGAAGTAGCTCCTTTCAATATCTCTTCGTCAGTGCAGTCTATATCGTCCATGATCCTCTCATTGCCTCCAACCAATATTCAGCTACATTAGGAGCTACTCGGATACTCCTCTGAAAACCTCGGCTCCATTCGATCTAAGTCTCTCAACTCTGAGACTTAGAGATCCATTTCGAACTAGCTTACGCTACTCGTTCCAAAACTTCATGATGCGACTTGTGATCTGCGTCACCTCCTTCATTTTGTTCTTGGAAGTGCGCCCCAACAGTAGGTGGTGGAGCTTCATTCTCGGAACCTTGACCGGACCGAGGCTGGTTCAAAGCAGATCATCCTTCCTCTTCCATGTCCACGACGACCTCGTCCCTAGAGCTCATGTCTACTACGTATCTTATCTTTTTCTGAAAAGTCTTATGTATTAGAGTCTTTTCACTTCTTATTAAAAGAAAGTTTTATAAACAGATATTTAGTGGTTTTAGTAGTAGTATACAAACACCTAAGGTCCATGTCTCTAAAGTTTCCTTAGGCTTATCAAACATTCATATCATTTATCAAATAAAGGTACATACGATGGATCTGGTAGAGAATTCCAAGTGCCATGCTCTTATAAAACCATTTAACTTAAGAAAAACTTTCAAAAATCTTTTGGGCCAAATTTTGAAAAGCGTTGTGGGCTTCAAAACCCAAGTAGAGAGTTTAAAAGCGGGCTCGATACCAAGTTGAAACACCCCAAACCCGGCCCAAAAAGCCTAACCGGATTTGGTATGTTCCTCAAGTAAAACTTTAGCGGAAACATTATTTTTAGGAGGAATTAATAAAATCAAAAAGGAAACCAAACTTAAGAAAATTTCTTTGAAAACATTTATATAATAGTAACAAACACATTTTAAATGATTTATCGAAAAAAACTATTTAGATATTTGATAATTATTCATGGCAGAATTTAAAATAAATCCAAACACAAAATTAAAGATAATTTATAGTGGCCTTATTACATAAAATTGGCAAACCAAAAATAAAGTCTAAATAATAGAAATTAACTTAAAAAGTTCAAATAGGAAAATTTCCAAACGTCATTGTTTGAGCTTTGGCCACCTCAATTCCTTCTTGATTAGATCCATCGCTTTCTGAATTATCGAAAAGTTATCCCATAAAAAAATGGGTGAGTTATAAACTCAATGTATAACACACACATTAAAAAGCCCATTTATCAAATGCTTTTAAGCCCAAAACTTTCACATAAGGCCATAGGCCCATTTAACTCATATTTAGCCCAAAGGCCCAATTTAGTTCAAATTTAGCCCAAAGGCCCATTTCACTCAAATTTAGCCCAAAGGCCCATTTCAATGATCAAATAATAATCATACAATATTACATGGATATGCTTATGAAATGAAATGCAAGCTTGACCCAACCTAAATATCCATCCGCTACACACCCCGTACCAACCTTGACACAAGTGGGGATTACTAAATCGACCCTCCATCCGCTACACACCATCGAAGGCGATTCTTTGCGGTCAACATGCACATCGCCCTTATTGTGGCAAAGCCACCAAAAGCAGATGTGACCGAAGTCACGACCAAGTCAAATTTCAAATCGTGACCGAAGTCACCAGATTCACATCGTGACCGAAGTCACGGAGTCAATTATGTGACCGAAGTCACCGGAGCCAAATATGTGGCCAAAACCCCGAGTCAAATATCGTGACCGAAGTCACCAAATTCACATATGTGACCGAAGTCACGAAATGTGGTAAAACCACGAGTACTTCCTCCTTTATCAAATATACCCATATGCCCATGCACATACATATCAAATCGATTTTCATGCTATTTATCTACAAATCATAATATAGTCATGCTTATTTCATATTAATGCATATAGCAAAATAAGCGGAATATTGAGGTAACATACAAATTTTGTATACCAATGATTGGTATCGCAAACAAACATATTATCATATAATCACTTTTTAATAATATAAATCTATGGAAATTTTAATGTATGGTTACACACCTAGTAGCAGTGAGAACAATACCCTCTTGCTCGTCCACACCTAATTGATTAATACACTCGGTTAGTATAAACTATTGTTAGCAAAACTATACTTATAAGCGATGGATCTAAATCCTTACCCTCAGTTCATGAATAGCGGTTATTTGCGGTTTTCTCCACTAGATGGATCAAAACCGCCGATATTCCACCAACGTAAAGTGGTTCGGTTATGCGCACTACTTGAATAATCTATCCTCGTTAGTAGAAGGTCCACAATCGGGTGGAAAGTCTCTAACCCGAATCTTGCTCTTCGTTTGTAGTTCGATGGTAAAGGAATACCTCCTCTCTTCAAACACTTCGCATACGACCCTTTTCTTACCTATCTTGTTGATCTTAGATCGCCCTAAAATAACGTAGATTAGTGATCCATCTAAAGAAATTGATATTATCTAAAATAGTAGTCTTACCTTGATGATTGAATGGTCACTTAAAGGTTGTCTTCAACAAAGATCTTTGAAAAATCTTTTCAAAAGATTGACCTAGGAGAGAAATAAAAGATTATGATTTTAAGTTTGCTAAAAAAAGAATGATGAAAATAATTGATAGAATCTTACTTTGATCACTTGGAGGTTCGGCTTTGAAAAGAAGAAAAGAATATGATGATTCGGCCTTCACAAAAGAGAATAAAATGGTGGTTTCAATATGATGGTTTCGGTTTTGAAGGGAAAGAAGAAAGAGAATGAAAAGAGAAGGAAGTAAAGAGAAGAGGAGAAGGAAATGATAATGGTGATTTGGAAATGAGAGAAAGATAAGAGAAAATAAGATGAAAAGAAAAGAAAAGAGAATATGATCAAAGAGAAGGAGATTGACTATGGAACTTAGATGCATTGGCAGGAGGAGAGAAAATGAAGAAGAATAATGGTGCTTAATCTTTGTGGTTTTGGTTTCAAAATGAAAACTAAATGGGAGAAAGAAAGTTGTATTTGGTTCAAGCAATTGAGGCTAAATCAAAAGCGAAAATGTACCAAAATGTCTAAGGTACATTCGGCCAAAATGAAGAAAATTGGTCAAAAAGATGAAAGCTAAAACAAAAGAGAGTTTTTACCTAAACTCTATGGCAAATTCGGCTAGGAGAGAATTTTTGAAGAAAATGAGAAAATATGGACAAACAAAGACTTTTGGCTAACTTTTCCCCCCTAATGGCAAAGCACAAATTCGGCCACATCAATGCCAACATATCCCCATTTTTCCTCCTTGTTTCTTCCCTATCCACTCTTGATTTGCTATCAAAGAAATAAACCTCTCCCTTTAGCCTCCATGCCGTCTAGGTTCATGGTCAATTGACCATGAACACATCCCCAAAACATAGCCCAATATCAAGCCTTTGTCCCCTTCATCTTATCACCAACTTATCATTTCATGCCTTAAGTTTTTAACTTCCTTTTTCACATGGTCAACTAGCCAAAAATGGATGAAAGCTCATCCACTCTAGAATATTCTTGGCTGACACTTACAAGGAAGAAAACAAAAAAAATTAAAAATCTCCCTAATGTTAGCTAGGAGATTCGAACCTTACACCTTAAGCACACATCCATGCATCTTAACCACTTTGCCAATTACTTAACTTATGCTAGAACTTCTTATCATCAATTCTTAAGGCCTTATTAGCTTAGTTCTCTCTCTAATTAATAGAAATTAAAAGTTTAACAAAGCATTCACTTAATAAATGAAGCTCAAATAACTTCCAAAATTGCACTTAATAATGATTAAGCATGCAACATCATTCAATTATGTAAAATGCATAGCCCTAAATATCAGGATGTTACACACTCGGTGTGTAAATCCCTTATAACACAATCGACCTTAAGCCCACGAATATAGCATATTAAGAATGTATGCAATGCGACCCAACCCAGTTTAGCTCTCCTTCCAAACACGCCACTGTAATTCTTGACCACTGTGGTCCTAGACCACTTGTGACATTAGTCACTCGTGACAATAGTCAATTAAATATATATATCCATGGGGCCAATCCACTGTGGTACTTGACCACCATGACGATCTCTGATAAATTACATATAAGTGGGGCTAACCCACTGTGGTACTTGACCACCGAGATAAGTCACTAATTAAATCAATCATGGTTTTAACCACCGTGGTACTTAGACCACTCGGGACAATAGTCACTCATTCTCCCTTCACTTTTAATCAATCTCGAGCCTATGCTCTTCACTTTCTGCATAATATGTATGCAACCAATATCACAGTGTATATCAGATCATATTCCATACATGCAAACATCAAAATATACATACATACATATTAACAACATTATCATTATCGAGAACTTACTTGGCGTCTCCAACCTTACCCATAAATGCATTTCGCTTATCACATCATCCATTTCAGCTTTCAGCCTTGATAGTTAATAACAAAACAATAAAGAAGGTGTGTGAGTAATACACACTTGATAACACGTAACACTAGGTTTTTTACGTCGACACTTTCGCTAGCAGGGATGACAACTATCTGCCTATCCCAAACAGACGTCGGCTCTCTACCATAGCCTGGCAGAAAATCTCAAACCACCGACACTGCACGCTTCTTAAACTTAGGAGCCGAAACTAGGGGTTCGCTCCCTTCCTTAGATTGACAAGCCTTCGCATCTATGGAGAATCTTGATTAGTACATAGGGAGAAGTGTAGATTGACTAATAATAGAATCAGTTAAGGCATAACACATATGATAGGAATAAGTTGACCAAGAAATCACAAGTTAACCCCTTAACTTACTAATCCAAAATGGAGTGATCCGATTCGACAATCATAGACCCTTCAGCTTTGAACTACAACCCCTTGGCTAATGGAGATTCTCAGAGTAAACATCCCAAACAAGAGAAGAGAAAAAGAAAGAAGGGTTAACCAAAATATAACGCCTTGCTACAAGCCATTCGGCTTTGGCCACACAAAATTGAAAGAAAGAAAAGAAAAGGAAAAAGAATCGCTTCTTACCTTCAGCAACAAAACCCGATTGATAAACTTCCGGCCAAGATCCCTAACCCATTATTTCGCGATGTTCAACTTGAACAACAGAGTGAAAAAACCAGATTTAGCTGTTAACAAAGTAGATTTGGCTTTCTTTTGAAAAGAAAGGATGGAGAGATAGATTATGAGAAAATGATGGAGAACCTTACCTTACACAACAGAGATGCCGATTGCCACACGAAATGGTTCGGAAATGAAGAAAGGGATAGAACGAATGCAAGGGAAAGAAGATGAAAATCAGATTTTGGCCTGTAGGAGAAGAAGTAGAGGAGAATGATGACACACAAAGTTTCAGTTGGGGAGATTTAAAAGAATGAATAAAGGTGAATAAGGAATTCGACAGAGGAAATGGCTTCAATGAGTTTTGGCTAGAGATGAAGGAATAGAGAGGGAATTAAAATGAAAAGATGCAAAGATGAAGAGTAAAGTCTAGAGAGATTCGGCTATGAAGGAAAGCAATTAGCAATTGGAAGGAAAAAGAAATAAAGCAGGCACCAACACCAATATGATATTTGGCTAGCACCTAGAGAATGCAAGAGAAGAAAAGAAGCAATGGTGTTTCAGTTTTGGTTAGAAGGAAAATGAAGCAAAAGTTCACCAATGCAAAAGAGAAAGGGAGTGTTTCTAAAATCAATTTTTGCTAACACAATACTCAAGATGACCTTAGAGGAAAACGGCACAATATGACAACCCTAAGACCAATTGAACCACATCAAAAAGAAAAGCCAAGTGCACTAGCCTTAAGAATTTTGGCACACCCCCTAGCTTAGCACCAAACCGATTCTTTCCCCCTCTCCAAGCTTCTCACAATCGGCCAACACCTTCCACTATCACCCAAATCCCCCAATTTGCTCCTTAACTCACTCTCCATCACCCGTTTAAAATAGTTTGACCATTTCAAACCCCCTCAACTCCTCATGGCCACTGGTTCAACTCCTTTGACTCATTCCACCAACAACCTTGAAGAGCCCTTGCCGAATCTACCACTCTAGCTCCTAAGCGCAAAAATTAAGTTCCATAGTGATGCTTGTGGGATTCGAACCTCCTCTCTGCTGTAACCCCCTTGTGACGCCACTTCCCTACACTCTAAGTGGAGTCTCCTTGCCACCTTACCACCTCTTCTCTTGTGTTAACAAAACACGATTAATTACCCTTAGGGCCAACCTCAGCTAACTCTCTCCTAAAGTGCCTAAAAATAAAATTTTCACCAAGGCTCAAGCTTAACCCCGAGCCTTTCAGGGACCCCCAAACACACCAAAATGACAAATAAAACATGCCAACACACAGCAACACACAATAATGCAGAGCCCTTAGTTCTAGGATGTTACAGCCAAATCGTATGCTATCCGAGCTCGTGAGGAAGCTTCATCACCTGATGTCATAATAGGTACTTTTATACTTCATGATACTTTTGAGATTGCTTTGATAGACCCTGGTTCTATGTATTCGTATATATGCATGAATTTAGTTTATAGTAAGACTTTTCCTGTAGACTCTACTGAGTTTACTTTAAAAGAATCGAACCGCTTAGGTAAAAGTTTCCTTATTGACAAAGTATGCAAGAACTACCCGCTAATATTTTGAGATAATTGTTTCCCTGCTGATTTGATGCTTCTTCCATTTGATGAATTCGATTTTATTCTGGGTATGGATTGGTTGTCTTTGTATGATGCTATTGTGAACTGCAAAAGAAAGACTATAGATTTGAGATGTCTGAATAATGAAATTGTACAGGTTGAGTCTAATTATTTGAGTGGATTTCCTGCTGTGATATCAGTTTTGAAAGCTCAAAGTTATGTGAAAAAGGGGTATGAGTCATATTTCGCTTATGTGATTGATTCGAAAGTGTCTAAGAAAAAGGTTGAGTCAGTACCTATTGTTTGTGAATTTTCTGATGTGTTCCTTGAAGAGTTATCGGGTTTACCTCCAATTTTTGAAGTTGAGTTTGGTATTGAATTGATGCCCGATACTACACCTATTTCAATAGCTCCGTAAAGAATGGCACTAACATAGTTGAAAGAGTTAAAGTCGCAGTTGCAAGAGTTGACCGATAGAGGGTTTGCTAGACTGAGTTTCTCACCATTGGGTGGTCTTGTTCTGTTTGTGAAAAAGAAAGATGGCACGATGAGAATGTGCATTGATTACCTTCAGTTGAATAAAAGTTACCATAAAGAACAAATATCTGTTACCCAGAATTAACGACTTATTTGATCAGTTAAAAGGAGCTACTGTATTTTTAAAGATTGATCTGAGATCAGGATACTACCAATTGAGAGTTAAAGATTCAAACATTCCAAAGACTACTTTCAGAACGAGGTACGGGCACTATGAGTTTTTAGTTATGCCATTTGGACTAACCAATGCTCCTGCTGTTTTTATGGATCTGATGAACAAAATTTTATGACCATACTTAGATCAATTTGTTGTAGTATTCATAGATGATATATTGATTTATTCACGGAATGAAAATGAGCATGCTGAACACTTGAGGATTTTGTTGTAAACTCTATGGGAAAAGCAATTGTATGTGAAATTCAACAAATGTGAAATCTGGTTGCATGAGGTTAGTTTTCTGGGACACATTGTTTCAGCTTTTGGAATCCGAGTAGATCCAAGCAAGATTTCAGCTATTTTGAACTGGAAACCTTCGAGAAATGTATATGAAGTCCACCGTTTTCTAGGTTTAGCGGTTATTATCACAGATTTGTAAAAGGCTTTTCGACAATAGCTACTCTGTTGACAAGATTACTTCAAAAAGATGTTAGATTTGATTGGTTTGATAAATGTCGGAGAAGTTTCGATCAATTGAAAACTTTGTTAACAGAAGCTCTAGTGTTAGTACAACCAGAATCGGGCAAAGAATTTGTTGTATACAGTGATGCTTCGTTAAATGGACTAGGATTTGATGCAAGAAGGAAAAGTTGTAGCTTATGCCTCGAGACAATTGAAGGCTCATGAAAAGAATTATCTGACACATGACCTTGAATTAGCTGCGATTGTGTTTGCACTTAAGATTTGGCGCCACTATCTGTATGGTGAGAAATGTCATGTGTTTTAGATCATAAAAGTCTGAAATATCTTATGACCCAAAAAGACTAAAACCTGCGTCAAAGAAGATGGTTAAAACTGTTAAATGATTATGAGCTTGTGATAGATTATTATCCAAGAAAAGAAAACGTTGTTGCTGATGCTTTGAGTCAAAAATCATCAATTGCATTGCATGCCTTAAATGCTCAGTTAGATTTGTCTGATGATAGTTTTGTGATGGCTGAATTGAAAGTGAAATTGTTGTTTTTACAATAGATATGTGATGCTCAGAAGGTTGATAATGAATTATTATTGAAACGAGCTCAATGTGAATTGAATTCTGAATCTGAATTTTGTTTTGTTGATGATTGTTTGAGATTTTGAGATCGTATCTGTGTTCCAAGAAATATGGTGTTGATTTAATTGATTTTGAGTAAAACAAATAACAGTCGCATATCGATTCATCCGGGAAGTACAAAGATGTATCATGATCTGAAGCAACACTATTGGTGGTCTAGCATGAAGCGACACATTTCTGACTTTGTTTGAAAAGTTTAGTTTGTTAGCAAGTGAAAGATGAACATCAAGTTCCATCTGGTTTGCTACAACTGATTTTGATTCTTGAGTGGAAATGGGAAAGAGTAACGATGGACTTTGTTTTTGGATTGCCTCTAACTCTGAGAAAAAAGGATGCGATTTGGGTCATAGTTGACCAGTTGATGAAATCTACCCATTTTATTCCAGTAAGATCTGACTACTCGCTTGAAAGAATAGCTGAGCTTTATATTTATGAGATTGTGAGATTACATGGGGTGCCACTATCCATTGTGTCAGATAGAGATCCAAGATTTACATCGCGATTCTAGAATAAGTTGCAAGAAGCTTTAGGCACGAAATTGCATTTTAGTACAGCTTTTCATCCGCAAACAGTTGGTCAATCCTAGCGGACCATTCAGATTTTAGAGGATATGTTGCGATGCTGTATACTTGAGTTTATTGGTTCATGTGAACAGTATCTACCATTGATTGAATTTGCGTATAATAATAGTTTTCAGACGAGCATCAAAAATGGCACCTTATGAAGTTTTGTATGGACGTAAATGTCGTACACCTCTGTATTGGACTGAGATTAGTTAAAATAAGCTTCAGGGGGTTGACTTGATAAAAGATTCAGAGTAGAAAGTGAAATTGATCCGAGATTGTTTGAAAGCAGCATCTGATCGTCAAAAGTCTTATGCGGACTTAAAATGAAAAGCTATAGAATTTGAAATCGGTGACAAAGTATTTTTGAACGTGTCTCCGTGGAAGAAAGTGCATCGATTCAGACGTAAAGGCAAATTGAGACCGAGATTCATAGGACCATATGAGATCATAGAACGTGTTGGGCCTGTTGCATATAGATTAAAGTTGCCATCTGAGTTAGAAAAGATACATAATGTATTTCACGTTTCGATGCTCCGTAGATATAGATCTGATCCATCAGATGTGATTGCCCCATCTAAAATTGAAATCCGGTCTGATATGACATACAAAGAAGAACCAATCAGTATCTTAGCTCGTGAAGTGAAAGAATTGAGAACCAAGAGAATTTTGTTAGTAAAAGTATTATGGAATCGACACAGAATAGAAGAGGCTACATAGGAGCCTGAGGATTCAATGAGACAACAACATCCGACACTATTTAATGGTAAGATTTTCGGGGACGAAAATCCCTAAGGGGGAGAATTACAATAGTCTGGTTTATACCCTAGTTGGAACAGTTGTTTTGGGACCACAAATCTAAGTCTATATAATATTTTAATATTATTTCTGTGCTATTGATATGTGATTAAGCATGTGCTAAATTTTCGTAAGCTAATTTGTCTGTTTGTGTGTTTAATTTGACAAAAGGATGAAATTGCACTAAATGTGAAAGTTGCTTGCTAATTGTTAAAGTACCAATGTGTTGTGGCTTTCTAAAGTTGTGGCCTTAAGTGGAAAATAAACCATTATTTAGATAGTGGATGGTAAATGGCCTATTACACCCTTGTTTTTAATGATGCCAAATATCTTTTAAATGGCTAAGAAGGTAATTGTTTTATTGTCATAAAATTTATGAAACAAAAGATGAAAGTGTTCACCTTTATTATTTTTGTTTTGACCAAAACTAGTAAAAGAAAAAGAAAGAATAAGCTTGCTAAGGTTTGGCCATTTGAGGTTTTAAATTCAAGGTATGTTTTATTCGGTTTTCGATAATTTCTACGTTTTTGTAATCGTTGCTTTGAGAGATATCAAACCCATGTCTCAATTTAATGAATTGATAATGTTTGTGTGAGATGCCATTGATGATATGTTAAGCTTGTTGATGATTTTTGGTGTTAAATGAAAGATATGAGTTAGATGAACATACTTTGTTCTTGAAGTTTTGATGAATTTAGCTAAATAGGGCTAAATTGAGAAAATGGTAAATTGAAAGACTAAATTGTAAGTTTGATGAAAAATGTGGGCTTATATGTGATGTTTATGTATTCGGCTAAGCATGTGTATTTATGGATTTTGTGAATTTGATGTTTTAAGAAAATTGGACTAAATTAATAAAATGTGCAAATGTAAGGGCTAAATTGTAAATAGCCCAAAATACGTGTGTATGGATTGAATTGAATGAATTATTAAATAAAAGGATTAATTCTGAATATGTTTAGATCAAGAACTAAGGAAAACAGGCTTAGATCGCGGTAAAGCAAAAGTGACAGAGTAGTCGTTTTCATTCCGATAAACCGAACCCAAGGTAAGTCACTATGCAAATAAACGTATTTGTATTGAATTGAATATACCCACACGACTATCAAGGATAATGAATGCGTATGAGATGCTAAGTGAATGAATTCTGAGATAAGTCCGATATAGTGATTGAGTCTGAAAAGTTCACGTATGAACCTAGGAATATATAGGATTAGTTATGTCATGACATAGGTATCTGTTCTGTTTTATCATGTAAGACCACGTCTGGGACGTTGGCGTTGATTTGAAATTTCGTGTAAGACCCTGTTTGGGACAGTGGCATCAATATCTGAATATGAGTAAGACCCTGTCTAGGATAGTGGCATCAATATCTGAATACGAGTAAGACCCTGTCTGGGACAGTGGCATCGACATCCGACTATACGTAAGACCACGTCTGGGACGTTGGCATTGTACGACTATTTCGAGCTTACTGAGCATCCTACTAGGTTCCTATTGGTTCAACGGGCAACTCTATGTTATGAGTTATAAATTCGAGCTATGAACAATTACGTGATTATAAATCCATTTCAAGTACGTTGATTATGCACTGATCGTGTATACAAGGTAAGTATCCATGTGATGTTACAATGATATCATGTATATTGAATGGATGATGTGGTAAGTAAGTTTGGCTAGATGAGTGATGTGATTATATGATTCTTGAATTGTGAGAATGGCTAATGTGATCAAAAGTATATGAACCAAAGCATATATGTGATAGTTTATTAAGTAATTTATATGTTCCAATCTATTTATTTGCAAATATGCCTTCCATGTCAAGTTTTTTTTTTTGTATATTGACTTACTAAGCTTTGTAAAGCTTACTCTGTGTGTATGTTTCTCTGCTTTATAGGTCATCAAAGCTACTGAAGGCTCGGGACCATCAAGGATCATCATCACACTACTAAACATATTTTGGTACCCTTTTAAAAATGTATATAGTTGAATATGGAATGTATAGGCTAGTTATGTGTATATGTTTATGAAGTGAACTTAGCCATGTAATTTTGGCAATTTTTGAGTTGATAAATGCTTGATTGAACGTGCTATATGACACAAATTTTGGTATGGTTTGGAGTATAATGAATGGGCAAGTTATGAGTAAGCAAATGAATGAAGAAATGCTTTGGTTATATATATATGTTTTGTCTTGAAAGTTGGCATAAATGAATTGGATATGTAATGTATAAATTGAATGGTCAATTTGGTATGTTTTCGGTAACCATATATGCATGATTTGTATTGGTACACTTTGCTTGTAGGTGTGACCCAAATGGGTGGTATTTTTGTCTTGCAAATGACCTATAATGTCACACGGTCATGGCACACAGGGCATGCCCAGCAACCATGGGGTAAAATCAGTAGCTAGCATCAAGAGTCCACGATCATGGCACGGACGTGCCTAAAGGTCGTGTGAGAAATGGTAGTATACGACCTTGTAGGACACGACCTTAGCACACGGGCGTCCTTGGTAGCCGTGTTGGTTTTGGTAGTATACAAACACGGAAGGACACACGACTGTGTCAAGTAGTCGTGGGTGAGGCACGGCCTACCCCCATGGGCGTGTATCCCCTGTATTTTATAAAAGCTTTAACTTATCATGAAATTTTATATGTATTACAGTTTAGTCCCGACTCAATTTATAAGCATGTTTAGGGTCTCAGTGACTCAAATTAAGGGACATTATACTTGAGAATGATGAATGAATGTATGAAATTTCTGTAAATGTTTTCGATCTGTCTGGTAATGCCTCTAACCCTAGCCCGGCATCGGATATGGGTTAGGGTTGTTATAGCCGGGACATTTTCATTGTGGCTTGGAATCGACATCGATTCAGCAACATCCTTTCAACATTTTGAGTAAAAAAGGTATATTTTCAACCCTATTTCAACCTGCTTCGTTCCTCGTACATGGGTCATTGGCTGTGGATTGCCGAAATAATTTTTTCGCTGCGCCATAGAGTGTACCGACGATCCGAACAATCAAGAATCTTCCCAATCCCACAATAGCATAGGGAGTAAGAAATTTCTTATGGCATGATGGGTTTAATAGACGATTCATAAAAGAATTTGCTCATATATCTAAACCATTGAATCAACTACTTTAGAAGGAATAAAGTTTCATATTTGATCAAGACTATATTAAAGCTTTCAAGGTAATAAAAGAAAAACTTATTTTGACCCCTATTATTATTACTCATGATTGGTCAAAATCTTTTATTATAATGTGTGATGCTAGTGATTATGTTGTAGGGGTAGTACTAAGACAAAAAGAAACAATATATTTTATGCTATTCTTTATGAAAGTAAGACACTTAACTCAACATAGTGTAATTACACTACTATAGAAAAAGAAATGCTTGCCATCGTATTTGTTTGTGTACAATTTCACTTTGATTTAATGGCAAATAGAATTTATGACTAAACTAACCACTCAACATTGAAATCTGTTATGAAAATGAAAGAGACAAAAGCTAGATTAATGAGGTGAGTTTTATTGCTTCAAGAATTTGATTAGTGGATAATGGATAGGAAAGGAACAAAAATCAAATTGCAGATCACTTGTCTAGGATAGAAAATGAAATAGAGGAGAAAAATTCTAAAGAAATCAAAGAAACCTTCATTGATGAGTAATTATTCCGGGTATACATATAGCATGTAGAGTATAGGTATAATAAGACACCCTGGTATGCAAATTATGTGAATTACATTGCCAAAGGGTTTTTTCTGATTAAGGCATCGTGGCAACAAAAGAACAAAATCATGCATGAGTCAATAAATTATATTTTGAAAGATCCGTATGTATTTTGATAATGCACAGATCAATTAGTAAGACAATGTGTTGCTGAAAAAATAAACAATATCTTACAAGGCTGCCATACCTCACCATATGGTGGACACTTCGGAGGAAAAAGAACTGCTCAAAAGATATTGCATTTAGGATTTTATTGCCCAACTATGAATAAAGATGCTTATGAACTTGTGCAGGGATGCGATAGATGTTAAAGGATAGAAAGTATATAAAAAAACACACAAACAGGTATTCTTGAAGTAAAGGTATTTGATGTTTGGGGGATTAATTTTGTGGGGCCCTTCCCAAGTTCTTTTGGAATAGGTATATTTTGTTACTTGTCGACTACATTTCTAAATGGGTTGAAGTGATAGCCTTACCTAAAAATGACACAAAATCAGTAGTTCAATTCTTAATGAAAATCATTTTCACCAAATTTGGAACACCTTGAGCTTTTGTTAGTGATGAAGGATCTCACTTCTGCAACAAGCAGTTTGGGGTAGCTTTAGCTAAATATAGTGTGAGACACCGAATGACCACAACATACCATCCACACGCTAATGGCCAAGCAGAGATGTCTAACCGAGAGATTAAGTAGATTATGGAAAAGAAGTCAACTCAAATAGGAAAGATTAGGAAACAAGTTTAGATGATGTTGTAACACCCGTAACTCGTATTTGTCACTAGAACAGGTTACGGAGCATTACCAAAGATTACAGAACAAATAGACATAAATTTTAACATTTCAGAAAACATCAATATTCATATTAAAAATCAAACAAAATCATTCATATTGTCCCGTATATAAGCCCTCGAGGCCCAAAATATACATTAGAAACAATTAAGGACTAAATTAGAAACTCAGAGATTTTTGGGGAAACATTGAAAATTTCAAAGCTATAGGGGCCACACTGTAACACCCCAAACCCGACCTAGAAGTTAGGCCCAAATCTGGCATGTCACATGGAAGTGTTTTTTGAAAACCATGTTTTCATGAAAAACCCTTTTTCAGTGTAAAACGTCCAACCGTTTAAAACCCGTGTTTAATAGACTAGTAGTTTGTAATTAAAAGAAGTACCAAATAAGAGTAAAAAAAAATCCCAATGGTCTTATTACAAAAATTTATTAACCCAATAATTAAAATAACGTAAAAATAGAGTTGCTAAGTTCAGCTTTAAAATATGTCGGTCGTATGGCCACCTCTGAGTCCCTTGCAGCTCCAAATCCTATATGACTGGAGATTACCTGCACAGTTAAGGAAAATTGGGTGAGTTACAAGAACTCAGTGTGTAACCCCTGATACGGTCACAGTTTAGACCCGAGCCCATACGGTATCAGTTTGGGCCTAAGCCCTATTTGAAAATGGTCTGGGCCTAAGCCATACTCGGTAACAATCTGGGCCTAAGGCCCAATATCATATCAATGCAATGGACATGTAACCCAACCCATACCAACCAATCTCTCCATGTGGGGACCATGTCGACCCACCCAGCCAAACTCTCCAATGGTGCAGACTTGCTGGTAATAACGGTATATGTGGTTGAGCCACTAAAATAAGAATATGTGGCAGTGCCACTATAACTGTGTGTGGCGATGCCACTATAACGATGTGTGGTGATGCCACCATAACGGTACTTCCTCCAAATCAGCAACCCAACCCAATGCATTATGTTATGTATGCAGTGTGTTACGATCATAAACAAATATATAACGATCACATAAACAACATTTAAACTACCACTAAGGGTATAACGATTATTTCGTCATTTAGACGTAAACAGTAATTTCACCCCTTCGGGTATTTTGATAATTTTACCCATCGAAGGCATTTCGGTAACTTACCCTCTAAGGGTATTTTGGTAATTTATCCACTAAGGATATTTCGATAATTTACCCCTCGAACGGCCTTTCTAGAGGCCCACTATTGCCTCGAGTGACACAGGTTCCATTTTGGTCCAAACGGTGCAATTGGGCCTACAGTCCAATATCGGCCCAAATAGGCCCACACGCTCGTGTGGCCCATTTAGCTCATTTTTGGTCTCGGTTCTGTAGACTTTGCAGTCACATCAATCATCTGGTAATTACCATAGATTTCGCTCATGTGGGCCTATTAACCCATTGGGCCCACTTAGCTCGCTCTGGCTCAACAAGGCCCATTATAGCCTCAGTCCCACGAAAGAGAGTTCGTGACACTCCCAACAATCTATCGCCAACACTAGTGGCTCTGTTTATCACTACGAACGCTCGCATTCTCGAGTGATCTCAGATGCCGATATTTTAGCTTTTCAAGGTTTCACTCTTAGCTGATTCACAAAACATCGTGTTAACAGAATAAACAGAGGTGTGAGATTACACACCTTATCACGTAGAGTACTAAATAATCACAAGCGCCTTCACCTATACAAAACATAACACCCATTTAACTCAATTAGCAAAAGAATTGGGAGATCTCTACTCCAAACACTTAACCATGAGATTTACTATCACTTACCTTCACTAGAACGATCAATTGTGATTTGCCTAGTTAAACCAAAGTTTGATGCCCACGCCCTTCCACATCGAGGCAAAAAGTCTCGAACCGCTGATAGCCTACGCCACTTAAACTTGGGAGTGGAGGTTATGTGCACAATCTCGGCTGGCACCTTTGCCACCCCCTATGGCTAGAATCCCCTTTGCTCATAAAGAACACGATCTTATAGAACCGTAGTCAACACAAATGCTTAAACCACAACCATAAAGTAACCAATCACCCTAACAGGAAGAAACGAGGTAATGGTCCGATTGGGCCTAAGGCCCATTCTCAACCCACATGAGCCCACACGCTCGTATGGCCCATTTGGCCCAAATCTAGCCACAGATATGAGATTTATATTGACTAGTCCAATATTTACTACACAATCATACAACTTATCCGATTGGGCCCACGGGCCTATTGGCCCCACATGGCTCCTTTCGGCCCATCGTGGCCAAAATAGCCTAAACCCACAAGAACACTCATGATGGCCTCAACTATCATGTCGAAGCTCCCACATGTGCGCTCCCACGCTCGTGTGGCTACCATCGTCGTGTGACCGGTATTTCGGCATTTGCCGCTCTACAGCTAGAGTAGTGCGAAATACACACCTGATAGGAATCTAAAGCTAATCCGCGCTCCGAACACTCTAATACCCAAATGCCAACCAAGGTATACTTACTCTCCTCATAGATTGTTCTATTTAAAGGTTGCTTCTCGCCTTCCTTCATGCTAGCTTCTCGATGTGGGATCCCTCCTTCAGCAGAGTTTAATTCCATCACAACCACCTGTCACCCCAACTTAGAAAAATAAATATCCCTTTTTTCTTGTAATGGGACTCGAACCCTTGCCCTCTCCTATGCTCTAGATGCTACATGCCACCACAACACAAGCTCCTTTTTGTGAGTTACAACATGCGCAACTAAATATAAACCTATGGGTCAAAGTCTAAGTTCATTTAAAAAAAGATCAAAATAAATTACAAGCACCAAGACTTGAACCTTGGACCCCTTGCTTCCTCTATGACGTCACTTCCTTGTCTCCCATGTGGCATCATTTGCCACTAGACCACCACTCCTTTTGTGTCTTATTTTACCCCAATTTATTCTTAAAGCCTACTTACTTACTCCCAGGGTTTTATTCACCTAAAACCAAAATTTTTCCTAAAGCCCAAGTTTGATCTCGGGACTTCATGGAAGCCCCCGAACCTTCCAAAATCACTCACCTAATAGATCTACCTTGCATTAGTGTCGATCTCTTATTCTTAAAAATTTTAAATGCTCCTACGCCAAAGGCCCAATAGGCCCAATTCTACTAGGCCCAAATTTGGGGCGTTACACACGCGGCTTCATGGCCAGCCTTGTGACTCACATGGACAAGAGACACGCCCATGCCTTAGGCTGTGTGGGCATTCAAAATAGGGACACATGGCCGTGTACCAGCTCGTGTTCGTGCCCGTGTAACTCACTTACTTGGTCACATGACCAAGCCACACGCCCATGTGCTAGGCAGTGCACCTCTTGAAGTAACCTCACACGCCCGTCTGCCAGGCCGTGTGCTAGGTTGTGTGACAGTCTGACTTGCAACCCTTTGAAAGCTACAGGGGAGACACGACTGTGTCACCTGGCTGTGTGTCACACATGGCTGAGACACATGCTCATGTGGACGAAAATAGGCCATTTTCAAGCCATTGTTTTCACTCAAACTAGCATGCACCTGTAACCAAAATGAAATTATGCACATACTTTAATAAGGCACCAAAATCAATCATAAATAAGTCATGTACATATGACATAACATCATAAAACCAATATTCCCTTAGGCACCTCAAATGACAATATATAAACATGTTTAACCATGTATTCAAATTTCCCAAAATGACTAACTAACTTTCAACTAAACTTGCATCAATTCAAACCATTCAATTAACTTACCAAAGCATATCAAATGGCACAAAATATGCCATTCATTCACCAACATCAATAGGCATATATAAATATCTTTCGTAACAAGATACCAAACATAACAAGATATAAGGCTTATACAAAATGCGTATTCATCTATCACAATTCAAACTTATTATTTAGATGCCATAAACTAATCTTATATCAACATCAAAATGCAAAATCACAAGCCAAACCAATTGCCTATTCCATAACTAAAACAAATGACCAACATTAGCCAAAATACCTATACATGTCATTACAACCAAAATTAAACATCCGAGAGTACTGAAAGATTCGATAGATAGTGCGATAGATCTCCGATGACTTTTCCAACCTAAACAAGCTTCTGACAACTACTAAACACAGAAAATTAACACAAAGTAAGCATGTCATGCTTAGTAAGTTTGTTACACACATATAGTCTAACCTTTCCAATACAATATACAACCACAAAGCATGTAAACCTAATCCAACTTGAGAATAACTAATTCAACAACTTATTTATGTGCACTTATACTCTTAACTTTCACAAGGTATGTAACACCCCTTACCCGTATCTGACGTCGGGGTAAGGTACGAGGCATTACCGGACTTATTCACAAGCAACATTCAAAACCAAGATAGGAATTTTGACTCAAATTTAAAAAAAAATCAAATACATTCATATTATCCCTAAAACGAGCCTACGAGGCCTAAAACATGCATTGAAAGTGGTTCGGGACTAAATCGAGAACTTTGAACACTTTTGGAAAACTTAAAAAAATTTTCATGAAAAAGGGGTCACATGCCCGTGTGGGTTTGGGACACGCCCGTATGACCACAAGACACGCCCGTGCTTCAGGCCATGTTCAATTTAGGGAGCTTTCTATTTATGACATCATCATCAAATTGAGGTCACAAGCTTGTGTGCTTAGGCTGTGTGATAGATTAAATTTTCACAATGTTTCATAAAATACGTGTAGACTTCACATGACCAGGGCACACGTGTTCGAGGCCGTGCCATCCACACAGCTAAGACACATGCCTATGTCTCTGCCCATATCCTCATTACTGAGCATTCTGTTTTGCAACAATTAAGGTGTAAGGGACACACGGCTGAAACACATGCCTGTGGGGTAGATTATTTGTCACACATGGCCTAGACACACGTCTGTGTGTCTACCCGTAAGGACAAATATAAGGCTATTTACCAAGCTTCTTTTCTACCCTTCCATGCACCAACCTACACAATAAAACATAGCACCAATCTAAGCATATACTTTCAACCCAATCAGCCACATACAAGGCATCCACATATCATTTACATGCTATCATTTATCACATAAAAACATCACATACTTAGCATCTCAAACCATGTAGTTTTCCACATTCATGAAAACATCATCATATGTATATATACCTAACCAATATTAGATAATATCAAATGGCCATTTACAAAATGAATTATCAACTATTGAAGCCAACACATATGGCCAAATCAATTATGACACATAAAAAAAGACCAAGTCCCTAGACATGCCATAACTTAAAATAATGTAATCATGTAACATCCTAAAATTAGAGGTCTGGCATTTTGCACTATTCCATGTGTTGGGCTAGCTTGGCTTGTTATTTGGCTGTGTTTGGGGGTCCTAGGGAGGCTCGGGTTTGAGCCCAAGCCCTGGGAAAATTTTGGTGTTTGGGCACTTTAGGGAGTGGCCTGTGGGAAGCAAGGCTTAAGGGAAATTTTTGGTGTTGTGCTAACACAAGAGAGCCTGTGGTGGAGTGGTGGTGGCATCAATAGAGAAGCAAAGGAGGTGGGGTTCAAATCCCACATGCAACATACTGGAGTTTTATTTTGTGCTCAAGGAGGAGAAAAGGTGGAGTTGGAGTAGAACTCTACATGGTGGATGGGAGACTTGGTCAAATTGTTTGAATGGGAGGTGGAGAGAAAATGTAGGAGGGAATTAGGGAGGAAATCGTGGGGGTGTTGGTGTGGAAGTGGTTGGCCAAATGAAGAGTGTGGGGGGTGAAATTTCGTTTAGAGGTTAGTGTAATTCGGCATTGGGTAGGTAACAAGAAAGAAAATCGAAACCTTTTGTGTGTGTGCTGAAATTATTAAGCATTTTTACTTTACATTTGTGTATTTTGGAGCATTCTTTTCTTCTCATTTCGGGTCTCTTGTTGTATTTTTCTTTGCCGAAACCTTAACCCTTTTAGTGACTTCTTCTCATTTATTTTTCGTTTTAAACACTTTTCCTTTCATTGGTAGTCACCAAACACCTGTAGCCGAATCCCTCTCTGACCTATTTTTATTCAATTAGCCGAATCTCGTCAACACCTGTTCTTCACCTTGTGTTCCTTAAGTAGTAAGTCTCTATTTGCATATTATTTCTTCTTCTTTTGTCATCATCTTTCTTTCTTGGACCGAATGCCATACTCTCACGGTTTTATTCTTTTTCCCTCTCTACTCAGCCAAGTCGAACTTCCTCTTAGGGTATAGCCCAATTTTTCTTTAGCAAACATCGGGCTTAGGCTATCAACGTTAGGCTTGGGTAAAGGTTAAGTTTTCAACTACCTTTTTATTGTGATGCTAAGGTATTTATGTGAACCTTTTTGGGGAGTTAGCTTCTGTCTCTTTCTTTATTGTAGGATGGCCAAATGTTGCTTTGGTGCTAACGTCTTTGGTGTATCAACTACTCTCTTTTAGGATCGTGTGGTGGTAGCCAGAAGGCAAGGCTGAATATTGGGACTCTGTAAGGGGAGATCACGTTTGTGGTAAGTGATTCTAGTGAGGTAATACTTTTGGACTTATGAAATCTTTTGAGAAGTCGAGACTAACCTTTGACCGGTATTATTCTAAGGTCAACGAAGAGTGGTTTTCTACTAGTCCAAAACAGGTGTGTAATCTCACAACCCTCCGAATGCATGCTTGTGATGTTCTGTGAAACGGCCAAAAGCCAAAAGTTGAATAGCCGAAAAGCCGGCAACTGAGACCACTCAAGTGTGCGAGTGCTCGTAGTGGTAAATCGAGATACGAATCATGACGTTAAGCCATTGAGAGTGTCACGAACACTCTCGCGATACTGAGGCTGTAACGGGCCAAAACAGGCCAAAAGGGCCCAACGAGCTATCCGAGTCACTTGGGCAAAACTGTTGGAAAACTAGCAAATGATAGGCCCGAATGTGAAATCTGCAAATCTAAAACTAAAACCATTCGTTTTAGGCCGCACAAGCGTGTAGGCCCGTTTAGGCCTAAAATGGATTTTAGGCCCAATAGTTTCGTAGAGAACCAGAAAGGGTTTCGTGTCACTCGAGGCGACAGTATGCCTCCGAAAAGGCCGTTAAGGGTAAAATTAGTAAAACACCCTTGGAAGGGTAAATTATCAAAATACCCTTAGAGGGTAAAATTACTGAAATACCCTTGAAAGGGTAAATTATCGAAATACCCTTAGAAGGGTAAATTACCGAAAAACCCTAAAGGGTAAAATTGCTAAAATACCCTTAGAAGGGTAAATTACTGAAATACCCCTGGAGGGTAAATGACCATTATACCCTTAGTGTAGTTTAAGTGATATGTGTGTGATATTTATATGATTGATTATGATTGTGACATACTGCATACACAAAAAATTTATGTCACAACATCATGCATTGGGTTGGGTTTGATGATCAGAGGAAGTATATTCTGGTGGCTCTGCTACATATTCTGGTAGCTCACATATTTTGGTGGCTCTGCCACAATCGATATAGTGGCTATGCCATGTATATTCTATTATTCTGGTGGCTTCATCACAAATTCTGTGATTAGCAGCTTGTCTGCCTTATTGGTGTGTAGCAGATGGGTGGGTCGATTTAGAAATCCCTGCAGGTGTGTTGGGCTGGTACGGGTGGTGTGTAGCGGATGGATTACTAGGTTGGGCTATATACTCAGGTTGCATTATCATGTTTATAGGGCTAAGGCCTATATTTTTACCGAATAGGGCTTCGGCCCAGTCTACTTCTACATGGGCTTCGACCCAGTTTGCTTCTGTATGGGCTTCGGCCCATTCTGTTTCTGTTTGGGCTCGAGCCCAGTTAATGGTCGATTAGGGGATTACACACTGAGTTCTCGTAACTCACCCCCTTCTTTAACCTTGCAGGTGATCCCCAGCGTTAAGGATTTGGAGCTGAGAACTATGTGGTGGCCATACATCGGAGTACTTCTCCCAAACTTTAGTAAATTTCCGTTTTACTTTATTTTGAGATTTATTTTAATTTGGGTTTAATATTTTGTAATGAGGCCATTGGACTTTAATTTTCCTTTTAAGATTTCATTTCAGTTATTGTCAAACTATAAACGATTAAACTCTAGATTTTCTCAAAACGACAATAACAGTTTTCCAAATATCACATTTTCGCAATTCACTGAATCTAATTTCTATTATAAACAAAGTTTTTTTGAAATAATAATAATAACGTTTTTACAAGAAAACCATAAAAAAGTTTGAATTTCACAAACAAAAAAGCTCAAACTTTTCAAAAAGAAAATGAACTTTTTAACGAACGCGCAAGTTTTTATACAACCCTTCTATGTGACATGCCAGGTCCAGTCATAACGTCTAGGCTAGGTTTGGGGTGTTACAAATAATAAGTACCCAAAATGATAATTTGATAGTGTGAATGGATCACAGATTATCTTCGATCCCCGAGCTAGCTTGGTGACACTATGAGACAAGAGAAAAAAAAAAGGGAGTAAGCTTTAAAGCTTAGTAAGTTCTTATGCAAATAATAATCATCATACACACTTTAACATATATTTAACATAAATTAAATTAACATAAATGTCATTGTGAATTAATAATCATGCTTAGCATAGATGTTATTAAAATCTTAACATCATAGCTTACTCAATCAAACCAATCCGTGGTTTCATCACATATCGAGCTCATTAAGCATGAGATTTATGTACATACCTGTACCAACTTGTAACTTACCATAATCTTTCACATCGTACCATAGTCTTTCACAACATAAACTTTGTCGTTAAGTTTCCCATTGAACCACTTAGAACACTAAAGGATACTCAGGAAATATCACACACATAGTACTATACCAATGCCATATCCCAGATATGGTCTTCCATGGGATCTCATATCGATGCCAATAGCCCAGCTATGGTCTTACACAAAATCTCATATCGATGCCATATCCCAGATATGGTCTTACACATAATCTCAACTAACCCTAATGTCATGACATTTGTATCCTAACTATTCCTAATGTTCAATCGGGATTTTTCTCTTGCTTGTCAAACTTTGTCGAATTCATTCAAAGAGTAAATCACAATCCATACAATAATAACACAATTAAAGTGTAAATAATAATGCATTATTTACATACGAACTTACCCGGTACAAAAATAGTGGGAATGGGACCTAATCGTTAAATACTTTATTTTTCCCCCGATCTAGGTTCGTACCTCATTTCTTTTTATCTATAATAGAAAATTAGCTCATTTATTATTCACATTATTCAATTTAATCCAAAAATCACATTATGGCAAAATTACATTTTTACCTCTAAACTTTGACATATTTATATTTTTACCCCTAGGCTCAAAAAATGAAATTTCTTTAATTCCCAAGCCTATTATATCCTCTTTTATACTTATAGTAGTCCACATTTTTCATTTAATCACACTTTGACACGCATTTTATAATCTTTTTTACAAATAGGTCCTTTTGACATTTTCATCAAAAACCACCTAGCAAAAGTTGTTTATCACACATCAAACATGCATAATCAACCATTAGACATAAAAATACACAAATATCCAACATGGGTCAAACCCTAGACCTTGATATTTCGTTAAGTTAATGGTAGAAATAGATAGATCGGATGATAATGGCTTCAAAAACATAAAGAGCATTCAAAATGGGGCTACGATGTACTTACAATCAAGCTTAAAAGATGACAAAACCCTAGCTATGGTGTTATCCCAAGTTTCAGCCAAGGTTGAAGAAAAATGAGCAAATTATGGCTTTATTTTCCCTTTTTATTCTTTAATTTACCAAATGACCAAAATGCCCTTCACTTAAAACTTTGAAAATTTATCTTACCATGTCCATTTTTTCCACTAATTTATCCAATGGTCTAATTACTAACTAAGAACCTTCAATTTAAAATTTCATAGCAATTAGACACCTCGAGCATGTAGAACTCAACTTTTGCGCTTTTTACAATTTAGTCCTTTTGACTAAATTGAGTGCCCAAACGTAAAAAATTTCGAACAAAATTTTCACGAAATCATTCCATGAAACTGTAGACCATAAAAATATAATAAAAATGAACTTTACTACATCAAATTTGTGGTCCCAAAACCACTAAACCGACTAGGCCCAAAATCGGGCTTTTACAAGGTACGCATTACTTA
Source organism: Gossypium rotundifolium (assembly GCA_025506655.1). Taxonomy (NCBI): domain Eukaryota; kingdom Viridiplantae; phylum Streptophyta; class Magnoliopsida; order Malvales; family Malvaceae; genus Gossypium; species Gossypium rotundifolium. The sequence continues at coordinate 57,499,922 of CP106723.1, read as the reverse complement.
CCTTTCATCAAACTAATGTAATTTAGATTGAAAACTCTTACCAAAGTTAACACGAGGTAATAATACGATGGTTAAACCATACCTTTTCGTAATTTGATAACCAAAGTTATCCATTTTCATAGTTCGACAGCCTAAGCAATCCCTTTTCATAATTTGATGGTCGTCATCATCCCTTTTCATTGGTCGATGGTCGTCACCATCCCTTTTCATAATCTGATAGTGAAGCTATCCCTTTTCATAAATTGATAGTTGAAGCCATCCCTTTCCATTGTTTGATGGTCGTTACCATCCCCTTTCATTGTTGATGGTCATCACTATCCCTTTTCATAATCGATAGTCGAAGCTATCCCTTTTCGTATTTGTTATCTCAAAGCTATCCATTTTAATTTGTCAATGATTGACGTTATGCTATTAGATTTTTCGTCAACATTCAATTAATATTTTATAGTATTAACAATCAATTCATAAAATAAAAACGAAACATAAACATACGAACTTACCTCGATGATAAACGTAGAAAATGAAGTTGACTAATTGATCTAAATGAATAAATTCAACTCAATCCAATAATCATTCTATTCAATTCAACTCAAATTCATATTTTAATAAAATTACAAGTTTTCCCCTACACTTTTGATTTCTTTACAACTTAGTCCTTAGGTTCGTAAAATGAAATTCATGCAATTTCATCCCTACCCAAGCCTATAAAAAATCATACAAGCTTATAGTAGCCCACACGTTTCATTATTTCTTGAATGCACCATGAATATTTCACATTTTACAATCAAATCCCTAATTTACAAATTCATCAAAAATCACTTAACAAAAGTTGTTCATCTAACAACAAAGATGTAATAGCGCGGTTATAGGTAAATCAGAACCGTGGTTTTAGAACCACAAATTTGAGGTTGAAAATTTATTTTAATATTATTTTTTTGTTTACAACATGATAGTATGTATGTGTGAAAATTTCACGAGCTAATTTTATCGTTTAATTGCTCAATTTGAGAAAAAAGACTTAATCACGTAAAATGAAAAAGTTGCATTCTACTTGTTAAAGGTGTTTAATTGCTATGGCTTATTAATGTTAAGGTCCTTATGTTGTAATTAGACCATTAAGACTATGAGTGGAAAGGACATGGTTTATGTGAAATAATAATGTTTTATTTAAATTTAATAATGTAATTTAGTATTAATAATGAATTAATTTAAAGAAAAATAAGATATCATCTTGTTTTGTTCTTTACTTAGCCGAAAGTGAGAAATAAAAAACCATTGTTAGGGCTTTGAAGGTTTGGCCATTGCTCTTTCTATTTGTAAGTCCGTTTTTGCTCGGTTTTTAATGATTTCTATGTTTTTGTGATCGTTGCTTCCTGTTCTAGCTAGCCCGTACCTTTAATTTCAAAAATGTTAAAGATTTTGAGAGTTACCATTAATGGGTTTATGTGTTCTTTGATGTTTGAGGATGAAATATGAAATTTGGATGATAGATTTTCATGTTGTATAAAGTGATTTTTGATGAAAAGGCATAATAGGGATTGAATTGAGAAATATACAAATTGTGGTTGAAATATGAAATAAATGAAAGTTTTGGGCTGGTAGGGGCTTATGTATAATCGGCTAAGCATGGGTTAAGTTGAATTTTGTGCATTTGTGAAATAGGGACTAAATTGAATACATGTGAAAGTTTATGGCCTAATGTGTAAAAATGCCCAAATATGTGTTTAAGGATTAAATTGAATGAGTAGGTGATTAAATGAGTTAATTTTGAATACATATAGATCAAGAAAAGAGGAATTCAAAATTAGATTGAGGAAAGGCAAAGTTATCGAGTAATCAATCCGATTCGTCAATTTTGAGTATGAGGTAAGTTCGTATGTGGAAATTTCATTATAAATGAATGTTAAATGCTTTGATATTGTATAAACTGTGATTATAAGGATAAGAATAGTGTTTGAATTGTGAATATGACTTTATGGATGTGTTCGATGATGAAAACGATAAGTGAAACTACTCGGTTGAACCTTAGGAATAGTTTAGGATGCTAGTGACATGTCATTAGGTTAAGTGTTGGCTTCGAGCCACAATATCGGTACTACGGGTGTGAGTGACACCTTGATTTGGCGATGGGCCATGGTATAGGTATTTTGAAAAGGAGTTACCTTGATTTAGCTACGGGCCATGGTATAGGCACTCGAGATAAGATACCTTGATTTGGCTTCGGGCCATTGTATAGGTACTTATCGATTGAGATTCTTGAGTATTTGACTTCTTTTTGAATGGTTCAACAAGTAAAAGAATGATGTGAATGAGAAAGAGGTTAGTACGAGACATTATAGGTATGTACAAAACCTATTCGAATATGAAATAGTGAAAGTTCGTTGAGTTTATATTTTGTCATGTTTTGAGACATGAAAAAGGTTTGTAGTAATGTGTTTATGATTTTGTTATATGTCATTGGTAGAATTACATTTATGTGATGTATTGAATTACTCACTTATGAGCTTACTAAGCTATGAAGCTTATTCTATGTTATGTTTCTATGTTTTATAGTGAATCATAGCTAGCTCGGATCTGGGAGTCGTCGGGAACATCATCGCACTATCAGACATCTAAGTTGGTACTTTTGAATTGTACATATGTTTTATGGCATGTATAGGCTAGATGTGGTATTTTGGTTGTCATAATAGCCATGAGATTTGGCTTTATAAATTTTATATGTTTTAGTGTGTTTATATAGTCATAAGTGATAGCTCATTTTGTTATGTTTGGCAAGAATTTGGTTATGGTTATTTTGAATTTGGAAATTAATCTACAAGGTGTGATTGAAGTTGTTAGTTTGAGTAGTTAAGTTCTTGTGAATTTATGTTTAATGATATAAGAGTTGAATAGGTAATTGGTATTGATTTGGTATTGATTTTGGTTCAAATGGATATGGTATAAATTGTGTATATTGATGATGATTTTGGCTACCTATTGTATGATGAAATGATACCATTTTGGTTGTTTAGGTGAGCGTGAGAAAAGGGTAGCAAATTGGCCTTGCAAATGGCCATTTTGTCCACATGGGTAGAGACAACAGACGTGTGTCTCAGCTGTGTTTGACACACGGTCATGCTACACGGCCGTGTGTTCCCTGGCATTGAAATTGAATTGAAGTCAGTATGCTCCACACGACCTCACACACGGACGTGTGACTGGCCGTGTGGCAGAAGTCAGTATACCCCCATAAATGGCACACGGTCTAGTACACGAGCATGTGACTTGGTCGTGTTGCATAAGTCAGTATACCCTACAAGATTGTCATGACCTAGCACATGGCCTGGCACACTGGCGTGTGTGGCAATTTTAAGGGTATGGGCTAGACACACGGACGTGTGGTTAGCCGTGTGACCCAAGTCAGTATGTATGCCCTATTTTCACACGGCCTGGGACATAGGCGTGGAACCGTGTGAGGCACACGGCCAGTTCACATAAGGGACAATATTTGTTATCGATTTAGCCCCGAACCACTTCTAAAGTATGTTTAAGGCCTCGTAGACCCTCATAAGGGACAATATGAATATGATTGAATGGAATTTGAGTATGAACGCATAAATGTATGAATTATGTATGTTAAACGATGTTGATTGATCGGTAATACCTTGTAACCCTATTCTAACTGTGAATACAGGTGAGGGGTGTTACAAAAGATTAATTTTCTTCTATTAAACATCACAAATAACTAAAATGCATTCATGGTAAAACCCTAGACATTCAAAAATTTTGCAAATTAGTCCCTGGGCTAGCTAGATTAAGCTACAACGACTCCAAAAACATAGAAATCATTAAAAACGAGATGAACAATACTCACATGAAAGCAAAATTGAGAAGGACGAATGTTCAAGCTTCCATGGTGTTTTTCTTCTTTGATTTTCAGTGGTGAAGATGGAAGAAAGATGATATCTTTCTTTTCTTTACATTATTTTAATTACTTATTTACTAATTTACTTAATTAACCTTGATATATAACATTTAAAATCACCTAATAAATGTCCGTATTTGTCCACTCAACATGTCAATAGTTTTGTAACACCCCAAACCTAGCCTAGAAGTTAGGCCCAAAATTAGCGTATCACATTGAAGTGTTTTTCAAAAACCATGTTTTCATTGAAAACCTTCCTTAATATTTAAAAGCTAAAGTCTCAGTTTGTGTTCGTTCAATTTCAAAACGTGGTTCATTGAAAAGTTAATCACTTTTTAAAACGTTATTAACTTTGTTAAAAATCTCTTTTAGTTGCGAAAGCTAATTTAAGGTAAAAAAGTTTAAAATGTATGTTTTTAAAAACAGTAATTGGGTTGAAAACTCGTCTACGTCTAACAGATATAAAACGTAACAAAATCCCAAATTTAAAATAAAATCCAGAAAGGCCTTATTAAAGAAATTAAAACCCAAAATAAAATTTAAAACATATATAAAGTCCAAAGCATAATAGCCATAGTCGTGTGGTCACCTCCGAGTCCCTAGTAGCACCGATCCTCCTAACGTTGGGGATTACCTGCGTAGTTAAAAATGGGGTGAGTTTATGAAAACTCAGTGTGTAATCCCCTTACTAGAGTAACAGTTAGTATACGAAAATAGAAACCGAAACAGTCTAGGCAAAAGCCCTTTAACAGTAATAGTACAGTCCAGTTCAGAGCATACGTGGGCCAAAACCCACACTATATCATTTGGGTCACAACCCATAATAGAATAAATTAGGCCCAACCCAAACCAATACAGAACAAGTGGCCCTAAGCCCAGTATAATGACAAATCTCATAAACAGATATGAAATAGTATGTGGATGCATCCCACCCCGATCTAGCCAACAAACCAACCATACCAACCCTGCACTCCTGTGGGGATAAAATCGGCTCACCCATCCAACACACCAATCTTAGCATCGATTGCAGCACTAAGTTAACAGAACAGCTCGGTGTCGTGAACAAAAAGACTAAAAGCCATAAAAAGCGCAGCAACGCTGCCAGTTAACAGAACGGCTAAAAGCCATAAACAGAATGGTTATAAACCATAATCAGGATGGCACAGGGCTAGAATCAGGATGGGACAAAGTTATCGATAATTGTAATAAGTCTGGCACATAGCCATCAGCTACGGTAATATAACCGGCACACAGCCACGGGTAAATACGATTGGCACAAAGCCATAATCAAGATGGCACTTAGCCATATTTAGATTGGCAAAGAGCCATAATTAGATTTCGTGGCTTTAAGCCTTCCGTCGGTCCATAGTAGTCTCGTGCGACCCGTGCGACCCTATCAGAACATCCTCCGTATCAATGTCCCAACCCCATGCAATATGTCGTGTATGTAATGCTCAATCATTACATGTGTATGCACAATGGCCATGCTCAGTAATAGTCATTTAAACATATATTAAAAGCATATCAGCCACACGACCACAATGAAGTCAGTTAAAACACAGTCATACGATCACAGTCAAATCTGTCAAATTCATAGTCTAAGTCAGTTATTTACCCACAAGGGCAAAATAGTCATTTTACCCTATAAGGGTATTTCGATAATCCTACCTTTCAGGGGTATTTCAGTAATTCTACCCTACAGGGGTATTTTGACAATTCTACCCTATAGGGGTATTTCAGTAATTCTACCCTACAATGGTATTTAGGTAATTTTACAAACTGGGGGTATTTCAGTAATTTCTTAAATTGGGGTATTTGGATAATTTCACAAATTAAGGGTATTTTGGTAATTTTACAAATCTAAGATATTTTAGTAATTTTATAAATCAGGGTATCTCGATAATTTTACAAACTGGGGGTATTTCGTTAATTTTGCAAATTAAGGGTATTTTAATAATTTTGCAAATCTGAGGTATTTCAGTAATTTTTCAAATTGGGGGTATTTCAGTAATTTTGCAAACCAGGATCTCAGCGACCCAACCGAAGGTCCACCGTTGCCTCGAGTGACTTAAGTAACCCAAACAAACACAACGGTGTAAATGGGCATAAGGCCCATTACTCGGCCCAATTAGCCTCGGCTATACGAACAACACAGTTCAAACTAATATAAACCATATAACATGCATTTTATCCGTGTGGGGCCCACCAACCAAATGGGCCAACACGACCCATTGCCGAAAAATGACCCTAGCCTTGTGGACTACACGGCTCACTCTAACATTTACCACAATATGCAAATTTCTCCGTGTGGGGCCTACATGCCCATTGGGCCCACATGGCCCATTTTACGGCCCAAAACGACCTAAGCCCATGAGAACACTCATGGTGGCCTTAACCATCTTATGCCCATATTTGTGGGCTCAGTCCACCCCACGTGCGATCGTACGCTCGTGTGGCATAATTCGTCGGTAATTTGGCTTTCCGAAATTTTGTCGATCTACGATCAGAAAGAGTGTGGTTACACACACTCTATCAGATTTCTGCCCGACTATAGAATACAGGGTACTGTTGCACACCTTCGGCTTATCAACCGACTATCAGGTATAGGGTAAAAATACACACCTGATTGTGAATGTTGCGACTAACCCACAAGAACACCATCCTAACACAATCAGAACCTTCGTTTAGTCGCTTATCAATCAAATGAAGAGAACCTTAACCCAAAACTCCTATTCGGGGGCTTACCTATCACCCGCCTTAACCAATCTCACGCAGGCCATCGTAGGAGATCACTTCACTTCAAGTCCTTAAAAAAACTACATGCATCCCATTCGCAACTCAATAACTAATATCTTATACGCAAATAATTGAACCAAGAGTATCGCAACTTACCCAAACTGTGGAATTAAGACTGAGAGACAGAAGTATTCAGCCACCACCACAACACATCCTTAAACCGAGGCAACAAAAGAAAAAATCACACTCCCTTGGGACCAAGTGTTCGATTAGCATAGAAAATAAGAGGTTATTTGGCTCTAGCAAAAAAGGAGGGAAATGAGAAAAGCCGAAAGAAGGAAGAGAGGAGATAACAATGTGTTTGGCCAAAAACACATCAACCAACTGAGAGAGAAAAGAAATATTCGGCAAAAGTGTAATGAGGTAGATGAGAGAAAAAGATTCGATTTGATAGGAAGTTTGCAGAGGAATGCAAAGTAGAGAACAGAAGAACCCGAAAGGTATTCGATATGACAAAAATGAAAAGATACTGCCCACACTCTTGGCACAAATCGGCCTTTAAGAAAGAAAAAAAAAACCAAAATGTTTCAAGCCACCGAATTAGAGAGTAAAAGACTACTCAAAGCCGATTTCTGATAAACCAGAATTCTCATTCGGGACACACCCCTATTTGCTTTCAAAATCCCAAATTTTCCTTCCCAAATCACTCAAAACCATCCATCACCCTTAATCCACTCCTAAAATCACTCCTCCAACCTCTCCACTATTCAATTCAAATTCCCCTTTTTCCTCCTACATTTTTCCATGACCAAATCAATCTTCACCCTTTTACCAAGTCCACAACAACCTTACAGAGTTTCAATCCAATTCAACCACTTACCATCCCCATGTAGCAAAATAATTGTATTTTGCTTGCAAGGGGATTCGAACCCAAGCCCCCCTTAATAGCTCAACACGCCACTTGCCTCCTTGCCACTAGCTCTTTTTGCGTCACAAAATATCCTCAATTAATAATAAGGTCTATAGGCCAAAGTCCAAGTTCCATTAAAAGAAAAACTAAAATATATTACAAGAGCCAAGACTTGAACCCAGGCTCCCTTACAACCTTAATGACGCCACAACCGCTAGACCACATGCTTCCTTGTGTCTCTTTTTAATCACAATAATTTAAAAGGCCTACATCCAAGCATCTTGGGTTTTATTCACTTAAAACCAAAATTTTTGCTAAAGCCTAGGTTTGAACCCAGGACTTTTCCAACTCCTCTCAGGACCCTTTACCACTTGAGCAAACATTTAATTGTGTCATTTCCTTGCACAATTAAATACCTATTTACAACCTCCTTACGGACCCATACTCAAGGCTCAATACTTCTAAGCCCAAATTCAGGCCGTTACAGGTTTAATTACAACATAAACCCTCCAATCATTTAATTTCATAGCTATTAAATCCCTTTAGCTTATAGAACTCTAGTTTTGCACCTTTTACAATTCAATCCTTTTTAATTAAGCAAACAAATGGTAAAATTTCTTAAAGAATTTTTTATACTATATTACTAACATGTTGTAGACATTAAAATAACAATGAAATATATATTTTGATGTTGGATTTATGGTCCCAAAACTACTATTCTTATTTCATTGAAAACGGGCTATTACGGATGCATTATGGGCTTATAGAACAACATACAAAACCACTTTAGGCGTGTGCCCTTAAAAATTGGTTTACAAAAAAAAAAAAAAATTGTATCTACCAATTGAGCTAGAAAAAAAAAAGAATATTGGGCTATAAAAAAAATGGAATTTGGACCTTGAATTGGCCAAGAAAGAAATATTATTTAAGTTGCAAGAACTAGAAGAATTCTGTTTTATGGCCTATGAAAATGACAAACTATATAAGGAAAGAAGCCAAAGCCAACATGATGCTAGGATGAAAAAAATTAGAGTTCTCACCAGGACAAAAGGTACTCTTGTTAATTCAAGATTGAAATTATTCCCTAGCAAACTAAAATCAAGATGGACAGACCCAAATGACATGTAACACCCTAAAAATATGAGTGTTTATATATTGCATGAATTGGTGTTTAGATTTTAAAGGAAAATTTCTTTCTTTTATTTTAGTGCTTATTGAAGTCCTAAAGAGGAGTATAGCATAATTTGGATATGGAATAAATTTAATAATTGAGAATTTATTGAAGAGAAGCAAATGTCATTAAGACTTAAGTTAAATTAAGTGTTAATGAGTGTCATAAGTTGAGTACATGGCATGGTGGTGTTGGCGAATGAGTTATAGCATGAGGAAGAGGTTCGAATCCTTGTTTAGCATCTAGGTAAATTTTATTTTTAATTTTTCTGCACATGTATAGCAAGTGTCGGCCAAGAACATATATGGTAAGTGTTGACCATGTTATTTTTGGTTAGTGTATCAAAGGATTAAGGAAATAGATAACTTATGGCATGGAATCAAAACTTAAGGAAAGATAGGGGAACATAAGGCACATATCAAGGAAAATTTTGAAACAAAATCATGGCCAATTGACCATGTGTTGACGGCAACTTGGTATAGGGAGGAGCCAAATTTTAGTGTTAGTTTGGCTAAGAAATTAATTTTTCTCTTTGGTCATTCCTTGCACCTTGTGCAGAATTTTTGTTTTCTCTTCTCAACTTTTCATCTTGGCCGAATTGTGCATTTGGTAAAGCTCAAATTTTTGTGATCAAATTGGTCATTTTTTATCTCTTTAGCCATTTCTTTGTGTCTTTTCTTTGAGTGCCGAAATCAACTATACCAAAAGAGCCATCCTTTCTCTTTTCTTTTACCATGGCCGAATGTACTAGCTCCTAAAATCCATCTTTTTCTTCTCTTCTCATTGAAATCAAACAACATCATCACCATCTCTTCTTTCATATTTTAATTCCTCTCATTCAAAGTTTCTCCATCAAACACTCTCTTGGTCGAATGCTAGAGCGCCTTAGCCGAATCTTTATTTCTTTTTCTTTGATCATACATAGCCGAAATCTTCATCCATCACAAACACCTTTCTCAATCCTTCTTTTCGATCATGGATTATAGGTAAGGAGTTCTTTTTCTTTTTCGTTTCGATTTATTAATAGTGTTATGACCGAATATTAATGGTGTTATGAAGGCCTTTTGGATCGAAATAAACGTTCGTTCTAATAACGCTCATTCGTTATTATATAGTGCAATAACGAAGATCGGAACTCAAGTGATCGGAGAATCGTAGAAACGTTGGAATCGATTTATTGTGGTAAGGAAATCACATCTTTTAAAGCCTCTAGTATTATTCGATATTATTTTAGATTTAACTAATATCCCTTTGGATCTTGAAGACTTTCAAAATAGGAAGAAAAGGGCGGTGGTTAGTCACGTTAAGAGGGGCGATCAGAATCCCCATTTAAACGAAGAAGCGATTCGACGGTCCGGGATTTTCCGGGTTGCGGACCATCTTCGAAGGAGTCAATTATTTGAAGTAGTACGAACTTTCGAGCCATTATACGTTGGTGGATTCTCGGTGACTAACGAACCAATAAACGAGGAGAAGCCGAAAATCAAAGTGATTCAAAATCAAGAGGGTAAGATTTTGGATCTATTATCGATTTTATATGTTTATACGAAATAGTGTTCTAACGGATCGAAATATGTTTTAGGTGCCGAGGAGCGAGAAAGATTAGTACTTTCGGTATCGGTGTGTAACTTCACACTATTTCTGTTGGATGTCAATTTTGGTATGGAAGTAAAACTCGTAAAACGACTAGATCAAGAAAACGTAAAAGCGATATTTTGACGAAAATACGAAAAACGATTAAATCGTGAAAATTACAAAAACACCTAGAAATTACTTGTTATTATGTAAATTGTATGTTTCGTGAAAATGGGCATAAAATACTCTAGTTCGATAAATTGGGCCAAAATACTCTAGTTCGATAAATTGGGCCAAAATACTCTAGTTCAATAAATTGGGCTAAAAATACTCTAGTTCGATAAATTGGGCCAAAATACTCTAGTTCGATAAATTGGGCCAAAATACTCTAGTTCGATAAAGTGGGCCAAAATACTCTAGTTTGATAAATGGGCCAAAGCCCACTAAACTACTAAATGGGCAAATTGCTAAATTATTTTTTTGGGCCAAATGAAATGTTTAATGATAAACCCACCAATGTTATGGATTAAATAAAAGAAATTGTTATATGACTATATTTTGTTATATACGCATAATTGCATGGGGTGGGGTATATGAAGAGAAGAATGGCTGTTGCCAAAATCTAGTTAATTGGCCTTGCCACAAAAATAAATATGGCTTATTGCCTCTAGTTGGTGGCTTTGCCACAATTATAAAAAGGCTAAATGCCTACGATTGGTGTGTTGGCGGGGTGGGTTGACTTGATCCCCGGGTGTGATGGTTGGTGCAGGGGTGTTAGCGGATGGATATTAGGTTTGGTTGGGAAATTCATTTTACATGCATTTTTAATTTATTTTATTTTGTGATATTGTTGAATTCTGTAATTGGGCTCAAGCCCAGCATAATATCTTGACGATCTAGCCCAAATAATGGTGGTAAGTGAGTTGCACACTGAGTTCTAAGTAACTCACCCCTTTAATTTTTCCATCTCGTAATGGAAATTGACGTGGACTTGGGCCGAGGATGACTTCGTGGAGGCCATACTTGCAAAATATGGGTTATTTAAACTCGAACTTTTTAATAAATATTTTTACTATTTTGGGATATTGTAATAAGGGCCTCTATAAATAATTCATGGATTTTATGTGGTTGGTTTTAAACTATACTTTGGACTTTTAATTATGGGCTATGATTATATGATGTTTTATTAAAATAAATTGGGTTTTCAAGTATATGAAATTCTTTTATAAATATTTTATTAATGTTAACTCTTTAACAAATTACCTAAAGGTTTTGATAATACAATGATTTTCAACTAATGTTTTTTAATATTTATCAAATTCAAATACTCTTCTAATTTTATTAAATCTCAGTAATTAATATGGTAGCTTTCAACTTATTGAAGATTTAAAATAGCTCGATTCGGGTAACAAACCAAATCTAGTCTTAATGCATAGACCGGTTTAGAGTGTTACATTTAGTGGTATCAGAGCCAGTTTCAAAAACTCGACTGTGGATTGGGTTCGCAAATAAAATTTCATATGAAATCATTCAATTAAATTTTAAAGATCAGTATGGCACCACAAGCATCTCGCAACAAGTCAAGTAAGTATTTATTGCTTAATAATTACTATGATATAATCATAGGAACACTCTAGAACTTCTAGTTTTAGATGTGAAAACCGTAGAGGTTGAGACTATAGGATATGTTGCGAAAAAACAACTTTATATCTCAAATCTCATAAAATATCGTTAATAAACACGAAACAAATTTTTCGATTCATAAAACTTGTAATCAATAAAACGAACAAGCTATCATGAGCACTAGAGGATGTGGTCGTGGGACGCGTAGACGTGGGCCGTGGTAGAGGCCGAGGTGCTACGATCAAGCACCAAATCATATGCCTAAGTAGACACACCGCGCCAATTGAAAGTGAGACGGATCACGCGATCACATGGAAGAAGATAATGCATTGACTCAAGCAATGTCTGCGAGTCTTGGAAAGGGTCACTGGAACTAGAATTGGGCCAACAACTCGTGGGTCAATTTCAGAGCGACTTAAGTCAAATAATGCGAAGTTTTAGAGGAGTCTCGTGTAGCTCAGAATGTAGCTGAATCTTGGCTCAAGTCAGAGAACGGATTATGGATGATATGGAATGTCTTGTCGAACAAAACCGAGAGGAGCTGTATCTTTGTTAAGAGATGAGGCGATCGCTGGTGGCTCATCGCTCGAGAAGGCACCAAGTCGCATCGATTAATTGGGAATTCTTTAAAGCCGCCTTCCAAGGAAAATACGTTGGAATGAGTTATGTAGACGTCAAGGAAAGAATTTCTAAATCTTGTCCAAGGAAGTAAGACCGTAAAGATATGAAGTCGAAGTTTTACGCCCGAGCCGTTATGCCCGAACAATTGTAGCAACAGATCACGAACGTTGTGTACGTTTCGAGGATGGACTTAATGATGAGCTGAGGGTTCTGATTGCTCCACAGCAAGTTAGAAACTTTTCGACTCTTGTGGAGAAGGCCAAAATAGCCGAAGAGGCTAAGAATTCAGAACGGTAGAACCGAGAAAAATTTCAAAACAAGAGAGAGACACAGCAGTCTGGTTCTTCAAAGAGATTCCAGAAGAAACCTCGGAATGATGAATCAGTTCAAGGTAGAACCCCGGTAGTAAATAATCGAAGTCGAGATTGCACTGAGTGTGGGAAAAGACATTTTGGAGAATGTTGGAGGAAAACGGGCGCATGCTACAAATGCGGTTCAATGGATCATCAGTACAAAAATTGTCCTCGACGTTTGGATACGACTCAAGAAGTTCGTAATAATGATACACAGCCGGCTAGGGGTAATCAGCAGCCACCGAGAGGTCGTGGACCAGGTCGTGGTGGTAATGGGCTGGTCGTGGTCGTGGTGCACCGGTCGAGGCAATGGTCATAGAGGAAATGCAGATGCAAGACTGACTGGATGGTCTATGCGTTAGACGCCAGCGAGGACGGCAATGCACCGATGTGATAACTGCACGTTCTTCATTTTGATGTACCGTTATTGCCTTAATAGATATTGGCTCTACCCATTCATATGTATCTAGTGCCATATCCGAAACTCGAATTTAGAATCAAATTACCGAAAATGAGATGATGATAATTAGTCCTTTAGGACGATCGGAAATTGTTAATAAAATATTTAAAGACATGCCGTTGAAAATTCAAGAGGAGATATTCTTAGCAAACTTGATGGAACTACCTTTGGTGAGTTCGATCTTATTCAGGCATGGATTGGTGGTTAAACATCTAAGAATTGGATTGTGCTGAAAAATGAATGTCGATGAAGAACCTCGGATGATAAGGAAGTCATAATGATTAGTGAGCGAAGGAACTATCTCGCAAATGTGGTATCTCGATTAAAGATGAGAAGTTGGTGCGGAAAGGATATGAAGCATTCCTAGCCTTTATCTCGTGCTTTGGATGCCAAAGAGTTATCTGTGAATAATGTGAGGACGAAGGAATTTCCGATGTATTTCAGAAGAACTTCTGGTATACCTCCAGATCGGAAGTAGAATTTGGCATTGAGCTTTTTCAGGGCGACTCCGGTGTCCATTGCTCCTTATAGAATGGCAATCAAGGAGTTGGTTGAGCTTAAAGCTCAAATTCAAGAATTATTGGATCGGGATTTATTCGACCAAGTGTGTCTCCGTGGGAGCACCGTTTTGTTCGTCAAGAAGAAGGATGGATCGATGCGTATGTGCATTGACTACGCATAATTGAATAAATTGACGATCAAGAATCAGTATCCTCCGCCGAGAATTGACGACTGTTTGATCAATTAAAAGGAGCTTGCTTTTCCAAAATTGATTTGAGGTCGGGTTATCACCAACTCAAGGTTAAAGAAGCGGACATTTATAAGACGGCATTTCGGACTCATCATCGACACTATGAGTTTGTAGTGATGCGTTTGGACTAACCAATGCACCAATTTGCATTTATGGACATGATGAACCAAGTCTTTCAACCATATTTAGACCGGTTTGTGGTAGTGTTCATAGATGACATATTTTTTATTCGAGAAATGAGGAGGAGCATGACAAGCATTTACGGATAGTACTACAGCTACTTCGTGATAAGCAATTGTATGCCAAATTTAGTAAATGCGAATTTTGGCTAAAGGAAGTGACTTTCCTTGGTCATGTAGTATCACCAAGGAATAAGGGTGGATCCTCGGAAAATTGAGGCTATTTCGATTGGAAACCACCAACACCGTGAGTGAAATTCGAGTTTCTAGGGTTTGGTGGATACTATAGACGTTTTGTAGAGGGTTTTCGTTGATTGTTGCACCCCTAACTAAACTGCATTGAAAAGGAGCTCCGTATATTTGGACCGAAAAGCAGAAGAGAGTTTCGAGAAATTGAAGAAGATCCCGATGAAAGCTCAGGTTTGATTCAATAGGAGGTGAAAAAGAATTCCTTGCTTATTGTGATCGCGCCTCACACGGTCCAGGTTGTGTGTTGATGCAAAATGGGAAGGTGGTGGCCTATGCTTCTCGTCAATTGAGACCATACTGAAGTAAACTACCCTACTCATGATTTGGAGTTAGCTACCGTTGTCTTTGCTCTAAAGATTTGGAGGCACTATCTCTATGGTGAGAAATCTATAATCTACACGGATCACAAGAGTCTTAAATACCTCCTTACCCAAAAGGAGTTAAATTTGAGACAAAGAAGATGGGTAGAATTATTAAAAGATTATGATTTCTCAATTGAATATCATCCTCGAAAGGCTAACGTGGTAGCCGACGCGTTAAGTCGTAAGCGAAGATTCAATTAAGAGCTTTGTTTGCCCATTTGAGTCATGACGAGGATGGCGGTTTGTTAGTAGAACTTGGATGAAGCCTCGTGTATGGAACAAATCAAGGAAAGATGACATCGATGAGAAGTTGGGACCTTTACTTGCAAGTTGAAAATGGTGAAATTGAGGATTTTGGAATAAACACGGAGGGTGTGTTGTGCTTTCGAGGAAGAGTATGTATGCCTAAGGATTCAGACCGAGGCAATCGATTCTACTGAAGGCGATAGTAGCCCTTATGCTATGCATCCGGAGGAAATAAGATGTATCGAGATCTCCGTGAATGATTGGTGGCTGTGGTTGAAACGTGAGATTTCGAATTTGTGGGAAAATGTCGACTTGTCGCAAGTGAAGGCGAACATCAATTACCGTCTGGGTTGTTACAACCGATAAAAATTCCTCTTTGGAAATGGGAACGGATAACCATGGATTTTGTTAGTGGGTTACCTTTAACACCTACTAAGAAAAATTCTGTGGGTAATTGTTGATCGGTTGTAAGACCGCTCATTTCCGCCAACAGACGGATTATTCATTACAAAAGTTGGCGGCTGTATGTATCCGAAATTGTGAGGTTGCATGGGGTACCAGATCTATTATATCGGATAGGGACCCTAGGTTTACATCACGATTCGAAAGCTCGCATGAAGCTTTGGGGACAAAGTTGAACTTCAAGACGGCATTTCATCCTCGGTCGATGGTCATCGGAGAGTAATTCGAGATATTGGAAGATATGTTAAGGGATGTGTAATCGACTTGAGGTAGTTGGGAGGATTATCTACCATTGGCGTAATTCGCAGATAACAACAGCTATCGTCTAGCATTCAGATGGCACCTTACGAGGCATTGTATGGTCGTAAGTGTCGCTCTCCTATTTGTTGGATGAGTTGGGCGAAAAGATGATGTTAGGTCCCGAGATGATATCCGAGACAGAGGATAAGGTAAAGGTTATTTGAGCACGGTTGAAAGAAGCCTCGAGATAGGCGTAAGTCGATGGAACTGAAGCGAAAGGATATCGAGTATGATGTGGGGATCGGGTTTTCTTGAAGGTATCTCCTTGGAAAAGATCTTGATTCGAAAGGAAGGGCAAGCTAAGTCCTAGATACATTGGACCTTATCGTGTCTTTGAACCGTGTTGGTCCAATGGCTTATCGATTGAGTTACCTCCTAATTGGATCAAATTCATAATGTTTTCATGTTTCGATGTTGAGGCGTTATAGATCGGATCCTTCGCACATTATACCGGTAGAAGAATTGGAGCTGAATTCAGATTTGTCTTTTGAAGAAGAACCAGTGGAAATCTTAGACCGAGATGTCAAGGTGCTAAGAAAGAAAATCGTGCCGTTGGTCAAAGTTCTATGGTGTAACCACGGAGTGGAGGAAGCTACGTGGGAGCCCGAGGATGCAATTCAGCAACAATACCCTCACCTCTTTCAATCAGGTAAATTTCGAGGACGAAATTTTCTTTAAGGAGGGTAGAGTTGTAACACCCTAAAAATCCGAGTGTTTATATATTGCATGAATTGGTGTTTAGATTTTAAAGGAAAATTTCTTTCTTTTATTTTAGTGCTTATTGAAGTCCTAAAGAGGAGTATAGCATAATTTGGATATGGAATAAATTTAATAATTGAGAATTTATTGAAGAGAAGCAAATGTCATTAAGACTTAAGTTAAATTAAGTGTTAATGAGTGTCATAAGTTGAGTACATGGCATGGTGGTGTTGGCGCATGAGTTATAGCATGAGGAAGAGGTTCAATCCCTTATTTAGCATCTAGGTAAATTTTATTTTAATTTTTCTCGCACATGTATAGCAAGTGTCGGCCAAGAACATATATGGTAAGTGTTGACCATGTTATTTTTGGTTAGTGTATCAAAGGATTAAGGAAATAGATAACTTATGGCATGGAATCAAAACTTAAGGAAAGATAGGGGAACATAAGGCACATATCAAGGAAAATTTTGAAACAAAATCATGGCCAATTGACCATGTGTTGGACGGCAACTTGGTATAGGGAGGAGCCAAATTTTAGTGTTAGTTTGGCTAAGAAATTAATTTTCTCTTTGGTCATTCCTTGCACCTTGTGCAGAATTTTTGTTTTCTCTTCTCAACTTTTCATCTTGGCCGAATTGTGCATTTGGTAAAGCTCAAATTTTTGTGATCAAATTGGTCATTTTTTTTATCTCTTTAGCCATTGCTTTGTGTCTTTTCTTTGAGTGCCGAAATCAACTATACCAAAAGAGCCATCCTTTCTCTTTTCTTTTACCATGGCCGAATGTACTAGCTCCTAAAATCCATCTTTTTCTTCTCTTCTCATTGAAATCAAACAACATCATCACCATCTCTTCTTTTATATTTTAATTCCTCTCATTCAAAGTTTCTCCATCAAACACTCTCTTGGCTGAATGCTAGAGTGCCTTAGCCGAATCTTTATTTCTTTTTCTTTGATCATACATAGCCGAAATCTTCATCCATCACAAACCCCTTTCTTAATCCTTCTTTTCGATCGTGGATTATAGGTAAGGAGTTCTTCTTCTTTTTCGTTTCGATTTATTAATAGTGTTATGACCGAATATTAATGGTGTTATGAAGGCCTTTTTGGATCGAAATAAACGTTCGTTCTAATAACGCTTCATTCGTTATTATATAGTGCAATAACGAAGATCGAACTCAAGTGATCGGAGAATCGAGAAACGTTGGAATCGATTTATTGTGGTAAGGAAATCACATCTTTTAAAGCCTCTAGTATTATTCGATATTATTTTAGATTTAACTAATATCCCTTTGGATCTTGAAGACTTTCAAAATAGGGAAGAAAAGGGCGGTGGTTAGTCACGTTAAGAGGGGCGGATCTGTAAATCCCCCATTTAAATGAAGAGCGGTTTCGGCAGTCCGGGATTTTCCACCGGGTTGCGGACCATCTTCCGGAGGGAGTCAATTATTTGAAGTAGTACGAACTTCGAGCCATTATACGTTGGTGGATTCTCGTGACTAACGAACCAATAAACGAGGAGAAGCGAAAATCAAGTGATTCAAAATCAAGAGGGTAAGATTTTGGATCTATTATCGATTTTATATGTTTATACTGAAATAGTGTTCTAACGGATCGAAATATGTTTTAGGTGCCGAGGAGCGAGAAGGATTAGTACTTTCAGATCGAGGTGTGTAACTTCACACTATTTCTGTTGGATGTCAATTTCGGTATGGAAGTAAAACTCAGAAAATGACTAGATCAAGAAAACGTAAAAGCGATATTTTGACGAAAATACGAAAAACGACTAAATCGTGAAAATTACAAAACGCTCTAGAAATTACTTGTTATTATGTAAATTGTATGTTTCGTGAAAATGGGCGCAAAATACTCTAGTTCGATAAATTGGGCCAAAATACTCTAGTTCGATAAATTGGGCCAAAATACTCTAGTTCGATAAATAGGGCCAAAATACTCTAGTTCGATAAATTGGGCCAAAATACTCTAGTTCGATAAAGTGGGTCAAAATACTCTAGTTTGATAAATGGGCCAAAGCCCACTAAACTACTAAATGGGCAAATTGCTAAATTATTTTTTGGGCCAAATGAAATGTTTAATGATAAACCCACCAATGTTATGGATTAAATAAAAGAAATTGTTATATGACTATATTTTGTTATATACGATAATTGCATGGGGTGGGGTATATGAAGAGAAGAATGGCTGCTGCCAAAATCTAGTTCGGTGGCCTTGCCACAAAAATAAATATGGCTTATTGCTCTAGTTCGGTGGCTTTGCCACAATTATAAAAAGGCTAAATGCCTACGATTGGTGTGTTGGAGGGTGGGTTGACTTGATCCCCAGTGTGTGATGGTTGGTACGGGGTGTTAGTGGATGGATATTAGGTTTGGTTGGGAAATTCATTTTACATGCATTTTTAATTTATTTTATTTTATGATATTGTTGAATTAGAATTGGGCTCAAGCCCAAAGATAATATCTTGACGATCCGCCCAAATAATGGTGGTAAGTGAGTTGCACATCGAGTTCTAAGTAACTCTCCCTTTAATTTTTCCATCTTAGGTAATGGAAATTGACGTGGACTTGGGCCGAGGATGACTTCGTGGAGGCCATCTTGCAAAATATGGGTTATTTAAACTCGAACTTTTTAATAAATATTTTACTATTTTGGGATATTGTAATAAGGGCCTCTATAAATAATTCATGGATTTTATGTGTGGTTGGTTTTAAACTATACTTTGGACTTTTAATTATGGGCTATGATTATATGATGTTTTATTAAAATAAATTGGGTTTTCAAGTATATGAAATTCTTTTATAAATATTTTATTAATGTTAACTCTTTAACAAATTACCTAAAGGTTTTGATAATACAATGATTTTCAACTAATGTTTTTTTTTAATATTTATCAAATTCAAATACTCTTCTAATTTTATTAAGTCCCGTAATTAATATGGTAGCTTTTAACTTATTGAAGATTTAAAATAGCTCGATTCGTGTAACAAACCAAATCTAGTCTTAATGCATAGACCGGTTTTGGGTGTTACATGACACCTCATGGGGCAATTGAACTGATTTGAAATAGAGGGAAAACTTTTCTCATCAACAAATAATGAGTAAAACATTATTTTGGCAGGATGACTAAAGAAGTGATTGAAACACAAATGTTGCAGTGCAAGGTTTTATGGAGTCGATTTCAAAGGGGAGAAATTTTGGGAAAGGAATAGGAGATAGATAAAGAAAGTAAATTAAACAGAGGTTTAGCAACAATGCTCACACAAGACAGAAACTAATCTCCATGTTGCGACACTAGAATAGCATGTGGCGACAATAAACGGAGATGTCGCAACACCCTGACGTAACCTATATCCTGAATTTACTAATTTAAGACATGTTTGTGATAAAGTTTGAGTAGACTTATGACTAATTAATTATTAAGTATTTATAAATAACATCCCTAACTCAACCTCAACCCTCATTCTAATTATTATTTTCCTTTAGATCACAAAATATTTTTTCTTTTCTTCAAATTTGCAGAATTTTTTAGTAAACTTTGGAATAGGTCAACAACTATAGAAAGGGACAACACAACAAATTCAGGTTTGAATTATTAAATTTTTGTTTAAAATTATGAAATTCCAGGTAAATCACATAGACAAATACCTATAATAGTTGCAACCCATTACATTTGTCCAAGAACAGGGATTTGACCCTTTAATGTGCAACTGTAAATGAGTGTGAGAAATTGCTACTAAACGTGAATAGACTAACTTCTGCTTACCACCTAAAGAACCAATAATAATACATGTTGTATAGGAATTTTATCTCGCATTAAAAGAAAGAGAAGAAAAATACCATATTATGGGATGCGAACACATATCAAAGTCAAATGGGTCAATGTTTTGGTTACAAAAAGAAGTATTTGTCAATTCTATGATGCTCTATATTATTACCGTGATTACATGTTCAAAATAGATCTCAAACAGTTTAAAGAGACATGGAAGAGTTTTGAGATTTTTAACTAAAGGCAAAAAAGATTAAACGTATCAACTAAGAACAAAGATACCAACGACATTCAATCAAGCTCTAATGAATCCAAGAGAAAAAATCTGGATTAAGTTCGTATGTTCAAGAACCTGGCCCACAGCAGACATCTCCAATATTAGCCCAATACAGGCTATTCTGGTATATGCAATCTTGGAAAGAAACAAATAAGCATTGGTACCTGGATTTATCAAAGTATGATTGAGTGTGTACAATATCAATCAAAAGGAACATTCTTTCCATGTCTATTAATGAAATTATGTAAAATAGAAGGTGTTCCAATGGATCGACTAGATAAGGAGATGAACCATTCAATGAAATTATTAGGGGATGACCTATACAAACAATTTGTAATACTCTATTGAAGGTAAAAGGAATAGAGGAGAAAATGAGGACTACAAGAGGGAGATGAATGAGGATAAAAAACCTTACATCTATATAGTATAGGATCATATTAATATACATTAGGATTATACATAACTAGCTAGGAAATTTTATTTAAAGTATAGTTGATTATTTTCTGGGGCGTTGTAATTAATTTATAGAAATATTAGAATTATATACTTTGTGTTTTTTTCTCTATTTTAAAACCTCACTTGAAAGGCAGGGAGAACCCATCAATAGATTACAGCAATGTCACGATCAATTGGATAACTTCTTTCCTTATCTTTTTGGGGTTGCACATTATGGACCATGTACTATCTAAAAGTGTGGGCGTAACATAGGAAATTTATTTTTAATACTTTTAATTTAATTGTCAAATGTGTGCATGAGCTTGTAGAAATACAAGTGATTGGTTAGGAGCATATATATAGGTTGTTTGTGTTTACTATAAATTTGGCATGATAGTGAATGATTTCAATTTTTAATTTTTATACTACTAGGTTATATATATTACACACTAAATAGGCATTGTGTAATCGAATATACCAAATGATATAGAGAATATAGGGAAATGAGTATGCTAGTATGTATGATAAATAGTTGAATTTTTTTATTGTTTGATTGATTCAATTTGTGAATAATGAGATACCCAGGGATGACCTAAGGCATTGTTTGGTATACACTCAGATCCAAAATGTTAACCCAATTTATTCATCCGTAGTACCTATATTTGAGCTAGAAAGCACTTCTTGATGAACCTTCATGCAAAACCCGAGCCAAAAATGTTAATTTGTATTCACTCTTTTTTATTTGGTTTTGAACTACACGACTATAAACATATGACCATATGTATTGAGGGATAGGTAGATACATCACAACAGATTTTGTATAAGTAGAGTGAAATTGGAAAGGTTAGCCAAGATGTGCAACAAAATAAAAATTCACAAAAGCAAGAAAAACGAGTAGAAAAGTACATGAAAAATCAAATGCATTACGAGTGAGATGTGTGAAAAGAAAAAAATGTGATAAAGTCATGGAAATATAAAAACTCAATCAATAGAGCACAAAAAATTGTGAGCTAGACATACTTGTTATATTATGTTCTTACTTCCTATGTGGAGAAATAAGAAAGATGAGAGAAGGAGAAATAAGGTGGTGACCGAGCATGTAACACTCCTTACCCATGTCTAACGCCTGGACAGGATACGAGGCATTACTAGACTTAAACATAAACATTTATACAACACCGGGCTATAAAATTTCATTCAATTTAAAATCACTCATTCACATGCAAATCGTCCCTCATATGGGCCCATGAGGCCCAAAATAATCATTGGGAACTATTCAAGACTAAATCGAGAACTTAGGAAACATTAACAAGACTTAGAAAATTTTTCATCAAAACAGGGTCACACACCCGTGTGGCTTGGGACACGCTCGTGTGGGTAGGCCGTGTGGTCAGACACGCCCGTGTCCTTAGCCCGTGTAACTCTCTGTTTATGACATCATCAACAAAATAGGGTCACACGGCCAAGTCACACTCCCTTGTGCTTAGACAGTGTGGCGAATTAAATTCTGAAAAATAGATGCAGACTTCACACGCCTATGTCCCGGGGCCGTGTCCTCCACACAACTGAGACACACGATCGTGTCTCTGCCCGTGTAGCCAAGGAAATGGCTATTTACCAAACCATTTGGCACCCTCATTTGCACATACTTAAACACAACTTCAATGGCATCTTTCATGGCATAATTGAGCAATTAAACATCATCAAACAAGTCATGATCATAGCGAATTCATATAATCTTATTCATGCATAAGGCACCATATTTTGCCTAGCTTAAACTTATCAAACTTTCATGCCATGATTATCATAAAAACATCCTCAATCCATCTATACCAAACACATATAACCACATCACATGAAACCTTTAGTATAAGCACACACATATAAATAGGCATTACAACTCATTAACCAATATAAGCCACATCTCATGGCCATATACAAAATGAATCATTTTACCATTATGAACCAACACATTTGGCCAAATCAAATGGCACATACACAATTGAATAGTCCCTACACATATCATAAATTTAAGAGGTCTGTATTCACTTTTACCACACGATGATAGCCTGATAGTGTGATAGCATCTTCAGTGATCTCCAACTTGAGCTAGCATAAAACCCTATATGATATGATGAAGGAAGGGGAGTAACCTACAATGTTTAGTAAGTTTGTATGAAAATAATAAGAAACTTATTAACATGTTTTTCACTAATTCTCACAATATGTTCTAAGGTAATACAATCATACTTGCATAAAATTTCACAATTCATTTATGTTCATCTTGAGCTGTCTACTCAAGTTACAGTCACTAAATTATTTTTATCCAAAGTTACGAAACTCCAAATTAAGATCCTCTAATTTTACATGAAACTAGACTCACATATCTTCATATCACAAAATTTCTAGAATTTTTGGTTCATCCAGTCAGTACATTTTATTCTTTAAAGTCTCTCCTATTTTGCTGTACAATAGTTCTGACCCCTCTTCACTACAAATTTATTTTCTCGTTTTACAGAACCCAAAAGACATTGCCATTTGTCTCTCTTGAAATTAGGATCTTTAAGAAATTCAAGCATATAAATTTTATCCCTTGATTATTTTTCTACAATTTTAATGAATTTCCCAATGCAAAATAGGGGATTACGAAATCATTCTAACCCTGTCTTATAAAACTCCAAACATCTCATAATATGAAATTCTTTTGCTTACACCATTTCTTTTATGAAAACATAGACTCAATAATATTTCATTTCATATCTTATTCAACAACTAAATCAATTTACGCCATTTTTGGTGAATTTTTAATGTGATACAACTGCTGCTGTCCGAACTGTTTTATTGCTAATTTTACTCTATCATGTTTTCTTTGTATTAATTCTCATTTACAAATATATAACACTAAAATATATCCATAGTTAGCCATGCTAATAGCTAGTCATCATCAAATATTTACAAGCCATTCATTGGCCAATTTAACCTATACATCAACAACAAAGACTTGAACATTTCATTTCTCAATTTAAATTGGCTTAAAAGCCTCACACATGATCATCAATCACATTTTCCACATATTCATACATCATAAGCATGTACTTATAATCACAAGGTCATTCTCATAGGTATAACTTACTCATTTACCTTCTTACCAAAATTTGGTCACATCTCGAGCACATTGCTCGTGAGTGTATACATACATACACTTGCACTTAATCGTCACATATTCGCATTCATTTACACTTTAGTCATTTTACCGTCTTTAACATAAACGTTAATTCTTTATCCCGTTGAACCACTGTAATATCGAAGGATACTTAGAAATTTTCATACGCGTAGTAAGATGCCAATGCCATATCCCATATATGGTCTCACATGGGATCACATGTCAATGCTGATACCATATCCCAGATATGGTCTTATACTGGATCTCATATCGATATCGACGCCATATCCCAGATATGGTCTTACACGAGATCGTATGTCGATGCCGATGCCATATCCCAGATATGGTCTTATACAAGATCGTATGTCGATGCCGATGCCATATCCCAGATATGGTCTTATACGGGATCTCATATCGATGTCGATGCCATATCCCATATATGGTCTTACACGGATTCACTATTCAGTGTCGATGCCATATCCCAGATATGGTTTTACACGATTTCATATCGAAGCCAAGTCCCAGACATGATTTTAAACGGATTCGCTATTCAGTGCCGATGCCATATCCTAGATATGGTCTTACACAGGATCTCAATTCGATGCCGAGGCCATATCCCAGATATCGTCTTATACGGGACCTTATTAATCTAATGTCGTGACAAAGTATCCTTTCTATTCCAAAGGTTCAACTGGATTCTCATTCTTTGATTCTTCTCCAGATCATCACCAATCAAATTCATAAAAACATATATATACAATTCATGCAATATTAAAATATTAAATACATAATATAATGTTGTATTATTTACACACGAACTTACCTCGATACCAAAATGGCAAAAGAGGGACCTAACCGTTAGTTCCTCGTTTTTCCCCCGTTCTAAGTCTGAACCTCATTTTATTTGATCTATAACATCACATTTAGCGTACTTAGTAGTCAAATTATTCATTGTGACCCAAAAATATATTATGAAAAATTACATTTTTGCCCCTAAATTTTATCATATTTACACTTTTGCCCCTAAGATCGTAAAATGATTTTTATTCAATATCCTCGTATTTTAGGCCTAGTCGAACCATTTTCATAACTATAGTAGTCCACAATTTGCATTCATTCACACATTTTCATACATTTTCCAACTTTTTACAAGCTAGTCTTTTTATGCGATTTCATCAAAAATCACTTAGTAAAAGTCATTTACTACACACCAGCATTCATATTCTACCATTAGACATCAAAGCACATGCATGTCATCCATGAGTAAATTTTTAAACACAAACCCTAGCTCGAAATAATGGTAGAAATAACTAAACCGAGTTACGAGGATCTCAAAATATGTAAAGAACATTAAAAATGAGGATCTGGATGCACTTATTATTGAGCTTGAAAGCTTGAAAACCCTAGCCATGGCTTCCCCCATACTAAATTCGGCCAAGCAAGAAGATGGACAAGGGTTTTTGGCTTTTATTTTGTCTTTTAGTCCATTTAATTACCAAATTACCAAAATACCCCTAACTTAAAAATATCCTATTTCACTTATCTCATGTCCATTTTTGTCCAACTATTTAACCAATGGTATAATTACCATTTAAGGACCTCCAATTTAAAATTTCATTTAAATTGGACACTTCCAACATATGGACTCAACTTTTACACTATTTACAAATTAGTCCTTTTGACTAAATTAAGTGCCCAAACGTCGAAATTTTTGAACAAAATTTTCACGGAATCTTTTCGTGAAATCGTAGACCATAAAAATATAATATAAATAGGATTTTTTTTCTCGTTGAATTTGTGGCCCCAAAACCACTATTTCGATTAGGGCCAAAATCGGGTTGTTACAATTCTCCTCCTCTTTAGGGATTTTCGTCCTCGAAAATCTTACCAAAAGAAGTTGCTTTCAACTCTCCTAAAACACTTTCACTAATCTTTTTAGATTTACAAATCAATTTAATTTCATATATCTCTTTCCAATATCCTTTCAACTTTAGCACATAGTGCCGGAGTACACCATCAAAATCTAAACTACTTTCTTAGACTTATCATTGATATAAAATAAATTACTATGCCAAAATGCAGCTGCATACTCAGAGTTTCCTATGGCTCATTGCATAATTGCGATGTAACCTCCAAATCTCTATCCGACAGAATGGAACTAGCACTCTACATAATCAAATAATCTCAAAAACATATTACTTGGCTAATCTGTCAAATAAGAAATCTGTACATAATGAAATGATCATACAGATCTAATGAAATGACCATACGGATCTTTCTTTGCCAAATGATCAACCATAAACCAATTAACATCTTCCCTTTCAGGGATAATGACAATCCCGATATGAAATGTATGGTAACTTTATCTTATTATCACTCTCGTACAACCATTGACTGTATTAGTCCCGAGTACACTTGATTTTGGATTTTTATCTGTTAATCTAAATACAGATCCAAGAAATCATGTAACATACGTAATCATTAGCACATTTACTTTATATGACTACACAGTTTATTACTCTTGGATGAATCGATGAGCTACTACTGAGTCTCGTACGAAAATTCCGTACAAACTCTAGATTACCCAGTACACGAATTCTATCTCAGAACAATAATAATAATAGGAATCAGGTCTAACCTGAAATTCAGAATAGAAAGTCATTTCACACTGTACTCGTTTAGTTCACCACTCTTTATCACACTTCTGAGCTTCTCAATTCACAAAGAAAGCATCGCATAAGCTTTTAACTTTGCTAGAACTAGTCCATCATCAAATAAGATCAATCAAGTAACCAGTACTCACAAAAATAAACAAAGAATTTTCCATTCAAGCATCTATAACCATACTTGCTTTCCAAAACGTAAGTCAATAATTACTCACAATCTTTTAACATCTCAAAACATTCACGTTGTCTTAATTTCAGATCTTTCTGCAACATTAGATACTTTAACCCATTAGGATGAGGAAGCATATGAAAATTTTCGTCGAACATACAAAATCATCCAATTCACAACACATATATAAAAGTGGCCTCTCTAAATCATTAGTCGAATAGTTCTTTTTCATGTGACTTTAACTATCTGAATATGCAAACTACTTCTTTACATTCTTGTATTAAAACATATTTCGATCTATTCAATAGTACTTCATTGAAAAATCACAATTTCTTTACTCAATTCAAACTAAACTCAAAACGAGTGCTTCAGTTAATAATACTTTCAACTATTTAGAACTTTGCTAACATGCATAGATTATTCAAATTTTCATAAATGTGATGACTTTATCAATCGGTACAACTTTAACTCATAATAACATCATTCGATTTGAACAATCCAATAGGCATATCTCTGTATCATACTTTCCAGAATATAAATTCCTCATTCAGACTATCCGTCTATATACTCGTGAATGAATAAAATTCATTACTATACTTGAGGATACTTTAAATAAAAATAACTCAATTGAGTCGAATAGCCGAGACTAGCTTCTTCTTTATCTGTGACATTGCATAATCTATGTAATCTTTAAAACATTCTGATATTCCTTCTAAAGCTATTTTCACTTTCCAAACTATTCTCATCTCTGTATACATTACTAATTATTTCATCACTGAACTCTTTAGTTTCACACTTATGAACTTATTCAACATGGTTCTCGTAAAATTTCGTCATAAAGCATCACTGATAAGGGGGTGAGGTCGTAAAGCCTTAACTTGACTCTCATAAATACACACATATGACTTAGCATTCATCATTAATGTAATATCATCATAATCGTATAATTCACTTCAGACAATTTAATATACTTATTCATTTTACGAATGCTTTCTACCATTCACAATTTCAAATAATGAATTCACTTACTAACATTTGTCAAATTAGAGAACGCCTTACGGGTTTGAGTACGTCGTTTACTTGATGCCATAGTCCAAATATGGTTTTACATGTATACACATGTATTGCCATGGTCCAACCATGGTCTTATGTCCATAATGCCATAACCCAGTTATGGTCTTTTCACTGAAATGCCATAGCCCAGCTATGATCTTACATTTCATACTTTGCCATGGTCCAACCATGGTCTTATCCGTCAATTCATCATTGAACGATCGCACTCATTTCCTGCGTTCTAATCAATTTGATCTTTCCAATTCAATTTTCATACTATTATAATATTCATGGTTCAATAACAAAGACGTAAATCATAACATCATATTATCTCTAATTTAACATGTAAACATAAAATTCAACCACATTAACATACTGATTATACCTATTCAAACAAATGTACATAAACACACATTCCGTCAATTTGTGTAAGTGTACTTATCATATTCACTTAATCAAATAGGTTGGGCATATAGCATCATATGCATGCCGAGCAAACATGAATAGGCTTATCACCGCATAAATTTTTCATTTTATTCCATGTTTTCACATTTCTCAATTCATGGTTATCTCACTTCGTACATTAACACATACATATCATGAACTTCTATTCATACCTTTCTAAGTTTCGTCTCATCTCAAATACATTTCAATTACCTCAATATCAATTTTCAGCATTATCAAAAATAGCTCGGTTAGAAGTCATCTCTATCTTAACAAAATAATTCCGTTAGAGTCGGGAGATATCACACTATCACGAGTAGTAATATGGCATGTACAGCTAGACTCACATCGCTGGTTTAGTTAGAGAATTGACTAATCCATATCTCTGATACCACTAAATGTAACACCCGTTACCCTTGTCTGACACTGGCACAGGATACGAGGCATTACCGAACTTAAACTTAAATATTTATACAAAACCAAGCTATAAAATTTCATTCAATTTAAAATCACTCATTCACATGCAAATCGTCCCTTATATGGGCCCACGAGGCCTAAAATAATCATTGGGAACTGTTCGGGACTAAACCAATAAATTAGGAAACTTTAAGAAGACTTAGAAAATTTTTCGTCAAAACAGGGGTCACACGCCCGTGTGGCTTGGGATACGCCCGTGTGGGTAGGCTGTGTGGTCACACACGCCCATGTCCTTAGCCTGTATAACTCTCTGTTTATGACGTCATCAACAAAATAGGCTCATACGGCCAAGTCACACGCCCGTGTGCTTAGGCCGTGTGGGGAATTAAATTCTGAAAAATAGATGTAGACTTCACATGCCCTCAGCACACACCTATGTCCGGGGGCAGTGTCCTCCACACAGCTAAGACACACAACCGTGTCTCTGCCCGTGTGGCCAAGAAAATGGCTATTTACCAAACCATTTGGCACCCTCATTTCCACATACTTAAACACAACTTAAATGGCATCTTTAATGGAATAATTGAGCAATTAAACATCATCAAACAAGTCATGATCATAGCGAATTCATATAATCTTATTCATGCATAAGGCACCATACTTTGCCTAGCTTAAACTTATCAAACTTTCATGCCATGATTATCATCAACACATACCCAATCCATCCATACCAAACACACATAACCACATCACATGAAACCTTAGTATAAGCACACACATATAAATAAGCATTACAACTCATTAACCAATATGAGCCACATCTCATACCCATATACAAAATGAATCATATTACCATTATGAACCAACACATTTTGCCAAATCAAATGACACATACACAATTGACTAGTCCCTATACATGCCACAAACTTAAGAGGTCGGTATTCACTTTTAACCCGCGATGATTATTTGATAGTGTGATAGCATCTCCAACAATCTCCAACTCGAGCTATCATAAAACCCTATAAGATATAAGGAAGGAAGGGGAGTAAGCTACAATGCTTAGTAAGTTTGTATGCAAATAATAAGAAACTTATTTACATGTTTTTTTCACCAATTCTAACAATATGTTCTCAAGGTAATACAATCATACTTGCATAAAATTTCACAATTCATTTATGTTCATCTTGAGATGTCTACTCGAGTTACAGTCACTAAATTATTTTTGTTCGGAGCTACGAAACATGAAATTAAGAGCCTATAATTTTCCTTGAAACTAGGCTCACATATCTTTATACTATAAAATTTCCAAAATATTTGGTTCATCCAATCAGTATAGTTTATTCTTTAAAGTCTCCCTTGTTTCGCTGTCCTACAGTTCTAACCCCTCTTCACTAAAATTTTTTTTCGGTTTACAAAACTCAAAAGATGTTCATGTTTGTTTCTCTTGAAATTAGGCTCATTAATTAATTCAAGAATATAAATTTTATCCCTTGATTAATTTTTACAATTTTTAATGAATTTTCCAAGTT
The DNA here is from genome assembly GCA_025506655.1 of Gossypium rotundifolium. Taxonomy (NCBI): domain Eukaryota; kingdom Viridiplantae; phylum Streptophyta; class Magnoliopsida; order Malvales; family Malvaceae; genus Gossypium; species Gossypium rotundifolium. The sequence goes on along the minus strand of CP106723.1, from coordinate 57,469,384 downwards.
AGAATAGGGATTACAAAATCACTCTAACCCTATCTTATAAAACTTCAAACATCTCATAATATGAAATTATTTTGCTTATACCATTTCTTTTATGTGAAAATAGACAAAATAGTATTTAATTTAATATCTTATTCAACTTATAATTCAATTTACACCATTTTTGGTGAATTTTCAAAGTGATACAACTGCTGCTGTCCGAACTATTTTATTGCAAATTTTAATCTATCATGTTTTCTTTGTATTAATTCTCATTTACACACAATAACACTAAAGTATATCCATAGTTAGCCATGCCAGTAGCTAGTCATCATCAAATATTTAGACGCCATTCATTGGCCAATTTAACCTATACATCAACAACAAAGACTTGATCATTTCATTTCTCAATTTAAATTTGCTAAAAAGCCTCACACATGATCATCAATCACGTTTCCCACATATCCATACATCATAAGCATGGACTTATAATCACAAGGTCATTCTCATAGGTATAACTTACTCGTTTACCTTTTTACCAAAATTCGATCACGTCCCGAGCACATTGCTCATGAGTGTATGCATACATACACTTGCACTTAATCGTCACATATTCGCATTCATTTACACTTTAGTCATTTTCCCGTCTTTGACATAAACGTTAATTCTTTATCCCGTTGAACCACATGCAATATCAAAGGATACTTAGAAATTGTCATACGCATAGTAAGATGCCAATGCCATAACCCATATATGATCTCACATGAGATCACAAGTCGATCCCAATGCCATATCCCAGATATGGTTGTATACGAGATCTCATATTGAAGTCGACGCCATATCCCAGATATGGTCTTACACGAGATCGTATGTCAATGTTGATGCTGATGCCATATCCCAGATATGGTCTTATACGGACTCATATCGAGGTCGACGCCATATCCCAGATATGGTCTTATGCAAGATCGTATGTTGATGTCGATGCTATACCCTAGATATGGTCTTATACAGGATCTCATATCGATGTCGACGCCATATCCCAGATATGGTCTTATACGGGATCTCATATCGAGGTCGACGCCATATCCCAGATATGGTCTTACGCAAGATCGTATGCCGATGTCGATGCTATACCCTAGATATGGTCTTATACAAGATCTCATATCGATGTCGACGCCATATCCCAGATATGGTCTTACACGAGATCGTATGTCGATGCCGATGCCATATCCCAGATACGGTCTTATACGAGATCTCATATCGATGTCGATGCCATATCCCAGATATGGTCTTACACGGATTCGCTATTCAGTGCCGATGCTATATCCCATATATGGTCTTACACGATTTCAAACCTAAGCCAAGTCCTAGACATGGTCTTACACGGATTCACTATTTAGTGCCGATGCCATATCCTAGATATGGTCTTACACGGGATCTCAATTCGGTGCCGAGGCCATATCCTATGTATGGTCTTATACAGGACCTTACTAATCTAATGTCGTGATAAAGTATCCTTTTTATTCCTAAGGTTCAACCGGATTCTCATCCTTCGATTCTTTGCCAAATCATCATCAATCGAATCTGTAGAAATATGTATATAAAATTAATGCAATATCAATTATTAAATACATAATATAATGCTGTATTATTTACACACGAACTTACCTCGATACGAAAATGGCAAAAAGGGACCTAACCGTCAGTTACTCATTTTTCCCCCGTTCTAAGTCTGAACCTCATTTTCTTTGATCTATAACATCACATTTAGCTTACTTATTAGTCAGATTATTCATTGTGACCCAAAAATCATACTATGGAAAAATTACGTTTTTGCCCCTAAACTTTGTCATATTTACACTTTTTCCCTTAGGCTCGTAAAATGATTTTTATTCAATTTCATTATATTTTAGGCCTACAATAACCATTTCCATAACTATAGTAGTCCACAATTTGCATTCATTCACACATTTTCACACAATTTTCAACTTTTTACAAACTACTGCTTTTATGCGATTTCATCGAAAATCACTTAGTAAAAGTCATTTACTACAGACCGAGCATTAATATTCTACCATTAGACATCAAATCACATGCATGTCATCCATGGGCAAATTTTTAAACACAAACCCTAGCTCAAAATAATGGTAGAAATAGCTAAACCGAGTTACGTGGATATCAAAAATGTAAAGAACATTAAAAACGGGACTTTGATGCACTTACTATTGAGCTTGAAAGCTTGAAAATCCTAGCCATGGCTTCCCCCATGCTAAATTAGGCCAAGTAAGAAGCTGGACAAGGGTTTTTGGCTTTTATTTTGTCTATTAGTCCATTTAATTACCAAATTATCAAAATTCCCCTAACTTAAAAATATCCTATTTCACTTATCTATTGTCCATTTTTGTCCAACAATTTAACCAATGTTCTAATTACCATTTAAGGACCTCTAATTTAAAATTTCATAGAAATTGGAAACTTTCAACATGTGGAACTCAACTTTTGCACTATTTACAATTTAGTGCTTTTAACTAAATTTAGTGCCCAAACGTCGAAATTTTCGAACGAAATTTTTAAAAAATCTTTTAGTGAAATCGTAGATCATAGAAAATAATAAAAATAGGATTTTTCCTCGTCAAATTTGTGGCCCCAAAACCACTGTTCTGACTAGGCCAAAAATTGGGCTGTTACAGGGCAAGGGTTATTAGGGGAAGAATAGGGAACAATACGATGTGCCATGCTTGCTATTCTTGAGTTTCATACCTGTCTTAAGCCTCAAAATGTTACAAGCTGAAAAGCCTTATGTGAATTACTTATTCATGAATTGACATCATATTAAGTAATTGCATTAACAATTGTATGTATTTTGCTAGGATAATCAAATTACCTGTACAATATATTGATGGATGCATATATTTGAAAACCCCAATATCTGTATCCTTTGTACTATATTGAATTTAGGTGTTGGATATTGAAAGTGGTAAGTCGCTTATGTATCATGCTATGATTATGTATAACTATGAAAATGCATAGTTATGTACTCCTAAACCAATCTTTGTACCATACTTTCTCGAAGGTCATCTTTTACTTTTTTTTTATGTTGCCTTGCTTGAGGACAAGTAATGACTTAATTTTTGGGGAGTTTGATCTGTCGTAATTCACTGTAGTAGATTAATCTATTTTTTGTACTTGAGGAGCTTAAATATAAGCATTTTTATTATGTTTTAGTTAAGTTTTTATATTTTATTTTAAATTCAATAAAAATTGTATTTTGAGTCTTTTATTGAACTTAGGGCCAAAATGAGGCCTAAAGGCAAGCTAACATACTTAGTAAGTGTGTAAGTGACCATTCAAAAGTGTAAAACTCAATGCTGGTCACTATGTTGCAACACGGGGAGTTTGATGGTGCAAAATGCTAGAATTGCTATACCGCCTTTGGTGTCGCGACACACCCATGAATTTATCTTGAACTTGAGCATATTTCCTTCGATGTCATGACACAGGCACTAGGGTGTTGCGACATCGATCTTTACGTGAATAATTATGACTCGGGGATATTTTAGTTTATACAATGGAAATTAAACACGAGAACCCTAACTAATCTAGGGTTGAGGACGACGACTACCTTAATTCTATAAATAGGCTCATTTAGCACTTATGAAGGGGAGCTTTTACATTTTAAGTTTTTCTTTGTAAATTTATTTTGAAGTTTTTTCATCCTTTTAGGCTTTAGGTTTATTTCAGTTCTTCTCTATTTGTGTTCTTTAAAGAACGTGAGTTGTAAATGTGATCAAACTACTGTGGATTCTACACTTCAATCAATACAATTCAGGATTCTCTTAAACCTTTATTTTGATTTCCTATTTATGCTTATCTTTATCATCAAGTTTATTGTGTTCATGAGATCCATGAGGAACTAATTCTCTTATGGGGGATTAGTGAGTGGAGGTGTGGTTAACTGATTACCATGTAGGGTTTTCTTAGTGGATCAACTGTTTGGGAAAGGAAGAACATAAACCTTAGGCTTGACAACCCTAGGAAGTCATTTAGGTGGGAACTAAACCAAATTTGGTATGGTCTATTTGTGAACATCTTATCCCCAAACTAGTCTGGACTATGAGGTTGAGAGATAAGTAGTTCTTACTAACTCAATAGTTTAGTGGAAGATCAAGAGATCCTACTAGAGTAATGACTAGTTGATTGAGTAGAAACCCAAAATAAGAATTAATTATGACCACCAAAGAGAGCTAGTCACCCATGCCTAGAATTGATTAAGTTTATAAGTTAGTTTTCTAAGGTCCTTTTTATTTATGTTTTGGTTATTTTTATTTCTACTGTTTATAAAAAAAAAAAAACCCTTATTTATGTTTATTCATAACATAGTTTATTTAAAGTACTAATTAGATCTATTTGTGTTTAAATTAGAATTAATCTAATAACTCGCCTCACATGGGTATGATGCTAGGAGTACTCACACACTCTATTGTAACTATATTACAACTTGACCCATATACTTACGGACACTGCCTCGATTTAATGTCTTTTAGTTACAGTATTCATACTCTAAACGCTAGTCTGTCCGAAGACGGTCAACCCACAGCCAAAGGTAGATTACAACCGCAGATGTAACACCCCGTACCCAAGTCCGATGCTAAGACTGGATGCAAGACATTACCATGCTTGAACTCACTTAATCAAGTACTTACTGGCTATAAAATTTCATTTCGACTTAAAACCTTTCTTTCTTGGTCTAGACATACGTATCATGGTCATATGAGGCCTTAAATACTTGTTCAGACTTTCGAAACTTATCAAAAACCCTCTCTCAAAATCAGAGGTTACACGCCCGTGGGGTTTGGGGCATGCCCGTGCGCCCCTAAACACGCCCATGTTTCCCCCCCGTAGGGAGCTACTGACTTATCTGACACGGCCTTGTCACGCCCGTGTCCTCCAACCATGTGGAGCTACTGACTTATTTGACAGGGCCAGAGCACACGCCCATGCCCAAGCTGTGGGTCTTACACGGCTCATACACACAGCCTTGGGATTCACCATAAGGTGCATGGTTCGCACGGCCCAGACACACGCCCGTGTGTCTAACCGTGTGGACACTTAGAAGCTATATACCAAGCCCTTTTCCATCCTACATTTCATACCTTAATAAACTGATTAAATAAAGTCTCAAATCAACGACTAAGACACGTGAATTCATACATTTGATTCATGAAAATAAAGTGTTTCTACCATACAATTACAACAACTTAGCCATCATCAACGGTTATACACAATTAAACTACAAACCCTTTTTGGCCAACATAGTTTGGCACATTAACCATTACTTACTCAACCTTAAATTCTAGTCCTATACATACCATGACTCATAAGGACTTGATACCTTGAATCGAATGTCTGCTCGATAGTGTGAAAAGATCTCTAGCGGCCCCCAACCTGTATTAGTCAACATAATCTATAAGAGATAAAAAAAAATAGAAAAGTAAAGGAGTAAGCACTAATGCTTAGTAAGTTTATCTGCATAATCTAGCAAATATTAATATTCATTAAATGTAGATAACCACAAGAGATTATACTGGGTCATTCCCATTAACTCAAGGTTGTTTACTCAACCACTCTAGAAGCTTACTCATTTTATCTTCTTACTGCATCATGAGCTAATTGCTCGCCACAAAAGAATCCATTCTCGACCGATTATCATGTAATCATATAAGACATCACATCAAGTCTTATTAATAAGCTACTCATCTTTCGGTGGTTTCTCACTTAGCCCACCATTATCATATTCATAAATAGTCATCTACATGTAATACTTTAATTCAATTGCTCATTCTAGAACACCCTCACATTACTACCCTTACTTAACTTTTCCACTATTTTTATTCGCATTCCCACAATATAACAATAAATCTAACTCATGTAACAAGGTGCATTAATTTCCCATATCCCAATAGAGGTTCATCATATATATATAAATTTAAATCGTCTCAATTCAATTCTAATACATACTTGTGCCTTTCGTTGCTCAACCGCATACTTTCTTTACTTCAACATATACACAGAAATACTCAAGTTATAAAATAACTCTCTTGAGTCTCTTACTCATGAAATCACTTAGAAATCATACCCCGATAGGGTCTTACTTGGATTAACGTATCGATGCCATGTCCTTGACACGGCCTTATACGAATCCTTGCATCGAGGCCATGATCCAATATGGTCTTATACGAGATTTTAACTATCATCTCAACATTCTTCATGCATTTCATCCAAGGGTATTTCATACATCCATAGAGTGAATATACACATTTCATCGAAGGGTATTTCATACATCCATAGAGTGAATATACATTCCATACAATATCAAAATACTTACATGAACTCATACATAATTTCAATAATTGCATGTGAACTTACCTCATTGCCGAAATAGCTGAAAAGGACTATTTGCCCACACTTCTCTTTTCACTCGTGTTAGGTCTGAAACCCATTTTCTTTGATCTAGAGCAATGAAATTTACTGATTTATTCATTTATAGATCATAAAATACCATAATACACACTTTAGGCAAAAATGACCATTTTGCCCCTAGGCTCGTAAATAAATTTTTATCACATTTCTTGTTAAACAAGCCTAGCTGAACATTTAATCCTATTACAACTATCTCCAATTTCAACTATTTCATGCTTTAATGAACAAATTACAACTTTTGCATTATAGTCCCAATTAGGTGTTTTCATGGCAACACCTTTCACAAAAGTTGTTTCTCATCATCCTATCATTCATTTTCTTCCATAAAAACTCAGCTAACAACTTATAATCTCACATGGAAAATCTCTAAGCTTTTTACCATAATGCAAAACAGTCCCCTCTTTAGATAGCTTAAGCTTTAGGGATATCAAAAGTACAATTTTCTTCAAGAAATTCCATCAAAATCACTTACTTGAGTGAAGTAAGGCTTGCTAAAATTTTGAGCTTTCAAACACCCCTTGTTGGCTGGAATTTTCGGTGGAGAAGAAGAGAGAAAAAGATGATATATTTTTCCTTTCTTTATTTTATTATAAAACATCGCTCAACCCACCAACTTTGACCAAAATTAAAGGCTCTTGTCCCTTGTTCACATAGCCGCCAACCCTATTTTATTGGCCTAATTGCACTTTAAATACCTCCACTTTAACATGCTATGGCTATTAGGTACCTATACCTTGTATAATAGAACCTTCACACTTTATGCAATTTAGACATTTTTCACAATTTAGCTAGAAATTGCTAAAATTAAGGCACCAAAATTTCCATACATCCTTATAAACATGTTATAGCACATAACATAACATGAATATAATTTTATCAAGCCTCAAATTAGTGATTCCAAGATCACAGTTCCAGCTAGGCCCTAAATCGGGCTGTTACAATTCTCCCCCTTAGGGATTTTCGTTCTCGAAAATCTTATCAGGAGGAGCCGCTGCACACATTCTTTAAACATTCTAGAAATTCTTTAAAATCGCAAATCTACTTATCTTCAAGTTTCTCTGGTCAACAACCTTTAAGCTCTCTTACACAAGGTCGAAGCATCACTTGCCACTTAGGTATTTCTTCCTCCAGGACGTATGCTCAGTAATCCACTAATTTAGAACTCTACACATGTCCAAATGATCGTTCGGATCTCTACTGGTTGATTTACTACAACTCGAATGTCATTCTCTTTCGTGGGAATTTTGTCAAACCACTCTTGAAACCTATAAGGTTTTACCTCACTTCTCATTAAAGCATTCACCAGCTATAATAATCCTGACTTGAATTCTTTGAAAACTCAGCTTTTTGTGGTCAACTACTTCTAACTATAAGCTCATTCATCTCATGAAAGGTACTCTGTTGTCAAACATTTATGCGCATAACTTCTTTTCCTTATTCTTACATTGGTAGATATGCTACTACTAAATCTCATGCCAAAACTTTTATATAAGTTCTGGATTCATCATCATTCCAGTTCTATTTTGAGGAAATCTCAACAATAGAAAACTTATGCAACCTGCATTTTACCATCTCGAAATAAACTAACCCGGAGCTTATTCGAAAATACCATTTGCTATCTCACTCCTGAACTCTTCTATTCTGAAAAGAAAACTTGCTCTTGACATTAATCTTACTGAAATTATGATATCACCGGCTAGCTAACTCATATTGCTTAACATGAAGTTTTCCTATAAACACTTGTACAATGACTATCATCTGTGAAGTATTATAATAACTATACCCACTATGGTAATAGTTCGTTGTTTCTACTATCTCAAGGTCACAAGATGTTCTCACCAAGAAAATTTCAAAAATACTCATTGGTTTTCCCTAAATCATCACAACACATCCAATTCTCATATGACACGAAAGGATCGCCTCAGATTACCAATATGGCAACTATCTTTCTCAATACGATTGAACTCAATACTAGAATTTTCAATCAATAATTCATTCTATATATTTCAACTCAACCATAGTGGTTTAAATGTTTGACGAGCATATCTCCGTAATATGCTTCCTACTCAGAACACCCAAAATTATTCTCTTTATCGACTCATGCGTGAACATACATAGAACTTGAATCACATCTCAATATGATAATTGTAGAGCCCAATTTATGCCTCGAACCCATACCAAAAATCGAATAAACAAAAATAAATAATAAAGTCCTTTTAATAAAAAAACAGCTCAAGTTTACAAAAAGGCCCAAAATTAAACTACCCAAGCCCAAACACTAAACCTAAATGCACCCAAACCTAGACCTAGCCTGCTTAGCCCACAACCTTTAACACTTTCCACCACCAAACCTAAACCCTAGCCGCCACAGCCAACATCGCCTAACGCCACGCCACCTTGTGCCGAACCACCCTCGAACCCTCCGCGATGTGCTCTCCTCCACTACTCAATCACACACCTACTAAAAGGAGTACAAAGTAATAAAGAAACATAATAGATTTTATTATAAATCCGCTATAAAAAGCCAAATCAAAATCAGAAGGGGAATTTTTTTGACGAAAAGGAATATGATTTATTTTTACACACTTTTTTTGAATACAGAGGAGAATATAAAAATATTGACAAAAGGTCTTACTATTTTTTTTATTTTTCCTTACTTTTCAAAATTGTTCTTTTTTAAACTTTTTTTATATAAATAAGGGTTACGATAATATACTAGATTAAAAAATGAAGAAAAACTCACCTTTTTTCAAATTTCGCCATCAGACACGATGGCTGGCCGATTTACTATCGACTCACAATGTAAAGGCGTAAAAGCTTGAGAGGTTTTGAGAGAATTTCTGTTTTTTTATGAGGGAAAAATGAAGGTTTTAAAAAGGATTGGCTTTTATACTACATGTGAAACGATGTCTTTTAAAAATAGGGTCGAGGCCAAACGACGCTGCTTTTGACCCTCGACCGTGACCCAACCCAATGGGCTAAGAGGATCTACGCGTTTCGTTCATAAAAGGGTTCTTTGCACAGCCCTTCTTCATTTTAGTCTTTTTCAAATCGGTTTCCTTTTGTTTTAAATTTGGCCTAAAGCTTTCATTTTTATTCAATTTAATCATCATTTTTTAATTTGTTTATAAATTGATTATTTTTAAATTACACTTACTGTTTCAATATTATGATTACTTTTACTATTATTGTATTTACCATTAATGTAACACCCCAAACCTGGCCCATAAGTCCTGACCGGATCTCGTATGTCACGGGTAAAATAATTTGAAACGTGTTGAGAGTTTGGTGAAAACTTGATAAAATTTGGCTAAGGTATGAAAACGTGTTTGAAAACTCAGTTGGGCTTTTTATAACATATTGGGTTGATAAACCCTTTTGAAAACTGTTGATCATGTAGCATTTTAAAATCACAAAGTTATAGTTGACTTGGTTTAATTTTGTTACCCGATGGTAACATCTTTAAAAAAAACCCGTAGTAGTTATTAAGTTGGAAAAATTTACTTTTAACCGGTTCACTTAACAATTAAAAACTTCATTTGTAACATAACATAAGTAAAATAAAATAACATCCAAATAATAAATAGCGGCCTTATTACAATCCCAAAATAAAAAGACTTAGAAAATAAATAATATTAACTATAATAAAATAAATTCAAATCCAACAATAAGCATGGCCGCCTCGAGTCCTCTCCGGCTCCCTCTCCACGATCTACTCATCTGCAAAATGGTAAGGGAAGGGGTGAGTCACCAAGACTCAGTGTGTAAATTCCCCACCGAATTGTAACTCATACACAAGATATTAATTAAACATGCAATTATGCAAACCCCACTAGCCATCCGCATTCTTTAACTACCCCTGTGGTCAAAACCACCGGTGGTCAAAACCACCGGTGACTAGTGTCACAAAATAAATGATGGGGCCAACCCATCGTGGTCAAAACCATCGGTGGTACCAAACCTGGGACTTAGTCACAATTATCATCGGTGTGGTCAAAACCATCGTGACCGAAGTCACAATAAACTGATGGGGCCAACCCATCTTGTGGTCAAAACCATCGTGACAAATCCATAAAATCAACCCTCCTCTCATCAATCCCACCATCATCATGCATTATGTACAACACATCATTTAACAAAGATATGATGGCAAATTCAATCATATATCATAGACAAAGTAATAGGGGACTTACTCCAGCAACCATGATTATGCCACAAGCTAATCACTACCAAAAAGATTAAAAGGCAACAATATAGTCATGTAAATTAATAAAGTGTGTAGTGAGTTTTTACACACCTGATGCTACCACAAATCCTAGATCCCGATGATCCGATCTACGACACTAGATCTCTTGACCTATAATCGCCAACAACATGATTAGGGACTTTGGCCTATTCGCCAAACTAAAAGAAATACCAAAGGCTCTTAAGCACTTACCTTAAACGAATTTGATTTCCAAACAAACTCAAGCCTTAATTAGCCCCTAAATCCATGGCACACATTAGTTTTGCATTTAAACAATAAACTTCTATCAAAAGGCCCTTGGCCGAATGTGCTTACCAACTCACCTTTGAAAACAAATCAAAGCTTCCTCAATCGGCTATGGCTTCCCTACAATCGATTTAAGTACATCATTAAGAGTCATAGGTCATTCGGCCATAATCTTGAACCTAAAAGAGGGTACCGGCCCTTACCTTGATAACTATCTCAGCCTCTAACCACCACTAGTCGGCACCACTTGTGATGTTAAGGGTTTCGGCTATCTTTAAAGAAGAGACAAGAACCAAATGCTAGAGTGAACAGCACCTTCCCTAAGGGATTCGGCTCAAAAGAAGAAAAGAAAGCATGGGGTCGACCTTACAAGAAAGAAAAGAGATGAAGGAAGGGTCTTGGAGTGTTTCGGCTTTCAAAACAAAATAGAAAAGAGGGAGAGGAGGGTGTAGGGAGATTCAGCCAGCAACCAGTATAGAGAAGAAAAGAAAAGAATTTTTTTCTGAGAAATTCGGCCCCTCTTTTTAGTGATAAACCGAATGTGGATGGCCTTAATGAGTCCTTCATTCGGCCAACTCCCCTCCTATTGTGATAAATCTTAACTTTTAATTATCACCCATATTTATCTACCATTTATCCCTTAATCCCCTCTTGAAACAAATAAAAAAAATAAAACACATATTAACACTCTTCTTAGCCGAAATAAACAAGGTTTATCCCTATCCCTCCAAGGTCCCCACTTGCCGTCCGACACCTCCCTCTCTATGGCGCCATTTAGCAAAAAAAAAAATAAAGAAAAGAGTCCTATTGCTACCCATGCTACTCGAACATGGGACCTCTTTGCCGCACCTCTCTAACACGCCCCAAGTCACTCTTCCACATCAACTTGCATGCCTTAAACCTCACCAATTATTTTTTTAAGGCTTTCATTCCTGGTCCCCTTTCCTTTAACGCCAAAAGCCCAAAAAAATGACTCTCCCTTGTAACTCCCACGACTCGAACCTCTTCCCTTGAAACACCCTTAGACGCCACCTTCTTAGCACCTAAGTGGCGCATGGAAGCCACTTTGCCAAGTTTGTTTTTGTGTCAAACTTCTCTGCAATTTCTCTTATCCCCTATCTCACCTAGCTTCCCTTCTCAAGTGCTTAAAATAAATTTTAGCCCTAAGTCCAATTAGTCCGGTCATGGCTAGACCCTTAAATATATCAGCAATCAAGCATACATATCTCTCAAGCACACACAAGGGAAAAATAATTAAATTTCAAACAACCCCAAATTCAGATGTTACGCTTCTACCCACCTTAAAAAGAATTTCACCTCGAAATTACCTCGGATCAAGAGTGGGGTATTGCCAGATCACATCCCTCGGTTCCCATGTGGCTTCCTCCGCACTCATGGTTTCGCCATAATACCTTCACCAAAGGCACCGACTTCCTCCGCAAAACCTTTACATCTCGCCCAAGATTCAGACTGCTCCTCCTCGAAAGACAAGTCTGGCTCACTTCAATTTCCTCAACGGCACAACATGTGAGGATCTCGATCGATAGCGCCAAAGATTGAAACATGGAAGACGCTATGTATCCGCTCAATTCACGGCAACTTGTTGGTAAGCTACCGGCCCCACGCTGCTTTCAAAGACTGTGGTACGGTCCGATAAATCTAGGGCTTAGCTTGCCCTTTCGGCCAAACCTCAAGATTTTCTTCCAAGGTGATACCTTCAAGAAGACCTTATCACCCACTACATACTCAACCTCTCGCGCTTAAGATCGCCGAGGATTTCGCTTATCCGATGCCTCCTTCAGACGAGCCCGAATTACTCTAACCTTATCCTCCGCCTTTGCCACTAACTCTAGACCCAACATCCGTCGTTCTCCTAGTTCATCCAACATGTAGGAGTACGATATTTCGACCATACAGAGCCTCATACGGTTATTCAATACTCGCTGATAACTATTGTTATAAGTTTAACTCGCCAAAGGTAGGTACTCCTCCCAACTACCACTTAAATCCAAAACACGCCCTTTAACATGTCTTCCAACACTTGATAACCCTTTCGATTGTCCATCGATTATGGATGAAAAGCGTCGTTGAAATTCAACTTCGTGCCTAACTCCCGATGTAAAGCCTTTCAAAATCTTGACGTAAACCGAGGATCCCGATCCGAGATAATGGACACCCAGATCTATGTAACCGCACTATCTCAGCGATATACAACTTAGCTAGCCTTTAGAGCGAATAGTCAACCTCATCGTATGAAATAAGTCAACTTTGTCAACCAGTCCACTACCACCCAAATCGGATCTTTTTCTCGGGCGTAAGGGAAGCCCACTTACGAAATCCATAGTAATCTCCTCCCACTTCCATCTGGGATCTTTACCTACAGAATAAATTTCGATGGCAATTGATGCTCACTTAACTTGCGGCATGTCGACACTTGCCTACCAACTCGGTCACTTCCCGCCTGCACCGCCACTAAAATTGCTCCCTTAAATCCCGATACATCTTGTCGCTTCTTCGGTGCATAACGACGACTACTATGAGCTTCTTTAAGAATTTGTCGCCTCAATTCATCATCCTTAGGCATGCATACTCCCCGAAAGTATAGCACCCCATTACTACCCAAGCTAAAACCTTCTACTCACCATTCAGATTTGCAACCTTCGAGTATTCAAAACTTCATCAGCCATCTACCTTTCCTTGACCTCATTAATCCAAGACGGCTTCACTTGCAATTCCGCCAAAAGGCTCCCATCCTCATAGAGACTTAGATTAGCAAATATAGCTTGCAAATTTGCTACCACCTTTCGGCTCAATGCATCAGCTACCACATTAGCCTTCCCGGATGGTATTTGATTGAGTAGTCGAGTCCTTCAACAACTCAATCCACCTCCGCTACCTCGATTTAAATCCTTTTGAGTCGAGGTACTTCAGACTTTTGTGATCGTGTACACCACCGACTTCTCCCCATACGATAGTGCCTCCAGATCTTCAAGGCAAAAACCACAGCAGCCCAATTCCAAATCATGTGTCTGATAGTTACCTTCGTGAGGCCTCAATCGCCATGACGATAAGTTTAACCATCTTCCTTCTTGCATCAAGACACACCCTAAACCAAGATGTGATGCATCATAATATACAAATGAACTCCTTCCCGCCTCAGTGAATTAAACCCGTGCTTCGCCGTAATCCTCTTCACTTATCAAAACTCTTGTCGCTTCTCAATTCACACAAACGAACCCCTTTCTCAACAAATTTTAGTCAATCTGTTGCGATTAAAGAGAAGTTTTCCATAAATCTCCTATAATATCCGCCAACCCAAGAAAACTTCAAATTTCTATAACCGACTTTGGTGGCTTCCATTCCAATATCACTCAATCTTACGGGATCCACCCCGATTCCCTACATGAAACAACATGCCCTAAAAAGTTACCTCCTCGAGCCAAAACTCACATTTATTTAATTTATGACAACTATTTCTCCTTAGAATTTGTAGAACCACATGAAGATGTGCGCCATGCTCCTCCTCGACTTCGAGTACACCAAAATGTCGTTTATGAAGAACACGATTTAACCGATCCAGATAGGGTTGGAAAACCCGGCTCATCATGTCCATAAAATGTCAGCTTGCATTCACAAACCAAAAGGCATTACCGTAAACTCGTAGTGTCTATATCGAGTACGAAATGCCGTCTTGTGGACATCAGCCTCCTTCACTTTAAGCTTATGGTAACCTGACCTAAGGTCAATCTTAGAGAACACCGATGCCCCTTTGAGTTGATCGAACAAATCGTCAATCCTGGGCAAAAGATACCGGTTCTTTATTGTCAACTTGTTCAGCTGTCGGTAGTCTACACACATCCTCATTGTTCCATCCTTCTTCTTGACAAAAAGCACTAGAGCTCCCCAAGGCGATACACTTGGTCGGATGAACCCTCTATCCAACAATTCCTAAATCTGCGCCTTCAACTCTACCAATTCTTTTGGCACCATCCGATACGGAGCTATAGATACTGGCGCGGTTTCGGGTAACAGATCTATACCAAATTCAACCTCACGGTCCGGAGGTAGACCCGGAAGCTCCTCTAAAAACACATCAACATAGTTCCTTACAGTCCGGACATCCCCCACAGCAACATCCTTAGCTTTCAAGGCACAGACATGCACCACATAAGCTTCACAACCCTTCTTAACCATCTTTTCCACCTTCAACGTAGAAACCAGATTAGATAGGTAATCCCTCCTTTTACCTATCATCACCACCTCATCACCTTCCACTGTCTTTAATACCATGCGCTTAGCTGCACAATCCAGACTAGCCTGATACTTCACTAGCCAATCCATCCCGAGGATTAGGTCAAACTCCCGAAACGGTAGTTCCATCAAGTTTGCCAAGAATACGACCCCTTGGAGTTCTAGGGGTACGTTCCTATAGAGTTCACTTACTTCTATAGAGTGACCTAGGGGGCTTAGTACAGTCATCTTCCTAGAAGTAAGCTTAAAGTCTAAATGTAGAGTTTCCACTACGCTACTAGCAATGTACGAGTGGGTTGAGCCAATGTCTATCAAAGTATTATAGGGCACACCAAAGATCAAGAACATACCGATTATGACGTCCGATGTGTCGCCCTCCTCTTGACGCCTCGCGGCATAGACTGGACCAGGTTGCCTAGCTCAGTACCACCAGTACCTCCCTTTGGTGCCCCACGACCTCTGCCAGCACCATTACCTCCTCTTCACGCACCACGACCTCTCTGTGGCTGTTGGTTATCCCTCCTATTCGGTGCACGATCCTGACCCTCTGATCTAAGTCTAGCTACTTTCTTCGGACAATCCCTAACTCGATGCTCCAAGGACCCACACTCAAAGCATCCCCGATTACCATTCCAACACTCTCCCGTGTGAGACTTGCCACACCGAGCACACCGTGGCGGCCATTGAGGATTAGCAGCAGCAGCAGACCTAGCAGCTTGATCTGACCCACCAAACCTTGTCTTCTTCTACTGATTACCCGAGAACCTTGAAGGTCCGGAGCTTCTCTTATTCCAATTCTGATCTTGGTTCCGCCTAACCGATTGTCTTACCCCTTCAGCAACTTTAGACTTCTCCACAAGGACAGCGAACTCCCGTTCCTGTTGTGGAGCTATCATCATTCTCAGTTCGTCTCTAAGCCCATCCTCAAATCTAACACAGCATTGATACTCGGTACCCACAATAGCACGAGCATACCTACTCAAACAGAGGAATTCAAATTTACATCGCCATCGTTTTATTGCCTTGAACCAGTTCAAGAAAGCCTTCCGTTGTGCATCCACGTAGCTAGTTACGATATACTTCTTTTGATAAGCATCTCAAGAATTCCTGTGAGATTTTCTCGCCATCGTTCCATCCCTTACGATGAGCCACCACCGGTAAGACTCATCCCAAGCAAAGAGATGATACCTTCAACTTCTCCTCATTGTGAAATCCAAGTCACCCATAATCCTTTCAGTGGATTCCAACCAATACTCCACAAGACTGGGCGCCACTCTAGAAACTCCTCTGAATACTTTTGCTTCGTTAGCCCAGAGTCATTCAACTACGATTTACTTGCCTCAGACCAAGACTCGCCTCAAAGAACTCGTTCCAACACTCAGATCACCGCTGTGATACAACATCATTACCACCACCGATCTTGAACTCAGCCGCCACGGCAGATTCGGCATCTCATTTTCAAACCCATGTCCGGACCCTGCTGGCTCAGACAAAGTCATCCTACCCCTTCCATGACCATGGGGCGGACGTCCTCGACCTCTTGTACTCATTTCTAACGATTATGCTTATCTGCTTAAAAATTTTATGCATTAGTACTTGTTTCATCGGATTATCCATGAAGGAATTTTATGATAAGAGTCTTAGGAGAGGTTCTTCAGAATCATACATGCACACGCTTTCCATTCATTCCTTCAAAGAGACGTAGTTTTCATTGTGATTGTTTTTCCACTACCTGTGGGTATTTTGTAATTTATCCTGTGGGTATTTTTGTAATTTTTCAAAATAAAAATTTTTGGATGATTTTGTCAAAAGTATTTTGGAACTATTAAATTCCCGGGGTATTTGGAAAAATTTTGAATTTCGGGGGTATTTTGATAATTTTAGACCTCAGGGGTATTTCGGTAATTTTTCACAAATCAGGGTAAATTTGTAAAATTTAATTTTCAAAAGTTATAAAGCATTGATGGTTCTTTTTGAGAATTGCATTTTCCAAAATAGTGATGTTGCAAAATTTTGAAAATCAGGGTTATTCTGGTAATTTTGTTGGTTAAGGGCAATTTTGTAATTTTACCACTAAGGGTATTTTAGTAATTTTTTTTCATAACAAGATTTCCAAAATTTGGTTTTAATGGATTTCACAATATTTTGAAAATTTTCTATTTGGAAATTTTTCATACGGAGGGTATTTTGGTAATTTTCAAACCAGGGGTATTTTAGTCATTTTTCAAACTGAGGGGTATTTTAGTCATTTTTTTAAACCAAGGTTTTTATTACTTCAAAAACAAAACGGCTAGTCCCTTTCAGGTTTTAGTTATCGAGTTTAGCCTATGAGTGTGTCGTCTCAGCTGGGATGAACCGTCACTACGCACCAGGTAGGATTCAAGTGAGTCGGAGGTGAGTCACGAGGACTGTTTAAATACCAGGCCCCCACCGAATCCAATCCTAGACATGCGTATAACGATTACCACATCCCTTGCTCAGTGACAACTCACAGGGTTGGTTTATGGAGTTATTAAATCTTATGCATTGTTTGTTGGGGTATGCTAGCCCTATAGTTCAATAATTTCTATTTTAGTATTCTACGTCCCCATTTTACCCTTCTATCCCTATCAAAGATTCACAAAGAAAATAGATAGAAGTACTTACCTGGCGGATAGGTGCCGGAGACTCGGTGCCATGCTGTTCAAGCCAAAAACAGTTTTCCAAAACATTCTAATAAGGCCTACTAACATAAACAAAACACTTTGGGCCTTGGGCCCCCACGTACCGAAGTTTTTAGCTGGCTCGATACCAAAATGTAACACCTCAAACCCTTTTTCCACTAGATGGATCAAAACCCGATATTCCACCAACGTAAAGTGGTTCGGTTGTACGCACTACTCAATAACCGATCCTCGTTAGCGAGGGTCCACAACCCTTGGAAAGTCTCTAACCCCGACATCGCTTCTTCGCTTGTAGTTCGATGGTAAAGGAATACCTCTCTCTTCCAAACACTCAGACGGCTCTTTTCTTACCTATCTTGATGATCTTAGATCGCCCTAAAATAACATAGATTAGTGATCCATCTAAAGAAATTGATATGATCTAAATTAATAACCTTACCTTGATGATTTCGAATGATCACTTAAAGGTTGTCTTCAACAAAGATCTTTGAAAAATCTTTTCAAAAGATTCGGCCTAGGAGAGAAATAAAAGATTATGATTTTAAGTTTGCTAAAGTAAAAAGGAATGATGAAAATAATTGATAAAGTCTTACTTTGAGTCCTTCAAGATTCGGCTTTGAATAAGAAGAAA
This sequence comes from Gossypium rotundifolium, assembly GCA_025506655.1. NCBI lineage: Eukaryota > Viridiplantae > Streptophyta > Magnoliopsida > Malvales > Malvaceae > Gossypium > Gossypium rotundifolium. The sequence goes on along the minus strand of CP106723.1, from coordinate 57,450,891 downwards.
AGAAGATGATAATTCGGCCTTAACAAAAAGAGAAGAGAAATGGTGGTTTCAAAATGATGGTTTCGATTTTGAGGGAAAGAAGAAAGAGAATGAAAAGAGAAGGAAAAAGAGAAGAAAGAAAAGAGAAAAAAAGGAGAAGAAGATGATGATGGTGATTTCTCAAAAGAAAAGAAATGTGTTTAGGAACCTTTGCACATTCGGCCAAGGAGGAAGAAATGAAGAAATTGGCTCTTTGAACTTTGTAGTTTCGGTTTTGAAAAGAAAAATGGGAGAAAGAAAATTGTATTTGGTTCAAACACAATTGAGGGCTAAATCAAAAGCAAAAGTGTACCAAAGTGCCTAAGGTACATTCGACCAAAGTGGGAGTTTTTGGGAGAAAATTGGTCAAAAAGAAGAAAGCCAAAACAAAAAGAAAGTTTTTACCTAAACTCAATGAAAAATTCGGTTAGGAGAGAAACTATTGGAGAAATGAGAAAAGATGGACAAACAAAGACTTTTGGCCAACTTTTCCCCCTAATGGCAAAGCAAAAATTCAGCCAAATCAATGCCAACATTATCCCCTTTTTCCTCCTTGTTTCTTCCCCATCAACTTTTGATTTGCTATCAACAATAAACCACTCCCTTTAGCCCTTCATGTTGTTTCTAGGTTCATGGTCAATTGACCATGAACACACTCCCAAAACCTTGCCCCATATCATGCCTTTTGTCCCCTCATCTTATCATCAACTTATGATTCCATGCCTTAAGTTCCTAGCTTCCTTTTCACATGGTCAAATAGCCAAAATGAATGAATGCTAATCCACTTTAGAACTTTCTTGGCCGACACTTATAGGGAAGAAAACAAAAAAAATTAAGATCCTCCCTAATGCTAGCTAGGAGATTCGAACTTCACACCTCAAGCACACATCCATGCATCTTAACCACCTTGCCAATTACTTAATTCATGCTAAAACTTCTTATCATTAATTCATAAGGCCTAATTTGCTTAGCTCTCTCTAATTAATAGGAATTAAAAAGTTTTACTAAGCATGCACTTAATTAATGAAGCTCAATTAACTTCCAAGAATACACTTAATAATAATTAAGCATGCAACATCATTCAATTAAGTAAAATGCATAGCCCCAAATTATCAGGATGTTTCATATGCGCATAACTTCTTTTCCTTATTCTTGCATTGGTAGATATGCTACTACTAAATCTCATGCCAAAACTTTTATATAAGTTCTGGATTCATCATCATTCCAGTTCTATTTTGAGGAAATCTCAACAATAGAAAACTTATGCAACCCAGTATTTTACCATCTTGAAATAAACTAACCTTGAGCTTATTCAAAATACCATTTGCTATCTCACTCTCAACTCTTCTATTCTCGAAAAGAAAACTTGCTCTTGACATTAATCTTCATCAAATTATGATATCACCGGCTAGCTAACTCATATTGCTTAACATGAAGTTTTCCTATAAACACTTGTACAATGACTATCATCTGTGAAGTATTACAATAACTATACCCACTATGGTAATAGTTCAAGTTGTTTCTACTATCTCAGTGTCACAAGATGTTCTCACTCAAGAAAATTTCAAAAAATACTCATTGGTTTTCCCTAGATCATCACAACACATCCAATTCTCATACATATACGAAAGGGATCGTCTCAGGATTACCAATATGGCAACTATCTTTCTCAATACAGATTGAACTCAATACTAGAATTTTCAATCAATAATTCATTCTATATATTTCAACTCAACCATAGTGGTTTAAATGTTTCGACGAGCATATCTCTGTAATATGCTTCCTACTCAGGAACACCCAAAAATTATTCTCTTTACTGACTCATGCGTGAACATACATAGAACTTGAATCATATCTCAATATGATAATTGTAGAGCCCAATTTATGCCTGAACCCATACCAAAAATCAGAATAAACAAAAAATAAATAATAAAGTCCTTTTAATAAAAAAACAGTTCAAGTTTACAAAAAGGCCCAAAATTAAACTACCCAAGCCCAAACACTAAACCTAAATGCACTCCAAACCTAGACCTAGCCTGCTTAGCCCACAACCTTTAACACTTTCTAGCCACCAAACCTAAACCCTAGCCGCCAGCAGCCCTACGCCCAACGCCATGTCACCTTGTGCCGAACCACCTCCGAACCCTCCGCGATGTGCTCTCCTCCACCACTCAATCACACACCTACGGAAAAGGAGGACAAAGTAACAGCAAACATAATAGATTTTATTATAAAATCCGGCTATAAAAAGCCAAATCAAAATCTATAAAGGGGGAATTTTTTTTGACGAAAAAGGAATACAGATTTATTTTTACACACTTTTTTTTTGAATACACAAAGGAGAATACAAAAAATATTGACAAAAGGTCTTACTATTTTTTTTATTTTTCCTTACTTTTCCAAACTGTTCTTTTTTTTAAACTTTTTTTTATATAAATAAGGGTTACGATAATATACGGTATTAAAAAAATGAAGAAAAAAACTCACCTTTTTCAAATTTCACCATCGTATTACCTGGTGGTTGCAATGACGTTGACCCACGGCAATCCCATTTAACGGATTTGGTCGGAAAGGCGGAAAAGCTTGAGAGGTTTTGAGAGAATTTCAGGTTTTTTTATGAGGGAAAAAAATGAAGGTTTTTACAAAGGGATTGGCTTTTATACTACATGTGAAACGACGCCGTTTTAAAAATAGGGTCGAGGCCAAACGACGCCGCTTTTGACCGTCGACCCGTGACCCACCCAATGGGCTAAGAGGATCGCGCGCTTGCTCATAAAAGGGTTATTTATGCCACAGCCCTTCTTCGCTTTTAGTCTTTTTCAAATCGGTTTCCTTTTGTTTTAAATTTGGCCTAAAGCTTCGCTTTTATTCAATTTAATCATCATTTTTAATTTGTTTATAAATTGATTATTTTTAAATTACACTTCATCGCTTTCAATATTATGATTACTTTTACTATTATTGTATTTACCATTAATGTAATACCCCAAACCCGGCCCATGAGTCCTGACCGGATCTGGTATGTCACGGGGTAAAATAATTTGAAACGTGTTGAGAGTTTGGTGAAAACTTGATAAAATTTGGCTAAGGTATGAAAAAGGTGTTTGAAAACTCAGTTGGGCTTTTTATAAATACTGTTGGGTTGATAAACCCTTTTGAAAACGGTTGATCATGTAGCATTTTAAAATCGTCAAAGTTATAGTTGACTTGGTTTAATTTTGTTACCCGATAGTAACATCTTTAAAAAAACCGTAGTAGTTATTAAGTTGGAAAAAGTTACTTTTAACCGGTTCACTTAACAATTAAAAACTTTATTTGTAACATAACATAAGTAAAATAAAATAACATCCAAATAATAAATAGCGGCCTTATTACAATCCCAAAATAAAAAGACTTAGAAAATAAATAATATTAACTATAATAAAATAAATTCAAATCCAACGATAAGCACGGCCGCTTCAAGTCCTCTCCGGCTCCCTCTCCGCGATCTACTCATCTGCAAAATGGTAAGGGAAGGGGTGAGTCACCAAGACTTAGTGTGTAAATTCCCACACGGAATTGTAACTCATACATAAGATATTAATTAAACATGCAATTATGCAAACCCCACTAGCCATCCGTACTCCTTTAACTACCCCATGTGGTCAAAACCACTGGTGGTCAAAACCACTGGTGACTAGTGTCACAAAATAAATGATGGGGCCAACCTATCATGTGGTCAAAACCACTGATGACCATAGGTCACAAACTATCATAATATGGTCAAAACCACTGGTGGTACCAAACCAGTGGGACTTAGTCACAATTATCATCGGTGTGGTCAAAACCATCGTGACCAAGTCACAATAAATCTGATGGGGCCAACCCATCTTGTGGTCAAAACCATCGTGACAAATCCATAAAATCATCCCCTCCTCTCATCAATCCCACCATCATCATGCATTATGTACAACACATCATTTAACAAAGATATGATGGCAAATTCAATCATATATCATAGACAAAGTAATAGGGGACTTACCCGACAACCATGATTATACCACAAGCTAATCACTACCAAAAAGATTAAAAAGGAAACAATATAGTCATGTAAATTAATAAAGTGTGTAGTGAGTTTTTACACACCTGATACTACCACGAATCTTAGATCCCGAAGATCCGATCTATGACACTAGATCTCTTGACCTATAATCGGCCAACAACATGATTAGGGACTTTGGCCTATTCGACCAAACTAAAAGAAATACCAAAGGCTCTTACGGCACTTACCTTAAATGGATTTAATTTCCAAACAAATCCCGAAGCCTTAATTAGCCCCTAAATCCATGGCACACATTAGTTTCGGCATTTAAACAATAAACTTCTATCAAAAGGCCCTTGGTCGAATGTGCTTACCAACTCACCTTTGGAAAACAAATCCCGAAAGCTTCCCTCAATCGGCTATGGCTTCCCTACAATCGATTTAAGTACATCATTAAGAGTCATAGGCCATTCGGCCATAATCTTGAACCTAAAAGAGGGTACCGCCCCTTACCTTGATAACTATCTCGGCCTCTAACCACCACTAGTCGGCACCACTTGTGATGTTAAGGGTTTCGGCTACCCTTAAAGAAGAGACAAGAAACGAATGCTAGAGTGAACAGCACTTTCCCTAAGGGATTCGACTCAAAAGAAGAAAAGAAAGTATGGGGTCGAACTTACAAGAAAGAAAAGAGATGAAGGGAGGGTCTTGGAGTGTTTCGGCTTTCAAAACAAAATAGAAAAGAGGGAGAGGAGGGTGTAGGGAGATTCAGCCAGCAACCAGTATGGAGAAGAAAAGAAAAGAATTTTTTTCTAAGAAATTTGGCCCCTCTCTTTAGTGATAAACCGAATGTGGATGGCCTTAATGATTCCTTCATTCGGCCAACTCCCCTCCTATTGTGATAAATCTTAACTTTTAATTATCACCCATATTTATCTACCATTTATCCCTTAATCCCCTCTTTAAACAAATAAAAAAAATAAAACACATATTAACACTCTTCTTAGCCGAAATAAACAAGGTTTATCCCTATCCCTCCAAGGTCCCCACTTGCCATCCAACACCTCGCTCTCTATGGTGCCATTTAGCAAAAAAAAAAAAAAATAAATAAAAAAAAGAGTCCTATTGCTACCCATGCTATTCGAACATGGGACCTCTTTGCCGCACCTATCTAACACGCCCCAAGCCACTCTTCCACATCAACTTCCATGCCTTAAATCTCACCAATTATTTTTTTAAGGCCTTCATTCCTGGCCCCCTTTCCTTTAACGCCAAAAGCCTAAAAAAAAAAAATGCCTCCCCCCTTGTAACTCCCACGACTCGAACCTCTTCCCTTGAAACACCCTTAGACACCACCTTCTTAGCACCTAAGTGGCGCATGGAAGCCACTTTGCCAAGCTGTTTCTTGTGTCAAACTTCTCACAGAATTTCTCTTATCCCCTATCTCACCTAGCTTCCCCCTTCTCAAGTGCTTAAAATAAATTTTAGCCCTAAGTCCAATTAGTCCGGGGTCATGGCTAGACCCTTAAATATATCAGGCAATCAAGCATACATATCTCTCAAGCACACACATGGGAAAAATAATTAAATTTCAAACAACCCCAAATTCAGGATGTTACAATTAATATTTCTTTGATTTTACTACTATTATTTCTTATTATTATGACTATTAATGTAAATATTATTACTATTATTCTTGTTCTTTTTTTTTTGCCATTATTATTACTCTTTTTTATTACTATAATCATATCTATTTTTAGTACTATATTTATTTTTATCAAGACTCTATTTATATGTATTATTATTATTAAAGTCGATTTATTATATCTTATTATATATGTATACATCAATTATTATTTTTCTTATTATTGTTATTATTATCACTATTTATACTATTCTATTATTTTTTTTACTATATACGTACATTCCATTATTATTTCTATTTGTATTATTTTTATTATATTCACTATAATTATATATATATATATATTATTTTGTTTACTTTTTTTTGTATATTATTATCATCTATATTATATTATCAATACACTTTTTTACTACTATTTTTATTAGTACTATTATTCTAATATTATTTTTTATTAATATTTTTTTTGCTTATTGTTATTATTCTATTATTCTATTTATTATTTTAGTGTTATATTTACTTTTTTTTACTATATTCCTTAGTTCCATTGATAGTATTATAATTATTTATCTTATTTGTCACATATTATTTTTGTTAATTATAACATTATCATTTATTTTCCTTTCTCCTTTAGTATTTACTATTATTATCCCTTGTTATTATCATATTTACATTTCTTTTTTGTATTTTTATTTTTTCGAAAACTTAAAAAAGGTTTCATAAAGGCAATATTTATTGTTTGAATATTCGGAAAATTGTGCTTAATCGTGCTGGGTTTCAATTTTTCGTTCGTGTAGATCCCTAAATATCCTTTAAGGTTTCTGATCGTGTTTTTTGAAAATAAGGCAATGTTTCGTGTTTGGAAGTTCGAGAGATTCGTGCCCAATCGTGCTGGGTCTCGATTTTCTGTTCGTCCAAATGACCAAATATCCTTCGGAGGTTTTGACCGGGGTTTCTTGAATAAAGGCAATATTTCATTATTGGAAATTCGGGGAATCGTGCCCAATCGTGTTGGGTTTTGGTTTTTAGTTTGACCAAATAGGGAAATACCCTTTTTAAATCGCAATGCATGAACTTTGGAAATCATGAAATGATCTTGGGTTCGATAGTTTGAAACACCATGTCCTATTGTGCTAGATGTGGTATTTCAACTTTTCGAAACATGAGAGTTTCAATATCCAATGTGAGTTATCCAAACATTTTTAAGGATACATATTTTAAAATATTTTTTAATTTTCGATATTAAGGACATTAATCAATCAATACGGTACCAATTTTGGGCATTGTAAGGGTGCTAATCCTTCCTCGTATGTAACCGACTCCTGAGCCCGTTTTCTTAAAATTCGTAGACCTAAACATTTTCAAAAGTGGCCAATCATACTTCAAAAAAAGATTGGTGGCGGCTCCATTTTTCTTTTTAAAGTTGGCCCGTTTTCCAAACAAAAAAATTGGTTTCGACAGCTTGGCGACTCCACTGGGGAAAATAAGAGAGTCAAGCTGTAAAATTGGTTGATTAATGTCCTTTTTATCAAAAATAAAATTTTTTCTTATTTCATTTGCATGAGTCGGTGTGGCGTCATACATCTGCTTTGGTTTGAGACACATAGGATATTTTTTCTTTCATATTGCATGACCATTGTGGTCACACCCTTAAGTGGGAGCAAAAATCTATGCCTTCGTGAGGTTTTCACCTCCGCATGGGCTAGGGGACTGCTTCCGGGATACATCCGTACCTATGGTTCCGTGAGGTTTTCACCTCCGCATGGCCATAGAGAAATGTATTCCCCTGAACTGAACTCAATCAGTATGAGCATATAATGGGTGAGGATTGAGGAATCTACTGGTTCAGGTACCCTTCCTTTAGAACTAAACCACATATAGTGAACCCTAAGAGCCTACCTTAGGTAGAGCCATGCTAAACCTTAGTGGTTACCCATATAGTGGTTTGACATTTTTTACTTGCTTTGGTTGCTATTATGCGATACTAACCTGTTTTATTTTGGCCATGTTTGCATATCATTTCATACTTAAAAGGCGTCAATTCCTATTTTAATTACTAAGTTAGAAGGCTTGTTATGGAGAACGAATTACTTGATAAAGTAGAAGATAATGCGACCGTGTGTATATGGTCAGACTTGAGAAGGGATAGGCCGTATATGTGACTCTGTTTTATGTAAAGGATTTTGTTTTTTTCAATAAGTATTCTAAAATAAATTGAATCAGAATCGATTCCTCTTACTTTTGCATTCATTCATTTGCATTGCATTTCATGCATTTGCATTGCATCACATCATTTGCATTAAATATCATAAGATAACCCTTTTAATTAGAGGTTATATTATAGTTATCCTGGAACACCGCTATTACACTCGGAAAAAAATGAAAGCAATGGATCAAAGGATGGAAAACTTAGAGCAGATGCAGAATGAAATGCAAGACCAACTGCAGGAACAGTTGGCTAAAATCCAACAGGACATGGGGATCAAATGCTGGAGTCCCAGAGGAGCATGATGAGCCAGTTGACACATTTGCTAGCTAGAGGGCATAATAAAGAGAAAGGCCCTATGGTTGATACCAGAGATAATAATGAAGATTTAGTAAATTCCCAGATTCAACCACCAAGAGTGTCAGTCAACATCAAACCCCAGTACCAATTTGGCACCCCAGCACCGGTAAACTTCCCGGCAAGCTCGAGCTCCAACCCAGAAGTCAATTTGGCAAAACCAATGGTCCCTAACTTTGATGATGTAGTAGAGGGGGAAAAGTAAAGGCAGAACTCCCAAAAGGGTTTGAGGATCGATGCAAATGGCTAGAAGAGAAGTTCAGAGCATTGGAAAGTGCTGATTACCAATACGAGGTAGAAGCTAAGAAGTTGAGTTTGGTCCCTGATCTGGTACTTCCACTGAAGTTCAAAATGCCAGAATTTGAAAAATATAACGGGACCAGCTACCTTGAGGCCCATATTACAATGTTCTATCGGAGAATGATGGGATATGTCAACAACGACCAGTTGTTGATCCACTATTTCCAGGATAGCCTGACTGGAGCCGCGGCTAAATGGTACAATCAACTGAGTTGCACTCAAATCAAATCATGGAAGGATTTAGCACAGGCCTTCATGAAGCATTATGGCCATGTGACTGACATTACGCCTGACAGGATCACGTTGTAAAACATGGAGAAAAAGTCGGGCGAAAGTTTCAGGAAGTATGCCCAGAGGTGGAGGGAAGTCGCTACACAAGTCCAGCCACCTCTACTAGAAAAAGAAATGACCATGCTCTTCATTAATACCCAAAGCACCTTTCATCAATCATATGTTGGGAGCGACTAAGAGTTTCTGAGACATAGTGATGTCCGTGAAATGATAGAGAACGCGATAAGGTGTGGGAAAATAGAAACTGGAGAAAGCATGAGAAGATCAGTTCCAAAGAAAATAGAGAATAAAGTAGGTAATGTAAACCCGAGTTATCCCAAACCCATTACTATTAGTCAATCGAAAGCGGTCGCTGCAGGCCAACAGGCCTCACTAAGACAAGAGCCCAACACGAGGCAGAAGATTGAGAAATTTCAGTTTGCTCCCATACATGTAACGTATAGGGAGTTATATAAAACTTTATTAGACGCACACGTGGTAGCCCCTGTCTACTCAGAACCATTGCAACCCCCATATCCTAAATGGTATGATGTAAGCACTCAATGTGAATACCATGCAGGGATAGTGGGGCACCCGATAGAGAGTTGATTCCCTTTCAAAAAGCTAGTCGAAAGGCTCATCAAAATGGGCATTGTGGAGTTCAATGATGCGCCTGTCGTAGGAAATCCATTACCCAATCACATTGATAATGGGATGAATGCGATAATCGAGAGCGCAGGAAAAAGAATCAAGTTGAACGTTACAGAAATAAGAACCCCATTGAGAGAGGTTTGGAGAATAATGGTGGAAAGAGGTTTAATCATACAGGATGTAAGGGGCAAATCCCAGGATACGAGGAACTATTGTGAGTTCCATAAAAAGGAAGGCCATGAGATCCAAAGAAGGCAAATAATTCAGAGCCCTAGTACAAGGGTTAATGGATAATAAAGAGTTGGAGTTCTTTGACTTTGCGAAAGGGGAAAATGTGTGTACCATAGGAAGTGAGTCGGTAGAGAAGGACGCTGAGGTCAAATGGGGATCAATTACTTTTCCATATATATCCAAGGCATTCATATCAGAAAGAATTATCCCTCCTAAACCAGGGATGACAAATGAAGAAATGGCTGAAGACATGTTAAAAGCCTTGAGCATAACATCGTATTCGAGGAGAGATCGAATGAAGGAAACCTAGGAGGCATTCGCCCCTATGAGCCTGAAAGTGTTTTGAATAACTGGACTGTGAAGGAAACTCCTGTAGTTTTTAGAGCTAACACAGAGTAATATTCAAAACACACTTGTTGTTTTAAGCCTAGAAATAATAAGAATCTTTTGTGAAATAGGCTCCTATTCAAACATCTTTATTTTTAATAAAAATGCTTTTTTGTGTTTCATGCCGGGCAAATAGTTTCTCATTTTTTTCTCTCTCCATGTCATACTATATATTCTTTTGTTCTTTGGAATGTTCTTTCATTTTTCATCCATGATTATAAATAATCATCTTCAGAACCATTTATTCTTTGGAATTTGCCTTTGTACCTACAATAGGTACCCAGATATCGGGACATGAGCAATGTCACATGCAGACTCCTTTTGAGTGAAATATGGGTCTAAAAGGATCGAATATTTTGAAGATGTCAGAGATTACAACTTATCCATTGATCTATTAAGGATGGTAAAATAAAAGGAAAATAGACTCTATCGTACAAAGGGTCAGTGGACATTATGAGTCTAGAAAAGGAGTGAAGATCGAAGCCTTGCCCTCCATCGAAACAAAGCAAGACGCCATTGAGTTATTCTAAGAATTCAAAGATGTCTTTGCATGATCACATCAAGATATGCCTAGGCACGAGGAGGCTATGGAGTGTTTGGAAAGACACATGCTAGGAGATTTCTGATAGCCAGGTTGATTATAAGGTTCAGGTATTGTTGGTCTACCATGAAAGGGAAGTTACATCAGTTATTGAGAAGGCATGACTTATATGCTTCCTCTATTTTTTTCCTATACGTGGAGCATAGATGTTACGGGGACGATCTTGTCAAAAGCATCTAGTCGACACCTATTCATCTTCATGATTGTCAAATATTTCACTAAGAGGGTGAAGGACGGTTCTTATGGCAAAGTTACAAAAACAACCGTCATCAAATTCAATTTCAATTTTGAATGCAAGTTCCAGTTCAAAAAAAAAAAGGAAAAGAAAAGATGAAGCTATCTAAAGATTTTGAAAGATGGTTGAAACTTGTAAAGATTGGAATAGACTAGTTACCATTTACCCTCTATGCTACTCGAATGTTGGCCAAGACCCTCACCGGGGCAACGCCTTTCTCATTGATCTATGGGATGGATGTAGTCTTGCCTATCGAAGTTGAGATTCTTTTTCTTCAGATTCTATCAAAGCTGAAGTTGGATAAAGCGGAAGGGATTCAATCTCGGTATGATCAACTGAATCTGATCGCGAAAAAAGATTAAAAGCCATCCGTCATAGTCAAATGTACCAGAAATGAATGATGCAGGCTTACAACAAAAAGTCCACCCCAGAGATGTTCATGAAAGAGACTTGGTATTGAAAAGATCCTTCCTATGCAAAAGGGCTTCAGGGGAAAGTGGATGCCTAATTGGGAAGGACATTATGTTGAAAAGAAGGTTTTTTGGAGAAGCATGGATACTAGCCGAGATGGATAGCAAAAGTCAGTCAAACCCAATTAATGCGGACTCAGTCAAGAAACGCTTCACTCATGACGAAAATAGGCCAAGGCAAAAACCCATAAAGGGCGCTTTGAAGTTTTTGCAAAAAAAAAAAAATGGAGAGGCCAAGGTGAAAACCCGCAAAGGGCACTTTGAGACCAAAGGGGCTTTGAGTCGAAAACCCAAAAAAAAAAAAGGCGGCTCAAATTGTGATCAAATCGTGATGGGGCATACAGTAGTTTCACTACGCTTGAATTAACAATGAGGAAGTATGTTACGTCTTGGGGCATCGACAAAGTACTCTGAATCCCCTAAACACATATTGAGCTTAAATGGTCCTCAAGAAGTTTGAAAAAAAAAGCTCAGGCTGCGATATCTAGGGCACCTAGTTTCCATCTTACCCATTCTGAATTTGCCCATTTCAAGATACATTATCAATAAATTTTCTTTTTGATTGCATTTTGCTATCTTGTTTATTTTAAGCTATACTCCTAATTAGTTTCTTTCTTGTCCATTATTATAATCTTTTCCAAGCATTTCATATTGAAATAATGATTATTGAACTAATAATGCTTTCGCAAAATAAGTTTTGCGTATTACTCTGAAAGTCTCTAAATAATACAAGAATCCGAAATAGGACAATTATTTCAAACTAACCAGGCTTAAAGGGCTCGGAGCACTTGAGAAAAGGGACTAAGCAATGACAACATCTTTAGATTCTCTGTTAGAGGTATCAGCTGAACAAAGAAGACATACTTCAGGGATATCACCTTAATAAACAACAAGCAATGACAGCCCAAGTGTTAAAAATAGATCATTCTCATTTTGCACTCATTCATAACATTCATAATACATATGGTTAGGAACATTTTCATGACATCCTAATCATTTGGCATAAACATATACCCCATTAAATCAATTCTGGTAGGTTCCCAGGAGGACAATGTAGCAAAATTGATGGGAGTTCTGAAGATTACTGACCTTATCCCATCGAGTAGGAGTGGAACAGTCAAAACATTGAGCCTTAATTCCCTAAGCGGTAGGGTAATGGGCAAAAATATCAGACCTTATCCCACTGAGCAGGAGTGGAACAGATCGAAGACGATGAGCCTTAATTCCCTAAGCAGTAGGGTAATAGGCTAAAGAAGCAGATCTTATCCCACTGAGCAAGAGTGGAACAGATTGATGACAATGAGCCTTGATTCCCTAAGTAGTAGGGTAACAGGCTGAAGGTTATAGATCTTATCCCACTGAGTAGGAGTGGAACAGACCGAAGACGATAAGCCTTAATTTCCTAAGCAGTAGGGTAACATGCTAAAGAAGCAGATCTTATCCCACTGAGTAGGAGTGGAATAGATCAAAAGTAGCAAGTCTTATCTCCATGTATCGGCAATGGAGCAGACTGAAGATAGCAGATCTTATCTCTACTGAGTAGGAGTAGAGCAAATCGAAGACAGTAAACCTTAATTCCCTAATCAGTAGGGTACCAGGCTAAAAATTACAGATCTTATCTTCACTGAGTAAGAGTGGAGAAGATCGAATACAACAAGTCTTATCTCTATGTATCGACAATGGAGTAGACTGAAGAGTGCAGATCTTATCCCCACTGAGCAAGAGTGGGGTAGATAAAAAAATGGCGAATCTTATCTCCATGTATCGGCGATGGAGCAGATTTAAGCCACCAACCTTAATTCTCTAAGCAGTAGGGTAACAGGCTAAAGAAGCAGATCTAATCTCCACCGAGCAGTAGCGGAGCAAATTTAAACAAAACTCTTTTACCCCTGAAGATGCAGTGGATGAAATGTAGCACCGAGACTCAGAAAAACTGGTCAAAATTGGTCCTATCAATGTCTTTGCTCCATTCTGTTACACGACAACGAGCAAAGAGGGGCAGCTGTAGAGCCCAATTTATGCCCGAACCCATACCAAAAAATTAGAATAAACAAAAAATAAATAATAAAGTCCATTTAACAAAAAAATAGTCCAAGTTTACAAAAAGGCCCAAAATTAAACTACCAAAGCCCAAACACTAAACCTAAACAGACCCAAACCTAGACCTAGCCCGTTTAGCCCACAACCTTTAACACTTTCTAGCCACCAAACCTAAACCCTAGCCGCCAGCAGCCCCACGTCCAACGCCACGTCACCTCACGCCGAACCACCTCCGAACCCTCCGTGACGTGCTCTCCTCTACCACTCAATCACACACCTGCGGAAAAGGAGGACAAAGTAACAGCCAAAATAATAGATTTTATTGTAAAATCGGCTATAAAAAGCCAAATCAAAATCTGTAAAGGGTGGAAATTTTTTGACGAAAAAGGAATACAGATTTATTTTTACACACTTTTTTTTTTTTGAATACATAGAGGAGAATACGGAAAATATTGACAAAAGGTCTTACTATTTTTTTATTTTTTCCTTACTTTTCGAAACTGTTCTTTTTTTTTTAACTTTTTTTTATATACATAAGGGTTACGATAATATACAGTATTAAAAAACAAAGAAAAAACTCACCTTTTTCAAATTTCGGCCATCGAACACGGTGGCCGGTGACGGCGGTCGATGGTAGTCCGGCGAACGTGATTTGGTCGGAAAGGCGAAAAAGCTTGAGAGGTTTTGAGAGAATTTCAGGTTTTTTTTATGAGGGAAAGAAAAAATGAAGGTTTTTAAAAAGGGATTGGCTTTTATACTACATGTGAAATGACGCCATTTTAAAAATAGGGGTCAGAGGCAAAACGACGTCGTTTTGACCCTCTGACCGTGACCCGACCCGATGGGCTAAGAGGATCCGCGTTTCGTGCATAAAAGGGTTATTTGCGAGTCAGGCCCTTCTTCGTTTTAGTCTTTTTCAAATCGGTTTCCTTTTGTTTTAAATTTGGCCTAAAGCTTCTGTCTTTTATTCAATTTAATCATCATTGTTTAATTTGTTTATAAATTGATTATTTTTAAATTACACTTACTGTTTCAATATTATGATTACTTTTATTATTATTGTATTTACCATTAATATTTCTTTGATTTTACTACTATTATTTCTCATTATTATGACTATTAATGTAAATATTATTACTATTATTCTTGTTCATATTTTTAACCATTATTATTCTGCTTTTTTATTACTATAATCATATCTATTTTTAGTACTATATTTATTTTATCAATTACCCTATTTATATGTATTATTATTATTAAAGTCGATTTATTATATCTTATTATATATGTATACATCAATTATTATTTTTCTTATTATTGTTATTATTATCACTATTTATACTATTATGTTTTTTTTTTTACTATATACGTACATTCCATTATTATTTCTATTTGTATTATTTTTATTATATTCACTATAATATATATATATATATATATTATTTTGTTTACTTTTTTTTTTTGTATATTATTATCATATCTATATTATATTATCAATACACTTTTTACTACTATTTTCATTAGTATTATTATTCTAATATTATTTTTTATTTTTTTTTTGCTTATTGTTATTATTCTATTATTCTATTTATTATTTTAGTGTTATATTTACTTGTTTTTTTACTATATTCCTTAGTTCCATTGATAGTATTATAATTATAATTATTTGTCTTATTTGTCACATATTATTTTTGTTAATTATAACATTATCATTTATTTTCCTTTCCCCCTTTAGTATTTACTATTATTATCCCTTGTTATTATCGTATTTACATTTCTTTTTTGTATTTTTATTTTTTTCAAAAACTTAAAAAAGGTTTCATAAAGGCAATATTTATTGTTTGAATATTCGAAAAATTGTGCCTAATCGTGCTGGGTTTCAATTTTTCGTTCGTCTAGATCCCTAAATATCCTTTAAGGTTTCTGATCGTGTTTTTTGAAAATAAGGCAATGTTTCGTGTTTGGAAGTTTGAGAGATTCGTGCCCAATCATGCTGGGTCTTGATTTTCTGTCTCGTCCAAATGACCAAATATCCTTCGGAGGTTTTGACCGGGGTTTCTAAATAAAGGCAATATTTCATGATTGGAAATTCAGGGAATCGTGCCTAATTGTGTTGGGTTTTGATTTTTAGTTTGACCAAATAGTGAAATACCCTTTTTAAATCACAATGCATGAACTTTGAAAATCATGAAATGATCTTGGGTTCGATAGTTTGAAACACCATGTCCTATCGTGCTGGATGTGGTATTTCAACTTTTCGGAACAAGAGAGTTTCAAAATCCAATGTGAGTTATCCAAACATTTTTAAGGTTTCATATTTTAAAATATTTTTTAATTTTTGATATTAAGGACATTAATCAATCAATACGGTACCAATTTTGGGCGTTGCGAGGGTGTTAATCCTTCCTCGTATGTAACCGACTCTCGAGCCCGTTTTCTTAAAATTCGTAGACCTAAACTTTTTCAAAAGTGGCCCAATCGCACTTCAAAAAAAGATTGGTGGTGGCTCCATTTTTCTTTTTAAAGTCGGCCCGTTTTCCAAACAAAAAAATGGTTTCGAAAATAATCTACTCTTTTCTCCACACCAAGAACATTTTCTAGCACACCCTCATCTGAGTTTCTCTTGCTATGCTAGTCTAAAACCTTTACTATCGTCATATCTCACGATAGAAGGGACATCTTTATCAAATTATTGTCTCAATTCGATTTGCATGAATACTCATCACACAGCGTGAAACTCACAATTTCACTTCTTATATTAGATTCATCACCAACACCCTCCTTAAAGTACCTGAATAAGGTTACGAGGAGATAAAGGAATGTTAATTACAATTACTAACTCGGCATTCGTTTGATCTATATTCACAATCAGCTAACGTTCTCGCATAATCTCAATTCATGAGATAAACAACTACATCGCTTGTGAGAGGCAAAAGACATTAACACTTAGTACTTAAGAAGATCATTATGACCCATACAACTATGGTTATCATAATTGAACACTCTCATAGTTCAAATGTGGTTTCTTTAACCATTTCCGTCCTCAAGCTCCTTAACCATTCCTTTCATTAATAAACATCAATTCAAGAATATCTCGATAAATATACACCTCAGGCTTCCTACTCACTTGATTTAATAGCCTAGGCTAACTTTCTATTATTCATATCATTGTATAATCAATACAATCGTTAAAGCATTCAGACTTACTTTCTTACAATTGCCTTTATTAAGCACCTACTGTGCCACACGTCATACTCATTTCTTCATGACTCGTTCACAAATGCGTATATTTACCCATTCACATGGCTTTAATACAATATTTATTTCTACCTCTAGACTCATCTATTTGTTCCATTGATCACTAGGGATAATCAAAGATACAAATTTATTGTCATTCAAGTAAGTGCGAAACTAATGCCACATCCCTGAGGTTGTCTCATATGGAGTCTCCTCTAAATGTCAATGCCATAACTTTGTTAAGGTCTTGTATGGACTTCCACATCAAGTATCAATGCCATATTCCAATATGGTCTTACTCGACTCTCATATCCATTTCCGAAGCCATATTCTAGATATGGTCTTATATGGAATCATAACTTGGTGCCGAGGCCATGCCTCGAGCATGGTCTTATACGGGACTTTATCTATTTCATATCTCAATGATAGCCCTTTTTATTATAGTCCCTTAGGACTTCAACCTCATGTTCAACAACAATAACTCTACCTAGTAGAGTATCATATACCAATGTGATACAAAGCATTTTCAAAATGCTAACATAGGTACTGCATTAATCACATATAAACTTATTCAATTTGACTCTCATAACATCTCATCATAATTCAAGAGTGGTAAGGAGGTGAGATCACGAGCTCCTTAACTTGACTCTCGTGACTACATGCATATGATTTACGATTCATCATTAATAAAATATCATCATAGTCATACAACTCATCTCAAGTGAGTTTTTATATTTATCACGCTACAATTGTTTCTATCACAAATACATTAGAATAATGTATTCACTTACTCAAGTTCTACATTACTATCTACTTGAGTACTCAACATTTAACTCTACTTTCTCTTACCGTCACTTATCAATTAAAGAATGCATTACTGATTTGAGTACGTCGTTTACCTGATTACCATAGTCCAACTATGGTCTTACTCGTATCTTATCCTCATAGCCCATCTATTATCTTACATGTCATCATAATGCCATAGCCTCACTATGGTCTTACACGAAATCTCATATCATTACTAATGCCATATCCCTGGTATGGTCTTATATGGGACTCATGTCAATGTCGATGCCATATCCCAGATATGGTCTTACACCGGCTCTTGTCTTAATGTTGATACCATGTTCCAAACACGATCTTATACTGCACTCATATTACGGCCGATGCCATGTCCTAGACATGGTCTTACGCTGACCCTCATAATATGGCCGATTCCATGTCCCAAACATGGTCTTACACTGGCTCTCTCATTGCCATGGTCCAACCATGGTCTTATTCATCTTTTCATCGTTGAACGACCGTACTCATCTCATGCATTCTACTTAATCAAACTTCTCAGTTTTAGCTCTCATACCATAATATTGGTGGTTTCTTACTCTTACTGCTTCTCGCATGCATCATGGTGCTTACTATTCTCATATTTGTAAGGTAATCAAGGTACCTGTAACACTTTATCACAAAAATTAATATGCTTTACTAATATAAGCATAATCTCAGCATCATCATTCATAGCATGAATTATACTTGTCAGTCAGTCTTAACTAGCATGACATAATATCAATTGTACTACTACCTTTCTTGCTATCTCATTTTAACTTTACTCATTTGCCCGATGAATTTTTGTGAATTACCGAGGATACTAAATCTCTTGCCATGAACTTGATGCCAAAGCCATACTCTAGGCATGGACTTACATGAAAGGTCTCTTCTTGAATCAATGCCAAGCTTGCCTTGGTCTTACATGAAATATTTGTTCAATGCCAAGCTTGCCTTGGAATTACATGAAATATCTGTTCAATGCCAAGCTTGCCTTGAACTTACATGAAATATCTATTCAATGCCAAGCTTGCTTTAGACTTACATGAAATATCTGTTCAATGCCAAGCTTGCCTTAGACTTACATGAAAGATCTCTTCTTGATTGCCGATGCCATGCCTTGGCTTGGTCTTCTACGGGCTTTCTTGTCTCATGTAATGGATCGAGTATCCTGGGCAATTCTTATTCAATTGAGACTTGCTCATAATTAATCTCATTGATTTCTTTATTCAGTAAAACATTAAACATTTCATGATGACAATGTACATTATACTAAGCAATTCAATGATAGAAATCATAAAGCTTAGAAATCATACAACTTACTGATTTAACTCGAGTGGGATTCTCACTTTCTTAACAAAACAAATTCGTTAAGGCTGGGAGACATCACACTATCACGATCCACATATGGCATGTATAGCTAGACCCTTACTCTTGCTAGGTTAGTCCTATATCAGACTAAACCATAGCTCTGATACCACTAAATGAAACACCCCGTACCCAAGTCCGATGTTAAGACTGAATGCGAGACATTACCATGCTTGAACTCACTTAATCAAGTACTTATTGGCTATAAGATTTCATTTCGACTTAAAACATTTCGTTCTTGGTCTAGGCATACGTATCATGGTCATATGAGGCCTTAAATACTTGTTCGGACTTTCGAAACTTATCGAAAATCCTCTCTCAAAATTAGAGGTTACATGCCTGTAGGGTTTGGGGCACGCCTGTGCACCCCTAAACATGCCCATGTTTCCCCCCCGTGGGGAGCTACTGACTTATCTGACACGGCCTTGACACGTCCGTGTCCTCCAACCATGTGGAGCTACTAACTTATTTGACACGGCCAGAGCACACGCCCATGCCCAAGCCGTGGGTCTTACACGGCTCATGCACACAGCCATGGGATTCACCCGTGGCCTATTCTAACAAGTAATCATAAAGTACAGGGTTCACATGGCCCAGACACACGCCCGGGTGTCTAACCGTGTGGACACTTAAAAGCTATATACCAAGCCCTTTTCCATCCTACATTTCATACCTTAATATACTGATTAAATAAAGTCTCAAATCAGTGACTAAGACACATGAGTTCATACATTTGATTCATGAAAATAAAGTGTTACTACCATACAATTACAACAACTTAGCCATCATCAACGGCTATACACAATTAAACTACAAACCCTTTTTGGCCAACATAGTTTGGCACATTAACCATAACTTACTCATCCTTAAATTCTAGTCCTATACATTCCATGACTTATAAGGACTTGATACCTCGAATCAAATGTCTGCTCGATAGTCTGAAAACATCTCCAGCAGCCTCTAACCCGTATTAGTTAACATAATCTATAAGAGATAAAAAAAAAGAAAAGGAAAGGAGTAAGCACTAATGCTTAGTAAGTACATCTGCATAATCTGGCAAATATTAATATTCATTAAATGTAGATAACCACAAGAGATTATACTGGGTCATTCCTATTAACTCAAGGTTGCTTCCTCAACCACTTTAGAAGCTTACTTATTTTATCTCTTACCATACCGCGAGCTAATTGCTCGCTTACAAAAGAATCCATTGCTGCACTGATTATCATGTAATCATATAAGACATCACATCAAGTCTTATTAATAAGCTACTCATCTTTCAGTGGTTTCGCACTTAGCCCACCATTATCATACATTCATAAATAGTTATCCACATGTAATACTTTACCACCATTATCATACATTCATAAATAGTTATCCACATGTAATACTTTAATTTGATTGTTCATCCGAGAACACCCTGACATTACTACTCTTACTTAACTTTTCCACTATTTTTATTCGCATTCCTACAATATAACAATAAATTTAACTCATGCAAAAAGGTGCATTAATTTCCCATATCCCAATAGAGGTTCATCATATATATATAAATCAAAATCGTCTCAATTCAATTCTAATACATACTTGTGCCTTTTGTAGCTCAACCGCATACTTTCTTTACTTCAACATATACTTTGAAATACTCAAGTTATAAAAAAACTCTCTTGAGTCTCATACTCATGAAATCACATAGAAATCATACCCCGATATGGTCTTACTTGAATTAACGTATCAATTCCATGTCCTTGACACGGTCTTATACAAATCCTTACATCGAGGCCATAATCCAATAGGGTCTTATACGAGACATTAACTATCATCTCAACATTCTTCATGCATTTCATCCAAAGGTATTTCATACATCCATAGAGTGAATATACATTCCATACAACATCAAAATACTTACATGAACTCATACATAATTTCAATAATTGTATGTGAACGTACCTCATTGACGAAATAGCCAAAAATGACTATTTGCCCACACTTCTCTTTTCACTCGTTCTAGGTCTGAAACCCTTTTTATTTGATATAGAACAATGAAATTTACTGATTTATTCATTTATAGATCATAAAATACCATAATACACACTTTAGGCAAAAATGACCATTTTGCCTCTACATTTTGGCAAAATTATGATTTTGCCCCTAGGCTCGTAAATAAGTTTTTATCACATTTTCTTATTAAACAAGCCTAGTTGAACATTTAATCCTCTTACAACTATCTCCAATTTCAACTATTTCATGCTTTAATGAACAAATTACAACTTTTGCATTATAGTCCCAATTAGGTGTTTTCATGACAACACCTTTCACAAAAGTTGTTTCTAATCATCCTATCATTCATTTTCTTCCATAAAAACTCAGCTAACAACTTATAATCTCACATGGCAAATCTCTAAGCTTTTTACCATAATGCAAAATAGTCCCCTCTTTAGAAAGCTTAAGCTTTAGAGATCTCAAAAGTACAATTTTCTTCAAGAAATTCCATCAAAATCACTTACTTGAGTGAAGAAAGGCTTTCTAAAATTTTGAGCTTTCAAACACCCCTTGTTGGTTGGAATTTTCGGTGGAGAAGAAGAGAGAAAAAGATGATATCTTTTTCCTTTCTTTATTTTATTATAAAACATCAATTCAACCCATCAACTTTGACCAAAAATTAAAGGCTCTTGTCCCCTTGTCTACATGGCCGGCCAACCCTATTTTATTGGCCTAATTGCACTTTAAATACCTCCACTTTAACATGCTATGGCTATTAGGTACCTATACCTTGTATAATAGAACTTTTGCACTTTATGCAATTTAGTCCTTTTTCACAATTTAGCTAGAAATTGCTAAAATTAAGGCACCAAAATTTCCATACATCCTTATAAACATGTTATAGCACATAACATAAGATGAATATAATTTTATCAAGCCTCGAATTTGTGATTTTGAGATCACAGTTCTAACTAGACCCTAAATCGGGCTGTTACAACAGAGATTCGCTATGTGTCTACAGCAAAATGAAAATTATTATCTGTGAACCAGTAGTGGTTTATCCACATCCAGTGTGTTGGAGAAGAGAGTTTTGGGGAACTCCCATTATGGTGTGTAGTGGTGGGGTAGGATCTATTTTGTGAAAAACCTAAAATTGTACGACATCTTCCAAATCATGTGCATACAAAATTTGGATTTCTATTATAATATATGTATATATGTGTGCACATTATGAATAATATGGAAATTAGATAATTTGAAATTACTACTATGAAAACTATGATACCATTGACAACTATATTGTAAGGCTGATATTCTGAATTGTTATCTGGTTGTGATTATTTTATGTGATGTTATTTAATGTGTCTTAACAACTTTTTGTGTTGATCCTATTGTAAGTGGACTCACACTAAGCGTCATAGCTAATCCCCTTTAAATTTCCATCCTTACAAATAACCCACTAGGTTAGGACGCAGACATGACATCTAGAGGGTCTCAGCAGAATCTATTTTATTTTTGATTTATTAAGGCTTGATATTTTGATCTATTTTAATTTTCAAGGATTGTATTAATTTATTTTAAATTGTGGCATGGGACTCATATTTAGGGTTTAATTAACATACATAACATTTAACCTAATTTTAAAATATGGTTTTATTTAATTAACGCATGACATATAATTTTATTAAAACCAAGTAAAAATCACCTTTATGTTGCTATTTTTAAATAAATGGAAGGTTAACTATTTTTCCTTAAAGAAGTCATTGTTACTTAGGAAAGTTAAACTAAAATGTTTTATTTATAACTCACCAACTTTTTTTAAAATAGATTAAATTTTCTTCTAAAATAAGTAAATGTTTTAAAATAACCATTTTCAAAAATCTGATAACCCTATTAAGCCATCCCAATGGCTGATGTAATCTTTTGAATTTGGGCCTAACTTTTAAGCCAGATTTGAGAGGTTACATTTGGTGGTATTAAAGCCTAAGTTTTTGGAACTCGAACCACAAAATTCAAGTGAATTTGCATGCATGCGTAAAAAAGTTATTTTAGGAAAAAAAACCATGCCACAAAATTCTTTCGAAAAAATAATTTTTTCTGTAGGAACTTAGATTTGAGACTCCAGTGCTGGTCCTACTTTGAATACTATTAAAAATACAGATAGATTGTGAACTTTAGAATATGAATATTTGAGAAGATAAATAATGTTTGGTCTCTTGCATGAAACTGTAGATAGAGTTTAAACTTCTTCAAATTTTGCAAAAATTATGAACACTCAAGGTAGATGTGGTAAGGGTAGGCCGTGTAGAGCTACACCTATAGAGCCGCCTACTATTCAGGATGAGGACCTAATATTTGAGGAGGAGTATGTTTAAAAATCCACCGTAAATAGTGGTAATGCTATGAAATTTATGATGATATCATGACACAAGAGATGCTGAGGATCCTGCAAAAGGTTGTTGGAGCCCAAACCGGATCAGGGAATCGTGGATTTATTGTAGAGAGACTCCGATCAAATGGGGCAAAAATGTTGAAAGGCATCATTAGTACGACTCCCACTGTAGCTGAATATTGCATAGAGTCGACATAAAGGATTCTAGAGGACATGGACTGTACTCCGGAGCAAAAATTGAATGGCACTGTGTCCCTAGTTAGAGAAGAGGCTTACCTTTGGTGGCAATCTATGGTAAAGGGTACACAGGCTAAGTAGATTACTTTGGAATATTTTCAAGAGGCCTTCCAGAAGAAGTATGTGGGCACAAAGTATGTGGAAGCCCATAGGCTTGAGTTCATCGATCTAAAGTAAGGGGATAAGTCCTTGGTAGAATATGAGGCTGAATTCTTGAGGCTCAGACAATATGCTCAGGGTATGGTTGCCACAGAACAAGACAAGTGTGTCAAGTATTAGAATGGGTTACGATGAGACCTTAAGATATAGGTGGCTCCACATCAGGAGCAAGTGTTTGAAAACCTAGTGGAGAAAACCAAAATCATTGAAGAGATCAAGCAGGTAAATCACGAACAACGGGAGAAAAGTAGAGTCCCATCCAAGAGAGACTATGGTTTCGCTAGTTCGAACTCTCATCTTATTAAATGAGCCAGAGAGGGTATTCTAAAGCAAGGGGCTACTATGACTAATACTAGAAATTAGACTCCTAACTGTGCATACTGCAATGAGCGCCACACGAGTGATTTTTGTAAACATTTAGGTGCTTATTTTAAATGTAGGTCGATGGAGCATATGACAAGGGAATGCCCTCGACGAATTGAGCAGAATACTTTAGCTACCGATGCAAACTGAATCAAGGCTAGCCAACACACCTTTTTTATATTGTTAGGGGTTGTGAAGAAAGGGATGCGTCAGATGTCATAACATGTATCTTTACCATTAATTCTACCCTACACTTTGCCTTGATTAACATAGGATTCACCCACTCTTATGTATCTTCTGAAATGTCTAAAATTTTGTGTGTAGGGGTAAAGGAAACACTATTGATGTAATAGTAGTAAGCCCCTTTGGACAATCTGATATTGTAAATAAAATCTATAAGAGAAGTCCATTGGAGGTTCAAGGGATAATGTTTCCCCTAGATCTTATAAAGTTACTGTTTGGGGAGTTTGATCTAATATTGGGTATGGATTGGTTAATGGAACATTAAGTTAACCTAGATTGTGCCTCTTAGAGGGTAACTTTGAAACCAATTGAGGATAGATAAATTGTTATGCTAGGGGAGCGATGGGATTATTTGTCAAATACAATTTCTTCTATGGTCGTCGAAAATCTAGTTCGTAAGATAGCTTACATGATGGATTGGAATGCCAATAGTACCAATTTAGACAACATTTGAATTGTTGGGGATTTCCATAGGAGTTGCCATGTTTACCTCCAGACCGTGTGGAGGAATTCAAGATTAAACTGTTGCTAGGAACCACTCCGGTGTCCATTTCTCTCTACTGTATGGCACCAAAAGAATTACAAGAACTAAAAATCCAACTTCAGTAGCTTTTGGATCTCGAGTTTATTAGACCCATCATTTCACCATGGGGACTTTGATCTTATATTTGAAAAAGAAAGATGTTTCCCTAAGGTTATGTATAGATTATCGATAGCTAAACAAGCTAGCCATAAAAATAAAATATCTTTTTCCTTGGATAGATATTTTATTCCACCAATTTGAAGTTGTCACTGTGTTCTCCGGAATAGATATAAGGTCCGGGTATTATCAACTTAAGGTGAAGGAGGCGAATGTACCCAAAACTACTTTTAGAACATGTTATGGCCACTATGAGTTCCTTGTAATGCCATTTGACTTAACCAATGCTCATACCACCTTCATATATCTAATGAACTGAGTGTTCCAACCCTTTCTTGATCAGTTCGTGGTTGTTTTCATTGATGATATCCTAGTTTACTCCAGAACCAAGCTTAAACATGATGAGCACCTTAGGAAGATTCTACAAATCCTCCATGAAAAGAAGTTATATGCTAAACTGAGTAGATGTGAATTCTGGCTTAAGGATGTTATGTTTCTGGGTCTTATTGTATTCACAGAGGGTATTCGAGTAGATCCAAAGAAGATAGAAGCTATTCCTAAATGGAAAGAACCTAAAAATGTTTCCAAAATTTAAAGTTTTTGAGGTTTGGATGGGTATTATCATAGATTTATTGAAGGGTTTTCCTTAATTGTCAAACCCCTAACTAAGTTATTGAGAAAGGATGTCCAATTTAGGTGGACGAACATGTAGCACCCCAGACCCAGCCCGGTCGTCAAGCCCGAGTAACAGGACTCTACACCATCGTCTTATCAAGAACAAAGCATAAAACATTTCATTGACATGTGATTATATTAAAATTACTTTTGATCATTTATAGAAATCCTAAGTCATGAATACCCTAAGCAACATTAAATTATGCTAAACATACATCAGACGAGTTTATAACAAGATTTAAATGTAACACCCCTAACCCGTAATCGTTGCCGGAATAGGGTTAAGAGGCATTACCGGGCATATTGGAACTTTTATGATCATTTCACAACATATAACACATCATCATTAGATCATAGCAAATTATAAACATATAGTCCCTTAAATAGATCTACGAGACCTTAAACGTGCATTAGGAAAGGGTCCGGACTAAACTGAGCACATACAAAATTTTTTTGAAAATCAAACAATTATTTTCAAAGTTACAGAGGTCACATGCCCGTGTAGGTAGACCGTGTATGTTTCACACAGCCTCAGACACATCTGTGTGTCCAAGTCGTGGCAAAACAGGGCATATGTAATATCCCGGATTATGGCCAATGCATTATTGCTTAATTATATGAAATAGCATGCTTATGTGTGTTGTGGATGTGCATTATGGATTTTTGTGAACCTTTGTGTATAGTTAAATGCTGTAGAAATTCTTAGATTCTAAGTCTAAAAGAGGGAGCTAGTCTATTAAGGCCTTAAAAGAAATAGTAGATGAGTTGTGACATGGAAAATGGGCTTGGTACAGTGGCTTGGATGCGCCACTTAAGGCCTCTGGGAATGACGCCACAAGCAGTGTAAATGGGCCAAGGTTCGAGTCACAAGGAAAGCAAATAAAAGATTTTAATTTTGCTATAAGGAGGAGAGGAAGTGGATAGCACATGGACTCTGGAGGAGAGGAAGTGGACGGCATAGGGTCACTTCAAGATTTGGCTAAGGAAGAGTGAATTATGGGATTGGATAGTGAGAGGATGTAGTGGCCGGTCAAGGGACTCTAAGCTTAGTAATTTCGGCAAGAGGGGGGATAATTAAGGCTATTATTCTTTTCTCTTTTGAAGCCTATGCCGAATTCTCTAGCCACTCTTCTTTTCTCTCTTTATTTTGTCAAAACCAAAAATAGGATCTGCCTAAGCCATTGCCGAATTCTCTTTAAGTCTCATACACCCTTCTTTTTTTCTCTTGATTCTCCAAAAGTCGAATCTTAAAGTACCCTAGCCGATTTCTTCATAATTTCAAAAGCCGAAATCCATTGAATAATATCTAGCCATAGCTGAATCTCCCTGTGGATCCAACAAAGAGCAATTGATTTCTGCAATAAGGGTAAGGATCAATTATTGATTCTTTTCAATCTTTTTCTTAAAGCTGAAAACAAGGTTCTAATCCCCTTAATGTTTTGGCCGAAACTATGAAGGATTCTTTTGGGATTTCTATAGGGTCGACTTCTAAGGAAACCATCTGGGATTTCAGATCTAAGGCAAGCGACATAGTGGTAAGTGATAAGTAGTTTGGTTAAAGGCCATCTCCATGGATTTATTGTATATAGCCGATTCTAACAATTGGTAGGTGGATTTCGATTACTCAAGGAGCAAGAGGCAGGTTTTGGATTTAGATCCACAAGGTAAGTGCTTAAGATATTGACCAAGGCCTATTTGGTGATTAGATCTATTTCTTAATTATTTAAAAGCCGAAACTAACCGAATCAAGTGACTTAGTGTTAGCCGATTGCAAGGAAAGAAAGGCTACAAGTTTCGGGATTTATTAGTAGTGAAATCGGCAATAAGGTAAGATTTCAATTTCGATAGTCCTTCGGGATTTAATTAATTAGCCGAATGGCTTTATGCTAAATTGTTTAAGGTTGGCCAAATATATGAACTAAGATCTAAAGCATTAGATCGGGTTTTCAGGAATTCAATAAAGCATTAAGAAAATCAGGTGTGTACCCCCACACTAAGCTTCAATTAAATTATAGTTATGCGTTAATCTATGCGTTAATAAATATATGTATGAAGTGGCTAAAAGTACCATGCAATGGTACGAACAAAATACTCAGGTACATTTTCCTACCCCTACTATGAGTATATTGTGAAAAATATCTGTTAAGGCACATAAGTGCAAATATAAGAATGTGAATAAGCATAAGGCATAATATTTGCATGTTTTGTATGACATGGGCATATGGGTGATATGTAAAGGAGAAGTGAATTGGTGGTTTTATACCCTAATATCTGAATGTGGTAACTTATATCACAATATAAGAATGTGGTGACTTATGTAACAATATATGAATGTGGTGACTTATGTCACAATATATGAATGTGGTGACTTATGTCACGAATTTTGTAAGGGCGATGAGTACGTCGTCTACAGCGACTGCCTTCAATGGTGTGTAGTGGATGGAGGGTTGACTTAGTAGTCCCCACGGTGTGACGGTTGATACAGGTGATGTGTAGTGGATGGATATATATAGGTCGGGTGCATCATTTTATTTAAATGCTATATGAATATGTATGATTTGATATGCCATAAGCTGTTGAGACTTAGTGTTGATAGTACAATTGAGTCTATTTGACTCACCCTTGTGGGAATATTTTTCAGTGATGCACAAGAATGGACCAAGGCCGTGAGGAGCTTAGCGGTGACCATGCTCAAGATTTAATTCTATTAGTTGGATATTTCATTTTATTTAAGTACTTTAAATTTTATTTTGGGGTTTTATTTTTGATGTAATAAGGTTATAGTATGAACCGTTTACTCATACACTTAAATTATTTTGCTATGAAACGATACTTATCAAATTAAAGTTAATTCTTCTTAATTATAAATAACAAATTGTTTTTTATACCTAATCGACACGGGTTTTAAAATTCGAGCCCAACCCAAATCAACTATTTTCAAAAACACGAAAAATTTTAGCAAAGTTTCAAATAAGTTTCGAATGGATTTTCTTAGAAGCATGCCAGATCCGGTCAGGGCTTGTGGGTTGGGTTTGGGGTGTTTCAGCTTGGTATTAGAGCCCAATTTTTAAACTCTCGGCCTTGGGTTTAAGGCCCAAAACATTTTCAAAAGTAAGCCCAAAAGAATTTTGTGAAAAATTTTGTGAAATAAGCAGGCTTTACGGCATGGCTTTGAGTCTCGCCTCAAGTCCACCGGTAAGTACCCTATCCATTGTGTGAATTATTGCATGATTTGTAGAAGGGTAGAAATGGAGCGAGATTAGTATGATAAGTACTTGAACTATAGGACTAGTTTACCCCAACAATTACATAAAACTTTAGGGCACAATTAAACAAACATGTGTCTAAGTCACGAAGTTAGGGTGTGGCAACCATTGTGCGTATGTATAGGATTGGTTTCATTGGGAGCTTGGTATTTAACAGCCCTAGTGACTCACCTCCTACCCACTTAATCCTACCAGTGCGTAGTGATGGTTCACCCTAACCAAGAGGACTCACCACGTGCTAAACCCAATAACTAAAACCCGAAAGGGACTAACCATGTTTTTATAAAACCCTAGTCTTAAAATCACCAAATTATCCTTTAAGGTGTAGGAAAACTATTTTGAAAAATTTTCCAAAATATTTTCGATTTACTAAATGACCCAAATACCTCGGTTGGAAAAATTACTAAAATGCCATTGATTTCCCAAAATTACCATACTACCCCGATTTCAATAACAATTTTAATTTTGCACAAATATCCAAAAACTTTACAAAATATCAAGACACCCTGATTTGGAAAATTTACAAAATTACCCCTGATTTGCAAAATGACCAAATTACCCCTAACTTGTACAAATGAACCAAAATACCCTCAGAGAGGAAAGTTACCGAAGTACCCTCAAATTAAAAACCTTTAACAATACTCTTGTTTTGAAAAGTCATCAAGAACCATATTTTGCGAAAAATTATCGAAATAACCCTGACTTGTAAAAAAATTACAAAAATACCCCTCGTGTATGAAATTATCACTTCACCCTTGAAATTTTTCCAATAAGAACTTTACTTTTGTAAAATATCATCAATTCTATTTTGTAACATTTTCAAATACCCTAATTTAAAAAAAAATTACCAAAATACCCCTATAGGACAAAATTACAAAAATACCCCTGGGTAGTGGAAAACAACAAACAACGACAATTACAACATTTCTCCGTAATGGACGCAAGTTCATGTGTGACTAAATGAATGATGTGAGATGTATGTGTATGAATCGAAGAACTACTTCTTAGAACTATTTAACATAAAGCTGCTCGTGTTAAATCGGTGGAACAAAACTAATACATAAAATTCTTTAACCGGATAAATGCTAAGTTAAAGTATGAATTCAAGGGATGTGGTCGTAGCGATGCGTGGCCGTGAAGAGGCCGAATGACCGTGTCTAAACCCGTTAGATCGGGTCAAGGATCTGAGAATGAAATGCCACCACCACCACCACCACCATTACCGATGTGGAATATCAAGATCAGACCGGGGATGACGCAGTGTCACAGGCATGGAAGCTCGAAAGTCGGTACCTAAGCGACTTCGAGCCAATGGAGCTGAAGTATTCCGTGGTATATCTGGTGTGGCACCCAGTACCACTGAATACTGGTTGGAGGCGACTGAGCGGATTATGGATGAGCTCGACTTAACTGACGAGGAAAAGTTGAAAGGGTTGGTGTCGCTTCTTCGCGATGAGTCATATCAATGGTGGCTCACGGTGCGGGATGGTGCTACAGCTCAGGAACTAACTTGGGAGTATGTTAAGGCGACATACCAGAATAAGTATGTTGGTACTCATTATATCATGCTCAGAGGAAGGCATTTCTGGGGCTGGTTCAAGGGAACAAGTCCGTAGTTGAGTATGAAAGCCCAATTCTAAAATTTGAGCCGTTATGCTCGAGGAATAGTAGCTACTGAGTATGAACGGTGTGTCTGGTTTGAAGATGGACTAAGGGATGACCTGAGGTTATTGATAGCCCCGTAAAAAGAGCGAGAGTTTGCTGTGTTGGTGGAAAAGGCTAAAGTTGCCGAGGGTATCAAGGATTCTGTAAGGCAGAACTCCGATCAGAATAGGCAGAAGAGAGGCTTTGGATCATCAAGGCCGGCTAGGAATGAGTAAAAGAGGCCTAGAGTAGATGGGCCGCGAGGTCGCAGCAGTGCTCTTGGAGGCGATGTCGTGCTTGTGATCAGTGTGGGAAGAAGCATTTAGGAGAGTGTTGGAAAAAGACGGGAGGATACTTTAAGTGTGGGTCCAAGGACCACATGATTAAGGATTGCCCCATGAGAACCAAGAGGGTCGACCAATGAATCAAGGACCTAACCAGGCAGAAAGAGGAGGACAGCAGCCACCGCGAGGTCATGGTTTGGCTGGCAGAGGTAATGGTGCTGGTAGAGGACGGGGAACACCAAGCAGAGGTGTTAGTAATATAGAGGCAAGATAGCCGGGTTTGGTTTATAGAGTTCACCGGAGGGAGGATGGAGATGCACCGGACGTCATAACCGGTACATTCCTTATATCTGGTAAACCCTATGTTGCTTTAATTGATGTGGGCTCGACCCATTCTTATGTTGCATGTAGAGTAGTTGAAACTCTAGGGATAGCCTCTGAACTATCTAGTAAGGAGATGACTGTAGTAAGCCCACTAGGTCAAACTGTAGTGGTGAATAAGATGTTTCGGAGAGTACCTTTGGAACTTCAAGGAGCGGTATTTCTTGCTGACTTAATGGAATTACCCTTCGGGGAATTCAATCTTATACTTGGCATGGATTGGCTAGTGGAGCATCGGGTTATATTGGATTGTGCAGCAAAACGAATGGAATTAAGGACCCCTAAGGATGAGGAAGTGGTTATGATAGGAGAAAGAAGAAACTACCTATCTAATGTAGTTTCTGCTTTAAAGGCTGATAAGATGGTTCGAAAAGGATGCAAGGCATTGTTGGCTTTCATTAGTACTTTGGATGCGAAAGAAGGGGGAGTTAGTGGAGTTAGAACTGTAAGGGAGTTTGAGGATGTCTTTCTAGAGGAATTACCCAGAATACCCCCGGACAGGGAGGTGGAGTTTAGAATTGACTTCTCGCGCATGCGACTCGTGTCAATTGCCCCATACTGTAATGGCACCGAAGGAGTTGGTTGAGCTCAAGGCTCAAATCTAAGAATTGCTAGACCGTGGGTTTATTCAACCTAGTGTGTCTCTATGGGGAGCACCGGTCCTGTTCGTGAAGAAGAAGGACGAAACTATGCATGTGCATAGATTATCGTCAGTTGAACAAGCTGACCATCAAGAACAAGTATCCATTGCCAAGAATAGATGACTTGTTCGATCAGCTTAAAAGGGCAGCAGTATTTTCAAAGATAGACCTGAGGTCCGGATATCATCAGCTTAAGGTGAAAGAAGTGGATTCCATAAGATGGCCTTTCGGACAAGGTATGGGTATTTTGAATTCGTAGTAATATCGTTTGGGTTGACGAATGCCCTAACCGTATTCATGAACAAGATGAACCGAGTTTTCTAACCCTATCTAGACCGGTTTGTCGTTGTGTTCATAGACAATATTCTAGTGTATTCCAAGTCTGAAGAGGAGCATGATGAGCATCTTCGGATGGTGTTGGAAGTGTTGAGGGAAAAGAAGCTCTACGCCAAATTCAGCAAGTGTGAATTTTTGCTTAAGGAGGTTACGTTTCTAGGACATATGGTATCTGTTGAAGGAATAAGGGTGGATCCTCGAAAGATTGAGGCAGTTCTGGATTGGAAACCCCCTAAGTCAGTGGCAGAAGTTTGGAGTTTCTTAGGATTGGCAGGCTATTATAAAAGGTTTGTAGAAGGGTTCTCATCGATAGCTGCGCCTCTGACAAAGTTATTAAGGAAGGAAGTGCCTTTCATTTGGACTGATAAGCAACAGGAGAGCTTTGAGAAGCTTAAGAAGGTCTTGACAGAAGCTCCAGTTTTGATTCAGCCTGAGGTGGGGAAGGATTTTGTAGTATATTATTTGCAGGATTGGGAGGTGTCCTTATGCAGGATGGGAAGGTAGTTGCTTACGCATCTCGACAACTAAGGCCACACGAGGTTAACTACTCGACGCATGATTTGGAATTAGCAGCAGTGGTCTTTGCCCTTAAGGTATGGAGGAATTATCTTTATGGAGAAAAGTCGGTGATCTACACAGACCACAAGAGCCTTAAGTACCTGCTGACTCAGAAAGAGCTGAATCTGAGACAGCGAAGGTGGGTGGAACTATTGAAGGACTATGATTACTCTATAGAGTACCACCCGGGCAAGGCAAATGTGGTAGCGGATGCCTTAAGCAGAAAGGTTGTGTCGGATCTGAGGGCGATGTTTGCATATCTGAGCTTGTATGATGATGGAAGTCTACTGGCAGAGCTGCAAGTTAAGTCGACGTGGTTGAATGAAGTGAAAAAGGGATAGTTGGTGGATGAGGATCTGAGTGCTAAGTTGAGACAAGTACAGAATGGAGAGTTGGAAAATTATGGTATTAATAATGAAGGTGTGTTTCAAGGGAAAAGTCTGTATGCCGAAGGATGAGGAGCTTAGGTAAAGAATTCTTCGGGAATCGTATAGTAGCCTTTATGCTACGCATCCCGGAGGTAGTAAAATGTACATATATTTAAGGGAACAGTTTTGGTGGCCTGGTCTTAAGCGGGAAGTGACTGAATTCGTTGGCAAATGCTTGACATGTCAGCAAGTTAAGGCTGAACACCAAGTTCTTTCAGGATTGCTTCAGCCAATACAAATTCCATAGTGGAAGTGGGAGAGAATTACCATGGACTTCGTTAGTGGGCTTCCCCTTACGCCTACTAAGAAGGACTCGGTATGGGTGATAGTGGATTGGCTGACAAAGTCCACGCATTTTATTCCAGTGCGGGTTGACTACTCCCTACAAAAGTTAGCAAGGTTGTATGTAGCGGAGATTGTAAGGTTGCATGGAGTACCGATGTCAATTATCTCGGATAGGGACCCGAGGTTCACGTTTTGGTTTTGGAAAGCTCTACATCAGGCTTTAGGCATTAGATTGGATTTCAGTATGGCTTTCCATCCACAGTCGGACGGCCAGTCTGAACGGGTGATCCAAGTGTTATAGGATATGCTGAGAGGCTGTGTGATAGACTTTAGAGGAAGTTGGGAAGAATATTTGCCTCTAGCGGAGTTTGCATACAATAACAGCTATCAGGCAAGTATTCGGATGGCACCTTACGAAGCACTGTATGGTCGGAAGTGTCAGACTCCTACATGTTGGATGAAATTGGGAGAACGTCAGATTTTGGGTTCGAAAATTGTGGCAGAATCTGAGGAGAAGGTTAGTGTAATTTGAGCTCGATTAAAGGAGGCATCCAATAGATAGAAGTCATACGCAGATCTCAAATGGAAGGAAATAGAATTTGATGTGGGAGATCAAGTGTTCCTTAAAGTTTTACCTTGGAAGAAGGTGATGAGATTTGGTCGAAAAGGGAAGCTAAGCCCAAGGTTCATGAGACCTTATCAAGTATTGAAGCGAGTTGGACCAGTGGCATACTAGTTGGAGTTGCCACCGGAACTGAAGTAGATGCACGATGTATTTCATGTGTCCATGCTACGTTGATACTAATCGGATCCGTCTCATGTAGTTCTGGTTGAAGAAATGGAGCTGAGACCAGATCTGTCTTATGAGGAAGAGCCGATTCAGATTCTGGAACGAGATGTGAAAGTGCTATGAAGGAAATCGGTCCCTTTGGTCAAGGTGTTGTGGCGAAATCATGGATCGGAGGAAGCTTCGTGGGAGCCAGAAGAAGCGATGAGATGATAATACCCCCACCTATTCTGGCCAGGTAATTTTGAGGTCGAAATTATTTTAAGGGGGTAGAACTGTAATATCCCGGATTATGGCCTATGCATTAATTGCTTAATTATATGAAATAGCATGCTTATGTGTGTTGTGGATGTGCATTATGGATTTATGTGAACCTTAGTGTATAGTTAAATGCTGTAGAAATTCTTAGATTCTAAGTCTAAAAGAGGGAGCTAGTCTGTTAAGGCCTTAAAAGAAATAGTAGAGGAGTTGTGACATGGAAAATGGGCTTGGTACAGTGGCTTGGAAGCGCCACTTAAGGCCTCTGGGAATGACGCCACAAGCAGTGTAAATGGGCCAAGGTTCGAGTCACAAGGAAAGTAAATAAAAGATTTTAATTGTGTTACAAAGAGGAGAGGAAGTGGATGGCACATGGACTCTGGAGGAAAGAAAGTGGACGGCACAGGGACACTTCAAGATTTGTCTAAGGAAGTGTGAATTAGGGGATTAGATAGTGAGAGGATGTAGTGGCCGGTCAAGGGACTCTAGGTTAGTAATTTCGGTAAGAGGGGGGATAATTAAGGCAATTATTCTTTTCTCTTCTGAAGCCTCTGCCGAATTCTCTAGCCACTCTTCTCTTTCTCTCTTTATTTTGTCAAAACTGAAAATAGGATCCTCCTAAGCCATTGCCAAATTCTCTTTAAGTCTCATACACCCTTCTCTTTTTCTCTTGATTCTCCAAAAGCCGAATCTTAAGGTACCCTAGCCGATTTCTTCATAACTTCAAAAGCCGAAATCCATTGAATAATATCTAGCCATAGCCGAATCTCCCTGTGGATCCAACAAAGAGCAACCGATTTCTATCATATGGGTAAGGATCAATTATCCATTCTTTTCAATCTTTTTCTTAAAGCCGAAAACAAGGTTCTAATCCCATTAATGTTTTGGCTAAAACTATGAAGGATTCTTTCGGGATTTCCATAGGGTCGACTTCTAAGGAAACCATCCGAGATTTTAGATCTAAGGTAAGATACATAGTGGTAAGTGATAAGTAGTTTCGGTTAAAGGCCATCTCCATGGATTTATTGTATATAGCCAATTCTAACAATTGGTAGGCAGGGATTTCGATTACTCAAGGAGCAAGAGATAGTTTTCGGGATTTAGATCCATAAGGTAAGTGCTTAAGATATTCGGCCAAGGCCTATTTGGTGATTAGATCTATTTCTTAATTATTTAAAAGCCGAAACTAACCGAATCAAGTGACTTAGTGTTAGCCAATTGCAAGGAAAGAAAGACTACAAGTTTCGGGATTTGTTAGTAGTGAAATCGGCAATAAGGTAAGATTTCAGTTTTGATAGTCCTTCGGGATTTAATTAATTAGCCGATGGCTTTATGATAAATTGTTTAAGGTTGGTCGAATATAGGAACTAAAATCTAAAGCATTAGATCGGGTTTTCGAGAATTCAATAAAGCGTTAAGAAAATCAGGTGTGTACCCCCACACTAAGCTTCAATTAAATTATGGTTATGCGCTAATCTATGCGTTAATAAATATATGTATGAAGTGGCTAAAAGTACCATGCAATGGTACGAATGAAATACTCAGGTACGTTTTCCTACCCCTACTATGAGTATATTGTGAAAAATATCTGTTAAGGCACATAAGTGCAAATATAAGAATGTGAATAAGCATAAGGCATAACATTTGCATGTTTTGTGACATGGGCATATGGGTGATATGTAAAGGGAAGTGAATTGGTGGTTTTATACCCTAATATCTGAATGTGGTGACTTATGTCACAATATAAGAATATGGTGACTTATGTCACAATATATGAATGTGGTGACTTATGTCAAAATATATGAATGTGGTGACTTATGTCACGAATTTTATAAGGGCGATGAGCACGTCGACTGCATCATTTTATTTAAATGCTATATGAATATGTATGATTTGATATGCCATAATTGTTGAGACTTAGTGTTGATAGTACACATTGAGTCTATTTGACTCACCCCTTGTGGGAATATTTTTCAGGTGTCTCACAGTAATGGACCGGTCACAGGAGCTTAGCGGTGACCATGCTCAAAGATTTAATTCTATTAGTTGGATATTTCATTTTATTTAAGTACTTTAAATTTTATTTTGGGATTTTATTTTTGATGTAATAAGGTTATAGTATGAACTGCTTACTCATACACTTAAATTATTTTTCTATGGCACGATACTTATCAAATTAAAGTTAATTCTTCTTAATTATAAATAACAAATTGTTTTTTTAACACCTAATCGACACGGGTTTTAAAATTCGAGCCCAACCCAAATAAACTATTTTCAAAAACACGAAAAATTTTAGCAAAGTTTCAAACAAGTTTCGAATGGATTTTCTTAAAACATGCCAGACCCGATCAGGGCTTGTGGGCCGGGTTTGGGGTGTTTCAGCATACATACTAACTTGTCCACACGGTCGTAGACACAGTGTGCTTGACCCGTGGGAAACAATGACTTAATTCACACGGCCTGTCACCCGCCCATGTGTCTGGCCCGTGTACAAATCTGACTTGTTTCAAATTATAAATTTAAGAGACACGGTCAAGACACACGCCCATGTGTTCAACCGTGTGGGCAAATATAGGCCATTTGCAAGGCCAATTTGCCACCCAAAATTTGGGTCAAACCTACAAGCAACAAACCAATCTAATTTCATACTTCTAAAGCATCCAAAACATACCAAAACATGCACAATTAACTATTAACAACATCATTCAGTTACATATACAAATTCTAACTCAAATATACTAATTCCAATCACCAACTTCTCAAAAAAAAAAAAAACATATAGATCATACATCTCTTTAATTCAATTCAATTCATAGCATTTCTCATTTTATGAATTTCCATATAAACCATGAAACTTACCTGAAATTGACCATTTCATTAGGTCAACCATTTGCACATCAAACCATACCAAATTATTATCATTTAGCATGAACTACTCATTCATAAACACATTCTCTAACAAGCCAAATCACATGGCTATTTACACACATCTCAAAACATATTCTAATACTTCTAGCCTATACATGCCATACTTAAACATGTACATATTCAAAAGGTACCAAAATATATAGTTTGATAGCATGGTGATGATCCCCGAGTTCCACGTAGCTTTAAAAATCTATAAAACAATCAAACAAACACACACACAAAGTAAGCTATCATAGCTTAGTAAGTCATAAGCAAATAATGAACAAATAAACATTTACATTGATTCAACTAACTAAACTCAAACAAACCTTAACCAATTGTATATTTAATATGCTTACAATTCAATTATTATCACATTTACATTAATAATATAACATCGATGTTTAAGTTCACATATATTCATAAGCATATATATATACATTTATCTTTTAATATGTCCAATTCATGAATTCATCTCAAACATATAATTACCTTGCTATCACATAAACTTTACAAAACACATACATGAATCTTTTAGTTCGTTTTCACATTTGGTCATCTCGATAATGCCCGTTGAACCATTCAGAATTAATAAGGATACTCGAATAGTGGGAAAGCTCGCATAATGCCAACTTCCTAGACGTGGTCTTACAAGTATTGACATACCGATGCCACTGTCCCAGATAGGGTCTTACACAAATCAAATACAATGCCAATGTCCCAGACATTGTCTTACACGTAAACACAAGTCGATGCCAACGTCCCAGATGTGGTCTTACACGAAAGCACATGTCGAAATCCTATGTCATGACATATGTATCCTAACTATTCCTAAGGTTCGTACGGGGCTTTCGGACGTCTTATCTCAATCATTTTAGGCTCATAAATATTGCTCCCATGCTCAATTCATTTCAGCATATTCATTTACATAATAATAATTCAATATGGCACTATTAAAATAGATACAAAAGAATTTAACAACATTTATTTATTTATGAACTTACCTCGTACAAATATGAACGGATGAAAATGATTACTCGACAACTTTCGACTTCCCCCGATCTAAATCCGATTTCTTTCGTTCTTGATCTAAATAAATTCTAGTTTAACTAATTTAATCACACATTCATTTAATTTAATCCACAAACTCATAATTAGGCATTTTTATACATTAGCTCTTATAATTTTACACTTTTACATTCTAGTCCTTATTTCACAAAACACAAAATATTCAAAATTTAACCACACTATAGATTGGCCGAATGTTTATTATTCTCATACAAGTCCACACATTTCATTTATTTAATATTTTAATCCCTCAAAATATTGTTTTCACAATTTAGCCCAAAATAACCAAATTTATCAAAAATCCAAAGACAAAACATTATAATCTATCACATATCTTTTATTTTGTATCATCAGACAACAAAAATCACAAGCTATCATCAATGGAAAAACACAAAATCATCATCAAATTCAAAAATTAAGACATGGGCTTTGTAGTACTCGAAGCAACGATCACAAATACATAGAAATTATCAAAAATCGAAACAAAAACATACCTTGATTAAACCATCAGCATAACCGAAACCTAGGAAACTTTTATTGTTTCTTTTATTCTTTCTAATTTCAGTGAACAAGGATGAATATATTGGCCATTTTTATGGTCTGTTTTATTTAATAACATATGTTACTAATTTACAAAACTAACCTTTATAAAATAATAAGAAAACCATATATTATAAACCCAAAATTGTCCACTCAATTATCTAAAGGTCAAATAACAACTTAAAAGCTTCATAATTAACTAATCATATCAAACAAACACTTAAACAATCAGTATACCACTTTTACATTTTATGTGATTTAGTCCTTTTATTAAATTAATCACACAAATGATCAAATTAAATTACAGAAATTTCACACGTAAATTCACATACTAAAAACACAGAAAAAATATTAAAATATTTTTACTCGGATTCATGGTCCCGAAACCACTGTTCTGACTAGGGTCTAAACTGGACTGTTACAATTCTCCACTTTAGGGATTTTCGTCCCCAAAAATCTTACCGGCGAAAAGGTTTGGGTAACGCTCTCTCATAGCATCTTTGGGCTCCCACGTCGCTTTTTCAACCCCGTGTCAATGCCATAAGACTTTTACTAAATAAATTTTATTATTTCTCAATTCTTTCATCTCATGATCTAAAATTCGGAACGGTTCTTCCTCGTAAGTCATATCGGATCGAATCTCAATCTCAGACGGAGAAATTATATGTGATGGGTTAGATCGATATCGTCGAAGCATCGAAACATGAAATGCGTTATGGATCTTTTATAACTCAGGTGGCAACGACAATCTATAAGCAACTGGCCTGATACGCTCTATAATCTCATACGGCCTAATGAATCTCAGACTTAATTTGCCTTTACGTTCAAATCAGAGTATTTTCTTCCACAGCGAGACTTTCAAAAACACTTTGTCCCTGATCTGAAATTCAATATCTTTTCGTTTCAAGTTTACATACGATTTTCGATGATCTAACGCGACTTTTAGACTATCACTAATAACTTTCACTTTCTCTTCAGTCTCTTTGATCAAATCGACCCCGTGTATCTTATTCTCACTAAGCTCAGTCCAATATAAAGGAGTTTGACATTTACAACCGTACAAAGCCTCATAAAGTGCCATTTTGATACTCGACAGAAAGCTATTATTAGATGCAAATTCAAGTAATGGCAAGTATCGTTCCCATGTACCTTCAAACTCAACAACGTCTCAATATAACCTTGAGTATCTGAATAATTTGTTCGGACTGACCATCTGTTTGTGGATGAAAAGTAGTACTAAAATGTAGTTTTGTACTCAGTGCATCTTGCAGTTTCTTCCAAAACCACGATGTGAACCTCGACTCTCTATCTGAAACAATAGAAATAGGCACTTCGTGTAATCTCACAATCTGAGAAATGTACAACTCAGCAAGCTTTTTAAGTGAATAATCTGTGTGAACTGGAACAAAGTGAGCCGATTTAGTAAATCTATCTACCATAACCCAAATTACATTTTTCTTACTTAGTGACAAAGGTAAGCCTGATACAAAATCTATTGTGACTCTGTCCCATTTCCACTCGGGTATCATAATTGGCTGAAGTAACCCAAACGGTACCTGATGCTTGGCTTTAACTTGTTGACAGATTAAACATTTTGAAACAAAATTAGAGATGTCTCGTTTCATACCATGCCACCAGTAAAGCTATTTCAAATCATTATACATTTTTGTGCTACCCGAATGAACAAATAACCGACTACTATGAGCTTCATTCAAATACATCTGAATCAACTCTGAATTCCTCGAAACACATATTCGGCCTTTGAACCTCAAACAACCTTCAGTATCAACTCTGAACTTTGAATCAATATTTGCCTCACATTGAGCTTGTTTTACTATCAATTCGCTATCAACTATTTTGCCTCACAAATCTGTTGAATATAAAATGGTTTCGCTTTCAACTCAGCTACAATTGAACCATCATCAGATATTGCTATATGTGTATTCATTGCACGTAGGGCAAACAATGATTTCTGATTTAAAGCATTAGCAACAACATTGGCTTTTCCCGGATGGTAGTCAATTAGAAGCTCAAATCTTTTAACAATTCTAACCATTTTCGCTGTCGTAAATTCAAGTCTTTCTGAGTCATCAAATATTTTAAGCTATTATGATTAGAATAAACGTGAAATTTCTCAGCAAACAGATAGTGGCGCCATATCTTCAATGTAAACACAATAGCTGCCAATTCTAGATCATGTGTCGGATAGTTCTTTTCATGTGTCTTTAACTGTCTCGAGGCACAAGCTATGACTTTGCCTTCCTACACCAAAA
Source organism: Gossypium rotundifolium (assembly GCA_025506655.1). Classification (NCBI taxonomy): domain Eukaryota; kingdom Viridiplantae; phylum Streptophyta; class Magnoliopsida; order Malvales; family Malvaceae; genus Gossypium; species Gossypium rotundifolium. The sequence goes on along the minus strand of CP106723.1, from coordinate 57,409,690 downwards.
CACAACCCAAACATTCAAAGATGCATCACTATAGATAACAAATTCTTTACCCGATTCAGGTTGAACTAGTACTAGAGCTTCGGTCAACAAAGCATTCAATTGATCAAAACTTTTCTGGCACTTTTCTGACCACTCGAACTTAACATCTTTCTGAAGTAATCGCATTATAGGAGTTGCAATCATAGAGAAACCTTTTACAAACTGTCTATAGTAACCAGCTAATCCCAGAAAACTTTGAACTTCAAATGCACTTCTAGGAGGCTTCCAATCTAGTATAGTCGAAACTTTGTTCGGATCAACCCGATTACCTAAGGCTGATACTATATGTCCCAAAAAACTAACTTCTCGTAACCAGAACTCACATTTACTAAACTTCACATATAACTGCTTATCACGCAAAGTTTATAGCACTAATCTCAAATGTTCAACATGCTCAGATTCATCACGGGAATAGATCAATATGTCATCTATGAACAAATGCAAGTCGATCCAAATGCTCTCTGAAGATCCAATTCATTAAGTCCATAAAAATAATAGGTGCCTTAGTAAGTCCGAAAGGCATAACCAGAAACTCATAGTGTCTATACCTCATTCGAAAAGTAATTTTAGCATTTCAAAGTCTTTAAATCGCAGCTGATTGTAACCTGATCTCAAATCTATCTTAGAAAGCACAATAGCCCCTTTCAACTGATCGAACAAATCGTCAATCCGTGGCAAAGGATATTTATTCTTCGTAGTCACCTTGTTAAGCTACGGTAATCAATGCACAATCTCATAGTTTCGTTTTTCTTTTTCACAAACAAAATCGGTGCACCCCAGGGAGAAAACTCGGTCGTGCAAAACCTCTATCAGTCAATTCTTGTAACTGAGCTTTCAATTCTTTTAATTCAATCAGTGTTCTATATAGAGCTATCGATATTAGAGTCGTCCCCGGCATTAACTCAATACCAAACTCTACCTCTCGAATCGGTGGCAAACCTGGTAATTCATCAGGAAACACATCCGGATATTCACACACAACTGGTATTGATTCTATCTTCTTTTTAGTCACTTTAAAGTCTAGCTCATAAACAAAGCAAGCTTCATAACCCTTTCTCACATATTTCTGAGCTAACATCAAAGATATTACTGCCGGTAAGCCATTCAAATCATTAGACTCAATTCGAATAATCTCATTATTCTGACATCGTAAAACAATAGTCTTTCATTTACAATTCACAATAGCATCATGTAAGGTTAACCAATCCATACCCAGAATTATATCAAACTCGTCAAATGAAAACAACACAAACATGAATCTCGAATCATCAACGGACAATTTTGCACACCTTATCAATTAAAACACACTAGCCTAAAGGGTTCGATACTATAATCACAAACTCAGTAGACTCTACAGGCAAAGTCTTACTAAATACTAAAGTCTCACATACAAAAGAATGAGTCAAACCAAGATCAATCAATGCAATAATGGTAGTATCATAGAGAGTGAAAGTACCAGTAATCACATCTAGAGATGATGCTTTTTCGCGGGTGTGAATAGCATAAGCTCTGGCAGGTGCATGAGCCTCAGGTCTAACAGCTGTGTCTTTAGTTCCTCTCTGACTACTACTCACATTACCCATGTTCCTGGGTGGTCTACCTCAAGCTACCTTATTACTCGGTCTGACATTCTGTACTGTGTTTTGCTCTACTAACTCAAGACACTCACGAATGAAATGATCTAATGATCCACATTTGAAACAGGCCCGATCATTTAATCTACAACTGCTGGGATGTCGTTTGCCATAATATTTGCACTCCGATTGATTTGATCTAACATTACCAACACTAGCTACTAAGGTAGCCCTCAAACTCACAACTGGTCTATCTCGATCCCGTCTAGAATAACCCACAGTAGCCTTTGAACAGGTAGAGTCATCTCAAAATTTCTTTGATGCCTGATGGAATAACTTACCCGATGATCTCTTACGTGCATCTCTAGCTTCAAATTTAGCTTTTCTTTTCCCTTTTCCGAGCTCTTCAGCTTTACATGCTCATTCAACATGTATGACAAACTACTTTATTTCAAGAATCCTGACTAATAGCTTGATGTCTTTATTCATCCTATCTTTAAATCTTTTACACATTATTACTTCTATTGAAACACACTCTTGGGCATATCTACTAAGTCTCACAAATTCACTTTCATATTTTGTTACGGTCATACGACCCTGTTTCAGCTCGAGGAATTCTTTGTGCTTCTAATCAATGAATCTCTAATTGATGTATTTCTTACGAAATTCAGTCTGAAAGAACTCCCAAGCAACCTGCTCTTTCGCAACTACAGATATCAGTGTATTCCACCAATGATACGTGAAATCTCGAAGCAATGATACAACACATTTAATGAACTTATCAGGTGTACAGGATAGCTCATCAAACAAACGAATCGTATTCTCAAGCCAAAATCCAGCTCGTTCAGCATCGTCATCAATAGTGGCTCTGAATTCTTTAGCCCTGTGTTTCTTGATTTAATCAACCGATGGATTATTTATTCGTACTAGATCAACAACTTGTGGCATAATGGGTATTTGAGGAGGAATCGATGGGGAGAAAGTTGTGGAATAGCCAAATTTGTACGAATGTACTATGTAAACCATTCGTTAATCATCTGATAAAAGGCTTCTTTAGCCTCACTCTCATGACCACTTGAAATTGGCCTAGAATCAACCGCCGCTGCCACCTGAACAGGAGCGGGCGCATTAGTGCAAGGCTTAAGGGAATTGGTAGGTGTTTTGCTAGCACAATTGAGCATATGATAGAGTGGTGGTGGCATCAATGGTGGAGCAAGGGGAGTGGGGTTCAAATCCCACAGGATGCATTTTGGATGGCTATTATTTTGTGCTCAAGAAAGGAGGAATCAGAGTTGAGATCAAACTCTGCCTTGGAGGTTAGAGACTTGGTCAAATGGTTTGAATCGGAGGTGGAGAGTGTTTGGTGGAGCAAAAGTGGAGAGAATCAAGGGATATGAGGGAGAAGAGTTAGTGGCCAAATTTGGGATTATGGGGAAGGAGATTTGTGGTCAAGTTGGGTCATTTGGAGAAGGGCATATTCGGTCTTGAGAAAGAAAAGAGTGCTAAAATTCTTTAGTGTTTTTACTTTGCATTTGTGCATTTCGAGAATTTTTTCCTTGTGCATTTCAAGTCACCTTGTTGCATTTTCTTACTTGTAAAAATCCTTTTCTCATTCTTTGCTTCTCTAATTCTTTTCTAGTCTTTTTCCCATAAGCCGAATCTTCTTTCTTTATCCTAATTGTGTTTTGGTCGAATCTGTTTGTGAGATTGACCACTCGTGCATTTGTCTTCTTCAACTTCTCTCTCTTCTCTTCTCTTTAAGCCGAATAGCCACATTTCTTCAATATGATTTCCCTTTAAGCTGTACATCAATCGGTTGGAGTTCTCTTTTGTTGGCCGAAAGTGGTAAGCCTTTGCACTCATTCCCTTTCTTTTCTCCCTCATTCTATTCTTTTTCCCTTGACCGGGCATAACATCCTCTCATTCTCGTCAGATCCTACTTATTTCTCTTTTAGAAATAAGTCAAAACACTCTTGTTGGGGGTAGGTCGAATTCTCTAGCAAACAACGGGTGTAGATCAATAACCTTGGTTTTGGTAAGGTAAAGTTCTTCAAACACTTTTAATTCGATGTTAGTTTTATTCATATGATCCTATCTAGTGAAGTCAGTGTCAGTTTCTTCCTTTCTTATAGGAGAACCAAATGTGGCTTGGATGCTAACCTCATTGGTACACCAATGGTTTCTTTTAAAACTCTATAGTGAAGAGCACGTTGTGGTAAATGATTATAGTGGGTTATGGAAATTGGATCTATGAATCTTTGGTGAAGTGGAGGCTAACCCTTGATTGTTATTATTCTAGGGGCAGCGAAGTATGGTTTCTTGGCAATCCAAATCAGGTGTGTAATGAAACACCCCACACCCGGCCCACGAGAATGGACCGGATCTGGTATGTTCCTAAAGTAAACCGATTTCAAATATTTTTCGATACTTAGAGAAAATTGTAAATTTTAGAAAACTATTATTTTGAGTCGGGCTTAGATTGAAACCCATTTTTTAATCTTGTAAGCCCATTTAATTAAATACATCCAATATAGTTCTTAGCATGAAACTTAACGAAGAAGCAAACATAAAGAATAATCCATTGGGCCTTAAGGCCTTATTACATCAAGTAAAACCCAAAATAGAACAAACGTGACTAAAATAAAATTAAGTCCAAACTAAATGAAATTTTCGCATGTAGCATGGCCACCTCATGGTCCACCTACCGGTCCACACCGCTCATCACCGAAAAAATAATTCCTACAATGGGGTGAGTCAATGCACTCAATGTGCACACAATACTATCATTCAATAATCAGCATTCATGTTTAAATCATCAGTCCATATAATAATGAAATTATGATGCAACCCAAACCCAATCCTAATGGTCTATCCTCTACACACCACCCGTACCTACCATTTACACCGTGGGGACTACTAAGTCAACCCTCCATCCGCTATGCTCCATCGAAGGCATTCGCCCATATACGTTGTGTCATTAGACACTATAATCAAATTTATACGCTGTGTCATTAGACACTATTGTAACCGGGTTACCAAAATTTCGCAATGTGACCGTAGTCAACATATTTCATTGGTGAGACCGAAGTCAACACCTTCGTTGGTGAGACCAAGTCAACACCTATTCTCCCCTTTCACATAAATCCTAATGCCCCAAAAATATATATTGTGCATAACTTAATTTCATGTTCATATACATATATTTGCATGTTATTAAATAACATTTTCACAATCCTATCGTAAGTAGGAAACGACTCGGTACTTTTTGCCATGTTTGTGGTACATAGCCACATTCACATTCTTATTCATAATCATATATTAAAATATTTAGCCATAAAATATCGAAGGTTAGTAAGGGTACACACCTTATTCGCTTAAATAAAAGTTCCTTGAGATCTCGAAAATCCCGATCTAATCTTTAGATCATATCTCCTATATTCTACCATCATATAAGTCACATTAATAAACCTATTTGGCTTAAAACAAAACCAAATCCTAGTAGGATTTGTAAAAAAACTCACCTTTGCCGATTTGGTGTTTATACAAACTCAAAGTTTGGTTTTTCCTTTACCGATATTCTACCAACCTTGTATTTCAATATGGGTTAGTTTTCGCTTTTCAATAATTAAGGAATTGATCTAGATAATCTCACAACCATTGGCCAAATATTTTAGAGGCTTACCTTATAGATTCCAAATCCCAAAAGTTCTCTTTGTCTTGAATATCCTGTTAAATCCCTAAAATTCATATGTTAGATCCGATCTAACTTTAATAAGTTGTAATCGGCCTTTGGTAGAATATGTCTTACCTTAATTTCCTCGAATCAAATCCCAAAACTCCTCCTTTGACATTCTACCATAGACATAAGAGAGGTTATTTTCTTAAGCCTTGATTAAACGAATCGTAAGAACAAGAATTAATTGTTCTTACCTTAAGTCCTTGATCTTTGTATTCTAGAGTTGTGGAAACTTGAGATCCCTTGTATATTCTGCCATGATCAAGAATAGGATTAGACTCTTTACTTTTGGCAACTAGAAAAGAAAGAAAGGAAATTGAATGGCTTAACCTTACCTTGATGCCTTTAATCACTTGCTTCCTTGTCTTGAGTTCTTGAGATCCGCTTATAGAGATTTAACCGAGATCTAAGAGAAAGGTTTTGACTTAACAATGACAAAGGGAGGAAAAGAAAAGATGGAGTCCTTGCTTAGGGAAATTTCAAGCAAAGAGAGGGGAAGAGAGAGCAAAATTTCTAAGAAGGTAGAGTGAATGAGAGAAAAGTCTCAATTTTCCTCTTTTAACGAAATTGCTAGACCAAGAGTCCAAAACTTGGCCACTACTTCTCCCAAGTGATAATTTAATCTCCATTAATTATCACCTAATTAAATTAAAAGTCTTTAATCCATCCTTTAATTCCTCATTTATCTTAGTAGAGGAAATCTTTTATTTATCACTTTAATTTGACAAGTTTTAATAAAATAAAACTCTTCCTTTTTAGCAAATATGTGTCGTCCACCCCTAGCCTTGGGAAGCAAAATTAAACCTTCAATATTTGCTTTCCAAGTGACTCGAACTCGTGCCATTCCCATAAACCCTAAGTGACACTTCAGGCCACTTTTCCAAGCTCGATTGTATGTCAAAATTCACCAACTTTTTCTTTTAAAGCCCTCTTGCCCTTATCTCCTATTTTGGGCTTTAAAATTTGTCATTCCGGTCTTATTTCTAAGTTTCCTAAAATTTTCGCGCGGCTCTGTAACTTGCCATTTTCCTTACATGTTCAGGTTTCCAAAATGTTCAAGTTTCCAAAATGTTCAAGTTTCCAAAATGTTTAGGTTTCCAAAATGTTCAGGTTTCCAAAATGTTCAAGTTTCCAAAATGTTCGTGTTTCCCAAAATGTTCGTGTTTCCAAAATGTTCGTGTTTCCAAAAATATCAAAAATTTATTCTTAATGCTTAAACTTGTCATTTCTTACATTCAAACTGAAAATGCATAGGCCCTATTCAGGATGTTACATGTAATCTCACACCAAACTTGATGATTGCATGCGTTGCTCTAAGAATCGGCCAGAAGTCAAAAAATCGACAAACCGTGACCACTCGAGCATGGAAATGCTCATGGTGTTAAACCAAGACACGAATGATGGCAAAGGATCCTTGAGAGTGTCACGAGCTCTCTCACAAAACTGAGGCTGTATCGGGCCAAATCGAGCCAGAACGGGCCAAAAGGGCCCAATGGGCCATCCGACCCATAGGGGCAAAATTGATGGAAAACTGTCGAAGAATAAGTAAGGTTGTGAAATCTGAACATCAGAGACCGAAATCATGTGAAATAGGCTACATGAGCATGTGGGCCCGTTTGGGCCTGAAATGGAATTTAGGTCTAATAATTATGTAGAGACCCAAAAAGGGTCCTATGTCACTCGAGGCGACAGTAGGCCTTTGAAAAGGCTGTTAAATGGTAAATTACCGTAATACCTATGGAGGGTAAATTATTAAAATACCCTTGAATGGTAAATTACTAAATACCCTTGGTGGGTATATTACTGAAATACCCTTGGTGGGTAAATTACTAAAATACCCTCGAAGGGTAAAATTATTGTTATACCCTTATAGGTTGATTGGTATGATTGTGTGTAGTTTGTTTAATTGTTATGATTCTACATTCTTGCTTACATTGAATTATTATGTTACAACACTTTGCATTTGGGTTGGGATTTTGTAATTAGAGAAAGTAATTAATCTGTTAAGGGTCACATGGGTCGTTCGAGACTACTATGGACCCACCGATTTGATTGTTTGGGTCGCACAGGTCACCTGAGATTACTGTGGACCTATCGACTGCTTAAAGCCCCTTATATTTTGGCAGCTTCATCTGCATTATTAGTGTGCTGGGCTAGTACGAGGGTTTGTAGTGGATGGATTGTTAGGTTAGGCTGCATACTTTGTTTGCATTATCATGCTTATAGGGCTAAAGCCCAGATTGTTACTGAATAGGGCTTCGGCCCAGTCTGCTTCTGTATGGGCTCAAGCCCAGTTAATGACCGATTAGCAGATTACACACTAAGTTCTCATAACTCACCCCTCTACTTTAACCTTGCAGGTGATCCCCAACATTGAGGATTTGGAGCTGCGGAGGACTCTGTGGTGGCCATACATCGGTGTACTTCTCCCAAACCTTACTAATTATCGTTTTAACTTTTTTTAGATTTATTTTAATTTGGGTTTTAATTTTTTTGTAATAAGGCCGTTGGACTTTACATTTTCTTTTAAGCTTTTACTTCGGTTATAATCAATCTATAAATTACTAAACTCTGGATTTTCTTGAAACGACAATAACTGTTTTCAAAAGATCACATTTTACAATTCACTGAATCTGATTTCTGTTATAAACAAAGTTTTCAAAAATAATAACAATAATAACATTTTTACAAGAAAACCATAAAAAAATCTATATTTCACAAACAACAAAGCTCGGAGTTTCAAAAAGAATACAAAGTTTTTAAACGAACGCGCGGTTTTTAAACAACCATTTTATGTGACATGCCAGATCCGATCGTAACGTCTAGGTCGGGTTTGGGGTATTATATTTTGTGGTATCAGAGTCTGGTTGTAAAACTCGATAGTGGAATGGGTTTGAAAATTTTTCCAAATCAGTTTAAAAATATGGCTTATAAAATAAATAACTTTACTAGAAGTATGGCACCCTAAGTCTCCGGCACCAAATCCTTAAGTCCCCTTACTTTATGTCTGATACTATGATGAAATGACTGTAGGGAGAAAACTACTAGAGTTATTGGTAGTATACTGAGACTATTAGCTATAGGAATTAAGACTATAGATACTAAGACGGTAGAAATTCGATCCGTGAAAACAACTCCTATACCTATTTTTCATAAAACACTTGTTAATCAACATTGGAATTATAGACAGATTCATAAAATTTTTAATCAGATTAACTTGATTCCATTGTATGAGTACAAGAGGACGTGGACGAGGTACATGTGGTCGCAGTAGAGGCCGAGATTATAGGGCTGGATCCTCAACATTGGGGCATATGCCCAAAAGGGAGGCTCCAACTTCACCGATAATCGAGACAGGGTCGTTTGACCGAGCTGCAGGGGATGACGCACTGTCTCAGGCAATGCTTCATATTTTGGAAAGAGTTACTGAGTCTTTTGGGTCCAACACCACTATTGGGGCCGTGGATCGGTTACAGAATGACTCCGGTCCAATGGAGAAGAGATTTTTAGGGGAGCTTCTAGGGTGGCCCCAAGTGTGGCGGAGTACTTGTTAGAGGCCTCCAAAAAAATTATAGATGACCTTGATTCCACACCAAAACAAAAGTTGAAGGGTGTCATGTCCTTGCCGAGAGATGAAGCCTACCAGTGGTGGTGTACGATAAAAAAGGTTACCTCGCCTGATCGATCGACCTGGGAATTCTTCAGGACCACATTTGAAAGGAAGTATGTGGGTGCTAGCTATGTCGACGCTCATAGGAAAGAAATTCTAAATCTGGTTCATGGTGACAAGTCAGTAGTTGAGTACGAGGCAGAATTTTTGCAACTTAGCCGGTATGCTCAAGGAATTGTGGCAACAAAGTACGAACGTTGTATTCGATTTGAGGATGGCTTCAGAAATAGTCTCCAAGTGTTGATAGCTCCACAAAGGGAGAGGGATTTTTCTACGTTAGTATAGAAAGCTAAGATTGATGAGGATGTGAAGCACGCAGAGCACCAAAATCGTGAGAAAGATAAATGGAATGCAGAGCCCACCGATTTTGCCCAGGAAAAAGGCCAGAGTTTATGGACCAGTCAGAGCTGGGCCCCCTTTTGGCACTTTTGGGTTGCCACCTTGCACTGATTGTGGAAGACACCATGTGGGCGAGAGCTAGAGAAGAATGGGAGCTTGTTTGGGTTACGGATCAATGAAGCACCGTGTTAGATAATGTCATAGGAGGCCAGATCGGATGCAAACCATGGGTAGAGGTAATGTGCAGCCGTTGAGGGGTGGTCAGCAGCCGTTAGGAGGCCGTGGCTAGGCCAGGGCGGGAAACGGTCCAGGTTGTGGAACTCCAGATGGAGGTACTAGTCATACGGAGGTGAGGCAACCAGCTTTGGTTTATGCAGCACGTCACCGAGAACATGATGATGCTGTGAATACTGGTACATACATTACTCATAGTGTACTATTTACCTAATTTGAAATCGAAATCAGAGTACGCAGTAGAAGCGTAATGATGTAACCTGTGTTGTGTGATTATTAGATAGTTGGAAATTTTGAGGACAAAATTTTTTAAGGGTGTAAATTTGTAACATCTCGAAATTGAGCCTATTGGGCCTTGAGTGTAGGAGCGTTTAAATTTTTTTGAGAATATGGGAACAACATTATTGCAAGTTGGACCTATTAGGTAAGTAATTTTAGAAGGTGACAGGGTTTCTATGAAGTCCCGGGTTCAAGTTAGGCCATAGGAAAATTTTACTTTTTGGGCACTTTAGGGTAGAGGACTGTTGGAAGCAAGGCTTAAGGGAATTCATAGGTGTTTAGCTATCACAAGTGAGCATGTGGTGGAGTGGTGGTGGAGTCAATAGTGGAGAAAGGGGAGTGGGGTTCGAACCCACAGGATGCATTTTAGGTGGCTATTATTTTATGCTTAGGAAAGGAAGAAGCAGAGTTGAGATCAAACTCTGCCTTGGAGGTTGGAGATGAAACACCCCAAACCCGGCCCACAAGCCCTGACTGGATCTGGCATGTTCCTAGGAAAAACTAGTCGATTCTTATTTGAAACCTTGCTAAAATTTTGCGAGTTTTTGAAAACAGTTGATTTAGGTTGGGCTCGAATTTTAAAACCCGTGTTGATTATGAGTCAAAACGTTTAATATTTATACTTAAGAAAAATAGACTTTAACCTTGTATTATTAAAATCGAGTCATACTTAGATAATTAAACATGCATGCATAACAGTTCAAACCAAGGCCTTATTACATCAAATCAAAACCCAAATTAAATCCAAAATACTTAAAATATAACAAGTCCAAAATGAAATAAAATCCTTAACTGCATGGCCATCATCGAGCTTCTCAGGCTGGTCCATCATCGAAAGTGTCACTCGAAAAATAGTCCCACAAAGGGTGAGTTAAACGGATCGAATGTGTACGACCATCACAAGTCTCAATTAATTTCAGGCATATCAAATCATAATAACATATATAAATCATGATGCAAACCTGAACCCAAGCCTAGATAACCATCTGCTACACATCACCCATACCAACCATCACACCGTGGGGACTACTAAGTCAACCCTCCATCCGCTACACACCATCGAAGGTATTCTTGCTGCAATGACATGCTCATCGCCCTTATAATTTCGTGGCATAGCCACCATATATATATTCGTGACATAAGTCACCACATTCATATATTGTGACATAAGTCACCACATTCGGATATTGTGACATAAGTCACCACATTCACATATTGGGATATAAAACCACCAATTCACTTCCCCTTTACATATCACCCATATGCCCCATGTAATGCAAAACATGCAAAAATTATGCCTTATGCTTTATTCACATTCTTATAGTTGCACTTATGTGCCATAATAGATCGTATTATATTCCTAGTAGGAGTAGGAAAAACGTACCTGAGTACTTTGTACCATCGCATGGTAACTTAGCCACATTCACATTATTATAACATATATATTAAATATTTCCTTACATATATTAAGAGATAGTGTGGAGTACACACCTGGTATACTTATAAATTTACTGAAATCCCGAAAACTCGATCTATCGCTTTAGATCTTTAATTCCTATATTCGGCCAACCCTAACATGTTAGTAAAAAGCCATTCGGCTACAAAACCAAATTCAAGGCTTAATGTAACCAACTTCATTTGCTTGCCGATTTGAGTACTTCTCAAATCTCAAAATTTCGTGATCTTGCCCCTAGCAATCGACCAACACTAGATTACCTAAATAATTAGTTTCCGGCTTTTGAATAAACAAGAAATAGATTTGAACTACCAAATTTAGCTTTGGCCGATTAAAATATTCACTTACCTTGTGAATCTAAAATCTCAAAACTTGTCACTTGGCTTATGAAGATGCCAAATACCTTAGATCCGAAATCCCGGATGATCTCCCTAGAAATCGGCTAATATGGAAAATCCCAAATTCACCTTCCAAGTTTTACCAACAAGATTAGAGAGATTGGATTTGATTTCAACAATCAAGAGAAGAAATAAAGAAAGTAGATTGACATAGGTGATATTTTTACCAATTTAATCAAATGTCCTTCCTTGAAGTAGAGAAATTTGGCTCCTAGAGGATAGGGGAGTATTCGGCTATGGCCACTAATATGTGAGATTCGGCTTTAACAAGGAAAAGAAAAGAGAAGAAAGGTGTATGGGACTTAGAGAGAATCGACAATGGCTTAGGAGGAACTTGCTTTCGGCTTTTGAAAAGTTTGCAAAAAGAAGAAGAGAAAGGTGAAGAAATCGGCAATGGTTACTTGTGTTTTCGGCTTTTGACAAAATAAAAAGAGAAGGAGAAGAGTAGCTAGAGAATTCGGCAGAGGTTTCAAAGGAGAAAAGAATAATAGCCTTACTTTTCCTCCTCTTGCCGAAATTACTAAACCTAGAGTCCCTTGGTCGGCCACCTCTTCCTCTCACTATCAAATCCCTTAATTCGCTATTCCTTACCCTTTCCAAAAATAATTCATCACCTATCTCCTACTTTAGCCGAAATTTCTAAGAGAACTAGACTTCATCTCAAACTCCTCCCATAGACTCCTTTTGTCGTCCACTACTGCTCCTTGTTGCCGAAAATAAAAGCTTCCATTTAGCTTCCCATGCGACTCGAACCTTGGCCCATTTATCCTGCTGGTGGCATCATTCCCAGAGGCTTTAAGTGGCACCTCCAGGCCACTTTTCCAAGCCCAATTGTGTGTTTTATTTCCCCCATTTATTTTCTTAAGGCCTATCAGGCTTAACTCCCTCTTTTAGACTTAAAATTAAATAATTTCTAAAGTGTTCACCTACTCACTAAGGTTCATAGAACACATTTATACATACAATGGCATGCTTTCACATTCAATTAAGTAATTACGCATAAGACATAGTCTGGGATATTACAGGAGACTTGGTCAAATGGATTAAATGGGAGGTGGAGAGTGTCTGGTGGAGCAAAAAGTGGAGAGAATCAAGAAATAGGAGGGAGAGGAGTTAGTGGCCGAATTTGGGATTATGGGGGAGGAGAGTTGCGGTCAAGTTGGGTCATTTCTAGAAGTGCATATTCGGCCTTGAGCAAGAAAAGAGTGCTGAAATTCTTTAGTGTTTTTGCTTTGCATTTGTGCATTTCGAGTATTTTCTTTTTCAAGTCACCTTGTTGCATTTTCTTACTTGTTAAAATCCTTTTCTTATTCTTTTCTTCTCCAATTCTTTTCTAGTCTTTTTCCCATAAATCGAATCTTCTTTCTTTCTCCCAATTGTGTTTTGGTCTAATCGGCTTGTGAGATTGACCACTCATGCATTTGTCTTCTTCAACTTTTCTTCTATTCTCTTTAAGCTGAATAACCACATCTCTTCTATATGATTTCCCTTTAAGCTGTACATCAATCGGTTGGAGTTCTCTTTTGTTGGCCTAAAGTGGTAAGCCTTTGCACTCATTCCCTTTCTTTTATCCCTCATTCTATACTTTTTCCCTTGATCGGGCATAACATCCTCTCATTCTCTGTAACACCCCAATCCTGGCCCGTATAGTATGACCAGATCTGGCATGTCACATGAAGAAAACGTATAAAGAACTTGTGATTTTTACTAAAGTTGACATTATTTAGTTATAGTTAAGAAAACAAGCTTGGTGTATAAATATTCGTTAGAAGAACTACTAATTTCGAGAGGTTGATTGATGAATCGAAAATCGAACTAGTGAACTTTTAAACCATGATTTTTGAAAATAATGTTGATAATTTGAAGGAAAAACCCAAGTTAAATTATTCGTACATATTTGTTACGAAATCCGTTTGTTGATAAATTTTATGAAAAACCGTTGTTTATGATTTCAAAAAATCCCTGTTTAAATCAATCTATGAAAGATAATAAATAGTCAAACATAAAAACCAAAATAAAATACCAGAGGCCTTATTACAACTTTAAACCCAAATTAGTAAAGTTAAGAAAATAAAGCAGAAAAGAAATTTACTAAAGTTTGAAAATATCATTCCAAATGTATGGCCTCTACCGAGTCATCCATGGCCCCAAGTCCTCGTCACTGAGCATTACCTACAAGGAATAAAAAGAAGGGGTGAGTTAGTAGAACTCAGTGTATAATCCCTCCTTACCGTCATCCATTGGGCCTGAACTCACATAGGAAACATCTTGGGCCTAAGCCCATTTACAAAGTGATAATTAAAAGGAATGAATGCAACCTAACCCATCCATCCATCATACCCCCGACCAGCCAATCACACTGTGGGCATCAAGTCAACCCACCTCACACCAAATTTATAGTCAAGCTACTATAATACTTTTTTTTTTAATTTTTGTGGTCAAGCCACTGAAATCATAATTTAAGCACAATAATAAACAAATTGTGGCTATGCCACCAGGCTACACTGCTTTCCATACAATTTTTCCCATCCCATGCAAAATGTAAAAATGCAACATACATAATGAAAAATCCACATAAATATATATATCCACCATTAATCTAGTGAATTATTTCGGTGAATCGGCCCATTAAAGCAATTTAATAATTTGGCCCACTAAGGCATTTTAGCAAATCGGCCCATAGGGGCATTTTGGTAAATTGGCCCATAGGGGCATTTTCGTAAACCGACCCATAGGGGCATTTTTTGTAAATCGGCCCAAAGGGGCATTTTCGTAAATTAGCAATTTTAATACCATTTTTGACATATCTTTACAAGTAGCGTTGATTAAGCAAGTTACTTGATTCATGTCATATTATGGTTATTAGATTAGTAAGCAACAACAATCTATTTTCCAACATGATAGTGAATCACAAATCTACGAAATTTTGGTGTGAGATTACACACCTGATTATGGTAAGGACTAAACCTTCTTGATCATCGGCACCTATGTTACCATAATACTCGATTAACTAACAAAAAGAGGGTGTCTAATCCAAATATCTAAATCTAACGATCTAATAAAATGCTTACCCTTAGTATCGTGAACGACCACAATTTGTATACTCTCACCGGATAATGGTCCACAACCCGGTGGGAAATCCCGAGCTGTCGATACCGCCCTACGTTTGAACTTGGGAGTAGAGATTGCAAGTCCACTCCCTTTTTGCCTTCCTATCAATTTGCCTTTAGTATCGCTACCACTTGCCTCCATTGGAAAAATCTCGGTTAGAATAATACTACGATGAGAGAAAATCTAAGGAGAGGATTTTGGCTTCCCACTACTTCCGGAGGACCAACGAGTAGAGAAAGACAAGTGGTTTAGTTCCTAAAATAATCGATTAGTCAAACTTTCGATCTGATTAGCAAAATAACCTTGTAGAGAGATATCGAATGAACCAAAAAGAAACTCCTTACCTTAACGATGATGAATCCGATTCCCATCGATTGGGCTTATGGCTACGGATGAGACAAGGATATAAGATTCGGCTTTCCCACTATAACACTTCAATAGAAGGAGAACACGATGTGAGAGAGTATAAGAGAGTGATATTTCGGTTTAGAGAACCATCCGAATACTAAGGGCACAAAATTGGCCATGAAGAAAAGAAAATGAAAAGAGGAGAATAAAATCACTTATCGATTCGGTCAAAGAAGAGAGAGCCTAACACACAAAATAAAATGAAGAAGAGGTGAAGTGTTAAAAGGTTTGACTATGGAGAGAAATGAATAAGAAGATTTGGCCACAAGGTAATGTTGTTTTAAGAGAAAGAGAGAAAGGTTGAAGAAATAGTGAAAAAGAAAAGAAATTATGGGAAAAGAAGTGTTAGAGGCTTCGACTAACACCAAGGGAAAAATGAACAAAAAGAATTGACTATCACGGCAAATTAAAGGAAAAAGGTGAACAATTTGCTTGAGTGTTTCAGCAACACAAAGAGAAAGGATCAGAAAAGAGAACACCAAAATGTTGAAAAGAAAGAAAAGCCTTTCATGCACAAACTTGCAAAATAACCAAAACAATTTTGGTTCCCCTTTTCTGCCTACTAAAACTATGTACTTCCTTTACCAAAAAGATAAAAGTTGACCAAATTTCTTTCCCAAGCTCCTTACAAAAATTCGGCCAACATATCCCCCCTTATCTCTTTCTTTAACTTCTTTCCTTATTTTCTACTTGATCTCCTCCTTACTCTTTTCCATAGTGTTCTTTCCATCAATAAAAAGTCTTCCTTTCCTTCTTTAAAGCCTTGGCCGACACTTTTCATCCATTACATGATTAGCACAAAAATTTAATTCCAAAAGTTGCAACAGGTGGGATTCGAACCCCACCCCTTAAGCTTCTTCATGGGATGCCACTCCACTCTGCTACTAGCTCCACTTGTGCTAGCAAAATACACACTTATTTCCTCAAGGCTTGATGTCACTTACCTTCTCTCTTTAAAGTGCTTAAACACAAAAATTCTGCAAAGGCCCAACTAAACCCCAAGCCTTCTTAGGGCTCCTAAACATACACAACTAACGCTCTTAACTAGTCCAACGCATGGTATAATGTAAAACATAAATTCTTGAATTTCAGGATGTTACAATTCTACCCCTTAAAAAATTTTGGCCTCAAAATTTACCTGATTTAAAGAGACGAGGATATTGTTGTCGGATCGTGTCCTCTGGCTCCCATGTAGCTTGCTCTGACCCATGACTATGCCATAATACTTTGACTAATGGAACCGACTTTCTTTTTAACACCTTAACATCTCGATCTAAAATATGCACTGGATTCTCTTCAAAAGACAAGTCAGGTCTTATCTCAACTTCCTCCACTGGTACAACATGAGACGAATCTAAATAATAACGCCCCTTAACATCAAAACATGAAATACGCTATGTATCTGACTTAACTCTGGAGGTAACTCAAGCTGATACGCCACTGACCCAACACGCTTCAATACACGGTAAGGTCCGATAAACCTAGGTCTCAACTTGCCCTTCCGTCCAAATCTAAAGATCTTTTTCCAACGTGAGACCTTCAGAAAGACCTGATCACCCACAGAGAACTCTATCTCCTTCCGCTTCAGATCCGTATATGATTTCTGCTTGTCTAAAGCTTCTTTTAATCGAGCCCAAATTACCTTAACTTTTTTCCTTCACCGAAATCAACTCTAGAGCCAAAAGCTATCACTCTCCTAGCTCAGTACAGCAGGTAGGTGTACAACACCTACGACCATACAATGCCTCGTAGGGTGACACCTGGATGCTGGATTGATAGTTGTTGTTGTAACAAACTCTGCCAATGGTAGAAAATCTTCCCAGCTACCCTTGAAGTCGATCACATAGCCCCTTAACATGTCTTCTAGGATCTGGATTACTCTCTCCAACAAACCATCAATCTACGGATGAAATGTCATGTTGAAATCTAGCCTTATTCCCAAAGCATCATGTAGAGCCTTCCAAAATCGTGATGTAAACCTAGGATCCCTATCCGATATAATAGACATTGGTACCCCATGCAACCTCACGACTTCTGCTACATACAACTTGGCCAACTTTTGCAATGAATAATCTGTACAAACAGGTAAGAAATGAGCAGACTCCGTTAACCGATCCACTATCACCCACACTGAATCTTTCTTAGTAGGCGTTAAGCGTAACCCACTAACGAAGTCTATAGTTATCCTCTCCCATTTCCATAGTGGGATTTTCACCGGTTGAAGCAACCCTGAAGGCAATTGATGTTCTACCTTCACTTGTTGACATGTCAAGCACTTGTTCACAAAATCAGTACCCTCCCGTTTCAACCCTGGCCACCAATAATACTCACGGAGGTCTCGGTACATCTTATTTCCTCTGGGTGCATAGAATATGGGCTACTATACGCCTCACGTAGAATCATTTGTCTCAATTCCAAATCTCTAGGCATACAAACTCTTCCACGGAAACACAATACTCCATCACTATTTAATCAAAAATCTCTTATATCACCACTTTCCACTTGCTGAAGTTGAGAACCTAACGTTTTATCTAACAACTGCTTTTCCTTAATCTGACTTACCTATGCAGGCTTCACTTGAAGTTCATCTAACAAGCTACCATCTTCATAAAGGCTTAGATGAGTGAACATTGCTCTCAAATCCAATATCACCTTACGACTCAACGCATAATCTTTCAACAATTCTATCCACCTCCACTGTCTTAAGTTCAACTCCTTCTGGGTCGAGGTACTTCAGACTCTTATGATCCGTGTAGATAATTGACTTCTCTTCATACAGATAGTGTCTCCATATTTTTAGAGCAAATACCACTGCAGATAACTCCAAATCATGTATGGGATAATTCATCTCATGCGGCCTTAATTGACGAGATGCATAAGCAACCACTTTCCCCCTGCATCAACACCTATCTCAAGCCCATGTGTGACGCATCACAATAAATGATAAACTCTTTACCAACCTTAAGCTAAATCAATACTGATGCTTCTGTCATAATCTTCTTCAATTTCTCAAAGCTCTCTTGCTGCTTATCTGACCACACAAATGGTACTCCCTTCCACAATAGCTTAGTTAGGGGTGCAGCAATCAACGAAAACCCCTCCACGAATCACCTGTAATATCCAGTCAAACCTAGAAAACTTTGAATTTTTGCCACTGACTTTGGTGGCTTCCAGTCCAATACTGCCTTGACCTTTAAGGTATCAACTCTATTTCCCTCGGTAGACACAACATGCCCTAAAAAGGTCACTTCCCTTAGCCAAAATTCACACTTACTGAATTTGGCATACAACTGCTTCTCCCTTAATATCTGTAATACTACCCGTAGATGCGAATCATGCTCGTCTCTAGTCTTTGAGTACACCAAGATGTCATCCATGAACACAACCACAAACCGGTCTAGATAGGGTTGGAAGACTCGGTTCATCATATCCATAATGC
Organism: Gossypium rotundifolium; assembly: GCA_025506655.1. Lineage (NCBI taxonomy): Eukaryota > Viridiplantae > Streptophyta > Magnoliopsida > Malvales > Malvaceae > Gossypium > Gossypium rotundifolium. The sequence continues at coordinate 57,391,007 of CP106723.1, read as the reverse complement.
AGCTGGTGCATTAGTCAACCCGAACGGCACCACTAAGAACTCATAATGCCTATATCAGTTCAAAAGTCTTATGAATATCTGCCTCCTTGACCTTAAGCTGGTGATACCCCGATCTCAAGTCTATCTTTGAGAAAAACGAAGCTCCTCGCAGTCGATCGAATAGATCATTGATCCTCAGTAACGGGTACTTGTTCTTGATCGTCAACTTATTAAATTGTCTATAATCGATGAACATACGCATCGACCAATCCTTTTTCTTAATGAAAAAAATCAGCGCTCCCTACAGTGACACACTTGGTGAATAAATCCATGATCCATCAACTCTTGAATTTGAGCTTTAATTTCCAATAGCTTCTTTCGACGCCATTCTGTAAGGAGCAATGGACACCAGAGCCGATCCTGGCAACAGCTCAATGTCAAACTCCACCTCCCGATCTGGAGGTAATCCTAGAAGCTCCTCGGGAAAGATGTCTAAAAACTCTTTCACTGTTCTAACATTCTCTACCGACAACTCTTTGGCATCTAAAACACTGATAATGGCTAAGAATGCTTTGCACCTCTTTGTACCAATCTTTCCACCTTTAAAGCAGATGCCACATTAGATAGATAATTTCTTCTTTCTTCTATCATCATCACTTCCTTATCCTCTGAAGTTCTTAGTACCATCCATTTTGCAGCACAGTCCAAGTTTGCACGGTGTTTAACCAGCCAGTCCATGCCCAATATAAGGTTGAACTCCCCGAATGACAGTTCCATCAAATCCACCAGAAATACTACTCTCTGAACTTCTAAGGGAACATCCCTAAACAACTTATTTACTACCACCGACTGTCCTAAAGGGTTAATCATAGTTGTTTCTCTAGCAGTAATCTTAGATCTAATATTCAGAGTTCTAGACACAGCAAACAAAACATACGAATGGGTGGATCCAATGTCTATTAAAGCGGTAAAAGGTACATCAGATATAAAGAACGTACCAGTTATGACATCCAGTGCATCACCATCCTCTCGAAGTCTGACCGTATAGACTAAACCTGGCTATCTCGCCTCTGTGTTACCCCTATTATCGGTACCTCTACCAGGTGCACCCTGACCTCGTCCTATGCCATTACCACCTCAACCTAGCCCACAGCCTCTCAGCGACTGCTGAGCATTTCCTACTGGCTATGCAAATTTGTTACGAACTACCTGAGTCTGAGCAGGCTCTCGAGGGTAATCTGTAAACTGATGGTCCTTGGAACCACATCTGAAACAACCACCAGTTCTCTTCTAACATTCACCCAATTAAAGTTTCCCACAATCTGCACAAGGTTGTAATTGATTGGTGGTAGCTGGAGCACCCACTCGAATTGGCCCCTCATTCTTGGGCATTTTCTAAAATCCTTTAGTAGGACCTGAATATCCAGAGTCCCTCTTAATCCTGCCCCTATCTTTGTCTCGATTTTTTCATTCTGAGTGTTTAACTTCCTTAGCTATCTTAGCTTTTTCCACAAGTTTAGAAAAATTCCTCTCCTTCTGTAGAGCTATCAGTACCCGTAACTCATCATGCAACCCGTCCTCAAAAAGCACACAGCATTCATAATCAGTCAGCACTATACCTCGGGCATACTGACTCAGACGCAGGAACTCCACCTCGTATGCTGCCACAGATCTACCTCCTTGGACTAGATTCAGGAATTATTTCCTTCGGGCATCCATATAGCTAACCCTGACATATTTTCCTAGAAATATGGTCTTAAAGAATTCCCAGGTAAAACGATCAGCCTGAGTACTTTCCTGAATAGTGAGCCACCACTGATATGCCTCATGTCTCAGTAATGACACAACCTCATTTAGTTTTTGCTCAGCTGTGCAATCCAAGTCGTCCATAATCCGCTCCACCACCTCAAGCCAGTACTCCACTACACTTGGGGCTACACCCGAAATACCCTAAAAACTTCAGCCCCATGCGATCTAAGTCGCTCCTATATCAACCTACAAGCTCCCGACCCAGTTCTTGCCCTTGCAACCCTTTCCAGTACCCGCAACATCGCTTGGGACAGAGCGTCATCCTCTCTCATTCAATCATGTGACCCAGATTCAGTCACAAGTGACGCAGGTACGTCCATTTCTGGCATATGACCCGATGCCTTAGATACAATTCTAGCACCTAGGCCTCTACCATGTCCACGTCTACCGCGTCCACGTCCTCTAGCGCTCATGTTTTCTAAGTCAATTTAATCTAATTAAGAGTCTTATGAATCAGTCTGTTATTCCATGTTTATTAAACAATTTTTATGGAGTATAGGAAGTAAAGTTGTTTTTGCAAAATGTATCCTAAGGTTTCAATCTCTATAGTTTTCAGCTCTTAAAGCTAAAAGTTTTAGAGTATTTCTATTTTGTGGAGTTTGCTTACCACAGTCATAATACAATAATCATAAAAATGAAAACAAAAAACTTACCGACTTGGTGCTGGATACCGTGGTGCCATACTTCCTCTAAAACATTCATTTATAAATTAAAATTCAAAACATCTTTGGAAAAATCTTTTGAACCCAAACCACAGCTGAGTTTTGTAACCAAGCTCGATACCATAAAATGTAACACCCCAAACTTGGCCTGTACGGTATGACCGGATCTGGCATGTCACATGAAGAAAACGTATAAAGAACTTGTGATTTTTACTAAAGTTGACATTATTTAGTTATAGTTAAGAAAACAAGTTTGGTGTATAAATATTCATTAGAAACACTACTAATTTTGAGAGGTTGATTAATAAATCAAACTAGTGAACTTTTAAACCGTGATTTTTGAAAATAATGTTGATAATTCGAAGGAAAACCCAAGTTAAATTATTTGTACATATTTGTTACGAAATTCGTTTGTTGATAAATTTTATGAAAAATAGTTGTTTATGATTTTAGAAAACGTTTATATCAATCCATGAAAGATAATAAATAGTCAAACATAAAAACCAAAATAAAATCCCAGAGGCCTTATTACAACTTTAAACCTAAAATAGTAAAGGTAAGAAAATAAAGTAGAAAAGAAATTTACTAAAGTTCGAAAATATCATTCCAAAAGTATGGCCTCCACCGAGTCATCCATGGCCCCAAGTCCTCATCACTGAGCATTACCTACAAGGAATAAAAAGAAGGGGTGAGTTACTAGAACTTAGTGTATAATCCCTCATTATCGTCATCCCCTGGGCCTGAACTCACATAGGAAACATCTTGGGCCTAAGCCCATTTACAAAGTGATAATTAAAAGGAATAAATGCAACCCAACTCATCCATCCATCACACCCCCGACCAGCCAATCACACTTGTGGGGATCAAGTCAACCCACCTCGTCGCTCACACCAAATTTGTAGTCAAGCTGCTATAATATTTTATTTTTTTGTGGTCAAGCCACTGAAATCATAATTTAAGCACAATAATAAATAAATTGTGGCTATGCCACCAGGCTACACTACTCTCCATACAATTTTTCCCATCCCATGCAAAATGTAAAAATGCAACATACATAATGAAAAATCCATATATATATATCCACCATTAATCTAGTGAATTATTTCGGTGAATCGGCCCATTAAAGCAATTTAATAATTAGACCCACTAAAGCATTTTAGCAAATCACCTATAGGGGTATTTTGGTAAATTGGCCTATAGGGCCATTTTCGTAAATCAACCCAGAGGGGCATTTTCGTAAATCGGCCAATACGGGCATTTTCGTAAATTGGCCCATAGGGGCATTTTCGTAAATTAGCAATTTTAACACCGTTTTTGACATATCTTTAGGAATAGCGTTGATTAAGCAAATTACTTGATTCATGCCATATTATGGTTATTAGATTAGTAAGCAATAACAATCTATTTTCCAACATGATAGTGAATCACAATCTATGAAATTTCGGTGTGAGATTACACACCTGATTACGGTAAGGACTAAACCTTATTGATGTCGGCACCTATGTCACAATAATACTCAATTAACTAACAAAAAGAGGGTTCTTAATCCAAATATATAAATCTAATGATCTATTGAAATGCTTACCCTTAGTATATTGAATGACCACTATTTGTCTACTCTCACCGGATAATGGTCCACAACCCGGTGGGAAATCTCGAACTGACGATACTACCCTACGTTTTGAACTTGGGAGTAGAGATAGCTAGTCCACTCCTTTTTGTTCTCCTATCGATTTACCTTTAGTATCGTGACCACTTGCCTCCATTGGAAAAATCTCGGTTAGAATAATACTACGATGAGAGAAAATCTAAGGAGAGGATTTCGACTTACCACTACTTTCGGAGGACTAACGAGTAGAGAAAGACGAGTGGTTTAGTTCCTAAAATAATCGATTAGTCAAACTTTTGATCCGATTAGCAAAATAACCGTGTAGAGAGATATCGAATGAACCAAGAAAAAACTCCTTACCTTAACGATGATGAATTCGATTCCCACCGATTGGGCTATTTAGCATTATCTGATGAAGATGATTCTTCGGATGACTCTTCTACTTATAATAATAATAAAAAAGAAAAATAAAAAATAAAAAATGTTAAAAAACAAGAAAAATATGATTTTGACCAAATCCTTCTTTATAGGAGAATCGAATGTGACTTGGATGCTAACCTCGTTGGTGCACCAATGGTTTTTTTTAGGTACTTGTGGTGGTAGCTAGGAAGCAAGGCCAAATTTTAGAACTATGTAGTGAAGAGCACATTGTGGTAAGTGATTATAGTGGGTTATGGAAATTGGATCTATGAATCTTTGGTGAAGTGGAGGCTAACCCTTGATCGTTATTATTCTAGGGGCAGCGAAGAGTGGTTTCTTGGCAATCCAAATCAGGTGTGTAATCTCACACCAAACTTGATGATTGCATGCGTTGCTCTAAGAATCGGTCAAAAGTCGAAAAGTTAAAAATCGATAAATTGTGACCACTCGAGTGTGCAAACGCTCGTGGTGTTATCTAAGACACGAATGATGGAAAAGGATCGTTGAGAGTGTCACGAGCTCTCTCACAAAACTAAAGCTATGTCGGGCAAAATCGAGCTGAAACGGGCCAAATTGGCCCAATGGGCCATCCAGCCCACATGGATGAAATTGATGGAAAACTGTCGAAGAATAAGTACAGTTGAAAAATCTAAACATCAGAGACCGAAATCATGCGAAATGGGCCACACGAGCGTGTGGGCCTGTTTGGGCCTAAAATGGATTTCAGGCCCAATAGTTTCGTAGAGACCCAAAAAGGGTCTTGTGTCACTCAAGGCGACAGTAGGCCTTCAGAAAGGCCGTTAAATGGTAAATTATTGAAATACCCCTAGAGGGTTTCTGAAATACCCCTAGAGGGTAAATTATCAAAATACCCTCAGTGGATAAAATACTAAAATACCCTTGGTGGGTAAATTACTAAAATACCCTAGGAGGGTAAAATTATTATTATACCCTTATGGGTTAATTAGTATGTAATATCCCAGATTTGGGGTTATGCATTTAGTGCATAATTTAAGTGACAATAGGCTTGGAGTGTGTTTAGATATGTTTGGGATGTTTTGAGAACCTAGGGATGTAGGAGGAGGTCTTGGAAAATAATTGGATTTTAAGTTAAAAAGGGGAGCTAGGCTGAAGAGGCCTTAAGAAAAGTTTTGGGGAGTTTAGGACACCAGCAATCGTGTGGCAAATTGGCAAGGGACGCTACCTTAAGGGCTTGGAAGGTTGCGTCAGGAAGGAGGAGGTTCGAGTTGCAGAAATTGCATTGTGGGCTTTTCTTTTTGCGTGAAGGAGGGGAGCAAGGCCAGGGAGGCCTTAAGGGAAAAATATAGGCGTCTTTGGACATGAAGGTGAGCCTGGTAAAGTGGCTGCAAGGCGCTACTTAGGGCCTTGGTGATGACGCCATGGGCAAGGGCCTTGTTTGAATCACGAGAATGTGTTTTATTTTGTACTTTGCCTTAAGAAGGGGAACTGGGCTAAGAAGGCTTTAAGGGGAATTCGTGAGGGATTTATGCCACAAGACATCGTGTGGTAAAGTGGCAGTGGAGCGCCAGGTGCAGGGACAAGGGCCTAGGTTCGACTCTTGTGGACAGCAAGGGTGAGTGCTTTTTTTTTTATTAGTGGCGTCAAGAGAGAGGGGGAGTGTTGGACGGCTTTAGACTTTTAATTAGGTAAGGAAGTGTTGATTTTCGGCTAAGGTAGGATAAATGTGTTTTATTTATTTTATTTATTTTAGTTTAAATAGGTGATAATATAGGAGTTTGATATGGGATAATATGAAGGATTATTTTATGTTATTTGTTAAGATAAATTAGGAGAAGAAGGTGGAATAGGATAAGGGACATAGTAGTAGCTGAATTCTTTATAAGGCGGAGTGATCATCTTTTGTTATTCTTTTTCTTCTTTAATTTCTTTGTGCCGAAATTTAGTCTCTCCTTTCTCTTTAGTGCTATCTTCTTTTTGTGCTAAGTCACCTAATTTGGCCTTCACATTGTTTTGGTTAGTGACCGAAATTGCAAAGAGCATTAAGGCCATTTATATTTCTTTTTTTTTTCTTCTCCCCTACTTGTTTCTTGGCCGAACCTATACTCCATTCCCCAAATCTCTTCCTTTTATTGTTAGCCAAATATTTCATCCACATGTGAGGAGCCATAGCTAAAACTTTGACCATCTGATCTAGATTTGTTTGGCTGAATCCTTTAAGCACTCAACTCTCCCCCCACTCTTGCGTTTTGCTTCCTCAACAGTAAGTGCCGAAACACCATTGTTATCCTTAAAACCGAATTGTTAAGGAGGGTGGTGCTATCGACTTCTTTCTAGCAACCTCTTCTAGTAGGCGTTAGTGGTAAGTATTTTCCCTCTAGCATTCGGCTTTGGGTTCTTTCTCTTTTAGTATGCCGAAAGCAATGGTAAGCCTTGGTATTTGGGTTGGCCGAACCTTAGTAGGGCCTTTATTTCATGTCTCGTCTTGTATAGGCAAGGGAAAATAGCGTTAAGGGAGTAAGGAGATCTTTCGAGATTTGAAGTCATTAAGGTAAGTAGTATGTGCTATTCGGCCAAGGGTTAGTTTTATGGATTTATATGGTAGGTCGATTCTAACATTTGTTAAATAGGGATTTCGACAGTTTCAAGAGCAAGGAGAGGCTTTTCGAGATTTGGATAAGTGAGGTAAGTGGTTGTGGCATTCGGCCTAAGGCCATATTATTGGTATTAAGTGTGACCGATTTTGGCTATGTGTATTTAAGGCCAAATTGAAAGGAACAAGAGGAAGTTCCGGGATCGTGTTAAATTCAAGTAGCTAAGGATTTCGCTAAATAGTCAGGTGTATAGTTAGCCTACTATTTTTCGGGTTTATGATTGTATGTGATATCTGTATGTCTGTTATAAATGTGCTAACTAGTGCAGCAGAAATTGTGATATGAATACCCTCAAGGGGTATGTCGATGATCATGTTAGTTCTAAATTTGAATGTAATTATTGATATGAATATGTGATAATAAGTGAAATAACATGTACATGCATTATCATCATGGCATTATTTTATGAGTGCATGTGCATGGGTGGGTTATGATATGAAAGAAGGACAGGGTGTACTTCGAGTACGTGGTTTGATGAATGGCTCTGTGCCTCATCGTGGTTGATATAGGCTATGTGCCATATCGTGATTATTGATGGCTTTGTGCTCATCGTGGTTTTGATGATAGCTTCGGCTACATCGTGGATTGACGTTGACTGAGGTCACGTTGTGGATTATTTGCAATGAAGTTCGCGTGGACGGCATTTGTTGCCTTATTGGAGTAAAAAGGAGAGGGTGATTTAATGATCCCCTGGTGTGTGGTAGGCTGGATACGGGGGTGTGTAGAGAATGGACCCTAGGCTGGGTTGGGCTTCATAATTGCATAATTTGATATGTGAATATATATGGAAAATGGGCCAAGCCCAACATGTGATATGAATAAATGTGGAAATGGGCCAAGCCCAGTATGTGATGTGGATTAATGTGGTAATGGGCCAAGCCCAGTATGTGGAAACATGTGGTTAATTACCCTATTATAAGAATGTGATATGGTTATGGGCCAAGCCCAATATGTGAACTCTATTGATGTGAATGTGGGCCAAGCCCAATAAGTGAACTCATGTGAATAATGTTGCATTAATATCTGACATGTGGGTAAATATGTGGTTTGACATGTGGGTGGAATTCAGTGGTCTAATTGCACACTGAGTCCGTATGACTCACCCAAATTTTATTAACATCGCAAGTGATGCTTGGACCGGGTTTAGAGAGGATGCAAGGTGGCCCATGCAGAAGACATTTTATTCCATGCAGTTTATTATTAAGTACTTTGATTAATTATTTGTTTTTGTAATAAGGGCCACTTAAAGTATTTGAATTTTTGCTATGTTTCGGTTGGATTTGTAATTAAGTTAATATTTTGTAAGTTTAATTTTAAAAGCTATTTAAATCTCAAAAGTCACAATAAAGTTTTGAATCCGGTATTTTTATATCCACTTAATTTTTACTTAGAATGTTTTAAGTTACGAAAATGTTTTACTAAAGGCCACAAATTTTTAACGGTTTTCACTTTTAAGTAAGAATATTTTCGAACGTGTTTCGCAGTGGCATTTCAAATTCGGTCGTAGTGAATGGGCCGGGTTTGGGGTGTTACATGGTATGATTGTGTGTAGTCTGTTTAACTTTTATGATTCTACATTCTTGCATAGATTGAATTATTATGTCACGACACTTTGCATTTGGGTTAGGATTTTGTAATTGGAGGAAGTAATTGATCTGTTAAGGGTCACGCACGGGTCACCCAAGATGACTGTGGACCCACCGATTTGATTGTTAGAGTTGCACGGGTCGCCAGAGATGAATGTAGACATACCGATGCCTTAAAGTCATTATATTCGGCTAAATTTCAATTGCGTTATTGGTGTGTTGGTCTGAGTGGGTTGACTTGGTCCCCACAGGTGTGTTGGGCTGGTACGGGTGTTTGTAGCGGATGGATTGTTAGGTTGGGCTGCATACTTTGTTTGCATTATCATGCTTATAGGGCTAAGGCCCATATTGTTACTGAATAGGGCTTCGGCCCAATCTACTTTTGTATGGGCTCAGCCCAATTAATGATTGATTAGGGGATTACACATTGAGTTCTCGTAACTCACCCTCTACTTTAACCTTGCAGGTGATCCCCAGCATTGAGGATTTGGAGCTGCGGAGGACTCTGTGGTGGCCATACATCGGTGTACTTCTCTCAAACCTTAGTAACTTCCATTTTACTTTTTTTTTTAGATTTATTTTAATTTGGGGTTTAATTTTTTTGTAATAAGGCCATTGGACTTTAAATTTTCTTTAAGCATTTAGCTCGATTATAATCAATCTATAAATGACTAAACTCTGGATTTTCTTGAAATGACAACAACTATTTTCAAAATATCACATTTCCGCAATTCAGTGAATCTGATTTTTGTTATAAACAAAGTTTTTGAACATAATAGCAATAATAACGTTTTTACAGGAAAACCATAAAAATAAATTTTTATTTCAAAAACAACATAGCTCGGAGTTTCAAAAAGAATACGAAAAACCATAAAAATAAATTTTTATTTCAAAAACAACATAGCTCGGAGTTTCAAAAAGAATACGAAGTTTTTAAATCAACGCGCATTTTTAAACACCCCTATTATGTGACATGCCAGATCCGGTCGTAATGTCTAGGTCAGGTTTGGGGTGTTACACGAAAACACATTTCAATTGTCAGGAATCATCATACTACAGCAGTTTATAAATATGGCATGTATAGCTAGAGTCATACATGCTTCGATAGTCCTAGAATCAACTAAATCATAGCTTTGATACCAATAAAATGTAACACCCCTAACCCGTAACCATCGCCAGAATAGGTTTAAGAGGCATTACTAGACATATTGGAACTTTTATGATCATTTCACAACATATAATACATCATCATCAAATCATAGCAAATTATAAACATAAAGTCCCTTAAATAGGTCTACGAGACCTTAAATATGCATTAGAAAGGGATCGAGACTAAACCAAGTACATACAAAATTTTTCTGAAAATCAAACAAATTTTTTCAAAGTTACAGAGGACACACACCTGTGTTGGCAGACCGTGTGCCTCACACTGCCTCAGACACACCCGTGTGTCCAAGCCATGGCAAAATAGGGCATACATACTAACTTGTCCACACGGCCAAAGACACGCCCGTGTGCTTGACCTGTAGGCAACACTGACTTTAATTCACACGGCCTGTCACCCGCCCGTGTGTCTGGCTCGTGTACAAATCTGACTTGTTTTGAATTATAAACTTAAGAGAGACGGTCGAGACACACTCTTGTGTGCTCAACAGTGTGGGCAAATATAGGCCATTTGCAAGGCCAATTTGCCACCCAAAATTTGGGTCAACCCTACAAGCAACAAACCAATCTAATTTCATACTTCTAAAGCATCCAAAACAAACTAAAACATGCACAATTAACTATTAACAACATCATTCATTTCCATATACAAATTCTAACTCAAATATACTAATTCCAATAACCAACATCACAACAAAAACATATAGATCATACATCTCTTTAATTCAATTCAATTCATAGCATTTCTCATTTTATGAATTTCCATATAAACCATGAAACTTACCTGAAATTGACCATTTCATTAGGCCAACCATTTGCACATCAAACCATACCAAATTATGTATCATTTAGCATGAACTACTCATCCATAAACACATTCACTAACAAGCCAAATCACATGGCTATTTATACACATCTCAAAGCATATTCTAATACTTCTAGCCTATACATGTCATACTTAAATATGTACACATTCAAAAGGTACCAAGATATATAGTTTAATAGCATAGTGATGATCCTCGATGATATCCAAGCTCCACGTAGCTTTAAAAATCTATAAAACAATCAAACAAACACACACAAAGTTATCATAGCTTAGTAAGTCATAAGAAAATAATGAACAAATAAACGCTTGCATTGACTCAACTAACCAAACTCAAACAAACCTGAACCAATTGTACATTTTGTAACACCCTAACCTGTATCCGTCGCTGAAATGGGGTTACGAGGCATTACCAAACATAGAATGATTTAACACAATCATTAAACACTCTTTATGCACCAAATAATAACAATACCTTTATAACATTATTAGACTTAACTATCCACAAATCAATTATTTAAAATTTATGAACATACATCATAGTTCCAATTCAAATCAATCATATCTTACTACTCTTAACTTACAAATCAATACCTTTGAAAATTCCAATTAATTCAATTCGGACATGTTCCATAATTGTCAAACTCGAACTAATATGTATACAACTTAAATAAATTTAATCACATATGCAACATTATAATATGGCCGTAAATACCTCTAATATTATTATGACATGCATAACACTATGGTCACATTAAGCCTTTATAATCACATAGTACAATTCATAGTATACCAAATTTGTATGCTTTATAATCAAATAAAATTACATATAATGAACCATTCAAGCAAAATAAAGTTGCATACTTTGCCATTACAAATGAATTCAAATAACCAAGGCATATGCGAACATATATTCATCTCATTTCAAACATATAATAAGACATTTTTAGTTCAATTATCATTTATATAACAAATACAAAACTTACTTTTTCCTAATCATAAAACCATTTGAAAATAACTATGTAAACTTAAATCAAACATACATTTTTTATTATTAATACAAGTTCATGTATAAATGACCATATCTATAACACCACAAACCCGACCTAGAAGTTAGGCCTGAATCCGGAATGTCAGATTGAAGGCACACTTCAAAACGATTTAACTAATTAACAATTTAAGGCCCAAAAGCCCAAAATCCTTGAGTCTCGTTAAGCTAAGAGGAAAAGCCCAAATTTTAAGAAAACGATCATTGTTAGTTATTTCGAAAACCATGCTAACTTTAAAAATTTTATGAAATTTATTAAACGGATAGTTGAAACAATAATAATAAACCAGAAATCTAAAGTCAATTAGGAGTTACATGGCCTTATTACAATCCAATGAAAAAATAAAGTATTTAAAAACATATTCCTTTGAACAAATTAAAATATTTGATCAGCTTGTAGTGTGGCCATCTCCGAGTCCTCTCCCACATCGAGCCATCTATTTAGGATTACTTGAAACAATAAATTAAAAGGTGTGAGTTTCGAAACTCAGTGTGTACAACCCTTGGCAATCAAATCACATACAAATATTCACATTGGGCCTAAGCCTTATCAAAAATCGGTGGTCTTAGGCCTTAGCCCACAATGACCTCGTATCATAACATATCGTATCATATACAAACAAGATAATGCAAAACCCATCCCAATAATCCATCCACTACACACACCATTTCCCTTCCAACCTTTATACACACCCATGGGGATTTCTAAATCGACCCACCTATCCTCTACACACCAAAGGTAGCCCGGTTGCGATACTACCAAACGTTACATCAAGGCTGCTAATCATATAATGGGCTTAAAGCCTCGATGGATCCATGGCCATACGACTATGCGATCCTCAAATCTTCCTTCGTACCATAAATCCCACCCATATGCATTCTAAGTAGATTATCATATGAATGCATCAAACACATGAGTAACATCTTGTAACAGCCCGATTTTGACCTTACTCGAAAATAGTGGTTTTGGGACCACTAATCCAAGTCGATAGAATATTTATATATATTATATTTAGTGTATATGATTTATGAGTGTGCATGTGCAAAAATTTTTGTGAATTAATTTGACCGTTTAGGTGTTTAATTTAAAGAAAAGGATTAAATCGCATAAATGGTAAAAGTAGCCATTTATTAAATTAAGTGGCTAAATTGAATTGTCTTCTTTTGTATGAGTATTTAAGTTGGAAATTTACCTTTTTGCATGTTAGTGGATGGTATTGGCTTTAATTTTATATTAAAGTGTTTTATAAACATAATTTTTAAAGTTAAAATGATAAGTTATAATATATGTTAATATTATTAAAATAAAGAAACATTTTAATCGTCATCATTTTCATTTCTTCTTCACCGAAACTAAAATAAGAAAGAAAGAACTAAATCTTTCAACTATTCGGCCCTTGCATGCTTAAATTAAGGTATGTAACTAGCTCAATTTTTAATAATTTTTACGTTTTTGAGATCGTTGCTTCGAATACTATCTGACCCATGTTAGAATGTCTAATTTTGATGCATATGTGATGTTTAGCCATTGATGAAAGCTTATATTTTGTGATGTTTGATGATTTTATATTAAATATATGTTTTAGATTAACATGTTATATATTGAAGATATTGATGATTTTGAGTAAATAGGACTAAATTGTGAAATTTATAAATTAAAGGGGCCAAAATGTGAAATAAATAGATTGTATTGATTTTGATGAACATGATTAACATTCGGCCCTAAAGGAGTGAGTTCAAATTGTGTATTTTGTGTTTTGTGCAATAGGGACTAAATTATAAAAATTTTAAAAGTTAAGGGTAAAATGGTAATTTGCATAATTATGTGTTTTTGGATTAAATTGAATGAAAATATATTTGAATGAGCATAATTTGGAATTATTTATATCAAGAACAAAAAGAATTGGGATTGGATCGGGGAAAGGCGAAGTTGAACGAATAGCCGAGAAACCCTAATTCGTTAATTTCGAAGTAAGTTTTAATGCAATTGAGCTGAATCAAACTTTATTAATAATGTATCATATTTAATTAATAGATTTAGATGTGTTTAATGTGGGTTAGCCGAATGTGAGGTTGATTGGAAGTTGGATTCAATTGAGTAAAATGTATACCTATATGGTAACGATGAAAATAGATATGGGAGATATTAAATTAGAGTATGAACATAGCCAAAGGAATTGTTAGTTATATGCTAAAGTTTTGGACTAATGTGATATAGATTTGGGTATGAAATGATAAAGTTATATATATATATATGTGCATATATGTGAAGTTATGGATTTGATCTTATATGTATAAGTGTACTTTTAAATGAATAACAGGTTTACGAAATGCACTAAGTGTGTGAACTTATCACCGAGCACTAAGTGTGCGAAATTGGTCACATGGCACTAAGTGTGCGAGCTATAAAAGTAACGGCACTAAGTGTGTGATACGTTACAGAAAATTTTCACTAAGTGTGCGAAATGTCAAAATAATGACACTAAGTGTACGATACATTACTGAATCTTAGTAATAAGTGTGCAAGTTTGATGCTCTGTAAAAGATGCCTACTATTAATACCGTTAAGTGTAGAAAAAGGATCAGGTATACAACTATGTGTTATGCACGAATGGTAAAGTTTGAAGTGTGAATGAACTAGAAATATGATTATATATATCGACTTGTGTTTGATGGGTGCTTGAAATGTAAGTAGAGGTTCGGTAAGTAATAGATGTACATGCTGTTTATCTTATCATGTGAAGGTAGTATATAGATATATATGCATATAATGTTTGCTATGAAATCTACTTTTGTATATTTGACTATTCGGCAATGAGGTTATAATTGAATTTATTTACTAAATCATGATAAAACTTATATGTGATGTAATTGCTTAAAACTTACTAAGCTGTGAAAGTTTACTTGTTCTTGGTTGTTTTCGCATTGTAGATCTCTTTTAGGGGTTCATATCGTGCTCGGGGATCATCATTGAAGCTCATCACACTATTGTCAATATTTTGGTACCTCTTCTGTGAATGAATTTTAAGTCTATGGCATGTATAGGATAAACTACTTTTATTTTGACTCAAACGATGTATATGTATATATATAAATGCCATGCGAAAATGACTTTATTTTCTATGCTTGAGTTGGTTGAATATGTTTGAGATGTCTTATACGTTTGTGCATATTTGGTCATAGTATAAACTTGTTTGGTATGTATGTGTTTCATGAAATTATGTAAGGAATATTATCTTTATGTTCAAATAAGAATGACATGCGTAACTATAAGCTTAACTTGGAAGTTATTTCATATTAGGTTATGTGTAATACTTGAGTGTTTGACTTTGGTTTGAATAAGCTCAACTTGAGTGTTATGTGTAATATTAGGTTATTTCATATTGTTCGTAAGTCACCATTATGAGCCACATTAGATTCGGCCATCTACTAAACCATGACTGAATCGAGAACACTTACCACCTTGTTAGCAATCTTTACCTACCACGCTTGCGATTGTTGAGTCTTACCCTTATTCATATAGGTTAACGACAAGGATTGGGTTAGATAGCCCTTGACTTATAACAAAACACACTAAAAAGTTCAACTAAACACTTACCGAAACCCTCCTTTGATCTACGGCCTAGATCGCTACTGAACAAGATTCGGCTTGACCAAAATTGGGTAGCAATCGATTGTGATGAAGGAGAACTAACTAAAAATCGACACAAGTAAAGCTATATGATAAGAAGGTGTATTTGGCTTTCAGGACGAAACAGAACACAACTTTGATAGGAATTTTTGACAAAAAGAATTATGGGTTTATTTTTCGGCAAATGGAAAAAAAATTGGCTATAGGAGAAACCGATTGAAAGGGGAGAAAGAAAAACTAAAGAATGTTCAAAGACCCTTTCAAGCATTCGGTCCACTCCTTTTATAGCCTATAGCTGAAACTTAGCCCCCCTAGAGTCCAATTCAGCACCACTTCATCCGCTGCTTATCTCCTAATTTTTCTCCATGATATCTCCCTTATCCTTGTCCTAAATTCTCTCTACTAGTCACTTCTCCTTAGAGTCCCTCTACACGCCACTTCCAGCCTTCTAGAAGCCTAAAATTAAACTCCAAAATAAAACTTAAACTAGCACTCGAACCTCAAAACTCCCTACATGCATATGTCACCACCTCCCTACACCTTAGTGCCGTTACTTAGCCACTTCACCACAGGCTTCTTTTGCCACTTTTAACTTATTTTTATTTAAAAGACCACTACTCGACAACCCTGATTCCTTAATTAAATAAATTAAGAATCCCCCACCACAAAACTCAAACCCAGAGCTTCTCCAACACACCTAGACACTCCAAATTCATTAAACCCTTAAAGCCCACATGCCAATTGTCATTTTCTCGCTCACTTAAAATCTTTATAAGATCCAAAGCCCAAAGCCTAATAGGCCCAATACTTCTAGGCCCAAATTTGGGGTGTTACAATTCTACCCTCCATAAAAAAAATTTGTCCCTGAAATTTCCATCTCTTAGAATAGTCACACAGCCCAAACTACACAACCGCACTTCCGCTATGCACTCTGATGTAATAACACATAAACATTGCATGCATACAGTTTATAAACCCAAAAATATGGCATCCACACAAAACATACCCGACTTAATGGTGATTTAACAATCCTGAGCCTTATGCTCCTCAGACCTGTATCTTAAACACGCTCCTGACTTCCTCCAGCATTCACCTGGATGATGCCTTCTGCAATAATCGCAAGCCGGAAAGTCTAGATGTACCTTAACATGCTTCATAAAACGAGACTGTGGCCCTAGAAAATTGTAATCTCTTTTTTTCTTACAGTCCATGCACCTAATCCGAAATGTTTCACCAATTTCTTTAACCTCCTCCAGTACCTCCCTAACTAGCTAAGTCAGAACATCAGCCCTAACATTTTCATGGCATCTGCCACGACCCCTTGCACTTCTTCTAGTGCTTATCGTTGACTCTCTTATTATCTGAATTAGGAATTTTTATGAATTTAGTTGATAGTTCCATTGTTTAAAACACATGTCTTATACAAGTAACAATTTAGAAGTTGTTTCGCGGTCGTGAATCCACTACAGGCTTAAGTTTCCTATGGGCTTTAGTCTCTAAATGCCTATTTTTATGTAGCCCATTATCTATACAGTTTAGTAATTTAAGCAAATAAAATTACAGAAAAACTTACTTGGCTCGACGTCGAGGGCTCGGTGAACCACACTTCAAGAATCCAGCAAAAAATTTTTAATCTACTTGTTTTAAAAGCCCAAAATCTAAGGCCCATTTCACAGCCCGAGCTTTGTAACTGAGCTCTGATACCACTAAATGTAACACCCCAAACCCAGCCTAGAAGTTAAGCTCAAATTCGAAATGTCACATTAAAGGCACACATCAAAACGATTTTACTAATTAAAAATTTAAGGCCCAAAAGCCCAAAATCCTTGAGTCTTGTTAAGTTAAAAGGAAAAACCAAAAATTTAAAAAATGATCATATGTTGAGTTATTTTGAAAACCATGCTAACTTTAAAAATTTTATAAAATTTATTAAGTGGATAGTTGAAACAATAATAATAAACCCAAAATCTAAAGTCAATTAGGAGTTACATGGCTTTATTACAATCCAATGAAAAAACAAAGTATTTAAAAACATATTTCTTTGAACAACTTAAAACATTTGATTAGCTTGTAGTGTGGACATCTCTGAGTCCTCTCCCACATTGAGCCATCTATTCAGGATTACCTGAAACAATAAATTAAAGGGTGTGAGTTTCGAAACTTAGTGTGTACAACCCTTGGCAATCAAATCACATACAAATATTCACATTGGGCCTAAGCCTTATAAAAAATCTGTGGTCTTGGGCCTTAGCCCACAATGACCTCATATCATAACATATTGTATCATATACAAACAAGATAATGCAAAATCCATCCCAATAATCCATCCGCTACACACACTATTTCCCTTCCAACCTTTATACACACCGTGGGGATTTCTAAATCGACCCACCCATCCTCTACACACCAAAGGTAGCCCGGTTACGGTACTACCAAACGTTGCATCAAGGCTACTAATCATATAATGGGCTTAAACTCCGATGGATCGATGGCCATACGATTATGCGATCCTTAAATCTTCCTCCATACCATAAATCCCACCAATATGCATCCTAAGCAGATTATCATATGAATGCATCAAACAAATGAGTAACATCTATAAACTCATATCCGTCACATAGAGGTATTTTTTTCATTTCACACCTGGGGTATCTTCATGATTCTACCCTATAGAGGTATTTTGGTACTTTTGCATATTAAGGGTATATAGGTAATTTACAAAATAGGGGTATTTTGGTACTTTTGTAAAATAAGAGTATTTTGGTACTTTTCCAGACCAAGGGGCATTTTAGCAATTTTACAAATATAAGGGTATTTTAGTAATTTTACAAATATAAGGGTATTTAGTCCCTCTAGGGTTTTAGTTGTGAACTTTGGCCCATCAACAAGTCCTCGCGGCTAAAGTGAACAGACACTACGCACCAGGTAGGATTCCAGAGAAGAGGAGGTGGGCCACTAGGATCGCTTAAGTACCAAGCTCTCCCTAGATCCAATCCTAGACATGTGTATGTCCGTTGCCACGCCCTAACCCAGCGACTTGTTCACGGATGTGTTTAATTAGATTAAGTCTTATGAAATTTAATAGTTGTTAAAACTAGGCCTAAAGTCCATAAACCCTAGCATACTGGTCTACGGCCCCATAAAGCCCATCAAACACAAATTTCATCCCTACGGCCTATTAGGCCCAAATCACATCCTTATGGCCTGTTAAGCCCAAAATAATTCCAGATTATGGATCCTGCTTAACTGACTCAATTCATACGCCAAACCAAACGAACTCATCAAACCTAGCCTTAGGGCCCACCAGGCCCATTTAGCAACTTTTGGCTTTTCGGCATTGCCAATATCGTGTGTGTAGTGTTTGTACACACCTGGTAACCTTGCGTGCTGCAAACCCCTTAGTCACGAACATACAATCAACATTACTAGCGATTAACCAATGCTTTAACACATACTTATCAAAAACTGAAACCTCACCGTACCCTTACCGTGCGCCTCACGTTCTAGCAGCCCTTCCTTTGCTACTATTGGCGATTATCCTCTAGATCTGCACCCAAATACGTATATCGTCAAAACCAAGTTACCTATATTGTTTGTAAGTCACCATTACGAGCCACATTAGATTCGCCATCTACTAAACCATGACTGAATCAAGAACACTTACCACCTAGTTAGCAATCCTTACCTACCACGCTTGCGATTGTTGAGTCTTACCCTTATTCATACAGGTTAACGACAAGGATTGGGCTAGATAGCCCTTCGACTTATAACAAAACACACTAAAAAGTTCAACTAAACACTTACCGAAACCCTCCTTTGATCCTACGGCCTAGATCACTACCGAATAAGATTCGACTTGACCAAAAATGGATAGCAATCTATTGTGATGAAGGAGAACTAACTAAAAATTGACACAAGTAAAGCTATATGATAAGAAGGTATATTCGATTTTCAGGGACAGAAACATAACACAACTCTGATAGAAATTTTCGATAAAAAGAATGATGGGTTTATTTTTTAGCAAATGGAAAAAAAATCAGCTATAGGAGAAATAGTTTGAGAAGGGAGAAAGAAAAACTAAAGAATGCTCAAAGACCCTTTCAAGCATTCGGCCCCCTCCTTTTATAGCCTATAGCCGAAACTTAGCCACCCTTAGAGTCCAATTCGGCACCACTTCATCCACTGCTCATCTCCTAATTTTTCTCCATGATATCTCCCTCATCCTTCTCCTAAATTCTCTCTACTAATCACTTCTCCTTAGAGTCCTTCTACACACCACTTCCAGCCTTCTAGAAGCCTAAAATTAAACTCCAAAATAAAACTTAAACTAGCACTCAAACCTTAGACCTCCCTGCATGCATATGTTGCCACCCCCTACACCCTAGTGGCGTCACTTAGCCACTTTACCATAGGCTTCTTTGTGCCATTTTTCACTTATTTTTATTTAAAATCCCACTATTCACAACCATGATTCCTTAATTAAATAAATTAAGACTCCTCCATAACAAAACTTGAACCCAGAGCTTCTCCAACACACCTATACACTCCAAATTCATTAAACCCTCAAAACCCACATGCCAATTGTCATTTTCTCGCTCACTTAAAAATTTTCTAAGATCCAAAGGCCAAAGCCCAATAGGCCCAATACTTCTAGGCCCAAATTTGGGGCGTTACAATATCATATGAGCCATTTTCAACATCCATATTTCATTAACACTACAAAGCTAATTAATGCATATTTGGTCATTGCATATCTCTCAAACCATAACATATTTATGTTTCCATGATATTAACCAAAACACATATATATCATTATAAGTTCCAAGCTTTAGCCAAATATACCATTATATCTATTGAGAGACAATACATGCTCATCAATATAATATTAATACCAAAACCGAATCTTATAGTCACTTACATCTTCAAATCAAACATGTATTAAATACACCCCATATATATATATGCAATATATTTCCAAATACCTAATTATCACACCACATAATCTTAATTCAATGAACTTCCAATATTAACACATACCAGAATCTTTTTATTCGATTTCACATTCAGTCTTTACTTAATATTGCTCGTTGAACCGTTCGAAATTAAAAAGGATACGTGGATGGTCGGAATCTCGTACAATGCCAACGTCCAAGACGTGGTCTTACATGTAATCACATATCGATGCCACTGTCCCAGACAGGGTCTTGTACGAATCAAATACGATGCCAATGTCTCAGACATGGTCTAACACGTAAACACAAGCCGATGCGAACGTCCCAGATGTGGTCTTACATGATAACACATATCGAAAATCCTATGTCATGACATATGTATCCTATCTATTCCTAGGGTTCGTACGGACTTTCGGACATTGAATCTTGATCGAATCTAACTCGAAACATTGATCCTTTGCTCAATACATATTCGTTCATACAAAAATAAATTTACAAGAATTCCATTTATCATGTAACATATATATATTATCAAATATAACGACATTTATATGCTTATTGACTTACCTCGGATATCGACAGTTGTAATTGACTACTCGACTACTTTTGACTTCCCCCGATCTAATTCTGTTTTCTTCCGTTCTTGATCTAAATAAATTCAAACTTAACCAATTTAACAACATATTCATTCAATTTAATCCAAAAACACATAAATGGGAAAATTAACATTTTGCCCTTGACATTTTACACTTTTTACAATTTAGTCCCTATTGCATAAAACAATAAATAGACAAAATTTACATATACTATGCTTAGGCCGAATATTCACTAGCTCCATACAAGTCCATATATTTCATTTTTTTCACATTTTAGTCCCTTAATAATTTATTTTCATAATTTAGTCCAAATTACTAAAATTCATAAAAAATTCAAGGACAAAACATGTTAATCTAACACATATATTTCATATTTCATCTTCAAACAACAAAAATAACAAGCTATCATCAATGGCTTAATTCAAAATATTCATCAAAATCAAAAATTGAAGCATGGGTTTTGTACATTTCATAGCAACTATCTCAAAAACGTAAAAATTATCAAAAACCAAAGCCTAAACATACCTTAATCAAGCTAGATTGGTGTCGAATACCCAAAGCTTTTCTATTTTCTTTTTCTTTTCTCTATTCGGTCATGAATGGATGACAATGGCATTTTTATTTTATGTTTTTATTATTATAACATATAATATATTAATATAAATTTTAACTTATAAAATTAACATATAAAAACATATATATAAACACTTAATGACGTCCACTACTTTATAAAATGGGCTAATTGCAACATAAATCCTTCAAATTATAAAGACAACAACAATTAGGTACTTTCACATTTATTCATCAGATTTTTATTTTACGCTATTAAACCTTTTTATTAAATTGGGCACTCAAATGAGGAAATTAAAACACGAAACTTTCACACAAGCAAATTCACACATAATAAACACATAATATAATTTTAAAATATTTCTTGGACTCAGATTTGTGGTCCCAAAACCACTATTCTTATTAGGGTTAAAATTGGGCTATTATAACTCTCCCCCTTAGGGATTTTCATCCCCGAAAATCTTACCCGTGAATAGGTTAGGATAACGCTCTCTCATTGCATCCTCTGGCTCCCAAGTTGTTTCTTCAACTCCGTGTTTATGCCACATTAATTTAACAAATGGAACTTTCTTATTTCGCAATTCTTTAATCTCACGAGCCAAAATATGAATCGGTTCTTCTTCATATGTCATATCGGACTTAATCTCAATATATGTCAGACTATTCACATGTGAGGGATCAAATCAATATCTACGAAGCATCGAAACATGGAATACATTGTGGATCTTTTCTAGCTCAGGTGGCAACAGTAATCTATAAGCAACTAGCCCAACTTGCCTTTACGACCAAAATCTGAGTATTTTCTTCCACAGTGAGACTTCCAAAAACAATTTATTTTCAATCTGTAACTCTATATCTTTTCGTTTCAAGTCTGCATACGATTTCTGGAAATTAAATGTTGTTTTCAGACTATCGTGAATCACTTTCACATCATATATTTCAAATTCACACATATCTTTGACTTTCAATTCTATTTAATCTCACAACTAAAATTCTGATCCGATTTCCACTGTACATCATCCCTAGCTGAAACTGCTTATAACTGTATTAAATTGTTTCCATTTTCTACTCAAATATCTGATGATTTTAATCTTGTGAATCATTTTCTCACAAAACTCGATCATGAAGTAACGGAGTTCGATAACTGCTTATAATAGCAATAGTCTTTCTTAGTTACTTTGCAATTCTAAAACATAGTGACAAATAAATATTTCGAGAATTTGGTTTGCATTTCCCTGAAACACCCCACCACAAGCCCTGACCGAATCTGGCATGCTTCTAGAGAAAAACCATTCGAATCTTATTTAGGCTTCGCCAAAAACTTGTGTGTTTTTGAAAACAGTTGATTTGGGTTGGGTTCAAAATTAAAACCCGTGTTGATTAGGTGTCAAAACAATTAATATTTATATTTAAGAAAAATTAACTTTAACTTCAAATCGATAAATGTCGTATCATACTAAGTAGTTTAAATGCATGCATAGATAATTTAATACTTATGGCCTTATTACATCAAATAAAACCCAAATAATTCAAAACATAAATAAATAGAAAAAATAAACTAATAAAATAAGCATCTACGAGTTATGCATGGCCACCATCGAGCTCCTCACGACCGGTCCATCTACTAAGTGTCACCCAAAAAAAATAATCCCACAAAGGGGGGAGTCAAACAGACTCAATGTGTACAACCAATACAAGTCTCAATTAAATTCAGGCATATCAAATCATACATAATAAACACATATAAACCATGATGCAAACCTGAACCCAAGCCTAGATAACCATCCGCTACACATCACCCGTACCAACCATCACACCGTGGGGACTACTAAGTCGCCCCTCCATCCGCTACACACCATCGAAGGATCCCACCGCAATGACGTACTCATCGCCCTTATAAAATTCGTGGCATAGCCACCAGATAATTATTTTGTGACATAAGTCACCACATTCAGATTTCGTGACAAAAGTCACCACATTCAAATTACGTGACATAAGTCACCACATTCAGATATTGGGGTATAAAACCACCAATTCACTTCCCTTTTACATATCACCCATATGCCCCATGTCAAACAAATCATGCAATATCATGCCTTATTTCACATTCTTATCTCTATTGACATATGTGCCATTATAGATCATATCATACTCATAGTAGGAGAGGGTAAATGTACCTGAGTACCTTGTACCATTGCAAGATACTCTTAGCCACATCTTAACATATTCTTAGTAACATATTTATCAAAACATAGCTATAAATTAATTAAGGCTTAGTGTAGGGTACACACCTGATTTACTTAGCAAGTTTACTGAAAATCTTGAAAACCTTGTGATAACTATCTAGCCAAATCCCGAAGGAAAATCTTACCTGGATGCCGATTTCACTACTAATCAAATCCCGAAAACCTTGTGATAACTCTTCTTGTAATCGGCTAGATGCTGAACCACTGAACTAGTTAGTTTTGGCTTTTTAAACGAAGTAAGAAATAGATCTAACACACCAATATGACCTTGGCCGAATATACATAGTCACTCACCTTGCGATTTTAGATCCCGAAAGTAGTCTCTTGGCTAAGAAGATGTCGAAATCCTACAGGATATATGTTAGATCCAATTCTAACATTCAAATAAATGGCCTTCGGCCTAATCTTATACCTTGCTTACCCTAGATCTGAAATCCCAAATGGTTTCCTTAGAAGTCGGCTACTATGGAAATCCCGAAATTCATCTTCCAACTTTCGGTAAACAACCTAAAATATTAATGGGACTAGTCCTTAGCTTTCGGCTAGAAGAAAAAGATTGAAGATCAAATCACGATGGATCTTACCATTAATACTGTAGTCGACTGCTCCTTATTGAACCCACAAAGATTCAACTATGTGGACTTAGATAGGAATCGACAAGTTTCGGCTTTTGATGAACACTAGGATGATTCGACTATCAAAGAGTATTTCAGCTTTAAGGATCACAAGAAAAGAAAGAAGTGTGAGGCTTAAGAAGAATCGACAATCATAGGACTTTAAGAGGGATATTCGATTTTAACAATGGAAGAAAAGTTGAGAGAAGAGTGAAGAGAGGGGCTAAATTTCCGCAAGAGAGACTAAGGAAGAAAGAAAAAGATGGACACTCCTACAAAGGCAATTTTGGCACCACTACTAGAGAAAGAAAGATAAACTGAAAAGAACCTCTAAACCTCCCTTTAGCAATTTGGCTATGACTGAAATTGGTCATCAAGGAATCCCTTGGCCGACCAACACTCATCCTCCTCTCAAATTCCACTTTTTTTCTTATCACCTCATTTAAGATTAATAAAAAAAATTAATCCATCATTTATCCCTTATCTTGGCCAAATTTTAAAAGGAAAATTAACTTAATCTACACATCTCCACTCAGTGCCCCATTGCCGTCCAACACCTCTCCTCCTTGTAGTAAAATAAAAACTTTTATTTGCTTCCCTTGTGACTTGAACCTAGGCCTTGCACCCATGCTTGTGGCGTCACTTACTAAGGCCCTAAGTGGCGCCTCCAAGCCACTTAAACAAGCCCAATTTAGTGTCTTATTTCCCCTACTAATTTTCTTAAGGCCTTTTAGGTTTAGCTTTCTCTTTTAAATTAAAAAATAATCGAATAATTTCTAAGGCATTTACTACACTTTAAAGTTTCCAAAATTCATGCCACACAATTCAGAACACATAAACATGCTTTCACACATACTTAAGCAAAAATGCATAGGGCATAAATCCTGGATATTACAGTTCTACCCCCTGAAAATAATTTCAACCTCGAAATTACCTGGCTAGAATAGGTGGGGGTACTGTTGTCGCATTGCTTCTTCTGGCTCCCAAGAAGCTTCCTCCGATCCATGGTTACGCCACAACACCTTGACCAAAAGGATCGACTTCCTCCAAGCACCTTCACATCTCGTTCGTAATCAATTGGCTCTTTCTCATAAGATGATTTGGTCTCAGCCCACCTCTTCAACCGAACTACATAAGATGGATCCGATCAGATCGACGTAGCATGGAAATATGAAATACGCCGTGCATCTGCTTCAATTCTGGAGATAACTCCAACTGGTATGCCACCGGTCCAATTCGCTTCAATACCCGATAAGGTCCTATGAACCTTGGACTTAGCTTCCCTTTGCGACCAAATCTCATCACCTTCTTCCAAGGCGAAACTTTGAGAAACACTTGATCTCCCACAGCAAATTCGATCTCCTTCTGCTTGAAATCTGCATATGACTTTTGCCTATCAGACGCCTCTTTCAACTGTGCTTGAATTATCTTAACCTTCTCCTCGAATTCTGCCACAATTTTCGGACCCAAAATCTGACGTTCCCCTAATTCCGTCCAACACATAGGAGTGCGACACTTCCGTCCATACAGCGCTTCGTACGGTGCCATTTTAATACTGGCCTGACAGCTGTTGTTGTAAGCAAATTCTACTAAAGGCAAATATTCTTCCCAACTTCCTCTGAAGTCTATCACACTGCCTCTTAGCATATCCTCCTACACTTGTATTACTCGCTCAGATTGAC
Organism: Gossypium rotundifolium; assembly: GCA_025506655.1. NCBI lineage: Eukaryota > Viridiplantae > Streptophyta > Magnoliopsida > Malvales > Malvaceae > Gossypium > Gossypium rotundifolium. The sequence continues at coordinate 57,364,983 of CP106723.1, read as the reverse complement.
CGTCTGACTGTGGATGAAAAGCCGTACTGAAGTCCAATCTGGTGCCTAAAGTCTGATGTAGAGCTTCCCAAAACTGAGACGTGAACCTCGAATCCCTATTCGAAATAATTGACACCGGCACTCCGTGCAACCTTACAATCTCCACTACATACAATCTTGCTAGCTTTTGTAGAGAATAGTCAACCCGCACTGGAATAAAATGCGGACTTTGTCAGCCGATCCACTATCACCCATACCGAGTCCTTCTTAGTAGGCGTAAGGGGAAGCCCACTAACGAAGTCCATGGTAATTCTCTCCCACTTCCACTGCTGAATTTGCATTGGTCAAGTAATCTCGATGGAACTTGATGTTCACCTTAACTTGTCGACACATCAAACACTTGCCAACATATTCGTAACTTCCGCTTAAGACCAGCCACCAAAACTGCTCCTTAGATCTCTCGTACAATTTACTACCTCCAGGATGCATAGCATAAGGGCTACTATGTGATTTCCAAAGAATTCTTTACCTAAGCTCCTCGTCCTTCAGCATACAGACCTTACCCTTGAAGCACAATACTCCCTCGTCATTAACACCATAACCCTCTAACTCTCCATTCTGCGCTTGTCGCAACTTAACACTTAGATCTTCATCCATTAACTGACTTTCCTTCACCTCATTCAACCATGTCGGTTTGACTTGCGATTCTGCCAGCAGACTTCCATCGTCATATAAGCTCAGATATGCGAACATCTCCCTCAGATCTATCACTACCTTCCAACTTAGGGCATCTTCCACCACATTCGCCTTGCCCGGGTGATACTCTATAGAACAGTCGTAGTCCTTCAATAATTCCACCCACCTTCATTGCCTCTGTGTTTAATTCCTTTTGAGTCGTGAGATACTTAAGGCTTTTGTGGTCTATGTAGATCACCGACTTCTCTCCATAAAGATAGTGCCTCCATACTTTAAGAGCAAAGACCATCGCCACCAATTCCAAGTCATGCGTCGAGTAGTTAACCTCGTGTGGCCTTAGTCGTCGAGACGATAAGCGACTACTTTCCCATCTTGCATAAGGACACCTCCCAACTCGTATGGGAAGCATCACAGTACACTACAAAATCCTTCCCTGCCTCAGGCTAAATCAAAACTGGAGCTTCGATCAAGACCCTCTTAAGCTTCTCAAAGCTCTCCTATTGCTTATTGGTCTATACAAAAGGCACTTTCTTTCTCAACAACTTTGTCAGAGGTGCGGCTATCGACGAGAACCCTTCCACGAACCTTTAGTAAAAGCCTACTAATCCTAAGAAACTCTGAACTTCTGCCACAGACTTAGGGGGTTTCCTATCCAAAACTGCCTCAATCTTTCGAGGATCCACCCTTATTCCTTCAGCAGATACCACATGTCCTAAAAATGTAACCTCCTTAAGCCAAAATTCACACTTGCTGAATTTGGCGTAAAGCTTCTTCTCCCTCAACACTTACAACACAACTCGGAGGTGCTCATCGTGTTCTTCCTCAGAGTTCAAATGCACCAAGATATCGTCTATGAACACAACAACAAATCGGTCTAGATAGGGTTGGAAAACCCGATTCATCATGTCCATAAACGCGACTGGGGCATTTGTCATTCTGAACGGCATTACCAAGAACTCATAATGCCCGTACCTTGTGCGGAAAGTCGTCTTATGGATATCGACCTCTTTACCTTAAGTCGATGATATTCGCACCTTAGATCTATCTTTGAGAATCTGCGTCTCTTAAGTCGATCGAACAAGTCGCTATCCTTGGCAACGGATACTTGTTCTTGATGGTCAACTTATTCAATCGACGATAATCTATGCACATGCGCATAGTTCCGTCTTTCTTCTTCACAAACAAGACCGGTGCTTCCCATCGAGACACACTGGTCTAATAAACCCACGATCTAGTAATTCTAGGATCCGAGCCTTGAGCTCAACCAACTCCTTTGGTGCCATTCAGACGGGCAATTGACACAGAGTCAGATCCCAAAGCAGTCAATTTCGAACTCCACTTCCCTATCTAGGGGTATTAAGGTAACACTTCCGTAAAAACATCCACAAACTCCCTTACGATTCTAACTCCACTAACTCCCCATTCTTCCGCATCCAATGCACTAATGAAGGCCAAAAATTCCTTTCACCCTTTTCGTACCATCTTATCACCTTCAAAGCGTAAACTATGTTAGACAAGTAGTTCCTTCTTTCTCCTATCATAACTATCACCTCATCCTCCGGTCTTTAACTCCATTCGCTATCGCACAATCCAATACACCCGATGCTCCACTAGCCACCCATACCAAGTATAAGATCAAATTTCAAGGGTAATTCCATTAAGTCGATAAGAAATACCGCTCCCTGAAGCTCCAAAGGCACACTCCAAAATATCTTGTTCACTACTACGATTTGACCTAGTGGGCTTACTATAGTCATCTCCCTACTAGATAGTTTAGAGGCTATTCCTAGAGTTTCAACTACTCTACATGCAACATAAGAATGGGTCAAGCCCATATCAATCAAAGCAACATAAGGCTTGCCAAATATAAGGAACGTATCGATTGTGACGTCTGGTGCGTCTCGTCCTCCCTCCGATGAACTGGATGCACTAAACCCAGCTGCCTGGCATCCGTGTTACCAACACCTCAACCCGGTGTTCCCCATCCTCTACCAGCATCGTTTCCTCTACCATTCAAACCACGGCCCCACTAAGGCTGTTGTCCACCTCTTCCAGCCTGATTAGGACCTTGACTTACTGGTCGTCCCCCTTCGGTTCTCATAGGGCAATCTTTAATCATGTGGTCCTTGGACCCACACTTGAAGTATCCTCCCGTCTTCTTCCAGCACTCTCCTAAATGCTTCTTCCCACATTGGGCACAAGTACACATCGCCTCCAAGAGAACCTGCGACCTCGCGCCCATCAACTCTAGGCCTCTTTGCTCATTCCTAGAAGACCTTGAAGATCCAAAGCCTCTCTTCGCTTATTTCGACGGTGTTCGCCTTATAGAATCCTTGATACCCTCGGCTATCTTAGCCTTCTCCACCAACACAAGAACTCCCGCTCTTCTTGTGGAGCTATCAACAGCCTCAAATTATCCTCACCCGCCCTCGAATCGGACACACCGCCATGCTCGATTGACACTATGCCTCGAGCATAATGGCCCAGCCTTAAGATTTCAACAGACTCCGCCACGGACTTGTTCCCTTGAGCCAGCCCTAGAAATGCCTTCCTCTGTGCATCGATGAATGAGTACCAACATACTTCTTCTGGTATGCCGCCTTAGCATAATCCCAAGTGAGTTCCTCAGCTGTAACACCATCCCGGACCGTGAGCCACCATTGATATGACTCATCGCGGAGAAGCGACACCAACCCTTTTAGTTTTTCCTCGACAGTTAAATCAAGCTCATTCATAATCCGCTTAGTTTCCTCCAACCAATACTCAGTGGTACTGGGTACCACACCAGATACACCACGGAACACCTCAGATCCGTTGGCTCGGAGTCACTCAGGTACCGACTACCGAGCTTCTATGCCTCCACCTGCTCCAGCCACCCGTACCAAGACCCGTAGTATTGCTCGTGACATCGCATCATCCCCATTCGATCCTCGATATTCCACATCAAGGTGGTGGTGGTGGTGGTGGCATTTCATTTTTAGATCCTTGAACCGATCTAACGGGTTCCGACACAGTCATTCGACCACTACCACGGCCTCGTACGTTACAGCCTAGTCCCCTTGAATTCATACTTCTAATTTGCATTTATCTGATTAAAGAATTTTATAGATTAGTTTTGTTCCATTGATTTATCACGTACAGTCTTATGTTCAATAGTTTTTAAGGGGTAGTTCTTTCGAATTCATTCACATACAGTCTTAGATCATTCATTCAATCACATACATGAACTTGCATTCATTACAGAGAAATGTTGTAGTTGTCGTTGTTTGTTATTTTCCACTACCTAGAGGTATTTTCGTAATTTTATCCTATAGGGGTATTTTGGTAATTTTTTCCAAATTAAGGTATTTGAAAATGTTGCAAAATAGAGATTGTTGATATTTTACAAAATTAAAGTACTTGCTGGAAAAATTTCAAGAGTGAAATGGTAATTTTATACACTAGGGGTATTTTTGTAATTTTACAAGCCAGGGTCATTTTAGTAATTTTTCGCAAAACATGGTTCCTGGTGACTTTTCAAAACAAGGGTATTTTTAAAGATTTCTAATTTGAGGGTACTTCGATAACTGTCCTCTCTAAGGGTATTTTGGTCATTTGTACATGTTAGGGGTAATTTGGTCATTTTACAAATTAGGGGTAATTTTCATAATTTTTTTCCAAATCAGGGTATCTTAATATTTTATAAAAATAGTGTTTTTGGATATTTGTAAGGTAAGAGAATCTTGATAAAAACTGTGGGCAGTATGGAAATTTTATGAACCAAGGGCATTTTAGTAATTTTATTTCAACCAGGGGTATTTAGGTCATTTTAGTAAATCGAGAATATTTTGGAATTTTTTTTCAAAATAGTTTTCCTACACATCAAAGGGGTCATTTGGTGATTTTAAGACTAGAGTTTTTATAAAAATATGGCTAGTCCCTTTCGGGTTTTAGTTATTCGGTTTAGCCTGTGGTTGAGTCCTCTCGGTTAGGGTGAACCATCACTACGCACCAGGTAGGATTCGAGTGGGTAGGAGGTGAGTCACTAGGACTGCTTAAATACCAAGCTCCCACCGAAACTAATCCTAGACATGCGCACAATGGTTGCCACACCCTAACTCTATGACTTAGACATGTGTTTGTTTAATTGGGCATTAAAGTTTTATGTAATTCTCACGTTGGGGTAAACTAGTCCTAGGGTTTAATTCCTAGTCCACTAATCTATGTCCCTATATATTCCCACATACAATTCACAGAAGAGTTGGAAGTACTTATCTGGTGGACTTCGGGCCGGAGACTCAGGTGCCATGCTAGAAAACCTGCTTATTTCTTAGAAAAGTCCAATTTCAAAAGAAAGAAACATTTTGGGCCCAAAAGCCCTCAAGGCCAAGTTTTGAATCGGGCTCTGATACCAAAACGAAACACCCCAAACCCAGCCCACAAGCCCTGACCGGATCTGGCATGCTTCTAGAGAAAAACCATTCGAATATTATTTGGGCTTTGCCAAAAACTTGTGTGTTTTTGAAAACAGTTGATTTGGGTTGGGTTCAAAATTAAAACCCATGTTGATTAGGTGTCAAAACAATTAATATTTATATTTAAGAAAAATTAACTTTAACTTTAAATCGAAAATGTCGATCATACTAAGTAGTTTAAATGCATGCATAGACAATTTAATACTTATGGCCTTATTACATCAAATAAAACCCAAAATAATTCAAAACTTAAATAAATAAAAAATAAACTAATAAAAATAAACAGTCTCTGAGTTATGCATGGCCACCACTGAGCTCCTACCGACCCGGTCCATCTACTGAGTGTCACCTAAAAAATAACCCCACAAAGGGGTGAGTCAAACAGACTCAATGTGTACAACCAATACAAGTCTCAATTAAATTCTGGCATATCAAATCATACATAATAAACACATATAAACCATGATGCAAACCCGAACCCAAGCCTAGATAACCATCCGCTACACATCACCCGTACCAACCATCACACCATGGGGACTACTAAGTCAACCTCCATCCGCTACACACCATCGAAGGCGTTCATTGCCGCAATGACGTGCTCATCACCCTTATAAAATTCGTGGCATAGCCACCAGATAATTATTTTGTGACATAAGTCACCACATTCAGATTTCGTGACATAAGTCACCACATTGAAATTACGTGACATAAGTCACCACATTCAGATATTGGGGTATAAAACCACCAATTCACTTCCCCTTTACGTATCACCCATATGACCCATGTCAAACAAATCATGCAATATCATGCCTTATTTCCCATTCTTATCACTATTGACATATGTGCCATCATAGATCATATCATACTCATAGTAGGAGTGGGTAAACATACCTGAGTACCTTGTACCATTGCAAGATACTCTTAGCCACATCTTAACATATTCTTAGTAACATATTTATCAAAACATAGTCGTAAATTAATTAAGGCTTAGTGTAGGGTACACACCTGATTTACTTAGCAAGTTTACTGAAAATCTCGAAAACCCAATCTAGCGTCCTAGATCCTTAGTTCCTACATTCAGCCAACCCTGCACATGTTAGCAAAGAGCCATTCGGCTATCTAGCCAAATCCAGAAGGAAAATCTTACCTGGATGCCGATTTCACTACTAATCAAATCCCGAAAACCTTGTGATAACTCTTCTTGCAATCGTCTAGATGCTGAACCACTGAACTAGTTAGTTTCCGCTTTTTAAACGAAGTAAGAAATAGATTTAAAACACCAATATGACCTTGGTCGAATATACATAGTCACTCACCTTGCGATTTTAGATCCCGAAAGTAGTCTCTTGGCTAAGAAGATGTCAAAATCCTACAGGATATATGTTAGATCCAATTCTAACATTCAAATAAATGGCCTTCGGCCTAATCTTATACCTTGCTTACCTTAGATCTAAAATCCCGAATGGTTTCCTTAGAAGTCGGCTACTATGGAAATCCCGAAATTCACCTTCCAACTTTCGGCAAACAAACTAAAATATTAATGGGATTAGTCCTTAGCTTTCGGCTAGAAGAAAAAGATTGAAGATCAAATCACGATGGATCTTACCCTTAATACTGTAGTCGACTGCTCCTTGTTGAACCCACAGAGATTCGGCTATGTGGACTTAGATAGGAATCGACAAGTTTCAGCTTTTGATGAACACTAGGATGATTCGACTATCAAAGAGTATTTCGGCTTTAAGGATCACAAGAAAAGAAAGAAGAAGTGTGAGGCTTAAGAAGAATCGGCAATCATAGGACTTTGAGAGGGATATTCAGTTTTAACAATGGAAGAAAAGTTGAGAGAAGAGTGAAGAGAGGAGCTAATTTTCCGCAAGAGAGACTAAGGAAGAAAGAAAATGATGGACACTCCTACAAAGGCAATTTCGGCACCACTACTAGAGAAAGAAAGATAAACCGAAAAGAACCTCTAAACCTCCCATTAGCAATTCGGCTATGACAGAAATTGGTCATCAAGGAATCCCTTGGCCGGCCAATACTTATCCTCCTCTCAAATTCCACTTTTTTTCTTATCACCTCATTTAAGATTGATAAAAAAAATTAATCCATCATTTATCCCTTATCTTGGCCGAATTTTAAACAGAAATTTAACTTAATCTACACACCTCCACTCAGTACCCCATTGCCGTCCAACACCTCTCCTCGTTGTAGTAAAATAAAAACTTTTATTTGCTTCCCTTGTGACTCGAACCTAGGCCTTGCACCCATGCTTGTGGCGTCACTTACTAAGGCCCTAAGTGGCGCCTCCAAGCCACTTAAAGAAGCCCAATTTAGTGTCTTATTTCCCCTACTAATTTTCTTAATGCCTTTTAGGTTTAGCTTCCTATTTTAAATTAAAAAAAATCGAATAATTTCTAAGGCATTTACTACACTTTAAAGTTTCCATAATTCATGCCACAGAATTCAGAACACATAAACATGCTTTCACATATACTTAAGCAAAAATGCATAGGCCATAAATCCCGGTATTACATTCCCGATTTCAATGCAATTTCATACTCACAGATTACTGTAATCTTTATTAGAATTACCATATAAATTTTAGATCTCAATCCAAAACAATGGTAACTGACACCATTGATAGATTTACCAACACAGAAATGAATAACTTAACTGTTTTATCAAAAGAGAAAATCTATACTTACAGAGAGATTTCTTTAGAAAGTTAACCATATTTCATATAACTCCATCTTTTTCAATGATAAAGATAATCCCGATACAAAACTCATCAACCTCTATTTCTAAAATTAGCAAAGTCAGAAATATCACATTTCACACTCATCATCTATATCATATCTCGGACTATTGTGCATCTTGCTAATCCCATATGAACACCACTGAGAGTTTCTTGTAGCAGTTGTTGTAGATTCATAGAACTTTTTAGTATGCACACTGTATCTCGAAATAACAAATAATCATCGATACCACATCTGAGGTTCTGAATTAGAAATCAATTTATGTTGTACTCCTTTTTAACTTATAATTCACTAACACATTTCTGAATTTCACAACTTCACTATATAAACATTTATTTAGCATCTAATTAAACTAACAACTGTTCATTACCTGATAAGATCGATCACGTATTCATCGCCCAATCAAAACATTCGAAACTATAATCATTTTCCTCGGATAAGAATCACTAATAGACTTAAAAGTTTTTCTACGATTGGAGCTAACCTTGCTGTGTCAAATTTAGATCTTTCTCTAACATTAAACATTTTAAACTCTTATAATCATCAAATATATCACATAACACTTTTTTATGCAGCTTTAACTGTATAGAAACATAAGAAATGTCTGTACATTTTTGTATTAGAATACATTTCGAACCATTCATTAACATAAGGACGGAAATCATAATCTCTTTATTGAACTCAAACTGAACCATAACTGATATTTTGGTCAAAATTATCTTTGTGCAAAAGAAAACTTCAACAATCAAACTAACTTTAATTTATCACATTTCCCAGATAGAATCATTCTGCTAGATATAATTCAGTATCAAGTCTTCAAGAATACGAGTTGTAACACCCCAAACCCGGCCCATGCGTTATGACCAGATCTAACATGTCACATGAGAAAAACATGTTAAATCCTTTTTATTCGTACTAAAATAGGTGTTGTTTTGCTATACTCGAGAAAACAAGTTTGATTTGAAAATTTGATAAAGTACTACTAACCTCGAAGGTTGATTGATAAATCGATAAGTTGAACTAGAGATCTTATAAAACTGTGACTTTTAAAAATATTGTTGACAATTAATGAGAAAATTTCCAAGTTAAAAATATTTGTAAAAGTTAGTTATAAAATCCATTTGTTAATCTATTTTGGAAAAACCATTATTAATGATTTAAAATGTAACATCCCCAAACCCTACCCACGCGCCTTTGACCGGATCTCGTTATGCCAACATGAAAAGCGGTTTGAAATCTTTGTCTTTAGGAAAACTTGAAAATTTTGTTTATTTTAGGAAGTAATTTCCATTAAAATTATTAAATAATAAGCTTGATATAAAATATGTGAATTAAAACTTTATTATAATTTATTATATTATAAATCATTGGAAGGAAATAAATCTAAGTATAATATAAACCCTAATTAAAAAGATAATAAAATAATCCCAACAATAAATAAAGAGGCCTTTTATTACAACCAATATTTAAATCAAAACTTAATATAAATAAGCTTTAAAATATTTAAACTCTTCCTTCTGCATGGGCCACCATGTGTCCTCTCCGATCCCGGTCCAATCTCAAGAGTCACCTGAAATGTTGGGAAAATAATTGGGTGAGTCATACAGACTCAGTGTGTAATTAAACCACTGATATCCACCCACATGTTAGCCACAAATCAACCCAAATTATAAAATGCCACATAAAAATTATAATCACATGGATATTACCACAATCTGGGCTTGGCCCACATTTAATCCACATTCAAGTACTGGGCTAGGCCCTTTTCTCATTAATTCACTGATTATTGGGCTTGGCCCATTTCCACGTATGTTCCCAAAACATACCTATCCACATCTCATATTGAGCTTGGCCCATTTCCATATCATTTCATAACAAAATAATGCAACATGAAACCCAACCCAATCCTAAGGTCCATCCGCTACACACCCCTTAACCATTTACCACACACCGGGGACTATCGAGTCACCTCTCCTTTTCCTCCAAAAGGCAACTAATGCCATCCACGATGTAGCGATAGCTAACATCAAACCACGATGGAGCACACAAGAATCCATCAAGCCACGATATGGCATAAAGCCGATATCAATCAAGGTAACCCGCGAACTAAATCGCAAAGATCCACAACGCGACCTCGGCCGGCGCCAATCCACGATGTAGCACAAAGTCGACATCAACCACGCATCAAGTACACCGCACCTTCTTTCAAAACCCACCCATGCACATGTAACATAATATAATGCGGAGATGATGCATGTGCATGATATTCACAATCATAGGCATACTCACATATTAAAATCAATTATCACATATTAACCAATTTGCTACTAACTTGGTCATCATCATACCCCTTCAAGGGTATCAATTTCACATTTATCGCACTTGTTAGCAAACATATTAAACAGCAAATATCACGCAAATCCCTAAACAATGGCTAACTACACACCTTATAACTCAAGCTCTAAACCTCGATCCCGACGCTATCGCTTAGCGAGACTACCGTTATTTGCCTATCGCTTTCATTGCACGACCACACCCCTTGGCTAATCCCGAATCGCCGAGACGGCTCTTTTCTTAAACTTTGGAACAGGACCTTCCTTTCCCTCTTGATCGGCACTCGCATCCATCGACACTTAATCGTAATCACACGATTAATCAATCAAAGCCACAATCTACTATTAACAAATCTAAGTTACTTACTAATTTCCTCACCAAATAAACCGAGATCCCAAGGCCTTCCTTCGCTTATGCCGATCCGCCCTAGAAACCAAAGTCACTATTCGGTCAACACCTAATCATACACAATGGCCTAAGGTCAATACCAATGGATCCTTACCCTCTTACTCGGATCCCAAACACCACCGATCTCTCAAGTTTCCAAAATCCTCATACACAATATTAGAACCAGCTAATACCAAAACTAAGGCCAACCTTGGTTTAGCCACTAAAATAGGGAACCAAAACCGATCGCTAAAGATGTAACATGCTTACCACACTTGCTTAAGAATCGCCAACCACGCTAGAATACAAGGAGAATTCGCTTCAAACTTAGTAAAATCAGAGAGGAATGGAGGCTAGAGGTTTCGCTATCAAGGAATTTAAAAGAAAACAAAAGAAATATTTGACTAAAAACCAAAGGAGAAATCGGCAAGGGTTAATGTTGTTTGGGAGGATTTTGGTTAAAAAAATAAGAGAACTCCCCTAGAACATTCTAACAATTGGTCAAAAGAAATTCAAAAGAGGGTGCCCATTAAATAGGAAATTCGCACTTGCTCCCCTTGAAGAACCCAAGTTTCTACCATCACCCATGGCCACTAATTCAACTTAATTTGAATTAAACCACTCCCTTATCTTACTAATTTAATCAAATAAATGCATAATAAAATAAAAGCCAGATTTATCCTCGCCAATCTAAAAGCAAAAGCTAGCCTAACTTTATCTCTCAAAATAAAAATAAAATAAGCAATGCTTATCTTCAATCTACCTATTTGAATATTAAAACAAAATAAAACAAAACCATATGCATATCTATTCTTCCAAATTAATTCAAAAGTGATTAAACAACCTTAGTTTAATCCTTATCCAATGAAGCTTCCAAGTGTCATCCCATTAGCAAAAAGCCAAAGAAAAGAATTAAAAACCCAGCTGCAGCCTCCAAGGCTCGAACCTGGGACCAACCTTCTGCACACCTTTCCCCCCAACGCCCAGGCCACTCGGCCACATTGAATTTCTTGACAAATAGCCCCAACAATAATTTATAAAGCCTTCCTACTTCAAATTTCACAACCGCCAAAAATAAATCACGCCTAAAAATGTCGCCCCAGCGCCGAACTCAAGACTCTCACTCCCTCCAACACCTATGTGTCAAGACGATAACCACTTGGCCAAGTTGCTTCTTGTGCCAAGTACACGCCTAAATTATTTTAAGGCCTTCTACCGCAACGCCATAATCCCAAAATAAAAGCCACTTTTGTTGCCGCCTCAACTCGAACCAGTGCCCTCGATGGACCTTCTTCCAAATTTCTTAAACAACAGATTACCACTTTGCTAATGCCTTTCATGTACCAAAATCATCCAAAATTTTCTTAAGCCCTCTAAAGCCCAGCTCCATTTCTTAACCCCAAAATTAAAATTTTCCTAAGCCATCCCTTTTCCGAGCATTCTTAAAACCTCTAAAACACCTCCAAACACACCCAAAAACCTACCAACACCGAATTATACTTAAATTACCTAGCCCCTAAACCAGGTGTTACAATTCTACCCTCCTTAAAAATAATTTCGTCCTCGAAATTACTTATTACCGAATAATCATACTCGCTTATTATACTCTCTCCACAAGACTGATCTTAGTCTATCATACTCCCGAGACACGGTCCTCAAGATCCAGATCATACAAGAAAGAGCTAACTTACAAACAAGGAAAGCAATTAAAGAATATTCCAAGACAAAGGAGCTTACCGTTATCACATCCCTGTTGACTCGACTAAAACCATTCCTTCCATGACTTGAACCACGACCCTCGCTGTTCGAGGACGCTTCTTAACCAAATGCGCCTTCGACCCACACCGGAAACATTTCTTATTATTTCCCCAACATTCTCCTGAATGAATTCTCCCACACTTAGCACAGGAATGATTCCCATCCATTGGTACAAGTGCACTTACTGTGGTTCTCGGTCCTTGGTCTTTTCAGGCATTACCAAACGATGTCGATGGTCCAACATTTCTCTTATTCTCGTTCCTATTCTTCTCTCGGTTTTCTCTTATAGTCTTCTTAACCTCTTCTACGATCCGAAGCTTTCTCCACTAAGATGGCAAAATCCTTTCTCTCATGTGAGCGATCAACTCCATAATTCATCTCGTAGCCCATCTTCAAATCGAACACTCCTTTCGTAATCAAGAGCCACGATTCCTTTGGCGCATCGACTTAGTCGCACAAACTCACTTCATACTCCGCTACCGACTTATTCCTTGCACTAGATTTAGAAACGCTTTCCTTTGCGAGTCCAAATAACTCGGCTCCTACATACTTCCTTGAACTTGACCTTAAAGAAATCCTAATCCAATGATCCGCGCAGACACCTTGTTTAACGGTGAGCCACTAACGATAGGCTTGTCATGAAGCAACGAAACAGCGCCCTTCACTTTTTTCTTCATTGGTGCAATCCAAATCGTCCATGATTCTTTCAATCGCTTCTAGCCAATACTCGCTACATTAGAGCTACTCCCGACACTCCTCTAAATATCTCATTCGCTCGATCTAAGCCTTCCGATACCGACTTCGAGTTCCATTTCTCTACTAACTCCCGCCATTACTCGCTCTAGCACTTCATAACATGGCCCGCGACATGCGTCATCTTCTCCGGTTTGATCTTGCTCTTCCGCGCCACTCATCAAGCGGTGGTACTTCACTTTCGACCCATGGCTGGACCCTATCGGTTCGATCTCGCCATTCTACCTCATCAAGGCCCCTAGAACTCATCTCTATCGCCTTGATTTATCTAATTAAGAAGTTTTATGCATCAAGAATTGTTCCAATATTTAACCACGAGCAAATTTTATGAAATGAAAGATATTTAGAAGTAGTTCTTTCGTTCACACAAGGGTTCAGTTCAAATTTACTACCCTAATTCAGAGAATCACCTTCGTTCCTCGCTAGGGACACATTCATTCATCATCAAACACATTCATTCCTCAAATAGAGGCACATTCATGGTATCTACCACCCACATTCACTATTTGGACATTTACTGCTTTACCCTGAGGGTATTTTCGTCATTTTCTTACTGTGGACATTTCGTAATAAACCGGAAATTTTAAAACTTAATAAACCGTAACATTTTGAAATTTCCATATCGGAGGGCATTTCGAAAATTTGTCAAATTAGAGATACAATAGAATTTTAGAAACCAGGGTATTTTAGTAATTTTGTCAACTGGTAATTTTGTAAATTTCAAGAGTCGGTGTTATTTTGAAATACAAAATTGGGTACTTTTGCAAAGTGAGAGAATTTTATTAAAATTGAGATTAACTCGTAAATTTTGAAAGTCGGGGCATTTTAGTAATTTTCAACACAGGGGTATTTTAGTAAATTTTCCCAAATCGGGGTATATTGATATTTTGAAAACTAGAGATTTTAATATTTTGCAAAGTGAAAATCATTTTAACAAAAGTTGAGTGTAGTGTGGTAATTTTGTAATACAGGGGCATTTTTGTAATTTTGCCGCTAGGGGCATTTTGGTAATTTTGGGTAAATCGAGAAAAACATTTTTTTTTCAAAAACCAGATTTAGGGTTTACAAACCAAAAAGGGTAAATTTATAAAATGTAAAACCAAGAATTTTAAAACAACAAGGCTAATCCCTTTCGGGTTTTAAGAATTGGTTTAGCCTGTGAACAAGTCCTCTTGGTTAAGGTGAACCAGTAGCTACGCACTGTAGGATTCTGCAAGAGGAGGTGAGTCACGAGGACTGCTTAAGTACTGTGCTCTTCCGATCCAATCCTAGACATGCGCACAAAGTTGCCACACCTTAACTCCTACGACTTATTTCATGTGTTTGTTTATTAGGCACTTTAAATCTTATGCACATGTTTGGGTAGACTAGTCCTAGGGTCCAATAGCCCTATCATACAATTCTACGAGCCCAAACTAAGCCCATAATAATTCACATAAACACATCAAGTCCGAAGTACTTACCTGGTGGACTTCGGGCCGGAGGTACAAGTGCCATGCCGAAAAAAACGAAATAAAAGCCCATATTTTGAAAAGCCCATTTGAAAATGTTTTGGGCCCAAAACCCTCAAAGCCGAAGTTTTGAACCAAGGCTCGATACTAATCAGAACATCCCCAAACCCGCCCACGCGCTTTGACCGGATCTCGTTATGCCATCATGAAAAACTAGTTGGAAATCTTTGTCTTTAGGAAAACTTGAAAATTTTGTTTATTTTCGGAAGTAATTTCCATTAAAATTATTAAATAATAAGCTTGATATAAAATATGTGAATTAAAACTTTATTATAATTTATTATATTATAAATCATTGGAAGGAAATAAATCTAAGTATAATATAAACCCTAATTAAAAAGATAATAAAATAATCCCAACAATAAATAAAGAGGCCTTTTATTACAACCAATATTTAAATCAAAACTTAATATAAATAAGCTTTAAAATATTTAAACTCTCCTTCTCGCATGGGCCACCATGTGTCCTCTCCGATCCCGGTCCAATCTCAAGAGTCACCGAAATGTTGGGAAAATAATTGGGTGAGTCATCTGAGACTCGATGTGTAATTAAACCACCGATATCCACCCACATGTTAGCCACAAATCAACCCAAATTATAAAATGCCACATAAAAATTATAATCACATGGATATTACCACAACTGGCTTGGCCCACATTTAATCCACATTCAAGCATGGGCTAGGCCTTTTCTCATTAATTCATCGATTATTGGGCTTGGCCCATTTCCACGTATGTTCCCAAAACATACCTATCCACATCTCATATTGAGCTTGGCCCATTTCCATATCATTTCATAACAAAATAATGCAACATGAAACCCAACCCAATCCTAAGGTCCATCCGCTACACACCCCTTAACCAAACCTACCACACACCGGGGACTATCGAGTCACCCTCTCCTTTTCCCTCCAAAAGGCAACCAATGCCATCCACGATGTAGCGATAGCTAACATCAAACCACGATGGAGCACACAAAGAATCCATCAAGCCACGATATGGCATAAAGCCGATATCAATCAAGGTAACCACGCGAACTAAATCGCAAAGATCCACAACGCGACCTCGGCCGGCGCCAATCCACGATGTAGCACAAAGTCGACATCAACCACGCACTCAAGTACACCCGCATCTTCTTTCAAAACCCACCCATGCACATGTAACATAATATAATGCGGAGATGATGCATGTGCATGATATTCACAATCATAGGCATACTCACATATTAAAATCAATTATCACATATTAACCAATTTGCTACTAACTGGTCATCATCATACCCCTTCAAGGGTATCAATTTCACATTTATCGCACTTGTTAGCAAACATATTAAGCAGCAAATATCACGCAAATCCTAAACAATGGCTAACTACACACCTTATAACCTCAAGCTCTAAACCCTCGATCCCGACGCTATCGTTTAGCGAGACTACCGTTATTTGCCTATCGTCATTGCACGACCACACCCCCGTTAATCCCGAATCGCCGAGACGGCTCTTTTCTTAAACTTTGGAAGCAGGACCTTCCTTTCCCTCTTGGCCTTTTCGCATCCATCGACACTTAATCGTAATCACACGATTAATCAATCAAAGCCACAATCTACTATTAACAAATCTAAGTTACTTACTAATTTCCTTACCGAAATAAATCGAGATCCGAAGGCCTTCCTTCGCTTATGCCGATCCGCCTAGAAACCAAAGTCACTATTCGTCAACACCTAATCATACACAATGGCCTAAGGTCAATACCAATGGATCCCTTACCCTCTTACTCGGATCCCAAACACCACCGATCTCTGAAGTTGCCAAAAATCCTGTTACACAATATTAGAACCAGCTAATACCAAAACTAAGGCCAACCTTGGTTTAGCCACTAAAATAGGAACCAAAACCATCGCTAAAGCAGTAACATGCTTACCACACTTGCTTAAGAATCGCCAACCACGCTAGAATACAAGGAGAATTCGACTTCAAACTTAGTAAAATCGTAGAGGAATGGAGGGCTAGAGGTTTGACTATCAAGGAATTTAAAAGAAAACAAAAGAAATATTTGACTAAAAACCAAAGGAGAAATCGGCAAGGGTTAATGTTGTTTGGGAGGATTTTGGTTAAAAAAATAAGAGAACTCCCTAGAACATTGACAATTGGTCAAAAGAAATTCAAAAGAGGGCTGCCCATTAAATAGGAAATTCGGCACTTGCTCCCCCCCTTGAAGAACCCAAGTTTCGGCCATCACCCATGGCCACTAATTCAACTTAATTTGAATTAAACCACTCCCTTATCTTACTAATTTAATCAAATAAATGCATAATAAAAATAAAAGCCAGCATTTATCCCTGCCGAATCTAAAAGCAAAAGCTAGCCTAACTTTATCTCTCAAAATAAAAATAAAATAAGCAATGCTTATCTTCAATCTACCTATTTGAATATTAAAACAAAATAAAACAAAACCATATGCATATCTATTCTTCCAGCCGAATTCAAAAGTGATTAAACAACCTTAGTTTAATCCTTATCCAATGAAGCTTCCAAGTGCCGTCCCATTAGCAAAAAGCCAAAGAAAAAGAATTAAAACCCAATTGCGACCTCCAAGGCTCGAACACAGGACCAACTCACGCACACCTTTCCCCCAACGCCTGTGCCACTTTCTACCACATTGAATTTCTTGACAAATAGCCCCAACAATAATTTATAAAGCCTTCCTACTTCAGCCCACAACCGCCAAAAATAAATCACGCCTAAAAATCTTCAGCGCCGAACCCAAGACTCTCACTCCCCTCCAACACCTATGTGCCGCACGATAACCACTTGGCCAAGTTGCTTCTTGTGCCAAGTACACGCCCAAATTATTTTAAGGCCTTCTACCGCAACGCCATAATCCCAAAAATAAAAGCCACTTTTGTTGTCACTCAACTCGAACCAGTGCCCTCGATGGACCTTCTTCCAAATTTCTTAAACAAACAGATTACCACTTTGCTAATGCCTTTCATGTACCAAAATCATCCAAAATTTTCTTAAGCCCTCTAAAGCCCAAACTCCATTTCTTAACCCCAAAATTAAAATTTTCCTAAGCCATCCCCTTTTTCCCGAGCATTCTTAAAACCTCTAAAACACCTCCAAACACACCCAAAAACCTACCAACACCTGAATTATACTTAAATTACCTAGCCCCTAAACCAGGGTGTTACAAAAAAAATCCCTGTTTAAAACAATTTAAGAAAAATAATAAATACGTCCAAACATAAAGCAAATTAAAGTTTATCCCAGAGGCCTTATTACAAGTTTAAACCCAACATAATAAAAGTAACGAAATAGAGTAGAAAATTAATTTACTAAAGTTCGAAACATTTATTTCCAAAGTATGGCCTCTACCGAGTCATCCAGGGGCCCAAGTCCTCATCACTGAGATTTACCTACAAGGATTAAGAAAGAAAGGAGGGTGAGTTACAAGAACTCAGTGCATAATCTCCTTACCGTCATCCACTGGGTCTGAACCCATTTAGCAATAACTTGGGCCGGTGTAACACCCCAAACCCGGTCTATGTGTTAAGACCAGATTTGGTATGTCAAACGAAACGAACATACATCTAGTCATCTAATTATTTAAAGAAAACAGATCCTCAAAACTACTTTGGAATTGAAGTTTACTAAAAACCTAGGTAAATTTAAAATCTATGATTTAAGACATAAGAGTTTATACATTTGAAACTAAAAAAAAATTTGATTAAATTTTTCGAGAAGTTTAAGAGAGTTCAAAAGAAATTTGAAAACAAGCTTCTTAAAAGAATTCTTCTGAGAAAAATTTACGAAATAATGATTTTTAAGAAAAAACCCTTTTAGCAAGAAAATTTTAGAAAATAAAATAGTCCCATTTAAGAATCTAAAACATAATTAAAATCTATCCACGAGTAAAACATCCATAAAATAATACCAAAGGCCTTATTACAACATCACTGAAATAGAAATTAAATAAAAAATTACTTAAAGAAGCTCAAAGTTCATATAAACCATTAGTCGTAATATAGCCTCCACGAAGTCATCCTCGACCCAAGCCTCCATTACTGATCATTACCTGTGAAGGATAAAGGAAACAGGGTGAGTTACTTAGAACTCAATGTGTAACCCACGTACCATAGTCCACTGGGCCAAAACCATTTAAGCATTTACTTGGGCCGGAGCCCATTTACAATTATAACAATTTAACATGTATAGCATTCATGTGATAAGAAATTCCCCAAACCAAACCTAAATTTCCATCTGCTACACACCGCCCGTACCAACCAACACACCTGTGGGGAGCTTTAGTCACCCACCCCGCCAACACACCAACTGGGCAATTAAGCCATATTAAACTGGGCAATTAAGCCATTAAACTGGGCACAAAGCCATTAACTGGGCACGAAGCCATTAAACTGGGCACGAAGCCATTAAACTAGGCACAAAGCCACCTTCTCTTCGTCAACTATCCCAACCCATGTAATCATGTATAT
Source organism: Gossypium rotundifolium (assembly GCA_025506655.1). NCBI lineage: Eukaryota > Viridiplantae > Streptophyta > Magnoliopsida > Malvales > Malvaceae > Gossypium > Gossypium rotundifolium. Next base: position 57,345,867 of record CP106723.1, on the reverse strand, counting down.
ACAATGCATAACAATTCATTCATATGATAGTTCCAACATAAGGCCCATAAAAGAATTATTACACTCTGGCCCATATTACAATTTGGCCCATTTCATCTCATATCACACTTGGCCAATTTTATCAAATAACTCAAATGGCCCATTTATCACATTTTATCATTTTATCACATTAAGGGCAATTTCAAAATTTTCACGATTTTAATACCGATTTCATGATCTTATCACTAAAGTATTAATTATAACATATTTTTCCAATTTTACCAACTTTTACAATTTTTAATCTAATGCTTAATAACGGTATAGTCATCTAACCCATGAAATAAGTGTGAGATTACACACCTGATTACGGTGAGGACTACACTTTCCTGATCGTCGATACTTAAATACGTATCATGCTTGATTAGAATACTAACACATAAAATAAATTTATGCTAAAGTAGGCGATCTAGATTTTTACCCTCGAAATCTCGAACAACAACTATTTTTCGGTTCTCCCCGGTTGACGGTTCACAACTCGGTGGAAAATCTCGAATAGCTAATTGCTCCGAACTATGAACAACTTTGAATAATAGATTCTCCCTGGATGAGGGTCCACAACCCGATGGAAAATCTCAGATTGCCGAAACAGCCCTCCGCTTGAATCTAGAGGGAATAGCGAATCCACCCACTTCTGAACACTATTCACCACCCTTTTTGACCCTATCTTGTTTGCCATCATTGACAAAAGAATTTTAGTCCACCTAATATTTCAAAAATTGAGACTATTGGTTTTAAGGGTGAAATCGGCTTACCATGAAACCTTTACGTTCAAGGGATGAAAATCGAGCGATAACGCCCCTAAGATAAAATCGATTAGGAACTCCATCTTTAACGAAATAACGAGTAGTATGGAAGTCCTTGATAGAAACCCTTACCTTAACACTTTGGATCAAATCTAGCGATTCACGATGATTACGAGCACTTCCAAGTTTGGCCTTCTCTATAACACTATAAAGACAAAAAATAATTGTCTAAGAGAAAGAGATAGAGGATGCTATTTTCGATCAAAAGACCCTTCCAAACCAATATGTATATTCAGCAAAAGAAGAAAATAAAGAATCGAAGAGGGTTCTTGTCGATTGATTAAAATGAAGTTTGAAAGAATGATTAATAAGAAAATATATGTGAAGAGGGAGATTCGACTATGAATAAAAATTGAAGAAAATGGTGTTAGCACCATTCGGCCATGGGGGAAAGAAAAGGAAAAGATAATGGCATTTGTGTTTTGGTGATTTCGGCACTAGGGGAAAAAGAACTTGAGAGGTTAGGCAAAATTTAGACCAAATGGTCAAAAAAGAAATGACCAAAAGAAGAAAATAAGATGTTCACTAATGCACAAAATGCATTCGGCTAAAGAGAGAAAGATGAAAAAGAAATGTTTTTGTGAAAAGCACAAATTGACCAAAATGAAAGTGACTAAACTTGCTACCATCCTTACCAATGCTTCCAACAATATTCGGCCACCCCCTAGCCCCCAAAATCGTCCAAGTTCATGGCCAAAGTTTGGCCATTCCAAACTTTCCAAAACACACCCCATAAAGAGTGCCTTATGTCCCCCCCTACATACCATAAGCTCATGATTCCTTCCCCTATCTTCAATTCTTACCTTAAGCCATTAGCCATCTTGCCATAAAAATATAAAGTCCAACCTACCAAAAATAGAGCTTGGGCGACACATGCTAGAAGAGTACAAAAATTAAAGTCACAAAATGCATACCATGGGATTCGAACCTCTTCCCTCAAGCAACACTCATGGCACCAACTCCACATTACTACTAGCTCACTTATGCTAACTTTTGTCACTTAATTTCCTTAAACAACAAGGTTACCGGTTCCACTTCAATAAAGTACTCATTACTAAAATTTATTCTAATTTCAAATAAATCTCGAGCCTTCTCAAGAATATATTAAACACACAAATTTAATCATTCACTAACTAAGCACCAAAATTATGCAACACATAAATTCTAAAAATTTTTTTAGGATGTTACAATTCTACCCCCTTAAAGAAAATTTCGTCCTCGAAATTTACCTGGTTAAAAGAGGTGAGGATATTGTTGCCTAATTGCATCCTCAGGCTCCCACGTAGCTTCCTCCACTCCGTGATTACGCCATAGAACCTTAACCAATGGTACCGACTTCTTTCTTAGCACCTTAACATCACAGCCTAAGATTTCCACTGGTTCTTCCTCGAAAGACAAATCCAGCCTTATCTCAACTTCTTCTACTGGTACTATGTGAGAAGGATCCGATCTATAACACTTCAGCATAGAATCATGGAAAACACTATGAATCTGACTCAACTCTGGAGGTAATTCAAGTCGATAGGCCCTTTGGTCCTACACGCTCAACACTTTGCAGACGGTCCAATGAACCTAGGGCTCAATTTTCCCTTCCTTCCAAATCTGAAAATCTTCTTCCAAGATGAGACTTTCAGAAACACCTGATCTCCCACCGCAAACTCAATTTCCTTACACTTCAGATCCGCATACGACTTTTGTCTATCCGAAGCTTCCTTTAACCGTGCTCGAATCATTTTTACCTTTTCTTCTGTCTCAGATATCAATTAAGGACCCACTAACTACCGTTCCCCCAATTCAGTCCAACAAGTAGGGGTATAACACCTATGGCCATATAACGCTTCATAGGGTGCCATTTGGATACTGGATTGATAACTGTTATTATACGCGAACTCTGCCAACGGTAGAAAATCTTCCCAACTACCTCTGAAGTCAATCACACAACCCCTTAACATGTCTTCCAAAATCTGGATTACTATTTTCAACTGACCATCTGACTGAGGATGAAAAGCCGTGCTGAATTTAACTTTGTTCCCAAAGCCTCATGCAAAGCTTTCCAAAACCGTGATGTAAACCTAGGATCCCTGTCCGATAGAATAGACACTGGTACCCCATGCAACCTCACGATCTCCGATACATACAACTTAGCCAACTTTACAACAAGTAATCTGTACGAACTGGTAGAAAATGAAATGTCTTCGTCAATCGATCCACTATCACCCAAACAGAATCTTTCTTAGTAGGTGTTAAGGGTAGCCCACTAACAAAGTCCATTGTTATCCGCTCCCATTTCTATAAAGGAATCTTTACCGGTCGCAATAAGCCCGGTGGTAATTGATGTTCCGCCTTCACTTGTTGACAAGTTAAGCATTTACCCACGAAATCAGTAACCTCCCGCTTTAACCTTGGGCACCAATACTATTTACTTAGGTCTCAATACATCTTATTTCCTTCGGGGTGCATAGCATAAGGGCTACTATGCGCCTCTCGCAGAATCATTTGTCTCAAATCTGAATCCATGGGAATACAAACTCTTCCGTGAAAGCACAACACTCCATCCTTATTCATTCCAAAGTCTCCTATTACACCACTTTCAACTTGTTGCATTAACAGACCCATATTTTCATCCAATAAATACTTCTCCTTGATCTGTTCTAACCATAGAGGCTTCACTTGAAGTTCCGCTAGCAGACTGCCATCTTCATACAAACTGAGATGAGCAAATATTACTCTTAACTCCGATACCACCCTACAACTCAACGCGTCTACCACCACGTTAGCCTTTCTAGGATGATACTCGATTGAGAAGTCATGATCCTTTAACAGCTCCACCCACCTCCGTTGTCTCAAGTTCAACTCCTTTTGGGTAAGGAGATACTTAAGACTCTTATGATCCGTATAAATGATAGACTTCTCACCGTAAAGATAATGCCTCCAAATCTTTAAAGCAAAAACCACCGCAGCCAATTCCAAGTCATAAGTAGGATAGTTGACTTCGTGCGGCCTTAACTGACGAGAAGCATAAGCCACCACTTTTCCTTCTTGCATCAGCACACATCCTAAACCCGTGTGTGATGCATCGCAGTAAATGATAAACTCTTTTCTAGCCTCAGGTTGAATCAAGATCTTGGCGCTTAGTCAAAATCTTCTTCGATTTCTCAAACTCCCTTGCTGTTTATCTGTCCACACATACGGTACTCTCTTTCGCAACAGTTTTGTTAGGGGTGCAGCAATCAACGAACACCCCTCAACAAAGCGTCTGTAATATCCAGCCAAACCTAAGAAACTTTGAATCTCAGATACTAGCTTCGGTGGTTTCCAATCTAGCACATCCTCTACCTTCCGAGGATCAACTCTGATTCCTTCGGCTGACACCACGTGACCCAAGAAAGTCACTTCCTTCAACCAAAATTCACACTTACTGAATTTGGGATAAAGTTGCTTGTCTTGCAGTATCTGCAATACTGTACGCAAATGTGAGTCATGCTCTTCTTCATTTCTCGAATATACCAAGATGTCATCTATGAACACCACCACGAACCAATCTAGATAGGGTTTAAAGACTCAGTTCATCATGTCCATAAATGCAGCTGGTGCATTGGTCAAACCAAATGGCATCACCAAAAACACATAATGCCCATAATGAGTTTGGAATGTCATCTTATGAATATCTACCTCCTTAACCTTGAGTTGATGATAACCCGATCTCAAATTAATATTAGAGAAAATTAAAGCTCCTCTCAATTGATCAAACAGGTCGTTGATTCTTGATAATGGATACCTATTCTTGATCGTCAATTTATTCAACTGCCTATAATCAATGCACATGCGCATTGACCCATCCTTCTTCTTGACAAATAGAACCGGTGCTCCCCATGGAGACATACTTGGTTGAATAAATCCCCAATCCAATAATTCTCGAATTTGAGCTTTAAGCTCTGCTAACTCCTTTAGCGCCATTCTATAAAGAGCAATAGACACCGGAGCCGTTCCAGGCAAAAGCTCAATGCCAAATTCTACTTCCCGATCTAGAGGTAGACCTAGAAGTTCTTCGGGAAAGACATCTAGAAATTCTTTCACCGTTCTCACACCTTCCACTGATAATTCCTTGGCATCCAAAGCACTAATGAAGGCTAAGAATGCACCATACCCTTTCCGTACCATCTTTGCTACCTTTAAAGCAGATACCACATTTGCCAAGTAATTTATTCGTTCGTCTATCATTACTACTTCCTTATAATTGAAAGTCCTAATTAACATCCACTTTGCAGCACAATCCAGTTGCGCCCGGTGCTTAACCAACCAATCCATGCCCAAAATAAGATCGAACTCACTAAAAGGCAGTTCCATCAAATCCGCCAGAAATATTTCTCTTTGAATTTCTAAGGGCATGTCTTTAAACAATTTATTCACGATTACAGACTGTCCTAAAGGACTAATTACCATCATATCTCTATCGATAACTTCAGATCTAATTTCAGGTTTCCAAATATGGCGTTAGTAACATACGAGTGGGTAGACTCGATATCTATCAAGGCAGTAACAGGTACATCAAAGATGAAGAATGTACTAGTTATCACATCAGGTGCATCGCCATCCTCCCGATGCCTAACCGCATAGACCAACCCCGGCTGTCTTACCTCCACGTTACCTTTAAAACCATTACCTCAACCCTGTGCACCTTGACCATGTCCAACTCCATTCCCACCACGACTTGGTCCACGGCCTCTCGGTGGCTGCTGAGCGCCTCTGGCTGGTTGCGCATCACGGTTACGGGCTTCTTGAGTCGGAGTAGTTCATCGAGGGTAATTCCTAAACTAGTGGTCCTTAGAACCACATTTAAAACAACCACCGGTTCTCTTCTAGCATTCCCCGGGGTGTCGTCTCCCACAGTCAACACATTCTTGAATCTGATTGGTAGCCACAGGTGCTCTAACTTGAGCTGGCTCATCATTCCGAGGCCTCTTTTGAAACCTTTTAGAAGAACCCGAGTACTTAAAGTCCCTCTTGCCTCTAACTCATTCCCAGTTCTGGCGTTTTGAGTTCTTAGCCTCTTCGACTATCTTGGCTTTCTCCACAAGCGTGGCAAAAATACATTCTTGTTGCGGGGCTATTAGTACTCGTAACTCATCATTCAGCCCATCCTCAAAACGTACACAATGCTCATGATCAGTCAACACTATTGTGCGAGCATAACGGCTCAAGCGAAGAAATTTTGCCTCGTAAGCTGCCACCGTCTTATTTCCTTAGACCAAATTTAGGAATTCCTTCCTCCGGGCATCCACATAGCTTGCCTCAACATACTTCCCTTGAAAATCAACTTTGAAGAAATCCCAAGTAACTCATTCAGCCTGGGTGCCCTCTCGAACAGTAAGCCACCATTGGTACGCCTCGTCCCTTAATAAGGACACGACTCCTCTTAGTTTCTACTCTGCAGTACACTCCATGTCGTCCATAATCTACTCTACAGCCTCGAGCCAATATTTTGCAACATTTGGGGCTACTCTAGAAATACCCCTAAAAGTCTCGACACCATTGGATCTGAGCCGCTCTGATATTGATCCTCGAGCTACTAGCCCCGATCTAGCCCCAGCGACCCTTTCCAAAACTCACAACATTGCCTGGGACAAAGCAATGTCTTCCCTCATACGGTCATGGGATCTATTATCAGACACAGGTGATGCCGGTGCATCCATTTCTGGCATATCTCCCGATGCCTTAGACACAGCTCTAGCACCTCGGCCTCTACCACGTCCACATCCTCTAGCACTCATAATAACTAATTCGATTTAATCTGATTACATGTTTTATGAATCAGAATACTATTTTAATGTTTAGAAATGATATTTTATGAGATATGAGAGATAAAGTTATTTTCGCAATCACATCCTATAGTCTCGATCTCCACCATTTTCAACACCTAAAACTAGAAGTTATAGAGTGTTCCTATGATCATATCACTATAATAATCATTTAGTATACAAATACTTACTTGACTTGATTCCTGATGGTCGTGGTGCCATACTACCTTTAAAACATAAATTCTATAAATTCGAAATAGTTTCAAACGAAAGTTGTTGTTGAACCCAAACCACACTGAGTTTTGAATTTGGGCTCTGATACCATAAAACGTAACACCCCAAACTCGATCTATAAGTTAAGACCAGATTTGGTATGTCACACGAAACAAACATACATCTAGTCATCTAATTATTTAAAGAAAATAGATCCTCAAAACTACTTTGGAATTGAAGTTTATTAAAAACCTAGGTAAATTTAAAATCTATGATTTAAGACATAAGAGTTTATAAATTTAAAACTAAAAAAATATTTGATTAAATTTTTGGGAAGTTTAAGAGAGTTCAAAAGAAATTTGAAAACAAGATTCTTAAAAGAATTCTTACATAAAAATTTAAAAAATAATGATTTTAAGAAAAACCCTTTTAGCACGAAAATTTTAGAAAATAAAATAGTCCCATTTAAGAATCTAAAACATAATTAAAATCTATCCACGAGTAAAACATCCATAAAGTAATATCAAAGGCCTTATTACAACACCACTGAAATAGAAATTAAATAAAAAATTACTTAAAGAAGTTCAAAGTTCATATAAACCATTAGTCGTAATATGGCCTCCACGAAGTCATCCTCGACCCAAACCTCCATTACTAATCATTATCTGAGAAGGATAAAGGAAACGGGGTGAGTTACTTAGAACTCAGTGTGTAACCCACTTACAATAGTCCACTAGGCCAAAACCATTTAAGCATTTACTTGGGCCGGAGCCCATTTACAATTATAACAATTTAACATGTATAGCATACATGTGATATGCAATTCCCCAAGCCAAACCTAAATTTCCATCCACTGCACACCACCCGTACCAACCAACAGACCTGTGGGGAGCTTTAGTCACCTACCCCACCAACACACCAACTGGGCAATTAAGCCATATTAAACTGGGCAATTAAGCCATTAAACTAGGCACAAAGCCATTAAGTGGGCACGAAGCCATTAAACTGGGCACGAAGTCATTAAACTGGGCACGTAGCCATTAAACTGGGCATGAAGCCATCTTCTCTTCGTCAAATATCCCAACCCATGTAATCATGTATATAAAATGCATAACAATTCATCCATATGACAGTTCCAACATAAGGCCCATAAAAGAATTATTACACTATGGCCCATATTACAATTTGGCCCATTTCACAATTTGGCCCATATCACAATTTGGCCCATTTCATCTCATATCACACTTGGCCAATTTTATCAAATAACTCATATGGCTCATTTATCACTTTTTATCACTTTAGCCCATTAAGGGCGATTTTGAAATTTTCACGATTTTAATACCAATTTCATGATCTTATCACTAAAGTATTAATTATACCATATTTTTCCGATTTTACCAACTTTTGCGAATTTTAATCCAATGCTTAATAACAGTATAGTCATCTAACCCATGAAATAAGTGTGAGATTACACACCTGATTACGGTGAGGACTACACTTTCCCGATCGTCGATACCTAAATACGTATCACGCTCGATTAGAATACTAACACTTAAAATAAATCTATGCTAAAGTAGGCGATCTAGATTTTTACCCTCAAAATCTTGAACAACAACTATTTGTCGGTTCTCCCCGATTGACGGTTCCCAACCGGTGGCAAATCCCGAATAGCTAATGGCTCTAAACTACGAACAACTTTAAATAATGGATTCTCTCCGGATGAGGGTCCATAACCCAGTAGAAAATCTCAGATTGCCAAAACAGCCCTTCTCTTGAATCTAGAGGGAATAGCAAATCCGCCCCTCTTCTGAATACTATTCACCACCCTTTTTGACCCTATCTTGTTTGCCTCCATTGACAAAAGAATATTAGTCCAACTAATATTTTGGAAATTAAGACTATTGGTTTTAAGGGCGAAATCGGCTTACCACGAAACCTTTACGTTCAAGGGATGAAAATCGAGCGATAACGTCCCTAAGAGAAAATTGATTAGTAACTCCATCTTTAATGAAATAACGAGTAGTATGGAAGTCCTTGATAGAAACCCTTACCTTAACACTTTGGATCGAATCTAGCGATTCACGATAGTAACGAGCACTTTCAAGTTTTCGCCTTCTCTATAACACTATAAAGATGAAAAATAATTGTCTAAGAGAAAGAGATAGAGGATGCTATTTTAGGTCAAAAGACCCTCCCAAACCAATATGTATATTCGGCAAAATAAGAAAATAAAAAATCGAAGAGGGTTCTTACCGGTTGATTAAAACGAAAGTTGAAAGAATGATTAATAAGAAATATATGTGAAGAGGGAGATTCGGCTATGAATAAAAATTGAAGAAAATGGTGTTAGCACCATTCGGCCATGGGGGAAAGAAAAGGAAAAGAAAATGGCCTTTGTGTTTTGGTGATTTTGGCACTAGGGGAAAAAGAACTTGAGAGGTTAGGCAAAATTTAGACCAAATGGTCAAAAAAGAAATGACCAAAATAAGAAAATAAGATGTTCACTAATGCACAAAATGCATTCGTCTAGGGAGAGAAAGATGAAAAGAAATGTTTTTGTGAAAAGCACAAAATGACCAAAATGAAAGTGACCAAACTTGCTACCATCCTTACCAATGCTTCCAACAATATTCGGCCACCCCCTAGCCCCCAAAACCGTTGAAGTTCATGGACAAAGTTTGGCCATTCCAAACTTTCCAAAACACACCCCATAAAGAGTGCCTTATGTCCCCCCTACATACCATAAGCTCATGATTCCTTTCCCTATCTTCAATTCTTACGTTAAGCCATTAGCCATCTTGCCATAAAAATATAAAATCCAACCTACCAAAAATAGAGCTTGGCTGACACATGCTAGAAGAATGCAAAAATTAAAGTCACAAAATGCATACCATGGGATTCGAACCTCTTCCCTCAAGCAACACTCATGGCACCAACTCGACTTTACTACTAGCTCACTTATGCTAGCTTTTGTCACTTAATTTCCTTAAACAACAAGGTTACCAGTTCCACTTCAATAAAGTACTCATTACTAAAATTTATACTAATTTCGAATAAATCCTGAGCCTTCTCAAGAATATATTAAACACACAAATTTAATCATTCACTAACTAAGCACCAAATTATGCAACACATAAATTCTAATTTTTTTAGGATGTTATAGCCGGAGCCCATGTAGCATAATCTTGGGCCGAAACCCATTTACATGAAAGAATATATATATGTGCAATGTATGCAACCCAACCCATCTATCCAACACACCCCCGTACCAGCCTATCACACCTGTGGGGATCAAGTCAACCCACCCCGCCAATCACACCAAATCGCAGGCAAATTGCCATTGATCATAAAATTTGTGGCTGAGCTACCAGAGTATCATATACGGTATTATAATCACGATGGCATAAAGCCATATTTAGGTTGGCACATAGCCATTATCAGAATTTTGTGGCAATGCCACCAGGCTACACTTCTCTTCATTCAATTTTCCCATCCCATGCAATATGTAGAGATGCAACATGCATAATAACATAAAATATCCACATATTAATAACAACCATTAATCTATTGAATACTTTTAATGAATCGGCCCATTAAAGCAATATAATAATTCAACCCACTAAAGCATTTTAACAAATCGGCCCATTGGGGCATTTTTGGTAATTCGGCCCATAGGGGCATTTTCGTAATTCGGCTCATAAAGGCATTTTCGTAATTTGGCCCATAAGAGCATTTTTGTAATTCGTCCCATAAGGGCATTTTCGTAATTTACCCTCCAAGGTTATTTTGGTAATTTCAACCCCAAACTTAACTACTAATTTGGGGCATAAAAATTGAAACTGTCCATCTGCGTCATATTGACTAAATTGACTATAAATCGCTTTAAGAAACTCAAAATTTAGATCCGTATATTTTCCATGAAACTAGACTCATATATCTTCTTACTAAAGTTTTTCCTGAATTTTTGGTTTAGCCATTTAGTACAGTTTATTCATTAAAGTTTCCCCTGTATCACTGACTAACAATTCTGACCTCTCTTACCTTAAATCCAAATATCTCATTGTACAGTTTTCATATATTGCTCCCATTTGTTATATTGAAAATAGACTCACTAAGGAATATATACATATAAATTATAACTCATAATTCACTTTGTAAAATTTTAAATGATTTTTCCAAGACAGAATAGGGAACCACGAAGTCATTCAGAACTAGTCTCACTAAAATTAAAATAACAAAGAATATAAAATACCTCTTCCTACTATGTTTCTTTCGTATAAAAATAGACACAATAAGATTTAATTCTATACCTTATTCACTTTCTAATTCCATTTCTTCTATTTTTCATGATTTTTCAAAATCACGTCTCTACTGCTAACTAAAAATTGTTTCATTGCAAAATATGGTCTCTACTACAAACATACGCACGCCCAAGTGATCACAAATGCCAGTTTCTGATTTTTCGATCTTTCGACCGGATCACAAAGCATTTCATGAAAATATTCAGAGAGGTGTGCGATTACACACCATTTCAAAGATACCATATTCAGATTTCCTAAAGAACCACTCTTCGTTGCCCCCACAATCGTGATCCTTCCCTACTAGGTTCTAAAATCCAGCCTTGCACTTTGGCTATTGCAACGAGTTCCTAAAGTAAATAAGTGATGTACCAAAGGGGTTAGCCTTCATCCAATATTCAGCCCTTCCACAAGAGCAGGAAGTTGATATCATCACCACAAAATAGAATCACATAAGCGGTGTAAAACATCAAAATAAAGAGTAACATCTTACCACCAATATTCGGCCTAATCACCCCCTTACCAATTAACTTCTGAAACCAAGGCTAAGAGAATGATAAGTAGGAACAAAGAATGGCTTGAAAGTTTCGACAAAACAAAGAAAGAATGCTCTCTTTTTAGCTTTGGAGTTACGGCTAAGAGGAAAAATTGGAGAAAGAAAATGACACCAAAGAGCTAAGGAGAAAACAACCTCTCAAGCACAAAAAATTGCCAATTGCCTAAAGAAAATTCGGCTATCCCTTCCACCCTACAAACCATGTATTACATTTTGCCTAAAGGAAAAATATTGACCAAAAACCTTTCCAAAACATCTTCCTCACTTTGGGCCAACATGTTCCCTACTATTTCCTTTTCTTTTTTCTTCTTTCCTTCCATTCATCCTTACCTTATTTCCTTAGCGACCTTTCCAAAAATTTAAAGTCTTCCTTATCTAAAATACCACCATGCCTGACACTATGGATGAATAACACAAAAAAATAATCAAAAGTTACACCAAGTGGGATTCAAACCTCTTCCCCTAAAGCCCTTTATGTGACACCACATCCTCTTTACCATATGCTCCTTTATGCTAGCAATTTACTCACTTAATTCCATAAGCATTGATGCCACTTACCTTCTCCCCCTTAAGGACTTAAACACAAAAATTTTCCTATAGCCTAACTTGAACCCGAAACTTCCTAGAAACCCCGTAACTTTCCAAAATCACCTTCTTAATAAGTTCAACTTGAAATAAAGCCATCCTCTTGTTCTCCAAAAAATTTAAATGCTTCCGTGCTCAAGGCCCAATGGGCCCAATCCTACTAGGCCCAATTTCGGGATGTTACACGAGTTCATCTTCCAGACTATCCTTCAATTCACACATATACATTCAAAGTTTATTTCCAGTCAGGTGGATAGATTTAGACACATATAACCCAATTATCTTTTCAATCAAATAATTCAAATCAGACTAAACCATTAAATCAATCTTTTCGATGAAATCTTTTCTTCTCGTTAAAAAGGATAGCCCAGACATATTGTTTCACAAATTTGATATTATTCTTCTATCATTTTCACTTTTATCAATGTCAGACCTTCACGAGAACTAGAAAAGAGTTTATAATGAAGCTATCTCATATATTAATCATCAAAACTGTGAATTTTATTAAAATCATCTTAACCAAATAGAAATCATTAGGCCTTAATAAGAATGATGTCTCAACCCTATAAATAGATATTATCCCGACTGTTAATGAAGCATTTGAACACAGAGAAGAATCAAATGTGATTTTAATAGTAACCTCTGTAGAAACACAACTTCTATAACTCTGAGAACGGTACCACTCTACTCTTACATTTTAGGCCAAAAATTATAATTATAAACGATATAGCCATTTCTGTCAAATAGATATCTCTTACAGATAATCACATAGATTCACAAGAAAACTAGAATAGGAAAATTTCAAACACAGGATTTCTAAAAATTACGACCTAGATAGAATGATATCAATTCCAATGATATCCCAATAAATGTCTAGAAAGAACAATGTCACTCATAAATATTGAAATCCATAGTAACATAAGCAATATAATATTCACATACAGAGTATTAGATCATTCAGATTTTACTGTCGATTTTCATATCCACACAAGGGAATAAATACAAGAGAAAGACATAGCAATATCTAACGTAACCCAAATAGATCAATCATGCTTTCATCTATTAGTACATTTAACTAGCATTCTCACACGATAAGAATCTTCTTTCTAGAATTAAACAGTCACATATGCTTCTAAGAATAAATGTACACATAGAATGCCCATAAGGAGTCATAGTAATTTCAACTATAACCATTACACTCAGTCATCAATACAATATAAACATTATTGAACTGTCTAATTCTGTCATCGAAAATTTTCACATTTTCCATCGCTAACAAAAGTAAATATCAGAAAAGCTTCCAGTTAATACTTTCTTGAGATAACATACCGAATATGTCATTTAGTCAGAATTAACTTCTTAATTACCAGTGACTCTGCATAATTTGAATAGTCTTTAGAACTATCCAATATCTCTTTTAGTACTGTCTTCACTTGCTGATTCATTCTCTTTTCTAACCACATTACTAATCTTTCAAGCATAGACTTCTGTAACTCCACACTCGTGAGCTTCCTCATCCCAAATTCTTATAGATTTCATTTTAATGTTTCACTGATAAGGGGGTAAGGTTAGTAAAGCCTCAAATTTAACTTACACATACATGCACGTAACATATACTATCACAAATAGCCAATTCATTTATAAATTTCACATTCTCAAAACATTTAATAAACTTTTGCTTTTAATCACTTTAATTCTTAACACATTGTTCATATGCCAACTCAAATCACTATTTCACAATCAGAGCATTTCGGATAGCAACCATAACTCAAAATCATATCGCATATGCTCATATAATTACAACATTTATAAATAACAACATGTCATACAATTTGATTCTTACCTTTATGAGTCTCAACTCATTATCAACACATTTCCACTCGAATATTTGAGTATTTACTTCTGTACTATCAGAATTAGCTCAGTTGGAAAACTTATCTATCTCATCAAAACAAATTTCATCAGTGTCGGGAGATATTACACTATTGTAGATTAAATACGACATGTATAGCTAGACTCACACGCGCTACCTTAGTCCTAGAATAGACTACACTATAGCTCTAATACCAATCAAATTTAACACCCTAACCCGTATCCGTCTTTGGAATGGGGTTATGAGGCATTACCAGAGATAGCATGATTTAACACAATCATTAAACACTCTTTATGCACCAAAGAATGACATTATCAGACTTAACTATCCACAAATCAATTATTTAAAATTTCTGGACATACATCATAGTTCTAATTCAAATCAATCATATCTTACTAATCCTAACTTACAAATCAATACTTTCAAAAATTCCAATTAATTCAATTTGAACATGTTTCATAATTGTCAAACTAGAACTAATATGTATACAACTTAAAAAATTTAATCACATATGCAACATTATAATATGGTCGATATACCTCTAATATTATTATGACATGCATAACACTATAGTCACATTAAGCCATTATAATCACATAGTACAATTCATAGTATACCAAATTTGTATGCTTTATAATCAAATCAAATTACATATACTGAACCATTCAAGCAAAATAAAGTTGCTTTATCTGTTGTGGAAGCATATTTAAAATAAACAATTTACGAAAATGTGATGTTTAAAAATTGAGTTACAGAAGCATTTTGAAAACGTTACAAAAACATAGTGTTTTGAAGACAATTATCATTTTGGAAATCGTATTCCACTTTTAGCAGTTATAAAACATTATAAATAAATATAAAAAATAATAAGTTAAAAATAGAGAGGCCTTATTACAACCCAAATCAAAATATTTAAAAGTAAATAATCAAAACATCAAGCATAAGCAGTGTATGGCCTCCTCCGAGTCCCTCGCAACTCTAATCCGTCTAAGGTTGAGGATTACCTGCACAGTTAAAAACAGGGTGAGTTTACGAAAACTTAGTGTGCAATCCCCTTACTAAAGTAACAGTCAGTATACAAAAATGGAACCCGAAATAGTCTGGGCCAAAGCCCTTTAACAGTAATAGTATAGTCCAGTTCAGAGCATATGTAGGCCAAAACCCACTACCATATCTATAACACCTAAAACCCAGCCTAAACATTATGATCGGATCTAGCGTGCCACATCAAGTGTTTGTTTAAAAACTTGTGTTCATTGGAAAACTCATAAACACTTTCAACAGTTTAAAATCCCGATTCTCGTTTCTTATTAACAAAACAAGTTTTGTTCAAAATGCATCCCCTTGAAAAAATATTTATATACACTTATTATTTTGTTTTTAAACCTTTTTTTTACGGAATTATGGTATAAATAGTTGCAGAAACATGATAGTTTATAAAAACAGTAGTTATTGTTTTAAAACCCATTTTTAAAAAATTAGCAATATGTAAAGAAATACAAAATGAATGTTAACAACAATTATAATGGCCTTATTACAAGAATTATTAACCCAAAAATTAAAGTGAAGTAAACTAAAATAAAGTAGCTAAATTAACCCCAAGAACATATAGGACGTGTGGCCACCTCCGAGTCCCTTGCAGCTCCAAATCCTTTAAGGATGGGGATTACATGCACAGTTAAAGAGAAAGGGTGAATTACGAGAAGTCAGTGTGTAATCCACTTATTATACCCACAGTTTGGGCCCAAGTGTAGCAGCCCGGTTATAACCCTAATCGGAACGGAGGTTTCGGGACCACGAACCCACATGAGAATAGTATTGAATATTATATTAGATACTTATGATATATGTTTCAGCATGTGTTAAAATATCGAGGGTTTATTTGCCTGTTTGTGTGTGCAATTTACAAAAAGGACTAAATTGCATAAGTGGTAAAAGTAGCTATTTATTAGATTGAATGGTTTAATTAATTTGTCTTCTTTGGCATGAGGCCTTATATGGTAAATTAGCCATTTAGAATAGTAGTGGACGGCATTATTATTGATTTGAGTATAAATATGTTTTTATATATATATATTATAAGTTAACATTTATATAATATATTATATGTTAATAATAAAACAACAAAAAAATAAAAGGCACGCATTATCACTCTTCTTGGCCGAATGTGAGAAAGAAAAACACCATTTTTGAAGATTTAAGTTTCGACATCTAGGAGGCTTAATTCGGGTATGTCCTTTGTTCAGTTTTTGTTAATTTCTACGTTTTTGAGATCGTTGCTTAGTGTTTTAGTAAGCCCATGCTTGAATTTTGGAATTTAGTGTGAATTTCGTAAGTTTCCATTGAAGGGAGATTGTTGTTTTTGTTATTTGATGAGGAAATATTAATTATATGGGTTAGATTAATAAGTTTTGTCTTTGAATTTTTGATGAAATTGAGAAATTTGGATTAAATTATTCAAAAATAAATTTTTGAAGGGCTAAAATGAAAAATAAATGAATTGTAGGGGCTTGTATGGGCACAGGTAACATTCGGCCCTAAAGGAGTGTGCAAATTTTGAGTATTTTGTGTTTTGTGCGATAGGGACTAAATTGTAAAAATTGTAAATGTCAGGGGTAAAATGGTAATTTACATAATTATGTGTTTTTGGATTAAATTGAATGAAAATATGTTTGAATGAGCTTAATTTGAAATTATTTAGATAAGGAACAAAAGGAATCAAGATTGGATCAGGGAAAGGAGAAGTTGAACGAATAGCTGGGAAACCTTAATCTATTGATTTTCGAGGTAAGTTCTTAAGCAAATGGACTATATTGAATTTCTATTGATAATGATGTATATGTTTTAATAGAGTTAATTATGAAATATATGGTATGGCCGAATATAATAATAGGGGATGATGGATTTAATTGAATGAAATGTGTAATTATTTGATAATGTAGCTATGTGAGATGCTGACTTAAGAAATGAAATTGACCGAATGAAATGTATGTGTACAAGTTGTTGGGATTGCCGAATGTAAAGATGATTTGGGAATGAAACGAGCTATAATATAGGTATATATGTTTAATGAGGTGAGTAACAGGTTCGAATAAAGCATTAAGTGTGCGAATCAAGATACCGAGCACTTTGTGTGCGAAATCGGTCGTTGGGCACTATGTGTGTGGAATATAATGTAATGGCACTAAGTGTACAATACATTACAAGAGATTTGCACTATGTGTGTATTTTATCAAGTAACGGCACTAAGTATGCGATACGTTACATGAATTTGCACTGAGTGTGCGGGTTTGCGACTGCTCTAAAGATATCAACAAGCGAAATGTGTTAAACGTAATGGAATAAATAGGTATGTGATTCATGAAAGTTGAGAAGGTTAGTAGTAATATTATAAGTTAAGTTAACTTAAGAAATTTGAGATATGTTATGTGATTATTAGTTTCCAAGTATGTTTTGAATGTAATTATGATACCTAGTTTTATATGATATCTAATAAGGAATGTATGAATGTTTGGTTTTGAGATTACCAAACATGGTAGTTATTGAATGGTAAGTTGATAGATATATACATATAAACCTATGACTATAAGGTTGTTGATAATCATGTTAGTTTGATTTAACTTGTGAAATGTTTAAATCCATTCTTTACCATTGCTTATAACTTACTAAGCTAAGTTAGCTCACTGTTTGTGTTCATTTGACTATTTTATAGATTTTGAAGACTAGCTCCTACTCGGGGATTTTCATCAAAGTCAATCGCATTATCACCTAACTTGGTATTCTATAAGTTGTATGTCTTTTGAACTTATGGCATGTATAGACTATGTCTCTTGGGTTGTGTTCGAATGATATATATATATATATATATGCCATGCGAAAATGGCTATATTTGTAAGTATAAGTATGATTTGGTAATGTTGGTCATGGTATTAATGTTGTGGATATTCGGCCTTGCTATAAGTTTGATTTGAAGGTTCATTTCATGGTATATATGTATGTAAGTGATGTACTTGTTTTAATTAGTCTTTTATTTAGTTTAAAAATTGAAGAACAATGATCATGGTAACTTGCGAAAATGGCTTGACCCTTGCTTTAAACTTGATTTATATGTTCTTAATTAAATGTTTAAGAGTTTGGTTTGATAATTTGGTTATGGTATATGTACTTTCGGCCTTGATTTATATTTACATGAAGTTATGGTTATGCTATAATTTGAATGAAAAATTGGTTTCGATTGTTTATATGTTAATTGAAATTATATATACAAATATTTATATATGCGCATATGTGAAAATGGCTAATGAAATGAATTAATTGAGAAAAGACAAATTGAAATGCTATTATGCATGCTAGTATACTAATGACCAAGGTGTACTTTGAGTTTATTGATCATAACTGTAAATGATGATTTACATGATCGAATAATAATATGGTTATTTATGAATGATTTTGTAATCGAAATAGGTATGTTAGTCCTTAATAAATATGATATGTAAGTCTGCTCACATCAACTAAATTTAATGCCGCATATGGCTTTGACTATTAAACTCATGATTTATATATATGTTTTATAAGGTATTTGGTGTGGCCTTGAGATATGTGCATTGGTTTGAAAATGTGATATATATTTGAAATGAAATTAGATTGAACTCTGAAGTATGATTCATATGTTTAGTTAGTAAAAGTTTATTATATAAGTAATTGCAAATAAGATCTATGTGATTATATGATTATACGAAAGTTTATTTTTCTAGTAATACCTCCTAAGCCGAATTTAACGTCGGATACGGGTTAGGGGTGTTACATTTGATTGGTATCAGAGCTACAGTTTAGTCGGTTCTCAGACTAACATAGCACGTGTGAGTCTAGCTATACATGCCATAATTTATAATGTGATAGTGTGTACGAGAATGTCCACCAGTGAGTTCTCAGGCTACCTCGATTGCTAGTGTTGGCAATACTTGACCAAATAAGCCCGACTGTCAACAGTGTGGTAGATTTTGGTGAATGTTGGGGTAAATCTAATAATCGCACTTGCTACAAGTGTGGTTTGCAGGATCATTTTATTCAGGATTGCCCAATGAAAGTTGAAAAGGACAATGTTCAAAGTGCAAGATTGAGCAGTGCGGCAGCTAGGGGTAGACTATCTCGTAATGTGAGAGGTAGGAGCGGCACTCAGAGAGATATGGCTATTCGATCAGAGGCTCGTGTGCCAGCTAGAGCCTATGCCATTCGTGCCAGAGAGAAGGCTTCATCCCCAAATGTCATCACCGGTATATTCACTCTCTTTGATACTAGTGTAATTGCTCTGATTGATCCTGGTTCAACCCATTCTTATGTGTGTGAAACATTAGTATCCAGAAAAACTCTACCTGTTGAGTCTATTGAGTTTGTGATTCGGGTTTCGAACCCCTTGGGCCGGTGTGTGTTAGTTGATAGAGTATGCAAGAATTGCCCTTTAATGATTCGAGACTTTGTTTTCTGGCTGATTTGATGTTGCTACCATTTGATGAGTTCGATATTATTCTCACTATGGATTGGCTAACTATGAATGATGTAGTAGTAAATTACAGATGAAAGACTATTGATCCGTGGAGTCAGAATAATGAGATAATTCGAATTGAATCAGCAGCTTTAAATGGGCTACCAGCAGTGATATCCTCGATCTTGGCTCGACAGTATTTAAGAAAGGTTGCGAAGCCTACTTTTTTGATGTGATTGATAGTAAAGTAACTTAAAAGAAGATACAATCCTTACCAGTTGTTTGTGAGTATCCAAATGTGTTTCCAGAAGAATTGTCAGGATTTTCACCTGTTCGGGAGGTAGAGTTTGGTATTGAGCTAGTGCTAGGGACTACTCCAATTTCGATAGCTCCGCATAGAATTGCACCGACTAAATTAAAAAAGTTGAAAGCTCAGTTAAAAGAATTGACAGATAGAGGTTTTGCTCGACCGAGTTACTCTCCCTGGGGTGCCCCAGTCCTATTTGTGAAAAAGAAGGACGAAACTTTGAGAATGTTCATCGACTATCGACAACTCAATAAAGTGACCGTAAAGAATAAATATCCATTGCCACGTATTGATGATTTATTTGATCAGCTTAAGGGAGCTTCAGTATTCTCGAAAATCGATCTGAGGTCAGGTAATTATTAGCTGCGAGTTAGAGATTCAGATGTACCAAAGATTGCTTTTTGGGCTAGATAAGGTCATTACGAGTTTTTAGTGATGCCGTTCGGACTCACTAATACCCCTGCTATTTTCATGGATTTGATGAATCAAGTATTCAGACTGTATCTAGATCGATTTGTGGTTGTATTCTTAGATGACATTCTGATCTATTCGCGTGATGAAACCGAGCATGCCGAACACTTGAGACTTATGTTACAAATTTTGCTTGGTAAGTAGTTGTACATGAAATTCAGCAAATGTAAATTTTGGTTGAATGAAGTTAGTTTTCTGGGGCATGTCCTTTCAGCATCGGGCATTCGAGTTGACTCGAGTAAAGTTTCGGCTATACTTGATTGGAAACCTCCGCGGAATGTTTCTAAAGTTCGTAGTTTTTTGGGACTTACCGGATACTATAGACACTTCGTGAAAAGATTTTCTATGATTGCAGCTCCGGTGACAAAGTTGTTGCAGAAAGATATTAAATTCGAGTGGTCAGAAAGGTGCCAAAAGAGTTTTGACCAGCTAAAAACTTTGTTAACGGAAGCTATAGTGCTTGTTCACCAAGAGTTGGGTAAGGAGTTCGTTGTCTTCAGTGATGTATCCTTAAATGGTTTAGGCTATGTTTTGATGCATGAGGGTAAAGTTGTAGCTTACGCCTCAAGACAGTTAAAGCCGCACGAAAAGAACTATTTGGCACATGATCTTGAATTGGCTGCTATAGTTTTCTCTTTGAAAATATGGTGCCACTATCTATTCGGTGAAAAATGTCATGTCTATTCGGATCACAAGAGTCTAAAGTATTTAATGACTCAGAAGGATCTAAATTTGAGACAGCGATGATGGTTGGAACTGTTAAAAGATTACGAGCTTGTAAATTATTATCACCCGAGGAAGGCTAATGTGGTTGCTGATGCACTTAGCCGAAAGTCATTATTTGCTCTATGTGCAATGAATGCAAATATAGCTATGACTGATGATGGTGCGATTATTGCAGAGTTAAAAGAGAGACCGTTATTTGTTCAACAGATTTGTGAAGCTCAAAAGGTTGCTAATGATTTATTAGCAAAAAGGAATCATTGTGGCTCACGTACTGATTCAGACTTTCAATTAGTTGCTGAGGAATGTTTACAATTTAGAAATCGGATATGTGTGCCTAAGAACCCTGAGTTGATTCGAATGATTTGTGATGAAGCTCATAATAGTAGATTGTCAATCCACCCGGGTAGTATGAAGATGTATAATGACTTGAGACAGCATTACTGGTGGCATGGTATGAAATGGGATATTTTAGACTATGTGTCGAAGTGTTTGACATGTCAACAAGTGAAAGCCGAGCATCAATACCATCGGGATTACTCCAATCGATTACGATACCTGAGTGGAAATGGGATCGAGTCATAATAAATTTTGTATCTGGGTTGCCGTTGACGCTAAGCAAGAAAGACTCAATCTGGGTTATTGTTGATAGATTGACGAAATCAGCCCATTTTATTCCGGTACATAAGATTTCTCACTTGATAAGTTAGCTGAGTTGTACATATCTCAGATCATACGATTGCACAGAGTACCTATTTCTATTGTTTCGGATAGAGATCCGAGGTTTACATCGCGGTTTTGGAATAAACTACAAGATGCTCTAGGTACTAAATAGCACTTCAGTACTGCTTTTCACCCTCAGTCGGATGGTCAATCCGAACGTGTTACTCAAATACTCAAGGATATGTTGAGATGTTACGTTCTTGAGTTTGAGGGTACGTGGGAACGATACTTGCCTTTGATTGAATTTGCGTACAATAACAGCTTTCAATCGAGTATCAAAATGGCACCTTACGAAGCTTTGTACAGTCGTAAATGTCGTATACCTTTATATTGGACCGAATTAAGTGAGAACAAGACACACAGGGTTGATTTAACTAAAGAGATTGAACAGAAAGTAAAAGTGATCCGAGAAAGTTTGAAAGCCGCGTCAGATTGTTAGAAGTCATATGGGGACTTGAAACATAAATATAAAGAGTTTCAGGTGGGTGACCGAGTATTTTTGAAAGTCTCGCCATGGAAAAAGATACTTAGATTTGGTCGTAAAGGAAAGCTGAGTCCGAGATTTATTGGGCCGTACAAAGTTATTGAGCATATCGGTCCGGTTGGATACAGACTTATGTTGCCATCTGAGTTGGACAAGATTCACAATGTTTTTCATGTATCGATGCTTCGACGATACAGATCTGATCCTTCTTATGTGATTAGCTCGGCATAGGTTGAGATTTAGTCTAACTTGACCTATGAGGAGGAACTAATTCGCATTTTGGCTCGTGAAGTGAAAGAGTTACGAAATAAGATAATCTTATTGGTGAAAGTACTATTGCATAAGCACGGGGTTGAGGAAGCAACCTGGGAACTCGAGGATGCAATGAAAGAACATTACCCACATTTATTCACTGGTAAGATTTTTGGGGATGAAAATCCCTTAAGGGGGAGAGTTGTAACGGCCGGTTATGACCCTAAATGAAACTGTGGTTTTGGGACCATGAATTCACATGAGAATAATATTTAGATATTATATTTGATATTTATGATATATGTTTAAGCATGTGTTAAAATATCGTGGGTTAATTTGTCCGTTTGTGTGTGCAATTTAAGAAAAAGGACTAAATCGCATAAGTGGTAAAAGTAGCTATTTATTAGATTGAGTGGTTTAATTAATTTGTCTTCTTTGGTATGAGGCCTTATATGGTAAATTAGCCATTTAGAATAGTATTGGACGGCATTATTATTGATTTGAGTATAAATATGTTTTTATATATATATATTTATATATATTATAAGTTAACATTTATATAATATATTATATGTTAATAACAAAACAACAAAAAAATAAAAGGCATGCATTATCACTCTTCTTGGCCGAATGTGAGAAAGAAAAGCACCATTTTTGAAGCTTTAAGTTTCGACATCTAGGAGGCTTAAATCGGGTAAGTCCTTTGTTCAGTTTTTGTTAATTTCTACATTTTTTAGATCGTTGCTTAGTGTTTTAGTAAGCCCATGCTTGAATTTTGGAATTTAGTGTGAATTTCGTGAGTTTCCATTGAAGGGAGATTGTTGTTTTTGTTATTTGATGAGGAAATATTAATTATATGGGTTAGATTAATAAGTTTCGTCTTTGAATTTTTGATGAAATTGAGAAATTTGGATTAAATTGTTCAAAAATAAATTTTTGAAGGGCTAAAATGCAAAATAAATTAATTGTAGGGACTTGTATGGGCATGGGTAACATTCGGCCCTAAAGGAGTGTGTGCAAATTTTAGTATTTTGTGTTTTGTGAAATAGGGACTAAATTGTGAAAATTGTAAATGTTAGGGGTAAAATGGTAATTTACATAATTATGTGTTTTGGATTAAATTGAATGAAAATATGTTTGAATGAGATTAATTTGAAATTATTTAGATCAAGAACAAAAAGAATCGGGATTGGATCGGGAAAAGGCGAAGTTAAACGAATAGCCGGGAAACCTTAATCTTTTGATTTCTGAGGTAAGTTCTTAAGGAATTGAACTATATTGAATTTCTATTTATAATGAAGTATATGTTTTAATAGAGTTAATTATGAAATATATGGTATGGCCGAATGTAATAATAGGGGATGATGGATTTAATTGAATGAAATGTGTACTTATTTGATAATGTAGCTATGTAAGATGTTGACATAAGAAATGAAATTGACCGAATGAAATGTATGTGTACAAATAGTAGGGATTGTCGAATGTAAAGATGATTTGGGAATGAAATGAGCTATAATATAAATAGGTATATATGTTTAATAAGGTGAGTAATAGGTTCGAATAAAGCATTAAGTGTGCGAATCAAGATACGGAGGACTTTGTGTGCGAAATTGGTCGTTGGGCACTATATGTGTGGAATATAATGTAATGACACTAAGTGTGCGATACATTACAAGAGATTTGCACTATGTGTGCGTTTTATCAAGTAACGGCACTAAGTGTACGATACGTTACATGAATTTTCACTAACTGTGCGGGTTTACGAATGCTCTAAAGATATCAACTAGCGAAATGTGTTAAACGTAGTGGAATAAACAGGTATGTGATTCATGAAAGTTGGGAAGGTTAGTATTAATATTGTAAGTTAACTTATGAAATTTGAGATATGGTATGTGACTATGAGTTTCCAAGTATGTTTTGAATGTAATGATGATACCAAGTTTTATATGATATCTAATAAGGAATGTATGAATGTTTGGTTTTGAGATTACCAAACATGGTTGTAACATCCCAAACCCAGCCCATACGTCATTACCGGATTTGGTATGCTACGGGTTTAATTCTTGAAAACTTTGCATCGATGGGTTTTGAAAATTTTAGTTTATTTAGTCATTATTTGAAAAAAAATAAAAGAAACTTAAACATTTATGTTGAGTGGATTTGAAAAGCCCATTATCACTCCATTTTATTATAAAGACTTTGGGCACTCATAGGTTTGTAAACATGTTAGATATTAAAGTAAAATAAAGCAAAACAAGTAACAAATAAATTGGAAACCTAAGTTATGGGGCCTTATTACAAAAATATATTCCCAAAAAAAATAATAATAATCCATAATGATAATGAAAGTCTTGATGGCCCCTCGAGTCTGCCTCGGCTCCCGTGTCCACGGTCGACTAATCATCTGTAGAGTGGGAGAAATAAAAGGGTGAGTCACCAAGACTCAGTGCGCAAAACTTGAAAACACATAAAAGCCTAGAGCCCACAAACACATTATGGGCCTTGGCCCGCATGCAATGGTAGCAAAATATGTCATGCATCATGGCCCATCCCAAAACCTAAGAGTCCATCCTCTACACACCCCCGTACCAACCGTTACACCTTGGGGATTTCTACAATCAACCCTTCATCCACTACTCACCACATCGGATGCTGTGCTCCCTGTCATATAGACCAATCGCTTACGCGAACCTCAGAAATACATTATAGTATTCAATAGCTATGCTGCCTGTCATATAGACCGATCGCTTACGCGAACCTCAGAAATACATTATAGTATTCGACAGCTATGCTGCCTGTGGCAAAGCCACGATCGCCTCACGACCTTGCTCCCCAACCATAAATACATCAATCAATTCCATCCCATGCATGCATACATACAAGAAACAAGTCATCAAGCCATCTAACAAATCTCATACTTTCACATGCTACGATTCACATAGAAAAGTTTCTATGGTTACGTACCTAGCATCTCGTGCCTACCCCTTATGGGTAATACGACTGTTCATACAGGCCTTTCTTTCTGGCTTTTAGCCGTTATCATACATATAATATATCAATGCTTATGTGTTAAGAATCTACAAACCTTATTATGGTTACGACGACACCCTCTATGTCAACACTGTCGAAGCCGATATGGCTGCTATCTGCCTAAGATGCTATTCAGAAGTCGGTCCACAACCCGACGGCCAATCTCAAATAGTGGACACTGCTCGTTTCTTAAACTTAGGGATTGGGTTTATGGACCCAACCCTCTCCTTTGCCTTGAGATCCCGAAATCAATAGGATACTAGAGATTAATGGTTTCCGGCTTTTTGAGATCTAGATGATTCGATCTACTATGATTTCTCGGAGTGCCGCCCAAAAGAAAATACGATTAACGAAAGAGTCAAACTAAAGATAGCCTATCAATCTACTAGCCATTCGGCTATAGTCTCAAAATTGGAAGACAAAAGAATTCGGTTATTTCTTTTACAGAGAAATCGACACTTCAAGAAAATCCCAGTTTATGGAGAAATTAGCACAAGAGGAAAAGAATGGAAGAAGAACGTGAATTAAGAGGTTTCGACTTTTAGTAGAGAAATCAACAGAGAGAAAAAGGAATAGACAAAGGTATTCGGTTATGGAGATGAGTAGGAAGTTGAGAGGTTTCAGCTTTTGGAAAAGAAAAGAGAATAGAGAATGTAGAGAAAGACTGAGAATTTTGGCACAAAGATTAGGGGTTCAGATGCCAGAATTTGAAGAGATACACTCCTATTTGTAGGAAATTTCGGCACTTACCTATCAAATGCCGGAATTGCCCTCTTTTGAAAATCAAAACTAATTGACAAACATGGGGAATTTCAGCACCCCTTATGCCAGATCAAAACTGATTCTTCCTCCCCTCAGAGTTGGAATTTCGGCCAACTCTGCTTATAGCAGATAACTCCCATCTCTTCTCCTTAATCGACTCATAACTAATATTAGCACAATTATCTATATTATTCAATAGATAAAGCTCCCTATTTTTAAGCCTTGCTGCTGTCCAACCTTACCCACCTATATGCCGAAATTTAGCTAATTAAAATTAAAGGAATTGGGCTTCATGCCCCTTGAGTTTAGGCCTCCTCAGTTGATGCCACCTCCTTGCTCTCTATGTGGCGCCATTTTGCCACTGGGCCACAAGCCCACTTGTGTTTAAAACATAGATAACATCTTTTAAACCCTCTAGTGTCCAAACAAAAAATTTAACCAAGGCCTCGTCCCAATCTAAGCCCCTTAAATACTCTAATTAACACATTGAATGTAATACACATCAAATGCAAAGGCCTATTAATTCAAGATGTTACAGTTCTACCCTCCTTAAATAAATTTCATCCTCGAAATTTTTAACTAACTATCAATTGTACTACCCAAGTCCCACCACTATGCTTGTGCTGCGCACTCCAATTCTAAAAATAAACACGCAATATACTACAGTAGGGCACGCACCATTATTCATATCTGGAGCGTCTTCGTCCCCTTGGCGATGTGCTGCATAGACCAAAGTTGGCTGCCTTGTGTTCCACGGCCCCAACCATAACCATCACCCCCTCTGGCTGGACCGTGACCTCTCTGTAGTTGTGGAGCCCCTCTACCAGGCTGAGCATTTCCCTATCCTCCGCGTCCTACCTCATCCTATGGTTGAGGACAATCTCTTATCTGATGGTCCAAAGACCCACATCTAAAGCACTTTTATTGCCTGCCCAACACTCACCTACATGGAATTTACCACAGGAGCACACTTTGTGTCTGACTGGCAGTAGTAGGTCTCTCATCCTATCTCGTCCCATCTGACCTAGGCCTTTTCTAATCACGCCCGGCTGCCTCGATGATCTAAAATTTCTCTTACTTCCATTCCTATCTTTATCCCTATTCAGTCTTTTCGTCTCGCTTCACCTCCTCAGCTATCTTAGCTTTCTCCACAAGCACAGTAAACTCCCTCTCTCTTTGTGGAGCTATCAACACCCGTAGCTCGTCCTTTAGGCCATCCTCAAAATGAACACATCTCTCATGTTCTGTGGCCATTATCCCTCAAGCATAACGGCTAAGGCGTAGGAATTCTGCTTCATATGCCACTACCGACCTGCTTCCCTGAACCAAGTTTAGGAATGCTCTGCGCTACGCATCCACATAGCTCGTCCCAATGTATTTACTTTGGAACATCGTCTTGAAGTAATCCTAGGTGATATGGTCAGCTACGGTACCTTCCTTAATCATAAGCCACCATTGATAAGCTTCGTCCCGAAGAAGAGACACCACTCCCTTCAGCTTCTCATCATCTGTGAAGTCGAGATCATCCATGATCCGCTCCATTGCTTCTAACCAGTACTCAGCTATACTAGGAGCTACACCCGAAATTCCCTTAAATACTTTCGCCCCATTGGCTCTCAATTGCTCTGGCACAGACTTTCAGGCTTCTATGCCCAGGCCTGCTCCAGCAACTCTCTCTAAAACCCTTAACATTGCATGAGGTATAGCATTATCTCCGGCCATCTAATCCTGAAATTCCGCCTCCACAGCTGATGGCACTGGTACCTCATTCCCTGACTCGTGTCCAGACCCTACGGGTTATGACACATCAATCTTGTATCTACCTTGGCCACGCACACCACGTCCTCTAGTGCTCATTATACCATTCGCGATTTATCTGATTAAAAATTTTATGAATTAATATTTCTTTCTTCCACTGATTACTAACGGACAGTCTTATGGGAAGTACTTTTAACAGTAGTTCTTTCGAATTCGAATTCTATCTACAAAGTTCAGTTCTAAGGTCTATATTTCCTAGTTCTAGAGTTCACATCTAATCAACATTAGACAGAGCACAACATACATGCATCAAACACACAAGTAAACATCCATGAACTTACTTTCATCACTTGGGGTATTTTTGTCATTTCACTACCTAAGGGTATTTTCGTAATTTTATCCTACAAGGGTTTTTTCATAATTTTCCAAAATATGGTATATTGGTGATTTTACAAAATAGGGGTATTTTGGTAATTTCAAAATCTGGGGGGTATTTCGGTAATTTTGCAAACTAGGGGTATTTCGGTAAATTTTTCAAACGAGGGTATTTTGGTCATTTTGCAGAATTAAAGGTGTCTTAGTAAATTTCCTCAACCTAGGGCATTTGGGATAATTTACAAAATCAGGGGTATATAAGTAATTTTATAAAAACAGGGTGATGGTCCCTTTCGGGTTTTAGTTATAAATTTTTGGTCCGTCAAGAAGCCCTCTTGGTTAGAGTGAACAACCACTACGCACTGTAGGATTCTAGAGAAGAGGAGGTGAGTCACTAGGACCGCTTAAATTCCAAGCTCTTCTGGATCCAATCCTAGACATGCGTATGCTTGTTTCACACCCTAACCCCGTGACTTGTTCACGGACACGCTTAATTAAGAAAAATTAAGTCTTATGAGATTTGAAGAATTTTTTAATCTAGGCCTAAGGTCCATTAACACTATCATACTAATCTACGTCCATAAGGCCCATCAAAACCTAACATACATATCATACCAAGGTTTAGAATACTTACTTGGGTGGATCGGGTGCTGGTAGACTCGAAGGCCATATCTTTCAAAACCTTTCTCAACTTTCATTACTTTCATAAATTCCTACTGGACCCATTTCACAGCTCGAGTTTTAAACTGGGCTCTGATACCAAAAATGTAACACCCCAAACCCGACTCATACATCATTACCAGATCTGGTATGCTACGGGTTTAATTCTTGAAAACTTTGCTTCGATGGGTTTTGAAAATTTCAATTTATTTAGTCATTATTTTTAAAAAAAAATAAAAGAAACTTAAACTTTTATGTTGAGTGGATTTGAAAAGCCCATTTATCACTCCATTTTATTATTAAGACTTTGGGCACACATAGGTTTATAAACATTTGACATATTAAAGTAAAATAAAGGAAAACAAGTAACAAATAAATTGGAAACCTAAGTTATGGGGCCTTATTACAAAAATATATTCCCAAAAAAAACTATAATAAAAATCCATAATGATAATGAAAGTCTTGATGGCCCCTCGAGTCCGCCTCGGCTCCCGTGTCCACGGTCTCATCGCTCATCTCAGAGTGGGAAAATAAAAGGTGAGTCACCAAGACTCGGTCATGCAAAAATTGAAAACACAAAAAAGCCTAGGGCCCACAAACACATTATGGGCCTTGGCCCGCATGCAATGGTAACAAAATATGTCATGCATCATGGCCCATCCCAAAACCTAAAAGTCCATCCTCTACACACCCCCGTACAAACCGTTACACCGTGGGGATTTCTACAATCAACCCTCCATCCGCTACACACCACATCAAAAGCTGTACTGCCTGTCATATAGACCGATCGCTTACACGAACCTCAGAAATACATTATAGTTTTCGATAGCTATGCTGCCTGTCATATAAACCGATCGCTTACGCAAACCTTAGAAATACATTATAGTATTTGACAGCTATGTTGCTTGTGGCAAAGCCACGATCGCCCCGCGACCCTGCTCCCCTACCATAAATCCATCAATCAATCCCATCCCATGCATGCATACATACAAGAAACAAGTCATCAAGCCATCTAACAGATCTCATACTTTCACATGCTACGATTCACATAGAAAAGTTTCTATGGTTACGTACCTGGCATCCCATGCCTACCCCTTCTGGGTAACACGACTGCTCATACAGCCTTTCTTTCCGGCTTTTATCCCTTAGCATACATATAATATATCAATGCTTATGTGTTAAGAATCTACACACCTTATTATGGTTATGATGACACCCTCTATGTCGACACTATCAGAAGTCGATACGGCTGCTATCTACCTAAGATGTGTTGAAGCGGTCCACAGATCCGTGGCCAATCTCGAATAAAGTATAATCGCTCGTTTCTTTAACTTAGGGATTGGGTTTACGGACCCAACCCTCTCCTTTGCCTTGATATCCCGAAATCGATAGGATACTAGAGATTAATGGTTTTGACTTTTTCAGATTTGGATGATTCGATCTTCTACGATTTCCCGGAGTGCCGCCCAAAAGAACATGCGATTAACGAAATAGTCAAACTAAAGATACCCTATCAATCTACTAGTCATTTAGCTATAGTCTCAAAATTGATAGAGAAAAGAATTTGGTTCTTACCTTTATAGAGAAATCGGCACTTCAAGAAAATCTCAGTTTATGGAGAAATCGACACAAGAGGAAAAGAATGGAAAAAGAAAGTGAATTAAGAGGTTTCGACTTTTAGTAGATAAATCGACAAAGAGAAAAAAGAATGGACAAAGGTATTCGGTTATGGAGATGAGAAGAAAGTTGAGAGGTTTCGGCTTTTGGAAAAGAAAAGAGAATAGAGAGTGTAAAGAAGGACTAATAATTTCGGCACAAAGAATAGGGTTCAGATGCCAGAATTTGAAGAGATACACTCCTATTTATAGGGAATTTCGGCACTTACCTATCAAATGCTAGAATTGCCCTCTTCTGAAAATCTAGACTAATTGACAAACATGGAGAATTTTGGCACCCCTTATGCCACATCAAAATCGATTATTCCTCCCCTCAGAGTTGGAATTTCAGCCAACTTTGCTTACCACAGATAACTCCCATCTTTTCTCCTTAATCTACTCCTAACTAATATCAGCACAATTATCTATATTATTCAACAGATAAATCTCCCTATTTTTAAGCCTTGTTGCCGTCCAACCTAACCCACCTATATGCCAAAATTTAGCTAATTAAAATTAAAGGAATTGGGCTTCATGCCCTTTGAGTTTCGGCCTCCTCAGTTGATGCCACCTCCTTGCTCTCTAAGTGGCACCATTTTGCCACTGGGCCACAAGCCCACTTGTGTTTAAAACCCAGATAACATCTTTTAAACCCTCTAGTGTCCAAACATAAAATTTAACCAAGGCCTCGGCCCAATCTGAGCCCCTTAAATACTCTAATTAACACATTGAAAGTCATACACATCAAATGCAAAGGCCCATTAATTCAGGATGTTACAATGGTAGTTATTGAATGGTAAGTTGATAGATATATACATATAAACCTACGGCTATAAGGTTGTTGATAATCATGTTAGTTTGATTTAACTTGTGAAATGTTTAAATCCATTCTTTACCATTGCTTATAACTTACTAAGCTAAGTTAGCTTACCGTTTGTGTTCATTTGACTATTTTATATGTTTTGAAGACTAGCTCGTGCTCGGGGATCTTCGTCAACGTCAATCGCATTATCACCTAACTTGGTATTCTATAAGTTGTATCTCTTTTAAACTTATAGCATGTATAGACTATGTCTCTTGAGTTGTGTTCGAATGATATGTATATATATATATATGCCATGCGAAATGGCTATGTTTCTAAGTATGAGTATGATTTGGTAATGTTGGTCATGGTATTAATGTTGTGGATATTCGGCCTTGCTATAAGTTTGATTTGAAGGTTCATTTCATGGTATATATGTATGTGAGTGATGTACTTGTTTAATTAGTCTTTTATTTAGTTTAAAAATTAAAGAACAATGATCATGGTACCTTGCGAAAATGGCATGACCCTTGGTTTAAACATGATTTATATGTTGTTAATTAAATGTTTGAGAGTTTGGTTTGATAATTTGGATATGGTATATGTACTTTCGGCCTTGATTTATATTTATATGAAGTTATGGTTATACTATAATTTGAATGAGAAATTGGTTTCGGTTGTTTATATGTTAAGTAAAATTATATATACAAATGTTTATATATGCGCATATGTCGAAATGCCTAATGAAATGAATTAGTCGAGCAAAGACAAATTGAAATGCTATTATACATGATAGTATACTAATGACCGAGGTGTCCTTTAAGTTTATTGATCATAACTATAAATGATGATTCGCATGATCGAATAATAATATGGTTATTTATGAATGATTTTATAATCGAAATAGGTATGTTTGTCCTTAATAAATATGATATGTAAGTCTGCTCATATTAACTAAATTTAATGTCGCATATGGTTTTGACTATTAAACTCATGATTTATATATATATGTTTTATAAGGTATTTGGTGTGCCCTTGAGATATGTGCATTGGTTTGAAAATATGATATATATTTGAAATGAAATTAGATTGAACTCTGAAGTATGATTCATATGTTTAGTTAGCAAAAGTTTATTATATAAATAATTGTGAATAAGATCTATGTGATTATGTGATTATATGAAAGTGTATTCTTCTGGTAATACCTATTCAGCGTTGGATACGGGTCAGGGGTTTTACACAAAGCCCATCCAGAGTTAATCTGGGCCTAAGCCCTGTTCAGTAACGGTCTTGGCCGAAGCCCTATTCAGTAACAGTCTGGGCCGAAGCCCTATGATATGCAAAACCAGTATGTACCCAACCCAGTCCAACCAGCACGCCACCCGTACCAACAAACACACTTGTGGAGACCGAGTCAACCCAACCGACCAGCACACCAATAACGCAGACTAGCTGCTAATAACAGCATATGAGGCTGAGCCACTAAATCGGTATAACATGGAAAAAGCCACTAAATCAGTATAACATGGCAAAGCCATCACTACAATACTTCCTCCAAATCCATAACCCAGCCCATGCAGTATGACATGTCATAATTAAATCATGTAAGCAGTGCATCACCATCAACATCAATCATACAATTACCACTCATACATCAATGATCCTACCACTAAGGGCAAAATGGTCATTTGAGGGTAAAACGGTAACTTCTCCCCTTGGGGGTATTTTGATAATTTTACCCACCATGGGTATTTCAGTAATTTACCCATCAAGGGTAATTCGATAAATTACCCCACCAAGGTAATTCTGTAATTTACCCATCTACGGCCTTTTCGGAGGCCAACTATCGCCTCGAGCGACACAGGTTCCATTTCTGGTCAAAACAGTGCAATTGGGCCTAAAGCCCAATTTAGGCCTAAAGCCCAATTTAGGCCCAAGCGAGTCCACACGCTCGTAAGGCCCATTTAGCCCATATTTGGTCACGGTTCTACGGACTTCGTAGCTGCATCTACCATTTGACACTTACCATGGATTTCGCCCCTACAGGCCTATCAACCCATTGGGCCCACTTAGCCCACTTCGGCTAAACAAGGCCCATTACAGCCTCAGTCCCACAAGAGAGTTCGTGGCACTCCCAAAGGTCGATCGCCAATGTTCGTGGCTCGATTTATCCCTACGAGTGTTCACACACTCGAGTGATCTCAGATGCCGATATTTTAGCTTTCAGTATTTCAACTTTTAGCCGATTTACAGAACATCGCATTAACAGAATAACAGAGGTATGAGATTACACACCTGCTTTGGTTTGCTTCTTGAGACTACTCCCTAAGGTACCTATGATTACAACGATCATTAGTTAGTCTCAACGCCTCAAGATTCATAATATTGAAGTACCCTAATCATCCAACATCACTTACCACGAGACGCGATCCCGTACAGAGTAACAGTAATTGGCCTTGTTCCTTGGCTAATGAAAACGGGTCCTTAGAAATATTTGATGTACAAAAGAGGGTTAGCATTCATCCAAATTCGCCCCCATAGAGAAAAGAGGGAGACCGAAGTCTACTCTTGATGTTGCAAGAATACAGATTAGCAACGAATTAAGAGATCATTTGGATCACAGTACCCTTACCAACACCAAAGAACGATGACAATCGTCAGTTGTTCGACAACAGGATCTGACCCCAACCACCAAGAACAAAAAGATTCAGGATGAAAAAGTATGTAGATTCAGACTTATAAGATTCGGCCAAAGGAAAAAGGACCAAGGTTTTAAGAAGAAAATGATATATGGCTAAAGGAGAAATCAAAAGGAGGTAGTGTAGCTATCAGGCATAGAGGCAAAGAAAGGAACCCGAATGAAGTGTGAAGAGATATGGGGAGAAGAGTAAGGTTCAGCCAACAAGAGAAAGCTAACATGAGTGA
Organism: Gossypium rotundifolium; assembly: GCA_025506655.1. NCBI lineage: Eukaryota > Viridiplantae > Streptophyta > Magnoliopsida > Malvales > Malvaceae > Gossypium > Gossypium rotundifolium. The sequence goes on along the minus strand of CP106723.1, from coordinate 57,311,293 downwards.
CAAAAGTTTATAATAGGCTATTAGCAAAATGAAAAGAAAGAAATAAGAAAAAGAGTATGAAAGGTAAAGAAAAAAGCATAAAAAGTTTTAGAGAAGTAAACCCGAGGAAACAAAAAGAGAGCACCCAAAACACAAAGGGGTTTCGATTTCTACTAGCACTCAAGGCTGCCGAAAATGCTACTCATAATCCCTCTCCAATCGAAATTCCCACTTAGACACACTTTCACTTTTGTCCAACACTTCCACACACATCACTTTCTTGATTGTCTCCATTTCTTTCTCCTACTATTGCTCCTCTCCATCCGTTTGAATTATTTGACCAAGTCTCCAACTCTCCTTAAAGAGTTTGATCCGAACTCTGCTTCCTCCACTCTCCAGTCACAAAATAAAAGCCTTCAATTTGATACCTGTGGGATACAAACCCCACTCTCCATGCCTTCTCAATGACGCCAATGCCATTGAGCTACAAGCTCATCTTGTGTTTCTAAACACACACAAATATATATAAGCCCTACAATTGTCAACTCTCTTCACTTTAGGGTCAAAAACCAAAATTTTTCCAAGGCTCAAACTTGAAATCAGGCCTTCCTAAAACCCTCAAATACCCTCAATTAACCAATTGAGCAAGCACAACATACAATTAAGCAAAAATTACAACCCTTAACTTTTGGGGCATTACAACTCTACCCTCTTAAAGAAATTTTGGCCTCAAAATTTACCTGACTAGAAAAGATGAGGGTATTGTTGTTGCATCACCTCCTCAGGCTCCTACTTGGCTTCATCTAAACTATGATTACGGCACAGCACATTGACTAATGGAATAGATTTCCTCCTCAGCACCTTAACACCATGATCTAGTATCTACATCGGTTCTTCCTCAAAAGTTAGATCAAGTCTTACCTCGATCTTGTCTACCGGCACTATATGTGAGGGGTCAGAATGGTATCGCCTTAGCATAGAGACGTGAAACATGTTATGAATACAATTCAACTCAAGAGGCAGCTCAAGCTGATAGGCAACCGGTCCTACACGCTTTAGTACCTGGTAAGGTCCAATGAATCTGGGGCTCAGCTTGCCCTTTCGCCTAAATCTCAAAATCTTCTTCCAAGGTGAGACCTTCAAGAAGACATAATCCCCCACAGAGTACTCTATCTCTTTACGCTTTAAGTCAGCATGCGACTTTTATCTATCTGATGCTTCTTTTAACCGATCATGAATCAACCTTACCTTTTCCTCGGTTTAGATGCTAATTCTGGTCCAAACATTCGCCGTTCACCTAATTTTGTCCAACAAGTAGGGGTATGACACCTACGACCATATAACACCTAGTATGGTGCCATCTAAATACTAGATTGGTAGCTTTTGTTATAAGCAAATTCCACTAATGGTAGATAGTCTTCCCAACTACCCTTGAAATCAATCACACAACTTCTTAGCATGTCTTTCAAAATTTGTATTACCCTTTCTGACTAATCATCAGTTTGAGGATGAAATGCCGTGCTGAAATCCAATATTGTACCCAAAGCTTCGTGTAACACTCTCCAAAATCGTGTTGTGAATCTAGGGTCCCTGATAAATCGTAAAAGTAACATATTTTAACCCCATATTTAGTATGCTTTTGGATGATTTAGCCCTTGATTTATGTAAAAAGGCGCTCTTAATCCTTTCTTTTCATGTTTATACTCAGGAAAACACCCGAGGATGAAAAGAATGAGAAATGGGCTTAAAATGGACCAAATTGGGCCAACCAAAAAGACAACACGGCCGTGCCTTGCCATCTATATAGAACACAGCCTGTCCCATATTTACGCAGCCACTGCTCGTCGACAAAAAGCCCAACACAACCCAGACACGATTTGCATGGTCGTCCCCCAATCGACAGACCCGAAGCACGGCCTGAACCCTAACTTGCAGTCGTGCCTCAATCAATAGAATCAACACACGGCCTGAAGTAGACTTACACGGGCGTGTGCCATGGCCGTGGCCCTACTACGGGAATGAGCAATTTCACTCGGATTTGGATACTTGAGGCAAAGAAACACATTCCTAAGTCTACTTAAACATCTTAGAAGGAATTCTACTTGAATTAAGATACTTAGGAGCCAAGTAAAGCATCTCAAAGCCTATATAAACACCCAAGGTAGCAACTAAAAAGGGGAGTTCGACAGAAGCCAAAATAGGGGGCAGAGGCTTTTGCCGAAGCTTTCATCTTTTAGGGAGTCACTTGAAGATAGCCAGTTGATCCATCTCAAGAAGCTGAAACTCTATTTAAGACGGAGGATCTCTCTTCAATTCCTTCAGGGAGTTTTAGGGATTTCCTATATTTTGTTTTATCTTTTCTCTTGAGATGTTTTCTTACTTTGTTATGAACTAAACCCCTCAAATACTTGAAGGGGATGAAACCTATGACGGATTTTGTTATTTGATTTCTAAATTATATGATAAGTACTTAGTTTATTCTTAATTATGTTGCTTAATTTAACCTAATGTTGTAACACCCCAAACCCGGCCCATACGTCATTACCGGATCTGGTATGCTACGGGTTTAATTCTTGAAAACTTTACTCGATGGGTTTAGAAAATTTCAGTTTATTTAGTCATTATTTGAAAAAAAATAAAAGAAACTTAAACTTTTATGTTGAGTGGATTTGAAAAGCCCATTTATCACTCCATTTTATTATTATAACTTTGGGCACACATAGGTTTATAAACATGTGACATATTAAAGTAAAATAAAGTAAAACAAGTAACAAATAAATTGGAAACCTAAGTTATAAGGCCTTATTACAAAAATATATTTCCAAAAAAAAGCAATAATAATAATCCATAATGATAATGAAAGTCTTGATGGCCCCTCGAGTCCACCTCGGCTCTCGTGTCCATAGTCTACTGCTCATCTGTAGAGTGGGAAAAATAAAAGGGTGAGTCACCAAGACTCAGTGTGCAAAACTTGAAAACACATAAAAGCCTAGGGCCCACAAACACATTATGGGCCTTGGCCCTCTTGCAATGGTAACAAAATATGTCATGCATCATGGCCCATCCCAAAACCTAACATTCCATCCTCTACACACCCCCGTACCAACCGTTACACCGTGAGGATTTCTACAGTCAACCCTTCATCCGCTACACACCACATCGACAGCTGTGCTACTTGTCATATAGACCAATCACTTATGCGAACCTCAGAAATACATTATAGTATTTGACAACTATGCTGCCTGTCATATAGACCAATCGCTTACGCGAACCTCAAAAATACATTATAGTATTCGACAGCTACGCTGCCTGTGGCAAAGCCACGATCGCCTCGCGACCCTGCTCCCCTACCATAAATCCATCAATCAATCTCATCCCATGCTTGCATACATACAAGAAACAAGTCATCAAGCCATCTAACAGATCTCATACTTTCACATGCTACGATTCACATAGAAAAGTTTCTATGGTTATGTACCTAGTATCCCATGCCTACCCCTTCTGGGTAATACGACTATTTATACAACCTTTCTTTCCAATTTTTAGCCCTTAGCATACATATAATATATCAATGCTTATGTGTTAAGAATCTACACACCTTATTAGGGTTACGACGATGCCCTCTATGTCGGCACTGTTAAAAATTGATACGACCACGATCTGCCTAAGATACTATTCAAAAGTCGGTCCACAACCCGGTGGCCAATCTCAAACAGCTGACACTGCTCGTTTCTTAAACTTAGGGATTAGGTTTACGGACCCAACCCTCTCTTTTGCCTGATCCATATTTGATTCCATCCAAAAAGTCCTTGTCAGAACTACTATAGCGAAATAAGGTTAAGCCATATCATATGAGTTAATATCTCAATTATGATAGTGAATCTTAATAGGAATCTAAAGAAATCCCTTACCTTGAGATCCCAAAATCGATAGGATACTAGAGATTAATGGTTTTTGGCCTTTTGAGATCAGGATGATTCGATCTACTATGATTTCCCGGAGTGCCGCCTAAAAGAACATGCGATTAACGAAAGAGCCAAACTAAAGATAGCCTATCAATCTACTAGCCATTCGGCTATAGTCTCAAAACCGAAAGGGAAAATAATTTGGTTCTTACCTTTACAGAGAAATCAAAACTTCAAGAAAATCTCGGTTTATGGAGAAATCGGCACAAGAGGAAAAGAATGGAAAAAGAAAGTGAATTAAGAGGTTTCTATTTTTAGTAGAGAAATCGATAGAGAAAAAAGGAATAGACAAAGGTATTCAGTTATGGAGATGAGAAAAAAGTTGAGAGGTTTCGGCTTTTGGAAAAGAAAAGAGAATAGAGAGTGTAGAGAAGGACTGAGAATTTCGGCACAAAGAATAGGGTTCAGATGCTAGAATTTGAAGAGATACACTCCTATTTATAGGGAATTTCGGTGCTTACCTATCAAATGCTGGAATTGCCCTCTTTTGAAAACCGAGACTAATTGACAAACATGGGGAATTTTGGCACCACTTATGCCACATCAAAACCTATTCTTCCTCCCTTCAGAGTTGGAATTTTACCAACTCTACTTACAAAGCAGATAACTCCCATCTCTTTAATCTACTCATAACTAATATCAAGACAATTATCTATATTATTCAACTGATAAATCTCCCTATTTTTAAGCCTTGTTGCTGTCCAACCTTACCCACCTATATGACAAAATTTAGCTGATTAAAATTAAAGGAATTGGGCTTCATGCCCCTTGAGTTTGGGCCTCCTCAGTTGACGTCACCTCCTTGCTCTCTAAGTGGCGCCATTTTGCCACTAGTCCACAAGCCCACTTGTGTTTAAAACACAGATAACATCTTTTAAACCCTCTAGTGTCCAAATAGAAAATTTAATCAAGGCCTTGGCCCAATCTGAGCCCCTTAAATACTCTAATTAACACATTGAACATAATACACATCAAATGCAAAGGCCCATTAATTCAGGATGTACAGCTCTACCCTCCTTAAAGAAATTTTGTCCTCGAAATTTTCAACTAACTATCAATTGTACTACCCAAGTCTCACCACTGCTTTCGCTGCACACTCCAATTGTAAAAATAAACACTCAATATACTACAATAGGGTACGCACCATTATTCGCATATGGAGCGTCTTCGTTCCCTTGGCAATGTGCTGCATAGACCAAAGCTGGCTGCCTAGCATCGGTGTTCCCTGCACCTCTACCTTGTGTTCCACAACCCCGACCATATCCGTCACCCCCTCTGGCTGGACCGCGACCTCTCTGTGGTTGTGGATCTCCTCTACCAAGCTGAGCATTTCCCTGTCCTGCTGGTCCTACCTCATCCCGTGGTTGAGGATAGTCTCTTATCTGATGGTCCAAAGACCCACACCTAAAGCACTTTCCACTACCTACCCAACACTCACCTACATGGAATTTACCACATCGAGCACACTTCTATGTCTGACTGGCAGCAGCAGGTCTCTCATCCCGTCTCGGCCTATCTAACCTAGGTCTTTTCTGATCATGCCCGGCTACGCCTCGATGATCCAAAATTTTCTTACTTCCATTCTTATCTTTATCCTCTTTCGGTTTTTCGTCTCGCTTCACCTCCTCAGCTATCTTAGCTTTCTCCACAAGCACAACAAACTCCCTCTCTCGTTGTGAAGCTATCAACACCCGTAGATCGTCCTTCGTGCCATCCTCAAATGAACACATCTCTCATGCTCGTGGCCATTATCCTCGAGCATAATGGCTAAGGCATAGGAATTACTTCATGCGCCGCTATCGACCTACTTCCACGAACCAAGTTCAGAATGCTCATACAAGATCCACATAGCTCGTCCCAATGTACTTACTTTGGAACGCCGTCTTGAAGTAATCCCAGGTGATATGGTCAGCTACGGGACATTGCTTAACCGTAAGCCACCATTGATAAGCTTTGTCCCGAAGAAGAAACACCACTCCCTTCAGCTTCTCTTCATTCGTGAAGCCGAGATCATCCATGATCCGCTCTATTGCTTCTAACTAGTACTCAGTTGTACTAGAAGCTACACCCAAAATTCCCTTAAACACTTCCGCCCCATTGGCTCTCAGTCACTCTGGCACAGACTTCCGGGCTTCTGTGCCCATGCCTACTCCAGCAACTCTCACTAAAACCCTTAACATTGCCTGAGATACAGCATCATCTCCGACCGTCTGATCTTGAAATTCCTCCTCCACAGCTGGTGGCACTAGTACCTCATTCCCTGACTCGTGTCCAGACCCTACGGGTTACGACACGACAATCTCGCCTCTACCCTACCACGCACACCATGTCCTCTAGTGCTTATCCTACCGTTCGCGATTTATCTGATTAAAAATTTTATGAATTAATAATTCTTTCTTCGACTAATTACTAACGGATAGTCTTATGGGAAGTAGTTTTAACAGTATTTATTTCGAATTCAAATTCTATCTACAAAGTTCAGTTCTCAGGTCTATATTTCCTAGTTCTAGAGTTCACATCCAATCAACATCAGACAGAGCACCACATACATGCATCAAACACACAAGTAAACATCCATGAACTTCCTTTCATTACCTAGGGGTATTTTCGTAATTTTAACCTACAGGGGTATTTTGGTAATTTTCCAAAATATGGTATATTGGTGATTTTACAAAATAGGGGTATTTTGGTAATTTTGAAATATGGGGGTATTTCGATAATTTTGCAAACCAGGGGTACTTCGGTAAATTTTTCAAACGAGGGTATTTTGGTCATTTTACAGAATCAAAGGTATCTCAGTAAATTTCCTCAACCTAGGGCATTTGGGATAATTTATAAAATCAAGGGTATATAAGCAATTTTATAAAAACAGGGTGATGGTTCCTTTTGGGTTTTAGTTATAAATTTTTGGCCCGTCAGCAAGCCCTCTCAGTTAGAGTGAACAACCACTACGCACCAGGTAGGATTCCAGGGAAGAGGAGGTGAGTCACTAGGACCGCTTAAATACCAAGCTCTTCCTAGATCCAATCCTAGACATACGTATGCCTGTTTCCAACCCTGTGACTTGTTCACAGACCTGCTTAATTAAGAAAAATTAAGTCTTATGAGATTTGAAGAATTGTTTAATTTAGGCCTAATGTCCATTAACACTATCATACTAATCTACATCCATAAGGCCCATCAAAACCCAACATACATATCATACCAAAGATTAGAATACTTACTTGGGTGGATTGGGTGCCGGTAGACTCGAAGGCCATATCTTCCAAAACCTTTCTCAACTTTCATTACTTTCATAAATTCCTGCTGGACCCATTTCACAACCCGAGTTTTAAACTGGGCTCTAATACCAAAAATGTAACACCCCAAACCTGACCCATACGTCATTACCAGATCTGGTATGCTGCGGGTTTAATTCATGAAAACTTTGCTTCGATGGGTTTAGAAAATTTTAGTTTATTTAGTTATTATTTGAGAAAAAAAAAGAAACTTAAACTTTTATGTTGAGTGGATTTGAAAATCCCATTTATCACTCCATTTTATTATTAAGACTTTGGGCACACATAGGTTTATAAACATGTGACATATTAAAGAAAAATAAAGTAAAACAAGTAACAAGTAACAAATAAACTTGAAACCTAAGTTATGGGGCCTTATTACAAAAATATATTTCCAAAAAAAATAATAATAATCTATAATGATAATGAAAGTCTTGATGGCCCCTCGAGTCCGCCTCGACTCCCGTGTCCACGGTCTACTGCTCATCTGTAAAGTAGGAAAAATAAAAGGGTGAGTCACCAAGACCCAGTGCGCAAAAATTGAAAACACAAAAAAACCTAGGGCCCACAAACACATTATGGTCTCACATGCAATGGTCACAAAATATGTCATGCATCATGGCGCATCCCAAAACCTAAGAGTCCATCCTCTACACACCCCGCATCAACCGTTACACCGTGAGGATTTCTACAATCAACCCTCCATCTGCTACACACCACATCCAGAGTCTCCATGTCGCCACGGAACCTCGTAAATACATTATAGTATTCGACCGTCATATAGAACCGATCGCTACGCGAACCTCAAAATACATTATAGTATTCGACAACTATGTTGCTCGTGGTAAAGCCACGATCGCCTCGCGACCTGCTCCCCTACCATAAATCCATCAATCAATCTAATCCCATGCATGCATACATACAAGAAACAAGTCATCAAGCCATCTAACTGATATCATACTTTCACATGCTATGATTCACATAGAAAAGTTTCTATGGTTACATACCTGGCATCCCATGCCTACCCCTTCAGGTAATATCTGCTCATACATCTGACCTTTCTTTCCGGCTTTTAACCCTTAGCATACATATAACATATCAGTGCTTATGTGTTAAGAATCTACACACCTTATTATGGTTACGATGGCACCCTCTATATCGACACTGTTAGAAGTCGATACTACCATATATCGCTTAAGATCTTCGTTGTTTCGGTCCACAACATGGCGACCAATCTCGAACAGTAGACACTGCTCGTTTCTTAAACTTAGGGATTGGGTTTACGGACCCAACCCTCTCTTTTGCCTGATCCATATTTGATTCCATCCAAAAAGTCTTTGTCAGAACTACTATAGCGAAATAGGGTTAAACCATATCATATTAGTTAATATCTCAATTATGATAGTGAATCTTAATAGTAATCTAAAGAAATCCCTTACCTTGAGATCCCAAAATTGATAGGATACTAGAGATTATTGGTTTTGACTTTTTGAGATCTGGATGATTTGATCTACTACGATTTTCTAGAGTGCCACCCAAAAGAACTTGCTATTAACGAAAGAGTCAAACTAAAGATAGCCTATCAATCTACTAGCCATTTGGCTATAGTCTCAAAATCGAAATAGAAAAGAATTTGGTTCTTACCTTTACAGAGAAATCAGCACTTCAAGAAAATCTTGGTTTATGGAGAAATCGGCACAAGTGGAAAAGAAAGGAAAAAGAAAGTGAATTAAGAGGTTTCGAATTTTAGTAGAGAAATCGACAGAGAGAAAAATGGAATAGACAAATGTATTCGGTTATGGAGATGAGAAGAAAGTTGAGAGGTTTCAGCTTTTCAAAAAGAAAAGAGAATAGAGAGTGTAGAGAAGGACTAAGAATTTCGACACAAAGAATAGGGTTCAGATGCCAGAATTTGAAGAGATACACTCCTATTTATAGGGAATTTCGGCACTTACCTATCAAATGCCAGAATTGCCCTCTTTTGAAAATCGAGACTAATTGACAAACATGGGGAATTTTGGCACCCTTATGCCACATCAAACCGATTCTTCCGCCCCTCGAGTTGGAATTTTGGCCAACTCGCTTCAACAGATAACTCCCATCTTTTCTCCTTAATCTACTCATAACTAATATCAGCACAATTATCTATATTATTCAACAGATAAATCTCCCTATTTTTAAGCCTTGTTTTCGTCCAACCTTACCCACCTATATGCCAAAATTTAGCTAATTAAAATTAAAGTAATTGGGCTTCATGCCCCTTGAGTGTGGGCCTCCTCAGTTGACGCCACCTCCTTGCTTTCTAAATGGTGCCATTTTGCCACTGGGCCTCAAGCCCACTTGCGTTTAAAACACAGATAACATCTTTTAAACCCTCTAGTGTCCAAATAGAAAATTTAAAGAAGGCCTCGGCCCAATCTGAGCCCCTTAAAAACTCTAATTAACACATTGAACGTAATACACATCAAATGCAAAGGCCCATTAATCCAGGATATTACATATGTGCTTAGGTGGAGGAGGAATAGACCCTGCCTAAGAGTAGAACTGACATAATTTAGCAGAGTTAATCAGGCGCCTAGAGATAGGGTTATGAGATTTTGCTAGATTAGGGTGAAACGTAATATGTGAGTCCATTGATCGGTTTACTACTTCCTTAGGGGTTATTATAAGAGAACGAGAGTTTCACTAATTAACATAAGGTTAGACATTATTCACTTCGAGAGAGGGTTTAATATAGGTTTGGAGTCTCATGGATCAAGCTAAGTAAAGAAATCATATGGTTTGGGGAATAAATAATAAGTGAAGTCATAGGTGGATTCTTCCTGAGGGTATCATCTTCATCAACTGAGTTTTCCTAAAGTCTTTCTCCAATTCATTCTTTTGTCTTTGCATCTAGTTTAGTTTTTCATTAGTTTCATAAACCAATCACTCCATATTTCAAGCTAAATAATAGAAAGAAAGTGAGTAGTAGTACTTTTAGGTTTCCTTGGGTTCGATAAGATACTCTTGCCTAAACTATACTACTGTTCGATAGGTGCACTTGCCTCTATCGTTGTCATAGTTAGTCTACAGGTTCAATCATTCTTTTTATAAATATTAAAACTCGACTGTTTGACACGATCAAGTTTTTGGCACCGTTGCCAAGGACCACTAAAATATTAAGAAAGCTCTATTTCTATTACTTTAGCCATAATTTTATTATTTAGCAATTTACTTTTATTTTTGTTTAGGTTAAATTTTTATTTATACTGAATTTATTTCATCTCCTAGCAGGTACCTCTAGTTTATGACTAGAAGGAACCCGAGAGGACCTTTAGCATACGAAAGTGACATTAAAGCTACTGCTTGCAAAAATCGTAGAGAAATTAGATGAGATCTAGACTACCAAAGAGAAGAACAACAAGACAGATCCAATCCTACTGAAGGGATGGAAGAAAACAATCCACCGCCAAATGTGCAAGAACAGAATGCTCCACGTACTATGTATGATTATGCTAAACCTAAATTGGCAGGAGCAGAATCTAGGATTGTTAGGCCTGCTATAGCTGCTAATAATTTTGAAATAAAGCCTAACACAACATAAATGATTCAATTTGATGGTTTGCAGGATGAAGATCCAAATACTCAAATAGCTAATTTCTTAGAGTTCTGTGGTACCTTCAAAATAAATGGCGTTTCTGACGATGCCATACATCTTCGGTTATTTCCTTTTTCATTAAGGAATAAAGCAAAGTAGTGGTTGAACTCATTACCACGAAGGTCAATCACCACATAGGATCAAATGACCGAAAAATTTCTTCTAAAATATTTTCCACCAGCCAAAACGGCCAAATTTAGGAATGACATATCTTCTTTTATGCAGAATGACGTAGAAACATTATATGATACATGGGAAAGATACAAGGATCTCCTAAGGAGATGCCCACACCACGGATTACCTTTGTGGCTTCAAGTCCAAACTTTTTACAATGGTGTGAAATCTCCAACTAGGCAAATGATTGATTCATCAGCCGGTGGAACTTTGAATAACAAAACTCCTGAAGCAGCTTACAATTTTATTGAAGAGATGTCCTTGAACACCTATCAATGGCAAATTACAAGAGCCAAACCGAAAAAATCAGCTAGAGTTTTTAACATAGACGCAGTGACAATGCTGTCAACACAGGTGGAGATGATGAATAAAAAGCTTGATAACTTATTTTCTTCACAGGTACACCCAGTCATGCAATGTGAAATGAGTGGGAATTTGGCGAATTTTGAGTGCCCACCCTACCAACCGGGCGCAGACAATGAGTAGACAAACTATATAGGTAACAATTTTAGATATAATAATAATCATTATAGTAACACTTATAATGCAGGTTGGAGGAACCACACAAATTTTTCATGGGGAGGACAAAGAAATCAGGGAAATCAAAGAAAGCAACCTCCTTCAAATTACCAAAATCAGCCCTATCCACAGGAAAAGAAATCAAACCTTAAAGAGATGCTGACAAAATTCATGGCGGCTATAGATTCTCATCTCCAAATGACAGAAGCAACACTTGATGAATAGCAAATCTCACTCAAGGGGATCAAGACTCAGGTGGGAGAGCTCATTACGTCAATTGGAGTACTTACTGAAATAGTATGTGAAATATGGACATAAATTTTATCCAAAGACACAGAGCAAGTAAGGGCAGTCACACTAAGGAGTGGCAAAGAGCTAGCTGAACTACAAAGAAAGACACCACATAAGGTTACTAAGAAAAAAGTGTAGAATTTGAGAACGATAATTCATTGCCTAATGAAAATAGAACACAAATTCCATATCCAGCAAAATTAAAGAAAGAAAAATTGGATGCTCAATACGGTAAGTTCCTTGAACTCTTTAAACAAATACATATTAACTTACCTTTTGTTGAAGCTATTTCCCAAATGCCAAAGTATGCAAAATTCTTAAAGGAACTTCTCACAAACAAAAGGAAGCTTGAGGAAGTATCAATGGTGGAGCTTAATGAAGAGTGTTCAGCCCTTCTCTAAAATAAACTACCACGGAAGTTAAAAGATCCAGGGAGTTTCACTATTCCTTGCTTAATTGGTAGTTTAAACATCACGAGAGCATTAGCAAACCTAGGCACTAGTATCAACTTAATGCCTTACCGATTGTTTACACGACTAGATCTTGGGGAAACAAAACCCACTAGGATGAGTATTCAATTAGCTGATAGATCTAATAAATATCCTAGAGGAGTTATTGAAGATGTCTTGGTAAAAATTGATAATTTTATTTTCCCTGTTGATTTCGTTGTGTTAGACATGGATGAGGGCATCAATGTTCCTTTAATCTTAGGGCATCCTTTTTAGCCATTGCTAGAGCTATTATTGATGTTGATGATGGCAAACTAGCACTAAGGATAGGTGATGAAGAAATTATTTTCCAAATTTATGATGCCATGCGATATTCTAAAGAGCAAGATAATTCCTATTATTTTGTTGACACTACTGATCATATTACTAAAAATTCATTATAGGAAATCCTGCAGGGTGACACGATGGAATTGTATCCGCCTCAAGGAGAGGGAAAAAAAGATGAAGGCAATAAGACATGTTTGTATACATTAGAATTTAGACAAATGAAAGAAGAAAACATTGAAGAAGATGACATATAAAATAGAAACCCTCCATCAATGAACCGCCAAAATTAGAATTAAAACAGTTATGATAACATTTAGAATACGCATTCCTTGGGTACAATTCTACACTACCAGTAATCATCTCTTCAGAACTAGAACAAAAGGAAAAGAAGGAGCTGATAAAGGTATTAAGAGAACATAAGAAAGCCATAGCTTGGAACATTTCCGATATCAAGGGAATAAGCCCCGCGTTCTGCACCCACAAAATTTTAATGGAAGAAGAATATAAACCGTGTGTGCAACCTCAGAGACGATTAAACCCCAACATGAAAGAAGTGGTCAAAATCGAGGTAATTAAACTTCTAGATGCAGTAATAATTTATCCTATTTCTGACAGCGCTTGGGTAAGTCCTGTGCAAGTAGTTCCGAAGAAAGGAGGAATGACGGTAGTACCCAATGAAAAGAATGAGTTAATTCCCACAAGAATAGTTACAGGCTGGAGAGTCTACATAGACTATAGAAAGTTGAATGATGCCACCAGAAAAGATCACTTTCCTCTACCCTTCATAGATCAAATGTTAGAAAACTATCCGGGCATATGTACTACTACTTCCTGGATGGACTCTCCGGCTACTTCCAAATCCTCATAGCTCCTGAAGACCAAGAGAAGACGACATTTACATGCCCATATGATATGTTTCCTTATAGTAGAATGCCTTTTGGATTAATGCTCCTGCCACTTTTTAGCATTGCATGTTGGCAATTTTGGACGAATTCGTAGAGCACACCATGAAGGTATTCATGGATGATTTCTTGGTATTCGGTAATTCTTTCCAGCTTTACCTTAAAATTTTAAAACGAATTCTAATTAGATGTGAAGAAACAAACCTTGTTTTGAATGGGGAAAAATGCCACTTTATGGTTATAGAAGGGATTGTTTTAGGACATAAGATTTCTAGAAAATAGATTGAGGTAAATAAAGCAAAAGTTGAAACCATAGAAAAATTACCTCTCCCTAGTTCAGTGAAGGCTATTAGAAGCTTTTTAGGACATACAGGTTTTAATAGAAGATTCATTAAAGACTTTTCTAAAATAGCTAAGCCTTTGACAAAATTACTAGAAAAAGATGCTCCTTTTGATTTCAATCAAGAATGTTTAAATGCATTTAATGTTCTTAAAGATAAACTAATAAATGCACCGATTATAATCGCACCTGATTAAAATTTGCCCTTTGAACTAATGTGTGATGCAAGTGACTTTGCAGTAGGCGTAGTTTTGGGACAATGAAGAGACAAGCATTTTCTACCAATTTACTACGCTAGCAGAACATTAACACCCGCGCAAGAAAATTACACCATGACTGAAAAAGAACTGCTAGCTGTAGTTTTTGCTTTTGACAATATCTAATCTTATCTAAAGTTGTCGTTTACACTAACCATTCATCTCTTCGTTATCTTTTAACCAAACCTGATGCAAAACCTAGACTTATACGATGGATTTTACTCTAAAAGGAATTTGACTTGGAAATACAGGATAAAAAGGGAGCCAAGAATCTTGCGGCAGATCACCTTTCAAGACTCAAAAATCCACACACCAAAAAGCTTGATGGACATGAAATAAATTATTCGTTTCCTGAAGAATAGCTCTTTTCTATAACACATTCTGAAGTACCCTGGTTCGCAAATATTGTGAATTATTTAGCGGCTAACATCTTACCAAGAAAATTCAAACATCATCAAAAGAAGCGATTCCTTGCTGATGTGAAAATTTATTTTTGGGAAGATCCATTTCTTTTTCGCATATGTGCAGATCATGTAATTCAAAGATGAGTCACAAAGATAGAGGGAAGCAAAATCCTGGAACATTGTTATTCAGGACCATCAGGAGGACACTACAGTGGTATTAAAATAGCTCACAAAATACTCGAATTAGGGTTTTACTGGCCCACTCTATTTAAAGATGCCAATAGGTATGTTACCTCATGTGATAAATGCCAAAGAACAGGTAATATTTCTAAACATGATGAAATGCCTCAAACATATATGTTGCCGTGTGGGATATTTGATGTATAGGGTATTGATTTTATGGGACCATTCCCTAGTTCATTTGGAAATAAATACATCCTAGTGGCAGTCTATTACATGTCAAAATGGGTAGAAGCGGAAGCCTTACCTACCAATGATGCTAGGGTAGTAGTTAAATTTCTCAAGAAACTATTTTCCTGATTCGGGACACTGAAGCCATCATTAGTGATAGGGGTACTCACTTCTGTAATACACAATTTGAAAAAGTTCTAAAGAAATATGGAGTATGCCATAGAACAGCCACCTCATTTCATCCTCAAACTAGCGGGCAAGTTGAGGTAGCAAATCGAGAACTTAAGCGCATTCTAGAAAAAACTGTTGAATCAAATAGAAAAGATTGGGCATTTAAAGTAGATGATGCTTTATGGGCCTACAGAACAACATTCAAAACACTTTAGGGACACCCCCATACAAACTTGTATATAGGAAAAGCTGTCATCTACCATTCGAGCTAGAACACAAAGCTTTTTGGGGCAATAAAATTTTTGAATGCTGACCTCAAAATTACAGGAAAGAGAAGAATGATGCAGATGAACGAGCTGGATGAATGGAGAACAGAAGCCTATGAGAACTCAAAACTATACAAGGAAGCAACAAAGCGACGCCACGATGCTCGCTCAAGCAATCAAAATAGTTCGAGGTAGGAGACCTGGTCCTACTATAAAATTCAAGGCTTAAACAGTTCCGAGGAAAACTAAAGTCAAGATGGTCATGCGCATTCATAATAAAAACAATCTTTCCATACGGCACCATTGAGGTAACTCATCCCACAAAGGGCACATTCAAGGTAAATGGTCACAGACTTAAAATTTATAATGGTGCAGATTCTAGAAATATAAAAGAGGAGCTTCTGCTCCACGAACCTTCATTTAGAATCGAAAATAAGGAATGCCTAGCTTAAGACTATAAACAAGCGCTTCTCGGGAGGCAACCCGAGTGCTTACTCCCTAACATTAACTTTATCTCTCTAAAAATCTTGAATAGAAATACAAGATTGTTAACACAGCCATGAACACTGGTGTGCCAACGACAGTGTACAAAATAGGGACCGTGGCCGGATCCGTGCATAAATAGAGCGAAGAAAGAAAAAAAATTTAATGACACGGGCTTCATACAGCCGTGCCCCCTGACCGTGTGAAGCTACTGACTTATTCAGCATGAGCTTTGCACGGCCGTGCCCCACGACCGTGTGAAGATACTGACATATTGAGCACGGGTAGACCACACCCGTGCATTCCATCCATGCTCACATACTGACCTTTTAGGAAAGGGTGTGCCTAATTGACACACAGACGTGCCAAAAACCCTGAAGCGTGCCTAATTTTAAAAACACGCAAAAATCACGGGCACTTCAAATTAAACACGGCCGTGATGAAAGACCATGTTCCCCTTCCTTTATAAGTAAAATAACCATTTTATTTCTTCCCAACTTCAAACCCTAAAATCAAATTTTTATTTCTTTCTTTCCCTCCCAAAAATCTGGCCACAAAGTAAGACCTCTCCCTCCCCAATGCCATTTTCTCCAAAAAAATGACCACAAACCATCGTCACGGTTGCAACACCACCGTGCCCACAAACACCACACCCCTACCAGGCCATGTTCACACCGCAAAAACTAGCTCCACCGTCGTGCGCTCCACTCGTGCTCGTCAAGCACCATTGTGCCTGGAAATATGTCGACATCTCGAGTGGTACGCACAGTACCAAGTAAGAAAAGAAAGGGACCCGAGGCCTCTTCTGCAAGTGCAACCACCGAACTTCGTCATCCGTTCCTCTAATTTTCACAAGAAACTCAAGAAGAACGGTATATAGCCATACGGAATAGACCCTTAGGCACCGGATGATGCATTGATTGGGACGCGGTACGGCAAGTTGGGCTCACAACTAATATCAAAGCCCTCCTATTGACTGAACCATGGAAAAATTTCTTCTCAATTAATGAGGCAACATACATGGAGCTCACACTCAAATTCTGCTCCACCTTCACACTGCAAACCGTGATGGCTCAGTTTGACGACCCAGGCACTATCCAATTTCATCTCGGAGGCATAGTACGTTGATTGAGCGTACCACATTTTGGTACGACCCTCGGACTTTACACACCAGAATTCATTGAAGAGAACCCACTGAGCAAATTAAACCGAGACCTACATGCCACTCTACTCGAATACTGGCGCAGCCTACGCCCTTCAACAAGAAGCTACAACCCTAGTCGCTCCAAAGCGAAGACTTTTCTCCAGCTCTCTGGTATATTCATGCTATTCTCGCCCATACCATTACAGGTCGAAAGGAGAGCACTGACGTTGTCAACAAACACGACGTCTATTTCTTATCATGCATGTCCAAGGACATGTTTTCAACTTGGCATATTTTATTGCATGCGCAATCCTAGCACCAGACGAAGTAGCACAAGAAAAGAATTCTATCGATGGGCCCATATATCACACGACTAGCTCGATACTTCAACCTCCTCTATACCGACGACCAGAGATCATCTCTCACGTTAATAGGCAACATGGTACTTCAAGACATCCAGATGATGCTACACATGCGAATGATCAAACAGCATCGAGGAACCGATCCCCCTCAATACAAACTAAAAGAAACAATAAACGAGGAAGAAGATGAGGACATTCTTGATGATGTCCCACTACCGTCAGAGGAGGCACCAATTTTGAACCAACGACCATCCCGTATAGGACCAGCATTAGAGGATATCTTTGCACAACTCACACAGTTGGAGCAGCACTGCACCCAGCAGTTCACTGACACTGCTCGACATCTTGGTGGGATCGAGGACACTCTTCAGCAAATCTATCATCACTTTCATATATCACCACCGACACCGCCGCAGGATCCAGTTGATGATGAGGACCTCTGAGTCCTCATAAATTAATCAATTAAACATCGCACATACACCAACACACATCCACATAAAAGTCACTTGAGGAACGCACTTCAAAAATCACCCAAAATTCAGGAAGTGGCACTTTATCCCTCTCTTTTGATCTTATATTAATTGTTATTACTTATCTTTGTACATTGAGGGCAATGTACATCTAAAGTGTGGGGGGATAATAGTGCCTAACTTTTTGCATAATTTTCAATTTAATGCCTATTTTTTCATTAATCTTGAATTTAGTCTTATTTTTAAGTAATTTTCTCATATTACTAATTAGGATGAAATTTCTAATGATTTATGATTTTTATTGATATGTTTTGGATTAAGTCATTGATAATTGTTCAGTGATGATTAAATTTCAAAAGAATACTAGAGAATCAAGCATGATAAGTCTATTTTTCAAAAATCAGAATTTGATAGGTTGTTGAACTGAATTTGAATATCACCCTAATGTTCAAAATTTATAAGGATTGATGTCAACACCCATAATTTTTATGTGAGAATTTGAGCCTTATAGAGCATATATTCTTTTTCATGCTCACTTTAATTGATTATAAGTATGTCAACTTTGAATTGTTATTCTAGAACTTATCTCGTTTATCATATCGAGACCACATTAATGATTTGATATACTGAGATGATAAAGGCACCTAGGTTTTAACCCATTCACTCCACTAAAAAGCCTACCTACATAAATAACCCCTATTGAACCCATTTGATCCTAACAACCCTTTTTATTGAATTACCTATTTGATATTGACCCAAAACCCTTTGTATTTGTTATCACCCTTTCTTTTGACTACCCTTTAATCTAGGTTTGATTTGATTAAGTTACCAAATTATATTAGTTTAGTAGTTACATTTATCATTTATGATGTAATATTTTAGATTGTTCTTAAAAAATAAAAAATTGAAGTATATTCAGATTAGTAGTATAGAAAGTGAGCTTGTACATTTAAATTTCAATTATCAAAGAAAAAAAAGCTCAGATTATTATTAGTTTAAAGTTTCAATTGATGTAATCATTTATTTTCTAGGTTCATTGTTTTTAGTTAGGTAACTTGTCAATTCGATCTCGATTTTAACCTTCTAATTAAACTTTTATCCACACCCTTTAACCCAAGCCCTGCTATAACCTCGATTAAACACCTTTTGATCTGTGTATCATCTCATATCTGATGGTGGAGATTTGATTTCGTGCAAGCCTATGGGATTAACTTTTCAGGTTTGACTTAGAGTGCTTATTCTTGAGCCTTAAACACTTTGAGTGATTTGAGTGAACCTTTTGTGAGGATGTCAATCCTTGTCGGTTTTGAATTAAAGGTAATTACTTAGATAAGGGGAGACACCTATGTTTTCATACTACTACAAAGGTATGACTTATCTTGATTGAATCTTTAGGGTTCTTTGAGCTAAATTTTCCATGTATAAATTATCTATGAATTATGATGAGACATTGTCGATAGGAATTATGAATTATGGAAAGTTCGTTTTAATTGTAAGTTGAAAATTTTGCTTGAGGACAAATAAAAGCTTAAGTGTGGGGCTATTTGATAAACCGTAAAAGTAACATATTTTAACCCCATATTTAGTATGCTTTTGGATGATTTAGCCCTTGATTTATGTAAAAAGGTGCTTTTAATTCTTTCTCTTCATGTTTATACTCAGTAAAGTACCCAAGGATGAAAAGAACGAGAAACGGGCTTAAAACGGACCAAATTGGGCCGACTCGAGAAGATGACATGGCCTGGGCTTCATGTCACGTGGTCGTGCCTTGCCATCAATCTAGAACACGACCTGTCCCCAATTAACATGGTTGTTCCTCGTTGACAAAAAGCCCAACACGACCGAGCACGGTTTTACTACCGTGCCCCAATCGATGATTCAAGCACGACTTAAACCTCGACTTGCACGGCCGTGCCTTAATCAATAGAATCAACACACGGCCTGAAGTCGACTTACACCGGCATGTGCCATGGCCGTGCCCCTGCTACGGGAATGAGCAATTTCACTCGGATTTGGATACTTAGAGGCAAAGAAACACATTCCTAAGTCTACTTAAACATCCTAGGAGGAATTTTACTTGAATTACAATACTTAGGAGCCAAGTAATGCATTTCAAAGCTTATATAAACACCCAAGGTAGCAACTAAAAAGGGGAGTTTGGCAGAAGCCGAAATAGGGGTAGAGGCTTTTCCCAAAGCTTTCATCTTTTAGGGAATCACTTGAAGATAGCCAGTTGATCCATCTCAAGAAGCCAAAACTCTATTCAAGATAGAGGATCTCTCCTTCAATTCCTTCAGGGAGTTTTAGGGATTTCTTATGCTTTGTTTTATCTTTTCTCCTAAGATGTTTTCTTACTTTGTTATGAACTAAACCCCTTAGATACCTAAAGGGGATGAAACCTATGACGGATTTTGTTATTTGATTTCTAAGTTATATGATACGTACTTAGTTTGTTCTTAATTATGTTGCTTAATTTAATCTGATGTGCTTAGGTGGAGGAGGAATAGACCCTACCTAAGAGTAGATCTGACATAATTAAGCAAAGTTGATCGGGCGCCTAGAGATAGGGTTACGAGATTTTTCCGGATTAGGTTAAAACCTAATATGGGAGTCCATTGATCGATTTATTGCTTTCTTAGGGGGTTATTATAAGAGAACGAGAGTTCCACTAATTAACCTAAGGTAGACGTTATTCACTTCGAGAGAGGGTTTAATATAGGTTAGGGAGTCTCACGGATCAAGCTAAGTAAAGAAATCATATGGTTTGGGGAATAAATAATAAGTGAAGTCATAGGTGGATTGTTCCTGAGGGTATTGTCTTCATCAACTGAATTTTCCTAAAGTCTTTCTCTAATTCATTCTTTTTTTTTTTTTTGCATTTAGTTTAGTTTTTCATTAGTTTCATAAACCAATCACTCCATATTTCAGGCTAAATAATAGAAAGAAAGTGAGTAGTAGTACTTTTAGGTTCCCTTAGGTTCGATAAGATACTCTTGCCTAAACTATACTACTGTTCGATAGGTGCACGTACCTCTATCATTGTCATAGTTAGTCTACAGGTTTGATCATTATTTTTATAAATATTAAAACTTGACTGTTTGACACGATCAGTCCCTGTCCGAGATGATAGACACTGGTACCCCATGTAACCTCACAATTTTTGCTATGTGCAACTTGGCCAACTTTTTGTAATAAGTAAGCAGTGCGAACCAGTATGAAGTGGGCCGACTTAGTCAATCAATCAACAATAACCCATACCAAATCCTTCTTAGTAGGATTCAGGGGTAACCCACTAACAAAATCCATAGTTACCCTCTCCCACTTCTAGAGTGGAATTTTAACAGGTTACAGTAGTCTCGAAGGTAGTTGGTGCTCAGCCTTCACTTGCTGGCATGTCAAACAATTACTTACAAAATCACTAACCTCATGATTAAGTTCTAGCCACTAGTATAGTTCACGTAGATCTTGGTATAACTTGTTTCCACCAGGATGCATAGCATATGGGCTATTATGGGCCTCCCGTAGAATAGACTACCTTAACTCAGAATCCCTCGGTACATAGACTTTCCCACAGAAGCATAACACTCCCTCAGTATTAAGCCCAAACTCCGTAGTCTCTCCCTTATTCACCAGTTGAAAATGAGGAATCAATGATTCATCCAACAACTGCTTTTCCTTAATTTGATCAATCCAAGTCGGTTTCACCTGAAGCTCTGCTAACAGACTACCATCCTCAAATAGGCTGAGACAAGCAAACATTACTCTCATATCAGATACAACCTTACGACTCAGTCCATCCGCTACCATGTTAGCTTTTCCCGGATGGTACTCAATCGAGCAATCATAATTGTTAAGAAACTCTATCCACCTTTGTTGCCTAAGGTTCAACTCTTTCTAAGTAAGGAGGTACTTGAGACTTTTATGGTCAGTATAAATGATTGACTTCTCCCCGCACAAGTAGTGTCTCCAAATCTTTAGTGAAGATACCACCGCTGCTAATTTCAAGTCATGAGTAGGATAATTCACCTAGTGCGGCCTAAGCTGACGAGACGCATAAGCCACCACCTTATCCTCTTGCATCAGCACACGACCCAAACCCGTGTGTGACACATCACAGTGGACAATGAATTCCTTTCCAGCCTCTGGCTGAATTAATACTGGGGCTTCAGTCAGAATCTTCTTCACTTTCTCAAAACTCTCCTACTGCTTATCAGCCTAAACAAATGGTACTCCTTTACGAAGTAACTTAGTTAGGGGTGCAGCAATCAGTGAAAACCCATCAACGAACCGTCTGTAATACTCACTAGACCCATAAAACTTCAAATCTTAGATACCGACTTCGGTGGCTTCCAATCTAATTCTGCCTCTTTCAGCCAGAACTCGCACTTGCTGAATTTGGCATAAAGCTGCTTCTCCCTCAATATTTGCAGGACAACTCGGACATGTGAATCATGATCCCCTCGATTCTTGAATACACTAGAATATCATCTATAAACTCCATCATGAACCGGTCTAAGTAGGGTTGGAAAACCCGGTTCATCTTATCCATGAAAGCAGCTGGTGCATTCGTTAGCCAAAATGGCATGACCAAAAACTTATAGTGTCCATAACTAGTCCAAAATGCAGTCTTGTACACATCTGCCTCCCTAACCCTTAACTGATGGTATTCTGATTTAAGATCTATCTTGCAGAAAATCATGGCTCCTCGTGCTGATCAAACAGATCATCTATTCTTGGCAAAGTGTACTTGTTCTTAATTGTCAATTTATTCAATTGACGATAATCGATACACATGCGCATTGAACCATCCTTCTTCTTTACAAACAGTACTGGTGCTTCCCATGGTGACACATTCAATCGAATGAATCCTTGATCCAGTATCTCTTGGATCTGAGCCTTTAATTCTACCAGCTCCTTCGGTGCCATCTTAAAAGAGGCAATAGACACTGGAGCCATTCCCAATAAGAGCTCAATGCCAAATTCGACCTTACAGTTTGGTGGCAACCTCGAAAGCTCTTCGGGGAACACATCTAGAAACACCTTTACAGTTCTGAGACTCTCAACTGATAGGCCTTTAGAATCAGATGTGTTAACATAAGCTAGGAACGCCTTGCAACCTTTGCTAACCAGCTTCTCAGCCCTTAATGTTGAGATTATGTTGGATAAATAATCCATTCGCTCCCTTATCACGACTACCTCCTCAATCTCCGAAGATTGCAGTACCATACATTTAGCAGCGCAATCTAAATTCGCACGGTGTTTCATTAACCAATCCATGCCCAAAATAAGATCAAACTCGCCAAACAGTAGGTCCATCAAATTCACCAGAAAGACAACCCCTTAGACCTCTAGAGGCACATCTCTACATAGTTTATTCACTCTAACCGATTGTCCCAATAGACTAATCACTGATAATTTCCCATCAATAAGTTCAAACTGTATGCCCAAAGTTCCCGACACAGTACATGCAACATACAAGTGCGTAGAACCAATGTCAATTAAAGCCGTAAATGGCACATCATGAATGAGGAACGTACCAGTTATGACGTCAGGTGCATCGTCATCCTCTTGACGCTGAGCAGCATATACCAACACTGGCTGTCTCATCTCTAAGTTACCAGCACCTCTACCCGATGCTCTTCGACCTCGTCGAAACCCATTTCCCCCTCTGGTTGAACCACAGCCTCTCGGTGGCTGCTGACCACCTCTCCTTGACTGCCCATAACCCTAACCTATAGCTTGCATCTGAACGGGTCTCTAAGTACAGTCCCTAACTTGATGATCCCTAGAGCCACATCTGAAGCACGCCCCAATTCTTTTCCATCACTCTCCCAAGTGAGATCTCCCACACTCATCGCAAGGCTGCGGTATGACTGCAACATTAAAAACCCTAGCTCAGCTCGTCCATCAAACCTAGACCTCTTCCTAGGCCCACCAGAAGAATTTGAAGGCCCAAAATTCCTCTTACTTCTACCCTTATCCTGCTCACAATTCTGACGCTTTGAGCGTTTCACATCCTTGACAATCTTAGCCTTCTCAACCAGGGCAGAAAGTCTCTTTCACTCATGGGCTATTAGTACTTGCAACTCATCCCGAAGGCCATTCTTGACCCGCATACAGTGCTCATACTCAGTCACGATGATGCCCGGTGCATACCAGCTCAATCTCAGGAACTCTATCTCATACTCCGCTACAAACTTATTCCCCTAAACCAGACCCAGAAACTCCTTTCTTCGAGCATACCGGTGCTTCCCTTTCAGGCATTTTTTTCGATACTGAGGACCCAGCCCTAGCACCTTGGCCTCTACCACGACCACGTGTACCCCTTACGTGACCTCTTGTGCCCATATTGATATAGCATATTTTCTGATTTAAAAGTTTTATGAATTAGCTTATAGTTCATGTAATTATTAACAAATATCTTATGAAAATTATTAATTAGGGTTGTTCTCGCAGATCACCTTTACTATAATTTCAGTCTCTCCTATGGTCTCGGTTTCTACAACTAAAGAGTTTCAGTATACTACTACTGTCCTTAGTAGTTTCTTAGTACAACCATTTCAGCATATAACAAAGTATAGAGTAAAGAAACTTACAGATTTGGTGTCGGAGACTTGGTGTGCCACACTTTTAGTAATATCACTACTTTCTAACCCATAATTTAAATAGATTTGGAAAAATTTTCAAAACCTATTCCACAGCCGAGTTTTGCAACCTGGATCTAATAGCACTAAATGTAACACCCCAAACTAGGCCTAAATGTTATGATCGGATCTACCGTGCCACATCAAGTGTTTGTTTGAAAACTTGTGTTCATTGGAAAACTCATCAACACTTTCAACCGTTTAAAATCCCGATTCTCATTTCTTATTAACAAAACAAGCTCTGTTCAAAATGCATCCCCTTACAAAAATATTTATATACACTTATTATTTTGTTTTTAAACCTTTTTTGTTACGAAAGTCTAGTATAAACAGTTACAGAAACGTGATAGTTTCTAAAAATAGTAGTTATTGTTTTAAAACTCGTTTTTAAAAAAATTAGCAGTTTGTAAAGAAATACCAAATGAAAGTTAGCAAAAATCCCAATGGCCTTATTATAAGAATTATTAACCCAAAAATTAAAGTAAAGTAAACTAAAATAAAGTAGCTAAATTAACCCAAGAACATACAGGACGTGTGGCCACCTCCGAGTCCCTTCCAGCTCCAAATCTTTTAAGGCTGGGGATTACCTGCACAGTTAAAGAGAAAGGGTGAGTTACGAGAACTCAGTGTGTAATCCCCTTATTATACCCAAAGTTTGGGCCCAAGCCCATACAGTATCAATCTGGGCCTAAGCCCTATTCAGTAATGGTCTAGGCCAAAGCCCTATTCAGTAACAGTTTGGGCCGAAACCCTATGATATGGAAAACCAGTATGTACCCAACCTAGTCCAACCAGCACACCACCCGTACCAACCAACACACTTGTAGGGGACCATGTCAACCCAACCAACCAGCACACCAATAACGCAGACTAGCTGCTAAAAATAATATATGTGGTTGAGACACTAAATCAATATAACGTGGCAAAAGCCACTAAATCTGTATAACGTGGCAGAGCCACCAGTACAGTGCTTCCTCCAAATCCATAATCTAACCCATGCAGTATGACATGTCATAATTAAAACACGTAAGCAATGCATCACCATCAACATGAATCATACAATTACCACTCATACATCAACTATCCTACCACTAAGGGCAAAACGATCATTTAGGGGTAAAACGGTAATTTTTCCCCTCGGGGGTATTTCGGTAATTTTACTCACCAAGGTTATTTAAGTAATTTACCCATCAAGGGTAATTCGGTAATTTACCCCATCAAAGGTAATTCGGTAATTTACTCATCTACGACCTTTTCGGAGGCCAACAGTCGCCTTGAGCGACATAGGTTCCATTTCTGGTCAAAATGGTGCAATTGGACCTAAAGCCCAATTTAGGCCCAAGCAGGCCCACACGCTCGTGTGGCCCATTTAGCCCATATTTGGTCATGGTTCTGTGGGGATTCACAGTCGCATATACCATTCGGCACTTACCATGGATTTCGCTCCTACGGGCCCATTAACCCATTGGGTCCACTTAGCCCACTTCGACTCAACAAGGCCCATTATAGCCTCAGTCCCACGAGAGAGTTCGTGGCACTCCCAAAGGTTGATCGCCAATGTTTGTGGCTCAATTTATCCCTACGAGCATTCACATGCTCGAGTGATCTCAGATGCTAATATTTTAACTTTTCGATATTTCGGGTTTTAGTCGGTTCACAGAACATCGCATTAACAGAATAATAGAGGTGTGAGATTACACAGCTACTTTGGTTTGCTGATTGAGACTACTCCCCAGGGTAATTATGATTACAACGATCATTAGTTAGTCTCAACGCCCTTGAAGATTCATAATATTGAAGTACCCTACTCATCTAACATCACTTACCACGAGACACGATCCCTTACAGAGTAACAGTAATCGGCCTTGATCCTTGGCTAATACAAATGGGTTCCTAAAAATAATTTATGCACAAAAGAGGGTTAGAATCCATCCAATATTTGGCCCCCCACAGAGAAAAGAGGGAGACCAAAGTCTACTCTGATGTCATAAGAATACAAATTAGCAATGAATTAAGAAAGCATTTGTATTACACTACCTTTACCAACACTAAAGAACGGTGACAATTGTCGCTTGTTCGACAATAGGATCCGACCCCAACCACCAAGAACAAAAGGATTCAGGATGAAAAAGTATGTAGATTCAGACTTATAAGATTCAGCCAACAGGAAAAGGACCAAGGTTTTAAGAAGAATATTATATATGACTAAAGGAGAAATCAAAAAGAGGTAGTGTAGCTATCTGGCATAGAGGCAAAGCAAGGAACCTGAATGAAGTGTGAAGAGATATGGGGAGAAGAGTAGGTTTCGACCAACAAGAGAAAGCTAACACGAGTTCAAAAGTTTATAACAGGCTATTAGCAAGATGAGAAGAAAGAAAGAAGAAAAAGAGCACGAAAGGTAAAGAAAATCGTACACAAAGCTTTAGAGAAGAAAACCCGAGGAAACTAAAAGAAAGCACCAAAAAACCAAAGGGGTTTCGATTTCTACTAACACTCAAGGCTGCCAAAAATGCTACTCATGACCCCTCTCCAATCGAAAATCCCACTTAGACACACTCCCACTTTCGGCCAACACTTTTACACACATCACTTCCTTGATTGTCTCTATTTTTTTCTCCTACTATTTCTCCCCTCCATCTGTTTGAATTATTTGACCAAGTCTCCAACTCCCCTTGAAGAGTTTGATCTGAACTCTACTTCCTCTACTCTCCAGTCACAAAATAAAATCCTCCAATTTGCAATCTGTGGGATTCAAACCCCACTCTCCAAGCCTTCCCAATGACACCACTGTCATTGAGCTACAAGCTCATCTTGTGTTTCTAAACGCACACAAATATATATAAGCCCTAAAACTGTCAACTCTATTTAGTTTAGGGTCAAAAACCAAAATTTTTCCAAGGCTCAAACTCTAACCCAGACCTCCCTAGAACCCCCAAATACCCTCAATTAACCAGCCGAGCAAGCATAACATACAATTAAGCAAAAAATACAACCTCTAAATTTTGCAATACATAATATTATTTGGGTCACAATTTCATACAGTAATCAATTGGCTACCCAAACCAATAATGCATCAAGTAGGCCTAAGCCTAGTATAGTGACAGCTCACATAAACAAGTATGCAACAGTATGAGGATGCATCCCACCCGATCCAGCCAACACACCACTCATACTAACCAACACACCATGTGGGGATAAAATCGACCCACCCAACCAACACACAAAGCTTAGCACAGGTTGCAGGACTAGGTCAACAGAACGGCTCAGCGCTGTGAATAGAACGGCTAAAAGCCATAAATATCGTAGCAACGCTGCCAATTAATAGAACGACTAAGAGCCATAAACATCGCAGCCTCGTTACCGGTTAACAAAATGGTTAAAAGCCAAAATATCGCAAAGATCACCGCTTGCTAATAGAACGTTAAAAGCTATAAATATCGCAAGATCACCGCTTGCTAATGTAATGAATAAAAGCCATAAATATCGTAGCATCGCTGTCGATTAATAGAACTGTTGAAAGCCATAAATATCGCAGCATCACTGCCAGTTAACAAAACGACTAAAAGCCATAAATATCACGAAAAGGCAGAAAGTCTTGTACATAACGGCAATGGGCCATACACTTCCTCCGTAACTTTGTCCCAACCCCATGTAATATGTCGTGTATGTCATGCTCAATCATTACACGTGTATGCAAAATGCCCATGCTCAGTAACAATCATTTAAACATGTAATAAAGCATATCAGTCATAAAACCACAGTCAAATTAGTCAACTCATAGTCTAAGTCGTCATTTACCCATAAGAGCATAACAATCATTTACCCTATAAGGGTATTTTGGTAATTTTATAAATCGAGGGTATTTCAATAATTTTGTAAACCGAGGGTATTTTGGTAATTTTACAAATTGAGGTATTTCGGTATCGTAAACTAGGATATTTTAATAATTTTGCAAACCATGGGTATTTTAGTAATTTTACAAACTGAGGGCATTTCGGTATTCCACAAATAGGGAGTATTTCGGTAATTTCATAAATCGAGGCCATTTCGGTAATTTTATAAATTAGGGGTATTTCGATAATTTTGCAAATTAGGGGTATTTTGGTAATTTTTTAAAATTAGTGGTATTTCAGTAATTTTACAAACTGGGGGTATTTCGATAATTTCACAAACTTAGAGTATTTCGGTAATTTTGCAAATCGAAGGTGTTTCGATAATTTTGCAAATTAGGGGTATTTTGATAATTTCATAAACTAGAGTTATTTCAGTAATTTTGCAAATTACGATATTTCGGTAATTTTACAAATCATGGGTATTTCAGTAATTTTGTAAATTGGGGGTATTTTAGTAATTTTGCAAGCTAGGGGTATTTCGATAATTTTGCAAGCTGAGGGTATTTCAGTAACTTCCCAAATTGAGGCTATTTTGATAATTTTACAAATCGAGGGTATTTCGGTGATTTTGCAAACCAGTGATATTTCAGTAATTTTGCAAACTAGGGGTATTTCGGTAATTTTGCAAACTAGGGTATTTTGGTAATTTTGCAACCCGAGGTATCTTAGTAACTTTGCAAACTAATGGTGCTTCTGTAATTTTACAACTCGGAGGTATTTTGGTAATTTTGTAAACCAAGGATATTTCAGTTATTTTGTAAACCAAGGGTATTTTAGTAATTTTGTAAACTAAGGGTATTTCAATAATTTTGTAAACCAATGTATTCTAAACAGAGTTCAAGATGCGAACAGGCCTAGGGACCATTCTCAAGCCAAATGGGTCCACACGCTCGTGTGGCCCATTAGCCTAAATCTAGCCACAGACATGAGATTACATAGTATAGTCCAATATTTACTGCACAATCATACAACTTATCCAATTGGGCCCAAGGGCCCATTGGCCCCACATGGCCCAAATAGCCTAAACCCATAAGAACACTCATGATGGCCTCAACTATCATGTCGAAGCTCCCATTATCGTATGACCAACATTTCGGCATTTGCCGCTCTGCAGCTAGAGTAGTGCGAAATACACACCTGATAGGAATATGGAGTTAATTCGCGTTCCGAACACTCCTATGCCCAAATGCCAACCAAGGTATGCTTACCCTCCTCATAGATCGCTCTATGTAAATCCAACTTTTCTTGCCTACTATCATGCTAGCTTCCCGATGTGAGATCCCTCCATCAATCCTTCAAAGCTGTCCCAAATTAGCAAAATAGTCACATTTCGCATGCAAGGAGTTTCAAACTTAGGCTCCCCTTTAACTTAATCCACGTCGTTAGCCACCTTACCAACTAGCTCCTTGTGTAACAAAACAAGCTCAACTAAATATAAGCCTATGGGCCAAAGTCTGAGTTCATTTAAAAGGAAATCAAAATGAATTACAAATGCCAAGACTTGAACCCATACTCCCTTGCAACCTTAACGATGCCTTACCAATAGACCACTAACTTCATGTGTCACATTTTATCCTCAAATATTCTTAAAGCCTACTCATTTACAACCAGGGTTTTATTCACTTAAAACAAAATTTTTCCTAAAGCCCATGTTTGAACCCAGGACTTCATGGGAGCCCCCTAACCTTCTAAAATCACTCACCTAATCGGTCCAACTTGCATTAGTGTCATTCTCTTGTTCTAAAAAAATTTGAAATGCTCCCATGCCCAAGGCCCAATAGGCCTAATTCTACTAAGCCCAAAAATTTAGGGCGTTACAATTCTACCCTCCTTAAAGAAATTCTACCCTACTAGGCCCAATAGCAATGTGTGGTCTCCTCTGAGTCCCTCGCAGCTCTGATCCGTCTAAGGCTGAAGATTACTTGCACAGTTAAAAACAGGGTGAGTTTACGAAAACTCAGCAGTAATCCCTTACTAGAGTAATAAGTTAGTATAAGAAATGTAACTCAAAAGCTTTGGGTTTAATCCTTTAACTCGTAATAAGATAGTCGAGCCAGAGCATACATGGACCAAAACCCACTACTACATCATTTGGGTCACAACCATACAGAATCAATTGGGCCTAGCCCAAACCAATAATGTAACAAGTAGGCCTAAGCCCAAAGACAAAGGATGATATCATAAACAAGTATGCAACAGTATGAGGATGCATCCCACCCCGATCCAGCCAACACACCACCCATACCAACCAACACACCATGTGGGGATAAAACTGACCCACCCAGCCAACAAACCAAGCTTAGCACCGATTGCGGCACAAAGTCAACAGAACGGCTTCGCGCCGTGAAAAGAATAGCTAAAAGCCATAAATATCGTAGCAACGCTAGCAGTTAACAGAACGGCTAAGAGCCATAAATATCGCAGCCTCGCTATCGGTTAATAGAACTGCTAAGACCCATAAATATCACAGCCTCGCTACCGATTAACAGAACGGATAAAAGCCATAAATATCGCATCATTGCTGCCGATTAATAAAATGGATAAAAGCTATAAATATAGCAAAGATCATTGTAGTTAATGTAATGGCAAAAGCCATAAATATCGCAAAGATCGCCATGGTTAATGTAATCGGCTAAAAGCCATAAATATTATAGCATCGTTGCCAAATAACAGAACGTCTAAAAGTCATAAATATTGCAGAAAGGCTGAAAGCCTTGTACAGAACGGCAATGGGCCGTACACTTCCTCCGTAACTTTGTCCCAACCCCATGCAATATGTCGTGTATGTCATGCTCAATCATTACACGTGTATGCAAAATGCCCATGCTCAGTAACAATCATTTAAACATCTAATAAAAGCATAGCAGTCATACAACCACAGTCAAATTAGTCAACTCATAGTCTAAGTCAGTCATTTACCCACAAAGGCAAAATAGCCATTTACTCTATAAGGCTATTTCAGTAATTTTATAAATCGAGGGTATTTTAGTAATTTTGCAAACTGGGGGTATTTCGATAATTTTGAAAACTAGGGTATTTTGGTAATTTCGTAAATTGGGGTATTTTGGTAATTTCAAACTATGGGTATTTCGATAATTTCACATATCGACAGTATTTTGGTAAATTCATAAACTGGGGGTTATTTAGTAATTTCGCAAACCAGGGGTATTTCGATAATTTTACAAACTGGGGTATTTCAGTAATTTTATAAATTGGGGGTATTTCGATAAATTTTACAAACTGATGGTATTTTGGTAATTTTGCAAACCGTGGTTATTTTGGTAATTTTGTAAACTGGGGGTGTATCGATAATTTTACAAATTGAGGTATTTTGGTAATTTCATAAACTGGTGGTATTTCAATAATTTCACAAATTGAGAGTATTTCGATAATTTCATAAATCGAGGGTATTTCATAAATTCATAAATTGGGGGTATTTTGGTAATTTCACAAATTAGAGGTATTTTAGTAATTTTTACAAACAAAGTTATTTCGATAATTCCGTAAATCGGGGATATTTTGGTAATTTTAAAAATTAGGGGTATTTCAGTAATTTTACAAATCGAGGGTATTTCGAAAATTTCATAAACTAGTGGTATTTCGATAATTTTGCAAATCGGGGGTATTTCAGTAATTTCATAAATTGGGAGTATTTTGGTAAATTCACAAATTAGTGGTATTTTAGTAATTTTGCAAACTAGGGGCATTTCGATAATTTCATAAACTGGGGGTATTTTAATAATTTCGTAAATTAGGGGTATTTCGATAATTTTGCAAGCTAGGGGTATTTCTCTAATTTCTGAATTTGGGGGTATTTCGATAATTTCACAAATCTAGGGTATTTCGATAATTTCACAAATCGAGGGTATTTTAGTAATTTTCCAAACTGGGGGTATTTTAGTAATTTTACAAACAAGGGGTATTTCGGTAATTTTGTAACCCGAGGTATGTCAGTAATTTTGCAAACCAGGGGTATTTCCGTAATTTTGCAAATTGGGGGTATTTCAATAATTTTACAACCCGAGGGCATATCAGTAATTTTGTAAACCAAGGGTATTTTAGTAATTTTGTAAACCAAGGTATTCTAAACAAAGATAACGATGCGAATATGACTAGGGTTCATTTTCGGGCCAAATAGGTCCACACGCTCGTATAGCCCATTTAGCCCAAATCTAACCACAGACATGAGATTCACATAGTCCAGTCCAATATTTACTACACAATCATACAACATATCCGATTGGGCCCACGGGCCCATTGGCCCCACATGACCCCTTTCGGCCCATCGTGGCCCAAACAGCCTAAACCCACAAGAACACTCATGATGGCCTCAAATATCGCTTCGAAGCTCCCACACGTGTGCTCGCACGCTCAAGGGGCTACCATCGTCGTGTTACCAAAGATTTCTAAGATTTCACGCCTACGCCTAGAGAAAAGAAATACACACCTGATAGGAATCTAGAGTTAATCCGTGTTCTGAACACTCATATGCCCAAGTGCCAACCAAGGTATGCTTACCCTCCTCATAGATCGCTCTATTTAAAGCCAGCTTTTCTCGCCTACTCTCATGCTAGCTTCCCGATGTGGGATCCCTCCATCAATCCTCCAAAACTGTCCCAAATTAGCAAAATAGTCACATTTTGCATGCAAGGAGTTTCGAACGCTGCCCTTTAACTTAATCCATGCCACTGTCCACCTTACCAACTAGCTCCTTGTGTAACAAAACAAGCTCAACTAAATATAAGCCTATGGGCCAAAGTCTAAGTTCATTCAAAAGGAAATCAAAATGAATTGCAAATGCCAAGACTTGAACCAATGCTCCCTTGCAACCTTAGTGACGCCTAGCCAGTAGACCACTCACTTCCTTGTGTCACATTTTATCCTCAAATATTCTTAAAGCCTACTCACTTACAACCAGGGTTTATTTACTTAAACCAAAATTTTTCCGAAAGCCCAAGTTTGACCCCAAGACTTCATGGGAGCCCCCTAACCTTCCAAAATCACTCACCTAATAGGTCCAACTTCCATTAGTGCCGTTCTCTTGTTATCAAAAAATTTTAAATGCTCTCATGCCCAAGGCCCAATAGGCCCAATTCTACTAGGCCCAAAAATTTGGGGCGTTACAATTCACCTCCTTAAAGAAATTTCGTCCTCTAAATTTCCAACTCTCAGAACAGTCGCACAACCCAAACTACACCAGCACGCTTCCGCTTCGCACTCTAATTCCAAAACATTACCTCTTACGCACACCCAAAAATACCTATCCACAGAGCAGATTGATATCATACAAATACAATTTCCATATCCAAAACATCACACACAATAAATACAAAATCTAAATTTAAGCATCACAGTAAAGTCTAATATCTAAAGAAACCACCGTATTCTAACTCATTGTATTTAAATTTCTAAATAGACAAAAGTATTCAAAAAACTTACGGATTCGGGGCCAGAGACTCTATAACACCCCAAACCCGGCCTAAACGTTACGACCGGATCTGGCATGTCACATGAAAGGGTCATTTAAAAACTACGCGTTTGTTAAAAACTTCGAGTTTAAATATTTATTCGCTTGTTATCCTTTTGTTAACATTTTGGGAAATGGTTATTAAGGGTTTAGGAAATTCTCGTATTGCACATTTAGCAATAATAGGCAGTAATCAAATAAAAAAAACTAAACCAAATAAAATACCAAAATTAAAGTTGAAGCATCCTTATTACAACTTAAAATCCCGAATTAAAAATAAGTTTGAAATAAGAGAACAAGTTTATGAGAAAAATATTGTATGGCCTCCTCGTGCCCACATTAGCTCCCAAATCCGAGATCTAATAATTACTTGCAAAATTAACTAAGGGGTGAGTCACCGAGACTCAGTGTGATTCCCCGACCAAAGTTTGTTAAACTCATACACAGATTCATATTCCAATATGCATGTTATGCAGCCTATCCAACCTATCCATCCGAAACTCCCAAATCTACCCCGTGTGGTACCAAACCACTGGTGGTGCCAAACCACTAGTGACCCAAATTCACTGATATCATAGTATAAATGTGGTACCAAACCACTGGTGGTGCCAAACCACTGGTGACCCAAAGTCACGAATAATCCATATGTGGGGCCAACCTACTTTGTGATACCAAATCACTAGCGACAATCCCTTTTTATAAAATGTGGGGCCAACCCACTGTGGTGCTAAGCCACTAGGACGAGTCGCTATGAGGTGCCAAACCTCCGTGACCCAAAGTCATTTAAATCAATCTGTGGTACCAAACCACCGGTGGTGCTAAACCACCGTGACCCAAAGTCACAGATATCAATCTTCCCTCCTCTCATCATACCCATACAATATGACATAATAATTCGTGTATGCAGTATGTCAGTATACTAAACATATACCAAATATAAGTATAACATGCATTACCATCATAAACAGATAGACATAAAACAACATAATCATGCTAATCAACCTCTAAGGGTACAACCGTAATTTTAACTACCAAGGGCATTTTCGTAATTTACCTTTCAGGGGTATTTTGGTAATCTCGCACATGCAATGGCCTTTCCATAGGCCCAATGTCGCCACGAGCGACTCAACTACCATTTTCGATCGTTACCGGACTCTTGGGCTTAAAACTCGATTTTGGCCCATTCAGCCCACATGCTCGTGTGGCCCACCTAGCACTAATCTAGCCGCGTATATAAGTTCCACCTAGCCTAGTTCAATATATACTAAATGATCATACAATTTACTCAATGGGGCCCACGGGCCCATTTGGCCCACTTCGGCCCATCGTGGCCCAAGCAGCCTCAACCCACAAGAATATTACTGACGACCTCAACTATCACGTCGAAGCCCCACACGTGCGCTCACACGCTCATGTGGCTACTAATGCCGTGATCGGCACTTTGGCAATTTGCCGCTCTACAACTAGAGTAGAGAAGTACACACCTGATAGGACTCTGGTGCTAAATCGCACTGCGACCACTCCTGTGCCTAACGCCCACCCAGGTATGTTAACTCTCCTCCTAGAATGCTCCTTATATAGCTAGCTTCTCACCTTTCTTCTTTGTATCTTTCCGATGTGGGATCCTTCCGCTAGCAGAGTTTAAATCCAACTCAAACTCTTGCCATCCAATCCGTAAAATAAATACTCCCTTGCTTGTCATGAGATTCGAACCCTTGATCCCTTCAATAGCTCAACATGACACTTGCCACAAAGCCACAAGCTCATCTTGTGTCTAAAACCATGCACAACTAAAGATAAGTCTATGGCCAAGGTCTAAATCCATTTAATAAAATAATCTAAAAGAAATGCAAGCGCTACAACTTGAACCTTGGACCTCCTTCCTTCCCTATGGCGTCACTCCCTTGTCCCTAAGTGGCATCACTTTGCCACTATACCACACACTCCACTTGTGTCATTTTTTCCCATATTTTATCCTTAAAGCCTACCTACTAAATCCTTGGGTTTTTTTCACCTAAAACCAAATTTTTCCTAAAGCTAAGTTTAATCCCGGGACTTCATAGAAGCACCCTAACCTTTCAAAATCACTCACCTAATAGGTCTAACTTGCACTAAAGCCGTTCTCAAAAATTCTAACCGCTCATACGCCTAAGGCCCACTGGGCCCAATTTTACTAGGCCCAATTTTAGGATGTTACAGACTCGGTGTACCACACTTTCGAAAAACGATCGATACAATTTCAAAACTTTAAATCTTTTCAAGCCTTTTTGAAACAATACTTTCAAAAATTTAATTTTAAAAACCAATCCACAGCTGAGTTTTGCAACTTGACTCTGATACCACTAAATGTAACACCCCAAACCCAGCCTAGAAATTAGGCCCGAATCTGGCGTGTCACATGGAAGTGTTTTTCAAAACCATATTTCTTATTGTTAAAACTTGTTGGAGAGTTAAAGCTTCTTTGTTAAAACTCCAAACACTTAAGCAATTGCTATCCACTTGAAAATGTAATTACTTTTAAAACCTTAACCGTTGCAGAAGCATATTTAAAATAAACAATTTGCAAAAATGTGATGTTTAAAAATTGAGTTGTAGAAGCATTTTGAAAATGTTGCGAAAACATAGTGTTTTGAAGACAGATATCATTTTTGAAACCATATTCCACTTTTAGCAGTTATAAAACATCATAAATAAATATCACAAATAATAAGTTAAAAATAGAGAGGCCTTATTACAACCGAAATCAAAATATTTAAAAGTAAATAATCAAAACGGAAAGCATAAGCAGTGTGTGGTCTCCTTTGTGTCCCTCGCAGCTCCGATCCGTCTAAGGCTAAGGATTACCTGCACATTTAAAAATAGGGTGAGTTTACGAAAACTCAGTGTGCAATCCCCTTACTAGAGTAACAGTCAGTATATAGAAATGGAACCCGAAATAGTCTGGGCCAAAGCCCTTTAATAGTAACAGTACAATCCAGTTCAGAGCATATGTGGGCCAAAACCGACTACCATATCATTTGGGTCACAGCCCATACAGAATCAATTGAGCCTAGCCCAAACCAATAACAGAACAAGTAGGCCTAAGCTCAAAGATAAAGGATGATCTCATAAACAAGTATGCAACAAGATGAAGATGCATCCCACCCCGATCCAGCCAACACACCAACTTTACCAACCAACACACCATGTGGGGATAAAATTGACCCACCCGCATTAATACACCAAGCTTAGCACCGGCTATGCACTATGTCAACAAACGGCTCAACAGGAATGTAATAAACTAAAAGCCATAAATATCGAAACAATGTTGCCAATTAATAGAACGGCTAAGAGCCATAAATATCACAGCCTCGCTGCTGGTTAACAGAATGGCTAAGAGCCATAAATATCATAGCCTCACTGCCGGTTAACAGAACGGCTAAAAGCCATAAATATCGCAGCATCGCTATCGATTAATAGAACAAATAAAAGCCATAAATATCATAGCATGGCTGTAGATTAATAGAATGACTAAAAGACATAAATATCACAGCATCGATGCCAGTTAACAGAACGGCTAAAAGCCATAAATATCATAGAAAGGCCGAAAGCCTTGTACAGAATGGCAATGGGCCGTACACTTCCTCCGTAACTTTGTCCCAACCCCATGCAATATGTCTTGTATGTCATGCTCAATCATTACACGTGTATGCAAAATGTCCATGCTCAGTAACAATCATTTAAACATGTAATAAAAGCAACTTAGTTATACAACCACAGTCAAATTAGTCAACTCATAGTCTAAGTCAGTCATTTACCCACAAAGGCAAAACTGTCATTTACCCTATAAGGGTATTTCAATAATTTTATAAATCAAGGGTATTTCAGTAATTTTGCAAATCGAGGGTATTTCGATAATTTTGCAAACTAGGGTATTTCGACAATTTCATAAATCAGGGTATTTTAATAATTTCGCAGACTATGGTTATTTTGATAATTTTACAAATCGAGGGTATTTCGATAAATTCATAAACTTGGGGTATTTCAGTAATTTCACAAACTGGGGGTATTTCAGTAATTTTACAAATCGTGGTATTTCGATAATTTCATAAATTGGGGGTATTTTGGTAAATTTCATAAATTAGAGGTATTTTGGTAAATTCGTATATCAAGAGTATTTTGGTAATTTTGTAAACCAAGGGTATTTCGGTAATTTCATAAACTAGGGGTATTTCGATAATTTTGCAAACTAGAGTATTTTGAAAATATCATAAACTAGGGGTATTTCGGTAATTTTACAAACCAGTGTATTTCAATAATTTCATAAACTGGTGTATTTCGGTAATTTCATAAACTAGGGTATTTTGATAATTTCACAATCTAGGGGTATTTTAGTAATTTTCTTAAATGGAGTATTTCAGTAATTTCATAAACTAGGGGTATTTTAGTAATTTTACAAATCGGGGGTATTTTGATAATTTTATAAATTGGGGGTATTTTGGTAATTTTGCAAATTAGGGGTATTTTAGTAATTTTACAAATTGGGGGTATTTCGATAATTTCATAAATGGGGGTATTTCGATAATTTCATAATTCGGGGGTATTTCGGTAATTTTACAACCCAGGGGTATTTCGATAATTTTACAAATTGGGGTATTTTAGTAAATTTACAAACTGGGGGTATTTCGGTAATTTTGTAGCCAGGGTATTTTGGTATTTGTGTAAACCAAGGATATTTTAGTAATTTTGTAAACCAATGTATTCTAAACAGAGATAACGATGCGAATGGGACTAGGGCCCATTCTCGGGCCAAATGGGTCCACACGCTTGTGTGGCCTATTTAGCCCAAATCTAGCCACTGATATGAGATTCACATAGTTCAGTCCAATATTTACTACACAATCATACAACTTATCCGATTGGGCCCACGGGTCCATTGGCCCCACATGGCACCTTTTGACCCATCGTGGCCCAAACAGCCTAAACCCACAAGAACACTCATGATGGCCTCAACTATCACGTCGAAGCTCCCACATGTGCGCACGCATGATCATTTGGCTACCATCGCCGTCTGGAGTTAATCTGCATCCCAACGCTCCTAAGCCCAAATGCCAACGAAGGTATGCTTACCCTCCTCATAGATCACTCTAATTAAAGCATGCTTTGTTGCATACTCTCATGCTAGCTTCTCGATGTGGGATCCCTCCATCAGTCCTCCAAAACCGTCCCAAATTAGCAAAATAGTCACATTTTGTATGCAAGGGGTTTCGAACTCAGGCTCCCCTTTAACTTAATCCACGCTGCTAGCCACCTTACCAACTAGCTCCTTGTGTAACAAAACAAGCTCAACTAAAAATAAGCCTATGGGCCAAAGTCTAAGTTCTTTTAAAAGGAAGTCAAAATGAATTGCAAACACCAATACTTGAACCCATGCTGCCTTGCAACCTTAATGATTCCTTGCTAGTTGACCACTCACTTCCTTGTGTCACATTTTATCCTCCAACATTCTTAAAGCTTACTCACTTACAACCAGGGTTTTATTCACTTAAAACAAAATTTTTCCTAAAGCCCAAGTTTGACCCCAAGACTTCATGGGAGCCCCCTGACCTTCCAAAATTACTTACCTTGTCCAACTTGCATTAGTGCAATTCTCTTTTTCTCAAAAAATTTTAAATGCTCCCATGCCCAAGGCCCAATTCTACTAGGCCCAATAATTCGAGGCGTTACAATTCTACTCTCCTTAATGAAATTTCGTCCTCAAAATTTCTAACTCTCAAAATAGTCGCACAATCCAAACTACACCAATGCACTTTCACTGCACACTCTAATTCCAAAACATTACCTTTGACGCACACCCAAAATACCTATCCATTAGAGCAAATAGATATCATACAAATACAATTTCCTTATCAACAACATCACACAAAATACATACAAAATCTAAATTTAAGCATCACAGTACAATCTAATATCTAAAGAAACCACCGTATTCTAACTCACTGTATTTAAATTTCTAAATAGACAAAAGTATTCAAAAATTTATGGATTCGGGGCCTGAGACTCGGTGTACCACACTTTCGGAAAACGGTCAATATAATTTTAGAACTTTAAATCTTTTCAAGCCTTTTTGAAACAATACTTTCAGAAATTTAATTTTGAAAACCCAATCCACAGCTGAGTTTTACAACTTAGCTCTGATACCACTAAATATAACTCCCCAAATTCGGCCTAGAAATTAGGCTCGAATTTGGCATGTCAGTTAGAAGTGTTTATCAAAACCATATTTCTTGTTGTTAAAACTAGTTTGAGAGTTAAAGCTTCCTTGTTAAAACTCCAAACAATTAAGCAATTGCTATCCACTTAAAAACGTAATTACTTTTAAAACCTTATCTGTTACGGAAGTATATTTAAAATAAACAATTTATGAAAATGTGATGTTTAAAAATTGAGTTGCATAAGCATTTTGAAAACGTTGCGAAAACATAGTGTTTTGAAGGCAGTTATCATTTTGGAGATCGTATTCCAGTTTTAGCAATTATAAAACATCATAAATAAATATCACAAATAATAAGTTAAAAATAGAGAGGCCTTATTACAACCCAAATCAAAATATTTAAAAGTAAGCATAAGCAGTGTGTGGTCTCCTCCGAGTCCCTAGCAGCTCATATCCGTCTAAGGTAGAGGATTACCTACACAGTTAAAAACAGGGTGAGTTTATGAAAACTCATTGTGCAATCCCCTTACTAGAGTAATGCTTAGTATACGTAAGCAGAACCCAAAATAGTGCAGGCCAAAGCCCTTTAATTGTAACAAGATGCACCCGATTCAGAGCATACGAGGCCAAAACCCACTACCATATCAATTGGGTCACAGCCTATACAGAATCAATTGGGCCTAGCCCAAACCAATAACAGAACAAGTAGGACTAAGCCCAGTATAGTGATAGATCTCATAAACAAGTATGCAACAGTATGAGGATGTATCCCACCCCGATCTAGCCAACACACCACCCGTACCAACCAACACACCATGTGGGGATAAAATCGACCCACCCAACCAACACACCAATATTAGCACCGGTTGCGGCACTAAGTTAACAGAACGACTCAACGCCGTGAATAGAACAACTAAATGCCATAAATATCGCAGTAACGCTGCCAGTTAATAGAACAACTAAGAGCCATAAATATCACAGCCTTGCTTTCGGTTAACAGAACGGCTAAAAGCCATAAATATCGCAGCATCGCTGCCAGTTAATAGAACGGCTAAAAGCCATAAATATCGAACCATCGCTGCCGATTATGAAACACCCCAAACCCAGCCCACAAGCCTTGACCAGATCTGGTTTGTTTATTGAGTAAAACATTTCAGAAACTTGTTTGTTACTTTGGAAAATTTGGGTGGTTTTGAGGAAAAATTGATTTGTGTTGAGTTTGAAGGGAAAACGGTGTTGTTATTGAAGACTAGATTTTATTAAAACCTTATTATTATATTTCAAAAACTATAAGTTAAAAGAAATATCGAGTTTTAGAGTTCACCATTAAATTGAAAATCGTTGGTGTTTAAGTGTCAAAACATTTAGAATTTATTTTAAAGAAAAGTTATTTAACC
Organism: Gossypium rotundifolium; assembly: GCA_025506655.1. Classification (NCBI taxonomy): domain Eukaryota; kingdom Viridiplantae; phylum Streptophyta; class Magnoliopsida; order Malvales; family Malvaceae; genus Gossypium; species Gossypium rotundifolium. Next base: position 57,269,870 of record CP106723.1, on the reverse strand, counting down.
TTTTGTTTGATAATAATCGATCATGATAAAAATAATTAAAAATGCATGCATAAAACATTTAATAGCAATGGCCATATTACATCAAAGCAAAACCCAAAATAAATCCAAGTATTCAAATATAAAAAAATTCCAAACAAAATAACACTGAGCTAAGCATGGCCACCACTAAGTTCCTGCCGACCCAGTCCATTTACTGAGTGTCACCTGAAAAGATATCCCACAAAGGGGTGAGTCAACAGACTCAATGTGCAACAACCAACACAAATTCCCAACGATTTACGCATACAAATCATATATACAAAACATATATAAACAATGATGCAATCTCGAACCCAAACCTAGATAACCATCCTCTACACATCACCCGTACCGGCATCACACCGTGGGGATTACTAAATCGACCCTCAATCTGCCACACCATCGAAGGCAATCGCTGCAGATAACTTGCACATCGCCCTTATAAATTGTGGCATAGCCACCAGATAATTGTGACAAAGTCACCAGATAGTATTTCGTGACATTAGTCACCACATTCAGATTATGTGACATGAGTCACTAGAAAACGTGGTAAAAACCACCAGATCACTTCCCCTTTCATAATCACCCTTATGCCCATGCATCATACCAATCATGCATAAATCATGTCATATACCTTATTCCATATTCATATCAAATTCACATATGTGCCATAATCCAAATGTTCATAACATTTATTAACACAATATTAAAGGTTACGTACCTGAATACTCTATGTACCCTTAGCCACATTTTCATATTTTCATTAACACATACATAACATGAATACCATAAATCTATTAGGAAATTAGTGTAGAGCTACACACCTGGTTACTCGTAGATCTAACCGAAATCTTGAAAATCCCGATCTAATGTACTAGATCTCTTCTCCTACATTCGGCCAACACTAAGCACATTAGGCAATGGGCCATTCGGCTAAATAACAAATCCTGAAGGATTAATGAGACCAAAACCCTTACCTTGCTACCGATTTGGTTACTAACCAAATCCCAAAACTTTGTGATGATCCCCCTTGCAATCGGTTAGATAGTAATACACATAACTGGTTAGTTTTCGACTTTTGAACGAAATAGAAAACAGATCTGAACACTAAAACACTTACCTAGGTTGTTTAGCAAAATCCCGAAAATTGTCACTAGCTTTATGAAGATATCAATATACCTACATGATCTATGTTAGATTCGATTCCATCATTTGAATGAATTGCCTTCGGCCTAAACCACACTTTACTTACCTTGGATAACCAAATCCTGAATCGTCTCCCCTAGAAGTTGGCTACAATAGAAATCCCGAAAGATCTTTTATAGTTTCAGCCAATTCAAAATAAGAGAGATTAGATCCTTAAATTCGGCTAAAGAGAAAAGAAAATAAATGACTATTAATCCTTACCCTTAATGCTGAAATCGATTGCCCCCTTGCGTAGATCTACAGAGGAATTCGACTATGTAGGCTAGATATTGATCAAATGGGTTTCGGCTTTTGGTGTTTAGTGAACAATCGGTTATGGCTAGGAAAAGACTTACTTTCGGCTTTTGAAGAGTTGTGGAAAGAAGAAGAGAAGAGAAGAAAAGAGATATTCGGCCTTAACAAATGGAAGAAAAGAGATGAAGAGAGGTTCAATGGTGGTGTTTGACTTAGGAATTTTTATCACACTACTAAAGGAGGAAAAGAGAATCGAAAATAACATCTAAACCCCTTTTGAAATTCAGCTATCCCCCCACTTACATGACCGAAAATAACCACCAAAAGAATCCCTTGGCCGGCCAACTCTCCCTCTCTCCATTCAATCCCCCTTTTCACTCTACCTTAGTCTAATCCTTAAGTTTTTAGCTTAATCTATACTTCATCTTTGAAGTGTCCTTGTGCCATCCACTACCTCTCCTCCTTGCTGCAAAATAAAACTCCCCTTTGCTTCCCTTGCTGCTCAAACCTGAGCCCTTCTCCACTGCTTGAGGCGTCACTTACCAAGGCCCTAAGTGGCTCCTCCTTGCCACTTTAACAAGCCCATTTGTTTGTCCAATTTTCCCTACAATTTTTCTTAAGGCCTCATTCGCCTAGCTCCCCCTTTAAGGCTTAAAATCTAATATTTTCTAAGGCACTTACCTACACTCTAAAGTTCTCAAAATTTCATACAACATATTCAAACACACATAGGCATGCTACTTCATGCAATTAAGCAAAAATGCACAACCCTTAAATCCCGGATGTTACAGTTCTACCCCCTTAAAATAATTTCAATCTCCAAATTACCAGGCTAGAATAGGTGGGGGTATTGCTATCGCATTGCTTCTTCCGGCTCCCAAGAATCTTCCTCCGATCCATGATTACGCCATAACACTTTGACCAAAGGAATGGATTTTCTCCGTAGTACCTTCACATCCCGTTCCAGAATCTGAATCGGCTCCTCCTCGTACGACAAATCTAGTCTCAACTCCACCTCCTCAACTGGCACTATATGAGAAAGATCCGATCGGTATCGGTGTAACATCGATACATGGAACACATCGTGCATCTGCTTTAACTCCGGAGGCAACTCCAACTGGTATGCCACTGGTCCAACTTTCTTCAATACCCGATAAGGTCCTATAAACATGGGACTTAACTTCCCTTTGTGACCAAATCTCATCACCTTCTTCCATGGCAAAACTTTAAGAAACACCTGATCTCCCACAGCAAACTCTACTTCCTTCCGCTTAAGATCTGCGTATGACTTTTGCCTATCAGATGCTTCCTTCAACCGTGCCCGAATTACCTTAACCTTCTCTTCAGATTCTGCCACAATCTCCGGACCCAAAACTTACCGTTCCCCTAATTCCGTCCAACATGTAGGAGTACGAAACCTCCGTCCATATAGCACTTCGTAAGGTGCCATCTGAATACTTGCCTGATAGGTGTTGTTATATGCAAATTCCGCTAAAGGCAAGAACTCTTCCCAACTCCCTCTGAAGTTTATCACACAGGCCTTCAACATATCTTCTAACACTTGGATCACTCGCTCAGATTGACCGTCCGACTGTGGATGGAATGCCGTACTGAAATCTAGCCTGGTACCCAAAGCTTGATGTAGCACCTTCCAAAATTGATACGTAAACCTCGGATCTCTATCCGAGATAATCGACATCGACACTCCGTGCAGCCTCACGATCTCAGCTACATACAACTTTGCCAATTTCTGTAGAGAATAGTCAACCTGCACCGGTGTAAAATGTACAGATTTCATCAGCCGATCTACTATCACCCATACCGAGTCCTTCTTAGTAGGCGTAAGGGGAAGCCCACTAACGAAGTCCATGGTAATTCTCTCCCACTTCTATTGCGAAATCTTTATCAGCTAAAGCAATCCTAACGAAACTTGGTGTTCAGCCTTAACTTGCTGACACGTTAAGCACTTCCCTACAAATTCGGTAACTTTCCGCTTAAGACTAGGCCACCAGAACTGTTCCCGTAAATCCTTGTACAACTTACTACCTCCAGGATGCATAGTATAAGGGCTACTATGCGATTTTCGAAGAATTCTCTGCCTTAACTCCTCATCCTTCAGCATAGAGACCTTGCCATGAAAACACGGCACTCCATCGCTGTTTACACCAAAATCTTCTAATTCTCCACACTGCACTTACCGTAACTTAGCACTTAGATCCTCATCCACCGACTGACTCTCTTTCACCTCATTCAACCACGTCGGCTTAGCTTGCAACTTTGCTAACAAACTTCCATCATCATACAAGCTAAGATGTGCAAACATTGCCCTTAGATCCGACACTACTTTCTGACTTAGGGCATCTGCCACTACATTCGCCTTGCCCGGGTGATACTCTATAGAACAATCGTAGTCCTTCAATAATTCCACCCACCTTCGCTGTCTCAAGTTCAACTCTTTCTAAGTCAGCAGATACTTAAAGCTCTTGTGGTCTGTGTAAATCACTGACTTTTCTCCATATAAATAGTGCCTCCATACCTTAAGAGCAAAGACCACTGCCGCCAATTCCAAATCATGCGTTGGCTAGTTAAACATATGCGGCCTTAATTGTCGAGATGCATAAGCAACTACCTTCCCGTCCTACATCAAAACACATCCCAAACCTGTGTGAGAAGCATCATAGTACACCACAAAATCCTTCCCTGCCTCAGGCTGAATCAAAACTGGAGCTTCAGTCAAGACCCTCTTAAGTTTCTCAAAGCTCTCCTGTTGCTTATCTGACCATACGAAAGGTACCTCCTTCCTCAACAACTTCGTCAAAGGTGCGGCTATTGATGAGAACCTTTCTACGAATCTTCTATAATAGCCTGCCAATCCCAAGAAACTACGAACTTCTACCACAGACTTAGGTGGTTTCCAATCCAATACTGCCTCAATCTTCCGAGGATCTACCCTTATCCCTTCAGCAGACACCACATGCCCTAAAAACGAACTTCCTTCTTCAAACCAAAATTCGCACTTGCTGAAGTTGGCATATAAACTTTTCCTCCCTTAACACTTGCAACACGACTTAGAGGTGCTCATCATGTTCTTCCTTTGACTTATAATTCACCAAGATATCATCTATGAACACAACAATGAACCGGTCCAGATAGGGTTGGAAAACCCAGTTCATCATGTCCATGAATGCGGCTAGGGCATTTGTCAATCCAAACGGCATTACCAAGAACTCATAATACTCGTACCTTGTCCGAAAAGCTGTCTTATGGATATCAGCCTCCTTCACTTTAAGCTGATGATATCCAGATCTTAGATCTATCTTTGAGAATACCGCGGCCCCCTTGAATCGATGAACAAGTTGCCTATCCTTGGCAACGGGTACTTGTTCTTGATGGTCAGCTTATTCAACTCACGATAATCTATGCACATACGCATAGTTTCGTCTTTCTTCTTCACAAACGATACCGGTGCTCCCCATGGAGACACATTGGGTCGAATAAACCCACAATCAAGCAACTCTTGAATCTGAGCCTTGAGCTCAACCAACTCCTTTGGTGTTATTCTGTACGGGGCAATTGACACAAGAGTTGTACCTGGCAGCAAGTCAATTTCGAACTCCACTTCCCTATCCGGGGTATTCTGTAACTCCTCCGAAAAACATCCACGAATTCTCTTCATCGCTCTAACTCCACTAACTCCCTTTCTTTCGTGATCCAAAGCACTAACGAAAGCCAAAATGCTTTGCACCCTTTTTGAACCATCTTATCAGCCTTTAAAGTAGAGACTACGTTAGACAAGTAGTTTCTTCTTTCTCCTATCATAATTATCGCCTCATCCTTCGGGGTCCTTAACTCCATTCGCTTAGTTACGCAATCCAATATAGCCCGATGTTCCACTAGCCAATCCATGCCAAGAATGAGGTCAAATTCTTGAAGGGTAGTTCCATCAAGTCACAGGAAATACCACTCCCTGAATCTCTAGAGGTACACCAAATATCTTATTCACCACTATTGTTTGACCTAATGGGCTCACTACAGTTATCTCCCTATTAGACAGTTCAGATGCTATGCCTAGTGTTTCAACTTCTCTACATGCAACATAAGAGTGGGTAGAACCAACATCAATTAAAGCAAAGTAAGGCTTGTCACTATAAGGAACGCATCGATTATGACATTGATTGCGTCTCTATCCTCTCTCCGGTGAACTATAAACACCGACTCTACTCTTGCCTCAGATACCAACACCTTTGCCCAGTGTTCCCGTCCTCTTCTGAAATCATTACCTCTGCCATTCGGACCACGACCTGCAGTGGTCAGCCGTCCACCTCTTCCAAATTTCATTATAACCCTAACCTGCTGGTCGGCTCCCATCTGTTTTCATAGGACAGTCCTTAATCATGTGGTCCTTGGACCCACACTTGAAACATCCCCCTGTCTTCTTCCAACACTCTCCTAGATGCATCTTTCCACATTGAGCACAAGTACGATACTGCCCTTTAATCACACCCTACTGACCTCGCGGCCCATCAACTCTAGGCCTCTTTTGCACATTCTCGAATGACTCTGATGATCCAAAACCTCTCTTTTGCCTATTTTAGTTTGTATTCTGTCTCACAGATTCTTTAATCCTTTCGGCTACCTTAGCCTTCTCTACCAGCACGGTAAATTCTCGCTCTTGCTATGGAGCTATCAACAATCTCAGGTCATCCCTTAGTCCATCCTCAAATTGAACACATCGCTCATACTCCGTAGCCACGATTCCTCGAGCATAATGGCTCAACCTTAGAAATTTTGCCTCATACTCCGCTAAGGACTTATTTCCCTGACCTAGCCTTAGAAATACCTTCCTCTGTGCATCCACATAACTGGTCCCAATGTACTTCTTCTGGTAGGCTTAAAGTACTCCCAAGTGAGATCATCTATGGTAGCACCATCCCGAACCGTGAGCCACCATTGATATGACTCATCGCGGAGTAGCGACACTACCCCTTTCTCCTCCGGTGAGTCGGTCCAAATCATCCATAATTCACTCGTCGCTTCTAACCAATACTCAACAGATTGGGCACCATACCAGATATACCATGAAAAACTCAACTCCATTAGCTCGAGTCGCCAGTATGACTTTTGAGCTCCCATGCCTCCGCTACCCACCCACCTTTTCACAACTCGCAAGATCGCTCGTGATATCGCATCATCCCCTGCTTGATCCTCGATATTCCACATCACGTGGTGGTGGCGGATTTCATTTTAGACCTTGACCCGACCTAACGGGTTCGACACGATCATTCACCTACCACGGCCACGCACACTACGACCACGTCCCCTAAAATTCATGCTTCTGAGTCACGCTTATCTGATTAAAGAATTTTATGAATTAGTTTTTGTTCCAATGATTTATCGCGAACAGTCTTATGTTCAATAGTTCTAAAGAGTAGTTCTTTCGGATACACATACGATCTCAAATTCATTCATTCAATCATCACAATCATGAACTTATGCTCATTACGTAAGAGTGTTGTGGTTGTCATTGTTGTTGTTTTCACTACCCAAGGGTATTTTGTAATTTTATTCTATAGGGTATTTTGGTAAATTTTCAAATTAGGTATTTGAAAATTTCACAAAGTAGAGATTTTGGTATTTTTACAAAATTAAAATACTTGGTAAGAAAATTTCAAGGGTAATATGGTAATTTTATAAACTGAGGGTATTTTTGTAATTTTTCAAACCAAGAGCATTTCGGTAATTTTAACAAAATATGGTTCCAGGTGATTTAACGAAATAAGGGTATTTTAGGAATTTTTAATTTGAGGGTATTTCGGTAACTTTCCATACGGAGGGTATTTTGATAATTTGTATCGGTTATGGGTAATTTGGGCAACTTGCAAACCAGGGGTATTTTGGTCATTTTTAAATCAAGGGTACTTTGGAATTTTATAATCATGGTTTGACTTTAGAATTTTACAAAACAAGGTGACTGGTCCCTTTCGGGTTTTAATTATTAAATTTAGCCTGTGATTGAGTCCTCTTGTTAGAGTGAACTATCACTACGCACCAGGTAGGATTCGAGCGGAGAGGAGGTGAGTCACTAAGACTGCTTAAATACCAAGCTCCCCTTGAATCCAATCCTAGACATGCGCACAATGGTTACCACACCTTTAACTCTACGACTCGATCATGTGTTTGTTTGGTTAGACTTTAAATTTTATGTATTTCGGTGTTGGAGTAGACTAATCCTAGGGTTCAATAATTCCTAATCTACTAATCTACGTCCCTATAATTTTCCACATACAAATCACAAAAGGGTTAGGAGTACTTACCTGGTGGACTTTGGGCCGGAGACTTAGGTGCCATGCCAGAAACCTACTCATTCCTTAGTAAGATCCAATTTCCTAAAAGAAAGAAAATGTTTTCGGCCCAAAAAACCCTCAAGGCTAAGTTTTAAATCGGGCTCTGATACCAAACTTAAACACCCCAAACTCGGCCCACAAGCCTTGATCAGATCTGGTTTGTTTCTTGAGTAAAACATTTCAGAAACTTGTTTGTTACTTTGGAAAATTTGGGTGGCTTTGAGGAAAAATAGATTTGTGTTGAGTTTGACGGGAAAACGGTGTTGTTATTGAAGACTAGATTTTATTAAAACCTTATTATTATATTTCAAAAACTATAAGTTAAAAGAAATATCGAGTTTTAGAGTTCACCATTAAATTGAAAATCGTTGGTGTTCAAGTGTCAAAACATTTAGAATTTATTTTAAAGAAAAGTTATTTAACCTTTTGTTTGATAATAATCGTATCATGATAAAAATAATTAAAATGCATGCATAAAGCAGCTTAATAGCAATGGCCATATTACATCAAAGCAAAACCCAAATAAATCCAAGTACTTAAATATAAAAAATTCCAAATAAAATAACACCGAATGAGCATGACCACCACTAAGTTCCGCCGACCGGTCCATTTATCGAGTGTCACCAAAAGATATCCCACAAAGGGTGAGTCAACTGACTCAATGTGCAACAACCAACACAAATTCCCAACGATTTAGGCATGCAAATCATATATACAAAACATATATAAACAATGATGCAATCCCAAACCTAAACCTAGATAACCATCATCTACACATCACCCGTACCTGCCATCACACTGTGGGGATTACTAAATCGATCCTCCATCTGCTACACACCATCAAAGGCAGTCGCTGCAGACGACTTGCACATCGCCCTTATAAATTGTGGCATAGCCACTAGATAATTGTGACAAAGTCACCAGATAGTATTTCGTGACATTAGTCACCACATTTAGATTATGTGACATGAGTCACCAGATAACGTGGTAAAAACCACCAGATCACTTTCCCTTTCATAATCACCCTTATGTCCATCCATCATACCAATCATGCATAAATCATGTCATACGCCTTATTCCATATTCATATCAAATTCACATATGTGCCATAATCCAAATGTTCATAACATTTATTAACACAATATTAAAGGTTACGTACCTGAATAATCTGTGCACCCTTAGGCACATTTTCATATTTTCATTAACACATACATAACATGAATACCATAAATCTATCAGGAAATTAGTGTAGGGCTACACACCTGGTTACTCGTAGATCTAATCGAAATCTTGAAAATCTCGATCTAATGTACTAGATCTCTTCTCCTACATTCGACCAACACTAAGCACATTAGGCAATGGGCCATTTGGCTAAATAACAAATTTCGAAGGATTAACGAGACCAAAACCCTTACCTTGCTACCTATTTGGTTACTAACCAAATCTCAAAACTTTGTGATGATCCCCCCTTGTAATCGGTTAGATACTAATACACTTAACTGGTTAGTTTTCGACTTTTGAACGAAATAGAAAATAGATCTGAACACTAAAACACTTACCTAGGTTGTTTAGCCAAATCCCAAAAATTGTCACTAGCTTTATGAAGATATCGAAATACCTACATGATCTATGTTAGATCTGATTCCATCATTTGAATGAATGGCCTTCGGCCTAAACCACACTTTACTTACCTTGGATAACCAAATCCCGAATGGTCTCCCCTAGAAGTCGGCTACAATAGAAATCCCGAAAGATCCTTTATAGTTTCAGCCAATTCAAAATAAGAGATATTAGATCCTTAAATTCAGTTAAAGAGAAAAGAAAATAAATGATTGTTGATCCTTACCCTTAATGCTGAAATCGATTGCCCTCTTGCATAGATCTACAGAGGAATTTGGCTATGTAGGCTAGATATTGATCAAATGGGTTTCGGCTTTTGGTGTTTAGTGAACAATCGATTATGGCTAGGAAAAGACTTACTTTTGGCCTTTGAAGAGTTGTGGAAAGAAGAAGAGAATAGAAGAAAAGAGATATTCGGCCTTAACAAATAGAAGAAAAGAGATGAAGAGAGGTTCGGCAATGATGGTGTTTGACTTAAGAATTTTCGACACACCACTAAAGGAGGAAAAGAGAACTGAAAATAACATCTAAACCCCCTTTTGAAATTCGACTATCCCCCACTTACATGATCGAAAATAACCACCAAAAGAATCTCTTGGCCGGCCAACTCTCCCTCTCTCCATTCAATCCCCCCTTTCACTCTACCTTAGCCGAATCATTAAGTTTTTAGCTTAATCTACACTTCATCTTTGAAGTGTCCTTGTGCCGTCCACTGCCTCTCCTCCTTACTGCAAAATAAAACTCCCCTTTACTTCCATTGCTGCTCGAACCTGAGCCCTTCTCCATTGCTTGAGGCATCACTTACCAAGGCCCTAAGTGGCGCCTCCTTGCCACTTTAACAAGCCCATTTGTTTGTCCAATTCTCCCTACAATTTTTCTTAAGGCCTCATTTTGCCTAGCTCCCCCTTTAAGGCTTAAAATCTAATATTTTTTAAGGCACTTACCTACACTCTAAAGTTCTCAAAATTTCATACAACACATTCAAACACACATAAGCATGCTACTTCATACAATCAAGCAAAAATGCACAACCTCTAAATCCCAGATGTTATAGGTTAACAGAACGGCAAAAAGTAATAAATATCGCAGCATTGCTGCCGGTTAACAGAATGGTTAAAAGTTATAAATATCGCAACATCGCTGCCAGTTAACAGAACAGCTAAAAGCCATAAATATCGCAGAAAGGTCGAAAGCCTTGTACAGAATGACAATGGGCCGTACACTTCCTCTGTATCTTTGTCCCAACCCCATGCAATATGTTATATATTTCATGCTCAATCATTACACGTGTATGCAAAATGCCCATGCTCAGTAACAATCATTTAAACATGTAATAAAAGCTTATCAGTCATGCAACCACAGTCAAATTAGTCAACTCATAGTCTAAGCTAGTCATTTACCCACAAAGGCAAGACAGTCATTTACCCTATAAGGATATTTCAGTAATTTTATAAATCGAGGGTATTTTAGTAATTTCACAAATTAGGGGTATTTTGGTAATTTTGCAAACTAGGGTATTTTGGTAATTTTGTAAACTAGGGTATTACGATAATTTCACAAACCATTGGTATTTCGATAAATTTGTAAACTGAGGGTATTTCACTAAATTCATAAACTAGGGTTATTTTAGTAATTTTGCAAATTGAGGGTATTTCGATAATTTCACAAACCTAGAGTATTTAGGTAATTTTTACAAATTAGGGTTATTTTAGTAATTTTACAAATTGGGGGTATTTTGGTAATTTTAAAAATTGAGGGTATTTCAGTAATTTTGTAAATTAGGTATTTTAGTAATTTTGTAAATTGGGGGTATTTTGATAATTTTGTAAATCAGGGGTATTTTTGTGATTTAATAAACTGGGGGTATTTTTGTAATTTCATAAATCAAGAGTATTTCAGTAATTTCATAAATCGGGGGTATTTCAGTAATTTCATAAACTGGGGGTATTTCAATAATTTTGCAAATTAAGGGTATTTTAGTAATTTTTACTAACTGAGGGTATTTCAATAATTTTACAAATTGAGGGTATTTCAGTAATTTTACAAACCGAGGGTATTTTGGTAATTTTACAAATTGAGGGTATTTTGGTAATTTCATAAACCAGGGGTATTTTGGTAATTTTGTAAATCAGGGGTATTTCAGTAATTTCATAAATTGAAGGTATTATGGTAATTTTACAAATTAGGGGTATTTCAGTAATTTTACAAACCGGGGGTATTTTGGTAATTTCATAATCAAGGGTAGTTTGATAATTTCGCAAGCCAAGGGTATTTCGATAATTTCCCAAATTATGGGCATTTCAAAAATTTCACAAATCGATGGTATTTCTATAATTTTGCAAACCGGGGGTATTTCAGTAATTTTGCAAACTGAGGTATTTCGGTAATTTTGTAGCTCGAGGGTATTTTAGTAATTTTATAAATCGAGGTATTTCAGTTATTTTGTAAACTAGAGGTATTTCGGTAATTTTGTAACCCGAGAGTATTTCGGTAAATTTGTAAACCAAGGGCATTTCAGTAATTTTGTAAACCAAGGGTATTTTCGTGATTTTGTAAACCAATGGTATTTCCGTAATTTTGTAAACCAAGGTATTCTAAACAAAGATAATGATGCGACTGGGCCTAGGGCCCATTCTCGGGCCAAATGGGTCCACACGCTCGTATGGCCCATTTAGCCCAAATCTAGCCAAAGATATGAGATTCACATAGTCCAGTCCAATATTTACTACACAATCATACAACTTATCCAATTGGGACCACGAGCCCATTGGCCCACATGGCTCCTTTCAGCCCATCGTAGCTCAAACAGCCTAAACCCACAATAACACACTCGTGATGGCCTCAACTATCGCGTCGAGGCTCCCACACGTGCGCTCGAATGCTCGTGTGGCTACCATCGCCGTGTGACCAGCATTTCGGCATTTGCCACTCTACAGCTAGAGTAGTGCAAAATACACACCTGATAGGAATCTGGAGTTAATCCGTGCTACAGACACTCCTATGCCCAAACGCTGACCAAGGTATGCTTACCCTATTTAAAGCCAACTTTTCTTGCATACTCTTATGCTAGCTTCCCGATGTGGGATCCCTCCATCAATCCTCCAAAACTATCCCAAATTAGAAAAATAGTCACATTTCGCATGCAAGGGGCTTCAAACTCAAGTTCCCTTTTAACTTAATCCACACCGCTAGCCACCTTACCAACTAGTTCCTTGTGTAACAAAACAAGGTCAACTAAATATAAGCCTATGGGCCAAAGTCTAAGTTCATTGAAAAGGAAATCAAAATGAATTCCAAATGCCAAGACTTGAACCCATGCTCCTTGCAACCTTAATGACGCCTTTTCACTAGACCACTAATTTCCTTGTGTCACATTTTATCCTCAAACATTCTTAAATCCTACTCCCCAGGACTTTAAGGGAGCCCCCTAACCTTCCAAAATCACTCACCTAATAGGTCCAACTTGCATTAGTGCCATTCTCTTGTTCTCAAAAAATTTTAAACGCTCTCATGCCCAAGGCCCAATAGGACCAATTCTACTAGGCCCAAAATTCAGGTGCGTTACATAACGAGCTTGTTTTATAGTGTTTTTATGTGTTTTTATTTTGTTTTTTTGTTTTTATTACTTTGTGTTTAATTTATGAGAAATAAGTGTTTTTACTTAATGTTGAGTTATGTTATGACCTAATTCACCACAATGGGCCTAGGGATAATCTAAAAGCTCTATCTAGTGTGTAGGACACCATTTTTGGGCTTAGAAAGTGAAGGACAACTGTAGTGTCACAACACTGGGAAGTAGTGTCGGAACACCGAACTTTGAAGCAAAAATACCCAAGAAATGAAGGTAGTGTCACGATTGTTAGAGTATGCCCAAACCTTAGTTCATCAAATTTTGATTTCCAAAACTATATTCCTTTTATTTCTATCAACACCCAAGCCATAAGCCTCGATAAAATTTCAAGAAAAATGCCAAAACACCATAGATTTCTCCTTTGTCAAGTTTGTGGGTTTTTTGGGTTTTCAATCAAAAGCTTATTTTTCTTCCCTCAAAGGCAACCATTCATCTACCCATTAGTTTTAAATGTTAGTTAGTCTTTAAAACTAAGTTTTTAGCCATTGAATCGCATGTTTTCAATAAAAGTAAAAACTTGGATCGTGATTGATGAATTTCGAGATTTTGAGCAAAATCATGATTTCAAAGTGTTTTTCAATTAGTTTTGAGAAGATTAAAATGTTTTTAAACTTGGTTTGAAGTTTTATTAAATATTTCTAAGGATTTAAAGAATTTTCGTGAAAATTACCATAAACATGTTAAAAAATTTTATACCATGAATTAAGTAGATGAGAGTCTATTGTAGGTGAATAATTAGACGAATAGAATTCATTTTTAGGAAAAAAGATTAAGTAGACTGAGATAATTTAAATTTAAGTTTGCTATGTCGAAGGTTTCGGTTACTTGAGAACTTAGCTTAGGATTATGTTTTTGATTGCTTGATGTGAGTCCTTAGTTGATTGTGATTGAGTTGTTGTGTGATTTATGTTGTTGAAGCCTCGGATTCATTAGGACCTTCCACAAGTTAAGGAAAGGCTAGTTTGAGCTTTCGGTATTTCAAAAAAAATGTAGTTGGTGAGTGTTTAGAGTGGCTGCTTGTGGACACGATTTATTGTGTTAATTAGGAATTTAGATGTAGCCTAAACACCTATTCTAAATTTTGAGTGTAAGTTTTCTCGTACTCTTGATTTAATTTGTGAAATATGTGATAATGTGATTGTGAAAAAGTGAACTGCACAAGATGCTATAGCATGTTTTATGTGTTCATGATTATTGTTGTTAAAGTGTAAATGTAGGCATGTTATGCATGCTAAATGACAAAAATAGTGTTGTGTTTATAATGTGATTTTTGCATTGAATAAGTGCAGTGAACGGTAAGTAAATGTGTATTAATAACAGATACTTTAGCCTTATTGTAACAGCCCAGTTTAGACCCTAGTCAGAATAGTGGTATTGAGACCACAAATTTGAGGTCGAAAAATATTCTATTTTTATTTTTAGTGTTTATAATACGTGATTGAGCATGTGTGAAAGTTCTGTGTGAAAATTTTATCAATTGCGTGCTTAATTATGAAAAAGGGCTTAATCGCATAAAATGTAAAAGCTGTGTGCCGATTTATAAGTGCCTAATTATTTTTGTCTTTTAAATATGGAGGAATTAGGCCATATTTAATGATAGTAGGTGACAATGGACAAGAATAACCTCATTGTATAAAGGTTATATATGTTTAATGAAAAGGGCAAAATGATAAAAAAGTATATTAATGATAATATAATAAAACAAAACCAAAATTTAGTGGAGTGTTCATCTTTATCACCATCGAATATTGAAGAAAGAATAAGGTTAAAAGCTCTTGTATGTTCGACACATTTGTGACTTGATTCATGCTTAGTTTTTGTTCGGTTTTTGATAATTTCTGCGTTTTTGTTATAGTTGCTTACTATACTATTAAACCCATGCTTAAATTTTAGAAATTGATGGTGATTTTAAGATATGCCATTGATGAATATGTGAGCTTTGTGTAGTTAGTTGGAGGAATATGAAAGCTTAGTGTTGGGTTAACATAGTTTGTATTTGGATTTTTGGTGAATTTGAGTAATTTGGGCTAAATTGAGAAAAGTGTAAATTGAGGGACTAAAATATGAAATAAATGAAATACATGGGCTTGTATTAGCATGGAAGAATTTGGCTAAGCATATGTGATTTGAAATTGTGTGTATTTGATAATTTTATGAAATAGGAACGAAAGTGTCGAAATGTGAAATTGTGAGGGCTATTTTGTAAAATGCCCTAATTATGTGTGTTTGGACTAAATTGAATGAATTGGTGATTGAATGAGTTAAATTTGTATATGTATAGACCAAGAAAGGAGAGATTCAGATCGAGATTGAGGCAAAGACAAAGTGCTCGATTAATTAACCGTTTCGGTATTTCGACGTTCGAGGTAAGCTTGGATATAATACTAGTTGTTAAATTGTATCTATGTGATGTGAATTGAATGAAAGCATGTATAATTAAGAGATTGAAATGCTATGTGCGAAAATGAATTAGATGGCACTAAGTGTGCAAAATGAGAAACGAGACAGAGATGATTAACACTGTGTGTGCGAAAAGATAGAAGCTTCGGCTTATTGAGTTGGCACTGTTTGTGCGATATCGATATGTGTTTGGTTAACATATTGGCACTAAGTGTGCGATGATGATTATGTTTCGATTTTGAAATTGGCACTAAGTGTGTGAAATACTCAAAAGAATAGTAAAGGTTGAACGAGGTGTAATGTCGAGCAATTGAGTAGCATGAATGGTGAGTAACTATGTGTTGATCAAGGTACGTTTGAACCTATGTGGTTGATAATAGTTTTAAAAGTTGAATAAATAGATACTTGAGCATATGGTTGAGATTGATGATGTGCATACTTGAGCAATGAATCTAATTTATGGTTTATTTAGTATATTAACATGAATTGTTCAATTCCATGTATTGTATTATGAACTTACTAAGCTTTTGAAAGCTTACTATGTGATTTGTTTCTCTGTTTTACAGTGTCAGTAAAGCTAGCTCGGATCTGGGGATCGTCAGGAAACTCAATCACACTATCGGCAATCTATTTTGGTACTTTTGAAGATGTGTGTATAAGTGGTATATGGCATGTATAGGCTATTAAATGTGGCATGTTTTGAGTTGTATAGCCTTGCCATGTGATATGGCTTGGAAATTGAATGTTGTTAGTTTATATTTGAAGCTATGAAAATGATGATTTTGGTTTGATATAGTGAGATTGGAATTGGTATATTTCATGCTTGAATTGGTTGATGTGAATGGCATATTAGGTGTGAATTTGTAATATGATTAGATGATGCATAGTGATAGGATTTGTGATGTGAAATTGATTGTGTTTGGATGAGCTTATTTGAGTAGAAATGATGTGTGGCTATAGATGGTATAATTGATGATGAATTGGTGTCATTATTGGTATATTTGGTTGCATTTGAGGCATGAATTGGTATTGGGTTGATGCATATTGGTGATTAAATGTGTGGTTGGCAAGTTTGGCCTTGAATATGGCCTATAATTGCCCACATGGTTGAGCACATGGGTGTGTGGCTCAACCGTGCTGTTTAAGTTTTCCAAGTGAAACAAGTCAGGCTCGACCATGGGCTGGACACACGGGCGTGTGATTGGCCGTGTGGTGCAAGTCAGGATTGGCTACATGGGCGTGTCCATGACCGCGTGGACAAGTCAATATGTATGCCCTGTTTTGACACGACTTAGACAAATGGGCGTGTTTGGGACATAGGAGGCACACGGCCTGCCCACATGGGCGTGTGACCTCTGTAACTTAGCAAAATTTCTAAATTTCTGAAAATTTTTGAATGTGTTTGGTTTAGTCCCGACCCCTTTATAGCATGTGACTAAGGTCTTGTAGACCTCATTAAGAGACTATATGTTTATATTTGATTATGATTGAATGACGTTTGACTTGGTGTCTTAAAATGTTATGAAAAGTGCGGATTTGATTAGTAACGCCTCTTAACCCTATTTCAACAACTGTTTTGGGTTAGGGGTGTTACACTTGTGATCTTTGAGACCATTGGATATAGTTAGCATGCCATTCAATGGGACATGTTTGGTGTGTTGGATAGGGTTAGCTTTATGCTTCACTTTTTGGGATATGTTCGACACTATGAGTTAATTGGTGTGTTGGAGATTCATGTATTTGATGTGTGGTGATAGAGCCCACTTCTATGTTTCATAACTCAAGTGCCAAATTATCTTTAAATATGATTCTCCGTGGCCATCTTACTGAGCTTGTGTTCTGAGCTTACGTTCACATGAGCCGAAAGTTAATGGTCCCAAATATGGAACCCAAGTATCCTCCCAACAACGTACATTATTACCATTACCCGTTGACCATATAAGATTATCAAAAGCCATACGTTAGAGATGGACTTCCACAAAAAAGAGCTTTCGCTTTATGAAATACACTTGGGTAATCTATCAGTAATGCCATACTTTTCCCTAAGTACGCGAACTCATAATGTAACACCCCTTCCACGTATTCGAAGCTAGAATAGGGTACGAGGCATTACCGGAACACATACACTTGTAAACGTATTAAACTGAGTCATAAAATTTCATCCAAATTAAAACTTTTCAAATTTTTATCTTTAAGTCCCTAAATAGGGCCTACGAGGCCTAATACATACTTTGAAGTGGTCCAGGGCTAAGCCGAGAACATTGGAACATTAAAAACTTCTTGAAAAATAGGGGCACATGCCCATGTGTTAGGCCGTGTGACGTTTCGAATTTTCGAAAATCAAGTGCAGACTTCACATACCCTGGGCACATGGCTGTGTGGCTGCCCGTGTGGCCACAAGTAAGGCAATTTACCAAGCCCTTTGCCACCCCAAAACACTTATACACTTATACAAATTTATCATCACACAACATGGTATTATTAAGCATTCAAACATCCATACTAAGACATCCACATACCATTTACAAACCACATTTATCATGCATAATCACACACACACACTTAACCATTCACATCATGCAACTTACACAACCAATCACATTTACCACTCATAATTATCACACATTTACTCATCCAACACATGCAAGCATACACGTCTTTGAAATGCATCATTATAGACTTATAACATAACAATTATTAGCCACCTTAAAAGGCCTTATACAACAATAACCATTAAATAGCATAGGCCAACATTCTAAGCCAACTCATAATAACATATACACATAATCAAGTCCCTATACATGCCATAGACTTAAAAACACTTGAAGATCATTGATACAATCAATAACTTGTTAGTGTGATAGAATCTCCAATGACCTCCAACTCGAGCTAGCATATTAACACCAACTATTCAACTCAGGCACGAGGCATTACTGGACTTGCTTGCTTGAGCATTTGAATATGGACTATAAAATTTGTTCTAATTTAAACTTTTTCATTTACAATCGTAACATCCCCATTATGGGTCTACAAGACCCTAAACATATACCCAAGATGCTTTGGGACCAAACCGAAACTTTTAAACACTTGGAAAATTTTGGCATAAAAACTGGCCACACGCCCATGTGTAAAGTGGGGCACGCCTGTGTGACATATCACACACCCGTGTAGGATTAATTTCTTTTAGAACTTACAAGGGTTTTCACACTGCTGAACACACGCTTGTGTGCTCCACACGGCCTAGACACACTTGTGCCTTGCCCGTGTGTAAAAACCTGGGTATTCTGTTTGTGACATCAGCAACCTCATAAGGGTCACATGGCCTAGTCACATGCCCGTGTGGCTAGCCCGTGGTCGACACTGACTTGCAACACTGACTTGCAACACTAACATGCAGGGGACACACGGCCAAGTCACTTGCCCATGGGACTGACGACGTGTCACACACGGTCTAGGCACATGCCCGTGTATCTACCCATGTGGACCAATTCAAGGCTATTTTTAAGCCATTTAGTCACCCTCATTTGCACACATTCACACACCATCACATAATATTTTCAAACCATCAATTATAACTCTTGAATTATCATACCCAAATCATGAAAATCAATTCTTCATCCCATTTACGAGAGAAAAACTATTACTAGTACAATTACAATCGACTTGAGCCATTATCAAGACTGTACACAACTAATCCATAAACCCTTTTAGGCCAGCACATTTG
Source organism: Gossypium rotundifolium (assembly GCA_025506655.1). Classification (NCBI taxonomy): domain Eukaryota; kingdom Viridiplantae; phylum Streptophyta; class Magnoliopsida; order Malvales; family Malvaceae; genus Gossypium; species Gossypium rotundifolium. The sequence continues at coordinate 57,250,693 of CP106723.1, read as the reverse complement.
GCTACTTTAACTATGACTTAATTAAACCAAAATAAGATCCCTATACATGCCATATCTCAAGAAGACTTGAATCTCATACCCCAAGTGTCTGCTCGATAGTGTGAAAGCATCTCCGACAGTTTCCAACCCAAGCTAGTTAAGTTAACATATAAGAGATAGGAAAAGAAAGAGTAATCAATAACGCTTAGTAAGTTCATATGCAAATAATAATCAACTATTGACATTCATTGATTATTCTCAACCAAAAAGGTATTATAACAATATTTACTCTTTAGCTAATGGTTACCTGTTCAATCATTCATAAGGCTTACCCATTCTATCTTTTACTACATTCTAACCATGTGACAATTGTAGTACTCTCATTTATTAGCACATAGTCCCTACATCCATCATCACAACATTCCATGAAACATATACTTAAAAAAATTCTCAATGATCCATCCAGGATACTACCAACTCTCGGTGGTTCCGCACATAGCCCACTATTTAATAATTTATAAAGTGGTAACTCACATAGCCCACCACTTAACAATTTATAAGGTGGTAATGCACATAGCCCACCAATTAACAATTTATAAGGTGGTAATGCACATAGCCCACCACTTAACAATTTATAAGGTGGTAACACAAATAGCCCACCATTTAATACTAAGCACGATGGCATCGCACATAGCCCATCGGTAACAATAATAAGGTGGTATAGCACACAGCCCACCATTTAACGATATTGGCAATGGTATCGCACACAGCCCATCACTAATAATTTTTAGGTGGTATCACACATAGCCCACCATTATTGCACATTCACGGATATTTATCCACATGCATTTCCCTATTTCAAATATTCATTCGGGAACATCCTCATACGCTATCATTCTTAATTAGATTTCTACAATAATCATTTGCTTTCACGCAATGCATTTATAAATACAATGTATGCAATTAGGGTGCATCATTTACACATAACCCATTATGGGTTCATCATATATCGAATTCACCTCAATTTAGTTCTAACACATACCTGTACCTCTCATGGTACAACTACATATTCTCTCATTTTCAACATACCAGTTGAATCACTCAAAATGCTAAATAATACTCTTGAGTCTAATAAACATAATATCACATCGACATCGTACCCCCGATAGGGTATTACATGAAATATCATATCGAAGCCATGTCCCTGACATGGTCTTATATGAAATCTCACACCGAGGCCATATTGCAAATATGGTCTTACACGGGACCTTAATTATCATAGCATCATGCTATTTGTATTCCCACTATTCTTAGATTAAATTGAAAACTTTCAATTTTCTTGACATATTGTCAAAACGTAATTACTATATTCATAGAGAAAATATAAATTCCATATAACATCAGAATATTAAATACCTTGCGTATAATTGTAATATTTGCACGTGAACTTAACTCGATACTGAAAAAAGTAGAAAGGGGTCTATTTGTCCATATTTCTCTTTTCTCCTATTCTAGGTCCGATTCTCGTTTTCTTTGATCTAGAACAATAAAATTTACTCATTCAATCACTTTATAAATCATAATACATCACAATCTACACATAGGCAAAAATGACTATTTTGCCCTTACACTTTGGCAAATTTATGATTTTTCCCTAAGCTCGTAAATCACTTTTCATCACCTTTTCTTATTAAACAAGCCTAGCTAAACATTTAATCCTCTTAAAACTACCCACAAATCCAACTATTTCATGCATTAATGAACAAACTACAACATTTGCATCTTAGTCCCAATTAGGTGTTTTCATGATAACACCTTTCACAAAAGTTGTTTCTCATCTCCCTAACATTCATTTTCTTCCATAAAAACTCATCAAACAACATAAACTCTCTCATGGTAAGTCCCTAGACTTTCAACCATATTAGAATTTAGTCCCCTCATTAGCTAGCTTAAGCTTTGGGGACTCCAAAAGTACAAAAATCATCAACTAAAACCATCAAAATCACTTACTTACAAGAAGATTGCTTGGCTGAAAGTTTGAGCTTCAAGAACCCCCATTTTTGCTTGTATTTTCGGTGGGAGAAGAAAAGAAAATGAAAAGATGATAGCCTTTGCTTATTTCATCTTATTTTATTCATTTAGTCAACCAATGTCACCAACCCTTGTCAAATTTTTAATTTCCTTGTCCCCTTGACCGTCCATCACCTTTAGGAAGGCTTAATTGCACTTTAAGTAACTCCATATTGTATTCCCTAGCTGAATGACACCTCTAGCAATTAAAATAGAACTTTTACACTTTATGCGATTTAATCCTTTTTTCGCGATTAAGTATGAAATCGCTAAAATTAAAACACCAAAGTTTCCAATCTCCTTTATAAACATGCTATAACCCATAAAATAAAATTAAAATAATTTTCTCTGACCCCAGATTAGTGATCCCGAGACCATTGTTTCGACTAGCCCCTAATTCGGGTTGTTACAATCTATAACACTATAGGAAAAAGGAAAGGAGGGTGGGTAAGCATTATAGCTTAGTAAGTAGGTATGCAAATAATAAGTGATATATTAACAAGCTTTTATAAATCTTCACAATATGATCTGAAGATAATACAATCATAATTGCACATAGTTCCACTATTTATTCATGTTCATCTCAAGCTGTCTACTCAAGTCACAGTCACTAAATTATTTCTACATTGAGTTACGGAACTCCAAATTAAGTTTCGTAATTTTTTCCTAAGACTAGACTCACATATCTTCTTACCATAAAACTTTCAAAAAATTTTGTTTATCCAATAAGTATAGTTTATTCTTTAAATTTACCCCTATTCTACTGTATGACAGTTACGACCCCTCTTCACTAAAAATAAATTGTCTCATTATACAGAAATTGAATAATGTTTCTGTTTGTTTCTCTTGACATTAGACTCATTAAGAAATTTAATCATATAAATTATAAACCATAATTATTTTTTTTACAATTTTAATGATTTTCCCAACTCATAATGAGGATTCCAAAATCATTCTGACTCTTTCTTAAAAAAAATTCAAATATCTCAGAATGTGAAATTCTTTTTCTTACACTGTTTCTTTTATATGAAAATAGACTCAATAATATTTAATTTAATATCTTATTCAACATCTAATTTGATTTTCACCATTTTTGGTGATTTTTCAAAATCACACAACTGCTGCTGTCCAAATTTGTTTTATTGCTAATTTTACTCTTTCATGTTTTCTTTGTATTAACTTTCATTTACACATATATAACACTAAAGTATATCCATAGTTAGCCATGCCAATAGCTAGTGATCATCAAATATTTACTAGTCTTCATTGTAACACTTACTTCATATCAACCTTAACAAAGTTTGATCACATATCGAGCACATTGCTCATGAATATATATACGCATGTATGTGCACTTGTTCATCACATAATTACATTCAATTACACTTAGTCATTTTCCCATTGAACACATTGGAATATTATTGGATACATCGAAAGTTTTCACATAAGTGCCACACTTGTAGCCAAAGCTACTTCACATCACTTTTCACATAGAGGCTCGTTCTCGAGCTGTTCACTTTCACGGGTCTGCTCACACAAGCTGTCAGTCATTTGTTACTACTCAATGTTGCTCACACAAGCTATCAGGTATCCCCAACACATGCTGGTATACCCAGCCACTGGTAGAACTTAAGACCAGCACCCAGATTCACTTAGTCACAATTTCACATAGATTTCACATAAGTCCATAGTGACATGGCACTTGTATCCTATTCTATTCCTAAAGTTCAACCAGGAAATTTCTCACTTGTCGATATTTTGTCAATTACATCAAATATTAGCCACAATTCATACCATTTATCAAAATATGAAAATGTAAGTAAAAGCGATGCATTATTTACATACAAACTTACCTCAATAGCACAATCGATGAAAAGGACTTATTCATCATATTCTTTGTTTTTCTCTCGTTCTAAGTCTGAATCTCATTTTTCTTAATTTATAACAACACATTTCACTTATTTCAACATGCTACTCCAATTAACCCAAAATTCACATTTTGGAAAAATTACATTTTACCCCTAAACTTTATCATATTTACAATTTTACCTCTAAGCTCGTAAAATGATTTTCATTTAATTTCTTTGTATTTTAAGCCTATCCGAACCATTTTCATAACTAAAAAATCCCACAATTTCCACTAATTCACACTTTTATGATAAATTTTATAACTTTTCCAAATTAGTCATTTTGAGCATTTTCACCGAAAATCATTTAGTAAAATTCGTTTCTCTAACCATAAACATGCATTTTCTACTATTAAACACAAAAATACACATGTATTCATCTTGGGTCAAAACCCTAGACTTTAACCATATCTCAAATTAGTGGTAGAAATAGATCAATCTTGTTATGTGGATTTTAAAAACGTAAAAATCATTAAAAATGGGGCTAGAATAGACTTACACTTGAGCTTGGAAGCTTAAAAAACCCTAGACATGGTTTCTCCATGTAGGTTTTGGCCAAGGGGTTGAAGATGGACAAAAATTGGCTTTTAATTTTCTTTTTAATTCATTCGAATAACTAAATGACCAAAATGCCCCTAATAAAAACTTTGGAAACATGCCTAACCATGTCCATTTTTGACCACCAACTTAAAAAATGGTCTATTTTCCATATAAAGACCTCCAATTTAAAATTTTATAACAATTGGACACCTCTAGCATGTAGAACTCAACTTTTACACTTTTTACAATTTAGTCCTTTTGACTATATTGAGTGCCCAAACGTCAAAATTTTTGAATGAAATTTTCACGAAATTATTTCATCATGAAATCATTTCGTGAAATCGTAGACCATAAAAATATAATCAAAATAAATTTTCTTATGTCGAATTTTAAGTCTCGAAACCACTGTTCCGACTAGGCCCAAAATCAGGCTGTTACAGCTCTCTCCCTTTAAGGATTTTCATCCCCAAAAATCTTACCAGACAAAAGATTAGAGAATCTTACTCATAGTTTCTTATAACTCATCGAAGATTCTCCTTCAAGGTAGTATATTCTAGAAACACTCTGTCTTCGGATCTGATATCTAAAATCCTAAACTTTCTAATCTGCATATCTGTCATGTTGGTTTGAAACTATTTTCAACTTTCACAAATTACTTTCACTTTTCTCAAAATCACGAATCAAATCAACTTCATAAATCTCTTTCTAATCATCTTTGAACTTTAACACATATTGTCAGAGCATATTAACAAAGGTCTAGATTACTTTCTCAGAAACACATATACTCCCCGATCTGTCAAAATAAGGAATCTGTACATGTCAAAATGATGATGCAGACTTTTAAAAAATGATTTACCACAATCTAAATAACATTTTCATTTTTCAGATATAAAGATAATCTCGATATGAAATCTATAGTAACTCTATCTCACAACACACCAATATTATCACTGACTATAGTAATCCTGAATGCATTTGATATTCGACCTTTCTCTGATGACAAAACAACATTTTTATCTTTCTTTGAATGAACAGACAAGATACTATGGTGAGCTCTGAAAGAAAACTCTCTACATAAGCCTTGAATTCCTCAGTACATGAATTCTATCTCAGAATATTAATATCAGTAATCAGATCTGATCTAAAAATTCAGAATCCAAAGTCAGTTCATATTGTATCCATTTAACTTACCACTTACCAACCCATTTCTGAGCTCTTCTGATTTATAAAGGAAACTTCGGTTTAGCTTTCACTTTAGCTAGAATTAGAACACCATCAATAAGACAAATCTTGGAACAAATACTCATAAAGTATGCAAAGAATTTCATTCAAGAATCCCCAAGTGTTTTAGCATTACCTAGAGGTTAGTGGGTATTCACGCACATTCTTTCAATTAAGAGAAACCTAATCAATATGTCCCTGTATCATGCTTTCAAGAATATAAATTCTTCATTCAGACTGTTCGTCTATAAACCTTGTAACACCCCTATCCCGTGTCTATCGCCAGATTAGGGTTAAGAGCATTACCGATGATCGAAACTTTATCAGATAATTCATCAAGTATACCATTAGTTACAACCATATTGTCCTCTTTGTAGGTCATTGAGACCTAAAACATGCTTTGTAACAAGGTCGGGACTAAACCGAAACATATACAGAAATTCTCAAAAATTTAAAACTTTTCAAAGTTTCAAAAGATACAAGGCTGTGTAGGCAGGCCTGTGTGCCTCCCATGGCTGCTAAACACACCCAGTGTCCTTCCCGTGGTTGAACCTGACTTGGCTCCACGGTCACCAAGCACCCCCATGTTCTACTTAGGCCATACACTGACTTCTTTACATGGGTACTAGGCACGAACGTATACCTTGGCCGTGTGCTCTTATGCTAGCTACTGGCTTTACCCCACGGCCACTAGGCGCCGTGTTCCACACGTGTGACATTATAGGCCATCTGTAAGACCAAAATGCCACCCAACGAGGGTCATTCTGTAACATCCTAGAATTAGGGGTTCTATATTTTGTGTTATTCTAAGTGTTTGGCATGTTTAGCTTGTTATTTTGGTGTGTTTGGGGGTCTTAGGGAGGAGCGGGATCGAGCCAAAGCTTTGATAAAATTTCCTTTTTAGGGAACTTTAGGGGGAGAGCTAGTTGATGCGGGCCTTAAGGATAATTATTTGTGTTGAGGACACAAAGATAAGCTTATGGTGGAATGGATGTGGCGTCACTTGTAGGAGCAAAAGGGGAGGAGTTCGAATCCCAATGCCACATTGTGGAGCTTTATTTTTGGTGCTAGGATGAGGAAGAGGTGGCATTCGGTTGGGACTTTGCAAGGTGGTTGTTGAATGAGTCAACAAATTCAAATGGATGGACAAGAGAGCTTGGGGGAATTTGAATTTGTCAAACAATTCAAATTGTTGGGTGGAGAGTGAATGGAGGAGAAAGTCAAGGAGGTGGGGAGGTAAGTGAGAGTTTGGCCGAATGTGGGAAGGTGGATAGCAGTGCATTTTCAATTTTGAGCTGGTGGGTGTGTGCCGTTTTCTTGTGTCCCTTTAGGCATTCTTCAACATTCGGACATAAGGGGTAGTAGAGTGCCGTTTGTGCCTTTTGAAAGATAGTAAAAATCAAAACCCATTTAGAAGCCTTTTCTTTCTTTTGCATTTGAGTTTTTCATTCACTTCTTTTTACCAAGATCGTAGCATACTTTCTCTCTTCTTTTTCTTCTTAATTTTGGTATTAGCCGAATCTTGGAAGTTGCCATTTGTGCATTCTTTCTCCCTTCATCCATTCTCATCAAACTACTATTTCTCTTATTCGACTAAACCTCTTTTTTCCCTATTGCGATTTGTTTCTTCTCCATAGCCGAATCCCCCTTGTGGCCATTTTGAGTTGTTCTTTTTGAGTGTGTGTGCCATAGCTAAATCTTGTCTTTCTTCTTTTCTTCTTTGTTCTTCTCTATTTTCTTTCTTTTTTAAGACCAAATCACCCCTTGTTTCAAACTAAACCCGTGTCTCTAATCTATTGTTATAAGCTGAACATCAAGAAGCATCCTTTTGGTTTACCAAAAGTCTCCTCTTCAGTTGGGTTGTAGACCGACTTCTGAACAACATCTTAGGCAGATAGCAGCCGTATCGGCTTCTAACAGTGTCGACATAGAGGGTGTCATCGTAACCATAATAAGGTGTGTAGATTCTTAACACATAAGCATTGATATATTATATGTATGATAAGGGCTAAAAATCGGAAAGAAAGGCTGTATGGACAGTTATATTACCCAGAAAGGGTAGGCATGGGATGCCAGGTACGTAACCATAGAAACTTTTCTATGTGAATCGTACCATGTGAAAGTATGAGACCTGTTAGATGGCTTGATGACTTGTTTCTTGCATGTATGCATGCATGATTGATAGATTTATGGTAGGGGAGCAGGGTCACGAGGCGATCGTGGCTTTGCCACAAAAGATGGTCATTTGTCGAATCTTGTAATGTATTTTGAGGTTCGCGTAAGCGATCGGTCTATATGACAGGCAGCATAGCTATCGAATACTATAATGTATTTCTGAGGTTCGCGTAAGCGATCGGTCTAAATGACAGGCAGCACAGCTACCGTGTGGTGTGTAGTGGATGGAGGGTTGATTGTAGAAATCCCCACGGTGTAACGGTTGGTATGGAGGTGTATAGAGGATGGACTCTTAGGTTTTAGGATGGGCCATGATGCATGACATATTTTATTACCATTGCATGCGGGCTAAGGCCCATAATGTGTTTGTGGGCCCTAGGCTTTTATGTGTTTTCAAGTTTTACACACTGAGTCTTGGTGACTCACCTTTTATTTTCCCACTCTGAGATAAGCAAGAGACAGCGGTGGACATGGGAGCCGAAAGGACTCAAGGGCCATCAAGACTTTTATTATCATTATGGATTATTATTATTGTTTTTTGGGAATATATTATTGTAATTAGGCCCCATAACTTAGGTTTCCAATTTATTTGTTACTTGTTTTACTTTATTTTACTTTAATATGTCACATGTTTATAAACCTATGTGTGCCCAAAGTCTTAATAATAAAATGGATTAAATGGGTTTTTTAAATCCACTCAACATAAAAGTTTAAGTTTCTTTTATTTTTTTTCAAATAATGACTAAATAATCTGAAATTTTCAAAACCCATCGAAGCAAAGATTTCAAGAATTAAACCCGTAGCATACCAGATCCGATAATGACGTATGGGCTGGGTTTGGGGTGTTACATTTTTGTATCATAGCCCAGTTCAAAACTCGGGCTGTGAAATGGGTCCAGTAGGAATTTATGAAGTAATGTAAGTTGAGAAAGGTTTTGAAAGATATGGCCTTTGAGTCTACCGGCACCTGATCGACCCAGGTAAGTATTCTAAACTTTGGTATGATTTGTATGTTGGGTTTTGATGGGCCTTATGGACGTAGATTAGTATGATAGTGTTAATGGATCTTAGGCCTAGATTAAACAATTCTTCAAATCTCATAAGACTTAATTTTTCTTAATTAAGCAGGCCTGTGAACAAGTCATAGGGTTAGGGTGTGAAAATAGGCATACGCATGTCTAGGATTGGATCTAGGAAGAGCTTGGTATTTAAGCGGTCCTAGTGACTCACCTCCTCTTCTTTGGAATCCTACATGGTGCGTAGTGGTTGTTCACTCTAACCGAGAGGGCTTCTTCGTGGGCCAAAAATTTATAACTAAAACCCAAAAGGGACCATCACCCTATTTTTATAAAATTGCTTATATACCCCTGATTTTGTAAATTATCCCAAATGCCCTAGGTTGAGGAAATTTACTGAGATACCCTTGATTCTGTAAAATAACCAAAATACCCTCATTTGAAAAATTTACCGAAATACCCCTGATTTGCAAAATTATCGAAATACCCCCAGATTTTGAAATTACCAAAATACCCCTATTTTGTAAAATCACCAATATACCATATTTTGGAAAATTACCAAAATACCCCGTAAGTTAAAATTATGAAAATACCCCTGGGTAGTGAAATGACGAAAATACCCCTAGGTGATGAATGTGAGTTCCTGGATGTTGTTTGCGTGTTTGATGTGTGTATATGGTGCTCTGCTTGATGTTGATTGAATGTGAACTCTAGAATTAGAAAATACAGACTTGAGAACTAAACTTGTAGATAGAATTCAAATTCAAAAGAACTACTGTTAAAACTACTTCCCATAAGGTATGTCATTATTAATCGGTGGAAGAAAGAATAATTAATTCATAAAATTTCTAATCGATAAACGCTGTCAGAGAATGAATACAAAGGGTCGAGGACGTCCGACGCGTGGCCGTGGTAGGGGTAGGATGGCTGTGTCAGAACCCGTGGGGTGCGGTCACGAGTCGTGGAATGAAGTTCAGTGCCATCGCTATGGGAGAGTTTCAAGATTAGACTTACCAAGATGATGCTATAGGCTATGTTAAGGGGGAGAGTTGTTGAGTAGGCATGGGCACGAGCCCGAAAGTTTGTGCCAGAGCGACTGAGAGCCAAAGGGGCGAAAGTGTTTAAGGGAATTTCGGGTGTAGCTCCTAGTACAGCTGAGTACTGGTTAGAAGAAATGGAGCGAATCATGGATGATCTCGACTTCACGAATGAAGAGAAGTTGAAGGGAGTGGTGTCTCTTCTTCAGGACAAAGCTTATCAATGGTGGCTTACGGTTAAGGATGGTACCGTAGCTGACCATATCACCTGGGATTACTTCAAGGCAGCATTCCAGAGTAAGTATATTGGAACGAGTTATGTGGATGCGCAGCATAGAGCATTCCTGAATCTGGTTCAGGGAAGTAGGTCAGTGGCGGCATATGAAGCAGAATTCCTACGCCTTAGCCGTTATGCTCGAGGGATAGTGGCCACAGAACATGGGAGATGTGTTTGTTTTGAGGATGGCCTGAAGGATGATCTACATGTGTTGATAGCTCCACAACGAGAGCGAGAATTTACTATGCTTGTGGAGAAACCTAAGATAGCTGAGGAGGTGAGACGGACGAAAAAACTGAACCGGGATAGAGATAGGGGTGGAGGTAAGAGAAACTTTGGATCATCGAGAACAACTAGGAGTAACCAAAAAAGACTTAGGTCGGATGGACCGAGACGGGCTGAAAGACCTGTTGCTAACCAAACACGAAGATGTGCCCGATGTGACAAATTCGATGCAGGCGAGTGTAAGTCAGGCAGTAGGAAGTGCTTTAGGTGTGGTTCTTTGGACCATCAGATAAGAGATTGTCCTCAACCACGGGATGAGGAAAGACCCATAGGGCAGGGAAATGCTCAGCCAGGTAGAGGAGGTCAGCAGCCACAGAGAGGTCGTCGTCCGGCCAGAGGCGGTAATGGTTTCGGTCGGGGTCGTGGGGCACTAGGCCTAGGGGTAGAAAACACTGAGGCGAGGTAGCCAGGGTTGGTTTATACTGCCAGACGTCGAGAGGAGGCTGATGCACTGGATGTTATGACCGGTACATTTTTAATTTTTGGATTGCCTTATGTTGTATTGATTGACATTGGGTCGACACATTCATATGTTGCTAGTATTGTGTATGAAACTTTAAGTTTAGATTTTGAAGCTACCCTTAGGGCGATGATGGTAATTAGCCCATTAGGACAATCTGTGGTTGTAGATAAACTTTATCGGGAGGTACCCTTAGAAGTTCAGGGAATAGTTTTCCTAACGGATTTGATGGAATTACCATTCGGGGAGTTTGACTTAATTTTAGGCATGGACTGGCTAGTGAAGTATCAAGCCAATTTAGATTGTGCAACCATGCATATGGTGTTAACAACCCCCGAGGGAGGTGAAGTGTTGGTGATAGGAGAAAGGGAGAATTGTCTATCAAACGTGGTAACTGCCCTAAGAGCGGAAAGAATGGTGAGAAAAGGGTGCAAGGCAGTTCTAATGTTTGTACGGGCTTTGGAAGCCAATGACCTAACTATTGAGGATGTTAGGACGGTAAAGGAATTTCCTGATGTCTTTCTGAAGAGCTTCAGAGATTACCTCTAGATCGAGAAGTGGAGTTTGGAATTGATCTTCTTTCGGGAACAGCGCCGGTATCTATTGCTCCATATAGAATGGCGCCGAAAGAGTTGGTGGAGTTGAAAGCGCAAATCCATGAGTTGCTGGATAGAGGGTTTATTCAACCAAGTGTGTCACCTTGGGGAGCACCGGTGTTATTTTTTAAGAAGAAAGATGGTTCAATGTGTATGTGCATTGACTATCATCAATTGAATAAGTTAACCATCAAGAACAAATACCCGTTGTCGAGGATCGATGACTTGTTCAATTAGTTGAAGGGGGCCTCAGGCTTTTCAAAGATAGATCTGAGGTCTGGGTATCATCAACTTAAGGTCAAGGAGGCGGATATTCATAAGATGTCTTTTAGGACTCGCTATGGTCACTATGAGTTTATGGTGATGCCATTTGGGTTGACTAACGCACCAGCAGCGTTTATGGATATGATGAACCGAGTGTTCCAACTCTATCTAGATCGGTTTGTCATGGTTTTTATTGATGACATCTTGGTCTATTAAAGATAGGAGGAGGAGCATGATTCACATCTGCAAGTGGTTCTACAGATTTTGAGGGAGAAGCAGCTTTATGCCAAATTCAGTAAGTGCAAATTTTGGCTAAAGAAAGTTACTTTCCTAGGCCACGTGGTGTTGGATTGGAAGTCGCCTAAGTCGGTGGCAGAGATTCAGAGTTTCCTTGGTTTAGCCAGGTACTACAGAAGATTTGTGGAAGAATTTTCTCTGATTCCAGCACCGTTGACTAAGTTGCTATGAAAAGGAGTTCCGTTTGTTTGGTCTGATAAGTAGCAGGAAAGTTTTGAAAAGTTGAAAAGGATATTGACAGAGGCTTCGGTGTTGATTCAACTGGAGGCTGGAAAGGAATTCGTGATTTATTATGATGCATCACACATGGGACTAGGATGTGTGTTGATGCAAGATGGAAAGGTGGTTGCGTATGCATCACGGCAGTTAAGACCGCACAAAAGAAACTATCCCACCCATGATTTAGAGTTGGCGACGGTGGTGTTTGCCTTGAAGATTTGGAGGCATTATTTGTAGGGGAGAAATCTGTCATTTACATGGATCATAAGAGTTTGAAGTATCTTTTGACATAGAAGGAGTTGAACCTAAGGCAAAAGAGGTGGATCGAGTTGTTAAAGGATTATGATTGCTCAATCGAGTATCATCCAGGTAAGGCCAATGTGGTGGCAGATGCTCTAAGCCGTAAGGTGATCTCTGATTTGAGAGCAATGTTTGCTCACCTTAGCTTATATGAAGATGGAAGTCTACTAGCTGAACTTCAAGTGAAACCCTCATGGGTTAGTCAAGTTAAGGAGAAACAGCAGATCGATGGATTGCTTAGGGGGAAGTTGCAGTTGATTTCAAGTGATGGGCCAACAGAATTCAGTGTGAATGATGAAGGATAATTATGTTTTCAAGGGAGAGTGTGCATGCCAAAAGACCCTGAGTTGATGCAAAAGATTTTGCAAGAAGCGCATGGTAGTCTATACGCTATGCATCCTAGAGGGAGTAAGATGTATCGAGATTTACGGGAGCAGTTTTGGTGGCTAGGCTTAAAATGAGAGGTGACTGATTAGTGGAGAAGTGTTTAACCTGTCATCAGGTAAAGGCGGAGCATCATTTACCATAAAGGTTGTTGCAACCGGTGAAGATTCCTCAGTGGAAGTGGGAAGGGATCACAATGGACTTTGTTAGTGGGCTACCTCTCATGCCTACTAGGAAAAATTCAGTTTGGGTGATCGTTGGTTGGTTGACGAAGTCCGCTCATTTTGTACCAGTTCGGGTCGATTATTCCTTACAAAAGTTGGCTAAGCTGTATATAGTGGAGATTGTAAGGTTGCATAGAGTACTTGTGTCGATTATCTCAGACCGAGATCCTAGGTTTACGTCAAGGTTTTGGAAGGCATTGCATCAAGTGTTGGGCACGAAGTTGGATTTCAGTATAGTGTTTCATCCTCAGACCGATGGACAGTCTGAGCAGGTGATTCAGATATTAGAGGACATGTTAATGGGTTGTGTCATTGATTTAAGAGGTAGTTGGGAGGAGTTTCTGCCATTGGCAGAGCTTGCTTACAACAACAGCTACCAGTCTAGTATTCAGATGGCGCCCTATGAAGCATTGTACAGGTGAAAGTGTCGTACTCCTACCTGTTGGACGAAATTAGGGAAACGTCAGATTTTGGGCCAAAGATCCTTACCATGCTTGCGATCTTTGAACCCTATCCTTGTTATCATGGAAGTAACGATAGGACAGTTAGATAGCCCTTCGACTTTTAGAAAAACATACAAGAGAGGTTAACCGAATACTTACCAAATCTACTTTCGATATTACGGCCTAAATTCAGCTTTTGAGATTAGTATGGTGACAGAGACAATTCGTCACCAATAGAGAGAAGAAGAGGAGTAGTGATCGGCTAGAACTAAAGGTGAACAAGAGAAGGAATTTAAGAAGAGAACGTATGAGGAATTTGGCTAGAGAGAAAACCAAAATTTTGGGAAAGGAATGATGAGTTTTTTTTGGCATATAGAGGAATTCGGCTAAAGGGAGAAAAAGAAATGTAATTGAACCCAAGGAACCTCTCAAAGGAATTCGGCACCTCCTTTTATAGCCAATAGTCAAATCCTACCCTCCCCCACAGTCCAATTCGGCACCAACTCTTCCCCACCTCTCCTCTCCTAATTTTTCTCTATGATTTCTCCTTTATCTTATCTGAAATCAGCTCACAAGACCAATTCAAGCACTTCAACAAAAGAGTCCAAATTCCACACAACTCTGGCCATCCACTATGCAAAATAAACACTCCAAAAATACCTTACCACTACTCGAACCTTGGACCTCTTCACTCCACCTTGCAGCTTCCTTAGTGACGCCACCTTGCCATTAGACCACAAGCCCATTTATGTCCTATTTTCCCCTTAATTTGCTTAAGAAGCCTAATGTCTGAGACTAGGGCCCCTAAAAGAAGAAAAAAATAATTTTTCTCTATGGTCTTCCCTATCTCTAAGACTTAAAATAATTTCGATAATACCTTAAAATTAATATTCTAAATGCTACTCGTGCATACCAATCTCAGTGCACAGTGATTTAAAGTTTTGGGATTTTTAGGCGTTACAACCTAATAGTCCCAAATCTACTAGTCCCAAATTCGGGGCATTATAGTAAATGGATCCTGATCCGAACGAACAGTGGCTGATGATGTCGAGAGTGTGGTGCCTGCTCCGACAAAAGGGATCGCGTCGGTTGAATCTCAACTAGTTGAGAGTAACCAAGATGAGGGGGCTAAGCAAGCCTTTTCTAATATAATGAATGATTGGTTTAATCAGTATATCCAGACAAATCTGATTGTTCAACAACCCCCCGAATCTGAATAATCCACCTGTAATACCTATAGTACCTCCGATAATTAATCCTGAGAGATTAAATAAGCCTCTTGCCGATAAAATTAGAAAATACAGAGCTCAAGAGTTTAGAGCCACAGTGGATGATGATGCTGAGCGAGCTGAATTTTGGCTCGATAATACAATTTATGTTTTCGATAAACTATCCTATACTCCTGATAAGTGTCTAAATGTGCTATATCTTTATTATGGGATTCTGCCTACTATTGGTGGAACACTCTGGTTTCGGTTGATCCGAAGGAATGGGTCACTTGGGACTTCTTTCAAGCAGAGTTTCACAAGAAGTATATTAGCCAGCGATTCATCGATAAAAAGTATAAAGAATTTCTCGAGCTTAAACAGGGTTGTATGACCGTATTTGATTATGAACACGAGTTTGTGAGACTCAGCTGATATGGCCGCAAACAATTAAGGCTACTATGTGTAAAAGATTTGAAGAAGGGTTGAACGAAGACATAAAATTACTCATTTGTATACTTGAAATAAAATAATTTGTGGTACTCGTTGAGCGAGCTTGCAAAGCCGAAGAGATAGGAAAAGAAAAACAAAAAGCTGAGGTTGAAGCTAGAGATTTCCGTAAGAGATCAGTAGGTAAAACTTCTCATTCGACATCAAAGAAGTTCAGAAATGATAGTAGCCGATCTAAGACTAACGTCAGGTTTTCTATACGAGAGCGACCACCAGTGAGTTCATGAGCCACCAGTGTTGGCAATACTCGACCAAATAAACCCGAGTGTCAACAGTGTGGTAGGCAACATATTGGTGAATGTTGGCGCAAGTTTAACAATCGAGTTTGCTACAAGTATGGTTCACAGGATCATTTCATTCGGGACTGCCCGGAGTTAGCTAAGAAGGATAATGCTCAGAGTGTGAGATTGAGTGGTGCTACAGCTAGAGATAGACCACCCGAAATGCAGGAGGTAGAAGCGGTACTCAAAGAGGGACTTTAGATATCGTCATTCGATCCAAGGCTCGTGCACCTGCCAAAGCTTATGCCATTCGCGCCCGAGAGGAGGTTTCATCTCTAGATGTTATCACTGGTATATTTACTCTCTATGATACTAGTGTAATTGCTTTTATTGATCCCGGTTCAACTCATTCCTATGTGTGTGAAACATTAGTATCCAGTAAAACTTTACCTATTGAGTTCTTGAGTTTGTGATTCGGGTTTGAACCCCCTGGGCCGGTGTGTGCTAGTTGATAAGGTGTGCAAGAATTGCCTTCTAATGATTCGAGATTCATGTTTTCCAGCTGATTTGATGTTACTACCATTCGATGAGTTTGATATCATCCTCGGTATGGATTTGTTAACCTTGCACGATGATGTAGTGATTTGTAGATGAAAGACTATTGATCTATGGTGCCAGAATAATCAAATAATTCGAATTGAGTCTACTAATTTTAATGGGTTCCCAGTAGTGATATCCTCGATGTTGGCTCGTAAGCATATGAGAAAGGGTTGTGAAGCTTACTTTGCTTATGTAATTGATAGTAAAGTGACCGAAAAGAAGATTGAATCTGTACCTATTGTATGTGAGTAACTAGATGTGTTTCCTGAAGAATTATCGGGTTTACCACCTGTCCGGGAGGTAGAGTTTGGTATTGAGTTAGTGCCAGGGACGACTCCGATCTCGATAGCTCCATATAGAATGGCACTGACTGAATTAAAAGAATTGAAAGCTCAGTTGCAAGAATTGACGGATAGAGATTTTGCTCGACCGAGTTTCTCTCTCTGGGGTGCGCCACTATTATTCGTGAAAAGAAAGATGGAACTTTGAGAATGTGCATCCACTACCGACAGCTCAATAAAGTGACCATAAAGAATAATTACCTATTGCCGCGCATTGATGATTTATTTGATCAGCTAAAGGGAGCCTCAATATTTTCGAAGATAGATTTAAGATCGAGCTATTATCAGTTATGAGTTAGAGACTCTGATGTGCCTAAGACTACTTTCCGAATGGGTTACGAACATTATGAGTTTTTGGTGATGCCGTTTGGACTCACTAATGCCCTGTTCTTTTCATGTATTTGATTAATCGGGTATTCAGATAGTATCTGGATCGGTTCGTGGTTGTGTTTATAGATGACATTCTAATCTATTCACGCGACAAAATCGAGCATGTCGAACACTTGAGACTTGTGTTACAGATTTTGTGTGATAAGTAGTACGCAAAGTTCAGTAAATGTGAGTTATGGTTACGTTAAGTTAGCTTCCTGGGTCATGTTGTTTCAGCATTAGGTATTCGGGTTGATCCGTGTAAGATTTCGGCTATACTTGATTGGAGACCCCCGCGAAATATTTCTAAAGTTAGGAGTTTTCTGGGACTTGTTGGTTATTATAGATGCATCGTGAAAGGTTTCTCGATGATTACAACTTCGATGATAAAGCTACTTCAGAAAGATGTTAGATTCAAGTGGATGGAAAGGTGCCAAAAAAGTTTTGATCAACCAAAAACCTTGTTGATTGAAGCTCCAGTACTTGCTCACCAGTCAGGTAAAGAGTTTGTTATCTTCAGGGATGCATCCTTGAACGGTTTGGGTTGTGTTTTGATGCAAGAGGGTAAGGTTGTAGCCTATGCCTCGAGACAGCTAAAGCTGCATGAAAAGAACTACCCGACACACGATATTGAATTGGCCGCTATAGTGTTTGCTTTGAAGATTTGGCGCCATTATTTTTTCAGCGAGAAATGTCATATCTAATCTGATCACAAAATCCTCATTTACCTGATAACCTAGAAAGATTTAAATTTGAGACAATGACGGTGGTTAGAGTTGCTAAAGGACTACGAGCTTGTGATTGATTATCATCCGGGAAAGGCTAACGTGGTCACTGATGCCTTAAGCCAAAAATCACTATTTTCTTTGCGTGCTATGAATGCATGTATGGCTATGTCTGGTGATGGTGCGGTAATAATAGAGTTAAAAGTGAGATCGTTATTTATTCAGCAGATATACAAAGCTCAAAAATTTGATGATGACTTGATAGCAAAGAGAATTCACTTTGATTTGAATGCTGAATCGAGATTTCAAGTTGATGCTAATGGATGTTTACTAGTTCAGAAACCGAATTTGTGAGCCGAAGAATCCTGAGTTGATTTTGATGATTTGTAATGAAGCTCATGATAGTATATTGTCTATTCACCTAGGTAGCACGAAGATGTATAATGATTTGAAATAGTACTATTGGTGGCACGGTATGAAAAGAGACATTTTTGACTTTGTTTCAAAATGCTTAATATGTCAGCAAGTGAAAGCCGAGCATCAGGTGCCTTCTTGATTGCTTCAACCAATCATGATACCTAAATGGAAATGGGACCGAGTCACGATGGACTTTGTATCGGGTTTACCGTTGATATCGAGCAAGAAGGATGCAATTTGGGTTAATGTTGATAGATTGAAAAAATCCGCTCACTTTATTCTGGTCGGTATAGATTACTCGCTTGATAAACTAGTGGAATCATATATTTCTCAAATAGTGTAATTGCACGGGGTACCTATTTCTATTGTTTCGGATAGGGATTTGAGATTTACATCGTGGTTTTGGAAGAAACTGCAAGATGCATTAGGTACTAAATTGCATTTTAGCACCGCTTTTCATCCCCAGACAGATGGTCAATTTGAGCGAGTCATTCAGATACTTGAGGATATGTTGAGATGTTGCATCCTTGAGTTTAGGGGTTCGTGGGATCGATACTTGCCTTTGATTGAATTTGCATACAATAATAGTTTCCAATCGAGTATGAAAATGGCACCCTACAAGGCTTTGTACAGTCGTAAGTGTCATACACCCTTGTATTGGAATGAGCTTAGCGAAAATAAGATTCACGGGGTTGATTTAGTTAAAGAGACTGAACAGAAGGTGAAAGTGATCTGTGAAAGTTTGAAAGCAGCATCGGATCGTCAGAAATTGTATGTGGATTTGAAACGTAAAGATATAGAGTTTTAGATCGGAGATAGAGTGTTTCTTAAAGTTTCACCGTGGAAGAAAGTACTCAGATTCAGTCGTAAAGGCAAGTTGAGTCGAGATTCATTTTGCCGTATGAGATTATTGAACGTATCGGACCGTTTGCGTACAGATTATTACTGCCACCCGAGTTAGAAAGGATTCAGAATGTAATTCATGCTTCGATGTTGCGACAGTATAAATCTAATCCTTCTCATGTGATTAGTCCGTCAGAGATTGAGATTCAGTCTAATTTAACTTATGAAGAAGAATCGATAAGTATTCTAGCTCGCGAAGTTAAAGAGTTGAGAAATAAGAAAATCTCATTGGTGAAATTGTTATGGCATAAACACAAGGTCAATGAGGAAACTTGGGAGCTCGAGGCTTCGATGAAAGAACGTTACCCAAACCTATTCACCGGTAATATTTTCGGGGACAAAAATCCCTAAGGGGAGAGTTGTAACAACCCGATTTTGACCCTAATCAGAACGGTGGTTTTGAGACCACGAATTCGAGTTAAAAAATAAATAAATATATATATGTATGTTTTTGGATTTTTATTCTGTGTTTATTCTGTGTGAATTTATGTATGTTAAAGTTTCGTGTTTAAATTTTGAGGTTTGAGCGCTTAAGTATTAAAAAGGATTACATTGCATCAAGTAATTACTAAGCATGCTATCTTGAAAATGTTAATTTGCCATGTCTTTTTAATGTTGGGGTTTTAAATTGAAATTATGCCAATTACAAATTAAGTGGACGGGAATAGCTCATTTCATGATGTTTTATTTATATTATAAAGTTATTTTAGTAATATAATAAAACTATGTGTGAGTAATAAAACAAATAAGAAGATAAAACATTCAAATAGTGCATGTTCTTGGCCAAATGAAAATAGCAAAATAAAAGAAAAAGAGTTGGGCATTTCGGCATATTTGAAGCTCAATTAAAGGTATGTTTGAGTTTAGTTTTGAATAAATTTTACATATTTGAGATGTTTGTTGAGTTGTTTATCTTGCCCATGTTTTAATTTTTGAAATTTATAAAGAATTTTGTTCGACCATTGATGAAGTTTATGAAAATTTGGTATTAATGTTTGAAAATAGAAAATATGTGATAGATTTTTAAGTTTTGTATTATCAATTTTCATGAAATTAGTTTATTAGGGCTCAATTGAGGAAATTGATAAATGGAGGGACTAGATTTTAGAATAAATAAAACGTAAGGACTTGTATAAGTCTAATAAATATTTGGCCCTTGCATATTGAAAGGAGATTGAGTGCATTTTATGTTTTTATGCATTTTGGACTATTTTGTAAAAATGTTTTATATGAAGGGAAATTTGGAAATTTACCCAAATATGTGGTTGGGATTAAATTGAGTGAAACCTCCTTTGATTTAGCTTAATTTGAAATTGATTAGATTAAGAACAAAAAGGATCGGGATTGCATCAGGGAAAAGCGAAATTAGTCGAATAGTCGAGAAACACAGTCCAATGATATTCGATGTAAGTTTTTAAGCAATTAATTTGAATTGGATTTATTTATAATGATGTACATGAATTTAATGGAAGTGTATGTATATTATTGATATAGCCGAATGTGATATCTATATGTTTTTAATATAGCTGAATGTGATGCATACATATATGTCATTGATATACCCGAAAGTGATATTGAATAGGGAGATGAATAAGTTAATACATATATATGTGGTTGATGTTTAAGCTTTATGTCCATATATATAAATGAGTAGCAAGTTTGAGAGTTGCACTAAATGTGAAAATTTGATACCGAGCACTATGTGTGCGAAATTAGTCATTGAGCACTAAGTGTGTGAAGTGAATTTCCGAGCACTAAGTGTGCGAATTGAATTTTCGAGCACTAAGTGTGTGAATTGAATTTCTGAGCACTAAGTGTGCAAATTGAATTTCCGAGCACTAAGTGTGCAAAATCAGTTAATGAGCACAAAGTGTGCGAGCTAATTTTATGTTCAAAGATTGAATTTGGTAAGTTTCGAAACTATGAGATGTTATTATTCGAAATCAAGTATATGTGATTAATTATGGATTGGATGGAATGCCTTTTTAAATGTATAGTTTGAGTGGAACAAGTTGATATGGGGAAATGTTTATAAAATCATATTGATTGTTATATGAAATACTAAATGTGATTTGGCTATGCGGAATTTTGTAAAAGATGTATGTTTGAATAGCTTTGAACTTCAATATGTGGATAATACATGAGGATGAAATTTTATATTAGATTCGACTTTGAAATTGAGAAATAAGAAATGTTTTGCGGTTGTACAAGTAAATGGGTATTTGATGAATCCTTGTCTATAATATTTAAAAAAAAAAATCATTTTTAAGAGAATAATTGATAGATTTCTTAAATTGCTTATAACTTACTAAGGTGTTAAATCTTACTTGGTGTTTTTGGTTTCTCTTGTGATTTAGATTTTTGGTTGATTGTTACGTGCTCGGGATCGTTGGAGAAGCTCGTCACACTACCATCAATATTTTGGTACTTTTTAAAGTTGAATTTAAAGTTTATGGCATGTATAAGCTATGATACCTTTTGAGTTCATTATGAATGAGATGTATATAAATGCCATGCAAAAATGGCTAACTTGATAAATAAGTCTATAATATCTTGATTGTGTTTTGTGCTTGTAATGTTTGAGTATGAAAGAGTGAAGTTGATTGTGGGTTGAATGTTAGATTTATGATGACATTATATGTTCCAATATTGGTGTTTGAAATTGGCTCAAATTAATGTGGTTTGGTTTGATTATTGAAATTGTAAATTGACTAGTATTTGGGTGATGAGTAAGCCATATCATAAGGCTAGTCATAGTTTAATTATGTGTTTATGTGAAAACTTATAAATGGTATGTTTGATAATAGCTAATAAAACGGTTATATACGAATGAATGCTGTGGTAAAATTTCTTGGTATATGAAATGAATTTCACTTGTGACTTAGAAAGTATTAGAATGCCAAAAAAAAAAAATATTTTTAACATCACACGATTGAATTTTGAAGTATGCTTTATTTGAGATACATAACTGATAATGTATGATTAATTTGGATTAGCTTTATGATTCATATATTCAAATTTAATATAAATGATTTGTGAATATTCGAGTTTAGTAATTTTATAAATGTATCGTTATAACTCGTGCTTGAGAAGAGATATTTGACTGTGCTGAGATGTGTTTAGTCTATAATGCCTCGTAACCCCAATCTGGCGACGGATATGGGTTAGAGATGTTATATTAACCTTACTTGAACGTGTAGTAACGGGCTATAAGATTTTGTTCAAAACCCATTTATTGCTCATTCTTGACCTACGTGGCCCTAAACATACCTCTGATAGGGTTCGGGATTTAACCGTGAACTTTTACGAATTTGGAAAACTTTTCATCAAAACAAGGGCCATACGCCCGTGTTAAACTAGGGACATGCCCGTGTGCCCCTAAAACATGCCCGTGTCTTCCACCCGTGGTCGACACTAACTAATTTCACACGGCCTTGACACGCTCGTGACCCTAGCCCGTGTGCCAAACCTTGTCATTCTGACTAATCCACACGGCCTATACACAGCCCATGTGCTTCAGTCGTGTGCCAATTTAAATTTCAAATGCAAGGTGCAGAATTCACACGGCCTGGGCATACGCACATGTGCTAGCCGTGCCTTCCACATGGTCTAGACACAACCCCGTGTGTCTACCCATGTGGATAATTAACAGGCTATCTTCCAAGCCTTTTTGCCACCCTACATCGCACACGCACAAACTCCAATTCAAAACATTTCAATTTAAAAGATGACCAATTAATATCTCTAGGAATTTAAGAAATCGAGACATACATAATCATGATTAAACTAATCCTTTGTAGGATCTTGAGTTTGGAGATAAGCAAGTAAGTGCATAGCGTTAGTCGATCAATCTTGATGAGGAGTTACATATAGATTGGTGTTCATTTAAAAGGGTTATGATTATTTATATTAACCGATTGTAGTTGTGAATCAGTTAAGTGATTTGGGCGCGAGGCTAGTATTCAAAGAGACTAGGTAAGGATTAGGGTACAAAAGGTTACCCTTTAAATAATTTGGTTTGGCGAATGGCCATATTACTAACCTTGATAGTTGGCGAATATAGGGGCAAGGACTTAGAGGGTGGCGATTGATTATCTTGAGGTTTAAGACTATCGTGGTAACAGTGTGTACATACACACTATATAATATATTAAATATGCCTAACTTTGTGAATGCTCATTTTATGAATGTAGCATTGGAATGAATACCAAATCGGTATAAGTGGTGATTCGGTAAGTACATTAGCGTGATTTATTATTATTAATGCTTTTGGTAAGCATGATGTGTTGACACATGAAATTTAAGAATGTGATGGCATGAAATATATGTATGTTTATCTGTTGTGGGATTGATGAGTGGAGGCGGTGATATTGTGCCGACGGGCACCGATGTTTTAGTAACACCGTGACTAAATGTCACGGAGGTTTAGTACCTCCGGAGGTTTGGTACCTCAATAGCGACTTGTCCTCGTAGTTAACACCACCGTGGGTTGGCCCCACGAGATATGGGATCGTTTGCGGTGATTTGGTATCACACGATGGGTTGGCCCCATCACCGATTTGTGTCTACGGACACGGTGTTTTAGTAACACATTGTGACTATATGTCACCGGTGGTTTAGCACCACCGGTGGTTTGGTACCACAGCAGGGTGAGCGATGGCGTATGGTTGGCTAGGTTGGGTACACTATTTTGCATATTAGATGTTATATTTTGTGTATGAAATATATTTTAAAGCGGGGAAGGGTTACATCTTGAGTCTTGGTGACTCACCTTCTCCATTAATTTTTCGGTGATGCTTAGATCGCGGACATGGGCGGAGGGACTTGAGGAGGCCATGCGGTGGATTTAAATTTAAATAGACTTTGATTTTTGTTATTTTAAATTTGGTTATTGGGTTGTTTTATTTTGGATGTAATAAGGCCTCATTAAACTTTACTTTGGTTATTTTCTTTTATGTTGGATATTTTTATTTTAATTAAAATTTGAATCACACGTTTTCTAAGTTAACACGAAAAATGTTTTATCGTTATAGAGCACATCGAAAATTTGTGTAATAACTTGACTTAATTAAACTTTCAATTTGGACTAAGTATACTCTCGGCAAGATATCTTAAAATGAGAAGTTTTCAACAAAACTTAAGTGGATTTAGAAAATGGGTTTCCAAAAACTTCTTCTTAGTAACGACCCATATTAGGTCCTAACGATTGGTAGGGTTTGGGCTATTACAAATTGGTATCGAGCCAGTTCAAAACTTCATTTGTGGGGCCCAAGGCCCAAAAATGTTTTAATAGGCCTTATTAATTGATTTTGGGTTTTAAGCGGCATGGCCCGAGTCTCAACACCGATCCGCCCAGTGTAAGTACCTCTAAACCTCTTTGTGAATTTTATTACAGCAGAAGGGTAGGAAGCATGGGCGATAGATAGACTTATAGGAATTTGAACCTAGGATTAGATTACTCAAACACACAAGCTAAACATAAAACTTAAAGAACTAAACCAATCTATGACCTAGTCATTTGAGCTAGGGTGTGGTAACCCCTGTCGCATGTCTAGGATTGGAGCAGGAAGAGCACAGGTATTTAAGCGGTCGAGTGACTCACCACCTCTTGGGTATCCTACAGTGCGTAGCTTGGGTTCACCACGACTCGGAGGCTCGATGGTGTGGTAACCTCATGCGCATGTCTAGAAAGGTTCTTGGGAGCTTGGTATTTAAGCGATCCAGCGTGACTCACCTCCTCTCCACACTAAAAACTGCACAGTGCGTAGCAGGTTCACCACGACCAAGAGGGCTCGGTCATAGGCCAAACATAATGACTAAAACCGAAGGAATTAGCCTTGATTTTCGAGAAAATGATGAAACAACAACACTTGGTTTTAAAACTTTTCAAATCACCCTTCAAAAGTAAGAACAACTCTTTTTACAACGTTTTCCTCGAAAAGTTCTATTTGTGGAAAAATTACGAAAATGCCTTGGGGTAAAATTACTAAAATACCCTTGGTCCATAAAATATCAAATCAATGATTTTGTCCAAAAATTTTAACTATTCTATAATTATTCAACAACAGCCTTGGACATCATCAAGCAAAATATTTGGTTTTGGAAAAATTACAGCGCCTCAACTTATAAAATTACCAAAATGCCCCGAGTACAAAATTTTTGCAACATCACCGCTTTTAAGAAAAAAAATTCTCAAAAGGACCTCGAGTCTTACAATGGTTAAAACATCCTTGATTTACCAAAATTACAAAATTACCCTTGGAGGACCAAATTACCAAAATACCCCTGGTTTTCGAAATAATGCCATAACTTCAAATCTTGTCAATTTTCAATAATACCCTCCAGTTTTGGGAACTTCAAACAATCTACTCTACTAAAGTTTTAAATTTTCTTTTATTACGAAAATACCCCTGTAGGAAAATGACGAAAATACCCCTGGGTTAGAAATGGGCAGAAATGTCCGAAGAGTGAATAGGTATGGAAAGCATTAGGGAATGGATGCAAGAACTTCTTTGTGTGAACTAGGATAGAAGACTAAAACCTTGTTTGCACGAAAGAATCTCTGATTAAACTTTATCCATAAAATTTCTTCGCGAGTAATAAAGTGGAACAAATGCTAGCAGCATAAAAATTTTCTTAATCGATTAAAAGCGCAAGTAGATAGAATGAGTTCTAGAGGGCGTGGGCGCCGTGGGCCTTGGTAGGGGTAGGATAGCGGTGTACGAACCCGTCAGTCGGGACAAGGTTACAGCGATGTACCTCGCCACCACCACCTCCAACTTTTGGAGGCGGAGGAGGCGAGATCGAGCGGGAGGAGGCGGGTATCTCAGCGGTATTACGAGTCCTTGAATTGGTGGTGAGGTGGTGGAAATTTAGGAGCTCGAAATCATTCCGAGCGGATTGATCCACCAGGTGAGGTGTTTGAGGTGTGTCGAGTGGCACCAGGTGTAGCAGTATTGGTGGAATCTCTGAAAGGATAATGGATGATCTTGACCTAGCAGGAGGAAAAAGTGAAAGGCGATGTCGCTTCTAAAGGATGAAGCGTGCGGTGGTGGTGACGATTCGGGATGGAGCCACAGTGATGATCTTACGTGGGACTACTTCAAACCGCCTTCGGAAGAAGTATGTGGGCACCGGCTACTGGCAGCAGCAGAGGAAGGCTTTTCCGGGTCTAGTGCAAGGAACTAAGTCAGTGGCCGAGTATGAGGCGGAGTTTTAAGGCCGAGTAGGTATGCAAGAGGCATCGTGGCTACTAAACACTGTATTGTGTCCGCTTTGAGGACGGACTCGAGATGACTTGAGGTTCTTGATTGCCCATGACAAGTTAGTGAGTTTTCATCTCGGTGGAAAAGGCTAAAGTAGCGAGGGGATTAAGGAGGTGTGAGGCGAATTATAGTAGAAATAATCGGAAGAGGATTTGGGTCATTTGGATCCGATGGTAATGATCGAGAAGAAGGCTAGGCGAGTGGGCCGTCGGTGACAAGGCCGTAGCTAATAATCGAGTAGGCTCGGTGCAATCGTTATGGGAAGTCCCATTGGGGAGGTTGCTCGACCGGCGATAGAGGATGTTTTGAGTGTGGGTCTTTAGAACATCGGTCGAGATTGTCCCGAAGCGAGCTCGAAATCAGCAGAGGGGCGTAGCCGTACTCAGGGGACGAAATGTGGGACCGCAGAGGGGTCGTGGTAATGGCGAGGAAGCAATGGTCCTAAGCGAGGTCGAGGAACTCGAGGCGAGGTTCGAGCAACACTGAGGCTAAGCGACTGGCTTAGTCTATCTGGCAAGCGTCGCGAGGAGGTGGCCTTGCCGGATGTCATAACCGATGCGTTCGATTTTGGTCTTCCTTATTATGCATTAATTGATGTGGGGTCTACACACTCATCGTAGCCGATGGTGTGGTAGAGACTTTGAACCTAGACTCGAGGCGCTTTGCTAGGGAGATGGTATGTAGTGAGTCCTTTAGGTCACTCTGTAGTGGTAGACAAACTTTTAGGGGCGTACCCTAGAACTCCAAGGGGTCGTATTCGGTGATCGATGGAACTACCATTCGGGAGTTCGATTTGATCCTTGGAATGGATTGGTGGTTAAGTATCGAGGCGAGTTTGGATTCTTGACTAAGCGCATGGTTCTTAAGACGGTGAAGGTGGTGAAGTGGTTATGATAGGTGATAGAAGGAATTACCTATCAATGTGGTGTGCCTTGAAAGCGAGAAGATGGTCAAGAAGGGTTGTAAAGGCGTTCTTGGTTCAAATCTGTGCTTTGGAAGCTAAGGAGTTAGCGATTGGAAGGTCCGAACGGTTGGGGAATTTGTTGATGTGTTCAAGAAGAACTTAGATTCCGCCTCCGGATCGGAAGTCGAATTTGGTATAGACTTGATACGGAGCAGCACACTGTGTCTATAGCACCTTACGGATGGCACCAAAGGAATTGGTGGAGTGAAGGCTCGATTGAGAGCTCTTGGATAAGGGGTTTATTAGACCTAGTATATCTCCGTGGGGCGCTTTGTGTTGTTTGTCAAGAAGAAAAGCGGTTCTATGCGAATGTGCATCGACTATCGTCGATTAAACAAGTTAACGATCAAAAACAAGTACCCATTACTGGCGGATCGATGACTTGTTTGACCCGATTGAAGAAGCGTCGGTGTTTTCGAAGATAGACCTTAGGTCGAGTTACCATCAACTTAAGGTGAAGGGGCGATGTTCACAAGGCGGCGTTTGAACTCGATATGGGCATTCGAGTTTCTAGTAATGCCATTCGGGTTGACCAATGCCGTGGCGTTCATGGATCTAATGAACCGAGTTTTTCAACGATACTTGGACCAATTTGTCGTAGTATTCATAGGCGACATATTGGTCTACTCAAACGGAGGAGGAGCACGACAAGCATTTCTGGATAGTCCTACAAGTGTTGAGGGAAAACGGTTGTATGCCAAATTGATGAAGTCGCGAATTTTGGCTAAGTGAGGTGGCTTTCTTAGGTCACGTGGTGTCGTGGAAGGATTAAGTGGATCCCATAAGATTGAAGCGGTATTGGAGTGGAAACCGCCTAAGTCGATTGGCGGAGATCTGAAGTTTTACGGGATTAGCGAGGTATTCTGGGAGATTTGTGGAAGGGTTCTCTCTCGATCGCAAGTACAGATTGACTAAGTTGCTAAGGAAAGGTGTTCCGTTTGTATGGTCGGAAAAGCGAAGAAAGCTTTGATAAGCTAAGGAAAATTTTGTGGAAGCTCGGTTTTAGTACAACCCAAGCGTGGAAATTATTCTGATTTATTGTGGCGCATCTCACATTGGTTTGGGGTGTGTGTTGAT
The DNA here is from genome assembly GCA_025506655.1 of Gossypium rotundifolium. NCBI lineage: Eukaryota > Viridiplantae > Streptophyta > Magnoliopsida > Malvales > Malvaceae > Gossypium > Gossypium rotundifolium. The sequence goes on along the minus strand of CP106723.1, from coordinate 57,222,402 downwards.
CTGAGATGGGAAGGTAGTAGCCTATCGTCCGTCAAGCGAGACCGCATGAGGCTAACTACCCAACTCACGACACAGAGTTAGCCGCGATTGTCTTCATACGAAAGTATGGAGACATTATCTTTATGGGGAGAAGTCGGTAATTTACACGGACCACAAGAGTTTGAGGTATCTTGACACGAAGGATCTGAATCTGAGGCAATGGCCGATGGATTGGTACATTAAAGGACTATTGTTCCATCGAATATCATCAGGAAAAGCTAACGTGGTGGTGGCGCATTAAGCAGGAAGGTTGTGGCGGATTTAAGAGCAATGTTTGCTCGATTGAGCACATATGATGATGGAAGCCTTTTGGCGAGCTTCAAGTTAAGCCAACATGGATCGAGGAAATCAAGGACAAGCAGTTAGTGGATGAAGGGTTAAGCGAAGAGAATACAAGTTCGAGAATGGTGGTGTAGGGGTATAGTGTGTTGGTGATGGTGTGCTATGTTTTCGGGGACGGCCTTGTATGCCAAAAGATATGGAGTTGAGGCGAAAATTCTCCGGATGCTCATAGCGACCCCATCGCTATGCATCCGGGAGGAAGCAAGATGTATGGAGATCTCACAACGATTACGGTGGCGGGTTGAAGCGTGAGATAACGGAGTTCGTAGGGAAGTGTTTGGCGTGTCGGCGAGGTTAAGGTGAACACCGATTACCATCGGGGTTACTTCAGCGGTTAAGATCCCTCAATGGAAGTGGGGCGGATCACTATGGATTTCGTCGGCGGACTACCCCTTACGTGACAAGAAAGATGCGTTTGGGTAATCGAGACCGTCGACTAAATCACTCACTTCATCTGGGTGAGAATGGACTACTCACCCGAAGCTTGCAAAGTTGTATGTGGCGAGATAGTCGATTGCATGGTGTACCGTGTCGATTATCTCGGATAGGGACCCAAGGTTCACTTGAGGTTTTGGAAGCGTTACATCAAGCGTTAGATGCAGCGGTTGGATTCAACCTGATTTTCCATCCTCGAACAGACGAAGCGATCGAGAAGGGTCATCTGAGATCTTAGAAGATATCTTTGAGGGTTGTGTCTTGGAATTAGAGGTAGTTGGGAGGAATTCTTACCTCTAGCTGAGTTCGCCTACAACAATAGCTACCAAGCGAGTATTCGAGATGGCACCGTCTGAAGCCTTTGTATGGGCGAAATGCGAACCCGACGTGTTGGACGGAGTTGAGTGAGCGACAAGTGTTGGGCCCAGAATTGGTAGCGAGGCGAAGACAAAGTTAAAGTGATTGGTCTCGTCTCAAGGAAGCATCGAGATAAGCGAAGTCTTATGCGATCTCAAACGCAAAGAAATGGAGTATCTTTGTGGGAGATAAGGTCTTCTGAAGGTGTCACCTTGGAAGAAGGTACTAAGATTTGGGCGAAAAGGGAAGCTAAGCCCAAGATTCATTGGCCCATATCTGATCTTTGAAGCGAATAGGACCGGTAGCTTATCGGTTAGAGTTCTGCGAATTAAGTCGATACATAGCGTCTTTCACGTATCAATCTTTGAGGCGGTATCGGATTGAATCCATCACATGTGGTGCCGTGATGTAAATCGAAGTTAACACGGACTTATCTTTTGAGGAAGAACACATTCGGATCTTGGATAGAGATATAAAGGTTCTCGTAGGAAGTCGATGCCTTAGTGAAAGTCTTGTGGCGGAATCATGGTCTTGAGGAAGCTACGTGGGAACTCGAGGATGTGATCTGGTGACAATACCCTCATCATTTTAGTTATGTAATTTGGGACAAAATTTATTTTAAGGGGTAGAAGCGTAACATCCCAAAAATGGGGTTATTTGGAATTTAATTATCTTTCTTATGTAAGCGCTATGTCATTATTTATGGAATAATAATGATCAATTTAAGGCTTTGTGTTGGCTCGATTTGGTAGGAAATTTTAGTTTTAACTTTTAAGGTAGGGAGCCTTGGCAAGAGGGTGTTATAAGAATAAATGGGATAATTTGGACATAAAATAAGCCTAGACTAAGTGGCAAAGTAAGCCCACTTAAGAGCTACATGTGGCGCCACCAAGGAGCAAGGAGAGCTTGTGTTCGAGTCGCGGAAGTCCTCTTTTGCACTTTATTTTAACGGCACATGGGGAGAGTTTCTCCTCTCTTTAAACTCTTATTATTATTTATTTATTGATGATAAATAATAAGTTAAAAGAAGGATAATAGGGGATATTACAGGGAATATTAAGAGATTATTACTTATTATTATTCATTAAATCATATTAGTTTGAATGGGTGGCCTAGAGTGATTCAAGGAAGATTGATGAATCTTGAACTCTTTGTTAAGAGAAGTGGACGGCAAGGACACTAGGGAGGGGGGTGCCGAATTCTTATATAAGCACCTAAAGTGATCACCTTATTTTCTTTTTCCAAGTTTGCTAGCCGAATCTCTAAACCCTCTCATCATATATTCTCTTTTTCTTTTACATCCTCTCCAAAACCTAGGCGAAACCCTCCTAGCATCTCCCATTGCGAATTCCCTCCTCAATTCTTTCTTCTTTTATTTTCCTACTAGCGAAACATCTATTCTCTACCTATCTTTCTTCTTTCACCAAAAGTCAGCCTTGAGTTAAACACCCCTAAGCAGAATCTAACTTCTATCAAAGTGCGAAATCCCTTTTCTTTAAGCACTATTTGGCGAATTGTGTGCATGAGAAGTAGGCATCTTTTGTTGACGATCTCGGAAGGTAAGGATCTTAGGCGAATGCTTATATTATTGGTATCTCATTATATCGACTTTGGTAAAGATAGGTATGGGTTTGACAACTATTGATTAAGAATACTAATCACAGATTAAACTAATCCTTTGTAGGATCTTGAGTTTGGAGATAAGCAAGTAAGTGCGTAACGTTAGTCGATCAATCTTGATGAGGAGTTACATATAGATTGGTGTTCATTTAAAAGGGTTATGATTATTTATATTAACCGATTGTAGTTGTGAATCGATTAAGTGATTTGGGCACCGAGGCTAGTATTCAAAGAGACTAGGTAAGGATTCGGTACAAAGGTTACCCTTTAAATAATTTGGTTTGGCGAATGGCCATATTATTAACCTTGATAGTTGGCGAATATAGGGCAAGGACTTAGAGGGTGGCGATTGATTATCTTGAGGTTTAAGACTATCGTAGTAACAGGTGTGTACATACACACTATATAATATATTAAATATGCCTAACTTTGTGAATGCTCATTTTATGAATGTAGCATTGGAATGAATACCAAATCGGTATAAGTGGTGATTCGGTAAGTACATTAACGTGATTTATTATTATTAATGCTTTTGGTAAGCATGATGTGTTGACACATGAAATTTAAGAATGTGATGGCATGAAATATATGTATGTTTATCATTGTGGGATTGATGAGGGGGAGGCGGTGATATTGTGCCGACGGGCACAGTGTTTTAGTAACACACAGTGACCAAGAGCCTACACTTCATGAAATTTACCTTCATTAAACAAAAGGATTTGCTAAGTATTGGCCTAACTCAAGACCATTTACAAAATTACTTTAGTAACATACATAGCCAACACTTTGGCTAACAATTACAACTGAACAAAAATACTCGAGTCCTATACATGCCATACTCAAAATAAGTCTAAATTGTTATACCAATGTGATGTCGATAGTGTGATTTTGAGCTCCGACGTCCAATGATCCTTGAGCTAACTTGGAAAAACTACAATGAAAAAGGATGAGAGAGGGGTAAGCATATATCTTAGTAAGTTTGCATGAAACTCTAGGATGACAGTTTACTCAGACTATAATCATTCATATCATGAAACAATGGCGACATAGCACCAATGAATAAAAGTACTTACTCGTACTTATTCACACTTATTGTTACTTACTCTTACCCATCTCATGTCAATATGATCTGGTAACTTTTACTTACTCAAGATACTTGTATCACTGAATCATGTAGTTTCGCATATTTGCTAACATAACCATAAACTCACATCTTTATCATTCATACCATGAATATCACTCTAAGGCCATACATAAATAGACTTGGATCTAGGCCAACTCTCATACTTGACTCTTTTGCTTATGAATAGATCGGATCATCATGAATCATTCAAGCTTAACATACATAAGATTTGATGCCAACGCCATATCCCGGATATGATCTTACATGGGATCATTCCTTAGTGCCGACGCCATATCCCAGATATGGTCTTATACAGGATCTCATAACTCAATGTCGATGCCATGTCTCAGACATGGTCTTATACGAGATTGTACTTAGATGTCGATGCCATATCTCGGATATGGTCTTACACGAGATCATTCTTTGGTGTCGAAGCCATATCCCAAATATGGTCTTATACGGGACCTTTCCTTTCTCATATGCATACGTAGGTAATATACTTATTCCAGAACTATAATCGGGACTACAATTTAGCCTGTTCTCATCATTTACTCATCGAGATTTTATAGCTCGATTTCGTTCACAATAATATGCATTGACATAATAATGAACGATTTCAAATATCGAACATTAAGAAATACTAATTTCATACAAACTTACCTCGAATCTCAAAATGTGTCTCGGAGCTCAATTTAATCTTCAACTTTGTGCTTGCCTCGGTTTCGATCCGGGCTTCGTATTTCTTGATCTATAATAATAAATTTCTCTTGTTAAACACATGCATTGACTAAATCGACTCATAATTCATATTTTGGCAAAATTATGATTTTACCCCTAAACTTTCACATAATTAAACTTTCGCGCCTAGGCTCGTAAAATGATTTTCATTCAACTTTCTTACATTTCAAGCCTAGCTGAATCATTTTCTCAACTATAATAACATTAAATTCCCACTATTTCACTCATGTATGACCATTTCTATAACTTTACAAATTGGTCCCTTTCATGCATCTTTCATGAAAATCACTTAGAAAAATATGTTTATCTTACATCAAACTTTCATATTCTTCTATAAAACATCAAAATACATGCATGTCATACATGGTTAAATTTTTAAACATAAACCATAGCTCAACATATGGCTAGAAATAGCTAAACCGGGCTACAAGGGTTTGAAAATACGAAGAACATTAAAAACGGGGCTAGGATGCACTTACTTTAAGCTTGAAAATGAACAAAACCCTAGCTATGGAGTTCTTGCAAGTTTCGGCACCATGGGGAAGAAGATGGACATGATTTTTGGCTTATATTTCCTTTTTATTCTTTAATTAACCAAATGACCAAAATGCCCTTAATGACCCTTTCTTAAGATTTTTCCTTCCCATGTACATTTTTGTCCATCATCAAATATAATGGTCTAATTGCTTCATAATTCTATTTCATACTTGAACCTTCTAGAATCTCACATTTTCTATTTGCAATTTAGTCCTACTGGACAATTTATTCACTAATTAATGAAATTTATTCATGTGACTTTCACACAATCATGCAAATACCTCATAAGCCTTGTAAAATCATTTAAACACATATTTTCTACTTTGGATTTGTGGTCTCGCACCACTATTTTGACTACGCATGAAATTGGGCTGTTACAATAACAACCCTTGAATGTAACAGTTTCCAACTGAGTGGTCACATGCAATCAAACACATTAAAACAAACATATTAAACGCATTTAAACACATATTAAACACATAACACATTATACAAACTAATTAATAAGCTTAGTAAATAAACTTATAAATGAACTACTTTAACACATAACTTAATCTAATAATGTAACACCCCAAACCCGGCCTAGAAGTTAGGCCCGAATCTGAAATGTCCCATCGAAGGCACACTTCAAACGATTTTACAAATTAACAATTTAAGGCCCAAAAGCCCAAGACCCTTGTATCTTGTTAAGTTAATATGAAAAGCCCATATTTTAGGAAAACATTCATATTTTATGTTATTTTGAAAACCATGTTAACTTTAGAAAATTTATTTAAGTTTGGTAACTAGATAGTTGAAACAATAATAATAAAACCCAAAAATCTAAAGTCAATTAAGAGATACATGGCCTTATTACAATCCCACGAAAAACAAAGTATTCAAAATAAATTCGTTTGAACAAATTAAAACATCTGATCAGCTTGTAGTATGGCCATCTCCGAGTCCTTTCTCACGGCGAGCCGTCTATTCAGGATCACCTGAAACATTAAATAAAAGGGTGTGAGTTTCGAAACTCAGTGTGTACAACCCTTGGCAATCAAATCACATACAAATATTTAAATTGGGCCTAAGCCCTATCAAAATCGGTGGTCTTGGCCTTATCCCACAATGACCTCATATCATATCATATCATATCATATCGTATCATATCATATACAAACAAGATAATGCAAAACCCATCCCAATAATCCATCCAATACACACTCTATTTCCCTTCCAACCATTACACACCTGTGGGGATTTCTAAATCAACCCATCCATCCTTTACACACCAAAGGTATCCGGTTGTGGTACTACCTAACTTTGCAGCAAAGATGCTAATCATATAATAGGCTTAAAGCCACCGGTGGATCTATGGCCATGCGACTATGCAATCCTCAAATCTTCCTCCATACCAAAATTCCCACCCATATGCATCCTAAATAGAATATCATATGAATGCATCAAACACACGAGTAACATCCACAAACTCATACTTGTCACATAGGGGTATTTTCGTCATTTCACTACCCAGGGGTACTTTCGTAATTCTACCTTACGGGGGTATTTTGGTAGTTTGGCAAAATAGGGGTATCTTGGTAATTTTACAAAATAAGGGTATTTTGGTACTTTTGCAAAATAGGGGTATTTCAGTAATTTTACAAATATAAGGGTATTTTAGTAATTTTACAAATAGAAGGGTATTCTAGTCCCTTTCGGGTTTTAGTTATGAACTTTGGCCCATCAACAAGTCCTCATGGCTAAAGAGGCAGCACGCACCAGGTAGGATTCCAGAGAAGAGGAGGTGGGCCACTAGTATCGCTTAAGTACTAAGCTCTCCCTAGATCCACTCCTAGACATGCGTATGCCCGTCGCCACACCTTAACCCAGTGACTTGTTTACAGACATGTTTAATTAGATTAAGTCTTATGAAATTTAAGAGTTGTTCAAACTAGGCCTAAAGTCCATAAACCCTAGCATACTTGCCTACGTCCCCATAAAACCCATCAAACCCAAATTACATCCTTACGGCCCATTAGGCCCAAGTCACATCCTTATTGCCTGTTAGGCCCAAAACAATTCCAGATCATGTATTATGATTGACTAACTAAATTGTATACCAAACCAAACAAACTCATTAAACCTAGCCTTAGGGCCCACCGAGCCCATTTAGCCACCTTCGACTTTTCAGCTTTTCGGCATTGTTGATATTGTGTGTGTAGTGTTTGTACACACCTGGTAACCTCGCGTGCTGCAAACCTCTTAATCACGAACCTACAATCGACATTACTAGCAATTAACCAATGCTTTAATACATATTTATAAAAAATCGAAACCTCACTACACCTTTACCGTGTTCCACACGTTCTAGTAGCTCTTCCTTTGCTACAATTTGTGATTATCCTCCAGATCGCACCCAAATATGTATCATCAAAAACAACTCATATTCCATATAAGTCACCCCTATAAGCCACATTAGATTCGGCCATCTACTAAACCATGACTGAGTCGAGAATACTTACCACCTTGTTAGCAATCCTTACCTAGCATGCTTCCGATTGTTGAGTCTTACCTTTATTCATACATGTTAACAATAAGGATTGGGTTAGATAGCCCTTTGGCTTATAACAAAACACACTAAAAAGTTCAACTAAACACTTACTAAAACCTTCCTTTGATCCTGCGGGCTAGATCGCTACTGAACAAGATTCGGCTTGACTAAAAGTATGAAGGAGAACTAACTAAAAATCGACACAAGTAAAGCTATATGATAAGAAGGTGTATTCGACTTTCAGGGACAGAAACAGAACACAACCCTGATAGGAAATTTCGACAAAAAGAATGATGGGATATTTTTTTGGGAAATGTTAAAAAAATTTGGCTATAGGAGAAACTGATTGAGAGGAGAGAAAGAAAAATTAAAGAATGCTCAAAGACCCTTTCAAGCATTCAGCCTTCTCCTTTTATAGCCTATAGCCAAAATTGAGCCACCCCTGGAGTCCAATTTGCCACCACTTCATCCACTACTCATCTCCTAATTTTTCTCCATTATATCTCCCTTATCCTTCTCCTAAATTCTCTCTACTAATCTCTTCTCCTTAGAGTCCCTCTAAACACCACTTCCAGCCTTTTAGAAGCCTAAAATTAAACTCCAAAATAAAACTTAAGCTAGCACTCGAACCTCAGACCTCCCTGCATGCATATGTCACCACCTTCCTACACCCTAGTGGCGTCACTTAGCCACTTCACCACAGGCTTCTTTTTGCCATTTTCACTTATTTTTATTTAAAAGCCCATTCCTCACAACCCTGATTCCTTAATTAAATAAATTAAGAATCCTCCACCACAAAACTTGAACCGAGAGCTTCTCCAACACATCTAGACACTCCAAATTCATTAAACCCTCAACGCCCACATACCAACTGTCATTTTCTCGCTCACTTAAAAATTTTCTAAGATCCAAAGCCCAAAGCCTAATAGGCCAAATATTCTAGGCCCAAATTCGGGGCGTTACAATTCTACCCCCTTAAAAAAATTTCCTTCAAAATTTCCAACTAACTATTAATCGCACCGCTCAAGTCACACCACTATGCTTCTGCTGCGCACTCTGATTTTAATAACACTAACACACTTTAATTGAACCCTTTACACTTACCCACTAGAGCAGATAAACATTGCACGCATATAGTTTTTATACCTAAAATATCACATGCACACAAAACATACCCCACTTAATGGTGATTGAACAATCCCGAGCCTTATGCTTCTCAGACCCACATCTTAAGCACGCTTCTGACTTCCTCCAGCATTCACTCGGATGACGCCTTTTGCAAAATTCACAAGCTGAAAAGTTTGGACATACCTTAACATGCTTCACAAAACGAGACTGTGGTCCTAGAGAACTGCGATCTCTTTTTTTCTTACAGTCCACGCACCTAACTCGAAGTATTTCACCAACATTTTCACGGCCTAACATTTCCACGCGACCCTTGCACTTCTTCTAGCGTTTATCGCTGATTCTCGTATTATCTGAATTAGGAATTTTTTATGAATTTAGTACATGGTTCCACTTGTTTAGGGCACATGTCTTATGTAAATAATAATTTAAAAGTTATCTCCTACGGGCTTTAGTCTCTAAAATCTTATTTTGAAAACTTGCTTGGCTTGATGTCGAGGGCTCGGTGAACCACACTTCAAGAATCCTGCAAAAACTTTTTAATCTACTTGTTTTAAAAAACCCAAAATGTAACACCCCAAACTCGGCCTAGAAGTTAGGCCCAAATTCGAAATGTCACATTGAAGGCACACTTCAAACGATTTTACAAACTAACCATTTAAGGCCCAAAAGCACAAGACCCTTGTATCTTGTTAAGTTAAGATAAAAAGCCCATATTTTAGGAAAACATTCATATGTTATGTTATTTCGAAAACCATGTTAACTTTAGAAATTTTATTTAAGTTTAGTAACTTGATAGTTGAAACAATAATAATAAAACCCAAAAATCTAAAGTCAATTAGGAGATACATTGCCTTATTACAATCCCACGAAAAATAAAGTACTTAAAATAAATTCGTTTGAACAAATTAAAACATCTGATCAGCTTGTAGTGTGGGCATCTTGAGTCCTCTCCCATGGCAAGCCGTCTATTCAGGATCACCTGAAACATTAAATAAAAAGGTGTGAGTTTTGAAACTTAGTGCGTACAACCCTTGACAATCAAATCACATACAAATATTCACATTGGCCTAAGCCCCATCAAAATCGGTGGTCTTGGCCTTAGCCCATAATGACCTCATATCATATCATATCATATCATATCGAATCGTATCATATACAAACAAGATAATGCAAAACCCATACCAATAATCCATCCACTACACATACCATTTCCCTTCCAACCATTACACACCTGTGGGGATTTCTAAATCAACCCATCCATCCTATACACACCAAAAGTAGCTTGATTGCGGTACTACCTAACGTTGCAGCAAAGCTGCTAATCATATAATGGGCTTAAAGCCACCGGTGGATCCATGGCCATACGACTATGCGATCCTCAAATCTTCCTCTGTACCAAAATTTTGACCCATATGCATCCTAAACAGAATATCATATGAATGCAGGAAACACACGAGTAACATCCACAAACTCATACTCGTCACATAGTGGTATTTTCATCATTTCACTACCTATGGGTACTTTCGTAATTCTACCCTATGGGGGTATTTTGGTAGTTTTACAAAATAAAGGTATCCTTGTAATTTTGTAAAATAGGGTATTTTGGTACTTTTGCAAAATAGGGGTATTTTAGTAATTTTACAAATATAAGGGTATTTTAGTAATTTTACAAATATAAGGGTATTTTTGTAATTTTACAAATATAAGGGTATTTTTGTAATTTTACAAATATAATGGTATTTTAGTCCCTTCCGAGTTTTAGTTATAAACTTTGGCCCATCAACAAGTCCTCGCGGCTAAAGTGAACAGACACTACGACCAGGTAGGATTCTAGAGAAGAGAAGGTGGGCCACTATGACCACTTCAGTACCAAGCTCTCCCTAGATCCAATCCTAGACATGCGTATGCCTGTTGCTACACCTGCAACACCCCAAACTCAGCCCAAGCGTTACGACCGGATCTGGTATGTCACAGGGTAATTTGGAAATGATCTTTCCGTGATCTTGGGAAAATCATAAATTTAAAAAAAATTTCCGATTTAAAGCGATAACTTTGTGTTTAAACAATCAGACTCAACCAACTTCCAAGAAAAAGATTACTTTGACAAGAGTTATCATTGTTAAGAAAATCCAGAGTTTTATAAAAAATAACTTGTAAACCATTCGTTAATATTTTTGAAAGATAGTTGTTTAATCATGTTAGGAAAAATCCCGATTTGAGCATTTATTAATAATAAGTAACCAAAGTAAATACTAAAACCAAGTTAAAAATTTCCAAAGGCCTTTGTACAAGGAAATCCCAAAATAAAACTAACTTTAAGTAGTAGAAAGTTCATAAAATAAATATAGCGACTTTTATGGCCTCCACGAGTCCACTTTAGCTCCCATATCCACGATCTACTAATTACCTGAAAAATCAGGGAAAGGGTGAGTTATAGTGACTCAGTGTGTAAAAGCCGCAAACATATAAACCGGCCCACGACCCACAATCTGGTATTTAACTCATACCCAATGTCATATAATCACAAGAAATGTATTATGCTCGCCCAACCTAGTTTTCCATCCTCTACACACCAACCCGTACCAACCATCACACCATGGGGATTTCTACAATCAACCCTCCATCGACTACACACCATCTTGACAGTCATGCTATCAGAAAATGTGGCAGAGCCACCGATCGCCATGTGACCTTATAAAACTGTGGTACAACCACCGATCACGATGTGACCTCATAAACAAATGTAGCAGCGCCACTGATCACTATGTGACCTTAAAAATAATGTGGCAGAGCCACCGATCACCATGTGACCTTAAGAATAATGTGGCAAAGCCACCGATCACAATGTGACCTTATCACTTCCCCTTTATCAACATTCCCATATCCCATGCACAACATTTATATCATGACAGATGTATCATGCTAGTAACAAGGCAATAGATTATCACATACAACCAACTCATATCAGGTAATCACAGATACGGACCTGGCACTTCCTGCCTTACCCCAAGGGTATATCGACTGCATTTACAGCCTTTTCTGGCTTTTTAGCCCATACAATTAGTAATACAAATAAGTAAAGTGTGTTGGGGTTTACACACCTGGTAACACTCAAAATGACACTCTCTATGTCAACACTATCTTTAGTAGAAATGATTGCTATCTGTCTACGACTTTGCTCTGAAGCCGGTCCACAACCCGGTGGCCAAACTTGGAATACTGACACCGCTTGCTTCTCAAACTTAGGGGCCAGGTTTACGAGTCCAACCCCCTCCTTTTCTTGATTGTTATTGGATTCCATCACAGGTCTTGTCAGATACTACTATAATGAAATATGGTTGTCAAACCATAGTGTAAGGTTAAGGTACCGAATATGATAACGAACCTAAATACAATCTAATGAGAACACCCTTACCTTGAAGTCCCAAAAAGAGGGATATGGTTCAGAGGTTAACGGTTTCCAGCTTGAGATTCGGATGATTTGATTTACTGCGATTAACGAAATAGGCACCCAAAGAGAACACAAGAAAATAAGAAGAAACATGTAAGTCCAATGATGGCCTCCCCAAGCAAATTAGCCATTCGGCTTTGGCTTCCAAAAATCGAAAGGAAAAATAAAGGAAGAAGGACGCTTCTTACCTTAACACAGCAGATACGAACAACACTTAGGGGAATTCGGCACTAGCACAACAGTGGACAAGATTCAGCAATGACTGTGGTAGAAGAAAACTAGATGAAAGAGCTGAAAACAACAATAAAGAAACTTCAATTGAAGGCTTAGGAGTTCTAGCTTTAGAAGACTCACAAGAGAAAGGATGTAGGAAAGAATGGCTAAGAGATTCGGCCCATAGAAGAGGTTTAGAGAAGAGAATAGTGGGCAAGGGAAATTCGTCTTTAGCAAAGAAATGGAGAAGATGATGGGAGTTTAGGGGTTTCGGCTTTGAGATAAATCAAAAAGCAAAAAGAGAAAAAGATATGAACAGATTTCAGTTTTGCAAGGAAAATAAGAAGAAGAAAAGTGGAGAACCCTAAGTTGGTAGATAAGAAAAGAAGTGAAAAGAATAGGATTTGAAGCTACAAAATTCGGCACCTATACCTCCCCAAAGTTGAAAATGTACCAAAGAAGTCTACAGGGTCCTATGGCCTAAGTGAATTTCGGCACTTCCCAACACAACCCAAAAATCGATTCCCCCCTCCACCAAGAGTTTGAAATTCGGCCAACACCAAGATCACATGCTCATCCCTTATTTTCCTCCCCAATTCCTCCTGATCACCCATTTGAAATCTTTGAACACTTTAAACTCCCCTTTTCCCTCTCTGCCATACATTCAAACTATTTGACTCAGCCCACTCCCCTATCCTGAAGTGTCCGAGTCAAGCTCTGCCTCTGCTCTCCTTGACGCCAAAAAGAACTCCCAAAATGAGCTCATTGTGATTTGAACCTACTCCCTCTGCTTCTCTCTGTGGCGTCACTTACCAGCATCTTAAGTGGCGCCTCCTTGCTGCTCTACCACCTCTTTACTTATGCCAACCAAACACCAACACAGTCCCTTAAGTCCTACTCTTGCCAGCTCCTCCACTAAAGTACCTAAAAAGGAAATTTTTGCCAAGGCTCCAACTTTCCACCGGGCCTCTCTTAGACTCCCACACACCCTAAACAAGCACATTACACAAAGCATACACACAAAACACATCAAACCCCTAACCCCTAAATCAGGATATTACAACACCCTAACCCAGCAAGTTGTTCACAGGCATGTTTAATTAGATTGAGTCTTATGAAATTTAAGAGTTGTTCAAACTAGGCCTAAAGTCCACAAACCCTAGCATACTTGCCTAACGTCCCAATAAAGCCAATCAAACCCAAATTACATCCTTACGGCCCGTTAGGCCCAAATCACATACTTATGGCCTGTTCGGCCTAAAATAATTCCAGATCATGTATTATGCTTGACTGACTCAGTTCATATACCAAACCAAAAAAACTCATCAACCCTAGCCTTAGAGCCCATCGGGCCTATTTAGCCACCTTCGACTTTTGGCTCTTTGGCATTGCCGATATCATATCTGTAGTGTTTGTACACACTTGGTAACCGCACGTGCTATAAGCCCCTTAATCACTAACCTACAATCGACATTACTAGTGATTAACCAAAGCTTTAACACATACTTATAAAAATTCGAAACCTCACCGTACCCTTACCATGTGCCACACGTTCTAGTAGCCCTTCCTTCCCTACTATTTGCAATTATCCTCTAGATCTACACCCAAATGTGTATCATCAAAAACAAGTGACTCATATTCCACATAAGTCATCCCTATAAGCCACATTATATTCGACCATCTACTAAACCATGACTGAGTTGAGAACACTTACCACCTTGTTAGCAATCCTTACCTAGCATGCTTGCAATTGTTGAGTCTTACCCTTATTCATACAGGTTAACTACAAGGATTGGGTTAGCTAGCCCTTCGGCTTATAACAAAACACACTAAAAAGTTCAACTAAACACTTACTAAAACCCTCCTTTGATCCTGCGGCCTAGATCGCTACTAAACAATATTCGGCTTGACTAAAAGTGGGTAGCAATCGATTGTGATGAAGGAGAACTAACTAAAAGTCGGCACAAGTAAAGCTATATAATAAAAAGGTGTATTTGGCTTTCAGGGATAGAAACAGAACACAACTCTGATAGGAAATTTCGACAAAAAGAATGATGGGTTTCTTTTTCGGTAAGTGGAAAATGCAACACCCCAAACCCAGCCTAAACGTTTCGATCGGATCTAGTATGTCACAGGGAAAGGTTGTTTGAAAGAACTTTGGATTCTTAAGGATAACATCGTATTTTTGAAAGCTTTTTGTTTCGTGTTTCTATCTTGGAAATAACATTTAGTTTAAGGGTTTCTTACTAACTCTTATTTAAAAGAATTATTAGTAAATAATGATTTGGGATTCAAAAACCAAAAACTGGTGGTAATCTGAAATGTGTCATTTTGAAAACGGTGTTTACGATTTTAAGTAAATCTCCTAATTGAGTTGTTAATAAGCTTGTTATTTGTTTTTTTTTTTGGAAATTGTTTATTTATATTTTTAGAAAAACTTCGTGTTTATCATTTCTTAATATAATAGGAACCACATTAAATCAAAAACCCAAATTAAAGTTACGGAGGCCTTATTACATAACAAAACCCAAAATTAAAATAAGTTTAAGGAAAGAAAGAAATGAAATTTACGAAAGAACATGGCATGGCCACCTTAAAGTCCTCCTCAGCTCCAAATTCGCGACTAGGAGTTACCGCAAGAATAAGCAAAGGGGTGAGTCACTAAGACTCAGTGTGTAATTCCCCTTACGAGCGTAATTTGGGCCTAAGCCCACAAAAGCACATTGCGCCTTAGCCCACACAATATGGCATATTAAAAATGTATGCAATGCAGCCCAACCCAACCTAGTTTTCCATCTTCCAAGTCACTTGAATCAGGCAAACGCCCGTGGCATCAAGCCATTGTGGATCCAAACCACTGTGGTCCCAGACCACTTGTGACAGAGTCACAGAATATATAAACATAAGGCCAACCCACTGTGGTCCCAGACCACTGTGACAATCTCTGATAAGTATGTATGGGGCCAACCCACTATGGTACAAAACCACTGAGATAAGTCACTGATAAATATATGTATACGTGGTTCCAAACCACTGTGGTCCCTGACCACTGTGACAGAAGTCACTAAATCACACTTCCCTCGTCAATCATATCCCACGGCCCATGCAACATATTATCATACTAAGATGAATGCAAACATGCTTTCAATGGACAATAGACAATGAATTCATACATACATATCTTCGAAAGTAAAATCATAGTGGTACTTACCCGGTGTCTCCAACCTTACTCACAAGGGTATCTCGACTATCTATACAGTCGTTTCGGCTTTCAGCCAAGACAATTATTATCGTAAATTAATAAAGTAAAGTGTGAGCATTACACACCTAATTATGCATAAAACTAGACTCTCTATGTCGACACTCTCACTAGCAGGGATAACAGTAATTTGTCTATCCCAGGCAGATGTCGGCTCTCTACCACATCCTGGCAAAAATTCTTGAACCGCTGACACAGTACATATTTTAAACTTAGGGGCAGAGACTATGGGTTCACCCCCTTTTTAGAATGACTGGCACTCGTATCCTGAAGAAAACTCTTGATCAATACAATACTATAGCGAACACAGTGATTGCCCCAACAAGGGGGGTTTGATTACGACAGAGTAATATGAATAGAAGTTGATGACAAAGAACAAAAGAGAGGCCCTTTACCTTGGCTACCGAGGAATCTTATCAACGGATTTGGCTTGTGATTCCTGATGAATCCCTAATGGGAACCCGGCATTTAGAAAAGGTTAGAAGGGGTGTTAGAACACCCATAGATTCGGCCTTGCAAAACGCACCTTCTGAATGTAGAGGATCTTTTGGCAGATAGAACCTAACTACTCTGCTTCTTAAGATTGACTAAAGGAGAAGAAATAGAGGTGTAAAACGAGAAAATAAAAGATATGGGAGAATTGTAGAAAGTATTCGGCTAGAAGTGACAGAAGTAGAGGAGAAGAGAGTTTCAGGTTTTGAAAAGAAAGAAAGAAAAGGTGAAAGAGATGAATAGAAGAAAGCCAAAATTTGGCTAAAAGATAGAAGAGGGTTCGGCTAAATAAAACAAAAGAAACAAAAGAGAAAAGATGAAGAAAAAGGGATGCCCAAATGGTCACACTAGTTCAGCTAATGTCAAAAAAGTAAAAAGAGATGAAGAGAAGAAGCTGAAAGTTTCGGCACAAAGGGAAGTAGGAAACCAAATGAGAGAAAAAGAAAGAACTCACAAAGACCCTTGCAAAAATTCGGCGCTCTCCTTATATGACCGAAAATGCCAAAATGGAAATGCCTAATAGTTAAGAGAATTTCAGTACACCTATATATCCTAGCAACTAAACTGAAATCCCCCCTCCAAGCTCCCCACATTCGGCCAATAGCTTCACCATCACCAAATCCCTTGATTTGCTCCTTGCTTTACTCTCCATCTACCATTTGAACCCATTGACCCATTCAAACACCACAAGCTCCTCTTGTCTATCCATTCAAATGCATTGACCCAGTCAACAACCACCTTTCAAGGGTCTGAGCCAAATGCCAACACTCCATCACCTTGAGCACAAAAAAAATAAAGCCCTACATGCTACTGACGAAACTCTAAGTCCTTCACTCCTGCCCAGCCAATGACGCCTTCCCCCTTGCTTACTAATGACGCCACCACCACTTGGACACAAGCTCCTTTGTGTTAACAAGCACACACAAATAAACTTAAGGCCTTCCTCTACTAGCTCACCTCCCTTAAGCCCAAAAACCAAAATTTTGCCAAGGCTCTAGCTTGAACCC
Source organism: Gossypium rotundifolium (assembly GCA_025506655.1). Taxonomy (NCBI): domain Eukaryota; kingdom Viridiplantae; phylum Streptophyta; class Magnoliopsida; order Malvales; family Malvaceae; genus Gossypium; species Gossypium rotundifolium. The sequence continues at coordinate 57,205,131 of CP106723.1, read as the reverse complement.
GAACCTCCCTAAGACCCCCAAACTCATCCAAATAACAAGCAAAACGAGCCAAGAACACAAAAAAAATAAAATACAAAACCCCTAATTCTAGGATGTTACAGTTCTATCCCCCTTAAAAAAAATTTTGACCTTGAAATTTACCTGATCAAAAGAGGTGAGGGTATTACTATCGCATCACATCATCTAACTCCTACGTGGCTTCATCTACACCGTGATTACACCATAATACCTTGACTAGAGGAATTGACTTCCTTTTCAACACCTTGACATCCCGATCGAAGATCTGCACTAGTTCTTCTTCAAAAGACAAATCAGGCCTTACTTCAATTTCCTCCATTGGCACTATGTGAGATGGATCCGAACAATAACACCTTAACATCGACACATGGAATACACCATGTATTTGACTCAACTCGGAAGGTAAATCAAGCTGATAAGCTACGTGTCCTACACGTTTCAACACCCGATAAGGCCCAATGAATCTGAAGCTCAACTTGCCTTTCCGTCCAAATCTTCGGACATTTTCCAAGGTGAAACTTTTAGGAATACTTGATCACCCACTGAAAACTCTATTTCCTTATGCTTTAGATCTGCATATGATTCCTGCCTATCAGAAGATTCCTTCAGCCGAGCTCGAATCAACTTAACCTTTTTCTCCATCTCTGAGACCAATTCTAGACCCAATAACTATCACTCACCTAAATCTATCCAGCAGGTAGGAGTACGACACCTATGACCATACAACATTTCGTAGGGTGCCATCTGAATACTAGATTGATAGCTATTGTTGTATGCGAATTCTGCCAACGGTAAGAAATCCTCTCAACTACCCTTGAAGTCGATAACACACCTCTCAACATATCTTCTAGAATCTGAATTACCCTCTCAAACTAACCATCAGTCTGTGGATGAAACATCGTGCTAAAATCCAGCCTTGTACCCAACGCCTTGTGCAACGCCTTCTAGAATCGCGATGTAAACCTAGGGTCTCTGTCTCATATAATAGGCCTCGATACCCCATGCAACCTCACAATTTCTGCTACATACAGCTTGGCCAACTTCTGGAGTGAGTAGTCGATATGAACCAGTATGAACTGAGCGAACTTCGTTAACCAATCGACAATCATCCACACCGAATCTTTCTTAGTAGGTGTAAGAGGTAGCCCACTAACGAAATCTATTGTTATCCTCTCCCACTTCCAAAGTGGAATCTTCACTGGCTGTAGCAATCCCAAAGGCAACTGATGCTCTCCTTCATCTGCTAACATGTCAAGCACTTACTCACAAACTCGATAACTTCTTCCTTCAGACCTGTCCACCGGAACTGCTCACACAAATCTCGATACATCTTACTCCCACCGGGATGCATAGCGTATGGACTACTATGCGCTTTGTAACACCCCAAACCCAGCCTAGAAGTTAGGCTCGAATCTGGCATGTCACATTGGGGTGCTTTTCAAGAAACCATGGTTCCATTTGAAAACCTTTCTTGATATTAAAAACTAAAGTCGCAGTTTACGTTTGTTTATTATTAATCGACATTTATTAAAAAGTTATTACCTAAAAAAACTTTGTTTGTTACGAAAACTTAATTAAAACGACTGACTTATGAAAACGTGATGTTTACGACCTATTCGCGAAAGCGTAGTATTTTGAAAGCAGATATTGTTTTGGAATATTGTGATATAAAGTTTAGTAGATTCAAGACATAATAAACTAAAAATCCAAAACTAAAAACCAAAATTTAAGAGAGGGCTTGTTACAAAATATTAACCAAAAGTTAAAAATAAGTAAAATACTAGAGTCCAAAACTGCTCATAGTGTGGCCATCTCCGAGTCCTCTAGCACGTCGAACCGCTTATTGAGGATTACCTGAGACAAAATATTAAAAAGAGGGTGTGAGTTTACGAAAACTCAGTGTGCATAACCCTCATCAATAAGAACATAAATCACAACAGTTTGGGCCGAAGCCCATTTTAGTAACAGTGGCAATTGGGCCTTAGCCCATAAAAGCCTCAGTTGGGCCTTAACCCATAAATGTCACAAATCATATTTATCCAGGCCTGAACCCATCTCAAATAAAACCACATATGCAATGCATTAATGCCCATACCAACCCTGCACTCCGTCTCCTGTCCAACCCTACACTCTTGTGGGGATTTAATCGACCCACCCATCCCTACACTCCTTATGTAGCACCGGTTACGGCACTAACTTATAGGTGCAGTATAGCTGCTCGTTGGCTAAAAGCCTTCGGTGGATCCACAGTCGTCAAGCGACCATGCGATCCTAACTGCACTCCCCCTTTCGAATAATCTCATCCCCATGCAACATAATAACACATGAATGCAACATACAATAATAATCATACGATATCATAAATCACATAAAAGAATAATCATATAACATGTAGGGGCATTTTTGACATTTTTGCCTTCTAGGGGCATATCGATCATTTTACCCATCGAGGGTATTTTCGTAATTTACCTACCAAGGGTATTTTAGAAATTTCACAAACTGGGGGTATTTTGGTAATTTTGCAAATTAGGGGTACTTTGGTCATTTTGCAAATTAGGGGTAATTTGATAATTTTGCAAACCAGGGGTAATTCAGTAATTTCACAAATTAAGGTATTTCAATAATTTTGTAAACTAAGGGTATTTTGGTCATTTTACAAATCAGGGTATTAACGACCCAACAGAAGTCCACTGTCGTCTCGAACGACTCAAGTATTCTAAACAGAGATAATGATACGAATGGGCCTAAGGCCCATTCTCAGCCCAAGTGGGCCCACACGCTCGTGTGGCCCATTTAGCCCAAACCTAGCTACATATATGAGATTCATATAGTCTAGTTCACTATCTTCTACTCAATCATACAATTTACTCATATGGACCACCGGGCCCATTGGGCCCACTTGGCCCCTTTCGGGCCATCATAGCCCAAAAGCCCACACCTACAAGAATAATACTGATGGCCTCAACTATCGCGTTGAAGCCCCATACATGCACTCGCACGCTCGTGTGGCTACTATCATCGTGTGACCGGCTTATCGGCATTTGCCGCTCTACAACTATAGTAGAGAGAGTACACACCTGATAGGAATTCTGAAGCTACTAAACCGCGCTTCCAAAGCTCCTATGCCCAACGCCCATGAAGGTATCTTTTCTCTCCTCCTAGAATGCTCTTTATATAGCTAGCTTCTCACCTTCCTTCTTTATATCTTTCCGATGTGGGATCCTTCCGCTAGCAGAGTTTAAATCAAGCTCAAACTCTTGCCGCCCCATCTTAGCAAAATAAATACTCCATTGCTTCCTATGAGATTCGAACCCAGGCTCCACTATAACATAATCCACGCTGCTAGCCACTTTACCAACTAGCTCCTTGTTTCTAAAATCATGTGCAACTAAATATAAGTCCTATGGCCAAATTCAAAAATCCATTTAAAAAGAAAACCAAAATACAAGCACCAAGACTTGAACCTTGGACCTCCTTCCTTCCTTGTGGCGTCACCCCCTTGCCTCTTATGTGGCGTCACTTTGCCACTACACCACACACTCCACTTGTCATTTTTCCCCACATTTTATTCTTAAAGCCTACCACCAATTCACAGGGTTTTTTTCACCTAAAACCAAAATTTTTCCTGTGGCCTAACTTTAACCCGGGACTTCATAAAAGCCCCTAGCCTTCCAAAATCACTCACCTAATAGGTCTAACTTTCCTTAGTAACATTCTCTTGTTCTCAAAAATTTTAAACGCTACTACCCTCAAGGCCCATTGGGCCCAATCCTACTAGGCCCAGTTCCAAGATGTTACAAATCTACCCTCCTTAGAGAAATTTTGTCCCCAAAATTTTCAGCTATGTCATAGCCGCATAATACTGGATATACCACTACGCTTCTGCTGCGTACTCTAGTCCTAATTATCTGAATTACAAATTTTATGAATTTAGCTCATAGTTCCAGAAATTAAACAAATGTTTTATGGAAGTAGTAGTTAAGAGTTGTTTTCGAAATTTATAGCTCACTATAGTTTTTAGTCTCCTACGGGCCTCAGTATAGTCTATCATCTAAAGTAAGCCCAGTATCTACCTACAAAAATAACAGTTTAAAACAGATAAGAGAACTTACTTGGTCTGACGCTGGAGACTCGGTGTGCTACACAAAAACCTTTCAAAACTACTTCAAAATCATTTGTAAACATCTTTAAAATAAACACTAAAGCCCATCTCATAGCCCGAGTTTTGTAACTTGGGCTTTGATACCACTAAATGTAACACCCCAAACCCGGCCTAGAAGTTAGGCCTGAATCTGGCGTGTTACATTTCGAGAAACCATGGTTCCATTTGAAAACCTTTCTTGATATTAAAAACTAAAGTCCCAGTTTGCGTTTGTTTATTATTAATCGACATTTATTAAAAAGTTATTACCTAAAAAAACTTTATTTGTTGCGGAAACTTAATTAAAATGACTGACTATGAAAAGATGATGTTTACGACCTATTCGCGAAAGCGTAGTATTTTGAAAGTAGATATTGCTTTGGAAAACCGTGATACAAAGTTCAGCAGATTTAAGACATAATAAACTAAAAATCCAAAACTAAAAACCAAAATTTAAGAGAGGCCTTATTACAAAATATTAACCCAAGTTAAAAATAAGTAAAATACTAGAGTCCAAAACTGCTCGTAGTGTGGCCACCTCCGAGTCCTCTAGCACGTCGAACCGCTTACTAAGAATTACCTAAGAAAAAATATTAAAAAGAGGGTGTGAGTTTATGAAAACTCAGTGTGCATAACCCACATCAATAAGAACATAAATCACAACAGTTTGGGCCGAAGCCCATTTTAGTAACAGTGGCAATTGGGCCTTAGCCCATAAAAGCCTCAGTTGTGCCTTAACCCATAAATGTCACAAATCATATTTATCTAGGCATGAGCCCATCTCAAATAAAACCACATATGCAATGCATTAATGCCCATACCAACCCTACACTCCGTCTCCTGTCCAACACTACATTCTTGTGGTGATTTAATCGACCCACCCATCCCTACACTCCTTATGTAGCACTGGTTGCGGCACTAATTTATCGGTGCAGCATAGCTGCTCGGTGGCTAAAAGCCTTCGGTGGATCCACAATCGTCAAGCGACCATGCGATCCTAACTGCACTTCCCCTTTTGAATAATCCCATCCCCATGCAACATAATAACACATGAATACAACATACAATAATAATCATACGATAACAATCATAAATCACACACAAGAATAATCATATAACATGTATGGGCATTTTCGTCATTTTTGCCTTATAGGGGCATATCAGTCATTTTACCCATCGAGGGTATATCCGTAATTTACCTACCAAGGGTACTTTAAAAATTTCACAAACTGGGGGTATTTTGGTAATTTTGCAAATCGGGGGTACTTTGGTAATTTCATAAATTAGGGGTAATTCAATAATTTTGCAAACTAGGGGTAATTCGATAATTTCACAACTGAGGGTATTTCGATAATTTTATAAACTAGGGTATTTTGGTCATTTTACAAATCAAGGTATTAACGACCCAACAGAAGGTCCACTGTCGCCTCGAACGACTCAAGTGTTCTAAACAGAGATAGTGATGCGAATGGGCCTAAGGCCCATTCTCGGCCCAAGTTGGCCCACACACTCGTGTGGCCCATTTAGCCAAAACCTAGCCACATATATGAGATTCTTATAGTCTAGTTCACTATCTCTTACTCAATTATACAATTTACTCATATGGGCCCCCGGGCCTATTAGGCCCACTTGGCCCCTTTCGAACCATCGTAGCCCAATAGCCCACACCTACAAAAACACTACCGATGGCCTAAACTATCGTTTTGAAGCCCCAGACATGCACTCGCACGCTCGTGTGGCTACCATTGCCCTGTGACCGGCTTATCGGCATGTGCCGCTCTACAACTATAGTAGAGAGAGTACACACCTGATAGGAATTCTGAAGCTACTAAACCGCGCTCCCAAAGCTCCTATGCCCAACGCCCACGAAGGTATCTTTTCTCTCCTCCTAGAATGCTCTTTATATAGCTAGCTTCTCACCTTCTTTCTTTATATCTTTCCGATGTGGGATCCTTCCGCTAGCAGAGTTTAAATCCAAATCAAACTCTTGCCGCCCCATTTTAGCAAAATAAATACTCCCTTGCTTCTCATGAGATTGAACCTGTGCTCTCCTATAACATAATCCACGCTAGCCACTTTACCAACTAGCTCCTTGTTTCTAAAATCATGCGCAACTAAATATAAGTCCTATGGCCAAATTCAAAAATCCATTTAAAAAGAAAACCAAAATACAAGCACCAAGACTTTAACCTTGGACCTCCTTCCTTCCTTGGGGCGTCACCCCCTTGCCTCTTATGTGGCATCACTTTGCCACTACACCACACACTCCACTTGTCATTTTTCCCCACATTTTATTCTTAAAGCCTACCTACCAACTCACAAGGTTTTTTTCACCTAAAGCCAAAATGTTTCCTATGGCCTAACTTTAACCCGAGACTTCATAAAAGCCCCCTAACCTTTCAAAATCACTCACCTAATAGGTCCAACTTGCCTTAGTACCATTCTTTTGTTCTGAATAATTTTAAACGCTACTACCCCAAGGCCCATTAGGCCCGATCCTACTAGGCCCAGTTCCAGGATGCTACACGCTTCCTGCAAAATCCTCTGTCTCAACTCGAAATCCATTGGCATATAGACCTTTCCATGAAAGCACAATACTCCCTCACTATTCAGATCAAAACCTTCTATCTCACCACCTCTCACTTGCTGAAGTCAAGGACTTAATAATTCATCTGACATCTGTTTCTCTTTAATCTGACTTACCCATGAAGGCTTCACCAAGCTCGGCTAACAAGTTTCCATCTTTACACAACCTGAGATGAGCAAACATCACCCTCAGATCCAATATCACCTTATGGCTCAACGCATCCGCCACTACATTAGCTTTTCTTGAGTAATACTCAATCGAGCAATCATAATCTTTCAACAATTCAGTCCACCTTCGTTTCCTTAAATTCAACTCCTTTTGGATAAGGAGATATTTCAGGCTCTTATGATCTGTGTAGATAATTGACTTTTCCCTATACAATTACTGTCTCCAAATCTTTAGACCGAACACTACCGCAGCTAACTCCAAATCATGAGTGGGATAATTCACTTTATGTGACCTTAATTTTCGAGATGAATATGCTACCAATTTCCCCTATTTCATCAACACACATCCTAACCCTGTGTGTGACTCATCACAATAGATGACAAATTTCTTCCTCGCCTCAGGCTGAATTAACACTGGTGCCTCAGTCAGAATCCTCTTCAACTTTTCAAAGCTTTCCTGCTGCTTACCAGTCCATACAAATAGTATCCCGTCCTGTAACAACTTGATTAAAGCTGCAATGATCAACGAGAATCCCTCAACAAACCTTTTGTTGCCCAGCTAACCCAAAGAAACTTTGAATTTCAGCTACAGACCTTGGTTCTTTCCAATCCAACATAGCTTCAATCTTTTAAGGATCGACCTTAATCCCCTCGACAGACACAACATGCCCCAGAAAGGTAACTTCCTTTAACAAAAATTAACACTTGCTGAGTTTGGCATACAGTTGATTTTCTCTCAAACTCTGTAGAATAATTCGAAAATACGAATCATGCTCCTCTTTCGTCCTTGAATATACCAAAATATCGTTTATGAATACTATGACAAACTGATCTAGATAGGGTTGGAATACCCAGTTTATCATACCATAAATATAGCTGGTGCATTCGTCAAACCAAACAGCATCACTAAGAACTCGTAGTGACCATAACGAGTTCGAAAAGTAGTCTTATGGATATATTCCTTCTTAACCTTAAGCTGATGATAACCTAACCTCAAGTCTATCTTTGCCTTCTCAACCAGATTAACAAACTCTCTTTCCCGTTGCAGAGCTATCAGTACACGCAACTCGTCCCTCAGACCATCCTCAAATCTGACATAACGCTAGTAATTAATTGTAACGATACCCCGAGCATACCAGCTTAAATGCAGGAATTTTGCCTCATATTCAACCACTGACTTGTTTCCCTGGACCGAGTTTAAAAATGCCTTCCTTTGTGCGTCCACGTAACTTGCTCCAACATACATTCCTTGGAAAGCTGACTTAAAGAAGTCCCAGGTAATACAGTCCGCTGATGTACCATCTCTTATTGTGAGCCACCACTGGTATGCTTTATCTCGAAGGAGAGACACTACTCCTTTCAACTTTTCCTCCACGGTACAATCAAAATCGTCCATGATTCCTTCAACCGATTCCAGCCAGTACTCAGCTACGTTAGGAGCCACACCGGAAATGCCCCTAAATATCTCAGCCCCATTAGCTCGGAGTAATTCAAAAATAGATTTTGAGCTACTTGCTGCAGGAACCTGCTCTAAAACACTTAACATAGTTTGAGACACAACATCGTCTCTACCAGTCTGGTCCTAAAATCCTGCTTCCACTATTGGTGATGCCGGTATTTCACCTTCCGGCCCATGCCCTAATTTCGAGGGTTCAGCCTCAACACCCCATCCTCTACCGCAGCCACGTATACCACGTCCACGTCTTTTAGCGCTCATGATTACGAATTTAACTTAATCTAATTAAAAATTTTGAGTTAGTATTTCTTCCGTTATTTATTACCAAGCAGTCCTATGAAAATAGCATTTGAAGTAGTTTTTGTAAGAAATATTTCTAAAGGTTTCCAATTCTAAAGTTGTATTTCTTAAAACTATCTATCACAGTATTTCATAAGAATTCAGGCAACAATCAAAAAAACTTATGGTACAAATTGGTGCCGGAGACTTGGGTACCATGCTTCCAGAAAACATTTTCTTTTTTAAACCATATTCCAAACCAACTTTTGAAAATAGTTTTGCACCCATTTCCACAGTCGAGTTTTTGAAACCTAGGCTCTGATACCATAATTGTAACACCTCAAACCCGGCCTAAATGGTTCGACTGGATCTGGTATGTCACAGGGAAAGGTTGTTTGAAATAACTTTGGATTCTTAAGGGTAACATCGTAATTTTGAAAGCTTTTCGTTTCATGTTTCTATCTTGGAAATAACATTTAGTTTAAGGGTTTCTTACGAACTCTTATTTAAAAGAATTATTAGTAAAGAACGGTTTGGGGATTCAAAAACTAAAAACTAGTGGTAATCCAAAACGTGTCATTTTGAAAATAGTGTTTGCAATTTTAAGTAAATTTTTGAATTGAGTTGTTAATCAGCTTATTATCCGCTTGTTATATTTTTTTTGGAAAACTTTTATTTATATTTTTAGAAAAACTTCGTGTTTAGCATTTCTTAATATAATAGGAACCGTATTAAATTAAAAACCCAAATTAAAGTTACGGAGGCCTTATTACATAACAAAACCCCAAATTAAAATAAGTTTAAGGAAAGAAAGAAATGAAATTTACAAAAGAACATGGCATGGCCACCTCTAAGTCCTCCTCGGCTCCAAATCCGCAACTAGGAGTTACCTGCATGAATAAGCAGATGGGTGAGTCACCAAGACTCAGTGTGTAATTCCCCTTATGAGCGCAATTTGGGCCTAAGCCCACAAAAGCACATTGGGCCTTAGCCCACACAATATCGCATATTAAAAATGTATGCAATGCAGCCCAACATAAACTAGTTTTCCATCCTCTAAGTCCCCTGAATCAGCCAAACGCCCGTGGCATCAAGCCACTGTGGTTCCAAACCACTGTGGTCCCAGACCACTTGCGACAGAGTCACAGAATAAATTAACATAGGGCCAACCCACTGTGGTCTCAAACCACTGTGACAATCCCTAATAAGTATATGTAGGGCCTGTAATATCCGGGATTCAGGGGTTATGCATTTCCACGTAAATGTATGTGGTAGCATGCTTGCATGTGTTTTGAATGTGTTTTGGGGCTTCGGGAACCTTGGGATGTAGGTGGAAGCCTTAGAAAATTATTGGATTTTTAAGCCTAAAAAGGGAACTAAGGGAGCTAGGCCTTAAGGAGTTTAATGTGTGGCTTAGGACATAAGAACTCAGTTGATAAAGTGGCAAGGGAGGCGCCACTTAAAGCATAGGGGAGTGACTCCACAGAGAGTGTGAAGGGACCTAGGTTCGAGCAGTAAGGGAAGCTTTTTGGAGCTTTTATTTTTCGACAAGGAGGTGCAGTGATGGACGGCACAAGGACACTTCATGGCTGAAGTGTAGATTGGGTCAAATAGCTTAAATTTTCAGCTAAGTAAGAGGGAAAAGGGGGATTTGGATAAGGGAAGAAGAGTTGGCCGGCAGAAAGACTTTGGAGGGGGCACATTCGGTCATGTATAGGGGAGTTAGAGCCAAAATTTCTTAATTCCTTTTACTCATCTTTAGACCGAACCCATCTTCCTCCTTTCTGTTTTAGTTTGCATAGTCCGAAAACTCTCTCTCAGTTTCACCATAGCCAAACCTTAACTTGAGCCTCACCATCTCTTTTTCTCTTCTTCTTCTCACAACTTCTTCTGTCATCAAAAGCCGAAAGAACCTTTTTCATTTACTGAGATCATAGCCGAAACACCATAATCCCTCAACCTTTTTTTTATTTTCATTCGCTTAGAAGCCAAATAATCCCTCTTATTTCCTTGAGTGTTGGCCGGATATCAACCAAGTAGAGATCTCCCTTGATTTCTTCTCTAATCGGTTTGGAATAGGTAAGTTCGTCAAGACCGAATCTCCTCTATTCTCCCTTACTTTTCTCTGTCGACATGTGTAGGACAAAAGCCAAATTTTGGCATTTGTCTTGACTTTTAATCAACCATGCAATCGGTCTCTTTTAGGATCTCGGGATTTTGAAGTAGTAGATCGGAGTCATCTTCTCCCTGTCAATTGTTTCCAGTAAGTTAGTGGTAAGGATTCATGCTGATTCAATTTGTCTTTTAGTTATTTGAAAAGCCGAAGGCTATTAAGATTAAGTGTTAATGTTGGCCGATTGTAAGGGGAGATCAGTCTCGCATATCTTGGGTTGTGGCTAGTATTCGGAAGGCGTTAAGGTAAGGATTATGGTTGTGCGTTAACCTTTCGGGATTTGTTTGTATAACCGAATGGCCTTTTTGCTAATGATCTTAGTGTTGGTCGAATGTAGGAAAGGGATCTAGTGCATTAGATCGTTAGATTTTGGGATTAAGGCAATGAATGAATATGGCTAAGGGATTAAGTGGTGCGTACCCTAACGGTGATGTGTATGAGGTTGGATATCTAGGTGGGTTTGGGTTACATCATTGCCTAAATTTGCTATATGTGATCTAATATGCCTTAATCGATTTGGGAGTCTATGTTGGTTGTTAACACCGAGTCGGGTGATGTGTAGAGGTTGGATATCTAGGTTGACTCACCCTTCGTGGGCTAACATTTTGGAGGTGATACTCGAGTGTTTCGATTGGACCGGGCGGGGGACTTAGTGGTGGCCATGCTCATTTCAAACATTTTTCCGGTTTCTTATGATTAAGTTTATCGCGTTTTCTTATTAAGTTTTTATTTTGAGATTTATTTCGGTTTTGTTTTGTTGTAATAAGGCCATTACTATTTAACTGTTTTAAGTTTACATTTTAAATTTTTATTCGATACGATCAACATCAAACAAATGAATAAATATTTTCAGAAACAACTTCAAACGCTTTTGACACCTACGAATTTCAACTTGATGATAAGCTCTAAAATTTGGCATTTCTTTTAACTTGAAATTTTTTAAACATGAAGATAACGTTTTAATACAAAATTAAATTACAACACGATTTTCAACTTGAGAATAACCCAAAATCTATTTTCTTCAAAACCACCAAGTATTTCAAGATGACATAACGAGATTTAACTACGTTTTACTCAAGGAGCATGCCAGATCCGGTCAGGGCTTGTGGGTCGGGATTGGGGTGTTTAGATTTGGTATCAGAGCCCGGTTCAAAACTCGACCTTGAGGGCTTTTGGGCCCAAAACATTTTTTTTAAAATTGAGTTTTACTAAAGGTTGAGCAGGTTTTCTGGCATGGCACCTGAGTCTCCAGCCCGAAGTCCACCAGGTAAGTACCCCTAACCACTGTGTGATTTGTATGTGGGTGATACGGGATCATAGATTAGTAGATTAAGAGCTAATGAACCCTAGGAATAGCTTACTCCAACACGTAATTACATAAAATTTAAAGTCTAACCAAACAAACTCGTGAGTGAGTCGCCGAGTTAAGGGTGTGGCAAACTGCAGCGCATGTCTAGGATTGGATTCAGGGGGAGCTTGGTATTTAAGTAGTCCTAGTGACTCACTTCCTCTTCGCTCGAATCCTACCTAGTGCGTAGTGGCGGTTCACCCTAACCAAGAGGACTTATTTACAGGCTAAATTCAATAATTAAAACCCGAAAGGGACTAGCTACACTGTTTTATAAAAACCTTAGTTTTAAAATCACCGAATTACCCCTTTGATTTGTAAAAACTATTTTAGATTTTCAAAAATTTTTTTTGAAATATCCCCGATTTACAAAATTACCGAAATACCCCTGGTTTGTAAAATCACTAAAATACCCTCAGTCTATAAAATTACCATACTCCCTCAACTTTTATCAAAATATTCCTATTTTGTAAGAATATCAAGATACCCTGATTTGGGAAATTTCCAAAATACCCCTATAGGACAAAATACGAAAATACCCCTGGGTTGGAACGGACAAAAATGTTCGAGTGGTGAGTGTATGTAGTAGATACTATTAAATGAATGTGATTCTCTGAATTAGGTGAGAAGATTTGAAATGAAAACCCTGAAATGATCGAAAGAACTACCATTAAACTTCTTTACATAAAACTTGTTCGTGGGTAATCAGTGGAACAAAAACTGATGCATAAAACTTTTTAAAGCAGATTAAATCGCGATCGTAGGCATGAGTTCTAGGGGACGTGGTCGTAATGTGCGAGGGCGTGGTAGAAGCAGAATAACCATATCGAAACCCGTTAGGTTCGGTCAAGGGTCTGAGAATGAGATGCCACCACCACCAGCTACTGATGTTGAATATCAGGATCAGGTGGGGATGATGCAGTATCGCAGGCGATGCTGTGAGTTCTTGAAAGGGTGGCTGGAGTAAGTGGAGGTATGGGAGCTCAAAAATCTATACTCGAGTGACTCCGAGCCAATGGAGCGGAGGTATTTGAGGTGTGTCTGGTGTGGCGCCCAATACGGTTGAGTATTGGTTGGAGGCGGCAGAGAGAATTATGAATGATTTGGACCTGACTGTTGAGGAGAAACTGAAAGGGGTGGTGTCGCTTCTCCGCGATGAGTCATACCAGTGGTGGCTCACGGTTCGGGATGGTGCTGCAGCGGATGATCTCACTTGGGAGTATTTTAAGGCGACGTATCAGAAGAAGTATATTGGGACTAGCTATATCGATGGGCAAAGAAAAGCGTTCCAGAGGCTGGTTCAGGGGAGTAAGTCCGTAGCAGAGTATGAGGCAGAATTCTTAAGGTTGAGCCGGTATGCTCGAGGTATCGTGGCTACGGAGCATGAACGATGTGTCCGGTTTGAGGACGGACTAAGGGATGACCTGAGATTGTTGATTGCTCCACAGGAGGAGTAGGAGTTTGCTATGTTGGTTGAGAATGCTAAGGTCGCCGAAGGGGTTAAGGAATCTGCGAGACAGAATTCGGATAGGAATAGACAAAAGAGAGGTTTTGGATTGTCAGGGTCATTCGTGAATGTTCAAAAGAGACCTAGAGTTGATGGGCCGCGAGGTCAGCAAGTTGTTACCGGAGGACAGTACCGTACTTGTACTCAGTGTGGAAAGATGCACCTGGAGAGTGTTGGAAGAAAACAGGGGGATGTTTTAAGTGTGGGTCCAAGGATCACATGATTAGAGACTGTCCTATGAAAACAGACGAGAGCCGACAAGTAAGTCAGGGTCTTAATCAGGCTGGAAGAGGTGGACAGCAGCCACCGCGGGGTTAGGGTTCGGTTGGTAGAGGTAATGGTTCTGGAAGAGGTCGGGGGACACCGGGTAGAGGTGTTGGTAACACAGAAGTGAGACAACTGGGTCTGGTGTATGCAGTTTGTCGGAGGGAGGATGGTGACGCACCGGACGTCATAACCGGTACGTTCCTTATAGTTGACAAGCCTTACTTTGCTTTAATTGATGTTGGCTCGACCCACTCATATGTTGCATGTAGAATTGCTGAAACATTAGGCGTAGCATCTGAACTGTCTGTTAAAGAGATGACTGTAGTGAGCCCATTAGGTCAAACGGTAGTGGTGAATAGGATATTCCGGAGAGTGCCTCTAAAGATTCAGGGGGTGGTATTTCCTGCCAACTTGATGGAACTACCTTTTGGGGAATTTGATCTCATTCTAGGCATGGATTGGCTAGTGGAACATCGTGCTAAAGTGGATTGCGTAGCTAAGCGAATGGAGTTGAGGACTCTGGACGATGAGGAGATAGCTATGATAGAAGAAAGAAGAAACTATTTGGCAAACGTAGTCTCTACATTAAAGGCTGATAAGATGGTTCAGAAAGGGTGCAAGGCATTTTTGGCCTTCGTGAGTACTTTGGATGGAAAAGAAAAAAGAGTTAGTGGAGTGAGAATAGTAAGGGAATTCGTGGATGTCTTTTCGAAGGAGCTTCTTGGGTTACCCCCGGACAGGGAGGTGGAGCTCGAAATTGATTTCTTCACGGCATGCGACTCCCGTGTCAATTGCTCCATACCAAATGGCACCAAAGGAGTTAGTAGAGCTTAAAGCCCAGATTCAAGAGTTACTCGATCGTGGGTTTATTCGACCTAGTGTGTCTCCATATGGAGCACTGGTCCTATTCATAAAGAAGAAAGACGGGACTATACGTATGTGCATAGATTACCGGCAGTTGAATAAGCTGACCATCAAGAACAAGTACCCATTGCCGAGGATAGACGACTTGTTCGATCAGCTTAAGGGGGCCGCAGTATTTTCAAAGATAGATCTAAGGTCAGGGAATCATCAGCTTAAGGTGAAGGAAGCAGATATCCATAAGTCAGCTTTCCGGACAAGGTACGGGCATTATGAGTTCTTAGTAATGCCGTTCGGATTAATGAACGCCCTAGCTGCATTCATGGATATGATGAACCGGGTTTTCCAACCCTATTTAGATTAGTTCATCGTTGTGTTTATAGACAACATCCTAGTGTATTCCAAGTCTGAGGAAGAGCATGATGAGCATCTCTGGGTAGTATTGCAAGTGTTAAGGGAAAATAAGTTATATGCCAAGTTCAGGAAGTGCAAATTTTGGTTGAAGGAAGTTGCATTCTTAAGGCATGTGGTGTCTGCAGAAGGGATAAGGGTGGATCCTCGAAAGATTGAGGCAGTATTAGATTGGAAACCACCTAGGTCTGTGGCAGAGGTTCATAGTTTCTTGGGGTTAGTAGGCTACTAAAGGAGATTTGTTGAATGGTTCTCGTCAATAGCAGCACCTCTGACGAAGTTGTTGAGAAAGGAGGTACCTTTCGTATGGGCGGATAAGCAGCAGGAGAGTTTTGAGAAGCTTAAGAGAGTATTAACAGAGGCTCTAATTTTGATTCAGCCGGAAGCAGGGAAAGACTTTGTGGTATATTGTGATGCTTCTCACATAGGATTGGGAGGTGTTCTAATGCAAGATGGGAAGGTGGTCGCTTATGCATCGCGGCAATTGAGGCCACATGAGGTTAACTATCCGACGCATGATCTAGAGTTGGCGGCGGTAGTTTTCGCTCTAAAAGTGTGGAGGCACTACTTGTATGGAGAAAGGTCGGTGATTTACACGGATCACAAGAGTCTAAAATATCTAGTGACCCAGAAGGAGCTGAATTTGAGACAACGAAGGTGGGTGGAGTTGTTGAAAGACTACGACTTTTCAATTGAGTATCACCCGAGCAAGGCAAATGTGGTGGCAGATGCCATAAGTCGAAAAGTGGTGTCGAATCTAAGGGTGATGTTTGCACATCTTAGCCTTTGTGAGGATGGAAGTTTGCTAGCAGAGTTGCAGGTGAAGCCAACATGGCTAAGTCAAGTAAAGGAGAAACAATTGGTAGATGGGGAACTAAGTGCTAAGCTGCTACAAGTACAAAATGGGGAGTTGGAAGACTATGGTGTAAACGGTGATGGAGTGATTTGTTTTCAGGGTAAGGTCTGTATACCGAAGGATGAGGAGTTAAGACCGAAAATTCTTCAGGAATCGTATAGTAGCCCTTATGCTATGCATCCTGGAGGAAGTAAGTTATATAGGGATCTACGGGATCAGTTTTGGTGGCCTGGTCTTAAGCGGGAAGTTACAAAATTTGTAGGGAAGTGCTTAACGTGTCAGCAAGTCAAGGTTGAACACCAAGTACTGTCAGGATTGCTTCAGCCGATAAAGATTCCACAATGGAAGTGGGAGAGAATTTCCATGGACTTCGTTAATGGGCTTCCCCTTATGCTTACTAAGAAGGACTCGGTATGGGTGATAGTAGATCGGTTGACGAAGTCTGCACATTTCATACCAGTGCAGGTGGACTATTCCCTGCAGAGATTGGCAAAATTGTATGTAGTAAATCGTGAGGTCGCAGTGTTAGTTTGATTATCTTGGATAGGGATCCAAGGTTTACATCTCGATTTTGGAAAGCACTACGTCAAGCATTGGGCACCAGGTTGAACTTCAGTACGGCATTCCATCTGCAGTCGGACGGCCAATCTGAGCATGTAATTCAAGTGCTAGAGGATATGTTGAGGGGTTGCGTGATAGATTTCAGAGGAAGTTGGAAGGAGTTCTTGCCTTTAGCGGAATTTGCGTACAATAATAGCTATCAAGCAAGTATTTAGATGGCACCGTACGAAGCGTTGTATGGAAGGAGGTGTCACACTCATACATGTTGGACAGAATTGGGGGAACGTCATGTTTTAGGTTCGGAGATGGTGGCAGAAGCGGAAGAAAAGGTTAAGGTAATTCGAGCGCGGTTGAAGGAGGCATCTGACAGGCAGAAGTCATATGCAGATCTTAAGCGAAAGGAGATAGAGTTTGCAGAAGGAGATCAAGTGTTTCTAAAAGTTTCACTGTGGAAGAAGGTGATGAGATTTGGTCTCAAGGGAAAGTTAAGTCCCAGGTTTACAGGACCTTATTGGGTTTTGAAGCGGGTTGGACCACTAGCGTATCAGTTAGAGTTGCCTTCGAAGTTGGAGCAGATGCACAATGTGTTTTACGTTTCGATGCTACGTCGTTACCGATCAGACCCATCTCACGTAATATCGGTTGAGGAGGTGGAGCTAAGACCATATTTGTCCTATGAGGAAGAGCCGATTCAGATTTTGGAATGGGATGTGAAGGTGCTATGGAGGAAATCAGTTCCTCTAGTCAAAGTGTTATGGCGTAACCATGGATCGAAAGAGGCTTCATGGGAGCCAGAGGAATCAATGCGACAGCAATACCTCATTTATTTTAGCTAGGTAATTTCGAGGTCAAAATTATTTTAAGTGGGGTAGAACTATAATATCCGGGATTTAGGGGTTATGCATTTTCACTTAAATGTATGTGGTAGCATGCTTGTATGTGTTTTGAATGTGTTTTGAGGGTTTCGGGAACCTTGGGATGTAGGTGAAAGCCTTAGAAAATTATTGGATTTTTAAGCCTAAAAAGGGAACTAAGGGAGTTAGGCTTAAGGAGTTTAATGTGTGGCTTAGGACACAAGAACTCAGTTGATAAAGTGGACAGGGACGCGCCACTTAAAGCATAGGGGAGTGACGCCATAGAGAGTGTGAAGGGACCTAGGTTTGACCAACAAGGGAAGCGTTTTAGAGCTTTTATTTTTTGGCAAGGAGGTGCAGTGACGGACGACACAAGGACACTTCATGGATGAAGTGTAGATTGGGTCAAATAGCTTAAATTTTTGGCTAAGTATGAGGGAAAAGGGGGATTTTGATGAGGGAAGAAGAGTTGGCCAGCAGAAAGACTTTGGAGGGGCATATTCGGTCATGTATAGGGGAGTTAGTGCCAAAATTTCTTAATTCCTTTTACTCATATTTAGACCGAACCCATCTCCCTCCTTTCTATTTTAGTTTGCTTAGGCTGAAAACTCTCTCTCAATTTCACCATAGCCGAACCTTAACTTTAGCCTCACCATCACTTTTTCTCTTCTTCTTCTCACAACTTCTTCTGTCATCAAAAGCCGAAAGAACCTTTTTCATTTACTGAGACCATAGCCGAAACACCATAAACCCTCAACCTTTTCTTTTATTTTCATTTGCTTAGAAGCCAAATAATCCTCTTATTTCCTTGAGTGTTGGCGAATATCAACCAAGCGAGATCTCCTTGATTTCTTTCATGAATCGGTTTGGAATAGGTAAGTCCGTCATGACCGAATCTCTCTATTCTCCTTACTTTTCTCTGTCGACATGTGTAGGACAAAAGCCAAATTTGGCATTTGTCTTGACTTTTAATCAACCATGCAATCGGTCTCTTTTAGGATCTCCGGGATTTTGGAGCGAGAGATCGAGTCATCTTCCCCATCAATCATTTCCAGTAAGTTAGTGGTAAGGATTCATGCTGATTCAATTTGTCTTTTAGTTATTTGAAAAGTCAAGGCTATTAAGATTAAGTGTTAATGTTGGCCGATTGTAGGGGAGATCGGTCTCGCATATCTTCGGGTTGTGGCTAGTATTCTAAGGCGTTAAGGTAAGGATTATGGTTGTGCGTTAACCTTCCGGGATTTGTTTGTATAGCCGAATGGCCTTTTTGCTAATGATCTTAGTGTTGGCCGAATGTAGGAAAGGGGATCTAGTGCATTAGATCGGGATTTTTGGGATTCGGTAATCGCGTTAGTAACCAGGTGTGTAACCCACCCTAAATTCCTGATTAGTAATAATATTGTTATGTATATGTTAATAAGGCAATGAATGAATATGGTTAAGGGTACCATTCAATGGTACAGTACATTCAGGTATGTTACCCCTAACTCTCAGTTAATAAAGTTTATGAGCATTGATATGAAAATATGAGAAATATCATTATGGCCATGGGGTGAGGTATATTGCATGATATTTGTATGATATGTATGTTGCATGGGCATATGGGTGACAATGATAAAGGGGAAGTGTTCTGGTGGTTTTTACCACATTGTCCAGTGACTTATGTCACATATTATGAATCTGGTGACTCTGTCACATTATCCGTGGCTATGCCACGATTATAAGGGCGATGTGCGATTGATCGAATCGCCTTCGATGGTGTGTAGCGGATGGAGGGTCGATTTAGTAATCCCCACGGTGTGATTAAGTGTACGGTGATGTGTAGAGGTTGGATATCTAGGTGGGTTTGGGTTACATCATTGCCTAAATTTGCTATATGTGATCTAATATGCCTTAATCGTTTGGGAGTCTATGTTGGTTGTTACACACTGAGTCTGTTAACTAACCCTTCGTGGGCTAACATTTTGCAGGTGATACTCAGTAATTGGACCAAGTCGGCAGGGACTTAGTGGTGGCCATGCTCAGCTCAGCATTTTTCTGGTTTCTTATGATTAAGTTTATCGAGTTTTCTTATTAAGTTTTTTTTTTTAGATTTATTTCTGGTTTTGTTTTGTTGTAATAAGGCCATTACTATTTAACTGTTTTAAGTTTACGTTTTAAATTTTTATTCTGATACGATCAACATCAAACAAATGAATAAATTTTTCAGAAACAACTTCAAACGTTTTGACACCTCACAATTTCAACTTGATGATAAGCTATAAAATTTGGCATTTCTTTTAACTTGAAATTTTTGAAACATGAAGATAACGTTTTAATACAAAATTAAATTACAACACGATTTTCAACTTGAGAATAACCCAAAAACCACCAAGTATTTCAAGATGACATAACGAGATTTAACTATGTTTTACTCAAGGAGCATGCCAGATCCGGTCAGGGCTTGTGGGCCAGGTTTGGGGTGTTTCAGGGCCAACCCACTGTGGTACCAATCCACTAAGATAAGTCACTGATAAATATATGTATACGTGGTTCCAAACCACTGTGGTCCCAGACCACTGTGACAGAAATCACTAAATCACACTTCACTTGTCAATCATATCCCACGGCCTATACAACATATTATCATACTGAGATGAACGCAAACATGTTTTCAATGTACAACAGACAATTAATTCATACAGACATATCTTCGAAAGTAAAATCATAGTGGTACTTACCCGGTGTCTCCAACAATACTCACAAGGGTATCTCGACTATCTATATAGTTGTTTCGGCTTTTAGCCAACACAATTATTATCGTAAATTAATAAAGTAAAGTGTGAGCATTACACACATGATTACGCATAAAACTAGACTCTCTATGTTAACACTATCACTAGCAAGGATAACAACGATTTGTCTATCCAAGGCAGATGTCGGCTCTCTACCACAGCTTGGTGGAAAGTCTCGAACCACCAACACAGCACATCTTTTAAACTTAGGGGCAGAGACTACGGGTTCACCCCCTCCTTAGAATGACTGGCACTCGCATCCATGAGAAAACTCTTGATCGATACAATACTATAGCGAAAACAAGGATTGCCCCAACAAGGGGGTTTGATTATGGCAGAGTAATATGAATAGAAGTTGATCACAAAGAACAAAAAAGAGTCCCCTTATCTTGGCTACCGAGGAATTTTATCAACGGATTCGGCTTGTGATTCCTGATGAATCCCTAATGAGAACCCGACGTTTAGAAAAGGCTAGAATGGTGTGTTAGGACACCAATAAATTCGACCTTGCAAAATGTACCTACTGAATGTAGACGATCTTTTGGTAGACAGAACCTAACTATTCTGCTTCTTAAGATTCGGCTAGTGAACAAGAAATAGAGGTGCAAAATGAGAAAATAAAAGATGTGGGAGAAGTGCAGAAAGTATTCGGCTAGAAGTGATAGAAGTAGAGAGAAGAGAATTTCGGCTTTTGAAAAGAAAGAAAGAAAGGGTGAAAGAGATGAATAAAAGAGAGCCAAAAGTCGACTAAAAGATAGAAGAGGGTTCGGTTAAAGAAAACAAAAGAAACAAAAGAGAAAAGATGAAGAAAATGGGATGTCCGAATGGTCACACTAGTTCAGTTATTGTCAAAGAAGTAAAAAGAGATGAAGAGAAGAAGCTGAAAGTTTCGCCACAAAGAGAAGTAGGAAATCGAATGAGAAAAAAAGAAAGAACTCCTAAAGACCCTTGCAAAAATTTGGCACTCTCTATATGACTGAAAATGCCAAAATGGAAATGCCTAATACTCAAGATAATTTCGGCACACCTACCTATCCTAGCAACTAAACCGAAATCCCCCTTCCAAGCTCCCCACATTTGGCCAACACCTCCACCATCACCAAATCCCTTGATTTGCTCCTTGCTTTACTCTCCATCTACCATTTTAACCTGTTGGACCAATACAAACGCCACAAGCTCCTCTTATGCATCCATTCAAATGCATTGACCCAGTCAACAACCACCTTTGAAGGGTTCCAGCCGAATACCAATACACCACCACTTTGAGCACAAAAAAAAAAAAATAAAGCCCCAGATGTTGCTGATGAGACTCGAACCCCTTCACTCTTGCCCAGCCAATGACACCTTCCCCTTCCTTGCTAATGACGCCACCACCACTTGGACACAAGCTCCTTTGTGTCAACAAGCACAGACAAATAAACTTAAGGCCTGCCTCTACTAGCTTTCCTCTCTTAAGCTCAAAAACCAAAATTTTGCCAAGGCTCTGGCTTGAACCCGAGCCTCCCCAGGACCCCCAAAATCATCCAAATAATAAGCAGAACAAGCCAAGCACACAAAAAACAAATAATGCAGAACCCCTAATTCTAGGATGTTATAGAAAAATTTGGCTATCGGAGAAACCGATTGAGAGGGGAGAAAGAAAAACTAAAGAATGCTCAAAAACCCTTTCAAGCATTCGGTCCTCTCCTTTTATAGCCTATAGCCGAAACTTGGCCTCTCCTAGAGTCCAATTCGGCACCACTTCATCCACTGCTCATCTTCTAATTTTTCTCCATGATATTGCCCTTATCCTTATCCTTCTCCTAAATTCTCTCTACTAATCACTTATCCTTGGAGTCCCTCTACACACCACTTCTAGCCTTCTAGAAGCCTAAAATTAAACTCCAAAATAAAACATAAGCTAGCATTCGAACCTCAGACCTCCCTGCATGCATATGTCGCCACCTCCCTACACCCTAGTGGCGTCACTTAGCAACTTCACCATAGGCTTTTTTTGCCATTTTTCACTTATTTTTATTTAAAAGCCCACTACTCACAACATTGATTCCTTAATTAAATAAACTAAGAATCCTCCACCACAAAACTTGAACCTAGAGCTTCTCCAATAGACCTAGACACTCCAAATTCATTAAACCCTCAAAGCCCACATGCCAACTGTCATTTTCTCTCTCACTTAAAAATTTTCTAAGATCCAAAGCCTAAAGCCCAATAGGCCCAATACTTTCAAGCCCAAATTTGGGGCTTTACAAATAAACCGTAATAAACATATTCAACAATAAGTTATTGTAGCAATGAAATAAATTAAGTTAAGCATTTATTTCCAGCAATTATTTAACTAAAAGAATCAAACAATTATTAAACTAAGATGAGTTTAATTAAAGTCTAGCACCTTAATTATTAAACTAAGATGAATTAAAAATAAATTCAAAGTTCAGCTTGCAATAAATTGCAAGAAACGCCTATGGAGCTGAGTAAGCTTGTAATGAAGCTTCATTTTGCACATAGGCTCCTCGAGCTTAGGCCAATCTCGATGGCATCGAGTTGCGTCATAACATAATGCGACCGTGTTCACATCATACCCTCCCTCTTGAAGATGATTTATCCTCAAATCGGGCCACTTGCTCGCGAAAAATTTTTCATCGTCACAAACCTGGAAACTACACAAGACTCGAAAAGGAAACAGATTAGTTGCTTGCCCTCCCTCTTTAGGAGAAATCCAATTCAAAGTGTCACCTTCACAAAAATGAAAGAGGTTAGTGACAACAAGGATGATGAACTCGAAGGAACTTTCTAAAACGTTATGCACAAATTGAACATATGTCCCTATGCCGGAATCACAAACATGAGTTGGCCTTACCTTTTCATGATAAATCAAGAATTTCATTAATAGCCACATAGAAGAAATAGGAATCAATTCAAAGTTGTAATCATGATGCATAAGTTTCATTTTCTTATTTAAAGTCCAAACAACAATTAAACACACATTGTGCTCACACTTATCTTCACAAAATTTGTAAGGCTCGATCTCTCCCAATGTTGAACCAGAATGATAAACTCTCAGTTTGAACACACGAGATTATTCTCTAGTTCCAAAATGCGGCACGGATTTCTTAATCACCAATAATTCACACAAGTGTAACAAAGAGAATTTCGGTATGTACATATTCAAACAATCATACATCGTAAATCTAATTTGAACAGACTTGCTTAAACATGGGGATTTTGCACAACAAAGTAAGAAATTCACATTATCAACACAAACGAGCAGATTAAGGGCTTTAGGTGTCAATTCCTTACCAAACAAAGTCAAATTTTCTTTGTGCCAATTCATTCTTACTACATCAACAAACTTGTCAACGCAATAATCATCAATAGTATGACTCTTCATACCACTTTTAAAAACAAAATCACTAACAATAACAAGAGAATGACAATTAACCAATTTAAAGTGCAGAGATATTTTGAGAATGAATTCATCGGTAATTTTATCAACAACATTCAAATGTGATTGCCATGACTCAATGGCTAAAAACTCCTTACCTTGCTTACTTTTATGCGCTTGTGGTTTGATTTCACTTTCAATCTTACCTTTTTCGATCAAATGGAATCGTCTCTCATTGGGAAGGTAATGAAGTTGAAACTTGTCATCTGAATCTCTAAAACCTTGAAAGAAGAAACAATGCAAGGACAACTCGCAGGTTGGTTAGTAAAAGCATTCCTCGCTTTTTCTTGTTCACTTTCATCTTTTCCACTCATTTCTTTTTCAGGCTTTCTTTCTTTTTCCGTAGTCTCCTTCATTGTTAAAATCTCAATTTCACTCATCAATTCTCTTTCATTTTCAACAACACTTGTTTCTCGCACTCTTTCTTTTCTTTCTTTAATCTTTTTCTCTTTTTCAATTTTATTTTCTTTTTCACATTCTTTTTCTTTTTCTTTCAATTTCTTTTTTATTGTTTCTTTTTTTCTTCTCTCAATATCTTTTTTTCGCTTCCTTTCGTTAGAAGAATAAGTTAACACAAAAGATTCAGAAATAGTAGACTTTCATTATGTAGAAATGGATGGAGTTACATTTGAAACACGATCACCTCTTTATGATTGACTCTCCATAGACAAGTAATTTGATGCATATGAAGAATGACTTGTGTTTTCTCGTTCGTCACCTTGATAGGCTTAAAACTCGAAGCTTGCTTTATTTTGTCTCGAATTCCTCGGTATATAAGAATCACGGTATGGATATCTTCTCTCATAGTCATTGGACGCTAAATCCTTGACGATCTCATGTCATTTGGCTTGAAGAAGTTCACTCCCGATGGTAGGAAGATAGGAGGAAACACTTGCGCATCACATCTTTCATTTCAGACCAGGTTGATATTGGGCGCTCTCTATTTTGTCTTCGAATCGTGCTAAATTGATCCCACCAAGTCATGGCATAATCAAAGAAACCATTCACCGCAAGCCTTACTTTCTTACTTTACGAGTAGTCATGGTACTCAAAAACCAATTCTACTTTCTTTTCCCATTCATGGTATGTCTCCAGGTCGGATCATCCTTGAAACGGTGGAATGGTTAGCTTGTTACTCTTCAAATCGCTATCAACATGTTCATGCTCTCTAAAGCCTCGATTTCTATGAGAGCGTCACCTTTCGCTTTGATTAGTTATTTGGTATGATGGATCGAAACAACCACTAACAACAGTAACTCTTCTTTTGAAATTTAAAGACATAATGTTTTAACCTCACTGCAAAACTTCATTAGTCACTCACAAGGAAGATGGCTATCCACTCGTGTTTTACTCTCTTTTATGACTTTTTCTACACTAGAATGCTCTCTCAATACTCATGCCTTTTACCACTCATTTTGCCTCTCGAAGCTTGTAGAAGACTCGATTAGACTTATAAGCAAGTCTACGGGTTGGCTTCAAAAGGGTTACAATGGTTGATGATGTTAGTTTTGGTAGGCTGAAAGAAAATAAAAATGGTGGAATTGTGGCGAAATGGTTGATTTTAGGCAGAAATACACTTGATCGGAAATGCTTTTGAGCACTTTCAAAGCAACTTTTTATTTTAATTTTGATTTTTTTTCAATATATAAATTCAACACACTTTGTACAATAACTTTTCTTATATATTTTTTTCACAAATTTTTTTAAAAAATTTTTGAATATTTTTTTGAATACTTACTCAGGGGTTGTTCAAACGTCTGTACTCCTCGATTTTGGCTAGCTCTGATACCAAATGATACGAACTCATTTAGGTGATGATTCGAGTCATTTAGATTGCCTGATCGTTAAAATGAGAAGTATCATTCGAAATAGAACAAAGAGGTTAAATTCAGCCAGGCATGGTATTCAATTTCCAAAATAGGTTTAAAATGGCTAGGTGTAGTGATGATGATTAGTTAGCTATCAAAGAGAAACAAAGGAATAAGAAATAGTTTGGTTGGAATGGAATTGGATCGAAGTGAACTTAAGAATCAAGAATGAACCAACACTATGATTGAGTGCTAACCCGAAACTTATGTGATCTTAAGGGTGATGGATGTTGAAGGATAGATTGACCGTGACCCTCTATCAAGAGTGATAAGAACCAATCGGTATATGGGTGAATGCCACACTCAGTTTAGGAGTGTTAAGTTCGAAAAGAAATAAGGTAGACGCCACTAGCTTTTGCTAAATAAGGTATCTTGAGTCTTAAAACAAAATAGGAGAGTTGAAAACCTCAAAAATGTTATAAGCATTCAAAAGGTAGCAAAAGTCCCCTAAACAAGCTAATTACAAAGTATTTATAGTGCTTACATGAGGCTAGCTGAAAAGTCACATGAATTCAACTTTAATGTGCTGTTTAATGGCTAAAATAAAGCTTAATCAATAAGTAAAAACTCTTGAGTTCCTCCAAGCCAAATAACAGCAACTATCAATATGAATATTTACTCCAAACAAGCTGATTTAATAAGCTTGAATGCTTGATTTCATGTCCTCTTGAAAATCGAATGGTCACCAGCAACTTTAATGGAATTTTGAACTCATGGTGTGATCATTTAAGCAACAAATGGTTATGGAAGAAGAATAGGTTGCTACCAAATTTAAATGATGTGTAATGCTTCATTTAATTTTCATAACAATTGTAACATCTTGAAATTGGGCCTAGTAGAAATGGGCCCAATGGGCCTCAAGCGTAGTAGTGTTAAAAATTTTTGAGAATAAGAGAACGCCTTAAATGCAAGTTGGATTTAGTAGGTGAGTGATTTTGGAAGGCTAGGGGCTTCTATGATGTCCTGGGATCAAACTTGGGCTTAGGAAAAATTTTAGTTTTAGGTGAATAAAACCCTGGGAGTTAGTAGGTAGGCTTTAAGAATAAAATGTGGAGAAAATGACACAAGTGGAGTGTGTGGTGCAGTGGCAAAGTGATGCCACATAAGAGGCAAGGGGGTGACGCCAAAAGTAAGGAATGAGGTCCAAGGTTCAAGTCTTTGCTCTTGCATTTTGGTTTTCTTTTTATATGGACTTTAGAATTTGGCCATAGGTTTATATTTAGTTGCGCATGATGTTAGACACAAGAAACTAGTTGGTAAAGTGGCTAGCGGCGTTGATTATGCTACAAGGGAGCCTAGGTTCGAATCTCATGACAAGCAAGGGAGTATTTATTTTGCAGATTGGACGGGAAGAGTTTGAGCTAGATTTAAACTCTACTGGCGGAGGGATCCCACTTCGGAAAGATACAAAGAAGGAAGGTGAGAAGCTAGCTATATATAGAGTTGTCTAGGAGGAGAGTAAGCATACCTGGTTGGCATTGGACATAAGAGTGCTCAGAGCGCAGTTTAGCAGCTTAAAATTCCTATCAGGTGTGTATCTCACCCTACTCTAGTTGTAGAGCAGCAAATGCCGAAATGCCGGTCACATGGCGATGGTAGCCACATGAAGAGATCCCTTTTAAGGTACTTAATGTCTTCCCTTACAGAACAGTCGAGGTAAGTAATTCTAGATTTGGCACTTTTGGTAAATGCCACTTGACTCAAACAATATAGTGATAGCATGAGAAAGGATTTCCACCTCCACAAACCACCATGATTATGCGAATGAGTGGTAAAGTCGAGCTTAAGACTTTAAAAGAGTGCTTCTCGGAATGCAGCCTGAGCACTAACCCCATTAAATTTTACATTTATTTTATTTTTGTCTTCTTTCTTTTAGCACCTAACTATAAACTAATCAAAGTACAGATTTCCATACCACACGACCTTGCACACGGCCGTGGCCGTGGCTGTGTGGACACTATAGATTTTAGTACTGGCATGGCAGAGGTAGTACAAAATAGGACGAAAAATATCTTCAAGCCACAGGCTCTGACTAAACACCACGACCGTGCGATGCAGCCGTGGCTGACACTATTTTAACAAAATAGGTGTGGCGACCTACACACAGGCGTGGAAGAAACAAATGAACCACCGCAAGGTCGTGTGATATGGCAATGTGACTCGACACGCCCATGATAAACGGGCGTGGGGATGTACCAGAGCTAAATTTTTTTATTTAAAACACCCCTTCTCCCTTTCTCACCTACTCTCCATTCTCTTCTTCCATAACCTCTACAGTCTCCTCCCTTTTCATTTTCCTCCCTCTTCATTCCCCAATCTTTTTGAATTACACCATATCCATATCGTAGAAACACTGATCTACATAAGTTCATGCCAGTTGCTTCATTAACTAGACAGAAAAGGACCTTTCGGTCCATTTAATCTTTCTTTTTCTTTTCTCTTATCCTTTATTTTCCTTATCTTTATTTCTCTTATACTAAATTTAATTTAATTTATTTTAGTTTCTTGGTTTTAGGTTCTTCAGGGTGCTTGGGAATCACACACCACAGCCTTAGAAATCACACCCACCTCGCGAACCATCTAACAATAAGGACTTTTCAGTCAATTAATCTTTTCTTTTAGTCTTATTTCACTTTTTACACTCTTTTTTTATTTTTCTTTTATTTAAATATATAATTAGTATATTTTGAATTATTCTTATTATTTTCTGGCTAATTCTTCATGAGTTACCCAATTTCTTCATCTAGCGCAGAGATTGTCAGCGGTCGCCACACCACGACCACTGCCAACTCAAGAAATCCATCCAAAATCCAGGAAGTTTCACTTCTCCTTGTCTTTTATAATTATTATCTATCTTTTTACATTGAGGGCAATGTACATCTTAAGTGTGGGGTGAAATTTTATTTTGAAAAATTCTTAACTTTTTGCATTAGTCTCAAATCCCTAAATGATATCTTAAGTAATTTTCTCATATCACTAATTAGAATGAAACTTTTGTTAATTTATGATTTTTATTGATATGTTTTAGATTAAGTCATAGCTAATTGTCATTGATGATTTAAACTTTAGGAGACTAGAGAATCAAGCATGATAAGTCTATTTTCAGAATTAAAAATTTGCTAGGTTGTTGACCTAAATTTGAATATTACCTTGAAGTTTGAAATTTACAAGGTTGATATCAAAAATCCATAATTCTTGTGAGATCTTGAGCCTTTTAGAGCATACATTCTTTCGTACTCACTTTATTGATTATGAGTGTGTCAACATTGATTTGTTATTCTAGAACTTGCTTCAATTATACATGTTGAGACCACACCTTTGATTTGATATACAGAGATGATAAAGGCATCTAGGATTTAACCCATTTACTCCACTATAAAGCCTACCCTCACAATTAACCCATAGTGAACCCCTTTGATCCTAACAACCTTTTTATTGATTCACCCACTAATATTAACCTAAAACCCATCTTGTATTTGCTATCACCATTTCTCTTGACTACCCTTCTATCGAGACTTGATTTGATTAGTTGCCTAATTATTTTATTTCAATAGTTAAATTCATCTTATATTATGTACTTATTTTGATTTGTTCTTAAAAAAACAAATATATATATATAAAATATCAAAGTATATTCATTATTAGTTTTATAATTAAGTGGGCTTATACTTTTAAATTTCACATCTTGTAAAAGAAGCTCGTATTATTAGTTTCAAGTTTCAATTGATGAAATTATGCAAGGATTAGTTCATTTTTCTAGTTAGGTAAATTATCAATTCAATCTCGATTCTAACCCTTTAATTTAGCCTTTATCCACACCTTTAACCTAAACCCCATTACAAACCTTTAAAGACCTTTTGATTTGTGTATCATCTCATTTTATAGTGGTGAGATTTGATTTTCATGCAAGCCTATGGTAATAGCTTTTCATGTTTGACCGATGAGTGCTTGATTTTGAACCTTAAACACCTTGAGTGATTTGAGTGAATCTTTAGTGAGGATGTAAATCCTTGTCAGTTTTGAATCAAGGGTAATTATTTAAATAAGGGGAAACACCTATATTTTTCATGCTATAAGAATTGTGACTTTGATTGTTTGAATCTTTATGACTCTTTGAGTTAAAATATCCATGTGTAAATTATCTATGGATTATGATGAAAAAATATCGATGAATATTATGAATTAAGGAAGTTTGTTTTAATTGTGAGTTGAGATTTTTGCTTGAGGACAAGCAAATGCTTAAGTGTGGGGGTACTTGATAAACCGTAATATGTTCATATTTTAATCCCACATTTAGCATACTTTTGGATGATTTATTCCCTGAATTGTGGAATTTGGTGCTCCTAATCCTTTAATTTCATGTTTTATACTTAGGAGAGCACCGGAGGATGAAAAGAACGAGAAACGAGTTGAAAATAGAGAATGGACCAAAGTACGAAATTACATACGGCTTCGGCCTGAAACACACGACCATGCCTCCTTAGCAGATCTGACCACGTCTTGGCCTCGAATCACACGGCCATGCCACACGAGCGTGTCCCTACCGCAGCAAAAAGAGTTCCATTCGGATTATGGTACTTAGAGGCAAAAAAGACATTCCAAAAGCCTATATAAACACCCTAGAGGCCAACCTTCAAGGGGGCGTTAAGCTAGGCCTAGGAACCAGGCCAGAGAGGCCGAATTGTGGGATTCACTCAAAGAAAGCCAGTTGATCCATTCAAGAAGCCGGAATCATACTCAAGACTAAGGATCTCTCCTTTAATTCCTTTTGGGGTTTAGGGTTTTTCTTATGTTTTGTTTTGTATTTTCTTCTGAGATGAATTCTTTTATTATTATGAACTAAACCCCTCAAATACCTGAGGGGGATGAAACCTAAGATGGATCTTGTCATTTTTTTCTGAGCTATATGATAAATACTTGATTTGTTCTTAACTATGTGTTTTTAATTCTTGCTTTGATATTTTAGGATATTGATTCAAGTATTGATGCGCTTAGGCAGAGGAGGAATATTCCCTAATTAAGAATAGATCTAACATAGTTAAGTGGAGTTGATCACAACCCTAGAGATAGGATGACGAAAATCATCTGGATTAGGGTCAAACCTAATATGAGAGTCTATAGATCGAGTTAATGCAATTCTAGGGGTTTTGTAACATCCCGTATTAAGGCCTAGTCAAAATAGTGGTTTCGAGATCACAAATTCGACGAGGAAAATTTATTTTATTATACTTATATGGTCTACAATTTTACAGAAAGATTTCGTAAAAATTTCGATTAAAAAAATTTCGACGTTTGAGCACTCAATTTAGTCAAAAGGACAAAATAGTAAAAAGTATAAAAGTTGAGTTCTATATATTAGAGGTGTCAAATTGCTATGAGTTTTATATTGGAGGTCCTTAAAGGTAATTAGACCATTGGATAACTTGTTTTTGTTTTGGAATATATTTTTGTAATAAGGCCCCATAACTTAGGACTCCAATTTATTTGTTACTTGTTTTACTCTATTCTACTTTAATATGTCACATGTTTATAAACCTATGTGTGGCCAAAGTCTTATTGATAAAATGGAATGATAAATGGGCTTTTCAAATCCACTCAACATAAAAGTTTAAGTTTCTAATATTTTTTTTTAAAATAAGGACTAAATAAACTTTTAAATTTTTTTAAACCCATCGAAGCAAAGTTTTCAAGTATTAAACCCGTAGCATACTAGATTCGGTAATGACGTATGGGTCGGGTTTGGGGTGTTACATTTTTGGTATCGGATCCAGGTTCAAAACTCGGGCTGTGAAATGGGTCCAGTAGGAATTTATGAAAGTAATATAAGTTGAGAAAAGTTTTGGAAGTTGTGGCCTTCGAGTCTACCGGCACCCGATCCACCCAGGTAAGTATTCTAACCCTTGATGTGACATTTATAATGGGTTTGATGGGCCTTATGGACGTAGACTAGTATGATAGTGATAATGGACCTTAGGCTCAGATAAAATGATACTTCAAACTTCATAAGACTTAATTTTTCTTATTAAACATATCTGTGGACAAGTCACAGGGTTAGGGTGTGGTAATAGGCATACGCATGTTCAAGATTGGATCCAGGAAGAGCTTGGTACTTAAGCAGTCCTAGTGACTAACCTTCTCTTTTCTGGAATCCTACCTGGTGTGTAGTAACTGTTCGCCTTAGACACGAGGACTTGTTGACAGGTCAAAATTCATAACTAAAACTCGAAAGGGATTAGTACCCTATTTTTGTAAAATGACTTGTATGTCCCTGATTTTGGTAAAATTATCCGCAATAACCTAAGTTGAGAAACTTTACTGAGATACCATTGATTTTGCAAAATGACCAAAATAGCCTTGTTTGAAAAATTACCAAAGTACCCCTATTTGAGAAATTACTGAATTACCCCTAATTTACAAAAATTATCAAAATACCCCCGATTGACAAAATTACCAAAATACCCCTAGATTGTAAAATTACCAAAATACCCCTATTTTGAAAAATCACCAAGAAACCTTGTCTTGGAAAATTATGAAAATACCCTGTAGTATAAAATTACGAAAATGCCCCTGGGTAGTGAAATGATGAAAATACCCCTAGGTGATGAATACAAGTTCGTGGATGTTTACTTGTGTGTTTGATGCGTGTATGTGGTGCTCTGCTTGATGTTGATTGATGTGAACTCTTGAATTTGAAAATACAGACTTGAAAACTGAACTTGTAGATAGAATGCGAATTCGAAAGAACTACTGCTAAAACTACTTTCCATAAGACTGTCCATTATTAATCAGTGGAAGAAAGAATTATTAATTCATAAAAATTTTAATCAGATAAATCACGAACGGTAGAATGAGCACTAGAGGACGTGGTGTGCGTGGCCGAGGTAGAGGCAGGATTGCTGTGTCAGAACCCGTGGGGTCTGGTCACGAGTCAGGGAATGAAGTTCCAGTGCCACCAGCTATAGAGGAAGAGTTTCAAGATCAGAAGGCCGGAGATGATGTTGTATCTCAGGCTATGTTAAGGGCTTTGGAGAGAGTTTCGAGAGCAGGCATAGGCACCAGAGCCCGGAAGTCTGTGCCAGAGTGACTGAGAGCCAATGGGGCGGAGGTGTTTAAAGGAATTTCGGGTGTAGCTCCTAGTACAGCTGAGTACTGGTTAGAAGCAATGGAGTGGATCATGGATGATCTCAACTTCACGGATGAAGAGAAGTTGAAGGGAGTGGTGTCTCTTCTTCGGGACGAAGCTTATCAATGGTGGCTTACGGTTAATGAAGGTACCGTAGCTGACCATATCACATGGGATTACTTCAAGGCGGCGTTCCAGAGTAAGTATATTGGAACGAGTTATGTGGATGCGCAGCGTAGAGTGTTCCTAAATCTAGTTCAGGGAAGTAGGTCGATGGCGGCCTATGAAGTAGAATTCTTACGCCCTAGTCATTATGCTCGAGGGATAGTGGCCACAGAGCAAGAGATATGTGTTTGTTTTGAGGATGGCTTGAAGGACAATCTATGGGTGTTGATAGCTCCACAACAGGAGAGGGAATTTGTTGTGCTTGTGGAGAAAGCTAAGATAGCTAAGGAGGTAAAGCGAACGGAGAAGCTAAACCGGGATAGAGATAGGGGTGGAGGTAAGGGAAACTTTGGATCATCAGGAACAATTAGGAGTAACCAAAAAGACCTAGGTCGAATGAACCAAGATGGGCTGAAAGACCTGCTGCTAACCAAACACGAAGGTGTGCCCGATGTGACAAATTCCAAGCAGGTGAGTGTAGGGCAGGCAGTGGGAAGTGCTTTAGGTGTGGTTCTTTGGACCATCAGAAAAGAGATTATCCTCAGCCATGGGATGAGGAAAGACCCGCAGGGCAGGGAAATACTCAATCGGGTAGAGGAGGTCAGCAGCCACAAAGAGGTCGTGGTCCGGCCAGAGGCGGTAATGGTTACTGTCGGGGTTGTGGAACACCAGGCCGAGGGGTAAGAAACACTGAGGCAAGGCTGGCGGGTTATTTTATGCTGCCAAACATTGGGAGGAGGCTGATGCACCGGATGTCATAACCGGTACGTTTTTAATTTTTGGATTACCTTATGTTGCATTGATTTACATTGGGTCGACACGTTCATATGTTGTTAGTGGTGTGTCTGAAACATTAAGTTTAGACTCTGAAGTTACCCCTAGGGTGATGATAGTAATTAGCCTATTAAGATAATTTGTGGTAGTAGATAAACTTTATTGGGAGGTACTCTTAGAAGTTCAGGGAATAGTTTTCCTGATGGATTTGATGGAATTACCGTTCGGAGAGTTTGACTTAATTTTAGGCATGGACTGGCTAGTGAAGTATCAGGCCAATTTAGGTTGTGCAGCCAAGAGAATGGTGTTAAGAACCCCCGAGGGAGGTAAAGTGTTGGTGATAGGAGAAAGGGGGAATTGTCTGTCAAACGTGGTAACTGCCCTAAGAGCGGAAAGAATGGTAAGAAAAGGGTGCAAGGCAGTTGTAATATTTGTATGGGCTTTGGAAGCTAATGACCTAACTATTAAGGACATTAGGACGATGAAGGAATTTCTTAATGTCTTCCCCGAAGAGCTACCAGGATTACCTCCGGATCGAGAAGTGGAGTTCAGAATTGATCTTCTTCTGGGAACAGTGCAAGTATCTATTGCTCCATATAGAATGGTGCCGAAGGAGTTGGTGGAATTGAAAGCGCAAATCCAGGAGTTGTTGGATAGATGGTTTATTCAACCAAGTGTGTCGCCTTGGGGAGCTCTGGTGTTATTTGTTAAGAAGAAGGATGGTTCAATGCGTATGTGCATTGACTATCGTCAATTGAATAAGTTAACCATCAAGAACAAATACTCGTTGCCGAGGATTGATGACTTGTTCGATCAGTTGAAGGGGGCCTCAATCTTTTCAAAGATAGATCTGAGGTCTGGGTATTATCAGCTTAAGGTCAATGAGGCAGATATTCATAAGACGGCTTTTAGGACTCGCTATGGTCACTGTGAGTTCATGGTGATGCCATTTGGGTTGACTAACGCACCAGCAACATTTATGGATATGATGAACCGAGTGTTCCAACCCTACTTGGATCAGTTTGTCGTGGTTTTTATTGATGACATCTTGGTTTACTCAAGATCGGAAGAGGAGCATGACTCACATCTACACGTGGTTCTACGGATTCTGAGGGAGAAGCATCTTTATGCCAAATTCAGCAAGTGCAAATTTTGGCTGAAGAAAGTTACTTTTCTAGGTCACGTGGTGTCAGCAGAGGGGATTAGGGTTGACCCTCAAAAATTGAAGCGGTGTTGGATTGGAAGCTGCCAAAGTCGGTGGCGGAGATTCGAACTTTCCTTGGTTTAGCAGAGTATTACAGAAGATTTGTGAAAGGATTTTCTCTAATTGCGGCACCGTTGACAAAGTTGTAACGAAATGAGTTCCATTTGTGTTGGCTGATAAGCAGCAAGATAGTTTTGAGAAGTTAAAAAGATATTGATGGAGGCTCCGGTGTTGATTCAACCGGAGGCTAGGAAGGAATTCGTGATTTACTGCGATGCATCACACACGGGATTAGGATGCGTGTTGTTGCAAGATGGAAAGGTGGTTGCGTATGCATCATGGCAGTTGAGACCGCACGAAGCAAACTATCCCACCCATGATTTGGAGTTGGCGGCGGTGGTGTTTGCCTTGAAGATTTGGAGGCATTATTCATACGGGGAGAAATCTGTCATTTACGCGGACCATAAAAGCTTGAAGTACCTTTTGACTTAGAAGGAGTTGAATTTGAGGCAGAGAAGGTGGATCGAGTTGTTAAAGATTATGACTGCTCGATCGAGTATCATCCGGGTAAGGCCAACGTGGTGGCATGTGCTAAGGTCGTGTACTAATAGATCACATACTGACATTTCTCACATAGCCACCAAGCACACCAATGTCGAGACCGTGTACAAATTAAGCCACATTCTTCCAATTTACCCACGGTCTTAGGCACGCCCGTGTGCCTCAACCGTGTGACATTATAGGCCATTTTACAAGGCCAATATACCACCCACTGAGGGTCTTCCTACAAACAATATATATATCAACACATACCTTGCATATATGGCAACTAAAACATACCAAATGGTTCACTTCATCCATACATTCAATACCAATTCCATTCATATCAAATTGCAAACTAAATCCTACATCATTTCAAACATGTATAATCCATTTGCTTAACCAAAACTTAACCATTTCATATGCATTAAAATATACTACATATATGCTTCATAACTCATTCATTCAAACATTTATCAACTCAAAAACTTGCCAATACACATAGCCATGCTCAGTTCATAAACATATACACCTATCTAGCCTATACATGCCATAATTAGCCATATACATTTTCAAAAGGGTACCAAAATAAGTTTAATAGTGTGATGACGATCCTTGACAATCTCGAGCCTTCAGTAGCTTCGCCGACCTATAAAACAAAGAAAACACACACACAGAGTAAGCTTTCCAAAAGCTTAGTAAGTCATGTACAATTAAACACATTAGTACATATATCAATCACTTAGCAACTATCACATATATATAACTTGGTTCATAAACTTATGGCCACATTTGCCACATTCAACATTTCAAGATTCACATTTTCATTTCCAATAATACCATTCTTCACATCAAAGTCATATAGGTACTTTCCTTTTCTACACACTTAATGTACCTGAAACGAATAATCATTCACTTATTTGCTCACAGCTCGTATTTATGATTTGTTTCACAGACTTGCCCGTGGAACCAATAGGAATCTAGTAGGATACTCAGAAAGCTCGAAATAGTTATACAATGCAAACGTCCCAGGTGAGGTCTTACTTGCACTCAGATATCGATGCCACTATCCCAAACAGGTTCTTACACGAATCATTACGATGTCGATGTCCCGGACATGGTCTTACACGTAAAGCTCATATCAATGCCAACGTCCCAGACGTGGTCTTACATATTAATCATTTATCGATGCCTACGTCCCAGACGAGGTCTTACTCATAAAACTTATATCGTTGCCAATGTCCCAGACGTGGTCTTACATGAGTCTCAAATCAACGGCAACGTCCGGACGTGGTCTTACATGATGAAACAGAACAGATACCTATCTATTCCTAGGTTCGTGTAGGGCATCTCGGACTTAATCACTATAACGGATTTATCTCGAAATGCAAACACTTCTCTTCTCATCCATACCCATAATCAACCTCAAACATATGAACAAACATAATATCATACAAGTACGTTTATTTGCATAATGACTTACCTCGAGTTCGGTTTAACGAAACGAAAACGGCTACTCTGTTACTTTCGCTTTCCCACGATCTAAATCCTTTTTCCTTGGTTCTTGATCTAAACATATTCATAACTAACCCTTTTATTCACTATTCCATTCCATTCAATCATACATATATATTTTGGGCTATTTACAATTTAACCCTCATATTCGCACACTTTATCAATTTAGTCTATTTTTCTCAAAACATCAAATTCACAAAATCCATACATACACATGCTTGGCCAAACCTCTCTAGGGGCTATATAAGCCCAAATATTTCATCAAATTTGTAATTTAATCCCTCTAATTACTATTTTCTCAATTTAGCCCTATTTAGCTAAATTCATCAAAACTTCAAGAACATAACATGTTCATCTAGCTCAAATCTTTCATTTTTCATTCTCAAACATCACAAAGTTTGTAAAATCATCAATGGCATATTTCACATACATCATCAAAACACAAAATCAAGGCATGGGTTTTGTAGCTCTTAAAGCAACGATTACAAAAATGTAGAAATTATCAAGAACCGAAGTAAAAACATACCTTAGTTTGAGCTCACAATAGCCAAATAACCTAACTAGATTTTCTCTTTTGTTTCTTTGGAAATTTTA
The DNA here is from genome assembly GCA_025506655.1 of Gossypium rotundifolium. Classification (NCBI taxonomy): domain Eukaryota; kingdom Viridiplantae; phylum Streptophyta; class Magnoliopsida; order Malvales; family Malvaceae; genus Gossypium; species Gossypium rotundifolium. Next base: position 57,167,646 of record CP106723.1, on the reverse strand, counting down.
GCTAAAAAGGATTATAACTATCATATTTTCTTTGTTTGTTTTATTATAATCATATTAGTATTCCATTTAGTAAAATACGCTTTCATTTAATTTAAGAAAACATATATATAACAAGGGCACGTTTGACCTTTATCCATCCACTATCTAAATAGTGGCTTATTACCTCATAAGGCCTTCTCTTTCAAAAGCCATAACACCTTGATACTTAACAAATATCATGCAACTTTCACATTCAATGCATTTCAGTCCTTTTGTCAAATTAAACATGCAAACAATCAAATTCGCTTACGAAAATTTACCACATGCTAATTCACATATCAATGGCACAGAATATAATATTAAAATATTATACGGGCTCAATTTTTTCGTCCCGAAACCACTGTTTTGACTAATGTATAAACCGGACTGTTACATGAGCACTCAATTTAGTCAAAAGGATGAAATTGTAAAAAATGCAAAAGTTGAGTTCTATATATTAGAGGTGTCAAATTGCTATGAGTTTTAAATTGGAGGTCCTTAAAAGGTAATTAGTCCATTGGATAACTTGATGGAAAAAATTGGGCATGAATAGGACAAAATTGAAAGAAAAACATTAAGGGTATTTTAGTCATTTAGTGTTTTTAATGAATAAAAAAGACAAAATACAAGAAAAAAAATCTACTCATCTTCTTCAAGTTGCTGCCAAAAATTTATAGACTCCATGGCTAAGGGTTTCAAGGTTTTCAAGCTTCATAGTATGTGTGTCTAAGCCCCATTTTTAATATTCAACTTATTTTGAAATCCTTGTAACTTAGATTAGCTATTTCTACCATTATTTTGAGCTAGAGTTAAATTTTAAAAATTGACCCATGTTGAATAATTGTGTATTTTGATGAATTTTGGTAGATTATGCATGTTTATGATTAGAGAAATGAGTTTTATTTGATGATTTTTGATGAAATCATATAAAAGGGGTTAAATTGTAAAAGTTATAAATTGGTCATAAGTGTGTGAATTAGTGAGAAATTGAAGTTGCCATATAAGAGGAAAGTGACTAGCATGCTATAAAACATAAGAATAATGGTGAAATTTGGTAACCCGATTTTGTATGATTGTGAATGTTTAAGTACGGTAATGCCTCGAACCCTGTTCCAGAGTTAGACACGGGTGAGGGCTGTTACATTTAGTGGTATCAGAGCTATAGTTTAGTCAGTTCTCGAACTAACATAGTAAGTGTGAGAGTCTAGTTATACATGACACAAATATGTGATAGTGGGATGCCTTCCGATGCGATTGAGGACAATCTTATTAAAAGAGAAGTACTCTCAAATCGAGCTATATCTGACCATTTGATAGTGATACTGAAGTATTTGAATAAAGGGTAGCTATGATGAGTTAAACCCAGAAAAGTATGAATAAGAATTCCTAATGAGTATATGTGATAATATGTAAAATAAAAGTTTATACAGTAATATGCTTATTCATATTTTTCTGACCTTCACATACTGTAGCATGCTTGACTAAACTTGATTAGCAAATGTGATAGGTAAGTTATTCAAATTTCGTAGAATGTATGAATGAGTGCACTTGTTTGAATGAGATAATTTGAAATTTTTATGTAAGGCAAATATGAATAATAATTGTTCAAAGTGGGTAGTATAGTTATAATGACATATGTTGATAATGAAAGATGTGTCATATGTATATATATGTGTGAGAATCGAGTTAGAGGCTGTACGACCTCACCCCCTTACCGATGAGGTGTTTATAACGGAAATTCATGAGAATCATGTTGGTTAAGTTCCTAAGTGTGGAATCAAAGAGTTCAGTTATAGAATAACTATAGATATAATCAGAGACTGAGGATGGTTGACAAGTGAAGGACAGAGTTAAAGAAATATCAGATTGACTTAAGAATTATTTGATTTTTACAATATCATAATTAGTGAAAATTTTAACTTTGATAAATCGACTTATTCAAATAAGATACTTAAAGAAAGTATTAACCAAATTTTTTCTGAACTGATTTTCTTTAGTGAAAGGAATAATATGGCAATTAGTGAGGGTAGAATTAGTCAGAAGAATGATGTTTGACATGTGAAGATGTTTAAGTATGACAGTTATAGTTGAGCAATTTACGACTATCTCTTCTGGGCATTCTATGTGTCCGTATCTTTTCAGAGACAATTATGATTGCTTGTTTTCTGATTAAAAAAAATCGTTAGTTTGATTGATCTATGATTGGTATTTCACTATCTTTTATTAGAATTCAATTCTGTTACATCTGAGATAAGAGTTGATGGTGAACTTATATAAAATGAATTTATTGTTTCTTCTGGCTATTGTTCTGTTTATATTTGTATGGAATATATATTATATCTGTCACAATTGATTTCAGAATGTATGAACAGTGTTTCTCTTTCTTCTGGATTTCTTTACGGAATCGTCAAGATTTCTATTATTTAGTATGAATGGTATTCTTGGATATTCAGTGTGGTCTTGTATCTTAGATTTCATTATATTGGTTTTCTTTTCCATCCTTATTGTTTACTTATCAAGTGTGACTTATCATTGAATTGGTATCGACAAAAGTGTGAATTGTGACAGTCAAATTTCCAATGATATAACGATTTTGTTTTCTCAAGTAATTATGATATTTTGCAGTAAGCTCAAGTTATTCCAATTGTGAAATTTTGAACAATTTAGGCATGCTAACAAGGTTGAAGTAGCTGAAAGTATGATTAACTGGAGCTTTAGTTCTAAATTTAGTTTGCATTAAGCAATGGAGTTATGATTTTTCAGTGACACACTAGTGAACGAATTTTAATGTGTATATTTTCTAGAATGTAAAGTAATGGTTCATGTTTTCAGACGGTTAATATTACATTAAAAAGAGCTGTTCGGCTAGTAATTTATAGATGCTTATTATTATGTCTGTATTAAAAAAATTTGATGACAATGTTTGTTTAACATGGATTGTCATATGTTTCCTGGTTTCGAGAGTTTAATATATATGACGGCACAGTAAAAGTTAAGTTTAAGACAATGGTGATGAATTAAGCTATTGAAAGATTGTGAGTGATTATCGATTGATCTGTGGGGAGTGAAGATAAATGCTAGTGGGTTGTTTTCAAACGTTTGATGGAATTACCATAATAATTTCAATATGTATCGATTTTTAGTTTGACAGAACTCACTGAGTTCTATTAGGATTCAGATCGATGATAGAGTGTTTCTGAAATTATCGTCCTGAAAAAGATTATTTAGTGATGTTGGAAATTATGAGAAAGAACTAAACCATTCTTTCGGTAAGATTTTCGAGGATGAAAATCCTTAAAAGGGGAGACATGTAACATCTCGAATTAGGGCCTAGTCGGAACAGTGGTTTAGAGATCACAAATCCAACGAGGAAAATTTTATTTTTATTATATTTTTATGGTCTACAATTTTACAGAAAGATTTCATAAAAATTTCGGTTAAAAAAATTTGGACGTTTGAGCACACAATTTAGTCAAAAGGACTAAATTATAAAAAATGCAAAAGTTGAGTTCTATATATTAGAGGTGTCAAATTGCTATGAGTTTTAAATTGGTGGTCCTTAAAATGTAATTAGACCATTAGATATCTTGATGGACAAAATTGGGCATGAATAGGACAAAATCGAAAGAAAAGCCTTGAGGGTATTTTAGTCATTTAGTGTTTTTAATGAATAAAAAAGACAAAATACAAGAAAAAAAATCTGCTCATCTTCTTCAAGTTGCTGTCGAAAATTTATAGACTCCATGGCTAAGGGTTTCAAGCTTTTCAAGCTTCAGAGTAAGTCTATCTAAGCCTCGTTTTTAATGTTCATCGTATTTTTGAAATCCTAGTAACTTAGTTTAGCTATTTCTACCATTATTTTGAGATAGAGTTAGATTTTAAAAATTGAACCATGTTGAATAATTGTGTATTTTGATGAATTTTGGTAGATTATGCATGTTTATGATTAGAGAAACGAGTTTTATTAGATGATTTTCGATGAAATCGTATAAAAGGGGTTAAATTGTAAAAGTTATAAATTGGTCATAAGTGTGTGAATTAGTGAGAAATTGAAGTTGTCATAGAATAGAAAGATGATCACCATGTTTTAAAACATAAGAATAAGGGCAAAATTTGGTAACCCGGTTTTGTATGATTTTGAATGTTTAAGTACGGTAACGCCTCGAACCCTGTTCCGGAGTTGGACACGGGTGAGGGGTGTTACAAGTCTTGATTAGAAAGAGATTTCAATTAATCAACCTAGGGTTAGACATTAGTAGCCTCGAGAGAGGTATTAATATAAATTAGGGAATCCTACGGATCAAGTCAAGTGAATAAATCTTCTGGTTCAGAGTTAGATAACAAGTGAAGTCTAGGTGGATTCTTCCTCGGGTATTGTCTTAATCAATTGGTTTTTCCCACAAGTATTTCCCCAATTCCTTCTCTGTGTCTTGGCAGGTTTAGCTTAGTAGTTAGTTAATTTTAGATTAGACAACAATTCCCTTAAATAATAAAAAGAATGTTAGTATTAGTACTTTTGGTTCCTTTGGGTTCAACAATCCGATCTTGCTACTAAACTATATTACTGTTCGATAGGTGCGCTTGCCTCAATTGTGGTGATAGTTAGTTTCTAGGCTCGATCATTCATTATATAAATTTTAAGACTTTTTCCACCACCATCAATTATATAGTTTTCATGTATAAAATGGTTTATTTTATTTTGTTTTGAACATATTATAATTTTAAGACATAAATGCATGATTAAATAAAATAATAAAATATAAAATTATATTTAATAATTCATTTTAAAATGATTATTTAAGTTGGATAAATTTTATTCTTTGGTCTTTTAATTTATTGATTTATTTTGGACAGGTCTGATAGCTTTGTTGGTTTACCAAAACCATCCAAATTGAAGACCAAGTCAACCTAATTTCGGCTACACATGGCTGTCCACATAAACCACTCTTTGGTTTAATTACATAAGGTGCTTGCAATGTTAAAGAAATTAGAGATTTACCCAAAGCTGTACATTTGACCTAGTCTTAGTCTTGAGTTGTTATAGCATTTAATTTACTTAAAAATCAAGCAAAATTCAACTCAGAATCCACTAATCATGGTCGGCCACCCATTGGAGAAGCTTGAAGAGTCTAAAACCTCTGCATTTTTAGGAAACTACTCTCCTCTCTTCAATTATAAATAAGGCTTCATTTCACCATTCCTAATCATCCCTCATCCTTCTCTCTTTTCTCTCAATTCTCTTTAGCATTATCCATTCCCCAACCTAGCATCATCTCTTCATAGATATTTTAGCAATTAAGCCTCTTAAAGAGCCATTGGTTGGCAACCTCGGAGAGCCATCAGCAAAGGAGCAAAGCGAAGGAGCAAAGGAGCCTAGTCGGTCAGAGTCTTGGGTGATAGCCACTTTGATTTGGGTTTAATCTTTCTTTTCTTTGATTTAATTTGAAAATGTTTGCTACGTGTACTTTGTTCTTGTTTACAATAATGTTAGCTTAATTTTATTTAAGCTACGATGATTGATTTGATTAAATAATATTTATTTGATTCATGCTTAAAATGGTTGTGCCTCAATTGATCATGTTTTCAATTAAAATAAAGTCTGTATTTTGTTCACATGTAATTGAAATGCACCTAAATTAGCTAAGCGATCCTAACTAGATGACGGCTAGTGGACACATAATTGAAATGTGCATGCTCAATTTAGATCCTAACCTGATTAAATTGTAGGTTGCATAACAACTCTAACCAAGCTTTGTTATCTGCATAGTTTTTAGATTTGTTTGATTAAACTGTTTCAAACCTAACATGCCCTTGTTACCTCGCACGAATGCTAAGAAACCCATAGTAAATAAGAATCAGTAAAATGCATATTTACTAAGTAAAGGATTCCGAAAGGACCTAATGTGGTTTACAAACTCATGAAAGATCAAGTTGCCATGGAATGTTTTTCTGAATGTTATGAAGCATGTTGATAATAAATTGAGTTCAATTAAAGTAATTGTCTTAGTTTATTTATGTTATAATTGTTGCAAATTGTGATTAATTTTTCTAAAATCTATTTCATTCATATAGTTTGCATATTTAGGATACTTTGCATTGGGGATCATTGTATTTAGTTTAATATATCACTTCTCAATCATATTGTGTTTTTTTTACCAAGTTGTTAATATAATTTTACAATTAAGTGATTTAGCACAAATACAATCTCTGTGGAGATGATAACTCGATACTTACTTATTACATGATAATTATTGTGTTCACTTGCACAAACCTGCGCATTTCAAGTTTTTGGCGCCGTTGCCGGGGATTGTTAACTGTTGCCATAGTCATTTTTTTTGTGAAATTATTTACTTCCAATTTGGTTTATTTCTAACATTACTAACTTATTCTTTTTAATTTTGTGATTTTCTTTTCAGGTGTTTATGAGCATAGATCAGATTATCAATTTACTCCCTATAGACCCTGAAATTAAGCAAACTTTTACAAAGAAGACGTGATCGAGCAACTCAAATAAAAGTTAAGATGGACCTTGGAAATTAGAATCAAGACTAAGGTAATGAAGTCGATCGTGTACGAAATCCCATCCTCATTGTCGATGATAGGGATCGATGCATCAGACAATATGTTGTGCCACTTTTCAGTGAGTTAAATCCACTAATTAGAAGGATTGATATTGAGGCAACCCATTTTGAATTGAAACCAGTGATGTTTCAAATGCTCCAAACGGTAGGCGTATGCCCACGGAAGATCCACACCTCCACCTTCATTTTTTTATGAAGGTGAGTGATTCATTCAAGATAGCCGGTGTACTGAAGAAGCATTGAGGTTGAAGTTGTTTCCGTACTCGTTGCGAGATCGAGCACAAGCATGGCTCAATTCATTGCCACCAAGTTCCATATCTACATGGCAAGAATTAGCAGAGAGATTTTTGGTTAAGTATTTCTCGCCTAGCAAAAACACTATGTTGAGGAACGAGATCACAACTTTCCAACAATTTGATGACTAGTCTTTGTATGAGGCTTAGGAGCGATTCAAGGAGTTGATTCATAAATGTCCTCATCATGGGATTCCTCATTGTATCCAGTTATGGACATTCTATAGTGGTTTCAATGCACATACAAGATTAATAGTAGATGCTTATGCGAATGGTGCAATTTTGTCTAAGTTTTATAATGAGGCTTATGAGATCATTGAGAGGATTGAGAGTAATAACTATCAATGGCCAACAAATCAAATAGCTTCAGGAATATGTGCAGCCAAAGTTCATAAAGTTGGCGCCCTCACTTCGTTATCAGCTTAAGTATCATCTATTTCCTCTATGTTAAAATAGTTTACCACTAATAGTGCTAATAGTTTTGCAGCTCAGCCACCAAGTCTATTTAAATTAGTTTCTTGTGTGTACTGTCAGAAAGGTCATTCTTTTGAGAATTGTCCATCAAATCCTGAGTCAGTGTACTATGTGGGGAACCAACATCAAAATAGAAGTGGACAAAGACCCCAGTCCAACTTCTACAATCCTTCATGGCATAATCATCCTAACCTTTCTTGGAACAACTAAGGAAATAGACTGGACAACAACTTATTGTAGCATAAATGATTGTGTGTTAGAGTCTTAAAAATTTATAAAAAGAATGATCAAACCTGGAAACTAACTAAGACAACGATGGAGGCAAGCGCACTTATCGAACAGTAGTATAGTTTAGTGGCAAGACCTGATTATCGAACCCAAAGGAACCAAAAGTACTAATATTAACTCTCTTTCTATTATTTAGCCTAAGAATTAAGGGATTTGCTTATCTAACCTAAAATTAACTAACTACTATGCTAAAGATACGAAGATAAAGAGAAGATTGAGGAAAGACTTGAGAGCAAAACCGATTGATTTAGACAATGCCCGAGGAAGAATCCACCTAGACTTCACTTGCTATCTAACTCTAAACCAGATGATTTATTCACTTGACTTGATTCGTAGGATTCCTTAAGTTATATTAATACCTCTCTCGAAGCTACTAACGTCTAACTCTAGGTTGACTAATTGAAATCTCTTTCTAATTAAAACCCCCAGAATTGCATTAACTCGATCTATGGACTTCCATATTAGGTTTGACCCTAATTCGACAAATTTATGTCATCCTATCTCTAGGGTAGCGTTCAACTCCGCTTAACTATGCTAGATCTACTTTTAAATAGGGTCTATTCCTCCTCTGCCTAAGAGCATGAATGCTTGAATCAATATCCCAAAATACCAAAACAAGAATTAAGAACACATAGTTAAGAACAAATCATGTATTTATCATACAGCTCAGATAACAATAACAAGATTCTGTATTAGGTTTCATCCCTCTCAGGTATCTGAGGGTTTAGTTCATAATAGTAAAAGAAAACATCTTAGAAGAAAATATAAAACAAAACATAAGAAAACCCTAAAACCCCTTGAAGGAATTGAAGGAGAGTTCTTCCGTCTTGAGTATGATTCTGGCTTCTTGAGATGAACCAACCGGCTTCCTTCTAGTAAATCCCTATATTCAGCTTCTCTGGCTCGGCTCATTGGCCTAGCTGAACGCCGGTAAAGCCCTGACAAAAGGCTTCTGTCGAACTCCCCTTTAGGTTGCCTCATAGGGTGTTTATATAGGCTTCGAGATGCCTTACTTGGCTCAAAAGTATCCTAATCTGAATAGAACTCTTCTTTCCTGCGGTAAGGCCACGCCCATGGCACACGCCCGTGTGATTCGAGGCCAGGCCGTGGTCGAACCTATTGATGAGGCACGACCGTGCATTTTTGGGTCCAGGCCATGGTCGACTCTTCTTAAGGGGCACGGCCGTGTGGTCTTGGTTCAGGTAACAATTAGATTCAGGTAGACAATCTAACAAAATTTTACTTTTTGAAAATAGACTCATCATGCTTGATTCTCTAGTATCTTGAAGTTTAAATAATCATTGCACAATTATCAATGACTTAATTTAAAACATATCAATAAAATTATGAATCAGCAGGAATTTCATTTTAATTAGTGATATGAGAAAATTACTTTAAGACAAAATATTATTCAGGGATTTGAGAATAATGCAAAAAGTTAGGCACTTTTTCTAAATAATTTTCACCCCCACACTTAATATGTACATTTCCCTCAATGTACAAAGATATATAATAATTATATACTAATAAAATCATAAGATAGGGAGATAAGTGAAACTTCTTGAATTTTGGATGAGATCCTCGAGTTGGCAGTGGTCGTGGTGTGGTGGCCGCTGACAATCTCTGCGCTAGAAGAAGAAATTGGGTAACTCGTGAAGAATTAGCCAGTAAATAGTAATAATAATTCTAAATATTCTAATTATATATTTAAAGAAAATAAAAATAAAAAGAAAGAGTGTAAAAAGTAAAATACGACTAAAAGAACCAATTAATTGACCGAAAGGTCCTTATTGTTAGATGGTTCGCGAGGTGGATGTGATTTCTAAGGTCGTGGTGTGTGATTAGCTAATAGCCTTTAGAACCTAAAACCAAGAAAATGAAATGAGATACACTAATTTAAGCATAAGAAAGTCAAAGAGAAGGAAAATAAAATAGAATAGAAAAGAAAAATAAAAGCTAAATGGCCTCAAAGACCCTTGGCTTGTCGAGTGGATGAAGCGGTCGACATGAACTTATGTTGATTAGTCTTGCATAAGGAGACTGGGCTAGGATCTTTTATTTTCTTCAACATTGTTGAAGAGTAGATCAAGACTTTAGAGAATGAAGGAGGAGGAAAGTGAAGATGGAAGGGAGTGAAGAGTGAATGGGGAGTGGGTGAAAAGGGAAGAGGGGTGTTTTAAATAGAAATTTTTAGTTCTGGTACATCCCCACACCCGTGTCCCATGGGCGTGTTGTGTCCCACGGCCATATCACACGGCCATGTAGTGGTTCTCCCACGCCTTGCATTGGATTGCCACGCCAGTATTGGTTCAACAGTGTCGGCCGCCACTGTGTTACACGGCCGTGGTGTTAGTTGAGTCTGTGATTTAAAGATATATTTCTCGTCTTGTCTCGTACTATCTCTACCATGATAGAGTTAACATCTGTAGTATCCACACGGCCATGGCCACGGCCATGTGTAAAGCCGTGTGGTGCAAAAATTTGCACTTCATTAACTTGGTTAGTTTGTAGTTAGGTGCTAAAAGAAAAAGAAATAAAAATAAATAGGGTTAGTGCTTGGGTTGACTCCCGAGAAGCGCTCGTTTAAAGTCTTAAGCTAGACTTACCTCTCATTTGTACCTTCACGGTGGTTTAAGGAGTGAAAAATCATTTTTCATGCTATCATCGTATAATTTGAGTCGAGTGGAGTTTACTTTAAAAGTACTGAAAGTAGAATTACTTACCTCGACTGCTCTGTAAGGGAAAACATTATGTACCGTAAAGTAGATATCTTTGTTTGTATTGTGGTTTGAAGTGATGATTCACTGATCTGTTCTATCTAATAGTACCTGATCTCCTATTTTGAAATGATTTGATGTTCCTTGAAGTTCTTCCGGGGTTCCTTCATTTTCACTTCATGTGGGTTTGATTTCTCCTTGAAATGTGTCTCCCACTCATCTATGTAAGACCCCAAACTCGATCCAAACACCACGACCGGATCTGGCATGTCACTTGGAAAGAATTTTAAAAAACAAACTTCGCGAACTTTAGAAAATTTTTATGTCCTTTTCTTTTTTTAAAACTCCAAGTTAGTAGTTCATTTGGAAACTCATTATTCATTTAAGGAAAAATTTTAATTATCCCAATCCTTGTGTTTAGGTGACATTTGAAAACACATGTTGTTAGATTAGATCAAACTAGAAGTTTGTCGTAAAAACCTGTTTATGAAATCGTTAATTAAGTTATGAGAAAAACTTTCATTTGCATTCTGTGAAAACATCTTATCGATTATTTTGTATTCAAAACGTCTAAAGTTTAAATCGAAATTAAACCAAATTAATAGTGGCTTTATTACATTATAGAATCCTGAAAATTAAAGAAAAGTAAAGTTCTTAATTAATAAAACTGTGCATGGCCACCTCGTAGTCTTCTTCGGCCCAAATCCACTGCACTAAGTATCACCTGCAAGAAGTTAAGCAAAAAGAGTGAGTCAAAAGACTCAGTGTGCATCACCAAGCACCATCACTGGGCCCGAGCCCATTCATTTACCATCTAGGCCTTAGTCCCTTTGCATAATCACATTGGGTAAAGCCCACACGAAATCGGATTGGGCCTTAGTCCTATAGCACAGTATAGTAGATATCATATTCAAAATGATGCAAAACCCAACCCAGCCTAAATTTCCATCCGCTACACACCACCCGTTCCTGCCAATCACACTAGTGGGGATTTCTACAATCGACCCTTACCACTACACACCATCGATGGCAGTCATGCTGCAATCAGTTGCTCATCGCCAAAATATTTGGCACAACCATCGGTATTATGTGACAACATCACCGATATATGAGGTTGAGCCACCGAAATAATGTGACAACGTCACTGAAGTATGTGGCATAACCACCGAAAACACTACCCCTTTCATCATTATCATATCCCCATGTCCATGCAACATACAATCATAGTGGTATGGATGCAACATATAATGCAACATATAACAGCATACTAAAAATGTTCAAAACATCTGCATATTCATGCCAACGTCAATACTTATCAAGCATAATCAGAGAATAACTCGCTTGGTATTACGATTTTTTTACGCTCTATGGGTAACACAATAGTTGTTCTTGCATTTTGGCTTTCAAACAACATATATATATTAACATACAAAAGAAGGAGTGGAAATTACACACAATCATGTTAATCAACCACTACGGTAATTTTACAACCTTGGGGTATTCTGGCCATTTTACAAATCAGGGTATTAACGACCCAACAGAAGGTCCACTGTCGCCTCGAACGACTCAAGTATTCTAAATAGAGATAATAATGCGAATGGGCCTAAGGCCCGTTCTCAGCCTAAGTGGGCCCACACACTCGTGTGGCCCATTTAGCCTAAACCTAGTCACATATATGAGATTCACATAGTCTAGTTCACTATCTACTACTCAATCATAAAATTTACTCATATGGGCCCACTTGGCCCCTTTCGGGCCATCGTAGCCTAATAGCCCACACCCACAAGAATACTCATGGTGGCCTCAACTATCGCATTGAAGCTTCCATACGTGCACTCGCACGCTCGTGTGGCTACCATCGCCGTGTGACCGGCATTTTGGCATTTGCCACTCTAGAGCTAGAGTAGTGCGAGATACACACCTGATAGGAATATGAAGCTCCTAAACCTCACCCCGAGCAGTCCTACGTCCAACATCAACCAAGTATGCTTACTCTCCTCCTAGACAGCTCTATATATAGATAGCTTCTAACCTTCCTTCTTTGTATCTTTTGATGTGGGATCCCTTCGTCAGTAGAGTTTAAATCAAACTCAAACTGTTGTCATCCAATGCACAAAATAATACTCCCTTGCTTGTCATAGGATTCAAACCCAAGCTCTCCCATCAGCCAATTCATGCCACTTGCCACTAAGCCACAAGCTCCTCTTGTATCTAAAACCATGCGCAACTAAAGAGAAGTCTATGGTGAAGGTCTAAATCCATTTAAAAAAATAACCGAAAAGAAATGCAAGTGCCATGTAATATCCGGGATTTAGGGGTTTTGGATCTTTTATGTTTTCTGCTTATTGTTGGGTTATGCTTCGTTGTTTGGATGTGTTTGGGGCCCTCAGGAAGGCACGGGGTTAAGCCAAAGCCTTGGTGGAATTTTAGTTTTAGGCACTTTAGGAGGATAGCCGAATAGGAGTAGAACTTAATGTAACACCCCTAACCCGTGTCCATCACCAGATTAGGGTTACAGGTATTACCAGATAAGTAAAAACTTTTACTCAATCAATTTATGTTTTAGTTAAACATCCTTATAAAATGGTTCAATTATAAACAGACAGTCCCATGTGTAATACATACTTAATATACTAACTAAGTCATATTCAATATGACCACGGATAAACACAAAATAATCATGCAATGTACATTTCAATAATACCACACAACAATACAAATAGCATAAATCTCATTTATCATATCTTTTTATTTTATGAATTGCTCATACCAACAAACGAATCGTATTTAATTGATTAAAGTAAGCATGATCCATATGTCGCCCTATATCAACTTACTTATAAGACCGAAACATGTGGTTTAAAAACCTTATCCCATACGTCCGAAACATACAAGCTTATTATAATATCATGCACACACTCATTTACTTGGCCGATTATACAAAGACATACATATATTATTTCATGTACATTACATAGCTTATAATAAGTCTAGATAGAGTCAAACACTTAATCAAATTAAGAAATCACATATAGTTAATTTCATATATATATCAATACATCATAGATATGCGCATTTACCAAATTTGATTTTAAGCTTAAACAACTAATTCTTCAAACAATTTGGTTACATGAAGATATCTCTCATAAGCTTAACCGAACACACATATGCATTGTAATATCCTAGAATAGGGGCTATTTTGTTATTGTATTCTTTGCATGTGTTTGATCTGTGGTGTGGTTGTTTTGATGTCTTGGGGCTTAGTTGTAAGCCTGGTGTAAGCCTGAGTGGTAGGGAAAATTTTTAGTTTTTAAGCTTTAAGTGAATGGAGTCAAGGAGCTAAGGGTTATAGGTTTTTTTTAGGTGAATTTTAGCACAAGAATTGAGCTAGTAGAGTGGCAAGGAGGCACCACTTAGAGCTTGTGTGTGACGCCACTTGCAAGGGAGGAGGTCTGTGTTCGAGCTGAAGAAGCCTCACATTTTGCTTTCATTTTGACGGCATGGAGGAGGAGAAGTAGTGTGCAGTTCAAACTCTGCCATGGACCAAGTCAAATATTTCAAATGGTAGGTTGAGAGGAAATTAAGGGATTTGACTAATTCAAATTAGTTTGAATTAGTGGCCATGAGTGAGCTTAGGAGGTGGCCGAATCTTGGAGTCTTCATGGGGGAGTGGCCGATTTTGGTAGGTAGATGGGAAGTGCCGATTCTCTTAGGCATTTTGGGTTTTTTCGGTCAGCTTGTGTCAAAGCCAAGTATTTTCTTTTGTCAATAGCTAGCCGAATTTGCAAGTGAGCCTCTCATTTTCTTTCTGGAAACCGAAAACCCCAAGTAACTTTCCTTTTGCCAAAATTTGCACTTATTCTTTTGATGTTGTTGTGGCCGAATGCTCTCTTGAGTGCAAAGAAAACTTTGTTTGTCATTTCGCTTTTTGCCTTCTTTTGATTCTTGGCCGAAACACTTACCCTCTCTTCTCTCTCATTTCTTTTTCCATTTTATGCTTAAAGCCGAAAGTACTCTTTTTCTTCTTCTTCTACTTTCATTTTCTTGGTTCTTCTTGAAACCCTTTTGTCGAACCTTAGCTTCATCTCACTTCTTCTTTTCCTCTCCTACCACTCAAGCCGTACCATAAGTGGTGTTAAGCACCCATAGCTGAAACTTCCCCTCTCTTAGTAGTTTTCATATTGGCCGAATATTGGTGTGGGGTGGATTTCTTCTAGTTTGGTTCCAATCGAGTTTTTAGAGGAAGGTTAGTGCTAGGCCGTATGCCTATTTCTTCCCCTCCCTGTTCTCTGTCGACTTTTACAAGGTAAGAGTTGATTCGGCATTTGATTGGAAGTGTGTTAATCGATTGTTTTAGAACCATTTTGTTATAGGGTATCCGGGATTCGAAGCAGTCAGGCGAAGCCTCCACTTGTGAGTGAACGGTTGGTAAGTGGTGGTAAGGGTTGGTTTTATTAGTCTATTCTCTTAGTTTCGTTAAGCCAAAGTCTTCAAAGGATTAACTGTTTTTCTTAATAGGGTGTGGCCGATTGTCAGAGGAACCATCAGTTGGTCGGGATTTGGGAGGAAACCAAATCATTTACAAGGTAAGGGTTCAAACGTTAACCCTTTGGGTTTATTTGGGTTGGCCGAATGGCCTTAGTCCTGATGTCCATGTTTGGTCAATTATAGGAGCAAGGTAATTGAAGGTATTAGATCGGTTCTTTGGGATTGAGGCTTGCGTGTTAACAGGTGTGTAAACTAACACACTCTTTACTTAGTAATATGCTTAATAACCTAATTGTTTAATAAAGCCGAAACAGTATGGTTGATTGATATGATACCCTATGGGGTATGTGCACGGATTCGGGTAAGTCTATTTCATTACGAGTTCTGTTATTGATATATGATATCATGATCTATGATGTATGTGTTGTTAGATGCAATATTAACATGTTAGCATGATTTGCATGTTTGGCATACTTTACATGAGTCGGTATGACATGTCTATGGGTGATATGAGGAGGGGAATATGATATCCGTGTCTTTGGGACACCGAGGCTTGGCACCTCAAAGTGGTTTGGTACCACGATTGATTTATTGTGACTTTGGGTCACGGAGGTTTGGCACCTCATAGCGACTTGCCCGTTGGCTTAGTACCACGATGGGTTGGCCTCACAGCTTGATATTACGGGATTGTCGCCGGTGATTTGGTATCACACGTGGGTTGGCCCCACAACTTGACTATTCGTGACTTCGGTCACCAGTGATTTGGTATCACATTTGTGTCTTTGGGACACCAGAGGTTTGGCACCTCATAGCGACTCGTCCCTGTGGCTAAGTACCACCGTGGGTTGGCCCAACTATTGAGATACGGGATCGTCGCCAGTGATTTGGTATCACATGTGGGTTGGCCCCACAGATAGATTATTCGTGACTTCGGGTCACCAGTGGTTTGGCACCACATTGATGGATATCGTGACTTTGGGTCACCAATGGTTTGGTACCACACGTGGTAGAAAAGGTGTTATGGATGGTTAGGATTGGGTGCATTAATTGTATTGCTTTGTTATGATGTGTGTTAGTATGTTGCATTCATCGGGGGGGATTTATGCCTTGAGTCTTGAGACTCACCTTCTCCTTATCATTTCGGTGACACTTAGATCGCGGACATGGAGCCGGGTGGACTCGGGGTGACCATGCCAAAAAAATAAATTGAACTTTTCTCGATTTACAAACTTGGTACCTTACCTTATTTAATTTCATTTGATTTTGTTGGGATAGTAAAAGGCCTTTTTAAAATTATACTTTGGTTATTTATATGTTTAAATTTGATTTCAAATATGCCTTAACAAATTATTGGGTTAATATTGGATAAAACTTGGGAAGATAAGGTTTTCAAAACTACAAAGCGATATGTTTTAAACTTTACCATCGGGTATCACGTTGTAATTTAAAATGAATGCGACTCAAATGTTTTCCAAACTTAAACTAAGTTCAAAATGTTTTTAAGCAACTAAAAAGGAATAACTCGAATTTCCAAATGCTATAAATTGGTTTTACTATTAAATTCAACTAAGTTTTCAAAACTTTCGGGTTAGCAAAATGCACTATCGATTTTAAAACAATCATACCCAAGATTTTTACAAAGTACAAATACGGCAAAGAGTTTTCATCAAACCATTATCCGGAAACCTAACCTCTCAAATGCGTTTTCCTCGTAACATACCAGATTCGGTCATGGTATATTGATCGAGTTTGGGGTGTTACAATTGTGGTATCAGAGCCAAGTTCAAAGGCTCGACTGTGGGCCAGAGGCCCAAAATGTTTTAAAGATTGGTTTAAGTGATGTTGTTTTTAAATAAATGGTTTGAAAGGCATGGCACCGAGACTCCGGCACCAATCTGCCCAGGTAAGTACCCCTTAATATTGCTTAAGATTTTTGGTGTGATGTGACTGGATGACTAGCTATAGTAGATTACTTAGAAACTGAAATCGATAGGACTCTGTGGACTCGCAAAAACAAAACTTCTTTAATAAGAGATATTCATAAGACTCTTGCCTGTAAAGACAGTGGAATATTTACTAATGCATAAACTTCTAATCAAACAAGATGAGATTTTAGTCATGAGCACTCGGGTGGCCGTGATCGTGGGACGTGGTCGGGTAGGATGACAGTTTCGAACCAAGAGGGTTTGGTCGGGGTCCAGAATGAGATCTGGTACCACCACCGGTGGAGGTGGCGAAGTTTGAGGTCGGGACGACGCAGTTGTCACGAGCGATCTGCGAGTTCGGAAAGGGTAGCTAGAGTAGGTGGAGGCGCAGGAGCTCAAAAATCAGGCTCGAATGACTCGAGCAAGCGGGCCGAGGTATTCGAGGTGTGTCGGTGTGGCTCCCAAAGACGACTAAATATTGGCCGGAGGCGACGGAGCGGATCATGGACGATTTGGACCGATCATGAGAGAAGCTAAAGGAAATAGTATCACTTCTTGAGATGAGTCATACCGGTGGTGGCTCACGGTTCGGAGACGATCTTCTGATGGAAGATCTTACTTGAGATTATTTTAAGGCTGCATATCAGAAAAAGTACATTGGAGCTAGCTACATTAATGATCAACGGAAGGCATTTCTAAAATTTGGTGCGGGGAGTAAGTGCGTGTTTGAGTACTGGCGTAGTTCTTGAGGTCGAGTCAAGATGCTAGGGCATTGTGGCTACGGAACACGAGAGGTGTGTTCGATTCAAAGATGGTCTGAGAGATGAATTAAGGTTGCTAATTGCTCCACAGCAGGAGCGTGAGTTTGCTGTCCTGGTAGAAAAGGCTAAGGTAGCCGAAGGGGTTAAAGAGTCTGTGAGGCAGAACTTGGATGGGAACAGGCATAAGAGGAGTTTTGGATCTTCTGGGTCATCAGGTAATCCTCAGAAAAGGGCTAGACAGAGTGGGCCGAATCAGTCTGGTAGGTTCGTTGCTGCTAATCAGGGGCCGCCACAGTGTAACCGTTGTGGGAAAGCTCATTGGGGAGGATGTTGGACTGGTGGAAGAGGATGTTTTGAGTGTGGTTATTTGGACCACCGTGTGAGGACTATCCGCGTAAGTTGGCTAGGATTCACCGAGGTCGGGCGTACTCATTTTAGAATAATGGACCGCCACCGCAGAGGGTCGTGGTAATGGTAAAGGAGGTAATGGTTGGTCGGGTCATGAGCACCGAAAGCAGGTGTGGGTAATTCGAGGCAATCTGACTGGGTTAGTGTATGCACTAGGCACCGAGAGGAGGGCGACGCATCGGACATCATAACCGGTACGTTCTTGATCTTTGGTTCTCCATTTACTGCTTTGATTGATGTGGGTTCAACGCATTCATACGTTGCGAGTAGCATAGTGAAGACCATGGATTTAGACTCTGAGATATCTTCTAGGCAGATGACTGTAATTAGCCCTCTAGGTCACTCTGTAGTTATAGATAAGCTGTATAGAGATGTACCCCTAGAACTCCAAGGGGTAGTGTTTGAGGCTGATCTGATGGAATTGCCATTTGGAGAGTTCGATCTGATTCTTGGGATGGACTGGTTGGTTAAGTACCAGGCGAGGTTGGATTACGCGGCTAAGCACATGGTTCTAAGGACGGCTAAGGGTGATGAGGTGGTCATGATAGGCAATAGAAGAAATTACTTATCCAACGTGGTGTTTGCTCTGAAAGCTGAGAAGATGGTCAGGAAGGGCTGTAAAGCATATGTGGTTCATGTGTATGCCTTGGAGGCTAAGGAGTCTGCTGTAGGGAAGGTCCGAACAGTTAAGGAATTTGTTGATGTGTTTTCAGAGGAGCTTAGGGATTGCCACCGGATCGTGAGGTGGAGTTTGGAATAGATCATTACCTGAAATCCGCCAAATGTCATTGTTCCGTATAGGATGGTGCCAAAGAGTTAGTAGAGCTTAAGGCTCGAGATCCGGAGTTGTTGGACCGAGGCTTTATCGTGCCAAGTGTTTCACCTTGGGAGCGCGGTACTCTTTGTCAAGAAGAAAGAGCGGTACTATGCGGATGTGTATAGACTACCGCTTGATTGAATAAGTGACGATCAAAACAAGTATCCGTTGCCACGGATAGATGACTTGTTTGATCATTGAAGGGTGCATCGGTATTCTCGAAGATCGATTTAAGGTGCAGGTATCACCGATTAAAGGTGAAGGAGGCGGATATTTGCAAGGCAGCGTTTACATTACTCGGTATGGGCACTATGAATTTCTGGTAATGCCGTTTGGGTTGACTAACGGCAGCATTCATGGATATGATGAATAGGGTGTTCCAGTAGTATTTGGATCAATTTGTCGTGGTATTCATAGACGACATCTTGGTGTATTCAAGGACTGAGGAGGAGCATGATCGCATTTGCGAGTTGTGTTGCAGATTCTGAGGGAGAAGCAGCTTTATGCTAAGTTTAGTACGTGCGAGTTCTGGCTGAGGGAGGTAACCTTCTCGGGTCATGTGGTGTCAGCTGAGGGGATTAGAGTGGATCCTCGAAAGATTGAGGCAGTTTTGGATTGGAAGCCGCCTAAGTTAGTGGCTGAGATTCGGAGTTTTCTGGGCTTAGCAGGATACTACCAAAGATTTGTAGAAGGATTTTGTTGATTGCAGCATCGATGACCAAATTGTTAAGAAAACGGGTTCCGTTAGTTTGGACTGAGAAGCAGCAGGAGAGTTTTGACATGTTGAAGAAGATTTTGACTGAAGCTCCGGTTCTAATTCAACCTGAGGCGGAAAGGAATTCCAAGATATATTACGATGCATCACATACTGATTTAGGTTGTGTCTTGATGCGCAGAAGGAAGGTTGTGGCTTACGCATCTCGGCGGTGAGGCCACATGAAGTCAATTATCAAGCCTTACGACTTAGAGTTAGCGGCGATAGTCTTCGCTTTGAAAATTTGGAGGCACTACTTGTGCGGAGAGAGATCGATAGTCTACACGGATCACAAGAGTTTGAAGTACCTTTTGACTCAGAAGGATTTGAATTTGAGGCAGCGCAGATGGATTGAGTTGCTAAAGGATTACGACTGTTCGATTGAGTATCATCCGGGCAAGGCTTACGTGGTGGCAGACGTGTTGAGCCGTAAGGTTGTAGCGGACTTAAGAGTGATGTTTGCCCATTTGAGTTTTTATGACGACGGAAATATTACGCGTAATTATGAGTTAAGCTTCACGTGGGTTGAGCAGATTAAGGAGAAAGCAGTTAGAGGATGAGGTTTTGAATGCGCAGAGGTCGTAAGTGCGAGAATGGTGGTTTGGAGGTTACTGATTTGTCTAGTGATAGAGTCTTTGTGTTTTCAAGGGAGAGCTTGTATCTGAGGGATATTGAGTTAAGGCAGAGGATTCTTCAGGCCTTTATAGCAGCCCTATACTATGCATCCCGGAGGTAGTAAGATGTATTAAGATCTAAAAGAGCAATTTTGATGGCCGGGTCTGAAGAGGGAAGTGACAGAGCTTGTAGGGAAGTGTTTGACATGTCGGTGAGTCAAGGTGAACATCGATTGCCGTCGTGGTTGCTTGACCGATGAAGATTCCATAGTGGAAATGGGAAAGGATAACTATGGATTTCTTGGTGGATTACCTCTTACGCCTAGCAAGAAGGACTCAGTTTGGGTAATTGTGGATCGTCTGACTAAATCAGCTTACTTTATTCCAATGAGGGTGGATTACTCACTTCAGATGTTAGCGAAGCTGTATGTGTCAGAGATAATGAGGCTGCACGGTGTGCCAGTATCAATCATCTCGGATAGGGATCCCTGATTTATGTCAAGGTTCTGGAAAGCGTTGCATCAGGCTCTGGGTACGCGTTTGGATTTCAGCACGACATTTCACCCGCATGATCGACAGGCGATCGAAAAGGGTTATCTGAGATCTTAGAGGATATGCTATGAGGTTGTGTTCGGACTTGAGGTAGTTGGGAAGAGTTTCTACCACTAGCTGAGTTCGCCTACAACAATAGTTACCAAACTAGCATCAAGATGGCACCATATGAGGCATTGTATGGTAGGAAGTGTCACTCACCTACATGTTGGGACGGAGTTGGGTGAGCGTCGGATGTTGGGACGAGTTGGTTGCGTAGGCGAAGATAAGGTTAAGTTGATTCGTGCTCGATTGAAGGAAGCTTCGGACGAGACGAAGTCTTACGCTAATCTCAAGCGTAGAGATATAGAATTTCCATGGGTGATAAGGTCTTTCGAAGGTCTTGCCATGGAAGAAAGTGTTGAGGTTCGGAGAAAAGGAAAGTTAAGTCCGAGGTTTATTGGGCAGTATAAGGTGATCGAGACGAGTGGGACCGATAGCTTATCAGCTTGAGTTGCCAGCAGAGCTAAGTCAGATTCACGACGTATTCCACGTTTTGATGCTTAGGCGATATCGTTCAGATCTATCGCATGTCGTAGCAGTAGAAGATATCGAGGTGAATCGGATTTGACCATGGAGGAGGAACCAATACAGATTCTAGATCGAGATGAGAAAGTCCTGCGTAGGAAGTCAGTTCCTTTGGTAAAAGTGCTATGGCGGAATCATGGTGTGGAAGAAGCTACGTGGGAACCAGAGGATGCGATGAGGCAGCAATACCCTCAACTCTTTTGATCAGGTAATTTCGAGGTCGAAATTATTTTTAAGGGGGGTAGAACTGTAATATCCTGGAATAGGGGCTATTTTGTTATTGCATTGTTTGCATGTGTTTGATCTGCGGTGTGGTTGTTTTGATGTCTTGGGGCTTAGTTGTAAGCCTGGTGTAAGCCTGAGTGGTAAGGAAAATTTTTAGTTTTTAAGCTTTAAGTGAATGGAGCTGAAGGAGCTAAGGGGTTATAGGTTTTTTTTTAGGTGAATTTTAGCACAAGAATTGAGCTAGTAGAGTGGCAAGGGAGGCGCCACTTAGAGCTTGTGTGACGCCACTTGCAAGGGGAGGAGGTCCTATGTTCGAGCTGAAGAAGCCTCACATTTTGCTTCCATTTTGACGGCATGGAGGTGGAGAAGTAGTGTGCAGTTCAAACTCTGCCATGGACCAAGTCAAATATTTCAAATGGTGGGTTGAGAGGAAATTAAGGGATTTGACTAATTCAAATCAGTTTGAATTTGTGGCCATGAGTGAGCTTAGGAGGTGGCCGAATCTTGGAGTCTTCATGGGGGAGTGGCCGGTTTTGGTAGGTAGGTGGGAAGTGCCGATTCTCTTAGGTATTTTGGGTTTTTTCGGTCAGCTTGTGTCAAAGCCAAGTATTTTCTTTTGTCAATAGCTAGCCGAATTTGCAAGTGAGCCTCTCATTTTCTTTCTGGAAACCGAAAACCCCAAGTAACTTTTCTTTTGCCGAAATTTGCACTTATTCTTTTGATGTTGTTGTGGCCGAATGCTCTCTTGAGTGCAAAGAAAACTTTGTTTGTCATTTCACTTTTTGCCTTCTTTTGATTCTTGGCCAAAACACTTACCCTCTCTTCTCTCTCATTTCTTTTTCCATTTTGTGCTTAAAGCCGAAAGTACTCTTTTTCTTCTTCTTCTACTTTCATTTTCTTGGTTCTTCTTGAAACCCTTTTGCCGAAACCTTAGCTTCATCTCACTTCTTCTTTTCCTCTCCTACCACTCAAGCTGTACCATAAGTGGTGTTAAGCACCCATAGCCGAAACTTCCCCTCTCCTAGTAGTTTTCATATTGGCTGAATATTGGTGTGGGGTGGATTTCTTCTAGTTTGGTTCCAATCGGGTTTTTAGAGGAAGGTTAGTGCTAGGCCGAATGCCTATTTCTTCCCCTCCCTGTTCTCTGTCGACTTTTGCAAGGTAAGAGTTGATTCGGCATTTGATTGGAAGTGTGTTAATCGATTGTTTTGGAACCATTTTGTTATAGAGTATCCGGGATTCGAAGCAGTCAGGCGAAGCCTCCACTTGTGAGTGAACGGTTGGTAAGTGGTGGTAAGGGTTGGTTTTATTAGTCTATTCTCTTAGTTTCGTTACGCCAAAGTCTTCAAAGGATTAACTGTTCTTCTTAATAGGGTGTGGCCGATTGTCAGAGGAACCATCAGTTGGTTCGGGATTTGGTAGGAAACCAAATCGTTTGCAAGGTAAGGGTTCAAACGTTAACCCTTTGGGTTTATTTGGGTTGGCCGAATGGCCTTGGTCCTGATGTCCATGTTTGGTCGATTATAGGAGCAAGGTAATCGGGGGTCTTAGATCGGTTCTTTGGGATTGAGGCTTGCGTGTTAACAGGTGTGTAAACTAACACACTCTTTACTTAGTAATATGCTTAATAACATGATTGTTTCATAAAGTCGAAACAGTATGGTTGATTGATATGATACCCTATGGGGTATGCTTGCGGATTCGGTAAGTCCATTTCATTACGAGTTACATTATTGATATATGATATCATGATCTATGATGTATGTGTTGTTAGATGCAATATTAACATGTTAGCATGATTTGCATGTTTAGCATACTTTACATGAGTCGGTATGACATGTCTATGGGTGATATGAGGGGAGGGGGAATATGATATCTGTGTCTTTGGGACACAAGAGGTTTGGCACCTCCAGTGGTTTGGTACCACAGATCGATTTATTGTGACTTTGGGTCACCAGAGGTTTGGCACCTCATAGCGACTTGTCCCAATGGCTTAGTACCACAGTAGGTTGGCCCCACAGTTGATATTACGGGATTGTCGCCAGTGATTTGGTATCACACGTGGGTTGGCCCTACAACTTGACTATTCGTGACTTCGATCACCAGTGATTTGGTATCACATTTGTGTCTTTGGGACACCAGAGGTTTGGCACCTCATAGCGACTCGTCCCTGTGGCTTAGTACCACCGTGGGTTGGCCCCACTATTGAGATACGGGATCGTCGCCAGTGATTTGGTATCACACGTGGGTTGGCCCCACAGATGGATTATTCGTGACTTCGGGTCACCAGTGGTTTGGCACCACATTGATGGATATCGTGACTTTGGGTCACCAGTGGTTTGGCACCACCAGTGGTTTGGTACCACACGGGGTAGAAAAGGTGTTATGAATGGTTAGGATTGGGTGCATTAATTGTATTGCTTTGTTATGATGTGTGTTAGTATGTTGCATTCATCGGGAGGGGGATTTATGCACTGAGTCTTGTGACTCACCTTCTCCCTTATCATTTCAGGTGACACTTAGATCGCGGACATGGAGCCGGGTGGACTCGGGGTGACCATACCCAAAAAATAAATTCGGACTTGCACTGATTTACAAACTTGGTACCTTACCTTATCTAATTTCATTTGATTTTGTTGGGATTTTAAAAGGCCTTTTTAAAATTATACTTTGGTTATTTATATGTTTAAATTTGATTTCAAATATGCCTTAACAAATTATTGGATTAATATTGGATAAAACTTGGAAAGATAAGGTTTTCAAAACTACAAAGCGATATGTTTTAAACTTTACCATCGGGTATCATTTGTAATTTAAAATGAATGCGACTCAAATGTTTTCCAAACTTAAACTAAGTTCAAAATGTTTTTAAGCAACTAAAAAGGAATAACTCGAATTTCCAAATGCTATAAATTGGTTTTACTATTAAATTCAACTAAGTTTTCAAAACTTCCGGGTTAGCAAAATGCACTATCGGTTTTAAAACAATCATACCCAAGATTTTTACAAAGTACAAATACGGCAAAGAGTTTTCATCAAACCATTATCCAAAACCTAACCTCTCAAATGCGTTTTCCCCGTAACATACCAGATTTGATCGTGGTATATTGACCGGGTTTGGGGTGTTACATGCATTGCATAACATATTTCATATTCCATAAAATGACTAAAATTAATGCATACACATAAATTCCAAATAATACCTAACTAATACATACTAGCCTTGACTTAACCATCTAACCATTATTAACATCTTAGATTAAACCTAATGATCTTCTATAATATACATTCTGAAGGTATTCATATCAAATGATCTCATGGCAATCATCCATTCACTTAGTCATCCAAATAAACTAATTAAGCCAACCGAAATGTATATCTTTCAATCATACCTACTTCATTCAAACCAAATTCAAAAATGCAAAACATATCAATATGTCGAGCTTATACCAGATACACCATATCTATATGATAGGAATTTTAATTAACTACTATATTATATACTATGACTCATCGAACATCCATCATTTTCCTCATTTCCAAACATATAACTAAACTCTCAACACATATATAAATATACATCACATGACTACTTAGCATACGTGATTAAACCATGACCGAATTTATACATCCAAAAGCATTATAAACAAGCCATTATAACAAAAGTATGGGAATTAAACTTCACCCAATAGAGATAGCCATTTTCGCATGGCTATAAACATTAACAAGTATCATTCAAAATATTAGGCTAGCCTATACATGCCTTATGCTTAAAATTCAACTTCTATGAGTACCAAAATAAGTCGATAGTGTGAGTGACTTCGACGATGATTCCTCGAGCCCGTAGCTGACCCAAAATCTGTATAATAGCACATTAAAACAAACATAGTAAGCTTACTAGCTTAGTAAGTCTCAAGCAAGTATTAATACAATAAACGAACATTTAAACATATTAATCTCCATGCTTTCGGCATTGAATTTAATCATTCCAACATGTAAATGATGCTTAACCGAATACTAGTAATACTTTGACTTAAATATTAGCACATGGATATCATAAACGCATATACCAACAAATCATTGAGTATTATGTTTATTCATATATTTTGAGTCAAACAAACTCAATTACAAAAGCATTCAACACTTTTACCATTCATCTTTTCATTATAATCGAATCTTCCATGTGTTATATATACATATCTCAACTTCACACAAATTAAATGTTCATACCTGTTAATGATAATATCATCATCACTAAATAAAATACTTAATGAATCATTCACTTCATCACACCATACTTAAGTAAAATGATAATGAACTGAGCTACTTCATTTCTTACTAATACAATAAGCCAACTCCTACCCGAGCTTCTAACACATATCATTTAATATGCCATACCTCATTTCATACTCAAATTCTTCATTTATAGCGTATCACAGGCATTTAGCCTGCTACGCATTCAAGCCTGAATTACCCACCGGCATTAAGCCTACTAGACCAAAGGTCCGAAGTATAAACACCGTCATTAAGCCTACTAGACCAAAGGTCCGAAGTATAAACACCGGCATTAAGCCTGCTAGGCTATAAGCCTAAATTAAATCACCGGCACAAGGCCTGCTAGTCTCAAAGCCCGAAATAAGTCACCGGCACAAGGCCTACTAGGCTCGAAGCCCAAAATAACAACATAATAAATCGTTCAATGCACATTTCTCAACACTAGCATCTCAAACAACCTATGTAATGCTTATCACTTTCACATAACAACCGAGCATATCTATTACACATTACTTTCAACAAATAAAACTCAATCCAATATTATACACCTACATTCAGCCATTTGATATATTATGCTTAAAATATTAAAATTTCATCATTTATTATATTCAAAAATAATTCTTTGACTTATATTTACTTAAGGACTTACCTCGACTATCGATGGATGACGAATACCGGCTATTCGCGAACTTTCATTTTTCCCCGATCTAAATCCAATTTTCTTTATTCTTGATCTAAACATAATTAAAATAAGCTCATTCAAGTACATTTCATTTCAATTTTGTAATATCTTGGATTTAGGGGTTATGCATTTAGTGCATAATTCAAGTGTTAATAGGCTCAGTGAGTGGTTTGGATGTGCTTTAGGGGTTCTTAAAACTCTAGGATAAAAAGGGAATGTCTTGGAAAATTTTGGATTTTTAAGTGTTAGTTAAGGGAGGTAGGCCAAGGGAGGTCTTAAGAGAAATTGTTGGGAGTTTATGACACAAGGAGTCAATTGGTAAAGTGGCAAGTGGAGTGTGGAGTGTATTAATGATCTTAGGTTCGAATCCTGTGGATGGTAATAAGGTGCTTTTACTTTTGTTTTTGTATGGCATGTGTTGGTCAAATTTTAGTTATGGTAGGATAGACTTTTTAAATTATGGATAGTGGACTAAGGAAAAAGGCAAGTGTTTATTTAATGTATGGAATCAAGAAGTTAAGGTAGGATAATGGGACATAGGGCTTGAAGTATGGAGTGTTGTTTTGGAAATATTTTATGGTCATTTTGACCAAGAATGTGGACGCATAGATGGCTAGGGGGTTGGCTTAATTTTGAATGTGATTAGGAAGAATTAAGGGAAATGATAGGATAAGAGTTTAATGAGGAGAGAAAAATGGGACATGATAGGGGAAGGAGTATTGGCTGAATTTGGGGCTTGGAAGGATGGCATTTTTGGTTTGGTAATAGTAGGTTAGGTGTGCCAAAATGGATCATTTTCTCATCTTTTTCATTTGTGCCGAAAATTAGAGTTTTCTTTTCTCTCTAAGTGCCGTTCTTGTGCATAAGCCATTTAGTTTCGGTTTCCCTTCTCTTAGTTTTGTGTTTGAAACTTCAAAGACCATTAAGGTCACTAGCGTTTTCTTCTTCTCTCTATTTGCTAGCTTGGCCAAATCTATCTCCTTTCCCAAACTCCTTCTTTTCCTTTTGATAGCCGAATATTGAATTACCTTTTGAAGGGCCATAGCCGAACCATAAAGCCTCATTTTTTAATCTATTTCTCTATTATTAAAAGTGCCGAAACACTATAGTCAAGTCTTTATTGGAGGGGCTGTCGACTACGTGCTTGTGATCTTTTATTCTCTTCAACGTGTAGTGGTAATTTTTTTCTTTATCATTCGGTTTTAAGCTCTTTTTGCTTGTGTGCCGAAATCATTAGGATAGGCCTAGGGATGGTCGAATATTCTTTAAGCCATGATTATGTGTTCTTTTGTGTGTAGCCGATGCTAAGGAGCCTTAAAATAGATCTATCGGGTTTTGGAACATCAAGGTAAGTGATTGATAATATTCGGCCATAAGCCATATTATGGGTTTAAGTGGTGACCGATTGTGTATTATGATTTTTAGGGGCTAATCGATGAGGTATGAGAGGCTTCGGATTCTAGATCATTTGGTAAGGATACTTAGTAAGTTTAGATCTACTCATTATTCGTTCAATAGCCGAAGGCTAATTATTTGTAGGTACCGATGGGTGGCCGATTGCAAAGGAACTCGAGTGTGATTCGGATTTGGTAGGAGACCAAATCGGCATTTAGGGAGAAGGAAGAACACGTTTTGAGATCGTGTTAGATTCGAGTGGTTTGGGATTTCAGTAATAAGCAGGTGTGTAGTTAGCCTACTATTTTCCGGGTTTATGATTGTATGTGATATTTGTATGTGTGTTATGAATGTGCTAACTAGTGCAATGGAAATTGTGATGTGGATACCCTTAAGGGGTATGTCAATAATCCGGTAAGTACCGAATCTGATGAAATGTGACTATTGTAATGAATATGTGATAATATGAGAAATAACATGTACATGCATGGCACTATTTTATGTTGCATGTGCATGGGTGGGATACGAAAGAAGGACAGGGTGTACTTCGAGTACGTAGTTTGATGAATGGCTCTATGCCTCATCGTGATTGATATAGGCTATGTGCCATGTCGTGCTTATTGATGGCTTTGTGATCATCATGGTTTTGATGATAGCTTCGGCTACATCGTGGATTGGTATTGACCGAGGTCGCGTTGTGGACTAATTGCGATTAAGTTCACGTGGACGGCATTTGTTGCCATATTGGAGTAAAAGGAGAGGTGATTTAAAATCCCACGGTGTGTGGTAAATTTGGATACGGGGTGTGTAGAGGATGGACCCTAGGTGGGTTGGGTTTCATAATTGCATAATTGTGTATGTGAATTAATGTGGTAATGGGCCAATCCCGGTATGTGGAAACATGTGGTTAATTACCCTATTATAAGAAAGTGATCGGTTATGGGCTAAGCCCAATAAGTGAAATTATGTGAATAACGTTGCATTAATGTCGACATGTGGGTAAATATGTGGTTTGACATGTGGGTGGAATTTAGTGGACTAATTGCACTTCGAGTGCATGTGACTCACCCAAATTTTACCAACATTGCGGTGATGCATAAAGCTTGGACCAGGGTTGGAGTGGATCTGAGGTGGCCCATCACGGAAGATGATTTAATTGATTTATGAATTTTATATTATCGTATTTGGGAATTTATTTGATGTAATAAGGGCCTCCTAAAGTATTTAAGGATTTTTACGGTGTTTTGGTTGGATTGGTGTTTAAATTATTATTTGAAAATTTTCTTATTTTCAAACAACTTACATCTTTAGAATATATAATAAAGTTTTCAAATCGGATATTTTATAATAACTAAATTTTAATGGGCTTTTAATTATACAATGTTTTTCCAAAGACAAAAAATTTATACGTTTTCACCTTTAAGTCAAATTCTTTTCAAATGTTTTTCGCAGTGACATACCAGATCTGGACAAGGCTCGTGGGCCGGGTTTAGGGTGTTACGATTTGGTATCAGAGCCCGGTTCAAAATTCAGCTTTGAGGGTTTTGGGCCCAAAAACATTTTTTTAAGATAAGCTTTTCAAAGATTTGGGCTTCCATAAATTTTTCAGGTTTATTCTGGCATGGCTTTGTATCTCAGGCAATTCAAGTCCACCAAAGTTAGTACCCCTGACTATTGAAGTGATTTGTATAAGTGAATGTTATGGGCTTATGTGGTCTCGTAGATTAGAAGATTAGGGCTATTGAACCTTAGGGCTAGTGCACTCAAACACATGCATAAGACTTAAAGGACAATCAAACAAACACTGTGAAGTAAGTCACGAGAGTTAAGGTGTGGCAACCATTGTGCGCATGTCAGGAGTGGATTGAGAAGAGCTTGGTACTTAGCAGGTCCTAGCGACTCACCTCCTCTTTACTCAAATCCTACAGTGCGTAGCTACGGTTCACCCTAACCAAGAGGACTTATTCACGGGCTAAACCGATAACTAAAACCCGAAAGGGAACTAGCCGTAATTTTTATTAAATAAAACCCTAGTTTTTAAAATTACCATATTACCCCTTTGATTTGTAGAATGAGTATTTTTGAGAATTTTTCCAAAATATCTTCGATTTACAAAATTACAAAAATGCCCCTGTGTTGTAAATTACTAAAATACCCCTTAGTTACTAAGATTTTCAAAAATACCCTCGACTTATGTTAAAATATTCCTACTTTACAAAATATCAGAAACCCTATTTTACAAAAATACCATCTGATTTGGGAAAATTTATGAAAATGCCCCTGACTTCCAAAATTACCAAAATAACCCCGATTTTTGAAAATCTTGCAACACCTCTGATTTGGAAAATAAATTTTCATGATAACCCCCGAGGTTTTGTAAATTCTGAAATGCCTTTGATTTGTAAAATATTTTCAAATTGACCCCGATTTATTACCAAAATACCCTTATAGGAAAAATAACAAAATTACCCCTGGGTGGGGAATGATCAGGAATGCCTAAAGTAGTAAAGTGAATGTTGTGAAAAATGTGTCTCTATCGAGATGGATGAATGTGAATCTTTGAATTAGAATAGTGAACTTGAACTGAGACTTTGTTTGATCGAGAGAACCACTATTAAACTCCTTTTCATAAAATTGTTCGCGGATAAACAGTGGAACAAAGTACTAATGCATAAAACTTTTTAATCAGATTAAATCGCGACGTTAGTAATGAGTTCTAGTGAATGTGGTCGAGGTAGAATGTCAGTATCGAAGCCAGTAGGGTCTGGCCATGGGTCAGAAAATAATGTGCCGCCAAAGAAGATGGCATGAGGATCAAGATCAGACTGGAGGAGATGATGCAGTATCATTGGCCATGTTGCGAGTGCTAGAGCGATTGGCAGGAGCTAATGTGAGCAATGGAGCTCAGAAATCAGTGTCTGAAAGACTTAAGTCAAATGGAGCCGAGATTTTTAAAGGAGTGTCTAGTGTAGCTCCGAACATGGCGGAGTATTGGCTAGAAGCAGTTGAAAGGATTATGGATGATTTGGATCTAACGGCGGAAGAAAAGTTGAAAGGTGCTATCTCGTTGCTCCGGGATGAAGCTTATCAATGGTGGCTCACTGTTAGATAAGGTACCCCTGCAGATCGAGTAGATTGGGAGTACTTTAAGGTTAAGTTTGAAGGGAAATACATTGGATCTAGTTATTTAGAATCGTAAAGGAAGGCGTTTCTAAATTTGATACAAGGAAGTATGTCGGTAGCGGAGTACGAAGCAAAATTTATACGGTTAAGTCAGTATGCTAAAGGAATCGTGGCTACTGATTACGAAAGGTGTGTTCGATTCGAAGATGGATTGCGGGATGAGCTGCGAGTGTTGATCGCTCTGCAGAGAGAATGAGATTTTGCAATTCTAGTAGAGAAAGCTCAGATAGCTGAAGAAGTTGAGAAGACTGTGAGGCAAAACCAAGAAAAGAATAGGAACCAAAATAAGAGAAGTTTTGGATCGTCAGAATCATCTGAAGGTTTTTTCAAAAGGCCAAGGATTGAGAATTTCATGCGTGTACTGCACCGATTCCATGAGAATCGAGTCGTCTATGTGCCCAATGTGGGAGAGCTCATGTAGGAGAATGTTGGGAAATAGAAAGAAATGTTTCCGGTGTGGGTCTAAGGCTCATTTGGTTAAGAAATGTCCTCAAGTGATGGATAGGGCTCGAGGCCAAGGACGTGGAACACCAAGCAGAGGTGCTGAAGGTTCGGATGCAAGGCAACCAAGATTGGCTTAGGCAATCAGCCATAGCAAAGAGGAAGTTGGCCCAGATAGGATCGGGTATGTTCCCTAGTCCTGGAATGTCTTTATTACTTTGGTTGTTATAAAGCTAGTTCGTTCTTGTGATGTTAGCAAAGTATATGTAATCTTGACTGTGAACTTTGGGATTTTGCAAAAGAAATGTGTTAGTTTTATTAAATTAGAGCGCGCAGCAGTAGAGTAGTGTGATGAGTTAAGGATACACGATTGTTCGATAGTAAGTAATTTCAAGGACGAAATTATTTTTAAGGAGGGTAGAACTGTAATATCTTAGATTTAGGGGTTATGCGTTTAGTGCATAATTCAAGTGTTAATAGGCTCAGTGAGTGGTTTGGATGTGCTTTAAGGGTTCTTAAAACTCTAGGATAAAAAGGGAATGTCTTGGAAAATTTTGGATTTTTAAATGTTAGTTAAGGGAGGTAGGCCAATGGAGGTCTTAAGAGAAATTGTTGGGAGTTCATGACACAAGGATTCAATTGGTAAAGTGGCAAGTGGAATGTGGAGTGTATTAATGATCTTAGGTTCGAATCCTGTGGATGTCAATAAGGTGACTTTTACTTTTGTTTTTGTATGGCATGTGTTGGTCAAATTTTAGTTATGGTAGGATAGACTTTTTCAATTACGGATAGTAGACTAAGGAAAAAGGCAAGTGTTTATTTAAGGTATGGAATCAAGAAGTTAAGGTAGGATAAAGGGACATATGGCTTGAAGTATGGAGTGTTGTTTTGGAAATATTTTTATGGTCATTTTGACCATGAATGTGGACGCATAGATGGCTAGGGGGGTTGGCTTAATTTTGAATGTGATTAGGAAGAATTAAGGGAAATGATAGGATAAGAGTTTAATGAGGAGATAAAAATGCGACATGATAGGGGAAGGAGTATTGGCCGAATTTGGGGCTTGGAAGGATGGCATTTTCGGTTTGGTAATAGTAGGTTAGGTGTGCGAAAATGGATTCTTTTCTTATCTTTTTCATTTGTGCTGAAAATTAGAGTTTTATTTTCTCTCTAAGTGCCGTTCTTGTGCATAAGCCATTTAGTTTCGGTTTCCCTTCTCTTAATTTTGTGTTCGAAACTTCAAAGACCATTAAGGTCACTAGCGTTTTCTTCTTCTCTCTATTTGCTAGCTTGGCCGAATCTATATCCTTTCCCAAACTCCTTCTTTTCCTTTTGATAGCCGAATATTGAATTACCTTTTGAGGGGCCATAGCTGAACCATAAAGCCTCATTTTCTACTCTATTTCTCTATTATTAAAAGTGCCGAAACACTATAGTCAAGTCTTTATTGGAGGGGCTGTCGACTACGTGCTTGTGATCTTTTATTCTCTTCAACGTGTAGTGGTAAGTTCTTTCTTTATCATTTGGTTTTGAGCTCTTTTTGCTAGTGTGCCGAAATCATGAGGATAGGCCTAGGGATGGCCGAATATTCTTTAAGCCATGATTACGTGTTCTTTTTTGTGTAGCCGACGCTAAGGAGCCTTAAAAGAGATCTATCAGGTTTTGGAACATCAAGGTAAGTGATTGATAACATTCGGCCATAGGCCATATTATGGGTTTAAGTGGTGACCGATTGTGTATTATGATTTTTAGGGGCTAATCGACAGAGGTATCAGAGGCTTAGGGATTCTAGATCGTTTCGGTAAGGATACTTAGTAAGTTTAGATATACTCCGTATTCGTTCAATAGCCGAAGGTTAATTATTTGTAGGTACCAGTGGGTGGCCGATTGCAAAGGGAACTCAGAGTGTGATTCGGGATTTGGTAGGACACCAAATTGGCATTTAGGGAGAAAGAAGAACCATGTTTCGAGATCGTGTTAGATTCGAGTGGTTTGGGATTTCGCTAATATGCAGGTGTGTAGTTAGCCTACTGTTTTCCGGGTTTATGATTGTATGTGATATTTGTATGTGTGTTATGAATGTGCTAACTAATGCAATGGAAATTGTGATGTGGATACCCTCAAGGGGTATGTCGATAATCCGGTAAGTACCGAATCTGATGAAATGTGACTATTGTAATGAATATGTGATAATATGTGAAATAACATGTACATGCATGGCACTATTTTATGTTGCATGTGCATGGGTGGGATATGAAAGAAGGACAGGGTGTACTTCGAGTATATGGTTTGATGAATGGCTCTGTGCCTCATCGTGATTGATATAGGCTATGTGCCATATCGTGGTTATTGATGGCTTTGTGCTCATCGTGGTTTTGATGATAGCTTCGGCTGCATTATGGATTGGCGCTGACCGAGGTCGCGTTGTGGACTAATTGCGATTAAGTTCGCGTGGACGGCATTTGTTGCCATATTGGAGTAAAAGGAGAGGATGATTTAAAATCCCCGGTGTGTGGTAGGTTGGATACGGGTGTGTAGAGGATGGACCCTAAGTGGGTTGGGTTTCATAATTGCATAATTGTGTATGTGAATTAATGTGGTAAGGGCCAAGCCGGTATGTGGAAACATGTGGTTAATTACCCTATTATAAGAAAGTGATCTGGTTATGGGCCAAGCCTAATAACTGAAATTATGTGAATAACGTTGCATTAATGTCGACATGTGGTTTGACATGTGGGTGGAATTTAGTGGACTAATTGCTCGAGTGCGTGTGACTCACCCAAATTTTTACCAACATTGCAAGTGATGCATAAAGCTTGGACGGGTTGGAGTGGATATGAGGTGGCCCATGCGGAAGATGATTTAATTGATTCTGAATTTTATATTATCGATTTGGGAATTTATTTGATGTAATAAGGGCCTCTTAAAGTATTTAAGGATTTTACGGTGTTTTGGTTGGATTGGTGTTTAAATTATTATTTGAAAATGTTCTTATTTTTGGCAACTTACATCTTTAGAATATATAATAAAGTTTTCAAATCGAATATTTTATAATAACTAAATTTTAATGGGCTTTTAATTATACAATGTTTTTCCAAAGACAAAAAATTTATACGTTTTCACCTTTAAGTCAAATTCTTTTCAAACGTTTTTTTGCAGTGACATACCAGATCTGGTCAAGGCTCGTGGGCCGAGTTTGGGGTGTTACAAATTTAATCCAAAAACACCTAATTAGGAAAATTACCATTTTGCCCCTAATATTTCACATTTTTACAATTTAGTCCTATTTGCACAAAACACAAAATACACAAAATTTCATTACACAACCCAAGCACCGAATATTCATAGGGACTATACAAGTCCATTTCTTTCATTTATTTTGCATTTTAACCCCTCAAAATTTTATTTTCTCAATTTAGCCCTAATTACTCAATTTCACCAAAAATTTCAATACAAAATATGTTAATCTAACATATATCTTTCATAATTCACTAACTATCATCATAAAACTCATGAGCTCATCAATGGCACATTTGAAAATATTCATCAAAATAAAAAATTCAAGCATGGGTCTTGAGGTATTCGAAGCAACGATTGCAAAAACGTAGAAATTAACAAAAACCGAAAGCAAAACTCACCTTAATTTTTGCTTGCAAGTGCCGAAAGCCTAGCAAATTTTTTATTTCTTTTTTTCTTTTATGGTTTCAGCAAGGGAATGAATAATATGAAGCCACTAACCCATTTTCTTTTATTATAAACTAATAGATTATAAAATACATATAATATAAAATATAATATACATTATCATAAAAATAATAAACATTATTATAACATATAAAACTTATTCCATTTATTAACTTGCCGTCCACTAACCATAAAAATGGCTTAATTGCCATGCAAGGCCACAATTTTTAAAAGCCACAACACTTTGATATCTCAATAAACAGTATGCAACTTTCACATTCCATGCAATTTCATCCTTTTATCAAATTAACACTCACAAACGAACAATTTAACTTACGAGAATTTACCACACGCTTAATCACATATTTACGGCACAGAAAATAATATTAAAATAATATTCAGACTCGAATTCATGGTCCCAAAACCACCGTTCTGATTAGGGTCAATTTTAGACTGTTACAACTCTCCCCCCTTAGGGATTTTCTTCCCCGAAAATCATACCGTCAACAAAGTCAGATATTGTTGCCTCATTGAATCCTCAGGCTCCCATGTAGCCTCTTCTACTCCATGTCGATTCCATAGTACTTTTACTAACAGAATTTTCTTATTTCTCAACTCTTTCATTTCACGGACTAAAATACGGATCGGTTCCTCCTCATACGTCATATTGGATCGGATTTTAATCTCAGACGGGGCGATCACATGTGACGGATCTGATCTATATCTACGATGCATCGAAAAATGAAATACGTTGTGTATCTTTTCTAATCCAGAGGGAAACTTCAATCTATAAGTAATAGGCCCAATACATTCGATGATTTCATACGATCCGATGAATCTCGGACTTAGTTTGTCTTTCTGACCAAATCGAAATACTTTTTTCCACGGAGAAACTTTCAAATATACCGATCTTCGACCCGAAACTCAATGTCTTTACGTTTCAAATCAGCGTAGGACTTTTGGCGATACAATGCAGCTTTCAAACTATCTCTAATTACGACCACTTTCGTTTAGTCTCTTTAATCAAATCAACCCTGTGTATCTTGTTTTCACTGAGCTCTGTCCAGTACAACGGTGTACGACACTTGCGGCCATATAGAGCTTCGTAAGGTGCCATTTTAATACTAGATTGAAAACTACTACTATACGCAAATTCAATCAATGGTAGATATTGTTCCCATGAACCATAAAACTCTAATACACAGCACCTTAACTTATCTTCAAGAATCTGGATAGTTTGTTCAGATTGACCATCTGTTTGCGAATGAAAGACTATATTCGTGCACAAAGCTTTTTGCAATTTCTTCCAGAATCGTGATGTAAATCTCGGATCTCTATCTGACACAATAGATAGTGGCACCCTATGCAATCTCACAACCCCAGTAATATAAAACTCATCCAATCTCTCTAGTGAAAAATCAGATCTTACCGGAATAAAATGGGTAGATTTAGTTAATCGACCAACTACGACCCAAATCACATCTTTCTTTCTTAGAGTCAGAGGCAAACCAGAAATAAAGTCCATCGTCACTCTATCTCATTTCCACTCAGGAGTCAGAATCGAATAAAGCAATTCAGACGAAACTTGATGTTCAGTTTTCACTTGCTGACAAGTAAACATTTCAAAACAGAGTCAGAAATGTCTCATTTCACACTAGACCACCAATAGTGTTGCTTCAAATCATGGTACATTTTAGTACTTCCCAGATGAACAAATAAATGACTATTATGTGCTTCATTCAAATCAATTGAGTCAACCATGGATTTCTCAGAACACAGATACGATCCCGGTAATTTAAACAATTATCCACAATTTGAAATTCAAATTCAAAGTTCATTTCACACTGAGCTCATTTCTCTAGTAATTCATTAGCAGACTTCTAAGCTTCACATATCTGTTGTAAAAACAATGGTTTTGCTCTCAATTCCTCTATTACAGAACTATCATTAGACAAGTCTAACTGAGCATTCAAAGCATGTAATGCAAACAATGACTTTCTACTTAACCGTAAACTCTGATACCAATCAAATGTAACACCCCTAACCTGTGTCCGTCGCCAGATTAGGGTTAGGGTATTACCAGATAAGTAAAAACTTTTACTCAGTCAACTAATGTTTTAGTTAAACATCCTTATAAAATGGTTCAATTACAAACAGACAGTCCCATGCGTAAGACATACTTAATATACTAACTAAGTCATATTCAATATGATCACGGATAAACACAAAATAATCATGCAATGTACATTTCAATAATACCACACAACAACGCAAATAGCATAAATCTCATTTATCATATCTTTTTATTTTGTGAATTGCTAATACCAACAAACGAATTGTATTTAATTGATTAAAATAAGCATGATCCATATGTCGTCCTATATCAACTTACTTATAAGACCGAAACATGTGGTTTAAAAACCTTATCCCACACGGCCGAAACATACAAGCTTATTATAATATCATGCACACACTCATTTACTTGGCCAATTATACAAAGACATACATATATTATTTCATGTGCATTACATAGCTTATACTAAGTCTAGATAGAGTCAAACATTTAATCAACTTAAGAAATCACATATAGTTAATTTCATATATATATATATCAATACATCATAGATATGCACATTTACCAAATTTGAAATTAAGCTTGAACAACAAATTCTTCAAACAATTTGGTTGCATGAAGATATCTCTCATAAGCTTAACTGAACACACATATGCATTGCATAACATATTTCATATTCCATAAAATGACTAAAATTAATGCATACACATAAATTCCAAATAATACCTAAGTAATACATACTAGCCTTGACTTAACCATCTAACTGTTATTAACGTCTTAGATTAAACCTAATGATCTTCTATAATATACATTCTAAAGTTATTCATATCAAATGATCTCATGGCAATCATCCATACACTTAGTCATCCAAATAAACTAAATTAAGCCAACCAAAATGTACATCTTTCAATCATACCTACTTCATTCGAACCAAATTCAAAAATGCAAAACATATCAACATGTCGAGCTTATACCAGATACACCATATCTATATGATAGGAATTTTATTTAACTACTATATTATATACTATGTGAAACACCCCAAACCCGGCCCACAAGCCTTGACCGGATCTGGCATGCTTTTAAAGAAAATCCATTCAAATCTTGTTTGAAACTTTGTTAAAAACTTGTGTGTTTTTGAAAACTCTTTAATTTGGGTTGGGCTCAAAATTTTAAAGCCCATGTCGCTTAGGTGTTAAAACATTTAATATCATCACTTAAGAAAATTTATTTTAACTTTAATTTGATAATAATCGGATCATACTAAGTAATTTAAAACATGCTTAACAATTTAGTCTAGAAGGCCTTATTACATCAAATAAAAACCGAATAATTCAAAACTTAAACATAAATAAAATAAATCAATCCTTGAGCTTTGCATGGCTACCCCGAGCTCCTACCGAACCCGTTCCATCACCGATCATCACCGAAAAATAGCCCCACAAGGGTGAGTCAAGCAGACTCAATGTGTACAATCAACACTAAGTCTCAAAGCAGATCCGGGCATACAAAATCATACACACGATATAATAACATAAATAATGATGCAATCCCAACCCAAGCCTAGTTACCATCCGCTACATGTCACCCGTACCAACCTGCACACCGTGGGGACTACTAAGCCAACCCTCCATCCGCTACACACCATCAAAGGCAGTCGCTGTAGTCGACGTGTAACACCCCAAACCCGGTCAATACGCCACGACCGAATCTGGTATGTCACTAAGGAAAATAATTTTTGAAAGAATCGAATTAACAATTAAATTTTTGTGAAAAACTCTTTGTAATTCTTTATTTGTCGAAAATAAGTTAAAATTTAAAATTTACTTGAAATTACATAAAACTTTAAAACTTAGTTGATAAATCATATGATAGAAAACATTTATATCTTTTAAGAAAATTGAAATATCATTTTGGAAAATCCGTTTGCAATTGAGTATAGAAACTTGAATTTTGGAAATCACTTAATCTGTTGAAAACATTTAACTTGTAATTTTACTATTGAACTATTCATGTTACCCGATGGTAAGATTTTTAAAACCATTATGAGTTTTTAGTTTAGAAAACTTTGGGCTCAATTATTAAATTAACCAAGTAATTTAAAAGCCATATTTTAAACATATTCAAAACATAAAATAATCCAAAACATAATTAAGCAGGCCTTATTACAAATCCATAAAATATGAAAACCAAATTAAAATAAAGTACCCAATTGGAAATTCATGTAAAACCAAATTTTATTGCATGGCCTCCTCGAGTTCATCCGGCTCCTCATCCGCAAACTCACGAATCACACGAAAAGATAAGGGAGAAGGTGAGTCACCAAGACTCGTGCATATTCCCTCTCAGGGTAAATACCACATACTTACACAAATTATAACAAAGCAACATATATGTATAATGCACCCAACCTAGCCATCCATAACTCCTTTTCTACCCGTGTGGTACCAAACCTTTGGTGGTGCCAAACCACCGTGACAGAAGTCACGATATAAATGTGATACCAAATCTTTGGTGACCAAAGTCACGAATAATCCATCTGTGGGGCCAACCCGTGTGATACCAAATCACCGCGGCGATCCCATATCTCAAAAGTAGGGTCAACCCACGGTGGTGTTAACCACGTGGACGAGTCGCTATGAGGTGCCAAACCTCCGGTGTCCAAGACACAAATGTGATACCAAATCACCGGTGGTGCCAAACCACTTTGGTGGTGCCAAACCAGCCGTGACCGAAGTCACGAATCATCAAGTTGTGGGGCCAACCCACTTGTGATACCAAATCACCGGCGACGATCCCATATCTCAAAAGTGGGGCCAACCCGGTGGTATTAACCACGAGGACGAGTCGCTATGAGGTGCCAAACCTACGGTGTCCGAAGACACGAATGTGATACCAAATCACTTTGGTGACCAAGTCACGATATCAATCTTCCCTCCTCTCATCATACAGTGTAATATGACATAATAATTAGTGTATGCGTTATGTCATGTATGCTAGACATATATCAAATATAAGTATAACATGAATTACCATCTTAATGGATAGACATAAAACAACATAATCATGCTAATCAACCCCAAGGGTATAACCGTAATTTTACCTACCAAGGGTATTTTAGTAATTTATCCACCAAGGGTATTTTGTAATTTACCCACCAAGGGTATTTTAGTAATTTACCCACCAAGGGTATTTTAGTAATCTACCCACCAAGGGTATTTTGTAATTTACCCACCAAGGGTATTTTAAGTAATTTACCCACCAAGGGTAATTTCAGTAATTTACCTACCAAGGGTATTTTCGTAATCTACCCACCAAGGGTATTTTCGTAATCTACCCACCAAGGGTATTTTCATAATTTACCCACCAAGGGTATTTTAAGTAATTTACCTACCAAGGGTATTTTAAGTAATTTACCACCAAGGTAATTTCAGTAATTTACCTACCAAGGGTATTTTGTAATTTTGTACCTAGAATGGCCTTTCTAAAGGTGCAAATGTCGCTTGAGCGACTCAACTACCATTTTCGGTCTTTCTTACGGATTGTTGGGCCTAAAACCCGATTTCGACCCATTCGGACCCTGCAGCTCATGTGGCCCACCTAACACAAATCTATCCACGTATATAAGTTCCACCTAGTCTAGTTCACTATATACTATATCATCATACAATTTATTCCAATTGGGCTCACGGCCCATTGGGCCCATCATGACCAAGCATTCAACCCACAAGAATACTCTTGATGGCCTCAACTATCGCGTTGAAGCCCCACGTCTTCTTGCGCTTCGTGTGGCTACTATTGCCGTGATCGGCACTTGGCATTTGCCGCTCTACAACTAGAGTAGAGAGTTACACACGATAGGACTTTGGTGCTAAAGCCAGCTGCGACCACTCCCATGCGTGCCCAACGCCCACCAAGGTATGTTAACCTTCTCTGGCATGCTCTTTATATAGCTAGCTCTTCACCTTCATTCCTTGTATCTTTCCGATGTGGGATCCTTCACGTCGAGAGTTTAAATTCAACTGAAACTCTTACCGTCCACTCCGCAAAATAAATACTCCCTTGCTTCTCATGAGATTCGAACCCAGGCTCCCTTATAACATAATCCACGCTGCTAGCCACTTTACCAACTAGCTCCTTGTGCCTCAAACCATGCGCAATTAAATATAACCCTATGGCCAAGGTCTAAATTCATTTAATAAAAATAATCAAAAAGGAATGCAAACGCTACAACTAGAACCTTGGACCTCCTTCCTTCCTTGTGGCGTCACTTTGCCACTACACCACACACACCACTTGTGTCATTTTCCTCCACATTTTATTTTTAAGGCCTACCCGCCAACCTCCAAGGTTTTTTCACCTAAAACCAAAATTTTCCCAAAGCTAATATTTGATCCCGGGACTTCATAGAAGCCCCCTAACATTCCAAAATCACTTATCTAAAAGGTCCAACTTGCACTTAAGCCGATCTCCTATTCTCCAAAAAAAATTTTAAACGCTACTACGCCTAAGGCCCATTGGGCTCAATCCTACTAGGCCTAATTTCAGGATGTTACACGACGTGCTCATCGCCCTTATAAAATTTGTGGCATAGCCACCAGATACATACTTTGTGTCATGAGACACCATATTCAGATATCGTGGTCTTAGGTCACCACATTCAGATATCGTGGTCTTAGGTCACAACATTCATTTCCCTTTTCATAATATCCCATATGCCCATGTCATACAAAATCATGCAACATAATGCCTTAGGGCCGATTTCACATTCTTATCATATTCATATTCATGGCATAACAAGTCTTATCATACTCATAGTAGGAGTAGGAAAAGCGTACCTTAATCTCTGTACCATAACATGGTACTTAGCCATATTTTCCACATTAGTATAACATACATACATATTAAACAGTGCCTTAAACTTACTAAGAAATAGTGTGGGGTACACACCTAATTTACTTAGTGCTTTATTGAAGATCCCGAAAATTTCGATCTAAGCTTTGGATCCTTAACTTCCTATATTCGGCCAACCCTAATTTTACTAGTACAAAGCCATTCGGCTATAAGTCCAAATCCTACTAGGATTATAACTCAAAACTTACCTTGGTACCGATTTGCCTATCACTCAAATCCCGAAACTTTGTAATGCTTTATCCTTGCAATCGGCTAGCACCCAAATCACCTTATAAGTTAGTTTTCGGCTTTTGAACAATTAAGAAATAGATCTAAGTATCAAAATAGGCCTTGGCCAAATGTTCATATGGACTTACCTTGTGGATCTAAATCCCGAAAACACCACTTGACTACGGAGATGTCGAAATACCTATCGCCACTTGTTAGATCCAATTTTCCAATCATTAAATCACAATAGAATGGCCTATGGCCAAACCTTATATTTACTTACTTTAGATCTTAAAATCCTGATAGATCCTTTCCTTGTAGTCGACAATAGGCAAACAATCCCCGAGAGGTCCTTCAAAGATTCGACAAAGCACCCTAAGGAGATTAGTACCTTGTTTTCGGCAAGTCTAAAAGAAATAAAAATTGAACTTGCTCTTACCCCCTAATGATGAAATCGGTTACACCTTCTTCTTGGCACCACAGAGATTCAGCTTAGAGACTTAATGAACAATCGGCTATGGTCTTGAAACTTATCTTCGGCTTTTGATTGGGGTTTCCAAAAGGAGAAAATGAAGATTTACGATGGAGATTCGGCTTAAATGAAAGAGTATGGGACTTGGGAGAAATCGACAATGGTGATCTTTTTAGGGAGAAAAGATTTCGGCTAGGCAAGAGTTGAGAGAAAAAAAAAAGAGAAAGATGAATATTTTCTTTGATAATTTTGGCTATCCCCTTCTACTAGTTTAGCCGAAATTACTAAGCTTAGTGTCCCTTACTTGGCCATCACTTCTCCTATATTTTCCTCCTTTATCACTTTGTTTAAAATTAATAAAAATAATCCTTCAATTATCCATCATTTATCTCTTTAAAACTCATTCAAAAAATAATTTGAATTAAACAAATCTTTATCCCTTCCTTCTAGTCGAAAATTAAAATAAAAACAAGCTTTATCCTTATCTTTTGGAAGCCCATGCCGTCCAACTCCTTCCAACTCTACCTTGATGCAAAAGCAAAATAAAACA
Source organism: Gossypium rotundifolium (assembly GCA_025506655.1). Lineage (NCBI taxonomy): Eukaryota > Viridiplantae > Streptophyta > Magnoliopsida > Malvales > Malvaceae > Gossypium > Gossypium rotundifolium. The sequence continues at coordinate 57,124,287 of CP106723.1, read as the reverse complement.
CTCCCCTTGCTGCTCACAAGCCTCGAACTCGAGACATGTTGGAGCCCTTGGATGCAAGCTGCAGGTAACGCCCCAAGCCACTTTGCCAAGGCGTTTTTTTGTGACATAAACTCCCCAGAATTTCTTTTAAAACCCCCTTAGCTTGACTTCCCTTCTTGATGCAAAGAGCAAAATAAAAACACACTTATCTTGTCGTCAAGACTCAAACCAGCCTTTCTCTCCGCTCATGGCGTCATTCACTAAGGCCCTAAGTGGCGCCTTTGACCACTTTACCAAGCCCTCTTTCATGTCCAAAAGCGCCCATAATTTTCCTTTAGGCCTCCATAGCCCAATTCCCTTTTTAACGACAAAATAAAAGCTTCCAAGTGCCATTTCTGCAGCTCGAACCTCCTCCCCTTGGAACTCCATGTGACGCAACCTTCCATGCCCCTTAGGGTAGCGTCCCAAGCCACTTTACCACATGACTTCCTTGTGTCATAAATCCCACGCAAATATCCTTAAGGGCCTCTTTGCCTAGTTTCCTCTTTTCACTTAAAATTCCAATATTTTTCAATGCATTTTCCCCATCTCCTAAGGTTTTCCAAACCCCATAAACACACTCACCCACACACTGAGCCTATTAATTCATGAATTATGCGCCAAATGCATAACCCCTAATCTGGGATATTGCAGTTCTACCCCCTTGAAAATAATTTGGTCCTCGAAATTACTTACTAACGAACAATCGTATAATCTAACTCACCACACTACACTACTGCTGCGCACTCTGATCTTAAAACTAACACATTTCCTACAAAAATTCACATCCAAGGTTTCATATACTTCACTAGCATTACAAGAATGAACTAACTCTATAACAAACAAGGCAACGAAGGGTATTCCAAAAATAAGAACATACCTGTTGTCACATCTGGCACATCACTCTCCTCGCGATGGTCGACTGCATAAACCAACCTTGGTTGCCTCGCATCTGAACCTTCAGCAGCTCCACTTGGTGCTCCACGACCACGGCCGGAACCATTTCCTCCATGGTTTAGACCACGACCACCGAGGTCTTGTCCTCCTCTACCAGCCTGATTAACATTCTGAGCTACTGGTTGACTCCCATCTGGTCTCATCGGACAGTCTTTAATCATATGGGCCTTTGACCCACACTTAAAACATCCTCCCATCGTTTTCCAACATTCACCTAAGTGCTTCTTCCCACATTGATCACAAGTAGGGTACTGTCCTCTAGTAGTAGCTTGCTGACCTCGTGGCCCTTTAACTCTAGGCCTCCTTTGCTCATTCCTGGATGGCCTTGACGATCCAAATTCTCTCTTCTGCCTATTTCGATCGGAGTTCTCCCTCACGGACTCCTTAATACCCTCGGCCACTTTGGCCTTTTCCACTAATACAGTAAACTCTCGCTCCTATTGTGGGGCTATCAATAACCTTAGGTCATCTCTTAGTCAGTCTTCAAATGGACACACCGCTCATGCTCAAGAGACACTATGCCTCGAGCATAACAATTTCAAATTTTAAGAATTGACTTCATACTCAGCTACGGACTTGTTTCCTTGAACTAGTCCTAGAAAAGCCTTTCTTTGGGCATCAATATAATGAGTGCCCACATACTTCTTCTAGTATGCTGCCTTAGCATACTCCCACGTGAGTTCCTCATTGGTAGCACCTTCTCGCACCGTGAGCCACTATTGATATGACTCATCGCGGAGAAGCGACGTGAATCCTTTCAGCTTTTCCTCATCAGTTAAGTCGAGCTCATCCATAATCTGCTCAGTCGCCTACAACCAATACTCAATGGTATTGGGTGCTACACCTGATACACCGCGGAACACTTCTGCTCCATTGGCTCGGAGTCGCTCAGGTACCGACTTTCGAGCTCCCATGCCTCCACCTGCTCCTGCTACCCTTTCCAAGACCCGCGGCATCGCTTGTAACAACTGCGTCATCCCGTCTAGTCACGATATTCCGGATCGGCGGTTGGGGTAGTGGTGGCATTTCATTTCAGATCCTTGACCCGATCTAACGGGTTCGAACCACGATCATTCGGCCTCTGCCACGGCCTCGCACGCTACGGCCATGTCCCCTTGAATTCATACTTCCGCTTGAGTTTATCTGATTAAAGAATTTTATAAATTAGTTTGGTTCCACTTGATTAACCATGAACAATTTTATGTTTAATAGTTTTAAGGAGTAGTTCTTTCGATTCATACACATACAGTCTCACACCATTCATCTAATCACACATATGAACTTGCGTTCATTACAGAGAAATGTTGTAATTATTGTTGTTTATTATTTTCCACTACCCAAGGGTATTTCCGTAATTTTATCTTATAGGGGTATTTTGGTAATTTTAAAATTAGGGTATTTGAAAATGTTGCAAAATAGAGGTTGTTGATATTTTACAAAATTAAAATACTTGTTGGAAAAATTTCAAGGGTAAAATGGTAATTTATACACTAGGGGTATTTTTGTAATTTTACAATTCAGGGTGATTTCGGTAATTTTTCGCAAAGATATGGTTCCTGGTGACCTTCAAAACAATGGCATTTTTGAAGATTTCTAATTTGAGGGCACTTCATTGATTTTTCCTTACTGAGGGTATTTTGGTCATTTTGTAAGTCAGGGGTAATTTTGTAATTTTTTTTCAAATTAGGGTGTCTTTGATATTTTGTGAAGTTTTTGGATATTTTTATAAAACCAGAAATTGTCATTGAAATCGGGGGTAGTATGGTAATTTTGGAAAATCAAGGGCATTTTAGTAATTTTTACCACTAAGGGTATTTAGGTAATTTGTAAATTAAAAATTCTTAGAAAGTTTTTCCAAAATAATAATTTTCATAATTTCAAAAGGGTAGTTTGTTGACTTTTTAAAACTAGGGTTTCCATGAAAATGTGGCTAGTCCTTTTCGGGTTTTATTTATTGGGTTTAGCCCGTGACTAAGTCCTCTTGGTTAGGGTGAACCAAAGCTACGCATCAGGTAGGATTTGAGTGGAGAGGAGGTGAGTCACACGGACTGCTTAAATACCAAGCTTCCACCGAAACCTATCCTAAACATGCGCACAATGGTTGCCACACCTAACTTCGGTGACTTAGATGCAGTTTGTTTAATTGTGCATTAGAGTCTTATGTAATTGTTGGGGTAAACTAGTCCTAGGGTTCAATTCCTAGTCCACTAATCTACGTCCCTACATATATATCCCTACATATAAATCACAAAGAGGTTAGGAGTACTTACCTGATGGACTTCGGGTCGGAGTCTCAGGTGCCATGCTAGAAAAACCTGCTTATTACTTAGAAAAATCCACTTTCAAAAGACAGAAAACGTTTTGGGCCCTAAAAGCCCTCAAGGCCGAGTTTTGAACTGGGCTCTGATACCAAACTAAAACACCCCAAACCCGGCCCACAAGCCCTGATCGGATCTGGCATGCTTCTAAAGAAAATCCATTCAAATCTTGTTTGAAACTTTGTTAAAAACTTGTGTGTTTTTGAAAACTCTTTAATTTGGGTTGGGCTCGAAATTTTGAAGCCCATGTCGCTTAGGTGTTAAAACATTTAATATCATCACTTAAGAAAAATTTATTTTTAACTTTAATTTGATAATAATCGGATCATGCTAAAAAATTTAAAAACATGCTTAACAATTTAGTATCGAAGGCCTTATTACATCAAATAAAAACCCGGATAATTCAAAACTTAAACATAAATAAAAATAAATTAATACTTGAGCATTGCATGGCCACCCCTGAGCTCCTACCGACCCGTTCCATCACTGATCATCATTTGAAAAATAGTCCCACAAGGGGTGAGTCAAACAGACTCAATGTGTACAATCAACACTAAGTCTCAAACAGATTCAGGCATACAAAATCATACATACAGATATAATAACATAAATAATGATGCAATCCTGAACCCAAGCGTAGTTACCATCCGCTACACACCATCGAAGGCAGTCGCTGCAGTCGACGTGCTCATCGCCCTTATAAAATATGTGGCACAGCCACCAGATACATACTTTGTGTCATGAGACACCATATTCAGATATCGTGGTCTTAGGTCACCACATTCAGATATCGTGGTATTAGGTCACCACATTCACTTCCCCTTTTTCATAATATCCCATATGCCCATGTCATACAAAATCATGCAACATAATGCATTAGGCTGATTTCACATTCTTATCATATTCATATTCATGGCATAACAAGTCTTATCATACTCATAGTAGGAGTAGGAAAAGCGTACCTTAGTACTATGTACCATAACATGGTACTTAGCCATATTTTCCACATTCAGTATAACATACATACATATTAATAATTGCCTTAAACTTATTAAGAAATAGTGTGGGGTACACATCTGATTTACTTAGTGCTTTATTGAAGATCCCGAAAATCCCGATCTAAGCTTTGGATCCTTAACTGCCTATATTCGGCCAACCCTAATTTTATTAGTACAAAGCCATTTGGCTATAAGTCCAAATTCTACTAGGATTATAACTCAAAACTTACCTTGGTGCCGATTTGCCTATCACTCAAATCCCAAAACTTTGTAATACTTTATCCTTGCAATCGGCTAGCACCCAAATCACCTTATAGGTTAGTTTTTGGCTTTTGAACAATTAAGAAATAGATCTAAGTATCAAAATAGGCCTTGTCCGAATGTACATATGGACTTACCTTGTGGATCTAAATCCGAAAACACCACTTGACTATGGAGATGTTGAAATACCTATGGCCACATGTTAGATCCAATTTTCCAATCATTAAATCACAATAGAATGGCCTATGGCTGAACCTTATATTTACTTACTTTAGATCTTAAAATCCCGATATATCCATTCCTTGTAGTCGACAATAGGCAAACAATCCCCGAGAGGTCCTTCAAAGATTCGGCAAAGAACCCTAAGGAGATTAGTACCTTGTTTTCGGCAAGTCTAAAAGAAATAAAAATCGAACTTGCCCTTACCCCCTAATGATGAAATCGGTTACACCTTCTTCCTGGCACCACAGAGATTTGGCTTAGAGACTTAATGAACAATCGGCTATGGTCTTGAAACTTATCTTGACTTTTGATTGGGGTTTGCAAAAGGTGAAGAAGAAGATTTCTGATGGAGATTCGCTTAAATGAAAGAGTATGGGACTTGGGAGAAATCGGCAATGGTGATCTTTTTAGGGAGAAAAGATTTCGGCTAGGCAAGAGTTGAGAGAAAAAAAAGAGAAAGATGAATATTTTCTTTGATAATTTCGGCTATCCCCTTCTACTAGTTTAGCCGAAATTACTAAGCTTAGTGTCCCTTACTTGGCCATCACTTCTCCCATATTTTCCTCCTTTATCACTTTGTTTAAAATTAATAAAAATAATCCTTCAATTATCCATCATTTATCTCTTCAAAACTCATTCAAAAATAATTTGAATTAAACAAATCTTTATCCCTTCCTTCCAGCCGAAAATTAAAATAAAAATAAGCTTTATCCTTATCGTTTGGAAGCCCATGCCGTCCAACTCCTTCCAACTCTACCTTGACACAAAAGTAAAATAAAACACTCCCCTTGCTGCTCACAAGCCTCGAACCCGAGACCTGTTGGAGCCCTTGGACGCAAGCTGCAGGTAACGCGCCAGGCCACTTTGCCAAGGCTTTTTTGTGTGACATAAACTCCCCAGAATTTCTTTTAAAACCTTCTTAGCCCAGCTTCCCTTCTTGACGCAAAGACAAAATAAAAACACACTTATGCTGTTGTCAAGACTCGAACCCAGGCCCTTCTCCCCGCTCATGGCGTCATTCACCAAGGCCTAAGTGGCACCTTGCCCAATTACCAAGCCCTTTTTCACGTCCAAAAATAAAAGCTTCCAAGTGCCATTTTTGCAGCTCGAACGTCCTCCCCTTGGCACTCCATGTGACGCAACCTTCCATGCCCCCTAGGGTAGCGTCCTAAGCCACTTTACCACATGACTTCCTTGTGTCATAAATCCCACGCAAATATCGTTAAGGGCCTCTTTGCCTAGTTTCCTCTTTTCACTTAAAATTCCAATATTTTTCCAATGCATTTTCCCCATCTCCTAAGGTTCTCCAAACCCCTTAAACACACTTACCCACACACTGAGCCTATTAATTCATGAATTATGCGCCAAATGCATAACCCCTAATCTGAGATATTACACTATGACTCATCGAACATCCACCACTTTCCTCATTTCCAAACACATAACTAAACACTTAACACATATATAAATATATATCACATGACTACTTAGCATACGTGATTAAACCATGACCAAATTTATACATCCAAAAGCATTATAAACAAGCCATTATAACAAAAGTATGGGAATTAAACTTAACCCAATAGAGATAGCCATTTTCGCATGGCTATAAACATTAACAAGTATCATTCAAAATATCAGGCTAGCCTATACATGCCTTATGCTTAAAATTCAACTTCTATGAGTACCAAAATAAGTCGATAGTGTGAGTGACTTTGACGATGATTCCCCGAGGCCGTAGCTAAACCAAAATCTATATAACAGCACATTAAAACACACAAAGTAAGCTTATAGCTTAGTAAGTCTCAATCAAGTATTAATGCAATAAACGAACATTTAAACATATTAATCTCCATGCTTTCAGCATTGAATTTAATCATTTGAACATGTAAATTATGCTTAATCGAATACTAGTAATACTTTGACTTAAATATTAGCACATGGATATCATAAACGCATATACCAACAAATCATTGAGTATTATGTTTATCCATATATTTTGAGTCAAACAAACTCAATTACAAATACTTTCAACACTTTTACCATTCATCTTTTCATTATAATCGAATCTTTCATGTGTTATATATACATATCTCAACCTCACACAAATTAAATGTTCATACCTGTTAATGATAAGATCATCATCACTAAATAAAATACTTAATGAATCATTCACTTCATCACACCATCCTTAAGTAAAATGATAATGAACTGAGCTACTCCATTTCTTATTGATACAATAAGCCAATTCTTACTTGAGTTTCTAACACATATCATTTAATATGCCATACCTCATTTCATACTCAAATTCTTCATTTATAGCGTATCAGCCGGCATTTAGCCTACTAGGCGTTCAAGCCCGAATTACCCACCGGCATTAAGCCTGCTAGACCAAAGGTCCGAAGTATGAACACCGACATTAAGCCTGCTAGACCAAACATCCGAAGTATAAATACCGGCATTAAGCCTGCTAGACTGTAAGCCCAAATTAAATCACCGGCACAAGGCCTGCTAGGCTCAAAGCCCGAAATAAGTCACCGCCACAAGGCCTACTTGGCTCGAAGCCGAAATAACAACATAATAAATCATTCAATGCACATTTCTAAACACTAGCATCTCAAACAACCTATGTAATGCTTATCACTCTCACATAACAACCGAGCATATCTAATTACACATTACTTTCAACAATAAAAACTCAATCCAATATAATACCCCTACATTCGGCCATTTGATATATTTATGCTTAAAATATTCAAATTTCATCATTTATTATATTCACAAATAATTCTTTGACTTATATTTACTTAAGGACTTACCTCGACTATCGACGGATGACGAAGACCGACTATTTGCGAACTTTCGTTTTTCCCCGATCCAAATTCGATTTTCTTTGTTCTTGATCTAAACAAATTTAAAATAAGCTCATTAAAGTACATTTCATTTCAATTTAATCCAAAAACACCTAATTAGGCAAATTATAATTTTGCCCCTAATATTTTACATTTTTACAATTTAGCCCTATTTGCACAAAACACAAAATACACAAAATTTCACTACACAACGCAAGGGCCGAATATTCATAGGGGCTATACAAGTCCATTTCTTTCATTTATTTTGCATTTTAACCCCTCAAAATTTTATTTTCTCAATTGAGCCCTAATTACTCAATTTCACCAAAAATTTCAATACAAAATATGTTAATCTAACATACATCTTTCATAATTCACCAACTATCATCATAAAACTCATGAGCTCATCCATAGAAAATTTCAAAATATTCATCAAAATCAAAAATTCAAGCATGGGTCTTGAGGTATTCGAAGCAACGATTGCAAAAACGTAGAAATTATCAAAAACCGAAAGCAAAACTCACATTAATTTTAGCTTGCAAGTCTTAGAATGCTTAGCAAATTTTTCTTTCTTTTTCTTTTATGGTTTGACAAGGGAATGAATAATATGAATCCACTAACCCATTTTCTTTTATTATAAACTAATAGATTATAAAATACATATAATATAAAATATAATATACATTATCATAAAAATAATAAACATTACTATAACATGTAAAACTCATTCCATTTATTAACTTGCCATCCACTAACCATAAAAATGGCTTAATTTCCATGCAAGGCCACAATTTTTAAAAGCCACATCACTTTGATATCTCAATAAATAGTATGCAACTTTCACATTCCATGCAATTTCATCTTTTTATCAAATTAACACACACAAATGAACAATTTAACTTACGAGAATTTATCACACGCTTAATCACATATTTACGGTATAGAAAATAATATTAAAATATTATTCAGACTCAGATTCGTGGTCCTGAAACCACCATTCTCATTAGGGTCAATTTCAGACTATTACACTTAAGGGGTTTTAGGTTGCGGTTGGTGACACAAGGAAGTGCGGTTGGGGGGTGGCGTCACAAGGTAAGGGTGATAGGGAGAGGGTTCGAAACTCTTAGGTAGAAAGGGGGTATTATTTTTGGCTCAAGCAAGGGAGGTGGTTGGATGACAATCAAACTCTAGAGGAGAGAGGTAAGACTTGGTCAACTATTTCAAATGGATGGTGGAGAGGGATTTAAGGAGTTTGAAATATTCAAATTGGTTTGAATGAGTGGAGGAGAGGGAACCAGGGAGAGATTGAAGGGACGGCATGGTGTTTGAGGGGAGCGGGGGAGTGTTAGACAAAATTTTGAGGAGTGTGGGAGGGGTGGAGCATTCGGTTTTGGTAAGAGGTGTGGGTACCGAATTTTGGTAGTTTTAAGTAGCTTGTGTGTGTGGATGTTTTCTTTTTTTTGGCATTTGTGAGTGTGCTCCTCATTCTAGCTATTTTTATTCTCTGTTACTGAAAATTTCCTAGCCAACTCCCATCATTTTCTTCTTCTATGACCCATTGCCGAAACTAAGTAGATCAGGTGGGCATATTCCTTTCATTGTCTTTTCTACTCATTCTCAAAAGCTCTAACCAAAATCATTGTTCCTTTCTCTCCTTTCTATTTCTTTTTCCTCTCATGAACTCCTCTCTTGCTGAATCCTCTTGACTCCCATTGTTGTGGTTCTTCTTTCCTCTTCCATTCACTAAAAGCCGAAACTACACCCCCCATTTTCTCTATTAGCTGAAACCTCTCTATCTCAACATCACTCTATTTGTTTTCTTTCCCTGAATTATTCATCATAGCCGAGTTCTCATTCCATATTTTGGTAAGATCTTTATTACTCTCTTTTCTTTTTTTCTTTTCCTCATTGGCTGAATCTTTTCCTTTAAACCCAGTTGAGTTGTTTTCATTCTTCTTCTCTTAAAATCGACCCCAAATTATTATGTTTGTATATTCACCTAGAGTAGCATCTCCAAGCCAAATCTTCTCTACTTTGCTGCTTGTGTCGAATCTTGGGGATAATCGAAGGTGTTCGATCAACTTCTTAATCCAAGTCTTCTAACTTCGGGACTCAATCGACTTAGGTAAGAGGATTTCTTTAGTTATTCTGTTAATTAGTTTATCTATCATTCATCAACTTAACCCAATTGGGTGGTTATTCAAACATTTTGTTCGTAGCGATTTATTGATCGAGGCTTTTAATGGATGCAAGAAACATACAAGTTGGGGAGGAAGCAAACCTTCAGGTTCGATCCCTAAGTTCAAGAAGCGAGTGGTGTCTGCTGTTTGTGATTGGCCACCAAGTTGTGGGCCAGCCTCCGAGTAGAATAGTAGACAGATAGTCGTGATTCCAACTAATGATAGTGGTGACATAGATATCTTAGTGTTGCGTGTAATCAGGTGTGTAATTTCTCACACCATTTACGTTGTCTTGTTGATATATATGTATATACACTATTAAATACCGAAATCTCGGTATGGGCTATTGGGTTACCCTTGGAGGGTAAATGCGGGATAGTAGGTTAGTGACTTTTGTTTATACTAAATAAATGGTTCTGATGAAATAATTTAGCATATATTATGAATATCTTATGCATGCATGCCGAAACCTATTGCATCCCAATTTTTATGCTTGCATGGGGTTGGGCATATGTTATTAAATGAAAGGGAAGCGTTCTGGTAGCTCTGCCAGGATCTATTTTGGTGGCTCTGCCATGATATGTTCTTGTGACTATGTCATGATTCTGTCGATGAGCAGCTAACTGTAGCATGACTACCATCGATGGTATGTAGCGGTGAGGGTTGATTGTAGAAATCCCCATTGGTGTGATTGGTAGGTACGGGTGGTGTGTAGCGGATGGGAACTTAGGTTGGGATGGGTTCTACATCATTTTTGGCATATGTTATTCTGTTACTCTGTTTTGTAGGGTTAAGGCCCAATCGGGTGGTGCGTGAGTGTTGCACACTGAGTCTTGCGACTCACTCCATTGTTTAACATCTTTTAGGTAGCACGTAGTGCAATGGTCCGGGCTGGAGAGGAGTACAAGGTTGCCATGCATGGTTTTCTTTCATTTCAGTAAAGAACTCTATTTATCTTTAATAACTAGTTTTGTCTTTATGCTGTAATAAGGCCACTATTAAATTGGGTTTTAAATTTTGGATTTTAAGTTTTAGACACTCTTATTATAAGCATAATGAACGGTTCTTACTTTTTCTTTAAACCAAAGGCAATCAAAGTTTTCACGCTTCTAAATTGTTGAGTTAATAAACAAGATCTTTCTCATGACAAAATCTTTAGCAACTTGAAAGTGTAATATGGGCTTCTAAAAGTCTCTTCATTTTAAAACATTGGCAACCTAAAATTATTTTAACATAAACGTACTAAGTTTTCTAATAAACCACCAAACTTGATAAAGGAAGTGAATTAAATTTTTCTTTTAAGATTGCAAGGTGTTTTCTCAATTCTTCTTAGTAACATGCCAGATCTGGTCGTGGTGTTTGGGCCAGGTTTGAGGTGTTACAAATTAGTATCAGAGCCTGGTTCAAAGGCTCAGCTTTGGGTTTTGGGTTCAAAAATGCTTTCTAAGGATGGTTTTAAAACAAATGCATAATGCATGTTTTTTTAGCATGGCTCCTGTGTCTCGGTCCAAGTCTGCAAGGTAAGTTTTTTTGACTAGTAAGGGATTTGCATAAAGTGCATGTGCTATGTGAGTATGTTGTAGTAGATGTTAGAACTAAGAAACTATACCTTAGAATTAAAAACCTTTAGGTATGCATGTGAATCGTGGAAACTACTTGTAGTTATATTTTCATAAAATTACTCGTTAATAAACAGTGAAAAGAAATGATAATACATAAAATTTGTAAATCAGATTAAGGCGATATTATAGAGATGAGTGGTAGGGGACGTGGTCGTAATGTACGTGGTCGTGGAAGGGTCAGGATCGCTGTGTCGAATCCAGTAGGATCTGGTCATGGGTCGAGCAGTGAGATACTAGTACCACCAGTAGTAGAAGCAAAATTTCAGGATCAAACAGGCGGGGATGAGGCGGTGTCTCAAGCAATGTTACGAATCTTGGAGAGAGTTGTTGGGGCAAGCATGGGTACTAGGGCTCAAAAATTTGTGTCTGAACGACTTCGAGCCAATGAGGCAAAAATGTTTAGGGGCGTTTCTAGCGTAGCCTCTAATACAGCTCAGTACTGGTTAGAAGCAAGTGAGCGCATAATGGATGATCTTAACTTCACAGTAGAGGAGAAGTTGAAAGGGGTGGTGCCTCTTCTTCAAGATGAGGCCTATCAGTGGTGGCTATAAAAGAGGGTACTCCAGCAGACCAGATTGACTGGGATTTCTTTAAGGTGTCATTTCAGGGAATATATGTCGGGGCCAGTTGTGGATGCCTAGAGGAAGGAATTTTTGAATTTGGTTCAAGGGAGCAAATTTGTGGCCGAATATGAGACAGAATTTCTGCGCTTGAGCCGTTACGCTTGAGGTATTATGGCGACTGACTATAAGTGTTGCGTACGGTTTGAAGATGAACTGCGGGATGAGTTAAGGGTATTGGTTGAGAAAGTTAAAATAGCCAAAGAGGTAAAAGCGGTCTGAGAGGCAGAATAAGGATAAGGATCGAGGTAAGAATAAGAGAAGTTTTAGGTCGTCGGGTTCATCTGGGGGTTTTTAGAAAAGGCCTAGGTTTAATGGGCCAGCTCGTGCTCCGACACCTGCTTGTAGGGGTCAGTATCAATCATGTGCTTTGTGTGGGAAGGTACTTTTTGGAGAGTGGAGGAGAAGAATCGGTGGATGTTTCAGGTGTGGATCTATGGATCATATGGTAAAAGATTGTCCATAGGTGGATTAGGTACAGCCAGCTGGGCGAGGTTTTGATCAGTTTAGGAGGGTGGTCAGCCATCACCGAGGGGGCGTGGCCCAGCCAGAGGTGGAAATAGGTTCAATCGGGGTTGTGGGGTGCCCGATAGGGGTCCTAGTTATGCAGATGCAAGACAGTTGGGTCTGGTCTATGCAGCTCATCGGCGAGAGGATAGTGACCACCGGATGTTATAACCAGTACATTTCTCATGGCTGATAATCCATTTCTTACTTTGATTGATATTGGATTAACCCACTCTTATGTTGCATGCTCGGTATCTGAGACCATAAGTGTAGAATCTAAAATATCTGCTAGGAAGATGATTGTAATTAGCCCGTTAGGACAATCTATGGTAGTGGACAAATTATTTAGGAATGTGCCTTTGGAGTCTCAAGGAGTAGTGTTTCCGGTAGACTTAATAGAATTACCATTTGGGGAGTTTGATCTCATCTTGGGCATGGATTGGTTGGTTAAACATCGTGCTAAGCTGGATTGCGAGACTAAGCATATGGTGTTGAGTACCGGGAGGCGAAAAGGTGGTTGTGATAGGGGAAAGAATGAATTATTTGTCCAACATGGTTTCTACGCTGAAGGCTATTAAGATGATTCAGAAGGGATGCAATGCAATCCTAGCTTTTATCAGTCCATTGGATGAGGGAAGTGACTGTTAATAAGGTTAGAAGAGTAAAGGAATTCATGGACATTTTTCCTAAGGAGTTGCCAGGGTTACCTCCGGATCGTGAAGTGGAGTTTGGAATTGAGTTGCTTCCTGGTACTGCTTCGGTGTCCATCGCCCTTATAGAATGGCGCCGAAGGAGTTAGTAGAACTTAAAGCTCAGATCCAGGAACTATTTGATCGTGGTTTTATCTGACCGAGTGTGTCTCCGTGGGAGCGCTGGTGCTATTTGTGAAGAAGGACGAGTCCATGCGTATGTGCATTGACTACCATCAGTTGAACAAGTTCACAATTAAGAACAAATAACCGCTGCCGAGGATTGACGATCTATTCAATCAGCTCAAAGGGACTACAGTCTTTTCAAAGATAGATTTATTGTCAGGGTATCATCAGCTAAAGGTCAAATTCATAAAATGGCATTTCAAACTTCGCTACGGTCACTATGAGTTCTTGGTGATGCCATTTAGGTTGACAAATGCACCAGCGACATTTATGGGTATGATGAACCGAGTGTTCCAACCTTACATAGATCGGTTTGTTGTGGTGTCCGTAGACAACATCCTAGTTTATTCTAGATCTGAAGAGGAGCATGATGCGCACCTTTGAGTGGTCTTGCAGATTTTTAGAGTGAGGCATTTGTATGCCAAATTCAGCAAGTGTGACTTTTGGTTAAGGGAAGTAACATTCTTAGGGCATGTGGTCTCTATAGAAGGAATTAGGGTTGATCCCGGAAGATAGAAGCTGTATTGGATTGGAAACCGCCGAAGTCTATGGTAGAGATTCGAAGTTTCTTAGGATTAGCCGGGTACTACAGAAGGTTTGTTGAAGGATTCTCCTTGATTGCGGCACCCTTAACTAAGTTATTACGGAAAGGGGTAGCATTTGTTTGGACCGACAAGCAGCAGGAAAGCTTTGAGAAACTGAAAAGGATCATGACAGAAGCTCCAGTTTTGATTCAACCTGAAGCTGGGAAAGAGTTTGTTGTTTACTGCGATGCTTCACACACATGATTAGGGTGTGTATTAATGCAAGAAGGGAAGGTAGTTGCATATGTGTCTCGGCAGTTAAGACCGCATGAGAAAAACTATCCCACGCATGATCTAGAATTGGCTGTAGTAGTGTTCGCTCTGAAGATCTTGAGACATTACCTGTATGGGGAGAAGTCCGTTATCTACACCGATCATAAGAGTCTGAAATACCTCCTTACCCAGAAGGAGTTGAATCTAAGACAACGTAGGTGGATTGAACTATTGAAGGACTATGACTGGTCGATCGAATATCATCTGGGTAAGGCTAATGTGGTGGCAGATGCGCTGAGTCGAATGGTGATAGCAGAATTTAAGGCAATGTTTGCTCATTTCAGCCTGTATGATGATGAAAGCCTGTTAGCTGAACTCCAAGTGAAACCAATGTGGACAAGCCATATTAAAGAGAAGCAGTTGTTAGACGATGTCTTGAGTGCTCAACTCCGGCAAGTGAGGAATGGGGGAGTAGATGATTATATTTTGAACAGTGATGGGGTTTTGTGTTACCGAAAAAGGGTTTGCGTACCAAGGATGTGGAGTTGAGGCAAATGATTCTTCAGGAAGCACATACTAGCCTATACACTATGCATCCTGGAGGGAATAAGATGTACCGGGATCTACGTGAGTAGTTTTGGTGGCCTGGTTTGAAGCGAGAAATTACAGAGTTTGTGGGTAGATGTTTGACGTGCCAGCAAGTGAAAGCAAAACATAAGTTTCCTCCGGGGTTGTTGCAGCCAGTGAAGATTCCACAGTGGAAATGGGAGAGAATCACGATGGATTTTGTTAGTGGGCTACCTCTTACGCCTACTAAGAAAGTTCAATTTGGGTGATTGTTAATCAGTTGATGAAGACCGCCCATTTCATACCTTTTCGGGTCGACTATTCTCTATAGAAGTTGGCCAAGCTGTATGTGGTAGAGGTTGTGAGACTGCATGGGGTACCAATGTCGATCATATCAGAAAGAGACCCTAGGTTTACGTCATGTTTTTGGAGGGCGTTGCATCAGACATTGGGTACAAGGTTAGACTTTAGCACAGCTTTTCACCCGTAGACTGATGGCCAGTCTGAGAGTGTAATCCAGATCTTGGAGGTTATGGGTTGTATCATTGACTTCAAGAGTAGTTGGGAAGGGTATTTAACTTTGGTAGAATTCGCGTACAACAATAGCTACCAATCTAGTATTCAGATGGCGCCCTATGAAGCATTGTATGGACGGAGATGTCGTATTCCTACTTGTTGGACAGAGTTGGGAGAGCGTCAGGTGTTGGGTCCAGAATTGGTTTCAGAAAAACAAGAGAAAGTTAAGTTAATTAGGACTCGACTGAAGGAGGCATCAGACAGACAAAAATCTTATGCGGATCTGAAGTGAAAGGAGATAGAGTTTGCAGTGGGTGATCGAGTTTTCTTGAAAGTCTCACCGTGAAAGAAGGTGATGGGATTTGGACGTAATGGCTAGCTAAGTCCTAGGTTTATCAGGCCTTATCGAGTTTTGAAGCATGTGGTATCGGTGGTGTATCAGCTGAAGTTACCTCCAAAGTTGAAGCAGATGCATGATGTGCTCCATGTTTCGATGTTACGACGTTATCGTTCTGATCCATCATATATTGTGCCAGTAGAAGAGATTGAGGTAAGACCAGACTTGTCCTTTGAGGAGGAGCCAGTGCAAATCTTAGATTGAGACATCAATGTATTGAGGAGGAATTCGGTCCCTTTGGTCAATGTTTTGTGGCGGAACCATGATGTAGAGGAAGCCACATGGGAGCAAGAGGATGTTATGCGGCAGTAGTACCCTCATCTCTTTTGATCAGGTAATTTCGAGGTCGAAATTTCTTTAAGGGAGTAGAATTGTAATATCCGTATTTAGGGTGGTTTTGCATCTTTTATGTTTTTTGCGTATTGTTGGGTTATGCTTGTTGTTTGGATGTGTTTGGGGCCCTCGGGAAGGCACGGGGTTAAGCTGAAGCATTGGTGGAATTTTAGTTTTAGGCACATTAGGAGGATAGCCGAATAGGAGTAGGACTTAAGGGGTTTTAGGTTGCGGTTGGTGACACAAGGAAGTACAGTGGTAGAATGGCAAGGGACGCCACTTAGCATACTGGGGGTGGCGTCACAAGGTAAGGGTGAAAGGGAGAGGGTTCAAAACTCTCAAGTAGCAAGGGAGTATTATTTTTGGCTCAGGCAAGGGAGGTGGTTGGATGACAATCAAACTCTAGAGGAGAGAGGTAAGACTTGGTCAACTATTTCAAATGGATGGTGGAGAGGGATTTAAGGAGTTTGAAATATTCAAATTGGTTTGAATGAATGGAGGAGAGGGAACCAGGGAGAGATTGAAGGGATGACATGGTGGTTGAGGGGAGTGGGGGAGTGTTAGCCAATATTTTGAGGTGTGTGGGAGGGGTGGAGTATTCGGTTTTGGCAAGAGGTGTAGATATCGAATTATGCTAGTTTTAAGTAGCTTGTGTGTGTGGATGTTTTTTTTTTCGACATTTGTGAGTGTGCTCCTCATTCTAGCTATTTTTATTCTCTGTTGTGAAAATTTCCTAGCCAACTCCCATCATTTTCTTCTTCTCTCACATGTAGCTGAAACTAAGTAGACCAGGTGGGCATATTCCTTTCACCGTCTTTTCTACTCATTCTCAAAAGCTCTAACCGAAATCACTACTCCTCTCTCTCCTTTCTATTTCTTTTTCCTCTCATGAACTCCTCTCTTGCCGAATCCTCTTGACTTCCATTGTTGTGGTGCTTGTTTCCTCTTCCATTCACTAAAAGCCAAAACTACACCCCTTATTTTCTCTCTTAGCCGAAACCTCTCTATCTCAGCACCACTCCATTTATTTTCTTTCCCTGAATTATTCATCATAGCCGAGTTCTCATCCCATATTTTGGTAAGATCTTTATTACTCTCTTTTCTTTTTTTCTTTTCCCCCTAGGCCGAATCTTTTCCTTTAAACCCTGTTGAGTTGTTTTCATTCTTCTTCTCTTAAAACCAAACCCCTGATCATTGTGTTTGTCTATTCACCTAGAGTACCATCTCCAAGTCGAATTTTCTCTACTTTGGCAGCTTGTACCGAATCTTGGGGATAATCGAAGGTGTTCGATCAACTTCTTAATCCAAGTCTTCTAACTTCAGGAATCAATCGACTTAGGTAAGAATATTTCTTTAGTTATTCTGTTAATCGGTTTATCTATCGTCTGTCACCTTAACCCAGTTGGGTGGTCATTCAAACATTTTGTTCGTAACAATTTATTGACCGAGGCTTTTAATGGATGCAAGAAACATACAAGTTGGGGAGGGAAGCAAACCTTCAGGTTCGATCCCTAAGTTCAAGAAGCGAGCGGTGTCTGCTATTCGTGATTGGAGACCAGGTTGTGGGCTAGCCTCCGAGCAAAATAGTAGACAGATAGTCATGATTCCAGCTAGTGATAGTGGCGACATAGATAGCTTAGTGTTGCATTTAATCAAGTGTGTAATTTCTCATACCATTTACGTTGTCTTGTTGATATATATGTATATACACTGTTAAATGCCGAAATCTAGATATGGGCAATTGGGTTACCCTTGGAGGGTAAATGCAGGACAGCAGGTTAGTGACTTCTATTTATACTAAATAAATGGTTCTGATGAAATGATTTAGCATATATTATGAATATCTTATGCATGCATGCCGAAACCTATTGCATCCCCATTTTTATGCTTGCATGGGAGTGGGCATATGTTATTAAATGAAAGGGGAAGCGTTCTGGTGGCTCTGCCACGATCTGTTCTGGTGGCTCTGCCACGATCTGTTCTAGTGAGTATGTCACGATTCTGACGATGAGTAGCTAACTGCAACATGACTGCCATCAATGGTGTGTAGTGGTGATGGTTGATTGTAGAAATCCCCATTGGTGTGATTGGCAGGTACATGTGGTGTGTAGCGGATGGGAACTTAGGTTGGGATGGGTTCTGCATCATTTTTGGCATATGTTATTCTATTACTCTGTTCTGTAGGGCTAAGGCCCAATCAGGTGGTGCGTGATTGTTGCAGACTGAGTCTTGCGACTCACTCCGTTGTTTAACATCTTTTCAGGTAGCACGTAGTGCAATGGAATAGGCTAGAGAGGAGTACAAGGTGGCCATGCATGGTTTTCTTTCGTTTCAGTAAAGAACTCTATTTATCTTTAATAACTGGTTTTGTCTTTACGCTATAATAAGGCCACTATTAAATTGGGTTTTTAAATTTTGGATTTTAAGTTTTAGACGCTCTTATTATAAGCATAATGAACGATCATTACGTTTTCTTTAAACCAAAGGCAAAAAAAGTTTTCACGCTTCTAAATTGTTGAGTTAATAAACAGGATCTTTCTCATTACAAAATCTTTAGCAACTTGAAAGTGTAATATGGGCTTCTAAAAGTCTCTTATTTTAAAACATTAGCAACCTAAAATTATTTTAACATAAACGTACTAAGTTTTCTAATAAACCACCAAACTTGGTAAAGGACGTGAATTAAATTTTTCTTCTAAGATCGCAAGGTGTTTTTTCAATTCTTCTTAGTAAAATGCCAGATCTGGTGGTGGTGTTTGGGCCGGGTTTGGGGTGTTACATGCCATTCCTTGAACCTTGGATCTCCTTACCTCCCTGTGGCATCACTTCCTTACTCCCTAAGTGGCGTCACTTTGTCACTACACCACACACTCCACTTGTGTCATTTTCTCCACATTTTATTCTTAAAGCCTACCTACTAACTCCTAAGGTTTTATTCAGCTAAAACCAAAATTTTTCCTAAGCCCAAGTTTGATCCCGAAACTTCATAGAAGCCCCCTAACCTTTCAAAATCACCCACCTAATAGGTCCAACTTGCATTGAAGCCGTTTTCTTGTTCTCAAAAATTTTAAACGCTACTACGCCCAAGGCCCATTGGGCCCAATTCTACTGGGCTCAATTTTGGGATGTTACAAATCTACCCCTTAAAGAAATTTCGTACTCGAAATTGCCAACCATAGGAATAGTCACACATCCTAACCTTCCACACTATGCTCTTGCTGCGCATTCTGATCTTAATAACACTAATATAGTTTTTAACTAAATCTCGAAGCTCCTTCCTCACAACTAGATACCTAACCGTAGAAGCACATAGAAGTTTATCACACATGCACATAATTCCAATATTCAAGCAACTCACCCAAACAGAACACACATAGAATAAATACAAACATACATTCATTACAGCATATAACAGAGCATAACATCGAAACTTACGAATTTGGTGTCGGAGACTCAAGTGCCATACTTCCCTAAAAAACAATATGTTATTCTAAACCAAATTTCAAACAAATTTGGAAAACATTTTCAAACCCATTCCACAGCCGAGTTTTGCAACCTAGGCTCTGATACAAAAATTGTAACACCCCAAACTCGGCCCAAACACCACGACCGGATCTGGTATGTCACTTGGAAAGAATTTAAAAAAAAACTTTGGGAACTTCAAAAAATTTTTAAGTCCTTTTCTTTTTAAAACTCCAAGTTAGTAGTTCGTTTGGAAACTCATTATTCATTTAAGGAAAAATTTTAATTAGCCCAATCCTTGTGTTTAGGTGACATTTGAAAACACATGTTGTTACATTGGATCAAACTAGAAGTTTGTAGTAAAAACCTATTTATGAAATCGTTAATTTAGTTATGAGAAAAACTTTCATTTGCATTCTATAAAAACATCTTATCGATTATTTTGTATTCAAAACATCTAAAGTTTAAATCGAAATTAAACTAAATTAATAGTGGCCTTATTACATAAAAGAATTTTGAAAATTAAAGAAAAGTAATGTTCTTAATTAATAAAACTATGCATGGCCACCTCGTAGTCTTCTCCGCCCAAATCCATTTCACTAAGTATCACCTACAAGAATTTAAGCAACAAGAGTGAGTTAAAAGACTCAGTGTGCATCGCCAAGCACCATTACTAGGCCCGAGCCTATTCATTTACCATCTGGGCCTTAGTCCCTTTCTATAATCACATTGGGTGAAGCCCACTCGAAATCAGATTGGGCCTTAGCCCTATAGCACAATATAGTAGATATCATATGCAAAATGATGCAAAGCCCAACCCAGCCTAAATTTCCATCCGCTACATATCACCCGTTCCTGCTAATCACAATAGTGGGGATTTCTACAATTGACTCTCACCGCTACACACCATCGATGGCAGTCATGCTGCAGTCAACTATTCATCACCAAAATATGTGGCATAGCCACCGGTATTATGTGACAACGCCACCGAAATATGTAGTTGAGCCACCTAAATAATGTGACAACGTCACCGGAGCATATGGCATAACCACCGAAAACACTGCCCCTTTCATTATTATCATATCCCCATGTCCATGCAACATATGATCATAGTGGTATGAATGCAACATATAATGCAACATATAACAACATACTAAAAATATTCAAAACATATGCATATTCATGCCAACGTCAATACTTATCAAGCATAATCAGAGAATAACTCAGCTGGTGTTACGATTTTTTTACCCTCTATTGGTAACACAATAGTTGTTACTGCATTTTCGGCTTTCCAAACAACATATATATATTAACATACAAAAGGTGTGGGAATTACACACAATCACGCTAATCAACTCCTAAGGATATAATGATAATTTTACCCACCGAGGGTATTTCAGTAATTTACCTACCAAGGGTAATTCGGTAATTTACAACTCAGGGGTATTTTGGTTAATTTACAAATTAGGGTATTAATGACCCAACAGAAGGTCCATTATCACCTCGAACGACTCAAGTATTCTAAACAGAGATAATGATGCAAATGGGCCTAAGGCCCATTCTCGGCCCAAGTGGGCCCACACACTCGTGTGGCACATTTAGCCCAAACCTAGCCACATACATGAGATTCACATAGTCTAGTTCACCATCTACTACTCCATCATACAATTTACTCATATAGGCCCACGGGCCCATTGGACCCACTTGGCCCCTTTCGGGCCATCGTAGCCCAACAACCCACACCCATAAGAATACTCATGGTGGACTCGACTATTGCGTCAAAGCTTCTACACGTGCGCTCGCACGCTCATGTGGCTACCATCTCCGTGTGACTGGCATTTCAAAATTTGTCGCTCTACAACTAGAGTAGTGGGAGATATACACCTGATAGGAATCTGAAGCTGCTAAATCGTACCCCGAGCAGTTCTACGTCCAACGTCAACTAGGTATGCTTACTCTTCTCCTAGATAGCTCTCTATATAGCTAGCTTCTCACCTTCCTTCATTGTATCTTTTTGATGTGGGATCCCTCCATCAGTAGAGTTTAAATCAAGTTCAAACTCTTGCCCTCCAATCCGTAAAATAATACTCCCTTGCTTGTCATGAGATTCAAACCCAAGCTCTCCCATCAGACAATTCACGCCACTTGCCACTAAGCCACAAGCTCCTCTTGTGTCTAAAACCATGCGCAACTAAAAATAAGTGTATGGCGAAGGTCTAAATCCATTTTTAAAAAAATAACCAAAGAGAAATGCAAGTGCCATGCCTTGAACCTTGGATCTCCTCACCTCCCTGTGGCGTCACTCCCTTGCTTCCTAAATGGTGTCACTTTTCCACTACACCACACTCTCCACTTGTGTCAATTTCTCCACATTTTATTCTTAAAGCCTACCTACTAACTCCCAAGGTTTTATTTACCTAAATCCAAAATTTTTCCTAAGCCCAAGTTTGATCCGGGACTTCATAGAAGCCCCCTAACCTTCTAAAATCACCCACCTAATAGGTCCAACTTGCACTTAATCTATTCTTTTGTTCTAAAAAAATTTAAACGCTACTACGCCCAAGGCCCATTGGGCCCAATTCTACTAGGCCCAATTTTGAGATGTTACAATCTAGCTCATCAATTTGAAGCTGTCGTTCCTCATGAGATATTTCCTTGTTGGTATGAGCTATAGGATCTGGCTCTGTAGTGTAATTCTGTGGTGCTTCCTAAAAAGAAAGTTTAACTGAATGCTTATCAACAGAATTTACGTTCTCACCTTTCTCACTCGATGTCCTAGCTGAGTCGAGAGCTTGAAGACTGATTGATTTGTCACCTACAATAAGTATGAGTTCACCTGTACTAACATCAATTTCAGATTTGGAAGTTGCTAGAAAAGGTATTCCTAAAATTAAGGGGATCCTATTGTCTTCATCCATATCTAAAACAATGAAGTCTACAGGGAATATGAATTTGTCAACTTTAACTAGTACATCTTCAATTATACACTTAAGAATTTGAATAGTCTTATCAGCTAGTTGAATGCTCATCCTAGTTTGCATGGGTTTCCCTAAACCTAGCTATTTAAACATTTTAGATGGCATAATATTGATGTTTGCCTCTAAATCAACTAAAGCATTATCAGTAGATAAACTACCAATTAAACATAGAATTGTAAAACTCCCTGGATCTTTTAATTTTTGTGGTAGTCTATTCTGTAACATCACCAAACACATTGCGTTTAGTTCCACATGCGACTCCTCGTCTAACTTTTGCTTGTTCATTAAGAGCTCTTTTAAAAATTTCCTTGAACCTGGCATCTGCGAAAGAGCTTCAAGAAACGGTAAGTTAATATGTAATTTCTTTAAGAGTTTAAGGAACTTACCAAACTATTCTTCTGTGTCTTCTTCCTTCATCTCATTGGGGTAAGGTATACGAGGTTTGTATTCTTTAATTACCAATTTTGGATTTTCATGGCTTACCTCAATCTTACCTTCACTTACCACATGTTCTCACCTTGGCTCAGATTCAGATTCTACTAGCCCTTCATTGTCATAAGCTATTATGGTTTGAATTTGCTCCTTTAGATTAGTCTCAATGTTACTTGGCAAGCTACCTAGTGGTCGTTCAGAGATCAGCTTTGCGAGTTTCGCTAACTGGTTCTCGATTCTTTTAATCGATGCTTGTTGATTTTTAAGTGTTCTCTTGGTGTCTTGAAAACAAGTTTCAAACACCGCTATGAATTTTGTCAGCATCTCTTCATGGTTCGGCTTCTTTTCCTATGGGTAGGGCTGTTGTTGGAAGTTTGGGGTGGTTGTTGTTTCGATTTCCTTGGCCACCCCACAAGAAATTGGGGTGGTTTATCCAACCTGGATTATAAGTATTACTATAAGGGTTATTTTGAGATCGAAAGTTGTTACCGCATAGTTTATCTGTTCGCTTTCCATGCCATGTTTGTAGGGTTGGTACTCAGGATTCGCCACACCTCCTGGATTTGAGTCACATTGCATAACTGGATGTACCTGCAAAGAACCACACAAACCATCAATCTTTTTATTCATCATCTCTACCTAATTTGATAGCATGGTGACTGCGTCGAGGTTGAAAAATCTGGCTACTTTAGTTGGCTTTGTCCTTGTAACTTACCACTAATAGTTATTCAGTGACATCTCCTCTATAAACACATAGGCTGCTTCAGGATTTTTGTTGTTCAGGGTTCCACCGGATGCTAAGTCAATCAACTGCCTGGTTGAAGGATTCACACCATTGTAAAAAGTTTGGACCTGTAACCACAAGGGTAAACCATGGTGTGGGCACCTTCTCAACAAATCATTGTATCTCTCCCATGCATCATATAATGTTTCTAAATCCATCTGCACAAAAGAAGGGATATCATTCCTTAATTTGGCCGTTTTGGCCGGTGGAAAATATTTCAGTAAAAATTTTCAGTCATTTGGTCCCATGTAGTGATTGATCCTCGTGGAAGACAATGCAACCACTATTTGGCTTTATTTCTCAAAAAAAAAAGGAAATAATCAAAGATGAATGGCATCATCAGAAAAGCCATTTATTTTGAAGGTATCATAGAATTCTAGAAAATTTGCTAAATGAGTATTCGGGTCTTCGTCCAGCAAACCATCGAACTGAACAAACTGTTAGTGTTAGGTTTTAGTTCAAAATTTTTAGCTACTATAGCAGGTCTAACAATACTCGATTCGGCTCCTGTTAAATTAGGTTTAGCATAATCATACATAGTTCAAGGAGCATGATGATCTGCTGCCTCCTGAGGTAGCGGATTATTCTCAGCCATCCCTTCGGTGGTATTAGTTTCGTCCTCTTGCTATTCCTGCATGTAATTTAAGCCTCGCCATACTTCTCTACGATTTCTGCATACGGTTCCTTCAATATCACAATCATAAAGTAGTGGTCCTATCGGGTTCCATCTAGTCATAAACTAGAGGTACCTACTAGGAAAAGAGAAATAGAAAGAGAAAATTTAGTAAAAATAAAGTTTAATTGCAAAAATAAAATAATAAAAAAATGGCTAAAATAATAAAAAAATTGAGCTTTCTTAATCTTTCAGTTCCCCGTCAACGGTGCCAAAAACTTAATCGTGTGTCAGATTCTTAAAAATTTATAAAAAAATGATCAAACCTAGAAACTAACTAAGACAATGGTGGAGGCATGCGCACCTACCGAACAGTAGTATAGTTTAGTGGCAAGACCGGATTGTCGAACCTAAAGGAACCAAAAGTACTAATATTAACTCTCTTTCTATTATTTAGCCTAAGAATTAAGGGATTTGCTTATATAACCAAAAATTAACTAACTACTAAGCTAAAGATGTGAAGACAAAGAGAAGATTGAGGAAAGACTTGAGAGGAAAATCGATTGATTTAGACAATACCGAGGAAGAATCCACCTAGACTTCACTTGTTATCTAACTTTGAACTAGACGATTTATTCACTTGACATGATCCGTAGGATTGTCTAAGTTATATTAATACCTCTCTCGAAGCTACTAACGTCTAACCCTATGTTGATTAATTGAAATCTCTTTGTAATTAAAACCCCTAGAATTGCATTAACTCGATCTATGGACTCCCATATTTGGTTTGACCCTAATCCAAAAATTTTACGTCATCCTATCTCTAGGGTTGCTTTCAACTCCGCTTAAATATGCTAGATCTACTCTTAAACAGGGTCTATTCCTCCTCTGCCTAAGAGCATGAATGCTTGAATCAATATCCCAAAAATACCAAAACAAGAATTAAGAATACATAGTTATGAACAAATTAAGAATTTATCACACAGCTCAGATAACAATAACAAGATTCGTCTTAGGTTTCATCCCTCTCAAGTATCTGAGGGTTTAGTTCATAATAATAAAAGAAAATATCTCAGAAGAAAATATAAAACAAAACATAAGAAAACCCTAAAACCCCCTAAAAGAACTGAAGGAGAGTTCCTCCGTCTTGAGTATGATTCCAGCTTCTTGAGATGAACCAACTAGCTTTCTTTGAGTAAATCCCTGTATTCAGCTTCTCTCGCTCGGCTCCTTGGCCTAGCTGAACACCTGAAAAGCCCTGACAAAAGGCTTCTATCGAACTATCGTCGAACTCCCCTTTAAGTTGCCTCATAGGGTGTTTATATAGGCTTTGAGATGCCTTACTTGGCCTGAAAGTATTCTAATCCAAATAGAATTCTTCTTTTCTGTGGCAAGGCCTCGCCCATGGCACATACCCATGTGATTCGAGGCCAGGCCGTGGTCAAACCTATTGATGAGCCACGGCCATGCATTTTAGGGTCCAGGCCATGGTCGACTCTTCTTAAGGGGCACAGCCGTATGGTCTTTGTCCGAGGCCTGTAGACTTCATGCTTTGGCCCATTTTCTTCATTTTCAGCCTGTTTCTCATTTTTTTCATCCTCCGGTGCTCTCCTGAGTATAAAACATGAAAACAAAGAATTAGGATCACCTATTTCCATAATTAAAGGGAAAAATCATCCAAAATATGCTAAATGTGGGATTAAAATATGTTCATTTTACGATTTATCAATGAACCCAACAAATCTCAAGGGTTTAATCAACAACTTCAAAAACCACCTCAAGTTGAGGCATCAAATAGGTTGGAGAACTTTTTGAAAGCGTACATGGCAAAGAATGATGCTTTGATCCAAAGCCAAGCAGCAACATTGAAAAATTTGGAAAACTAAATGGGTCAGTTAGCTACGGAGCTTCGTAATAGATCGCAAGGAACCTTGCCGAGCAATATTGAGAATCCAAGAAATTTGGGTAAAGAACATATCAAGGCAGTGGCATTGTAAAGTGGTAAAATTCTGGAACCCCGATTGATTGATGTCTAAGATAAGCTCGTTGAGAAGAATCATCTAGTTGTTGAAATTCCTACACCAAGAGAGTCATGATCTGTAAAGATTGACAAGGTAAATCCTTAGTGAATTTAGATACTTTAACATCTTCTTTGGATACATATTTTCCTACTCAGAAGAGTTATCCAATCCAATCAAAAGTTCCATCACCTCCATATTCGAAAAGATTGCAGCAACACAAGCAGAAATAAGAGGTGCAATTCAAGAAGTTTTTGGATGTTTTGAGGGAGTTAATATTCCATTGGTGGAGGCTTTAGAAAAAATGTTGAATTATGTGAAGTTTATGAAGGATATACCATCGAAGAAGAAATGACTGAGTGAGTATAAGAATATTGCCTTAACAAAGGAGTGTAGTGCATTCTTGTAGAACAAACTGCCATCAAAATTGAAAGACCCAGTAAGCTTTACAATACCTTGTAACCATGGTGAATCTTACTGTGGTAAAGCTTTGTGTGATTTAGGAGTGTGTATCAACTTGATGCCTAAGTTTACTTTCAAGATACTAGGGATAGGTGAAGTAATATGATAAACTGTAATATGTACATATTTTAATCCCACATTTAGCATATTTTTGGATGATTTATTCCCTGAATTGTGGAATTTGGTGCTCCTAATCCTTTAATTTCATGTTTTATACTAAGGAGAGCACTGGAGGATGAAAAGAACGAGAAATGGGCCAAAAACTGAGAAAACGGGCCAACGTACAAATTTCACATGGCCTGGGCCCGAAACACACGGCCGTGCCTCCTTAGCAGATCCGACCATGGCATGGCCCCGAATCACACGGCTGTGCCACACGGACGTGTCTGGCTGTAGCAAAGAAGAGTTTCGTTCAGATTAGGGTACTTAGAGGCAAAGAAAGACATTCCAAAAGCCTATATAAACACCCTATAGGCCAACCTTAAAGGGGGCGTTCAGCTAGACCAAGGAGCCAAGCCACAGGGGCCAAATTTTGGGCTTCATTCAAAGAAAGCCATTGATTCATCTCAAGAAGCCGGAGTCATACTCAAGACTGAGGATCTCTCCTTCAATTCCTTTAGAGGGTTTTAGGGTTTTTCTTATGTTTTATTTTATATTTACTTCTGAGATGTATTCTTTTATGATTATGAACTAAACCCCTCAAATACTTGAGGGGATGAAACCTAAGACGGGTCTTGTTATTGTTTTTTGAATTATATGATAAATACTTGATTTGTTCTTAACTATGTGTTCTCAATTCTTGTTTTGATATTTCAGGATATTGATTCAAGTATTCATGCTCTGAGGTGAAGGAGGAATATTTTCTTATTAAGAGTAGATCTAACATAGTTAAGCGGAGTTGACCGCAACCCTAGATATAGGATGACGAATATCTGCTAAATTAGGGTCAAACCTAATATGGGAGTCCATATATCGAGTTAATTCAATTCTAGGGGTTTTAATTAGAAAGAGATTTCAATTAATCAACCTAGGGTTAGACGTTAGTTGTTTCGAGAGAGGTATTTATATAAATTAGGGAATCTTACGGATCAAGTCAAGTGAATAAATCGCCTAGTTCAAAGTTAAATAACAAGTGAAGTCTAGGTAAATTTTTCCTCGGGTATTGTCTTAATCAATTGGTCTTTCCCACAAGTATTTCTGTAACATCCTGAATAGGGCCTATGCATTTTCAGTTTAATTGTATGAAATGACAAGCACTAAGAATAAATTTTGATATTTTTGGAAACCAGGAAATGCATGAAAATGGAAACTTGAACATTTTGGAAACCTGAACATTTTGGAAACCTGAACATTTTGGAAACTTGACCATTTTGGAAACCTAAACATTTTGGAAACTTGAACATTTTGGAAACCTGAAGATGTAAGAAAAATGGCAAGTTACAGAGCCGATCGAAAATTTTAGGAAACTTAGAAATAAGGCCGGAATGACAAATTTTAAAGCCCAAAATAGGAAATAAGGGCAAGAGGGCCTTAAAAGAAAAAGTTGGTGAGATTTGACACACAAACAGGCTTGGAAAAGTGGCCTGAAGGTGTCACTTAGGGCCTATGGAAATGGTGCCATGTGTAAGAGAAAAGGGCCTGAGTTCGAGTCACTTGGAAAGCAAGTATTGAAGGTTTTATTTTGGCTTCCAAGGCTAAGGGTGGACGACACCTAATCCTAGTAAGGGAGGAGTTTTATTTCGGTTAAGACTTGATTAATAAGTGATAAATAAGGATTTTCTTTTAATAAGATAATTGAGGAGATATAGGATGAATTAAATACTTTTAATTTAATAAGGTGGTAATTAAATGATAATATTATCACTTGTGGGGAAGTAGTGGCCAAGTCAAGGACTCTTGGCATAGCAATTTCAGTTAAAGGAGGAGAGTTGGAGGCCTTTCTCTCATCTTTTCAATTGTGTGCTGAAAATTCCCTAGCCCCTATTCTCTTTGCCGAAATTTCTCCTAAGCAAGGACTCCATCTTTTCTTCTCCTCTCCTTTGTCATTGTTAAGTCAAAACCCTTCTCTTTTGATCTCTGTTAAATCTCCATAGCCGGATCTCTGTAACTCAAGACAAGGAAGCAATTGATTAAAGGCATCAAGGTAAGGTTAAGCCATTCAATTTCCTTTCTTTCTTTTCTAGTTGCCAAAAGTAAAAGGCCTAATCCCTATTCTTGATCATGGCCGAATATACAAGGGATCTCAGGTTTTCACAATTACCGAATATAAAGATCAAGGATCTAAGGTAAGAACAATTAATTCTTGTTCTTCTGATTCGTTTAATCAAGATTTAAGAAAATAACCTCTTTTATGTCTCTTGGCCGAATATCAAAGGAAGAGTTTTCGGGATTTCGGATTCAAGGAAATTAAGGTGAGACACATTCGGCCAAGGCTTGTGTGATTACCTTGATCAATTCTTTAATTATTAAAAAGCCGAAAACTAACCCATATTGAGATTCAAGGTTGGCCGAATATCAGGTAAAGGAAAAACCAAGTTTTCGGGATTTGATTAAACACCAAATCGGCAAAGGTGAGTTTTTTTTTTTTTACAAATCCTACTAGGATTTGATTTTGTTTTAAGCCAAATAGGTTTATTAATGTGACTTATATGATGGCAGAATATAGGAGTTAACAGATCTAAAGTTAGATCGGGATTTTCGAGATCTCAAGGAACCTATTAAGCAAATCAGGTGTGTACCCTTACTAACCTTCGATATTTCATATGGCTATTAATTTAATATATGAATGTGTATAAGAATGTGAATGTGGCTAAGTACCACAAATGTGGTAAAAGTACCTGTGCACGCTTCCTACTTAGATAGGATTACTGAATATGATATATATATTTTGAATATGTAATATGAATGAGAAATAAGATATGTATAAATATTTGGGGCATATGGGATATTTGTGAAAGGGAAGAGTAGGTGTTGACTTCGGTCTCACCAACGAAGGTGTTGACTTGGTCTCACCAACGAAGGTGTTGACTTGGTCTCACTAATCTAAATATGGTGACTACGGTCACATTATTTGAATATGGTAACCGGTTACATTATCTCAATTTGGTAACTCGGTTACATTATTTGAATATAGTGTCTAATGACACAACGTATATGGGCGATGAACACGTCAAGCTGCATGATCGCCTTCGATGGTGTGTAGCGGATGGAGGGTTGACTTAGTAGTCCCACGGTGTGAATGGCGAATACGGTGGTGTGTAGCGGATGGACCCTTAGGCTTGGGTTGGGTTGCATCATCATTTATTTTATATGAATGTAAATTTGATTTGAACATGTATGTCCGATTTGTTGAATGTTAGTATCTGTGTGCACATTGAGTCTGTTGACTCACCCGTTGTGGGAAATATTTTGGTGATGAACAAGTGGATTTTGACGGGACGGTAGACCTTGAGGTGGCCATGATCCATTTGAAGATTCTATTTAAATTTGGACTTTATTTATGTTTAGTACCCTTTAATTTCATTTTTTTTTTTGGGTTTTATTTGATGTAATAAGGCCATAAGGCCCAGTGGATTTTCTTATTCGCTTTTCTTTAAATTATTATGTTACTTAACTATTATGATTAAAGTTAAATGATTTTTTTAAAACCTCCTAAATTATTTTGTCACCTTAATAAAATTGGATTTATAAATTTAGTTAAATGGGTTTCCAATCTAAGCCCAACTCAAAATAAGAGTTTTTCCAAAATTTTACAAATTTTCTCTAAGTACTGAAAATTCTCGAAACCGGTTTACTTTAGGAACATACCAGATCCGGTTCAGGCTCATGGGCCGGGTGTGGGGTGTTTCAATTTCCCCAATTCCTTCTTTGTGTCTTAGCATCTTTAGCTTAGTAGTTAGTTAATTTTAGATTAGACAACAATTCTCTTAATTCTTAGGCTAAATAATAAGAAGAAAGTTAGTATTAGTACTTTTGGTTTCCATGGGTTCGACAATCTAGTCTTGCCACTAAACTATACTACTGTTCGATAGGTGCACTTTGCCTCAATCGTGGTGATAGTTAGTTTATAGGCTCGATTATTCATTATATTAATTTTAAGACTTCTTCCACTACCATCATGTTTTTGGCTCCATTTTCGGGGAACTGAAATATTAAGAACCCTCAATTTTTATTACTTTAGCCATATTTTATTTTTTGCAATTAAATTTTATTTTTACTTTCCTAATTTTCTTTTTCTTTTCCTAGCAAGTACCTCTAGTTTATGACTAGAAGGAACCCGATAGGACCCTTAATTTATGACAGTGATATTGAAGGTACTATACGCAGAACCAAGAGAAATAAGGCGAAGCTTAAATTACATAGAATAAGAGTAAGAGAACGAAATTAATACTACTGAAGAGATGGCTGAGAATAATCTGCTACCTCAGGAGGTGGCCGAAAATCATGCTCCTCGAACTATGTATGACTATGCTACACCTAATTTAACAGGAACTGAGTCAAGTATTGTTAGACTTGCTATTGCTTCAAATAATTTTGAACTGAAACCTAACACAATTCAGATGATACAACAATTTGTTCAGTTTGATGGTTTGCAGGATGAAGACCCAAATACTCATTTAACAAATTTTCTAGGAATCTGTGATACTTTCAAAATAAATGGCGTTTCTGATGATGCCATTTGTCTTTAGTTATATCCTTTTCATTAAGGAATAAAGCCAAACAGTGGTTGAATTCTCTTCCACGAGGATCAATCACTACATGGGATCAAATAACCGAAAATTTTTTGTTAAAATATTTTTTGCCAGCCAAAATGGCCAAATTAAGGAATGATATCTCTTCTTTTGTGCAGATGGATTTAGAAACACTATACGATGCATGGGAGAGATACAATGATCTATTGAGAAGGTTCCCACACCGTGGATTACCCTTGTGGCTACAGGTCTAAACTTTTTACAACCGTGGATTACCCTTGTGGCAGTTGATTGATTCAGCCGCCAGTGGAAACCTGAATAACAAAACTCCTAAGACGGCCTATGAGTTTATAGAAGAGATGCCACTGAATAACTATCAGTGGCAAGATATGATAACAAAGCCAACAAAAACCACCAGTGCTTTCAACCTCGACGCAATAACCATGCTAAATCAGGTAGAACTGTTAAATAAAAAGATTGATAGTTTATGTGGTTCTCTGCAGGTACATTCAGTTATGCAGTACAATACGGATAGAGGATGGATGAACAATACAGAATGTCTGCCTTACAACCCGAGCGTTGAAAATGAGGAAGTTCACTATATGGGTAACAATTTTAAACCTCAAAATAATCCTTATCGTAATACTTATAATCCAGGTTGGAGGAACCACCCCAATTTCTCGTGGGGTGGGCAAGGAAACCAGAGAAAACAACCCTTCCCAAGCTTTCAACAGCAACCCTACCCACAAGAGAAAAAGTCGAACCTTGAGGAAATGCTGACAAAATTCATCGAGGTGTCAAAAACCCGTATCCAAAATACCGAAACGATTTTGAATAATCAGCAAACATCAATTCAAGGGCTTAAGGATCAAATTGGATAGTTAACTAAGTTAATTTCTAAAAGGTGACCAGAGAGTTTACCTATGCAAAAGAGCATGTGAAGGAAGTTACACTAAAGAGTGGAAAAGAGTTAGTTGAAACAAAGAAGAAGATACCACACGAAACCGAGAAGGCAAAGGCTGAGGAAGTAAACGAGAATACAATTCCAGTACCTAAATAACATAAGCCACCGATTCCATATCCAGCAAAGTTAAAGAAAGACCACCTAGACACACAATATGGTAAATTTCTTAAACTTTTTAAACAACTGCATATTAACTTACCTTTTGTTAAAGCTATTTTGTAGATGCTGACATACGTAAAATTCCTAAAAGAGCTTCTAACAAATAAAAGGAAGTTCAAAGAGATATCAATCGTAGAACTTAACAAAGAATGTTCAGCCATCCTCTAAAATAAAATACCAACTAAACTAAGAGATCCAGGAAGTTTCACTATTCCTTATTTAATTTGTAGTTTAAATATTGAGAAAGCACTAGCTAATTTAGGTGCCAGTAATAATTTAATGCCTTATAAAATGTTCAAGCAGCTTGGTCTTGGGAAATTAAAACCCACTAGGATGAGTATTCAGTTAACTGACAGATCCATTAAATATCCTTGGGGAGTTATTGAAGATATTTTGGTAAAAGTTGATAAATTTATATTCCCTATTGATTTTGTTGTGCTTGACATGGATTAAGATGTTGAGGTACCCTTAATTTTGGGGCGCCCTTTTTTAGCTACTGCTAGGGCTGTTATTGATGTAAGTGATGGTAAACTTGCGCTAAGGGTAGGCAACGAGGAAATTATTTTTCAAATTTACGATGCTATGCGATATTATAGAGAACAAGATGATTCTTGTTATTTTATTGATGCCATTGATAATTTTATTCAAAACTCTTTACAGGAAATCGTACATGATGACACGATGGAACTGTGTCTTACCCAAGGTGAGGGGATAAATGATGACACCAATGAGTTGAATTCTAATACATCTTCCTCTAAACAATAGAAAGAAGAGGGCATTGAAATTAACGACGAACTAAAACAAAAACCCACTATTGATGAGCCACCAAAATTAGAATTAAAATAGTTACCAAATCACTTAAAATATGCTTTCCTCGGGGATAATTCCATGTTACTAGTAATCATCTCTTCAGAATTGGAACCCGAAGAGAAAAACAAGTTGCTATTGGTACTAAGGGAACAAAAAAGAGCTATAGCTTGGAAAATTTCTGACATTAAAGGAATAAGCCCATCATTTTGCACCCATAAAATTTTAATAGAAGATGAGTATAAACCATGTGTGCAACCTCAAAAATGATTGAATCCCAACATGAAAGAAGTTATTAAAGTTGAGGTAATTAAACTTCTAGATGATTGAATAATTTATCCTATTTCTGATAGTACTTGGGTAAGTCATGTGCAGGTCGTTCCAAAGAAAGGAGGCATGACGGTTGTAGCCAACGAAAAGAATGAATTGATTCCTAAAAGAATAGTCACAGGTTGGAGAGTCTGTATTGACTATAGAAAATTGAATGACGCCACCAAAAAAGATCACTTTCCTCTACCCTTTATTGATCAGATGTTAGAAAGATTATCTGGGCATATGTACTATTGCTTCCTTGATAGACTCTCCGGATACTTCCAAATCCAAATAGCCTCTGGAGATCAAGAAAAGACAACATTTACATGTCCATACGGTACGTTTTCTTATCGTAGAATGCCTTTTGGATTATGTAATGCTCCTACTACTTACGCTGCATGCTGGCCATCTTTGATGAACTTGTGGAAGACATTATGGAAGTATTTATGGATGACTTTTTGATATTTGGTAATTATTTCCATCTTTGCCTTATAAATCTAAAATGAGTTCTAATAAGATGTGAGGAAACGAACCTTGTCCTAAATTCAAAAAGTGTCACTTTATGGTTCGAGATGGAATTGTGTTAGGACATAAAATTTCTAGTAAAGGGATTGAGGTAGATAAAGAAAAGGTTGAAACCATAGAAAAATTACCTCTTCCTAGTTCAGTTAAGGCTATTAGAAGCTTTTTAGGACATGCTGGATTTTATAGAAGATTTATCTAAAATAGCTAAGCCATTAAATAAATTACTAGAAAAAGATGTACTGTTCGATTTTGATCAGGAATGTTTAGATGCATTTAATATCCTCAAAGATAAATTAATAAATGCTCCAATTATAATTGCACCTGATTGGAATTTACCCTTTGAACTAATATGTGATGTGAGTGATTTTGCAGTATGTGCAATCTTGGGACAGGGAAAAGACAAGCACTTTTAGTAGATTTATTACGCTAGCAAGACATTAACGGTTGGACAAGAAAATTGCACCACCACAGAAAAGGAATTACTAGTTGTGGTTTTTGCATTTGATAAATTTAGACAATATTTACTATCTAAATTTGTCGTTTACACTGACCATCCAGCTCTTCGTTATCTTTTGACTAAATCCGATGCAAAACCTCGACTCATAAGATGGATTTTACTCTTACAGGAGTTTGATTTGGAAATTCAGGATAAGAAAGGAGCTGAAAATCTTACAGCAGATCATCTTTCTAGGCTTGAAAATCCACATATCAAAGAACTCGACGAGAGTGAGATAAACGACTCGTTTCCTGAAGAACAACTCTTTTCTATAACCAATTCTGAGGTACCTTGGTTTGCAGATTTTGCGAAATATTTAGCTACTAACATCCTACCAAAAAGGTTAACACATCATCAAAAGAAGAGATTCTTTGTTGATACGAAAAACTATTTTTGGGAGGACCTTTTTCTTTTTCGTATATGTGCAAATCAAGTAATACGGAGATGTGTTACAAAGGCAGAAGCAAGCAACATCCTAGAACATTATCACTCAGGACCTTCAGGAGGACATTACAGCAGGATTAAGACAGCACATAAAACACTCGAATTAGGTTTTTATTGGCCAACTCTATTTAAAGATGCCAACAGGTATGTTGCTTCATGTGATAAATGCCAAAGAACAAGTAATATCTCTAAACGCGATGAAATTCCTCAAATGTATATGCTATCATGTGAAATATTCGATATATGGGTATTGATTTTATGGGTCAATTTCCTAGTTCATTTGGAAATAAATACATCTTAGTAGCAGTAGATTACATGTAAAAATGGGTGAAAGCTCAAGCTTTACCTACTAACGATGCTAGAGTAGTAGTGAGGTTTCTTAAGAAACTCTTCTCTCGATTTGAAACACCCAGAGAAATTATTAGTGATAGGGGTACTCACTTTTGTAATACTCAATTTCTTAAACTCTTAAAGAAATATGGAGTACACCACAGAACAGCTACCCTTATCATCCTCAAACCAGTGGACAAGTAGAAGTAGCAAATCAAGAACTTAAGTGTATTCTGGAGAAAACAGTAGAATCAAATAGGAAAGATTGGGCATTAAAAATAGACGATGCTTTATGGGCTTATAGAACAGCTTTTAAAGCTCCCATAAGAACATCCCCATACAAACTTGCCTATGGAAAAAGTTGTCATCTACCATTTGAGTTAGAGCACAAAGCTTTTTGGGATATAAAATTTTTAAATTACAATATTAAAACTGCAGGTGAAAAAAGGATGATGCAGTGGAACGACCTTGATGAATGGCGAGCTAATGCTTATGAGAACTCACGACTATATAAGGAGGCAACAAAGCGACGCCATGATGCTCATTTAAAACAACCAAATAAATTTCAAGTAGGAGATTTAGTCCTACTATACAATTCAAGGTTAAAATTATTTCCTGGAAAGCTGAAATCAAGTTGGTCAGGTCCATTACTAATCAAAACTATTTTTCCTTACAGCACAATAGAGGTAACTCATCCAACTCGTGGCACATTTAAGGTAAATGGTCAGCGACTGAAAATTTATAATGGTGAAGATTTTAGGGATATGAGAGAGGAGCTTCGGCTTCGTGAACCTTCATTTAGAAATAAAAATAGGGTAAGTCTAGCTTAAGACTTTAAACGAGCACTTCTCGGGAGGGAACCCGAGCACTAACTTTACTAATATCATATTTTTGATTTTTAACACTTAACTACAAATTAACCAATTTAACAAAGTGCAGGTTTCCTTAGCATACGGCCTTGCACACGGGCATTGTTGTGGCCGTGTGGATACCACGAGCAAGCACATCGTCGTGCCAGAGGCCGTGTAGACCAAGGATAAAAAATCCCAAAAACATGGGCTACAACAAAACACCATGGCCGTGCGATTAGGTCGTGGTCAAAACTGAGTAAATGACATGGGCGTGTGACGTGCCCGTGCCCCATAACCGTGGCCAAACCTATCGAGTGAACTTGGGCGTGTGACATGCCCGTACCCCGTAACCATGGCCAAACTTGTCGAGTAAACACGGGCATGGGGAATAATGAAACAAGCGTGGGAGAAGCAAACAATGCTAGGCACGCCCGTGTGATACGGGCGTGGGACGCAACACAGATGTGCCAGACCCCTGAGCATTCGAAACGCACAGGCTAAAAATGACTCACATGGGCGTGTGACACGGTCGTGTGACCTTATTTCTATATAAACCCCTCACTATTCACCATCTTTCTTTTCCAAATCCTTCTCCCTAAACCCTAGCCGTTTTCCTTTTTTCCCCTCCCACAAGTCCGGCCACTGTTCACCTCACTCCCTTCACTCCCTTCTCTCCCTTTTCTCTACTTCTCTTCCTCATCCACACGCAGTCCATGCCTATGTGAGGACAATACACTCACGTGTCACCATCACACCCGTGCTCCGACCACTGCCTCAACCGCGCCACCTTCCTCAACAACTCTTCCGGTCACCTTTCCTTTTCCCCATTTTTTGTTCTATTCATCTTTATTTATAACCATTATGATTTTATTTAGTTGAATAGTCAATTTTTTCTTTATTTCTTACCCTCAGTATTAGATTGTTAGTTTATCATCTAGTTCTTGTTAAGTAAATAGCGAACAATATTTATGTTGATTCTTTAAGAACAAAATGTTAATCTTCATGACATTAGGATAGATTAATATATGTCTTGGCTAAAATAATACTTGAATTGTTGAATATCTTTCATCTTCAGGTATGTAATGACTCCCCACGTGGGTGAAAAACTGTCATTCCCACGATAAAAAATGGAAGGGATACGGTGCAACCTCCTCGAGTGTCTCCACCGAAATATGACACCCATTCCTACGGTTTCCTCCAGGAACTGAGGAGGATCTTTATAAGATACTACGCACAAGACCTCTCAGTGTAAGACGGTGTATCGATTGGACCTCCCTAGAGCAGGTCCAGCTAGAAGATAAGGTTCAGGCCTTATTATTCACAAACCCGTAGGGGAAATTTTTGACATCATCGAGCCCACATACCTCGAGCTCACTCTAGAACTTTGCTCTATTTTCCACCTCTAGACAGTGATGGCTAACTTCGCCGACTCTGCCACTATCCAATTTTGCCTCAGAGGTCTAGTCTGTGAGATGAGTGTACCACAGTTTAGAGTTGCTTTGGGACTTTACACAAATGAATTCATAGAAGATGACGAATTCGAGAATCTTAACCGCCACATCCATAACTCTCCGATTGCTTGTTGGAAAGGCCTAGTCCCTGGCTCGGCCATATATGACCCTAGTCGCTCCAAAGTGACAGCTCTCGCCCCACCCCTAAGGTACGTACACGCTATACTAGCTCATACGCTGACAGGTAGGAGGGAGTGCACCAATGTCGTAAACACTCACGATGCCTACTTCCTATGGTGCATGGCGAATGGGCATGTATTCGACCTCACCTACTTCATAGCTTGCACCATCCAACATCAGAAGGAGAAACATAAGAGAGGGGTTATCTCTATGGGTCTATACATCACGCGCCTCGCTCAACACATTGGACTCTTTAACATAGCTGCTCAGACTTCCTCACTTACCCTGATAGGACAGATGTCCCTACAGGGCATCTAGACGATCTTACACATGAGGATGATCGAGCGTCGCCGTGGGACACATCCTCCCCAATACTGTCTAGCTCACACCACCGAAGAGGAGGATCTTGAGAACATTACTGATGATGTTCCCCACCACACGAGGCACCACCACCGAGCAACCGCCCAGTTCATGCAGCAGCTTCTCTTGCAGACATATCTGATCGCCTATCATGATTTGAGTACCAATGCTTTCATCGCTTTGACCATTTTGACACCACCCTCCACCAAATATGTCAACATCTGCATATTTCATCGCCGCCCCCACCACGCTACCCAGCCGATGAAAAGGACCTTTGAGGCCTTTTATTTTCTTTATTTTCATTTTTAATATTTATTTTTCATTTTTATATTTATTTTTAGTTTATTTTCGTTCTTAATTAAACTTTTTACCATTCTTGGTTAAAACTTTTATTAGTACAGTTTAATTTCTTTTATCACTAGCTGTCTAACTCTCGAGTATCTCTAACAACACCCATTAAATAGTACCCAAAAATTTAAATGATGACTTCGCAGTTTAAAAGGGTTCAATGTGCCACTCCAAGAATGAACACATCACCGAAGTATTCACCACCACATTCACCTATGCCTAAGTCCTCATCATTAATCGTTCTCCGAGGATTTCATCCAAAATTCAGAAAGTTTCACTTCTCTCCCTCTCTTTTGATTTTATTACTATATAGTTATTGTCTATCTTTGTACATTGAGGGCAATGTACATCTTAAGTGTAGGGGGTGAAATTTTATTTTGAAAAGTTCCTAACTTTTTACATTATTCTCAAATCCCTAAATGATATCTTGTCTTAAGTAAATTTCTCATAGCACTAATTAGAACGAAATTTCTGTTGATTTATGATTTTTATTGATATGTTTTAGATTAAGTCATAGTTAATTGTGCACTGATGATTTAAACTTTAAGATACTAGAGAATCAAGCATGATGAGTCTCTTTTCAAAAATTAAAATTTTGCTAGGTTGTTGACCTAAATTTGAATATTACCTTGAAGTTTGAAATTTACAAAGTTGATATCAAAAACCCATAATTTTTGTGAAATTTTGAGCCTTTTAGAACATATATTTTTTCGTGCTCACTTTAATGATTATGAGTGTATCAATATTGATTTGTTATTCTATAACTTGCTTCGATTATACGTGTCAAGACCACACCTTTGATTTGATATACTAAGATGATAAAGGCACTTAGGATTTAAACCACTTACTCTACTAAAAGCCTACCCTCACAATTAACCCCTAGTGAACCCCTTTGATCCTAACAACCCTTTTATTGATTCACCCACTAATATTAACCTAAAACCCGTCTTGTATTTATTATTACCATTTCTCTTGACTACCCTTCTATCGAGATTTGATTTAATCAATTACCTAATTATTTTATTTCAGTAGTTAAATTCATCTTATATTATGTGCTTATTTTGATTTGTTTTAAAAAAATCAAAGTATATTCATTATTAGTTTAGTGATTAAGTGAGCTTATACATTTAAATTCAACATCTTGAAGAAGAAGCTCATATTATTAGTATTACAAGTTTTCAATTGATGTAATTATTCATTATCAGTTCATTGTTTCTAGTTAGGTAAATTATCAATTTAATCGATTTTAACCTTCTAATTCAGCCTATATGCACACCTTTTACCTAAGCCCGTTGTAATGTAAATTTCAAACCCTACCAAACGTTAGGACCGAATATGGGTCGTTACGGAGAAAAAATTTTTGAAACCCATTTTAAAATCCAATTTAAGTTTTGTTGAAAACTTCTCATTTTTGGTTATCTTGCTGAAATCATACTTAGATTAAATTCGGAAATTTAATTAAAGTCAAGTTATTATACCAAATTTGAATGTGTCCGCTGACACGATAAAACATTGTCGTGTTGATTTAGGAAAACATGTGATTTTAATTTAATTTTTAATAGTGTAGTTAAAAGCAAGTATCCGACATATGAATAGTAACAAAAATAAAGTTTATGGAGGCCTTATTACAACCCAAATAAAAACAAACCAATAATAAAATAAAATAACTAAGTTTAAGTTCATTTAATTTAAGTCCACTGCATGGCCACCTCGAGTCCCTCTGGCTCCATATCCGCGATCTATGCATCACCTGAAAAAAATAATGGAGAAGGTGAGTCACCAAGACTCAGTATGTAACCCTTCCCCCGGTTTAAACCAATCTCATACACAGATTATAACAATTAATATGCACAAGACAATGTACCCAACCTAGCCAACCAAATGCCTCAATCTACCCCGTTGTGGTACCAAACCACTGGTGGTGCCAAACCACCGTGACATATAGTCACAGATGTGATACCAAATCACCGAGGTGCTAAACCTCCGTGTCCATAGACACAATCGATTGATGGGGCCAACCCATCGTGTGATGCCAAATCACCGCGCCAATCCCATATCTCAAAGTGGGGCCAACCCACGGTGGTGCTAAGCCACGGGGACGATGCGATGAGGTACCAAACCTCCGAGGTACCAAACCTCCGTGACCGTGAGTCACAGCAGTGTTACTAAAACACCGGTGCCCGTCGGCATAATATCATTGCCCCTCCGCTCATTTAACCCACAAAAGTCAAGTAATCATGATCAAATCTCATACATTTATCATATGTATCATAAAACCATGCTTCCCAAAAGCATAATATTAATCTCATATTAAAAGAGACTTACCCGAAATCCTCGCTTGTACCATTAAGGTACTACATCCGTATTCACATCAAGCAAATTTACATACAACAATATCTAACACGCTTATTAATTGCTATAAGTGTGTATGTACACACCTGTCACCCACGAGAAGTCTAAATCCCGAATGGAGAAGTGGGCCACCCTAGATCTATTGTCCCTAGATTCGGCCAAAACATGAGTCAAGACTATGGCCTATTTCGCCAACCCAACTTTATACCTTAGAGTTATCATTTGAGATCCGAGATCTTACCTTGCTCGACTTGGTTTCTAACAACCCTAATCCTTATATGGGTTCCCTAGCAATCGCCAACCTTAAGTACCAAACAAGATTAGTTTGGTTTTTTCCAATTATCCACTAAAAGGTTTAGAAAGATTTGACTTACCGATAACTTACCAAATTTTGTTGATGGAGACTTGAACCGATTTCTTCAAGATCTCAAACACCTAAACATAATCGGTTCCAACATAGAGAGTTAATACCTTTTTATCAAGTGTCAAATCGGTCCTTACCCCTAGAAGTTCCACAAGTACAAGAGGCTAATAAAGAAAACACTCACTACTCACCTTAGAACCGATTGAAGAAATAGAGGGGAACACTATGTTTGAGATTCGGCCAAGACTTTGAAATATGGAGAGGGGAAATTCGACAATAGAAGAAGTAAAGAGGGTTTCGGCCAAGGTTTTGAGAGGATGGAACGATAAAAGAAATTAGAGAGAAAGGTGTTGGGAATTTCGCTAACAAACTGGAAAAAAGAAAACAAGGTGATCAAATGGGTGCTTTTATAAGCATTCAAGACCCCTCCCCTTAGTGTTTGTCATTCACTCTTCTTTGAAGAGTTTGAAATTCATTCCATCACCTTAATTCATTCTAGGTCACATGTTTAAACCAATTCAAAATAATTTGAATTATCCCAAGGCCTAAATTCTCTCTTGCCAACTCTTGTTGATTATTCATATATTAATCCAATTAATCTTAATAATATCTTCATCTATTATCTTATAATAAAAAGAGTTTAAAGAGAGAAAGGACTCTCCCTTCCCATGCCGTCCACAATAAAAAAATAAAAGGGGAGAATTGTGACTCGAACCAAAGCTCTCCCTTGTTCCTAGATGGCGTCACTTGTAGCACTTAAGTGGCCTCCCTTTTGCCACTTTTCCAAGACTTATTTTGTGTCAAATGTTCCTTTATTTATTCTTATAACCCCTAACTACTAAGGCTTTTCACCTTTAAAGCTTATAAATAATATTTTCCACTATTCCGAGCCAACTCAAGGCCCTTAATTAAATCTTATCAAGCCATAATTATTATCTCAGCCATTCAACACAAGCAAAATAATGTAAATACAAATAACCCCATATTTAGGTTGTTACAGTTCTACCCCCCTTAAAAGAATTTCGTCCTCGAAATTACCTGATCAAAAGAGGTGGGGGTATTGTTGCCGCATCACATCCTCGGGTTCCCACGTAGCTTCATCTGCACCATGGTTCCGCCATAGCACTTTCACTAAGGGCACTGACTTCCTACGTAGAACCTTCACGTCTTTATCCGAGATCTGAACCGGTTCTTCCTCAAAAGATAAGTCTGAGTTGACCTCAATTTCTGTCACAGGCACCACGTGTGATGGATCTGACCGATACCGCCTAAGCATCGACACGTGGAAAACGTCATGAATCTGACTTAACTCTGCCGGTAGTTCGAGCTGATGAGCTACCGGTCCTACTCGCTTCAGCACTGTATATAGGACAATGAATCTTGGGCTTAGCTTCCCTTTTCGCCCAAACCTTAGTACTTTCTTCCAAGGCGACACCTTCAGGAAGACCTTATCCCCATCAGATACTCCATTTCTTGCGCTTAAGATCAAGATAGGACTTCGCTCATATCGATGCTTCCTTAAGACGAGCTCGAATCACTTTCACTTTATCCTCGGTTTTACGTTACCAATTCGACCCAACACTTGTCGCTCACCCAACTCGGTCCAACACGCCTGAGTTCGGCATTTCCGTCCATACAAGGCTTCAGATGGTGCCATCTCAATACTCGCTGGTAATCTGTTGTTGTGGCGAACTCGCTAATGGTAAAATTCTCCCAACTTCCTCTAATTCCAAGACGCAACCCTCAAAGATATCCTCTAAGATCTCAGAGGACCTCCTGACCGCCCGTCCGATCGTGGATGGAAAGTCGTCTTTGAAATCAATCGCGTACCCAACGCTGATGTAATGCTTTCCAAAACCTCGAAGTGAACCTTGGGTTCCTATCTCAAATAATTGATACGGCACACCATGCAATCGACTATCTCTACCACATACAACTTTGCTAGCTTCGAGTGAGTAATCCATTCTCACCCGATGAAGTGAGTGATTTAGTCAAAGCGTTCACGATTACCCAAACCGCATCTTTCCCGCCGGGCGTGAGGGTAGCCTCTCGACGAAATCCATAGTGATCCGCTCCCACTTCCATTGAGGAATCTTCACCGTTGAAGTAGCCTCGATGGCAACCGATGTTCACCTTAACTCGCCGACATGTCAAACACCTTCCTCTGAACTCGCCACTTCACGCTTCAACCCCGGCCACTGTAATCGCTCTCCGCAAATCTCCGTACATTTTGTCGCCTCCCGGATGCATAGCGATGGGCTGCTATGAGCATCTTGGAGAATTCTTTGTCTCAATTCCACATCCTTGATTAGATATGGCCGCCCTTGAAACATAATACACCATCACGGTCAATCCGCACTCTCTAAACCACCATCCCGAACTTGTATCCTCTTAGCATTCAACCCTTCATCCATTAATTACTTTTCCCTAATCTCCTTAATCAAAGTTGGCTTCACCAAGCTCGCTAAAAGACTTCCATCGTTATATAGACTCAAACGAGCAAATATCGCTCTTAGATCGACACCACCTTTCGCTCAACGCTCGACCACCACGTTAGCCTTACTCCGGATGATATTCGATGGAACAATCGTAGTCCTTAACAGTTCAATCCATTTGACGCCTTAAATTCAAGTCTTTCGGGTCAAGAGATACCTTAGACTCTTGTGATCTGTGTAGACTATCAACTTCTCCCCATAAAGGTAATGTCTCCATATCTTCAAAGCGAAGACGATCGCCGCTAACTCCAAGTCGTGAGTTGGGTAGTTAACCTCATGCGGTCTTAGTCGACGGATGCATAGGCTACTACCTTCCCATCTCGCATCAACACACATCCCAAACCAAAGGTGAGATGCATCACAATAGATCGTGAATAACTTCCCCGCCGGGTTGTAGCAAAACCGAGCTTCCATCGTAATCTTCCTCGACTTATCAAAACTTTCTTCTCGCTTTTCTAACCATACAAATGGAACACCTTTCCTTAGCAACTTAGTCAATCTGCGCTATGATCGAGAGAACCCTTCCACAAACCTCCGATAATACCCCGCTAAACCCGTAAAACTTCATATCTCTCGCTAATCGACTTAGGCGGTTTCCACTCCAACACCGCTTCAATCTTATGGGATCCACTCTAATCCTTCCGCCGACACTCACGTGACCCAAGAAAGCCACCTCCTTAGCCAAGATTCGTGACTTATCGAATTTGGCATATAACTGCTTTCTCCTCAAGATTTGCGTAACTATTCGCAAATGCTTATCATGCTCCTCTTCCGTCTTTTG
Source organism: Gossypium rotundifolium (assembly GCA_025506655.1). Lineage (NCBI taxonomy): Eukaryota > Viridiplantae > Streptophyta > Magnoliopsida > Malvales > Malvaceae > Gossypium > Gossypium rotundifolium. The sequence continues at coordinate 57,079,588 of CP106723.1, read as the reverse complement.
AGTAAACCAATATGTCGCCTATGAACACTACGACAAACTGGTCCAAGTATCGTTGAAATACTCTATTCATTAAATCCATGAACGCCACGGTGCATTGGTCAACCCGGATGGCATCACTAGGAACTCATAATGCCCATAACGAGTTCGGAATGCCGTCTTGTGAACATCGGCCTCCTTCACCTTAAGTTGATGGTAACCCGACCTAAGGTCTATCTTTGAAAACACTGACGCACCATTCAGTTGGTCAAACAAGTCATCGATCCGAGGTAACGGTACTTGTTTTTGATCGTTAACTTGTTTAAGCGACGGTAGTCGATGCACATCCGCATAGAACCGCCCTTCTTCTTGACAAACAATACAAAGCGCCCCCATGGAGATATACTAGGTCGAATAAACCCCCATCCAAGAGCTCTCGAATTTGAGCCTTCACTCCACCAATTCCTTTGGTGCCATTCGATATGGTGCTATTGATACGGTGCTATTCCGGTAGCAAATCTATACCAAATTCGACTTCCGATCCGAGGCAAACCGGAAGTTCCTCCGAATACATCAAGAAATTCCCATCTTGTTCAATCTTTTCAACTGCCGACTCCTTAGCCTCCAAGGTATAAATTGAACTATAAACGCCTCACACCCTTTCCTAACCATCTTTTCACCTTCAAGGCCGACACCACATTGGACGGTAATTTCTTCGACATCGATCATGACCACTTCATCCCTTCTACCATCTCGAAGAACCATGCGCTTAGCAATAATCCAACTTCGCGCTCGGTACCTAACCGGCCGGTCCATTCAAGGATCAAATCGAACTCCCAAATGGTAGTTCCATCGGATCACCATAAACACGACCCTTGAAGTTCTAGGGTACATCCCTAAAAAGTTTGCTCACAACTACGAATGGCCTAAAGGGCTAATTATACCATCTCCTAGTAGCGATCTTAGAGTCTAGGTTCAAAGTCTCTACCACACTACTGCCACGTATGAATGTGTAGAACCCACATCGATTAATGCATAATAAGGAAGACCAAAATCGAAACGCACTCGGTTATGACATCCAGTGCGTCACCCTCCTCATGACGCCACAGATGTAGACTAAGCCAGTTGCCTTGCCTCAGATTGCTCGTGCCTCCGCCTCGAGTTCCACGACCACGATTAGCACCATTTCCCCTCTACCATTACCACGCCTCTCCGTGGTCCCACACTTCTATCCCGAGTACAGTTCGCCTCTCGCTCGATTTCGAGCTCGCCGGGGACAATCCCTCACGTGGTGTTCCAAAGACCCACATTCAAAACAACCCTCTCACCGGTCCAACAACCTCCCCAATGGGACTTCCCACGATTGACCGAGTCGGTCTCGATTAGTAGCTACGGCCTTGTGCCTGACGGCCCACTCGCCTAGCCTTTTTCTCGATCATTACCACCTGACCCAGATGGCCCAAAACCTCTCTTCCGCTCGGGCCTATCAAAATTTTGCCTCACCGCTGCCTTGATACCTTCACTACCTTAGCCTTTTCTACTAGGGATGAGAACTCACGAACCTGCTATGAGCAATCAGCGACCTCAAGTCATCTCTCACTCATTCCTCAAAGCTTTATTACGCCATGTGTTCAGAGCCACAATGCCTCTCGTGATATCTACTCGGCCTTAGGAACTCGACTCATACTCATTACAGACTTAGTTCCTTGTACTAACCCCTTAAAAGCCTTTCTCTGCTGGCCAAGATAGCCAAGACTCCACATACTTTTTTTCCGAAAGCACCTTAAAGTAATCCCATGTAAGGTCATTCATTGTGGCACCATCACGAACGGTGAGCCACCACCGACATGCTTCCTCCTTCGGTTTACACGGCTCCTTTCAACTTCTCCTCGTCAACAAAGTCAAGATAGTCCATGATCCTTTCGTGGTCTCCAACCAAGATTCTGTTGCACTCTGCGCCACTCCCGACACACCCCTTAACACCTCTCATTTGGACCGAATTTGCTTGGGAACCAATTTTCGAGCTCCCAGATTTCCACCGCCTGACCACTAACTCAAGAACCCGCAACACGCCTTGCGAGCATCGCCTCCTCCCATCTCGATCTTGCTCCTACCCAAAAGTTGGAGGTGGTGGTGGCGGTGGTACTTCATTTTCGTAACCATGTCCTGACCTAATGGGTTCAGATATGGTCATCCTTCCCCTACCACGTCCACGACGACCACGTCCTCTAGAACTCATTCTATCTAACTTGCTTTAATCTGATTAAGAAAAATTTTATGAATTAGTAATTTGTTCCGCTTGATTACCCGCAAAAATTTTATGAAAAGTTAAATAAGGATTCTTTCGATCAAACAATGTTTTAAGTATTCTATCCTAGTTCACACAAAAGGCCACATTCATTCCCTAACACTTTCCATACTTATTCACTCCCTGACATTTCGTCTCTGCTTTCTAACCTGTGGGTATTTTCGCCATTTCCTACAAGGGTATTTTTTTTGTAATAAAATTCGAGAGATTTCAAACTTTGATAAAACAGGTCACTTTGAAATTCCCAAAACTGGAGGGTATTATTGAAAATTTGTAAAATTTGAAGATATGGCATCATTTTTGAATCGTGGTATTTTGGTAATTTTGTCAATCAGGGGTAATTTTGTAATTTTTGTAAATCAAAGGTGTTTTAATAATTGTAAAACTCTAAGGGTCCCTTTTGAGAATTTTCCTTTCTTAAAACGATGATGTTGCAAAAATTTTGTACTCAGGGTCGTTTCGATAATTTTACAAGTTGAGGGCATTTTCGAAATTTTCCAAACCAAAGTATTTCATTGATGATTTTCAAAGCAGAGTTGAACATTTGAGAAGGAGTTGAAATTTTTGGACAAAATCATTGATTTGATATTTTATGAGTCAAGGGTATTTTAGTAATTTTACACCTAAGGGCATTTTTGTAATTTTTCACAAATCTACTTTTTCGGGAAAACATTGTAAAAATGGTTATTCTTATATTTGAAAGAGTGATTTTAAAGATTTTGAAGAAATTAGGGTTTTGTTGTTTTCTTCTTTTTCAAAAACATGGTTAGTTCCCTTTCGGGTTTTAGTCGTTATGTTTAGCCTATGACCGAGCCCTCTTGGTCAAGGTGAACCCAAGCTACGCACCAAAGGTGTTTCGTGTGGAGAGGAGGTGAGTCACGGATCGCTTAAATACCAAGCTCCTACCGAACCTTTCTAGACATGCGACAGAGGTTACCACACCATCGAGCCCTCCGGGTTAGGGTGAACCCAAGCTACGCACTGTAGGATACTGCAAGAGGAGGTGAGTCACCTGACCGCTTAAATACTGTGCTCTTCCTGCTCCAATCCTAGACATGCGCATGGGTTACCACACCCTAGCTCAGTGACTTGTCATTGGTTGGTTTAGTTCATTAAATCTTATGTTCTGTTTGAGTGTTTGAGTGATCTAACCCTAAGGTTCAAATTCCTATGAGTCTATTCTATGTTCCATGCTTCCTACCCTTCTAAAGAAAATAAATCACACAGAAGTTAAGAACACTTACCTGGGCGGATAGATGCCGGAGACTCGGTGCCATGCTGTTCCAAAAACCCAAAAATACTTCAAAAAGGCCTACTAAAACATTTTTGGGCCTTGGCTACCATGTAGAAGTATTAAACCTGGCTCGATACCAATTTGTAATATCCAAACCCTACCAAACGTTAGGACCTAATATGGGTCGTTATTTGAGAAAAACTTTTGAAACCCATTTTAAAATCCAATTTAAGTTTTGTTGAAAACTTCTTTTTTGGTTATCTTGTGAAATCATACTTAGATTAAATTAGGAAATTTAATTGAAGTCAAGTTATTATACCAATTTTGAATGTGTCCGCTGACACGATAAAACATTGTCGTGTTGATTTAGGAAAACATGTGATTTTAATTTAATTTTTAATAGTGTAGTTAAAAGCAAGTATCCGACATATGAATAGTAACAAAAATAAAGTTTATGGAGGCCTTATTACAACCCAAATAAAAACAAACCAATAATAAAATAAAATAACTAAGTTTAAGTTCATTTAATTTAAGTCCTTTGCATGGCCACCTCGAGTCCCTCCTAGCCCATATCCATGATCTATGCATCACCGAAAAAATAATGGAGAAGGTGAGTCACCAAGACTCAAGATGTAACCCTTCCCGGTTTAAACCAATCTCATACACAGATTATAACAATTAATATGCACAAGACAATGTACCCAACCTAGCCAACCAAACGCCTCAATCTACCCGTTGTGGTACCAAACCATCGGTGGTGCCAAACCACTGGTGACATATAGTCACGATGTGATACCAAATCACCGGAGGTGCTAAACCTCCGTGTCCATAGACACAATCGATTGATGGGGCCAACCCATCGTGTGATGCCAAATCATGGCGTCAATCCCATATCTCAAAGTGGGGCCAACCCACGGTGGTGCTAAGCCACGTGGATTTAGACGCGATGAGGTACCAAACCTCTGGAGGTACCAAACCTCTCGTGACCGTAGTCACAAGCAGTGTTACCAAAACATCTTGGTGCCCGTCGGCACAATATCACCGCCTCCGCTCATTTAACCCACAAAAGTCAAGTAATCATGATCAAATCTCACACGCTTATCACATGTATCATAAAACCATGCTTCCCAAAAGCATAATATTAATCTCATATTAAAAGAGACTTACCCAAATCCTCGCTTGTACCATTAAGGTACTACATCCGTATCTACATCAAGCAAATTTACATACAACAATATCTAGCACAGTTATTAATTGCTATAAGTGTGTATGTGCACACCTGTCACCCACGAGAAGTCTAAATCCCGAATGGAGAAGTCGGCCACCCTAGATCTATTATCCCTAGATTCGCCCAAAACATGAGTCAGTACTATGGCCTATTCGGCCAACCCAACTTTGTACCTTAGAGTTATCATTTGAGATCCGAGATCTTACCTTTCTCTGACTTGGTTTCTAACAACCCGAATCCTTATATGGGTTCCCTAGCAATCGGCCAACCTTAAGTACCAAACAAGATTAGTTTCGGTTTTTTCCAATTATCCACTAAAAGGTTTAGAAAGATTTGACTTACCGATAACTTACCAAATTTAGTTGATGGAGACTTGAACCCATTTCTTCAAGATCTCAAAACACCTAAACATAATCGGTTCCAACATAGAGAGTTAATACCTTTTTATCAAGTGTCAAATCGGTCCTTACCCCTAGAAGTTTACAAGTACAAGAGGCTAATAAAGAAAACACTACCTACTCACCTTAGAACCGATTGAAGAAATAGAGGGAATACTATGTTTGAGATTCGGCCAAGACTTTGAAATATGGAGAGGGAAATTCGGCAATGGAAGAAGTAAAGAGGGTTTTGCCAAGGTTTTGAGAGGATGGAACGATAAAAGAAATTAGAGAGAAAGGTGTTGGGAATTTTAAGCAAAGCGGAAAAAAGAAAACAAGGTGATCAAATGGGTGCTTTTATAAGCATTCGCACCCCTCCCCTTAGTGTTTGTCGTCCACTCTTCTTTGAAGAGTTTGAAATTCATTCCATCACCTTAATTCATTCTAGGCCACATGTTTAAACCAATTCAAAATAATTTGAATTATACCAAGGCCTAAATTCTCTCTTGCCAACTCTTGTTGATTATTCATATATTAATCCAATTAATCTTAATAATATCTTCATCTATTATCTTATAATAAAAAGAGTTTAAAGAGAGAAAGGACTCTCCCTTCCCATGCCGTCCACAAGAAAAAAAATAAAAGGGGAGAATTGTGACTCGAACCAAAGCTCTCCCTTGTTCCTAGATGGCATCACTTGTAGCACTTAAGTGGCCTCCCTTTTGCCACTTTTCCAAGACTTATTTTGTGTCAAATGTTCCTTTATTTATTCTTATAACCCCTAACTACTAAGGCTTTTCACCTTTAAAGCTTATAAATAATATTTTCCACTATTCCGAGCCAACTCAAGGCCCTTAATTAAATCTTATCAAGCCATAATTATTATCTCAGCCATTCAACACAAGCAAAATAATGTAAATACAAATAACCCCATATTTAGGTTGTTACACCTGTTAAAACCATTTAAAGACCTTTTGATTTTTGTATCATCTCATTTTATAGTGGTGGAGATTTGATTTTCATACAAGCCTATGGTAATAACTTTTCATGTTTGACTGATGAGTGCTTTATTTTGAACCTTAAGCACCTTGAGTGATTTGAGTGAATCTTTAGTGAGGATGTCAATTCTTGTCAATTTTGAATTAGATGTGATTATTTACATAAGGGAAATCACTTATAGTTTTCGTGCTACAAACTTGTGACTTTGATTGTTTGAATCTTTAGGACTCTTTTGGTTAATTTATCAATGTATAAATTATCTATGAATTATGATGAGGCATCATTGATAAGAATTATGAATCGAGGGAAGCTAATTCTAATTGTGAGTTGAGATTTTTACTTGAGGATAAGCAAATGCTTAAGTGTGGCGGTATTTGATAAATCGTAATACGTACATATTTTAATCCCACATTTAGCATATTTTTGGATGATTTATTCCCTAAATTGTGGAATTTGGTGCTCCAAATCCTTTAATTTCATGTTTTATATGTAGGAGAGCACTGGAGGATGAAAAGAACGAGAAACGGGCCAAAAACGGAGAAAATGGGCCAATGTATGAATTTCACACGGCCTAGGCCCAAAACATATGATCGTGCCTCCTTAGCAGATCCGACCACGACTTGGCCCCGAATCACACGGTCGTGCCCCGAATCACATGACCATGCCACACCGGCGTGTCCCTGCCACATCAAAGAAGAGTTTCATTCGGATTAGGGTACTTAGAGGCAAAGAAAGACATTCCAAAAGCCTATATAAACACCCTATAGGCCAACCTTAAAGGGGGAGTTCAGCTAGGCCAAGGAGCCAAGCCAGAGGGGCCAAATTGTGAGATTCACTCGAAGAAAGCCAGTTGATTCATCTCAAGAAGCCAGAGTCATACTCAAGGTTGAGGATCTCTCCTTCAATTCTTTCAGAGGGTTTTAGTGTTTTTCTTATGTTTTGTTTTATATTTTCTTTTGAGATGTATTCTTTTATGATTATGAACTAAACCCCTCAAATAAGCGAGGGGATGAAACCTAAGATGGATCTTGTTATTGTTTTATGAACTATGTGATAAATACTTGATTTGTTCTTAACTATGTGTTCTTAATTCTTGTTTTGATATTTTAGGATATTGATTCAAGTATTCATGCCCTGAGGTAGAGGAGGAATATTCCCTGTTTAAGAGTAGATCTAACATAGTTAAGCAGAGTTGATCGCAACCTTATAGATAGTATGACGACAATCTACCGAAGTAGGGTCAAACCTAATATGGGAGTCCATAGATCGAGTTAATGTAATTCTACGAGTTTTAATTAGAAAGTGATTTCAATCAATCAACCTAGGGTTAGACGTTAGTAGCCTCGAGAGAGGTACTAATATAAATTAGGGAATCCTACTGATCAAGTCAAGTGAACAAATTGTCTGATTTAGAGTTAAATAACAAGTGAAGTCTAGGTGAATTTTTCCTCGGGTATTGTCTTAATCAATTGGTTTTTCCCACAAGTATTTCCCCAATTCCTTCTTTGTTTCTTAGAATCTTTAGCTTAGTAGTTAGTTAATTTTAGATTAGACAACAATTCTCTTAATTCTTAGGCTAAATAATAAGAAGCAAGTTAGTATTAGTACTTTTTGTTCTCTTGGGTTTGACAATCCGCTCTTACCACTAAACTATACTACTGTTCGATAGGTACACTTGCCTCAATCATGGTGATAGTCAGTTTCTAGGATTAATTATTCATTATATAAATTTTAAGACTTTTTCCACCACCATCATAAGACCTACAACTGTGACTCATCAGCTAGGGATCGATCTTTAGCATATTCTGAGGAAAGATCGAGGATGTTTTGGTAAGAGTCGATAAACTTATTTTTCCTGTTGATTTCATTGTCTTAGATTTTGAAGCTGATAAAAAAGTGTCAATCATCCTTGGAAGACCTTTCTTAGCCACGGGAAGAACGTTAATTGATGTACAAAAAGATGAACTCACCATGCGAGTTCAAGACGATTAGGTAACCTTTAACATTTTCAAAGCGATGAAATTTCCTGATCTGACAGAAGAGTGTTTAGTTATGGAAGAGAAATTTTATTCAATCCATACAGTTTGAACCATTGGAGTTAGAGGTCAGAAAATTCGTGCAACCCAAGGTGTCAATTGAAGAACCACCTAAATTCGAACTTAAGGTACTTCCTTCCCATTTGAAATACGTTTATTTAGGTGACTGTTCCACTTTTCCTGTGATCATTTCAGCAAAACTGATAAAAGATCAAGAGGAGTAACTAATTACTATTCTAAAGAAATTTAAGAAAGCAATTGGTTGGACCATAGCTGATATTTGAGGTATAAGCCCACCTTTTCTCATGCATAAAATAGAAGAAGGTGAAAGAGCTCGAATTGATGGGCAAAGGAGGCTCAATACTATTATGAAAGAAGTTGTGAGAAAGGAAGTGATCAAATAGTTAGATGCAGAAATCATCTATCCTATTTTAGATAGTTCGTGGGTATGTCCGGTGCAGTGTGTACCGAAGAAAGGTGGAATCACGATTGTTGAAAATGAGCGTAACGAGTTGATTCCAACGAGAACTGTTACTGGTTGGAGAATTCGTATTGATTACAAAAATTTGAATAAAGTCACTCGGAAGGACCATTTTTAGTTGCCTTTTATGGATCAGATGTTAGATTGACTGGCAGGAAATAAATTCTATTGTGTTTTAGATGGGTATTCAAGATATAACCAAATAGTTGTAGTTTCGGAGGACCAACATAAAACAACATTTACATGTCCATACGGTAAGTTTGCTTTTAGGCGAATGCCTTTTGGTTTATCCAATGCACCTGCAACATTTCAACGATGCATGATGGCAATATTCACTAATATGTTTGAAATTTTGTTTGAGGCTTTCATGGATGATTTTTCTATTTTTGCTAACACTTATGATATTTTTTTGAGTAATTTTGCTAAGGTAATCAAGAGATGCGAAGAGACGAATCTTGTCCTTAATTGGGAAAAATGCCATTTTATGCTTAAGGAATGGATTGTCTTAGGGCATAAAATATCAAAGAGAATAATTGAATTTGATAATGCAAAGTTGGACATAATTGAAAGATTATTGGCCCCAATTAATGTGAAATGAGTCAGAAGTTTCTTAGGCCATGCCAGTTTTTACCGAATGTTTAACAAAGATTTCTCGAAAATTTCTAAACCGTTGTATTTGTTGTTAGAGAAAAATACAGTGTTTGATTTTAACAAAGCATGTTTGGAAGCTTTTGAAGATCTAAAAAAAGGGTTAATCTCGGCCCCAATAATTGTTACACCTGATTGGATCTCACCTTTTGAGTTGATGTGCGATGCCAGTGATTATGTCGTTTGAGCTGTGATGGGTCAAAAAAGAAACAATGTGTTTTACCCTATTTACTATGCAAGTAGAACTTTGATGGGAGCCCAACTCAATTATACGGTAATTGAAAAGGAACTCTTTGCTATAGTTTTCACTTTTGACAAAACGTTGGAGTAGAGGAGTCTCCGGCCTCACCAGTAGCTGAAAGGCGACCATATATATGTGCTTTCGCTACGGAAGATGCAGTATCGCATGCTATGTTAAGGATCTTAGAAAGGGTCGTTGGGCCCAATAATGGTATGGGAAGTCGTAGGTCAATCACGGAGCGACTCCGAGCTAATGGGGCAGAGATTTTCAAAGGAGTAGTAGGGGTGGCCCCGAATGTGGCAGAATATTTGTTGGAAGCTACTAAAAGAATAATGGATGACCTGGATTGCATGGTAGAACAGAATTTAAAGGGGGCAATATCCCTACTTAGGGAAGAAGCCTTTCAGTGGTGGTTGATAGTAAAGGAGGTCAACCAACCGGAGCAGATTACTTGAGAGTTCTTCAAATCGGCATTTCAGGGGAAGTATATTGGAGCAGCCTATGTGGATGCCCGAAGGAAAGAGTTTTCAAGTTTGACTCAATGAGATAAGCTGGTAGCAGAGTACGAGGCTAAGTTTTTATACCTTAGTCGATATGCCAAGGGGATAGTAGCAACAGAGTATGAAAGATGCGTACGGTTCGAAGATGGATTAAGGGATAACCTTAGAGTACTTATAGCTCCACAAAGGGAGTGGGAGTGGGATTTTGCGATTTTGGTGGAGAAAGTAAAGATATCAGAAGAGGTAAAGAGCATGGAGTGCCGCAATCGAGAGAAAGAAAAGGGTAAGAACAAGCAAATTATGGAACCTGTGGGAGCCGGATAGAGGCCCATGAGGAGGGCCAGAGTGAATAGGCCGGTTAGAGTTGTGGCCCCTGTTGCTGTTGCCAATAACGGAATACCACTTTGTGCTGAGTATGGGAGAAGGCATTTGGGCGAATGTTGGAGGAGTATGGGAGCATGTTTGGGCTATGGATCTATAGAGCATAGGGTTAGGCAGTGCCCGAGAATGGCTAGATCAGGGGCGAGCCAATGGCAGAGGTAAGTTTTAGCCTCAGAGGTGTGGTGACCACCAAGGGGCTGCGAACAAGCCAGGGGCGATAATAGTAATGAATGGGGTCGTGGAGCACCACATAGAGGTGCAGGTTATGCTGAGGCAAGGAAGCCAGCTTTGGTCTATGCAGCACGTCGCCAAGGGGACGAAGACGCTCCAGATGCGAATAATGGTGCATACCCTACCGTAGTATATTGAGTGTTTATTTTGGCTTTAGAATTAGAGTGCGCAGCGAAAGCATAGTGGTGAGATTTGGGTAGTGCGATTGATAGTTAGTTGGAAATTTCGAAGACAAAATTTCTTTAAGGAGGATAGAATTGTAACGCCCTGAATTAGGGCCTAGTAGATTTGGGCCTATTGGGTTGTAATGCCCCAAAAATCCTGAAACTTTAAATTTCTGTGTACTAAGGTTTGTATGTACGAGTAGCACTTAGAATATTAATTTTAAGGTATTATCAGGATTATTTGAAGTCTTAGAGATAGGGAAGACCATAGGGAAAATTTTATTTTTTCTTGTTTTAGGGGACCCTAGTCTCAGGCATTAGGCCTCTTAAGCAGATTAAGGGGAAAACAGGACACAAATGGGCTTGTGGTCTAGTGGCAGGGTGGCGCCACTAGGGAAGCGACAAGGTGGAGTGAAGAGGTCCAAGGTTCGAGTAGTGGTAAGGTGTTTTTGGAGTGTTTATTTTTCATAGTGGACGACCATAGTTGTGTAGAATTTGGACTCTTTTGTTGAAGTGTTTGAATTGGTCTTGTGAACTGATTTCGGATCAGATAAGGGAGATATCATGGAGAAAAATTAGAAGAGGAGAGGTGGGAATAGTTGGTGCCGAATTGGACAGTGGGTGAGGGTAGGATTCGGCTATTGGCTATAAAAGGAGGTGTCGAATTCCTTTGAGAGGTTCTTTGGGTTCTATTACATTTGTTTTTCTCCCCCTTGGCCAAATTCCTGCATATGCCGAACAAAAAACCCATCATTCCTTTATTAAAATTTTGGTTTTCTCTCTAGCTGAATTCCCCATACCTTCTCTTTTTAAATTCCTTCTCTTGTTCACATTTAGTTCTAGCCGATCACTTCTCCTCTTCTTCTCTCTGTTGGTGCCGAATTGTCTCTGTCACCATACTAATCTCAAAAGCAAAATTTAGGCCGCAAGATCGAAAGTAGATTTGGTAAGTATTCAGTTAACCTCTCTTGTACATTTTGCTAAAAGCCGAAGGGCTATCTAGCTGTCCTATCGTTACCTCTGTGATAACAAGGATAGGGTTCAAAGATCGCAAGTGTGGTAAGGGTCGTTAGCAACAAGGTAAGTGCACTCGTCTCGGTTGTGATTTAGTAAATGGTCGAATGTAGTATGGCTTATAGGGGTGACTTATGTGGAATATGAGTCACTTGTTTTTGATGATATACGTTTGGGTGCAGATCTAGAGGATAATCACAAATAGTAGCAAAGGAAGGGCTACTAAAACGTGTGGCACACGTAAGGGTACGGTGAGGTTTCTGTTTATTATAAAGTGTATTAAGCCATGATTAATCGTTAAGTGATGTCGTTTGTAGGTTTGTGATTAAGGGGTTTGCAGCACATGTGGTTACCAGGTGTGTACAAACACTACACACATGATATCGGCAACGCCGAAAAGCAGAAAAGCCGAAAGTGGCTAAATGGGCCTGTAACATCCCTAACCCGAGTCTGTCGTCAGATTGGGATTACGAGACATTATCGGTCATCTCACAATCCATACAGATGTTCATTACATAACACAACTCAAATTTCAATCACATTGAAATTGAAAACTTAATCTAATATCCATTTAAAAAAATATAAAACTATTGCACATATACAAATATAAACTTCAAACAACCCAAACTTTACTATTAAAATTTTAATTTAGTAGTCTATACGGCATTGGTAATTTAAAACATAACCCATCATATTATATTTACTATAACATCATGTACATGTTTCCTAATGTCTAAACTATATCTATGCAAAACTACCAAATCAATATTATCAAATTCATTAAGTAAACACTCGGCATACTAGTCATACATACACTTATACTCATTTAACAAGTAACATTTCGATGACCCAAATATATTTTTTCTTGACACTAGTTCATGCGCAAATAATGATATTGGTTTGAACCATTTGAGTGCAAATAACACTAAAAGAACATCCAATTCACATTCTTTAAATCCACATACATAACCAATCACTAACTATATATTCGGTCATATAAGATGGTTTTTAATACATATCATAAATCATATCACATACCCATTTATGAAAGTCTAATACTTTAGCCTAATATTATCCCTAATCAAAATAACCAATACACATTCGACATATAAATAGATTCTAGCCTTTAAAAAACATAACTCATTTTATAAGACTCAACCAAACTCACTTAAATACAAAATCCATACATACCACACATTTTATATATCATGACCGAACATACACAACAATTGGCAATTAGATCCAACACATCACACCTAATTACCAAGATCTAATTTTCATAATTTAGACATTAATTTAGCCATTTTCGCATGGCATAATATATACATATCCCAAAAACAGTCATTTCAAAATATAACCCAACCTATACATGCCATAGTTACAAAAATTTAGCTTATAAAATACCAAAGATAGTCAATAGTGTGGTGGACTTTGACGATGATCCCCAAGCTCGTAACTTGTCTCCCAAAATCTATAAAACAATGCAAATAAACACATACAGTAAGCTATCATAACTTAGTAAGTTATAAGCAATTTCACAACAACGATGCATTATTTCATTATATTAGTAATACTGATTTTATATAATCACAAATAAGGTTTACAACCATAGCTATAATTTATATCACCTTTCATAAACTATCACATATCATAGCTCCAAAGTTTGAACACCCATACATTTAATAATGGATTTCATATACATTTACCACTTACCAAATTTATACTTACATTTCAAATAATAACCTCCCATAGTATCAAAACTTACCGAATTCAATATTTGAATTGAAATTTTACTCGTACGTTTAATGTTTATTAACCGATTTCGCACAATTGTGCTTGGTAATTAAATTAGCACACTTAGTGCTCGCTAACCGATTTCGCACACCTAGTGCTCGGTAATTCAATTCGCACACTTACTGCATAGTGACTGATTTCGCACAGCTAGTGCTCAGTATTTAAATTCGCACACTTAGTGCCTTTCTCAAACTTATTAATCCTTTATGCATACACATAATATTTAAACATCAACCACATATATACACAAGTTAACTTACTTCATCCCCATAATCAATCACATTCGGGTGTACCAATGGCATATAGCATACCTCACATTCGGCTATATCAATAATAAATATACATACTTACGTTAAATTTATGTACACCTCTATAATTAAATCAAATTCAACTTAATTGCTTAAAAACTTACCTTGAATATCAACGGACTGTGTTTCTCGACTATTCGAGTAACTTCGCTTTTCCCTGATCCAATCCTGATCCTTTTTTCTCTTGATCTAATTAATTTCAAATTTAGTTAAATAAAATATAATTCCATTGAATTTGGTCCAAAAACCTATAAATGGGAAAATTACCATTTTCCCCTTATATTTTACATTTATCACAATTTAGTCCAATTAGCATAAAAAATAAAATATTCAAAATTTGACTTCACCCTAGCTTGGCTAAATTTCACTAAGGTCTCTAGCAGCCCATTTCTTTCATTTATTTCACATTTTGACCCCTCAATTTATAAATTTCACAATTTAACTCTGTTTAGGCATTTTTACAAAATATTCCACAATGTATAAAACATAAAATTCACTCTATGTCCTTTTAGTATACAAGGGCCAAATAATTAGTAGACTTATACAAGTCCTTACACTATATTATTTTAAAAATCTAGTCCTCCATTTATCAATTTCCTCAATTAAGCCCTAATAAACTAATTTCTTGAAAATTTATAATACAAAACTTAAAAATCTATCACATATTTTCTATTTTCTATTTTCTAACATCAGCACCAAATTTCCCTAAACTTCATTAATGGTCGAACACAAATTCTTTACAATTTTCAAAAATTAAAACATGGGCAAGATAAACAACTCAACAACCATCTCAAATATGTAAAATTTATTCAAAACTAAACTCAAACATACCTCTAATTGAGCTTCAACTATGCCGAAATGCTCAACTCTTTTTCTTTTATTTTGCTATTTTCATTCGGCCAAGAACATGCACTCTTTGCATGTTTTATTTTCTTATTAGTTTTATTACACACATAATTTTATTATACTATTAACATATGTTAAATAATGCACCATTCTCACATAAAGAAATAATAAACAATTAAAGTCACTATTTCATGCATACCAACCGACCACTAACTCTCTTTTATGGCCAAATTGCTACTTTAAGCCTCCCATTTATTAAAACAACAACAATTAAGCACTATCTCATTTAACCATCAAATTTTCATTTTACGCGATTAAGCCCATTTTTTAAAATTAAGCACTAAAACAATCAAATTTTAATACGAAAATTTCACACACACCAATTCACACATAATGAACATTGAAAATAATATTAAAATATTTTTTGATTCAAATTCGTGGTCCCAAAACCACTGTTCCGATTAGGGCCAAAATTGGGCTGTTACAACTCTCCCCCTTAAGGAATTTTGTCCTCGAAAATCTTACTTGTGAATAAGTTTGGGTAACATTCTTTTATCTAAGCCTTAAGCTCCCATGTTGCTTCCTCGATTCCGTGCTTCAGCAAAAGCACTTATACCAATGATATTTTCTTATTTCGCAACTCTTTCACTTCACGAGCCAAGATACGGATCGGTTCTTTCTCATAAGTTAAATCAGACTGTATATCAACCTCTGATGGACTGATCACATTAAAAGGGACAGATCTATACTGTCGGAGCATCGAAACATGAAAAGCATTGTGGATCTTTTCTAGTTCAGGTGGTAATAGAAATCTATATACAACCGGCCCAATCCACTCCAAAACCTCATATGGTCCAATAAACCTTGGACTCAATTTGCCTTTGCAACCAAATCTGAGTATTTTCTTCCACGGCGGGACTTTCAAAACACTCTATCACCGATCTGAAACTCTATATCTTTATGTTTTAAGTCCGCATATGATTTCTGACAATCTGACGCTGCTTTCAAACTTTCATGGATCACTTTTACTTTTTGTTCAGTTCTTTAACCAAATTAACCCCGTATATCTTGTTTTCACTGAGCTCGGTCTAATATAAAGGTGTACGACATTTTCGACCATAGAATGCTTCATAAGGTGCCATTTTGATACTCGATTGAAAGCTATTATTGTACGCAAATTTAATCAAAGGCAAAAATTGTTCCCACGTACCTTCAAACTCTAGAACACAACATCTCAACATATCCTCAAGTATTTGAATAATTCTCTCGGATTGACCGTTCGTCTGAGGGTGAAAAGCGGTGCTAAAATGCAATTTAGTACCTAATGCATCTTGCAGTTTCTTCCAAAATCGCGGTGTAAACCTCGAATCTCTATCTGAAACAATTGAAATAGATACTCCGTGTAATCGTATAACCGAGAAATGTACAATTCAACTAGCTTATCAAGTGAGTAATCTGTACGGACCAGAATAAAGTGAGCTGACTTCATCAATATATAAACAATAACCCAGATTGCATCTTTCTTGCTCGGTGTCAACGGTAAACTAGATACAACGTGACTCGATCCCATTTCCATTCGGGTATCATAATCGGCTGAAGTAATCCAGATGGCACCTGATGCTCGACTTTTACTTGCTAACATATCAAACACTTCGACACGAAATCTGAAATATCTCGTTTCATACCATACCACCAGTAATGTTGTTTCAAATATTTATACATTTTCGTACTACCTAGGTGAATAGATAGTCTACTATTATGAGCTTCATTACAAATCATCCGAATCAACTCAGGATCATTTGGTACACATATTTGGTTTTTGAACCGCAAACATCTCTCAGCATCAATCTAAAATTCTGAGTCAGCATCCGAACCACATTGATTCTTTTTTGTTATCAAGTTATCATCAACTTTTTGAGCTTCACAAATCTGTTTAACAAATAATGGTCTCGCTTTCAATTTTTCTATAATCGCACCATCATCAGTCATATCCATATCTGCGTTCATTGCACGTAAAGCAAACAGTGATTTTCGACTTAGGGCATCAATAACCACATTAGCCTTTCTCGGGTGATAACCAATCACAAGCTCGTATTCTTTTAATAATTCCAACCATCGTCGTTGTATTAGATTCAGATCCTTCTGAGTCATCAAGTACTTTAGACTTTTATGATCGAAATAGACATGGCATTTTTCACCGAACAGATAGTGGCGCCATATCTTCAGAGCAAACACTATAGCGGCTAATTCGAGATCGTGCGTCAGATAGTTCTTTTCATGCGGCTTTAACTGTCTCGAGGCGTAGGCTACAACCTTACCCTCCTGCATCAAAACATAGCCAAAACCATTCAAGGATGCATCATTGAAGATAATGAACTCTTTACTCGACTCTGGCTGAACAAGCATTGGAGCTTCAGTCAATAAAGTTTTCAACGGATCGAAACTCTTCTGGCATCTTTCCGTCCACTCGAATTTAACATCTTTTTGAAATATCTTTGTCATCAGAGTTGCAATCATCGAGAAACCTTTCACGAAGCGTCTATAATAACCTGCAAGTCCCAGAAAACTTCAAACTTCAGTAATATTCCACAGAGGTCTCCAATCAAGTATAGTCGAAATCTTACTCGGATCAACCTGAATACCTGATGCTAAAATAACATGCCCCAAGAAGCTAACTTCGTGTACCAGAACTCACATTTACTAAATTTTTCGTACAACTGCTTATCATGCAAAATTTGTAAAACAAGTCTCACATGTTCGGCATGCTCGATTTCGTTGCGCGAATAGATCAGAATGTCATCTATAAACACAACCACGAACCGATCTAAATACTGTCTGAATACCTGATTCATCAAATCCATGAAAACGGCAGAGGCATTATTGATTTCAAACGGCATCACCAAAAACTCGTAATGGCCATATCTTGTTCAGAAATCAGTCTTAGGCACATCAAAGTCTCTAACTCACAACTGATAAAAACCCAATCTTAAACCGATCTTCGAAAATACTGAGGCTCCCTTTAACTGATCGAATAGATCATCAATGCATGGCAACAGGTATTTATTCTTTATAGTCACTTTATTGAGTTGCCGGTAATTGATGCACATTCTCAAAGCTCTATCTTTCTTTTTCACAAATAACACTGGTGCACCCCAGGGAGAGAAACTCGATCGAGCAAAACCTCTATCTGTCAACTCTTGCAACTGAGCTTTCAATTCTTTTAATTCAGTTAGTTCTATTCTATATGGAGCTATCGAGATCGGAGTCATCCCTGGCACTAACTCAATACCAAACTCTACCTCCTGAACAGGTGGCAAACCCAGTAATTCTTCCAGAAACACATCCAGATACTCACATACAACTGGTACAGATTTAATCTTCTTTTCAATTACTTTACTATCAATTACATAAGCAAAGTAAGCTTTACAACCGTTTCTCATATTCTTCCGAGCTAATATGGATGATATCACTGCTGGCAACCCATTTAAATCGGTAGAATCAATACGAATTATCTCATTATTCTTGCACCGCAGATTAATAGTCTGTCATCTACAATTCAGTACATCATTGTGCATGGTTAACCAATCCATGTCGAGGATGTCAAACTCATCAAATGGTAGCAACATCAAATCAACTAAAAAACATGAATCTCGAATCATCAAATGACAATTCTTGCACACCTTATTAACTAGCACACACCGGCCTAGGGGGTTCGAAACACGAATCAAAAATTTAGTAGACTCAACAGATAAAGTCTTACTAAATACTAATGTTTTACACACATAGGAATGAGTTGAACCTGGATCAATCAAAGCGATTACACAAGTATTAAAGAGAGTAAAAATACCAGTGATAACATTTAGAGATGAAGCCTCCTTTCGGGCACGGATGGCATAAGCTCTGGCAGGCTCACGAGCCTCAGATCGAACAGTTGTATCCGAAGTCCCTCTCTGAGTACCGCTTCTACCTCCTACATTTCGAGGTGGCCTACCTTTAACTCCAGCACCACTCGATATCACACTCTGAGCATCATCCTTCTCAACTAATTTCGGGCAGTCTCAAATAAAATGATCCTGCGAACCACACTTGTAGCAAACTCGGTTGTTGTACTTGCCCCAACATTCACCAAAATGTCGCCTACACAATGTTGACACTCAAGTTTATTAGGTCGAGTATTGCCAACACTAGCAATCGAGGTTGCTCGTGAACTCACTGGTGGTCGCTCTCGTATGGAAAACCCAGTGTTAGTCTTAGATCGGCTACTATCATTTCTGAACGTCTTTGATGCCATCAGAGAAGTTTTACTTACTGATCTCTTGCGGAAATATCTAGCTTCAAACTCAACTTTTCTTTTCTCTTTTTCAAGCTCTTCGGCCTTACAGGATCACTCGACAAGTACTACGAACTCTTTTATTTCAAGTATGCCGACAAGAAATTTTATATCTTCATCCAGTCCTTCCTCGAATCTTTTACACATAGCATCCTCAGTTGCAATACACTCTCAGGCATATCGGCTGAGTCTCACAAACTCATGCTCATAATCAGTTTTAACTCGAGAAATTTTTTGCTTTTCTAATCAATGAATCGTTGAATGATATACTTTTTGCAAAACTCTGTCTGAAAGAAATCCCAAGTGACCCGTTCCTTCGGAACAACCGAAACCAAAGTGTTCCACCAATAGTAGGCAGAATCCCGTAATAAAGATATAGCACATTTCAAGCACTCTTCAAGTGTACAAGATAGCTCATCGAAGACAGGAATAGTATTATTGAGCCAAAATTTAGCCCGTTGAACATCATCAGTAGTTGTGGCCCTAAACTCTTTAGCTCCATATTTTTTGATTTTATCAACAGGAGGCTTATTTAGTCTCTCAGGATTCATGATCGAAGGTACCACAGGCACTACAAGTGGATTATCAAGTTTCGGGGGTTGTTGAACAGCCAAATTTGTCCGGATATACTTATTAAACCAATCATTCATTATACTAAAGAAGGCTTGCTTAACCCCCTCATCTTGGTTACTCGTAGCTGGTCGAGATTCAACCGGCGCGGTCCCTTGTGCGGGAACAGACGCCACACTCTCGGCATCATCTGCTACGCTAGTTCGAGACCGGATCCATTTCTTGTCTGAAGGAAGAAAAACATATTTTGAAACACCCCAAACCCGGCCCAAAAAGCCTAACCGGATTTGATATGTTCCTCGAATCTAACTTTAGCAAATTCTCATTTTATTTAAGAAAAACTTGATGATTTTGTAGAAAAGCAGATTAACTTAATATTTTAGGTTGAAATCAAATTGTAAAGTAAATTTATTTCTTTTAAAACATTATTTTTAGAAGGAATTAATAAATTAAAAGAAAACCAAATTTAAGGAAATTACTTTAAAACATATATATATATATATTAGTGACAAAAACATTTTTAAATTATTTATCGAAAAACCATTTAGTTATTTAATAGATATTTGTTCATGGCAAAATAAAAGTCCAAACACAAAAATTAAAAGCATTAATAGTGGCCTTATTACAAAAATAGCAAACCCATAATAAAGTCTAAGTAATAAAATTTAATAAGTTTAAATTGGAAAATCTTCAAAATACTTGATATGAGCATTGGCCACCACGAGTCCTTGTTGATTCGATCCATCGCACTACTGAATCATCCTAAAAGTTATCCCACAAAAGGGTGAGTTATAAACTCAATGTGTAACACATACATTAAAAAGCCTATTTGATCATATCCTTTAAGCCCATTAATAAAGCATATAGTCATAGGCCCATTTTTAGTCATATTTGGCCAAAAGCCCATTTTATAGCAGATCAAATAATAATCATTTAAAATCACTTGGATATATACATATAATGAAATGCAAACCCGCCCACCTAATATCCATCCGCTACACACCAATTGCACCAACCAAACACACCGTGGGATTACTAAATCGACCTCCATCCGCTACACACCATCGAAGGTAGTTGCTGCGATCAACATGCACATCGCCTTATAATTTTGTGGCAAAGCCACCGGATAAATGTGATCAAGTCACCAGATTTCAAATATGTGACCAAGTCACCAGATTCACATATGTGACCAAGTCACCGGATTTCAAATATCGATCAAGTCACGGAAATTGTGGTAAAACCACCGTAATACTTCCCCTTTATCAAATTCACCCATATGCCCATGCACATACATATTATTCATTTTTCATGCCATTTACCCCAAAATCATAATATAATTATACTTATTTCACATTTATGCATATAGCAAAATTAACGAAATATTGGGGTAAACATACCTGAATTTTATATACCACTGAATGGTATCCACAAACAAACATATTGTCATATAGTCATATTTATTATAGATCTTATGAGATTTTATTGTATGGTTACACACCTTATGACAGTGAGAACGATACCCTCTCGCTCGTCAACACCTAGTTAATTATCACACTTGGTTAGTATACACTATTACTAATAAAATTATACTTATTGACGAGAGATCTAAATCCTTACCCTCGGATTCTCGAACGATTGATATTTATGGTTTTCTCCGCTAGATGGATCAAAACCACCGATAACCCACCAACGTAAAGTGGTTCGGTTATGCGACTACTTCAAATAACCGATCTTCGTTAGTAGAGGGTCCACAACCCGTGGAAAATCTCTAATTGCCGATACAAACCCCTTCGCTTGAAGTTTGATGGTAAACAATTGCCTCCTCTCTTCCAAACACTCCGTACTACTCTTTTCTTACCTATCTTGTTAGTCTCAAATCACCCCTAAAATAAAGTTAGTTAATAATTATCTAAAAGGATTAATATAACCAAAAGGGATAATCTTACCTTGGATGATTTCAGAAGATCACTTCTTAAAGCGTTGGTTTCCACAAAGATTCTTAAAAATCCCTTCCAAGGATTCTACCTAAGAGAGAAAAGAAAAATAAGAGAACTATGTTTCTAAATCGGTTATAATAAAAGGAGATAAGAAAATAATTGACAAAAGTCTTACTTGCCCACTTGAAGATTGACCTTGAACAAAAAGAAGAAAAGGAATGATGATTCGGTTTGAACAAAAGAGAAAAATATGGTGCTTTGGCTATGGTGGTTTGGGTTTCCAACAAAAGAAAAGAAAGATTTAGATAAAAAAGAAAGGTGATTTGGTTTGACAAAAGAGAAGGAAGGTATGTTGATTTTGGTGTTGATAGAAAATAGTTTCGGTTGAGAGTGAAGAAGAAAGAAAAATGAAAAGAGAAGGAAAGAGAAAAGGAAGAAAAAGAGAAAGAGAAAGAGAGATTAAAAGAAGAAGATGATGATGATGATGTTGATTCTCAAAAGAAAAGAGATAGGTTTAGGGACCTATGTGCATTCGGCCAAGAGGGAAAAATTGAAGAAAAATAGTTCTTGAACTTTGGTACTTTTCGGAAAGAGGGAAAAAGAAAAGAAGAAATGTTTTTCCAAACTTTTGATGCTTTTGATTAAAGAAGACAAGAATTTGAGAGAAAAGGTATTTTAACCAAAATGGTCAAAATGAGAACCAAAACAAAGTAAAGCTTTTACCTAATATTATTAGCAAAATTCGGCTAGGAGGAGAGCTCTTGGAGAATTGAGAAAAGATGCACAAAATGCTAGAGTTTTGGCCAACTATCACCCCTAACCCAAGTCAAATTCTACCAACTAGCTTGCCAACATAATCCCCTTTTCCTCCACATTTCTTCCCCATCAACCCTTAGATTGCTATCACAATTAACCATCCCCTTTTGCCCCTAAAACCGACTAGATTTATGGTCAAATGACCATGAAAAAGTTTCCAAGACAATGCCCTTACTTCAAGCCTTTTGTCCCCCTCATCTTACCATCCTTTCATGATTCCATGCATATTTCCTAGCTTACCTTTTTCATATGGTCAATTAACCAAAATTAAAAAGATGCTCATCCCTTCTAGAAGAGTCTTGGCCGACACTATAGAGAAGGAAACAAAAAAAATAAAATCCTCCCATTTGCTAGCTAGGGGATTCGAACCTCTCCCCTCAAGCACTCATCCATGCATCCTAACCACCTTGCCAATTACTCATCTTATGCTTAAAACCTCTTGTCCTTATTTCTTAAAGCCTATCATGCTTAGCTCCATCTTAATTATTAAAAATTTAATAAATCACTAAGCATTCACTTAATTAATGAAGCTCAAAAATAACTTCCAAAATACACTCAATCATATTTAAGCATGCAACATCATTCAATTAAGTAAAGATGCATAACCCCTAATTATCATGATGTTACAGTTGTACCCCCTTAAAATAATTTCGTCCTCAGAATTACCGGGCTAGAATAAGTGAGGGTATTATCGTCGATCGCTTCCTCCGTTCCCACGAAGCTTTTTCTCGATCCATGATTACGCCATAATACTTTGACGAGAGGTACCGCTTTCTCAGTAAAACCTTTACATCTCGCCCGTAATTTGAATTGGCTCCTCTTCATAGGACAAATCGGTCTTAATTCCACCTCCTCAACTGGCACTACATGAGATGGATCCGACCAGAACGGCAGAAATTGAAACATGGAACACATCATGCATTTGCTTCAATTCAAGGTAATTTAATCGATATGCCATGTGTTCGACCCGCTTAAAACCCGATAAGGTCCAATGAACTGGACTTAACTTTCCTTTATGACCAAATCTCATCACCTTTTTCCAAGGTGAAACCTTTAGAATACTTGATCTCCCACAACAAACTCTATTTCCTTCCGCTTTAGATCTACGTCGACTTTTGTCTGCCGATGCTTTTTTAACCGAGCCCAATTACCTTAACCTTTTCTTGGATTCACCCACTATTTCTAGACCCAAAATCGACGTTCCCTAATTTCGCCCAACACGTAGGAGTGCGACACTTCATCCATATAGTGCTTCATATGGTGCCATCCAGATATCTTGGCTTGGTAACTATTGTTGTACGCAAATTCGCTAACGGTAAGAATTCCTCCCAACTTCCTTGAAATCTATCACACAACCCTTAACATATCTTTTAAGATTTGATTACTCTTTCAGATTGGCCGATTGTGGATGAAATGCCGTACTAAAATTCAACTGTGCCCAAAGCCCGATGCAATGCTTTCCAAAACCGAGACGTAAACCTCGATCTCTATCTCAAATGATTGACACCAAAGACTCCATGCAATCTCACAATCTCAACCACATATAACTTTGCCAACTTCGCAAAGAGTAATCAACTCGAATTGGGATAAAATGTGTAGATTTCATCAATCGGTCCACTATCACCCATCTGAGTCTTTCTTAGTAGCGAAGAGGAAGCCCACTAACAAAGTCCATGGTGATTCTTTCCACTTCCATTGTGGAATATTTATCGATCAAGCAATCCCGAAGGTACTTGATGTTCAACCTTGACTTGTCGACACGCTAAGCACTTTCCTACATACCGTGAACTTCTCGCTAAGACCGTGCCACCAAAACCGATCTCGCAATTCTCAGATAACTTACTTCCTCCGTGATGCATAGCATAAGGGCTACTATAACGACTCTCAAGAATCTTTTGCCTCAATTCCGATCCCTTGGCATACGAGACTTTACCTTTGAAACACAATACCCCATCGTTAATACCAAAATCTTTCAATTCCCCATTCTGCACCTTTCAAGTTTTGCACTCGGATCATCGCCTATCAAGCGCTCTCTTTCACTTGACTCAACCATGTCGGTTTAACTTGTAATTACGCCAACAAGCTCCGTCATCGTAAAGACTAAGATGTGCAAACATTGCCCTTAAATCGACACCACTTTCTGACTTAGAGCATCCGCCACTACATTCGCCTTGCGGATGGTACTCGATAGAACGATCGCGATCTTTCAATAATTCTATCCACCTTCTCTGCCTCAAATTCAGTTTCTTTCGAGTCAAGTAGATATTTCAGACTCTTGTGGTCTGTGTATATCACTGACTTTTCCCGTATAAATAATGTCTCCAAACTTTAAGAGCAAAGACTACAGTTGCCAACTCCAAATCATGCATCGGGTAATTAACCTTGTGAGGTATCAACTGCCGAGACACATATGCAACTACCTTCCCGTCTTGCATCAGAACACATCATAATCCCGTGTGAGAAGCGTCACAATACACGACAAAATCCTTCCCTGCCTCAGGCTGGATCAAAATCGGAGCTTCAGTCAAAACCTTCTTGAGTTTCTCAAAACTCTCTTGTTGCTTATCAGCCCACACGAAAGGTACCTCCTTTCTCAACAGTTTCGTTAAAGGTGCAGCTATCGATGAGAATCCTTCGATGAATCTTTTGTAGTATCCGGCTAACCCCAAGAAACAACGAACTTGATTCACGGACTTAGGTGGTTTCCAATCTAGTATGACCTCAATCTTCCGAGGATCCACCTTATCCCTTCCGCCGACACCACATGGCCTAAAATGCAACTTCTTTCACCAAAATTCACACTTGTGAATTTGGCATAAAGTTTCTTCTCCTTAAAACTCAGAACACAATCCAAGATGCTCATCATGCTCTACCGGACTTAGAATACTGACAGGATGTTGTCTATGAATACCACAACGAACTCGATCCAAGTAGAAATTTGGAAAATTCGGTTCATCATATCCATGAACGCAATTGGGCATTCTTCAATCCAAATGGCATTACCGTAAATTCATAATGCCCATATCTAGTTCTGGAAAGCCATCTTTGGATATCCACTTCCTTCACTTTAAGTCGATGATACCCCAACCTTAGATCATTCTTTGAGAATACCGTAGCTCCTTTGTCGATCGAACAAGTCATCGATCCTTGGCAACGGATACTTGTTCTTGATGGTCGACTTATTCAACCGCCAGTAGTCTATGCACATCTTCGCCGATCCGTCCTTCTTCTTCACGAATAGGACCCAGGTGTTCCCCATGGAGACACACTAGGTCGGATAAATCCATGATCAAGCAACTCCTAATCGAGCCTTAAGCTCAACTAATTCCTTAGGTGCCATTCTATATGGAGCAATAGAAACTGCGCTGCTTCGTGCAATAAATCAATCCGAATTCTACCTCACGATCCGAGGCAAACACGAAGTTCTTCCAAAAACATCTACAAATTCTTTCACAGCCCCGACTCCTCAACAGCTTGTTTCTTTAGCCTCCAAGGCACTCACCAACATCGAAGGCTACATCCCTTCCGAACCATCTTTTCTCGCCTTAAGAGCGGATACTACATTAGATAAGTAGTTCCGCCTCTCGCCCATCACTACAACTTCTTTGTCATCAAAAGTTCTTAAGGACATTCGTTTAGCAGCACAATCCACATTTGCATGATACTTCACAAGCCAGTCCATGCCTAAGATCAGGTCGAACTTCCCAAATGGCAACTCCATTAAATCAGCCGGAAATTGCGTTCCTTGAACTTCTAAAGGTACTTCCTTAAAAAGTTTGTCTATAACTACTATCTGTCCTAAAGGACTAAGTACAGTCATCTTCCTAGGTACAGTCTCAGAAGTCACATGCAAAGTCCTAGATACTTCACTAACGATGTATAAGTGAGTTGACTCTATGTCTATCAAAGCAATAAAGGGCAACCCGTAAATCGTAAACGCATCGTGATTACATCAAAAGGCCATTGTCTTCTCTCGCGATAAACCGCATATACCAGACACTGGCCGTCTCGCCTCGAGCTACCATCGCCTCATCAAGTTCCATGACCTCTACCGAGCCATTACCCTTCCATTTAGACCACGCCCCAGATCAATTTGCATCCACCTCCGCCAGCCTTGATTAACACCACGACTTGTTGGCGCTTCTTCTCTAAATTCATCAGCAATCTTTGATCATATGGTCTTTAGATCTCGCACTTGAAACATCCCCGGTCTTTTTCCAACATTCTCCGGTGTATCTTCCCACATTGAGCACAAGCACGATGTTGTCCACCAGAAGTGATAACCGACCTCGCGGTCCTTCATTTCTTGGTTTCTTTTGGAAATTAGAATGACCTCAAGATCCAAAGCTTTCTTATTCTTATTCGGCCTCTATCCTGGTTGCTCTCTCGGTCAAGCTTAAGTTCTTTAGCTATTCTTGCCCTTTCCACTAAGATTGCAAAATCTCTTTCCCGATGCGGAGCAATCATCACTCGCAGTTCATCTCTAAGTCCATCCTCAAATCTGACACACCGTTCATATTCGGTAGCTACTATCCCTTTGGCATATCGGTTAAGTCGCAAAAACTCGCTTCATATTCACTATCGACTTGTTTCCTTGCACCAAATTCGAAATGTCTTCTCTCGGGAGTCGATGTAGCTAGCTCCAACGTATTTTCCTTCGAATTTAATTTTAAAATACCCCAATCCAATCGATCCATTGTGGGTACTCTCCTTGATAGTGAGCCACCACGGTAGGCTTCATCACGAGTAGTGAAATAGCACCTTTCAATTTTTCTTCAAGAAGGCGTCTAAATCGTCCATGATTCTCTCGACCGCCTCCAACCAAGATTCCGCTACATTTGGGCTACTCCAAATACTCCCTAAAACCTCAACTCCATTCGATCTTAGTCTCTACCATCGACTTTCGAGACCCATTTCGAAGATTAGCTTCGCTACTCGTTCCAAAACTCGCAGATCTGACTTGTGATCTCGTCACCTCCTCCATTTTGCTCTTGAAAATCCACCCCAACAGGTAGGTATGAGCTTCATTCTCGAACCTTGACCAGATCTAACGGTTTCAATACGACCATTCTTCCTCTTCCAAGCGTCACTGACGACCACGTCCCCTAGAACTCATGTCTACTACGCGTCTTATCTGCTTTTACTGAAAAAGTCTTATGTATTAGAGTCTTTTCACTTCTTATTACAAGAAAGTTTTATGTAATGATATTATTGATTGGTTTTTCCGTAGTAGTATACAAACACCTAGGGTCCATGTCTCTAAAGTATAGTTTCCTTAGGCTTATCATACACTCATATCACTTATCAATAAAGGTACTTACCTGATAGATCTGGGCCGAGAATTTCGAGTGTCATGCTCTTATAAAATCATTTAACTTAAGAAAACTTTCAAAAAGTCATTTGGGCCAAATTTTGAAAACGTTGTGGGCTTCAAAACCCAAGGCCGAGAGTTTGAAACTGGGCTCTGATACCAAGTTGAAACACCCCAAACTCGGCCCAAAAAGCCTAACCGGATTTGATATGTTCCTCGAATCTAACTTTAGCAAATTCTCGTTTTATTTAAGAAAAACTTGATGATTTTGTAGAAAGCAGATTAACTTAATATTTTAGGTTGAAATCAAATTGTAAAGTAAATTTATTTATTTTAAAACATTATTTTAGAAGGAATTAATAAATTAAAAGAAAACCAAATTTAAGGAAATTACTTTAAAACATATATATATTAGTGACAAAAACATTTTTAAATTATTTATTGAAAACCATTTAGTTATTTAATAGATATTTGTTCATTACAAAATAACAAACCCATAATAAAGTCTAAGTAATAAAATTTAATAAGTTTAAATTGGAAAATCTTCAAAATACTTGATATGAGCATTGGCCACCACTTGAGTCCTTACGACCCGATCCATCGCACTACTGAATCATCTGAAAAGTTATCCCACAAAAGGGGTGAGTTATAAACTCAATGTGGAACACATACATTAAAAAGCCCATTTGATCATAGCCTTTAAGCCCATTAATAAAGCATATAGTCATAGGCCCATTTTTAGTCATATTTGGCCAAAAGCCCATTTTTATAGCAGATCAAATAATAATCATTTAAAATCGCTTGGATATATACATATAATGAAATGCAAACCCGGCCCACCTAATATCCATCCGCTACACACCAATTGCACCAACCAAACACACCGTGGGGATTACTAAATCGACCTCCATCCGCTACACACCATCGAAGGCGATTCTTTGCAGTCAACATGCACATCGCCCTTATAATTTTGTGGCAAAGCCACTGCACAAATGTGACCAAGTCACCAGATTTCAAATATGTGACCAAGTCACCAGATTCACATATGTGACCAAGTCACCGGATTTCAAATATGTGACCAAGTCACCAAAATTGCAGTAAAACCACGAATACTTCCCTTTATCAAATTCACCCATATGCCCATGCACATACATATTATTCATTTTTCATGCCATTTACCCCAAAATCATAATATAATTATACTTATTTCACATTTATGCATATAGCAAAATTAACGAAATATTGGGGTAAACATACACAATTTTATATACCACCGAATGGTATCCACAAACAAACATATTGTCATATAATTACATTTATTATAGATCTTATGAGATTTTATTGCATGGTTACACACCTTATGACAGTGAGAACGATACCCTCTCGCTCGTCAATACCTAGTTAATTATCACACTTGGTTAGTATACACTATTACTAATAAAATTATACTTATTGATTGAGAGATCTAAATCCTTACCCTTGGATTCTCGAACAATCGATATTTGTGGTTTTCTCGCTAGATGGATCAAAACCACCGATAACCCACCAACATAAAGTGGTTCGGTTATACGCACTACTTCAAATAACCGATCTTCGTTAGCGAGGGTCCACAACCCTGGAAAATCTCTTATTACCGATATGACCCTTCATTTGAAGTTTGATGGTAAAAAAGGCCTCCTCTCTTCCAAACACTCCGATCGCTTCTTTTCTTACCTATCTTGTTAGTTTCAAATCACTCCTAAAATAAAGTTAGTTAATAACTATCTAAAAGGATTAATATAACCAAAAGGGATAATCTTACCTTGGATGATTTCGTAAGATCACTTAAAACGTTGGTTTCAAAAAGATTCTTAAAAATCCTTCGAGTGATTCTACCTAAGAGAAAAGAAAAATAAGAGAACCATGTTTCTAAATCGGTTATAATAAAAGGAGATAAGAAAATAATTGACAAAAGTCTTACTTGCCCACTTGAAGACTCTACCTTGAAAAAAAAGAAGAAAAGGAATGATGATTGGTTTGAACAAAAGAGAAAAATATGGTGCTTTGGCTATGGTGGTTTGGGTTTCCAAAAAAGAAAAGAAAGATTTAGATGAAAAGAAAGGTGATTTGGTTTGACAAAAGAGATGGAAAGTATGTTGATTTTGGTGTTGATAGAAAATAGTTTGGTTGAGAGTGAAGAAGAAAGAAAAATGAAAGAGAAGGAAAAGAAAAGGAAGAAAAGAGAAAGAGAAAGATAGATTAAAAGAAGAAGAAGATGATGATGATGTTGATTCTCAAAAGAAAAGAGATAGGTTTAGGGACCTATGTGCATTGGCCAAGAGGAAAAATTGAAGAAAAATAGTTCTTGAACTTTGGTACTTTCAAAGAATGAGGAAAAAGAAAAGAAGAAATGTTTTTCCAAACTTTTGATGCTTTTGATTAAAGAAGACAAGAATTTGAGAGAAAAGGTATTTTAACCAAAATGGTCAAAATGAGAACCAAAACAAAGTAAAGCTTTTACCTAATGTTATTAGCAAAATTCGCTAGGAGGAGAGCTCTTGGAGAATTGAGAAAGGATGCACAAAATGCTAGAGTTTTTGGCCAACTATCACCCCCTAACCCAAGTAAAATTTACCAACTAGCTTGCCAACATAATCCCCCCTTTTCCTCCACATTTCTTCCTATCAACCCTTAGATTGCTATCACAATTAACCATCCCTTTTGCCCCTAAATCGATTAGATTCATGGTCAAATGACCATGAAAAAGTTTCCAAGACAATGCCCTTACTTCAAGCCTTTTGTCCCCCTTATCTTACCATCCTTTCATGATTCCATGCCATATTTTCTAGCTTACCTTTTTCATATGGTCAATTAACCAAAATTAAAAAGATGCTCATCCCTTCTAGAAGAGTCTTGGCAGACACTATAGGAAGGAAACAAAAAAAATAAAATCCTCCCATTTGCTAGCTAGGGATTCAACCTCTCCCTCAAGCACTCATCCATGCATCCTAACCACCTTGCCAATTACTCATCTTATGCTTAAAACCTCTTTTCTTTATTTCTTATAGCCTATCATGCTTAGCTCCATCTTAATTATTAAAAATTTAATAAATCACTAAGCATTCACTTAATTAATGAAGCTCAAAAAAAAGCTTCCAAAATACACTCAATCATATTTAAGCATGCAACATCATTCAATTAAGTAAAGATGCATAACCCCTAATTATCAGGATGTTACATATTTCATGGTCAAGTCATCACACTATCACAGTAAAAATTATGGCATGTATAGCTAGCCTCACACGCACTACGTTAGTCCAAGAATCGACTAAACTGTAGCTCTGATACCAATCAAATGTAATATCCCTAATCTAATTCTGTCCATAGATTAGGGTTACGAGACATTATCAGTCATCTCACAGTTCATACAGATGTTCATTACATAACACAACTCAAATTTCAATCACATCGAAACTCAAAACTTAATTAAATATCCATTTAAAAAAATATAAAACTCTTGCACATATACAAATATAAACTTTAAACCACCAAAACTTTACTATTAAAATTTTAATTTAGTGGTTTATACGGCATTGGTAATATAAAACATAACCCATCATATTATATTTACTATAATATCATGTACATGTTTCCTAATTTCTAAACTATATATACGATAATTACCAAATCAAGATATCTTATTCCATTAAGTAAACACTTGGCATACTAGTCATACATGCACATATACTCATTTAACAAGCAACATTTCAATGACCCAATTATATTTCTTTTCTTGACACATGTTCATGCGCAAATAACCATATTGGTTTGAACCATTTGAGTACAAATTATACTAAAAGAACATCCAATTCACATTCTTTAAATCCACATACATAACCAATCACTAACTATATATTCAGTCATATAAGATGGTTTTAATACATAGCAAAAATCATATCACATACCAATTTATGAAAGTCTAATACGTTAGCCGAATATTATCATTACAAGCCTAATCAAAATTACCGATACACATTCTATATATAATTAGATTCTAGCCTTTAAAAAACATAACTCATTTTATAAGACTCAACCAAACTCACTTAAATACAAAATCCATACATACCACACATTTTATATATATCATGAGCGAACATACACAACCATTAGCAATTAGATCCAACACATCACACCTAATTACCAACATCTAATTTTCATAATTTAGACATTAATTTAGCCATTTTCATATGGAATAATTTATACATATCCCAAAAATAGTCATTTCAAAATATAACCCAGCCTATACATGCCATAGTCAGAAAAATTTAGCTTATAAAATACCAAAGTTAGTCGATAGTGTGATGGACTTTGACGATGATCCCCGAGCCCATAACTTGTCTCCCAGAATCTATAAAATAATGCAAATAAACACATACAATAAGCTATCATAGCTTAGTAAGTTATAAGCAATTTCACAACAAAAATGTATTATCTCATTATATTAGTAATACCGATTTTATATAATCACAAATAAGGTTTACAACCATAGCTATAATTTAATCACCTTTCATAAACTATCACATATCATTGCTCCAAAGTTCGAACACCCATACATTTAATAATGGATTTCATATAAATATACCACGTACCAAATTTATACTTACATTTCAAATAATAACTCCCATAGTATCAAAACTAATCGAATTCAATATTTGAATTGAAAATTTACTCGTACATTTAATGCTTATTAACCGATTTCGCACACTTAGTATGCAACAGCTTGATTTAGGGCCTAGTTGGAATAGTGGGGCGAGACCATGAAACCGAGATGAAATTATGAGTTTTAATGTTTATGTCATATTTTCATGCTAGTATGAAGGTTTCATGAAGTAATTTCGCTAAATTATGATTAAATGGTCCAAAAGGACTAAATTGTAAAAGTTGCAAAAATGAATTTTTAGAAGCTTGTTGTATGAAATAGCTTTAGAATAATAATTATGAACCCCTAGATAGAAATTTTCCCAAATTTTAATTTTTGGACAAAATTGGTCATGAGATAGTTTTATGGAAATTTTTAAAAAAGAGGGGCATTTTGGTCATTTTCCTAATAAATGATTAAAATGGGAAAAAGATGACAAAAATCCATTCATCTTCTTCGCCAAGCTGCCGAAATTTCCAATAGCCATTGTTAGGGCTCTTTCAATTTTCCATGCTTACTAGAAGGTGCTCCTAAGCCCGGTTTTTAATATTCTTCGTATTTTTAAAGTCTTGGTAGCATGAGTAAGCTATTTTTAGCTATTTGATGAGATATAATGGATGTTAAAAATGTGGTCATGTATTACATGCATGTATTTTGATGTTTTATGGAAGATTATAAAAGCTTGATGTAGTAGAAACATCTTTTGTTAAGTGATTTTCCATGAAAATGCATGTAGGGACTTGATTGTGAAAATCTTAAGTTTGGTCATACATGTGTGATTTTGTGAGAATTGATGATTGCTATAGTTGAGATTAATCAGCTAAGCATGTAGTTTAAGAAAGTTGTATAAAAATCATTTTACGAGCCTAGGGACAAATGTACAAATATGAGAAAATATAGGGGCAAAATAGTAATTTTTCCAAAGAATGAGTTATGAGTCAATTTAGTCAATATGCTTATTAAATGGTCTATTTGTGATTATAGATCAAGAAAAACAAAGCCCGGATCGAAACTGAGGCAAGAACAAAGTCGATGACTAAATTGCATATCTACATACATTTTGTATATTGAGGTAAGTTTGTATGATTTCTAAGCTTTATAATTTCTATCATTGAATTTCTTAGTATAATGTACATTGTTGTCATGGAATGCTTAATTTTTGTTAAATAAAGAAATCAATATGGTTAAGTATGAATAAGTTATCATGTAAGTCCAAGGACCCAAGCTTGGCATTGAACAAGTTATCATATAAGTCCAAGGACCCAAGCTTGGCATTGAATAAGTTATCATGTAAGTCCAAGGACCCGAGATTGGCATTGAACAAGTTATCATGTAAGTCCAAGGACCCAAGCTTAACATTGAACAAGTTATCATGTAAGTCCAAGGACCCAAGCTTGGCATTGAACAAGTTATCATGTAAGACCAAGGACCCAAGCTTGCCATTAAATAAGTTATCAAATAAGTCCAAGGTAAGCTTGGCATTGATTCAAGAAGAGATATATCATGTAAGACCATATCTAGGATATGGCTTTGGCTGTAAGTTACGTGGGGTGAGATTTAGTATCCTTGATTATTCGTAGAAATTCATCTAGCGAATGAGTAAAGTTAAAATGAGATAACAAGAAAGCTAAATAAGCAAAGATATTACCAAGTTGAAATTGAGTATTATTTATGTTATGAATAATGATTTAGAGATCATTCTTATTAAATTAAAGCATGTTGATCGATGTGATCAAGTGATACAGACACCATGTTTAGCTTACAAGTATGAGGATAGTAAGTATCATGAGGCATGTGAAAATCAGTATGAGTAAGTAAGCTTTAAAGATGAAATTATGATACCATTGTTATGTCAAATGGTTTATATTAAGCAAGTTTATTAATTTGTGTTTTACATGCAAACTTACCAAGCTAAATGCTTACGTATTTAATCTTTTCTTTTTATGTAGTCCCGCCAAGCTAACTTGTGGATTGTTGGAGTCAGAGCACGTAGCACACTATCAATCCTTATTTTGGTATAGCCAAGTTATTTTACTAAGTATGGCATGTATAGGAAGCATTCATTTTGAGAACATGTTTTGAGAAGGGCCATTGTATAGGTTATCAAACCATTATTATTTTGTATATGGCTAAGTGGTTAGCCAAAATTGGTTATATGTATGATGTTGTATTTAATGAAGCATGTTGTATAGTTTTTGAAATATTTTGGTTTGATTTTGATTTTAGGGTGGTAAATGGCTTGGTAAATAGCTTCTAAGTGCTCACACGGTTAGACACAAGGGCATGTGTCTAGGCCATGTGAACGCTACACCTTATTATTATTAATCATGATAGGCCATGGTACAACCCCATGACCATGTGTATGAGCCATGCAAAATACACGGTTTGAACATGGGCGTGTGCCCATACCGTGTGAATCAAGTCAGTATATCAAGGTTTATCACACGTTTAAGCCTAGGGGCATGTTCAAGCCTTGTGAAAATAGTTAGTAGCTCCCCACGGTTGATAACATGGGCGTGTCAAGGGGTATACGGGCGTGTCCCAAGCCACATGGGCGTGTGACCTCTGCTTTAAAGAAAGGTTTCGATTAAGTTCTAAAAGTTTTTAGATATGTGCTTAAGGCCTCATAGGCCCATGTAATGTATGATTAGACTAATATAGAGAAGTTTTTAAGTTGGAACGAAATTTCACAGCCTATAAGTGTATGTTTTAATGAGTTCAAGCGTGGTAATATCTCTTATCCAGTCCTAGCCTTGGGCTTGGGTATGGGGTGTTACATTTAGTGGTATCAGAGCCAGGTTTAGTCAGTTCTAGAACTAACGTAGCATGAGCATGAGTCTAGCTATACATGTCATACATAAGAATCTTTTAATAATGATAGTGTGACGACTCTTGACTATTTAAATTATGTTTATACATATAGTAAATGGATCCAGAAGAAGTTGTGGTGGATTATGTAGAAAGTAATGCGCCGGCTCCCGTAGAAGGGACGGTGCCAAACAAGAATGAGAATAGACCCACTACGGTGAGTCAAGAAGGAGGAGAAAAGGCTAGAGAAGCTTTCCTCCATATGATGAATGCCTGGTATACAGAGTTCATTTGTGCGAACCCGAATGCACAACCCCCTCCACCCCCGCCTATTCCACAACCTGTTCCAATAGCCCCTCAAGTAGTAGAGGTGGTAAGAGGAGATAAACATCCAATTCATAGGATCAAGAAACATGGGGAAGAAGAATTCCGGGCTAGAAAAGATGATGATCCAAAAATAGCTAAATTCTAGTTAGAAAATACGATCAGGGTTTTAATGAGCTGTCATGCACCCCTGAAGAATGCATGAAGTGTGTAATCTCTCTCTTAAGAGACTCTACTTACCAATGGTGGAACACCCTCGTGTCGGTAGTACCGAGGGAAAGGGTCACATGGGAATTCTTCCCGAAGAGTTCAAGAAAAAGTATATTAGCCAAAGATTTGTAGACCAGAAGAGGAAGTAATTTCTAGAGCTAAAGCA
This sequence comes from Gossypium rotundifolium, assembly GCA_025506655.1. Taxonomy (NCBI): domain Eukaryota; kingdom Viridiplantae; phylum Streptophyta; class Magnoliopsida; order Malvales; family Malvaceae; genus Gossypium; species Gossypium rotundifolium. Next base: position 57,043,672 of record CP106723.1, on the reverse strand, counting down.
AGGCAAGATGTCAGTAACTGATTATGAGCGAGAGTTTGTATGACTCAGCAAATACATTCGTGAATGTGTATCCACTGAGGCCATTATGAGTAAAAGATTTGAAGATGGATTTAATGAGGACATCAAGGGATTTGTTGCTGTCCTAGAATTAAAGGGATTTGTTGCGCTAGTAGAAAGGGCTTGTAAAGCCGAAGAACTAGTAAAAGAGAAGAAGAAGTCTAAAATGGAGTCTCGTGACTCTAAAAAGAGACAGTGGAATAAGTCATTCCAATCTTCATCCAAAAAGTCAAGAGATTTCCCTACCCAATTGGTTACTTCCACTAGGCTTTCAAGGAAAGACAAGAGTAAACAGTATTTAGGGAATAAAGCACAGACTACTTTAGTTGCAAGTGTTGGGAATATTAGATCTGACAGACCTGAATGCCCATAGTGTGGTAGACGTCACCTTGGAGAATTTCGAGCACATGAAGAAGCATGCTTTAGATGTGGTTCTAAAGACCACTATATAAAAGATTATCCAGAGATGATGAAAGAAGAAAGACCTCAGAACCCGAGATCCGGGAGTATGGTCAGAGGCAGATCGTAGGGAAGTGAGGCAAGCGGGAGAGGTAACCCTAGAGAACAGGCTGCGAAACCTGAGGGTAGAGCGCCTATAAGGACTTATGCCATTCGCACTCACAAAGAGGCATCTTCCCATGATGTTATTACGGGTACCTTTTCTCTTCATGATGTTAAAGTTATTACTTTAATAGTTCCCGGATCCACACACTCTTACATTTGCATGGAATTAGTATCAGGTTTGAGTATGCCTATAGATTCTACAAAATTTATGATTAAAGTGTCTAATCCTTTAGTCAAGAGTATGTTAGTTGATAAATTTTGTAAAGATTGTCCATTAATGATTAGAGGTCATTGCTTTAAAGCAAATATGTTGCTACCATTTGATGAGTTCGACCTCATTATTGGCATGGACTGGTTGACTACCTATGATGTAATAGTTAATTGTGGGAAGAAATATATCAAAATGAGATGTGAGGATGGGGATACTCTTCATGTAGAATCAGATGAACAAGGTAGATCACCGGCAATGATTTCACTTATGACGGCACAGAAATATAAATGAAAAGGGTATGAAGCATATCTAGCCTATGTGATGAATGATAGAGAGCAGACACGAAGATTGAGTCGATCTGGAGTAATGCGTGAGTATGTGGATGTTTTTCCCAAGGAATTACCAGGACTACCACCAGTTAGAGAGGTTGAGTAAAATATTGAGCTAACTCCTGGTACTGTATCGATATCCATTACTCATTACAGAATTGCTCCAACAGAGTTGAAAAAGCTAAAGTCACAGTTGCAAGAGTTAACAGACAAAGGCTTTGTAAGATCAAGTTGCTCACCATGGGGTGCTCCGGTTTTATTTGTGAAAAAGAAAGATGGCACCATGAGATTATGCATAGATTACCGTCAACATAATAAAATGACAGTAAAGAACAAGTACCCATTGCCTAGGATCGATGATTTGTTCGATCAATTGAAAGGAGCCACTGTGTTCTCCAAAATAGAATTGAGATCAGGGTACTATCAGCTTAGAGTGAAGGATTTAGATGTATCCAAGACCGCCTTTCGAATGAGGTATGGGCTGAAACACCCCAAACCTGGCCCACAAGCCTTGACCGGATCTAGTTTGTTCCTTGAGTAAAACATTTCAGAAACTTGTTTGTACTTTGGAAAATTTGGGTGGTTTTGAATAAAAATTGATTTGTGTTGAGTTGAAGGAAAGCGGTGTTTTCTTGAAGATTAGATTTTATTAAAACTCCATTTTATACTTCAAAACTATAAGTTAAAAAAAAATCTAGGGTTTTTAGAGTTTACCATTAAATTGAAAATCGTTGGTGTTTAAGTGTCAAAACTTATAGAATTTATTTTTAAGAAAAGTTACTTAAACTTTGATTGGATAAAAAAATCGTATCATACTAAACAAATAAAATGCATGCATAAACAGTTTAATAGTAATGGCCTTATTACATCAAAGCAAAACCCGAAATAAATCCAAAATACTTAAATATAAAAATTCCAAATAAAATAACCTTGAAATGAGCATGGCCACCACTAAGCTCCTGTAGGCCGGTCCATTTCTTGAGTGTCACTGAAAAGATATCCCACAGCGGGTGAGTCATCGAGACTCAATGTGTAACAACCAACACAAACTCCCAACGATTTAGGCATACAAATCATATATAAAACATATATAAACAATGATGCAATCCGAACCCAAACCTAAATAACCATCCTCACACATCACCCATACCGCCATTCACACCGTAGGGATTACTAAATCGACCCTCGATCGCTACACACCATCGAAGCGATCACTGCAGACGACTTGCACATCGCCCTTATAAATTGTGGCATAGCCACCGGATAGTTAATGACAAAGTCACCAGATAGTATTCGTGACATTAGTCACCACATTGATTATGTGACATGAGTCACCGGATATTGTGGTAAAACCACGGATCACTTCCCTTTTCATAGTCACCGATATGCCCATGCACAATACAATACATGCAAAATCATGCCATATATCTTATTCCATGTTCATAGCAATTCACGTATATGTCATATTCAATATTCATAACACTATTAACATAGTATTAAAGGTGAGCGTGCACGGGTACTCTGTACCATCGTATGGTACCTTTAGCCACATCTATCATATTTTCATTAAAACATATATTAAATCAATACCATAAATCTATCAAGAATTAGTGTGGGGCTACACACTTGGTTACTAAATAGATCTAACAGAAATCCTAAAATCCGATCTAATGTACTAGATCTCTTCTCCTACATTCAGCCAACACTAAGCACATTAGGCAATAGGCCATTCGGCTAAATAGCAAATCCCGAAGGGTTAACGAGACCAAGACCCTTACCTTGCTGCCGATTTGGTTACTAACCAAATCCTGAAACTTTGTGATGATCCCCCCTTGTAATCGGTTAGATACTAATACACTTAACTGGTTAGTTTTCGATTTTTGAACGAAATAGAAAATAGATCTGAACACTAAAACACTTACCTAGGTTGTTTAGCCAAATCCCGAAAATCATCACTGCTTTATGAAGATGTCGAAATACCTATATGATCTATGTTAGATCTGATTCCAACATTTGAATGAATGGCCTTCGGCCTAACCACACTTTACTTACCTTGGATAACCAAATCCCGAATGGTCTCCCCTAGAAGTCGGCTACAATAGAAATCTCGAAAGATCCTTTATAGTTTCGACCAATTCAAAATAAGAAAGATTAGATCCTTAAATTCAGCTAAAGAGAAAAGAAAACAAATGACTATTGATCCTTACCCTTAATCTTTGAAATCGATTGCCCTCTTGCTTAGATCTCTGAGAGGAATTGGCTATGTAGGCTAGATATTGATCAAATGGGTTTGACTTTTGGTGTTTAGTGAACAATCGGCTATATGGAAGAGTGATTAACCTGAAGAAGAAGGTGAAGGAATCGGCTAGGCTTACTTCTATCTTCATCTTTTGATTAATAGTGAAGATTGTGAGAATGAAGGAAAAGAATGATATAGAGGCTTCAACAATGATTCGGCTTGAGTGGGAGAGAAGAAAAAGAAAGATTTGAGAAAAAGAAAAGAAGAAGCAAAGTGTTGGTGAGGCTTAATGCAACATTCGACCTATGGGATTTTGGTGACTGAATTTGTCATCCAAGAAGTCCCTTGGCCGGCCAACTCTCCCTCTCTCCATTAAATCCCCCTTTTCACTCTACCTTAGCCGAATCCTTAAGTTTTTAGCTTAATCTACACTTCATCTTTGAAGTGTCCTTGCCAAATCCACTACCTCTCCTCCTTCTGCAAAATAAAACTCCCTTTGCTTCCTTGCTTTGCTCGAACTGAGCCCTTCTCCTTTGCTTGAGGCGTCACTTACCTAGGACCTAAGTGGCGCCTCCTTGCCACTTTAACAAGCCCATTTTTTTTATGTCCAATTTCCCATTCAAATTCTTTTAAGGCCTTATTTTCCTAGCTCCCCCTTTAAGGCTTAAAATCTAATATTTTCTACGGCACTTACCTACACTCTAAAGTTCTCAAAATTTCATACAACACATTCAAACACACATAGGCATGCTACTTCATACAATTAAGCAAAATGCACAACCCCAAATCCGGATGTTACAGTTCTACCCCCTTAAAATAATTTTGACCTCGAAATTATCTGGCTAGAATAGGTGGGGGTATTGCTGTCGCATTGCTTCTTCCGGCTCCCAAGAAGCTTACTCCGATCCATGATTACGCCATAACACTTTGACCAAAGGAACGAGTTTCCTCCGTAGTACCTTCACATCCCATTCCAGAATCAAAATCGTCTCCTCCTCGTACGACAAATTTGGTCTCAGCTCCACCTCCTCAACCGACACTATATGAGATGGATCCGATCGGTATCGGCGTAGCATCGATACGTGGAACACATCGTGCATCTGCTTCAACTCCAAAGGCAATTCTAACTGGTATGCCACTGGTCCAACTCGCTTTAATACCGATAAGGTCCTATAGACCTGGGACTTAACTTCCCTTTGCAACCAAATCTCATACCTTTTTCCAAGGTGAAACTTTAAGAAACACATAATCTCCCACAGAAAACTCAATCTCCTTCCGCTTAAGATCTGCGTATGACTTTTGCCTGTCAGATGCCTCCTTCAACCATGTTCGAATCACCTTAACCTTTTCTTGGATTACGCCACAATTTTCGGACCCAAAATCTAACGTTCCCCAATTTCATCCAACATGTAGGAGTGCGACACATCCATATAGCGCTTAAATCGGTGCCATCCGAATACTTGCGATAGCTATTGTTATCATAAATTTCGCTAAAGGCAAGAACTCTTCCCAACTCCTTCGAAGTCTATCACCGACCCTCAACACATCCTTTAACATTTGGAATCAGATTACCGTCCATTGATGGAATCAAAATCCAACCTGGTACCCAAAGCTTGATGTAGCGCCTTCCAAAATCGAGACGTAAACCTCGGATCCCTATCCAAAATAATCGACACCGGCACTCTATGCAACCTCACAATTTTCGCCACATATAACTTTGCCAACTTTTGCAACGAGTAGTCAACCGCACCGAGTATAAAATGTGTAGATTTTGTCAACCGATCTACTCTCACCCATACCGAGTCCTTCTTAGTAGGCGTAAGGGGAAGCCCACTAACGAAGTCCATGGTAATTCTCTCCCATTTCCATTGTGGAATCTTTATCGGCTGAAGCAATCATGACGGAACTTGGTGTTCAGCCTTAACTTGCTGACACGTTAAGCACTTCCCTACAAATTCGGTAACTTCCCGCTTAAGACCAGGCCACCAAAACTATTCCTGTAAATCCTTGTACAACTTGCTACCTCCAGGATGCATAGCATAAGGGCTACTATGCAATTCCCAAAGAATTCTCTGCCTTAGCTCCTCATCCTTCGGCATACAGACCTTGCCATGAAAACACAACACTCCGTCACTGTTTACACCAAAATCTTCCAATTCCCCACACTGCACTTGCCGCAACTTAGCTCTTAGATCCTCATCTGCCAACTGTCCTTCTTTCACCTCATTCAGCCATGACGGCTTGACCTGCAATTCTACCAGCAAACTTCTATCATCATAGAGGCTCAGATGTGCAAACATTGCCCTCAGATCCGACACTACTTTCCGACTTAGGGCATCTGCCACTACATTCGCCTTGCCCTGGTGATACTCTATAGAACAATGTAGTCCTTCAATAATTTCACCCACCTTCGCTGTCTCAGGTTCAACTCTTTTTGAGTCAGCAGATACTTAAGGCTCTTGTGGTCTGTGAAAATCACTAACTTTTCTCCATATAAATAGTGCCTCCATACCTTAAAAGCAAAGACCACTGACGCCAATTCCAAATCATACGTCGGGTAGTTAACCTCATGTGGCCTTAATTGTCGAGACGCATAAGCAACTACCTTCCCGTCCTGCATCAAAACACATCCCAAACTTGTGTGAGAAGCATCACAGTACACCACAAAATCCTTCCCTGCCTTAGGCTGAATCAAAACTGGAGCTTCAGTCAAGACCCTCTTAAGCTTCTCAAAGCTCTCCTGTTGCTTATCTGACCATACGAAAGGTACCTCCTTTCTCAACAACTTTGTCAAAGGTGCGGCTATTGATGAGAACCCTTCTACAAACCTTTTGTAGTAGCCTGCCAATCCCAAGAAACTACGAACCTCAGCCACAAACTTAGGTGGTTTCCAATCCAATACTGCCTCAATCTTTCGAGGATCCACCCTTATCCCTTCAGCAGACACCACATGCCCTAAAAACGTAACTTCCTTCAGCCAAAATTCGCACTTGCTGAACTTGGCATATAGCTTTTCCTCCCTTAACACTTGCAACATGACTCAGAGGTGCTCATCATGTTCTTCCTCTGACTTAGAATACACCAAGATATCCTCTATGAACACAACAACGAACCGGTCCAGATAGGGTTGGAAAACCCGGTTCATCATGTCTATGAATGCGGCTGGGGAGTTTGTCAATCCAAACGACATTACCAAGAACTCATAATGCCCGTACCTTGTCCGGAAAGCTGTCTTATGGATATCAGCCTCCTTCACTTTAAGCTGATGATATCCAGACCTTAGATCTATTTTTGAGAATACCGCGACCCCTTAAGCTGATTGAACAAGTCATCTATCCTTGGCAACGGGCACTTGTTCTTGATGGTCAGCTTATTCAACTGACGATAATCTATGCACATACGCATAGTCCCATCCTTCTTCTTCACAAATAGGACCGGTGCTCCCCATGGAGACACACTAGGTCGAATAAACCCACGATCGAGTAACTCTTGGATCTGGGCCTTGAGCTCAACCAACTCCTTTGGTGCCATTACATGCGGAGTAATTGACACGGGAGGCTGCACTGTGACAGAAGTCAATTCCGAACTCTACTTCCCTATTCGGGGGTATTCTAGGTAACTCCTTCAGAAAAACATCCATGAATTCTCTAACTGTTCTAACTCCACTAACTCCCCCTTCCTTTGCATCCAACGCACTAACAAAGTCAAAAATGCATTGCACCCTTTTACGAACCATCTTATCGACCTTTAAGCGAGACTACGTTAGACAAGTAGTTTCTTCTTTCTCCTATCATAATTATCGCCTTATCCTCCGGCGTCCTTAACTCCATTCGCTTAGCTGCACAATCCAATATAGCCCGATGTTCCACTAGCCAGTCCATGCCAAGGATGAGATCAAATTCTCTGAAGGGTAGTTCCATCAAGTCGGCAGGAAATACCACTCCCTGAAGCTCTAGAGGTACACTCTGAAATATATTATTCACCACTATAGTTTGACCTAATGGGCTCACTACAGTTATCTCCCTATTAGACAGTTCAGAGGCTATGCCTAGTGTTTCAACTACTCTACATGCACCATAAGAGTGGGTAGAGCCAACATCAATTAAAGCAAAGTAAGGCTTGTCAGCTATAAGGAACGTACCGGTTATGATGTCGGTGCGTCTCTATCCTCCCTCTGGCAAACTGTATACACCAGACCCGGCTGTCTTGCCTTTGTATTGCCAACGCCTCTATCTGGTGTTCCCCGTCCTCTTTGAAACCATTACCTCTGCCATTCGGACCATGACCTCGTGGTGTCTGCTGTCTACCTCTTCCAGCCTGATTATAACCCTGACCTGCTGGTCGGCTCCCATCTGTTTTCATAGGACAGTCCTTAATCATGTGGTCCTTAGACCAGCACTTGAAACATCCCCCTGTCTTCTTCCAACACTCTTCTAGATGCATCTTTCCACACTGAGCACAAGTACGATACTGCCCTCCAGTCACAACCTACTGACCTCGTGGCCCATCAACTCTAGGCCTCTTTTGCACATTCCTGAATGACCTTGATGATCCAAAACCTCTCTTTTGCCTATTCCGGTCCGTATTCTGTCTCATAGATTCTTTAATCCTTCAGCTACCTTAGCCTTCTCCACCAACAAAGTAAATTCTCGCTCCTGCTGTGGAGCTATCAACAACCTCAGGTCATCCCTCAGTTCATCCTCAAACCGGACACATCGCTCATGCTCCGTAGCCACTATACCTCGAGCATAACGGCTCAACCTTAGAAATTTTGCCTCATACTCTGCTACGGACTTACTTCCTGAACCAGCCTTAGAAATGCCTTCCTCTGCGCATCCATATAACTGGTCTCAATGTACTTCTTCTGGTATGCTGCCTTAAAGTACTCCCAAGTGAGATCATCTGCGGCAGCACCATCCCGAACCATGAGCCACCATTGATATGACTCATCGCGGAGGAGCGATACTATCCCTTTCAGTTTCTCCTCGGCAGTCAGGTCCAAATCATCCATAATTCGCTCGTCACTTCCAACCAATACTCAGCCGTATTGGGCGCCACACTAGATATTCCACGGAAAAACTCAGCTCCATTAGCTCGGAGTCGCTCAGGTACAGACTTTCGAGCTCTCATGCCTCCACTTGCTCCAGCCACCCTTTCCAGAACTCGCAACATCACCGTGATCTTGCATCATCCGTCGATCACGATATTCCACATCAGTGGCTGGTGGTGGTGGCATTTCATTTTCGGACCCTTGACCAGGCCTAACGGGTTTCGACACGGTCATTCGGCCTCTACCACGACCACGCACATTATGACCACGTCCCCTAGAATTCATGCTTCTGAATCGCGTTTATCTGATTAAAGAATTTTATGAATTAGTTTTTGTTCCACTGATTTATCGTGAACAGTCTTATGTTCAATAGTTCTAAAAAGTAGTTCTTTCGAATTCATACACACACACAGTCTCAAATTCATTCATTGAATCATCACATTCATGAACTTGCGTTCATTACAGAAAAGTGTTGTAGTTGTCATTGTTGTTGTTTTCCACTACCCAGGGGTATTTTCGTAATTTTATCCTATAGGGATATTTTGGTAATTTTTTTTCAAATTAGGGTATTTGAAAATTTCGCAAAGTAGAGATTTCTGGTATTTTTTTAAAAAAATTGAAATACTTGGTAAGAAGATTCAAGGGTAATTTGGTAATTTTATAATCTTGGGGTATTTTTGAAATTTTTACAAGCCAAGGGCATTTTGATAATTTTGTAAAATATGGTTCCCGGTGACTTTTCAAAATAAGGGTATTTTTGGAAATTTTTAATTCGGGGTATTTCGAGAACTTTCCATACTGAGGGTATTTTAGTAATTTGTACAGGTTAGGGGTAATTTGGGCAACTTGCAAACCAGGGGTATTTTGGTCATTTTTAAATCAAGGGTACTTTGGAATTTTATAATCATGGTTTGACTTTAGAATTTCACAAAACAAGGTGACTGGTCCCTTTTGGGTTTTAATTATTGAATTTAGCCCGTGATTGAGTCCTCTTGGTTAGGGTGAACCGTTACTACGCACCAGGTAGGATTCGAGGGGAGAGGAGGTGAGTCACTAGGACTGCTTAAATGCCAAGCTCCCCAAATCCAATCCTGACATGTGCTGTGATTGCCACACCTTTAACTTCGGTGACTCGATCCACAGGTTTGTTTGGTTAGACTTTAAATTTTATGCATTTCGGCGTTGGAGTAGACTAATCTTAGGGTTCAATAATTCCTAATCTACTAATCTATGTCCTATAATTTCCCACATACAAATCACAAAAGGGTTAGGAGTACTTACCTGGTGGACTTCGGGCCGGAGACTCAGGTACCATGCCAAAAAAAACCCTGCTCATTCCTTAGTAAAATGCAATTTCAAAAGAAAGAAACATTTTGGGCCCAAAAAGCCCTCAAGGTTGAGTTTTGAACCGGGCTCTGATACCAAATTGAAACACCCCAAACCCAGCCCACAAGCCTTGACCGGATCTGGTTTGTTCGTTGAGTAAAACATTTCAGAAACTTGTTTGTACTTTGGAAAATTTGGGTGGTTTTGAATAAAAATTGATTTGTGTTGAGTTTGAAGGGAAAACGGTGTTTTTCTTGAAGATTAGATTTTATTAAAACTCCATTTTTATACTTCAAAACTATAAGTTAAAAAAAATATCGGGTTTTTAGAGTTTACCATTAAATTGAAAATCGTTGGTGTTTAAGTGTCAAAACTTTTAGAATTTATTTTTAAGAAAAGTTACTTAAACTTTGATTGGATAAAAAAAAATTGTATCATACTAAACAAATAAAAAGCATGCATTAACAGTTTAATAGTAATGGCCTTATTACATCAAAGCAAAACCCGAAATAAATCCAAAATACTTAAATATAAAAATTCCAAATAAAATAACCTTGGTGACCATGGCCATCACTAAGCTCCTGTAGGCCGATCCATTCTTGAGTGTCACCTAAAAGATATCCCACAGCGGGTGAGTCAACAGACTCAATGTGTAACAACCAACACAAACTCCCAATGATTTAGGCATACAAATCATATATAAAACATATATAAACAATGATGCAATCCGAACCCAAACCTAAATAACCATCCTCTACACATCACCGTACACGCCATTCACAGTAGGGATTACTAAATCGACCCTCCGTCCGCTACACACCATCGAAGGCGATCCTGCAGGACGACTTGTACATTGCCCTTATAAATTGTGGCATAGCCACGGATAGTTGTGACAAAGTCACGGATAGTATTCATGACATTAGTCACCACATTGATTATGTGACATGAGTCACCGGATATTGGGGTAAAACCACGGATCACTTCCCCTTTTCATAGTCACCCATATGCCCATGCACAATACAATACATGCAAAATCATGCCATATATCTTATTCCATGTTCATAACGAATTCACGTATATGTCATATTCAATATTCATAACACTATTAACATAGTATTAAAGGTGAACGTACCTGGGTACTCTGTACCATCGTATGGTACCTTTAGCCACATCTATCATATTTTCATTAACACATATATTAAATCAATACCATAAATCTATCAAGAATTAGTGTGGGGCTACACACCTGGTTACTCATAGATCTAACCGAAATCCCAAAAATCCCGATCTAATGTACTAGATCTCTTCTCCTACATTCGGCCAACACTAAGCACATTAGGCAATAGGCCATTCGGCTAAATAGCAAATCCCGAAGGGTTAACGAGACCAAAACCCTTACCTTGCTACCGATTTGGTTACTAACCAAATCTCGAAACTTTGTGATGATCCCCCCTTGCAATCGGTTAGATACTAATACACTTAACTGGTTAGTTTTCGACTTTTGAACGAAATAGAAAATAGATCTGAACACTAAAACACTTACCTAGGTTGTTTAGCCAAATCCTAAAAATTGTCACTGGCTTTATGAAGATGTCAAAATACCTACATGATCTATGTTAGATCCGATTCCAACATTTGAATGAATGGCCTTCGGTCAAAACCACACTTTACTTACCTTGGATAACCAAATACCAAATGGTCTCCCCTAGAAGTCGGCTACAATAGAAATCCTGAAAGATCCTTTATAGTTTCGGCCAATTCAAAATAAGAGAGATTAGATCCTTAAATTTGGCTAAAGAGAAAAGAAAATAAATGACTGTAGATCCTTACCCTTAATGTGAAAATCGATTGCCCTCTTGCTTAGATCTACAGAGAAATTCGGCTATGTAGGCTAGATATTGATCAAATGGGTTTCAGCTTTTGGTGTTTAGTGAACAATTGGCTATATGGAAGAGTGATTAACCTGAAGAAGAAGATGAAGGAATTAGCTAGGCTTACTTGTGTCTTCGACTTTTGATTAATAGTGAAGATTGTGAGAATGAAGGAAAAGAATGATATAGAGGCTTCAATAATGATTCGGCTTGAGTGGGAGAGAAGAAGAAGAAAGATTTGAGAAAAAGAAAAGAAGAAGCAAAGTGTTGGTGAGGCTTAATGCAACATTCGGCCTATGGGATTTTGATGACCGAATTTGTCATCCAAGAAGTCCCTTGGCCGGCCAACTCTCCCTCTCTCCATTAAATCCCCCTTTTCACTCTACCTTAGCCGAATCCTTAAGTTTTAGCTTAATCTACACTTCATCTTTGAAGTGTCCTTGTGCAAATCCACTACCTCTCCTCCTTCTGCAAAATAAAACTCCCTTTGCTTCCCTTCTTTGCTCGAACCTGAGCCCTTCTCCACTGCTTGAGGCGTCACTTACCTAGGTCCTAAGTGGCGCCTCCTTGCCACTTTAACAAGCCCATTTTTTTATGTCCAATTTCCCCTTCAAATTCTCTTAAGGCCTTATTTGCCTAGCTCCTCCTTTAAGGCTTAAAATCTAATATTTTCTAAGGCACTTACCTACACTCTAAAGTTCTCAAAATTTCATACAACACATTCAAACACACATAGGCATGCTACTTCATACAATTAAGCAAAAATGCACAACCCCTAAATCCCGGATGTTACATGGGCATCATGAATTTTTAGTCATGCCCTTTGGGTTGACCAATGCTCCCGCGGTATTCATGGATTTAATGAACCGCATATTTAGACCATACCTCGACAAGTTTGTAGTCGTTTTTATTGACAACATACTAATTTATTCCCGAGATGAGAATGATCATGCTGAACACCTATGAACAGTTCTACAGATTCTTTGAGAAAATCAGTTATATGCCAAATTCAGTAAAAGCAAATTTTGGCTCAAGGAAGTAGGATTTCTTAGACATATTGTCTCGAAAGATGGAGTTCGAGTAGATTCAAATAAGATCTCAGCCATAATAGATTGGTAGCCACAGAAGAACATCTACGAGATTAGAAGTTTTCTAGGCCTAGAAGCTATTATAAACGATTTGTCAAGGGTTTTCCATGATTGCAACCCGATGACTAAACATTCTGAGAAGAATGTGAAGTTTGAATGGTCAGAACGATGCCAACAAAGTTTTGAGAAGTTGAAAGCAATGTTGAAAGAAGCTCTAGTTTTAGTACTACCTGAGTCAGGGAAAGAATTTGTGATTTAAAGCGATACATCCTTAAACGGTCATGCAAGAAGGCAAGGTGATTGCTTATGCCTCAAGACAGTTGAAACCTCATGAGAATAATTATCCAACACAAGATTTAGACTTAGCTGCCATAGTCTTCACTTTGAAAATTTTAAGACACCATTTATATGGTGAGAGATGTCAGATTTTTACTGATCATAAAAGTCTGAAATACTTGATGACGAAGAAAAAGTTAAACTTAAGGCAACGGAGATGGTTAGATTTGATAAAAGACTATGAGTTGGTCATTGACTACCACCCAGGAAAGGCTAATGTAATCACCGATGCTTGGAGTAGGAAGTCCCTTTTTGCATGAAGAGCATTGAATTCCAGGATATCATTATCCGAAGATGGTTCTATTATAGCTGAGTTGAGAGCTAGACCAATGTTTTTTCACGAGATCTTGGAAGCTCAGAAAGAAGATAGTGAATTGCAAGTCAAGAGAGCTCAGTGCGAGCTAGATGTTAAATTCGACTTTTGGATTAATTTTGATGGATACTTGAAGTTTAGAGATAGAGTTTGTATACCAAGAAAAGAGGAGTTGATTTATAGAATTTTGTATGAAGCACATAACGGATGTTTGTCTGTATATCCAGGACGTACTAAGATGTATAATGATTTAAAGCAACAGTATTGGTGGCCAAAAATGAAGAAAGATATTTCAGAATTTGTTTCCAAGTGCATGATTTGCCAGCAAGTAAAGGCTGAACACCAAGTACCTTCGGGTTTACTTTAGCCCATTTTGATTCTCGAGTGGAAATGGGATCGTATCACCATGCATTTTGAAACGGGGTTGCCATTGTCACCAAGCAAGAAGGATACTATATGGGTTGTAGTTGATAGACTCACGAAGTCAACCCATTTCATACCCGTACGAGTGGATTACTCCCTTGACAAATTGGAAAACTTGTATGTTTCAAAAATAGTAAAGCTTCACGGAGTTCCCTTATCGATTATATCGGATAGAGATTCGAGATTCACATCCAAATTTTGGAAGAGGCTGCAAGAAGCCTTAGGTACAATATTGAATTTTAGTACAGGTTTTCATCCTCAAACTGATGGTCAGTCAGAGAGGTTAATTCAAGTACTCGAGGATATGCTCAGATGTTGCATTTTAGAATTTCAAGGTAGTTGGGAAAAGTTTCTCCCATTGATAGATGGCACCTTATGAGGCTATATATGGGCGTAAATACAGAACACCATTGTTTTGGATTGAACTCAAGGAAAACCAAATTCACAGGGTTGATCTGGTTAAAGAAGTTAAAGAGAAAGTGAAAGTGATACGAGAATGTTTAAAAGTTGCCTCAGACAGACAAAAATGCTTTTGAATTTAAAGAGAAAAGAGATAGAGTACCAAGTAGGGGATAAAGTGTTCTTGAATGTGTCACCATAGAAAAAGGTTCTCAAATTTGGCTGGAAAAGCAAATTGAGTCCACGTTTCATTAGACCTTACAAGATTACTGAGAGAATTGGGCCGGTAGCTTACCGTTTGGCTTTGCCATCAGAATTGGAGAAGATACATGATGTGATTCATGTGTCAATGTTGAGATGCTACAGATCAAATCCTTCACATATAATTATCCCGTCAGAGATAGAGATTTGTCTTGACATGACTTATGGTGAAGAACCAGTCAAGATTTTAGCTCGAGAAGGTAAACAACTGAGAAATAAAAGTATTGCGCTAGTGAAAGTATTGTGGCAGAGACATGGAATAGAAGAAGCTAGGTAGGAAACAGAAGAGAATATAAGAAACCAATATCCAAACCTTTTTGCTGGTAAGTGTAACATCCCAAAGTTGGGCATAGTAGGATTGGGCCCATTGGGCCTTAAGCGTAAGAGCATTTAAAATTTTTGGGAATAAGAGAACATCATTAGTGCAAGTTGGATCTATTAGGTGAGTGATTTTGGAAGGTTAGAGGGCTTCTATGAAGTCTCGGGTTCAAACTTTGGCTTTAGGGAAATTTTGGTTTTAGGTGAATAAAAACCCTGGGAGTTAGTAGGTAGGCTTTAAGAATAAAATGTGGAGAAATAACACAAGTGGAGTGTGTGGTGTAGTGGCAAAGTGACACCACATAAGAGGCAAGGGGGTGACGCTAAAAAGGAAGGAAGGAGGTCCAAGGTTCAAGTCTTGGCTCTTGCATTTTGGTCTTCTTTTTATATGGACTTTAGAATTTGGCCATAAGTTTATATTTAGTTACGCATGATTTTAGACACAAGAGGAGCTTTTGGCCAAGTGGCTAGCAGCATGGATTAAGTTACAGGGGAGCCTGAGTTCGAATCTCATGACAAGCAATGGAGTATTTATTTTACGGATTGGACGAGAAGAGTTTGAGTTGGATTTAAACTCCACTGGCGGAGGGATCCCACATCGGAAAGAGGAGAAGGAGCATACCTGGTTGGCGTTGGACGTAGGAATGCTCGCGGCGCAGTTTAGCGGCTTCAGATTCCTATCAGGTGTGTACTTCTCTCTACTCTAGTTGTAGAGCGACAAATGCTAAAATACCGGTCACACGACGATGGTAGCCACACGAGCGTGCGAGCGCATGTGCGGAAGCTTCAAATGGCCCGAAAGGGGCCAAGTGGGCCTAATGGGCCCAGAAGCCCATATGAGTAAATTATATGGTTGAATAGTAGATAGTGAACTAGACTATGTGAATCTCATATATGTGACTAGGTTTGGGCTAAATGGGCCACACGAGTGTGTGGGCTTACTTGGGCCGAGAATGGGCATTAGGCCCATTCACATCATTATCTCCGTTTAGAATACATTTATCGTTCAAGGCAACAGTGGACCTTTTGTTGGGTCATTAACACCCTAGTTTATAAAATTACCAAAATACCCTTGGTTTGTGAAATTACCGAAATACCCCTGGTTTGCGAAATTACCAAAATACCCTTGGTTTGCAAAATTACTGAAATACTCCTTGTTTGTAAAATTACTAAATACCCTTAGTTTGTAAAATTACCGAAATACCATTGGGTTGCAAAATTACTGAATGACCCTTGGTAGGTAAATTACTAAAATACCCTCCGTGGGTAAAATTACCATTATACCCTTAGGGGTTGATTAGCGTGATTGTGTGTGAATTTTACACTCTGTTATTAGTTTGTGTAATTAACTGTTTGGGCTGAAAGGCTGAAGTGACTGGAAAGGCAGTTGCAATACCCTTGTGGGTATAGTTGGGGATACCAGGTAAGTGGCTTTGCTTGATAGCATGTTGCGTTCATTTGATATGTATGTTATGCATGGGTTCGATTTATGATGGGAAAAGGGGAAGTGCTATTAAAGACTGTCACAGTGGTTTGGTACCATAGTGGGTTGACCCCACATATCTTATTCAGTGGCCAAGTCTCAGTGGTTTGGTACCACGGTGTTTGACACCACGTATATATATGTTGATTCTGTGACTTGTCCTAGTGGTTTGGCACCACAGTGGGTTGGCCCCACATATACGATCATCAGGGATTGTCACCAGTGGTTTGGTACTACAAGTGGGTTGGCCCCACGTGTTATAATTAGTGACTCTGTCACCAGTGGCTTGGTGCCACATATGAGACGTGTAGCGGATGGAGGGTTGATTGTAGAAATCCCCATGGTGTGTTAGGCTGGTACAGGTGGCGTGTAGAGGACGAAAAAATTAGCTTGGGCTGGGTTTGCATCGCATTGCATACATTATCTACTGTGACATATGATATAGGTTAAGGCTCAACCAAGGCTATTTTGGGCTAAGGCCCAATTGCCACCGTTACTGTAATGAGCTTTGGCCCGGATTGTTGTGATGCATGTTCTTACCGGTGAAGGTTGTACACACCGAGTTTTCGTAAACTCACCCTCTCTTTTTAATAAATGTCTCAGGTAATTCCAAGCGATAGAGGGTTGGGAGCCCTGGAGGACTCGGGGGTTGCTATACATCGAAGATACTACTCGTGAACTTTAGTAATTTTGATTTTTACCTTATTTTAAGATTATTTCTTTTGGGTTGATATTTTGTAATAAGTCCTCCTTAAATTAGTATTTGGTATTATTTATTTATTTATTATGATATGACAAACTTATATATTTTCACATGATATCTAAAATGGAGTTTTCAAAACTTAAGCAATATAAGGCAATCGTTTTCTTTCAAATGTCAACATTAATTAATCAGTAACCGATTATCTAAATTTAAAATTTTCTTAAAACTGCAAACCACTATTTCCAAAACATCACCTAAATCAAAAAGTTTCAAACTTACGAGTTTCTTCAAAATTTTGAAGTCTTTTTACAATCTTTTCCTGTGACATACTAGATCTGGTTGTAACATTTAGACCGGGTTTGGGATGTAAAAGTAAGATTTTCGAGGACAAAAATCCCTAAGGGGGGAGAATTGTAAAGCCCGATTTAGGGCCTAGTTGGAATAGTGGTGCAAGACCACGAAACCAAATGAAATTATGAGTTTTAAGGTTTATGTCATGTTTGCATGCTAGTATGAAGGTTTCATGAAGCAATTTCGCTAAATTGTGATTGAATGGTCCAAAAGGACTAAATTGCAAAACTTGCAAATTATGAATTTCTAGAATCTTTTGTATGAAATATCTTTAGAATAATAATTATGAGCCCCTAGATAGTAATTTTCCCAAATTTTAATTTTTGGACAAAATTGGTCATGAGAGTTTTATGGAAATTTTTAAAAAGAGGGGCATTTTGGTCATTTGCCTAATAAACGATTAAAATGGGAAAAATATGACAAAAATCCATTCATCTTCTTCCCCAAGCTACCAAAAATTCCATTATCCATTGTTAGGGCTCTTTCAATTTTCCAAGCTTACTAGTAAGTGCTCCTAAGCCCAGTTTTTGACATTATTCGTATTTTTTTAAGTCATGATAGCATGAGTAAGCTATTTTTAGTTATTTTATGAGCTATAATGGATGTTCAAAAATGTGTTCATGTATTACATGCATGTATTTTGATGTTTTATGGAAGATTATGAAAGCTTGATGTAGTAGAAACATATTTTGCTAAGTGATTTTCCATGAAAATGCATGTAGGGACTTGATTGTGAAAATCTTAAGTTTGGTCATACATGTGTGATTTTGTGAGAATTGATTATTGCTATAGTTGAGACTATTAATAAGCTAAGCATGTAGTTTAAGAAAGTTGTATAAAAATCATTTTACGAGCCTAGGGGCAAAAGTGCAAATATGAGAAAGTATAGTGGCAAAATAGTAATTTTTCCAAAGAATGAGTTATGAGTCAATTTTGTCAATATGCTTATTAAATGGTCTATTTATGATTATAGATCAAGAAAAATGAAGCCCGGATCGAAACCGAGGCAAGAACAAAGTCGAGGACTAAATTGCATATCTACATACATTTTGTATATTGAGGTAAGTTTGTGTGATTTCTAAGCTTTGTGATTTCAATCATTGAATTGCTTAGTATAATGTACATTGTTGTCATTGAATGCTTAATGTTTGTTAAATAAAGAAATCAATATGATTAAGTATGAATAAGTTATCATGTAAGTCCAAGGACCCAAGCTTGGCATTGAACAAGTTATCATGTAAGTCCAAGGACCCAAGCTTGGCATTGAACAAGTTATCATTTAAGTCCAAGGACCCAAGCTTGGCATTGAACAAGTTATCATATAAGTCCAAGGACCCAAGATTGGCATTGAACAAGTTATCATGTAAGTCCAAGGACCCAAGCTTAGCATTGAACAAGCTATCATGTAAGTCTAAGGACACAAGCTTGGCATTGAACAAGTTATCATATAAGACCAAGGACCCAAGGTTGGCATTAAATAAGTTATCATATAAATCCAAGGTAAGCTTGGCATTGATTCAAGAAGAGATATATCATGTAAGATCATATCTAGGATATGGCTTTGGCATTAAGTTACATGGGATGAGATTTAGTATCCTCGATTATTCGCAGAAATTCATCGAGCAAATGAGTAAAGGAAAATGAGATAACAAGAAAGCTAAATAAGCAAAGATATTACCAAGTTGAAATTGAGTATTATTTATGTTATGAATGATGATTTAGAGATCATGATTATTAAATTAAAGTATGTTGATCAATGTGATCAAGTGATACAGACACCATGTTTACCTTACAAGTATGAGGATAGTAAGTATCATGAGACATGTGAAAATCAGTATGAGTAAGTAAGCTTTAAAGCTAAAATTATGATACCATTGTTATGTCAAATGGTTTATATTAAGCAAGTTTATTAATCTGTGTTTTATATGCAAACTTACTAAGCTAAATGCTTACGTCTTTAATCTTTTCTTTTTATGTAGTCCCGCGAAGCTAACTTGTGGATCGTTGGAGTCGGAGCTCGTAGCACACTATCAATCCTTATTTTGGTATAGCCAAGTTATTTTACCAAGTATGGCATGTATAGGAAGCATTCATTTTGAGAATATGTTTTAAGAAGGGCCATTGTATAGGTTATCAAACCATTATTCTTTTGTATATGGCTAAGTCGTTAGCTAAAATTTGTTATATGTATGTTGTTGTATTCAATGAAGCATGTTGTAGAGTTTTTGAAATGTATTGGTTTGATTTTGATTTTAGGGTGGTAAATGGCTTGGTAAATAGCCTCTAAGTGCTTACACGGTTAGACACACACCCGTGTGTCTAGGCCGTGTGAACCCTGTGCCTTATTATTATTAATCATGATATGCCACGGTGCAACCCCACGGCCGTGTGTATGAGCCGTGTAGAATACAAAGTTTGAACATGGGCGTGTGCCTATATCGTGTGGATCAAGTCAGTATATCAAGGTTTATCACATAGTTTAAGCCCATGGGAGTGTTCAGGCCGTGTGAAAATAGTTAGTAGCTCCCCACAGTTGATAACATGGGCGTGTCAAGGGGTACACGGGTGTGTCCCAAGCCACATGGGCGTGTGACCCCAGCTTTAAAGAAAGGTTTCGATTAAGTTCTGAAAGTTTTTAGATATGTGCTTAAGGCCTCGTAGGCCCATGTAATGTATGATTATACTAATATAGAGAAACTTTTAAGTTGAAAAGAAATTTCATAGCCCATAAGTGTATGTTTTAATGAGTTCAAGTGTGGTAATATCTCTTATCCAGTCCTAGCCTCAGGCTTGGGTATGGGGTGTTACATATTGCTCGGGAATTAAATTCGTACACTTAGTGCTTGCTAACCGATTTCGCACACCTAGTGCTCAGAAATTCAATTCACACACTTACTGCATAATGACTGATTTCGCTCACCTAGTGCTCGATATTTAAATCCGCACACTTAATGCCTTTCTCAAACTTGTTAATCCTTTATGTATACACATAATATTTAAACTTCAACCATATATATACACAAGTTAACTTACTTCATCGCCATAATCAATCACATTCGGGTGTACCAATGGCATATAACATACCTCACATTCGGCTATATCAATAATAAATATACATACTTACGTTAAATTTATGTACACCTCCATAATTAAATCAAATTCAACTCAATTGCTTAAAAACTACCTCGAATATCAACGGACTGTGCTTCTCGACTATTCGACTAACTTCGCTTTTCCCAATTCAATCCCAATCATTTTTGTTCTTGATCTAATTAATTTCAAATTTAGCTAAATCAAATATAATTCCATTGAATTTGGTCAAAACACATAAATGGGTAAATTACAATTTTGCCCCTGATATTTTACATTTATCACAATTTAGTCCAATTAGCATAAAAACAAAATATTCAAAATTTGAATTCACCCTAGCTTGGCCAAATTTCACTAAGGTCTCTAGCAGCCCATTTCTTTCATTTATTTCACATTTTGACCCCTCAATTTATATATTTCACAATTTAACTCTGTTTAGGCATTTTTACAAAATATTCCACAATGCATAAAATATAAAATTCACTCTATCTCCTTTTAGTATATAAGGGTCGAATATTTAGTAGACTTATACAAGTCCTTACATTATATTATTTTTAAAAATCTAGTCCCTCTATTTATCAATTTCCTCAATTAAGCCCTAATAAACTAATTTCTAGAAAATTTATAATACAAAACTTAAAAATCTATCACATATTTTTTATTTTCTAACATCAACACCAAATTCCCCTAAACTTCATCAATGGTCGAACACAAATTTTTTACAATTTTCAAAACTTAAAACATGGGCAAGATAAACAACTCAACAACCATCTCAAATATGTAAAATTTATTCAAAACTAAACTCAAATATACCTTTAATTGAGCTTCAACTATGCCGAAATGCTCAACTCTTTTTTCTTTTATTTGCTATTTTCATTCGGCCAAGAACATGCACTATTTGCATGTTTCATTTTCTTATTAGTTTTATTACACACATAATTTTATTATACTATTAACATATATTAAATAATGTACCATTTTCACATAAAGAAATAATAAGCAATTAAAGTCACTATTTCATGCATACCAACTGACCACTAACTCTATTTTATGGCCAAATTGCTACTTTAAGCCTTCCAGTTATTAAGACAGCAACATTTAAGCACTATCTCATTTAACCATTAAATTTTCATTTTACGCGATTAAGCCCTTTTTTAAAATTAAGCAATAAAACAATCAATTTTTAATACGAAAATTTTACACACACCAATTCACACATAATGAACATAGAAAATAATATTACAATATTTTTTCGACTCGAATTCATGATCCCGAAACCACTGTTTCGATTAGGGTCAAAATCAGGCTGTTATAGGGCCTACCGAACTTGTGGGCTCAAAATGGCAATGGTTGATATGTGAGCATGAATAATGAATTAGCATGAATGGTTGTATAATTGGATCGTAGTTGAGCCCAATGGGCTATATGAGCATGAAATTGGTTTGGTGGGCTATATGGCATGAAATGGCCTTAATGGGCTTTATGAGATTCTAGAAATATATGTTAGGGTTTAATGGACTCTAGGCCTAGTTTGACAAATGCTTGAATAACATAAAAATCTTCTAATAATTAAACATGTTTGTGTACAAGTCATTGGGTTAGAGTGTGGCAACAGACATATGCATGTCTAAGATTGGATCTAGGGAGAGCTTGGAACTTAAGCGGTCCTAGTGGCCCACCTCCTCTTCTTTGGAATCATACTTGGTGCATGTTGCATTCATATGATATTCTGTTTAGGATGCATATAGGTGGGAATTATGGTACGGAGGAAGATTTGAGGATCACATAGTTGCTTGACGACCATGGAGCCACCGGTGGCTTTAAGCCCTTTATATGATTGGCAGCTTTGCTACAACATTGAGTAGTGCCGCTATGAGTGCTACCTTTGGTGTATAGAGGATGGGTGGGTCGATTTAGAAATCCCCACAGGTGCATAGGGTTGGAAGGGAAATGGTGTGTGTAGCGGATGGATTTTTGGGGAGGGTTTTGCATTACCTTGTTTTGCATATGATATGATATGATATGATATGGTATGAGGTCATTGTGGGCTAAGGCCAAGACCACCGATTTTGATAGGGCTTGGGCCCAATGTGAATATTTGTATATTGATTTGATTGTAAAGGGTTGTACACATTGAGTTTTGAAACTCACATCTTTTATATAATGTTTCAGGTGATCTTCAGTAGACGGCTCAACGTGGGAGAGGACTCGGAGATGGCCACACTACGGGATGTTTAAATTTTTATTTATTTATTTAAAAAAATGGTTTTAATTGCTTTATTTTAGTTGGATGTAATAAGGCCTTGTACTCCGATTTGACTTTAGATTTTGGGTTTGTTGTTTTCAACTGTTTACTTAAGTATTAAACCTAAGTAAATTTCGTATGTTTAAACTTGTTTTCTAAAATACTTAAAATAATAAAATGTGCTTTTATCATTACTTAACAAGACTCAAGGATTTTGGGCTTTTGGCCTTTAAATTGTTAATTAGCAAAAAACGTTTTGAATTGTGCCTTTAATGTGACATCCCAGATTCGAGCCTAACTTCTAGGCCGGGTTTGGGGTGTTACATTTATTATAAAAAAAACATATTTCATTGTCAGGAGTCATCACCCTATCACAGTAAAAATTATAGCATGTATAGATAGACTCACACGCGCTACGTTAGTTCGAGAACCGACTAAATAATAGCTCTGATACCAATCAAATGTAACACCCCTAACCCGTATCTGTCACCAGATTAAGGTTACGAGGCATTATAGACTAAACATTTATCACCACAGTCAAATATCTCTTCTCAAACACGAGTTATAATGATACATCTATAAAATTACTAACATCGAATATTCACAAATCATTTATATTAAATTCGAATATATGAATCATAAATCCAATCCAAATTAATCATACATTAGCAATCACGTATCTCAAATAAAGCACACTTCAAAATTCAACCATGTGATTTTAATTTTTTTTTTTTTTGGCATTCGAATACTTCTTAAGTCACAAGCAAAATTCATTTCATATACTAATAAATTTTACCATAGCATTCATTCGTATATAACTGTTTTATTAGCTATTACCAAACATACCATTTATAAGTTTTCACATAAACACATAATTAAACCATGACTAGCCTTATTATATAGCTTACTCAGCACCTAAATACAAGTCAATTTACAATTTTAATAATCAAACCAAACCACATTAATTTGAGCCAATTTCAAACACCCATATTGGAACATATCATGTCATCATAAATCTAACATTCAACCCACAATCAACTTCACTCTTTCATACTCAAACATTACAAGCACAAAAAACAATCAAGATATTATAGACTTATTTATCAAGTTAGCCATTTTTTCATGGCATTTATATACATCTCATTCATAATGAACTCAAAAGGTATCATAGCTTATACATGCCATAAACTTTCAATTCTTACCAAAATATTGATGATAGTGTGACGAGCTTCTCCGACAATCCCTGAGCACGTAACGATCACCCAAAAATCTAAATCATAAGAGAAACCAAAAACACCAAGTAAGCTTTAATAGCTTAGTAAGTTATAAGCAATTTATGAAATCTATCGATTATTCTCTTAAAAATGATTTTTTTAAAATATTATAGACAAGGATTCATCAAATACCCATTTACTTGTACAATCACAAAACATTTCTTATTTCTCAAATTCAAAGTCGAATCTAATATAAAATTTCATCCTCATGTATTATCTACATATTCAAGTTCAAAGCTATTCAAACATACATCTTTTACAAAATTCCACATAGCCGAATCACATTTAGTATTTCATATAACAATCAATATGATTTTATAAACATTTCCCCATATCAACTTGTTCCACTCAAACTATACATTTAAAAAGGCATTCCATCCAATCTACAATTAATCACATATACTTGATTTCAAATAATAACATCTCATAGTTTCGAAACTTACCAAATTCAATCTTTGAGCTTAAAATTAACTCGCACACTTTGTGCTCATTAACCGATTTCTCACACTTAGTGCTCGAAAATTCAATTCGCACACTTAGTGCTCAGAAATTGAATTCGCACACTTAGTGCTCAGAAATTCAATTAGCACACTATGTGCTCAGAAATCCACTTCGCACACTTAGTGCTCAATGACCGATATCACACACATAGTGCTCGGTATCAAATTTGCACATTTAGTGCATCTCTCAAACTTGCTACTCATTTATATATATGCACATAAAGCTTAAACATCAACCACATATATACATATTAACTTATTCATCTCCCTAATCAATATCACATTCGGGTATATCAATGACGTATATGTATACATCACATTCGGCTATATTAAACACATATAGTTATCACATTCAGCTATATCAATAATATATATACTTCCATTAAATTCATGTACATCATTATAAATAAATCCAATTCAACTTAATTTCTTAAAAACTTACCTCGAATATCGACGGACTGTGTTTCTCAACTATTAGACTAATTTCACTTTTCCCCGATCCAATCCTCGATCCTTATTGTTCTTGATCTAATTAATTTCAAATTAAGCTAAATCAAAGGTGGTTTCACTCAATTTAATCCCACCCACATATATGGGTAAATTTCCAAATTGCCCTTCATATAAAACATTTTTACAAAATAGTCCAAAATGCATAAAAACATAAAATGCACTCAATCTCCTTTCAATATACAAGGGCAAAATATGTATTAGACTTATACAAGTCCTTACATTTTATTTATTTTAAAATCTAGTCCCTCCATTTATCAATTTCCTCAATTAAGCCCTAATAAACTAGTTTCATGAAAATTGATAATACAAAACTTAAAAATCTATCACATATTTTCTATTTTCTAACATCAACACCAAATTTTCATAAACTTCATCAATTGTCAAACACAAATTCTTTATAAATTTCAAAAATTTAAACATGGGCAAGATAAACAACTCAACAACCATCTCAAATATGCAAAATTTATTCAAAACTAAACTCAAACAAACCTTAAATTGAGCTTCAAATATGCCGAAATGCTCAATTCTTTTTCTTTTATTTTGCTATTTTCATTCGGCCAAGAACATGCACTATATGCATGTTTTATTTTCTTATTTGTTTTATTACTCACACATAGTTTTATTATATTACTAAAATAACTTTATAATATAAATAAAACATCATGAAATGAGCTATTGCCGTCCACTTAATTTGTAATTGGCATAATTGCCATTTAAAACCCCAACATTAAAAAGACATGGCAAATTAACATTTTCAAGATAGCATGCTTAGTAATTACTTGATGCAATTTAATCCTTTTTAATTCTTAAGTGCTCAATCCTCAAAATTTAAACATGAAACTTTAACACACAGAATAAACACAGAATAAAAATCCAAAAATATACGTATATATTTATTTATTTATTAACTCGGATTCGTGGTCCCGAAACCACTGTTCTGATCAGGGTCAAAATCGGGCTGTTATAGTTAAGCATGGTAATGCCTCACATCCGATCCCGTCGTCGGACACAGGTAAGGGGTGTTACATTTACAAAGTGATTAATGTGACTTTTCAAGTAGAAATCGGTTACATATAAGGGGGCATTATACATCATTAAAAGGAGCTGTTATGACAATTAAATGAAGCATTACACATCCTTTAAATTTAGCATTAGCCTATTCTTCTTCCATAACCGTTTGTTGCTTAAATGATCACACCATGAGTTCAAAATTCCATTAAAGTTGTTGGTGACCATTCGGCTGCCAAGAGGACATGAAACCAAGCATTCAAGCTCATTAAATCAGCTCATTTGGAGTAAATATTCATATTGACAGTTGCTGTTATTTGGCTTGGAGGAACTCAAGAGTTTTTACTTATTGATTAAGCTTTATTTCAACATTAAACAACACAATAAAGCTGAATTCATGTCACTTTTCATCTAGCCTCATGTAAGCACTATAAGTACTTTGTAATTAGCTTGTTTATGGGATTTTGGCTACCTTTTGAATGTTTATAACATTTTGGGAGTTTTTCAGCTCTCCTATTTCGTTTTAAGACTTAAGCTGACTTATCTAGCAAAAGCTAGTGGCGTCTACCTTGTTTCTTTTCGAACATATCACTCCTAAATCGAGTTTGGTGTTCACCTATATACCAATTGGTTCTTATCACTCTTGATAGAGGGTTGCGGTCAATCTATCCTTCAACATCCATCAACCTTAAGATCACAGAAGTTTTGGGCCAGCACTCAATCATAGTGTTGGTTCATTCTTGATTCTTAAGTTCACTTTGATCCAATTCCATTCCAACCAAACTATTTCTATTCCTTTGTTTTTCTTTGATAGCCAACTAATCATCATCACTACACCTAGCCATTTTAAACCTATTTCGAAAACTTAATACCATGCTTGGTCGAATTTAACCTCTTTGTACTATTTTGAACAATACTTCTCATTTTAATGATCGGGCAATCTAAATGACTCGAATCATCATCGAAACAAATTTGTATCAACAGTGATGAATGGCACTAAGTGTGAGAGATAAAGAAAGCATCAGCTGTATTATTTGGCATTACGTGTACGATACCAAGATAAATTCGATTTAATGTGATGGCACTGAGTGTGCGATATTATTATAGCTTCAGCTAATTAATTAGCACTAAGTGTGCGAGTTCATCAAAAGTTTAAAGTGGATCGAATAAAATATGGCTTCAAGCATTGAAGTGGAAAATGTGATAGATAAATATGTGATGGTACATGTATGTACAAAACCTATGTGGCTGATGATATCATGTATCAGATAGAGGAAGTATTATGTGATTGAATGATGAAAAGGGTGAGATTGAGTAGTGATGTGAATTGAACTTAGTGTTAGTTAAATTGGCATATTTAATTTGAATTGTCGTGTAACATCCTGATAATTTGGGGCTATGCATTTTACTTAATTGAATGATGTTGCATGCTTAATTATTATTAAGTGTATTCTTGGAAGTTAATTGAGCTTCATTAATTAAGTGCATGCTTAGTAAAACTTTTTAATTCCTATTAATTAGAGAGAGCTAAGCAAATTAGGCCTTAAGAATTAATGATAAGAAGTTTTAGCATGAATTAAGTAATTGGCAAGGTGGTTAAGATGCATGGATGTGTGCTTGAGGTGTGAAGTTTGAATCTCCTAGCTAGCATTAGGGAGGATCTTAAATTTTTTGTTTTCTTCCCTATAAGTGTCGGCCAAGAAAGTTCTAGAGTGGATGAGCATTCATTCATTTTTGGCTATTTGACCATGTGAAAAAGGAAGCTAGGAACTTAAGGCATGGAATCATAAGTTGATGATAAGATGAGGGGGGACAAAAGGCATGATATGGGGCAAGGTTTTGGGAGTGTGTTCATGGTCAATTGACCATGAACCTAGACGGCATGAAGGGCTAAAGGGAGTGGTTTATTGTTGATAGCAAATCAAGAGTTGATGGGGAAGAAACAAGGAGGAAAAAGGGGATAATGTTGGCATTGATTTGGCCGAATTTTTGCTTTGCCATTAGGGGAGAAAAGTTGGCCAAAAGTCTTTGTTTGTCCATCTTTTCTCATTTCTCCAATAGTTTCTCTCCTAGCCGAATTTGTCATTGAATTTAGGTAAAAACTTTCTTTTTGTTTTGGCTTTCTTCTTTTTGACCAATTTTCTCCAAAAAAACTCCCACTTTGGCCGAATGTACCTTAGGCACTTTAGTACACTTTTGCTTTTGATTTAGCCCTCAATTGTGTTTGAACCAAATACAATTTTCTTTCTCTCATTTTTCTTTTTGAAACCAAAACTACAAAGTTCAAAGAACCAATTTCCTCATTTCTCCTTCATTGGCTGAATGTGCAAAGGTTCCAAAACATATTTCTTTTCATTTGAGAAATCACCATTATCATCTTCTTC
The DNA here is from genome assembly GCA_025506655.1 of Gossypium rotundifolium. Taxonomy (NCBI): domain Eukaryota; kingdom Viridiplantae; phylum Streptophyta; class Magnoliopsida; order Malvales; family Malvaceae; genus Gossypium; species Gossypium rotundifolium. The sequence goes on along the minus strand of CP106723.1, from coordinate 57,015,339 downwards.
TCCTTTTTTTTCTTTTCTTTCTTCTCTTTTTCCTTCTCTTTTCATTCTCTTTCTTCTTACCCTCAAAACCGAAACCATCATATTGAAACCACCATTTCTCTTCTCTTTTTGTTAAGGCCGAATCATCATATTCTTTTCTTCTTATTCAAAGCCGAATCTTGAAGGACTCAAAGTAAGACTTTATCAATTATTTTCATCATTCCTTTTTACTTTAGCAAACTTAAAATCATAATCTTTTATTTCTCTCCTAGGCCGAATCTTTTGAAAAGATTTTCAAAGATCTTTGTTGAAGACAACCTTTAAGTGATCATTGAAATCATCAAGGTAAGGTTATTAATTTAGATCATATCAATTTCTTTAGATGGATCACTAATCTATGTTATTTTAGGGCGATCTAAGATCATCAAGATAGGTAAGAAAAGAGCCATCTGAGTGTTTGGAAGAGAAGAGGTATTCCTTTACCATCGAACTACAAGCGAAGAAGCGATGTCGGGGTTAGAGACTTTCCAGGGTTGTGGACCCTCGCTAACGAGGATCGGTTATTCAAGTAGTCGTACAAGCCGAACCACTTTACGTTGGTGGAATATCGGTGGTTTTGATCCATCTAGCGGAGAAAACCACAAATAATCATCATTCGCGAATCCAGGGTAAGGATTTAGATCCATCGTCAATAAGTGTAATATTGTTAACAAAAGTTTATACTAACCAAATGTGTCAATCAATTAGGTGTTGACGAGCAAGAGGGTATTGTTATCACCGTCACTAGGTGTGTAACCTTACATTAAAAATCCCATAAGATTTACATATATTTTATTGTGACTTTATGACTATGTGTATGATTGTGCTTTTGGATACCATTTAGTGGTATACGATATTGTGTATGTGTACCCCAATATTTTGTTTATTTTGCTATATGCATCAATATGAAATAAGCATGACTATATTATGATTTGTGGGGTAAATAACATGAAAATCGATTTGATATGTATGTGCATGGGCATATGGGTATATTTGATAAAGGAGGAAGTATTCGGTGGTTTTACTACATTTACGGTGACTTGGTCACATATGTGAATTGGTGACTTGGTCACGTATATTTGACTCGGTGACTTGGTCACATATTTGAGCTCTGGTGACTTGGTCACATATGTGAATCTAGTGACTTGGTCACGTATTTGAAATTTGGACTTGGTCGGTGACTTGGTCACATCATTTTGGTGGCTTTGCCACAATAAGGGCGATGTGCATGTTGGCTGCGAGAAGCGCCTTCGATGGTGTGTAGCGGATGGAGGGTCGATTTAGTAATCCCACGGTGTCTTTGGTTGGTGCGGGGTGTGTAGCGGATGGATATTTAGGTTGGTAGGGCTTGCATTTCATTTCATGAACATAACCATGTAATATTGATGATTATTATTTGATCTGCTATGAAATGGGCCTTTGGGCTAAATATAAGCTAAATGGGCCTTTGGGCTAAATTTTAAGCTAAATGGGCCTTTGGGCTAAATATGAGTTAAATGGGCCTATGGCCATATGTGAAATTTTGAGCTTAAAAGCATTTGATAAAATGGGCTTTTTAGTGTATGTGTTATACATTGAGTTTATAACTCACCCATTTTGTGGGATAAACTTTTGAGATAATTCATAGTGCGATGGATCGAGTCGACCAAGGATTTCGAGGTGGCGATGCTCGTATCAAGTATTGTGGAGATTTCCCAACTTAAACTTATTAATTTAAATTTTATTACTTAGACTTTATTTTGGGCTTGCTATTTTGTAATAAGGCCACTATAAACTACTTTTAGAATTTGTGTTTGGATTTATTTTAAATTACGCCATGAACAATTATTAATTAAATAACTAAATGGTTTTTCGATAAATAATTTAAAAGGTTTTTGTCATTAATATATATATATATATATATGTTTTAAGAAAATACAAATCTATTTTTCAACTAAGCCCAACTCGATCTTTAAGTTAATCCGTTTTACTTAAAATCATCAAGTTTTCTTGAACAAAACGATATTCCGCTAAAGTTTTACTCGAGGAACATACCAAATCCGGTTAGGCTTTTTGGGTCGGGTTTGGGGTGTTTCACCTTGGTATCAGAGCCCAGTTTTAAACTCTCGGCCTTGGATTTTGAAGCCCACAACGTTTTCAAAAGTTGGCCCAAATGACTTTTTGAAAATTTTCTTAAGTTAAATGATTTTTATAAGAGCGTGGCACTCGAGTTCTCGGCCCAGATCCATCAGGTATGTACTTTATCGATATGTGATATGTATGATAGTTAAACTTAAACTATACTTTAGAGACATGGACCCTAGGTGTATATGTGCTACTATGGAAACCACTGAATATCTGTTTCATAAGACTTTCTTTTAATAAGAAGTGAAAAGATTCTAATACATAAGACTTTTCATAAAATAGATAAGATACGTAGTAGACATGAGCTCTAGGGGCGAGGTCGTCGTGGACATGGAAGAGGAAGGATGATTTGTTTGAACCGATTCGATCTGGTCAAGGTTCCGAGAATGAAGCTCGCCACCGGTGTTAGGCGGACTTTCAAGAACAAAATGAAAGAGGTGATCTTGATATCACAAGTGTCTGGCTGCGAGTTTTGGAGCAGTAGCGGAAGTTAGTTCGAAATGGGTCTCGAAAGTCGATGGTGAGAGACTAAGATCGAATGGAGTGAGGTTTTAGAGGAGTATCTGGAGTAGCTCCAAATGTAGCTGAATATTGGTGGAGGCGGTCGAGAGAATCATGGACGATATAGATCGCAGCGATGAAGAGAAATTGAAAGGTGCTATTTCACTTCTTCGTGGCGAAGCCTACCAATGGTGGCTCACTATAAAGGAGAGTACCCCGTGGATAAATGCGGATTGGGGTATTTTAAAGTGAAATTGAAGGAAAATATGTTGGAGCTAGCTACATCGACTCGAGAGGAAGACATTTACGAATTTGGTCCAAGGAAACAAGTCGATAGTGAATATGAAGCGAAATTCTTGCGACTTAGCCGTTATGCGGAAGGATAGTGGCTACGGAATATGAGCAGTGTATCAGATTTGAAGATGGACTTAGAGATGAATTGCAGTGATGATTGCTCCACACCGTGAAAGAGATTTTGCAATCTTAGTGGAAAGGGCAAGAATTCTGAAAAGGCTAAGCGGATTGAGAGACCGAACCGGACAGAGGCGAGCAAGAATAAGAAGCTTTGGGTCCTCGAGGTCGTCAAGAATTTTAGAAGAAATCAAGAAATGATAGACCGCGAGGTCAGCATTTATTTCGGAGGACAAAATCGTACTTGTTCTCGTGTGGGAAAATACAATCGGAGAATCTTTGGAAAAAGACCGCGGATGTTTCAAGTGCGGTTCGAAGGATCATATGATCAAGGATTGCCCAATGAACTCAGAAAAGAATCGTCCAGCAAGTCAGGGTGCTAATCAGGTGATGTGAAGCGGACAATGAGCAGAATAAGAGGTCGTGGCCCAAATGGAAGGGCAATGGTTACGGTAGAGGGCAGCGAAACTTGAGCGAGAGGCAATGGTAGCTACGAGGCGAGACAACTAGGTTTGGTGTATGTAATTAAATCGCAGAGAGAAAACGATGGCCTTTTGATGTTATTACAGAATGCGTTTCTAATTTCAGGTTGCCCTTTATTGCTTTGATAGATATAGGGTCAACTCATTCCTATATCGCTAGTGAAGTATCTGAGACTTTGCATGTGACTTACAAAGCGTACCTAGGAAGATGGTATACTTAGTCCTTTAGAATGAGCATGATTGTAGACAAACTTTTAAGGAAGTGCCTCTAGAAGTCCAAGGGATACAGTTTCGGTGATTTAATGGAGTTGCCATTTGGAGAATTCGACCTTATCTTAGGCATGGGTGGCTTGTGAAGCACCGTGCAAATGTGGATTGTCTTGCTAAGAGAATGTCCTTAAGAACTTTTGATGACAAGGAAGTTGTAGTGATGGGTAGAGAGCGGAACTACTTATCGAATGTAGTATCCGCTCTTAAGGCGGAAAAGATGGTTAGAAAGGGATGTGAAGCTTTCCTGATGTTAGTGAATGCTTTGGAGGCTAAGGAGACAACTGCTAATGAAGTTAGGACGGTGAAGGAATTTGTAGATGTTTTTCCGGAAGAACTTCAGGTTTGCCTCCGGATCGTGAGGTAGAATTCGGGATAGACTTATTGCAGGCAGGCGCTAGTTTCTATTACTCCATATAGAATGGCAAGAAGGAATTGGTTGAGCTTAAGGCTCAAATTCGGGAGTTGCTTGATCGTGGATTCATTCGACCTAGTGTGTCTCCATGGGGAGCACCGGTCCTATTCGTGAAGAAGAAGGACGGATCGATGAGGATGTGTATAGACTACTGGCAATTTGAATAAAGTGACCATCAAGAACAAGTATCCTTTGCCAAGGATCGACGACTTGTTCGATCGACTTAAGGGCTGCGGTATTCTCAAAGATTGATCTAAGGTCGGGTATCATCGACTTAAAGTGAAAAAGCGGATATCCATAAGACGGCTTTCCGAATTAGATATGGGCATTATGAATTTTTGGTAATGCCATTCGGATTGACGAACGCCCCAACTGCGTTTATGGATATGATGAATCGAATTTTCTAGCCTTACTTGGATCAATTCATCGTGGTATTCATAGACGACATCCTGGTGTATTCTAAGTCCGAAGTAGAACATGATAAGCATCTCCGAATTGTGTTACGAGTTTTAAGGAAAAGAAGCTATATGCCAAATTGACAAGTGTGAATTTTGGTGAAAGAAGTTGCATTTTAGGCCATGTGGTGTCTGCGGAAGGATAAGGTGGATCCTCGGAAGATTGAGGTGTGCTAGATTGGAAACCACCTAAGTCCGTGGCGAGGTTCGCGATTTCTTGGGTTTAGCGGATACTCTGAAGATTCGTTTAAGGATTTTCATCGATATTTGCACCTTTAACGAAATTGTTGAGAAAGGAAGTACTTTTCGTGTGGGTGATAAGCCGCAAGAGAGCTTTGAGAAGCTCAAGAAAGTTTTGACTGAAGCTCCGGTTTTGATCCAGCCTGAGGCAGGAAAGGATTTTGTTGTGTATTGTGATGCTTCTCACACGGGATTAGGATGTGTTCTGATGCAAGGCGGAAAGGTAGTTGCGTATGCATCTCGGCGATTGAGACCATACGAGGTTAATTACCGACGCATGACTTGGAGTTGGCGGTGTAGTCTTTGCTCTTAAGGTTTGGAGACATTACTTATACGGGAGAAGTCGGTGATATATACGGACCACAAAAGTCTGAAATATCTCTTGACTCGTAAAGAAGCTGAATTTGAGGCGTGAAGGTGGATAGAGTTATTGAAAGACTACATTGTTCCATCGAGTACCACCCGCAAGGCGAATGTGGTGGCGTACGCTCTAAGTCGAAAAGTGGTGTCGATTTGAGGGCAATGTTTGCACACCTTAGTCTTTACGATGACGGAAGCTTATTGGCGAGAACTTGAGTTAAGCCGACATGGTTAAGTCAAGTGAAAAGAGGCGATTAGTAGATGAAGATCTCGAGTGAAAAGCTTGACAGTGCAGAGTGGGAAATTGAAAGATTTTGGTATTACTTGATGACGGGTATTGTGTTTTAAAGGTAAAGTCGTATGCCAAAGGATCGGAGTTGAGGCAAAGATACTTGAGAATCGCATGGTAGCCCCTATGCTATGCATCTTGGAGGAAGTAAGTTATATCGAGACTTGCGAGATCGGTTTTAGTGGCTTTGGTCTTAAGCGGGAAGTTATAGAATTTGTAGGAAAGTGCTTGACGTGTCGATAAGTTAAAATTTGAACATCAAGTACCATCGGGATTGCTTCAACCTATAAAGATTCTGTAGTGGAAGTGGGAGAGAATTACCATGGACTTTGTTAGTGGGCTTCCTCTTACGCCTACTAAGAAAGACTCTGTATGGGTGATAGTGGACCGATTGACGAAATTTGCACATTTTATCCTAGTTCGGATTGATTACTCTTTGCAGAAATTGGCGAAGTTATATGTGGCTGAGATTGTGAGATTGCATGGAGTGCCGTTGTCGATAATTTCAGACAGAGATCCGAGGTTTACATCGCGATTTTGGAAAGCATTGCATCAGGATTTGAGCACCAGTTGGACTTGATGCGGCATTTCATCCTCAGTCGGACGGTCAGTCTAAAAGAGTGATCCAAATCTTAAAAGATATGTTAAGGGGATGTGTGATAGATTTCAAAGGAAGTTGGGAAGAATTCTTACTGTTGGCAGAATTTGCGTACAACAACAGTTTCCAATCCGAAGATCTGGATGGCACCATATGAAGTACTATATGGGCGGAAGTGTCGCACTCCTACGTGTTGGACGAAATTAGGGGAGCGTCGATTTTGGGTCGAGAGATAGTGGTGAATCCAGAAGAAAAGGTTAAGGTGTCCGGGCTCGGTTAGCAGGAAGCATCGGCAGACAAAAATAAATGCAGATCTAAAGCGGAAAGAAATAGAGTATGCGTTGGGAGACCAAGTTTTCCTAAAGGTTTCACCTTGGAAAAAGGTGATGAGATTTGGACGTAAAGGGAAGCTAAGTCGAGTTCATTGGACCTTATCGGATTGTGAAGCGGGTCGAATCGTGGCATATCGATTAGATTTGCCTTGGCCGAAGCAAATGCATGATGTGTTCCATGTTTCAATGTTACGCCGTTCTACGGTCAGATCTATCTCATGTAGTGCCGATTGAGGAGGTGGAATTAAGATCAGATTTGTCATATGAAGAGGAGCCAATTCAAATTCAGGCGAGATGTTAAGGTTTTACGGAGAAAATCGGTTCCTCTTGTTAAGGTATTATGGCGTAATCATGGATCGGAAGAAGCTTCGTGGGCCGAAGGAAGCGATGCGACAACAATACCCTCACTTATTCGGCCGAGGTAATTTCGAGGACGAAATTATTTTAAGGGGGTAGAACTATAACATCCTGATAATTTGGGGCTATGCATTTTACTTAATTGAATGATGTTGCATGCTTAATTATTATTAAGTGTATTCTTGGAAGTTAATTGAGCTTCATTAATTAAGTGCATGCTTAGTAAAACTTTTAATTCCTATTAATTAGAGAGAGCTAAGCAAATTAGGCCTTAAGAATTAATGATAAGAAGTTTTAGCATGAATTAAGTAATTGGCAAGGTGGTTAAGATGCATGGATGTGTGCTTGAGGTGTGAAGTTGAATCTCCTAGCTAGCATTAGGGAGGATCTTAAATTTTTGTTTTCTTCCCTATAAGTGTCACCAAGAAAGTTCTAGAGTGGATGAGCATTTATTCATTTTTGGCTATTTGACCATGTGAAAAAGGAAGCTAGGAACTTAAGGCATGGAATCATAAGTTGATGATAAGATGAGGGGGACAAAAGGCATGATATGGGGCAAGGTTTTGGGAGTGTGTTCATGGTCAATTGACCATGAACCTAGACGGCATGAAGGGCTAAAGGGAGTGGTTTATTGTTGATAGCAAATCAAGAGTTGATGGGGAAGAAACAAGGAGGAAAAAGGGGATAATGTTTGCATTGATTTGGCCGAATTTTTGCTTTGCCATTAGGGGAGAAAAGTTGGCCAAAAGTCTTTGTTTGACCATCTTTTCTCATTTCTCCAATAGTTTCTCTCTTAGCCGAATTTGTCATTGAGTTTAGGTAAAACTTTCTTTTGTTTTGGCTTTCTTCTTTTGACCAATTTTCTCCAAAAAACTCCCACTTTGGTAGAATGTACCTTAGGCACTTTAGTACACTTTTGCTTTTGATTTAGCCCTCAATTGTGTTTGAACCAAATACAATTTTCTTTCTCTCATTTTTCCTTTTGAAACCGAAACTACAAAGTTCAAAAAACCAATTTCCTCATTTCTCCTTCATTGGCCGAATGTGCAAAGGTTCCTAAACATATTTCTTTTCATTTAAGAAATCACCATCATCATCTTCTTCTCATTTTTCTCTTTTCTTTCTTCTCTTTTCCTTCTCTTTCATTCTCTTTCTTCTTACCTCAAACCGAAACCATCATATTGAAACCACCATTTCGTTCTCTTTTTGTTAAGGTAGAATCATCATATTCTTTTCTTCTTATTCAAAGCCGAATCTTGAAGGACTCAAAGTAAGACTTTATCAATTATTTTCATCATTCCTTTTTACTTTAGCAAACTTAAAATCATAATCTTTTATTTCTCTCCTAGGCCGAATCTTTTGAAAAGATTTTTCAAAGATCTTTGTTGAAGACAACCTTTAAGTGATCATTCGAAATCATCAAGGTAAGGTTATTAATTTAGATCATATCAATTTCTTTAGATGGATCACTAATCTATGTTATTTTAGGGGCGATCTAAGATCATCAAGATAGGTAAGAAAAGAGCCGTACGGAGTGTTTGGAAGAGAGGAGGTATTCCTTTACCATCGAACTACAAACGAAGAAGCGATGATCGGGGTTAGAGACTTTCCACGGGTTGTGGACCCTCGCTAATGAGGATCGGTTATTTGAAGTAGTCGTACAATAGAACCACTTTACGTTGGTGGAATATCGTGGTTTTGATCCATCTAGTGGAGAAAACCACAAATAATCTGTCATTCGCGAATCAGGGTAAGGATTTAGATCCATCGTCAATAAGTGTAATATTGTTAACAAAAGTTTATACTAACCAAATGTGTCAATCAATTAGGTGTTGACGAGCAAGAGGGTATTATTCTCAACGTCACTAGGTGTGTAACCTTACATTAAAATCCCATAAGATTTACATATATTTTATTGTGACTTTATGACTATGTGTATGATTGTGCTTTTGGATACCATTCGATTGGTATACGATATTCGTGTATGTGTACCCCAATATTTTGTTTATTTTGCTATATGCATCAATATGAAATAAGCATGACTATATTATGATTTGTGGGGTAAATAACATGAAAATCGATTTGATATGTATGTGCATGGGCATATGGGTATATTTGATAAAGGAGGAAGTATTCGGAGGTTTTACCACATTTACGGTGACTTCGGTCACATATGTGAATTGGTGACTTGGTCACGTATATTTGACTCCGTGACTTGGTCACATATTTGAACTCTGGTGACTTGGTCACATATGTGAATCTGGTGACTTGGTCACGTATTTGAAATTTGGACTTGGTCGGTGACTTGGTCACATCTGTTTTGGTGGCTTTGCCACAATAAGGCGATGTGCATGTTGACTGCGACAAGCGCCTTCGATGGTGTGTAGCGGATGGAGGTCGATTTAGTAATCCCACGGTGTCTTTGGTTGGTGCGGGGTGTGTAGCGGATGGATATTTAGGTTGGTAGGGCTTGCATTTCATTTCATGAACATAACCATGTAATATTGATGATTATTATTTGATCTGCTATGAAATGGGCCTTTGGGCTAAATATAAGCTAAATGGGCCTTTGGGCTAAATTTTAAGCTAAATGGGCCTTTGGGCTAAATATGAGTTAAATGGGCCTATGGCCATATGTGAAATTTTTGAGCTTAAAAGCATTTGATAAAATGGGCTTTTTAGTGTATGTGTTATACATTGAGTTTATAACTCACCCATTTTTGTGGGATAAACTTTTCAGATAATTCATAGTGCGATGGATCGAATTCGCAAGGATTTCGAGGTGGCGATTTCAAGTATCAAGTATTGTGGAGATTTCCCAACTTAAACTTATTAATTTAAATTTTATTACTTAGACTTTATTTTGGGTTTGCTATTTTTGTAATAAGGCCACTATAAACCGCTTTTAGAATTTGTGTTTGGATTTATTTTAAATTACGCCATGAACAATTATTAATTAAATAACTAAATGGTTTTTCGATAAATAATTTAAAAGGTTTTTGTCGGTAATATATATATATGTTTTAAGAAAATACAAATCTATTTTTCAACTAAGCCCAACTCGATCTTTAAGTTAATCCGTTTTACTTAAAATCATCAAGTTTTCTTGAACAAAAGCGATATTCCGCTAAAGTTTTACTCGAGGAACATACCAAATCCGGTTAGGCTTTTTGGGCCGGGTTTGGGGTGTTTCATGTCAAGTTATTTATGTTATATTACGAACTTACTAAGCTTTAAGGCTTACTGTGTGAAATCTTTCTCTGTTTTATAGTGTCATTAAAGGTAGCTCGGATCTGGGGATCGTCAATGACTCAATCACACTATCGACACTTATTTTGGTAACTTTTGAAAGTTTGGTATATGACATGTATAGGCTAGTGAGGTTGTGGAATATTTTGAGATGTATAAATATTGCCATGTGATATGGTTTGATAATGGAATGTCTTTGGTACATGTTTTGCTGTGTGAAAATGGTGTACGTGATGTGTGGATATGGTCTTGTGTGAATGGCCATTATGGTATTCTTTGGTTAAATAGGAATCGTATGTTTCATACTTGGTTTGGTAGTTAAGATGGTGAATGAATTGTATGTTATTTGATGTTGGAATTGGGCATATAGGGATGACCCAAATTGGGAGGCAAATAGGCCTTGCAAATGGCCTATATTAGCCCACACGGTTGAACACACAGGCGTGTGTCTTGACCGTGTCCTCTAAGGTTCCAATTCAAAGAAAGTAAGTATTGTACACGGGCCAAACACTCAGGTGTGTGATAGGCCGTATGATTTAAATCAGTGTTGCACACGAGCCAGACACACGGGTGTGGTGACAAGTCGTGTGACCATAGTCAATATTGCACACGGGGTAAGACATGGTCTAAGGCATGGTCGCGTGAGGTACACGGCCTAGCCACACGGGCATGTGCCCTGTTTTGAAAGAAAATTTTTTAAGTTCTACAAAGTTTCCATATGAGATCGGTTTAGTCCAAACCTTGTCGAAAGCATGTTTAAGGCATTCTATACCTTTAAAGAAAGACTGTGTGTTATTGATTTCTTTTGATATTCTGATGTGTGAGCCATGGTGGTTTTATTGTTATGATTCGACCTGTAATACCTTGTAACCCTAGTTCGAGATGGATACGGGTTAAGGTGTTACATTTTATCGGTATCAGAGCTACGATTTAGTCAATTCTAGGACTAACGTAGCGTGTGAGAGTCTAGCTATACATGCTATATATATGACTGTGATAGTGTGATGATTCCTAATAGTTGAAAATGTGCTTTCGTATAGCAAATGAATCCCAATCGAGCTGTAGCTGATGATGTTGAGAGTAATGCGCCTACTCCCGCTCAAGGGACGGTGTCGTATAATTCTAGATAAGTTAAGAGTAGCCACGAGGGAGAGGCTAAACAAGCCTTTTTCCAAATGATGAACGAGTGGTTCATGGAGTTCGTTCAAACGAATCTGGCTGCTCAACAACCTCCACCCCCGCAAGTTCCTATAGTGCCACAAGTTATAGACCCAATTCAATTGAGTAAACCACCATTTGATAAGATTCGTAAGTATGGGGCCAAAGAGTTTAGGGCCACAATTGATGACGATGCCGAGCGAGCGAAATTCTGGCTTGAGAATACCATTAGAGTGTTTGATGAATTATCATGTAACAACCCTATCCCATATCCGTCGCCAGATTAGGGTTAAAGGCATTACCAGATAGATCAGAATCTTTTGCAACATTTTATATAACCATTCATCAATTGCAACTAAAGTGTCCCTTAAATAGGTTATTGAAACCTTAATCATGCTTTAGAGTAAGGTCGCGACTAAACCGAACACATACAAAATTTCTCAAAAATTTAATTTTTTTCTAAGTTATGCAAGACACACGCCCATGTGGGCAGGCCGTGTGTCTTCCACGAGCATCAGACACCCCCATGTGTCTTGGTCGTGCCAAATCTAAACTTGTATACTGAATTTTCCACATGGCTACTAGGTATGCTCGTGTACCATAGCCTTGTGCTATTAGACCATATACTAACTAAACCACACGGCTACTAGGCACGCTCGAGTACTATGGCCGTGTGCTCTTGGTTCATTACTGACTTCCTCTCATGGTCATCAGGCACGCTTATGTGCCTCAATCGTATGGCAAAATTTGGCTATTTGCAAGGCCAAAATGCTACCCATATTAGGGTCATACTTTCAAGCAAATAATCAATTCATTTCATGCACAATTGACATCCAAGAACATGTCAAAATAACCATTCAATCTCTACATTAAAATCTATTTCCATTCATACCAATTTACACAACAAAACTCAAGTATACCCAAGCATATTTCATCCATATTTACCATAAATTTGACCACTTCAAATGCTATCTAACCATACCAAAACATACATCATATATCATCTTCATAAAGGCAAAATATCAACTTATAATTAGCCACATTACATGGCTAAGTTCATATAACAAACTTATACCAAATACTAGCCTATACATGCCATATCTAGCTATATACATTTCCAAAATGTACGAAAACAAGTTGAGTAGTGTGATGACGGTCCTTGACAGTCCCCAAGCCTTCGGTAGCTTTGACGATCTATAAAACCACGCACACAGAGTAAGCTTTCAAAAGTTTAGTAATTCATATACAAATAAACTTAACTTAAACTGCACAAAGCATATACATCACACATAGGGTTTGGTTCGGTTATTCTACCATAACTTATCACATTTTCAACTCATTATCACATATGCACATACCTCATATAGCATAATTTCACAATCATCTCTGCATTTCATAGATCATACTCATGATAGTAAGTTCATATAGATACTTACCTTTCATACACACCTTGTGTACTTAATAAATGTACCTGAAACAGATTTATAATTCACATAACATTTCATGTCACAGACTTGCCCGTTGAACCGTTTGGAATCTAATAGAATACTCAGAATGCATCGAAATAATCCTACAATGCCAACGTCCCAGACGAGGTCTTACATGTATTTAGATATCGATGCCACTTTCCCAGATAGGGTCTTACACGAATCAATACGATGCCAATGTCCCAAACATGGTCTTACACGTAAATCTCGTATCGATGCCAACATCCCAGACGTGGTCTTACGCGTAAATATCAAATCAATGCCAACATCCCAGACGTGGTCTTACATTATAAAACGGAACAGATGCCTATGTCATGACATAGCTAATCCTATCTATTCCTAGGTTCGTATGGGACTTCTCGGACATAGTCACTATGTCGATCTTATCTCAAAATTCATGTACACATCATCTCGTAAAAATTCATCGTTATCAATAATCACATGAACATACATATTTCAATACAAATACGTTTATTTGCATAATGACTTACCTCAAGTTTAGTTTAACGGAAATAGATACAGCTACTCAATTACTTTCGCTTTCTTGCGATCTAAGTCCGATTTTTTTGGCTCTTGATTTATACATATTCAAATTTAACTCTTTTGTTCACTATTTCATCCAATTCAATCCAAATACACATATTTAGGGTAATTTACAAATTAGCCCTCACATTTTTCAATTTATCAATTTGGTCCATTTTTCTCAAAACATCAAATACACAAAATCATCACATAATCATGCTTAGCCAAATGCTTTTGTATATCATAAAAGTCCCTATTTTCCATAAAATTTACGATTTAGTCCCTTAAATTATCATTTTTCTCAATTTAGCCCTATTTAGCTAAATTCATAAAAAATTCAAGAACAAAACATGTTCATTACATACATATCTTACATTTAACAACTAAACTCATTATAAAGCTTACCATTTCATCAATGGCACAACTCAAAAATATCATCAATTCTTCAAATTATAGCATGGGCTTGATAGTAGACTAAGTAACAATCTCAAAAACATAAAAATCATCAAAAATCATACTCAATTCATACCTTAATGTTGCTTAATAGTTGTCGAATGCCCTAGCTTCTGCTTTCTTTTTCTTTTGTTTGATTTTCGGTGATGAATGAATAGAAAATGGCCATTTTTAATGATTTATTTTATCATAATATAACTTAATAATCCATTTCCAAATTTAACCTTATAATATAAAATTACAAAACATAATTTCCAAGGTTATTATGGACTAGAACCGTCCACTATCAAGAATAATAGGCAAATTTCCTCATAAGGCCCTTACAATAAAAACCACATCAATTTGGCCAAAATCAAATAGAAGACAATTTTTTAAGAATTATGCAATTTAGTCCTTTTTCTTAAATTAAACACACAGACAGACAAATTAACTTATGAAATGTTACCACATGCTTAATCACTTATTAAAGGCACCGAAATTAATATTAAAATATTTCATTAACTCGAATTTGTGGTTTCAAAACCACTGTTCTAACTAGGGTCTAAATCGGACTTTACAATTCTCCTCCCTTAGGGATTTTTGTCTCCTAAAATCTTACCGTTAAACAAATTTGAATATTGCTGTCTTATTGAGTCTTTAAGCTCCCACATAGCCTCTTCTATTCCGTTTCGATTCGCCAATACTTTCACTAACGAAATTTTCTTGTTTCTCAACTCTTTTACTTCACGAGCTATGATATGGATCGGTTCCTCTTCATACGTCATATCAGATCAGATTTCTATTTCAGATGGGGCAACCACATGTGACCAATCGGATCGATATCTACGGAGCATCAAAACATGGAATACAATATGAATCTTTTCTAGCTCAGAGGGTAACCTTAATCTATATGGAACAGGCCCAACACGTTCAATAATTTCATATGGCCCGATGAACCTCAGACTCAACTTTCCTTTACGTCCGAAACAAAGTACTTTCTTCCACGGTGACACTTTTAGGAATACTTTGTCACCGATTTCAAATTCTATATCTTTTCGCTTGAAGTCTACATAAGACTTTCGATGATCATATGCTGATTTCAGATTATCACGGATTACTTTCACTTTCTGTTAAGTATTTTTTTATCAAATCAACCCCGTGTAACTTGCTTTCACTAAGCTCGGTCCATTACAGATGCGTACGACATTTATGCCCGTACAAAGCTTCATAAGGTGTCATTTTGATGCTTGACATATAACTATTATTATAAGAAAATTCAACCAATGGCAGGTATTGTTCCCACGTACCATCAAATTCAAGAATGCAGCATCTCAACATGTCCTCAAGAATCTAAATGATCCGTTTGGATTGACCATCCATTTGCAGATGAAAAGCTGTACTGAAATGCAATTTCGTGCCTAAAGCTTCTTGCAACTTCGTCCAGAATCTATATGTAAATCTCGGATCTCTATCTGACACAATGGATAGTGGCACCCCGTGCAATCTTACAATATCAAAAATGTAACACCCCACACCCAAGACCGATATTGGGTCTGGATACGAGACATTACTATGCTTGAACTCACTGAAACATGTACTTACGGGCTATAAAATTTTGTTCCAACTTTAAAACTTCACTTTCTTAGTCAACACATATAACAAGGGCCTACGAGGCCTTTAACTCATGTCAGAAAACTTTTAGAATTAAAATCAAATAACTCATTTTTGAAGCAGGGTTCACACACCCATGTGACTTGGAACATGCCCGTGTACCCTTAAGCACGCCTATGCCTTCAAACCATGTAAGGCTACTGCCTATTTCCACACGGCTTAGACACGCTCATGTCTACCAACCGTGGGAGGTTACTAACTAATTTCACACGGCCATGACATGGCCGTGGGCTTAGACCGTGTGCTAATCCTTGATATACTGACTAAATCAACACCGTCTGGGAACACGCCCATGTCCAAACCATGTGTCTTACACGGTACACACACACGGCCGTGGGATTTGCCCATGGCCTATTCTGATTAATAATACTAAGGTGAAGGGTTAACATGGTCTTGACACACGCCCGTGTGTCAAACCGTGTGGTGCTCTGGCTATTTACCAAGCCGTTAGCCACCCTGAAATGAAGACCATATCCATACACAATTCAACGACGCAATAATAACCCAATTTTATGAATAATACTACATGCTTCATTGATCTCAATAAACATACATGCTTAATCAAATTTTGCCGATCACTTAGCCATATACAAAAGAATAATAAACTTGATAGCCTTTACAAAGGCCCTTCTTAAAACATATTCACAAAATGAATGTTTCCTATACATGCCATACTTAGTAAAGTAACTTGGCTATACCAAAATACGAGTTGATAGTGTGTTGCGAGCTCTGACTTTAATGATCCACGAGCTAGCTTGGCGGGACTGCATAGAAAGAATGAATCATAACGTAAGCATATAGCTTAGTAAGTTTGCATGTAACAACTCTTAGCATCATCATTGCTTCATATAAACCATTTCACATAAACAATGGTATCATGAATTTCAGCTAAAGCTTACTTACTCATATAGATTCTTACATGCCTCATGACAATTATTATTATCATACTTGTAAGGTAACCATGATACCTGTATCACTTGATCACATTGATCAGAATACTATAATAACAATAATACTGATATCTACTTTCTCATTCACAACATGAATAATACTCAACTTCATCTAACTTCATCTTGATACTAACTTTACTTTCTTAGCATTCTTGCTATCTTCTTTTGTCTTACTCATTTGCCCAATGAATTTCTGTGAATAATCGAGGATACTAAATCTCTTCCCACATAATATAATGCCAAAGCCTTATCCTAGACATGGTCTTACATGGGTTATCTCATCTTGGTTTCAAGGCCATGTCTTGACATGGACTTATATGAAGTCTTGTTCTTGATAACATACTCAATGCCAAGCTTGAGTCCTTGGACTTACATGATAACTTGCTTGCTAACTTGATCAATGCCAAGCTGTCCTTTGACTTACTTGATAACTTGCTTGCTAACTTGATCAATGCCAAGCTTTCCTTGGACTTACATGATATCTCGATCAATGCCAAGCTTGCCTTGGATGTACATGATATATTGATCAATGCCAAGCTTGCCTTGGACTTACATGATATCTTGATCAATGCCGAGCTTGCCTTGGACTTACATGATAACTTGCTTGCTAACTTGATCAATGCCAAGCTTACCTTGGACTTACATAATATCTTGATCAATGCCAAGCTTGCCTTGGACTTACATGATAACTTGCGTGGTAGATCGAGTATCCTGGGAAATTCATCTCCCATCGGGACTTGCTCGTACTTATCATTATGATTTCTTGCTTGAAAATAACATGATCATTTCATACAATTATTGTACATTATGTTAAGCAATTTAATGATAATACTCATAAAGCTTAGAAATCATACAAACTTACCTCAATATACAAAATGTATGTAGATGTGCAATTTAGTCCTTGATTTTGTTCTTGCCTTGGTTTCGATCTGGGCTTTGTTTTTCTTGATCTATAATCATAAATAGATCATTTAATAACCATATTGACTAAATTGACTCATAAATCATACTTTAGAAAAATTACTATTTTGCCCCTATACTTTCTAATATTTACACTTTTGCCCCAATTCTCGTAAAATGATTTTCATGTAACTTTCATAAACTTCATGCTCAATTGAATCATTTTCTCTTCTATAACAATCATCAATTCTCACTATTTCTAGTAGGTGTGACCAATTTTATAACTGTTACAAATTGATCCCTACTACCATTTTTCATGAAATTCATTAAGGAAAAGATGTTTATTTAACGTCAAACTCTCTTAAACTTTCATAAAACACCATTTAACAAGCATGTCATTCAAGGGTAGATTTTTGAACATGCATCTTAGCTCATTTTATAGCTAAAATTAGCTAATTCATTATACGAGAACTTCAAAACTACGAAGAATATTAAAAACGGGGCTAAGATGAACTTAATAAGAGCTTGAAAAAAAATGAAGAACCCTAGCTATGGTGTCTCCAAATTTTCGGCAGCAACAAGGAAGAAGATGAGTGAATTTTTCTCATCTTTATCCTATTTTAATCACTAATGACGCCAAATGACCAAAATGCCCTTCCTCTTAAAAATTTCCTTAATAGTCTCTTAAGGCCAATTTTGTCCAAAAATTAAATTTTGGGCAAATTTCTGTTTAAGGGCTCATAATTATTATTCTAAAGTATTTCATGCAAAAAGCTTCTAGAAACTCATATATTGCAACCTTTTGCAATTTCGTCCTTTTTAGACCAATTGACCTCAACTTAATAAAATTGGTTTATAAAACATTCATATTAACGTACAAACATGACATAAACTTGAAAAACTCATAATTTCACCTCGGGTTCATGGCCTCGCACCACAATCTCGACTAGGCCCTAAATTGGCTGTTACAATTCTCCCCCTTAGGGATTTTCGTCCTCGAAAATCTTACCAGCAAAAAGGTTTGGATACTGATTTCTCATACTCTCTTCTGATTCCCATATAGCTTCTTCGATTCTGTGGTTTTTCCATAATACCTTTACTAATGCAATACTCTTATTTCTTAGTTGCTTAACTTTTCGAGCCAAAATCTTGACTGGTTCTTCACCATAAGTCATGTCGGGACGAATCTCTAATTTCGAAGGGGTAATCACATGCGAAGGGTCTGATCTGTAGCATCGTAACATTGACACGCAAAACACATCATGTCTCTTCTCTAATTCAGAGTGCAAAGCCAAACGGTAAGCTACTGGTCCAACTCTCTTAGTAATATCATAGGGTCCAATAAAACGTGGACTTAATTTGCCTTTACGGCCAAATCTGAGAACTTTTCTCCATGGTGATACTTTCAAAAACACTTTATCCCCAACTTGGTACTCGATCTCTTTTCTCTTTAAATCTGAATAGGATTTTTGTCTATCTGAGGTAGCTTTTAAACATTCTCAAATCACTTTCACTTTATATTTAGCTTCTTTAATAAAATCAACCCCGTGAATTTGGTTCTCTTTAAGTTCAGTCCAAAACAAAGGAGTTCTACAATTGCACCCATATAGGGCCTCATAAGGCACCATCTTTAAGCTCGACTGAAATCTATTATTATAGGCAAATTCTACCAATGGGAGAAACTTTTCCCAACTGCCTTGGAATTCCAAAACACAACATCTGAGCATATCCTAGAGTACTTGAATTAACCTTTCTGACTGACCGTCAGTTTGAGGGTGAAAAGCTGTGCTAAAACACAATTTTGTACCCAAAGCTTCTTGCAGCTTCTTCCAGAATTTGGATGTGAATCTCGGATCTCCATTCGATATGATCGATAAGGGAACTCCGTGAAGTCTTACTATTTCTAAAACATACAATTTTGCCAACTTGTCTAGGGAGTAATCCACTCGTATAGGTATAAAGTGGGCTGACTTCGTGAGTCTATCAACCACTACCCAAACATCATCTTTCTTATTCGGAGACAATAGTAAACCCGTTACGAAATCCATGGTGATACGGTTCCATTTCCACTCGGGGACCAAGATGGGCTGAAGCAAACCCGAAGGTACTTGGTGCTCAGCTTTTACTTGCTGACAAATCATGCACTTGGAAACAAATTTTGTAATGTCTTTCTTCATTTTCGGCCACCAATACTGTTGCTTTAGATCATTATACATCTTGGTGCTACCCGGATGTATAGATAAACTCCGTTATGTGCTTCATACAAAATTCTCTGTATAAGCTCCTTTTTTCTTGGCACACAAACTCTATCTCTAAACATTAAATATCCATCAGAATTAATCGAAAGTCGATTCAAAGACCGACTCAGACTTGAGCTCTCTTAACTTACAACTCACTATCTTCTTTCTGAGCTTCAAAGATCTCTTGAAGAAACATTGGTCTACCTCTTAACTTAGCTAAAATAGAGCCATTGTCGGATAAGGATATCCTTGAATTCAATGCTCTTAAAATAAACAGAGACTTCCTGCTTAAAGCATCGGCAACTACATTCGCCTTTCATGGATGGTAGTCGATGACCAACTCATAGTCTTTTATCAACTTTATCCATCTTCTTTGTCTTAAGTTCAACTCTTTCTGCGTCTTCAAGTATTTTAAACTTTTGTGATTGGTGAAAATCTGACATCGTTCACTGTATAAATGGTGTCTCCAGATTTTCAATGCGAAGACTATGGCGACCAATTCTAGGTTATGCGTCAGATAATTCTTTTCATGAGGTTTTAACTGTCTTGAGGCATAAGCAATCACTTTGCCTTCTTGCATGAGTACACATCCCAAACCATTCAAGGATGCATCGCTGTAGACTACAAATTCTTTCCCTGATTCGGGCTGTACTAAGATTGGAGCTTCTGTCAGCATTGCTTTCAACTTCTGAAAACTTTGTTGGAATCTTTCTGACCACTCAAACTTCACATTCTTCTGTAACAATTTAGTCATCGGGGTTGCAATCATAGAAAACCCCTTGACAAATCATCTATAGCAGCCAGCTAGGCCCAGAAAACTTCTAATCTCAGTGATGTTCTTTGGTGTTTTCCAGTCTATTATAGCTGAGATCTTACTTGAATCTACTCGAACTCCATCTCCGAGACAATATGTCCCAGGAATCCCACTTCCTTGAGCCAAAACTCACTTTTACTAAATTTGGCATACAACTAATTTTCTCGAAGAGTCTGTAAAACTATTTGTAGATGATCATCATGTTCATTCTCGTCTCGGGAATAAATCAGTATGTCGTCAATAAAAATGACTACAAACTTGTCAAGGTATGGTCTAAAAATGCGGTTCATTAAGTCCATGAATACCACAGGAGCATTGGTCAACCCAAAGGGCATGACTAAAAATTCATACCTGATCTTAAGTCTATTTTGGAGAATACAGTTGCTCCTCTCAATTGATCAAACAAATCATCGATCCTAGGAAATGGATACTTGTTCTTTACTGTCACTTTATTAGGTTGACGGTAATCAATGCATAATCTCATGGTGCCATCTTTCCTTTTCACAAACAAAACTGGAGCGCCCCATGGTGAACAACTTGATCTTGCAAAGCCTTTGTCTCTCAACTCTTGCAACTGTAACTTCAACTCTTTCAACTCTGTTGGAGCCATTCTATAAGGAGTAATGGATATTGGTACAGTACCGGGAGTTAGCTCAATGTTGAACTCAACTTCTCTAACTAGTGGTAATCCTGATAATTCCTCAGGAAAAACATCCACATACTCACATACTATCAGCACTGATTCAATCTTTAACTTTGTCTCTTTATCATTCAATACAAAGGCCAAAAATGCTTCATACCCTTTTCTTAGATATCTCTGGGCCATCATATGAGAAATTATTACCGACGATCTACCTTGTTCATTTGATTCTACATGAAGAGTATCCCCATTCTCACATCTCATCTCAATGTATTTCTTCCTACAATTTACAATTACATTATGAGTAGTCAACCAATCCATACCAAGAATAAGGTCAAATTCATCAAATAGTAACAACACAAGATTTGCTTTAAAGCAATGACCTCTAATCATTAATGGACGATCTTTACAAACTTTATCAAGTAACATACTCTTGCCTAAAGGATTAGACACCTTAATCACAAATTATGTGGTATCTATAGGCACACCCAAACCTGGTACTAATTTCATGCAAATGTAAGAGTGTGTGGATCCGGGGTTATTAAAGCAATAACTTTGGTATTGTAAAGAGAAAAGTTACCCGTAATAACATTAGGGGAAGATTCCTCTTTGCGAGTGTAAATGGCATAAGTCCTTGCAGGCGCTCTGCCCTCGGGTCTCGTGGCCTACTCTCTAGAGTTACCTCCTCCACTTGCCCCACTTCCCAGGTTCCTCTGAGGTCTCCCTCTGACCATACTCTTGGATCTCGGATTCTGAGTTCTCTCTTTTTTAGTCATCTTTGGAAATCCTTTATGAAATGGTCTTGGGAACCACATCTAAAACATGCATTTTCATGTGCTCGACATTGTCCTAAATGGTGTCTGCCACATTGTGGACATTCAGATCTGTCAGGTCTAAAATTTCCAACACTTGCAATTGAAGTCGTTTGTGCTTTATTTCCCAAATACTGATTACTCTTGTCTTTTCTTGATAATCCAGTGGAAGTAGCTGTTCGAGTAAAACAATCTCTTGAATTCTTGGATGACGATTGGAACGACTTGTTCCACTGTCTCTTTCTAGAATCACGAAACTCTATTTCAAATTTCTTCTTCTCTTTTACTAGTTCTTCAGCTTTGCAAGCCCTTTCCACTAGCACAATGAATTCTTTTAATTCGAGGATAGCAACAACCAACAATGTCCTCATTTAAACCATCTTCAAACCTTTTACTCAAAATGGCCTCGGTGGACACACATTCGCGGCGTGCATTTGCTTTGAGTCGTCTGAACTCTCGCTCATAATCGATTCTTGACATCATGCCTTACTTCAGCTCTAGAAATTCTTTCCTCTTCTGGTCTACAAACCTCTGGCTGATATACTTTTTCTTAAACTCTTCTTGGAAAAATTCCCATGAGATCCTTTCCCTTGGTACCACTAACACAAGGGTCTTCCACCATTGGTAAGCAGAATCTCTTAAGAGAGAGACTACACACTTCATGCATTCATCAGGAGTGTAGGATAGTTCGTTAAATACTCTGATGGTATTTTCTAACCAGAACTCAGCTCTTTCTGGATCATCATCTTTTCTAGCTCAAAATTCTTCTGCCCCATGCTTCTTGATCCTATCAATTGGGGGTTTACCTCCTCTTACCACCTCTACTACTTGAGGGGCTACTAGAGTAGGTTGTGGAACAAGCGGGGTGGAGGGGGTTGTGCATTCGGGTTCGCTCGAACGAACTCCGTGTACCAGGCATCCATCATATGGAGGAAGGCTTCTCTAGCCTCTTCTCCTCCTCCTTCTTGACTCACCGTAGTGGGTCTATTCTCATTCTCATACGGCACCGGCCCTTCTGTGAGAGCTGGTGCGTTACTTTTTACATCATCCACCTCAGCTCTTTCGGGATCCATTTACTATATGTATAAACATAATTTAAGTCGTCAGGATTCGTCACACTATCATTATAAAAACATCCTTACGTATGGCATGGATAGATAGACTCATGCTCGTGCTGCGTTAGTCCTAAACAGACTAAATCGTAGCTCTAATACCACTAAATGTAACACCCCACACCCAAGATCGATACTGGGTTTGGATATGAGACATTACTGTGCTTGAACTCACTGAAACATGTACTTAAGGGCTATAAAATTTCATTCCAACTTAAAAACTTCACTTTCTTAGTCAATAAATATAACAAGGGCCTACGAGGCCTTTAACTCATGTCAGAAAACTTTCAGAATTAAAATCAAATAACTCATTTTTGAAGCTGGGTTCCCATACCGTGTGACTTGGAACACGCCCGTGTACCCTTAAGCACGCCTATGCCTTCAAACCGTGTAAGGCTACTGACTATTTCCACACGGCTTAGACACGCTCATGTCTACCAATTGTAGGAGGTTACTTGACTAATTTCACACGGCCATGACACACCTGTGGGATTAGACCGTGCTAATCCTTGATATACTGACTAGATCAACACGTTCTGGGAACACGCCCATGTCCAAACCGTGTGTTTTACATAGCACACACACATGACCCTGGGTTTGCCCGTGGCCTATTCTGATTAATAATACTAAGGTGCAGGGTTAACACGGTCTTGACACATGCCTATGTGTCAAACCGTGTGGGCACTTACAGGCTATTTACCAAGCCGTTAGCCACCCTAAAATGAAGATCATAACCATACACAATTCAACGATGCAATAACAACCCAATTTTATGAATAATACTACATGTTTCATTGATCTCAATAAACATACATGCTTCATCAAATTTGGCCAATCACTTAGCCATATACAAAAGAATAATAAACTTGATAGCCTTTACAAAGGCCCTTCTTAAAACATATTCACAAAATGAATGTTTCCTATACATGCCATACTTAGTAAAGTAACTTGGCTATACCAAAATATGAGTTGATAGTGTGTTACGAGCTCGACTTTAATGATCCACGAGTTAGCTTGGCGGGACTGCATAGAAAGAAAGAATCATAACGTAAGCATATAGCTTAGTAAGTTTGTATGTAACAACTCTTAGCATCATCATTTCTTACTATAAACCATTTCACATAAACAATGGTATCATGAATTTTAGCTAAAGCTTACTTACTCATATAGATTCTTACATGTCTCATGACACTTACTATTATCATACTTGTAAGGTAACCATGATACCTGTATCACTTGATCACATTCATTAGTATACTATAATAACAATAATCTTGATATCTACTTTCTCATTCACAACATGAATAATACTCAACTTCATCTAACTTCATCTTGATACTAACTTTACTTTCTTAGCTTTCTTACTATCTTCTTTTAGCTTACTCATTTTCCGATGAATTTCTATGAATAATCGAGGATACTAAATCTCTTCCCACATAAGATAATGCCAAAGCCATATCCTAGAAATGGTCTTACATGGGTTATCTCATCTTGGTTTCAAGGCCATGTCTTGACATGGACTTATATGAAGTCTTTCTCTTGATAACATACTCAATGCCAAGCTTAAGTCCTTGGACTTGCATGATAACTTGCTTGCTAACTTGATCAATGCCAAGCTTGCCTTGGACTTACATGATATCTTCATCAATGCCAAGCTTGCCTTGGACGTACTTGATAACTTGCTTGCTAACTTGATCAATGCCAAGCTTGCCTTGGACTTACATGATATCTTGATCAATGCCAAGCTTGCCTTGGACTTACATGATATTTTGATCAATGCCAAGCTTGCCTTGGACTTACATGATATCTTGATCAATGCCAAGCTTGCCTTGGACTTACATGATATTTTGATCAATGCCAAGCTTGCCTTGGACTTACATGATATCTTGATCAATGCCAAGCTTGCCTTGGACTTACATGATAACTTGCGTGGTAGATCGAGTATCCTGGGAAATTCATCTCCCATCGGGACTTACTCGTACTTATCATCATGATTTCTTGCTTGAACATAACATGATCATTTCATACAATTATTGTACAATATGTTAAGCAATTTAATGATAATACTCATAAAGCTTAGAAATCATACAACTTACCTCAATATACAAAATATATGTAGATGTGCAATTTAGTCCTCGACTTTGTTCTTGCCTCGATTTCGATCCGGGCTTTATTTTTCTTGATCTATAAACATAAATAGATCATTTAATAACCGTATTGATTTAATTGACTCATAACTCATACTTTGGAAAAATTACTATTTTGCCCCTATACTTTCTAATATTTGCACTCTTGCCCCAATTCTTGTAAAATGATTTTCATGCAACTTTCTTAAACTTCATGCTCAACTGAATCATTTTCTCTTCTATAACAATCATCAATTCTCACTATTTCTAGTAGGTATGACCAATTTTATAACTGTTACAAAAATTTCCCTACTACCATTTTTCATGAAATTTATTGAGGAAAAGATGTTTATCTAACATCAAACTCTCTTAAACTTCCATAAAACATCATTTAACAAGCATGTCATTCAAGGGTAGATTTTTGAACTTGCATCTTAGCTCATTTTATAGCTAAAATTAGCTAATTCATTATACGAGAACTTCAAAAATACGAAGAATATTAAAAACAGGGCTAAGATGAACTTACTATGAGCTTGGAAAAAAATGAAGAACCCTAGCTATGGTGTCTCCAAATTTTCGGCAGCAACAAGGAGGAAGGTGAGTGAATTTTTCTCATCTTTATCCTATTTTAATCACTAATGAGGCCAATTGACCAAAATGCCCTTCCTCTTAAAAATTTCCATAATAGTCTTTTAAGGCCAATTTTGTCCAAATATTAAATTTTGGGAAAATTGCTATTTAAGGGCTTATCATTATTATTCTAAAGCTATTTCATGCAAAAAGCTTCCTGAAACTCATATATTGCAACTTTTGCAATTTAGTCCTTTTTGGACCGATTGACCTCAACTTAATAAAATTGCTTTACAAAAATTTCATACTAACGTACAAACATGACATAAACTTGTAAAACTCATAATTTCACCTCGGGTTCGTGGCCTCGCACCAAAATCCCGACTAGGCCCTAAATTGGGCTGTTACAAGAAATCTAAAGTTCATCTAGCTTATCGAGTGAATAATTAGCTCGTACCAGAATAAAATGGGTAGATTTCGTCAATCTATCAACCACAACCCAAATTGCATCTTTCTTTCTCAGACTCAAAGGCAATCCGAAATGGAAGTCCATCGTTACTTTATTCCATTTCCACTTGGGAATCAGAATTGGTTGTAGCAACCAAGACGGAACCTGATGTTTAGCTTTAATTTGCTGACAGACTAAACATTTTGACACAAAGTCAGATATGTCTCGTTTCATTCCAGACCACCAATAATGTTGCTTCAAATCATGAAACATCTTTGTACTACCCAGATGAACAGATAAACGATTGCTATGTGCTTCATTCAAAATCAACTGAATCAACTCTAAATTTCTCAGACAACATCTCAAGCAATCATCAGCAACTCAAATTTCTGATTCAAAATTCAAATTGCACTGAGCTCATTTCGCTAACAATTTATCATCAAATTTTTGAGCATCACATATTTGATGTAAGAATAACGATTTCACTTTTAATTCAGCTATCACAGAACTATCATCAGACAGATCTAACTGAGTATACAAGGCACGTAGTGCAAACAATTATTTCCTACTCAGTGCATCAACAATGACATTTGCTTTACCCGGATGATAATCTATCACCAACTTATAATCTTTCAATAACTCTAACCATATTCTCTGTCGTAGATTCAAATCTTTCTGGGTCATCAGGTATTTCAAACTTTTATGACCCGAAAACACGTGACATTTTTCATCGTACAAATAATGGCGCCAAATCTTTAGTGCAAACACAATCGCAGCTAACTCAAGATCGTGCATCGGATAGCTCTTTTCATGCAGCTTCAATTGTCTTGAAGCATAAGCTACAACTTTGTCTTCATGCATCAAAACACATCCTAGACTGTTTAACAAAGCATCACTGTAAATCACAAATTCTTTACCGAATTCTGGATTTGTCAAGACTGGAGCTTCAATTAACTGAGTTTTTAATTGATCAAAGCTTTTCTGACATTTATTAGACCATTCAAATCTAACATCTTTCTAAAATAGTCTAGTCAATGGAGTAGCTATCACTGAAAATCCTTTTACAAATCGACGATAATAACCAGCTAGACCTAGAAAGCTACGGACTTCAGACACGTTCCTTAGAGGTTTCCAATCCAAAATAGTAGAAATCTTGCTTGGATTAACTCAAATTCCAAAAGCTGACACAATATGTCCCAGAAAACTAACCTCGTATAACCAGAATTCACATTTTCTGAATTTCGCATACAATTGCTTCTCTCTTAGAGTTTGCAACACAATTTTTATATGTTCAGCATGCTCATTTTCATCACGTGAATAAATCAATATGTCATTTATGAACACCACAACAAATTGATCTAGATACAGTCTGAAAATTTTGTTCATCAGATCCATAAAAATAGCAGGAGCATTGGTTAGTCCAAATGGCATAACTAATAACTCATAATGCTTGTACCTCATTCTGAAAGCAGTTTTTGGTATGTCTAAATCTTTCACTCTCAATGGTAATATCTCAATCTTAGATCAATCTTGGAAAATACAGAGCTCCTTTAACTGATCAAATAAGGCATCAATTCAGGGCAACGGATATTTATTCTTTATGGTCACTTTGTTCAACTCACAATAATCAATGCACATTCTCATCGTGCCATCTTTCTTTTTCACAAATAGGACTGGAGCACCCCAAGGCAAAAAACTCACTCTAGCAAACCCTCTATCAGTCAATTCTTGCAACTGTGAGTTTAACTTTTTCAACTCTATAAGTGCCATTCTATACGGAGATATCGAAATTGGTGTAGTACGAGGCAACAAATCTATTCCAAATTCAACTTCACGTATTGAAGGCAAACTTGGAAATTCTTAGGAATACATCAGAAAACTCACAAACGACTAGCACTGATTCAACTTTCTTTTCAGACATTTTGAATCAATCATATCCCTTTTTCACATATCTTTGAGCTTTCATTACCGATATCACAACAAGCAATCCATTTAAATCATTAGACTCAACCAATACAATTTCATTATTCGGACATCTCAAATCAATAATCTTTCTTTTACAGATTACAATAGTATCATGCAATGTCAACCAGTCCATACCCAGCATGATATCGAACTCATCAAATGGCAAAAGCATCAGATCAGTAAGGAAACATATATCTTAAAATATTAACGGATAGTTCTTGCATACTTTGTCAACTAGAACACTTTTACCTAAGGGGTTCGATACTTTTATAGCAAACACAATAGACTCTACAGGTAGAGTCTTACTGAATACTAAATTCATGCATATATACGAATGAGTAGAACTAGGGTCTATCAATGCAATCACAAAAGTATTATTAAGTGTAAAAGTACCCGTTATAACTTTTGGGGATGAAGCTTCTTCACGAGCTCGGATAGCATACGCTCTGGCAGGTGCTCTAGCTTCGGATCTCACAATAATATCTCTCGTAGTTCTCTGACTACCACTGACATTTCTTACACTCTTCGAAGGTATACCTTTGATAGGTGCATTATCAGATCTCGAATTCTGAACAGTCTCTGGCTCAACAGACTCAGGGCAACCACGAATAAAATGATCAAGTGATCTATATCTAAAGCAAGCTCTATCATGTAATCTACAACTTTCCAGATGCCTTTTCCACAATGCTTACATTCTGGTTTCTCGGATCGGACATTTCTAATACTTACTACTGAAATTGCTGGAGTTTTGAAGCTCATTTGTGATCTAGCTTGATTTCTATTCGAATGTCTCACATTATCTCTTGAATGACTTTGATCATCTTTAAATTTCTTCGAAGCAGACTGAAATGATCAACTCTAAAATCTCTTTCCACATCTCTAGCTTCAGACTCAGCTTTTCTTTATCTTTCCGAGTGCCTCAGCTTTGCATGCTCTATCAACGAGTACTACGAACTCTTTTATTTCTAAGATCCCGACTAACAAAGGAATATCTTCATTAAGGCTATCTTCGAATCTTTTACACATTATTGCTTTAGATGATATATATTCTCGGGAATACTGACTTAGTCTCACGAACTCTGGTTCGTATTAAGTAATAGTCATACGGCTTTGTTTCAATTCCAAAATTCCTTTCCTTTCTGATTGATAAATCTCTTACTGATATATTTCTTCTTAAACTCAATCTGAAAGAAGTTCTATATGACTCGCTCTTTTGGAACAATAGAAGTTAAGGTTTTCCACCACTGATAGGCTACATCTCGGAGTAATGATACAACATATATTATGCATTCTTTTGGAGTCAGAGACATTTCATCGAATACCCGGATAGTATTTTCTAACCAGAACTCGGCCTTTTAAGCATCATCATCACTAGTAGCCTGAAACTCTTCAGCCCCATATTTATGGATCTTGTCAACTAGAGGCTTATTCAACAGATTCAGATACATAACTGGTGGCATAACTGTAGTTTGAGGGGGATTAATCGGGGCGGGGGTTGCGAAACAGTCGGGTTATTTCTTACGAATTGAGTGAACCATTCACTCATTATCTGAAAGAATGCTTGTTTAGCTTCTCCCTCTTGACCGCTGGTAGTCGGTCTCAGATCAGAAGGAGCTGTCCCTTGGGAAGGAACAAGTACATTACTTTCTACATCGTCAGCTACAGCTCTTTCGAGATCCATTCCTATACAAATATCACATTTTACACGTCAGGATTCATCATACTATCATAGTTTAGATATATGGCATGTATGGCTAGACTTTGACACGCTACGTTAGTCCAAGAATAGACTAAATCATAGCTCTGATACCAACCAAATGCAACACTCCTATCTCATATCCTTCACCGAATTAGGGTTAAAGGCGTCACCGAACAGATCAAAATCTTTTACAATATTTTATACAACCATTCATCAATCACAACTAAAGTGTCCCTTAAATAGGTCATCGAGACATTAATCATGCTTTAGAGTAAGGTCGTCACTAAACTGAACACATTAAAAATTTCTCAAAAATTTAAAACTTTCCTAAGTTATGCAAGACACACGCCCGTGTGCACGGGTCGTGTGTCTTTCACGAGCATCAGACACCCTTATGTGTCTTGGTGGTGCCAAATCTAAGCTTGTATACTGAATTTTCCACACAGGCCACTAGGCACGCCCGTGTACCATAGCCATGTGCTATTAGACCATATACTAACTAAACCATACGGCTACTAGGCACGCTCGTGTACCATGGTCATGTGCTCTTGGTTCATTATTGACTTTCTCCCACGGTCATCAGGCACGCCCATGTGCCTCAACTATGTGGTAAAATTAGGCCATTTGCAAGGCCAAAATGCCACCCACATTAGGGTCATACTTAGAAGCAAATAACTAATTCATTTCATGCATAATTGACATCCAAGAACATGTCAAAATAACTATTCAATCTCTGCATTCAAATCTATTTCCGTTCATACCAATTTACATAACAAAACTCAAGTGTACCCAATCATATTTCATCCATATTTACCATAAACTTGACCATTTCAAATGCTATCGAACCATACCAAAACATACATCATATATTATCTTCATAAAGTGTAACATCCCAAAAATTAGGGGTTAGTAGTTTTGCTTAAATCTTGAGTGTGTTTGGGGGTCCTATAGAGGCTGGGGTTCGAGGTTGAGTCTTGGAAAAATTTTGGTTTTTTGGTCTTTAGTGGAGAGGGCTATGAAAGCAGGACCTAAGTTTAATTATCTGTTTAAGGGACACAAGTGGAGTGTGTGGTGTGGTGGCTGTGGCATCATTGGCAGAGGAAGGGGGGAAGGAGTTCGAATCCCATTGTTGGCAATTTGAAGGCTTTTATTTTATGCTATGGGAAGAGAAGAGGTAGAGTTGGAGTAGAACTCTGTAGGAGAGAGAGAAGACTTGGTCAAATAGTTTGAATGGGTGATGGAGAGCATGTTAGGGAGTAAAAAGGGGAGAGAATCAGGGGATGGTGGAGCGTAGTAGTGGTTGGCTGAATATGGGAAGTGTTGGGGGGAAGAAAATAGGGCTAAGGCTTGGTGTTTTAGCATTTTCGGCTAGTATGGAGTAGGTGCTGAATTTCTTTAGTCTCTAGGCATCTTTGCATTTTTTTTGGCTTTTTGATATTCAAGCATTTTCGGGCTCTTCCCTTTGGCATATTGCTTTTCTTCTCTCGGTATATTTCCTCCCTTCTTGTTTATCTTTCTTTAGGGACTTGGCCGAAGCTATTGGAAATCAACCATTCATGCATTATTCTTCTTCTATTTGCCATCTACTTAGTTTGTTTTTGTCAAGTACCAATTATCTTGGTAGTGGCTGAATAGGTAAGACTTCGTTGCAATTGAGTTTTCTCTCTTATTTTCTCCTTACTCTATTTCTTTTCATTTTGGCTGAAAGTAATATACCTACCTTTCTTATTGTCTTTTCCTCCTTCTTTTAAAGCAAAGCTGATTAGTTATTACCTTGAACTTGTGTTTTTGGAGGAACCACACCCTGTTTCTCCTAGAACTTCATCTATTGTTCTCCTTTTGACCAAGTCAAAGCTAATCTATTCTTCTTCAATTCAGTCAATTATCATCTCGAACGGTTGTGAGGGTTCAACTTCTGGGTGTTCAAGAATCTATTCTTGCCGAACCGAGGGTAAGTGGTACTAATTGTATTGTGAGTTTTTTCTCTATTGTCGATTGTGGGTGGTGGTTAACTCTATCTTCTTTAATATATCAATTGTGTTAGGAATCCATTGGTGTTAGTCAAGGATTAGGACCGAGTGATTTTGGGTACATTGAA
The DNA here is from genome assembly GCA_025506655.1 of Gossypium rotundifolium. Taxonomy (NCBI): domain Eukaryota; kingdom Viridiplantae; phylum Streptophyta; class Magnoliopsida; order Malvales; family Malvaceae; genus Gossypium; species Gossypium rotundifolium. The sequence goes on along the minus strand of CP106723.1, from coordinate 56,983,597 downwards.
GGAGATCTCTTCGTGGTAAGTAAAGTTAGTGATTTTTCTCATATTCAAGCTTTAGTTACAATATCTCAGTGATGTGACTAATGGTTAGGAATGAATTTTTTTTCTTAGGTTCGTAATCTCGAGGAGTTCAATCTACGTTCATATCAAGTGTGTACTCACACCATTCTGATTATAGATCGACAAATGCCTAAAAGCTGAAAAGCTAGTAACCGTGCCCACTCGAGCGTGCGAGCGCTTGTAGTGGAAAATTGAGATGTAAATCATTCAATTAAGTTGTTGAGAGTGTCACGAACACTCTTGCGATACTGAGGCCATAATGGGCCTAACCGGGTCGAAACGGGCTTAGCGGGCCCAATGGGCTATTCGTCCCACATGGGCAAAATTGATGGAAAATTGTTAAGCAATAAATCTGAATGCGAAATCTACAAACCTGTAACCGAAACCATGCGTTTTGGGCCACACGAGCGTGTGGGCCTGTTTGGGCCTAAAATAAAATTTAGGCCCAATAGTTTCGTAAAGACCCAAAAAGGGTCCCAAGTCGCTCGAGGCGACAGTAGGTCATTGGAAAGGCCGTTATATGTGAAATTACTGAATTACCCTCAATGGGTAAAATAACCAAGATGCCCCTAAAGTGAAAAATGACGAAAACACTCCTACATGTTATATGGTTATTATTGTATACGATTTGTGATTATTATGGTATGTTTATTATCGTATAATGCATTCATGTGGTATTAAGCTACATGGGGATGGGTTTATTAATACGGAGGAAGTGCTAATAGGATTGCATAGTTGCTTGACGACTGTGGATCCACCTAAGGCTTTTTAGCCACCGAGCAGCCATGTTGCACAGATAAGTTAGTGCTGCAACCGGTGCTACATAATGAGTGTACGGATGGGTGGGTCGATTAAATCCCCATAGGAGTGCACGGTTGGGCAAGAGACGGAGTGCAGGGCTGGTATGGGCATTAATGCACTGCATATATGGATTATATTATTGAGATGGGCTTAGGCCCAGATGTGACTTATGATATGGGTTAAGGCCCAACCGAGGCTATTTTGGGCTAAGGCCTAATTGCCACCGTTATTGTAATGGGCTTCGACCCGAATTGTTGTGATTCATGTTTTTCCTGATGAGGGTTGTATACACTGAGTTTTCATAAACTCACCCCCTCTTTTTACTTTTTCTCAGGTAATCCTCAATAGACGGTTTGACATTACGGAGGACTCTGGTCGCAACACTACTGACGACTTTGAATTTTAGTACTCTATTCTACTTTATTTAAATTGTTTTCTTATTGGGTTGTAATAAGGCCTCTCTTGAATACTTGTTTTGTTTGGGATTTTTAGCTTATTAGGTTTTTAAATTTGCTAAACAATGAATCGTGATTTTCCAAAACAATATCCGTTTTCAAGATTCTACACTGTCAGAACTAAGTTGTCAATATCAAGTTTTCATAAGTCAGATGTTTTAAATTAAGCTTCCGCAATAAACCAGGTTTTAAAAATGATAATGATTTCCAAAAATGATTTCTAATAAACCATGTTTTAAAAGTAAGCAAAAGAAATCTGAGGTTTTGAATAGCAGAAAGTTTTTATATTTATAATTTATGAAATAAAAAACGTTGATTAATAATAAAAAATTCATATTGGGACTTTAGTTATTAATATTAGGAAGAATTTTCAAATGGAACCACGGTTTTTGAAAAACATCCCAATGTGACACGCCAAATTCAGGCCTAACTTCTAGGTTGGGTTTGAGGTGTTACATTTAGTGGCATCAAAGCCCAGGTTGCAAAACTCGGGTTGTGAAATAGGCTTTAGTTTCTATTTTAAATATGTTTACAAATGATTTTAAAGTGGTTTTAGAGGATTTTTTTGTGTGGCACACCGAGTCTCTGCGTTGGACCAAGTAAGTTCTCCCATCTGTTTTAAACTATTATACTATAGAGAGTTACTGGGCTTACTTTAGATGATAGACTATATTGAGACTCTTAGTTAGAGTAAAATTGGGGCCCGTAGGAGGCTAAAAACTGTAGTGAGCTTTTGATTTTGAAAACTACTCTTAACTACGGCTACAATAAAACTTGTGTTTAATTACTGGAACTATGGGCTTATTCATAAAATTTCTAATTCAAATAATACGCGAAGTGATAATGAGTGCTAGAAGTGGTGCCAAAGGCCGCGGTAGAGGTCGTGGAAGTGTTAGGGCTGGGTCCGCGTCAGACCACATGCCCAATGCCGAGGCGAGAGAAGTATCGGCTTCACTGGTAAATAAGATAAGGTCATTTGACCGAGCTGCTGGGGATGATGCACTATCACAGGCAATGCTTCATATATTGGAAACAGTTGCTGGGTTTGTTGAGCCTAATACTATTATTAGGCGTTAAGTTTGGTTACTGAACGACTCAATCCAATGGAGTAGAGAACTTCAAAGGAATTTTTGGGGTGGTCCCAAGTGTGGCGGAATATTGGCTAGAAGCCACCGAAAGAATTATGGACATCTAGACTACACGCCAGAACAAAAGCTAAAGGGTGCTATATCTTTGCTGAGGGATGAAGCCTACTAGTGGTGGCTTACGGTAAAAGAGGATACCTCATCTGATCAGTTGACCTAGGAATTCTTCAAGTCCACATTTCAAGGAAAGTATATGGGCGCTAGCTATGTTGATGCTAGTAGGAAAGAATTTCTGAATTTGGTTCAAGGTGACAAGTCTATGGTTGAGTACGAGGCAGAATTGTTGCGACTTAATAGGTATGCTCAAGGAATTGTGGCAACGAAGTATGAATGTTGTTTTCGATTAAAGATAGCCTTAGGGACAGTCTCGAGTGTTGATAGCTCCACAGAGGGAGCAAGACTTCACTGGATTAGTAGAGAAAGATAAGATCGCCAAGGATGTAAAGCACTTTGAGCATTTAAATGGGGAAGAGAAAGGGGCAAAAACAAGAGGGAGTTTAAGCATTTTGATTCTGATAAGAGATTTAAGAGAAGGACTAGAGTAGGTGGGTCAGTCAGAGTTGGGCCCCCGTTGTTGCTACTGGGTTATTACCTTGTACTACTTGTGGGAAAGGTCATATAGGCGAGTGCTGGAAAAGGACAGGGGCTTGTCTGAGTTGTGGTTCCATGGATCATCGTCTCATAGGTTGTCCCAGAAGACCGGATCTGAGGCAGGCTTTTGGTAGGGGTAACGTATAGCCACTGAGGGGTGGACAGTAACTACTTAGAGGCCATGGGCATGCAAAGGATGGAAACAGTTTGGGCCGTGGAGCTCCAGGTGGAGGTACTGGTCATGCGAAGGTGAGGCAGCCATCATTGGTTTATGCAACACATTGCTAAGAGGACAAAGGCGCTCTAGATGCGAATACTGGTAAGTACTTTACCTGTAATGTCTTAATTACCTAGGTTACAATTGGGACTAGAGTACGCAGTAGAAGTACAGTTGTATAACTGGTATTGTGTGGCTATTAGATAGTTGTAAATTTTGAGGACGAAATTTCTTTAAGGGGGTAGAGTTGTAACATCTCAAAAGTTAGGGGTTAGTAGTTGTGCTTAAATTCAGGTTGTGCTTATTTCGCTTGCTATTTGAGTGTGTTTGGGGGTCCTATAGAGGCTTGGGTTTGAGGTTGAGCCTTGGAAAATTTTGGATTTTTTATCTTTAGTGGAGAGGGCTATGGAAGTAGGACCTAAGTTTAATTGTGTGTGTTTAAGGGACACAAGTGGAGTGTGTGGTGTGGTGGCTGTCGCGGCATTGGTAGAGGAAGGGCGAAGGAGTTCGAATCCCACTGTTGGCAATTTGAAGGCTTTTATTTTATGCTATGGGAAGAGAAGAGGTGGAGTTGGAGTAAAACTCTGTAGGAGAGAGAGAACTTGGTCAAATAGTTTGAATGGGTGATTGAGAGCATGTTAGGGAGTAAAAAGGGGAGAGAATCAGGGGATAGTGGAGTGTAGTAGTGGTTAGCCGAATATGGGAAGTGTTGGGGGGAAGAAAATACGACTAAGGGTTGGTGTTTTGGCATTTTCAGTTGGTATGGAGTAGGTGCCAAATTTCTTTAGTCTCTCGGCATCTTTGCATTTTTTTTTTTACTTTTGATATTCAAGCCTTTTCGCGCTCTTCCCTTTGGCATATTTCTCTACTTCTCTTGGTATATTTCCTCCCTTGTTGTTTATCTTTCTTTGAGGACTTGGCCGAAGTTGTTGGAAATCAACCATTCATGCACTATTCTTCTTTTATCTTCCATCTACTTAGTTTGTTCTTGTCAAGTGACGATTCTCTTGGTAGTGGCCGAATAGGTAAGACTACGTTGCCATTGGCTTTTCTCTCTTCTTTTCTCCTTACACTATTTCTTTTCCCTTTGGCCAAAAGTAATATACCTACCTTTCTTATTGTCTTTTTCCTCATTTTGAAGCAAAACCGATTACTTACTTCCTTGACCTTGTGTTTTTAGAGGAACCGCACCCTGTTTCTCCTAGTACTTCATCTATTGTTCTCCTTTTGACCAAGTCTAAGCTAATCTATTCTTCTTATATTCAGTCGATTATCATCTCGAAGGGTTGTGAGGGTTCAACTTCTAGGTGTTCAAGAATCTATTCTTGTCTAATCGAGGGTAAGTGCTACTAATCATATTGTGGGTTTTTTCTCTATTTTCGATTGTGGGTGGTGGTTAACTCTGTTTATTTTGGTAGATCAATTGTGTTAGGAATCCGTTGGTGTTAGTCAAGGGTTAGGACCAAGCAATTTTGGGTACATTGCAGGAGAGCTCTTCGTGGTAAGTAAAGTTAGTGATTTTTCTTAGATTCAAGTTTTAGTTACAATATCTCAGTGTTGTGACTAATGGTTAGGAATGAATTGTTTTCTTAGGTGCATAATCTCGAGGAGTTCAATCTACGTTCGTATCAGGTGTGTACACACACTATTCTGATTATAGATCGAGAAATGTCAAAAAGCCGAAAAGCAGGCAACCGTGCCCACTCGAGCGTGCGAGCGCTTATAGTGGCAAATAGAGATGCGAATCATGACGTTAAGTCATTGAGAGTGTCATGAACACTCTCGCGATACCGAGGCCGTAACGGGCCTAACCGGGCCAAAATGGGCTTAGTGGGCCCAATAGACTGTTCAGCCACATGGGTGAAATTGAAGGAAAATTGTTAAGCAATAAATCCGAATACGAAATCTGCAAACCTGTAACCAAAACCATGCATTTTGGGCCATACGAGCGTGTGGGCCCATTTGGGCCTAAAATAGATTTTAGGTCTAATAGTTCCGTAAAGACCCAAAAAGGGTCCCGAGTCGCTCGAGGCAATAGTAGATCATTGTAAAGGCCATTATATGTGAAATTACTGAATTACCCTCGATGGGTAAAATGATTGAGATGCCCCTGAAGTACAAACTGACAAAAACGCCCCTACATGTTATATGGTTATTATTGTATGTGATTTGTGATTATTATGGTATGTTTATTATCATATGATGCATTCATGTGTTATTAAGTTGCATGGGGATGGGTTTATTAATATGGAGGAAGTGCTACTAGGATCGCATGGTTGCTTGACAACTATGGATCCACCGAAGGCTTTTTACCCACCGAGTAGCCATGCTACACCAATAAGTTAGTGTCGCAACCGGTGCTACATAAGGAGTGTACAGATGGGTGGGTCGATTAAATCCCCACAGGAGTGGACAGTTGGACATTAGATGAAGTGCACAACTGGTATGGGTATTAATGCATTGCATATATGGATTATATTATTGAGATGGGCTTAGGCCCAGATGTGACTTATGATATGGGTTAAGGCCCAACCGAGGCTATTTTGGGCTAAGGCCTAATTGCCACCGTTATTGTAATGGGCTTCGGCCCGAATTGTTGTGATTCATGTTTTTCCTGATGAGGGTTGTATACACTAAGTTTTCGTAATCTCACCCCCTCTTTTTACTTTTTCTCAGGTAATCCTCAGTAGACGGTTTGACGTTCTGGAGGACTCGGGGTCGCAACACTACGAGCAGCTTTGAATTTTAGTACTCTATTCTACTTTATTTAAATTATTTTCTTATTGGGTTGTAATAAGGCCTCTCTTGAATACTTGTTTTGTTTGGAATTTTTAGTTTATTAGGTTTTTAAATTTGCTAAACAATGAATCGCGATTTTCCAAAATAATATCCATTTTCAAGATTCTACGCTGTCAGAACTAAGTTGTAAATATCACGTTTTCATAAGTCAGTTGTTTTAAATTAAGCTTCCGCAATAAACCAGGTTTTAAAAATGATAATGATTTCCAAAAATGATTTCTAATAAACCATGTTTTAAAAGTAAGCAAAAGAAATATGAGGTTTTGAATAGCAGAAAGTTTTTATATTTATAATTTATGAAATAAAAAATGTTGATTAATAATAAAAAATGCATATTGGGACTTTAGTTATTAATATTAGGAAGAATTTTCAAACGGAACCACGGTTTTTGAAAAACATCCCAATGTGACACGCCAAATTCGGGCCTAACTTCTAGGTTGGGTTTGAGGTGTTACATTTAGTGGCATCAAAGCCCAGGTTGCAAAACTCGGGTTGTGAAATAGGCTTTAGTTTCTATTTTAAATATGTTTACAAATGATTTTAAAGTGGTTTTGGAGGATTTTTTGTGTGGCACACCAAGTCTATGCGTTGGACCAAGTAAGTTCTCCTATCTGTTTTAAACTGTTATACTATAGAGAGATACTGGGCTTACTTTAGATGATAGACTATATTGAGACTCTTAGTTAGAGTAAAATTGGGGCCCGTAGGAGGCTAAAAACTGTAGTGAGCTTTCGATTTCGAAAACTACTCTTAACTACTGCTACAATAAAACATGTGTTTAATTACTAGAACTATGGGCTTATTCATAAAATTTCTAATTCAGATAATACGCGAAGTGGTATTGAGTGCTAGAAGTGGTGCCAGAGGCCGCGGTAGAGGTCGTGGAAGTGTTAAGGCTGGGTCTTCCGTGTCAAACCACATTCCCAATGCCGAGGCGAGAGAAGTATCGGCTTCCCTGGTAAATAAGATAGGGTCATTTGACCGAGCTGCTGGGGACGATGCACTATCACAGGCAATGCTTCGTATATTGGAAACAGTTGCTGGGTCTGTTGAGCCTAATACTATTATTGGGGGCAGTGGGCTGGTTACGGAACGACTCCAATCCAATGGAGTAGAGAACTTCAAAGGAATTTTTGGGGTGGCCCCAAGTGTGGCGGAATATTGGCTAGAAGCCACCGAAAGAATTATGGACATCTAGACTACTGCGCGAACAAAAGCTAAAGGGTCTTGTATCTTTCTTTGAGGATGAAGCCTACTAGAGGTGGCTTACGGTAAAGAGGATACTGATCTGATTAGTTGACCTAAGGATTCTTCAAGTCAACATTTCAAGGAAAGTATGTGGGCGCTAGCTACGTCGATGCTAGTAGGAAAGAATTTCTAAATTTGGTTCAAGGTGGCAAGTCTGTGGTTGAGTACGAGGCAGAATTCTTGCGACTTAACAGGTATGCTCAAGGAATTGTGGCAACGAAGTATGAATGTTGTTTTTGATTCGAAGATGGCCTTAGGGACAGTCTCCGAGTGTTGATAGCTCCACAGAGGGAGCAAGACTTCGCTGGATTAGTAGAGAAAGATAAGATCGCCGAGGATGTAAAGCGCTTTGAGCATTTAAATAGGGAAGAGAAAGGGGAAAAAATAAGAGGGAGTTTAAGCATTTCGATTCTGATAAGAGATTTAAGAGAAGGGCTAGAGTAGGCGGGTCAGTCAGAGTTGGGCCCCCGTTGCTGCTACTGGGTTATTACCTTGTACTACTTGTGGGAAAGGTCATGTAGGCAAGTGCTGCAAAAGGACAGGGGCTTGTCTGAGTTGTGGTTCCATGGATCATCGTCTCATAGGTTGTCCCAGAAGACCGGATCTGAGGCAGGCTTTTGGTAGGTGTAACGTATAGCCACTGAGGGGTGGACAGTAACTACCTAGAGGCCATGAGCATGCAAAGGATGGAAACGGTTTGGGCCGTGGAGCTCCAGGTGGAGGTACTGGTCATGCAAAGGTGAGGCAGCCATCATTGGTTTATGCAACACGTTGCTAAGAGGACAAAAGCGCTCCAGATGCGAATACTGGTAAGTACTTTACCCGTAATGTCTTAATTACCTAGGTTGCAATTGGGACTAGAGTGCGCAGCAGAAGTACAGTGGTATAACTGGTATTGTGTGGCTATTAGATAGTTGGAAATTTCGAGGACGAAATTTCTTTAAGGGGGTAGAGTTGTAACATCTCAAAAGTTAGGGGTTAGTAGTTGTGCTTAAATTCAGGTTGTGCTTATTTGGCTTGCTATTTGAGTGTGTTTGGGGGTCCTATAGAGGCTTGGGTTTGAGGTTGAGCCTTGGAAAAATTATGGATTTTTTGTCTTTAGTGGAGAGGGCTATGGAAGTATGACCTAAGTTTAATTGTATGTGTTTAAGGGACACAAGTGGAGAGTGTGGTGTGGTGGCAATCGCGTCATTGGTAGAGGAATGGGGAAGGAGTTCGAATCCCACTGTTGGCAATTTGAAGGTTTTTATTTTATGCTATAGGAAAAGAAGAGGTGGAGTTGGAGTAAAACTCTGTAGGAGAGAGAGAACTTGGTCAAATAGTTTGAATGGGTGATTGAGAGCATGTTAGGGAGTAAAAAGGGGAGAGAATCAGGGGATAGTGGAGTGTAGTAGTGGTTGGCCGAATATGGGAAGTGTTGGGGGGAAGAAAATACGGCTAAGGGTTGGTGTTTGGGCATTTTCGGTTGGTATGGAGTAGGTGCCGAATTTCTTTAGTCACTCGGCATCTTTGCATTTTTTTTTTTACTTTTGATATTCAAGCCTTTTCGCTCTTCCTTTGGCATATTTCTCTACTTCTCTTGGTATGTTTCCTCCTTCTTGTTTATCTTTCTTTGAGGACTTTGGAAGTTGTTGAAATCAACCATTCGTGCACTATTCTTCTTTTATCTTCCATCTACTTAGTTTGTTCTTGTCAAGTGCCGATTCTCTTGGTAGTGGCCGAATAGGTAAGACTACGTTGCCATTGGGTTTTCTCTCTTCTTTTCTCCTTACACTATTTCTTTTCCCTTTGGCCAAAAGTAATATACCTACCTTTCTTATTGTCTTTTTCCTCATTTCAAAGCAAAACCGATTACTTACTTCCTTGACCTTGTGTTTTTAGGGGAATCGCACCCTGTTTCTCCTAGTACTTTGTCTATTGTTCTCCTTTTGACCAAGTCTAAGCTAATCTATTATTCTTCTATTCAGTCAATTATCATCTCGAAGGGTTGTGAGGGTTCAACTTCTGGGTGTTCAAGAATCTATTCTTGTCGAATCGAGGGTAAGTTCTACTAATTGTATTGTGGGTTTTTTCTCTATTTTCGATTGTGGGTGGTGGTTAACTCTGTTTGTTTTGGTAGATCAATTGTGTTAGGAATCCGTTGGTGTTAGTCAAGGGTTAGGACCGAGCAATTTTGGGTACATTGCAGGAGAGCTCTTCGTGGTAAGTAAAGTTAGTGATTTTTCTCGGATTCAAGTTTTAGTTACAATATCTCAGTATTGTGACTAATGGTTAGGAATGAATTGTTTTCTTGGGTGCGTAATCTCGAGGAGTTCAATCTACGTTCGTATCAGGTGTGTACACACACTATTCTGATTATAGATCGAGAAATGTCAAAAAGCCGAAAAGCAGGCAACCGTGCCCACTCGAGCGTGCGAGCGCTTATAGTGGCAAATAGAGATGCGAATCGTGACATTAAGTCATTGAGAGTGTCATGAACACTCTCGCGATACCGAGGCCGTAACGGGCCTAATCGGGCTAAAATGGGCTTAGCGGGCCCAATAGACTATTCAGCCACATGGGTGAAATTGAAGGAAAATTGTTAAGCAATAAATTCGAATGCAAAATCTGCAAACCTATAACTAAAACCATGCATTTTGGGCCATAGAAGCGTGTGGGCCCGTTTGGGCCTAAAACAGATTTTAGGTCTAATAGTTCCGTAAAGACCCAAAAAGGGTCCCGAGTCGCTCGAGGCAATAGTAGATCATTGTAAAGGCTATTATATGTGAAATTATTGAATTACCCTCGATGGGTAAAATGATCGAGATGCCCCTGAAGTGCAAACTGAGAAAAACGCCCCTACATGTTATATGGTTATTATTGTATGTGATTTGTGATTATTATGGTATGTTTATTATCATATGATGCATTCGTGTTTTATTAAGTTGCATGGGGATGGGTTTATTAATATGGAGGAAGTGCTAATAGGATCGCATGGTTGCTTGACGACTGTGGATCCACCGAAGGCTTTTTACCCACCGAGCAGCCATGCTACACTGATAAGTTAGTGTCGCAACCGGTGCTACATAAGGAGTGTCTGAGATGGGTGGGTTGATTAAATCCCACGGGGTGGACAGGTTGGACATTAGGCAAGTGCACAAGCGGTATGGGTATTAATGCATTGCATATGTGGATTATATTATTGAGATGGGCTTAGGCCCAGATGTGACTTATGATATGGGTTAAGGCCCAACCGAGGCTATTTTAGGCTAAGGCCCAATTGCCAACATTATTGTAATGGGCTTCGGCCCGGATTGTTGTATTCATGTTTTTCCTGGTGAGGGTTGTATACACTGAGTTTTCGTAAACTCACCTCCTCTTTTTAATTTTTCTCAGGTAATCCTCAGTAGGCGGTTCGACGTACTGAAGGACTCGGGGGTGGCCACACAACGAGCATCTTTGAATTTTAGTACTCTATTCTACTTTATTTAAATTGTTTTCTTATAATAAGGCCTCTATTGAATACTGTTTTTGTTTGGGATTTTTAGTTTATTATGTTTTTAAATCTGCTAAACACTGAACCGCAGTTTTCCAAAACATTATCCGTTTTCAAGATTCTATGCTATCACAACTAAGTTGTAAATATCACGTTTTCATAAGTCAGTTGTTTTAAATTAAGATTCCGCAATAAACAAAGTTTTAAAAATGATAATGTTTTCCAAAAATTAATTCTAATAAAACACATTTTAAAAGTAAGCAAAAAAAATCTGAGGTTTTGAATAGCAGAAAGTTTTGATATTTATAATTTATGAAAAAAACGTTGATTAATAATAAACAAACGCAAACTAGGACTTTAGTTATTAATATCAGGATGAATTTTCAAACGGAACCACGGTTTTCGAAAAACATCCCAACGTGACACGCCAGATTCGGGCCTAACTTCTAGGCTGGGTTTGGGGTGTTACATAAAGGAAAAAATATAAACTTCTAATTAGCCACATCACATGGCTAAGTTCATATAACAAACTTATACCAAATACTAGCCTATACATGCAATATCTAGCTATATACATTTCCAAAATGTACCAAAACAAGTTGAGTAGTGTGACAACGATCCTCGACAGTCCCCAAGCCTTCGGTAGCTTTGACGATCTATAAAACAAAGAAAACATGCACACAGAATAAGCTTTCAAAAGCTTAGTAAGTCATATACAAATAAACTTAACTTAAACTGCACAAAGCATATACATCACACATAGGGTTTGGTTCTATTATTCGGCCATAACTTATCACATATTTCAACTCATTACCACACATGCACGTAGCTCATATAGCATAATTTCACAATCATCTCTGCATTTCATAGATCATACCCGTGATAGTAAGTTCATATAGATACTTACCTTTCATACACACCTTGTGTACTTAAGAAACGTACCTAAAACAGATTTACAATTTATAGAACATTTCGTGACACAGACTTGCCCGTTGAACCGTTCGAAATCTAATAGGATACTCAAAAAGCATCGGAATAATCGTACAATGCCAACGTCCCAGACGAGGTCTTACATGTATTCAGATATTGATGCCACTGTCCTAGATAGGGTCTTACATGAATCAATACGATGCCAATGTCCCAGACATGGTCTTACACATAAATCTCGTATCGATGCCAATGTCCAGACGTGGTCTTACACGTAAATCTTGTATCGATGCCAACGTCCCAGACATGGTCTTGCACGAAATCTCAAATCAACGCCAACGTCCCAGACATGGTCTTACATGATAAAACATAACAGATACCTATGTCATGACATAGCTAATCCTATATATTCCTAGGTTCGTACAGGTCTTCTCAGACATTGTCACTATGTCGATCTTATCTCGAAATCCATGTACACATCATCTCGTAAACATTCATCGTTATCAATAATCACATGAACATACATATTTCAATACAAATACGTTTATTTGCATAATGACTTACCTCAAGTTCGATTTAGCGAAAATGGATATGGTTACTCAATTACTTTCGCTTTCCCGTGATCTAAGTTTGATTTCTTGGCTCTTGATCTATGCATATTCAAATTTAACTCTTTTATTCACTAATTCATCCAATTCAATCCAAATATACATATTTAGGGCAATTTACAAATTAGCCCTCACATTTTTACAATTTATCAATTTAGTTCATTTTTCTCAAATCATCAAATACACAAAAATCATCACATAATCATGCTTAGTCAAATGATTATGTATATCATACAAGCCCCTATTTCCTATCAAATTCACAATTTAGTCCTTCAAATCATCATTTTTCTCAATTGAGCCCTATTTAGCTAAATTCATCAAAAATTCAAGAACAAAACATGTTCATCACATACATATCTTTCGTTTAACAACTAAACTCATCATCAAGCTTAACATTTCATCAATGGCACAACTCACAAATATCATCAATTCTTTAAATTATAGCATGGGCTTGATAGTAGACTAAGCAACAATCTTAAAACATAAAAATCATAAAAAATCATACTCAACTCATACCTTAATCTTGCTTAATAGTTGTCGAATGCCCTAGCTTCTTCTTTCTTTTTTTTTTTTTTTTGATTTTCGGTGGTGAATGAATAGAAAATGGCCATTTTTAATGCTTTATTTTATCATAATATAACTTAATAATCCATTTCCAAATTTAACCTTATAATATAAAATTACAAAACATAATTTCCAAGGTTATTATAGACTAGAACCGTCCACTATCAAGAATAATAGGTAAATTGCCTCATAAGTCCCTTACAATAAAAACCACATCAATTTGGCCAAAATCAAATAGAAGACAATTTTTTTTATGAATTATGCAATTTAGTCATTTTTCTTAAATTAAACACACAGACAGACAAATTAGCTTACGGAATGTTACCACATGCTTAATCACTTACTAATGGCACCGAAATTAATATTAAAATATTTCACCGACTTAGATTTGTGGTTCCAAAACCACTGTTCCGACTAGGGTCTAAACGGATTATTACATATCAAGTATTCCTGATGAATGTCTTAAGTGTGTTTTCACTATTGAGAGATACAACGTATCATTGGTGGAAAACATTGATATCTGTGGTTCCGAGAGAATGAATCACTTGGGATTTATTCCAAACTAAATTTTGGAAGAAATATATCAGTCAACGATTTATAGATCAAAAACGCAAAGAGTTCCTTGATCTAAAATAGGGTCCTATGTCTGTTATGGAATACGAGCGAGAATTTGTGAGATTGAGCCAGTATGTACGAGAATGTGTTTCGACAGAAACAACAATGTGTAAACGATCCATTGAAGGGTTGAATGAAGATATTAAACTTTTTGTCGGAATTCTTGACTTGACTAAATTTGTGGTATTGGTTGAAAGAGCTTGTAAAGCCGATGAGCTTAGTAAAGAAAAGAAGAAAGGAGACTCAGAAGCTAGAGATGAGAGAAAAAGGTCGATGAGTAAGCCGTATCACTCTTCATCAAAGAGATTCAAAGGTGCAAGTAGTCACTCAAATGCTTCGATTCGACATTCGAGTAGATATCGTGTGAAATAGAATACGAGTCCTAAAGCTCAAATTTCAATGGAATCAAGTGTTGGCAGTGTCAGAAAGAATAAGCCTGAGTGTAGACAATGTGGGAGACGTCATATTGGTGAATTTTGGGGCAAGTATAATAATAGAGTTTGTTATAAATGTGGATCACGAGATCACTTCATTCGAGATTGCCCGGAGTTGGTTGAAAAATATAATGCTCAGAGTGCGACGTCGAGTAACACATCAGCTAGGGGTAGACCACCCAGAAACACAGGAATTGTGAAAGGTAATCAGAGAGGAACAACGGTACAACTATGAGATCTGAGGTGAGAGCACCTGTAACGCCCTAAATTTTGGGCCTAAAAGAATTGGGCCTTCGAATTGGGAGTGTTTAGAATTTTTGAGAACAAGATAACGACACAAGTGCATGTTAGATCAGTTGGGTGAGTGATTTTGGAAGGTTAAAGGGCTTCTATGAAGTCTTGGGTTCAAGCCATATCATATGGAAAATTTTTATTTTTAGCATTAGGGGAACCATGACTCCTAGTGTTAAGCCTTTAAAATAATTGTGATTAAAAAGAGACACAAAAGAGCCTGTGGTCTTGTGGCAAGGTGGCGACATAGGTGTGGCAAGGAGGTGGCGTCACAGGTGTGTCAAGGAGGTCAGAGGTTCAAGTCTCACTACATGCAAATGGGATTATTTATTTTGCTCATATGTAGGCAAGGGTTTTTGTTGGATTTGAACTCTGTGTTAGAAAGTAGGAGTTGATCATGGAGGAAATTAAGGAAGGGATCATGAAGAGGTAAGGGGAAGAAATCATGGGAAGTTGAGTAGGTGAGAGTTGGTGCCAAAATGGGGTCTTTGCTTTTGGAAATTTGGCTAGTGTATGTAGGGATGCCGAGTTTCTTTTAGCCATTTCGGCTTTTGACTCATTTTTAGTTCTTTTTTCCTTTTGCCAAAAACCGAGCAATACCCTTTTTCTCTACTATTTTTTTTTGCATCAATTGCTGCTTGTGTCGATTCTCCCTTTATTCTCCTCCTCTTGGCATATTTCTACTCTTCTTGTTTCTCAATTTGACCGAACCAATCCCTTCTCTCCCTCCTCTCTTACTCATTCAAAGTTCTTCTTCTCACTTATCTAAAACTGGATTCTCCTTCTCTCTATTTCTTTTTCTGCAACTTTTCATCTTTGTGAACCTTGAGTATTCTTTCTCAATCTGGAATTAGGCCAAATATTAGTTATCTTCTCTTCTTCTTCTCTTCTATTTTGGTCAACATTTTATTGTTGTTCTTGACCGATTCTCTTCCTCCCCACATGCTTTAATCTGCATCGTCAAAGGGTTTTTGGTTTTGTGGTCGAATGTTGTAGCCGAATATACCTTTTCCTTGTAATCGAATATTAATCCTTCCTCTATCTATTGCTCTAGCCTCTGAAGTATCGAATCTATTCTTCTCTTGAGGGCTGTCTAAGTTTAATTTATCTATTGGCCTATTGTTAGGGGTAAGTGGTTTTTGCTTTCAATCATTGACCAAATGCTAGTTCTCTTATTGGCCGTGTGTTTTCCTTTGGTTAGTATTTGATTAACCTTGGTTATTGGATATTAATGCTGAATAATGTTTTTGGTACAGATAAACTACAATGAGGTGAGATCGGTTCATAATCAAATGGCTTAGGAAGTATAAGTCAATTCAGTTAAGGTAGGTATTAATCTTGGGTTCGACTTCTGTATTAGAAAGGCTTGTTAAATCTTATTAATGGAATGGCTAACCGAATACCTTAATTGAATATAGGTTCTACACTTGTAGGTTACTGTGTTTTCCTCTAACAAGGTGTGTACACACACCACTCCAATTATAGATCGGCAAATGCCAAAATCTTGAAATGCTGAGAAGTTGAAAGGCCGAAAGTACGGCTATGGCTATCACCTGAGCACACGAACGTGCATGTGGATAAGTCCATATAATGACAGAGGCTACCATGAGCATCTCGTGGTCTTAGGCTATTTTTAGGGCCAAATGGACCGAGATGGGTCGAGTGGGCCCAATAGGCCCGTGGGCCCAATGCGAGTAATTTTTAGGATGGATAGGAAATAATGAGCCGACCATGATGATCACATGCCAAAAGTAATTCTGAGCTTAGTGGGCCACACGAGCATATGGGCCCACTGGGGCAGAATATTGGGCTTTGGGCCCAATTACACCGTTTTGACCATATTGTTATTTATGACGCTCGAGGCGACTGTAAACCTTCAAAAGGTTGTTAAATGACTAAAATACCCTAATGAGCAAAATTACCATAATACCCTTGTAGGGTAAATGACTGAAATACCCTCATAGGGTAAAATGACCGAAATACCCCCATAGGGTAAATGACCAAAATACCCCATAGAGTAAAATGATCGTTATGCCCTAAAGGGCAAAATGACTAAAATGCCCATACATATTATATGATTGTTATTGTATTTTTTTTTTGGTATGTTTGCATTCATTTGATATTATGCTGCATGGGGGATGGTATCATTGATTTGGAGGAAGTACATGATTTGTTAGGATTGCATGGTTGCTTGACGACTATGGATCCACCAATGGCTTTAAGCCGATTATGTGATTGGCAACTCTGCTGCAATATTGGTTAGTGCTGCAACCGGTGCTACATAAGGAGTGTAGAGATGGGTGGGTTGATTTAATCCCCACATGAGTGCAGGGTCGGATAGGAGACAGAGTGTAGGGTTGGTCAAGAGACGGAGTGCAGGGTTGGTTTGGGCATTTATGCATTGCATCTAATGATTATGATATTGATATGGGCTTAGGCCCAGATATATGTGATATGTGACATTTGATATGGGCTAAGGCCTAATTGAGGCTATTATGAGCTGAGGCCCAAATGCCATCGTTGCTGTGTTGGGCTTAGGCCCACATTGATTACTATAATGGGCTTAGGCTCGGATTGATGTGATGCATACTTTCTGATCGATGAAGGTTGTACACACTGAGTTTTCATAAGCTCACCCCCTCTTTTTAATTTTTTATGCAATCCTCAGTAAGTGGTTCGACGTACTGGAGGACTCAGAGGTGGCCACACTGCGAACAGCTTTAAATCCTAGTATTCTATTTTACCTTAGATAAACCACTTTCTTATTGGGTTGTAATAAGGCCTCTTTTAATTTTGGTTTTTTTGGGATTTTTAGTTTATTATGTTTTCTATTTGTTAAAAGTAGATTGCAATTTTCCAAAACAACAACTGTTTTCTAACACTACATTTCTGCAACTCAAATTTTAAAATATCGCATTTTCATAAATCATTTGTTTAAATTGATCTTCCACAATAAATAAGGTTTTAAAGGTAATAACATTTTAAAAGGGAACAACTTTTTAATAAACCACGATTAAAAATAAACAAATGCAAATTGAGGTTTTGTACAAGTTTTAAAATGGAGAGAAGTATTAAATTTCAAGAAGGGTTTTCAATGAAAACATGGTTTTCGAAAAACACTTCAATGTGACATGCCAGATTTAGCCATAACGTCTAGGCCGAGTTTAGGGTGTTACATTTAGTGGTATTAGAGCCTAGTTGCAAAACTCGACTGTGGAATAGGTTTTCAAATCTTGGATTTCAATATATTATTTTTCAATATGTGAAGGGCTTGAGATATTTCCACTGAAAAGTGTGGAACACTGAGTCTCGGTGTCATTTTCCTTATACTAAAATCTATTTTAAATTGTTATACTGTAAATAGTTACTGGGCTTACATTAGATGATAGACTATACTTAGACTCTTTAGCTACAGTAATCTGAGAAACTATAGGAAACTAAAACTGTAGTGAGCTTGCAATTGTGAAAACAACTCTTAACTACTACTTCCATAAAACGTCTATTTAATTATTGAAACTATGAGCTAAATTCATAAAATTTCTAATTCAGATAATACGCAGAAGCGATAATGAGCACTAGAAGAGGTACAAGAGGCCGCGACAGAGGCCGTGGAAGTGCTAGGGCTAGATCTTCGACATCAAGCCATATGCCCAACGTTGAAGCGAGAGATGCTCTGGATTCACTAGTAATCGAGAAAAGGTCGTATGATTGGGAAGCTGGGGATGAGCATTGTCCCAAGCAATGCTAAGAATTCTAGAAAGGGTTGCGGGGCCCAACAATGGCATTGGAAGTCGTGGCTCAATTTTAGAGCGACTTTGATCAAATGGAGCAGAGATTTTTAAAGGTATCGCAGGAGTGGCCCCCAATGTGGCCGAATATTTGCTGGAAGCCATGGAAAGGATAATGGATGACTTGGATTGCACTTTGAAATAGAAACTAAAAGGTACGGTATCGTTCTACGAGAGGAAGCCTACCAGTGGTGGCTTATCGTGAAAGAGGGCACTCAGCCTGACTGGGTCACTTGGGAGTTCTTCAAGTGCACATTTCAAGGGAAGTACATGGCGCAAGCTATGTGGATGCACAGAGGAGGGAATTCTTGAACTTAACCTAGGAGACAAATTGTGGCAAAATACGAGGCGGAGTTCCTACGACTCAGTCAGTATGCTAAAGGAATAGTGGCAATAGATTTTGAACGTTGTGTTTGATTCGAAGATGGCCTCAGAGATAGTCTTTGAGTACTAATTTCTCCTCAAAGGGAGTGGAATTTTGCAGCATTAGTGGAGAAAGCAAAGATTGCTAAAAATGTGAAGCGCTCTAAGTGCCTAAATCGAAAAAGAGAAAGGGGCAGAAATAAGAAGGATTCTAAGCACTCCAATTCTGATCAGAGACCTAAGAGAAGGGCCAGAGTGGATGGGCCAGTCAGAGCTAGGCCCCTTGTTGCTACTACTGGGTTACCACTTTGTGCTATTTGTGGGAAAGGTCAGGTGGGCGAATGCTGGAGAAGGACGGGAGCTTGTCTGAGTTGTGGTTCCATGGAACACCATCTCAGAGAGTGTCCTAGAAGACTAGACCAGACACAAGTTTTTTGTAGGGGTGATGTACAGCCACCAAGGGGTGAACAACAGCTGCCTAGAGACCATGGGTAGGCCAGGGTGGAAACGGTTTGGGTTGTGAAGCTTCAAGTAAAGGAGCTGGTCATGCGAAGGTGAGCAGCTAGTTTTGGTTTATGCAACATGTCGCTGAGAAGACGGAGACGCTCCACATGTGAATACTAGGTACGTACTTTACCCATAATACCTAATTTGTAGCAAAATCGTAGTGGTGTAACCTATGTTGTGCGGCTATTAGATAGTTGGAAATTTTGAGGATGAAATTTTTTTTAAAGGGGTAGAGCTGTAACGCCCTAAATTTTGGGCCTAGAAGAATTGGGCCTTGGACATGGAAGTGTTTAGAATTGTTTAGAACAAGAGAACGACACAAGTACATGTTAGATCTGTTGCATGAGTGATTTTGGAAGGTTAAGGGGCTTCTATGAAGTCCTAGATTCAAGCCATGTCATATGGAAAAATTTTATTTTTTAGCATCAGGGGAACCATGACTCCTGGTGTTAAGCCTTTTAAATAATTTGATTAAAAAGAGACACAAAAGAGCCTGTGGTGTTGTGTAAAGGTGGTGACACAGGTGTGGAAAGGAGGTGGCGTCAAAGGTGTGGCAAGGAGGTCAGAGGTTCAAGTCTCACTGCATACAAATGGGATTATTTATTTTGCTCATGTGTGGGCAAGGGTTTGTGTTGAATTTGAACTCTGTGTTGGAGAGTTTGAATGGGTCAAATGAGTGATTAAGGAGTGGATCATTGAGAGGTAAGGGGAAGAAATCAAGGGAAGTTAGGTAGGTGAGAGTTGGTGCCGAAATGGGGGTAACATCCCGATTTAGGGCCTAGTCAGAATAGTGCTGTGAGACCACAAATCTAAGGTATATTTTGAGTTTTTGAGGTCTATTCCATGTTTGCATGTTAGTGTGAAAGTTTCATGAAGCAATTTTGTCAAATTGCGGTTGAATTTTAGAATGACTAAATTGCAAAAGTTGCAAAATATGATATTCTAGAAGATATTTGTGTGAAATAGCTTTAGATTACCAATTAGAGGTCCTTAAATAGTAATTTTCCCAAATTCTAATTTTTGGGCAAAATTGGGCATGAATGGGTTAAAATTGGAAAGTTGGATAAAACGGCGTTTTGGTCATTTGTCAATTAAATGATTAAATGGGAAAAAAGATGATAGAATTTTCATTCATCTTATTCCCCCAGGCTGCCGAAAATTTGAGAGAAGCCATTGTTAGGGCACTTTAACTTTGCAAGCTAGCTAGTAAGTGTATTCTAGCTCCGTTTTTAATATTCTTTGTATTTTTGAAGTCCTAGTAGCATAAGTAAGCTATTTTAGCTATATGATGAGCTAAGATGGATGTTCAAAAATGTACCCATGTATGGCATGCATGTATTTTGATGTTTTATGGAAGAATATGAAAGCTTGATGTAGTAGAAACATATTTTGCTAAGAGAATTCCATGAAAAATGTATGTAGGGACTAGTTTGTGAAAATCTTGAGATTGGTCATACATGTGGAATTTAGTGAGAATTGATGCTTGCTTTAGTTGAGTAAATGGTTCGGCTATGCATGAAAGGCTAGAAAGTTGAATGAAAATCACTTTACGAGCCTTGGGCCAAAAGTGTAAATATGAGAAAGTTAGGGGCAAAATGGTAATTTTGCTAAAGTATGAAGTAATGGTCAATTTAGTCAATGCGTGTATTGAACGAGTTGGTTTATCATTATAGATCAAAAAAGATGAAGCCCGGATCAAAACCGAGGTAAGAGCAAGGTGGTGAACTAAACTACACACCTTTATACTTTTTGAGTACCGAGGTAAGTTTATGCGTAATCAATGCATTGTACTTATACACTCTTAATGCTAGCTAGTGTGTGTAATATCCTAAATTAGAGGTTATTTGTGATTGTATTGTTTTGCATGAGTTCGGATTGTTGTGTTGTTAAGTGAGATGTTCTAGGGCTTAGGAATAAGCCAAGGGTAGGCTCGAGTTGTAGGAAAAATTTTATTTTTAAGCTTTAGTTAAAGGGAGTTGAAGGAGCTAGGGGTTAAGAGTAATTCGTGGGGAATTTTAACACAAGTAACCAGTTGGCAAAGTGGCAAGGAGGCACCACTTAGGGCTTTGGAAGGTGACGCCATAAGCATTGAAAGGGGGCTTAGGTTCGGATCCCATGGATGGACCTAAGGTGACTTTTATTTTTGCATTTATATGGCATGTGTTGGTCAAACTCTAATTAAGGTAAGGTTGGACTATTGTCTTTTATGGTTAGTAGACTAAGGAATAAGGCAAGTGCTTATTTATGGTATGGTATCAAGGAATTTTGGTAGGATAAGGGGACATAAGGCTTGAAGTATGGAGTGTTGTTTTGGAAACTTTTCTATGGCATTTTGACCATGAATGTAGACGGTATAGTGGACTAGGGGGGTTGGCTTAATTTTGAATGTGATTAGGAGGAAATAAGGAGAAATTTAGGAGTGAGTTTAATTCAAAATTAGTTTGAATTGATGGCAAGAAGAATTTTGAGTGTGGAGGCCGAATGTGGGTCTCTTTTGGGTGATAATTTTCGGTCATGAGTGGGGGGGAATAGCTGAATTTCCTATAAGAGGTCTAGAAGTTCTTTTTCAATTCTCTTTTCTTTCTTTAGTATTCTCTTTCGAAACTTTCTTTTCACCCTTGCCATTGCGAAATTTGCACCCTATTTCTTAACCAAAAGCGGAAAGTTGGAAGTCATTTTGTCCATCTTTTTCTTTTTCTTTTTCTTTTTTTTAACTTATTTTCCTTCCATTCACTTCCTAAAAACCGAAACCCATCCTCTCATTTGCAACAAAGCTGAAACCTCTCCACCTTTGCTCTTCATTTCCAAATTCTCCTAACTTTCATCTACACTTCTTTTCTTCTTCTCAACCTCGGTTCTATACCTATTTTTGTGATAGCCGATTATCCCATCTCCATTTGGGAGTTCTTACCGAATCTTTTAGAGCCTTTAGAGGGGGAGGTGTCGACATTCCTTTTCATCAATCTTCCAATCGGTTTCGAGTATAGTAAGTATTTTCTTAGCAATCGAATTCTCTTCTTCTTCTTTTAGTATGCCGAAACCAATGGTTGGCCTTGGTTTCTAAGGGATGGTCGAATGTATGAAGAGTCATAATATTGTGTTTCCTTTGTGAAGCCAACGGTAAGGAGCCTCTTGGATTCGAGTATTCAGGGTAAGGTGGTAAGTGATATGTAGTTCGGCCAAAGGCCATCTTCATGGATTTATGGTGTATGGCCGATTCTTTACAATGGTTAAGTAGGGATCTTAACATCTTTAGGAGCAAGCAAATATTTCAGGATTTAGTCGAGTGTGCCAAAACAGATGCGTAGTTATCGCACTGTTCTCTTGTTGTGTGTATGTGTTATATATATAAATATGTATATGATGTGCATGGTAGCCAAAATAATGGCTAAAAAGGTGGATACCCATGGTGGATAATCCATTAAACAGGTCAGTATTTTATGACAATAAGTTTCCTATGGTATACGAATGAAATTGTGATAGCATGTGATGTATGCTTATTTTAATGATATTGTGGCATGATACATGGGGCTTGGGATGTGACTATTGAAAGGCAGGGAGTACATTTATGTACGTGGTGCGATGTTAGCCTTGTGCTACATTGGCCCTTGATGTTAGCTATGTGCTTCATCAAGGTGGGATGTTAATGTGTGCCTCACCTGGCGGATGATAGTGTGTGCATCATCAGTAGAATGAGGATGACCTAAGCGTCACCTCGAGGATATTTATATGTGGGGTCACTTAGGTGATCGGTGGCTTAGCCACGGCCTCAGCAGCAGTCCGCCAAGGTAGGTGTGTATGAGATGGATACTAGGTTGAAATGGGCTTCATGTTGCATATTTATGTATGTGGACTATGTGGATATGGGCCAAGCCCATATGTGGAGACATGTGAGATAACTATGCATTGAGTGTTTGACTCACCCAAATTTTCTTACCAACATCGCGGTGATTCGTAATGCTTGGATCGGGTGGAGTGGATACAAAGGTGGCCCATGCGAGAAGATGTTTTACTTAATTTTACGTACTTTATATTTTAAGTAGTTTTGGAATAATTATTTGATGTAATAAGGGCCACTTAAAGTATTTGTTATTATTTTATTATGGATTGATGATTAAACTACTATGTGGAAATGAGTTTATGATTTAGCAACTTACACTTTAAAATATATGTTAAAGTTTTTAATCGGAGAAATTGTAATAACTTAGTTTTATTTGGAATTTTAAAATACACGAGGTTTTACAAACAACCATAAATTTTTAAGTTTTACTTTTAAGTTAAAAATCTTTTCCAACGTTTTCCGCAGTGACATACCAAATTCGGTCAAGGCTCGTGGGCCGGGTTTGGGTGTGTTACAATTTGGTATCAGAGCCCGGTTCAAAACTCGGCTTTGAGGGTTTTGGGCCCAAAAACATTTTTTTAAGGTGGGCTTTTCAAAGATTTGGGCTTTCATAAATTTTTCAGTTTATTCGGGCATGGCTTTTGTATCTCAATTCAAGTCCACCGGTAAGTACCTCTAATTGTTGTGTGAATTATTATATGATTGGTATGTGGGTATGATGGGAACGTAGATTAGTGTATTAAGTTATTGAACTTTAGGATTAGCTTACTCCAACACAGAATTGCATAAAATTTTAAAGTCTAATTAAATAAACCTATGAG
This sequence comes from Gossypium rotundifolium, assembly GCA_025506655.1. Taxonomy (NCBI): domain Eukaryota; kingdom Viridiplantae; phylum Streptophyta; class Magnoliopsida; order Malvales; family Malvaceae; genus Gossypium; species Gossypium rotundifolium. The sequence goes on along the minus strand of CP106723.1, from coordinate 56,960,050 downwards.
TAAGTGATCGAGTTAGGGTGTGGCAACCATTGTGCGCATGTCTAGGATGGGTTTCGGTGGGAGCTTGGTATTTAAGCAGTCCTAGTGACTCACCTCCTCTCCACTCAAATCCTACCTGGTGCGTAGTAACGGTTCACCCTAACCAAGAGGACTTATTCACGGGCTAAACTCGATAATTAAAACCCGAAAGAGACTAGTCATACTATTTTATAAAAACCTTAAGTTTTCAAAATTACTCCTTTGATTTGTAAAACCATTTTATACTTGGAAAATTTTTCGAAATATTTTCGATTTACAAAATTACCCAAATACCCCTGGGTGTAAAATTACCAAAATGCCCTTGGTTTATAAAATTACCATACTACCACGACTTTTGTAAAAACATTCTTACTTTACAAAAATACCAAAAACTCCTATTTTACAAAATAGTAAGATACTCTGATTTGGGAAAATTTACTAAAATGCCATTGACTTCCAAAATTACCAAAATAACCCCGATTTCTAAAATTTCTGCAATATCATTAATTTGATAGAATTTTCAAAATAATCTCGAGATTTGTATATTTTGGAATGCCTTTGATTTGTAAAGATTTTTAAATTGACCCCGATTTATTACCAAAATACCCTTGTAGGACAAATGATGAAAATACCCCTAGAATAGGAATGGTCAAAGATGTTCGAATGATGAATGTGTGTGTGATGGATATCATTGAATATGTGTGTTTCTTTGAATTAGGGTAGAAAACTTGAAATGAAAACTCTGAATGATTGAAAGAACTACTATTAAGTTTTTTTTCATAAAATTGCTCGCGGATAAACAGTGGAACAAATGCTAATTCATAAAATTTCTTAAATCAGATTAAATCGCGATAGTAGACATGAGCTCTAGGGGACATAGTCGTAATGTGCAAGGCCGTTGTAGAGGCAGAATGGTTGTATCGAAACCCGTTAGATCGGGTCAAAGGTCTGAGAATGAGGTACCACCACCACCAGCTGTTGGTGTGGAGCAGCAATATCAGACGGGGGATGATGCTGTATCACAGGCGATGCTATGAGTTCTGGAGATGGTGGCGGGAGCAAGTGGAATTAGGGGAGCTCGAAAATCGGTACCCGAGCGACTTTGAGCCAATAGAGCTGAGGTGTTTCGTGGCGTATCTGGTGTGGCACCCAGTACTGCTGAGTATCGGTTGGAGGCGACCGAACAAATTATGGATGAGCTTGATTTAACGGCTGAGGAGAAAGTGAAAGGAATGGTGTCGCTTCTTCGCGATGAGTCATATCAGTGGTGGCTCACAGTTTGGGATGGTGCTACAGCTGAGGATCTCACTTGGGAGTACGTTAAGGCAGCTTACTAGAAGAAGTATGTTGGTCCTCATTATATTGATCTTTGAGAAAGGCTTTTTTGAAATTTGGTTCAAGGAACAAACTCGTGGCGATGCGAGGTGAATTCCTAAGGTTGAGCCGGTATGCTCGAGGAGTAGTGGCTACGAGCATGAGCGATGTGTCGATTTGAAGATGGACTAAGGGATGACTGAGGTCGTTGATAGCTCCATAGTAGGAGCGGGAGTTTGCCGTATTAGTAGAAAAGGCTAAAGGCGTAGAAGGAATTAAGGACTCGTGAAATGAGCAGAGATAAGCATAGGAACCAGGATAAGAGGAGTTTTGGACCGTTAGAATTGTCTGGGAGCCTTCAGAAAAGACCGAGGGTTAAAAATTCTGCTCGTGTTGCTAAGCCAGCTATTGAAAATCTGGACCGTCCGTGTGCTCGGTGTGGAAGGTATCATGTTAGCGAGTGCTGGAATCAGGATCGAGAGTGTTTTAGGTGTAAGTCTAAGGCTCATTTGATTAAAGATTGTCCTCAGGATCTAAATAGGGCTCGGACGGTGGGTCGAGGTGGTGTCTGTTAGGATAGAGGTGGTCGATGGCGACGAGGGTCGTGGTCCGAACCATGGAAGAAATGATTTGACCAAGGTCGTGGAGCACCGAGCGGAGGAGTGAAGGTCTGATCGAGGCGACCAAGGTTGGTTTATGCGACCAGGCATCATAAGGAGAAAGATGTGCGGAGGTGACAACGGGTACGTTCCTCATTTCTGGAATACCCTTTATTGCCTTGTTTGTTATAGAGCTAGTTCGTTCTCGTGTTGCTAGTGAAATGTATGGAACCTTGAATGTGAATCTTGAGATGGTATCTAGGGAAATGTGCTAGTTTTATTAAGATCAGAATATGCAGCAAGAGCGTAGTGTGGTGAGTGAGGATGCACGACTGTTAGTTAGTTGGAAATTTCGAGGACGAAATTTCTTTAAGGAGGATAGAATTGTAATATCCTGAATTAGAGGTTATTTGTGATTGTATTGTTTTGCATGAGTTCGGATTGTTGTGTTGTTAAGTGAGATGTTCTAGGGCTTAGGAATAAGCCAAGGGTAGGCTCATTTGTAGGGAAAAAATTATTTTAAGCTTTAGTTAAAGGGAGTTGAAGGAGCTAGGGGTTAAGAGTAATTAGGGGAATTTTAACACAAGTAACCAGTTGGCAAAGTGGCAAGGAGGCACCACTTAGGGCTTTGGAAGGTGACGCCACAAGCATTGAAAGGGGCTTAGGTTGAATCCCATGGATGGACTTAAGGTGACTTTTATTTTACATTTATATGGCATGTGTTGGTCAAACTCTAATTAAGGTAAGGTTGGACTATTGTCTTTTATGGTTAGTAGACTAAGGAATAAGGCAAATGCTTATTTATGGTATGGTATCAAGGAATTTTGGTAAGATAAGGGGACATAAGGCTTGAAGTATGGAGTGTTGTTTTGGAAACTTTTCTATGGCCTTTTGACCATGAATGTAGACGGTATAGTGGACTAGGGGGTTGGCTTAATTCTGAATGTGATTAGGAGGAAATAAGGAGAAATTTAGGAGTGATTTTAATTCAAAATTAATTTGAATTGATGGCAAGAAGAATTTTGAGTGTGGAGGCCAAATGTGGGTCTCTTTTGGGTGATAATTTTCGGTCATGAGTGGGGGGAATAGCCGAATTTCCTATAAGAGGTCTAGAAGTTCTTTTTCGGTTCTCTTTTCTTTTTTTTAGCATTCTTTTTTGAAACTTTCTTTTCACCCTTGCCATTGCCGAAATTTGCACCCTATTTCTTGACCAAAAGCCGAAAGTTGGAAGTCATTTTGTGCATCTTTTTCTTTTTTTTTTTAAACTTATTTTCCATCCATTCACTTCCTAAAAATCGAAACCCATCCTCTCATTTGCAACAAAGCTGAAACCTCTCCACCTTTGTTCTTCATTGCCGAATTCTCCTAACTTTCATCTACACTTCTTTTCTTCTTCTCAACCTCAGTTCTATACCTATTTTTGTGATAGCTGAGTATCCCATCTCCATTTGGGAGTTCTTGCTGAATCTTTGAGAGCCTTTAGAGGGGGAGGTGTCGACATTCCTTTTCATCAATCTTCCAATCGGTTTGAGTACATTAAGTATTTTCTTAGCAATCAATTCTCTTCTTCTTCATTTAGTATCTGAAACCAATGGTGGCCTTGGTTTCTAAGGATGGTCGAATGTATGAAGAGTCATAATATTGTGTTTCTTTTTGTAGCCAATGGTAAGGAGCCTCTTGGATTCGAGTATTCGGGGTAAGGTGGTAAGTGATATGTAGTTCGCCAAAGGCCATCTTCATGGATTTATAGTGTGGGCGAATCTACAATGGTTAAGTAGGGATCTTGACATCTTGAGAGCAAGCAAATATTTCGGGATTTAGTCGAGTGTGCCAAAAGAGGTGCGTAGTTATCGCACTATTCTCTTGTTGTGTGTATGTATTATATATATAAATATGTATATGATGTGCATGGTAGCCGAAATAATGGCTAAAAAGGTAGATTCCCATGGTGGGTAATCAATTAAACAGGTCAATACTTTATGATAATAAATTTCCTATGGTATACGAATGAAATTGTGATTGCATGTGATGTATGCTTATTTTAATGATATTGTGGCATGATACATGGGGCTTGGGATGTGACTATTGAAGGGCGGGAGTACATTTATGTACGTGTGCGATGTTAGCCTTGTGCTACATTGGCGCTTGATGTTAGCTATGTGCTTCATCAAGGTTGGATGTTGGCTATGTACCTCACCCTGGTGGATGATAGCTATGTGCATCACCGTGGAATGAGGATGACCTAGGGTCACCTCCAGGATATTGATATGTGGGGTCACTTAGGTGATCGGTGGCTTAGCCACGACCTCGAGCGAGAGGTGCGCCAAGGTAGGTGTGTAATGGATGGATACTAGGTTGGTGGGCTTCATGTTGCATATTTATGTATGTGAATTTGTGTGGATATGGGCCAAGCCCATATGTGGAGACATGTGAGATAACTTTGCACTTGAGTCTGTTTGACTCACCCAAATTTTCTTACCAACATCGCGGTGATTAAGTAATGCTTGGACCGGTCGAGCAGATACAAAGGTGGCCCATCGAGAAGATGTTTTACTTAATTTTACGTACTTTATATTTTAAGTAGTTTTGGAATAATTATTTGATGTAATAAGAGCCACTTAAAGTATTTGTTATTATTTTATTATGGATTGATGATTAAACTACTATGTGGAAATGAGTTTATGATTTAGAAACTTATACTTTAAAATATATGTTAAAGTTTTTAATCGGAGAAATTGTAATAACTTAGTTTTATTTGGAATTTTAAAATACACGAGGTTTTACAAACAACCACAAATTTTTAAGTTTTACTTTTAAGTTAAAAAATCTTTTCCAACGTTTTCTACAGTGACATACCAGATCCGGTCAAGGCTCGTGGGCCGGGTTTGGGGGTGTTACAGTGTGTAGCATGAAGAAAATGAATGAGAATGGTTGAGAACCTATGTGGTTCAAATGGAATGAATGTGGTAGATATCATGAATGAATGGGTAAGTAGATATGTGGATGAGTAGTGATAATATTTGATGGTGGGCTAAGTACGATACCACCTTTATACTTAACAATTATGGGTTGTGTGCGATACCATAGTTAAGCATATTATTTAGTGGGCTATGTGGGAAAGCACTATGAGTACCTCTTGGTAGGCTATGTGCGATACTACCCTATTACCTAGTTGTGGTGGGCTGAGTGCAAAACCACCGAGTAATTTAGCTATGTAGATGTATTAGTGATATAAAATGATGTGTTGTATTTTCGAGTAAACATGGTATTGAGTGCAGGGGTGCATGTCAAAGATTATAAGTATGTGACTCATAATGTTTTGGAAATGTGGTAAGGGATAGAAAGAGTAAGCATAATTGTGGATGTGAATTTATTTGGTAGTATAATGCTAATTGTTGTTTAATTTATACTAGAATGCTGAAATTGTTTATGTGTAAACTTACTAAGCTCAAGGCTTACTCCTTTCTTTTCTCTTATCTTATAGAGAAAGAGGTTTGCATCGAGATACATGGATTAACCGAAAGATTGCCCACACTATCAGCTCACTTCGGTACATTAGACTAAATGTTTTGTATATGGCATGTATAGAGGCTAGACAAGTTAGTGAATCTTATTGTAAATAGCTAAGATGTGTTGGCCTTTAGATGGATGTATATATATTTTTGTATAATGCCATAGTTGTTGGCTACTTTATTATATGGAAAGATGTAGTTATCCATATGAGATGGTGTTTGTGTTTGAGCTGTTTATGGATGAGTTGAATAAGTATATGTTGTATAAACTTGAGTGGTGGGAAGAGCTTAGCACATAGCTTTGTTCTTGCTCATGTGGATAGACACACGGGCATGTGTCTAGGCCATGTGTGACACACGGCCAACCCACGGGCGTGTGCCTTGCCTATGTCTCTTTGACAGATTCGAGTAGTATAGGCCACGGTCTAGCCACACGGGTGTGTGTCTAGACTTCAGGCCGTGTGATGAATTCAGTGTTCAGCACGGGTGGTGAGCATGGGCGTGTGATCTAGCCATGGGACATTGGCAAAATGCTTGGGTTTTCATGCATAGGTTGAGGGCATGGGTGTGTGTGACCTCACACGAGCGTGTCTCACCTCACACGAGTGTTTCTCCTCAAATGGGCGTGTAGTCCCTGTTCAGGTGAAGAAATTTTTAAAATCGCAGAAGTTTTCAAAAAGGTCTTGAGAGTCTTGCATGAATGAGTGAGGCCTCATAAGTCAAGATTGAGGTTGTAGAGATGACTTGAGAGAGTAATCGATGAGCCTAAGTGGCGATCATATGGTTTAATCTGGTAATGCCTCGGGCCCGGTTCCAGCATGGATTACGGGTAAGGGGTGTTACATGGGGTCTTTGCTATTGGAAATTTGGCTAGTGTATATAGGGATGCTGTTTTTCTTTTAGCCATTTTGGCTTTTGATCATTTTTACTTCTTTTTTCCTTTTGTCAAAACAGAGCAATACCCTTTTTCTCTACTATTTTCTTTGCATCAATTGCTACTTGTGCTGATTCTCCCTTTATTATCCTCCTCTTGGCACTTTGCTGCTCTTCTTATTTCTCAATTTGACCAAACCAATCCCTTCTCTCCTCTTCTCTTACTCATTCGAAGTTCTTCTTGTGACTTATCTAAAACGAAATTCTCCTTCTCTCTATTTCTTTTTCTGCAACTTTTCATCTCTGTGAACCTTGGGTATTCTTTCTTAATCTGGAATTAGGACGGATATTAGTTATCTTCTCTTTTCTTCTCTTCTGTTTTGGTCAACATTTGATTGTTGTTCTTGATCGATTCTCTTCCTCCCCACCTTCTTTAATTCGCGTCAGCAAAGGGTTGTTGGTTCTATCACCGAATGTTGTAGCTGAATATACCCTGTCCTTGTAATCGAATATTAATCCTTCCTCCATCTGTTGCTCCAGCCTCTGAAGTGTCGAATCTTTCTTCTTTTGAAGGCTTTCTGAGTTCAATTTATCTATTGGCCGGTTGTTAGGGGTAAGTGGTTTGTGCTTTCAATCATTGACTGAATTCTAGTTCTCTTGTTGGCCATGTGTTTTCCTTAGGTTACTATTTGATTAAACTTTCTTATTGGATATTGATGTTGAATAACGGTTGTGGTACAAATAAACCACAAGGAGGTGAGATCGGCTCATAATCAAACGACTTAGGAAGTATAAGTCGATTTAGTTAAGGTAGGTATTAATCTTGGGTTCGGCTTCTGTATTAGAGAGGCTTGTTAAATCTTATTAATGGAATGGCTAACCAAATACCTTAATCAAATATAGGTTCTACGCTCGTGGGCTACTGTGTTTTTCTCCAACAAGGTGTGTACACACAGCACTCCAATTGTAGATCGACAAATGCCAAAATGTCAAATTTTCGAAATGCTAAGAAGCTAAAAGGTTGAAAGTACGGCTACGGCTATCACCCGAGCACACGAACGCGTGTGTGGATAAGTCGATACAACGACAGAGGCCACCATGAGCATCTCGTGGTCTTAGGCCATTTTTGGGGCCAAATAGACCAAAATAGGCCGAGTAGGCCCAATGGGCTCGTGGGCCCTATGCGAGTAAGTTTTAGGATGGATATGAAATAATGAGCCGGCCATGACGATCACATGGCCAAAGGCAGTTTTGGGCTTAGTAGGCCATACGAGCGTGTAGGCCCACTTGGGCGAATATTGGGCTTTGGGCCTAATTACTCCGTTTTGACCATATATGTTATCTGTGTTGCTCGAGGCGTCTGTAAACCTTCAGGAAGGTTATTAAATGACTAAAATACCCCTAAGGAGCAAAATGACCGTAATACCTCGATAAGGTAAATGATCGAAATATGCTCATAGGGTAAAATGACTGAAAAACCCCATAGGGTAAATGACCGAAATACCCCATAAGGTAAAATGATCATTTTCCTTGAAGGGAAAAATGACTAAAATGCCCCTACATGTTATATGATTGTTATTGAATGTTTTTTTTTTTTTGGTATGTTTTCATTCATGTGATATTATGCTGCATAGGGGATGGGATCATTAATTTGGAGGAAGTACATGATTTGTTAGGGTCACATGGTTGCTTGACGGCTGTGGATCCACCGATGGCTTTAAGCCGATTATGTGATTGGTAGCTCTGTTGTAATATTGGTTAGTGCCACAACCGGTGCTACAAAAGGAGTGTAAGGATGGGTGGGTCGATTTAATCCCCACAGGAGTGCAGGGTTGGTTTCGACATTTATGTATTGCATATAATGATTCTGATATTGAGATGGGCTTAGGCCCAGATATATGTGATATGTGACATTTGATATGGGCTAAGGCCCAACTAAGGCTATTATGGGCTGAGACCTAAATGCCACTGTTACTATGTTGGACTTAGGTCCACATTGATTACTGTAATGGGATTAGGCCCGGATTGATATGATGCATGCTTTTATGATCGATGAAGGTTGTACACACTGAGTTTTCATAAAGTCACCCCCTCTTTTTAATTTTTCATGTAAACCTCAGTAAGCGATTCGATGTACTGGAGGACTCGGAGGTGGCCACACTACGAATAGCTTTAAATCTTAGTATTCTATTTTACCTTACTTAAACCGCTTTCTTATTGGATTGTAATAAGGCCTCTTTTAATTTTTGGTTTTTTTATTTGGGATTTTCTGTTTATTACGTTTTCTATCTGTTAAAAGTAGATCGTGGTTTACCAAAACAATAATTGTTTTCTAACACTACGTTTTCGCAACTCAATTTTTAAAACATCATGTTTTCGTAAATCATTTGTTTAAATTAAGCTTCTGCAACAAATAAGGATTTAAAGGTAATAATGTTTTAAAAGGGAATAACTTTTTAATAAACCACGATTGAAAATAAACAAACTCAAACTGAGGTTTTGTACAAGTTTTAAAATGGCAAGAAGTATTAAATTTCAAGAAGGGTTTTCAATGAAAACATGGTTTTTGAAAAACACTTCAATGTGACACGCCATATTTGGCCATAACGTGCAGGCTGGGTTTGGGGTGTTACAGCACCTGCCAGAGCCTACGCTATTCGTACTCACGAAGAAGCATCATATCTAGACATCATTACTGGTACTTTCACTCTTTTTGATACTGATGTGATTGCATTGATTTATCCAGTTATTTGAATGGGTTACCAGTCGTAATATCTTTGATGAAAGCTCTGAATTATGTGAAAAAGGGATGTGAAGCTTATCTTTCATATGTAATTGATACGAAAGTGACAGAAAAGAAAGTTGAATCTGTGCCTGTGGTTTGTGAGTTCCCTAATATGTTTCCTAAAAATTTTGGGATTACCTCCGATACGAGAATTTGGATTTGGCATTGAGCTAGTGCTGGGGACGACCCCTATCTCAATATCTCCATATAGAATGGATCCGATAGAATTGAAAGAATTGAAGTCTCAGTTGTAAGAATTGACAGATAGAGGTTTCACACAATTGAGTTTTCCTCCTTGGGGGGCTCCTGTTCTGTTTGTGAAAAAGAAAAATGGTATGATGAGAATGTGCATTAATTACCGTCAGTTAAACAAAGTGATGATAAAGAATAAGTATCCTCTATCGTGAATTGATGATTTGAAAGGGGCTACAGTGTTTTCAAAAATAGACTTGAGATTAGGTTATTATCAGTTGAGAGTCAAAGAATTAGATGTGCCAAAAACTACTTTTCGAATGTGGTACAGACATTATGAATTTTTAGTTATGCCTTTCGGACTAACGAATGCCCCTGTAGTATTTATGGACTTGATGAATCGGATATTCAGGCCGTATTTGGATCGATTTGTTGTTATGTTTATTGATGATATTTTTATTTATTCTTCTGATGAGATGAAACATGCCGAGAACCTGAGAATCGTGTTATAGACTCTGCGTGATAAGCAGTTGTATGTAAAGTTTAGTAAATGTGAGTTCTGGTTGCATGAGGTTAGTTTTCTGGGACATATAGTGTCAACTGTGGGTATACGAGTCGATCCGAGCAAGATTTCTACAATATTAGATTGGAAACCTCTAAGAAATGTGTCTGAAGTCCGTAGTTTTCTAGGACTTGTTGGGTATTACAGACAATTTGTAAAAGGGTTTTCGATGATTGCAACTCTATTGACGAGATTGCTTCAGAAATATGAGAAATTTGAATGGTCTAAAAAGTGTTAGAAAGGCTTTGATCAGTTGAAAACCCTACTAACTGAAGCTCCAGTACTAGTACAGCCAGAATCTGATAAAGAATTTGTGATATATAGTGATGCTTCGTTGAAAGGTCTAGGATGTGTTTTGATGCATGAAGGCAAAGTTATAGCTTATGCCTTGAGACAATTGAAACCGCATGAAAAGAATTATGCGATGTAACATCCTTAACCCGTAACTGTCATCGGAATACAGTTAAGAGGCATTATCGATCAATCAGAACATTTAACCACTAAAATTACGACACAAAGTCAATCATCATCAATCACATTCATTTACAAACATGTTGTCCCTTATCAAGGTCTATGGGACCTTTAACATATACTTGAGAGGGGTCGTGACTAAACTGAACACCTACAATAAATTTTAGAAATTTATAACAATTAACAAATCTGTTGAGGCCACACGCCCATGCCACCAGGCCGTGTACCTCACATGATCACTAGACACCCCCATGTCCAAGCCGTGCAAAAATAGAGCAAGCATTCTGACTTTATTCACACGGCCACCAATTCTCACACGGCCTTTAGGCACGCCCGTGCCATGACTATGTACTTTTTAAGCTAGCTACTGACTTTACCCCATGGTTACTAGGCACGCCCGTGTGCCATGGCCGTGTGACATTATAGGTCATTTCCAAGACCAAAATGCCACCCACATAGGGTCATTTCTACAAGCCAATCATCAAGACATATCATACCTATTTAACGGCCAAACATATACCAAATTGACTATTCAGTTATACATTCAATGCCATTCTCATTCATACCAAATTACAAACTAAAATTCATATCAACACAAGCATTAATCGTCCATTTTGTTTAGTCAAAACATAACCATTTCATTTGCATCACACCATACCAAAATTTGTACCATACAACTCACTCATTCAAGCATTTATCAACTCAAAACTTACCAAAACATATGGCTAAGTTCACTTCATAAACATATACACATAACTAGCCTATACATGCCATATTTCAACTATTTACATCCTTTCAAAAGTACCAAAATAGAATGCCAATAGTGTGATTGAGAAGCTGATGATCCTAGATCCGAGTTAGCGTTATTGACACTACAAGGCAAAGAAACAATTCACACAGTAAGCTTTCCAACGCTTAGTAAGTTCGATATACTATACAATTATCTCATTAATCTAACTAATGTACATAATAAACAATCACTTATCTCATACTCATATCATCTCATCTATTGCTAAAATACTCATTCATTCAATCATGGCTTGTCTATAACTCATCAACCACAAAGGTTCAACACATACCTTAGCTAACACTTAGTTATTCAACTTCCACGTTATTCAATGCTCGATATTACATTTCAGCCATCCTTTGATATTCGCTCAATTTAACAGCACACTTAGTGCCACATATATATATTCGAAGCATAATTGTTATCGTACACTTAGTGCCTATTCTTTTAACTGACTTGTCTCAGTGTCGCATACACAGTGCCAATTCAATAAGCTGAAGCTTTCATATCATCGCACACATAGTGCTATTCATTTCTATTTCTATCTCAATTTAGCACACTTAGTGCCATCAACTAAAATCACGCACATAGCAAATCATTCATACACATATACATATTCATTTCATATCGCTAACACACATCTCAAATACATGTATTATATCCGAACTTACCTCGGACGTCGAACTATCGATACGGTCGATTAATCGAGCACATTATCTTTGCCTTGATCTCGATCCAAACCTCTCTTTCTTAGTCTATACACATTCAAATTCAATCCATTCAATCATCAGTTCATTCATTTTAGTCAAAACACACATATTTTGGGCATTAAACAAAATAGCCCTCACATTTTCACATTTTGACACTTTAGTCCTTAATTCATCAAATCATCAAATGCAAAAAATTTGCTTGTACTCTAGCCTAGTCGAATTCTGACTAAGCTCATACAAGTCCACACATTTCATTTATTTCACATTTTAGTCCTTCAATTTACACTTTTCTTAATTAGCCCAATTTACTCAATTTCATCAAAAATTCAAAGGCAAAACATGTTAATCCAACAACAAGTCTATATAATTCACTAACATCTAGCACATAGCTCAAGCATTCATCAATGGCTCATCACAAAAACATCATCAATTCACAAAATTACAATATGGGCTAGCTAGAGCACGAAGCAACGATTACAAAAACATAGAAATTATCAAAAACTGAGCTAAAACATACCTAAATTTTTGCTTAACAATGGCCGAACCCCTAGCTTTCTTTGTCTTTTATTTTCTTTGCTATTTTCGACACAAAGATGAAAAAGAATGACCATTTTCATGCTTTGATTTCATTAAACACATATTATTTAACTATTTACTATTTTATCCTTTCAGTTAATAATTAAAACATATAATCACCAAGGTTATAGTTGTCCATTACCACCCACTATCTTAAAACTTGGTTTAATTTCCTCATAAGGCCTCCATATTACTAAGATAACAACACTTAGGTACTTAAAAATCAGCACACAGCTTTTACTCTTTACGCGATTAAGCTCTTTCTCTTAATTCAACACTAAAATGATCAAATCATCACATAGAATTTTCACACAGACTATGTCACATACTATTCACATAGAAAATAATATTAAATTAACATTTTGACCTTAGATTTGTGGTCTTGAACCACTGTTCTAACTAGGGTCTAAACCGGGCTGTTACAACTCTCCCCTCTTAGGGATTTTCGTCCCCAAAAATCTTACCCGTGAAAAGTTGTGGATGTTGCTCTCTCATAACGTTCTCAAGCTCCCATGTAGCCTCTTCAATTCCGTGTTTGTGCCATAATACTTTTACTAGATAAATTTTCTTATTTCTCAACTCATTGGTCTCTCGTGCCAAAATTCGGATTGGTTATTCACTATACGACAAGTTTGACTGAATCTCAACTAAGTAGGAGCAATCACATGAGACGGATCTGATCTATACCGTCGAAGCATTGAAACATGAAACACGTTATGAATCTTCTCTAATTTAGATGGCAATCTCAAATTATAAGCAACTGACCCAACTCGTTCAATAATTTCATATGGTCCAATGAACCTCGGACTCAGTTTGCCCTTCTGGCCAAATCGAAGTGTTTTCTTCCAATGAGATACTTTTAAAAATGCTTTGTCACCAACCTCAAATTCGATATCTTTTCGTTTCAAATCTGCATAAGACTTCTGATAATCTGAGGTTGCTTTCAAACTGTCACGAATTACTTTCACTTTCTACTTAGTCTCTTTTATAAGATCAACCCCATAAATCTTATTCTCACTTAGCTCGGTCCAATATAATGGAGTTCGACATTTTCGACCATAGAGAGCCTCATAAAGTGCCATTTTGAGACTAGATTGAAAATTGTTGTTATACGTGAATTCAATCAACGATAAATGCTTTTTCCACGTGCTTTCAAATTCGAGTATACAACATCTCAACATGTCTTTGAGGATCTAAATGATTCGCTCGGACTGACCATTCTTTTGTGGATGAAATGCAATACTGAAATGCAATTTTGTATTTAAAGCATCTTGTAATTTCTTCCAAAATCAAGAGGTAAACCTCGGATCTCTGTCGGACACTATAGATAACGATACTCCATGCAATCTCACAATCTCATTGATATACAGTTCAGCTAACTTATCTAAAGAATAATCAGTTCTCACTGGAACGAAATGAGCTGATTTCGTCAATCTATCAACTATCACCCAGATCGCATCTTTCTTGTTTGGAGATAAGGGAAAACCCGACACAAAGTCCATCGTAATTCTCTCCCATTTCCACTCAGGAATCAAAATTGGTTGTAATAAACTAGACGGGACTTGATGTTCAGCCTTAACTTGCTGACAAACTAAACACTTCGACACATAGTCAGAAATGTCTCTTTTCATACCATGCCACCAATAGAACTGTTTCATATCATTATACATTTTCGTACTCCTCGAATGTACAGTCAAATGACTATTGTGAGCTTCATTTAAAATCATTTGAATCAACTCTGAATTTCTCAGAATACAAATCGATCTCTAAATCTTAAACAATCATCACTATCAACTCGAAATTCTGAATCAGCATTCGAATTGCATTGAACTCTTTTTGCTAACAACTCATTATCAGTCTTCTGAGCCTCACATTTCTATTCTAAAAACAACGGTTTTACTTTCAATTCAACTACAACCACATCATCATCACACAGATCTATCTGATTACTCCAAGCTCGCAAAGCATATAACGATTTACGACTCAAGGCATCCGCTACAACATTTGCTTTACCCGGGTGGTAATCTATCACAAGTTCGTAATCTTTCAATAATTCTAACCATCTTCTATGTCACAAAGTCCATATCTCTCTAAGTCATCAAATACATTAAACTCTTAAGATCAGTGTAGATGTGAAATTTCTATCCAAATAGATAGTGATGCCAAATCTTCAATGCAAATACAATCGCAGCCAATTCAAGATCATGTGTTGGCAGTTCTTTTCATGGGGTTTTAACTGTCTCGTAGCGTAGGCAATGGCTTTCCCTTCTTGCATCAGCACACAGCCCAAACCATTCAACGATGCATCACTGTAAATGTAATAGCCCGATTAAAGGCCTTGTCGGGATACTAGTGCGAGGCCACGAACCCGAGATGAAATTACGAGTTTTCTAGGTTTATGCCATGTTTTCACGTTAGTATGAAAGTTTTGTAAAGCAATTTTATTAAGTTAAGGTCAATTGGTCTAAAAAGGACTAAATTGTAAAAGTTGCAATATATGAGTTTCTAGAAGCTTTTTGCATGAAATAGCTTTAGAATAATAATTATGAGCCCTTAAATAGCAATTTGCCAAAAATTTAATTTTTGGACAAAATTGGCCTCAATAGACTATTATGGAAATTTTTAAGAGGAAGGGCATTTTGGTCATTTGGCCTAATTAGTGATTAAAATAGGATAAATATGAGAAAAATTCACTCATCTTCTTCCTTGTGGCTGTCAAAAATTTGGAGACAGCATAGCTAAGGTTCTTTATTTTTGTTTCAAGCTCATAGTAAGTTCATCTTAGCCCCGTTTTTAATATTCTTCGTATTTTCAAAGTTCTCGTATTATGAATTAGCTAATTTTAGCTATAAATTGAGCTAAGATGCATGTTCAAAAATCTACTCTTGAATGATATGCTTGTTAAATGATGTTTTATGGAAGTTTAAGAGAGTTTGATGTTAGATATACATCTTTTCCTTAATGAATTTCATGAAAAATGGTAGTAGGGACCATTTTGTAACAGTTATAAAATTCATCACACCTACTAGAAATAGTGAGAATTGGTGATTTTTATAGAAGATAAAATGATTCAGTTGAGCATGAAGTTTAAGAAAGTTGCATGAAAATCATTTTACGAGAATTGGGGCAAAAGTGCAAATATTAGAAAGTATAGGGGCAAAATAGTAATTTTTCTAAAGTATGAGTTATGAGTCAATTTAGTCAATATGGTTTTTAAATGATCTATTTATGATTATAGATCAAGAAAAACGAAGCTCGGCATACATTTACATTTACTTTTAATTAGGACTAAATTGCACATCTACATACATTTTGTATATTGAGGTAAGTTTGTATGATTTCTAAGCTTTATTATTATTATCATTAGTTTGCTTAATATAATGTACAATAATTGTATGAAATGATCATGTTATGTTTAAGCAAGAAATCACGATAATATCTACAAGCAAGTCCCGATTGAAGATGAATTTCCCTAGGATACTCGATCTACCACACAAGTTATCATGTAAGTCCAAGGCAAGCTTGGTATTGATCAAGATATCATGTAAGTCCAGGGCAAGCTTGGAATTGATCAAGTTAGCAAGCAAGTTATCATGTAAGTCCAAGGCAAGCTTGGCATTGATCAAGATATCATGTAAGTCCAATGCAAGTTTGGCATTGATTAAGATATCATGTAAGTCCAAGGCAAGCTTGGCATTGATCAAGTTAGCAAGCAAGTTATCATATAAGTCCATGTCAAGACATGGCCTTGAAACCAAGATGAGATAACCCATGTAAGACCATGTCTAGGATATGGCTTTGGCATCATATTATGTGGGAAGAGATTTAGTATCCTCAGATATTCACAGAAATTGATCGGGAAAATGAGTAAGCCAAAAGAAGATAGCAAGAAAGCTAAGAAAGTAAAGTTAGTATCTAGATGAAGTTAGATGAAGTGAGTATTATTCATGTTGTGAATAAGAAAGTAGATATCATGATTATTGTTATTAAAGTATACTGATCAATGTGATCAAGTGATACATGTATCATGGTTACCTTACAAGTATGATAATAGTAAGTGTCAGGAGACATGTAAGAATCTTTGCCTAAGGGGTTCGATACTCTAATCACAAATTCAGCAGACTCAATAGGTAGAGTCTTACTTGGTACAATATTCACACATACATAAGAATGAGTAGATCATGGATCTATCAATGCAATCACATTATTATCAAATAGGGTAAAAGTACCAATGATGACATCTAGTGATGACGCTTCTTCTCGTGCACGTATAGCATAGGCTCGGGTAGGTGCTCTTGCCTCTGATCTCATAGTGGCATCGGTAGTCCCTCTTTGACTTCCACTCACATTTCTAGTGTTTCTAGGTGGTCTACTCCTTGTCATCACATTTCTTGATCTTACGTTCTGAACATACTTTTCTTCAACTAATTTGGACAATCTTTAATGAAGTGATCCCGTGATTCACACTTATAACAAGTTTGATTATTATATTTTCCCCAGCATTCTCCCACATGTCGCCTTCCACACTGTCTACACTCAGGCTTATTGCTTTTGGCACTACTAACATTTGATTCCATTGGAGCTTGAGTTGTCGGACCAACACTTAGTCTCACACGATCTCTACTCGTATATCCAAATGAAGCATTTGACCGGTTGCTTACATCTCTGAATCTCTTCGTCGAAAGTTGAGATGACTTACTCATCAATCTTTTTCTTTCACCACGAGCTTTAGAATCGACTTTCTTCTTTTCTTTATTGAGCTCATCGGCTTTGCATGCTTTCGACTAACATAAAAAATTTGTTTATATCAAGTATCTCAACCAACAACTTACTGTCATCATTCAACCCTTCTATGAAGCATTTATACATAGTAGCTTCGGTCGAAACATATTCCCGTGCACACAAATTTCCACTCGTACTCAATAACTGACAAACATCCCTGTTTCAGCTCAAGGAACTCTTTACGTTTCTGGTCTATGAATCGTTATTGATATACTTCTTTCTGAACACAACTTGAAGAATATCCCAGGTGATTCTCTCTCTTGGAACCACGGATATCAACGTCTTCCACCAGTTATAAGCTGTGTCTTTCAACAAAGAAACTGCACACTTTATACACTCATCAAGAGTCAACGACATCTCATCGAATGCCCGAATTGTATTCTCGAACCAAAACTCAGCTCGCTCAACATCATCATCAACTGTGACCTAAACTCTTAGGCCCCGTACTTATGAATCTTATCCATAAGAGGCTTCTTCAATTGACCTAAATGTGGTCGACACTATCCCTTGAGCGGGAGCAAGCGTATTACTCTTAACATTGTCAGTAACTGCTCGATCGGGATCCATTACTATATGAAAAAACATTTATAACTATTAGGATTCATCATACTATTGCAATTTCATGTATACGACATGTATAGCTAGACTCACTCATGCTATGTTAGTCTGAAAATTAACTAAATCGTAGCTCTGATACCAATAAAATGTGACACCTCTAACCAAAATTGTCGCCGAAATAGGGTTAGGAGGCATTACCAAATGATCAAAACAATTCACATCCATTTCACGACAGAAAGTCAATCATCAATCAAACATATTCAAATACGAGCATATAGTCCCTTATCAAGGTCTAAAAGACCATAAACACATGATAGAATGAGGTCAGGACTAAATTGAACACTTGTAAAAAATTTTAGAAATTAAAACATTCTTCAACATTGTTGAGGTCACATGCCCATGCAGTCAGACTAGTGTGCCTCACACGGCTTTCAGACACACCCATGTGTCCAAGCCGTGCCAAAACAGAGCATACATACTGACTTATCCCCATGGCCACTAGACACACCTGTGTGCCATGGCCGTGGAAAATTAGGCTAGCTACTGACTTGATCACACGGCCACCAAGCACGCCCGTGGGCCTCGGTCGTGTACCCTGTCTAGACACATCTAGAAGTGATCATTAAACCACACGGCAGAGACACACACTAGTGTCTCTTGGCCATGTATGAAAAATAAGCCATTTGCAAGGCTAATTTGCTACCCAAATAAGGGTCAACCAACAAGCTTCAATGCAATACAAATTCATGCTTTTAAATGCATTCCAACATACCAATTCATGCACCAAATAATCATCAACATTATCATCTACTTCCATGCCTAATATCATTACAATAAGTCCATTCAAAGTAACAATTGTATATCTCAAAATGTATATATCAAGCATTATGTAATTCATGCCATAATTCATCTTTAAACCACATCATTCATAATCCACAAAGTCATGAAATATACCACATTCATAGCTCATTCATAAATTATACATCATTCAACTTCCAAGCCAAATCACAAGGCAAGGATTAAACATTTTAAGACATATCACAACTTCTAGCCTATACATGCCATATTTCAACTATATACATATTTCAAAAAGTACCAAAATAGCTTGCTAATAGTGTGATAGAGATGCTGACGATCCTCGAATCCGAGCTAGCTTTACTTACACTGCAAAGCAGAGAAAAAAATCACACAGTAAGCTTTTCAAAGCTTTGTAAGTTCGAAATACAATATAATTAACTCATTAAATTAAATCAATGTACAAATTGAACCATCACATAGATAATTTACCAATGATACATAATTTCAACTATATTCAATACTCACATAGCATTCTATTAATCTAATTTCAATGTCACCAACCACATTGGTATCATACATACCATTGCCAACACTTAGTTACTCACTAACCATGCTATCCAACCATCACATAAATAAAGACACAACTAAGTACATTATCAATCTCAACCACATATTCAAATATCTATTCATTTAACTCTAAAACCTATCATCAACCATATAGGTTCAAACATATCTTGATCAACACATAGTTACTCACCTTCATGCAACTCAATTTCTCGATATTACCTCTCGTTCAACCTTTTCTATTCCTTTGATAAATTCGCACACTTAGTGCCAATTTCATAACTGAAACATAATTGTCATCGCACGCTTAGTGCCAATATGTTAAATTGAACATATATCAGTATCGCACACACAATGTGAATTCGATAAGCCAAAGCTTCTATCTTTCTGCACACACAGTGCTAATCATTAAAGCCGTAGCTTCTATTGTTTTGCACACACAGTGCTAATCAACTCTGTATCAACTCAATTTCGCACACTTAGTGCCTCAATACTCGAACTGGTACATAAAACATTCTATTCCATTTACATTAATTCATTTCTCATCACATAGATACTAGTTTAATAGCAAGTATTATATCCGAACTTACCTCGGACGTCGATATACCGAAACGATCGATTAATCGAGCACTTTTCCTTTACCTCGACCTCGATCCGAACTTCTCTTTTCTTGGTCTATACACATTCAAATTCACTCATTCAATTACCAATTCATTCAATTTAGTCTACACACATATTTAGGGTAATTTACAAAATAGCCCTCATATTTTCACATTTCAACACTTTAGTCCCTATTTCATAAAATTATCAATTACACACAATTTCATATCACATATGCTTAGCCGAATTCTTCCCATGCTAATACAAGCACACACATTTCATTCATTTCACATTTTAGTCCTCCAATTTACACTTTTCTCAATTAAGCCCAAATTGCACAATTTCATCAAAATTTCAAGAACAAAACATGTTCATTAAACACATATCATTTAACCTCAACACTCATCACAAAGCTCACTATTTCATCAATGGCACATCTCATAAACATCACCAATTCTTTAAATTATAGCATGGGCTTGATAGTAGACAAAGCAACAATCTCAAAAACATAAAAATCATCAAAAACCAAAGTCAAAACATACCTTAATTGATTCCAACAATGGCCGAACCCTAATATTTATCCATGTCTCTCTTTGGTTCCTATTCCTTTTGCTAATTTTGGTCAAATGAGTGAATAAAAGATGACCACTTTCATTCTTTTGTTTTATTATCATGAATACATCATTTACCTTTTTACCCATTTTATTATTATTCCATTTCCATTATCAATAGGTTTTTATGTTCGTAAGGCCTAATTTTAATAATGGACTAATTGCCTCATAAGGGCTCCACATTATAAAGACAACAATAATTTGATACTTGAACAATCAACACCCAGCATTTTACACTTTACGCGATTAAGTCCTTTCTCTTAATTCGGCACACAACAGATAAAATTACCACATGGAATTTTCACACAGGCTATATCACATATAATAAACACCAAAAATAATATTAAAATATTTTTTGACCTCAAATTTGTAGTCTCAAAACCACTATTTTGACTAGGGTCTAAACCGGGCTGTTACAATTGAAGTATTTGATGACTCAAAAAGATTTGAATTTGAGACAACGTCGAAGGTTAGAGCTGTTGGAAGATTATGAGCTAGTAATTGTCTACCATTCGGGAAAGGCTAATGTTGTTGCTGATGCTTTAAGTCGAAAGTCATTATGTAACACCCCAAACCCAGCCTATGCATTAAGCCTAGATTTTGGCATGCCACACAAATTAAACGTACATTCAAATCATTTAACAATGTAGAAATCAAATTCCAAAACGATTAAGAGAATGACTTTATCGAAAAATCGAAGTTCATTGAAAACCATAATTAAAAATACAAGAATTTGTCATTTGATCTATAGAGTAGTAATTGATAAAAACTTTGGATTTATTTAGTTGAAATATTTCATCGAAAAGTTTTAAAAGAATTTTCTAAGTTTCAATGATATTTAAGAAAAACTTTTATTTTATATGAGAGTTATAAAAAAACATTTATGAAAACTAAACCAATCCAACTTAGGAAAACTAAAACAAAATAAAATCTATCCACATACTAAAATCCATAATTGAAGAGGCCTTATTACATCGCCATAAAAATAGTACTGTAACACCTAAAAATCCGAGTATTTAAATTGCATGAATTGGTGTTTAGATTTTTTTTTAGGAAAAATCTCTTATTTTATTTTAGTGCTTATTGAAGTCTAGAGAGGGTAAAGCATAATTTGAAGAAGGAATAAAATTTATTAATTGAGAATTTATGGAAGTGAAACAAAGGTGATTAAGACTTAAGCTAAATTATGTGCTAAAGAGTGTCATAAAATGAGCATATGGCATGGTGGAGTTGGCGCATGGGTTCTAGTAAGAGGAAGAGGTTCGAATCCCTTGTATAGCACCTAAATGAATTTTTGTTTTTAATTTTCGCTCATGACTAAGAAGTGTCGGCAATGAACATATAAGGAAGGTGTTGACCATGTTATTTTTGGTTAGTGTATCAATGGATTAAGGAAACAACTAACTTATGGCATGGAATCAAAGATTTAAGGAAAGATAGGGGCATAAGGCACATATCAAGGGAAATTTTGGAAAGAAATCATGGCCAATTGACCATGTCTTTGGACTGACAACTTGGTTTAGGGAAGGAGCCAAATTCTTGTTAGTTTGGCTAAAATCTCATTCTTTTCTCTTTGGTCATTCTTTGCACTTGTGCAGATTTTTCTTTGTTTTCTCCTCTCAAACTTTCATCTTGGCGAATAGGGCATTAGTAAAGCTCAAATTTTGTGACCATTTGGTTATTCCTTTTGCTTATCTCGTTAGCCAATTCTTTGTGCCTTTTCTTCTTGTGCGAAATCATCCATACCAAAAGAATCATCTTTTCTCTTTTCTTTTGCCATGGCGAATATACTAGCTCCTAAAGTTCATTTTTTCTTTTCTTTTCTTCTCTTCTCTTTGAAATCAAGCAACAACATCACCATCATCCTTTCGTTCTTATATTATTTCTTTTCAATCGAAATTCTCTCCATCTTCACTCTCTTGGCGAATGCTATTGTGCCTATAAACCAAATATTTTTTCTTTTCCTTGATCATACATAGCGAATCCTTCATCATTTAGACACCATTCTCAATCCTTTCCTTTTGACCGTGGAAAATAGGTAAGGGTTCTTTCCATTTTCGATTTATTAAGGTACTATGGCGAATAGTAATGGTGAATTGAAGGACTTTTTGGATTGATATAACGTTCATTCTAATAACGTCTCTTTCATTATTATTTAGTGCAATAACGGAGATCGGAACTCAAGTGATCGGGAGAATTGTAGAAACGTTGGAAGCGTTTTATTTTGTAAGAAATCAAATCTCTTTAAAACCTCTAGTATTATTTGATATTATTTTAGATCTAACTAAATTCCTTTGGATCTTGAAGACCGTCAAAATAGGGAAGAAAAGGCGGTGGTTAGTCACGTTAAGAGGCGGATCCGTAAATCCCCATTCAAGCGAAGAGCGATTTGGCGATCGGGATTTTCCACTTGGGTTGCGGGCCATCTTAGAAGGAAGTCCATTATTCAGTAGTACGAACTTAGCCGTTTACGTTGGTGGATTCTCGTGACTAGTGAATCAATAAGCGAGGAAAAGCCGAAAATCAGTGATACAAAATCAAGAGGGTAAGATTTTGGATCTATTATCGATTAAGATTATTTTACTGAATTAGTTGTCTAACGGATCAAAATATGTTTTAGGTCTTGAGGGCGAGAAGGATTAGTACTTTCGGTAGCGAGGTGTGTAACTTCACACTCATTATTTTCTCGGTTGGATGTCAATTTGGTATGAAGTAAATCGTAAAAGCAGTTAGATCGGTAAAAGCGTAAATATTGATATTTTGACGAAAATACGTAAAAATGTCTAAATCGTAAAAATTAAAACGCCTCGAGAAAATTTTCGTTAATATGTAAATTGGTTGTTTCGTTAAAATTGGGCCAAAATACTCTAGTTAGTTAAATTGGGCCAAAATACTCTAGTTCGTTAAAATTGGGCCAAAATACTCTAGTTCGATAAATTGGGCCAAAATACTCTAGTTCGATAAATTGGGCCAAAATACTCTAGTTCGATAAATTGGGCCAAAATACTCTAGTTAGTTAAATTGGGCCAAAATACTCTAGTTCGTTAAAATTTAGCCAAAACACTCTAGTTAGGTAAATGGGCCAAAGCCCACTAAAGCGCTAAATAGACAAATTGCTATATTATAATTATGGGCCAAATGAAATGTTATTGATAAACCCACCATGTTATGTATTGTTAATAAATTTTATATTTTATAGTACATGTATGATTGCATGGGTGGGATATATGAAGAGAAGAATGGCCGGTTGCCAAATATCTAGTTCGGTGGCTCGCCACAATATCGACTTATTACCTCTAGTTGGTGGCTCGCCACAATATCGACTTATTGCCTCTAGTTCGGTGGCTCGCCACAATATCGACTTATTGCCTCTAGTTCGGTGGCTATGCCACAATTATAAAAGGCTTAATGCCTACGATTGGTGTGATGGCGGGGTGGGTTGACTTGATCCCCACAGGTGTGATGGTTGGTGCGGGGTGTTAGCGGATGGATATTAGGTATGGGTTGGGAATTACATTTTACATGCATTATTAATTGTTGTAATTCATGATATATTGTTGAATTCGAATTGGGCTCAAGCCCGACATAATGTCTGATGATCGGCCCAATAATGGTGGTAAGTGAGTTACACTTTGAGTTCTAAGTAACTCACCCCTTTAAATTCTTTCCATCTCGGTAATGGAAATTGATGTGGACTTGGGCGAGGATGACTTCGTGGAGGCCATCTCTGCGAGAGAGGGTCATTTAAACTACGAACTTTTAATAAATATTTTTTTACTATTATGGATTATTGTGATAAGGGCCTCTATAAATAACTTATGGATTTTATGTGTGTTTGGGTTTTAAACTAAACTTTGGACTTTTTAATTAAAGGGTGTGATTTTATGATGCTTTATTAAAATAAATTTGGGTTTTCAAGTATATGGAATTCTTTTATAAATATTTTATTATAGTCAACTCTTTAACAAACTATTTAAAGGTTTTGATAATACAATGATTTTCAACTAATGTTTTCAAATATTTATCAAATTCAAATACTCTTCTATTTATTTTAAAACCTGAAATTTATATTGAAGTTTTCAACTTATTGCAAATTTAAAGATAACTCGATTCATGTAACAAACCAAATCTAGTCTCAACGCATAGACGGGTTTGGGTGTTACACTTAGTGGTATCGAGCCAGTTTCAAAAACTCGGTACGTGGTTTGGGTTCAAAAATAATTTACGTATAAAATCATTCAAAAATCAGTATGGCACCACAAGCATCCAAGCAACAAGTCAAGTAAGTATTTGCTACTTAATGATTACTATGATATGATCATAGGAACACTCTAGAACTTCTAGTTTTAGGCGTGAAAAGCGTAGAGATTGAGACTATAGGATATGTTGCGAAAAACAACTTTATATCTCAAATCTCATAAAATATCGTTAATAAACACGAAACAAAATTTCGATTCATAAAACTTGTAATCGAGATAAGCGAACAAGCTATCATGAGCACTAGAGGGCGTGGTCGTGGGCCAGCAGTAGACGTGGCCATGTAGAGGCCAAGGTGCTACAATCAAGCACCAAATCGAGATCTGGGAAGTGGGCGCACTGCGTCAATTGAAAGCGAGACCGGATCACGCGATCACATGGAAGAAGATCATGCATTGACTCAAGCAATGCTACGAGTCTTGGAAAAGGTCATTTGGAACTAGAATTGGGCCAACAACTCGTGGGTCAATTTCAGAGCGACTTAAGGCAAATAATGCGAAGTTTTCGGAGGAGTCTCGGTGTAGCTCGAATGTGGTGAATCTTGGCTCGAAGGCGTGGAGCGGATTATTGATGATATGGAATGCGGCTGAGCAAAAGCGAGAGGAGCTATATCCTTATTGAGAGATGAGGCGTGTCGGTGGTGGCTCCTTGTTCGAGAAAACCTTTGAAGCCATAGCGATTAACTGGGAATTCTTTAAAGCGCCTTCCAAGGAAAATCGTCGAACGAGCTATGTAGGCGCTCGAAGGAAGGAATTTCTGAATCTTGTCCAAGGAAGTAAGGCAGTGGCGGCATATGAAGTGAGTTTTTACGTCGAGCCGTTATGCGGACAATTGTAGCAATGGACCATGAACATTGTGTATGCGTTTGAGGATGGACTTAATGATGAGCTAGGGTTACGATTGCTCATGACAAGTTAGAAATTTTCCACTCGGTGGAGAAGGCCAAAATAGCGAAGAGGCTAAGAACTCGAGCAGCGAGCGAGAAAGATCCAAAACAAGAGGAGACACATGATCTGGTTCTTCCAAGAGATTTGAAGAAACCGGAATGATGAATCGGTTCAAAGCGAACCGGTAGCAAATAATCGAAGTCGAGATTGCGAGTGTGGGAAGAGACATTTTGGGGAATGTTGGAGAAAAGCGGCGCATGCTACAAATGCGGCTCAATGGAACATCATACAAAAGTTGTCCTCGACGAATGGATACGACTTAAGAAGTCCGTAATAATGATGTCTGTTAGGCCGAGGTAATCGGCGACCACCGGAGGGCGTGGACCGGTCGTGGTGGTAATGGGGGCTGGTCGTGGTCAAGGTGCACCCGGTCGAGGCAATGGTAATAGAGGAAATGCGGATGCAAGACAGCTGGGTCGGTCTATGCAAGTTAGGCGTCATGAGGACGGCAATGCACCGATGTGATAACAGATCGTTCTTCATTTTGATGTACTGTTATTGCCTTAATAGACATTGGCTCTACTCATTCATATGTATCTAGTGCCATATCTGGAAATCAATTTAGAATCAAATTACCGAAAATGAGATGATGATAATTAGTCCTTTAGGATTTATCGGTGATAGTTAATAAAATATTTAAAGATGTGCCCTTAAAAATCCAAGAGGAAGTATTCTTAGCAAATTTGATGGAACTACCTTTCATGAGTTCGATCTCATTCAGGCATGGATTGGCTGGTCAAACATCGGCGAATTGGATTGTCTTGAAAAGCGAATGTCGATGGGACCTCGGATGATAAGGAAGTCATGATGATTGGTGAACGAAAGAACTATCGGCAAATGTGGTATCGCATTAAAAGTGAGAAGTTGGTGCGGAAAGGATATGGAGCATTCCTAGCCTTTATCGTGCTTTGGATGCCAAAGAATTATCCGTGAATGATGTGAGGACGGTGAAGGAATTTCCGATGTATTTTTGAAGAACTTCGGCATACCTCGGATCGGGAAGTAGAATTTGGCATTGAGCTTTTTTCGGGACGGCTCCGGTGTCCATTGCTCCTATAGAATGGCAAGAAGGAGTTGGTGAGCTCAAAGCTCAAATTCAAGAATTCTTTGGATCGAGGATTCATTCGACCAAGTGTGTCTCCGTGGGGAGCACCGGTCTTGTTCGTCAAGAAGAAGGATGGATCGATGCGTATGTGCATTGACTACGAGCAGTTGAATAAATTGACAATCAAGAATCGGTATCCTCTACAGAGAATTGACGACTGTTTGATCAATTAAAAGGAGCTTGATTTTCTCCAAAATTGATTTAAGGTCGGGTTATCACCAACTTAGGGTGAAAAAAGCGGACATTTATAAGGCGGCATTTCGGACACGTTACGGACACTATGAGTTTGTAATGGTGCGTTTGGATTAACCAATGCACCAGTGCATTTATGGACATGATGAACCGAGTCTTTCAACCATATTTAGACCGGTTTGTGGTAGTGTTCATAGATGATATATTGGTTTATTCGAGAAATGAGGAGGAACATGACCGACATTTGCAGATAGTATTACAACTACTTTGTGATAAGCAATTGTATGCCAAATTTGGTAAATGCGAATTTTGGCTAAAGGAGGTGACTTTCCTTGGTCATGTAGTATCGGTAGAAGGAATAAGGGTGGATCCTCGGAAAATTGAGGCTATTACGGATTGGAAACCACCAACATCGATGGCTGAAATTCGGAGTTTCTTAGGTTTGGTGGATACTATAGGCGTTTTGTAGAGGGTTTTCGTTGATTCTGCACCCTAACTAAAGCATTGCGAAAGGGAGCTCCGATATCTCGGGACCGAAAAGCAAGAAGAGAGTTTTGAGAAATTGAAGAAGATCTGATGAAGCTCGGTTTTAATTCAACCCGAGGCTGGAAAAGAATTCACTGTTTATTGTGATGCGTCTCACACAGGTCTGGGTTGTGTGTTGATGCAAAATGGAAAGGTGGTGGCCTATGCTTCTCGTCAATTGAGACCACACGAAGTAAACTACCCTACTCATGATTTGGAGTTAGCTGCCGTTGTCTTTGCTCTAAAGATTTGGAGGCACTATCTCTATGGTGAGAAGTCCATAATCTACACGGATCACAAAAGTCTTAAATACCTCCTTACCCAGAAGGAATTGAATTTAAGACAAAGAAGATGGGTAGAATTGTTAAAGGATTACGATTTCTCCATCGAATACCATCCTGGAAAGGCTAACGTGGTAGCTGACGCGTTAAGTCGTAAGGCGGTATCTGAATTAAGAGCTTTGTTTGTCCATTTGAGTCTGTATGAGGATGGCGGTTTGTTAGCGAACTTGGTGAAACCTCGTGGTGGAACAAATCAAGGAAAAGCAGACATCGATGAGAAGTTGGGACCTTCTTTGCGACAAGTTGAAAATGGTGAAATTGAGGATTTTGGAATAAAGACGGAGGTGTGTTGTGCTTTGAGGGAGAGTATGCATGCCTAAGGATCTAGATTTGAGGCAAGCGATTCTACGGAGGCGCATAGTAGCCCTTATGCTATGCATCCCGGAGGAAATAAGATGTATCGAGATCTCCGTGAACGTATTGGTGGCGTGGTTAAAGCGTGAGATTACTGAGTTTGTGGGAAAATGTTTGACTTGTCAACAAGTGAAGGCGAGAACATCAATTACCGTGCGGATTATTACTGTAGATAAAGATTCCTCTTTGGAAATGGGAGCGGATAACTATGGATTTTGTTAGTGGGTTACCGTTAACACCTACTAAGAAAAATTCCGTTTGGGTAATTGTTGATCGGTTGTGAAGACCGCTCATTTCTTGCCGATTAAATGCGGATTATTCATTGCGAAGTTGGCGAAACTTTACGTATCCGAAATTGTGAGGTTGCATGGGGTACCAGATATCTATTATATCGGATAGGGACCCTAGGTTTACATCACGATTACGAAAGCTCGCATGAAGCCTTGGGGACAAAGTTGAATTTCATCGACTTTTCATCCTCGATCGATGGTCGATCGGAAAGAGTAATTGATTTTGGAAGATATGTTAAGAGGATGTGTAATCGACTTGAGGGTAGTTGGGAGGATTATCTACCATGGCGAATTTGCGTATAACAACGACTATCGGTCTAGCATTGAGATGGCACCTTACGAGGCATTGTATGGTCGTAAGTGTCGCTCTCTATTGTTGGACCGAGTTGGGCGAAAAGACAGATGTTAGGTCTGAGATGATATCCGAGGCAGAGGATAAGGTAAAAGTTATTGAGCACGGTTGAAAGAAGCCTCAGATAGACAGAAGTCGTACGCAGATCTGAAGCGAAGGGACATCGAGTATAGTGTGGGAGATCGGGTTTTCTTGAAGGTATCTCCTTGGAAAAAGATCTTCAGATTCGGAAGGAAGGGCAAGCTAAGTCCTAGATATATTGGACCTTATCGTGTGCTGAAGCGTGTTGGTCCAGTGGCATATCAGATTGAGTTACCTCCGGAGTTAGATCAAATTCATAATGTCTTTCATGTTTCCATGTTGAGGCGTTATAGATCGGATCCTTTGCACATTATACCGGTAGAAGAATTGGGTGAATTGATTTGTCCTTTGAAGAAGAACCAGTGGAAATCCTAGACCGAGATGTTAAGGTACTAAGGAAGAAAACCGTGCCGTTGGTCAAAGTTCTATGGCGTAACCACGGAGTGGAAGAAGCTACGTGGGAGCCAGAGGATGCAATTCGGCAACAATACCCTCACCTTTTTCAACCAGGTAAATTTCGAGGACGAAATTTTCTTTAAGGAGGGTAGAGTTGTAACACCCTAAAAATCCGAGTATTTAAATTGCATGAATTGGTGTTTAGATTTTTTTTAGGAAAAATCTCTTATTTTTATTTTAGTGCTTATTGAAGTCCTAGAGAGGGTAAAGCATAATTTGAAGAAGGAATAAAATTTATTAATTGAGAATTTATGGAAGTGAAACAAAGGTGATTAAGACTTAAGCTAAATTATGTGCTAAAGAGTGTCATAAAATGAGCATATGGCATGGTGGAGTTGGCGCATGGGTTCTAGTAAGAGGGAAGAGGTTCGAATCCCTTGTATAGCACCTAAATGAATTTTTGTTTTAATTTTACGCTCATGACTAAGAAGTGTCGGCAATGAACATATAAGGAAGGTGTTGACCATGTTATTTTTGGTTAGTGTATCAATGGATTAAGGAAACAACTAACTTATGGCATGGAATCAAAGATTTAAGGAAAGATAGGGGCATAAGGCACATATCAAGGGAAATTTTGGAAAGAAATCATGGCCAATTGACCATGTCTTTGGGCGGCAACTTGGTTTAGGGAAGGAGCCAAATTTTTGTTAGTTTGGCTAAAAATCTCATTCTTTTCTCTTTGGTCATTCTTTGCACTTGTGCAGATTTTTCTTTGTTTTCTCCTCTCAAACTTTCATCTTGGCCGAATAGGGCATTAGTAAAGCTCAAATTTTGTGACCATTTGGTTATTCCTTTTGCTTATCTCGTTAGCCAATTCTTTGTGCCTTTTCTTCTTGTGCGAAATCATCCATACCAAAAGAATCATCTTTTCTCTTTTCTTTTGCCATGGCCGAATATACTAGCTCCTAAAGTTCATTTTTTTCTTTTCTTTTCTTCTCTTCTCTTTGAAATCAAGCAACAACATCACCATCATCCTTTCGTTCTTATATTATTTCTTTTCAATCGAAATTCTCTCCATCTTCACTCTCTTGGCCGAATGCTATTGTGCCTATAAACCAAATATTTTTTTCTTTTCCTTGATCATACATAGCCGAATCCTTCATCATTTAGACACCATTCTCAATCCTTTCCTTTCGTAGTGGAAAATAGGTAAGGGTTCTTTTCCATTTTCGATTTATTAAGGTACTATGGCCGAATAGTAATGGTGAATTGAAGGACTTTTTGGATTGATATAACGTTCATTCTAATAACGTCTCTTTCGTTATTATTTAGTGCAATAACGGAGATCGAAACTCAAGTGATCGGGAGAATTGTAGAAACGTTGGAAACGTTTTATTTTGGTAAGGAAATCAAATCTCTTTAAAACCTCTAGTATTATTTGATATTATTTTAGATCTAACTAAATTCCTTTGGATCTTGAAGACTGTCAAAATAGGGAAGAAAAAGGCGGTGGTTAGTCACGTTAAGAGGCGGATCCGTAAATCCCCATTCAAGCGAAGAGGGTTTCAGATCAGGATTTTCCACCGGGTTGCGGGCCATCTTCGAAGGAAGTCCATTATTCAAGTAGTACGAACTTAGAGCCGTTATCGTTGGTGGATTCTCGTGCTAGTGAATCAATAAGCGAGGAAAAGCCGAAAATCAGTGATACAAAATCAAGAGGGTAAGATTTTGGATCTATTATCGATTAAGATTATTTTCTGAATTAGTTGTCTAACGGATCAAAATATGTTTTAGGTCTTAGGAGGCGAGAAGGATTAGTACTTTCGGTAGCGAGGTGTGTAACTTCACACTCATTATTTTCTCGGTTGGATGTCAATTTGATGAAGTAAATCGTAAAAATGGTTAGATCGGTAAAACGTAAATATTGATATTTTGCGAAAATACGTAAAAGCGTCTAAATCGTAAAATTATTAAAACGCCTCGAGAAAATTTTCGTTAATATGTAAATTGGTTGTTTCGTTAAAATTGGGCCAAAATACTCTAGTTCGTTAAATTGGGCCAAAATACTCTAGTTCGTTAAAATTGGGCCAAAATACTCTAGTTCGATAAATTGGGCCAAAATACTCTAGTTCGATAAATTGGGCCAAAATACTCTAGTTCGATAAATTGGGCCAAAATACTCTAGTTCGTTAAATTGGGCCAAAATACTCTAGTTCGTTAAAATTTAGCCAAAACACTCTAGTTCGGTAAATGGGCCAAAGCCCACTAAACTGCTAAATAGACAAATTGCTATATTATAATTATGGGCCAAATGAAATGTTATTGATAAACCCACCATGTTATGTATTGTTAATAAATTTTATATTTTATAGTACATGTATGATTGCATGGGTGGGATATATGAAGAGAAGAATGGCCAGTTGCCAAATATCTAGTTCGGTGGCTCTGCCACAATATCGGCTTATTGCCTCTAGTTCGGTGGCTCTGCCACAATATCGGCTTATTGCCTCTAGTTCGGTGGCTCTGCCACAATTATAAAAGGCTTAATGCCTACGATTGGTGTGATGGCGGGGTGGGTTGACTTGATCCCCAGGTGTGATGGTTGGTGCAGGGGTGTTAGCGGATGGATATTAGGTATGGGTTGGGAATTACATTTTACATGCATTATTAATTGTTTTAATTCATGATATATTGTTGAATTTCGAATTGGGCTCAAGCCCGACATAATGTCTGATGATCTGGCCCAATAATGGTGGTAAGTGAGTTACACCTGAGTTCTAAGTAACTCACCCCTTTAAATTCTTTCCATCTCGGGTAATGGAAATTGATGTGGACTTGGGCGAGGATGACTTCGTGGAGGCCATCTCTGCGAGAGAGGTCATTTAAACTCGAACTTTTAATAAATATTTTTTTTACTATTATGGATTATTGTAATAAGGGCCTCTATAAATAACTTATGGATTTTATGTGTGTTTGGGTTTTAAACTAAACTTTGGACTTTTTAAATAAGGGTGTGATTTTATGATGCTTTATTAAAATAAATTTGGGTTTTCAAGTATATGGAATTCTTTTATAAATATTTTATTATAGTCAACTCTTTAACAAACTATTTAAAGGTTTTGATAATACAATGATTTTCAACTAATGTTTTCAAATATTTATCAAATTCAAATACTCTTCTATTTATTTTAAAACCTGAAATTTATATTGAAGTTTTCAACTTATTGCAAATTTAAAGATAACTGGATTCATGTAACAAACCAAATCTAGTCTCAACGCATAGACCGGGTTTGGGGTGTTACAAGTACTTAATAAAAATTATTAAAGAAGTCTTAAAATTTTATAAACCACCATTTGTAGTATAGCCTCCACACGAAGTCATCTCCAACCCAAGTCTCCATCAATTATTATTACCTGAGAGGGGAAAAAAATTTGGGGTGAGTTACTTAGAACTCAGTGTGTAACTCACTTACCATAGTCCACTGGGCCAAAACCATTTATGCATTTATTTGGGCCTAAGCCCATTACAAATATAATAATTTAGCATGTATGAAATGCAAGTGATATGTAATTCCCAAAACCAAACCTAGATTTCCATCCGCTACACACCATTGCACCAACCAAGACATCTCGTGGGAGCTTTAGTCACCCACCTTAACACAATCAAGTAGGCATTAAGCCGTATATCAAATTTCGTGGACAAGGCACCATATTCACAGAGTTTACATGGAATTTGCCATTTTTCAGAATTGTGGCAGAGCCACCAAAATTTTGTAGCAAAGCTACCAGAACTTCTCTTCATCAAATAGCCCAACCTATGCATTCATGCATATAATATGCATAACAATCCATTCATTTAATTATTCCAACAAAAGGCCCATTATAAAAATTATTACAATCTGGCCCATTTCACATTTTAGCCCACATTGTCCAATTATCAAATATCACATATGGCCCAATTATCAGATATCACATATGGCCCAAATATCAAATATCACATATGGCCCAATTATCAAATATCACATATGGCCCAAATTGTCTAATTATCAAATATCACATATGGCCCAATTATCAAATATCACATATGGCCCAAATATCAAATATCACATATGGCCCAAATATCAAATATCACATATGGCCCAAATATCAGATATCACATATGGCCCAAATTGTCCAATTATCAAATATCGCATATGGCCCAATTATCATTTTTATCGAATTAGCCCGTTAAGGGCAAATTTCAAAATTTTCATGATCTTAATACCAATTTTAAAATTTTTATCATTAAGGTGATAAATATGCTATTCTTCTCGATTTCACTAACTTGTGATTTCTTCCACCGATTTATACGATATAGTCATCTAACCCATGAGATACGGTGTGAGATTACACACCTAATTACGGTGAGAACTACACTTTCCCGCTCGTCGATATCTAAACACACATCACGATGGATTAGAACACTAAAATTTAATATTAAACTATTCTAATGTTAAGCGATCTAGATATTACCATCAGAATCTCGAATAACCACTATTTGTGATTTCTCTCCGATCAAAGGTTTAGAACCACGAGTAAATAATGGTTCAGGGTACGTATGACTTCGAATAATTGATTTTCGCCGGATGAGGGTCCACAACCCGGTAGAAAGTCTTGGATTCCCGAAACAGTCCTTCTCTTAAACTTAAGAGGAATAATAGAACCACCCCTCTTCTGAACACTATTAACAACTCTTTTCATCCCTATTTTGATTGTCTTCAAAGACAATGAATCATTAGTCTAGCCAATAAGTTATCAAAATTTTGACTAGCGGTTTAAAAAAAATGAGAATAACTTACCACAAATATCCTCGTTCCATAATATGACAATCAAGCGAGAACGTCCCCTAAAACGAGATCGATTAATAAACCATTTATATCCATATGTCGAGTAATATGAAAATCCTTAATAATCCCTTACCTTTAACACTTTAAATCTGAATTCAATGATCTACGATGTTTACGAACACTTGAGTTTCGGCCCTCCACTATCACACTATTGTCCAAGGCTTCAAAGAAGAAAAAGAAAAGATTGAAGTGAATACCTATGTATAAGAAAAGATTCGACTATGAGTAGACAAAGAAAAGAAGAATGATTCAGCAAAAGATTTTACCATCAATATTCGACCATGAAGAAAGGTTTTGAAAAAAAATAGTGATGTTTGAGTGTTCTTTACCAAAAAGAAAGAAAGAAGAACAAAAAGAATAAAGAGAGAGTGTTTATGTGTCCATTTTCCAAGGATGGAATATGAACAAAGATAGGGTCTTGGGGTTGGCGTATATTCGGCCAAAAGGAAGAAAAAGAAAATGAATTATGCTTCTTCAAAGTTGCATGGTTTCGGTACAAAAGAGAAAAAAGAAGATGATACTAATTTGGTCAAAAAGAAATGGCCAAACAACCAAAAATTTGCCTATTGCTACAACTACATTCGGCTAGGGAAAAGGGTTTTGGAGAGAATGGAAAAAAATGCTCATGTTGCTAAAGAAATTGACCAAACTAGCTCCTAATCCCTATCAAGCTACTAATAAAATTCAGCCAACCTCCCTAGCCCCAAAAACCGTCCAAGTTCATAGCCATCAAGGATCAACTTTTGCCAACCTTTCTTTCCATAGCACATTCCACAAATTAAGCCATTTGTTCCCTTACTTGCCTTATCCTATTGATTCCTTTCCTCAACTTCAATGTTTCCTTAATCCATTTAGCCACCTTACCATAAAAATTAAAAGTCTAACATACCAAAAATGAAGCTTGGCCAACACTTGATAGGAGAAAGCAAAAATAAAAGCTTTCAAATTGCATGTTAGGAGATTCGAACCTCTCCCCTCAAACAAACATACATGCGCCAACACCACCTTGCTACTAGCTCATCTTATGCTAGCTTTTGACACTTAAATCTACTTAAACCTCAAAGTCACTTGATCCACTTCAAATAAATACTCCTTACTAAAATTTATTCTAATTCCGAATAGTTCTCAAGTCTTCTCAAGACTATACTAAACATGCAAAATTTTAATTATACACAAGTTAAGCACCAAAACATGTATCATATCAATACTCAAATTTTAGGATGTTACACATTATTTGCTCTGCGTGCAATGAACATGTATATGGTTATATCTGATGATGGTTCGATAATAGAAGAATTAAAAGTAAGATCGTTGTTTGTTTAACAAATTTGTTATGCCTAGAAAGTTGAGAATAATTTGTTAGCAAAACGAGTTCAGTGTGAAACGAATGTTGAATCTGAATTCCAAGTTGATTAAAATGGTTGTTTGAGGTTCAGAAACTGAATGTGTGTTTTGAGAAACTCAGAGTTGATTCAGATGATTTTAAATGAAGCTCATAGCAGTTGGTTATATGTTCATTCTAGTAGCACAAAAATGTATAACGATTTGAAATAGTTCTATTGGTGGCCTGGTATGAAACAAGACATATCTAACTTTGTTTCAAAATGCTTAATTTGTCAACAAGTAAAAGTCGAGCATCAGGTACCTTCTGGATTACTTCATCCGATTATGATACCTGAGTGGAAATGGGACAAAATCACGATGGATTTTGTATTCGGTCTACCATTGACACCGAGCAAGAAAGATGCAATCTGGGTTATTATGGATAGATTGACTAAAACTGCTAATTTTGTTTTGCTTCGCACTGATTATTCACTTGATAAACTGGCTGAATTATATGTATCATAGATTGTGAGATTACATTGTGTGCCTATTTTAATTTTTTCGGACAGAGACCTGAGATTCACATCATGATTTTGGAAGAAATTGCAAGATGCTTTAGGTACGAAACTACACTTTAGCAGAGCTTTTCATTCGCAGACAGATGGTCAGTCTGAACGAATCATTCAGATACTTGAAGATATGTTGAGATGTTGCATCCTTGAGTTTGAAGGTACGTGGGAACGATACTTACCCTCGATTGAATTTGCTTTTAATAATAGCTTTCAATCTAGTATTAAGATGGCACCTTACGAAGCTTTGTACGACCGTAAATGTCATACACCATTGTATTGGACCGAGCTCAGTGAAAATAAGATACACGGTGTTGAAACTGAATAGAAAGTGGTAGTGATCCATGATAGCTTGAAAGCTGCATCAGATCATCAAAAATCATAGAGATTTGAAACGTAAAGACATTGAATTTCAGATCGGAGATCAAGTGTTTTTGAAAGTTTCACCGTGGAAGAAAGTACTCCAATTTGGTCACAAAGGCATGTTAAGTCTGAGATTCATTAGGCCGTATGAGATCACAGAATGTATAGGGCCGGTTGCTTATAGATTACAGTTGCCACCTGAGCTAGAAAAGATCCATAATGTATTCCATGTTTCAATGCTTCGTAGAGACCGATCTGATCCTTCCCATGTGATCAATCCGACAGAGGTTGAGATTCAGTCTGATATGACATATGAAGAGAAACCGATTTGTATTCTAGCTTGTGAGATGAAAGAATTTAGAAATAAGAAAATTTCGTTGGTCAAAGTACTATGGCAAAAGCACGGGGTTGATGGCAAAAGCACGGGGCAACTTGGGAGTCAGAGGGTACAATGAAAGAACGTTATCTGAACCTATTTACCGGTAAGATTTTCGGGGACGAAAATCCCTAAGGGGGGAGAGTTGTAACAGCCTAATTTTGACCCTAACTGGAACAGTGGTTTTGGGACCACAAATTTGAGTTCAAAAAAATATTTTAAAATTACTTTTCATGTTTGTTATATGTGAATTTGTTTGTGTTAAATTTTCGTCACTTAATTTTGTCGTTTAGGTGTCCGATTAAATAAAATGACTTAATCGCGTAAAATATAAAAGTTACAAACTAAAGTGTAAAGTGCCAATTTGATAGTGGCTTTTTAATATGGGGTTCTTAAAAGGCAATTAGCCCATTTTAGAAGATAGTGGACAGTTTGTGCCAAAATTGACCTTAAAATATATGTTATATTTATTTAAATTAAAAGGTTAAAATAGTAAATTAAATATATCTTATAATATATGATAAAATAACATAAAATAAAGTCATTTTCTTCATCTTCTTAAGCTAGCTAAAAATCAAAGAAAGAGAGAAAAGGAAACCTAGCATTCGGCCAAGAATAAAAAGTTTGATTAAAGGTTCGTTTTTGTTCAGTTTTTGATAATTTTTATGTTTTTGAGATCGTTGCTTTGTGTACTTCAAAACCCATGTCTTAATTTGTGATTGTGATGATGATTTTTTTGTTTTTCCATTGATGTTACCTTGTGGTTTTTGATGTTTGATGATGAAATATGAAATATATGTGTTAGATTAACAAGTTTTGTCTTTGAATTTTTGATGAAATTGAGTAATTTGGGCTAAATTACAAAAATAAATTTTTGAGGGACTAAACTGTGAAATAAATGAAATGTATGGGCTTGTATGAATACTAGGAATATTCGGCCCTTAAGGAGTATAGTCAAGTCTTGTGTATTTTGTGTTTTGTGTAAAAATAACTCAATTGTAAAAAGTGTGAAATGTTAGGGGCAAAATTATAATTTTCTCATTTATGTGTTTTTAAGCTAAATTGAATAGAATGGTGTTTAAATAAGCTAAATTTGATATGTTTAGATTAAGAACTAAAGAAATCAGATTTGAATCGGATAAAGACAAAAGTGGTCGAATAGTCGATTTCGTAGTCGTCGACGTCCGAGGTAAGTCTGTAAGCATTTAAAAGTTCATATAACTATGAATATATATTTTTTATGTATCAAATTGAATTATTTGAATTTATATATGCTATGGCCGAATGTAAACATTGTAATTTGGCTAACTTTCGAGCTTGATTCGACCGAGGTTCGATGTCCATAAACCTCGTACAAACCTTAGAATAGATAGGATACATATGTCATGACATAGGATACTCGATATGTGTTATCATGTAAGACCATGTCTAGGACGTTGGCATCGACTTGTGTTTACGTGTAAGACCATGTTTGGGACATTGGCATCATATTTGATTCATGTAAGACCCTGTCTGGGATAATGGCATCGATATGTGATTACATGTAAGACCACATCTAGGACGTTGGCATTATACGAGCTTCCAACTCTCTACGTATCCTTTTTAGTTCCGAATGGTTCAACGGGCATGTGTAAGTGAAGGCCAATGTGATATGTGAATTAAAAGAACTCAGGTACATATATATATATATATATGTGTTGAGAAATGAAAGGTAAGTTATATGTTCATTACATTGTACATAAGTTAATGTGTAAACATGTGAATGGTGTATAAGCTTCAACTATGTGTATTTGGCCAAGGAGTATATTATGTGACTTTGATTTGAGATTTGAGTAATTATTTTTTATTGTGTATAAAGTGTTACTTGATATAAATTTTTTATATGTGATTTTGCTAAGTTAATTGACTTTACTTTGCTATTGACTTACTAAGCTTAAATAGCTTACTTTGTGTTTCTTTGTCGGTTTCTATTTTATAGATTTTGGATTTGTTATTAGCTCGGGGATTGTCAGCAGGACTATCACACTATCGACAGCTTACTTTGGTATTTTGGCTATGTTAATTATGAATATATGGCATGTATAACATAGTAAAAGGGTGGTATGAATTGAGCACCTATGTATACAATTAATAGCCATGCAGAAATGGCTTATTCTCTTTTGATTGATTTGTTATCTTTGCTGATGGTTTGTGATGGTTGTTGTGAATGAGATTATACTTATGCATATTGGTGATAGAGTATGTTCATGGTAGGTAAGTATATATGATGTTTATAAGTAATTTTACTAAATTTGGAAATGTGATTGATACATATATATTAGTTATACTTTGCACGATGGATTCAATTAGTGGAGATATGAACTTGAATTGAATGTGTACTTGTATATTTTGGCTATGGTAGTTGATGATGTTTTGGACATGTTGTATTCGATTAGGTGATGTGTAAAGGTATGTTTGTTATGTATTGTGTGAAGCTTGATTTACTTATTACATGAAATATGATCAAATGTGTCTTTGGATATGCATATATGTATATTTATATTCGGTCATATTGTGAAATTGTAATGGATGACTATTTGTAATGCAAATGTACTTAGTTTTATGATTAGATTATGAATTAGGTATTGGTAAATGTTAGATGAAATTTTGGTTATATGAAATAATAGAAATTTGGATAAGAAAATCATACAATTATATATGTGTATTCACTCAATATGAATAAATTTATAAATGGAAATCATGTGGGTATTTGTAGAGGTATTGACCTTACATAATTAATTCATTCATATGTATGTACAAAATTTTACTTATACAGTGAATTATGCATGTATGAATTATTATAGGTTATGAGTATAGATTTGGAATGAATTCAAATTGACTAAGTATATGTTAAATTGGTGATTAATTATCAAATGAAAATTGAATTAGTAGATGTCTATTTGCATGGTTGTATAAAATTATATATATATATATATATGTGTGTGTTTGAATTTACATGGATTAATATGTCTTGGTCGTATTGTTAAAATGTGTAGTTTTACTATGTTTGATGATTCAATATGCAAATACTAGTTTCGAGTTGAATGTTAATTATGTTAATTTGATATTTTATGTAATGGTTAATTTTATTATGGAATTTA
This sequence comes from Gossypium rotundifolium, assembly GCA_025506655.1. Classification (NCBI taxonomy): domain Eukaryota; kingdom Viridiplantae; phylum Streptophyta; class Magnoliopsida; order Malvales; family Malvaceae; genus Gossypium; species Gossypium rotundifolium. The sequence goes on along the minus strand of CP106723.1, from coordinate 56,920,241 downwards.
TGTGTTATGTTATTTAAAAAAACAACAAATATATATATATATGCCTATTTTGAGTTGTGTTATATTCGTTAATGTCTCCTAACCCTAATCCGGCGACAGATACGGGTTAAGGTGTTACAAAAGCTTACTGTGTGATGTGTTTCTCTGTTTTACAGTGTCAATAAAGCTAGCTCAGATCAGGGGATTGTCAGCATCTCTATCACATTATTGGCAATCTATTTTGGTACTTTTGGAAAGATGTATATAGATGGAATATGGCATGTATAGGTTAGAAGTTATGGCATGTGTTGAAATGCTTAATCCTTTCCATGTGATTTGGCTTGGAGGTTGAATGATGTTGAACTTATGAATGAGTTATAAATAAGGTATATTTCATGATTATGTGGTTGATGAAAGATATGGTTTGAAGATGAATTATAGCATAGAATATATAATGCTTGATATATATATGTTTTGAGATGCATAATTGTTACTTTGAATGGACTCATTTGTGATGATATTAGGTATGGAAGTAGATAGTATTGTTGATGATTAATTGGTGCATGAAATGGTATGTTTTGAAAGCATTTAGAAGTATGAATTGGCATTGCTTTAAAGCTTGTAGGTATGACCCAAGTGTGGGTGGCAAATTGGCCTTACAAATGGCCTATTTTGCATACATGGTCAAGGGACACAGGCATGTGTCTCTATTGTGTGGCTCAAGGGCCACTTCAAAGTGTGCTTGGGTAGGTTACACGGCCATGGCACACGGACGTGCCTGGTGGCTGTGTGACTAAGTCAGTAGCTAGCCTAATTTCACACGGTCGTGTCTAGTGGTCGTGTTTAGTGGCCATGGGAACAAGTTAGTATATGTGCTCTATTTTGGCACGTCTGGACACATGGGCGTGTCTGGTAGTCGTGTGAGGCACACGGCCTGACTGCACGGGCGTGTGACCTTTGTAGTGTTAAAGAATTCTTAAAATTCTAAAAATTTTCTAAGTGTTCAGTTTAGTTTCGACCTATTTCTAACATGTGTTTAAGGTCTCGTAAACCTCAATAAGGGACTATATGCTCGTATTTGAATATGTTTGATTGATAATTGACATTGTGTTGTAAGATGAAAGTGTAATGTTTTGATTGTTCGGTAAAGCCTCTTAACCCTATTCTGGCGACGGTTTGAGTCACTACTTATTTGATGAGAAGTGTCACATTTATAATGATCACAAGAGCTTGAAATATTTGATGAATCAAAAAGAATTGAATTTGAGATAGCAAAGATGGTTAGAATTACTTAAAGACTATGAATTAGTAATTGACTTTCATCCAGGAAAAGCTAATGTTGTTGCTGATGCTTTGAGTCAAAAGTCTTTATTTTCTTTACGAGCGATAAGTGCTCAGGTAGATTTGTGTGAAGATGGTTCGATTTTGGCTGAGTTAAAAGTGAGGCCAATGTTTATACGTCAGATTTCTGATGCCCAGAAAATTGATGCTGAGATGATGGCAAAACGAGCTCAGTGTGGTTTGAATTCTGATTTAGAAATTTGAGTTGATGATGATGGTTGTTTAAGATTCTAAGATCGGATATGTTTTTCGAGAAATCCAGAGTTAATTTAGATGCTTTTGAGTGAAGATCATGATAGTAGTTTATTAGTTCATCCGGGAAGTATGAAAATGTACAATGATTTGAAACAATTTTATTGGTGGCATGGTATGAAATGGGATATCTCAGATTTTGTTTTGAGATGTTTAGTTTGTCAACAAGTAAAAGTTGAACATCAAGTACCATCCGTTTTGTTACAACCGATCATGATTCCTGGGTGGAAATGGGGAGAATCACAATGGACTTTGTGTCGGGGTTGCCCTTAACTTTGAAAAAGAAAGATGCAATCTGTGTGATAGTTGATAGATTAATGACATCAACTCATTTTATTTCGGTGAGAGTAGATTATTCACTTAATAAGTTAGCCGACTTGTATATTTCTGAGATTATGAGATTGCACGGGGTACTATTAACTATTGTATCTGATAGAGATCCGAGGTTTACTTCGCAGTTTTGGAGGAAACTACAAGAGGATCTAGGTACAAAGTTGCATTTCAGTACCGCATTTCATCCACAAACAGATGGTCAATTTGAACAGATCATTCAAATTCTCGAGGATATGTTGAGATGTTGTATTCTTGAGTTTGAAAGTACATGGGAAAAACATCTATCATTGATTGAATTCGCGTATGATAATAGTTTTCAATCAAGCATTAAAATGGCACCATATGAGGCTCTTTACTGTCGTAAATGTATAACTCCATTGTATTGTACTAAGCTTAGTGAGAATAAGATTCACGGGGTTGATTTGATTAAAAAAACTGAGCAAAAGTGAAAGTGATCCATGACAGTTTGAAAACAGTGCCAGATCGTCAGAAGTCTTATTCAGATTTGAAACGAAAAGATATTGAATTTCAGAGAGGTGATAAAGTATTTTTGAAAGTGTCTCTGTGGAAGAAAATACTTTGATTCGGTAGAAAAGGCAAATTGAGTCTGAGATTTATTAGGCTGTATGAGATTATCAAACGTATCGGGCCGGTTGCTTATAGATTGTTGTTGCCACCTGAGCTAGAGAAGATTCATAATGTGTTTCACGTATCGATTCTTAGATGATACAGATCCAATCCATCACATGTGATTGCCCCTACTGAAGTTGAGATTCAGTCTGATCTATCGTATAACGAAAAATAGATTCAAATTCTAGCACGTGAGATCAAAGAGTTGAGAAATAAGAAAATTTCTTTAGTGAAAGTGTTGTGGCACAAACATGGAGTTGAATAGGCTATGTGGGAGCCTGAAGATATTATGAGAGAGCAATATTCGAATCTATTCACTGGTAAGATTTTCGAGGAGGAAAATCCTTAAGGGGGGAAAGTTGTAAGAGCCTGGTTTAGACCCTAGTCGAAATAGTGATTTCGAGACCAAAAATTTGGGGTTAAAAAAATATTTTAATATTATTTTTAGTGTTTGTAGTATGTGATTAAGCATGTGTTAAAATTCTGTGTTAAAATTCTATCGATTGTGTGTCGATTTGCGAAAAAAGCCTTAGTCGCATAAAATGAAAAAGCTGTGTGCTAATTGTTAAAGTGCTTTATTGCCATGGCTTATTAAATGAAAGGTCCTTATGTTGATATTAGACCACTGATAGTGGAGTCTGACATAAATGGTCATTAAATGAATGAAATATTAATGTTTTATTAAAGGATATTTTAGTAATTGATGAAATAATATGTTTAATTAATAAAACAAAAATGAAAATGAAGCCATTATCATCTTGTTCATACCAAAAATTCAAAGGAAAAAGAAAAGAAAAAGAGTTCTAGGTTTCGGCTAGCATATACCTTCATTGAGGTATGTTTTGAGCTCAGTTTTTAGTGATTTTTATGTTTTTGTGATCGTTGCTTCTTGTTTTAGCTAGCCCATGTCCTAATTTTTGAGTTTGTTACTGATTTTGTAAAATGCCATTGATGAATGCTTGAGCTTTGTGATAGTTGATGATGAAATATGAAAGATATGTGATGGATTAACATATTTTGTCTTTGAAATTTTGATGAATTTGAATATTATGGGCTAAATTGTGGAAATGATGAATTGAAGGACGAAAATGCAAAATAAATGAAATATGTGGGCTTGTATGAGCTTGGGGAAATATGGCTAATCTTGTATAAAATGAAATTATGTGTATTTGGTGATTTTATAAAATAGGGACTTAAATGCAAAAATGTGAAAATATGAGGGCTACTTTGTAAAATGCCCTAAATATATATTTGAATTGAATTGAATGATTTGGTGAATGAATGAGCTAAATTCGAATATGTATAGATCAAGAAAAAAGAAATTTAGACTTAAATCGAGGCAAGAACAAAATGCTCGATTGATCGACTTGAATTGTTATTTCTACGTTCGAGGTAAGTTCGTGTATAATACAAATTGTTTAAATTATGTTCACTTGTTATGCAATGAATGTAAATGTGGTTGTTGAGTTAGTAAGGCAAAATACGAGTTTGAAGAGATGTGGCACTAAGCGTGCGTATGTAGAATCGATACTATGGTGAATGGCACTATGTGTGGAGATAAAAAAGCATCAACTATATTAGTTGGCACTGTGTGTGCGATAATCGAGTCAAATTTAGTTTAAAGTTAAGGCACTAAGTGTGCGATGATATTAAAGCTTTGACTAAGTAATTGGCACTAAGTGTGTGAGTAAACCGAATAGTTAAAGAAGATCGAATGAATTATGGCATCGAGCATTATGTGGTATATGTGATAAATAAATATGTGATGATACAGGTATGTACAGAACCTATGTGGTTGATTATTTTGTGTATTAAATAGATGGTTGATTATGTGAATGAAAGTTAAGGAGGATTAGATTATGAAGCATTATAAATGCTTGTAAATAAACCTTAAGATGTAGTATGAATGTGAGTAAATGCCTTGGGTGAAATTGAATGGTGATGAGAAATGAACTATGTGTTAGTTAATTTTTGCATATTAAAATTTGAAATGTTGAGTTATTTGTATTATATTACGAACTTACTAAGCTTTAAAGCTTACTGTGTGAGTCTTACTCTATTTTATAGTGTCATTAAAGCTAGCTCGGATCCGGGGATCTTCAGCGACTCTATCACACTATTAGACATCTATTTTGGTACCTTTTTGGAAGTTTTATATATGGTAAATGGCATGTATAGGCTAGAAAGGATGTAGAATGATTTTGGTATATGTTTTGATATGTATAATGGTGTTTGTGAAGTGTAAATGTAGTAGTGTGAGAATGGTTTATATGGTATGTTTTGGTAAAATAGGAATGGTATGTTTCATGCTTGATTTGGTAATTGAGATGATGAATGATTGTATGTTAAATGATGTTGGATTTCAACATGTAGGGATGACCCAACTTGGGTGGCAATTTGTAAATGGCCTATAATTGTCCACACGGGTGAGCACATGGATGTGTGTCTCGCTGTGTCCATTACTGTCTTTATTCGATGTAGGTCAAACTTACACACGGACCAGACACACGGGAGTGTGACAGGTAGTGTGATTCGAGTCAGTGCTGTACACGGGCCAAACACACGGGTGTGTGATAGGCCATGTGATCCTATTCAGTGTTGCACATGGGGTAATACATGGTCTAAGACACGGCCGTGTGAGGCACACGGTCTAGCCATACGGACATGTGCCCTGTTTAAGATGAAAAAATTTCTAAGCTTTGTGAAGTTTATTAATAAGATCGGTTTAGTCTTGAACCTTCTTTAAAGTATGTTTAAGGTCTTGTAGACCTACTAAAGGGACTTTGTGTTATTAATTATTATGATATGTGTTGATATTTGAGCCATAATGGTATGATGTTATGATTTGATCGGTAATACCTCGTAACCCTAGTCTGGTAATGGATACGGGATATGGGTGTTATAGAGGACTTGAACTAGGGTCACTAGGGTAGCTTCACTTGTTCTTAACCACTAAGCTAGCAATCGAACTTGTTCATAAACTAACAATAACTAAATAAAAGTAAGGTGTAACACTTTGGAGTCTTCTAATGTATGTAAATATATTGAACCCAAGTTCTGATATGTTCCACTTTATAAGTTCTGCGGGACCTAACGCAATGTGGGGTATTCGCGGGACAGTCCGCCATTTAGGTGTCCACAGGAAATTGTGAATGAGATGTTCACATAACTTTCCATAATAATTGGGTCCACAATTTAGCCATCTACAAATCCATTTCGTAGTTGGACGACTCGTAGGATTTCTCTATAACAGCCCGATTTTAGGGCTAGTCGGAATGGTGGTTTTGAGACCACTAACCCAAGGTTGAGAAAATTTATTTTGATAATATTTTATGTGTTATAGCATGTTTATAATGATGCATGATAATTTTGGTGCTTTAATTTTAGCAAATGAATGCTTATTTGTGAAAAAGGACTAAATCGTAGAAAGTGTGAAAATTCTATTTTTCACGGTAGAGGGGTCTAATAGCCATAGAATATTAAATTGGAGGTCCTTAAAGTGAAAATAGGCCATATGGAGTGTGTTCTCCGGACATAGGAACCTAGGGAGACAAGGGCATTAATTTTAGTCAAATTTGGTGACATAAGGTGATAAAAAGATGAATAAAATATGCTAAAAAGGAAAGATATAATATTTCACTATTCACTCTTCTTCCTCCACCGAAAATTTGAAGAGAAAATAGGGGTTTTGAAGCTCAAACTATCAGCCAACATATTCTCTAGCAAGTAAGTGATTTTAGAAGTCTTTCTTAATGATTTTTGCATTTTTTGGAACCCCTAAAGCATAATCTAGCTAATAAGGGGACTAATTTGCAATATGGTTGAAAGTCTAGGGACTTGCCATGAGAGTGTTCATGATGTTTGCTGAATTTTTATGGAGGAAAATGAATGCTAGTAAGATGAGAAACAACTTTTGTGTAGGGTGTTAGCACGAAAACACCTAAATAGGACTTGAATGCAAAGTTGAGAATGTGTAATAAAAGCATGAAATAATTGAAATTATGTAACACCCCTAACCCGAAACCGTCACCAGAATAGGGTTAAGAGGTATTACTCGAACAATTGAAACATTTCATATCCATTTCGCGACACCAAGTCAATTATCAATCAATCATATTCAAACATAATCATATAGTCCCTTAGTGCGATCATCGATACCTTAAACATGCTTTAGAATAGGGCCGGCACTAAAACGAACACTTACAAAAATTTTTGAAATTCAAACATTTTTCTAAGTTATAGAGGTCACACGCCCGTGTGGGTAGGCCGTGTGCCTCACATGGCCTCGGATACACCCATGTGTCCAAGCCGTGGCAAAACAGGGCACACTTACTGACTTATCCACACGGCCTGAGACACGCCCGTGTGCCTCACCCGTGGTCGATCCTGACTTGCACCACACGGTCCAGTCACATGCTCGTGTGTCCAGCTCGTGGTCAATCCTAACTTATTTCACTTGGCAAACTCAAACAACACGGTCGAGCCACACGCCCGTGTGCTCAACCATATGGGAAAGTATAGGCCATTTTCAAGGCCAAATTTGCCAGCCACACTTAGGTACACCTACAAGCTTCAAAGTAATACCAATTCATGCCTCAAAATGCATTCAAACATACCATTTCATACACCAATTAATCACCAACTATACCATCTATAATAATACTCAATTTCATCTCACATTGGTTCAACCAAAGTACCAAAATTTATATCTCAAACATATAGACCAAACATCATATAAAGCTTACCACCATACACATTTTATCCATCATTCTCATCAACCAATTCAAACATAATATATACCATTTCCATTCTAACTATTTCATATCTCATTCATCATATTCATAGTCTATCTATATGTACCAACATCATTAAATTTCCAAGCCATATCACATGGCATAGACCAAACATCTTTAAATATACTATATCAACTAGTCTATACATATTCAAAATTAACTCATTCAATCACTAGTTCATTCAATTTCATCCACACACACATATTTAGGGCATTTTAAAAAATAGCCCTCACGTTTTCACATTTCAACACTTTAGTCCCTATTTCATCAAATCACAAAATACACATAATTTCTCTTCACTTATGCCTAGCCAAATTTTCCCCATATCCATACAAACCCACACATTTCATTTATTTCACATTTTAGTCCCTCAAAATATTATTTTCACAATTAAGCCAAATTACTCAATTTCACTAAAAATTTAAAGACAAAACATGTTCATCATTCACATAATTTTCATATTTCATCATCAACTATCAAAAAGCTTAACCATTCATCAATGGAATATCTCAAAGTCACCATTAAACTCTAAAATTAAAGCATTGGATAGCTAGAACACTAAGCAACGATAACAAAAACGTAGAAATTATCAAAAATCAAACAAAACTAACCTTTAATTAAGCTTAACCCTAGCCAAATGTTCAAAGCTTTTCTTCCTCCTTTTTCTTTTCTATTTTCAGCACCAAGAAGATGAACATGGCTTCTTTTCATGTTTTTGTTATATTAACTTATTATTATTATTTTACTTAATTAGCCTGTACTATTTAATGTATAAACATACATAATAAGGTTATAATAGTCCTTTTTCCATCCACTAACTTATATAATGGACTAATTGTATCATAAAACCTCCAATTTATAAAGACAACAACAATTAAACACTTAACAATTAGCACACAGCTTTTGCATTTTTTACGATTAAGTCCTTTTACTAATTAAGCATACAATCGATAAAATTTTCATACAGAAATTTCACACATGCTTAATCACATACTGTAAACACCAAAAATAATAATAAAATATTTTTTTGACCTCAAATTTGTGGTTTCGAAACCACTATTCTGACTAAGGTTTAAATCGAGCTGTTACAAATTATAAGTAGTTGTAAGAGTAATAAATGTTCAGCTAGACTTGTTTAATGAGAAAATGTGATGAAAATGATTTACGAACCTAGGGGTAAAATCATAATTTTGCCAAAGTGTAAGGGCAAAATGGTTATTTTTTTAAGTATAGATTTTGATGCATTATGATCATAAGATGTTTTAAATGAGTGAATTTTGTTGTTATAGACAAAGAAGAGTGTGGAATCAACCTTGATCGAGGAAAAGGCAAGGTTACGGAATAGACCGTCGATTAACGCATTTTTGCACCGAGGTAAGTTTATGTGTAAATGATGCATTTTATATATACATGTTGTTACTAGTGGGTACGTTGTATGATTGAGAACATGTATGATTTAAGTGGATTTAATTTGGTAGTTATTGAACAATTTTCATATGAATGACGAAATAGATATGTAAATGTGAAATAATATCTATAGTAATAAATAGTAGGCTGTGTGCGATACCACTATAACAACTCTTGATGGTGGGCTAAATGCGATACCACCCTATTAAAGTTTGATGGTGGGCTAAGTGAGAAACCACCGAGTAATTGGTACTATGAATGGTTTATCGAGAAATTATGATGTGTTATATCATGTGACTTTGTGGTGTTAAATGCAGGGATGCATGTTAATGAATGTGAGCATTAAGCTTGTGGTATGGTTAGAATGTGGTAAGAGAGGAAATGAGTAAGCATGATTATGAATATGGATTGTTTTGGCTTAGTATGTAATGCTAATTATTGTTTAGCACATACTATGATGTTATTTGTTTACATGTAAACTTACTAAGCTTAAAGATTGCTCCCCTTTCTTTTCCCTTTTTTTATTGTGATAAAGAACCGGGTCGGGATACGAAGATAATTGGAAGATTCACCCACACTATCAGCTCATCTCGGTATATCTAGACTTAGTGTTTTTGAGTATGGCATGTATAGGGGCTAGACTAGGTGAATTGTTTTGTTATTTTGGCCAAGTGTGTATTAGCTCCCTTATGGATGAATCTTTTTGTACATTGCCATAGTAGATGGCTCATTATGATTAATTTATGAAATATGAGATTATTCAAGAAAGTGTTTGTGGCATAAAATGATTTTCTTGAAGATTTGTTGTATGGCATCTTGTTATGTGGGGTAGGGTGACAAAAGAGCTTGGCAAATAGCCTTGTTCTTGTCCATACGGGTAGGCACATAGTCTTGTATCTAGGTCATGTGTGACACACGATCAGTCCCATGGGTGTGTGACCAGGCCGTGTGTCCCCTGTGCGTTAGTTTTACAAGTCAGTAAGTCTTGTAGTAAACACACAAAGCAGAGACACGACCGTGTGTCTCAGCCGTGTGGGAGGCACGGCCACGGACACGGGTGTGTGCCTAGGCTGTGTGAAGTCTGCACCTTGATTTTAGAATTTAAATCGCCATAGGGTTGAAGCACAAGGGCATGTGACAAATCATGTGGAATAAGTCAGTGTTGACCACGGGTACAGCACATGGATGTGTGGCTAACCGTGTGGAATAAGTCAGTTTCGACCACGAGTGCAAGGCACGGGCGTGAGAAATACCACACGGGCGTGTGAAATACCACACGGTGTGTGAAAGACCACACGGGCATGTCTCATCTCACACGGGTATGTGGCCCCTTTTTAGGAAAAATTTTCCTAAGTGCGCACAAGTTTCCAATTTATTTTCAAAATCTTTCGGAAGTGTGTTTAGGGCCTCGTAGGCCCATTATAAGGATATTAAAGGTGTGTATGAAAAAGTTTTTAATTTGGAATGGAACTCTGATATCCCAAAGTTGTATGACCATATGAGTTAAGTACGGTAACACCTTGTATCCAGTTTCGACGTAGAATACGAGTAAGGGGTGTTAAATTTAGTGGTATTAGAGCTATGGTTTAGTTAATTCTAAGACTATCGTAGCGTGTGTTAGGGTCTAGCTATACATGCCATAAGCGTATATTGATAGTGTGGTGGCTTCTAACAATTGTAAATTTCATATAGTAAATGGATCCCAATCAAATGGTTGCTGATGACGCAGCTAGTAACGCGCTGGCTCCCGCTCAAGAGACCATGCCTGTAAAAAGTGGCCCTATACTAGGGGTCAAGGAGAAGAAGCCTGGTAAGCCTTTCTCCAAATGATGAGCAATTGGTACACGGAGTGCGTACGAGAAAACACTAATGCTCAACCTCCTCCACCCCCTCCTATACCTCAGCAAATTCCTATGGCTCCTCAAGGTGTAGATGTAGTGAGAATAACCAAGCCACCGGTAGACAAGATTCGAAAGCAAAGGGCTGAGGAGTTTAGAGCTAATATAGATGATGACCCTGAAAGATCAGAGTTTGGCTTGAGAACTCGATGAGAATGTTTGATGAACTCTCTTGCACACCTGAAGAGAGCTTAAAATTCAATGTGTCCTTGCTGAGGGACTCAGCATACCATTGGTGGAAAACGTTGACGTCGGTAGTTCGAGAGAGAGAGTGATGTGGGACTTCTTTTTGGAAGAGTTCTAAAATAAGTATATAAGTCAGAGGTTTGTGGACCAAAAATGGAAAGAATTCCTTGAATTGAAGCAAGAAAGAATGACTGTGGCAAAATATGAGCGCGAGTTTGTTAGGCTCAGCAAGTATGCACAAGAGTGCGTGTCTACAAAAGCTATCTTGTGTAAGAGGTTTGAAGATGGGCTAAATGAGGATATTAGACTTTTAGTTGGGATCTTGGAGTTAAAAGAGTTTGTAGTGTTGGTTGATAGGGCATGTAAGGCTGAAGAACTGAATAAGGAAAAGAGGAAGGCTATGAGTGAGGCCCGAGATGCAAGAAAAAAGTCGATGAGTAAAACATACTAAACTCAATCGAGGTGGTCCAAGAAAGTAAACCCTCGGATGACTACGTCAGTTGGATATTCCCATAGAGATCGAGGCAACACATACTCAGACTTGAATTTCAAACCACTTCGATGGCAAGTGTGGGCAATCCGAAGTCTAAACTGTAGTGTCCAAGTTGTGGAAGACAACACACGGAGGAGTGTTAGGGGAACAGCAGAAACTGTTACAAGTGTGGTTCACCCAACCATTTCATCTGAAATTGCCCTGAGAGGGATTACAAGGAAAGAAAGCAAGAGATAAGATAAAGCAATGTATCTTTAAGGGGCAGACCACAAAAGAACCTGGGAGGTGGGACTAGTGGTAGAGGTGTGCCTCAAGATTCTACTGTGAGACCGTAGGGTCAGGCACCTGCAAGGACTTATGCCATTTGTGCTCACGAGGAGGCATCATCTCCAGATATGATAACGGGTACTTTTTCTCTCCATGACACTTTTGTTATTGGTTTGATTGATCGGGTCTACCCATAAATATATTTGCATGAAACTGGCATCTAGTATGAGCATGGTTGTTGAGTCTACGGAATTTGTAGTAAAGGTGTCAAACTCGTTAGGTGATTGTGTCTAAAAGTCTTAAATTTTTTATAATGACTAATCGAGCCTAAAACTAACTGTGACAAAGATTGAGGTAAGCGCACCTATCGAACAGTAGCATAGTTTAGTGGCAAGACCGGAATGTCGAACCCAAGGGAACCAAAAGTACTAATACTAAATTTCTTTTTATTATTTAGCCTGAAAATTAAGGGAATTGCTATTTAATCCAAAATTAACTTACTACTAGGCTAAAGATGCTAAGACACAGAGAGTGAATTAGGGAAATACTTGTGGGAAAAACCAATTGATTAAGAAAATACCCGAGGCAGAATCTACCTAGACTTCACTTGTTATTTAACTCTGAACAAGGCGATTTATTCACTTGACTTGATCCGTAGGATTCCCTAATTTATATTAATACCTCTCTTGAGGCTACTAATGTCTAACCCTAGGTTGATTAATTGAAATCTCTTTCTAATTAAAACCCCTAGAATTGCATTAACTCAATCTATGGACTCCCATATTAGGTTTGACCCTAATCCGGTAGATTTTCGTCATCCTGTCTCTAAGGTTGCGATCAACTCTGCTTAACTATTCCAGATCTACTCTTGAATAGGGACTTTTGCTCCACTACCTAAGCACATCAATACTTGAATCAATATCCTAAAATATCAAAGCAAGAATTAAGAACACATAATTAAGAACAAATCAAGTATTTATCATATAGTTCGGAAAATAATAACAAGATTGGTCTAAAGTTTCATCCCCCTCAAGTATTTGAGGGTTTAGTTCATAATCATGAAAGAATACATCTTAGAAGAAAATATAAAACAAAACATAAGAAAAACCCTAAAACCCCTGAAGGAAATTGAAGGGAAGATCCTCCATCTTGAGTATGACTCCGGCTTCTTAAGATGAATCAACTGGCTTTCTTTGAGTAAATCCCATAATTTGGCCTCTCTAGCTTGGCTCCTTGGCCTACCTGAACGCCCATTTAAAGGTTGGCCTCTAGGGTGTTTATATAGGCTTTTGGAATGTCTTTCTTTGCCTCTAAGTACCCTAATCCAAATAGAATTAAAATAGGTCGCGGTAGGGACATGTCTGTGTAGCACGCCTGTGTAAATCTAGTACAGGCCATGTTTGGGTCTACTTAAGAGGCACGGTCGTGTGCCTCGGGCCCTGGCCATGTGCATTTCTTACTTTGGCCCATTTTCTCCTTTTTTGGCCATTTTCTTGTTCTTTTTATCCTTCAGTGCTATCCTAAGTATAAAACATGAAATTAAAGGATTAGGAGCACCAAATTCTACAATTCAGGGAATAAATCATCCAAAATCATGCTAAATGTGGGATTAAAATATGTTTATATTACGGTTTATCAAATACCCTCACACTTAAGCATTTGCTTGTCCTCAAGCAAAATTCTTAACTCACAATTTAAAACGAACTTCCTCAATTCATAATATTCATCAATAATGTTTTATCATAATTCATAGATAATTTATACATGGATAATTTAACTCAAAGAGTCCTAAAGATTCAAACAATCTAAGTTATTAATTTTTGTAGCACGAAAAATATAGGTGTTTCCCCTTATCTAAATAATTACTTTGATTCAAAACTGACAAGGATTGACATCCTCACTAAAGATTCACTCAAATCACTCGAAGTATTTAAGGTTTAAGAAAAGCACTCATAAGTCAAACATGAAAGTTAATCCCATAGGCTTGCCTGAAAATCAAATCTCCACCACATAATATGAGATGATACACAAATCAAAAGGTCTTTAAAGGGTTGTAATGGGGCTTGGGTTAAAGATGTGGATAAAGGCTGAATTAAAGGGTTAGAATAAAGATTGAAATGACAAATTACCTAACTAGAAAAATGAACTAATCCTGAATAATTACATTAATTGAAAACTAGTAATACTAATAATACGAGCTTCTTCTTCAAGATGTGGAATTTAAACGTATAAGCTCACTTAATTATAGAACTAATAATGAATATACTTTGATTTTTTTATTTTTTTTTATTTTTTTAAGAACAAATCAAGTATAATAAGAAAGAACTTTAACAACTGAAATATAGAACATAGTTAGGTAACTGCTCAAAATCAAATCTCAACAAAAAGGGTAGTAAAAAGGAATTGTGATAACAAATACAAGATGGGTTTTGGGTTAATATTAGTGGGTGAGTCAATAAAATGGTTGTTAGGATCAAAGGGGTTCACTAGGGGTTAATTGTGAGGGTAGGCTTTTTAGTTGGGTGAATGGGTTATATCCTAAGTCCCTTTATCATTTCTGTATATCAATTCAATGATGTGGTCTTGACATGTATAATCGAAACAAGTTCTAGAATAATAAATCAATGTTGACACACTCATAATCAATAAAGTGAGCACGAAAAATGTATGCTCTTAAGGCTTAAAATCTCACAAAAATATGGTTTTTTTATATCAACTTTGTAAATTTCAAACTTCAAGGTAATATTAAAATTTCGGTCAACATCCTAGCAAATTTTTTTAATTTTCAAAATAGACTTATCATGCTTGATTCTCTAGTATCTTAAAGTATAAATCATCAATGCACAATTACCTATACTTAATCCAAAAAATATCAATAAAAATCATAAATCAATAAAAATTTCATTCTAATTAGTGATATGAGAAAATTACTTAAGAATAAGGCATAATTCAAGAATTTCAAATAATACTATAGTTGACCCCACACTTAAGACGTACATTGTCCTCAATGTACAAAGATAGATAATGATTAGTAAGAAAGTCATAAGAGAGGGAGAGAGGTGAAACTTCCTGAATTATGGGTGAAATCCTTGGAGGATGATTAATGATGACTAGGTATAGGTGAAGGTGGTGGAGAATACTCCGGTGGTGTGTTCGTTCCTTGAGTGGCACCTTGAACCTTTTTAAACTGTGAAGTCATCAATAAAGTTTTCAGGGAGTTCTTATTTAATGGACGTTTGTTATAGTTGCTCAAGAGTTAAACAGCCAACGATAAAAGAAATCAAATTATACTTAAAAATTTAAAGAGTTTAATAATAAAAAAATGAACTAAAATAAAAATAAAAAATAATAGTAATAATAGAAATAAAAATAAAGAAAAAAAGGACACAAAGGTCCTCATCATCGGAGTGATCTCGAGGTGGTGGTGGCAGCAATATGTGAAAAAAATTGATAATATCGACCATTAACGCCTCACACGGCTGTGTGGATCTATCTCAGCCCGTGTTCTTTAGGCAATTTCGACCACGGCCGTGGCGTTTAATCAGAGCCCGTGTCTTGGGGAAAATTTTCATCCTGTTTCTGCACAATCTTCACCACGCCCCTCTACCTATTCGTGGTGTCCACACAGCCACGCCCGTGTGCAAGACCATGTGGAGAGGAAAACTTGCGCTTTATTAAACTGATTAGTTTGTAGTTAGGTGGTAAAAATAAAAAATATGACATTAGTGAAGTTAGTGCTCGGGTTGCCTCCCGAGAAGCACTCGTTTAAAGTCTTAAGCTAGACTTACCTCTCATTCACATAATCATGGTGGTTTGAGGAGGTGAAAATCCTTTTTCATGCTATCAATACGGTTATCGATATATAGTTTAAGTCGAGTGGTGTTTTCCTTAAAAGTGCCGAACTTAGGATTAGCTACCTCGACTATTCTGTATGGTAAGACATTGAGTACCTTAAAAGGGATTTCTTTGTTTGTATCCAGGTCCGAGGTGCCGACTCAAGAGTCTGTCTTATCCAACAATACCTGATCTCCAATTTTGAAGTGATTTGCTATTCCTATAAGCTTGTCTAGAGATTCCCTCGGCTTTGCTTCGTGTGGCTTTGATCCCTCCTTGAAATGTGCCTTCCACTCGTCTAGTTCATCAATCTGAAGCCTTCGTTCTTCATAAATTTCTTCTTTATTGGCACGAGGTCTATGATCTGGCTTAGTTGTGTAATTTCATGGTGTTTCCTATAAGGAAGGTTGAACCATTTTCTTATCAATAGAATTTGCATTCTTACCATTATCGCTCAATGTCCTAGCCGAGTCAAGAGATTGAAGAATGATCGTTTTGTCACCTATACGAAGTGTGAGTTCTCCTGTACCCACATCAATTTTAGATCTGGCAGTTGCTAAAAAGGGCCTTCCTAAAATTAAAGGAACAATATTATCCTCATCCATATCTAAAACAACAAAGTTTACTGAGAATATGAATTTTAAAATTTTACTATCACATCCTCAATTATACCCCTAGGAATTCTAATAGTTTTATCAAATAATTGAATGCTCATCCTAGTTTGTTTGGGTTTCCCTAGACCTAGCTATTTAAACATTTTATAAGGCATAACATTTATGCTTGCCCCTAAATCAGCTAAAGCATTATTAATAGTTAAACTACCAATTAAACATTGAATTGTAAAACTCCCTGGGTCTTTTAATTTTCATGGTAGTTTATTTTTCAAAATTGATGAGCACACTACGTTCAGCTCCACATGTGATGCTTCGTCTAACCATCGTTTATTTGTCAAAAGCTCTTTTAAAATTTTCCTTGAATCTGGCATCTGCGAAAAAGCTTCAAGAAACGGTAAGTTAATATGTAATTTCTTTATAAGTTTAAGAAATTTACTGAATTGTTCATCTATTTTGTCTTTCTTCATTGCATTAGGGTATGGTATACGAGGTTGGTATTCTTTAATTACCAATTTTAATTTACATGGTTTACCTCAACCTTACCTTCCTCTACCATATTCTCTTACCTTAATTTGGACTTATCTAACCCTTCACTGTCATGAGCTATTATGGCTTGAAGTTTCTCCTATGGGTTAGTCTCATTGTTACTTGGCAAGCTACATTGTGGTCGTTCAGAGATTAGCTTACCAAGTTGCCCTAACTGGTTCTCGATCCCTTGAATCGATGCTTGTTGATTTTTGAGTGTTTTTTCGGTGTTTTGGAAATGAGTTTTGACACCGTGATGAATTTTGTTAGCATCTCTTCAAGGTTTGGCTTCTTTTCCTATGGGTAAGGTTGTTGTTGGAAGTTTGGATGGGGTTGTTGTCTCTGATTTCCTTGACCACCCCATGAAATGTTTGGATGGTTCCTCCAACCTGAATTGTAATTGTTACTATAAGGATTATTTTGAGGTCGAGGATTATTACCCATATAATTTATCCTGCTCGTTTTCCAAGCCATGTCTGTAGGGTGGGTACTCAGGATTCGCCACACCTCCTAGGTTTGAATCACAATGCATTACTGGGTGTACCTGCGAAGAACCACACAAACCATCAATCTTTTTATTTAACATATCTACCTGATTTGATAGCATGGTGCCTGCATCGAGGTTGAAAATTTGGCTTCTTTTTTTGGCCTTGTCCTTGTAACTTGCCACTGATCATTGTTCAGTGACATCTCCTCTATAAACTCATAGGCTACCTCAGGAGTTTTGTTATTTAGGATTCTGCCAGTGACTGAATCAATCAATTTCCTGGTTGAGGGGTTCACACCATTGTAAAAAGTTTGGACCTGTAGCCACAAGAATAATCCATGGTGTGGGTACCTTCTCAATAAGTCCTTGTATCTCTCCCATGCATCGTATAGTGTTTCTAGATCCATCTGCACAAAAGAAGGGATATCATTCCTCAACTTGGCCATTTTGGCCAATGAAAAATATTTTAATAAAAAATTTTCGGTCATTTGATCCCATGTAGTGATTGATCTTCGTGGAAGAGAATTCAACCACTATTTGGCTTTATTCCTCAATGAAAAGAGAAACAACCGAATACAAATGGCATCATCAGAAATGCCATTTATTTTAAAGGTATCACAAAATTCTAGCAAATTTGTTAAGTGATTATTTGGATCTTCATCCTACAAACCATCGAACTGAACAAATTGTTGTATCATCTGAATTATGTTAGGTTTCAGTTAAAAATTATTCGCAGCAATAGCAGGTCTAACAATACTTAACTCAGTTCCTATTAAACTAGGTTTAGCATAACCATACATAGTTTGAGGAGCATGATTTTCGGCCACCTCCTGAGGTAGCGGATTATTTTCGGCCATCTCTTCGGTAGTATTAGTTTCGTTATCTTGCTCTTCTTCTATGTAATTTAAGCTTCCCTTATTTCTCTACGATTTTTGCGAACAGTACCTTCGATATCACTATCATAAATTAAAGGTCCTGTCGGGTTCCTTCTAGTCATAAACTAGAGGTACCTCCCAGAAGCAAAGAAGAAAATTTAGAAAAGTAAAAAAAAAATTAATTGCAAAAAAAAAAAATATGGCTAAAGTAATAAAAATCGAGTGTTCTTAATATTTTAGCTTCCCGGCGACAGTGCCAAAAACTTGATCGTGTCTTAAAAGTCTTAAAATTTATATAATGAATGATCGAGCCTAGAAACTAACTGTAACAACGATTAAGGCAAATGCACCTATCAAACAGTAGTATAGTTTAGTGGCAAGACCGGAATGTCGAACCCAAGGGAACCAAAAGTACTAATACTAACTTTCTTTTTATTATTTAGCCTAAGAATTAAGGGAATTGCTATTTAATCTAAAATTAACTAACTACTAGGCTAAAGATGCTAAGACACAGCGAATGAATTGGGGAAATACATGTGGCAAAAACCAATTGATTACCGAGGCAGAATCCACCTAGACTTCACTTGTTATTTAACTCTGAACCAGACGATTTATTCACTTGACTTTATCATAGGATTCCCTAATTTATATTAATACCTCTCTCGAGGCTACTAACGTCTAACCCTAGGTTGATTAATTAAAATCTCTTTCTAAATAAAACCCCTAGAATTGCATTAACTCGATCTGTGGACTCCCATATTAGGTTTGACCCTAATTTGAGAGATTTTCGTCATCCTATCTCTAGGGTTGCGATCAACTCTGATTAACTATGCTAGATCTACTCTTAAATAGGGACTTTTGCTCTACTACCTAAGCACATCAATTCTTGAATCAATATCCTGAAATATCAAAGCAAGAATTAAGAGCACATAATTAAGAACAAATCGAGTATTTATCATATAGTTCAGAAAATAATAATAAGATTCATCTTAGGTTTCCCCCTCGTGTTTTGAGAGGTTTAGTTCATAATCATGAAAGAATATATCTCAGAAGAAAATATAAAACAAAACATAAGAAAAACCCTAAAATCCCCTGATGGAAATTGAAGGGAAGATCCTCTGTCTTGAGTATGACTCCGTCTTCTTGAGATGAATCAACTGGCTTTCTTCGAGTAAATCCCATAATTTGGCCTCTCTGGCCTGGCTCCTTGGCCTACCTGAATGCCCCCTTGAAGGTTGGCCTCTAGGGTGTTTATATAGGCTTTTGGAATGTCTTTCTTTGCCTCTAAGTACCCTAATCTGAATAGAATTAAAATAAGTCACGACAGGGACACACCCGTGTAAATCGAGTCCAGGTCGTGTTCAGGTCTACTTAAGAGGCACGGCTGTGTGTCTCGGGCCCAGGTTGTGTGCATTTTGTAGGCCCATTTTTTCCGTTTTTGGCTCGTTTTTCATTCTTTTCATCCTCCGGTGCTCTCCTAAGTATAAAACATGAAATTAAAGGATTAGGAGCACCAATTTCCATAATTCAGGGAATAAATCATCCAAAATTATTCTAAATATTGGATTAAAATATGTATATATTACGGTTTATCATTAGGCAAATATGTGCTTGTTGACAAGGTGTGTAGGAATTGTCCTTTGACAGCTAGAGTCATTGTTTTTGGCAAACCTTATGTTGTTTTCGTTTGATGAATTTGATTTGATTTTTGGCATGGATTGGTTGACTGCCCATAATGTTTAGTGAATTGTGGTAGCAAGTTTATTTAATTGAAATGTGAAAATGGGGATGCCATTCCAGTTGAATCAGCTAGATAAGATAATCACCAGTGATAGTTTCAACTATAGTAGTTGAGAAATATTCGAGGAAAGGATACAAGTCTTATCTCGATTTTGTGCTGAATACTCAAGAGACAGAGGTAAAGATTGAATCAGTGCCGGCTATATGCGAATATCCAAATTTTTTTCAGAAGAGTTACCTGGATTACCTCCAGTTAGAGAGGTCGAGTTTGGGATTGAGTTAGTTCTGGGAACGGCACCTATCTCGGTTGCTCCTTATAGGATGGCAACATTAGAGTTGAAAGAACTGAAGGTTCAGTTGCAAGAGTTAACGGATAAGGGTTTTGCAAGATCGAGCTATTCATCGTGGGGTGCTCTTGTACTTTTTGTAAAAAGAAAGATGGGTCGATGAGATTGTGCATAGACTATAGACAGCTTAACAAAATGACTGTGAAGAATAAGTATCATTTGCCAAGGATAGATGATTTGTTCGACCAACTGAAGGGAGCTACGGTGTTCTCCAAGAAAGACCTAAGGTCTGGCTATGACAAGCTGAGGGTTAAAGAGCCAGATGTGCCAAAAACTGCATTTCAGACGAGGTATTGCCATTATGAGTTTCTTGTCATGCCATTTGGTTTAACAAATGCCCCACGATTTTCATGGATTTAATGAATCGCATCTTCCACCCGTACTTGGACAAGTTTGTAGTCATTTTTATTGACGACATATGTAACACCCCAAACCCGGTCAAAAAGCTACGATCGAATCTGGTTGCTACAGGAGAGGAAATTTGGAAAACTAACTAAATATCATGAGTTGGTAAAACTTTGTGTTATGTTAGAGTACCTTTCGAGAAAATTTAAATTAATTGTTTAACTTAGACTGCATTACAAAATCGGGTTCATTTGTCGAAAGTCGAATTTAAGAAAATTCCATTAAATTTTCCAGTTGAAAATGATGTTGCGGTTTTTAGGTGAAAACTCTGAATCAATTCATTACTCGCTATCCATCTTTCATTGGTCATTTGAAAATCAATTAATCAAAGTTCTTAATCTTAGAAAAACTCCATCTTCTATAGTTTATTAGACATGCAATATAAACCTTTAAATAAAACTCAATTTAAAGTTAAAGTGGCCTTATTACAACACCAAAACCCAAAATAATGGAATTTAAAATAAAGAAGATGAAATTACTAGAAATTACTGCGTGGCCACCTCGATTCCGCCACGGCTCCAACTCTGCAGTCTAGTGATTACCTGCAAAATGAAGCAGAGGGGTGAGTCACCGAGACTCAGTGTGTAAATCCCCAACAAGTGATACATGGGCTCTAAGCCACAGATGCACATTTAGGCCCACATAATCCAACATATTACGCATGTATGCAATGCAACGCAACCCAATCCTACTTTTCCAACCTCTATAACACCGAATCAGCAAAACGCCTGTGGCACCAAGCCACTGTGGCACCAAACCACTGGTGGTTCGAAACCACTGGTGACAGAGTCACTAAATATAATATGTGGGGCCAACCCACTGTGGTACCAAACCACTGGTGACAATCCCCTATAGTATATATGTGGGGCCAACCCACTGTGGTACCAAACCACTGAGACATAGTCATTGGATAAATTATATGGGGCCAACCCACTGTGGTACCAAACCACTGGTGACAGTCTTAGAATCCCACTTCCCCTTTTCACATCATATGCCAAGCCCATGCACATATTGACATAATAATATGAATGCAAACATGCTCCCAAAGCACAATGGTGAATTATATCATACATTCATATAATCAAAAGTAGAACTGTATGGTACTTACCCGGTGTTGCGAACTTTACCCACGAGCGTATCTTGACTATCTAAATAGTTATTTTGGCTTTCACCCAACACAGTTAATAACAAAAATCGCTAAAGTAAAGTGTGAACGTACACACATGATAACGCGTAACACTATACTTTCTATGTCGACACTTTCACTAGTAGGGACAACGGCAATTTGCCTATCCCAGGCAGATGTCGGCTCCTTACCACAACCTAACGGATAGTCTCGAATCGTTGACACCGTACACCTTTTAAACTTAGGAGCCAAAACTATGGGTTCACTCCCTTCTCTTGATTGATCGACACTTGCATCCATGCAGAAACTTGATCAGGAGATTGGGTTAAGGCAATTGAGAGAGAAAAGAGAATAGGTAAACCAGAATTAAGAGAACTCTTTTACCTCGATCAACGAGTGAACCAAACACAGATAACCTTGGCTAAAGATTCTTGCACAACCAGAATCCGCTTGAAGGGGATGTTCGGCAGAGGGCTAGCACTGGATCCTTAGGTTCAGCTTAATAAACGAGGAATTTCGCAGTGACGGATTTGATTGCAGAATGCTCAGGTTATCTAACGGATGTCTTGAGTAAGGAGAAGCCGAATGAGATTCCGGGAGATTCAGCTCCAGCAACTAATACCAAGAAGGGTTTCGGCTAACAAAAGAGTATAGGAGAATGAGAGTTCCGATTTGATGGAAAAAATATAGAGAAGAAAAAGGGAAGGGGCGAAGATTCAGCTAGATGACGAAACAAGTGGTGAAAGAGATGCTCGGCTAGTGAAGCAAGATGTAGAGGTACAAGAAGAAGAAGGGATGAAGAGAAGTAAAGGAGTGTAGGAGATGGGTGATTCAGCTAAGGTGTAAGATAATCAAGAAACTAAAATGATGTGGGAAGATGGTTCGGCCAAAGGTGATTGGTAGCTTTGCAGGGGAAGCAATGAACGAACAATTAAAATAGATATAAGAAGGTTTAGGGAGGGTTCGGCAAGATGGAAGTAAAGATGAAGAGAATGCTGAAAGAAACGAAGAAAAGAACCTATAATGTACTAGGAGATTTCGGCACAAGCACAAGATAGGTAAGCAACGCGAAATGCTCTTTGACAAAACACCGAAAATGTCAAAAAAGAACTCAAGAAACTACAACATTTGGCACACCTACGCTAAGAGCTCTCAATTTTACTATCACTCCCACAATGTTGAAATTCCCCAACCAAATGCACCACATAGCTGAATCCTCCTCCCCTCTCCAACATTCGGCCAACACTCAACCACCAACCTTCCTCTTGATTTCATCCACCAAAAGCTCCCCATCACCCATTCGAATTGTTTGACCATTTCAAACTCCCCCAGCTCCTCTTATCCATCCATTCAAACACTTTGACTCATTCAACCAACAACCATGGAGAGTCCTTGCCGAAACCACTACTTCTCCATCCTTGCTCAAAAATAATTCCACCAAAATGCACTCTGTGAGGCTCGAATCTGCTCCCTTATCTTCTAAGCTCCCTTGTGATGCCACTCCCTTGCTCCCTAAGTGGCGCCTTCTTGCCACTCCACCACACCTCTTCTTGAGTCAACAAACACAAGAGATTATCCTTAAGACCCGCTTCACCCAGCTCTCCCCTAAAGAGCCTAAAAACAAAATTTACACCAAGACTCAAGCTTAAACCTGAGCCTTCTCGAGACCCCCACACATACCAAATTAGCAACCAGAACATGTCAAACACACAGCAACATAAAAATGCAGAGCCCTTAATTTTAGGATGCTACAATTTTACCCCTCCTAAAGAAATTTCGGCCTCAAAATTTACCTGGTCAAAAAAGGTGAGGGTATTGTTGTTGCATCACCTCCTCTAGCTGCCATGTGGCCTCCTTTGAACCGTGATTCCGCCACAAAACTTTAACCAACGAAATTATCTTCCTTCACAATACCTTAACATCTCGATCCAAGATCTAAACTGGTTCCTATTCAAAAGATAAATTCGGTCTCACTTCGATTTCCTCCACTATCACTACATGAGATGGATCCGAACGGTAGCACTTTAACATCAAGACATGGAATACATCATGTATCTGCCTCAATTTCGGAGGTAACCCGAGCTGATACACCACTAGTCCCACATGTTTCAACACTCGATAAGGCTCGATTAACCTGGGGCTGAACTTGCCCTTCCGTCCAAACCTCAAAACTTTCTTCTAAGGTGACACTTTCAGAAACACCCGATCACCCACTACAAATTCTATATCCTTACGCTTCAAACCAGCATAAGATTTTTGCCTTTCGACAGTTTCCTTCAACCGAGTCTGAATCAGCTTAACTTTTTCATCTGTCTCCGAAATCAATTCTGGACCCAACATCTGACCTCCCCCAGCTCTGTCCAGTAAGTAGGAGTGTGACACTTTCGACCATACAATGCTTCATAGGGTGCCATCTGAATACTGGATTGATAGCTGGTGTTGTATGTAAATTTTACCAACGGTAAGAACTCCTTCCAACTACCCTTGAAATCAATAACACAGCCTCTCAACATGTCTTCTAAGATCTGAATTACCCTCATAAACTGACCATCAGTATGTGGATGAAATGCCATGCTGAAGTCCAGTCTTGTACCCAACGCTTGATGCAACGCCTTTCAGAATCGCGACGTAAACCTAGGATCTCTGTCGGATATGATAGACACGGGTACCCCATGCAACCTCACAATCTCTAATACATATAGCTTGGCTAACTTCTGCAAGGAGTAGTCAACACAAACCAGCATGAAGTGAGCAGACTTCGTCAAATATCGACAATTACCCACACTAAATCTTTCTTAGTAGGCGTAAGAGGTAGCCCACTAACAAAGTCCATCGTTATCCTCTCCCACTTCCAAAGCGGAATCTTTACTGGCTGTAGCAACCCTAAAGGCAACTGGTGTTCCGCCTTCACCTGCTGACACGTCAAGCACTTACCCATAAACTCAATCACCTCTCACTTCAGACCCGGCCACTAGAACTATTCCTGCAGATCCCGATACATTTTACTCCCTCAGGATACATAACATATGGGCTAGTATATGCTTCCTGAAGAATCTTCTACCTTAACTCAAAATCCTTTGGCATACAAGCTTTTCCTCGAAGGCACAAAACCCCATCTCTGTTCAAACTGAAATCTTCCTCCTCACCCCCTGCCACTAACTGAAATTTGAAACTTAGCGATTCATTTGATAACTACTTCTCTTTAATCTGACTTATCCAAGAAGGCTTCACTTGAAGTTCCGCTAGCAAACTACCATCGTCATACAAGATGAGATGAGAAAACATTGCTCTCAAGTCCGATATTACCTTACAACTCAATGCATCTGCCATTACATTAGCCTTACCCAAGAGGTATTCGATCAAACAGTCATAATCCTTCAACAACTCGATCCACCTCTGTTGCCTCAAATTTAACTCCTTTGGGTAAGAAGATACTTCAAGCTCTTATGATCTGTGTAGATAATGGACTTCTCTCCAAATAGGTAGTGTCTCCAAATCTTCAGAGCGAACACTACCATAGCCAATTTCAGATCATGCGTAGGATAGTTTACCTCATGTGGTCTCAATTACCGATAAGCATATGCTACCACTTTCCTTTCTTGCATCAATACACAACCTAACCCTGTGTGCGACGCATCATAGTAGATGACAAACTCCTTCCCTGCCTCAGGCTAAATCAACACTGGTGCCTCTGTTAAAATCCTCTTCAACTTTTCAAAACTTTCCTGCTGCTTATCTGACCAGACAAATGATACTCTTTTTCATAACAACTTGGTTAACGGTGCACATATTAACGAGAACCCCTCAACAAACCTTTTATAATACCTAGCCAAACCAAGAAAACTTTGAAATTTTACCACGGACTTAGGCGGTTTCTAGTCCAACACGGCTTCAACTTTTCGGGGATCAAACCTAATTCCCTAAGCAAACACAACATGTCCTAAAAAGGTAACTTCTCTCAACCAAAATCCACACTTACTGAATTTGGCGTACAGCTACTTTTCTCTCAAAATCTACAGAACCACTCGAAGATGCAAATCATGCTCCTCTTTCGTCCTTGAATAAACCAAAATGTTGTTTATGAACACTATGACAAAAAGATCTAGATGGGGTTGGAATACGCGGTTCATCATGTCCATAAAAGTAGCTAGTGCATTCATCAACCCAAATGGCATCACTAGGAACTCGTAGTGACCATAACGAGTTAGAAAAGTTATCTTATGAATATCTACCTCCTTAACCTTAAGCTGATGATAGCCTGACCTCAAGTCAATCTTTGAGAAGATCAAGCACCTCACAACTGATCGAACAGATCGTCTATCCTAGGCAACGGTACTTGTTCTTAATCGTTAACTTATTCAATTGCCTGTAGTCAATGCACATCTACATCGATCTATCCTTCTTCTTTACGAACAACACCGGCGCTCCCCATGGTGACAAACATGGTCGGATAAAACCCCGGTCTAACAGTTCCTGAATCTGGGCTTTAAGTTCCACCAGCTCCTTCGGCGCCATTCTATATGGAGCAATGGACACTAGAGTTGTTCCCGGAAGAGGATCAATACCGAACTCCACCTCACGATTCGGAGGTAGCCCTGGAAGCTCTTCTGAAAAAACATCAAAGAATGCCTTCACCATTCTAACATCTTTTACTGACAATTCCTTGGCTTCCAACGCACTGACCAAAGCTAAAAAGCCTCACATCCCTTTCTCACCATCCTTTCAGCCCTAAGAGCAGACACTATATTGGACAAGTAGTTCCTCTTTCACCTATCACTAACACCTCATTATCCTCGGGAGTATTTAACACCATGCACTTAGTAGCACAATCCAAGTTTGCTCGATACTTCACCAACCAGTCCATGCCTAAGATCAAATCGAACTTGCCGAAAGGCAGTTCCATCAAATCAGCCGGGAAGACTATCCCTTGTACTTCCAAAGACACATTCCTAAAGAGTTTGTTCACCACTATAGATTGTCCTAAAGGGCTAAGCACAGTCATCTCTCTAGAAGAAATCTCAAATTCTATGTTTAGAGTTCTGGACACAGTACTAGCAACATAGGAATGCGTAGACCCAAAATTAATCAATGCAATAAAAGGCAACCCAAAAATAAGGAAATACCAGTTATGGCGTCTGGTGCATCGCCCTCTTCTCGGGGTCTAGCTGTATAGACCAACCTAGGCTGTCTTGCATCTGTATTCCCAGCACCTCTGCCCGGTGCTCCACGCCCTCAGCCAAAATAATTTCCACCCCTAGCCGGACCACGACCTCTATGTGGTTGCTGATCACCTCTTCCAGACTGAACATAATTCTGTCCCATCGGCCATGCTCTGTTTGGTTCTTGCAAATATTCCTTATCCGATGATCCATAGATCCACACCTGAAACATCCTCTATTACGTACCCAGCACTCTCCCGAATGAGTTTTCCCACATTGAGCACACTGCAGAGGCCAACTAACAGCAATAGGTTTCACACTACGACTCGGCCCATCTACCCTAGACCCCTTCTGAAAACCCCTAATAGATCTCGACAACCCAAAATTTATTTTATTCCTACCTCTGTCCCTATCCTGATTCTGTCTTTCAGACCTTTTTACCTCTTAGGCTATCTTAGCCTTTTCAACTAGAATGGAAAACTCCTTTTCCCATTGCGGAGCTATCAATACTCATAACTTGTCCCTCAGACCATATTCAAATCGGACACAATGCTCGTGATCTGTTGCAACAATACCCCGAACGTAATGACTTAGACGTAGGAATTTCGCCTCATACTCGGCCACTGACTTACTCCTCTGAACCAAATTTAGGAATGCCTTTCGCTGAGCATCCACATAGCTCGACCAATGTATTTCCCCTGGAATGCCGACTTAAAGAAGTCCTAGGTAATGCGGTTAGCTGCTGTACCATCTCTGACCGTGAGCCACCATTGATACGCCTCATCTCGGAGGAGAGACACCACTCCATTCAATTTCTCTTTCGCGGTATAGTCAATATCATCCATGATGTGCTCAACCGCTTCTAGATAGTACTCAACTACGTTAGGAGCCACACTGAAAACACCCCTAAACATTTCAACCCCATTAGCTTGGAGTCGTTCAGGCACAGATTTTCGAGCTACTGATCCAGTGCTCGCTCCAATAACTCTCTCCAAGACATGCAGCATAGCCTGAGACACAGCATCGTCTCCACCAGTTTGGTCCTGAAATTCTGCTTCCACAACTGGCGATACTGGCACTTCACCTTCCGACCCATGCCTTGATTCAAAAGATTCAGACCCAACACCTCGGCCTTTACCACAGCCGTGCATTCCACGTTCACGTCCTCTAGCACTCATGACTACGAGTTCAACTCAATCTGATTAAAAGTTTTATGAATTAGTATTCTTCTTCCACTGTTTGTTACGGAGCGGTCTTATGAAAATAGCATTAAAAGTAATTCTCGCAAATACATATATACCTAAAGGTTTCTGTCTTTTAAAGTTGAATTTATTAGTACTAGCAATCACAACACAATACAATTACTTCACGCAAAACAACCAATGATTAGAAGACTTACCGTGCGGACTTGGTACCGAGACTCGGGGGCCATGCTTCTAGAAAACATGTATTTTATCTAAACCATTTTCCAAACCATCTTCTGAAAACATTTTTGAACCTTATACCCACAGTCGAGTTTTTAAAACTGGCTCTAATACCACAACTGTAACACCCCAAACCCGGTCAAAATGCTACGACTGAATCTGGTACGCTACCAAAAGGAAATCTGGAAAACTAACTAAATATCATAAGTTCGTAAAACTTTGTGTTTTGTTAGTGTACCTTTAGAGAAAATTTAAAGTAATTGTTTCACTTAGATCGCATTACAAAATCGGGTTCATTTGTCGAAAGTCAAATTTCATTAAATTTTTAGGTGAAAATGATGTTGCAATTTTTAGGTGAAAACTCTGAATCAATTCATTACTCGCTATCCATCTTTTATTGGGCATTTGAAAATCAATTAATCAAAGTTCTTAATCTTAGAAAAACTCCATCTTCTATAGTTTATTAGACATGCAATATCAACCTTTAAAAAAAACCCCAATTTAAAGTTAAAGTGGCCTTATTACAACACCAAAACCCAAAATAGTGGAATTTAAAATAAAAAGACGAAATTACTAGAAATTACTGCGTGGCCACCTCAAGTCCGCCACGGCTCCAACTCCACGGTCTAGTGATTACCTGCAAAATTAAGCAGAGGGGTGAGTCACCGAGACTTAGTGTGTAAATCCCCAACAAGAGATACTTGGGAACTAAGCCCCCAGATGCATATTTAGGCTCACATAATCCAACATATTAAGCATGTATGCAATGTAGCCCAGCACAATCCTACTTTTCCAACCTCTATAACATCGAATCAAATGCCAAATGCCCTGTGGCACCAAACCACGGTGACAGAGTCACTAAATATAATATATGGGGTATGGTACCAAACCACGGTGATAATCGTGGTACCAAACCACTAGGATGAGTCAAAAATAAACTATGTGGTGCAAAACCACTGTGGTACCAAATAATTGAGACATAGTCACTAGATAAATTATGTGGGGCCAACCCACTGTGGTACCAAACCACTGGTGACAGTCTTAGAATCACACTTCCCCTTTTCACATTATATCCCAAGCCCATGAACATATTAACATAATAATATGAATGCAAACATGCTCCCAAAGCACAATGGTGAATTATATCATACATTCATATAATCAAAAGTAAAACTATTTAGGTACTTACCCAATGTCGCCAACTTTACCCACGAGGGTATCTCGACTATCTAAACAGTTATTTTGGATTTCACCCAACACAGTTAATAACGAAAATCGCTAAAGTAAAGTGTGAATGTACACACATGATAATGCGTAACACTATACTTTCTATGTCGACGCTTTCACTAGCAGGGACAACGATAATTTGCCTATCCCAGGCAAATGTCGACTCTACCACAACCTAGTGAATAGTCTCAAACCGTCAACACCGCACGCCTTTTAAACTTAGGAGCCGAAACTATGAGTTCGCTCCCTTCTCTTGATTGACCGACACTTGCATATTGGGTTAAGGCAATTGAGAGAGAAAAGAGAATAGGCAAACCAGAATTAAGAGAACTCTCTTACCTTGGTCAACGAGTGAACCGAACACAGATAACCTAAGCTAAAGATTCTTGCACAACTAGAAATCACTTGAAGGGATTTTGGTAGATGGCTAGCACTGGATCCTTGGGTTCATCTTAATAGACGAGTAATTTTGCAGCCACGAATTTGATTACAGAACGCTCAGCTTATCTAACGGAAGTCTTGAATAAGTAGAAGCGAAATGAGATTCTAGGAGATTCGGCCCCAGCAACTAATACCAAAAAGGGTTGCGGCTAACAAAAGAGTGGAGGAGAATGAAAGTTCCGATTTGATGGAAAAAAATATATAGAAGATAAAGGGAATGGGTGACGATTCACTAGATGAGGAAACAAGTGGTGAAGGAGATGCTCGGCTAGTGAAGCAAGAAGTAGAGGTGCAAGTAGAACAAGGGATGAAGAGAAGTAATAGTGTAAGAGATGGGTGATTCAGCTAAGGTGCAAGATAATCAAGAAACTACAATGATGTGGGAAGATGGTTCGGCCAAAGGTGATTTGTAGCTTTGCAGGGGAAGCAATGAATGAATAATCAAAATAGATATAGGAAGGTTTAGGGAGGGTTCGGTAAGATGGAAGTAAAGATGAAGAGAATGCCGAAAGAAATGAAGAAAAGAACCTATAATGTACTAGGGGATTTCGGCACAAGCACAAGATAGGTAACCAACCCGAAATGCTCTTTGACAAAACACCCAAAATGTCAAAAAGAATAACTCAAAAACTACAACATTCGGCACACCCACACTAAGAGCTCTCAGTTTTGCTATCACTCCTACAATGTCGAAATTCCCCAACCAAATGCAGCACATAGCCGAATCCTCTTCCCCCTCTCCAACATTCGACCAACACTCAACCACCAACCTTTCTCCTTGATTTCCTCCGCCAAAAGCTCCCCATCACCCATTCGAATTGTTTGACCATTTCAAACTCCTCAAGCTCCTCATATCCATCCATTCAAACACTTTAACTCATCCAAACAAAAACCATTGAGAGTCCTTATCAAACCACTACTTCTCCATCTTTGCTGAAAAATAATTCCACCAAAATGCACTTTGTGAGGTTCGAACCTCTCCCTTCTCTTCCAAGCTCCCTTGTGACGCCACTCCTTTGCACCCTAAGTGGCACCTTCTTGCCACTCCACCACACCTTTTCTTGTGTCAACAAACATAAGAGATTATCCTTAAGACCCACTTCACCCAGCTCTCCCTTAAAGAGCCTAAAAACAAAATTTACACCAAGACTCAAGCTTGACCTTGAGCCTTCTCGGGACCCCCAAACATACCAAATTAACAACCAGAACATGCCAAACACACAGCAACATAAAAATGCAGAGCCCTTAATTTCAAGATGTTACAACATGTTAGTCTATTCTCGAGGACATGCAGAGCATCTGAGAATTATTTTGTAGACTTTAAGAGACAATCAGTTGTATGCTAAATTTAGTAAGAGTGAGTTTTTGCTTCGAGAGGTCGAGTTTCTAGGACACATCATGTCGGGTGATGGTATTAGAGTTGATCCGAGTAAGATCTTGGCTATTGTGGAATGGAAACCACCAAGAAATGTGTTTGAAGTTAGAAGCTTCTTAGGTTTGGCAAGGTATTACAGACGGTTTGTAAATGGGTTTTCTATGATTGCTACCCAGATGACGAAACTGTTGCATAAAGATGTTAAGTTTAAATTGACAGAAAAATGTCAACAGAGTTTTGAAAGATTGAAAATATTATTGACTGAAGCATCGATTTTAGTACAACCTAAGTCGGGGAAAGAGTTTGTAGTCTATAGTGACACGTCTTTAAATGGTCTTGGTTATATGTTGATGCAAGAGGGTAAGGTAGTTGCTTACGCCTCGAGACAGCTAAAATTGCATGAGAAAATTTATCTGACTCATGACTTGGAGTTGGCTGCAATCGTATTTGCTTTGAAGATCTGGTGTCACTATTTATATGGTGAGAAATTCCAAATCTTCACAGATCACAAGAGTTTGAAGTACTTAATGGATCAAAAGGATTTGAATTTGCGACAACGACGGTGGTTCAAATTATTGAAATATTATGATCTAGTGATTGACTATCATCCGGGGAAAGCGAATGTGGTCATAGACGCCTTGAGCAGAAAATCTTTATATGCATTGAGAGCTATAAGCACAAGCTTAGCGTTGTCTGATGATGGTGCTATATTGGCCAATTTGAGGGCTAGACCACTATTTATTCAACAGTTTGTGAAGCTCAAAAGAATGATGATGAGATGCAAGCTAAGAGAGCTAAGTGCGAATTAGAAAATAATTCTTATTTTCGAGTGAGTTGAGATGGTTGTTTGATGTTCCATGACAGAATTTGTGTAACTAAGGATAATGAGTTGATTCAAAATATATTAAATGAAGCACACAGTGGTCACTTGTTAGTACATACTAGTAGTATGAAAATGTACAATGATTTGAAGAAATTTTATTGGTGGTCGGGCATGAAAAGGGACATCTCTGAGTTCGTGGCAAGATGCTTGATCTGTCAACAAGTGAAAGCCGAGCACCAAGTACCTTTGGGATTGCTTCATTAGGTAATGGTTTCCGAGTGAAAGTGGGATTGGGTTACTATGGATTTTGTAATAAGATTGCCTATGACTCGAGAAAGAAAGATAATGTGTGGGTTATTGTGGATAGACTAATGAAGCCGGCTCACTTTATACCGGTGCATGTTGATTATGATCTTGATAAGTTGGCCGAGTTGTATATTGCTAAGGTGGTGAGATTACATGGGGTGCCTGTATCATTATCTTGGATAGAGATTTGAGATTTACTTCGAGGTTTTGAAAGAAGTTGCAGGAAGCCTTAGGTACAAGGTTGAATATTAGTACTGCGTTCCATCCTCAAACGATGGCCAATCTGAAAAAGTGATTCAGGTTCTTGAGGACATGCTACGATGTTGTGTGTTAGAATTTAGAGGTAGTTGGGAAAGATATCTACCTTTGGTTGAGTTTGCCTACAACAACAGCTATCAGTCGAGTATACAGATGGCACCGTACGAACCCTTGTATGGTCGTAAGTGTCGAAATCCCTTGTATTGGACAGAGCTTAGTGAGAAACAAATTCATGGGGTCGATCTATTTAAAGAGACCGAGGAGGAAGTGAAAGTGATCCGCAATAGTCTGAAAGCTACTTTAGACCGACAAAAGTCATATGCGGATTTGAAAAGAAAAGAAATCGAGTTTCAAGTGGGTGACAAAGTATTTCTAAAAGTATCCCCGTGGAAGAAAATAGAGAGATTTGGTCAAAACGGTAAATTGGGTCCGCGATTTAGAGGACCGTATGAGGTTACCAAAAGGATTGGGCCAGTGGCATACCGGTTAGCTTTGTCGGTAGAGTTAGAGAAAATACACAACGTGTTTCACGTTTTGATGTCACGACAATATTGTTCCGATCCTTCACATGTGATCCCTCTATCAGAAATTGAGATACGATCAGACATGACTTATGAAGAGGAGCCAATTAAGATTATGGCTTGAGAAGTGAAACAGTTGAGGAGTAAGAGTATAGCGTTAGTAAAAGTGCTATGGAAAAAGCACGGTGTGGAAGAAGCTATGTTGGAACCGGAAGAAGCCATGAGAGAACAATATCCAAACCTTTTTGCCAGTAGGATTTTGAGGGCGAAAATCTCTAAAGGAGGGGAGAGTTGTAACAGCCTGATTTTGGGGCTAGTCGAAACAGTGGTTTTGAGACCACTAACCGACATTATGAAAATTTATTTTGATAATATTTTATGTGTTATAGCATGTTTATAATGATGCATAAGAATTTTGGTGCTTTAATTTTAGCAAATGAATGCTTAATTATGAAAAAGGACTAAATTGTAAAAACTGCAAAAGTTCTATTTTTAAAGGTAGAGGGGTCTAATAGCCATAAAATATTAAATTGGAGGTTCTTAAAGTGCAAATAGGCCACATGGAGTGTGTTAACCGGCCATATGAAGCTAGGGGGACAAGGGCATTAATTTTAGTCAAATTTGGTGACATTAGGTGATAAAAAAGATGAAAAAAAAATGCTAAAAAGGAAATATATCATCTTTCACTATTCACTCTTCTTCCTCCACCAAAAATTTGAAGAGAAAATAGGGGTTTTGAACTCAAACTACCAGCCAACATATTTTCTAGCAAGTAAGTGATTTTAGAAGTCTTTCTTAATGATTTTTGCATTTTTGGAACCCCAAAGCATAAGCTAGCTAATAAAGAGACTAATTTGCAATATGGTTGAAAGTCTAGGGAGTTGCCATGAGAGTGTTCATGATGTTTGCTGAGTTTTTATGGAAGAAAATGAATGCTAGTAAGATGAGAAACAACTTTTGTGTAGGGTGTTAGCATGAAAACACCTAAATAGGACTTGAATGCAAAAATTGAGAATGTGTAATAAATGCACGAAATAATTGAAATTATGTAACAACCCTAACCCAAAACTATCGTCGGATAGGGTTAAGAGGCATTACCGAACAATCAGAACATTTCATATCCATTTCGCGACACCAAGTCAATTATCAATCAATTATATTCAAACATAATCATATAGTCCCTTAGTGCGATCATCGATACCTTAAACATGCTTTAGAATAGGGTCGGGACAAAACCGAACACTAACGAAAATTTTTGAAATTCAAACATTTTTCTAAGTTACAAAGGTCACATGCTCGTGTCGGTAGGCCGTGTGCCTCACGACCTCGGACACACCCATGTGTCCAAGCCATGGCAAAATAGGGCATACCTACTGACTTGTCCACACGGCCATCACCCGTGGTCGATCTTAACTTACACCACACAACCAGTCACATTCCCGTGTGTCCAACTCGTGGTCGATCCTAACTTGTTTCACTTTCAAACTCAAACAACACGGTCGAGCCACACGCCCGTGTGCTCAACCGTGTGGGCAATTATAGGCCATTTTCAAGGCCAAATTTGACACCCACACTTAGGTACAACTACAAGCTTCAAAGTAATATCATTTCATGCCTCAAAATGCATTCAAACATACCATTTCATACACCAATTAATCACTAACTATACCACCTATAATAATACTCAATTTTATCTCACATTGGTTCAACTAAAGTACCAAAATTTATATCTCAAACATATAGATCAAACATCATATAAACCTTACCACCATACACATTTTATCCATCATTCTCATCAACCAATTCAAACATAATATATACCATTTGCATTCTCACTATTTCATATCTCATTCATCATATCCATAGTCTATCTATATGTACCAACATCATTAAATTTCCAAGCCATATCACATGACATAGACCAAACATCTCAAAATATACTATATCAACTATTCTATACATATTCAAAATTAACTCATTCAATCACTAGTTCATTCAATTTCATCCACAAACACATATTTAGGGCATTTTACAAAATAGCCCTCATGTTTTCACATTTTGACACTTTAGTCCCTATTTCATCAAATCACAAAATACACAAAATTTCTCTTCACTTATGCCTAGCCAAATTTTCCCCATATCCATACAAGCCCATACATTTTGTTTATTTCACATTTTAGTCCCTCAAAATATTATTTTCACAATTGAGCCCAATTTACTCAATTTCACTAAAAATTCAAAGACAAAACATGTTCATCCTTCACATAATTTTCATATTTCATCATCAACTATCACAAAGCTCAAGCATTCACCAATGGCATATCTCAAAATCACCATTAAACTCTAAAATTAAAGCATGGGCTAGCT
This sequence comes from Gossypium rotundifolium, assembly GCA_025506655.1. NCBI lineage: Eukaryota > Viridiplantae > Streptophyta > Magnoliopsida > Malvales > Malvaceae > Gossypium > Gossypium rotundifolium. Next base: position 56,884,808 of record CP106723.1, on the reverse strand, counting down.
AGAATACTAAGCAATGATTACAAAAATGTAAAAATTATCAAAAACTAAACAACACTAACCTTTAATTAAGCTTAACCCTAGCCGAATGTTCATAGCTTTTCTTCCTCCTATTTCTTTTCTATTTTCGGCACCAAGAAGATGAACATGGATTCTTTTCATGTTTTTGTTATAATAACTTAATATTATTATTATTTTACTTAATTAGCCTTTACTATTTAATGTATAAACATACATAATAAGGTTATAATAGTCCTTTTTCCATCCACTAACTCATATAATGGACTAATTGCATCATAAAACCTCCAATTTATAAAGACAACAACAATTAAGCACTTAACAATCAACACACAGCTTTTGTATTTTATGCGATTAAGTCCTTTCTGCTAATTAAGCATACAATCAATAAAATTTTCACATAGAAATTTCACACATGCTTAATCACATACTGTAAACACCAAAAATAATAATAAAATATTTTTGACCTCGAATTTGTGGTCTTAAAACCACTTTTTTGACTAAGGTCTAAATCAGGCTGTTACAACTCTCCCCCTTAGGGATTTTAGTCCCTGAAAATCTTACCAGTGAATAAGTGTGGATGTTGCTCTCTCAAAACGTTCTCAGGCTCCCACGTAGCCTCTTCAACTTCGTGTTTGTGCCACAATACTTTCACTAAGGAAATTATTTTATTTCACAACTCTTCGGTTTCAAGTGCCAAATTTTGGATCGATTTTCACTATACGACAAGTCTGACTGAATCTCAACCTCAGTAGGAGAAATTACATGAGACGGATCAGATCGGTAGCATCGAAGCATCGACACATGAAACACATTATGAATCTTTTTTAACTCAGATGGCAACAACAATCTATAAGCAATCGGTCCAATTATTTCGATGATTTCATACGGTCCAATGAACCTCAGACTCAGCTTACTTTTTCGGCCAAATCGAAGCATTTTCTTCCACGGAGACACTTTCAAAAACACTTTGTCACCAACTTCAAATTCAATATCTTTTCGTTTCAAGTCTGCATAAGAATTCTAACGATCTGAGGCCGCTTTCAAACTATCACGAATCACCTTTACTTTCTACTCAATCTCTTTTATCAAATCAACCCCATGAATCTTATTCTCACTCAATTCGATCCAATACAATGGAGTTCGGCATTTTCCACCATAAAGAGCCTCATACGGTGCCATTTTAATACTAGATTGAAAACTGCTATTGTATGCGAATTCAATCAATTGTAAATTCTTTTCCCACTACCTTCAAACTCAAGAATATAGCATCTCAACATATCTTCGAGAACCTGAATGATTCATTCGGATTGTCCACCCATTTGTGGATGAAACATAGTACTGAAATGCAACTTTGTGCCTAAAGCTTCTTACAATTTCTTCCAAAATCGTGAGGTAAATCTCGGGTCTCTGCCAGACACAATAGATAGTGGCACCCCGTGCAATTTCACAATTTCTACAATATACAATTCAGCTAACTTATTAAGTGAATAATTTGTTCTCACCGAAACAAAATGGGCTGATTTCGTCAATCTATCAACTATCACCTAGATCGTGTCTTTCTTTCCCGGAGATAAAGGCAATACACAAAGTCTATTGTGATCCTCTCCCATTTCAACTCAGGAATCATTATCGGTTGTAACAAACCGGATGGAACCTGATGTTCAGCTTTAACTTGCTGGCATATGAAACATTTCGACACAAAGTCAGAGATGTCCCGTTTCATACCATGCCACCAATAAAACTGTTTCAAATCGTTATACATTTTTGTATTCCTTGGATGCACAGTCAAACAACTATTGTGAGCTTCATTCAAAATAATCTGAATTAGCTCCGAATTCTTTGGAACACAAATTGGATCTCTGAATCTCAAACAATCATCACTATCAACTCAAAATTCGAATCAACATTCAATTCACATTGATCTCGTTTGACCATTATTTCAACATCACTTTTCTTGGCATTGCAAATTTGGCGTACGAACATCGGTCTCACTTTTAACTCAGCCAAAACTAAATCATCACACAGATCTATCTAAGCATTTATTGCTTGTAAAGCACATATAGACTTTCGGCTAAAGCATCAGCAACAACATTAGCTTTACCCGGATGATAATCAATCACAAATTCGTAGTCTTTCAACAATTCTAACCATCTTCTCTATCGCAAATTCAATTCTTTCTGAATCACCAAATATTTCAAACTCTTGTGATCAGTAAAAACATGACATTTCTCACCAAATAAGTAGTGACGTCAAACTTTCAATGCAAATACAATCGCAGCTAATTCAAGATAATGAGTCGAATAATTCTTTCCATGCGGCTTTAACTGCCTTGAAGCATAATCGATAACTTTGCCTTTTTGCATCAGCACACAGCCCAAACCATTCAACGATGCGTCACTGTAAACTATGAATTCTTTACCCGATTCGAGTTGAACTAACAATAGCGCCTCTATCAACAACGCTTTCAAGTGTTTAAAACTCTACTGGCACTTTTGAACCACTCAAATTTAACATATTTTTGTAATAACTTCGTCAACAGAGTCACAATCATCGAGAAACCTTTCACAAATCACCTATAGTATCTCGGTAGTCCCAAAAAACTACGGACTTTAGACACATTTCTCGGAGGCTTCCATTCTGAAATGGCTGAGATTTTACTCGGATCAACTTGTATTCCCGCAGCTGATACAATATGCCCCAAAATCCAACCTCACGCAACCAAAACTCACATTTACTAAACTTAGCATACAATTGTTGCTCATGCAGAGTCTGTAACACAACTTTCAAATGCTCAGCATGCTACGTCTCATCACATGAGTAAATCAAAATATCATCAATGAACACCACAATAAAATGATCCAAATATGGTCTGAATATTTGGTTCATCAAGTCCATAAACACTGTAGGAGCATTCGTTAGTCTGAAAGGCATAACTAAAAATTCATAGTGTTCGTACCTCGTTCTGAAAGTAGTCTTCGGTACATCTAACTCTTTGACTCGTAACTGATAATAACCAGATCTCAAATCTATCTTAGAAAATATTGTAGCTCCTTTCAGCTGATTGAACAAATCATCAATAAGAGGCAATGGATATTTTTCTTTATCGTCACTTTGTTCAATTGTCTATAGTTGATACACATCCTCATGGTGTCGTCTTTCTTTCTTTTCACAAACAACACAGGAGCACCCCAAGGTGAGAAACTCGGTCGTGTAAATCATCTATCTGTCAACTCTTGCAACTGAGACTTTAACTCTTTCAATTCTATCGGTGTCATTCTATATGGAGCTATTGAGATAGAAATCGTCCCCGGTACCAATTCAATACCAAACTCAACTTCTCGGATCGGATGTAATCCCAGTAACTCTTTAGGAAACACATCAAGAAATTTAGAAACCACATGCACAGATTCAACTTTCTTTTCTGCCACTTTTGTATCAATCACATATGCCAGATAAGCTTCACAACCTATCCTTACATAGTTTAGAGCTTTCATCGCAGATACAACGACTGGTAACCTATTGAAATCACTAGATTCAATCCGAACTATCTTACCATTCTAACTTTTCAAATCAATACTCTTTTGTTTACAATTCACAATAGCCAGATGCAAAGTGAGCCAATCCATAATCATATCAAATTCATCAAATGGTAGCAACATCAAATTAGCTAGAAAACAAACATCCCGAAACATCAATGGACAGGTCTTGCACACTTTATCCATCAATACACACTTGCCTAAGTGGTCCAATACTCTAATTACAAATTCAATAGACTCAACAGGTAGAGTCTTACTTGATACTAGGTTCACACACACATATGAATGAGTAGATCCTGGATCCATCCATGCAATCACATTAGTATCAAATAGAGTAAAAGTACCAGTAATAACGTCTAGAGATGACGCTTCCTCTTGTGTGCGTATAGCATAGGCTCTAGTAGGTGCTCTCGCCTCCGATCTCACTACTGTATTGGTAGTCCCTCTTTGGCTTCCACTTACATTTTTGGGTAATCTACTCCTAGCTGTCACATCACTCGATCTCGCACTCTAAACATTTTCTTCCTCAGCTAATTTTGGGCAATCTCAAATGAAGTGATCATGTGATCCACACTTATAAAAAGTTCTATTATTATACTTGCCCCAACATTCTCCAACATGTCTTCTTTTGCACTTTCTATACTCAGGTTTGTTGCTTTTAACACTATCAACATTTGATTCAATTGGAGCTTGAATTCTCGAACCAACACTTTGTCTCACTCGGTCTCTATCTGAATGTCTAAACGAAGTATTTGAATGACTGCTAGCATCTTTAAATCTCTTTGATGAAGTTTGAGACGACTTGCTCATCAATCTATTTTTTTCATCTCTAGCCTCAGAATTGGCTTTCTTCTTTTCTTTACTAAGCTCCTCGGCTTTACAAGCTCTTTCAACTAACACAACAAATTTATTTATATCAAGTATTCCAACCAGTAATTTAATGTCTTCATTCAGTCCTTCAATGAAACATTTGCACATAGTAGCTTCGGTCGAAACATATTCCCATGTATATTGACTCAATCTCACAAACTCCCATTCATACTCAGTAATGGACATGCGGGCTTTTTTAACTCTAGAAACTTTTACGTTTCTGATCTATAAATAATTGACTGATGTACTTCTTTCTGAATTCAACTTGAAAGAAATCCCATATGATTCTCTCTCTCTCTGAACCACTGATATCAAAGTTTCCCACCAATTGTATGAGTTATCCCTCAACAAGGAAACAACACATTTGATACATTCATCAGGTGTCAATGACATCTCATCAAACACTCGAATGGTATTTTCGAGCCAAAACTCAGCTCACTCGGTATTACCATTAGCTGTGGCCCTAAACTCTTCGACCCCATACTTTTGGATCTTTTCTATTGGAGGTTTACTCAATCGAATCAGATCTATAACTTGTGGCACAACAGGTACTTGTGGGGGTGAAGGTTGTGGAGTAGCTGGATTCGTTCGAACAAACTCTAAAAACCACTCGCTCATCATTCAGAAGAAGGCTTGCTTAGCCTCTACTCCTCACTACTATCATTTGGCCTAGATGTGGCCAACGGTGTCCCTTGAGTAGGAACAGAGCGTTACTCACTACATCATCAGCAACTGCTCGATCGGGATCCATTACACTATGAAAACACATTTTTAACTCTCAAGATTCATCACACAATCGCAATTATATATATGGCATGGATAGTTAGACTTACACATGCTATGTTAGTCCAAGAATTGACTAAATCGTAGCTCTGATACTAATAAAATGTAATACCCCTAAATTGAAACCATCTTCAAAATAAGGTTAAGAGGCATTATTGAATAATCGAAATATTTCATATCCATTTCACGACACCAAGTCAATTATCAATTAATCATATTCAACATAATCATATAGTCCTTTAGTGCGATCATCGATACCTTAAACATGCTTTAGAATAGGGCCGGGACTACATCGAACACTTATAAAAATTTTTGAAATTTATACATTTTTCTAAGTTACAGAGGTCACACGCCCAGTGTGGATAGGCCGTGTGCCTCACACGGCCTCGGACACACCAATGTGTCCAAGCCATGGCAAAACAGGGCATACCTACTAACTTGTCCACGCGGCTTGAGACATGCCCATGTGCCTCACCCGTGGTCAATCCTGACTTGCACCACATAGCCAGTCATACACTCGTGGTCGATCCTAACTTGTTTCACTTGGCAAATTCAAACAACACGGTCGAGCCACATGCCCGTGTGCTCAACCATGTGGGCAATTATAGGCCATTTTCAAAGCCAAATTTGCCACCCACAATTAGGTACACCTACAAGCTTCAACGCAATACCAATTCATGCCTCAAAATGCATTCAAACATACCATTTCATACACTAATTAATCACCAACTATACCATCTATAATAATACTCAATTTCATCTCACATTGGTTCAACCAAAGTACCAAAATTTATATCTCAAACATATAGACCAAACATCATATAAACCTTACCACCATACACATTTTATCCATCATTCTCATCAACCAATTCAAACATAATATATTCCATTTCCATTCTCACTATTTCATATCTCATTCATCATATTCATAGTCTATCTATATGTACCAACATCATTAAATTTCCAAGCCATATGACATGGCATAGGCCAAACATCTCAAAATATACTATATCAACTAGCCTATACATATTCAAAATTAACTCATTTAATCACTAATTCTTTCAATTTCATCCACACACACATATTTAGGGCATTTTATAAAATAGCCCTTACGTTTTCACATTTCGACGCTTTATTCCCTATTTCATCAAATCACAAAAAACACATAATTTCTCTTCACTTATGCCTAGCCTAATTTTCCCCATATCCATACAAGCCAACACATTTCATTTATTTCACATTTTAGTCCCTCAAAATATTATTTTCACAATTAAGCCCAAATTACTCAATTTCACTAAAAATTCAAAGACAAAACATGTTCATCCTTCACATAATTTTCATATTTCATCATCAAATATCACAAATCTCAAGCATTCACCAATGGCATATCTCAAAATCACCATTAAACTCTAAAATTAAAGCATGGGCTAGCTAGAATACTAAGCAATGATTAAAAAAATGTAGAAATTATCAAAAACTGAACAAAACTAACCTTTAATTAAGCTTAACCCTAGCTGAATGTTCAAAGCTTTTCTTCCTCCTTTTTCTTTTCTATTTTTGGCACCAAGAAGATGAACATGGCTTCTTTTCATGTTTTTGTTATATTAACTTAATATTATTATTTTACTTAATTAGCCTTTACTATTTAATGTATAAACATACATAATAAGGTTATAAGAATCCTTTTTCCATCCACTAAGTTTTATAATTGGATCTAATTTCCAATTTATAAAGACAACAACAATTAAGCACTTAACAATTAGCACACAGCTTTTACATTTTATGCGTAAGTCCTTTCTGCTAATTAAGCACACAATCGATAAAATTTAAAATAAAAATTTCACATATGCTTAATCACATATTGTAAACACCAAAAATAATAATAAAATATTTTTCCAACCTCGAATTTGTGGTCTCGAAACCACTATTCCGACTAAGGTCTAATCCGGTCTGATACAAATTATAAGTAGTTGTAAGAGTAATAAATGTTGAGCTAGGCTTGTTTAATGAGAAAATGTGATGAAAATAATTTACGAGCCTAGGGGCAAAATTGTAATTTTGCCAAAGTTTAAGGGCAAAATGGTCATTTTTGCGTAAGTATAGATTTTGATGCATTATGATCATAAGATGTCTTAAATGAGTGAATTTTGTTGTTATAGAGCAAGAAGAGCGTGGAATCAAACGTGACCGTGAAAAAGGCAAGGTTACAGAATAGACCGTCGATTAATGCGTTTTTGCACCAAGGTAAGTTTATGTGTAAACGATGTATTTTATATATACATGTTGTTACTAGTGGGTGCGTTGTATGATTGAGAACATGTATGATTTAAGTGGATTGAATTTGGTAGTTATTGAACAATTTTCATATGAATGACGAAATAGATATCTAAATGTGAAATAATATATGTAGTAATAAATAGTGGGATGTGTTCAATACCACTATAACAACTCTTGATGGTGGGCTAAGTGCGATACCACTTTATTTTTTAATTACGATGGGTTGTGTGCGATACCATCGTCTATTTATCATTTGGTGGGTTATGTGCGATACCACCGTAACTATCTTTTTAGTAGGCTATGTACGATACCACCCTATTAAAGTTTGATGGTGGGCTAATTGAGAAATCACCAAGTAATTGGTATTCTGAATGGTTTATCGAGAAATTATGATGTGTTATATCATGTGACTTTGTGGTGTTAAGTGCAGGGATGCAAGTTAATGAATGTGAGCATTAAGCTTGTGGTATGGTTAGAATATGGTAAGGGAGGAAATGACTAAGCATGATTATGAATATGGATTGTTCTTGCTTAGTATTTAATGCTAATTATTGTTTAGCACATACTATGATGTTATATTTTTACATGTAAACTTACTAAGCTTAAAGCTTACTCCCCTTTCTTTTCCCTTATTTTATAGTGATAAAGAGCCGAGTCGGGGTACGAAGATAATTGGAAGATTCTCCCACACTATCAACTCATCTCGGTATATCTAGACTTAGTGTTTTTGAGTATGACATGTATAAGGGCTAGACTAGGTGAATTGTTTTGTTATTTTGGCCAAGTGTGTATTGGCTCTCTTATGGATGAATCTTTTTGTATATTGCCATAGTTGATGGCTCATTATGATTAATTTATGAAATATGAGGTTATTCAAGAAAGTATTTGTTGCATAAAATAATTTTCTTGAAGATTTGTTGTATGGGATCTTGTTATGTGGGATAGGGTGACAAAATAGCTTAGCAAATAGCCTTGTTCCTATCCACATGGGTAGGCACATAGTCGTGTATCTAGGTCATGTGTGACATACGGTCAGTCCCATGGGTGTGTGACCAAGCCATGTGTCCCCTGCGCGTTAGTTTTACAAGTCAGTAAGCATTGTAATAAACACACGGGTAGAGACACGGTCGTGTGTCTCAGCCGTGTGGAAGGTACAGCTACAAAAACGGGCGTGTGCCCAGGCCGTGTGAAGTTTGGACCTTGATTTTAGAATTTAAATAGCCACACGGTTGAAGCACACGGGCGTGTGACAAATCGTGTGGAATAAGTCAGTGTTAACACAGCACACGGACGTGTGGCTGACCGTGTGGAATAAGTTAGTGTCAACCATGGGTGCAAGGCATGGTAGTGTTAAATACCACACGGGCGTGTCCCATCTCACATGGGCGTATGGCCCCTGTTTAGGAAAATATTTCCTAAGTGTGCGCAAGTTTCCAATTTATTTCTAGAATCTTCTGGAAGTGTGTTTAGGGCCTTGTAGGCCCATTATAAGGATATTAGAGGTGTGAATGGGAAATTTTTAAATTTGGAATGGAAATCTGATAGCCCAAAGCTGTATTACCATGTGAGTTAAGTACGATAATGCCTCATATCTGATTCCGGTGTAGAATATGGGTAAGGGGTGTTACACTGTCCACCACATTTTAGTTCGTGGTACGATTTGCCATATATTTATGAATAAGGTGTATGTTATGTGAGCCTCATGTGGTAACATCTTGTAGCTCAAGTTCGATGACCAAACCGGGCAAGGGTGTTACATGTTGCTTGTAGGCCAAGTAAATGATTCTGATGCATGAATCTAGAATGAATAAACATGTGGTTCAGATTATGTATTAATAGGTGTTTGATATGTTGAGAATGATTAATTTGCATTTATGTTATTGCATATAAAGTAATGAGTTGAGCTTTTGGGTCATTTAGACCAAATGGGATAAAAGCTTAGTAGTATTGTAAAAAAAATATGTAAATTTGAGTAGATTGATCCTCATGGTCATGATTCTCCCCTATTGAGTTCGCGACATCAAGTCCCTATTAACCAAGTCACAACATTCCCCTACTGAAGTCACGAAATTAAGCTCTTTCCTTCAATGCTACAACATCGAGCTACTTCTCTCAATGTCGCAACATTCATTCTTTGATGTCGCAACAACACCCTTATATTAGTTATTTTTACATTTTAGTCCCTCATTTGTTACCAAAGTTTCATAAGAGATTTCGTGAGCTTATTTATAACCTAGATTTGAACAATTAATATTAATAAAAGATATACAAGCTTAATCATTTGCATGTTTATAAAAGTTTAATCATTTGCATGTTTTGTGTTTTAAATATTGAAATGAAATTGTAGTTACTCCAGCAACGAATGTGACATCTCATATCTCGAATTTGGCAGTCGTGTCAGATGTGAGGTGTTACATTTTGTAACTTAAGTTAATCATGTGTGATGTATATGTTTGAATGTTTATGTATATGTGTTCATTTGTTTGATGAATGAACTAGATATAAGATGTATATGACTAGGTTGTTAGCTGGCTTTGTTGATGAGTAAGCTAGCATGATGGTTGGATTTGTATATTGTTGTGGCTTGTTTTTTTCTAGTATTTTGAAAGTATTTTGGTTTGCAGTTTAGGTTTTCCAAACTTGGTTTTTATGCCCTATAGGTGTAAATTAACATAAGGCACATGTATGTGTCAAAAGAAGGTAATTACAAGTCTAATTTTTGAATGCAAGGACCCAAGGTCTAATACCATTTCTCTAGGTATCGATACCTAGCTTGCCAGAATGCAAATTTCTATAATAATAGGGCTAGGTACCAAAGCCTAAGGCCACGGGTACTGATACTTAGGTCTTGGCAAGGCCCTTGTACAGTTTTGGAGCTTTTGAATCTTTTGAGACCCATACTTGGTCCAAAAACCTTTGGACACTTAGAAATTGATTATAATTAATTTCAATATAATTTTAAAGTCATAAAAATATATTTATCTACTTTCTATAATTCTTCAAAAACATTTTAAAACTTAACCCATTTACTTGATTAATGAACGAAGATAGTCTGAGTTGCTTTGACAATGAGTGTGATGGCTAACATTCGAATCCAATGACCGAGTCGGTTGTGGGGTGGAACATTATCAAAGAGTCCTACTTCTGCTGCAACCACAGTGCTTGCCCCATGCCACTGCACTATTTTGAGTTGTTTTCACTTTTCAAGATTCGTTTTGGATCTTGAACACCTTCAAACCACTTCAAAATAATTTTAAATTGTTTCTAAAGCCTTTTGATTTTCCTAAACTTGGATCGGTGATTTTATAAAAATGTTTTTAAGTTTAAAATCTTAAATTATTTCAAAAAAATTTGTTTACTCATGCTTTGGTAGCATCTCTCATCCGCACTAGTTGCTGGAACGAGTGAAGAGTGTTATAACGATATTAATTTTGTGTATACTAGTAATGTTGCAACTAGTTAAGTTGAACTTAAATCAGGTCTTGCACTATTTATTAATTGCCGATTGCACTCTAGACAAGACCTTAAAAACGTGGAAAATGTTTTCAAATTACATAATCAATTCTTGTGTCCATTTTATCTTTATTTTAATTCTTTTTATATGTGTCTGATGAGCCTATTAACTTTTTACTTAATACAAGTTTTAGATAAAAAAGTATTGAATAAGATCTACTTACCACTTAATATTGAAAATGTCAAGTTGATTTTATTTTTAAAAGAATTTATATTTGACATAGATGATCAATTTTTCATGAAAAGAGTGAAGTATTCAGATTAATATATTTAACTTTTTATCCAAAATTATAGAAAATAAAATAGTATATCAATAAAAATAAGTTTAAGAAATGCATAATTTATAAATAAATTTATTTTATAAAATAATATAATTATATTCGATACTTAATTTTATTAATTTATCAAATAATTTTAATATAAATTTAATATTTTTAAATTTTAGTAAAAAACCAACACTTAAATTTTTTATTTTTAATTTAATTTTTCATACAACAGCTAACAACAAATACTGCTGCAAATTAACATAATGCTAAAGGAGTATTAACAAATACTCGCCTAAAATTTTTGAAAATATTTATCATTTCTTATTTTAAGAAATTTAATTGTCCTCCATTCAATTATAAATTGCAATTTAAAACATGAGTTGTTTATACATCAAATGCATTAATTCTATACTTTCAAACTAAATCTATGCTTTGAAAAAATTAATTGGTGAATAAAGCAACTATAAGGATGAATTATGGTACTGCATTAGTCAATTCTTTCTTATTGCTCAACTTCTTTTGTTCAAAAATTAACTCCAAACATCAAATTCACTTTATTAATTGTTAAAAGGATATAAGCTTAAATATATAATTGTTACTTAAATTATATCACTTTTTCATCTAGATAATAAATTTTTTATCAAAATAGTATCTAAACTATAATTTTGTTTCATTTTACCCAAAATTATTATATCGTCCAATAAGAACGTAATATGTGTTATGCTTTTTTAGATACCGTACACTTTTGAAATTGATAAATTAAATACTAATTTTACCCAAAAAATAAAATACTTAAATGAGAAAAAATATAGTTTGGAACCAATTTTATAGTATATAGTACAACAAAATTTATATTTGCAAATTTAACACTTTTCTTTTTCTACGATATACTCTACAAGTTCACGTAAAAACGTGACATTGTCTTAATTGAATCCAATAAATAAATGAAGGCTGGAAAGATAATTCAAACACCAATAATTGGTGCTAAATTTAGTTACAAGACACGTTGTTGATAACAATGGCTACAACAAAAATTGCGATAATTGGGGCTTCCCATAAATCATTATATCTAGCTCCATCCACACACTTAGGGAATATATTATGTTATCAAACATATAAATTTTTAAGTATCTTCACAAAAAACTTTAAATATAAAATCACGGAATCGTTTAGAATACTGCTTCGGATCCACAGCTGATATAGAAGTAGGGTCATATTGAATGGATTTATATGCATGCTCAAGCCTCTTGGTAATATCATAATCTTGAAGTATGTCAATTATGCCAAAAAACATTATGACTTCATAACACTCCCCTGTTTGTTCTCCTACAAGGTGAAATACCGATTTGGGTTTTCTTATAGTTCTTTCTACTTTTGCTGGCATGTTAGCACCCAACTTTATGGTACCCCACCTGCAAGTTCATTTGGTTCTTAATATACAAATGCAAATTAAATCTTCCTCTTTTCGAATGATACTAAGTACGAAGTAAAAAGTAGTTTCTCTGAAATTCCCCTTTGTTGTTAAATATGTGATGCTTGGAATGATTTCTGTTTGTTTTCATAGTAATGAATGATTAATATAATATATTTTATCTTTGGTAAAACTTTTGTTTACTATAATCATGTACATGCTAATGGATAACTTTTTAAAACTAAATTAGCTATGAAGAACTATGGCATGATTCAGACAAGAAAACTGGAATATAAAAGAGAGAGAGAGAGAGAGAGATTATTTACCTTTTAGGGTCTAGAAAATGTTCCTCCATATCTGGTGGAGTTGATTCATTCTCATAATTTCCTACAATAGAGAAATGAAACATATAAATCAAAAGAAAAAGTTATGAGTGGAGAAGTATGCACTTAATTAACCTAAAAGAAAAAACAAAATGAGTATTATAAAATAAAAGATAACCAGATGAACTTCGCCTTCCGCAAGGAACGAATTCTCCATTGGCTGATATTTCCTTAAAATGAATGCCCACCAGAAGACTGTAGTCCATTGTCCTCTCCTGTTCAAGAAACTCACAATCCCTATCTATTTGCCTGTTAGTAAAAACATAAAAATATTTAATGCAGTTGGTGAAGGAGGAAAACTTTAAAGCAATACTAAATTAGTTTTTTATTCATGGATGATAGGAGTATGAAGTAAAATTAAAGAAAAAAATTCTAACAAGAATTAGGTGCTACATAATTATTCCATATGCTTCGTTACTTTATCCTCGAGCTAGTGGAATAAATCAGTTAGAAAACAAAAAGAAGAAATTGTACTTTACCAGCAAAACTCTTCAAACCAAGCTTTATCGAGTTTGAATATGAAATTCAAATCAAGGTCTTTAAGTATTGTAGTACTGTCGATCTCAGACTCAGACTTATCTGTTATGCGTCCTAGAGAAGATCCTTTTAAATCAAAGCGTCTATGAATTGTATACTCGGAACGTAAAAGGTTTCCCATAATAATGAATCGTACCTGGATTGTCAATCCTATCAATTGCATCCTTTAAAAAATTGTTTTAGTTTATTAAAAATGATTTCTTACAACAGTTACAGCATCAATTTATGCAACTTTCATTACTAAAATAAATTCATTAAAATTTTATTACTTAATTTTTCTTTGTCAATACACTTTAACAAAATAAATTTTAATTGTACTGACCTTTCTTTGAATCGGCCCAGTTAACTTTACGCAGTGCAACCCATAATATTTAATGACCAAAGTGTTTTCAAAGGATCGAACATGATTATAATATGCAAAAAGCATCCTTATAAACACCTATAGAGCAAAGCAAGTGTAGTTATTAACTTGGATTGGCAATAATCAACATTACTTTCAAACTATAATAGATGTGAAAGTACATAACTTACTTTCACTTCTGACTTCTTCATTGTTTTTATCATATATCGATCATCCTCTGTCAAGTAAAAAAAGCTCCCACTTTTACCGGGGGAAGATAGTTCTCTTAGTGCACCATTTCCACATATAGATATCATGTAATCTGCAGGGTCCACCTTGAACAACTTCCTCAAAGCCCTTTATACATATGGTAATATGCAGTCATTTAGCATGCATGATCTTAAGGAATTTTAGATGAGAATCTGGAAATCTCCAACTACTATTGACATCAAGAAAGGTACTCCAAAAAAGACAAAACTTTGATTTTGGTATTTATTGTAAAAGATCATAATTTATAATAATTTTGTTCACTTATTTTTAAAAATTACTTGCCAAATATGCATGCATTAAAAAGAATATCAATAATGTATATAATGCCTTACCTAAAAACTACCGGACAATAATCTTTCCATTTAAATTCACAAGATTGATGCGGTGGAGTATACTTGCTGCCTTCTGTAGGAAATCTTGTCCAAATTTTCTCTTTGGGATCAAAAGCTGCCGCCTTCAGATCAAGAGACGTTGCTGGAGCAGGTCTTCCAACAGAATGCCTGTGTAATCTCTCCCGACAATGTTAATGTGACAAATTCGCATATGATTACTGGATGATCTAATTTTGATATATTTAGGAAAGAAAATATTGATAATAAAGCATAAAGTAATTTCATGTAAAATTAGTAGAAAAGAAGAATAAGGATGTTCTTCATATTGATTTACCAAGATTTATGTTAGAAATAGTAAACATTTTTTGCCAAAACAAAAAGGAATATTTACATATCTAGTACAAAAAATAAATTGATAGATTATAGAGTATAAAATGTTTTAAATCATTTGTTCTTTAGTATAATTTTTATTATCTGTAATTCTCATTAAAGTAAAGGTATAACACAAATTTATGGAATCTATGGTCAATCAAATCATTAGACTTCCAATCTCTGATCCAACTTTTTGAATCAATTGATTCAATAATATTAAATAAAATATGCATGTGAGTAAATCATATGATTTTTTTATGTAATAAAAAGAGTAGAGCAATACAAAAGCAGCATTTAGTAAAATGATATTGTTCTAATATATGTGGCACCTATTGGATGTGAAATCTCTTTACTTAAGTCAAAACCTAAATGGACTAACATAGAATAACTAACAACCCTAAATGCTTTAGCTAAGTAAATTATATACGCCGGATCATTTTTTAATTTTCATGTTTTCAAAATTTTCACTTTTAATAAGAAACAAGATTTCCCAACAAGGGTGGGTAGAAGAGCCATGGGAGTGGCCCTCCAAAATATGGAAAATTATCATTAAATTCTTCAATTGTTTTAAAATTTTATTTAAATCTCTTCAAAAAATTTGAAATTTTAATTAAACTTTAAACTTTTCAGAAATCCGCAATTTCTCAAAAATTTAATTTATTTTTGAAAATTCTCATCGAATCCATTATTTTGAAAATTTTAAGGATCAACTATGCCAAACTAATCTCAAACCCTCCATACTTTTGCAGAGCAATTTTAGCATGATTAAGTATTATTGTTTCATTGAATTCATGTAAATAGTTATTTACAAGTATATGTACCATAAAAGTTGTTCTATAGTTTTCCAGAAGAACTTGAAAGACATATATTTTGTTGCCTTGTTATGTACATTTTGATTAAAGTGGTTAGAAAATTATTTAAACATCTATAATATTGTTGGATATGATAAAAAGAACAAATTTAAAATAGAAAAATATAAATATAGAGAATGGCACCTGATTCCCAATTGTAGATTGAGCATAAGTTCATAGTTCTTGTGCCCTCTAGATATTGTTTCACCTGGTCTTTTTCCCAGTTTTGGCACTTTCAATGGTAATTCGAGGTTAAACTTAGGATTTGTATCATCATGTTGATGTTGAACTTGAACACATAATAACTCAGAATCCAAATCTCTCCTCACTTCCGTTAAATCAGTACTATCATCATCACTCTCCCACATATGCATTTTATCTGGCCTTTCTATGCCTACGCTTACCCTCCCATCAATCGACAACCTCCTTGGATTATCATCAGTCTTTGCTGAATACCATGCCAATACTTTTTGGGATGGCATAATCGAAACATTTTCGCTTGGGCAAATCTTACAATCAGCCAACTCAATATAGACAGTTTGAGGATCCCATTCAGGATTTGCAGTCTGGGAGGACTCTGAAGGATAATATGTCCCATTTTGTTCATCCGGATCCTTACTCCAATTACCCACATAAAAGCTTCCATCTGGCCAATAATAAGTTCCATTTCCTTTTGGCATACCATCTTCCCACTGACCGTCATATTTATTCTCATTGCTCCATACAAAAGTACCGGTTCCACAAATCATACCATTCTTCCACTCTCCGATATAATGGTTTTCATTTTGCCATTGATATTTCCCAAGCCCTTCTTGCAAACCACGACGCCATTCCCCATCATACCAATCTCCATTCGGATAGAACCTTATGCCATGACCATGCTTAAAGTTCATCACCCATTGCCCCTTATATGTATCGCCGCTAGGTCCAGTATATATACCAATCCCATCAATATATCCACTTTTGAACTCCCCTTCATAAGTAGCACCGGATGGCCAACTAAACCTTCCTTTGCCCATAGTTTTGCCCCTATGCCACTCTCCTAAGTACATGCAACCATCGGTCCACAAATATTTCCCTTGTCCCTCAGGAAAATTATCATACCACTGCCCGGTATAATAATCCCCGTTTGGTAGAATTTTCTCTACTAAGTATGGCTCCCCGGAAATATTATCACTTTTATCATTATTATTTTCAAGGTCATCATCCGTTGCATTTGCCATAGTTATTGTCCCGAAAATGCTGTTTGCACGCTTTTTGGCAGCATGTGTTTTCCGCACGGTGGCCTCCCATGCCTTCAGAACACCACTTTGCTCTTTGTTCATTGTGTGCAACCGTTTGCATACGTTACAGTCAACAAGATGCCTTTACACTGATAATTTGAGCCTTATTATGATTGAATGCAAGAAAATCATGACTACCCTGAAAGAAAATTGTCATACCAAAATGGCTTAATGACGCAGAGAACTAACTATAAAAAAAATGACGCAGAGAACAATGTAATAAGCAAATTGTATGAACCTTACGATGTTCTTCCCTTCTTTCTTGTTTCAATGAAGGAATGAAAGAGTGATTGAACCAATGAATTATTTTCTTCTTAATCCCAACAGAATAATTTCCAAATTTTGTGTCAAAATCATTTTCTTTTGAAATTTTTATGGGATAAATTTTGTGGTTAGATTACTGAGAGTCACAAGTAGACCGTACAATCAGCGTAAATGTCTTTTTTAACAAATTATGTGATGATGTGGCAATAGATCTTTGCATGACAATGTTTATAATAGGACTACATGTTACAATCCACGAAATACTCCTGTAAATTGACAACATCTTAACTCTGTATTTTGATATCTTGCCTAAAAAAAGTCAGAACGGGAACCATAATTCTCTCCTTTATGATTCAAAGGGTGACTTGTTCGTCCCCTACAACCTCTAAAAGCCCTGACATCTGGAGGGACAAACGACACAAAGATGCAAGTTTTCTTCTTCTTCTTCTTTTTTTTTTTTTTTTTTTTTTTTTTTCTATTTTTGGAGTTACCTTACGTTCATGCAATTCATAGTATATATCTTAAGTTTCTCACTGAGGTCAACAGTCTAACTTTTTAATTTATTGACAGATGAAATTTAATCGTTTTACAAAAAATAATTTTAAATATTGATAAAGCAAATATTGAAGATAGAATTTCAAAACCAAACATTTAATCAAAGTTAAATCGTGAGAAAAAATGTAAGTATTAATTTTATGTTATAAAATAAAACACACAAGGAGAATAAGAGAGTAAAAGAAAGAGTGTATTTATTGATCAAATAAAATATTTACAAAGCTTCTCCAAAGTCTCTATTTATAAGCATAAGAAGTATAAATGAAGTAGAGATCTACTTCTAATAACTATTAGGATTTAAACTATATCCAAACTTATCTTAATCTTGATGGACATCCACTTAATAAGATATTCATAACACTCCCCTTGGATGTCCATTAGTAGAAAATGTGTCTTCTTAAAACTTACTAAGATAAAAACCTGTGGGAAAAAAATTCCTAGTAAAGGAAAAAGAGTATACATATCTATAATACGCCTAATATGATACCTTATTAAAAACCTTACAAAAAAAAAAAAAACTCAATGGGACAAAACCTCAGTTAAGGGAAAAAGAGTACAGTGCATATTTACTCTCCCATCATGAAAACGTCACATAATATCTCATATTATATGTATTCAATTTTGAATACTAGCTTTTCAAATGACCATTTGAACATATATGCTAAGCATTTATATCAACATTCTTTTGAAAGTCGTGAGTGAGGGAAAATTTTGAGGGAAATATATTTTGATCTCTTCAAGAGTTTCAATAATAATCATAACAAACATTAATCATGATCCCTCCATAAAAATACAAATAGGATTTTGTATCATTTTATAATCCTCTTTCAACTACTATTGACTACGTCAAATTTACTACATATATTCAATTATTTCAATTCATATAAATGAACAATTTCCCGATAATTTCAATATGCTTTAGGCATTCTAAATCCTTCAAGGATTTTAATATAAAATTTACTATGTAGTGATTCATAAAAGGTTGTAACAATAATCATTAAACGCAAGTTAAATCTTTTATAAATTGTTAGTTTAATAATATATCTAAAGGTTATTGCATCCACCACAAAAGAATATCATATCTTTTCATAATCAATGTCAAGACTTAGCAAAAACTTCATATTTTATTCTGTTTTGCAAAACTACTTCTTTTGCACCCTCACTGGCTTTATACATTTAGATATTTGGACTACTGGTCTAAAAACTCCACAAATTTAATTGTACTTGAGTTGCATTTTTGTATTTTAACCAACTTATTCCATATCTATATTTCTCAATAGATTTATTCAAGACCATCATTTTATTTCATTATTTCAACAATAATATTGCATGCAAAACCATTGTCGACCACTTTTATTATCGGTTCGACATTTTCTTAAGTTAACATGACTTATCAATATATCTTATTTTCACTATTTTAATCTTCAGTTTCAGGTACCTAAATCTCTTTTGGAGTTTTACTTATCAGTTATATCTTGGGTCTCTTTTGGGGCACCCGCCTTCATTATATGACCATCTAGATTTATTATTTTCTTTTATGAGAATTTTCATATTTGGAACTTGTAATGTGATGCGAACCGGGTCACATCATGTTACGAGATAACTCGACGTCATCGAGAGTGGCCTAAGCTCGAGGGGCCTAAGTGCAAAATGAAGCTTAATTACAAGCTCATTCAGCTCACTAAGCGTGCATGGCAATTTTATGCAAGCTGATCAGCTCGATTCTAGCTTATTGAGCTTGATTAAACTTGAATTCTAGCTCACTAAGCTTAATTCAGCTTAACTTAGCTCAATTGAGCTCATTTCTATTTTTCTTCAATACTTGCGTTTTTAATTTGCTGGAATAAAATAAGTATGTTAGCTAAATTAGTTAAGTTCAGCTCAAATAAATTAAATTGTGTTTTATTGTGTCAAAATTCAGGACATGTTAATTGAGTTTAAATGTGTCTTAGTTCATACATAATTATTAGTTAATTTTAATGTGTTAAGTTTAGAATAAATTTATTAGTTGTTATTTAATATGTCCAGCCAAATCTAGTCATTAAATTTGTCTTTGCTTTAGCTGATTTTATGATGTCTTAAGTCGAATTAATGTGTCCTAAAAGGGAATTAATTTGCTGAACTTATTTGGTACAGGTACATGCTTGGAACGACATTAAAGAGAGGAGAATGAACTTGGTTTTAAGTGCAAGAAGTAGAATTAAAGACTAGCAGTTGTTTTGAGCTTCTCTGTAACACCCCAAACCCGGTCTATGCATTGAGACTAGATTTGGTTTGTTACATGAATCGAGCTATTTTTAAATCTTTAATGAATTGAAAACTACAATATTATTTGAGGTTTAAAATTTGAAGAGTATTTGAATTTGATAAATATTTGAAAACATTAGTTGAAAATCATTGTATTATCAAAAACCTTTAGGTAGTTTGTTAAAGAGTTAACTATAATAAAATATTTATAAAAGAATTCCATATACTTGAAAACTCAAATTTATTTTAATAAAACATCATAAAATTATAGCCCATAATTAAAAAGTCCAAAGTATAGTTTAAATCCCAACACACATAAAATTCACAAGTTATTTATAGAGGCCCTTATTACAATAATCCATAATAGTAAAAAATACTTATTAAAAGTTCGAGTTTAAATAACCCTCTTTTGCAGTATGGCCTCCACGAAGTCATCCTCGGCCCAAGTCCACATCAATTTCCATTACGAGATGGAAAAATTAAAGGGTGAGTTACTTAGAACTCGATGTGCAACTCACTTACCACCATTATTGAGCGGATCATCAAGATATTATCTTTGGGCTTGAGCCCAATTCTGAAATTCAACATTATATCATAAATTAAAATAATTAATAATGCATGTAAAATGTATTTCCCATCCCAAACCTAATATCCATCCGCTAACACCCCGTACCAACCATCACACTGTGGGATCAAGTCAACCCACCCAGCCAACACACCAATCGTAGGCATCAAGCCTTTTTATAATTGTGGCAAAGCCACCGAACTAGAGCAATAAGCCATTCTTGTGGCGCGAGCCACCGAACTAGAGCAATAAGCCATTATTGTGGCGAGCCACCGAACTAGATTTTTGCAATGGCCATTCTTCTTTTCATATAACCCACCCCATGCCATTATGCGTGTATAAAATATAAAATTTCTTAATAATGCATAACATGGTGGGTTTAACGATAAACATTTCATTTGGCCCATAAACATAATATAGCAATTTGTCTATTTAGCGGTTTAGTGGGCTTTGGCCCATTTTAGAACTAGAGTGTTTTGGCCCAATTTATCGAACTAGAGTATTTTGGCCCAATTTATCGAACTAGAGTATTTTGGCCCAATTTATCGAACTAGAGTATTTTGGCCCAATTTATCGAACTAGAGTATTTTGTGACCCATTTTATCGAAACATCCAATTTACATAATAACGAATAATTTCTCGAGGCGTTTCGTAATTTTCAAGATTTAGTCGTTTTACGTATTTTCGTCAAAATATCAATTTTACGTTTTACCGATCTAATCGTTTTCGATTTACTTCCATCTGGAATTGACATCCAAGCGAGAAAATAATGAGTGTGAAGTTACACACCTCGTTACCGATAGTACTAATCCTTCTCGCTCCTCGGCACCTAAAACATATTTTGATCCGTTAGACAACTATTTTGTAAAAATATTCTTAATCGATACTAGATCCAAAATCTTACCCTCTTGATTTTGAATCACTTGATTTTGGCTTCTCCTCGTTCTTGGTTAGTTAGCGTGAGAATCCACCAATGTATAATGGCTCGGAGTTCGTACCACTTGAATAATGGACTTCCTTGAAGATGGCCCGCAACCGGTGGAAAATCCGGTTTGCCAAAACCGCTCTTCGTTTGAATGGGGATTTACGGATCCGCCCTCTTAACGTGACTAACCACCGCCTTTTCTTCCTTATTTTGAAAGTCTTCAAAATCCAAGGGATATTAGTTAGATCTAAATAATATCAAACAGTACTAAGGGCTTTAAAAAAATGTGATTTCCTTACCACAATAAAACGTTTCCAACGTTTCTACAATTCTCCCGATCACTTGAGTTTCGATCTCCGTTATTGCACTAAATAATAACGAAAAAGCGTTATTAGAATGAACGTTATATCGATCCAAAAAGGCCTCATAAAACCAATGATTTTCGGCCATGACACTAATAATAAATCGAAAATGGAAAAGAACCCTTACCTATTTTCCACGATTGAAAGGAAAGGATTGAGAATGTTGTTTAATTGATGAAAGATTCGCTATGTATGATCAAGGAAAGAAAATAAATTTGGCTTATAGGCACATTAGCATTCGACCATGAGAGTGTAGATGGAAGAATTTCGATTGAAAGAAATAAAATAAAAGAAAATATGGTGATGATGTTGCTTTGATTCCAAAGAGAATAGAAGAAAAGAAAAGAAAAAAAGCGAGCTTTAAGAGAGGTGTATATTCGGCAATGGCAAAAGAAAAGAAAAAGATTGGCTTTTGGTATAGGTGATTTTCGGCACTCAAAGAAAAGCACAAACAAGTACTAAAGCAATAAACAAAATGACCAAATGGTCAAAATAATCAAGGCTTACCAATGCACAATTTGGCCAAGGGAGAGATAGGTTGAGAGAATTTGCAAAATTATGCACAAAACTAAAAAATGACCAAAACAAAGACTAAAATTCCTAGCCAAACTATCACCAAAATTGGCTCCCCCCAGCCATATTAAGTCCATATGCATAGTCCATTGGCCAAGATATTGTTTCAAAATTCTTCCTTGATTTGTGCCTTATGTCCCCCTATCCTTCCTTAAGTTTTTGATTCCATGCCATAAGTTAGTTGTTTCCTTAATCCATTGATACACTAACCAAAAATAACATGGTCAACACCTTCCATATATGTTCTTGGCCGGCACTTTCTATCCATGTGCGGAAAATTAAAAACAAAAATTCATCTAGGTGCTATACAGGGATTTGAACCTCTTCCTCTTACTATAACCCATGCGCCAACTCCACATTACCATTTGCTCATCTTATGACACTCTTTAACACTTAATTTAACTTAAGTCTTAATGACCTTTGTTTCACTTCAATAAATTCTCAATTAATAAATTTTATTCCTTCTCCATATCATGCTTTACCCTCTCAGGACTTCAATAAGCACTAAAATAAAAATAAAAAATTTTTTCTTTAAAATCTAAACACCAATTTATGCAATTTAAATACTCGGATTTTAGGGTGTTACAACTCTACCCTCCTTAAAGAAAATTTCGTCCTCGAAATTTACAGTTGAAAAAGGTGAGGTATTGTTGTCGAATTGCATCCTCTGGCTCCCACGTAGCTTCTTCCACTCGTGGTTCGCCATAGAACTTTGACCAACAGACGGTTTTCTTCCTTAGTACCTTGACATCTCGGTCTAGGATTTCCTTTGGTTCTTCTTCAAAGACAAATCTGAATTCGGCTCAATTCTTCTACTGGGGTATAATGTGCGAAGGATCCGATCTATAACGCCTCAACATGGAAACATGAAAACATTATGAATTTGATCCAACTCAGGAGGTAACTCAATCGATATGCCATGGACCAATACGCTTCGAGACACGATAAGGTCCAATGTATCTAGGACTCGACTTGCCCTTCCTTCCAAACACGAAGATCTTTTTCCAAGGAGAGACCCTCAAGAAAACCGATCCCCACACTATACTCGATGTCCCTTCGCGGATCTGCGTCGACTTACATCTATCGAGGCTTCTTTCAACCGTGCTCGAATAACTTTTACCTTATCCTCTGTCTCGGATATCATCTCGGGACCTAACATCATCTTTCGCCCAACTCGGTCCAACAAATAGGAGAACGACACTTACGACCATACAATGCCTCGTAAGGTGCCATCTGAATGCTAGGCGATATTTGTTGTTATCGTGAATTACGCCAATGGTAGATAATCCTCCCAACTACCCACGAAGTCGATTACACATCCTCTTAACATATCTTCCAATATCGAATTACTCTCTCCGTGACCATCGGTGAGGATGAAAAGCCGTCTTGAAATTCAACTTTGTCCCCAAGGCTTCATGCGAGCTTTCCGAATCGTGATGTAAACCTAGGGTCCCTATCCGATATAATAGATCTGGTACCCCATGCGACCTCACAATTTGGATACATATAGTTTCGCCAACCGCAATGAATAATCCGTGCTGGCAATGGCGGGAAATGGCGGTCTTCGTCAACCGATCAACAATTACCCAAACGAAATTTTTCTTAGTAGGGGTTAACGGTAACCCACTAACAAAATCCATAGTTATCCTCTCCCATTTCCAAAGAGGAATCTTTATCGGTTGTAACAACCAGACGGTAATTGATGTTACGCCTTCACTTTCGACAAGTCAAACATTTGCCCACAAATTACGAAATCTCACGCTTCAACCACGCCACTAATATCATTCACGGAGATCTCGATACATCTTATTTCCTCGGGATGCATAGCATAAGGGCTACTATCGCCTCCGTAGAATCGATTGCCTTAGATCGAGTCCTTAGGCATGCATACTCTTCCTCGAAAGCACAACATCCCTCGTGTTTATTCCAAAATCTTCAATTTCACCATTTTCAACTTGCAAGTAAAGGTCCCAACTTCTCATCGATGTCATTTTTCCTTGATTTGTTCCATACGGAGGTTTCACGAAGTTACGCTAACAAGCGCCATCCTCATCTGAGACTCAAATGGGCAAACAAAGCTCTTAATTCAGATATGGTCTTACGACTTAGCGTCGGCTACCACGTTAGCCTTTCGAGGATGGTATTCGATTGAGAAATCGTAATCCTTTAACAATTCTACCCATCTTCTTTGTCTCAAATTTAACTCCTTACGGGTAAGGAGGTATTTAAGACTTTGTGATCCGTGTAGATTATAGATTTCTCACCATAGAGATAGTGCCTCCAAATCTTTAGAGCAAAGACAACACTAACTCCAAATCATGGGTAGGGTAGTTTACTTCGTGTGGTCTCAATTGACGAGAAGCATAGGCCACCACCTTTCCATTTTGCATCAACACACAACCCAGACCCGTGTGAGACGCATCACAATAAACAGTGAATTCTTTTCCAGCCTCCGGCTGAATCAAAACTGGAGCTTCCGTCAGGATCTTCTTCAATTTCTCGAAACTCTCTTGCTGCTTTTCAGTCCAGATATACGGAGCTCCCTTCGCCTTGATTTAGTTAGGGTGCAGCAATCAGCGAAAACCCTCTACAAAATGTCTATAGTATCCGGTAAAACCAAGAAACTCGAATTTCACTCTGATGTTGGTGGTTTCCAATCGAGAATAACCTCAATTTTTCAAGGATCCACCCTTATTCCTTGGTGATACTACATGACCAAGGAAAGTCACTTCCTTTAACCAAAATTCGCATTTACTAAATTTGGCATACAATTGCTTATCACAAGTAGTTGTAATACTATCATAAATCTTTGGTCATGTTCCTCCTCATTTCTCGAATAAACCAATATGTCATCTATGAACACTACCACAAACCGGTCTAAATATGGTTGAAAGACTCAGTTCATCATGTCCATAAATGCATTGGTGCATTGGTTAGTCCAAGCGGCATCACTACAAACTCATAGTGTCCGTAGCGTGTCCGAAATGCCGTCTTATAAATGTTCGCTTCTTTCACCTTGATTTGGTGATAACCCGACCTTAAATCAATTTTGAGAAAGCGAAGCTCCTTTTAATTGATCAAGCAAGTCGTCAATTCTCGATGAGGATACCGATTCTTGATCGTCAATTTATTCAATTATGCGTAGTCGATGTACATACGCATCGATCCATCCTTCTTCTTGACGAACAAAGCTGGTGCTCCCCGGAGACACACTTGGTCGAATGAATCCACGATCGAACAATTCTTGAATTTGAGCTTTAAGCTCGACCAACTCCTTGGTGCCATTCTATAAGGAGCAATGGACCTGGAGTCATTCGAACAAAAGCTCAATGCCAAATTCTACTTCCGATCTGGAGGTATACCGGAAGTTCTTGAAATACATTGGGAAATTCCTTCACCGTCCTCACATCATTCACGAGATAATTCTTTGGCATCCAAAGCACGAGATAAAGGCTAGGAATGCTCCATATCCTTTCCGTACCAACTTCTCGCCTTTAGTGCGAGATACCACATTTGCCAAATAGTTCTTCGTTCACCAATCATTATGACTTCCTTATCATCCAAGGCTCTTATCGACATTCGTTTTTCAACACAATCCAATTGCGCCGATGTTTGACCACCAATCCATGCTCGAATGAGATCGAACTCACGAAAGGTAGTTCCATCAAGTTTACTAAGAATACCTCCCTTGGATTTTCAAGGGCACGTCTTTAAATATTTTATTAACAATTACCTCATTCTCCTAAAGGACTAATCAACATCATCTCATTTTCGGTAATTTGATTTTAAATTCGATTTTCGGATATGGCACTAGCTACATATGAATGGGTAGAGCCAATATCTAGTAAAGCAATAACAGGTACATCAAAAATGAAGAACGTACCAGTTATCACATCTGGTGTATTGCCGTCCTCGCGGCGTCTAACTGCATAAACCAGTCCAGGCTGTCTTGCATCTGCATTTCCCCTAGGACCATTGCCTCGACTCGGTGTACCTTGACCACGACCAGCCCCATTACCACCACGACTGGTCCATGACCTCTCGGTGGTGCTTGATTACCACGACATTTGTGCATCATTATTACGGACTTCTTGAGTCATATCCATTAAATCGAGGATAATTTTTGTACTAATGTTCCATTGAACCGCATTTGTAGCATCTTCGTTTTCCTCAACATTCTCCAAAATGTCTTTTCCCACACTCGGTGCAATCTCGACTTGATTATTTGCTACCGGGGTTCTACCTTGAACTGATTCATCATTAGAGGTTTCTTCGGAATCTCTTGGAAGAACCAATCTTTGTGTCTCTCTCTTGTTTTGGGATTTTCTCGGTTCTCCGTTACGAGTTCTTAGCCTCCTCGGCTATTTTGGCCTTCTCCACAAGAGTCAAAAATTTCTAACTTCGTGGAGCAATCGAAGCCTCACTCATCATTAAGTCCATCCTCAAAGCGTACAGCGTTCGTGATCTTGCTACAATTGTTCGGGCATAACGGCTCAGACGTAAAACTTCGACTTCATATCTTGCCACGGTCTTACTTCTTTGGACAAGATTTAGAAATTCCTTCCTTGACGTCTACATAGCTCGTTCGATGTATTTTCCTTGAAGGCGGCTTTAAAGAATTCCGATTAATCGATGCGGCTTGGTGCCTTCTCGAGCAGTGAGCCACCCCGATACGCCTCATCTCTCAATAAGGATCTGACTCCTCTCGGTTTTTTGCTCACCGTGCATTCCATATCATCCATAATCCGTTCCACGACTTGAGCGATATTCACCACATTGAGCTACACGAGACTCCTCGAAAACTTCTACATTATTTGCCTTAAGTCGCTCGAAATTGACCCACGAGTTGTTGGCCCAATTCTAGTTCAATGACCCTTTCCAAGACTTCGCAGCATTGCTTGAGTCAATGCATGATCTTCTTCCATGTGATCGCGTGATCCGTTTCACTTTTAATTGGCGAGTCGTCCACTTTCGACATATGATTTGGTGCTTGGTTGTAGCACCTCGGCCTCTACCACGCCACGTCTACGCGTCCACGACCCGTCCTCTAGTGCTCATGATAGCTTGTTCGTTTATCGATTACAAGTTTTATGAATCGAAATTTTGTTTGGTGTTTATTAACGATATTTTATGAGATTTGAGATATAAAGTTGTTTTTGCAACATATCCTATAGTTTCAATCTCTGAGCTTTTTCACATCTAAAACTAGAAGTTCTAGAGTGTTCCTATGATCATATCATAGTAATCATTAAGTAGTAAATACTTACTTGACTTGTCATGGGATGCTTGTGGTGCCATACTAATTTTGAATGATTTCATACGAAATTATTTGCGAACCCAAACCACAGTAGAGTTTTTGAAGCTGGCTCGATACCACTTAATGTAACACCCCAAACCGGTCTATGCATTGAGACTAGATTTGGTTTGTTACATGAATCGAGCTATTTTAAATCTTTAATGAATTGAAAACTACAATATTATTCTGAGGTTTAAAATTTGAAGAGTATTTGAATTTGATAAATATTTGAAAACATTAGTTGAAAATCATTGTATTATCAAAACCTTTAGGTAGTTTGTTAAAGAGTTAACTATAATAAAATATTTATAAAAGAATTCCATATACTTGAAAACTCAAATTTATTTTAATAAAAACATCATAAAATCATAGCCCATAATTAAAAAGTCCAAAGTATAGTTTAAATCCCAAACACACATAAAATTCACAAGTTATTTA
Organism: Gossypium rotundifolium; assembly: GCA_025506655.1. Lineage (NCBI taxonomy): Eukaryota > Viridiplantae > Streptophyta > Magnoliopsida > Malvales > Malvaceae > Gossypium > Gossypium rotundifolium. The sequence goes on along the minus strand of CP106723.1, from coordinate 56,856,541 downwards.
TAGAGGCCCTTATTACAATAATCCATAATAGTAAAAAATACTTATTAAAAGTTCGAGTTTAAATAACCCTCTTTTGCGATATGGCCTCCACGAAGTCATCCTCGCCCAAGTCCACATCAATTTCCATTACGAGATGGAAAAATTAAAGGGGTGAGTTACTTAGAACTCGATGTGCAACTCACTTACCACCATTATTGGGCGGATCATCAAGATATTATCTTTGGGCTTGAGCCCAATTACTGAAATTCAACATTATATCATAAATTAAAATAATTAATAATGCATGTAAAATGTATTTCCCATCCCAAACCTAATATCCATCCGCTAACACCCCAGTACCAACCATCACACTGTGGGATCAAGTCAACCCACCCCGCCAACACACCAATCGTGAGGCATCAAGCCTTTTTATAATTGTGGCAAAGCCACCGAACTAGAAGCAACAAGCCATTATTGTGGCGAGCCACCGAACTAGAGCAATAAGCCATTATTGTGGCGAAACCACCGAACTAGAGGCAATAAGCCATTATTGTGGCGAAACCACGAACTAGATTTTTGCAAGCGGCCATTCTTCTCTTCATATAACCCACCCCATGCCATTATGCGTGTATAAAATATAAAATTTCTTAATAATGCATAACATGGTGGGTTTAACAATAAACATTTCATTTGGCCCATAAACATAATATAGTAATTTGTCTATTTAGCGGTTTAGTGGGCTTTGGCCCATTCTAGAACTAGAGTGTTTTGGCCCAATTTATCGAACTAGAGTATTTTGGCCCAATTTATCGAACTAGAGTATTTTGCGACCCATTTTATCGAAACATCCAATTTACATAATAACGAATAATTTCTCGAGGGCGTTTTCGTAATTTTCACGATTTAGTCGTTTTTACATATTTTAGTCAAAATATCAATTTTACGTTTTACCGATCTAGTCGTTTTACGATTTACTTCCATACTGGAATTGACATTCAACCGAGAAAATAATGAGTGTGAAGTTACACACCTCGTTACTGAAATAGTACTAATCCTTCTCGCTCCTCGGCACCTAAAACATATTTTGATCCGTTAGACAACTATTTTGTAAAAATATTCTTAATCGATACTAGATCCAAAATCTTACCCTCTTGATTTTGAATCACTTGATTTTCGGCTTCTCCTCGTTCTTGGTTCGTTAGCGAGAATCCACCAACGATATAATGGCTCGGGAGTTCGTACCACTTGAATAATGGACTTCCTTGAAGATGGCCCGTAACGGTGGAAGATCCGATTGCAAACCGCTCTTCGTTTGAATGGGGATTTACGGATCCGCCCTCTTAGCGTGACTAACCACCGCCCTTTTCTTCCTTATTTTGAAAGTCTTCAAAATCCAAAGGATATTAGTTAGATCTAAATAATATCAAAAAGTACTAAGGGCTTTAAAAAAATGTGATTTCCTTACCACAATAAAAGCGTTTCCAACGTTTCTACAATTCTTCGATCACTTGAGTTCCGATCTCGTTATTGCACTAAATAATAACGAAAAGCGTTATTAGAATGAGCGTTATATCGATCCAAAAGGCCCTCATAAAACCAATGATTTTCGGCCATGACACTAATAATAAATCGAAAATGGAAAGAACCCTTACCTATTTTCCACGGTCGAAAGGAAAGGATTGAGAATGTTGTTTAATTGATGAAAGATTGACTATGTATGATCAAGGAAAAGAAAATAAATTTGGCTTATAGGCACATTAGCATTCGCCATGAGAGTGTAGATGGAAGAATTTGATTGAAAGAAATAAAATAAAAGAAAAGATGGTGATGATGTTACTTTGATTCCAAAGAGAATAGAAGAAAAGAAAAGAAAAAAGAGCGAGCTTTAAGAGAGGTGTATATTGGCAATGGCAAAAGAAAAGAAAAAGATTGGCTTTTGGTATAGGTGATTTTCGGCACTCAAAGAAAAGCACAAACAAGTACTAAACAATAAACAAAAATGACCAAATGGTCAAAATAATCAAGGCTTACCAATGCACAATTCGCCAAGGAGAGATAGGTTGAGAGAATTTGCAAAATTATGCACAAAACTAAAAAAAATGACCAAAACAAAAGACTAAAATTCCTAGCCAAACTATCACCAAAATTCAGCTCCCCCCTAGCCATATTGCCGTCCATATGCATAGTCCATTGGCCAAGATATTGTTTCCAAAATTCTTCCTTGATTTGTGCCTTATGTCCCCCCTATCCTTCCTTAAGTTTTTGATTCCATGCCATAAGTTAGTTGTTTCTTTAATCCATTGATACACTAACCAAAAATAACATGGTCAACACCTTCCATATATGTTCTTGGCCGACACTTTCTATCCATGTGCAGAAAATTAAAAACAGAAATTCATCTAGGTGCTATACAAGGGATTCGAACCTCTTCCCTCTTACTATAACCCATGCGCCAACTCCACCTTACCATTTGCTCATCTTATGACACTCTTTAACACTTAATTTAACTTAAGTCTTAATGACCTTTGTTTCACTTCAATAAATTCTCAATTAATAAATTTTATTCCTTCTCCATATCATGCTTTACCTCTCTAGGACTTCAATAAGCACTAAAATAAAAATAAAAATTTTTTCTTTAAAATCGAACACCAATTTATGCAATTTAAATACTCGGATTTTTAGGGTGTTACATTCTCCAAGTGACTGTTCGTGGAGTTCAATGGCCAGGATACTGCTCACATTAAGTCCTATCAGCTCACAGTGCTTTCACACCTTGGTGGCTGCCCAAATATATCCTTTCACATCATAAGGCTGTTGGGATCCAAGAGTTCACACACAAGGTTGTTCGTGAGCCTAAATGCACATTAAATTTGTTGGAGCTCATTCGGCTATGCAAGGTTGAATTAATGAAGTGAATCAAAGTTCTTTAGCTGCTCAATCATTGAACACTTCAAGCTCAATTCATCAGCTCATTTATTAAGCTGAATTGGAAGACTAAATGGACTGTCTATTATTGTCTCCTAGGCCTAGGGTTCACCAAAGGACTTGTAAACATTAAGTAACTTAGTCCAGCTCATTAGTAGCTAAATTAAGCTGATTGAAGGCTTCTAGAATTTGCCATTAACGTCTCTCATGCTAGGAAGCTTTAAGGAACCTTCAAGGGACGTTCTAGGAAGGTGCCAAGAGATTTCAGCTCATTAAGTTACTGCATGTTGTCTATTAGCCTACCCAAAGTGCCTATTCGGCTAGCCTAGTTTTCTAACTATAAATACTTTGCTATTTCTATGTAATTCGGACTTTTTTGCTCATTGTTGAATTTTTATAACATTTGTGAGTTTTTCAACTCTTTTATTTCGTTTTAGACTCAGCTTGGCTTATCTAGCTTACTAGTGGCGTCATACTATTTCTTTCCAAACTTATCACTCATTCTGAGCGTGCCGTTCAACCTAAACTATACCTTTGGTTCCTACCTTCTTAAGTAACGGGTCAAGGTCCTATCCCATCACCCAAACCACCTTAAGGGTCCTATAAGTCTCGGGTCAGCACTCACTATAGTGTTGGTTCATTCTTGACACTTGAGCCCACTTCGTTCCAACTCCAGCATCCATTTCATTACCTTTGTTTTCCTTGTTAGCCAAACCTTTGCCAAACCATTATTGACGTAAGCCTATTCCTTCCATCCATATTAGCCATTTTAAAGTTCTCTTATTTCTTTGTTTAACCAAACCTAGCCATAGCTTACCTTAAAACTCTTTGAAACCCTTTTTGCTTAAGCCTATACTTAGCTAAACTCAACTAAACTCCAAGTTGAATGATACTTCTCCATTTTATGATTGGGCAACACATATGACTCAAGACATCTACAATCGAGCTCGTATCATAATGAGTTATTGTCGTGTGTGAATATGATATGCAAATTGTGCAAGTATACACGTCAAATCAAGTAATAAAGTGATAAGTGAGATTGTCTCCACAGGGATCGAGTTAGGTATAGAAATGGTCAAGTTATGATAATGATTAATGTTATGGCAAAACTGAGTTAAATACGCAGTGATAAATTAAAATAATAAGGATAAGTGAAAAATGTATACTGACTAATATTAGAAAATGCTAAGGGAAATCAAAAATAAGAATGCAATGGCAATTATGAGAATAATCAAACGAACAAATAAATAACTAAAAATGCTATGGCAAAGATGCTGCGACAAGGAATTGAAGGTCTACGATGTTGATTTGGAAGGTTAGGACTACTAAGAATCTACCCTTACTTTCAGTAATGCCTCAGCATAATTGTACTTAATCTATTGCTCAGAAGATACCTAAAGTGATATGTTGTTTTTGAGAGTAAGGTCTCAAGTTACCTGGTATATGTCTACAGGCCTTATCACGGTACCATACACTGTTGTGTCTTCATTCTATACAAACGCTACTCTATGTATAGAGTCTACTGTGAGTATTCGGTCGAATACTCACTTGTATCATTCAATTTTGGTCCAATTAATCCAACATTTTCAGAATTTGATTTAGTTTATGAGCATGCTGCAGATTCATCTATGTATAAAGAATATACGCATACATTTAGAAAATAAAAACAAGTCAATGAAACAGTAGATTAAATAAAATATATGCTTCAACCATTTCAAAAAATAAAAGTTTCATCATGTAGTCCCAACCCTATGAGATTTAGCTCATGGATTGGTGATTAAAATTCAAGTTCAAAATAACATCCAACATCATTTTGATCAAATTAATTCACGGAAGAACAGATTAAGAAATAAAGCAAGAACTTAAGAAGATGGTTGCCGCCAAATCTGTAACATCCTGAATTAATGGGTCTATGCGTTTAGCGTAAGAATATGTTTAATATGTTAATTTAAGTCATAGGGGTCCAAACTAGGCTCAGGACTAGGAAAAAAGCCTTGGTTAAATTATCTGATTGGGCATTATAGAGTTAAAAGGTGGTAATTGTGATTAAAATACCAACGTGGGCTTGTGGCCCAACAATAGGCGGCGCTAGAAGGTGGCGTTACTAATAGTTAAAGAGGCCCAAGTTTTGGCCGCAAGGAGCCCATGTTTCTTGGCCATTTTTGGCACTTAAAAGAGAGCAAGGGGAGACGCCACAACAAGGGTGTAAGGGGCCCAAAATTTAAGTTTTAGGGAGCCCAATTCTCTTAATTTAAGTGAGCTAAAATTCGGCATTAGGGTTAGGAGAAGTGGATGGCAACAAGGCTCTAAAATAGGAGGATTTACATGGAATTTATAATTGATAATATAGAAGATAAAATGGAGAAAAGATATGAGCTATCAAGGAAAGGTGATGGCCAAAAATCCACCACCTAGAGGAGTGAAGAATTCGGCTACTTCATGAAGAAGGGGTGCTGAATTTTCCCTTTTTATTAGCTTGACTTTTAGTAATCAGGAAGGGTACTCTCGAGTTTTTTAAGGTAGGTGCCTAAATTCTTAACTCTTCCTCTCCAATTTCTTTTCTTTTTATTTCTTCGAAAGCCAAACAATCCCTACTCTTTGCCGATTTCTTCCACTAAAAGCCAAAACTATTCAAGATTTCTTCTTATCATCTTCTCTTTTTGATTTTTCTCAAAAGCCGAAATCCCCAAGGAGTTGTCGATTTCCCTCTAATAAGGTAAGTGTCGATTCTTGATTTCTCTTAAGATCTCTCTCTCAATTTTTGAAAGGCAAAAGCCGAAAAACTAATATTCTAATGGTTCTATGTTGGGCGAAAATCTGGGATTTGAAGGAAACTTGGTCGTCTAAATCTAAAAGCCAAAAATAGCTAGTCTCCAATTTCGGGATTTTAAGGTAAGGATATTTTCCCTAGATCTTTACTAGATTCATTCATTATATACAAGATCTAAACTTTATGATGAGGATTAATGGTCATATATTGTGATAGTAGTTCTGACAAGGACTTGTGATGGAATTAAATATGGATTAGGCAAAGGAGAGAATCCCTAAGTTTAAGAAACGAGCGGTATCTGCTGTTCGGGATTCGCCACTTAGTTGTGGACTGGATTCTGAACAACACCTTAGGCAGATAGTAGTTGTGTCGACTATGGATAGCGTCGACATAGAAAGTATTGTTTTATCGGTAACCAGGTGTGTAGATCTCTAACACACACTCTCTAATTGTATTTTATGTGTAGTGGGCTAAAAAGCTGGAAAGTGGCTGTGTAGACAGTTGATTAAAAACCTAAAAGGGTTAGGCAAGGATGCCAGATATGCAACCATGGAAATCTCTACGTGTATTGAGACTTATGAAAGCCTGTATGATGTTCTTTTTGTGTATGTATGCATAGGGTAGGAATATAATATGAAAGGGGAAGTGCAATATGGGTCACATGGTGATCGGTGGTAGAAATCCCACGAATATAAATATGGGTCACATGGTGACCGGTGGTAGAAATCCCACAAATATAAATATGGGTCACATGGTGACCGGTGGTAGAAATCCCACGAATATAAATATGGGTCACATGGTGACCGGTGGTAGAAATCCCACCAATTTAAATGTTAGATCACACAGTGATTGGTGGCTGTGCCACGTGGTGTGTAGCGGACGGAGGGTTGATTGTAGAAATCCCCAAAGTGTGATGGTTGGTACAGGTTGGTGTGTAGAGGATGGAATTCTAGGATGGGTTGGGCCATTCATTATGTATTGTCTATCATGTATTGTGATTGTTGCCTTTATGTATGGGCCAAGGCCTATAATGTGTTTGTGGGCCTTGGGTCAGTGTGTTCAGGATTTATACACTGAGTCTTGGTGACTCACGCTTTCCTTTTCTCTACTCTTTCAGATGAGTAGTAGATCGTGGACATGGAAGCGAGACGGACTCGAGGGGCCATCAAGTTATTCTTTTTATACTTTTCGCTTTATTTCAAGTTTTAAATGCTAGAATTATTTGATGTAATAAGGCCCCGTAGCTTAGGTTTAAGCTGATATTTGTTAGTGTTTATTTCTTCTCAAATTTTATGAACAAGACTTATGTTTTAAAGGAAGTAAAAAGATGGGATTTTCAAATATGATTTCAATAACTTCCATTTTGAAAAAAAAAAATTAAATTACAAAGATTTTCTACAAGTGCCACCTATTTAACGAATATCTACAAGAATGACTAAGTTTTTCAAAACCATTCTAAGTAAAGTTTTTAACATTAAACCCATCGCATACCAGATTCGGTTGGAACTTATGGGCCAGGTTTGGGGTGTTACATTTTTGGTATCAGAGCCCAGATCAAAACTCGGCCTGTGAAATGGGCTTAGCAATGTTTTGTAAAATGAGGTGAGTTTGGAAAAAAATGTTTTGGTTGAAGATATGGCCTTCGAGTCTACCGGCACCCGATCCACGCAGGTAAGTATTCTAAACTTTTGTTGTGACATACATGTGGGTTTAATGGACTTGAGGGACCTAGGTTAGAATATTAGACATTGATAGACTTTAGGTTTAGTTTAAATCACTCTCTAAATCCATAAGATTTAATCCAACTAAACAAACCCGTGAACAAGTCAATAAGTTAGGGTGTGGCAACAGGTATACGCATGTGTAGGATTGGATTAGGAAGAGCTTGGTACTTAAGCAGTCCTAGTGACTCACCTCCTCTTCGCTAGAATCCTACCTAGTGCGTAGTGACTGCTCACCCTAGCTACGAGGACTTGTTGATGGGCTAAACGTCATAATTTAAAACCCAAAAGGGACCAGCCACCCTATTTCAAAAAAAAAAAAAAAATCCAAGTTTTGTAAAAGAGATACACTTGATTTGAGGAAAATTTCCAATCAACCATGAATTTATAAAGAACCTATGTTTTAAAAATTTACTCAAAAACCTCATGATTACAAGAATAACCCGAATTATGAAACTAGATTTTTCCCAATGTACTCCTATTTAAAAAAAAAACAAACAACAACAACACGACAACAACAACATCGAAATACCCTTGTTTGAAAAATTACCAAAGTACCTTGTTGAGAAATTACTAAATTACCCCTGATTCACGAAAGTTACCAAAGTTGGCAAAATTATCGAAATACCCCCAGATTTTAAAATTACCAAAATACCCTTATTTCGTAAAATCACCAAGGAACCCTATTTTGGAAAATTACAAAAATACCCCTATAGGACAAATTACGAAAATACCCCTGGGTAGTAAAATAATAAAAATACCCCTACGTGATGAATGAAAGTTCATGGATATTATTTGTATGTTGATGGTGGAATGTATGTGGCTCTAAGAATTAGGAGTTACAGATTTAGGATTGAACTCGTTGCGAACTCGAAAGAACTACTTTTAAATATACTATTCATAAGACTGTTTGTGGTTAATTAGTGGAAGAAAACTAATAAATCATAAAATTTTTAATCAGATAAATAGCGAACGGTAGGATGAGCACTAGAGGACGTGGTGTGCGTGGCCGAGGTAGAGGCAGGATTACTGTGTCAGAACCCGTAGGGTCTGGCCACGAATCTAGAAATGAGGTACCAGTGCCACCAGCTGTGGAGGCGAAATTTCAAGATCTGACGGCCGGAGATGATGTTGTATCTCAAGCTATACTAAGGGTTTTGGAGAGAGTTGCTGGAGTATGTATGGGCATAGGAGCCCAGAAATCTGTACCGGAGTGACTTAAGAGTAACGGGGCAGAAGTGTTTAGGGGAATCTCTAGTATAGCCCCAAGCTCAGCTGAGTATTGGTTAGAGGCGGTTGAACGCATAATGGACGATCTGGATCTCATGGAGGAAGAGAAATTGAAAGGGGTTATATCTCTCTTAAGGGATGAAGCTTACCAATGGTGGCTCACGATTAAGGATGCTACGGTGGCTGACCGCATCACATGGGAGTTCTTCAAAACAACGTTTCAAAATAAGTACGTTGGATCGAGCTATGTGGATGTGCAGCGCAGAGCATTCCTAAACCTGGTTCAAGGAAGTAGGTCCATAGCGGCGTACAAAGTGAAATTCTTAGGCCTGAGCTATTTTGCTCGAGGGATAGTGGCCATAGAGCATGAGCGATGTGTTCGGTTTGAGGATGGCCTAAAAGATGAATTGCGTGTGTTGATAGCTCCGCAACGAGAATGAGAATTTGGGTGCTTGTGGAAAAGGCTAAGTTAACGGAAGAGGTGAAACGGACGGAAAAGCTGAACCGGGATAAAGATAGGGGTGGAGGTAAGAGAAACTTTGGATCATCGGGAACAACTAGAGGTAATCAGAAAAGACCTAGGCCAGATCGGCCGAGATGAGATAATAGACCTGCTGCTACTAGTTAGGCACCGAAGTGAGCTCAATGTGGTAAATCCCATGCGGGTGAGTGTAGGGCAGGCAGTGGAAAGTGCTTTAGGTTTGGGTCTTTTGACCATCAAGTTAGGAACTATCCAGTGAAAAGGCAATGAAGGGCCCACGGGCCAAGAGAATGTTCAGCTTGATAGAGGAGGTCGTGGGGCAGCCAGAGGTGGTAACGGTTTTGGTCGGGGTCGTGGAGCAGTAGGCCGAGGAGCCAAAAATGCTGAAGCGAGACAACCATGGTTAGTTTACGCTGCCAGACGTCGAGAGGAGGCTAACGCATTGGATGTCATAACGGTACATTCTAATTTTGGCTTGCCCTATCTTGCATTAATTGACATCAGATCGACACATTCATATGTCGCTAGTAGGATATCTGAAACTTTAAGTGTAGATGCTGAGATTTCCTCTAGGGTACTGACCGTAGTAAGCCCATTAGGACAATCTGTGGTGGTAAATAAGCTTTATCGGGAAATACCTTTAGAGGTTCAATGGATAGTTTTCTGTATGAATCTAATGGAATTACCGTTCGGGGAGTTTGATTTGATCCTAGGCATGGATTGGCTTGTGAAGTATCAAGCTAATCTAGATTGTGCAGTTAAGCGTTTGGTGTTAAAAACTCCTAAGGGTGGCGAAGTATTGATAATAGGTGAAAGGGGGAACTATCTGTCAAACGTGGTGACCGCTCTGAGAGCGGAAAGGATGGTGAGGAAAGGATGTGAGGCGGTCTTGATGTTTGTTCGCGCTATGGAAGCTAAGGTACTAGCAGTGGGAGACGTTAGGACGGTGAAGGAGTTTCCTGATGTTTTTCCTGGAGAGCTTCCAAGATTACCTCCGGATCGTGAAGTGGAGTTTGGAATCGATCTTCTTCTAGGGACATCACCGGTATCTATAGCTCCATATCGAATGGCAGCAAAGGAGTTGGTAGAGTTAAAAGCGCAGATTCAGGAGTTGTTGGATACAGGGTTTATTCGACCTAGTGTGTCACCGTGGGTAGCACCGATTCTATTCATTAAGAAGAAGGATGGGTCAATGCGTATGTGTATTGACTATCGCCAGTTGAATAAGTTAACGATCAAGAACAAATACTCGTTGCCAAGGATCGATGACTTGTTCGATCAATGGGTTGACCAACGCGCCAGCAGCGTTCATGGATATGATGAACCGAGTGTTCCAACCTTACATATGATGAATCGAGTGTTCCAACCTTACCTAGACCAGTGTGTCGTGGTGTCTATAGACGATATCTTGGTTTATTCGAAGTCAGAGGAGGAGCATGATGCTCATCTGCGAATAGTTTTGCAGATTCTGAGGAAGAAGCAGTTGTATGCCAAATTCACTAAGTGTGAATTTTGGCTGAAGGAGGTTACTTTTCTAGGGCACATTGTGTCGGCTGAGGGGATTAGGGTTAACCCTCGAAAAATTGAAGCAGTGTTAGATTGGAAGCTACCTAAGTCAATGGCAGAGATTCGGAGTTTCCTTGGTTTGGCCGGATACTATCGAAGGTTTGTTGAAGGATTCTTCTTAATTACGACACCGTTGACTAAGTTGTTATGGAAAGGAGTTCCGTTTGTTTGGATGGATAAGCAACAGGAGAATTTCAAGAGGTTATAAAGGATTTTGACGGAGGCTACAGTGTTGATTCAGCCGAAGGCTAGGAAGGAATTTGTGATTTATTGTGATGCTTCACACACGGGGTTAGGGTGTGTGTTGGTGTAAGATGGAAAGGTGGTTGCATATGCATCTCGAAAGTTGAGACCGCATGAAGCGAATTACCCCACCCATGACTTGGAGTTGGCAGCGGTGGTTTTTGCTTTGAAGATTTGGAGGCATTATCTTTACGGGGAGAAATCCGTCATCTTCATGATCATAAGAGCTTAAAGTATCTTTTGACTCAAATGGAGTTGAATCTAAGGCAGAGGAGGTGGATCGAGTTGTTAAAGGATTACGACTGCTCGATCGAGTATCACCTGGGTAAGGCTAACATTGTAGCGGACACTCTAAGTCGAAAAGTAATCTCTGACTTAAAAGCAATGTTTGCTCACCTTAGTCTATATGATGATGGAAGGTTATTACCTGAACTTCAGGTGAAACCCTCATGGGTCGACTAGGTTAAGGAGAAGCAACAGACGAATGAGATGTTGAAAGGAAGGTTTCCGGTAGGGTCAAATGATGGATCGACAAAATTCAATGTTGATAAGGATGGGTTGTTATGTTTCCAAGAGAGAGTATGCATGCCTAAGGATCCTGAGGTGAGACGAAGGTTTTGCAAGAAGTGCATGGAAGTCCATATGCTATGCATCTCGGAGAGAGTAAGATGTATCGAGACTTACGAGAGTAGTTCTAGTGGCCAAACTTAAAATGGGAGGTGACTGACCTAGTGGCCAAGTGTTTAACCTGTCAGCAGGTCAAGACGGAGCATCAATTACCATCAGGGTTATTGCAGCCAGTGAAGATTCCCCAATGGAAGTGGGAAAGATTCACAATGGACTTTGTTAGTGGGATACCCCTCACACCTACTAAGAAAGATTTGGTTTGGATGGCTGTGGACCGTTTGACGAAGTTTGCTCACTTCATACCAATACGGGTCGATTACTCTTTGCAAAAGCTGGCTAAGCTGTACATAGCAAAAGTGGTAAGGTTGCATGGTGTACCGATATCAAAAATATCGGATAGGGACCCTAGGTTCACCTCGCGATTCTTGAAGGCGTTACATCAAGCGCTGGGAATGAAGTTGGATTTCAGTACAGCGTTTCATCCTTAGACCGATGGACAGTCTGAGTGGGTGATTCAAGTCTTGGAGGACATGTTAAGAGGGAGTGTCATTGATTTCAGAGGTAGTTGGGAAGAGTTCTTACCGTTAGCAGAGTTTGCTTATAACAACAGTTACCAGTCAAGTATCCAGATGGCACCCTACGAAGCTTTGTATGGGTGGAAGTGTCATACCCCTACATGTTGGATGAAATTAGGGGAATGTCAAATTTTAGGTCTAGACTTGGTCACCGAGACGGAGGAGAAAGTGGAAGTGATACGGGCTAGACTAAAAGAGGCGGCGGATAGATAGAAGTCCTATGTTGACTTAAGACGTAAGGACATAGAGTTTGTCGTGGGGGACAAGGTATTCCTAAAAGTATCACCGTGGAAGAAAGTGATAAGATTCTGATGTAAGTGAAACACCTCACACCCGGCCCACGAGCCTGGATCGGATCTGGTATGTTCCTCGAAGTAAACCGGTTCAAAATTCTTTTGTTACTTTAAAAACTGTGTGTTTTGAAGATAGTTTGTTTGTGGGTTGGGCTCGAGTTGAAAACAAGTTTATTTTTTTTATTAAAAATCCTTTACTTTAGGTGACAAAATGTTTGGGCTTCGTTTTAAAAAAAATAGATTTACTTATTCTTTTAATAAATAAAAGTTGGTAAGCTTAATAAATAAAAACAGAATAAAATAGTTCTACTAAGGCCTTATTACATCAAATAATTCCCAAAATTTAAATTTGAAATACTTAAAGTAAAATGGTCCAAATAAAAGAAATCTGAACTTCACATTGCCTCCACTAAGCATCTGCCAGCCCGATCCATCACCGATCGTCACACGAAAAATAATCCCACAAGGGTGAGTCAAGCAGACTCAATGTGTAACCAACACTAAAATTTAATAGTTTTAGGCATACCATACATATCATGTTCACATAACAATTCATGATAATGATGCAATCCCGAACCCAAAACCTAAATGCCATCCGCTACACATCCTCGTACCAACCTGCACACCGTGGGGACTACTAAGTCAACCCTCCATCTGCTGCACACTATCGAAGGCAGTCGCTGCAGTTGACGTGCACATCGCCCATATAAAATTCGTGTCATAGCCACCAGATTAAATAATTGTGTCATGAGACACCACATTCAGATAATGTAACCGAAGTTACCACATTCAGATAATGTGACCGAAGTTACCACGTTCAGATAGTGAGACCGAAGTCACCACTTTCACTTCCCCTTTCTCATATAACCCGAATGCCCCATATTATTCATATCATGCATATCATACTTAAATTCACATTCATGTCACTTTTCACATGTTAAATATAACATATTTCGTAATCCTAGTAGGAGCAGGAAACGTACCTGAGTACTTTTTACCATAACATGGTACCTTAGCCATATTCACATTCTTATAAACATGCATATATTTATTATAGCCATGAATCTTATTAAAAATAGTGTGGGGTACACACCTAATTCGTTTAACAACTTCACTGAAATCCCGAAATTTGATCTACTGTCTTAGATCTTTAACTCCCTACATTCGGCCCATATTAAAGGTTTAATGAAAAACTCATTCGGTCATAAAACCAAATCCTAGTAGGATTTATGCACTAAAACTTACCTTGTTTCCGATTGAATTAAAAATCAAATCCCAGAAACTTGTATTCTTCCCCTTTGAAATCGGCTACTCACTAGATCCCTTGAATCAGATAGTTTTCGATTAAAACAAATAGATCTAAATACTTAAGATAGGGCCTTGGCGAATATGTAAATACACTTACCTTGAAATTCTCAAATCCAAACTTTGCTTATGCTCCTTCCTTGTATTCTACCAACTCTAGATCCTTTTAACATATTAGTTTTCGCTTTTAAGATAATAAAAGATAGATCCAAACACTAAAATAAGCCTTGGCGAATGCTATAGGTACTTACCTTGTGAATTTTAAATCCCGAAACTCACCGAATAACTAGGGAACACGCGGCCTATGGTGTACCTTCGGGAAAAGAACTTCTCCTTCCTTGTAGTCGACACTTAGTAAATCCCTAAAGATCTCTTCAAGGTTTCAGCAACAATATAGTGAGGGTATTAGAATCTTAATTTTGACAGACTTAAATGAAATAGAATGGGAATCGAACCAATCTTACCCTTACTGAAGAATTGATGGAACTCTTGCTTGAACCCTTAGCACTATTCGGCTATGGCTCTGATATGTATCACAATTTTGGTTCTTGAGGCTTAGTGAGAAATTAGCTAGGGCTATTGGTACCTTCGGCTTTTGATTGTGTTTGTAATAGAAGAAAAGAAAGAAAAGAGAAGAAAAGAATAATGGCAGAGAGAATTCGGCAGAGGAAAGAAAGAAAAGAATGGAAAAATTTGTTAGAGAATTTCGGCAGAGGCTTCCCTGAAGAGAAAAGAATGAATGAAGAATGGCCTTGTTTTCCTTCTATTGCCGAAATTCCTAGGCTAAAGTCCCCTACTTGGCCACCACTCTTCCTATGTGATAAATTTTTATCTTTTAATTATCACTTTATTTAATAAAAGTCTTAATCCCCCAATTATCTCTTATTTCTTAAAAATAACAATAATTATCCATCATTTATCCACCTATTTAGCCGAATTTTAAAGAGAATTAAACTCTTCACTTAGGTTCCCTTGTTCCGTCCACCTCCTTTGCTTCTAGTAGCAAAATAAAATTTCTTTTATTTGCTTCCCAAGTGACTCGATCCCTGGCCCAAATACACAAGCTTGTGGCATCACTTGTTGGGCTTTTAAGTGGTGCCTTCAAGCCACTTTGACAAGCCTGTTTGTGTGTCAAATTCCTCTTATTAATTTTCTTAAGGCCACCTTGCCTTAGTTTCCTCTTTTGAAACTTAACATTTCCATACATTTCCAGGTTTCCAAAATGTTCACTTTCCTCTTTTAGCTTAAGTTTCCAAAATGTTCACTTTCCTCTTTTAACTTAAGTTTCCAAAATGTTCACTTTCCTCTTTTAACTTAAGTTTCCAAAATGTTCACTTTCCTCTTTTTGAAACTTAACATTTCTAAATCATTTCTTACATTTCTAAGTTTCCAAAAATGTTCATAATACATTTATAACACATGAGACATGTCATTTTGTACAATTAAACCGAAAATGCATAGGTCCATTTTTAGGATGTTACAGTAAGGGTAAGTTAAGCCCCTGATTTATTGGACCATATCAAGTGTTGAAGCGAGTAGGACTAGTGGCATATCAGCTTGAGTTACCCTCAAAATTAAGTCAAATTCATGATGTATTTCACGTCTCTATGTTAAGACTTTATCGTTCGGATCCATCTCACATAATGCTTGTGGAGGAAATTGAGGTAAGACCTGATCTATCCTTCGAAGAGGAACCGATGGAAATTCTGGATCGTGATGTTAAGGTGTTGCAAAGGAAAACGGTTCCATTGGTTAAGGTACTATGGCAGAATCATGGTTCTGAAGAGGCTACGTGGGAACGGAGGAAGCATGCGACAAAGAAAATCCCCATCTTTTACGATCGATCGTAATTTCGAGGACGAAATTTCTTTAAGGGGGTAGAACTGTAACATCCTGAATTAATGGGTTTATGTGTTTAGTGTAAGGATATGTTTAATATGTTAATTTAAGTGATAGGGGTCCAAACTGGGCTCAAGACTAGGAAAAAGGCCTTGGTTAAATTATCTGATTGGGCATTATAGAGTTAAAAGGTGGTAATTATGTTTAAAATAACAACATGGGCTTGTGGCTCAACAATAGGTGGCGCTAGAAGGTGGCGTTACTAACAGTTAAAGAGGCCCAAGTTTTGGCTGCAAGGAGCCCATGTTTCTAGGCCATTTTCGGCACTTAAAAGGGAGTAAGGGGAGATGCCACAACAAGGGTGTAAGGGGCCCAAAATTTAAGTTTTAGGGAGCCCAATTCTCTTAATTTAAGTGAGCTAAAGTTCAGCATTAGGGTTAGGAGAAGTGGACGGCAACAAGGCTCTAAAATAGGAGGATTTACATGGAATTTATCATTGATAATATAGAAGATAAAATGGAGAAAAGATATGAGCTATCAAGGAAAGGTGATGGCCAAAATCCACCACCTAGAGGAGTGAAGAATTCGGCTACTTCATGAAGAAGGGGTGCCGAATTTTCCCCTTTTATTAGCTTGACTTTTAGTAATCAGGAAAGGTACTCTCGGGTTTTTAAGGTAGGTGCCAAAATTCTTAACTCTTCCTTTCCAATTTCTTTTCTTTTTATTTCTTTGAAAGACGAACAATCCCTACTCTTTGCCGATTTCTTCCACTAAAAGCCAAAACTATTCAAGATTTCTTCTTATCATCTTCTCTTTTTGATTTTTCTCAAAAGCCAGAATCTCCAAGGAGTTGCCGATTTCCCTCTAATAAGGTAAGTGTCAATTCTTGATTTCTCTTAAGATCTCTCTCTCGGTTTTTGAAAGGCAAAAGCCGAAAAACTAATAGTCTAATGGTTCTATGTTGGGCGGCAATTCGAGATTTGAAGGAAACTTGGTCGCTAGATCTAAAAGCTGAAAATAGCTAGTCTCCAATTTCGGAATTTTAAGGTAAGGAGATTTTCCCTAGATCTTTACTAGATTCATTCATTATATACAAGATCTAAACTTTATGATGAGGATTAATGGTCATATATTGTGATAGTAGTTCTGACAAGGACTTGTGATGGAATTAAATATGGATCAGGCAAAGGAGAGAATCCTTAAGTTTAAGAAACGAGCGGTATCTACTGTTCGGGATTGGCCACTTGGTTGTGGACCGGCTTCTGAACAACACCTTAGGCAGATAGCAGTTGTGTTGACTACGAATAGCGTCGACATAGAAAGTATCGTTTTATCGGTAACCAGGTGTGTAGATCTCTAACACACACTCTCTAATTGTATTTTATGTGTAGTGGGCTAAAAAGCGAAAAGTGGTCGTGTAGACAATGATTAAAACCCTAAAAGGGTTAGGCAAGGATGCCAGGTATGCAACCATGGAAATCTCTATGTGTATTGAGACTTATGAAAGCCTGTATGATGTTCTCTTTGTGTATGTATGCATGGGGTGGGAATATAATATGAAAGGGGAAGTGCAATATGGGTCACATGGTGACCGGTGGTAGAATATAAATATGGGTCACATGGTGGTGGTGGTAGAAATCCCACAAATATAAATATGGGTCACATGGTGACCAATGGTAGAAATCCCACAATATAAATATGGGTCACATGGTGACCAAGTGGTAGAAATCCCACGAATTTAAATGTTATCAATATGGGTCACATGGTGACGTGGTGTGTAGAAGACCCCCAATGTGTGATGGTTAAATGGTGTAGATAGGATGGGTTGGGCCATTCATTATGTATTTTCTATCGTGTATTGTGATTGTTGCCTTTATGTATGGGCCAAGGCCCATAATATGTTTGTGGGCCAAGACCCAAAATGTGTTTGTGGGCCTTAGGTCAGTGTGTTCAGGATTTATACACTGAGTCTTGGTGACTCACGCTTTCCTTTTCTCTACTCTTTCAGATGAGTAGTAGATCGTGGACATGGGAGCCGAGACGGACTCGAGGGGCCATCAAGTTATTCGTTTTATACTTTTCGCTTTATTTCAAGTTTTAAATGTTGGAATTATTTGATGTAATAAGGCCCCGTAGCTTAGGTTTAAGCTGATATTTGTTAGTGTTTATTTCTTCTCAAATTTTATGAACAAGACTTATGTTTTAAAGGAAGTAAAAGATGAAATTTTCAAATATGATTTCAATAACTCCAAAAATCAATCTACTATCTAGCGACATGGTGTCCTCTGGTGGTGAGAATGAGTGTCTTCAGGTTCCTCTTTCCCGTCTCTACTCAACCACTACCTCTATTGTTGCCTTTGGATCTTTCTCTCTCCTTCCTTAGGGCTTCCTCCTTTGGTTTTTTATAAGCATTTCGTCCTAGGGTAACTCCAACAGCCCACGACACCCTCTCCTATTTTTGAGGCAACTTTTTCTGGTACAAGTAGAGTTGGGTGAGACTGATATGCGCTGAATGTTGACTCAGTCATCATCCTGAATTGCCATGGCATTCAAGGTGACAAGCTGTCAAACCTTTTGCCCCGATAAACCTTTACTCATTTATTTCTTTCTCCCCAACCTGCACCTACCAAACCACCAAACACAACCCTTTTACACGCAATAAAAAGTATCTAACATGTAAACACAATCCAAGCTCCTAATGCAAATGATAAAAACACTAATAAAATGTCCTAAAATTCTACAAAGCATACCTAACTACAAACATTTAACTAGGTCTAAAGGCATGAAATATAACTCTTTTCAAGAGTTATCACACCCCCAAACCTAAGTTATTGCTTGTCCTAAAGTAAAATGTGCATAAATGCGTTTATAAAATAGTATTGCTAGTGCATGTACCCATCTTGGACTGTCAATCTATTTGAAGACCAATGTATATATCAGTTTTGAACTATCTTCTCTCATTAAAAACCTGTTCAAGTTTCAAAGGTTTGATTTAACATGTCACAAAATTCTTTAATTTAATAATCACAATGGAGCATATACTGAATTACCTAGTACTCAATCGTGTCACAATTTAAACAGAAATCACTCTTGAAACTAAGGCTTTTAACTTAAAAGATGGATGGAGCAAACAACTACCTCCTTAGCTACTTAGCCCGTTCCTATAGCAGAGTGCCCCTAATTTATTTACTTTCTATTACACATTCTTACTTAAAATCACCTTTCTAATCAACAACACGATGGAGCAAACAAAGTGGTGCTGACTGTAACACCCCTTACCCGTATTCAATCGCTGGAACCAGGTATGAGGCATTACCGGACATATCTTGCTTGAATGTACAACTTTGGGCTATAAATTTTCATTCAAACTTAAAACTTCTCATTCACATTCATAACATCCTTATTATGGGCCTACGAGGAGTTAAATATGCAAACGGAGGGTCTCGGAATCAAACCGAGAAATTTTGTATACTTAGAGTAAATTTTTGCCTAAATAGGGCCACACACCCATGTGAAATGGGACACACCCGTGTGGGCAGGCCGTGTGGTCTCACACGCCCATGTCCCTAGCCCGTGAGAAATTTATTTTTCAATTCGAACCTACAAGGGTTTTCACAAGGCTAGACATACGCCCATGTCTTTGACCTGTGTCATTCACATGGCCTAGACATGCCCATGTCCTCATCCGTGTGTGAAAACCTGGGTATTCTATTTATGACGTCAGCAACCCCATAAGAGGCACATGGCCTAAGCATATGCCCGTGTGTCTAGCCCGTGGTGGATACTGACTTGCAACACTAACATGCAGGGAACACACGCCCGTGTGCCTACCTGTGTGGACAAGAACAAGGCTATTTGCCAAGCCCTTTTTATTACCCTAACTCATACAACATAATTTATATTCAGGCATTTACCAAGCAACCCAAGTATGCATCGTATAAATTCATGAATATACTATTCTTTACATATATTAATAATAGTGACCCATCAATTATGGCTATATACAAAAAGATCATCTTTAAAGGAGCCAACACACTTGGCCAAAACAATAAGACATTTCACTAAGTCTAGCCCCTATACATGCCATACTCAAAATGCTAAGTCTAAATATACCGAGATGAGCTGGTAGTATGGGTGATCTTCAGATTATCTTCGTATCCCGATCCGGCTCTTTAACACTATAAAACAAAGGAAAAGAAAGGGAGTAAGCTTTCAGCTTAGTAAGTTTACATGTAAACTATAAACATCATAACATATGCCAATCAATCAACAACATTACTTAATTAGAAAGAACAAATCACATTTCCATAATAATGCTTACTCATCTCATCTCTTACCACATTCCATCCATACCACAAATAAAATGCTCACATTTACTTGCACACATCTCCTGCACTCATCACCACAAACCACATAATATACTTACTTAGACAATTTCTCGATGAACCCCTCGAAATAATACTAAGTACCCGGTGGTTTCGCACACAGCCCACCAATAGTTAATAATAAGGTGGTATCGCACATAACCCATCAACACGAATAATTACGGTGGTTTTGCACATAGCCCACCAAATATCAATATAAACGATGGTATCGCACACAGCCCATTGTGAATAAATAGTAAGGTGGTATCACACATAGCCCACCAAAAAGGGATATTTACGGTGGTATTGTACACAGCCCACCAAATAGTTATTACGGATATTTTTCGCACTTACATAGTTATCCCGAGGTTCATACGAGAATTACTCACTATCTATCAAATCCAATCAATCACAATCATAATTGATCTCATTCATACAATGTACCAATAAGTAACAACATATGTATTAAAGATGTATAGTTTACACATAAACTTACCTCGGTGCAAAATGTACTAGTCGACGATTTAGTTCGTAACCTTGCCTTTTCCTCGATCAAGGTGGTTTCCGTGCTCTTCTTGATCTATAATAAAAGAATTCACTCATTCAATCACTTTATAATTCATGATATATCAAAATTTCTACTTAGGCAAAATGACCATTTTTGTAACACCTATAACTCGTAACCGTTGTTAAAATAGGGTTAAGAGGCATTACTGAACACTCGAAACATTTACAATCATTTTACAACACATCATCCAAACATATCAAAATATATGTATATAGTCCCTTAATGAGGTCTACGAGACCTTAAACACATGATAGAAAGGGGTTGGGACTAAACTGAACACATACAAAATTTTTTGAAAAATCAAACATTTTTCAAAGCTACACAGGTCACACGCCCGTGTGGGTAGGCCGTGTGCCTCACACAACCTCAGACACGCCCATATGTCCAAGCCGTGGCAAAACAGGGCATACATACTGACTTGTCCACACGGCCTGAGACATGCCCGTGTGCCTCACCCGTGGTCGACACAGACTTGCACCACACGGCCAGTCACACGCCCGTGTGTCTAGCCCGTGGTCGAGCCTGACTTGATACAATTTACAAACTCAAAAGACACGATTGAGCCACATGCCCGTGTGCTCAACCGTGTGGGCAATTATAGGCCATTTTCAAGGCCAAACTTGCCACCCATAGTTAGGATCACCTACAAGCATCAATCCATATGCATTTATTCCTCAAATGGCAACCAAAACATACCAATATATGCACCAATTAATCATCAACTACACCATTTATTTCCACACTCAATTACAACTCAAATAAGTCCATCTAAAATACCAATTTCACATCCCAAATTATATAAGTCAAGCATCAAATAATCCATACCACAAGTTCACATTTAAACCACAATTCTCATCAACCAATTTAAGCATGAAACATACCATGCTCATCATTCACATAACCCACACATATATACCAACATCATTCAACTTTCAAGCCATATCTCATGGCAAAACTTATACATTTCAACACATACCAAAATCACTAGCCTATACATGCCATATACCAAATATTTACAACTTCCAAAAGTACCAAAATAGATAGCCGATAGTGTGATTGAGTCGCTAACGATTCCTGGATCCGAGCTAGCTTTAAATACACTATAAAACAGAGAAACACTTCACACAATAAGCTTTAAAACTTAGTAAGTTCGTAATATAATACATTAAATTCAATTATTCAAATCAATATACAAAATAAACCATCACATAGATTAATTCACAAGAATGCACAATCTTATCCATATCCAATACTTATATTACTATTCATTCATCTAATTCCAAATTCATTAACCACTTAGGTTTCATACATACCTTTGCGAACACTTAGTTAACGAAAAATTTTGCTGCTCAATGCTTGATACCAAATTTCAATCAATCTTCGTTATTCCTTCGATTCAATCACACACTTAGTGCCCATTTCATAGACGAAGCTTAGATATCATTGCAACTTAGTGCCTTTATATTTAACCGACATTAATTCGATATCGCACACACAGTGCTAATCAATATAGCCGAAGTTTCTTTTATTTCGCACACTGATAAACCATAATATATAAATATTTTATGTAACACCCCTTACCCAGGTTCTATGCCGGAATCAGTCCGAGGCATTACTGTAAAAACTCATAATCGCCACATAGGCTCATCTTGACTACTCTCATTAGTCAATTCAGTAACCCCATTCTTGACTCACGAAGCCTCGTTCATTCACACGAATGCTCTCGAGACTATATCAAAACTTTTTCGAATCATACAAATTTTCTCTTTTGAATAGGGCTCACACGCCCGTGCAAGATACAATACGCCCGTGTGAAGTTACACACGCCCATGTTTCCAAACCGTGCTTAAAACCCAAGCGTACTGCCAATGCCCCACGATCAAGCCACACACCCGTGCTTCCTAACTGTGGTAAAACTAACCTCTCTCACACGGCCTAGAGTCTAGACACAAGCCCGTGTGGCTAGCTCGTGGCCAAATCCGTGTGGCTAGCTCGTGACCAAATCTAACTTAAAATATCAACCTGCAGGGGACGCACAGCCAAAGCACATGCCCGTGGGCTGACTGTGTGTCACACATGGCCTAGACACACGTCCGTGTGTCTATCCACATGGACAAGAATAAAGCTATTTGCTAAGCTCTTCTCACCCCTATAGCATTCACAACATGCACTCATACAACACATACATAATCAACTCAAATTAAGGTGCAATCTCACATATAAAACTACATCTTTTCATATAATGTAATAGCCAACAACCATGACGTTATACAAAATGTATCCTCCATCTAAAGACCAACATATCTTAACCATTTACAACAAAGTTCACTAACTTGTCTAGCCCCTATACATGCTATATACAAAACATTGAGTCTCATGTACCAGAGTGTGCTGATAGTGTGGGCGACCTTCCAATTGATCCTCGTATCTCGATTCAACACTTTTGCTCTATAAAACAAGGGAAAAGAAAGGGAGTAAGCTTTGAGCTTAGTAAGTTTACACATAAACAATTAAGCATCATAGTATAAGCTAAACAACAATTAGCATTATACTAATATATAATGTACAACTATGCTTACTCTTTCCATTCCTTACCACATTTCCAACACATCATGAGTCACATACTCATAACCATTGAAATGCACCCATGCATTCAATATCACATTTACACAATATACAACACATCATTATTTATTAATAATACATCTACACAGCTACCTTACTCAATATAACAACCACATAGCTAGTTCACATAACTAGTCCACTCAACTGATATCTCGGTGGTTTCGCACTTAGCACACCACAATCAATTAATAAGATGGTATCGCACTTAGCCTACCACAAAGGTATTCATAGTGGTTTCACACATAGCCCACTAGATGATATACCTAACGACAGCACCGCACATAGCCAGCTCATCGTCAATATGCATTAAGATGGTATCGCACTTAGCCCACCATCTAGCATTATCACCACACATTCATATGTCAACTTATTTAATCGTACATCCATTCACAATTTCTAGCACATTAATTCCACATAGGTTCTCAATCATTCTCAATTATTCTCAATCATGCTACACACTAGCTAGCATTAACAAATTGTAGGTATGAATGCATTGTTTATGCATAGACTTACCTCGATACTCAAAAGTATAGAAACATGCAATTTAGTCCACCACCTTGCTTTTGCCTCGGTTTCGATTTGGGCTTCGTCTTTCTTGATCTATAATGAATAAATCAGCTTATTCAATACACACATTGACTAAATTAACATTTATCTCATAATTTGGCAAAATTACTCTTTTGCACCTAATCTTTCTTATAATTACACTTTTGCCCCAAGGCTTGTAAAGTGATTTTTATTCAACTTTCTAGCCCTTCATGCTTAACCGAGTCACTTACTCAACTAAAGCATTTATAAATTATCATTAAAACACACATGTATGACCAAACTTAAAACTTCTACAAACTAGTCCCTACATACATTTTCATGGAAAATCACTTAACAAAAGATGTTTCTACTACATCAAGCTTTCATAATCTTTCATAAAACATCAATATATATGCATGTCATACATGGCCACATTTTTTGAACATCCATTATAGCTCACCAAATAGCTAAAAATAGCTTTCTCATGCAACTAAGACTTCAAAAATATGAAGAATATAAAAAACGAGACTTAAATGCACTTACTAGCAAGCTTGAAAAATTTGAAGAACCCTAACAATGGCTCTTGTAAATTTTCAGCAGCCCTTGGAGAAGAAGATGAATGAATTTTGTCATCTTTTCTCCTATTTTAATCATTTAATAACCAAATGACCAAAATGTCCTTTTTGATAAGCTTCCTATTTTAACTCATCCATGCCTAATTTTGTCCAAAAACTAAAGATTGTGAAAATTGCTCATCAAAGACCTCTAATATATATTCTAAAGCAATTTCACACAAATAGCTTCTAGAATCTCCCATTTTGTAACTTTTGCAATTTGGTCCTTTTGGACAATTCAACCACAAATTCTCAAAATTACTTCATGAAACTTTCACACTAGCATGCATACATAGCATAGACCTCAAAAACTCCTTCATAACCCTCAAATTTATGGTCTTGCACCACTATTCTAACTAGACCCTAAATCGGGATATTACAACTCTCCCCCTTAAGAGATTTTCACCGCCGAAAATCTTACCAGTGAAAGAGGTTGGGATGTTGCTCTCTCTTAGCTTCTTCTGTTTTCCCACGTAGTTTCTTCCACACCATGTTTCTGCCATAACACTTTCACTAGTGCTATGCTCTTATTTCAAAACTGTTTTACCTCTCGAGCCAAGATCTTAATCTGCTCCTCTTCATAAGACATATCTGGTCTAATCTCAATTTCTGTTGAAGGAAACACATGTGAAGGATTGGAGTGATATCATCGCAACATCGACACATGGAACACATTATGAATCTTTTCCAACTCTACCGGCAAAGCCAACCGGTACATTACTGGCCCAATTCTATCTGTAATCTCATACGGGCCTATGAATCTTGGACTCAATTTCCCTTTTCGTCCAAACTTCATAATCTTTTTCCACAGGGACACTTTCAAAAACACCTTGTCACCCACCTCAAACTCAATCTCTTTTCTTTTCAAATCTACATACGAATTCTGTCAGTCCGAAGCAGCTTTCAGACTATCTCGAATTATTTTCACTTTTTATTCAGTTTCTTTCACTAAATCAACTCTATGGATCCGTTTCTCACTAAGCTTGGTCCAATACAAAGGAGTCCGACACTTAAGTCCATACAAAGCTTCATACAGAGCCATCCGTATACTTGACTGATAACTATTGTTGTAAGCGAATTTGACCAAAGGTAGGTATCTCTCCCAACTACCCTCGAATTCTAACACACAACATCAGAGCATATCCTGAAGAACTTGGATTACTCTCTCAGACAGACCACCAGATTGCGAATGAAATGTAGTACTGAAATTCAACCTCGTACCCATGGCCTCTTGCAACATCTTCCAAAACCTTGAAGTAAACCTCGGATCTCTATCCGATATGATGGACATAAGCACACCATGCAATCTCACTATCTCTGATACATACAACTCAGCTAACTTATCCAGAGAATAATCAACACGTACTAAAATAAAATGAGCCGACTTTGTAAGTCTATCCACAACAACTCACACAACATTTCTTTTTTTCAGAGTCATCGACAATCCCGACACAAAGTCCATGGTAATCCTATCCCACTTCCATTCGGGAACCATCATTGGCTGAAGTAATCCCAAAGGCATTTAATGCTCAGCTTTCACCTATTGACAAATTAGACACTTTGCTACAAAGTCTGAAATATCTCTTTTCATACCCAGCCACCAATAAAACTTCCTCAAATCATTGTACATTTTTGTACTGCCCGGATGCACTGACAAACATCCACTGTATGCTTCATGCAAAATATTTCGGATCAACTCCTCATCTTTAGGTACACAAATTCTATCATGGTGCATCAAACAACCATTCAAATCCACTCAAAAATCATAATCACTTTCTGATCTACACTTAGCTCTCTTAACTTGCATCTCACTGTCATTTCCCTGAGCCTCACATATCTATTGAAAAATAGTGGCTTAGCTTTCAACTCTGCCAAAATAGCACCGTCATCAGACAATGTTAAACTCGTGCTCATCATTCTTAGAGCATACATGGATTTCCTACTCAGGGCATCCGCAACCACATTCGCTTTTCTCGGATGGTAGTCAATGACTAACTCATAGTCTTTCAACAACTCAAGCCATCGCCTCTGTCTCAAATTTAGATCCTTCTGATCCATCAAATATATCAAACTCTTGTGATCCGTAAAGATTTGGCACTTCTCACCATACAAGTAATGTCACCAAATCTTTAATGCGAAAACAATCACAGCCAACTCAAATCAAGAGTAAGATAATTCTTCTCGTGTGATTTTAACTGTCTAGAGGCATAAGCGACTACCTTACCCTCTTGCATCAATACGCAACCGAGATCATTTAATGACGCATCACTGTAAACCACAAACTCTTTCCCTGATTCTGGTGGAATCAAAACCGGTGTCTTCGTCAACATTATTTTTAGTCTCTCGAAACTCTATTGACATGTCTCAGTCCATTCAAACTTGACATCTTTATGCAATAGTTTCATCATTGGAATAGCAACCCCTTCACGAAACATCTGTAATATCCTATTAATCCCAAGAAACTTCTAACTTCTGACACATTCCTCGGCTGTTTCCAATCCAAAATAGTCGATATCTTACTTGGGTCAACTCTGACACCATCTCCCAATACAATGTGTTCCAAAAATCTGACCTCTCTGAGCCAGAACTCACTCTTGCTAAACTTAGCATATAACTGCTTATCTCTTAAAGTTTGTAAGACAATTCTCAAATGCTCCTCATGATCATTCTCATCCCGAGAATAGATCAATATGTGGTCAATGAAGACAACCACAAATTTGTCCACATATGGTCTGAAAACACGATTTATCAGACCCATAAAAATTGCAGGTGCATTCGTCAAACCGAACGGCATAACCAAAAATTCATAATGGCCATACCTCGTTTGAAATGCAGTCTTCAACACATTTTGCTCTTTCATTCTGAGCTGATAATAACCCGACCTCTGGTCTATCTTAGAAAACACTGTAGCTCATTTCAATTGATCAAAAAGATCATCAATCCTTGGTAAAGGATACTTATTCTTCATTGTCACCTTATTAAGTTGTCTATAGTCTACACACAACCTCATATACCTATCCTTCTTCACAAATAGCACCAGAGCACCCTACGGTGAGTAAATCGGTCTTACGAAACCCTTATCTGTCAACTCTTGTAACTGTACCTTCAGTTCTTTCAACTCGACTAGTGCCATTCTATAGAAGAAATTGAAATTGTGTTGCCTAATCAATTCAATTCCAAACTCGACAAAGGCGGAGGTAATCTAGGTAACTCTTCCGAATACATCAGATACTCGCACCTTTTTTCAAACTCTACTCTAACCTCTTCAACCACAAAGCGAGATAGGACTCACACCCTTTTTTCAAACATTTTTCAGCCACTAGGGAAGAAATCGTCACTGGTAGACTATCCGATCCACCTGGTTCAACCCGAACCACATCTCCACTCTTACATTTCAATTCAATAAACTTACTACCACAGTTCACTAGGACGCTATGGGTAGTCAGCCAATCCATGCCTAGGATCAAGTCAAACTCATCAAACGACAACAACATAAGGTTTGCCGGAAAATAATAATTCTCAATCAATAAGGGGCAATTCTTACACACTTTGTCCACTAACACATGCTTTCCTAACGGGTTTGACACCTTAACCACAATATCTGTAGACTCAACAGTGATACTCAAACTAGATGCTAACCTCATACAAATATAAGAGTGAGTAGACCTTGGATCTATTAAAGCAATGACAAAGGTGTCAAAGAGAGAAAAAGTACCCGTTATCACATTTGGGGAGGATGTCTCTTCGCGAGCATGAATAGCATACGTTCTCGCAGGTGCTCAACCCTCTGGTCTCACAGCAGAATCTCTGGACGCACCTCTACCACTAGCCCCACCTCTTAGGTTTCTTGGTGGTTAACCCCTTGTAGACACATCACTAGGTTTCATCTTTTGCTTCTCTTCCTTATTATCCCTCTCAAGGCAGTTTCGGATAAAATGGTTGGGGGAGCCACACTTATAACATTTTTGACTATTTCCCTAACACTCTCCAATGTGATATCTACCACAGCTTGGACATTCGGTTTACTCTTCCTATTGCCAACACTTTTCATCGAGGTAGCTTGGACTCTTAAACTCGAATAAGTATTTCCCAAGTCTCGATGCGAATAACCCACTGGTGCTGTCATTCGAGGATTCCCTTCCTTGGATCTCTTTGACTGGGCTTGGTACGACTTGCCCATTGGCCTCTTTCTAGCATCTCGGGCTTCACTCACAGCCTTTATCTTCTCTTTACTCAACTCTTCGGCCTTACTTGCCCTTTCCACCAGCACAACAAACTCTTTCAACTCCAAAATACCCACTAGGAGTTTGATGTCTTCATTTAGTCCATCTTCGAACCTCTTACACAAGATGGTCTCTATCGACACACATTCTTGAGTGTATGTGCTAAGCCTAACAAACTTACGCTCATATTTTGCTACTGTCATTCTTCTTTGCTTCAACTCAAGAAATTCTTTCCTTTTTCGATCAGTAAATCGTTGGCTTATATACTTCTTTCGAAACTCTTCTAGAAAGAAGTCCCACGTCACCCACTCTTTCAAAACTACTATCATCAATGTTTTCCACCAATGGTATGCCAAATCTCTCAGCAAGATACGACACATTTCGAGCTCTCTTCAGGTGTGCATAAGAGTTCATTAAACACCCTCATCGAGTTCTCTAACCAGAACTCCGCCCTCTCTGGGTCATCATCTACCTTAGCTCTCAACTATTCAGCCCCGTGCTTCCTAATCTTATCCACCAAGGGTTTCGATATCCTCACTACATCAATACCTTACGGAGCCACTAGGTTTGGATGAGGTATAGGAGGAGGTGGAGGAGGTTCAGCATTAGGGTTAGCTCAGACATACTTTGAGTACCAATTACTCATCATCTAGAGAAAGGCTTCCCGTGCCTCTTCCCCTTGACCCCTAGCTTCGGGTCCACTTTACACAGGCATGGTTCCTTGCGCAGGAACCAGTGCATTAGTAGTTGTTTCATCAGCAGTCAATGGATCATAATCCATATTCTATATAAAACAAGATTTAAAAATCATTAAAAGCCACCACACTATCATTATACACTTATGACATGTATAGCTAGACTCTTACACCCGCTACGGTAGTCCTAGAACTGACTAAACCATAACCCTGATACCACTAAATGTAACACCTCTTACCTGGGTTCTACGCTGAAATCGGGTCTGAGGCGTTTTGTAAAAACTTATAATCGCCACATAGGCTCATCTTGACTACTCTCATTAGTCAATTCAGTAACCCCATTCTTGACTCACGAAGCCCTGTTCATTCAAACGAATGCTCTCAAGACTATATCAAACCTTTTTGAATCTTAAAAATTTTCTCTATTGAATAGGGCTTACACGTCCGTGTAAGATACAACACACCTGTGTGAAGTTACACACGCCCATGTTCCCAAACCGTGCTTAAAACCCAAGCGTACTGCCAATGCCCCACGATCAAGCCACACACCCGTGCTTCCCAATCGTGGTAAACACTGACTTTCCTCACACGGCCTGGAGTCTAGACACACACCCGTGTGGCTAGCTCGTGGCCAAATCTGACTTAAAATGTCAACCTGCAGGGGACGCACGGCCAAAGCACACGCCGTGGGCTGACCGTGTGTCACACATGGCCTAGACACACGTCCGTGTGTCTATCCACATAGACAAGAACAAAGCCATTTGCTAAGCTCTTCTCACTCCCATAGCTATCACAACATGAACTCATGCAACACATCCATAATCAACTCAAATTAAAGTGCAATCTCACATATAAAACTACATCTTTTCATATAATGTAATAGCCAACAACCATGACGTTATACAAAATGTATCCTCCATCTAAAGACCAACATATCTTAACCATTTACAACAAAGTTTACTAACTTGTCTAGCCCCTATACATGCCATATACAAAACATTGAGTCTCATGTACCAGAGTGTGCTGATAGTGTAGGCAATCTTCCAATTGATCCTCGTATCTCGATTCAACACTTTTGCTCTATAAAACAAGGGAAAAGAAAGGGAGTAAGCTTTGAGCTTAGTAAGTTTACACATAAACAATTAAGCATCATAGTATAAGCTAAACAACAATTAGTATTATACTAACATATAATGTACAACTATGCTTACTCTTTCTATTCCTTACCACATTTCCAACACATCATGAGTCACATACTCATAACCATTGAAATGCACCCCTGCATTCAATATCACATTTACACAATATACAACACATCATTATTTATCAATAATACTACCACACAACTACCTTACTCAATATAACAACCACACAGCTAGTTCACATAACTAATCCACTCAGCTGATATCTCGGTGGTTTCGCACTTAGCACACCACAATCAATTAATAAGATGGTATCGCACTTAGCCTACCAAAAAGGTATTCATAGTGGTTTCGCACAAAGCCCACTAGACGATATACCTGACGATAACACCGCAAATAGCCAGCTCATTGTTAATATGCATTAGGATGGTATCGCACTTATCCCACCATCTAGCATTATCACCACACTTTCACATGTCAACTTATTTAATCGTACATCCATTCACAATTTCTAACACATTAATCCCACATAAGTTCTCAATCATTCTCAATTATTCTCAATCATGCTACACACTAGCTAGTATTAACAAATTGCAGGTATGAATGCATTGTTTATGCATAGACTTACCTTGATACTCAAAAGTATAGAAACATGCAATTTAGTCCACCATCTTGCTTTTGCCTCGGTTTCGATTTGGGCTTCGTCTTTCTTGATCTATAATGAATAAATTAGCTTATTCAATACACACATTGAGTAAATTGACACTTATCTCATACTTTGGCAAAATTACTCTTTTGCCCCTAATCTTTCTTATAAGTACACTTTTGCCCCAAGGCTCGTAAAGTGATTTTTATTCAACTTTCTAGCCCTTCATGCTTAACCAAGTCACTTACTCAACTAAAGCATTCATAAATTATCATTAAAACACACATGTATGACCAAACTTAAAACTTTTACAAACTCGTCCCTACATGCATTTTCATGGAAAATCACCTAACAAAAGATGTTTCTACTACATCAAGCTTTCATAATCTTTCATAAAACATCAATATATATGCATGTCATACATGGCCACCTTTTTTTTGAACATCCATTATAGCTCACCAAATAGCTAAAAATAGTTTTCTCATGCAACAAAGGCTTCAAAAATACGAAGAATATTAAAAGCGAGACTTCAATGCACTTACTAGCAAGCTTGAAAAATTTGAAGAACCCTAATAATGGCTCTTGTAAATTTTAGGTAGCCCTTGGAGAAGAAGATGAATGAATTTTGATATCTTTTCTCCTATTTTAATCATTTAATAACCAAATGACCAAAATGCAATTTTTTAATAAACTTCTTATTTTAGCTCATCCATGCCCAATTTTGTCCAAAAACTAAAAATTGTGAAAATTCATCATTAAGGACCTCTAATATATATTCTAAAGTAATTTCATACAAATAGCTTCTAGAATCTTCCATTTTGTAACTTTTGTAATTTAGTCTTTTAGATAATTCAACCGCAATTTCTCAAAATTGCTTCATGAAACTTTCACACTAGCATGCATATATAGCATTAACCTCAAAAACTCATTCATAACCCTCGGATTTGTGGTCTTCCACCACTATGTTGACTAGATCCTAAACTGGGATGTTACATTTTAATCCCACATTTAGCATACTTTTGGATGATTTATCCCTTTAATTATAGAAATGGGTGCTCCTAATCCTTTATTTTCATGTTTTATACTTAGGAGAGCACCGGAGGATGAAAGGAACAAGAAAAGAGCCAAAAATGAAGAAAATGGGCCAAAGTATGAAATCCACATGGCCTGGGCCTGGGTCACACGGCCGTGCCTTTTAGCAGGACCAACCACAACCTATAACTCGATTCACACATGTCCTCGTCGAGAAAAAAGAGTTTCATTCGGATTAGGGTACTTACGGGTAAAGAAAGACACTTTAAAAGCCTATATAAAAACCCTAGAGGCCAACCTTTAGGGGGCGTTCAGCTAGGCCAAAGAGCCAAGCCAGAGGGGCCGAATTGTGGGATTCACTCGAAGAAAACAAGTTGATTCATCTCAAGAAACCAGAATCATACTCAAGACTGAAGATCTCTCCTTCAATTCCTTTAGAGGATTTTAGGGTTTGATTTATATTTTGTTTTATATTTTCTTCTGAGATGTATTCTTTTATAATTATGAACTAAACCCCTCAAATACCTAAGGGGATGAAACCTAAGACAGATCTTGTTATTGGTTTCTAAGTTGTATGATAAATATTTAATTTGTTCTTAACTATGTGTTCTTAATTCTTGTTTTGATATTTCAAGATATTAATTCAAGCGTTTATGCTCTTAGGCAAAGGAGGAATAGTCCCTGTCTAAGAGTAGATCTAGCATAGCGAAGCGGAGTTCATTGCAACCCTAGAGATAGGTTGACGAAAATCTGTCGAATTAGGGTCAAACCTAATATGGGAGTCCATAGATCGAGTTAATGCAATTCTAAGGGTTTTAATTAGAAAGAGATTTCAGTTAATCAACTTAGGGTTAGACTTTATTAGCCTCGAGAGAGGTATTAATATAAATTAGGGAATCCTACGAATCAAGTCAAGTGAATAAATCGTCTGGTTCAGAGTTAGATAACAAGTGAAGTCTAGGGTGATTCTTCCTCGGGTATTGTCTTAATCAATTGGTTTTCCCCAAAAGTATTTCCCCAATTCCTTCTTTGTGTCTTAGCATCTTTAGCTTAGTAGTTAGTTAACTTTAGATTAGATAACAATTCCCTTAATTCTTAGGCTAGATAATAAAAAGAGAGTATTCATACTTTTGGTTCCTTTGGGTTCGACAATTCGGTCTTTCCACTAAACTATACTACTGCTCGATAAGTGTGCTTGCCTCAAGTCATTATCACAATTAGTTTTTAGGATAGATCATTCATTATATAAATTTTTAAGACTCTGACACACGATCAAGTTTTTGGAGCCGTTGCCGGGGAACTGAAATATTAAGGACACTCAATTTTATTACTTTAGCCATATTTTATTTTTGCAATTAAATTTTATTTTTACTTTTCTAATTTTATGTTTATTTTTATCTGTTCCTAGCAAGTACCTCTAGTTTATGACTAGAAGTAACTCGATAGGACCCTTAATTTACGATAGTGATATTGAAGGTACGATTCACAGAAATCGTAGAGAAATAAGGCAAAGATTAAACTACATATAAGAAGAGCAAGAGAATGAAATTAATACTACTGAAGAGATGGGTGAGAATAATTCGTTACCTCAGGAGGTGGCCAAAAATCATGCTCCTCGAACTATGATGATTATGCTAAACCTAATTTAACAAGAGCTAAATCGAGTATTGTTAGGCCTGCTATAGTTTCTAATAATTTCAAACTAAAACCTAACACTATACAAATGATTCAACAATTTGTTCAATTTGATGGTTTATAGGACGAAGACCCAAATACTCATTTAGCAAATTTTCTAGAATTCTGTGATACCTTCAAAATAAATGGTGTTTCTGATGATGCCATTTGTCTTCTATTTTTCCCCTTTTCTTTGAGGAATAAAGCCAAACAATGGTTGAATTCTATTCCACGAGGATCAATCACTACATGGGATCAAATGACTGAAAATTTTTGTTAAAATATTTTTCGCCAGCCAAAACGGCTAAGTTAAGGAATGATATTTCTTCTTTTGTGCAGATGGATCTAGAAACACTATACGATGCATGTGAGAGATACAACGATCTATTAAGAAGGTGCCCACACCATAGATTACCCTTGTGGCTATAGGTCCAAACTTTTTACAATGGTGTGAACCCTTCAATGAGACAATTGATTGATTCAGCAGCTGGCGGAACCCTAAATAACAAAACTCCTGAGGTGACTTATGAGTTTATAGAGGAGATGTCACTGAACTACTATCAGTGGTAAGTTACAAGGACAAGGCCAACAAAAGAAGCTAGAGTTTTCAACCTCGACGCAGTTACCATGCTATCAAATCAAATAGAGATGTTAAATAAAAAGATTGATGGTTTGTGTGGTTCTTCACGGGTACAACAGTAATGCATTATGACTCAAACCTAGGAGGCGTGGCAAATCCTGAGTACCCACCTTACGGACATGGCACTGAAAACGAGCAAGTTCAATATATGGGTAACAATTTTAAATCTCAAACTAACCCTTATAGTAATACTTATAATCCAGGTTGGAGGAACCACCCCAATTTCTCATGGGGTGGTCAAGGAAATCAGAGACAACAACCCCCTCCAAACTTCCAACAACAGCCCTACCCATAAATAAAGAAGCTGAACTTTGAGGAGATGCTGACAAAATTCATTGCGGTGTTAGAAACACATTCCAAAACACCGAAACAACACTTAAAAATCAACAAGCATAGATTCAAGGGATCGAGAACCAGTTAGGGCAACTCGCTAAGCGGATCTCCAAATGACCACAAGGTAGCTTGCCAAGCAATACTGAAACTAACCCAAAAGAGCAACTTCAGGCCATAACAAGTCATGACAGTGAAGGGTTAGTGGAATCTGAATCTGAGCCAAGGTAAGAACCTATGGTAAGTAAAGGTGAGGTTGAGGTAAGCCAAGAAAAGGCAAAACCGTAATTAAAGAATACCAACCTCAAATTCCATACCCCAATACGATGAAGAAAGACGATACAGACGAACAGTTTGGTAATTTTCTTAAACTTCTGAAGAAATTACATACTAACTTACTATTTCGTGAAGCTCTTTTGCAGATGCTAGATTCAAGGAAAATTTTAAAAGAGCTTTTGACAAACAAGCGGAAGTTAGACGAGGAATCGCATGTGGAACTAAATGCAGTGTGCTCAGCAATGTTACAAAACAAACTACCACGAAAATTAAAAGATCCAGGGAGTTTTACAATTCCATGCTTAATTGGTAGTTTATCTGCTGATAATACTTTATCTAATTTAGGGAAAGTATAAATGTTATGCCTTATAAAATGTTTAAACAACTAGGTCTAGGGAAACTCAAACAAACTAGGATGAGTACTCAATTAGCTGAAAAGACTATTCAAATTCCTAGGGGTATAATTGAAGTTATACTCGTTAAAATTTACAAATTCATATTCCCTATAGACTTTGTTGTTTTAGATATGGATGAGGATAATACGGTTCCTTTAATTTTAGGAAGGCCTTTTTTAGTAACTGTCAGATCTAAAATTGATGTTAGTACAGGTAAACTCACACTTCATGCAGGTGATGAATCAATCGGTCTTCAAGCCCTCGACTCAGTTAGGATATCGAGTGACAACGGTGAGAATGTAAATTCTATTGATAATCATTCGGTTCAACCTTTTTACAGAAAGCACAACGAAGTTAAATATCTGAGCCAGATCATAGACCTCATACCGATAAAGAAGAAATTTATGAGGAATGAAGGCTTTAGATTGATTAACTAAACGAGTGGAAAGCACATTTCAAGGAGAAATCAAAACCACAGGAAGTGAAACCGAAGGAACCCCTAGACGAGCTTACAGGAACATCAAATCACTTCAAAATAGGAGATCAAGTACTGTTAGATAAAATAGACCCTCGAATCGCCATATCAAACCTGAATACAAACAAAGAAATACCTCTTAAAGTAATTAATGTTTTCCCTTACGAAACAGTCGAGGTAAGTAATTCTACATTCGATACTTTTAAAGTAAATGCTACTCAACTCAAACTATATAATGATAGCATGAGAAAGGATTTTTCACTCCTCAAACCACCATGAATGTGCGAATGAGAGGTAAGTCTAGCTTAAGACTTTAAACGAGCGCTTCTCGGAAGGCAACCCAAGCACTAACCCCATTTATTTTTTATTCTCTTTCTTTTAGTTCCTAGCTACAAATTAAAAAGTTAATGAAACACAGATTTCCGCACCACACGGCCGTGGCCGTGGCCGTGTGGATACTACAAATTTTCATACTGGCATGACAGCGATAGTACAAAATAGGATGAAAACTATCTTCAAGCCACGGGCTCGACTAAACACCATGGCCGTTCAACACAACCGTGGCTGACACTGTTTTATCAATACGGGCGTGGCGACCTGAATAACAGGCATGGGAGAAACGAATGAACCACCGCACGGTCGTGCGATACAATCGTGTGACACGACACGCCCATGAAACTCGGGCATGGGATGTATTAGAGCTAAAAATTTTATTTAAAGCACCTACTCCCCTTCTCACCTACTCTCCATTCCCTTCTTCCACAACCTTTACACTCTCCTCCCTTTTCATTTCCTCTTTCTTCATTTTCCAAACTCTTGATCTACACTTCATCCATGTCAAAGAAATGGAAGCATCCTAGCCCAGTCTCCCTGACGAGACCAATCTACATAAGTTCATGTCGGCCGCTTCATTAACTCGACAGGAAAAGGACCTTTGAGTCCATTTAATCTCTCTTCTTCCTTTCTCTTCTCCTTTATTTTCCTTGTCTTTATTTTTCTAATACTAAATTTGGTTTATTTTATTTTAGTTTCTTGGTTTTAGGTTATAAAGGCTGCTAGGGAATCACCACACCAAGCCTTAGAAATCACTCCCCACCTCGCGAACCATCTAACAATAAGGACTTTTCAGTCCATTAAACTTATCTTTTAGTCTTATTTCACTTTTTACACTCTTTCTTTTTATTTTTCTTTTCTTTAAATATATAATTAGTATATTTAGAATTATTCTTATTATTTCTTGGCTAACTCTTCACGAGATTCCCAATTTCTTCATCTAGTGCAAGAATTAGAGGCGCCCCCTCCAACTTATCTTTCACCTTCGAATCAAGTTTCCACAGTTCCAACTCAAGGAATCCATCCAAAAATTTAGAAAGTTTCACTTCTCTCATTCTCTTTTAATTTTCTTAATATATGATTACTATCTATCTTTGTACATTGAGGGCAATGTACATCTTAAGTGTAGGGGCTTAAAATTTATTTAGAAAAGTTCCTAACTTTTTGCATTATTCTCAAATCCTTAAATGATATCTTGTCTTAAGTAATTTTCTAATATCACTAATTAGAATAAAATTCTGTTGATTTATGATTTTTATTGATATGTTTTGATTAAGTCATTGATAATTATACGTTGATGATTTAAACTTTAAGATACTAGAGAATCAAGCATGATGAGTCTATTTTCAAAATTAAAATTTTGTTAGGTTGTCTACCGAATCTAATTTTACCTTGAAGTTTAAAATTTACAAGGTTGTCATAAAAAACTCATAATTTTTGTGAGATTTTGAACCTTTTAGAGAATACATTCTTTCGTGCTCACTCTATTGATTATGAATGTGTCAACATTGATTTGTTATTCTAGAACTTGCTTTGATTATACATGTCAAGACCACATCATTGATTTGATATACAGAAATGATAAAGGCACTTAGGATTTAACCCACTTACTCCATTAAAAGCCTACCTTCACAATTAACCCCTAGTGAACCCCGTTGATCTTAACAACCCTTTTATTGACTCACCCACTAATATTAACCCAAAACCCATATTGTATTTGTTATCACCATTTTTCTTGACTACCCTTTTATCAAGATTTGATTTGATCAGTTGCCTAATTATTTTATCTCAGTAGTTGAATTCATCTTATATTATGTATTTCCTTGATTTGTTCTTAAAAAAATCAAAGTATATTCATTATTAGTTCTATAATTAAGTGAGCTTATACATTTAAATTCCACATCTTGAAGAAGAAGCTCGTATTATTAGTATTACAAGTTTTCAATTGATGTAATTATTCAGGATTAGTTCATTTTTCTAGTTAGGTAAATTGTCAATTCGATCTCGATTCTAACCTTTTAATTCAGCCTTTATCAACACCTTTAACTAAACCCCGTTACAACCATTTTAAAGACCTTTTGATTTGTGTATCTTCTCATTTTATAGTGGTGGATATTTGATTTTCATGCAAGCCTATAAGATTAACTTTTCATGGTCGACTTTTTGAGTGCTTAATTTTGAACCTTAAACACTTTGAGTGATTTGAGTGAATCTTTAGTGAGGATGTCAACTCTTGTCAATTTTGAATTAAAGGTGATTATTCAGATGAGGGGAAACACCTATATTTTCATGCTAAAAAACTATGGCTTTGATTGTTTGAATCTTCAGGACTCTTTGAGTTAAATTATCCATGTATAAATTATCTATGAATTATGATGAAACACTATCGATGAATATTATGAATTGAGGAAGTTCATTTCAATTGTGAGTTGAGAATTTTTGCCTGAGGACAAGCAAAAGCTTAAGTGTGGGGGTATTTGATAAACCACAATATACACATATTTTAATCCCACATTTAGCATACTTTTGGATGATTTATCCCTTTAATTATGGAAATAGGTGCTCCTAATCCTTTGTTTTCATGTTTTATACTTAGGAGAGTAGTGGAGGATGAAAAGAACAAGAAACGGGCCGAAAATGGAGAAAATGGGCCAAAGTAAGAAACACGGTCGTGCCTATTTAGCAGGACCGACCACAGTCTATAAGTCGATTCATACGGACATGGCACACAAGCGTGTCCCTGCCATAGCAAAGAATAGTTTCATTCAGATTAGGGTACTTAGAGGCAAAGAAAGACACTCCAAAAGTCTATATAAACACCCTAGAGGCCAACCTTTGGGGCGTTCAGCTAGGCCAAAGAGCCAAGTCAGAGGGGCCGAATTGTGGGATTCACTCGAAGAAAGCCAGTTGATTCATCTCAAGAAGCCGGAATCATACTCAAGACTGAGTATCTCTTCTTCAATTCCTTCAGAGGGTTTTAGGGTTTTCTTTATGTTTTGTTTTATATTTTCTTCTGAGATGTATTCTTTTATAATTATGAACTAAACCCCTCAAATACCTGAGGGGGATGAAACTTAAGATGGATCTTGTTATTGTTTTCTAAGCTATATGATAAATACTTGATTTGTTCTTAACTATGTGTTCTTAATTATTGTTTTGATATTTTAGGATATTGATTCAAGAGTTTATGCTCTTAGGCAGAGGAGGAATAGACCCTGTCTAAGAGTAGATCTAGCATAGCTAAGCGGAGTTGGTCGCAACCCTAGAGATAGAATGAAGAAAATTTGTCGGATTAGGGTCAAACCTAATATGAGAGTCCTTAAATCGAGTTAATGCAATTCTAGAGGTTTTAATTAGAAAGAGATTTCAATTAATCAACCTATGGTTAGACGTTAGTAGCCTCGAGAGAGGTATAAATATAAATTAGGGAATCCTACAGATCAAGTCAAGTGAATAAATAGTCTGGTTCAGAGTTAGATAACAAGTGAAGTCTAGGGTGATTCTTTCTCGGGTATTGTCTTAATCAATTGGGTTTTCCCAAAAGTATTTCCCCAATTCATTCTCTGTGTCTTAGCATCTTTAGCTTAGTAGTTAGTTAATTTTAGATTAGATAACAATTCCCTTAATTCTTAGGCTAGAAAATAAAAAGAAAGTTAGTATTAGTATTTTTGGTTCCTTTGGGATCGACAATCCGGTCTTGCCACTAAACCATACTACTGTTCGATAGGTGTGCTTGCCTCAAGTCGTTGTCACAGTTAGTTTTTAGGCTAGATCATTCATTATATAAATTTTTAAGACTCTGACACACAATCACACACACAGTGCTAATCACCCTTGTCTCAATTTTAAATTCGCACACTTAGTGCCACATTTCTTAGTTCCACACATATAGCATGTATATTTAAATAACCACATGTTCATTCATTTCCTAACACATAAATATGAATTTAAAAATTCGTATTGTACTCGAACTTACCTCAGACGTCGAAGTAACAAAACGAGTCGGTTAATCGAACACTTTATCTTTGCCTCGATCTCGATCCAAATCCCTCTTTTCTTTATCTATACATATTAAAATTTAACTCATTCAATCACCAAATCGTTCAATTTAGTCCAAACACACATATTTAGGGCATTTTACAAAATAGCCCTCACATTTTCACATTTCAACACTTTAGTCACTATTTCATAAAATCATCAAATTTACATAGTTTCACATCACATATGCCTAGCCGAATTCTCCTTATGCACATACAAGCCCATATATTTCATTTATTTCACATTTTAGTCCTTTAATTTCTCATTTTCATAATTTACCCTAAATTACTCAATTTCATCAAAATTCAAAGACAAAACATGTTAATCTTTCACATATCTTTCATATTTCACCAACTATCAACACAAAGCTCAAACATTAATCAATGAAATATCTCAAAATCATCATCAAATTCTAAAATTAAATCATGGTCTTGATAGTCAACAAAACAACGATCACAAAAACGTAAAAATCACTAAAAACTGAGCTTAAAACATACCTTGATTTAGAACAACAATGGTCGAATGTTTCAAAGCCCTATTTCTTTATTTTTCTTTCAATTTTTGGCAAAATATGATGATAAAATGGCCTTCAATTACTTTTGTTTTAATTATAATAACATTAATAATCATTTTACTAATTTGCCCTTTTATTAACTCATTGAAAATTCCACTAACTTAGCACATTTTTGTCCATCCAAGCCATTAATGGTCCATTTACAACATAAGGACCTCTCATTTAAAAAGCCATGCCAAATAAGCACTTTAACAATTAGCACACAACTTTTTCATTTTATGCGATTAAGTCATTTTTACAAATTAAGCACACAAACGTTAAAATTTTCACACAGAATTTTCACACATTCTCAATCACATACTGTAAACACCAAAAATAATATTAAAATATTTTTCTGACCTTAGATTTGTGGTCCCAAAACCACTTTTTTGATTTCGGTGTTACAATTTTTCCTCATACTTTGGCAAAATTACTATTTTACCCCATGACTCGTAAATCATTTTTCATCACATTTTCTCATTAAAAAAGCCTAGCTGAACATTTATTTATCTTACAAAACTCACAAAACCAATTATTTCATACATTTATTACTCATTTACAACCTTTGCAAATAAGTCCTATTTAGGTGTTTTCATGGTAACACTTTTCACAAAAGTTGTTCCTCAACCTACTAACATTCATTTTCTTCCGTAAAAACTCAGGAAACAACATGGACACTCTCATGGAAAGTCCCTAAACTTTCAACCATTTTGAAAATTAGTCCCCTCACTAGCTAGCTTAAGCTTTGGGGGTTCTAAAAGTACAAAAATTATCAAGAAAGACCTCTAAAATCACTTACTTTCAAGAGAATAGCTTGGCTGAAAGTTTGAAATCCAAAATCCCCTATTTTCTCTTCAAGTTTTTGTGGAGCAGAAGTGTGAATAGTGAAAGATGATATCTTCTTTCCTTGCCTTATTTTATTCATTTTTAATCACCTAATTTCACTAAAATTTTGACCAAAAATAATGCCCTTGTCCCTCTTGTCTTTATGGCTGGCCAACACACTATTATTGGCCTAATTACA
The DNA here is from genome assembly GCA_025506655.1 of Gossypium rotundifolium. NCBI lineage: Eukaryota > Viridiplantae > Streptophyta > Magnoliopsida > Malvales > Malvaceae > Gossypium > Gossypium rotundifolium. The sequence continues at coordinate 56,814,812 of CP106723.1, read as the reverse complement.
ATTTAAGGACATCCAATTTAATATTCTATGGCTATTAGACACCTCTACCTTGTATAATGGAACTTTTGCACTTTATGCGATTTAGTCCTTTTTAGCAATTAAACATGCAATTGCTAGAATTAATGCACCAAAATTTCCATACGTCCTTATAATCATGCTATAACATATAAAATAATATCAAAATAACTTTCTTCAACCTCAGTTTAGTGGTTTCAAAATCAGTGTTTCGACTAGCCCCAAAATCAGGCTGTTACAACTCTCCCCCTTTAGAGATTTTCGTCTTCGAAAATCTTACTGGTAAAAAGGTTTGGGTACTGTTCCTTCATGGCTTCTTCCGGTTCTCACGTAGCCTCTTCCACGCCCTGTTTTTTCCATAACACTTTCACTAAGTTTATGCTCTTATTTCTCAACTGTTTAACCTCTCAAGCCAAAATTTTAATTGGTTCCTCTTCATAAGTCATGTCCGATCGTATCTCAATTTCTGTTAGAGGGATCACATGCGAAGGATCAGAACAATATCACCACAACATCGACACATGAAACACGTTGTGTATTTTCTCTAACTCTACCGGCAAAGCCAACCGGTATGCTACTGGCCCAATCCTTTCAATAACCTCATACGACCCTCTGAACCGTGGACTAAATTTGCCCTTTCGACCAAATCTCAATATTTTCTTCAACAGGGATACTTTGTCGCCCACTTGAAACTCGATTTCTTTACTTTTTAAATTCGCGTATGACTTTTGTCAATCCGAAGTAGCTTTTAGACTATCACAGATCACTTTCACTCTCTCTCGGTCTCTTTAACTAGATCGACCCCTTGAATTTGCTTTTCACTAAGCTCGGTCTAATACAAGGGAGTATAACACTTGCGACCATATAAAGCTTCGTATGGTGCGATCCGTATACTCGACTGATAATTGTTGTTATAGGCAAACTCAACCGAAGGTAGATACTTTTCCCAACTACCTTAAAACTCTTACACACAGCATCGAAGCATACCCTCAAGAACTTGAATCACACTTTCAGATTGGCCAACGGTTTGAGGATGGAACACAGTACTAAAATTCAATCTTGTACCCAAGGCTTCTTGCAACTTCTTTCAAAACCTCGAAGTAAGTCTTGGGTCTCTATCCGAGATAATAGATATAGGCACCCCATGTAATCTCACCACCTCAGCAATATATAGCTCGGCCAACTTATCAAGTGAATAACCCACATGCACCGGTATAAAGTGAGCCAACTTCGTTAATCTGTCCACTATAACCCATACAATATCTTTCTTTTTCAGAGTCACAGGTAACCCGTTACGTAATCCATTATGATTCGATCCCACTTCCACTCGGGAACCATCCCTGGTTGAAGTAATCTCGAAGGTACTTGATGTTTGACTTTCACTTGTTGACAGATCAAACACTTTGTAACAAACTCAGAGATGTCTCTTTTCATACCCGACCACTAATACAACTTTTTTAAATCATTGTACATTTTCGTGCTGCCTGGATGTACTGACAAGCAGCCACTATGTGCTTCATGTAAGTTTTTTTGGATTAACTCATCATCATTTGGTACACAAATTCTATCATGAAACATCAAGTAATCCTCTAAACTAACCCAAAAATTAGAGTTACTCCCCAATTCGCACCAAGTTCTCTTAACTTGCATCTCACTATGATTCCTTTGAGCTTCACATATCTGCTGAATAAATAATGATCTAGCCCTCAACTCGGCCAATATAGCACCATCGTTAGACAACACTAAGCTCGTACTCATAGCTCTCAAAGCATATAGGGATATTCTGCTCAAGCCATCTGCAACCACATTCGCTTTCCCCGGATGGTAATCGATTACTAACTCATAATCCTTCAATAATCTGAGCCATCGCCGTTGTCGCAAATTCAAATCCTTTTGGTCCATCAAGTACTTCAAAATCTTGTGATCGGTGAAGATTCGACACTTCTCACCATATAAATAATGACGCCAAATATTCAAAGTAAAAATGATCGCAGCCAACTCCAAATCGTGAGTCAGATAATTCTTCTCATGTGGTTTTAGTTGTCTCAAGGCGTAAGTTACTACTTTACCCTCTTGCATCAACACACAGCCAAGACCATTTAATGACGCATCACTGTAAACTACAAACTCTTTCCCGACGTAGGTTGTACTAAAACGGGCGCCTCAGTCAACAATGCTTTCAATCTCTCGAAACTCCATTGGCATTTCTCAGTCCATTCAAACTTAACATATTTATGCAACAATTTCGTCATCGGGGTTACAATCATGGAGAACCCTTTTACTAACCGTTTGTAATACCCCGCTAAACCTAAAAAGCTTTTAATTTCTAACACATTCCTTGGCGATTTCCACTCCACAATAGTCGAGATCTTACTCGGATCAACTCTAATTCCATCACTCGACACAATGTGTCTTAAGAATCTGACCTCTCGGAGCCAAATGTCACTCTTGCTAAACTTAGCATACAACTGCTTATCTCTTAGAGTCCGTAAAACAATTCTCAGATGCTCTACATGTTCACTCTCATCCCGAGAATAAATCAGTATGTCGTCAACAAAAATGATTACAAACTTATCCAAATACGGTCGGAAGATATGGTTCATTAAATCCATAAAAATCGCAGCAGCATTTGTTAAGCCAAATTGCATGACAAGAAACTCATAATGGACATACCTCGTCCAAAATGTAGTTTTCAGCACATTTTGCTCTTTAACCCTCAATTGGTAATAGCCAGACCTTAGGCCTATTTTAGAGAACACCGTAGCTCCCTTTAGTTGATCAAATAAATCATCTATCCTTGGCAAAGGATAATTATTCTTCATTGTTACCTTGTTGAGTTGTTTGTAGTCTATGCACAATCTCATCGACCCATCATTCTTCTTCACAAAAAGTACCGGAGCACCCCACAATGAATGGCTTGGTCTCGTAAAACCATTGTCTATTAACTCTTGCAACTAAATTTTCAACTCCTTTAATTCCAATAGTGCCATTCTATATGGAGCAACCGAAATAGGTGCCGTACCCGGGCTAACTCTATCCTAAACTCGACCTCTCTAACTGGAGGATACTCGCATACCACCGGCATTGATTCAATCTTTACCTCTGATTCTTGAGTATTTAGTACGAAGGAGAGATAGGACTCATACCCTTTCCTCAAGTATTTCTCAGCTACTAAGGATGAAATTATCATAGGCAAACCATCCGATCTACCTGATTCAACCCGAATGACATCTCTATTTACACATTTCAATTCAATGAACTTACTACCACAGTTCACTAATACATTATGAGCATTCAACCAATCCATACCAAGAATCAAGTCAACTTCATCAAATGGCAAAAACATGAGATTTTTCGGAAAATAATGACCTCTAATTGTCAAAGGACAATTCCTAAACACCTTGTCAACTAGCACATGTTTTCCTAACGGGTTTGACACATTTACAACAAATTCCATATAGTCAGCAAGCATACTCATGGTAGATGCCAATTTCATGCAAATGTAAGAATGGGTAGACCCCGGATCAATCAAAGCAACCACAGAGATATCATGAAGAGAAAAGGTACCCGTTATCACATTTGGAGATGATGCCTCTTTTGCGAGAGCGAATGAAATAAGTCCTTGCAGGTGCTCGTCCCTTTAACCTCATAGCAAAGTCTCTAGGCGCACCTCTACTACTAGTTCCACCTCCCAGGTTCTTTTGTGATCTACCCCTCGAAGATATATTGCTTGATCTTACTTCTTACTTTCTTTCCTTCTCATCCCTCTCAGGGCAATTTCGGATAAAATGATCAAATGAACTACACTTGTAACAATTTCGGTTGTTTCCTCAACACTCCCCAGTGTGTTGCCTACCACAATTTGGACACTCCGGTTTATTAGACTTTGGTTTGCCCACGCTTGCCATCGAGGTGCTTGAACTTTTGAGCTTGAGTATGTATTACCTCGATCTCGGTGTGAATATCCAATTGATGCAATCGTCCGAGGGTTCATTTCCTTGGACCTCTTTAATTGAGTTTGGTACGATTTACTTATTGGCCTCTTTCTTGCAACTCGGGCCTCACTCATGGCTTTTCTCTTTTCCTTATTCAACTCCTCGGTCTTGCAGGCCCTATCAAACAACACCACAAATTCTTTTAATTCTAAGATCCCAACTAGTAGTCTGATATCCTCATTCAGCCCATCTTCAAACCTCTTGCACAAGATATCTTCCGTAGAGACACACTCTTGTGCATACTTGCTGAGCCTAACAAACTCGCGCTCATACTCTGCCACAGTCATTTTGCCTTACTTAAATTCGAGGAACTCTTTCCATTTCTGATCCACAAATCTCTGACTTATGTACTTCTTTCGGAACTCTTCTAAAAATAAGTCCCACATCACTCTCTCCCTTGAAACTACCAATGTCAGTGCTTTCTACCAACGATATGCCGAGTCCTTCAGAAATGACACGGCATATTTCAACTCTCCTCAAGTGTGTAGAAGAGCTCATCGAATACTTGCATTGAGTTCTCAAGCCAAAACTCTACCCTCTTGGGGTCATCAGCTATATTAGCTCTAAATTCCCCGGCCCCTTGCTTTCGAATCTTATCTACCGGTGGTTTGGTCATTCTCTCCAAATCTATACCTTGAGGAGCAACAGGGATTGGCTGAGGTATAAGATGGGGTGGAGGAGATTGAGCATTAGGGTTCGCTTGTACATACTTCGTGTACCAATTAATCATCATTTGGAGAAAGACTTCCCTAGCCTCTTCTACTTGACCCATAGTCTCGGGTCTACTCTCTATAGGCGTGGTCCCTTGAGCGAGAGTCGGGCTACTACAGCAGTGTCATCAGTAGCCACTCGGTCGGGATCCATTTACTATATAAAAAAATTTTTATAATTGTCATAAGTCACCACACTATCAACATACATTTATGGCATGTATAGTTAGACTCTTACACATAATATAGTAGTTCTAGAATTGACTAAATCATAGCTCTGATACCACTAAATGTAACATCCCTTACTCGTATTAAATGCCAAAACTGGGTATGGGGCATTATCAGACTTATCTTGCTTGAACTTACAACTTTGGGCTATAAAATTTCATTCCAACTTAAAACTTCTCATTCACATTCATAACATCCTTATTATAGGCCTACGAGGCCTTAAAATGCAAACAGAGAGTCTCAAAATCAAACCGAGAACTTTTGTATACTAATAAAATTTTTGTCTAAACAGGGCCACACGCCCGTGTGGGCAGGCCGTGTAGTCTCACATGCCCATATCCCTAGCCCGTGAGGAATTTATTTTTCAATTTGAACCTACAAGGGTTTTCACACGGCCGGACACAAGCCCGTGTCTTTGGCCCGTGTCCTTCATATGACCTAGACACGCCCGTGTCCTCACTCGTGTGTGAAAAATTGGGTATTTTGTTTATGACGTCAGCAACCTCATAAGGGGCACATGGCCTAGGCACATGCCCGTGTGTGTAGCATGTGGTCGACATTAACTTGTAACACTAACATGCAATGGACACACAACCCAACCACACGCCCATGGGACTGACCATGTGTCACACACGGCCTAGACACACGTTCATGTGCCTACCCGTGTGGACAAGAACAAGGCTATTTTCCAAGCCCTTTTTATCACCCTAACTCATACAACATAATTTACATTTAACCATTTACCAAGCAACTCAATCATGCATCATATACATTCATGAATAACCTCTTCTTTTCATATATTAATAATAGTGAGCCATCAATTATGGCTATATGTAAAAGTTCATCTTTAAAGGAGGCAAGACACTTGGCCAAAACTATAAGACATTTCACTAAGTCTAGCCCCTATACATGCCATACTCAAAATGATAAGTCTAAATATACCGAGATGAGTTGGTAGTGTGGGTGATCTTTAGATTATTTTAGTATCCCGATCTGGCTCTATAACACTATAAAATAAGGGAAAAGAAAGGGAGTAAACTTTAAGCTTAGTAAGTTTACAAGTAAACTATAAACATCATAACATATGCCAATCAATCAACAATATTACTTAATAAGTAAGAACAAATAACATTTCCATAATAATGCTTACTCATCTCATCTCTTACCACATTCCACCCATACCACAAATAAAATGCTCACATTTACTTGCACACATCTCCTGCACTCATCACCATAAGCCACATAATATATTTACTTATACAATTTCTCGATGAACTCCTCGAAATAATACTAAGTACCAGGTGGTTTCGAGCATAGCCCACCAATAATTAATAATAGGGTGGTATCGCACATAGCCCATCAACAAGAATAATAATGGTGGTTTCGCACATAGCTCACCAAATATCAATATAAAAAATGGTATCGCACACAGCCCATCGTGAATAAATAGTAAGATGGTATTGCACACGGCCCACCAAATAGTTATTACGGATATTTTTTCATACTTATATATTTATCCCGAGATTGATACGAGAATTACTCACTATCTATCAAATCCAATAAATCACAATCATGATTGATCTCATTCATACAATTTACCAATAAATAACAACATATGTATTAAAGATGTATCGTTTACACATAAACTTACCTCGGTGCAAAATGTACTAATCGACGGTTTAGTCCGTAACATTATCTTTTCCTCGGTTAAGGTGGTTTCTGTGCTCTTCTTGATCTATAATAATAAAATTCACTCATTCAATCACTTTATAATACATGATACATCAAAATTTCTATTTAGGCAAAAATGACCATTTTGCCCTCATACTTTGGCAAAATTACTATTTTGCCCATCGGCTCGTAAATTATTTTTCATTAGAATTTCTCATTAAAAAAGCCTATCTGAACATTTATTTCTCTTACAACAACTCACAAAACCAATTATTTCATGCATTTATTACTCATTTATAACCTTTGCAAATAAGTCCTATTTAGGTGTTTTCATGGTAACACCTTTCACAAAAGTTGTTCCTCAACCTACTAACATTCATTTTCTTCCATAAAAACTCAGAAGACAACATGAAAACTCTCATGGAAAGTCCTTAAACTTTCAACCATTTTGCAAATTAGTCCCCTCATTAGCTAGCTTAAGCTTGAGGGTTCCAAAAGTACAAAAATTATCAAGAAAGACCTCTAAAATCACTTACTTGCAAGAGAATAGCTTGGCTGAAAGTTTGAATTCTAAAATCACCTATTTTCTCTTCAATTTTCAGTGGAGAAGAAGTGTGAATAGTGAAAGACAATATCTTCTTTCTTTGCCTTATTTTATTCATTTTTAATCACATAATTTCACCAAAATTTTGACCAAAATTAATGCCCTTGTCCCCCTTGTCTTTATGGCCGGCCAACACACTATTGTTGGCCTAATTGCACTTTAAGGACCTCCAATTTAATATTCTATGGCTATTAGAACCTCTACCTTTTATAATGGAACTTTCACACTTTATTCGATTTAGTCCTTTTTCACAATTAAACATGCAATCTCTAGAATTAATGCACCAAAATTTCCATACATCTTTATAATCATGCTATAACATATAAAATAATATCAAAATAATTTTCTTCAACCTCAGATTAGTGTTTCCGAAACCACTACTTCGACTAGCCCTAAAATCGAGTGGTTGCACTGACCTACTCGACAATTCTAAGTATTGGAATGACTACTATCCTTTAGTTAATAATGCCCAGGTAAAATGGCTGAATTTGGATTCAAAGGACCTTAAGTTCATTTAAAGATACTCACTACAACCCCCAAAAAAAACTGAGTATAGAACATCTTAGTTTTAGGAATTAATTTTCCAAGCAACCAATCGTAAGCTAAATTCACCTAATCCACAATCACATGTTTAAGATGTAACACCCCTATCCCGTATCCATCGCCGGATTAGGGTTAAGGGCATTACCTGATAGATCAAAAACTTTAATAGACAATTCATAAATTAAACTATCATATACAATCATAATGTCTTCTATGTAGGTCATCGAGACCTAAAACATGATTTGTAAAATGGTCGGGACTAAATCGAAACACATACAGAGATTCTTAAAAATTTAAAACTTTTCAAAGTTTCAGGGGTTACACGCCCGTGTGGGCAGGCCGTATGCCTCCCACGGCTGCCAGACACACCCGTGTGTTCTCCCTGTGGTCGAACCTGACTTAGCTCCACGGCTACTAGGCACCCCCGTGTGCTAAGGCCTGTACTCTTAGGCCATATACTGACTTTTTTCACACGGCTACTAGGCACGCCCGTGTACCATGGCCGTGTACTCTTAGGCTAGCTACTGACTTAGCCCCACGGTCACTAGGCATGCCCGTGTGTCACAACTATGTGACATTATAGGCCATTTACAAGGCCAAAATGCCACCCACCTAGGGTCATATCCTACAAGCAATACCAATACAATCCATGCACATTTAACTATCATGAACATGACAAAATATCCATTCAATCTATACATTTAAAACCATTTTCAACCATGCCAACCTACAAGACTAAAACTATATATATATATATATATATATATATATATATAAGCATAATTTATCCATACTTACCATTCACAAGCTCATCCTTTTGTTAAACATATATGCTGAAAATTTCATCTATTTATTTACCTTAAACTTAACCATTTCTTATGCTTTCTATCCATACCAATGTATACATCATATAACAACTTCATAAAGGCAAAGTATCAACTTATAATTAGCCACATCACATGGCTAAATTCATATAACAACTTGTACCAATACTAGCCTATACATGCCATACTTAATTATACACATTTCCAAATTGTACCAAAATAATCTGAGTAGTGTGATGACAATCCTCAACGGTCCCCGAGCCTTTAGTAGCTTTGACGATCTATAAAACAAAGAAAACACACACACAGAGTAAACTTTCAAAAGCTTAGTAAGTCATATACAAATAAATTTAATACATAATGCATATAACCAAAAATTGAATAATTGGTACTTATAAATCTCATAGCCATTTCATTTCATAAGCTTTGGCACATTTACTCACTCAAAGCTTGCCATATATTTCATATCACATATTACATATATGCTTAGCTTATTCATAACCATTCTTGTATCTCATTCATATTCTCATGTTCAACCATACATTTCTTCAAATCAAATTCACATAGGTACTTACCTTTTATACACACTTAGTGAACATACCAAACGTACCTGGAACAAATATACATTCACGTAATTGTTCATAGCTCAAATTTGCCACCGTTCAGAATCTAATAGGATATACAGAATACTCAATAATTGTACAATGCCAACGTCCTAGACGTGGTCTTACATCTAATCAGATATCGATGGCACTGTCCCAGACAGGGTCTTACGAATCCGATGTAGACAGGGTCTTACACGAATCAATCGATGTCGATGTCCCAGACATAGTCTTGCACATAAAGATCATATCAATGCCAACGTCCCAGACGTGGTCTTACACGAATCTTGAATCAATGCCAACATCCCAGACGTTGTCTTACATGATAAAACAGAACAGATACCTATGTCATGGCATAGCTAATCCTATCTATTCTTAGGTTCGTACGGGACTTCTCGGACATTGACACTAAGTCAACCTTATCTCAAAATTCATGTACAAATCATCTTATAAGCATTCATAGTTAACAATAGTCATATAAACATACATAGTTCAATACAAATAAATTTATTTGCATAATGACTCACTCGAATTCGATTTAACATAAAATGGAAATGGCTACTCGGTTACTTTCGCTTTCCCGCGGTCTAAGTCCATTTTCCTCTATTCTTGATCTTAATCATCCAATTCAATGGTCGAATGCCCTAGCTTGTTTTGTTCTTTTTCTTTCTTTGATTTTCGGTGGTAAGAACACAAAAGATGATAGCATGTAGCCTTGATTTTTGTTTAATAGCCTTTATTTAACAATTTACTAATTAACCTTTTTAATAAACATATTATAACATATAGTTCAAGGTCACTTTTGACCTTAACCGTCCACTAACCATAGTAGTGGCTTAATTTCCACATAAGTACTCACACTTATAATGACATAACAAATAGGCATCTTTTCATAAAACATACAAATTTTCATTTCAATGCAATTTAATCCTTTAATCAAATTAAACACATAAACGGACAAATTAGCTTACGAAACTTTAACACACACTTAAACACTCATCAATGGCACAGAATATAATATTAAAATATTATAAGGACTCAGATTTGTGGTCCCGAAACCACTGTCCCGACTAGGGTATAAACTAGATTGTTGCACAAGGTGTATTGAAGAATCTAAGTTCATCATTGAACATCATAAGTACAGATTGTACTCTTCATAGACAGATAATACATAATAGTTACATTGTTGTGGCAAAACATATTCATTTGAACTAAAACGATTATACTAAAGTGGTCATACATGCTAAACATAAAATGTAGCCTAAATGCATAACACACCCCAAAACCTAAGGGATGCATTGCCCTTAATGTATAACAAAATATATAAGAGAACAACTAAAAAGAGAAATGTACTCAAAAAATGCCATGGCATAAGAAAATGAGATGTAATATGCATGAAAGAGAGAAAAAAAACTTAGTTGGCTTAGACTAGCATGTAGATACCCCATTCTACCTGATGAGTGAATTTTCGAGCACTGACCTTTTACAGCTATTTCCTATTTTTAGGGGTCATTTCTTTCTTCTCATTTTCAATCTCCATTAACTCATTGATCAAACAATCAACGTCGCGGTCCCATGCAGATACGAGAGCTGGTAGCAAAGGTAGAACAAGGTCTTTCCCTTTGGTGGTGGCAGTGGTGGCAATATCATCCTTTTTTCTTTCTTCCTCCTTTTCAAAATTTAGGGATCCGTCTTTCTAGGCTCTTCAGTAGCAGTTTAAGTAGGTCCTCTATAGTAGGTTAAATGAGTGCTTTAGCAACAACTTGAGTGGGCTCATTGGCAGCATCAACAAATAGGAGCAAGGTGGCTGGGAAGAGAGGAAATTCTGGCATTGGCTTCATAAAATTCTTTTGCAGAGATTTCCTTAAGAGCCAAATCCTTGCTCATCACATAAACCCAATATTCAACTTGTTGTTTTTGGGCCTGCGTTATCTCTTCAATCTGATTTAAATGCTTCAATAAGTGCAATATTCATTGTTCAAGAGAGCTACGAGAAACTGAAGGTGTTGTCGTGGGAGTATGAACAACTAATGAGGTGGTGGCATGGCTATACTGAGTTGCCCTGTTAGAATCTGTGCCTTGGATCTTGGCAAAGATGGTCCTAGTCAGACCACCCTTGTTAAGGGTAATATCCTTCTCATTAAGATGGACTTGGGCTGTAACACCCCAAACCCTGCCTAAACATTATGGTCGAATATGGCGATGTCACATAAAAGGATTTTGAAAACGACACTAACTCGATAACCCTTATTTGCTTTCAGTTAATTCAATATAATTTCATGTAGTCGACTTTCTTTAAAACATATCATTTTAGCGAAAGCTTAGAAAAACTGTCACGTTTAGAGAAAATAGATCTAATTTTTAGAAAACCTAGTTTTTAGTAACTCATTGTTTTAAAAGAAAACATTTTGTAAAACCGTTTAAGATTTCGGAATCCGTGCTTTTGGAAAAACTCTGAGTTATACCCCATTTGCAATTATAAAGTCATGAAATCATCTGTCCCAAATTAAAATAAAATAGTCCATAAAGTCGGAATTACATAAAAATAACCCAGATTAAACCAGGAAATGAAATGTAATTGTATTTATAACCAATTCGAACATGTGGTCACCGAGGGGCTCCGCAACACTAATTTGCCTAACTCTATGGATTACCTGTACAGAATAAACAAAAAAGGGATGAGTTTATGTAAGTTTAGTGTGTAACCCAACATAGTAAAGCATGTATACAAATAGAATATCACAGCTAGACATATTGACATACGAGCCTGAGCCCATGTCAGATACAGATACAAATTTGGGCCTGAGACCAATTCAGATATAGAAATAGATATGCAAGTCAGATAACAAAATCCTACCCCTATCCTCTACACACCATCTTCGACCATCCCTACACACCATGTGGGATTTAAAACTCCCACCCAACCCTACACACCACACTGTACCGATACGGCACATATCAGATATAATGCAGCTGTGCTGCTGGATATTAGGCATAAATTGCCTTTTAGAACAGTTCCTCCAATATATATATCATCCCATCCCCAATATTAGATAACATATCAAACATGCAAAATTAATAGATGTAACATACTTAACATGCTCTCAACATGCTTTCATAAACAAATATCATATAACAAACATAGGCATGCTCATAATAGTTCATCAGTCGAATAGAACATATAGTTTTAGGTTTAGAAAGCCTTTATCGACCCTAAGATAGGTCCATAGTTGATTAGGGCAACCCGTGCGATGCTACTATAAATTTTAGTATAATGGACCACACACCCGTGTGGCTCACACGCCCAAATTAGCCTTGCTCGTGTGGATCACACGGCCTGGCCTTGATATCACAAAGTGTGTCGTGCCCGTATGAGCCCACACACCCAATTTAGCGTAGCCCGTGTTGATCACATGGTTACACCCCGGCCACGTCTTGCACACGACCTAGCCTTCATCTATCATACGGCTCCGTGTTGTTACACACAACCTACAACACGGCCAACCACAAGGTCGTGTGGCATCGACATTATGGTTTTTGGCTTTTGCCAAAAACATATTTTTCTGCATTTAAGGTACACACTTGGTACCGTTTTGCAGTGAAAACACTCCTGAGTTTTCCGAAACCTAAAACCAGAGTATCCAACATCGTTTTAGCAACCAAAGCACACATTTAATATGTTTTAACCTAAAATGATAAACCAACTTACCGCTTACCAACGTCTACAACCTCGATTCAAACCGTTGGAGTGCGAATACCCATTCCAACACCTTCTCCAAAACCTGAAATTCATCACTTAGTCGTTAAAAATTGACATTACTAACCCCAACCAAAAATAGAAGGATGAGCAGGATCACTTACCAGTCGAAACAGGGATCAAAATACAATGGCGACGATTAACCCAGACAACCCGACAAGAGACATAAGACCAGGAAGAATCAAAGAAGAGAAGGAAAATCTAGAAAGGGAAAGCAAAAACATCAGAAATGCAGATAGTGAATTTTTTGGAAAAAATAAAATAAAATCAAATTATCAGAATTTATCCCACTAACTACACAATCTCAACCACTTCTCAGAAACCTAACTTCACTGAAACACTTGCGCAACACCGAACAAAAATAAATACCCATGCTTGCCCAGGGATTCAAACACAGGACCCCCACGCAACACACAGACCCCCTTACCACTCAAACTAGTAGGCTCATTCTGATATGGTTTTACAATTAATTCAATATAAGCCCACTAAGTAACTAAAAGGCTTAAGCCAAAAAATTTCAAAATTTTTTAAAGATAAGACTTGAACTTGGGACCTCCCACACACGCCTAGAACACATACCATTAAAGCATATACACATTTGTGTCACATTTTTACAAAAACAAAAATAAGAACTTTGAGGCGTTACAACTCTACCCTCCTAAAACAAATTTCTACCTCGAAATTTACCTGATCAGAACCGATGAGGATACTGCTGACACATTGAGTCCTCAGGTTCCCATGTAGCCTCCTAGGTGCTATGATTCCGCCACAGCACCTTCACTAAAAAAATGGACTTCCTCTTCAGAAGCTTAACATCATGATCCAGAATCTAAACCAGTTCTTCTTCAAAGGTCAGTCCGGCCTAACCTCAATCTCCCCAATTGAGATGACATGGGATGGGTCAGAACGGTACCGCCTCAACATCGAGATGTAAAACACATCATGAATACAATCCAGCTCAGGAGGTAGCTTTAACTGATAAGCAATTGATCCCACACGCTTTAGAATTTGGTATGGTCCAATAAACCTAGGGCTCAGCTCGCCCTTTTGACCAAACCTCAAAACTTTCTTCTATAGAGATATCTTAAGCAACACGAAGTGCCCCACAGAGTACTCAATCTCACATCTCTTCAGATCTGCAGAAGACTTTTATCTATCAGAAGTCAGTTTCAGTCGATCTCAAATCAGTCGAACCTTATCCTCAGTTTAACAAACCAACTCAGGACCCAAAACCCGCCGTTTGCCCAATGCAGTCCAACACAACAGAGTATGACACTTACGACCATACAGAGCCTCCTAAGGTGCCATCTGGATATTAGACTGGAAACTATTATTATAAGCGAACTCAGCTAACGACAGATAATCATCCCAAGTACCTTGAAAATCAATCACGCAACTCTGAAGCATATCCTTCAATATCTGAATCACCCTCTCAGATTAATCATCGATCTAAAGATCGAGACAGGAACCCCATGCAATCTTACAATTTCAGAAATGTACAACTTTGCTAGTTTCTGCAGAGAGTAATTAGTTCGAATCGGAATGAAGTGAGTAGATTTGGTCAATCGATCCACGATGACCCAAACAAAATCCTTCTTACAAGGTGTCCAGGGTAACCCACTAACGAAGTCCATCATCACTCGCTCCCACTTCCAAAGGGGAACCTTAATCGGCTGCAACAAACCCGAAGGCAACTGATGCTTAGCCTTAACCTGCTGACAAGTCAAACAGTGAGTAACGAAATCAGTAACTTCACGCTTCAAACTCGGCCACTAGTATAACTCACGTAGGTCGTGATACATCTTATTACTGCTGGGATGTATAGCATAAGGGCTACTATACGCCTCCTTCAGAATAGACTGCCTCAAATCAGAATCATTTGACACACAAATCCATCCTCGAAAACACAACACACCTTCAGTGTTTAACCTAAGATCGGAAGTAGTACCACTCCCCACCTGATGAAATCGTAAACTCAGAGACTCATCCCCCAACTAGTTATTTCAAATCTGCTTAATCCAAGTTGGCTTAACTTGGAACTCAGCCAACAAACTCCCATCATAAAATAGACTAAGGCGGGCAAACATCGCCCTCAAATCAGACATTGCCCTATGACTTAGAGCATCGGCCAATGCAGTCATAGTCCTTAAGCATCTTAATCCATCACCATTGCCTAAGATTCAGCTCATTTTGAGTAAGGAGGTATTTAAGACTCTTATGATCAGTGTAAATGATACACCTCTCACCATACAGATAATGCCTCCAAATTTTTAGTGCAAAGACCACAGCAGCTAACTCAAGGTCATGCGTCGTATAATTGGCCTCATACATCTTAAGCTGACGGGATGCATAAGCCACAACCTTACCATCATGTATCAGAACACAACCCAATCCAACATGCGACGCATTACTGTACACTACAAACTCCTTTCCAGATTCAGGTTGTATCAGATCAGAGCCCGAGTTAAAACAAATTTGAGCTTCTCAAAGCTCGATTGCTACGCATCAGTCTAAACAAATGGTACCCCCTTACGCACAAGCTTATTTAACGGTGCAGCAATCAAATAGAACCCTCAATGAAATGCTGATAGTATCCCGCATAACCCAGAAAACTACAGATCTCAAATACATTCTTAGGCTATTTCCAATCCAGTACAGCCTCAATATTCCTCAGATCTACATGAATCCCTTCAACAGAAACCGCATGCCCTAAGAAGGTTACCTTTCGCGAACAGAACTCGCACTTACTCAACTTAGTGTAGAGTTGCTTTTCTCGGAGAATCTGAAGTACCACTCTAAGATGCTTATCATACTCTTCCTCAGTCTTTGAGTAAACCAAAATATCATCGATGAAGACCATGATAAACTGATCCAGATAGAGCTAAAATACTCAGTTAATCAGATCCATAAATGCGGTCGATGCATTTGTCAACCCGAAAGGCATAACTAGAAACTCGTAATGTCCATAATGAGTCCTAAATGCCATATTATGCACATCCACCTCTTTAACCCTGAATTGATGATATCCTGAATGGCGATCAATCATAGAGAACATAAAAGCCCCTCAAAACTGATCAAATAAGTCATCGATCCTCGAAAGTGGATACTTATTCTTAATGGCTAGCTTGTTCAGCTACCGATAATCGATACACATCCTCATAGTCTCATCCTTCTTCCTAACGAACAGAACTGGTACTTCTCATGGAGACACACTAGGACGAATGAAACCACGGTCCAACAACTCTTATAATTGAGCCTTAAGCTCTCTAAGCTTTTTCGGTGCCATACGATAGGGAGCGATGGACACCGGAGCTGTACCTGGAAGAAGCTCAATCCCAAACTTAACCTTTCGATTTGGAGGCAATCCCGATAACTCTTTAGGAAAGGCCTCTAAAAAGTCCTTTACTATTTTGATGTTTGTAACAGAAGAGTCCCCATAATTCGAAACACTTACATAGGCCAAGTACGCCTCACAACCTTTTTGGACGAGTTTCTCAACTACCAGTGCAGAGATCACATGTGACAGATAGTCTTGGCACTTTTCAGTTGCAGCCACCTGTTCATCTCCCTCAGTTCTCAAAATGACCCTCTCAGTCGCACAATCGAGACTAACCTAATGCTTGACCAACCAGTCCATACCAAGAATCAAATCGAATTCCCCAAATTGTAACTCTATAAGATTAGCCAGAAATACTATCTCTTGCACCACTAAGAGAACGTCCCTATACAGCTTGCAAACTCGAACAGACTTTCCAATAGACTTAATACAGTAAACTCATTCGTACTACTCTCAACCGAAATCCCTAGGTTTCCAGATACAGTACTAGCTATGTATGAGTGAGTAGACCCTATGTCTATCAAATTCAAATAAGGTACATAAAAAATAAAGAATATATCTATGATGATGTCAAGAGCATCTCTGTCCTCTCGGCGTCGAGTAGCATAAACCAAAGCAGGTTACCTCGCCTCAGTCTGGCCAGCACCTCTGCCCGTTGCTTTCTGCCCTCGGCCATACCATTACCACCTCTGGCCTGGCCACGACTCCTAGGTGGCTGCTGAACTACTCTCTATGGCTGTGCGAGATCTAATACCGAAGCTTGCACCTGATCAGCCATTAGTGGGCACTCCCGAATACAGTGTTCAAGGGACCCACACCTCAAACAAGCCCCAATCCTCTTCCAACACTCTTCCGGATGGTGTCTCCTACAGTCACTGCATCGCTATAACCTAGTAGGAACAATAGAAGCAACAGGGGCCGCCACTTTGACTGGCCCATTAGATCTAGCATTTTTTTAGGCCTCAGAATAGAAGTAGAGGGCTTTGAATCCCTCTTGTGCTTACCTCTCTCTCTATCCTTGTTCTGGCGCTCCACACGCTTAACACCCTCAGCAACTTTAGCTTTTTCCACAAGAACAACAAACTCTCGCTCCCTCTATGGAGCAATCAGAATCTTCAGGTTATCCCTCAGTCCATCCTCAAAGTGAATACACCTCTCATACTCCGATGCCACCATACCTTGAGCATAGCGGCTTAGCCTCAAAAATTCGGCCTCATACTCGGCCACCAATTGGTCACCTTGTGTAAGTTTCAAAAACTCACGCCTGCAAGCATCAACGTAGGTAGTTCCCAAATATTCACTCTGAAATGTAGTATTAAAGAACTCTCAAGTTAGATGGTCAGGCTGAGTGCCTTCCTTAACTGTCAACCACCACTAATATGCTTCGACATGCTACCCAATTATAAGGACTCAGCTCGAGCCCCCCTACGGCCTCTACCTCGGCCTCGAGTACTACATCCATGGATACCTCGCTCACTCATTGTATAATACGAGTTTATCTACATTTAAAGATTTATGTATCAGTTCAATATTTATTAACAAATATTTTATGCATGATTTTAGAAGTTCAGAATCATTCAGAAGTTTTAGTCTTCTAACTAACTCAGTATAGTTTTAAAGGGTACTAAATATAGTGTTTCAGAACAGTTTTAACTAAGTATAAAAAAACTTACAGGATCGACGCCGGAGACTCGGTGAACCACATTCTCAATCAGAATATTTTAAATCAATTCTTTAAAACATATTTTGGAACTCAAAATCCACAGTCGAGTTTTTGAAACCTGGCTCTAATAGCACTAAATGTAACACCAGAAACCCGACCTAGACGTTATGGCCGAATCTGGCAATGTCACATAAAAGGGATTTTAAAAATGATACTAACTCGATAAAACTTAATGCTCCGAAAACCTTATTTTCTTTCAGTTAATTCAATATCATTTCATATAGTAGACTTGCTTTAAAACATATCATTTTAGCAGAAGCTTTGAAAAATTGTCACATTTAGGGAAAACAATTTTCATTTTTAGAAAACCTAGTTTTTAGTAACTTGTTGTTTTGAAAGAAATTTTTTTTTAAAATCCATTTAAGATTTTAGAAACTCGTGCTTTTGGAAAAACTCCTAGTTATACCCCATTTGCAATTATAAAGTCATGAAATCATAGTCTGTCCCAAATTAAAATAAAACAGTCCACAGAGTCCAAATTACATAAAAATAACCCAAATCAAACCAGAACATAAAATGTAATTGTATTTATAACCAGTTCAAACATGTGGTCACCGAAGGGCTTCGCAGCACTAATCCACCTAACTCTGTGGATTACCTATACAAATTGAACAAAAAAAGGGTGAGTTTACGTAAACTCAGTGTGTAACCTAGCATAGTTAAACATGTATACAAACAAAATATCACAACCAGACATATTCACATACGGGCCTGAGCCCATGTCAGATACAAATACAAATTCAAGCTTGAGCCCAATTCAGACACATATACAAATATGCAAATTAGATAATAGAATCCTACCCCCATCCTCTACACACCATCTCTGACCATCCCTACACACCATATGAGGTTTAAAACACCCACCCAACCTTACACACCACGCTGTACCGATGCGGCACATATCAAATATAATGCAGCTGTGCTACCAAAGATTAGGCATAATCTGCCTTTCAGAACAGTTCCTCCAATATATATATATATATCATCCCATCCCCAATATCAGATAACATATCAAACATGCTGAATTAACAGATATAACATACTTAACATGCTCTCAACATGCGTTCATAAATAGATGTCAGATAACAAACATAAGCATTCTCATAACAGTTCATTAGTCTAACAGAACATATAGTTTTAGGGTTTAGTAAGCCTTTACCGACTCAACGATAGGTCCACAGTAGATTAGGGCTACTCATGCGACCTTTCTATAAATTTAGTATAATGGGCCCACACGCCCAGATTGGCCTTACCCATGTGGATCACACGACCACACCCGGCCATCACACAGTTGTGTCTTGTGCACGGCCTGTCCTTCATTGATGACACGACCATGTTGTTGCACATGACCTACGACATGGTGTACCACACGGCCGTGTGGCATCGATAGTAAGGTTTTTGGCTTTTGCCAAAAACTCTCTTTTTTTTTTTACGTTTTGAGTATACACTTGGTACTGTTTTGTAGTGAAGACACTCTCGAGTTTATCAAAACCTAAAACCAAAGTATCAAACATCAATTTAGCAACCAAAACACACGTTTAATACATTTTAACCTAAAAAGCTAAACTAACTCACCGCTTACCAACGTCTACAACCTCGATTCAAACCGTTGGAGTGTGAATACCCATTCCAGCACATTCTCCAAAACGTGGAATTCATCGCTTAGTTGTCAAAAACTAACATTACTAACCCCCAAAAAAATTGAAGGCTGAACAGGATTACTTACCAGTCAAAATAAGGATCAAAACACAATGGCGACAATTAACCGTGACAACTCGACAAGAGACAGAAGACCATGAAGAATCGAAGAAGAGAAGAAAAATCCAAAAAGGGAAAAGGGAAAGCAGGAACGTTAGAAATACAAAGAGAGAATTTTTGGGGGAAAAAATAAAATAAAATCAAATTATCAGAATTTATCCCACTAACTACACAATCTCAACCACTTCTCAGAAACCCAACTTCACTGAAACACTTGTGCAGCTTCGAACAAAAATAAATACCCATGCTTGCGCAGGGATTCGAACACAGGACCCCTACATAACACACAGACTCCTTACCACTCAAACCAGTAGGCTCATTCTAATATGATTTTACAATTAATTCAATATAAGCCTACTGAGTAAATAAAAAGCTTAAGTAAAAAAAAAATCCAAAATTTTTCAAAGATAGGGCTTGAACTTGGGGCCTCCCACACACACCCAGAACACATACCACTGAAGCAGATACACATTTTTGTCACATTTTCACAAAAAAAATAAGAATTTTGGGGCGTTACATGGGAAGTTCACATAGGGTAGTAATAAATGAGGAAAATTTAAGTTACCCGCATTCTTCTCAGTACACCTATGTACTTCTTTAAAAATTATCCTCCCAACATTAATCTTTCTCCCTTTTATAAAGGAGTGCAACAAAAGCATTCGTTCTTTCAAAACAGTGGTATTGTGTGTAAACGGCATAAGTCGGCTTCTCCAAAAAATGATACGAAATATTCCCAATAGGCTTCAACAAAGCCCTCTGAACAGTATAACATTCCTGGCTGGAAATAGTCCATCGTGTGCCCTCAATAAATAAACCTCCAATATCTGGTTTAACCCCTCAACAGTAATACTTTCAGCAAATGACCAAATTGTGCATTAATATGGTCTTCATCAATTGGAACAGACGTACCTCTTACGTAGATAAAATGCTAATCTAGAGAGTTGTCAGGGGCATAAAACTCTCGAACAATTTTTCCTAAAACATCTTCAAGGTGCAACCAAAAAATAGTCCACCCATGTCTTTCTACTATTGAAGATACAAATTCATCTTATCTTATGTATGGTTCATCTTTAAACAAGAACCCTTGCTCAAAACAGAAAGCCCGCTTTACGATGTTGTTATTGTATCTCGTGGCTGCGATAGCATTAAAGAATGTCTTTGGCTGAGTAGCACCAACCCTTGATGATTTAGCAGTTTTGATGTGAGCCATTGAAGAAGAATGGAAGAAGTCATGGAGAATGTGAGCAGTTGAGGAGGGAAAAATAAGGGGATAGTGATGATAGTTCAACAAAATTGAAACTTGCTAGGGAGGCTGTGTGATGTGGACGAGGAAAGAAGAAAACTAAGAGGATTTTGGGGGGGAAATGTGAAGTACCCTAATCCCAAAAAGTTTAACTTCCCTTCTATGGGCTCGTTCAATAACAGAATTGTCCAAACTAAAAAAAACATATCTCCCCTTTGTAACAGCTCGATTTTGGTCCTAGTCAGAACAGTGATTTTTGGACCATAAATCCGATGAGGAAAATTTGTTTTTATTACATCTTTATGGTCTACGATTTCATGAAATGATTTCGCAAAAATTTTGTTTGAAAATTTCGACGTTTGGGCACTCAATTTAGTCAAAACGACTAAATTGTAAAAAGTACAAAAGTTGAGTTCTACACGTTAGAGGTGTCCAATTGTTATGAAAATTTAAATTTGATGTCCTTAAATGATAATTAGACCATTGGTTAATTTTTTGGACAAAAATGGACATGAAATAGGTGAAATAGAATATTTTTAAGTTAGGGGCATTTTTGTCATTTATTAATTAAAATGAATTAAAACAAAATTAAAAGCCAATTTTTGTCCATCTTCAACTCCATGGCTGAATTATATAAGGGGAAACCATGGCTAGGGTTTTTCAAGCTTCCAAGCTCGATTGTAAGTCCATTCTAGCCCCATTTTAATGATTTTTACGTTTTTGAAATCCTCGATCTCTCTATTTCTACCATTTATTTGAGTTAGGGTTGATGTCCGAAAATTTACCCATATGAGAAATTCTTTTTTTGATGTTTAATGGTAGAATATGAATGCTCGCTGTGTAATAAACAACTTTTACTAAGTGATTTTCGGTGAAATTGTCAAAAAAGGACTAGTTTGTAAAAAGTTATAAAATGTGTGTAAGTGTGTGAATAAAAGGAAATTCTGGATTAATATAGCTATGAAAATGGTTCGGCTAGGCTTAAAATACAAGAAAATTGAATGAAAATCATTTTACGAGCCTAGGGGCAATATTATAAATATGACAAAGTTTAGGGGTAAAAATGTAATTTTTCCAAACTGTGAATTTTGGTTAATTTGAGTATAATGTTGAATAAATAAGAGAAATGTGTTGTTATAGATCAAGAAAAAAAATTCGAACTTAGAACGAGAGGAAAATAAAGAATATGACGAATAAGTCCTTTTCACCGATTGTGCTACCGAGGTAAGTTTGTATGTAAATAATACATCATTTTTTTATTTATGTTTTAATATTTTGTTATATTATATGAGATATGGTTGAATATGGAGTAATTATTTGATGTAAATTATGAATTGTAATTGATTATGGATGAATTGGTAAAATGTTGAAAAGTGAGAATTCCTAGTTGAACCTTCAGAATAGAAAAGATACGAATGAGGTAGCTAGGTCACATGTGTGGTACTAAGTGTAGGCCACTATGTATACAAGAGAGAGATGAGATGGTTTCGGTCACATGTGTAGTACAAAGTGTAGGCTACTACGTGTACCAAACGGATAGGTCGCATGTGTAGTACTAAGTGCAAGCTACCATGCGTACCCGATAGCTTCGATCACATGTGTGGTACTAAGTTCAGGCCACTATGTGTAAGGGATGGTTTTGGTTACATGTGTAGTACTAAGTGCAGGCTACTATGTGCACCATATAGCTTCAGCTACAAGGGTGGTACTATGTGCAGGCCACCATGTATCTGTTATTATTCCGATGAGTTCAACGGGAAATTGACTAAGTGAAAATACATGTGATCATGTAATGACTAAGTGTAATTGAATATGATTATGTGATGAATAAGTGCAGGTATAAGTTTGAAAATTTATGAACAATGTGCTCGATATTTGATCGAACCTTCAGTAAGATGAAATGGAGTAAGTGAAATTATGAAAGAGTAAATTTAGCAACAAAACAGTTTTGGACAGTAGCAGTTGTCTGACTTTGAAAAATCACCCAAAATGGTGAAAATCGAATTAGAGGTTGAATAAGTTATGAAATTAAAGCTGAATGAGTCTATTTTTACATAAAAGAAATTGTGTAAACAAAAGAATTTCATATTCTGTGATATTCAAATTTTTGTGAGACAGGATCAAAATGATGTCAAAATCCCTATTCCAAATTTGGAAAATCATTAAAATTGTATAAAAATAATTATGGTTTATAATTTATATTATTAAATTTATTAATGAGTATACTTTCAATAGAAATAAACAGGAACATTATCCAAATTCTATATGATGATATAATTAATTTTTAGTGTTGGAACTATTGAACAGTGAAACAGGGGAGACTTTAAAGAATAAACTGTACTTATTGGCTAAACAAAAAAAATCTGAAAATTTTATGGTAAGAAGATATGTGAGTCTAGTTTTATGGAAAATTAGCAGATCTTAATTTGAAGTTTTTAAGCTTGAGATATAAATAATTTAGTGATTGTGACTCGAGTAGACAGCTTGAGATGAACATGCGTAAATAGTGGAACTATGTGCAATTATGATTGTATTATCTTCAGAACATACTGTGAAGATTTATAAAAGCCTATTAATAAATCACTTATTATTTACATACCTACTTATTAAGCTAGAATGCTTACCCCCTTCCTTTCCTTTTTCCTATAGTGTCACAGATGCTAGCTCGAGTTGGAGGTTGTCGGAGATTCTATCACACTAACAAGTTATTGATTGGTATTGTATCAATGATTTTCAAGTATTTTTAAGTATATGGCATGTATAGGGAATTGATTATGTGTATATGTTATTATGAGTTGGCCTAGAATGTTGGTCTATGCTATTTGATGGTTATTTTTGTATAAGGCCATTTAATGTGGCCAATATTTGTTATGTTATAAGTCTATGATGATGCATTTCAAGGATATGTATGCTTGCATGTGAATGGTTAAGTGTGTGTGTGTGATTATGCATGATGAATGTGGTTTGTAAATGGTATGTGGATGTCTTAGTGTGGATGTTTGAATGCTTAATAATACCATGTTGTGTGATGATAAATTTGTATAAATGTATAAGTGTTTTGGGGTGGCAAAGGGCTTGGTAAATAGTTTTACTTGTGGCCACACGGTAGCCACACGACTATGTGCCCAGGGTGTGTGAAGTCTGCACTTGATTTTTGGAAATTCGAAATGTCACACGGCCTAACACACGGGCTTGTATCTCAGTTGTGTGGAGGACATGGCCTTGGACACGGGCGTGTGCCTTATTTTTCAAGAAAATTTCTAATGTTTTCCAAAGTTATCGGTTTAGTCTCCGGACCACTTCCAAAGTATGTATTGGGTCTCGTAGGCCCTATTTAGGGACTCAAAGATAAAAATTTGAAAATTTCTAATTTGGATGAAATTTTAGGACTCAGTTTAGTATGTTTACAAGTGTATGTGTTCCGGTAATGCCTCGTACCCTATTCGGCGTTGAATACGGGTACGGGGTGTTACACCCTTGGACTTATCTGCCTGGTCAACCTCACATTGTCCACTACCCAGTTCGTCGGAATGCTATAACAACTACTCTGAATATCACAACTGCTCAGTTCACATTTTAATTCTGCCTCTGAAAAGCGTAGAAATTTTTTCAAATATAAAAACATAAATGAAAACAATAGTAAATAAGTACTAAAAATAAAATTAAGTAAAGAAATTGAAAAAAAAAGATAATAGAAATTGCTCGCTCAAACATCTTGGAGATCAATGGAGTGTTTGTCTCGATCCACATAGGCACCCTAGTAGTGCTTTAAGCGTTGCCCATTAACTTTAAACATGACTCTCATTTTCAAGTCCTTGATATTAACAACTCCATGAGGATACACTTAGGCTACATTAAAAGGACTAGACCAGTGTGACTTTAATTTACTTGGAAACAATTTGAGCCTAGAGTTAAATAACAACACCTATTGTCCATGTTCAAATTGTCCCGACATGATTCTTTTATCGTGCCAATGATCGGTATTTTCCTTGTACAACTTAACATTCTCATATGCTTGTGCTCGGAACTCCTCTATTTCATTCAATTCTAACAACCTTTCATGGCCAGCAGCGACCCACTCCATGTTCAGCTTCTTAATAGCCCAAAATGCTTTGTGCTCAAGTTCAATAGGAAGGTGGCATGGCTTGCCATAGACAAGATTTAAAGGTGACATCCCTAATGGATTTTTGTATGCAGTACGATACGCCCACAAAGCTTTATCCAACTTAGTAGACCAGTCCTTACGAGTAGGATTCACCATTTTTCCAAAAAAATATTTTCTTTTGTTTGAAATTTTATCTTGTCTGTTTGTTTAGGGGTGATATGTTGTGGCAATCTTATGTTTCACCCCATACCGATGCAAAGGATGGACTACCAACTTGCAATCAAAATGAGACCCCTCATCATTAATAATGGCTCTAGGTGTACAAAATCTTGTAAAAATGTTCTTGTGTAAAAACTTCGTTATTGACCTTGCATCATTGGTAGGAAGAGCAACAACATTGACCCACTTAGAGACATAGTCCACTGCTAACAGTATGTACACCTTTCCCACAGACTGTGGAATTGGACCCATAAAGTCTATACCCTATACATCAAACAACTCAATCTCCAGTATAATTTGCAATGGCATTTCGTGTCTCTTAGATAGATTCACTGTTATCTGACAATGGTCACAAGACTGATAGAATTCATGAGCATCCTCGAATAAACTTGGCCAATAAAATCCTAACTGAAGTACTTTGGCTGCAATCCTCATCCCTTGAAAATGTCCTTTGTATAGAGCTAAATGACAATGTTGTAGAATGCTATGTATTTCATTATCGGGAAACATTTCCTAATTATTTGATCAGCACAATGTTTAAACAAGAAAAGTTCATCCCAATAATAGTGTTTGGCATCATGAAGAAAATTTTTTCTCCTTTCATTGTTCAGATTGGGTGGAAACACACCACTTACTAAATAGTTCACTATGTCAACATACCAAGGTAATAATTTGGAAACTAATAAATGTTCATCTAGGAATTCTTCTTTAATAAGTGTATCATGACTACCTTCGTTCAGATTCTATTCTCAACAAGTGATCAACCACTTGATTCTCCGTCCCTTTTTATCTCTAATTTCCACGTCAAACTCCTACAGCAACAATATCCACCTAATCAACCTCGAATTAGCATCTTTCTTGCTTATTAGATACTTAATAGCAAAGTGATCTATGTAGAGTATGACCTTTATACCAACTAGATACAAATGAAACTTATCAAACGCGAACTCCACAGCCAATAACTATTTTTTTCGTGGTAGTATAGTTAAGCTGCACTTCAGATAAAGTTCTGCTAGCATAGCATATTGCTTGCAGTATTTTTTCTTTCCTTTGCCCCAACATGGCTCCCACAACATAATCGTTGGTGTCACACATGAGTTCAAAAGGTAGTATTACAATTGGTGCTGTTATGAGTTTTCTCTTTAACTCTTCAAAGGATACCAAACACTGTTCATCAAAATTGAAAGGTCTATTTTGCTCCAACAAAGTGCACAAGGGTTTAGATATTTTCAAAAAATTCTTAATGAATCTTCTATAAAAACCTACATGACCTAAAAAACATCTAACACCTTGACATCGGTGGGAGGTGGCAATATCTCTATCACTTAAATATTTTCTCTGTCCATTTCAATTCTTCTCTATGATATCCTATGCCTAGGACAATTACTTCACGAACCATGAAGTGGCATTTCTCCCAATTTAAAATAAGATTCGTTTCTTCACAACGTCCCAAAACCAATTCCAAATTTTTTAAGCAATATTCAACACAGAAAAGTCATCCATAAAGAACTTAAGAAAGTTTTCCACCATGTTAGAGAATATGGCCATCATACAACATTAAAAAGTTATCGGGGCATTACATAACCTGAACGGCATCCGTCTAAACTTTAAAAAGTACCATATGGACATATGAAAGTTGTCTTCTCTTGGTCATTAGATATTATGGAAATCTGATTATATCTTGAATAACCATCCAAAAAATAGTAAAAAGCTTTCCCAACTAACCTATCCAACATCTGATCAATGAATGGTAGGGAAAATGATCCTTCCCCGTTGCCTTGTTAACCTAGTGGTAATCCATACATACTCTCCATCTTATGACAATGCATATAACACCCCTTACTCATATTCAACGCCGAACTGAATACGAGGCATCACCGAACTTAACTTTCTCAAAAATATAACACCGGGCCATAAAATTCGTTTCAACTTAAAAAATTTTCTTTCATATTTATAACGTACCTATTATAGGTCTATAAGACGGAATGGTTTGGGGTTAACCAGAAACTTTCGCACACTTAGAAAAAAATTACTCAAAATAGGGCTACACGCCCATGTGAAAAGGAACACGCCCGTGTGGGCAGGCCGTGTGGTCACTCACGCCCATGTTCCTAACCCGTATGGATTTTATTCTTTTTATTTCAAACTTACAGGGGTTTTCACACGGCCTAGCACACGCCCGTGTCTATGGCCTGTGTCCTTTACACGACCAAGATACACCCGTGCTCTCACCTGTGCGTGAAAACCTTAGTATTCTATTTATGATGTCAGCAAACACTTAGGGGCACACGGCCTAGTCACATGCCCGTGTGCTAGCCAGTGTGAGAAACTAAATTTTTGCAAATTTGATGCAGGGGACACACGGCCTATCAACACACCCATAGGGCTGACCGTGTGTCTACCTGTGTGGACAATTAGAAGGCTATTTACCAAGCCAATTGCCACCCTGAAAAAAACACACACACTTATACCACCACAAGCAACACGTAACATAACAACAATACACTATGAAGAATCACTAATTCATCATGCATACACTTCACATCTTTCTCGATCAATTACTCAAACTTGCACATGAATATCATCATCATTGGATATATATACAAAACTTAACAAGTATTGGCCAATTCTCAATGGCCATTTACAAAATAAATGAGTAACAATATTAGCCAACACTTTGGCTAATAAATATGACATAACAAAATGACCATGTCCCTATACATGCCATACCTAAAATAAATCAACTTTACTATACCAAAAGAACAATTGATAGTGTGATTCGAACTCCGATGTTCTACGATCCCCGAGTTAGCTTGGCGATACTATAAGGAAAAGGGAAAAGAGAGGGGTAAGCATAAAGCTTAGTAAGTTTGCATGAAATAAATAGCAACATTAAGACTTATAATAGAATCCATCCATCTCATTGAATAATACACAAGTTAATGAGCACATCTACATAACTTACTCATGCATACTCTTACCAAATTACATATCACATTTTGCATTCATTTCTCATAAGTTACTCATGGGTACCTGTATCACTTCATCGCACAACTTTAGCACTTTTATTTTCTTAAACATAGACTTAAATCTTTGTTATGTGTACATAAACTTAGCTCTTTGCCTGTTGAACTACTCAGAATATCGAAGGATACTCAATCTCATCATATATGTATCCTGATGCTAATGCCATATCCTAAATATGATCCTACATGTGATCGCATCTTGATGGCGATGCCATATCCTAAATATGGTCTTATACGGGATCTCATATTTCGGTATCGATGCCATATCCTAGATACGATCTTATACTAGATCGTATATAGATGTCGATGCCATATCCGGACATGGTCTTACACAAGATCTTTCTTTGGTGCCGAGGCCATGTCCTAGACATGGTCTTATACGGGATCTTATATTTTGATGTCGATGCCATATCCCGGATATGGTCTTATATGAGATCATATATAGATGTCGATGCCATGTACCAGATATGGTCTTACAAGATCTTTCTTTGGTGCCAAGGCCATGTCCAAACATGGTCATATACGAGACCTTCCTTATTTCATGTTGTGACACAGGTATCCTTGCCATTCCGAATGTTCAACCGGGACTTCAACTTGACATGATCTCATTATAATTTCATCGAGGCATCATTAATCAACTTCATGGAAATAATATACATTTCTCGTAATATAAAGTAATTCAAAACATAATAACATTATGTAGCTTTAATTTCACAAAAACTTACCTCAGTACTCCAAATCGTATAGTTGTTCAATTTAGTCCACAACCTTGTTCTTTCCTCGATTTTGGTCCAGGCTTCGTGTTTCTTAATCTATAATAACAATTCCACTTGTTTAATACTCAAATTGACTAAATTAACCCATGAATCATACTTTGGAAAAATTACAATTTTGCTCCTAAACTTTCACATAATTACACTTTTTCCCCTAGGCTCGTAAAATGTTTTTTATTCAATTTCCTTATATTTCAGGCCTAGCCGAATTATTTTCTTAACTACAATAGCCCCAATTTCCACTAATTCACTCATGTATGACCATTTTTATAACTTTTACAATTTAGTCCCTTTTATGAATTTCCCATAAAAATCACTTAGAAAAAGATGTTTATCATACATCAAACTTTCATATTCTTCCATAAATCATCAAAATACATGCATTTCATACATGGGTAAATTTTTGAACATAAACCTTAGCTCAAAATATAGCTAAAAATAGCTAAATCGAGCTACGAGGATCTAAAAAATACGAAGAACATTAAAAATGGGGCAGGAGGTACTTATAATCAAGCTTGAAAGATGAAGAAACCCTAGCTATAGAGAGCTTGAAAATTTCAGCTAGCATGAGTAAGATGGACATGAATTTTGACTTCTTTTTCCCTTTTAATTCTTTTATTAACCAAATGACAAAAATGCCCTTAAGATCGCTTTCTTGAGATTTTTCCTTCCCATGTCTATTTTTGTCCATCTTGACATATATTGGTCTTATTTCTAAATAAGGATTTATAATAATTTTTTAATGCTATTTCATACTTAAATATTCTAGAATTTCATATTTTCCAATCTTTGCAATTTAGTCCTAATAGACAAATTGTTCACTAATTTATAAAATTTCTTCATGAAATTTTCACACAATCATGCAAGCATGCTATAGGCCTCATAAAAGTCATAAAACACATATTTCTACCTCCAATTTGTGGTCTCACAACCACTATTTTGACTAGGCCCTAAATCATGCTATTACAATGCGAGTTGGTATGAGCTCATTACTATCATTATTTACCACTATGACACCTCCTTTCTTGGGTACACATTACACAGGACTCACTCATGAGCTGTATAAAATTGGTAAATGATGCTAGTGTCAAGCTACTTAATAATCTCTTTCTTGATAACTTCTTTCATGATTGGATTCAGTCTTTGCTACTGTTCAATGGAATTACTAAGGCAATCCTCCAACAAAATCTTATGCATGCAGAATGCATGGCTAATTCCCTTTATGTCAGCCAAGGCCCATCCCAATGCCCTCTTAAATCATTGAAGAACTTCTAACAACCTTACCTCTTGCTCAAGTTTCAGCTCTGAAGAAATTACAACTAAAAAAGTACTATTGTTGCCCAAATATGCATACTTCAAATGATGTAGCAAATGTTTGAACTCCAGTGTAGGAGGTTTCTTTGTAGAGGGTTTAGGAGGGTCAAAAGGTAGATTTGATAAATCCTACAATTCAAACTTCTTCCTTAGTCTATCCACCATCTTCTTGGTAGCCATAAATTCACTGAACTCCTCAAAACTTACTGTATCACCCTGCTCAAGTAAGTCTTCTTCACTATCAAAATTACTGTGGAAATATCTGGTGAATTCCTCCATTGTTGTTTCTATTAACCCAATGGTGTGACATTCATCACTAACATCAGCACATCTCAAAGCATCAAATGCATTGAAGGTAACCTGCTGATCATTTACCTTCATGGTCAGCTTACCTTTCTGTACACCAATTAAAGTTCTACCTATAGTAAGAAAAGGTCTTCCAAGAATAATTGGCACATCTTTGTCAGCTTCACATTCTAAAATAAGAAAATCTACACTACAGGAAGGATAAATTTATCTACTCTTACCAGCACATCTTCAATTTTACCTTCCGGATGTGCATGGGATCGGTTAACTAGTTGCAACGTAACTGTAGTAGGTATCGCTTTTCCAATTCCTAGCTTACTGAAAGTAGATATAGGCATTAGATTTATACTCGCCCTAGATCACATAATATTTTACCAACATAATGATTTCTAATTGAACATGGGATAGTGAAACACCCTAGGTCCTTCAACTTTGGAGGTAATTTATTTGTCAATATTATTGTGCATCTTTCAGTGAGAGCAACAGTCTCAAATTCTCTCAATTTGCGCTGCTTTGACAATATATTTTCATAAATTTTGACATAATTTGTAACGTCCGATAGTCAGGGGTGTCAGAAAATGCATTCTCGAAATTTGTTCCCGTAAATTAGACTCGTAAATATTTTTAATAAATATTTACGAAGCTAGTTATGTAGTTAATTAGGTTTCAATTAAGCGAATTTACATGAATTAAAAGTAATTAGGTATAAGGACTAAATTGTGGATAAGGTGAAAGTTGAATTATAGATTAAAAATTAATTAAAAGGCTAATGTAGTAATTATACCTATGTTATAAACAAATGTTTTAATATTAAGAAATCTAAATAATTAAGTAAAAGTATATATATGTATTATATTATAATAATAAATTAAAGTATAATAAATAAAGAAATAAAGAAATAGAACATACAAATTAGAAAGAAAAGAAAGAAAAAGAAAAGAGAAAGAAGAAAGGAGAAAGACTCATGGCCTAGGGACTTCTAGGGTTCAAAGTTCAATTGGTTAGTCAATTTAGCCCATTTTCTTGTAATTTTTATGTTTTTGGAATCCCAGTATCTAGGGCAACCCGACCCATGTCAAAATTTTAGCAATTATTAAGATTTTAAATGTTGTTACTGTTGAATACTTTAAGTATTAATGATTAAATTGATAAATTTTTAAGCTAGAAATAAAAAGGATTAAATTGTAAATTTTGAGTAATAGAGACTAAATTGTGAAAAATTCAAAATTTAGGGTTTAATTGAGAATAGGAAGTTAAATTTAGCTTCAAGTGAAATTAATATAAAAATATAATATTAAATATGAAGAATAAAAATTAGTCTCGATTTAGGGACTAAATTAAAATTTAGGCAAATATTGAGTAAAATTTAAATATTTAATATGAAATTGAATAGTGTTGTATTGATGAATTTTAATTGTTTTAATTTCATAGCTAACGTCGTACCGAAATCCTCAACTAAAAAGGGGAAAGATCAAATCGACGTCGAATAGCTTGGAATTCATGATTTGTATATCTATAATCTGAACCTAGTTACGAATTGTTGTATTTTGATTTAATGCATATGGTAAGTGGTTGAGGTGAGTATTTGGCACTTTGATATGAATTGAATTAAAGTTCATTGAAATGGATTGAATTGGTATATATATTATATATGTATTGGTTATTTGAATTGAAATGAATGTTTATGTGTATATGTGATTATATGAAATTAAACCCTATTAACTATATCGGGCTAACTCAGATTTAGATGGCATGCCATAGGATAGGAAGAGTTTAGGGATTTCTTTGACTTCGTGTCGATGAGGCTTTTGGTGCCAATTTACTTCAGTTTAACCGATGAGACACTGGGTGTGAAATTTATAAAGCACTGGGCTTAGTTATTACTTCGAATTTATCTGATGAGGCACTGGGTGCGAAACTGGTGTGTTGGTTGGATTCGTGTATCCGTTCGAGTCCAAGCCGTGTTAATAGGGGTAATTAAATAAAATGGTACTATGATTAATACTGGATGATATTGTATAAGAATTGATAATGGGATAGTGATTTGAAACATGAAAATGAGATATGTTGTGATTAAATGAGATACATGAGCTATGTACTCATGAAATGGATATGGAATGGATAATGTCATTCTTTAAATGAAATGTGAATCAAATTGTGAAAAGCTATTTATATAGCAAGTACAAGAGTTGGGATGTTTGTGAAACAAATGAAATATGATAGCATGTGTAAGTTGAATATAGTATGAATTGATATGCTATTACATATGAACTCAAAGAGTTGGCATATGGTAGTTGTGCTTTTTAAATATTAATATGTGTTTATATTTCAATTATACATTTGTAATCTTTCTCTTTAAATATTCGAATTATAGAAATATCACTGAGTTTTACTTGGCGTACAATTTTGTTTTTCCATGCGCAGATTAGGTACTTCTCTTTTGATTGTCGATTCAGCATCCAACAATGATCCTGAACTCAAATGTGGTGATGTTTATCTTTTGTGTCAGCATGTACCTAGAATGTCTAAATGATGGTTATTTTGTGGATGGATTCTAAATGAGGTTATAAGTGTAATGTTGGTTTAGTATATATACAAAAACATGTGTTTGTGTTTGAAGCCATAGTATGGCATGGTAAATTGAACCAAAGCTTGGTATATGCATGTGAACTTAAGTTGATGTTTAAGTGCTTATGAACTAGGAAAAATGAATTGAATTTGGTATCTTTATAATTTGGATTTGAATGATGCTTTGATGATATGATTTGATGATATAAATGTGGTACCAATGAGGGTACATTGGTTAGGCACCGGATGATTGGTTTTGTAACATCCCAAAATTGGACCTAGTAGGATTGGGACCATTGGGCCTTGAGCACAGAAGCATTTAAAATTATTGGAGAACAAGAGAATGGATTTATTTCAAGTTGAACTTATTAGGAAGGTTATTTTGGAAAGTTATGGGGTTTTAGGAAGTTCCAGGTTCAAGTTAGGCCATAGGAAAATTTTAGTGCTTGAGTACTTTAAGGAGAGTTGGTAAGTGGCCTCAATGCTTATGGAAATGAGTGAGTAAATGGCTTGCATAAATGAGCATTTGGTAAAGAGGAAGTGGCACCACATGAAGGAATTTAAGGGAAGAGGTTCAAATCTCATCAAGTGCAAAATTTTGACTATATTTTTTTTCGTATTCTTTCCCTAAGTGTCAGCCGAGATGATATATATGGCAAGGTGGACTTTTTCAATTTGGCAAGGTGGCTAAGTAAATTAGGAAAGGATGAGGGTAGGGAAAGAAATCAAAAGAAAATGAAAGTATTGGGAACATGTTGGCCCAAAGAGAGGAAAGTGTAACACCCCAAACCCGGCCCATACGTCATTACCGGATCTGGTATGCTACGGGTTTAATTCTTGAAAACTTTGCTTCGATGGGTTTTGGAAATTTCAGTTTATTTAGTCATTATTTGGAAAAAAAATAAAAGAACTTAAGCTTTTATGTTGAGTGGATTTGAAAAGCCCATTTATCACTCCATTTTATTATTAAGACTTTGGGCACAAATAGGTTTATAAACATGTGACATATTAAAGTAAAATAAAGTAAAACAAGTAACAAATAAATTGGAAACCTAAGTTATGGGGATTTATTACAAAAATATTCCAAAAAAAAAAAAACAATAATAATAATCCATAATGATAATGAAGTCTTGATGGCCCCTCGAGTCCGTAGAGGCTCCCGTGTCCACGGTCTACTGCTCATCTGTAGAGTGGGAAAAATAATAGGGTGAGTCACCAAGACTCAGTGCGCAAAACTTGAAAACACATAAAAGCCTAGGACCCACAAACACATTATGAGCCTTGGTCCGCATGCAATAGTAACAAAATATGTCATGCATCATGGCCCATTCCAAAACCTAAGAGTCCATCCTCTACACACCCCTACACACCCCCGTACCAACAATTACACCGTGGGGATTTCTACAATCAACCTTCCATCCACTACACACCACATCGACATCTGTGCTGCCTGTCATATAGACTGATCGTGTAACACCCCAAACCCGACCCATTTTCTATGACCGAATTTGAAATGCCACTGCGGAAAAACATTTGAAAAACTTTTGACTTAGACTTAAAAACATAAAAATTTGTTGTCTTTACTAAAACATTGTGTAATTAAAGACAACAAATTTTTATGTTTTTAACTCTAAGTCAAAAGTTTTTCAAATGTTTTTCATGAAGGGCATTTCAAATTCGATCATAGAAAATGGGCCGGGTTTGGGTGTTACAAATTAATATCGAGCCGATTCAAAACTTGACTTTGAGGGTTTTGGGCCCAAAAACATTTTCAAAGATGGGCTTTTCAAAAATATGGATTTTTATGAAATTTTTCAGGTTATTCTGGCATGGCACCTGTATCTCCGACCCGAAGTCCACCAGGTAAGTACCTCTGACTATTGAAGTGATTTGTATATGTGAATGTTATGGGCTTATGTGGGCTCGTAGATTACAAGATTAGGGCTATTGAACCCTAGGGCTAGTGCACTCAAACACATGCATAAGACTTAAGAACAACCGAATAAACCTGTGAAGTAAGTCGCCGAGTTAAGGTGTGGCAACCATTGTGCGCATGTCTAGGAGTGGATTCGGTAAGAGCTTGGTACTTAAGCAGTCCTAGCGACTCACCTCCTCTTTACTCGAATCCTACCTGGTGCATAGCTACGGTTCACCCTAACCAAGAGGACTTATTCACGGGCAAAACCAATCACTAAAACCCGAAAGGGACTAACCATGCGATTTTATAAAAACTCTAGTTTTTAAATCACTAAATTACCCTTTTGATCTGTACAAACTATTTTGAAGACATTTCTCAAAATATTATTGATTTACAAAATTACGAAAATACCCCTGGTTGTAAAATTACTAAAATGCCCTTGGTTTCTAAAAGCTTCAATACTACCCTTGATTTTAATAAAATTTTCTTACTTTGCAAAAGTATCCAAAAACCTTATTTTGCAAAATATCAAGATGCCTTGATTTGGAAAATTTATGAAATTACCCCTGATTGACAAAATTACCAAAATAACCCTGATTTTCAGAATTTCTATCATGGTTCTGATTTGGGAAAATTTTTGAAATACCCTCGAGTTTTGGGAAATTTCAAAGTGCTTTGATTTATTAAAATTTTGGAATTGACCCTGAATTATTACCAAAATACCCTTATAGGACGAATGACGAAATTATCCACAGGTTGGGAAGGATTTGAAATGACCATAGAGGTGTAGTGAATGAATGTGTCTCGCTTATGAATATGAATGTGACTCTCGAACTAGAGTAGTGAAATTGAGGCGAACCTTTGTGTGATCGAAAGAACTACTTCTAAATACTTTATTTCATAAAAATTGTTTACGGTTAATAAGTGAAATAAAATTCTGATGCATAAAACTTCTTAATCAGATTAAAACGTGACGTTAGAAATGAGTTCTAGGGGACGTAGTCGTCGTGGACGCATAGAGGTAGAATGGCGATGTAACCGGTAGGGTCTGGCCATGGGTCAGAAAATGAAGTTCCGCCGCCAGCAGTGGGTGTGGAGGATCAAGATCAGACAGGAGGCGATGACACAGTATCACGGGCCATGTTGCGAGTGTTCGAGCGAGTGGCAGGAGCTAGTGTAGGAAGCGGAGCTCGAAAGTCAGTGCCGGAACGACTCAGGTTGAACAGGGCTGAAGCTTTTAGAGGAATATCTGGAGTAGCTCCGAATGTGGCGAGTATTGGTTAGAAGCGATCGAAAGAATAATGGATGATTTGGATTGTCCGATGAGGAAAAGCTGAAAGGTGCTGTTTCGTTGCTCCGGGACGAAGCTTATCGATGGTGGCTCACTGTCAGACAAGGTGTCCCGACAGATCGATTGGATTGGGATTATTTTAAGGTTAAATTTGAAGGAAAGTACGTTGGAGCCAGTTACTTGGACTCGCAAAGAAAGGCGTTTCTCAACTTAGTGCAAGGAAGTAAGTCGAGAGTGAGTATGAAGCAAAATTTGTACGAGTTAAGTCAAGACGCCAAAGGGATCGTGACCACCGATTATGAAAGGTGTGTCCGATTCAAGATGGGTTCTGAGATGAGTTGCGAATGTTGATTGCTCCAAAAAGAAAGGGACTTTCTTTGTTCTAGTGGAGAAAGCTCGGATCGTTGAAGAAGTTAAGAAGACTGTAAGGAGAACCGAAAAAAGGATAGGAATTGGAACAAGAGGAGGTTTGGACCAGTAAAATCGCCAGAAGACTTTCAGAAAAGACCGAGGGTCGAGAATTCTGTACTTGCACCTATACCAGTTGCTGAGAATCAGAATCGTTTATGTGCTCAGTGTGGGAGAACTCACACAGGAGAGTGTTGGGGTAATATTAAGGAATGTTTTTGATGTGGATCTAAGGCTCATTTGGTTAAGAATTGTCCTTAGACAACTCCAAACCATGGAGGAAATGGTTCTGGCCGAGGTCGTGGAACACCCGGTAGAGGTGCTGAAGGTTCGGATGTGGGTCAACCAAGGATGTGATAGCGGGTAAGTTCTTTGTTTTGCTTTATAGATAGCTCATTCTTGTGTTGCTAGTGAAGCGCTTGAAACCTTGGATGCGAACTTAGGAACTGTTCCTAAAAGATAAGATAGTTTTTTTTATATCAGAGTTCGCAGCAAGAGCGTAGTATGATGAGATAGGATGTCTGATTGCTAGTTAGTAAGTAATTTAGAGGACTAAATTAATTTTAAGGAGGGTAGAATTGTAATATCCTAGATTTAGGGGTTATGCATTCGTGCATAATTCATGAGTTATTATAGTCTAGTGAAGGCTTGGAATTATTAGCTAAGCTAGAATATTTTTTTTTAGTATTAAAATTTAATGAAGTGGATTAGGTGAACTTGACACTTAAGTTAATTTAAGTGTTAAATTCTAGCACATGAGGAGTTAGTGGCAAGGTGGTTATGATGTATGAAGAGTTGCTTGAGGAAGTGGTTCGAGTAGCATGATTAGCATTTTGAAGACTTTATTTTTATGTATCCTAGCATTAATGGATGGTCAAGCTCTAATTATGATAGGTTGGACTTTCAATTTTATGGCAAGTTGAATAATAATTTAGGTAAGCTTGATGTTTGGGAAAGAATCATGTTGATTAAGGATAATGTGAGAACATAAGGCTTGATGTAAGGTGTGTTGTTATGGTAAGTTTTTGTGGATAGGTTTGACTTTGAAGTCCATGAATGTGGACGGTTTCATGGACTAAGGGGTTGGCTTAAGTTTTGTGAGTGAATAGGAGGAAATAGGGAGAAAATTAGGAGTGTGTTTAATTCAAAATTTCTTTGAATTGTTGGCAAAAGGATGGTTGCCAAATTTTGTTTTGTGTATAGGGAAATAGGGTGTCAAACTTCTTTGTAGTTAGGTGACATTTTCGGCTAGTTTTGTAAGTGTTAGTCTTTGTTTTTGTGTCGTCGAAATCTCCTTTGCTTTGTCAATTTCTTCCTAATGCTTTTGGTTGAAGCAAACCCGATAACCCAAGTAGAATTGACGATTTACTCATTTGGTCTTTAAGCCAAATTACAATTGTTTCTTTTCTCTTTTTCTTCTTGGAAACCGAAACCATACTCTCCCATAACTTTCTTTTTCTTTGCCATTTATTTGCTCAAAGTCGAAAGTATCTATCTCCTCTCTTTCATCTCTTTCTTTTCTTCTTTCAAACTCTTGAGCGAAATTCTCTTCACTTTTCTCTGTCAATTTCTCTCTTCCATTTTACTTTTCTTTTCTTCCTCTTTCCACACCATAGCTGAATTCTCTAAGCATTCAACTCCCTCCATTTTGGCGTGATCTCTCTTTTCTCTTTGGGGTCTTGGAGCCGATTCTTTGAGGTGCTTTAGGAGTGGTGAACAACGTGTGGTAGTAAGTATATTCTTCCTTAGCAATCGGTTTTATTATTTTTCAAGGGTATGTCAAATCAATGGATTAAGTCTTGGTTTTAGGCATGGTCGAATGTTCATAGTGCCATAAAAGGTGTTCTTTGTGTGTAGCTAAAGGAAGAGGCTCGAGTGTGATTCGAGATTTGGTAGGAGACCAAATCGACTTTAAGGAGAAGGAAGAACCACGTTTGAGATCGTGTTAGATTTGAGTAGTTCGGGATTTCACTAATAGGCGGTGTGTAGTTAGCCTACCGTGTTTTGGTATTTGTGTTATATCTGTATGTGTTAAATGTGTGCTAACTAGTGCAATGGAAATTGTGATGTGGATACCCTCAAGGGTATGTCGATAATCCATAAGTACCATATCGATAAAAAGTGATTTCTAATATGAATATGTGATAATATGTTGATGAACATGCTCATGCATCATTATATTATGTCATTATGGAATGTTGCATGTGCATGGGTTGGGATATGATATGAAAGAAGGTACAGGTGTACTTCGAGTACATGGTTTGATGTTAGCCTTGAGCTACATCGTGGATTGACGTTGACTAAAGTCACGTTGTGGATTAATTGCGATTTAGTTCGCGTGGCTTGATGAGTGGCTATGTGCCTCATCATGGTTGATATCGGCTATGTGCCATATCGTGGTTGATGAGTGACTATGTGTCCCATCATGGTTTTGGTGTTAGCTATGGCTACATCATGGATTGGCACTAACTGAGGTCGCGTTGTGGATTATTGTGCTTAGTTGCACGTGGACGGCATTGATTACTATTTGGAGTAAAAAAGAGAGGGTGATTTGATAATCCCCTGGTGTGTGGTGGATGGATACGAGGGTGTGTAGAGGATGAACCCTAGGTTGGGTTGGGTGCATTTTGCATAATTTTAATGGATATATGGATTAATTAGAAATGGGCCAAGCCCAGTATATGAATGTGGATCGGTGTGGAAATGGGTTAAGCCCGATATGTGAATTTATGCGGTTAATTACCCTGTTACCTTATAAGTGATATGAATATAGGCCAAGCCCAGAATGTGTTATTAAGTCAATATGATATCTTGTTATCTGATATATGTGGTTAACATGTGGGTGGAATTCAATAGATTAATTACACACTGAGTCTGTGTGACTCACCCAATTTTTCTCAAACCTTACAGGTGATGCTCGAATCGGGTTGAAGTGGATACGAGGTGGCCCATGCAGAAGATATTTTATTTGTTTTACACTTTTTATTTATGAAAGGTTATTTATTGTAATAAGGGCCACTTTAAGTATTTAAGGATTTTTATTATGTTTTAAGTTGGATTGTTGATTATATTATTATTTGAAAATGTTTTATTTTTAAACAACTTAATTTTATTTGGAACTTTAATTACACAATGTTTTAGTAAAGACAACAAATTTTTATGTTTTAACTCTAAGTTAAAAGTTTTTCAAACATTTTTCATGATGGCATTTCAAATTCGGTCATAGAAAATGGGCGGGTTTGGGGTGTTACAAATGCTACTTGAACCTCAGAAATACATTTTAGTATTTGACAGCTATGCTGCCTATCATATAGATCGATCGCTTATGCGAACCTCAAAAATACATTATAGTATTCAACAATTATGCTACACTGTGGCAAAGCCACGATCGCCTCGCGACCCTGCTCCCCTACCATAAATCCATCAATCAATCCTATCCCATGCATGCATACATACAAGAAACAAGTCATCAAGCCATCTAACAGATCTCATACTTTCACATGCTACGAATCATATAGAAAAGTTTCTATGGGTACGTACCTGGCATCCTATGCCTACCCCTTTTGGGTAATACGACTGTTCATACAGCCTTTCTTTCCAGCTTTTAGCCCTTAGCATACATATAATATATAAATGCTTATGTGTTAAGATTCTACACACCTTATTACTGCTAAGACGACACCCTCTATGTCGACACTGTCAGAAGCCGATACAACTGCTATCTGACTAAGATGCTGTTCAGAAGTCGGTTCACAACCCGGCTGCCAATCTCGAACAGCGAACACTGCTCATTTCTTAAACTTAGGGATTGGGTTTACGGACCCAACCCTCTCTTTTGCCTGATCCATATTTGATTCCATCCAAAAAGTCATTGTCAGACTACTATAGCGAAATAGGGTTAAACTATATCATATGAGTTACTATCTCAATTATGATAGCGAATCTTAATAGGAATCTAAAGAAATCCCTTACCTTGCGATCCTGGGATCGGTAGGTTACTAGAGATTAATGGTTTTTAGCTTTTTGAGATCTTAATGATTCAATCTACCTTACAGTGAAATCGGCACTTCAAGAAAATCCCGGTCTATGGTGAAATCGGCACAAGAGGGAAAGAATGGAAAAAGAAAGTGAATTAAGAGGTTTCGGCTTCTAGTAGAGAAATCGAAAGAGAGAAAAAGGAATAGACAAAGGTATTTGGTTATGGAGATGAGAGGAAAGTTGAGAGGTTTCAGTTTTTTGGAAAAGAAAAGAGAATAGAGAGTATAGAGAAGGACTGAGAATTTCGGCACAAAGAATAGGGTTCAAATGCTGGAATTTGAAGAGATACACTCCTATTTATAGGGAATTTTGGCACTTACCTATAAAATGTCAGAATTGCCCTCTTCTGAAAATCGAGACTAATTGACAAACATGGGGAATTCCGGCACCCCTTATACCACATCAAAACTGATTCTTCCTCCCCACAGAGTTGGAATTTTGGCCAACTCCTCCCCTCAGAGTTGGAATTTCGGCCAACTTTGCCTAAGCAGATAACTCCCATCTTTTCTTCTTAATCTACTCATAACTAATATCAGCACAATTATCTATATTATTCAACAGATAAATCTCCCTATTTTTAAGCCTTATTGCCATCAAACCTTGCCCACCTATATGCCAAAATTTAGCTAATTAAAATTAAAGGAATTGGGCCTCATGCCCCTTGAGTTTGGGCCTCCTTAGTTGACGTCACCTCCTTGCTCTCTAAGTGGCGCCATTTTGCCACTGGGCAATAAGCCCACTTGTGTTTTAAAACACAGATAACATCCTTTAAGCCCTATCCTAGCTGGTTTCCCACTAGAGTGTCTAAACAGAAATTTAATTAAGGCCTCGGCCCAATCCCTGAGCCCATTTTTGTGTCCTCTCTTCACTTAATTTGCTTATGAGGCCTCATGCCTGGGACTAGAGTCCACTAAGTAAGAAAAATAAATTTTCCCTATGGTCTCCCCTAACTCCAAGGCTTCAAATAATCCCGATAATACCTTAATATTATTATTCTATGTGCTACACATACATATTAACTCCCATCACAGAAATTAAAAGTTCCGGGACTTTAGGGGCGTTACAACCCAATAGGCCTAAATCTACTAGGCCCAAATTTCAGATGTTACAAATCTACCCTCCTTAAAGAAATTTCGTCCTCGAAATTTTCAACTAACTATCAATTGTTCTACCCAAGTCTCACCACTACACTTTTACTGCGCACTCCAATTCTAAAAATAAACTTTAGTATACTACGGTAGGGTACACACCATTATTTGCATCTGGAGCGTCTTCGTTCCCTTGGCGATGTGCTGCATAGACCAAAGCTGGCTGCCTCGCCTCAACATAACTTGCACCTTGGCCTGGTGCTCCACGACCTTGATCGA
Source organism: Gossypium rotundifolium (assembly GCA_025506655.1). Taxonomy (NCBI): domain Eukaryota; kingdom Viridiplantae; phylum Streptophyta; class Magnoliopsida; order Malvales; family Malvaceae; genus Gossypium; species Gossypium rotundifolium. Next base: position 56,772,469 of record CP106723.1, on the reverse strand, counting down.
AACCATTACCACCTCTGGCTGGACCACGACCTCTCTACGGCTACTGACCTCCTCTACCCGGCAGAACATTTCCCTATCCTGTGGGTCCTACCTCATCCCGTGGTTGAGGACAGTCTCTTATCTGATGGTCCAAAGACCCACACCTAAAGCACATTCCACTGCCTGCCCAACACTCACCTACATGAAATTTACCACATCGAGCACACTTTTGTGTCTGACTAGCAGCAGCAGGTCTCTCATCACATTTCAGCCCATCTGACCTAGGACTTTTCTGATCATGCCTGGCTACCCCTGATGATCCAAAATTTCTATTACTTCCATTCCTATCTTTATCCTTGTTCAGTCTTTCCTTCCGCTTTACCTCCTTAGCTATCTTAGCTTTCTCCACAAGCACAGCAAAATCCCTTTCTCGTTGTAGAGCTATCAACACCCGTAGATCATCCTTCAAGCCATCCTCAAAACGAACACATCTCTCATGCTCTATGGCCATTATCCCTCGAGCATTACGGCTAAGGCGTAGGAATTCTACTTCATAGGTCTGTGACCTACTTCCACGAACCAAATTTAGGGCAGCTCTGTTGTGCATCCACATAACTCGTCCCAATGTACTTACTTTGGAACACCATTCAAGTGATCCCAGTGATATGGTCACCACGGTACCTTCCTTAACCGTAAGCCACCATTGATACGCTTTGTCCCAAGAAGAGACACCACTCCCTTCACTTCTCTTCTTCCGTGAAGTCAAGATCATCCATTATACATTCCATTACTTCCAACGAAGACTTTCAATTTGTACTAGGAGCTACACGAAATTCCCTAAACACCTCTGCCCCATTGGCTCTAAGTCGCTCTGGTACAGACTTCAGGGCTCCTGTGCCTATGCCTGCTCCAGCAACTCTCTCCAAAACCCTTAACATAGCCTGAGATACAGCATCATCTCCGGCCATCTGATCCTAAAATTACGCCTCCACGGCTAGTGGCGTTGGAACTTCATTCCCTAACTCGTGATCAGACCCCACGGGTTTCGACGATAATCCTGCCTCTACCTCGACCACGCACACCACGTCCTCTAATGCTCATTCTACCGTTTGCAATTTATTTGATTAAAATTTCTATGAATTATTAATTCTTTCTTCCACTAATTAATAACAGACAGTCTTATGGGAAGTAGTTTTAAAAGAGTTCTTTCAATTCGAACTCTATCTACAAAGTTCAGTTCTCAAGTATATATTTCCTAGTTCTAGAATACACATTCAATCAACTTCCATCACATAACAACATACAAGTAGCATCCATGAACTTACATTCATCACATAAGGGTATTTTCGTCATTTCACTACCTGGGGTATTTTTGTAATTTTAACCTCTGTGGGTATTTTCATGATTTTCCAAAATAAGGTTTCTTGGTGATTTTTCAAAATAGGGTTACTTTGGTAATTTTACAATCTAGGGTATTTCGATAATTTTTGTTAATTAGGGGTAATTCAAGTAATTTCTCAAACAGGGTTACTTTGGTAATTTTTTAAACAAGGATATTTTGGTCATTTTGCAAAATCAAGGGTAGAGGTAGTCGTCGTTAGAAATGAGTTCTAGGGGACGTAGTCGTCGTGGACGCAGTAGAGGTAGAATGGCAGTATCAGAACCGGTAGGGTCTGGCCATGGGTCAGAAAATGAAGTCCCGCCGCTAGCAGTGGGTGTGGAGGATCAAGATCAGACAGGAGGTGATAACGCAGTATCGCGGGCCATGTTGCGAGTGCTCGAGCTAGTGGCAGGAGCTAGTGTAGGAAGCGGAGCTCGAAAGTCAGTGTCGGAACGACTCAGGTTGAACGGGGCTGAAGTTTTTAGAGGAATATCTGGAGTAGCTCCGAATGTGGCAGAGTATTGGTTAGAAGCAGTCGAAAGAATAATGGACGATTTGGACTGTACCGATGAGGAAAAGCTGAAAGGTGCTGTTTCGTTGCTCCGGGACGAAGCTTATCGATGGTGGCTCACTGTCAGACAAGGTGTCCCGACAGATCGATTGGATTGGGATTATTTTAAGGTTAAATTTGAAGGAAAGTACGTTGGAGCCAGTTACTTGGACTCACAAAGAAAGGCGTTTCTCAACTTAGTGCAAGGAAGTAAGTCAGTAGCAGAGTACGAAGCGAAATTTGTACGGTTAAGTCAGTACGCCAAAGGGATCGTGACCACTGATTATGAAAGGTGTGTCCGGTTCGAAGATGGGTTACGAGATGAGTTGCGAATGTTGATTGCTCCGCAAAGAGAAAGGGACTTTCTTTGTTCTAGTGGAGAAAGCTCGGATCATTGAAGAAGTTAAGAAGACCGTAAGGAGAACCAAAAAGGATAGGAATTGGAACAAGAGGAGTTTTGGACCAAGAAATCGCCGAAGACTTTCGAGAAAAGACCGAGGGTCGAGAATTCATACTTGCACCTATACGATTCTTGAGAATCGGAATCGTTTATGTGCTCAGTGTGGGAGAACACACAGGAGAGTGTTGGGGTAATAGTAAGGAATGTTTTTGATGTGGATCTAAGGCTCATTTGGTTAAGAATTGTCCTTAGACAACTCCAAACCATGGAGGAAATGGTTCTGGCCGAGGTCGTGGAACACCCGGTAGAGGTGCTGAAGGTTCGGATGTGGGTCAACCAAGGATGTGATAGCGGGTAAGTTCTTTGTTTTGCTTTAGAGATAGCTCATTCTTGTGTTGCTAGTGAAGCGCTTGAAACCTTGGATGCAAACTTAGGAACTGTGCCTAGAAGATAAGATAGTTTTTTTTTAATATCAGAGTGCACAGCAAGAGCGTAGTATGATGAGACAGGATGTACGACTGCTAGTTAGTAAGTAATTTCGAGGATGAAATTAATTTTAAGGAGGGTAGAATTGTAATATCCTAGATTTAGGGGTTATGCATTCGTGCATAATTCATGAGTTATTATAGTCTAGTGAAGGCTTGGAATTATTAGCTAAGCTAGAATATTTTTTTTTTTTAGTATTAAAATTTTAATGAAGTGGATTAGGTGAACTTGACACTTAAGTTAATTTAAGTGTTAAATTCTAGCACATGAGGAGTTAGTGGCAAGGTGGTTATGATGTATGAAGAGTTGCTTGAGGGAAGTGGTTCGAGTAGCATGATTAGCATTTTGAAGACTTTATTTTTTATGTATCCTAGCATTAATGGATGGTCAAGCTCTAATTATGATAGGTTGGACTTTCAATTTTTATGGCAAGTTGAATAATAATTTAGGTAAGCTTGATGTTTGGGAAAGAATCATGTTGATTAAGGATAATGTGAGAACATAAGGCTTGATGTAAGGTGTGTTGTTATGGTAAGTTTTTTGTGGATAGGTTTGACTTTGAAGTCCATGAATGTGGACGGTTTCATGGACTAAGGGGGTTGGCTTAAGTTTTGTGAGTGAATAAGAGGAAATAGGGAGAAAATTAGGAGTGTGTTTAATTCAAAATTTCTTTGAATTGTTGGCAAAAGGATGGTTGCCAAATTTTGTTTTGTATAAGGGGAAATAGGGTGCCGAAACTTCTTTGTAGTTAGGTGACATTTTCGGCTAGTTTTGTAAGTGTTAGTCTTTGTTTTTGTGTCAAGCCGAAATCTCCCTTTGCTTTGTCAATTTCTTCCTAATGCTTTTGGTTGAAGCAAACCCGATAACCCAAGTAGAATTGACGATTTACTCATTTGGTCTTTAAGCCAAATTACAATTGTTTCTTTTCTCCTTTTCTTCTTGGAAATTGAAACCATACTCTCCCATATCTTTCTTTTTCTTTGCCATTTATTTGCTCAAAGCTGAAAGTATCTATCTCCTCTCTTTCATCTCTTTCTTTTCTTCTTTCAAACTCTTGAGCCGAAATTCTCTTCACTTTTCTCTGTCGAATTTCTCTCTTCCATTTTACTTTTCTTTTCTTCCTCTTTCCACACTATAGTGAATTCTCTAAGCATTCAACTCCCTCCATTTTGGCGTGATCTCTCTTTTCTCTTTGGGGTCTTGGAGCCGATTCTTTGAGGGTGCTTTAGGAGTGGTGAACAACGTGTGGTAGTAAGTATATTCTTCCTTAGCAGTCGGTTTTATTATTTTTTCAAGGGTATGCCGAAATCAATGGATTAAGTCTTGGTTTTAGGCATGGTCGAATGTTCATAGTGCCATAAAAAGGTGTTCTTTTGTGTGCAGCTAAAGGAAGAGGCTCAGAGTGTGATTCAGGATTTGGTAGGAGACCAAATCGACTTTAAGGGAGAAGGAAGAACCACGTTTCGATATCGTGTTAGATTCGAGTAGTTCGGGATTTCACTAATAGGCAGGTGTGTAGTTAGCCTACCGTGTTTCGGGTATTTGTGTTATATCTGTATGTGTTAAATGTGTGCTAACTAGTGCAATGGAAATTATGATGTGGATACCCTCAAGGGTATGTCGATAATCCGTAAGTACCATATCGATAAAAAGTGATTTCTAATATGAATATGTGATAATATGTTGATGAACATGCTCATGCATCATTATATTATGTCATTATGGAATGTTGCATGTGCATGGGTTGGGATATGATATGAAAGAAGATGCAGGTGTACTTGAGTACATGGTTTGATGTTAGCCTTGAGCTACATCGTGGATTGACGTTGACTAAGGTCACGTTGTGGATTAATTGCGATTTAGTTCGCGTGGCTTGATGAGTGGCTATGTGCCTCATCATGGTTGATATCGGCTATGTGCCATATCGTGGTTGATGAGTGACTATGTGTCCCATCATGGTTTTGGTGTTAGCTATGGCTACATCGTGGATTGGCACTGACTGAGGTCGCGTTGTGGATTATTGTGCTTAGTTGCACGTGGACGGCATTGATTACTATTCGGAGTAAAAAAGAGAGGGTGATTTGATAATCCCCTGGTGTGTGGTGGATGGATACGAGGGTGTGTAGAGGATGAACCCTAGGTTGGGTTGGGTGCATTTTGCATAATTTTAATGGATATATGGATTAATTAGAAATGGGCCAAGCCCAAGATATGAATGTGGATCGGTGTGGAAATGGGTTAAGCCGATATGTGAATTTATGCGGTTAATTACCCTGTTACACGATAAGTGATATGAATATAGGCCAAGCCCGAATGTGTTATTAAGTCAATATGATATCTTGTTATCGATATATGTGGTTAACATGTGGGTGGAATTCAATAGATTAATTACACATCGAGTCATGTGACTCACCCAATTTTTCTCAAACCTTACGGTGATGCTCGAATCGGGTTGGAGTGGATACGAGGTGGCCCATGCAGAAGATATTTTATTTGTTTTACACTTTTTATTTATGAAAGGTTATTTATTGTAATAAGGGCCACTTTAAGTATTTAAGGATTTTTATTATGTTTTAAGTTGGATTGTCGATTATATTATTATTTGAAAATGTTTTATTTTTAAACAACTTAATTTTATTTGGAACTTTAATTACACAATGTTTTAGTAAAGACAACAAATTTTTATGTTTTTAACTCTAAGTTAAAAGTTTTTCAAACATTTTTCCGCAGTGGCATTTCAAATTCGATCATAGAAAATGGGCCGGGTTTGGGGTGTTACAAATCGCTTACGCGAACCTCAGAAATACATTTTAGTATTTGACAGCTATGCTGCCTATCATATAGATCGATCGTTTATGCGAACCTCAAAAATACATTATAGTATTCAACAGCTATGCTACCTGTGGCAAAGCCACGATCGCCTCGCGACCCTGCTCCCCTAGCATAAATCCATCAATCAATCCTATCCCATGCATGCATACATACAAGAAACAAGTCATCAAGCCATCTAACAGATCTCATACTTTCACATGCTACTGAATCATATAGAAAAGTTTCTATGGTGCATGCACTGCATCCTATGCCTACCCCTTTTGGGTAATCTGACTGCTCATACTGACCTTTCTTTCCGACTTTTAGCCCTTAGCATACATATAATATATAAATGCTTATGTGTTAAGATTCTACACACCTTATTATCGTTAAGACGACACCTCTATGTCGACACTATCGAAGTCGATACAACTGCTATCCGACTAAGATGTCGTCGGAAGTCGGTTCACAACCCTACCGCCAATCTCAAACAAAGAACACCGCTCATTTCTTAAACTTAGGGATTGGGTTTACGGACCCAACCCTCTCTTTTGACTGATCCATATTTGATTCCATCCAAAAGTCATTGTCAGACTACTATAGCGAAATAGGGTTAAACTATATCATATGAGTTACTATCTCAATTATGATAGCGAATCTTAATAGGAATCTAAAGAAATCCCTTACCTTGCGATCCTGAGATCGGTAGGTTACTAGAGATTAATGGTTTCTAGCTTTTTAAGATCTTAATGATTCAATCTACTTTACAGCGAAATCGGCACTTCAAGAAAATCTCGGTCTATGGTGAAATCAGCACAAGAGGGAAAGAATGGAAAAAGAAAGTGAATTAAGAGGTTTCGGCTTCTAGTAGAGAAATCGACAGAGAGAAAAAGGAATAGACAAAGGTATTTGGTTATGGAGATGAGAGGAAAGTTGAGAGGTTTCAGTTTTTTGGAAAAGAAAAGAGAATAGAGAGTATAGAGAAGGACTGAGAATTTCGGCACAAAGAATAGGGTTCAAATGTTGGAATTTGAAGAGATACACTCCTATTTATAGGGAATTTTGGCACTTACCTATAAAATGTCAGAATTGCCCTCTTTGAAAATCGAGACTAATTGACAAACATGGGAATTCAGGCACCCCTTATACCACATCAAAACTGATTCTTCCTCCCCACAGAGTTGGAATTTTGACCAACTCCTCCCCTCAGAGTTGGAATTTGGCCAACTTTGCCTAAGCAGATAACTCCCATCTTTTCTTCTTAATCTACTCATAACTAATATCAGCACAATTATCTATATTATTCAACAGATAAATCTCCTTATTTTTAAGCCTTATTGCCATCAAACCTTGCCCACCTATATGCCAAAATTTAGCTAATTAAAATTAAAGGAATTGGGCCTCATGCCCCTTGAGTTTGGGCCTCCTTAGTTGACGTCACCTCCTTGCTCTCTAAGTGGCGCCATTTTGCCACTGGGCAATAAGCCCACTTGTGTTTTAAAACACAGATAACATCCTTTAAGCCCTATCCTAACTGGTTTCCCACTAGAGTGTCTAGCAGAAATTTAATTAAGGCCTCGGCCCAATCCACGAGCCCATTTTGTGTCCTCTCTTCTCTTAATCTGCTTATGAGGCCTCATGCCTCGGACTAGAGTCCACTAAGTAAGAAAAATAAATTTTCCCTATGGTCTCCCTAACTCCAAGGCTTCAAATAATCCCGATAATACCTTAATATTATTATTCTATGTTCTACACATACATATTAACTCCCATCACGTAAATTAAAAGTTAGGGACTTTAGGGCGTTACAACCCAATAGGCCTAAATCTACTAGGCCCAAATTTCGGATGTTACAAATCTACCCTCCTTAAAGAAATTTCGTCCTCGAAATTTTCAACTAACTATCAATTGTTCTACCCAAGTCTCACCACTACACTTTTTCACAAGACTCCAATTCTAAAAATAAACTTTAGTATACTACGGTAGGGTACACACCATTATTTGCATCTGGAGCGTCTTCGTTCCCTTGGCGATGTGCTGCATAGACCAAAGCTGGCTGCCTCGCCTCAACATAACTTGCACCTTGGCCTGGTGCTCCACGACCTTGATCGAAACCATTACCACTCCTCGGTGGACCACGACCTCTCTACTCATTGACCTCCTCTACCCGTGAGAACATTTCCCTATCCTGTGGGTCCTACCTCATCCCGTGGTTGAGGACAGTCTCTTATCTGATGGTCCAAAGACCCACACCTAAAGCACATTCCACTGCCTGCCCAACACTCACCTACATGAAATTTACCACATCGAGCACACTTCTGTGTCTGACTAGCAGCAGCAGGTCTCTCATCACATTTCAGCCCATCTGACCTAGGACTTTTCTGATCACGCCCGGCTACCCCTGATGATCCAAAATTTCTATTACTTCCATTCCTATCTTTATCCTTGTTCAGTCTTTCCGTCCGCTTTACCTCCTTAGCTATCTTAGCTTTCTCTACAAGCACAGCAAAATCCCTCTCTCGTTGTAGAGCTATCAACACCTGTAGATCATCCTTCAAGCCATCCTCAAAACGAACACATCTCTCATGCTCTATGGCCATTATCCCTCGAGCATTACGGCTAAGGCGTAGGAATTCTACTTCATAGGTCGCCACTGACCTACTTCCCTGAACCAAATTTAGGAACGCTCTACGCTGTGCATCCACATAACTCGTCCCAATGTACTTACTTTGGAACACCATTCTGAAGTGATCCCAGGTGATATGGTCAACTACGGTACCTTCCTTAACCGTAAGCCACCATTGATACGCTTTGTCCCGAAGAAGAGACACCACTCCCTTCAGCTTCTCTTCTTCCGTGAAGTCAAGATCATCCATTATACATTCCATTACTTCCAACCGATTTTCTCAAATTGTACTAGGAGCTACACCGAAATTCCCTAAACACCTTTGCCCCATTGGCTCTAAGTCGCCTCTGATGCAGGACTTCTGCTCTGTGCCTATGCCTGCTCCAGCAACTCTCTCCAAAACCCTTAACATAGCCTGAGATACAGCATCATCTCCGACCATCTGATCCTAAAATTCTGCCTCCACAGCTGGTGGCGTTGGAACTTCATTCCCTAACTCGTGATCAGACCCCACGGGTTCTGACACAGTAATCCTGCCTCTACCTCGACCACGCACACCACGTCCTCTAGTGCTCATTCTACCGTTTGCAATTTATTTGATTAAAATTTCTATGAATTATTAATTCTTTCTTCCACTAATTAATAACAGACAGTCTTATGGGAAGTAGTTTTAACAGTAGTTCTTTCGAATTCGAACTCTATCTACAAAGTTCAGTTCTCAAGTCTATATTTCCTAGTTCTAGAATACACATTCAATCAACTTCCATCACATAACAACATACAAGTAGCATCCATGAACTTACATTCATCACATAAGGGTATTTTCGTCATTTCACTACCTAGGGGTATTTTTTGTAATTTTAACCTACAGGGGTATTTTCATGATTTTCCAAAATAAGGTTTCTTGGTGATTTTTCAAAATAGGGTTACTTTGGTAATTTTACAATCTAGGGGTATTTCGATAATTTTTGTTAATTAGGGGTAATTCAGTAATTTCTCAAACAGGGTTACTTTGGTAATTTTTAAACAAGGATATTTTGGTCATTTTGCAAAATCAAGGGTATCTCGGTAAAGTTTCTCAACCTAGGGTATTGCGGATAATTTTACCAAAATCAAGGACATACAAGTCATTTTACAAAAATAGGGTACTGATCCCTTTCGGGTTTTAGTTATGAATTTTGACCTGTCAACAAGTCCTCGTGGCTAAGGCGAACAGTCACTACGCACTAGGTAGGATTTCAAAAAAGAGGAGGTGAGTCACTAGGACTACTTAAGTACCACGCTATTCCTGGATCCACTCTTAGACATGCGTATGCCTGTTACCACACCCTAACCCTGTGACTTGTCCACAGATATGTTTAATTAAGAAAAATTAAGTCTTATGAGATTTGAAAAATTTCTTGTACTAAACCTAAAGTCCATCAATTCTAACATACTAGCCTACGTCCCTATAAGGCCCAACAATACAAACCACATCAAGAGTTAGAATACTTACCTGCGTGGATCGGGTGCCAGTAGACTCGAAGGCCATATCTCAACTACATTTTTCTCAAACTTATATCATCATTTTACAAACCACTACTGGACCCATTTCACAGCCCGAGTTTTGAACTGGGCTCTGATACCAAAAATTTAACACCCTAAACCCGGCCTATACGTTATTACCGGATCTGGTATGCTACGGGTTTAATTCTTGAAAACTTTGCTTCGATGGGTTTTGGAAATTTCAGCTTATTTAGTCATTATTTGGAAAAAAAAATAAAAGAACTTAAACTTTTATGTTGAGTGGGTTTGAAAAGCCCATTTATCACTCTATTTTATTATTAAGACTTTGGGCACAAATAGGTTTATAAACATGTGACATATTAAAGTAAAATAAAGTAAAACAAGTAACAAATAAATTGGAAACCTAAGTTATGGGGCCTTATTACAAAAATATTCCCAAAAAAAATAATAATAATCCATAATGATAATGAATGTCTTGATGGCCCCTCGAGTCTGCCTCGGCTCTTGTGTCCACCGTCTACTGCTTATCTGTAGAGTAGGAAAAATAATAGGGTGAGTCGCCAAGACTCAGTGTGCAAAACTTGAAAACATATAAAAGCCTAGGGCCCACAAACACATTATGGGCCTTGGCCCGCATGCAATGGTAACAAAATATGCCATACATCATGGCCCATCCCAAAACCTAAGAGTCCATCCGCTATACACCCCCGTACCAACCGTTACACCGTGGGGATTTCTACAATCAACCCTCCATTTGCTACACACCACATTGGCGTTGTCTTGCTCATCATATAGACCGATAAACGCCACGCGAACCTCAGAAATACATTATAGTATTCGACAGCTATGCTGCTTGTCATATAGGCCGATCGCTTACGCGAACATCAGAAAGACATTATAGTATTCGGCAGCTATGCTGCTTGTTGCAAAGCCACGATCGCCTCGCGACCCTGCTCCTCTACCATAAATCCATCAATCAATCCCATCCCATGCATGCATACATACAAGAAACAAGTCATCAAGCCATCTAACAGATCTCATACTTTTACATGCTACGAATCACATAGAAAAGTTTCTATGGTGCGTGCACTGCATCCCATGCCTACCCTTACAGGTAATCATTTATTCATCTGACCTTTCTTTCCGGCTTTTATCCCTTAGCATACATATAATATATAAATGCTTATGTGTTAAGATTCTACACACCTTATTACTGTTAAGACGACACCTTCTATGTCGACATACTGTCAAAAGCCGATATGACTGCTATCTGCTTAAGATGCTATTCAGAAGCTGGTCCACAACTGGCGACCAATCTCAAACAGTAGACACTACTCATTTCTTAAACTTAGGGATTGGGTTTACGGACCTAACCCTCTCCTTTGCCTGATCCATATTTGATTCCATCCAAAAAGTCCTTGTCAGACTGCTATAGAGAAATAGGGTTAAACCATATCATATGAGTTACTATCTCAATAATGATAGCGAATCTTAATAGGAATCTAAATAAATCCCTACCTTGCGATCCTGAGATCGGTAGGTTACTAGAGATTAATGGGTTCTGACTTTTTGAGATTTGAATGATTCGATCTACTTTATATAGAAATTGGCACTTCAAGAAAATCTCGATCTATGGAGAAATCGCCACAAGAGGGAAAGAATGGAAAAAGAAAGTGAATTAAGAGGTTTCGGCTTCTAGTAGAGAAATCGACAGAGAGAAAAAGGAATAGACAAAGGTATTTGGTTATGGAGATGAGAGGAAAGTTGAGAGGTTTTGGTTTTGGAAAAGAAAAGAGAATAGAGAGTGTAGAGAAGGACTGAGAATTTCGGCACAAAGAATAGGGTTCAAATGCCGAAATTTGAAGAGATACACTCTTGTTTATAGGGAATTTCGGCACTTACCTATCAAATGCCAAAATTGCCCTCTTTTGAAAATTGAGACTAATTGACAAACATGGCAAATTTCGGCACCCCTTATGCCACATCAAAACTGATTCTTCCTCCCCTCAGAGTTGGAATTTTGGCCAACTCCTCCCCTCAGAGTTGGAATTTTGGCCAACTCTTCCTACAGCAGATAACTCCCATCTTTTCTTCTTAATCTACTCATAACTAATATCAATACAATTATCTATATTATTCAACAGATAAATCTCCCTATTTTTAAGCCTTATTGCCGTCCAACCTTACCCACCTATATGCCAAAATTTAGCTAATTAAAATTAAAGGAATTGGGCCTCATGCCCCTTGAGTTTGGGCCTCTTTAGTTGACGCCACCTCCTTGCTCTCTAAGTGGCGCCATTTTACCATTGGCCACAAGCCCACTTGTGTTTTAAAACATAGGTAACATCTTTTAAGCCCTATCCTAACTGGTTTCCCACTAGAGTGTCTAAACAGAAATTTAATTAAGGCCTCGGCCCAATCCCTGAGCCCATTTTTGTGTCCTCTCTTCTTTTAATCTGCTTATGAGGCCTCATGCCTGAGACTAGGGTCCACTAAGTAAGAAAAATAAATTTTCCCTATGGTCTCCCCTAACTCTAAGGCTTCAAATAATCCCGATAATACCTTAATATTATTATTCTAAGTGCTACACATACATATTAACTCCATGCGTAGAAATTAAAAGTTTTGGTACTTTTGGGGCGTTACAACCCAATAGGCCCAAATCTGCTAGGCCCAAATTCGGGCTATTACAGAAAGTGTTTTGGAACATTTTGGTTGGCTAATTTTTTTTGACCTTATTGCCAAGGTATGGATGGTTTTGGTATAGGGAGAGGGTAGCCGAATTTTTCTCTTGCCTTTTGGTAGAAACTTTGGTGCTTGTTAGGCCAAAATTCATTTTTGTTTCATTTTGTGTCATTTTTCTTTCCCTCCAAACTTCTTCTTCTCTATGCTGAAACTTCAAGACTGTAGTGAGCATTTTTATCTTCTCTCTATTGTCTTGCCGAAAACACCTAACCATTGTGACCAATTGTTTCACTCATATTCTCTTTAAAACCAAAACTAGTTAAGGTCCCCTTCCTCCCCTTTCTTTTCTTTTTAATCATCTCTTCAATCCTTCTTTCACTTCTTAAAATCAAATTTTCATTGTGATGGAATTCTTTTTTTATTCATTCTCTCCATAGCCGAATCTAATAACCACTTGTCTCCTCACTATCTCTTTTTCCTTCGTGTTAGACACTATCTTCTTGATGAATCGGTGAGTAATAATTTTCTTTTCAATTTTTTCTTTTAATGCCGAGTATATGCTCTTGTGATGGGACTATTAATCGAAATCATCATTTTCTTCTACTCTCTCAAAACGTGATCATTTCCCTTTATAGTATTCTAGTAGGAGGCCGAACATCATTCTAGCCTTATGTTGAACGGTGAAAATCGGATCCAATATCGATAAGGTAAGGAGTTCTTTATGGATTATTGATATTATTCAATATTCGATTAGTTTCTAATGAAATAATAATTTGGAATAATCAACTATATGTTTTAGGGACTAAAATCGCTCGATCTATCGACTTGTGATCATACGATTATCGTGGTAAGCCAAACCCTTTCTCTTTAGACAATCGATATATTTATCATAATATCGTTCTGACTAAGATTTTATCTGATGGAGGCTAGTGGTATCAAATCGAAAGGAAAAGCGATTGCAGATCGCAAAAGGAGAAGATTTGCGATCCCTATTCCTAAATTCAAATGAAGGATAGTATTGGTGGTTCGGGATTTTCCACTAGAATTTTATATTCTGTGATATTTTAATTTTAGTAAGACTGATTCTGAATGACTTCGTGGTTCCCTATTATATCTTGGAAAAATCATTCAAAATTATACCAAGTTAATTATGAGTTATAGTTTATATGTATAGATTCCTTATGAGTCTATTTTTCAATAGAAACAAGTGGGAACAACATATGAAAATTGTACAATGAGATATTTGGATTTAAGGTACTAAAGGTCAGAACCATTAGTAGTGAAACAGGGGAAACTTTAATGAATAAAATGTACTAGATGGTTAAGCCAAAAAATCTGGAAAAATTTTAGTAAGAAGGTATATGAGTGTTTCAAGGAAATTTTACAGATCTAAATTTTGAGTTTCCTAACACGAGTTATAGTTAATTTAGTCAATATGACGCAGATGGACAGTTTCAATTTTTATGCCCAAATTAGTAATTAAGTCTGGGGTTGCAAAATTACCAAAATAAACTTGGAGGGCAAATTACGAAAATGCCTTTATGGGACGAATTACAAAAATGCCTTTATGGCTCGAATTACGAAAATGCCCTTATGAATTACGAAAATGCCCTTATGGGTCGAATTACCGAAATGCACCTATGGGCCAATTTGTTAAAATGCTTTAGTGGGCCAAATTATTATATTGCTTTGATGGGCCGATTCATTAAAAGTATTCAATAGATTAATGGTTGCTATTAATATGTTGATATTTTATGTTATTATGTATGTTGCATCTCTACATATTGCATGGGATGGGAAAATTGAATGAAGAGAAGTGTAGTCTGGTGGAATTGCCACAAAATTCTGATAATGGTTATGTGCCAACCTAAATATAGGTTTGTGCCATCGTGATTATAATACCGTATATGATACTCTAGTGGCTCAACCACAAATATTAGTATAAATGGCAATTTATATGCGTTTTGGTGTGATGGCGGGGTGGGTTGACTTGATCCCCACAAGTGTGATGGTTGGTACGGGGATGTGTTGGATGGATGGGTTAGGTTGCATACATTACACATATATATATATTCTTTCATGTAAATGGGCTTCGGCCCAAGATTATGCTATGAGCTCAGGCCCAAGATGTTGTTAATCGGGTTTAGGCCAGTGGATGACGATAAGGGATTATGCACTGAGTTCTAGTAACTCACTCCTTTTCCTTAACCCTTGCAGGTAATGCTCAGTGATGTGGACTTGGGCCATGGATGACTCGGTGGAGGCCATACTTCAAAAATGGTGTTTTGAACATTAAATTTCTTCTCCGTTTCTTTTATTACTTTTACTATATGTGTTTTAAAGTTGTAATAAGGCCTCTAGGGTAAACTTCAATATGCTTTATGTTTGGACGTATTTATTATTTTTCTTAAATTATTTTAAATGGGGATTTTTCTAAAATCTTAAATAACAGTTTCCAAAATTGATTTGATTAACAAATGAATTTCATAACAAATTTGTACAGATAATTTAACTTGGACTTTCTTTCAAATTATCAAAAATATTTTTTTAAAGGCAAGGTTTTAAAATATCATGAATTTGAATATCAAATCTTCAATTAACCTCTGGAGATTTATAGTATTTTATCGAAGGTTTGTATTTAAATCTTATTTTCTTCAATTACACCTATTATAGTACGAATCACAAGATCCTTTATACGTTTTCTTCATTGTGACACACCAGATTCGGGCCTAACTTCTAGGCTGGATTTGGGGTGTTGCATTTTATGGTATCAGAGCCCGGTTGCAAAACTCGGCTGTGGTTTTGGTTCAAAAATGTTTTTCCAAAGCTGTTTAAAATTTTTATTTATACATACATGTTCTAAAGGAAGTATGGCACCACGGGTATCCGGCACCAAGTCAAGTAAGTATATGTTATCATTTTATGATTATGATTATTGTGGTATGACTGTAGAAATACTCTAGAGCTTTTAGTTTTAGGAGCTAAAACTATAGAGATTGAGACTTTAGGATACGTTTTGCGAAAACTACTTTACTTCTATACTTCATAAAACATTGTTTAATAAACATTGAATAGTATACTAATTCATAAGACTCTTAATCAGATTAAATTGACTTAGTAAATATGAGCGCTAGAGGACGTGGATGCGGTGGACGTAACTGTGCTGAGGCCGAGGTACTAGAGTTGGATCTTTAGCACCGAGGCATGTGCCCAAAAGGGAGGCAACGGCCCAGTGGCTGAGACAGGTCTCATGATGGAACTGGGGTTGATGTATTGACTCAGCTTGGTTAGGGAGGTTTTAGAGGAGGTTAGGGGAATCAGTGAGGCGCTTGACGGAGCGCATAGATTATAAGAAGAAATAGGATTGTGGTTCTTTAGGGTCACAATCTCGTTCTATGAAGCGTGTCAAGGCACATCCAAACTTTTTGGCTTACGATTGTTGTGGAAGGCGTCATTCGGGTGAGTGCTGGAAGAGGTCAAGAGCATGTTTGAGATACTGGTCTAACGAGCATAAGGCTTGGGATTGTTCCATCACCAGCAAGTCGGGTACGAAATTTCTTTAAATAGGTAGAATTGTAACATCCCGAAATTGGGTCTAGTAGGATTGGGCCTTAAGCACGAAAGCATTTAAAATTTTTGGAGAACAAGAGAATGGCTTTATTTCAAGTTGAACTTATTAGGAAGGTGATTTTGGGAAGTTATAGGGTTTCTAGGAAGTTTCGGGTTCAAGTTAGGCCATAGGAAAATTTTAGTGTTTGAGTACTTTAAGGAGAGTTGGTAAGTGGCCTCAATGCTTATGTTAATGAGTTAGTAAATGACTTGCATGAATGAACATTTGGTAAAGAGGAAGTGGCGCCACATGAAGGACGTTAAGGGAAGAGGTTCAAATTTCATCAAGTGCAAAACTTTGACTATTTTTTTTTTTTTTTGTATTCTTTCCCTAAGTGTCGGCCAAGATGATATATATATGGCAATGTGGACTTTTTTATTTTGGCAAGGTGGCTAAGGAAATTAGGAAAGAATGAGGGTAGGGAAAGAAATCAAAAGAAATGGAAAGTATAGGGAACATGTTGGCCCAAAGAGAGGAAAGTGTTTTGGAAAGTTTTGGTCTGCCAATTTTTTTTGACCTTATTGCCAAGGTATGGACGGTTTTGGTATAGGGAGAAGGTAGCCATATTTTTCTCTTGCCTTTTGGTAGAAACTTTGGTGCTTGTTAGGCCAAAATTCCTTTTTACATCATTTTGTGTCATTTTTCTTTCTCTTCAAACTTCTACTTCTCTTTGCCGAAACTTCATGACTATAGTGAGCATTTTTCTCTTTTCTTTATTGTCTTGCCGAAAACACCTAACCATTGTGACCAATTGTTTCACTCATCTTCTCTTGAAAATTGAAACTAGTTAAGCACCCATTCTTCCCCTTTCTTTTCCTTTTAATCATCTCTTCAATCCTTCTTTCACTTCTTAAAATCAAAAATTTATTGTGATTGAATTATTTTCTTTATTCATTCTCTCCATAGCCGAATCTAATAAACACTTGTCTCCTCACTATCTCTTTCCCTTCGTGTTAGACACTATCTTCTTAACGAATCGATGAGTAATAATTTTCTTTTCAATTTTTTCTTTTAATCCTGAGTATATGCTCTTGTCATGGGACGGTTCTATTAACCAAAATCATCATTTTCTTCTACTCTCTCAAAACGTGATCATTTCTCTTTTGTAGTATTCTAGTGGGAGGCCAAACATCATTCTAGCCTTATGTTGAACGGTGAAAGTCGGATCCAATAACGATAAGGTAAGGAGTTCTTTATGGATTATTGATATTATTCAATATTCATTAGTTGCAAACGGAATAATAATTTGGAATAATCGACTATATGTTTTAGGGACTAAAATTGCTCGATATATCGACTTGTGATCATACGATTATCGTGGTAAGCCGAACCCTTTCCCCTTAGACAATCGATATATTGATCGTAATATCTTTCTGACTAAGATTTTATCCGATGGAGGCTAGTGGTATCGAATCGAAAAGAAAAGCGATTGGAGATCGCAAAAGGAGCAGATTTGCGATCCCTATTCCTAAATTCAAACGAAGGACAGTATCGGCGGTTCGAGATTTTCCACCAAAATTTTATATTCTGTGATATTTTAATTTTAGTAAGACTGGTTTGAATGACTTCGTGGTTCCCTGTTCTGTCTTGGAAAAATCATTCAAAATTATACAAAGTCAATTATGAGTTATAGTTTATATGTATAGATTCCTTACGAGTCTATTTTTCAATAGAAACGAGTGGGAACAACATATGAAAATTGTACAATGAGATATTTGGATTTAAGGTAAGAAAGGTTAGAACCATTGGTCAGTGAAATAGGGGAAACTTTAATGAATAAAATGTACTAGATGGCTAAGCCAAAAAATCTGGAAAAATTTTAGTAAGAAGGTATATGAGTCTAGTTTCAAGGAAATTTTACGGATCTAAATTTTCAGTTTCCTAACACGAGTTATAGTCAATTTAGTCAATATGATGCAGATGGACAGTTTCAATTTTTATGCCCCAAATTAGTAGTTAAGTCTGGGGTTGCAAAATTACCAAAATAACCTTGGAGGGCAAATTACGAAAATGCCCTTATGGGCCGAATTACTAAAACGCCCTTATGGGCGAATTACGAAAATGCCCTTATGGACCAAATTGCAAAAATTCCCTTATGGGTCGAATTACCGAAATGCATCTATGGGCCGATTTGTTAAAATGCTTTAGTGGGCTGAATTATTATATTACTTTAATGGGCCGATTCATTAAAAGTATTCAATAGATTAATGGTTGTTATTAATATGTGGATATTTCATGTTAATGTTGCATCTCTACATATTGCATGGGATGGGAAAATTGAATGAAGAGAAGTGTAGGCTAGTGGCATTGCCACAAAATTCTGATAATGGTTATGTGCCAACATAAATATTGGTTTGTGCCATCGTGATTATAATACCGTATATGATACTCTAGTGGCTCAGCCACAAATATTAGTATAAATGGCAATTTACATGCGTTTTGGTGTGATGGCGGGGTGGGTTGACTTGATCCCCACAAGTATGATGGTTGGTACAGGGGTGTGTTGGATGGATGGGTTGGGTTGCATACATTGCATATATATATATATATATATATTCTATCATGTAAATAGGCTTCGGCCCAAGATTATGCTATGAGCTCAGGCCCAAGATGTTGTTAATCGGGTTTAGGCCCAGTGGATGACGGTAAGGGATTATGCACTGAGTTCTAGTAACTCACTCCTTTTCCTTAACCCTTTGCAGGTAATGCTTAGTGATGTGGACTTGGGCCATGGGTGACTCGGTGGAGGCCATACTTCAGAAATAGTGTTTTGAACATTAAATTTCTTCTCCGTTTCTTTTATTAATTTTACTATATGTGTTTTAAAGTTGTAATAAGGCCTCTAGGGTAAACTTTAATATGCTTTATGTTTGGACGATTTATTATTTTTCTTAAATTATTTTAAATGGGGATTTTCTAAAATCTTAAATAATGATTTCAAAATTGATTTGATTAACAAATGAATTCCATAACAAATTTGTACAAATAATTTAACTCGGATTTTCTTTCAAATTATCAAAATATTTTTTAAAGTTAAGGTTTTAAAATATCACGAATTTGAATATCAAATCTTCAATTAACCTCTGGAGATTTATAGTATTTTATCGAAGGTTTGTATTTAAATCTTGTTTTCTTCAATTACACCAATTTTAGTACGAATCACAAGATCCTTTATACGTTTTCTTCATTGTGACACACCAGATTCGGGCCTAACTTCTAGGCTGGGTTTGGAGTGTTGCATTTTATGGTATCAGAGCCCGGTTGCAAAACTCGACTGTGGTTTTGGTTCAAAATCATTTTTCTAAAGTTGTTTAAAATTTTTATTTATACATGCATGTTCTAAATGAAGTATGGCACCACGGGTATCTGGCACCAAGTCAAGTAAGTATATGTTATCATTTTATGATTATGATTATTGTGGTATGACTGTAGGAATACTCTAGAACTTTTAGTTTTAGGAGCTAAAACTATAAAGATTGAGACTTTAAGATACGTTTTGTGAAAACTACTTTACTTCTATACTTCATAAAACATTGTTTAATAAACATTGAATAGTATACTGATTCATAAGACTCTTAATTAGATTAAATTGACATAGTAAATATGAGCGCTAGAGGATGTGGACGCTGCAGACGTAATTGTGGTAAAGGCCGAGGTACTAGAGTTGGATCTTTAGCACCGAGGCATGTGCCCGAAAGGGAGGCAACAGCATCGCTAGTGGCTGAGACGGGGTCTCATGATGGAATTGGGATGATGTACTGACTCAACTGGTTAGGGAGGTTTTAGAGGAGGTTAGGGGAATTGGTGAGGCATTTCGACAGGAGCGCATAGATTGTAAGAAGAAAAAGGATTGTGGTTCTTTAGGGTCACAATCTTGTTCTATGAAGCGTGTCAAGGCACGTCCAAACTTTTCAGCTTGCGATTGTTGTAGAAGGCGTCATCCGGGTGAGTGTTGGAAGAGGTTAGGAGCATGTTTGAGATGCGGGTCTAATGAGCATAAGGCTCGGGATTGTTCCATCACCAGCAAGTCGGGTACGAAATTTCTTTAAGGAGGTAGAATTGTAACATCCCAAAATTGGGCTTAGTTGGATTGGACCCATTGGGCCTTAAGCACGGAAGCATTTAAAATTTTTGGAGAACAAGAGAATGGCTTTATTTCAAGTTGAACTTATTAGGAAGGTGATTTTGGAAAGTTATGGGGTTTTTAGGAAGTTTCGGGTTCAAGTTAGGCCATAGGAAAATTTAAGTGTTTGAGTACTTTAAGGAGAGTTGGTAAGTGGCCTCAATGCTTATGTTAATGAGTTAGTAAATGACTTGCATAAATGAGCATTTGGTAAAGAGGAAGTGGTGCCACATGAAGGACGTTAATGGAAGAGGTTCAAATCTCATCAAGTGCAAAACTTTGACTATTTTTTTTTGTATTCTTTCCCTAAGTGTCGGCCAAGATGATATATATGGCAATGTGGACTTTTTTATTTTGGCAAGGTGGCTAAGGAAATTAGGAAGGGATGAGGGTAGGGAAAGAAATCAAAAGAAAAGGAAAGTATATGGAACATGTTGGCCCAAAGAGAGGAAAGTGTTTTGGAAAGTTTTGGTCTGCCAATTTTTTTTTTTTTGACCTTATTGCCAAGGTATGGACGGTTTTGGTATAGGAAAAGGGTAGCCATATTTTTCTCTTGCCTTTTGGTAGAAACTTTGGTGCTTGTTAGGCCAAAATTCCTTTTTACATCATTTTGTGTCATTTTTCTTTCTCTCCAAACTTCTTCTCTTTGCCAAAACTTCAAGACTATAGTGAGCATTTTTCTCTTTTCTTTATTGTCTTACCGAAAACACCTAACCATTGTGACCAATTGTTTCACTCATCTTCTCTTGAAAATCGAAACTAGTTAAGCACCCATTCTTCCCCTTTCTTTTCCTTTTAATCATCTCTTCAATCCTTCTTTCACTTCTTAAAATCAAAAATTCATTGTGATTGAATTATTTTTTTATTCATTCTCTCCATAGCCAAATCTAATAACCACTTGTCTCCTCACTATCTCTTTCCCTTCGTGTTGGACACTATCTTCTTGACGAATCGGTGAGTAATAATTTGCTTTTCAATTTTTTCTTTTAATCTCGAGTATATGCTCTTGTCATGGGACGGTTCTATTAACCAAAATCATCATTTTCTTCTACTATCTCAAAACGTGATCATTTCCCTTTTGTAGTATTCTAGTGGGAGGCCGAACATCATTCTAGCCTTATGTTGAACGGTGAAAGTTGGATCCAATATCGATAAGGTAAGGAGTTCTTTATGGATTATTGATATTATTCAATATTCGATTTGTTGCTAATGGAATAATAATTTGGAATAATCGACTATATGTTTTAGGGACTAAAATCGCTCGATCTATCGACTTGTGATCATACGATTATTGTGGTAAGCCGAACCCTTTCTCCTTAGACAATCGATATATTTATCGTAATATCGTTCTGACTAAGATTTTATCCAATGGAGGCTAGTGGTATCGAATCGAAAGGAAAAGCGATTGGAGATCGCAAAAGGAGCAGATTTGCGATCCCTATTCCTAAATTCAAACGAAGGACAGTAACGGCGGTTTGGGATTTTCCACCGGGTTGTGGACCATCATCCGGGGAGAATCGACAAATCATGGTCGTTCACGATTCTAAGGGTAAACAATTTAGATCTATTATTTTAGAGTTAGATTAATAAATCATGTATGTCGATTAATCGAGTGTTATGATATTTTAGGTGTTGACGATCAAGAAGGCCTAGTACTTACCCTAATCAGGTGTGTAATCTCGTCCCCTTCCGAATACATGTTTGGAATGGTGTGTCACACCTCTCTAAATATTTGCATGAAATTTTTTGTGATTGGGTCAAAAGATCGAAAAAAATTAGAAACCGGCATTTGTGATCACTCGAGCGTGCGTATGTTCGTAGTAGAAACCATATTTCGCAATGAAACAGTTTTTGTTTTGCAGCAGAGACGTGATTTTGGAAAATCATGAAAAATAGGAGAAATGGAATTTGAAAGTGAATAAGATATAGAATTAAATCATGCTGTGTCTAGTTTTATATGAAAGAAACAAAGGAGGAAGAGGAATTTTATATTCTGTGATATTTTAATTTTAGTAAGACTGGTTCTGAATGACTTTGTGGTTCCCTGTTCTGTCTTGGAAAAATCATTCAAAATTGTACAAAGTTAATTATGAGTTATAGTTTATATGTATAGATTTCTTATGAGTCTATTTTTCAATAGAAACAAGTGGGAACAACATATGAAAACTGTACAATGAGATATTTGGATTTAAGTTAAGAGAGGTCAGAACCATTAGTCAGTGAAATAGGGGAAACTTTAATGAATAAAATGTACTAGATGGTTAAGCCAAAAAATCTGGAAAAATTTTAATAAGAAGGTATATGAGTATAGTTTCAAGGAAATTTTACGGATCTAAATTTTGAGTTTCCTAACACGAGTTATAGTCAATTTAGTCAATATGATGCAGATGGACAGTTTCAATTTTTATGCCCCAAATTAGTAGTTAAGTCCGGGGTTGCAATATTACCAAAAAACCTTGGAGGGTAAATTACGAAAAAGACCTTATGGGCTGAATTACGAAAAAGACCTTATGGGCCGAATTACAAAAATGCCCTTATGGTTCAAATTGTTAAAATGCTTTAGTGGGCCGAATTATTATATTGCTTTAATAGGCCGATTCATTAAAAGTATTCAATAGATTAATGGTTGTTATTAATATGGGGATATTTTATGTTATTATGTATGTTGCATCTCTACATATTGCATGGGATGGGAAAATTGAATGAAGAGAAGTGTAGCCTGGTGGCATTACCACAAAATTCTGATAATGGCTACGTGCCAACCTAAATATGGCTTTATGCCATCGTGATTATAATACCTTATATGATACTTTAGTGGCTCAGCCACAAATATTATTATAAATGGCAATTTGCTAGCGTTTTGGTGTGATGGCGGGGTGGGTTGACTTGATCCCCATAAGTGTGATGGTTGGTACGAGGGTGTGTTGGATGGATGGGTTGGGTTGCAAACATTGCACATATGTATATATATTGTCATGTAAATGGGCTTCGGCCCAAGATTATGCTATCGGCTCAGGCCCAAGATGTTGTTAATCGGGTTCAGGCTTAGTGGATGACGGTAAGGGATTATACACTAAGTTCTAGTAACTCACCTCTTTTCCTTAACCCTTGCAGGTAATGCTCATTATGTGGACTTGGGCCATGGATGACTCGGTGGAGGCCATACTTCAGAAATGGTGGTTTGAACTTTAAATTTCTTCTCCGTTTCTTTTATTACTTTTACTATATGGGCTTTAAAGTTGTAATAAGGCCTCTGAGGTAAACTTTAATCTGCTTTATGTTTGGACGTATTTATTATTTTTCTTAAATTGTTTTTAATGGTGATTTTTCTAAAATCTTAAATAACAGTTTCCAAAATTGATTTGATTAAAAAATGGATTTCATAACACATTTGTACAAATAATTTAACTCGGACTTTCTTTCAAATTATCAACAATAATTTTTTTAAAGTCAAGGTTTTAAAATATCACGAATTTGAATATCAAATCTTCAATTAACCTCTGGAGATTTATAGTATGTTATCGAACATTTCTATTTAAAACTTGTTTTCTTCAATTACACCTATTTTAGTACGAATCACAATATCCTTTATACGTTTTCTTCATTGTGACACACCAGATTCGGGCCTAACTTTTGGGCCGGGTTTGGGGTGTTACAGGTTTAGCATGTTTTGAATAGGTTGGACGAATGGTTTTTGAATTTTTTAATGTCTAAACATGTAGGAAATGGTAAATTTATTGTTTATGGCACATTTTAGGTCCATACGGCCAGACACTTGGGTGTGTGACTTGGTCGTGTGAGACACACGGCTAGCACACAGGTGTGTGAGGGCATTTCAAAGGGTAAACAGCCTGTTACACGAGCGTATGGCTTGGTCGTATGACCCAAGTTAGAGAGTTACATGGGCATAAACACGGGCTAGGACACGATCGTATGTCCCTACTTCGAATGCTTACACGGTCAAACACACGAGCGTGTGAACCCTGCAGTTAAAATTTTTCTAAATTTTTCCTAAAATTTTTAAAATGTTCCCAATTTAGTTTCAAATCATTTCTAAACTATTTTCAAACTCTCAAAGGCTTAAAAAGGGACTCTATGCATGTTAATGATCATTTTATGATTTTTGAAATGTTTGAAATGAATAATTAGATTATGATTACTCGGTAATGCTCTGAAACGCTATTACGGTGACGGATACTGGTTAGAAGTGTTATATAATTGGGCATTTGCTCCAAAGCTTCAACTAGTGGTATGTTAATATGAAGTTGTTTCAAAACCTCCAAAAATCTTTTGAACTGCATATCCTACTTAGAATTATGAAACTGCTGATGAAAAGGTAAAGGTAGTCATCCTTCAAATTGTTGATATTGGTTTGCTGTGGCATTCTTGTTGACAACATGATCTGGGTTTGGCACAACATTTTGCTACTTACCTTTTTCAGATTTAGTATATTCTTTAGATGACTTGTAACAGTTCGATTTTGACCTTAATCGGAATGGTGGTTTCGGGACCACTAATCTGAGTCAGAAAAATATTTAAATATTACTCTCTATGTTCATTATGTGTGAATTTGTGTGTGTGAAATTTTCGTATAAAAATGTGATCGTTTTGGTGCTTAATTGTGAAAAAGGGGCTTAATTGCATAAAAAGAAAATTTGGTAGTTAAAGGTGTAAGTACAAAATTGATGATGGTTTTATAAATTGAAGTGTTGATAGGTTAATTTAGTCATAAATGAACATAGTGGCCAACCAAAATGCATGTAATAGTGATTTGAATTTGTTTATTTTATTTTATGACATTATGGTATATTATAATATATGATGATATATTATATTGGATAAAAAGATTAAAGTGTTCATCTTTCTTATTTTTGTTGGCCAAAACTAAGAGAAAGAAAAGAAGTTTAAGCTTTGACATTTTCGGTGCTTGCGTGATTGATTAAGGTATGTAATTGGGTTCGGTTTGATAATTTTTACGTTTTTGAGATCGTTGCTTTGAATACTAGCTACCCAAGTTTGAATTTTCGAATTTGATGATGTATTCATGAAATGCCATTGTTGAGAGCTTGATGAAATTGGTGTTTAGTGATGGAAAATAAATGTAGGTTGTTAGATTGTTAAGTTTAATTAAGGCATTTTTTTGTAAAAATGCCTAAATAGGATTAAATTGTGAAATTTATAAATTGAGGGGTCAAAATGTCAAACAAATGAAAGAAATTGGCTGCTAGGGTCCTTAGTGAAATTCGGCCAAACTAGGGTGGAGTCAAATTTTGAATATTTTGTGTTTTATGCCATTTGGACTAAATTATGATAAATGTAAAATATCAGAGGGCGAAATGGTAATTTTCCATTTATGTGTTTTTGGACCAATTTCAATGGAATTATATTTGATTTAGCTAAATTTGAAATTAATTAGATCAAGAACAAAAAGGATCGGGATTGGATCGAGGAAAAGCGAAGTTAGTCGAGCAAATTAAAAACACGGTCAAAATCGATACTCGAGGTAAGTTTTTAAGAAATTAAGTTGAATTGGATTTATTCATAGTGGTGTACATAAATTTAATGGAAGTATGTATATATATTATTGATATAAACATATTATACATATCAATATATATGTATAATATGGCCGAATGCGAGGTATACTTAAATGCCATTGGTACACCCGAATGTGATGTTGATTATGGAGATGAAATAAGTGAATTCATATATATGTGGTTGAGGTTTAAGTTTTATGTGTACATAAATAAATGAGTAGCAAGTTTGAGAAATGCACTAAGTGTGCGGATTGAATTACCGAGCACTAGGTGTGCGAAATCGATTAATAAGCATTAAGTGTGCAAATTGAATTACCGAGCACTAGGTGCGCGAAATTGGTTAATAAGCACTAAATGTGCGAAATTAATTACTGAGCACTAAGTGTGTGAAATCGATTAATAAGCACTAAGTGTGTGAATTTAATTAACCAGCACTAAGTGTGCGAAATCAGTTAATAAGCACCAAGTGTGCGAATTTAATTACCGAGCACTAAGTGTGTGAAATCAGTTAATACGCACTAAGTGTGCGAGTTAATTTTAAGTTCAAAGATTGAATTTGGTAAGTTTTGAAACTATGAGATGTTATTATTTGAAATCAAGTATATGTGATTAATTATGGATTGGATGGAATGTTTCTTCTTGAATGTATAGTTTGAGTGGAATAATTTGATATGGAGAAATGTTTATAAAATCATATTAATCGTTATATGTAATACCAAAAGTGATCCGGCAATGTGGAAATTTTGTATAAGATGTATGCTTGAATAGCTTGGACTTGAATATGTGGATAAGAC
Source organism: Gossypium rotundifolium (assembly GCA_025506655.1). Classification (NCBI taxonomy): domain Eukaryota; kingdom Viridiplantae; phylum Streptophyta; class Magnoliopsida; order Malvales; family Malvaceae; genus Gossypium; species Gossypium rotundifolium. The sequence goes on along the minus strand of CP106723.1, from coordinate 56,745,981 downwards.
ATGAGAATGTAATTTTCATATTGGATTCGACTTTGAAATTGAGAAATAAGTAATGTTTTGTGGTTGTACAAGTAAATGGGTAGTTGATGAATTCTTGACTATAATATTTTTTAAAAATCATAATTAAGAGAATAATTGATAGATTTACTTAATTTGCTTATAACTTACTAAGCTGTAAAAATCTTACTTGGTGTTCTTGGTTGCTCTTGTGATTTAGATTTTTTTCTTTGGGTGATCGTTACGTGCTCGGGGATCGTCGGTGAAGCTCATCACACTATCATCAATATTTTGATACTTTTTGAAGTTGAATTTAAACTTTATGGCATGTATAGGCTATGATACCTTTTGAGCTCATTATGAATGATATGTATATAAATGCCATGCGAAAATGGCTAACTTGATAAATGAGTCTATGTCATTTTGATTGTGTTTGTGCTTGTATTGTTTGGGTATGGAAGAGTGAAGTTGAATGTGGGTTGAAAATTAGATTTATGTTCTCATAATTATGTTTAATATGGTGGTTCAAATTAATGTGGTTTGGTTTGATTATTGAATGTAACACCCCAAACCCGGCCTATGCATTAAGCCTGGATTTTGGCATGCCACACAAATACAACGTACATTCAAATCTTTTAATGAAGTAGAAATCAAATTCCAAAACGATTAAGAGAATGACTTTATCAAAAAAAAAAACGAAGTTAATTGAAAACCATAATTAAAAACACAAGAGTTTGTCGTTTGATCTATTGAGTAGTAATTGATAAAAACTTTGGATTTATTTAGTCGAAATATTTCATCGAAAAGTTTTAAAAGACTTTTCTAAGTTTTAGTAACATTTAATAAAAACCTTTATTTTATCGAGAGTTATATAAAAACATTTATAAAAACTAAACCAATCCAACTTAGGAAAAACTAAAACACAATAAAATTCATACATATAATAAAATCCATAATTAAAGAGGCCTTATTACATCGCCATAAAAATAGCACTTAATAAAAATTATAACCACCATTTGTAGTATAGCCTCCCCACGAAGTGATCTCCGACCCAAGTCTCCATCAATTATTATTACTTGAGAGGGGTAAAAAAAAATAGGGTGAGTTACTTAGAACTCAGTGTGTAACTCACTTACTATAATATCCCGATTTTGTGGGTCTGTGCATTTGATGCGTTGCATGGCTAAATTAGTAGGTAAAGGCTTTGAGGTTTGGATTGGGCTCATGTAACACCCTAAAAATCTGAGTACTTATATATTGCATGATTTGGTGTTTAGATTTTAAAGGAAAATTTCTTACTTTTATTTTCGTGTTTATTGAAGCCCTAAAGAAGAGTATAGCATAATTTGGGCAAAGAATAATTTTTTTTTATTTGAGAATTTATTGAAGAGAAGCAAGTGTCATTAATACTTAAGTTAAATTAAGTGTTAATAAGTGACATAAAATGAGTACATGGCATGGTGGTGTTGGCGCATGAATTGTAGCATGAGGGGAGAGGTTCGAATCCCTTGTTTAGCATCTAGATGAATTTTTTAATTTTAATTTTCTGCACATGTATAGCAAGTGTCGGCCAAGTGCATATATGGTAAGTGTTGACCATGATATTTTTGGTTAGTATATCAAAGGATTAAGGAAATTGTTAACTTAAGGAAGGGAATCAAGAATTTAAGGAAAGGTATGAAGATATGGGGCACATATCAAGGAAAAGTTATGGAAACAATATCATGGCCATTTGACCATGCATAGGGACGGCAATTTGGACTATAGGGGGAGCCGAAATTTTGGTGATAGTTTGGCTAAGAATTGAAGTTTCTTTTTGGTCATTCCTAGCAACTTTGTGCAAAATTTTGCATTCCTCTTCTCAACTTTTTCCTTTGGCCGAAATTGAACCTTGGTAAAGCTCTAATCTTTTGACCATTTGGTCATTTTTGCTTATTGCTTTAGCATTTGTTTTGTGCCTTTTCTTTGAGTGCCGAAATCACCTATACCAAAAGCCATTCTTTTTCTTTTCTTTTTACCATTGCCGAATGTACCTAGCTCCTAAAACCATCTTTTTCTTCTCTTCTTTTTGAAAACCAAAATAACATCATCACCATCTTTTCTCTTATTTTTTTTCTTTTCAATCGAAATTTACACTCTCATGGCCGAATGCTAATGTGCATATAGCCGAATTCATTTTCTCTTTTCTTTGATTCTTCATAGCCGAAATCTTCATCGATCACAAACACCATTCTCAATCCTTTCTTTTCGACTGTGGAAAATAGGTAACGAATTCTTTTTCGTTTTCGATTAGTTAATAGTGATATGGCTGATTATTGATGGTGTCATGAAGGACCATTTGGATCGAAATAAACGTTCGTTCTATTAACGTTTTATTCGTTATAATATAGTGCAATAACGGAAGATCGGAACTCAAGTGTTCGAGAGAATCGTAGAAACGTTGGAATTGATTTATTGTGGTAAGGAAATCACATCCTTAAAACCTTTAGTATTATTTCGATATTATTTTAGATTGGATTAATGTTCTTTTGATCTTGAAGACTTTCAAAATAGGGAAGAAAAGGGCGGTGTTTAGTCATATTAAGAGGGGCGGATCCGTAAATCCCCCATTTAAACGAAGAGCGGTTTGCAAATCAGGATTTTCCACCGGGTTGCGGACCATCTTCGAAGGAAGTCAATTATTTGAAGTGGTACGAACTTCCGAGCCTTTATACGTTGGTGGATTCTCAACGTATAACGAACCAATAAACGAGGAGAAACCGAAAATCGAAGTGATTCAAAATCAAGAGGGTAAGGTTTTGGATCTAATATCGATAATGTATTTTTTTAGACAAAATAGTGTTCTAACGGATCGAAATATGTTTTAGGTGTCGAGGAGCGAGAAGGATTAGTACTCTCGGTATCGAGGTGTGTAACTTCACACTTTTTCTCGGGTTGGATATCAATTTCGGTATTGAAGTAAAATCGTAAAAAACGACTAGATCGGTATGAAACGTAACAACTAATATTTCAACGAAAATACATGAAAACGACTAAAATCGTGAAAATTACGAAAACGCCCTCGAGAAATTACTTGTTAATATGTAAGTTGTATATTTAAGTAAAATGGGCCGTAAAATATGCTAGATCGATAAATGGGCGAAAACTCGCTAGATTGATAATCGGTTGAAATCTACATTTGATTGTAAATTGGGCGAAATCTGCTAGATCGATAAATGGGTAAAACTCGCTAGATTGATAATCGGTCGAAATCTGCTTGATTATAAATTGGGCGAAATCCTCGCTAGATCGATAAATGGGCCGTAAACTCTATTAAATTGTTAAGCGGACTAAAATACTTGCTAGATCGATAAATGGGCGAACTCTTGCTAGATCGTAAATTTGGGCCCTAGTTGATAAATAGTTAATTAGGCCAAAATGTTATTTATGGGCCTTAATAAAGATTTGGAAATATTAACTCTTGTTAATGGGCCTTTTAATAAAATTATTGTATTACCATAGTTTACTATTGCATACATATTGCATGGGTTGGGAAATGATGAAGAGAAGAAGGCTGTTGCCAAAATCTAGTTCGGTGGCTCTCCACAAAATTATGGCTTTTGCCTCTAGTTGGTGGCTCTCGCCACAAAAGTTATAAATGGCTATTTGCCTCTAGTTCGGTGGCTTTGCCACAAAATAATAATTGGCTCAATGCCTCTAGCTCGGTGACTTTGTCACAATCTAGTTCATGGCTATGCCACAAAATATAAATTGGCTTAATGCCTATGATTGGTGTGATGGCGGGGTGGGTTGACTTGATCCCACAGTGTGATGGTTGGTGCGGGGTGTGTAGCGGATGGAATTAGGTTTGGGAGGAAAATTCATTTTACATGCATGCTATTAATTATGTTATTCATTATATTATTTTTTTTTGCTTATGGGCTCAAGGCCCAAATCCATAATTTGAAAATCGGCCCAAATGAACAAAGTAAGTGAGTTATACATTGAGTTCTAAGTAACTCACCCCTTAAAATTTTTCCATCTCGTAATGGAAATTGACGTGGACTTGGGCCGAGGATGGCTTCGTGGAGGCCATCTTTGCAAAACATGGGTTTATTAAACTCGAACTTTTTAATAAGTATTTTACTATTTTGGGTTAATGTAATAAGGGCCTCTATTAATAATTTTATGGATTTTTATGTGTGTTGGTTTTAAACTATATTTTGAATAATTAAACACGGGCTTATGATTATATTATGTTTCTTTTTATCAAACTAAATTGGGTTTTCAAATATATGAGATTCCTTTATAAATGTTTATTTATTGTTAATTCTTAAATAAATTACCTAAGGGTTTTGATAATACAATATTAAAAATGCTTTTCAAATAATATTTTCAACCATTTTTTTATACATCAAATTTAAAATACTCTTCCGATTTTTATTAAACCCCGTAATTAAAATAATACTGTAGTTTTCAACTTATCGAAGATTTTAAGATAGCTCGATTCATGTAACAAACCAAATCTAGTCTAAATACATAGACCGGGTTTGGGTTGTTACATTTAATGGTATCAGAGCCAATTTCAAAAACTCGACTGTGGTTTGGGTTCGCAAATAGATTTTGTATGAAATCATTCAATTATATTTAAAGATCAGTATGGCACCACAAGCATCAAGCAACAAGTCAAGTAAGTATTTATTGCTTAATAATTACTATGATGATCATAGGAATACTCTAGAACTTCTAGTTTTAGGCGTGAAAATCGAGAGATTGAGACTATAGGATATGTTGCGAAAAATAACTTTACCTCTCAAATCTCATAAAACATCGTTAATAAACACCGAAACAAATTTTTTGATTCATAAAACTTGTAATCAGATAAAAACGAACAAGCCATCATGAGCACTAGAGGACGTGGTCGTGGACGCGGTAGACGTGGCCGTGGTAGAGGCCGAGGTGCTACAACTGAAGCACCAAATCATATGCCAGAAATGGACGCACCTGCGTCAATTGAGAGTGAGACGGGATCACGCGATCACATGGAAGAAGATAATGCATTGACTCAAGCAATGCTGCGAGTCTTGGAAAGGGTCGCTGGAACTAGAATTGGGCCAACAACTCGTGGGTCAATTTCAGAACGACTTAAGTCCAATAATGCAGAAGTTTTCAGAGGAGTTTCCGGTGTAGCTCCGAATGTGGCTGAATACTGGCTCGAAGCTGTGGAACGGATTATGGATGATATGGAATGCACTGTTGAGAAAAAACTGAGAGGAGTTGTATCCTTGTTAAGAGATGAGGCGTATCAGTGGTGGCTCACTGTTCGTGAAGGCACCGAAGCTGCACTGATTAATTGGGAATTCTTTAAAGCTTCCTTCCAAGGAAAATACGTTGGAACGAAGTTATGTAGACGTCAAGGAAAGAATTTCTAAATCTTGTCCAAGGAAGTAAGACAAGTGGCGACATATGAAGTTGAGTTTTTACGCCCGAAGCCGCTATGCGGGACAATTGTAGCAACAGATCATGAACGATGTGTACGTTTGAGGATGGGCTTAATGATGAGTCGAGGATTCGATTGCTCCACAGACAAGTTAGAAATTTTCCACTCTTGTGGAGAAGGCCAAAATAGCCAAGAGGCTAAGAATTTAGAACAGCGAGAATCGAGAAAGATTTGAAACAAGAGAGAGACACAAGAATCGGTTCTTCAAAGAGATTCCAGAAGAGACCTCGAAATGATGAACCAGTTCAAGGTAGAACCCCGGTAGCAAATAATCGAAGTCGAGATTGCACTGAGTGTGGTGTAACATCTTAGATTAGGGGTTATGCGTTCGTGCGTAATTCATGAGATAATGGGATCAGTGGGTGTGTTGGATGTGTTCTGAAAGGTTTCAAGAACCCTAAGATGAAAGGAAATGAAAGGAAATGTAAGGAAATGAAAGGAGATGTAAGGAAATGTAAGGAAATGTAAGGAAATATAAGGAAATTAGGGAAATGTAAGGAAATATAAGGAAATGTAAGGAAATGAAAGGAAATGAAAGGAAATGAAAGGAAATGAAAGGAAATGTAAGGAAATGTATGGAAATGTATGGAAATGTATGGAAATGTATGGAGATGTAAGGAAATGAATGGAAATGTAAGGAAATGTATGGAAATGTATGGAGATGTAAGGAAATGAATGGAAATGTAAGGAAATGTATGGAAATGTATGGAAATGTATGGAAATGTATGGAAATGTAAGGAAATGTATGGAACGATTAGTTAAAAGAGGAAAGTGAACATTTTGGAATCTAAGCCAAAAGAGGAAAGTAAACATTTTGGAAACTATGCTAAAAGAGGAAACTAAACATTTTGGAAACCTAGGAAATGTCAAGTTTACAGAGCATGCTAAAATTTTGGAAACATAAAATGACCCCAAATGTTGAATTTTAAAGTTCAAAGGGAACTTAGGGCGGTGACCCTAAAATATAAAGTATGTGAAATTTGACCCATTAACGGACTTGGAAAAGTGGCTGAAGATGCCACTTAAGGCCTCGTGAAATGGCCCACATGCAAGGGTGTTGGGCTTGAGTTCGAGTCACATAAGAAGCAAATAAAATAAGTTTTATTTTGCTTCTAGAAGCTCAAGAGGTGGACGGCACAAGGCTTGCAAAGAGGAGTTTCGCTCTCTTTAAAACTCGGCTAATTAGAAGATCATAAGGACTCTTAAGGAAGAGTTTAATTCTCTTTAAAATTGCTAAATAGGTGGATAAATGAAGAATTATTCTTTAATTAGGAAAATAAGGAAGAGTGGTGGCCAAGTTAAGGATTCTTGGCCTAGTAATTTCGGCTATAAAAGGATGAGACTAGGGCCATTCATTATTCATTCTCCTCTCTCTTTTCTTCTTCAATATTCTTCTTGAGCATCCATTCTTTTCTTGTTTTCTTTTAGCCTCCTAGCCGATTCCTTCTAAGCCTATTATTCCTCTCTTCTTTCATCTTTGAAACCGAATACATAAGGGAATCATAGCCGATTGTTCATCAAGTCTCTAAGTCGAATCTCTCAAGGTTGAAGTGAAGGTGCAATCGATTCCTTCAAATAAGGAGATCTTTGGGATTTACTAAGTGTAGGCTACAAGGAAGGAGAAGTTCTTTTCCGAAGGTACACCATAGGCCGTGTGTTCCCTAGTTATTCGGTGAGTTTCGGATTTAAAATCCACAAGGTAAGTGTCTATAGCTTTGGCTAAGGCCTATTTTGATAATTAGATCTAATTCTTGTTTGTTTAAAAGCCAAACTAACCCCGATGAGATTTAGTGCTTGGCCGAATACAAGGAGGAGCATAGCATAGATTTCTGGATTTGATTAGTATTGAAATCGGCAACAAGGTAAGTTTTAAGAATACTAATCCTACTAGGATTTGGATTTATGGTCAAATGGTTTTTTTATTAAAGTAGTAAGTGATTAATCAAATGTAGGAATTGAGATCTAAAGCAATAGATCGGGTTTTCTGGATTTCAAAGAATTGATAAGCAAATCGTGTGTAATTCTACACTAAATCTTGATAGATTTACTACTTTAATTCATTATATGTGTTAATATGAAAGTGAAAGATTATAGCTAAGGTACCGTGTGTACCCCACACTAATCTTAATAGATGTATGGCTTAATTATGATATATATATGTTAATGTGAAAGTGAAAGAATGTGGCTAAAGTACCATATTATGGTACAAAGTACTCAGGTATGTTTTCCTACTCCTACTAGGATTACGAAATATGTTATAATTAACATGTGAAAGTGACATGAATGTGAAAATTAAGTATGATATGCATGATATGAATAATATGGGGCATTCGGGTTATTTGAGAAAGGGGAAGTGAATGTGATGACTTCGGTCTCACTAAGTGAAACGTGATGACTTCGGTCTCACTAAGTGAATGTGGTGACTTCGGTCACATTAAGTGAATGTGGTAACTTCGGTTACATTATCTGAAAGTGGTGGCTATGCCACAATATTATAAGTGGGCGATGAGCATGTCGACTGCAGCGACTGCCTTCGATGGTGTGTAGCGGATGGAGGGTTGACTTAATAGTCCCTACGGTGTGCGTGATGGCACGGTGGTGTGTAGCGGATGGCTATATAGGTTTGGGTTCGGGTTTGCATCATTATCTTGAATTTTTATATAAATATGATATGTATGGTGTGCCTATTTCTATTATGTTTTGGTGTTGGTTACACATAGAGTCTATCGACTCACCCTGCTAGGGAACATGTTTGAGTGATGAGCAAGAATGGATCGGGATGGCGTAACTTGTGGTGGCCATGTTCACTTTGAAGTTTAATTTAATTTGAATCTTTATTTTATTTTAAGTAATTGTATAAATTTTATTTTGGGTTTTGTTTTATGTAATAAGGCCATAGTGATGATTTTATTTTGCTTTTGATTACTATGCTATGAATTTAGGGCTTTATAAAGAATAAGCCCATTTAATTTAAAATAAGCTTAAATATTTTGTCACCGAAATTATGGGTTTTCATTATAAAAAAAAATAAACTTGTTTTCAATTCGAGCCCAACACACAAATAAACTATCTTCCAAAACACACGATTTTCAAAGTATTAAAAGAATTTTGAAACGGTTTACACCGGGAACATACCGGATCCGGTCCATTCTCGTGGGCCGGGTGTGGGGTGTTTCATGTGGGAAAAGACATTTTGGAGAGTGTTGAGGAAAACGGTGCATGTTACAAATACGGTTCAATGGATCATCAAGACAAAAAATTGTCCTCGACGATGGATACGACTCAAGAAGTTCAGAACAATGATGCACAACGGCCAGAGAATCAAGACCACCGAGAGGTCGTGGACCGGTCGCGGTGGTAATGGGGTTGGTCGTGGTCAAGGTGCACCGGTCGAGGCAATGGTCCTAGAGGAAATGAGATGCAAGACACTGGATCGGTCTATGCAGTTAGACGCCGCGAGGATGGCAATGCACCAGATGTGATAACTGGTACGTTCCTCATTTTTGATGTACCTGTTATTGCTTTAATAGATATTGGCTCTACCCATTCATATGTTGCTAGCGCCATATCTGGAAACCTGAATTTAGAACCTGAAATTACCGATAGTGGGATGACAGTAATTAGTCCTTTAGGACAGTCAGTAATTGTAAATAAAATGTTTAAAGACGTGCCCTTGAAAATTCAAGAAGAGGTATTCTTAGCAAACTTGATGGAACTACCTTTCGGCGAGTTCGATCTCAATCTGGGCATGGATTGGTTGGTTAACCATCGAGCGCAATTGGATTGTGCTAAAAAACGAATGTCAGTAAGAACCTCGGATGAGAAGGAAGTCATAATGATTGGTGAGCGAAGGAACTACTCTAAAATGTGGTATCTGCATTAAAGGCGAGAAGTTGGTGCGGAAAGGATATGGAGCATTCCTAGCCTTTATCGTGCTTTGGATGCCAAAGAGTTATCTGTGGATGATGTGAGGACGGTGAAGGAATTTCCGATGTATTTCGAAGAACTTCCGGTATACCTCCGGATCGAAGTAGAATTTGGCATTGAGCTTTTGCTCGGGACGACTCAAAGGTCCATTGCTCCTTATAGAATGGCACCGAAGGAGTTGGTTGAGCTTAAAGCTCAAATTCAAGAATTGCTGGATCCGGATTTATTCGACCAAGTGTGTCTCCGTGGGAGCACCCGTTTTGTTCGTCAAGAAGAAGGATGGATCGATGCGTATGTGCATTGACTACGACAATTGAATAAATTGACGATCAAGAATCGGTATCTTCGCCGAGAATTGACGACCTGTTTGATCAATTAAAAGGAGCTTCAGTTTTCTCCAAAATTGATTTGAGGTCGGGTTATCACCAGCTCAAGGTGAAAGAAGCGGACATTTATAAGACGACATTTCGGACACGTTACGGACATTATGAGTTTGTAGTGATGTCGTTTGGATTAACCAATGCACCAGCCGCATTTATGGACATGATAAACCGAGTCTTTCAACCATATTTAGACCGGTTTGTGGTAGTGTTCATAGATGACATATTGGTTTATTCGAGAAATGAGGAGGAGCATGACAAGCATTTGCGGATAGTATTACAGCTACTTCGTGATAAGCAACTGTATGCCAAATTTAGTAAATGCGAATTTTGGCTAAAGGAAGTGACTTTCCTTGGTCATGTGGTATCGCCAAAGGAATAAGGTGGATCCTCGGAAAATTGAGGCTATTCGGATTGGAAACCACCAACATCGAGCTGAAATTTGAGTTTCTTGGGTTTATTTGGATACTATAGACGTTTTGTAGAGGGTTTTCGTTGATTGTCGCACCCTAACTAAACTCAATGGAAGGAGTTACGTATTATTGACCGAAAAGCAACAAGAGAGTTTCGAGAAATTGATGAAGATCCCGACGGAAGCTCGGTTTGATTCAAATGAGGTCGGAAAAGAATTCACATTTATTGTGATGCGTCTCACACGGTCCTGCAGGTTGTGTGTTGATGCAAAATGGAAAGGTGGTGGCCTATGCTTCGTCAATTGAGACCACACGAAGTAAACTACCCTACTCATGATTTGGAGTTAGTCAGCTGTGGTCTTTGCTTTAAAGATTTGGAGGCACTATCTCTATGGTGAGAAGTCAATAATCTACACGGATCACAAGAGTCTTAAATACCTCCTTACCCAAAAGGAGTTAAATTTGAGACAAAGAAGATGGGTAGAATTATTAAAGGATTATGATTTCTCAATCGAATATCATCCTGGAAAGGCTAACGTGGTAGCTGACGCGTTAAGTCGTAAGGCAGTATCTAATTTGAGAGCATTGTTTGCCCATTTGAGTCTGTATGAGGATGGTAGTTTGTTAGCAGAACTTCAAGTGAAGCCTCTGTGGCTGGAACAAATCAAGGAAAAACAGACATCAGATGAGAAACTGGGACCTTTACTTCGGCAAGTTAAAAATGGTGAAATCAAGGATTTTAAAATAAACACGAAAGGTGTGTTGTGCTTTCGAGGAAGAGTATGTATGCCTAAGGACTCAGATCTGAGGCAAATGATTCTACGGGAGGCGTATAGTAGCCCTTATGCTATGCATCCCAGAGGAAATAAGATGTATCGAGATCTCCGTGAACAGTATTGGTGGCCAGGGTTGAAGCGTGAAATTTTAGAATTTGTGGGAAAATGTTTGACTTGTCAGCAAGTGAAGGCAGAACATCAATTACCGTCTAGATTGTTACAACCGGTAAGGATTCCTCTTTGGAAATGGGAACGGATAACCATGGATTTTGTTAGTGGGTTACCTTTAACACCTACTAAGAAAAATTCGTGTGGGTAATTGTTGATCGTTTGATTAAGACCGCTCATTTCCCGCCATTCAGACGGATTATTCATTGCGGTTGGCAAAATTGTACGATCCGAAATTGTTAGGTTGCATGGGGTACCTATATCTATTATATCGCATGAGGATCCCGATTTACATCACATTCGAAAGCTCGCATGAAGCCTTGGGGACAAAGTTGAACTTCAAGACGGCTTTTCATCCTCGGTCCGATGGTCATCGGAGAGAGTAATTGAGATATTAGAAGATATGTTAAGAGGATGTGTAATCGACTTCGTGGGTCGTTGGGAGGATTATCTACCATTGGTAGAATTCGCGATAACAACAAATTTATCGGCCTAGCGTTCGATGGCACCTTACGAGGCATTGTATGGTCGTAAGTGTCGTTCTCCTATTTGTTGGACTGAGTTGGGCGGCGACAGTGTTAGGTCCTGAGTTGATATCTCAAATGAAGATAAGGTAAAAGTTATTCGAGCACGGTTGAAAGAAGCCTCGAGATAGATGTAAGTCGATGCGCACTGAAGCGTAAGGACATCGAGTATCTTTGTAGGGGATCGAGGTTTTCTTGAAGGTCTCTCCTTGGAAAAAGATCTTGTGTTTGGAAGAAAGGGCAAGCTAAGTCCTAGATACATTGGACCTTATCGTAGTCAAGCGTGTTGGTCCAAATGGCTTATCGATTGAGTTACCTCCTAATTGGATCAAATTCATAATGTTTTTCATGTTTCCATGTTGAGGCGTTATAGATCGGATCCTTCACACATTTTACCGGTAGAAGAATTGGAGTTGAATTCAGATTTGTCTTTTGAAGAAGAACCAGTGGAAATCTTAGACCAAGATGTCAAAGTGCTAAGAAAGAAAACCGTGCCGTTGGTCAAAGTTCTATGGCATAACCACGGAGTGGAGGAAGCTACGTGGGAGGATGCAATTCAGCAACAATACCCTCACCTCTTTCAACCAGGTAAATTTCGATGACGAAATTTTCTTTAAGGAGGGTAGAGTTGTAACACCCTAAAAATTTGAGTATTTATATATTGCATGATTTGGTGTTTAGATTTTAAAGGAAAATTTCTTACTTTTATTTTCGTGTTTATTGAAGCCCTGAAGAAGAGTATAGTATAATTTGGGCAAAGAATATTTTTTTTATTTGAGAATTTATTGAAGAGAAGCAAGTGTCATTAATACTTAAGTTAAATTAAGTGTTAATAAGTGACATAAAATGAGTACATGGCATGGTGGTGTTGGTGCATGAATTGTAGCATAAGGGGAGAGGTTCGAATCCTTGTTTAACATCTAGATGAATTTTTATTTTTAATTTTCCGCACATGTATAGCAAGTGTCGCCAAGTGCATATATGGTAAGTGTTGACCATGATATTTTGGTTAGTATATCAAAGGATTAAGGAAATTGTTAACTTAAGGAAGGAATCAAGAATTTAAGGAAAGGTATGAAGATATGGGGCACATATCAAGGAAAAGTTATGGAAACAATATCATGGCCATTTGACCATGCATAGGGACGGCCAATTTGGACTATAGGGGAGCCGAAATTTTGGTGATAGTTTGGCTAAGAATTGAAGTTTCTTTTTGGTCATTCCTAGCAACTTTGTGCAAAATTTTGCATTCCTCTTCTCAACTTTTTCCTTTGGCCGAAATTGAACCTTGGTAAAGCTCTAATCTTTTGACCATTTGGTCATTTTTGCTTATTGCTTTAGCATTTGTTTTGTGCCTTTTCTTTGAGTGCCGAAATCACCTATACCAAAAGCCATTCTTTTTCTTTTCTTTTTACCATTGCCGAATGTACCTAGCTCCTAAAACCATCTTTTTCTTCTCTTCTTTTTGAAAACCAAAATAACATCATCACCATCTTTTCTCTTATTTTTATTTCTTTTCAATCGAAATTTTCTCCATTTACACTCTCATGGCCGAATGCTAATGTGCCTATAGCCGAATTCATTTTCTCTTTTCTTTGATTCTTCATAGCCGAAATCTTCATCCATCACAAACACCATTCTCAATCCTTTCTTTTTGACCGTGGAAAATAGGTAAGGGATTCTTTTTTGTTTTCGATTAGTTAATAGTGATATGGCCGATTATTGATGGTGTCATGAAGGACCATTTGGATCGAAATAAACGTTTGTTCTATTAACGTTTTATTCGTTATAATATAGTGCAATAGCGGAAGATCGGAACTCAAGTGTTCGAGAGAATCGTAGAAACGTTGGAATCGATTTATTGTGGTAAGGAAATCACATCCTTAAAACCTTTAGTATTATTTCGATATTATTTTAGATTGATTAATGTTCTTTTGATCTTGAAGACTTTCAAAATAGGGAAGAAAAGGCGGTGTTTAGTCATATTAAGAGGCGGATCCAGAATCCCCATTTAAACGAAGAGCGATTTCGGCAGTCCGGGATTTTCCACCGGGTTGCGGACCATCTTTCGAAGGAAGTCAATTATTTGAAGTGGTACGAACTTCCGAGCCTTTATACGTTGGTGGATTCTCAACGTATAACGAACCAATAAACGAGGAGAAACCGAAAATCGAAGTGATTCAAAATCAAGAGGGTAAGGTTTTGGATCTAATATCGATAATGTATTTTTTAGACAAAATAGTGTTCTAACGGATCGAAATATGTTTTAGGTGTCGAGGAGCGAGAAGGATTAGTACTCTCGGTATCGAGGTGTGTAACTTCACACTTTTTCTCGGGTTGGATATCAATTTCAGTATTGAAGTAAAATCGTAAAAAAACGACTAGATCGGTATGAAACGTAACAACCGATATTTCGATTTAAAATACATGAAAACGACTAAAATCGTGAAAATTACAAAAATGCCTCGAGAAATTACTTGTTAATATGTAAGTTGTATATTTCGTAAAATGGGCGTAAAATATGCTAGATCGATAAATGGGCGAAAACTCGCTAGATTGATAAGCGGGCGAAATCTGCTTGATTGTAAATTGGGCCGAAATCTCTGCTAGATCGATAAATGGGCCGAAAACTCTGCTAGATTGATAATCGGGCCGAAATCTCTGTTTGATTATAAATTGGGCCGAAATCCCTGCTAGATCGATAAATGGGCCGTAAACTCTATTAAATTGTTAAACGGACTAAAATACGTGCTAGATCGATAAATGGGCCGAACTCTTGCTAGATCGTAAATTTGGGCCCTAGTTGATAAATAGTTAATTAGGCCAAAATGTTATTTATGGGCCTTAATAAAGATTTGGAAATATTAACTCTTGTTATTGGGCCTTTTAATAAAATTATTGTATGAACATAGTTTACTATTGCATACATATTGCATGGGTTGGGAAATGATGAAGAGAAGAAGGCTGTTGCCAAAATCTAGTTCGGTGGTTCGCCACAAAATTATGGCTTTTTGCTCTAGTTAGGTGGCTCGCCACAAAAGTTATAAATGGCTATTTGCCTCTAGTTCGGTGGCTCGCCACAAAATAATAATTGGCTCAATGCCTCTAGTTGGTGACTTTGTCACAATCTAGTTCGGTGGCTATGCCACAAAATATAAATTGGCTTAATGCCTATGATTGGTGTGATGGCGGGGTGGGTTGACTTGATCCCCACAGGTGTGATGGTTGGTGCGGGGGGTGTGTATGGATGGAATTAGGTTTGGGAGGAAAATTCATTTTTACATGCATGCTATTAATTATGTTATTCATTATATAATTTTTTTTTTTGCTTATGGGCTCAAGGCCCAAATCCATAATTTGAAAATCTGGCCCAGTGAACAAAGTAAGTGAGTTATACACTGAGTTCTAAGTAACTCACCCCCTTAAAATTTTTCCATCTCAGGTAATGGAAATTGACGTGGACTTGGGCCGAGGATGGCTTCGTGGAGGCCATACTGCAAAACATGGGTTTATTAAACTCTGAACTTTTTAATAAGTATTTTACTATTTTGGGTTAATGTAATAAGGGCCTCTATTAATAATTTTATGGATTTTTATGTGTGTTGGTTTTAAACTATATTTTGAATATTTAAACACGGGCTTATGATTATATTATGTTTCTTTTATCAAACTAAATTGGGTTTTCAAATATATGAGATTCCTTTATAAATGTTTATTTATTGTTAATTCTTAAATAAATTACCTAAGGGTTTTGATAATACAATATTAAAAATGCTTTTCAACTAATATTTTCAACCATTTTTTTTATACATCAAATTTAAAATACTCTTCTGATTTTTATTAAACCCCGTAATTAAAATAATACTGTAGTTTTCAACTTATCGAAGATTTTAAGATAGCTCGATTCATGTAACAAACCAAATCTAGTCTTAATACATAGACCGGGTTTGGGGTGTTACAGCTCAGGTTTGGGCTTAAATTAGAGTTAAATTGTTTAAAAAGAGAGTTAGTAGTATCTTTAATTTGAATTATTATGTTTAGTAGCAAGATGGGCTTATGGCCCAAATTTTGGAGGTGTTATAGGAGGACATGTGGGTGGCGTGACTTAGGGGAGGAGTTTGGGCCAATGTGGCCGCTTGGGGCCCAAGTTAATAAGCCAAATTTCGGCACTTCATGGGGGAAAGAGGATGGACGGCACCTAGCTACAATTTAGTGGGGTTTATTTCTTTTATTTTATGATTTAAATGATGATAATAGAGAGGGAAGAGTTGGTTCTAAGTTGGCCTCTTCTAAGATGAGATAGGGATTGGGTTATCATGCAAGATAAGAGCTATGAGGAGGGAGAGAGTTGGCCGAAACTCCAACTCTGAGTGTGTGCCTGTGTATAGCCGAAATTTTGAAGGGGAATTATCATCTTTTCCATTTGTTTTCCCACTTTCTCATCTTTTCTCTCAAGCCAAAATTCTTTTCTCTCTTTTCTCTCTTCTAGCCAAAATTCCCTAGCCTTCTTCTCTTCTCTAATATCTTCCTGAAAGCCAAATTCTTCTTGCTCATATTCCTCCTCCATAACCGAATCTATAAGGGAGGCTTCTGTTTCCCAAAAGTGCACCATAAGCCGCATACTCCTTAGTGATCTGGTGAGTTTCGGGATTTTATTCTATGCGATTTCACTTTTCTTTCATTAAGATCTAATTCGAAACACGTGTTTAAGGTCTGTCAATTTTTCCTCTCTGCTTCTAGTAGCCGAATCTGTCTCATTAAAGGTCCCCTGTGCCGATTTGGTGAGAAAGCCGAAGGTAGGTAAAGGTAGGTTCGGCCGAATAGTTTTGTTGTTGTTCTTTAGACTTTGGCTGAATGTGATTGGTACCCATTTGATTGCGTGTAAAGGATTGGTTTAATACTTGGGTGTTGGCCGAATGTAGGGAGGTTAGTGGAGACATCTTCTTGAAGACTTTCGGGATCCGATAGTTTAGGTAAGGTGGTGATTTAGAGTTATAAGTAAGTGATTAATTAGATCTTACCATTTACATTTGAATAGAAACCAAGGGGTTATTATGGACAATAATAACAGACAAGCAATAGAAGCGGTTGGATCTGTAAACAACGCTAAAGTAGCATAGATGATGTAGTACGAAAATAGGTGTGTAACTCTTACACACTTTCTTACTTAATATGTGTTAATGTTGTGTGTTGTTTAAAAGCCAGAATGACGGCTATGGTTATTGAAATACCCTTTTGAGAAAAAGCATGGATGCCGGGTAAGTTGTTACTATTACTCACATTGTATGTGATCTATGAAAGCATGTTATCTTGTATACATAATTTAGTATGTTAAACATGATCATACTGATGTTGCTACCATAAATATGTGTTATGGGTGATGAGAGGAGGGGGAAGTATGATCTATCAGACTGTCACCAGTGATTTGGTATCACACAGTGGGTTGGCCCCACATATGTTTAAAATTGTGACTAAGTCTCAGTGGTTTGGCACCACCAGTGGTTTGGCACCACACATGTATCTCTTTTTGTAACTTCGGTTACCAGTGGTTTGGCACCACCAGTGTTTTGGTACCACAAGGGGTAGATTTGGGAGATTTGCATCGATACTAGGTTGGATGGGTTGCATGACTTGCATATTAATGAATGAATTTGTGTAAGGGCATAATTACTTTGGGAGGGGATTTATACACTGAGTCTCGGTGACTCACCCATTTCCATTACATTTTGCAGATAATTCTTAGACCGTGGATATAGGGCCGGAGTGGACTCAAGGTGGCCATGCACAGTGTTCGGTTTATGACGAAATTTCCTATTTGGACTTAGTTATTTTTATTAGATATTGGTTTTCAGTTTTGTAATAAGGCCGCCTAAGTTTTATTTGGGTTTTCTTTTATTTAGTTGATTCTAAAGATTCTGTTTAATATGTTGCTAAAACTATGAATTGGATGTTTTCAAAGGGTAAGTAAATACTTGATTTTCTTTTTATATACCATAACTAAGTAAGTAATTTGGGATATCAACATGTTTTGAACCTTTCCGAAACTCACTAACAATTGCTGTAAGATTTTAAATGTCTTCCCCTTTTCGAAACTCAACGAACCGGTTTTAAAACATTTTTCCTTTTCGTGGCACGTCAGATTTGGTTGTAGTGTTTAGACCGGGTTTGAGGTGTTACATTTTGGTATCAGAGCCCGATTCAAAAGCTCGGTTGTGGGTTTAGGGCCCAAAATATGTTTTTGGGTTTGTGAAATGATTGAGCATAGCACTTGAGTCTCCGGCGCCGATCCACCTAGGTAAGTACCCTAACTCATGTTGTGATATATATGTGTTGGGTTTTGTGGGCTTAGACGTAGCTAAGGATGATAGTGCCAATGGACTCTAGGTTAGACAAACAACTTCCTAATCCATAAGATTTAATCTTAATAAATAGAATCAATGACAAGTCATAAGGCTAAAGTGTGGCAACAAGCATATGCATGTCTAGGAGTAGATCCAGAAGAGCTTGGTATTTAAGCAGTCCGAGTGACTCACCTCCTCTTCACAGGAATCTTACCTGGTGCATAGTGATTGTTCACTTTAGCCAAGCCAGGGTGTGGCAATAGGCATATGCATGTCTAGGAATAGATTCAGGAAAAGCTTGGTATTTAAGCAGTCCTAGTGACTCACCTCCTTTTCACTAGAATCCTACCTTGTGCATAGTGACTATTCACTCTAGTTACGAGGGCGTGTCGACAGGCCAAAACTTACAACTAAAGCCCGAAAGGGACTAGCCACACTATTTTGTGAAAACCCAAGTTTTGAAATTACCAAATAACCCTAGATTTGTGAAAATTACCTTAGATTGAAAAATGACCAAAATACCCTTGGTTTATAAAACTACCAAATTACCCTGACTTGAAAAATTTTGAAATATCCCCGGATTTACAAAATTACCAAAATACCCCCAAATTTGCAAAATTATCGAAATACCCCCGAGTTGAAAAAATTACCAAAATACCCTTATTTCGCCAAATCACCCAGAATCATATTTTGGAAAATTACAAAAATACCCCTGTAAGTTAAAATTACGAGAATACCCCCAGGTAGTGAAATGACGAAAATACCCTTAGGTGATGGATGTGCTCGTATGAATGTTGAATGTGCATGTTTCCTAGAATTAGGAAGACTAAAAACTGTAGATAGGTCCGAATACGAAAGAATCACTTTTAAAAACTATTTTCCATAAAATTGTTCGTGGATAAATAGTGAACAGAGTTAATAATTCATAAAATTCTTAACCAGATAAACCGAACGAGAATAATGAGTACACGAGGTCGTGGACATCCACCGCGTGGCTGTGGTAGGGGTAAGATGGCCTTGTCAGAGCCAACAAGGTCTGCCCATGGGTCCGAAAATGTGATCTGGGATCACCAAGCGAAAGTCGAGTTCGAGAACGGGCCGGTGGTAATGATGTAGTATCGTAGGTGGTACTGCGAGTTTTAGAAAAGGTTGTCGAGGCAGGTGGGGGAGCAGAAACTCACAAATCGGTGGCTGAGCGACTCCGAGCTAACGGAGTGGAGGTGTTTAGGGGGTGTCCGGTATAGCTCCCAATGCTGCTGAGTATTGGTTGGAGGCAACAGAGCGAATAATGAATGACTTAGACTTCTCGACTGAGGAGAAGTTGAAGGGGATAGTATCTCTTCTCCGGGATGAGTCGTACTAGTGGTGGCTCACGATCAAGGATGGTGCAGTGGCAAGTGATATCACCTGGGATTATTTTAGGGTAGCCTATCAGAGGAAGTATGTGGGGACTGGCTATACTGATGCGCAACGTAGGGCACTCTTAAATTTGGTACAAGGGAAAAAGTCGGTCCCCGAGAACGAGGCTAAATTTTTGAGGTTGAGTAGGTATGCTCGGGGTATGGTGGCAACGAAAATAAGCGTTGTGTTAGGTTCGAGGACGACCTGAGAGATGAGCTGCGGGTGTTGATTGCACCTCAGCATGAAATGGAATTTACCATCCTCGTGGAAAAGGCCAAAATAGCTGAAAAGGTGAAGCGGACCGAGAAATAGAATCAGGATAGGGGCAAGGATAAAAGGAGCTTTGGGCCATCAAGGTTTGGAGGAAGTGCTCAAAAAAGGACTAGATTTGGTGGGCCGAATCAAGTCTGCGAACTTCTTCTTTGCTACTCGATAGCCACCGGTGTGCTCGATGTGAGAAGTCTCATTCGGGTGAATGTTGGGCTGGTAATAGAGGATGTTTTGAGTGCGGGTCGATGGAACTACCCTTTTGGGAGTTCGATTTAATCTTAGGAATGGATTGGTTGGTTAAGTACCAGGCAGAATTAGACTGTGCGGCTAAGCGCATGGTGCAAAAAACGATCGAGGGTGTAGAGGTGGTAATGATAGGTGAGAGAAGGAATTACCTATCTAATGTGGTGTCCGCGCTGAAAGCGGAGAAGATGGTATAGAAAGGATGTGAGGCATTTGTAGTTTATGATTGTGCTTTGGAAGGTAAGGAACCGGCTATAGGAAGTGTTCGAGCGGTGAATGAGTTTGTTGATGTCTTCCCAGAAGAGCTTCGAGTTTGCCTCGGATCGGAAGTGGAGTTCGGTATAGACCTTCTACCGGGAACAGCGCCAGTGTCCATTGCTCCGTATAGGATGGCGCCAAAGGAATTGGTGGAGTTGAAAGCACAGATTCAGGAGTTGCTGGATCGGGGTTTCATCCGGCCAAGTGCGTCTCCGTGGGGAGCGCCGGTACTCTTTGTTAAGAAGAAGGACGGGTCGATGCGTATGTGCATAGACTATCGTCAGTTGAATAAATTGACGATTAAGAACAAGTACCCTTTGCCTAGGATAGACGACTTGTTCGACCAGCTTAAGGGAGCATCGGTCTTTTCCAAGATAGATTTGAGGTCGGGGTATCACCAACTTAAGGTAAAGGAGGTGGATATCTATAAGACGGCATTTCGTACTTGATACGGGCATTATTAATTTTTGGTTATGCCGTTCGGGTTGACGAACGCACCAGCAGCATTTATGGATATGATGAACTGGGTGTTTTAGCCGTATTTGGATCGATTCGTCGTGGTATTTATCGATGACATTCTGGTGTACTCGAAATCGAAGGAGGAGCATGATGCACATTTATGAGTGGTGTTGCAAATTCTAAGGGAAAAGCGTTTATATGCCAAGTTTAGTAAGTGCGAGTTCTGGCTGAAGGAGGTTACTTTCTTGGGTCATGTAGTGTCAGCTAAGGGGATTAGAGTGGACCCTCGAAAGATTGAGGCCATTTTGGATTGGAAGTCACCGAAGTCTGTGGCGGAGATCCGGAGCTTTCTAGGGCTAGCAGGGTATTACCGGAGGCTCGTGGAAGGATTTTCTCTGATTGCAGCACCGTTAACCAAGTTACTGAGGAAAGGGGTTCCGTTCGTGTGGTCAGACAAGCAACAAGAAAGTTTTGAGAAGTTAAAAAGGATTCTGACGGAGGCCCCGGTGTTAATTCAACCGAAAGTCGAAAAAGAATTTACGATTTATTGTGATGCATCCCACACAGGATTGGGTTGTGTGCTGATGCAAGAAGGAAAAGTGGTAGCATACGCTTCTCGACAGTTGAGACCTCACGAAGTGAACTATCCGACGCATGATCTAGAATTGGCTGCAGTAGTTTTTGCGCTGAAAATTTGGAGACATTACTTGTATGGAGAAAAGACTATCATGTATACGGACCACAAGAGTTTGAAGTACCTTCTTACGCAGAAAGAGTTAAATTTAAGGCAAAGGAGGTGGATTGAGCTATTAAAGGACTATGATTGCTCAATTGAATACCACCGGGAAAGGCTAATGTGGTAGCAAATGCCTTGAGCCGTAAGGTAGTGGCAGATTCAAGAGCCATGTTTGCTCGCCTTAGTCTATATGAGGATGGGAGCCTGTTAGCAGAATTGCAAGTAAAGCCAACGTGGATTAACGAGGTTAAGGAAAAACAACAGGCAGATAAAGTTTTAAGTGCTCAGTGGTTGCAATCTTGAATGGTGAATTGGAAGGTATAGCTTGAACAGGATGGAGTGATGTGTTTTCAAGGGAAGGTGTGTATGCCTAAGGATGTGGACTTAAGGCGTAAGATTTTGCAAGAGGCACATAGCAGTCCATATGCTATGCATCCAGGAGGTAGTAAGATGTCTTTGGAATTTGCGGGAGCGATTTTGGTGGTGGGCCTTAAGCGTGAAATAATGAATTTGTGAGCAAGTGTCGACATGTCGACAAGTTAAAGTGAACATCGATTACCCTCGGGATTGTTGCAACCGATTAAGATTTCGCAATGGAAGTAGGAAAGGATTACAATGGACTTTGTGAGTGGGCTACCCCTGAAGGATTCAATTTGGGTGATTGTGGACCGTCTGACAAAGTCGGCTCATTTCATACTAGTACGTATGGATTTTTATCTTCAAAAGTTGGCAAAATTATATGTAGCGGAGATTGTAAGGTTGCATGCGGTGCCAGTGTCAATAATTTTGGACAGAGACCCATAGTTTACGTCAAGGTTCTGGAAAGCTTTGCACCAGGCACTAGGCACAAGATTAGATTTCAGTAGGGCATTCCATCCCCAGTCAGATGGACAATCGGAGAGGGTGATTCAAGTTTTGGAGGACATGCTAAGGGGATGTGTCTTAGATTTCAAGGGCAGTTGGGAGGAATTCCTGCCGTTGGCAGAGTTCGCGTATAACAATAGTTATCAGGCAAGCATTAAGATGGCTCCATACGAAGCATTATATGGTCGAAAGTGTCGTACCCCTACGTGTTGGACGGAATTGGGAGAGCAGCAGTTGTTGGGTCCAGAGCTGGTTACAGAGACAGAGGATAAGGTGGAAGTGATTCGAGCTCATTTGAAAGAAGCCTCGGACAGGCAAAAGTCTTATGCTGATCTCAAGCGGAAGGATATAGAGTTTGCTGAAGGTGACAGGGTTTTCTTGAAGGTGTCGCCATGGAAAAAGGTTCTGAGATTCAGTAGGAAAGGCAAGTTGAGCCCTAGATTTATCGGGCCTTATCGGGTGTTAAAGCGAGTAGGACCAATGGCTTACTAGTTTGAGTTGCCACCAGAGTTGAGTCAAATCCACAATGTGTTCCATGTTTCCATGCTTAGACGCTATCGCTCGGATCCATCACACGTTATGCTGATGGAGGAGATAGAGGTGAATCTAGACTTAACGTTTGAGGAGGAACCAATGCAGATCTTGGATCGGGATGTTAAGGTTTTGCATAGAAAATCTATTCCTTTGGTAAAGGTACTATGGCGGAACCATGGAGCAGAGGAAGCAACATGGGACCCGGAGGATATTATGCATCAGCAATACCCTTAACACTTTTGATCAGGTAAATTTCGAGGTCAAAATTTATTTTAAAGGGTAGAACTGTAATATCCTGATTTTGTGGGTGTGTGCATTTGATGCGTTGCATGGCTAAATTAGTAGGTAAAGGCTTTGAGGTTTGGATTGGGCTTAGGTTTGGGCTTAAATCAGAGTTAAATTGTTTAAAAAGAGAGTTAGTAGTATCTTTAATTTGAATTATTAAGTTTAGTAGCAAGATAGGCTTATGGCCCAAATTTTGGAGGTGTTATAGGAGGACATGTGGGTGGCGTCACTTAGGGGAGGAGTTTGGGCCAATGTGGCCGCTTGGGGCCCAAGTTAATGAGCCAAAATTTAGCACTTCAAGGGGGAAAGAGGATGGACGGCACCTAGCTACAATTTAGTGGGGTTTATTTCTTTTATTTTATAATTTTAATGATGATAATTGAGAGGGAAGGGTTGGTTCTAAGTTGGCCTCTTCTAAGATGAGATAGGGATTGGGTTATCATGCAATATAAGAGCTATCAGGAGGGAGAGAGTTGGCCGAAACTCCAACTCGAGTGTGTGCTGTGTATAATAGAAATTTGGAAGGGAATTATCATCTTTTCCATTTGTTTTCCCACTTTCTCATCTTTTCTCTCAAGCCAAAATTCTTTTCTCTCTTTTCTCTCTTTTAGCCAAAATTCCCTAGCCTTCTTCTCTTCTCCAATATCTTCCTGAAAGCTAAATTCTTCTTGCTCATATTCTTCCTCCATAACCGTATCTACAAGGGAGGTTTCTATTTCTCGAAGGTGCACCATAAGCCGTATACTCCTTAGTGATCTAGTGAGTTTCGGGATTTTATTCTATACAATTTCACTTTTCTTTCATTAAGATCTAATCCAAAACACTTGTTTAAGGTCTGTCGATTTTCCTCTCTACTTCTAGTAGCCGAATCTGTCTCATTAAAGGTCCCCTGTGCTGATTTGGTGAGAAAGCCGTAGATAGGTAAAGGTAGGTTCGGCCGAATGGTTTTGTTGTTGTTCTTTAGAGTTTGGCCGAATGTGATTGGTGCCCATTTGATTGCATGTAAAGGATTGGTTTAATACTTGGGTGTTGGCCGAATATAGGGAGGTTGGTGGAGACATCTTCTTGAAGACTTTCGGGATCCGACAGTTTAGGTAAGGTTGCGATTTAGAGTTATAAGTAAGTGATTAATTAGATCTCACCATTTACATTCGGTTAGAAACCAAGGGGTTATTATGGACAATAATAACAAACAAGCAATAGGAGCGGTTGGATCTGTAAACAACGCTAAAGTAGCATAGATGTTGTAGTACGAAAACAGATGTGTAACTCTTACACACTTTCTTACTTAATATGTGTTAATGTTGTGTGTTGTTTAAAAGCCAGAATGACGGCTATGGTTATTGAAATACCCTTTTGAGAAAAAGCGGGGATGCCAAGTAAGTTGTTACTATTACTCGCGTTGTATGTGATCTATGAAAGCATGTTATCTTGTATACATAATTTAGTATGTTAAACATGATCATACTGATGTTGTTACCATAAATATGTGTTATGGGTGATGAGAGGAGGGGGAAGTATGATCTATCAGACTGTCACCAGTGATTTGGTATCACACAGTGGGTTGGCCCCACATATGTTTAAAATTGTGACTAAGTCTCAATGGTTTGGCACCACCAGTGGTTTGGTGCCACACATGTATCTCTTTTGTAACTTCGGTTACCAGTGGTTTGGCACCACCAATGGTTTGGTACCACAAGGGGTAGATTTGGGAGATTTGGATGGATACTAGGTTGGATGGGTTGCATGACTTGCATATTAATGTATGAATTTGTGTAAGGGCATAATTACTTTGGGAGGGGATTTATACACTGAGTCTCGGTGACTCACCCTTTCCATTACATTTTGAGATGATGCTTAGACCGTGGATATGGAGCCGGAGTGGACTCAAGGTGGCCATGCACAGTGTTCGGTTTATGATGAAATTTCCTATTTGGACTTAGTTATTTTTATTAGATATTGGTTTTCAGTTTTGTAATAAGGCCGCCTAAGTTTTATTTGGGTTTTCTTTTATTTAGTTGATTCTAAAGATTCTGTTTAATATGTTGCTAAAACTATGAATTGGATGTTTTCAAAGGTTAAGTAAATACTTGATTTTCTTTTTATATACCATAACTAAGTAATTCGGGATATCAACATGTTTTGAACCTTTCCAAAATTCATTAACAAATTCTGTAAGATTTTAAACAATGACTTCCTATTTTCGAAACTCAATGAACCGATTTTAAAAATTTTTCCTTTTGTGGCACGTCAGATTTGGTTGTAACGTTTAGACCGGGTTTGGGGTGTTACACTTACCATAGTCCACTGGGCCAAAACCATTTAATTTATTTGGGCCTAAGCCTATTACAAATATAATAATTTAGCATGTATAAAATGCAAGTGATATGCAATTCCCAAAACCAAACCTAGATTTCCATTTGCTACACACCACCCATACCAACCAGCACACCTGTGGGGAGCTTTAGTCACCCACCCCGCCAACACACCAAAGTAGGCTTTAAGCCCAATATAATATTTGTGGCAACGGCCATTTAAATAATTGTGGTAGAACCACCGATCTAGATTTCAGGCAACGGTCATCGTGACAAAGTCACCTATCTAGAATTTTGGCATCAAGCCTTTCTTCTCTTCATCATTGATCCCAACCCATGCAATCATGTTTATGCATAACAAAATATTTGTAAAAAAAAAAAACCATATTACAATTCATCAATTTTGGCCCATTAATCAAAATAGCATTTTGGCCCACATAATCACATATCACATATAACACCTTTATCAATTATCATAAATGGCCCAATTATCAAATATCACTTATGGCCCATTTATCAATTATCACATATGGCCCAATTTCTCAAATATCACATATGGCCCAAATTCTCAATTATCACATATGGCCCAAATTGTCAAATATCACATATGGCCCAAATCGTCAAATATCACATATGGCCCAAATCGTCAAATATCACAAATGGCCCAAATTATCAAATATCACATATGGCCCAAATCGTCAAATATCACAAATGACCCAAATTATCAAATATCACATATGGCCCAAATCGTCAAATATCACAAATGGCCCACTTATCACTTTTATCGAATTAACTCCTTAAGGGCAATTTCAAAATTTTCATGATCTTAATACAATTTACAAAATCTTATCTTTAAGATGATAATTATGTTATTCTTCCCGATTTCACTAACTTCTGATTTCATCCAATGATTTATACGATATAGTCATCTAACCCATGAGATACGGTGTGAGATTACACACCTAATTAAGGTGAGAACTACACTCTCCCGCTCGTCGATATCTAAACACACATCACGAAGGATTAGAACACTAAAATTTAATATTAAATTATTCTAATATTAAGCGATCTAGATCTTACCCTCGAAATCTCGAACAACCACTATTTGCGATTTCTCTCCGATCAAAGGTTCAGAACCACGAGTAAACAATAGTTCGGGGGTACGTACGACTTTGAATAATTAATTTTCACCAGATGAGGGTCCATAACCCGGTGGAAAGTCTCGGATTCCCGAAACAGTCCTTCTCTTGAATTTAGGGGGAATAATGGAACCCCCCTCTTACGAACGCTATTTACTGCCCTTTTCGTCCCTATTTTGATTGTCTTAATATTCCGAAAAAAATCTCAAGAGAATCCTTTGTATGTTATTATCAAATCTTAAATGAACTTTAAGATTTCTCCAAAAAGATGATGATTCAACCCTTCCACTATTTCACGATGATCCAAAGTTTGAATAGAAGAAAAAGAATGATTGAAAAAAATAGATGATATGGAGAATGGAAGATTCGGCTATGCTAAAACAAAGGAGAGAAAGGAAAGATTCGGCTATGGAGGTATTCTAACATTCGGCCAAGGGAGAAGAAAATGTTGAAAGTATGTTTGAAAAGAAAATTTAAAATGATGAAAGAAAGAAAATGAGGATGAGAGGTTTATGATTAAATTTTCAAAATAAAGAAAAACAAAGGATGAGAGTTTGAACAATGGTGCATTCGCCAAGAGAAGGAGAAGAAAGTGTTGTTTGTATTTGATGTTTTAGGAACTAGATGAGAACACCAAATGGCTACTTTGAGTGATTAGCAAAATGACCAAATGGTCAAAAGGATAACCAAAAGAAACAAAGAAAGATGGTTTTCCTCTTAACACAAGCACATTCTGCCAAGAGGAAAGGATGAGAGAAAAATTTGGTTTTTGGGAGAGCAAATGACCAAAATGAAAATTCTCTCAAGCTACCCACTTTTCCAAAACTTACTACCAAAATTTTGGCTCCCTCTTTAGTCCACAAAACCATCCATGTTCATGGACAATTGGCCATTCAAAGCTTCCAAAACAAAGCCCTTGATTCATGCCTTATGCCCTCTTATCACTTTAATCAAGAGATTCTTTTCCTTAAACTTTTACTTACCTTTTTCCTTTGGTCTTCTTGCCAAAAATGTTGTCCAACTCATCCTTTAACCTTATCCATGACTGACACTTTGAAAGAGGAAACAAAAATAAAAACAAACTTAATGCACATCTAAGGATTCAAACATTTTCCCTCAAGTAAACATACATACGCCACCACCACCTTGCTACTAGCTCATCTTATGCTAGTTTTTGACACTTAAACTTACTTAAATCTCAAAGTCACTTGATCCACTTCAATTAAGTACTCCTAACTAAAATTTATTCTAATTTCAAATAGTTCTCAAGTCTTCTCAAGACTATACTAAACATGCAAAAATTTAATTATACACAAGTTAAGCACCAAAACATGTATCATATCAATACTCAAATTTTAGGATGTTACATTGAAATTGTAAATTGATGTGTATTTGGGTGAAGAGTAAGCCATATAACAAGGCCAGTCATGGTTTAATTATGTGTTATATGTGATTCATGGTATAAATTGATTCAGTTGGTTTTGTATGCATATGAATTGAAATCAGCCTATGATAAAGTTGTTTGAATTTATGTTCGATATATATATTGGGATATGATTAAATGTACAAATGCCGTGAGATGCTAAGTATATTATTAATGGAATGTTCATTAAGTTAGGTTATTGGATGTGTAATATTTCGTGTATATTCGGCTTTATGGGTTGCTTTAGAAATTTAGTTATGATGTGTTTGTGTATTCGGTTATGAGATGAACTAAAAAAAAGCCAAATAAATGGTTGGTTTGGTTTCGTGCATGTGAAATAGATGCTATGATATGTTTTAATGTTCAAAAATGATTAAAGAGGTTTTAGTGAATTGCGTATGAATTAGTTACATAGTTGAATATATTTGACCTATTGTCAATGTTTTAAAATGTTCTATGAATGAAATGGTATATGTTGATTCTTAAAATGCGCATGTATGGAGATAATATATAATAATGTAAAGTTTGAAATTTGAATAGAATAAGTATATTGATGTGATTAATTTATGAAGTATGAAAGGGATTGAATGCATGTACTAAATTGTGTTATGTTTAGTAATTCCTTGTAACCCTAGTCCGGCGATGGATACGGGTTAGGGTTGTTACATGACTCTGGGATCTTTGCCTAGTTGTCATTCGAGTTTTCCACTTCTATCGTGGCATCTTAAGCAACGTCACCAAGCTGAGTTCCACTTCTAAGAGTGATGGTCTTGCACTACTCCTTTCCTTGTGATCTTGAATTCTCGGTATCACTAGGCAATGGCCCTTGCGGTCTCAAATTCAAAGCGTTTACTATTTTCCCCACCTGATTCTTAAGAGCTTGAAGAGGCGTAGTCTGACTCTGAATTACAGCATCATTCTTGGCCATATATTCCTTCAGCAAAGCTTTAATAAATGATGATGATGAAATCGATGCCTGACCTTATTGGACATTTTGCCTCGACATAGGTTGAGTATAACCAGATGGTGCATTGATGGTGTTCTGTCTTGCTGTATTGGTAAAATTCCTCGCACCTTGATTAGTCTAACTAAAATTCGGATGTTGCTTTCACCCAGGATTATATGTGTTGGAATAGGGATTATTGTTTTGGTTGAAATTACCCATGTAGCACATAGATGTTGGATTTTATAGGCATTCATCAAACACATGGTCTTCACCCCTATAAGCACACGATAGTTCGGATAATTTTAATTCCTAGATTGCAGTAGGCCTTTTCATCCTCCAATTGCTGAAAAGATGTGATGTCATTTCTAAGATAATTAAAACAGAATCGTGCTGATAACATGTTATAAAATAAAATACAATGAAAAAGAACAAATAGAATGGGAGAGCAAAAAAGAGCATATTTTATTAACGAATAGGAATATTTACAAAACTTCTCCAAAGTCTCTATTTATAAGTATAAGAAGTATAAATGAAGTAGAGATCTACTTGATGACTATTAGAATTTATTAAAATTTAAAGTACATCAAAACTTATCTTAATCTTGATGGACATCCACTTAATAATATATTCATAACATTTTAAATAATGTTGCTTTATAAGTTAACATATTAAATGTTTAGAACTACACAATACTAAATATACATCATTAAAATATTTAAATATACTTCATCCGAAAAGTCATCTAAAATTAAATATATGTTTAATAAACATAAAATTTTTAAAAAATTTAAAATATATTTAAAGCTTTTAATGAAATATTTTATAAAATAGTATTTAAAAATCTATTTTACAATAATAAATTTGATTTAATATGTTTATCTTAATATGTGTATTATTTACTTTAAATTTAAGATAATTAGATAAACTTATTTATGTAAGTTAATTTAAAAAAAACACAATAAATTTAACATATTTAAACATATATTATTAAACAACGCATATCTAATTTTGTTTATACTTTTATTTTTAATTATTTTATTAAATTTCAAATTTATCATAACTATACACTACAACAAAACAGTCTTAAGACGACACTTTTGGGCCGACACTTTCTTAATTATTGGGATAGACTTGCCGAATACGCTTTGGCCAATTCTTTGTATAAGAATAGAGATATGCATGCCTAAGGCAATGCTTAAATAAGAGTTTGCTTTGTCCAACACTATGCCAACACTTTCCTAAGTGTTAGAATAGACTTGTCGACATACGCTTTGGACAACTCTTTGTATAATGGTTGGGATATACATACCTAAGCAAACGCTTAAATAAGAGTTGGTTTTTCCAACACTATGCCGACACTTTTGGGCCTACACTTTCCTATGTCTTGGGATAGACTTGCCAACTTACATTTTGGCCAGCTCTTTTTATAAGGGGTTGAGATATGTATACCTAAGGCAACACTTAAATAAGAGTCGGCTTTGTTCAATATTATGCCGACTTTTGTTATACCTTTTCCAACTATATAAAAGTGTCGCCATATGAAAAGCCTAAAACGATTTTTTTTTGTGCATATGCCGACCCTTTTTTGTATCGTTTAAATTTGTACATCTAAACAACTTTTTTAGGTGTTGCCAAAATCTAATCATATCCCGACTTTTTAGGAAGAGTTAGGCAAAATATTAACTTGTCTCGACTTTTATTTTTCATTGGAAATATTTATCTGACCCAACCTTTTTTGTGTTGTCTTTTTTTGCTCATAATTTATTCCAACATTTTTCTTCATAACTGCGTTACTAATTATCATTTTGTCCAAAATTTAACTATGTTGGCACGTGTGTATATATTTTACACATCATTAAATTAATTTTCCAAAAAAAAAATATTTTACATTATTTTAAATTAGTTATTGTTGTTTTGGAAAATTAGTTATTTTAAATGAAAAAAGTTGAGATTATTTTAGGGGCAATATTTTATCAAACACAACCCATTTTCCTTTTCTTCTTCTTCCTCCTCTTACAACCCTCATTCTCCTACCATTAGGCCTAACCAACCCGCCTCCCCAACCTTTTTATGTTTGCCTTAGTCGGGTCTACTTAAGGTCGTCTTAGATGGTGTACCCCAATCTTTTTAAGGTTGTCTTAGACGAGTCCACCCTAACTTTTTTAAGGTTGTCTTAAACGGGTCTACCCTGACCTTTTTATGGTTGACTTAGACGGGTCTACCTCGACCCTTTTAAGGTTGTCTTAGGTGAGTCTACCCCAACATTTTTATGGTTGTCTTAAACAGGTCTACGTGTATTATCCTGAATTAGGGGGTTATTTGTGATTGTATTGTTTTGCATGAGTTCGGATTGTTGTGTTGTTAAGTGAGATGTTCTAGGGCTTAGGAATAAGCCAAAGGTAGGCTCGAGCTGTAGGAAAAATTTTATTTTTAAGCTTTAGTTAAAAGGAGTTGAAAGAGCTAGGGGTTAAGAGTAATTCGTGGGGAATTTTAACACAAGTAACCAATTGGCAAAGTGGCAAGGAGGCGCCACTTAGGGCTTTGGAAGGTGATGCCACAAGCATTGAAAAGGGGCTTAGGTTCGAATCCCATGGATGTACTTAAGGTGACTTTTATTTTTGCATTTATATGGCATGTGTTGGTCAAACTCTAATTAAGGTAAGGTTGGACTATTGTCTTTTATGGTTAGTAAACTAAGGAATAAGGCAAGTGCTTATTTATGGTATGGTATCAAGGAATTTTGGTAGGATAAGGGACATAAGGCTTGAAGTATGGAGTGTTGTTTTGGAAACTTTTCTATGGCCTTTTGACCATGAATGTAGGCGGTATAGTGGACTAGGGGTTGGCTTATTTCGAATGTGATTAGGAGGAGATAAGGAGAAATTTAGGGGTGAGTTTAATTCAAAATTAGTTTGAATTGATGGCAAGAAGAATTTTGAGTGTGGAGGCCGAATGTGGGTCTCTTTTGGGTGATAATTTTCGGTCATGAGTGGGGGGGAATAGCCGAATTTCCTATAAGAGGTCTAGAAGTTTTTTTTGGTTCTCTTTTCTTTCTTTAGTATTCTCTTTCGAAACTTTCTTTTCACCCTTGCCATTGCCGAAATTTGCACCCTATTTCTTGACCAAAAGCCGAAAGTTGGAAGTCATTTTGTGCATCTTTTTCTTTTTTTTTTTAACTTATTTTCCTTCCATTCACTTCCTAAAAATCGAAACCCATCCTCTCATTTGCAACAAAGCTGAAACCTCTCCACCTTTGTTCTTCATTGCCGAATTCTCCTAACTTTCATCTACACTTCCTTTCTTCTTCTCAACCTCGGTTTTATACCTATTTTTGTGATAGCCGATTATCCCATCTCCATTTGGGAGTTCTTGCCGAATCTTTTAGAGCCTTTAGAGGTGGAGGTGTCGACATTCCATTTCATCAATCTTCCAATCGGTTTCGAGTATAGTAAGTATTTTCTTAGCAATCGAATTCTCTTCTTCTTCATTTAGTATGCCAAAACCAATGGTTGGCATTGGTTTCTAAGGGATGGTCGAATGTATGAAGAGTCATAATATTGTGTTTCTTTTGTGTAGCCAACGGTAAGGAGCCTCTTGGATTCGACTATTTAAGGTAAGGTGGTAAGTGATATGTAGTTCGGCCAAAGGCCATCTTCATGGATTTATGGTGTAGGGCCGATTCTAACAATGGTTAAGTAGGGATCTTGACATCTTTAGGAGCAAGCAAATATTTCAGGATTTAGTCGAGTGTGCCAAAACAGGTGCGTAGTTATCGCACTGTTCTCTTGTTGTGTGTATGTGTTATATATATAAAT
Organism: Gossypium rotundifolium; assembly: GCA_025506655.1. Lineage (NCBI taxonomy): Eukaryota > Viridiplantae > Streptophyta > Magnoliopsida > Malvales > Malvaceae > Gossypium > Gossypium rotundifolium. Next base: position 56,713,288 of record CP106723.1, on the reverse strand, counting down.
ATGTATATGATGTGCATGGTAGCCGAAATAATGGCTAAAAAGGTGGATACCCATGGTGGGTAATCGATTAAACAGGTCAGTACTTTATGACAATAAGTTTCCTATGGTATACAATAAAATTGTGATAGCAAGTGATGTATGCTTATTTTAATGATATTGTGGCATGATACATGAGGCTTGGGATGTGACTATTAAAGAACAGGGAATACATTTATGTACGTGGTCTGATGTTAGCCTTGTGCTACATTGGCGCTTGATGTTAGCTATGTGCTTCATCAAGGTGGGATGTTGGCTGTGTGCCTCACCCTGGCGGATGATAGCTGTGTGCATCACCGTGGATTGAGGATGACCTAGGGTCACCTCGAGGATATTGATATGTGGGGTCACTTAGGTGATCGGTGGCTTAGCCACGGCCTCGGGCAGCAGGTCTGCCAAGGTAGGTGTGTAACGGATGGATACTAGGTTGGGCTGGGCTTCATGTTGCATATTTATGTATGTGGACTGTGTGGATATGGGCCAAGCCCATATGTGGAGACATGTGAGATAATTATGCACTGAGTCTGTTTGACTCACCCAAATTTTCTTACCAACATCGCAGGTGATTTGTAATGCTTGGACCGGGTCGGAGCGGATACAAAGGTGACCCATGCAGAAGATGTTTTACTTAATTTTACGTACGTATATATTTTAAGTAGTTTTGGAATAATTATTTGATGTAATAAGGGCCACTTAAAGTATTTGTTATTATTTTTATTATGGATTGATGATTAAACTACTATGTGGAAATGAGTTTATGATTTAGCAACTTACACTTTAAAATATATGTTAAAGTTTTTAATCAGAGAAATTGTAATAACTTAGTTTTATTTGGAATTTTAAAATACACAAGGTTTTACAAACAACCACAAATTTTTAAGTTTTACTTTTATGTCAAAAATCTTTTCCAACGTTTTCGCAGTGACATACCAGATCCGGTCAAGGCTCATGGGCGGGTTTGGGGGTGTTACACTACCTTAACCTCTTTTAGGTTGCCTTAGACAAGTCTACCCCAACTTTTTTTGGGCTGCCTTAGACGGGTCTACCCTAACATTTTTTGAGTCGAGTTTGATTGTGTCTAATACAACCTTTATAAAGCTGGTGTAGGCAGGACCTAACCCAACTATTTTTAAGTTACCTTTGACGGGGGCATGAGTCAACTCTTTATAAGTCAGCATATGAATGCTTTATTTCGACCTTTTTTGGGTCGTTTATTTCCTCCTATTTCGACCTTTTTTGGTCGTTTATTTCCTCTATCCCAACCTTTTTTAAAGGTCGGCCTTGACTAGGTCTTTGTCAACCCTTCAATAATGGTTGGCTTATGTTGACTTATGCCAACGCTTTTTCAAAAGTGTCGTGGCACCTATGCCAAATGTACTACAAACGACCTTTTCGAAAATGTTGGGAGAAGCATCCAGCACCTATGCCTACCTTTTTTTCATCGTCTTAAATAAAAAAAAGTGTCGTTGTAGGCATGTTTTGTTGTATTGTATATAGTATTTATCTTACCATCTAAATAAATGATCACATGTATAAAATCATTTTCTATAGTATCTCAAGTTTATCTTTATATTAACATAGTTTTTTCTTTATTCTTATTTTCATTTTTTTAAGAAAATTATTTTTATTTCTTTATCTTAATATAGTACCTTATATTTGCTTTTGACTTCCACTTTTTTCACTATAGGAATATTTTATATAATATAAAATACAACTATATTTTATGGAAACAATTTATAATTATTTAATTATTTTATTTGTTTTAACTAATATGTTTCTGTATTTTGTTTATGTTTTCTTGATTTTTACTAATACTATTTATATTTTATAGAATACTGAAGTTATTTTATGGAATTGTCACCAACATTTTAATTTTTTAGAATTAAATTAAATATATAATATTAGGTTAATATAATTTTTCTTTACAGGTTTGTCTTAAATAATTATTAATTATTATTTTATTTAATAAATAATGATCATAATGTTAATGAAAATATTCAAATTAAAGGTGCTTAATTATATTGAATATATAATATTTTTTATAAAACTATTTTAAAATACCATACTATTTAATAATTAAAATACAACTAATTTTTACCAAATTATCTAAACAATATTAAAAATCATGTTTGGTAAATATTTTAAAACAAAGGGTTTTAACACTATTGTTACCTTATTTGAAAGTTAGTATTTTAAAACAGTAATTATGTTTTAAAATACTATTAATTGTTTTACAAAACTATGCAATTATTAAATTACTATTATTTTTACCATACTATTTAAAAATTAAATATTTTATTTAAAAAAGGTTAATGTGAAACTTCACCATCATACTATAATTAAATATTGAAATTCCCCACTATTATTTATTTTTATTGGTATTTTCTTTTCTTCTTTCAAAATAAGAGTAAATTTGACACTCAATTTTTATGTTATTGATTTTTTCGCCAACTTTAATTTTTTAATTAAATATTATCACTCAATATTAATTTTGATGATTTGAAACTAAATTTATCTTTTCTCTCTATATATAATGAGGTACATAAGCTCATATTGCCACAAGTGACGCATCCTTATTTTTATTTATTTATATTTTTATCTATTAAACAAATTTTAAGTAATTTAAGAAAAATTTCAAAAATTTAACCAATTCATTTTTTAAATATAATATATTTACACAAAAACAAATTTTGAAGCTAAAATAATAATAAATGAGAACTAAAATATTGATTAAAACCATTAATTGATTCTAATATTTGAAACTTAAATAAATAATAAAGTAAAAATAAATAAAAATATTAAAATTTGTTATTTTCAATTTTAAATTAAAATTTCATGATGAATCTCTAATATTTCAATTATTTATAAAAGGATTTTAAATAATATTTTAACCTTCCTATAATTAAAAATATTTAATTATCACAGTAAAAGATACTAAAATACTAATATCTTAACTTTCCTATAATTAATATTTTATTTAAATCATTAATATATAATTATAAATTTATTGAAATAATTTTAAATAATTATTTTCTCCATTAGGATCGAAATAATATATCAGTTTAAATATTATTTAAATAATTAAATCATTTTAAATATTATTAAAATCATTAATCTTAATTACATGCATCAATTAACATTATAACTGTAAATTTTTTAATAGGATTTTAAATTTGCATCCCAATAATTAAATTTGTAACGTGGATTGTAATAAAAAAATCATATATTTTAGTATTTTGAAAATTATAATAAAATATTATTTTAAAAATATTTAAATAAGCTAGATAAATCGTAAATTTTAAATATTAAAAATATTCAAGTTTTCTTCATATTTCTCATTTAATGATCATCCATATATATTAAAAATATTTAAAATAGATCATAATCCACTAATTTCTCATTTGATTTTGATATTTTAATTTAGAATATAAATACAAAAATATAAAAATTTAAAAAATATTGATGATAATTTAAGTTTTCTATGGATTATATTGAAATATATTAATTTAAAAATTCAAAAATATGTTGATGATAACTATCCATATAAAATTTATAACACCCACAATATATAAGATTAGATTTAATAATTAACTAAAAATGATTTAGTCTCGATAGTTATAAGCTTAATATAGTCTCTAGAGATCCTTGATTTTATCCACTCCTCCTTCATTTTGTATTCACTTTATTTTTAGCAAACTAGGATGAAAGTCAAGCTGAAATAAATATTAAATAGTGTAAAAATATAAGCTGAAATAAATATTAAATAGTGTAAAAATATATTAAATGTATTCAGTAGCCTAATAGTAAGTATTTTCCCTTGCATCTTAGGTTCAACTCATGTTAAACTTTTCTCTATGTTTTTTTTTTTTAATTTCGACAAGAAGGGCTAATTACCCAATCAACCCTTAAAATTTTGAAAACCATAGCTATTTAAACCATTTTCCTAATTAGGCTAGTATTTTGCTTCTTTTTCCAATTCTCATAGAATTCTTCCTCCATATTTTCTACTTCTTCCCCCTTTCTTTTCTTTCCTTTTCTTTTCATCAAAATTTTGTTTCATTGTTAAAAATCATTCTTTATTACCCTAAATTGAAACCTATTCCTGATATCAACTCATTTTTCAACTGGATTAGTGATCACAAATAGAAACATCCTTCGAGCGTTGCCAAGAACTGATAAGAACTTTCCAATTCTGATATTTAGATCTTAAAATCCTGTAGATTTTTTGTTCACGTTAATTCTTAAGATTGATTACATGATCTTTTACGAACTTTGCTGAAAACCTTAATAATCTCGATAAATCTTGACAGTTGTTATTAATTCTTGTGTAAATCTCGTTTGAAGGACCCATTTTAAGTTCCCTGAATCAGATTCGAACGGACGATCATCACTCAAAACATTGATGATAGGTGTGTGTTCTTTTACAAGTGAATCGGGGCAAACCCTTGCCTAGGATAGGACTACATGGCCTGAACCTCTCCACGCGGCCTGCCACATAGTCGTGTCTCCCTTGCATCTTGATTTTACAAATTTCACATGGCCTCAATCTATTACACGGCCTGGCCACACGATCGTGTACCACCTCCACACAGCCCAAGGCTTCCCACACGGTCCGGTCACACGGTTGTGTGTCCCCTAATTCTCAAAATTTATAGTTTTGGCCTAGAATTTCATGTTTTGTTCAATATAGTCCTTGATTGATTCCCAAATTGTTTTAATGCTTAACGTTGTTCAATTAAGTCCCTAATAGTATGATTTATGTTAGAATCAATTATTGACTGAATTAATTTCAGTAATTATACAAATATTTGCATGAATCATGAACAATATATATATATGACCATTGTAGCTATATTTGCGATCGGATGTACAACATGCCTTATATTATTGTTAATTCGAATACATGAAAAGCATGATTGTTGTTACTGAATTGATTTGTCTTAGATATATTAATTGCTACAGAATCAAGCTATTGTGAGCATACTAATTGCTACTATATTGCTGTGTCAAAAGCGTATCAAATGCTATTGATTGATCTGTTAGAACATGTCATATTGCAAATGCATAGGGTGAGACAGTATGAACGAAGGAAGTACTGACAGTATATCTGCATTTAATTTTTGTTGTGTACCCACAATGATATGTAGATTCCATCTGCGATGTTTTGTTGTGCATTCACAGCCCTTTGACAGCTATTATGTACAAGCATGTTGTGCATCCATGGCCATTGGCAGATTTTACTTGCAATATCTTGTTGTGTACTCACAACTATATACAGATTCCATCAACGGTGTTTTGCTATGTGTCCACAGCAGTTGTGGTCAATCTACAATCTAGTGTGTTGGTGGTTAGAGTTCTAGGGAACTCCTATTGTGGTGTGTAGCGGTGGGGTAGGATCTTTTCTATTAAAATTGATACTTTATGGCATCTATGAAAGCATGTGCATAAAAAATTGGAATTTCTAATAGTATATATATGTATCTACATATTTAAATGAGTTATCTTTGAAATCTATATTCTAATATTGCTATTGTGATTTCTTGGTGCTAATCATGGCTAAATCAAGAACTGATATTCTAAATTGCTACTTTATTGCAAACATTTTATGCATTATTGTAACACTCCAAATGTGGCTTAGTTTGTTTGACTCGTATTTGGTAAGTTACATTAGCCACCGAAGTGACTTTCCATTTACTTCCAATCTAGCCTCCAACACACCACGTATAGACAACATAAAATGTGTTACCAAAATAAAAATATACATAGAATGTAAAACATGTGAGCTTATCAAACAAATAGAGAAAAAGGTTCACATAACAAAGTAACACATGACTTCGCATAACAACATAAAGCATGAGTTCGCACAAAAACATGGGTTACCACAACTAAGGGTTCACATGCATAATGGGGTCTCAAACCTACAAGGGTCGCAATAGAACTAGCTTGTATGAGGGTAAAAGGCATACCTTAGTAAAATTAAATGAATACAATATGGCACGCATGTAAGGAGAAATAAGGAAACATCAAACTTTTATTATGTCAAAGAAAAGAAATTAACATGGGTTTAATTCAAGATTTCACAAAATAAAATAAATCGAGCATAAGTAATAGTAGCAACTATAATAAGACTAAGCGCATACAATTAATCTCATCGCCTTTATCCTCGAGTTCGTTAGGGTTTGTTTTACATTCTTTCTTTCCCAAACAGTTGAACTGTTTAGTATCCCTACAAAATAGTTCATAGATCATACCTCCGCTCACTAATCCCCCATAGAGGGATTAGTTCCTCATGGCCTCTATAGACAATATAAAATCGATATAAATAGAAAACATGCTAAATAAAAAAAATATAGAGTTTAGGAAAGAGCCTGATTGTATTAAGATTGAGTGCAAATCCATAAGGTTTAATTGTCTCCACAATACAAATCTCTCAAAATAGAACAAGAACGAACAAAAATAAATCTAACCTAAGAAAAGAGAAAACTAAACTAAAACTAAAATACTTATTCCAGGCTAAGTGAATGGTGTCCATAGCATGTGACAAAGGAGCATATTTATAGATTTGAGGTGGTTGTCGTCTTTAACCCTAGGTTAGCTGACGTTCCCGAACTTTAAATTTGATTGTGCGGTCCAAAAAGCCCTTTGCTCGTGTTTAATTCCCATCTAGAGTCATTGTCGCGACACACCATGTCCTCTGTTATGACATACTAGTCAATGTACTCCTCTTAGGATATTTTTAGGGGTATGTCGTAACTCCCTTAGGCTGTGTCGCGACATCGAAGGAAGTTTTGTGATTTCTCCATTCTACTCCCTATATTGTGACATCAAGCATTTTGTATGGTGACATAGCGACTAGTATCAGTTTATTACGCCTTCTAATGATCTCCTGCACATTTACAAAGGTCATTAACTCACCCTTTGACTGAATATTGCAATAAAATAAAGAGTTATGAGGTAATATCCGCAAGTAGACGGGTCAAGTTGTAATATAGATTTCACAACGAAGTAGGTGAGTACTCGAGGATCATACCCTAGGGAGGCAAGTAGTAAATCAAACTTAACCTAAACAATTAAAGATATAATTAATACTTTAAGTCAGTTATATTACAAGGGTAGAAGAAGAAATATGTTTTGGGTTTATAAAATAATAAAATAAAATAACATAAAAAAAGAATTAAAATTGCAAGAGATAATGATAGATAGAGTGAATCAAATCTGAGGATGGGTGATCAGCTCACTTTGGCAATCCCAATTAACTATCATCTCGGGTTCCTCGTCAACCAACTAGTCACTACCCTAGCAGGATCTTCCGATTGTATACTAACATAACGAGTCAGTAAGAACTACTTATCTTCGGACCTCACAGTCCAGACTGATTTGAGGTAAATGTGTTCACGAATGGGAAATATCAATTTTAGGTTAATTCCCACCTTGATAACTCCCAGGGTTGTCAGACCTAAGGGTTGTTTCACATTCTTCCTTTTCCAAACAGTTGACCCATTGAGTACTGGAACAGTGGAAATGTGCAAGTGTGCACAATCGCAACAAGTAATAAAGTGACAAGTAAAAGTCGACTTGTCGTACCCACAGGGACTGTAAAAGAATTATTTATGAAAATGATTTCAAATACTTTGGTGGGGGAAAAATATTTGGATTCGATAAATATTTAAAAACTAGAAAACAAAGTAAAATAAATAAAATAAAGAAATTCCAGTGCACGATTTCAAAATATGATTTAATCAAGATGATATAATTGTGTTGGATTAATTACATTTCTTACCTTAGATTTATTAAACTTATGTTTATACTTGTTATGAATAAATCATGACAACTTTGTAATTTCATATTTACAAATCAAAAATCCATTCATCTCTTGTACATATTCCTATGTCAATTCGACCGACAAAAAGATTTATAAAAGTAAACATGTTATTGCACATACATATCAAATTAAACCATCTCCCGCTTATCCCGATGTCAATTCAAATGAATAATTCAACCTAATAAGCATATAAAATACCATGTGAGGTAACAAAGTATCCCTACCTTGAAACAATTTAATCACAAAAATCTTGCAAGTTATGCAAGGCATATGTATCGCCAAATACAATGTTAATTTAATCTTCAGCTACCTTAGAAGAATTAAACATGCACAGATTAAGCACTGTGTCCATTAATTACAATTTCAATGCGTTTAAATAATTAATTCTTTAGTTATCTAAACAATTATAATGCCAGATAACTTAAGCATGATTTTACTAAATCAAGCATTTTACCGAGGCCTATAACAACATAAACACAATTTTAATAATTTAAGAGGACGAAATGCAATCAACCCAACACGAATCAAATTCAAGCTAAGCTGATTAAATTAACCATTCCAATAGCATAAATATTCATAAACATGTTTGTCAAAACAACAACGAAATTTAAAGAGATAGGGAACAAGAAGAGAATCCGGTGTTTCTCCGTGGCTTGACTGATTGCTCCGTTCTTCGTTCTCCATTGTCCTCTGCTATCAAGGTGGCTTATGAACACTCCAATTGCTGCTACAAATGGCTGAAAAAACACCTCTTTTCCAAGAGGGGAAATCGGCACAAGAAGGCTTGGGTTTTTGGAGAAAAGGAGAGAAATGGAAAGAAAAGAAGTGATGAGAGAATGAGAATGTTGAAGGATTGAGGGATGATTTGAATGATCAGAAAGGGGTGGTATTTATAGCTGATTGTGGCTGCTAAAAATAGTAAAAAGTAGCAGCCAAAGAGACCTTCATTGGCCGGCCATCTATGTGACAAAGTTGATGGTTTCAACTTTGCTAAATATGGCATGGGGCAAATCTATAAAGCCACTAAATTTGGAGGGGGTTGAATGCAACTTTGAAAAGTCTTCAAGGGCTTCTTTCCAAGCTTAATTAATCAGCTAATAAGCTGATTTGGGCCAGCCTATGGACGGTTTGGGCTGCCCAACTCTTTGCTCGGTTCGGTTCAACCAATCTAGTTCAACTGATGCGGTTCAACTGGGCCTTTTTCATAATTAATTAAGATTAATTTATTTAGCCCAAAATAAATTGGGAATAAATTAAAATTAATTAAATTATAAATAAATATTCATAATTGGACCATCTTGGGCTGGAAATAAATTTGCCTTTATACTTCAAATTGCTTCCCGGGTTTATTCTTTGAGCAGTGTCAACTGAGCCAATTTTGCCCTTTGTGCGGATCTGTCGAAAATAGTAAAAATTAATCAAAATTAACTATAAAATTAATTAAAATTCATCATGTTCATATTTTTAGCACAATTCAATTATTTTATATTATTTAATTATTTTTCGACAAGAATTTAATTGAAACTGCATAAATTTAAGTTAAAAAGGGCATGAAAATGTGTATAAATTTTCGTGTTTCCACACCCCCAAACTTAATTCATTGCTCACCCGAGTAATGCACAAATTTGAAAAGAATTTTCTCCTTTGAAAAACTCCTTCAGAACAACTTTCTTCTCAAAATTATGAATTTAATATACTTAGGCTCAAAAATAAGAAATTTGATAGTTATGCTACCTAAGTATACATATCGTTTAAATTACTTCCAACAGTTATTTTACTAGCAAAATTAGACTAAATGTTTCTTAATAAAGACATGTTACTCACTACCAATTTGATTTTACTTCCTTATTCAAAATTAAACCGTAATCATTAAGCTTAACTGACGTCTTCATATGTTGAACAGAGCAATTTCTCTCCACTAATGTAGGTAACATTGAAACTTTGAATCAATAGGTCTTTAATAAGGTTGTAACGTGGCTGGGCTTAGGGGTAGGAAAAAGATAGACAAATTTTTGGCTTAAAAACCCTAGACTCAGCTTAAAATCGAACCTTTGAAATTCTTACCCTTGTTACACCAACTTATGCTCTTTCGACCTTTTATTTTATTTCGAGTACATGTTTTTTTTTTTTAAATTCAAGCTCAAATTCGACCACTTGTTTCATGTAGTACAATTTTCGAGCAATTGATACTTCTTTTCAACTCCCCCAAACTTATTTTCAAACGATATTCTCAATAGTACTGATTCTAGTGTTTGGGACAATGAAGAGAAAATTGATGGCTAAATATATCATAGGTCCAAATAAAATTAGGCCATATAGTCTCAAAGTTGGGTTTCAAAGGATAATTTTATCAGGGTCGGCTTGAAAGGCTCAAACGGTCCAAACAATATTTGCCTAAATCATTTTCAATATTCCATGCTTCGTTGGATTTCGCCTCAAGAAATTACTCAGTCAATTCTAAAGACTTAAACTTTCATGCATGCCTAATTTTTTCGTAGGGAATTAAAAATTTTATGGTGCGAATTTGCATGTTTTATTAAAAGAATACATTTATATCATTATTAAGCTAACATAATAACTTATTGAAATAATAGAACTTTATTAATACTGAAGTTCAGCATACTTAATAAAATTTCAAATTATTGAACAAAATATATCCTAATCATAATTAAAAGAAAATTTTATTCTAGTGGAATTAATTCAAATTTTCGGTTCCCCCTACTTAAAGTGAACAATGTCCTCATTGTTTAAAGTGAATAGATACTATACACTAGGTAGGATATTTAGAAAAGAGGACGTGAGTCAAATTGACTGCTTAAGTACCAGTCTATCTCTAAAATCCAATCCTAGACATATATATATATCTATTGCCACACTTTAGCCTTTGTGACTTGTTCAGATTTTATTCATGATTCCTGTATCTTGTTTTATTGTACAAAAATAAAAATTATAATAAAACCTAACCCTAAAACATTAAATAATCTAGGAAAGAAAATGAAATAAAGTAAAGATCCCCCCTTTTTATTTATTTGCAGATCCATCAGAATCTGACTCATCTTTTTCCTTCCTCGATATTGGAGTCCATGGTTCAAGTATAAAGTCTGGAAACTCATGCACAAAAATAAACGGGTTATGAAATATATAATTTAAATGCATCTCTGATTGAGTCATCCCAGATTTTTGAGTATCTCCAGTAATCTTGTTACTACAACTACATGTGTTGCAGCATAGCCATTTTACCAAACTGTTCACTTCATGGAATGGTACTAGATAAAGGGACTCTCAACGTCAAACTTAGGGAATTTGTTAAGGGTGGTTTCAGTTTTGGGCAGGTGGGTGAGTGGCAGATGGTAAGGTTTAGAGTTGAGGAGGGTGGCGATTTTAAGGATAGTTTAGGTGCGGTAGTTGGTAACTTCGAATGAAAGTGTTTGGGTTAGTGATTAAGGGCTGCAACATTAAGGGATTAAGTGAGATGCACAATTAGGCTACTTGGGAGTGGTGGTGGAGCAAGGCAAGGGCTATAGGTTTGTGAGGAAAAGGGTTGAATATTTCCCTTCTTAGTAGTGTCTTAAGCCCAATGGCAGGTCTTTTTTGGATCCTAAGCTCCTATACTGAAAATATATAATAAAAAAACTCAAAGAAATTAGTGCTTGGGTTAAAAGTTGACCCTTTATTTAACAAAACAAATACTTAAATTCTTTGGGCTACTTAGAAAAATATTTTTTTTGAAAAATTACATTAAATTAAACTCCCAAGAAAGACTGGAGGGGTCACGGATGGTCCCGCTCAAATCCCATTCTCCTAAATAGAGTTTTGATTAATGTAATGAACTAAAGGAAATTTTATCTAAGCCTATCATTTTATTCAAATGAGAAAAAAAAAACTAAAAATATAAAATAATGATAAAAAAGTGAAGAGAACTCCCTTTATTTTATTTAGGATCGTCATTGACCATGGTGGTGTCAAATGGCCATTTGTCATACCAACCATAACCATCCAAGAAGTAATCATATTCTTTCCCATCAAATCTGCCCAAAATCTTATTAGGGAAAGAAAATCCGTAATGATATTTCCTGGTGGCCTTCTTTAACTTCCTGTAATTCCTACAAATCCTCCAACTTGTGACTTGAATATCTGCAATAATCCATCCAACACCCTTCTTGTGCCTTTGCAAAATCACAAGTGCCTATTCTTCTTGATCTTTGGTGAACTCAACTGAAATAATGACAGGTAAAGTCAAAGATAGACCCAAATAGTCATATTTCAAATGAGGAGACAAAATCTTCAGTTCCAATTTAGCTGGCTCTTCAATAAATGACTTTGGTTGCGTATACTCTTGAGATGATAACTCTAATGATTTGAATGGAACTTCTTGAGTGAATTCCTTCGGATTAGCTTCTAACAAAGCCAAACATTCCTTGTCTTCAGCATCACTTGGTGAATCCTCCAGTAGAATATATTCTGACGGATTGTCTAAAGAATTGAGCTCCAATTTTATAGAAGCCAACGATTCCATCTTGGAAATAGCAGAACAATCTTCGACTACATCTGAGGATTTAGCAGCATCGAAGTCATTAAAAGTTACCTTGTCATCAAAAATTTCTTTCAACTAAGTATCTCGTTGCTGCTTTTGGAATCATTGAGAATATGGAAATGGTGGAATCTTAGCTTTAATCGGACAACTCTTCTGTGGAAATTTTTCTGCATATGACAAAGGTGTTAGATAATCTAAACTAACTGGTTTAGTGTTTACCTCATCAAGGATCACTGAATCTAACTTCTGTGATACAGGAGTTTCAACACTTGGTTGAATTTCCTCTTTGTCTTGAGCTACAACAGGCTCATCTTGAACATCAACCACCTTGGGCTCCAATGTCTTTCCACTCCTCAGTGTCAGCACTTTGTAGTGCTCCTTTCCCGTATTTCTCGGATTTTTCGTATCACTAGGTAAGGTACCATGTGGTCTGTTCCTAATTTCAGTTGCAAGCTAGCCTATTTGGTTTTCCAGATTCTTCAATGTAGCTGCTTGGCTCTAGATTAAGGCATCATTTTTTGCCACGTATGCCTTCAGTAAATTCTCCAAGCTATTGGACACTTCAGCTTGAACTGGTTTCTAAACTTGTTACGAAAAATTAGGCGGTTGGGTTGGTCTGGTTGGATGTAACACCCTATCCCGAGTCTGTCGTCGGATTAGGGTTAGAAGCGTTACCTGATAAATCAGAAACATTTACGTAATTATCATATAGCCATTCATCAATATCAATCATAATGTCCCTTAAGTAGGTCATCGAGACCTTAGACATGCTTATTAACCGAGTCGGGACTAATTCAAAACACATACAAAGTTTCATGGAAAAATGAAAACTTTTCTAAATACAGGGGATACATGCCGGTGAGAGTAGGCCGTGCTTCTCCCACGGCTACTCGACACACTCGTGTGTCTTCCCCGTGGCTATATACTGCCAAAACCAACACGACTACCAAGCACGCCCGTATGGTAAGGCCGTGTCCTTTAAGGTCATATACTGCCATTTCTCACACGACCTGTAGGCACGCCCGTGCCATGACCGTGTACTCTTAATGCTAGCTACTAACTTTTACCCCACGGTTACTAGGCACGCCCGTGTGCCATGGCCGTGTGACACAATAGGTCACTTGCAAGACCAACATGCCACCCATTTTGGGTCTCACCTACAAGCAATACATACCAAATCATAATATGCATATATGGCAACCAAAACATACCAAATTGCTCACTTCATCTATACATTCAATACCAATTCCATTCATACTAACTTACAAACTAAATCCTACATCATTTCAAACGTGTATCATCTATTTGCTTAACCAAAACTTAACCATTTCATATGCATCAAAGCATACCAAAATATATGCTTCATATAACTCATTCAATCAAGCATTTTATCAACTCAAGACTTACCAAAACATATGGCTAGAATCATCTTATAATCACATACACTAATCCAGCCTATACATGCCATAATTAGCTATATACATTTTAAAAAGTGTACCAAAATGATTTTAGTAGTGTGATGACGATCCATGACGGTCCCGAGCCTTCAGTAGCTTTGACGACCTATAAAATAGAGAGAATACGCACAGAGTAAGCTTTCCAAAAGCTTAGTAAGTCATAATACAAATAAACCTAGCATAAAAGCATATATGCATAAAGTTCATTGACACATAACATATACTTAGCAACTATCACATATTGTTTTGGTTCATATACTTGGACCCAATTGCCACACTCATCCATACCAGAATCATATGATTATATATACAACTCCTTCTTAAACACTCTTGCATCTTATTCTAGTGCTCATATTCAATCACACTTTTCTTTAATTCAAAGTCATATAAGTACTTACCTTTTATACACCTTTATTGTACATACCTAAAATATCTGAAATAAATATACATTCATGTAATTGTTCATAGCTCGGATTTGCTCATTGAACAGTTCAGAATCTAATATGATACCCGAAAACTCAGAATAATTGTACAATGTCAACGTCCCAGACGTGGTCTTATCGGATGACGATGCCACTGTCCCAGACAGGGTCTTACTCGTATTCAAATATCGATGCCACTATCCCAGACAGGATCTTACTCATATTCAGATATCGATGCCACTGTCCCAGACAGGGTCTTACACGTAAACAGATATCGATGCCACTGTCCCAAAGGGTCTTACATGTAAATAGATATCAATGACACTATCCCAGACAGGGCCTTACACGTAAACAGATATCGATGCCACTGTCCCAGACAGGGTCTTACACGTAAATAGATATCGATGCCACTGTCCCAGACAGGGTCTTACACGTAAACATATATCGATGCCACTGTCCCAGACAAGGTCTTACACATAAACAAATATCGATGCCATTGTCCCAGACATGGTCTTACACGTAAAGCTCATATGAATGCCAACGTCCCAGACGTGGTCTTACATGATAAACAAAACAGATACATATCTATTCCTAGGTTCGTGCAAGGCTTCTCGGACTTAATCACTAGAACAAATTTATCTCAAAATACAAACACCTATCTTCTCATCCATACCCATAATCAACCTCAAACATATGAACAAACATAATATCATACAAGTACGTTTATTTGCATAATGACTTACATCATATTCGATCTATCGGAATGGGAAATGGCTACTTGTTTACTTTCACTTTCCCATGATCTAAGTCCGTTTTCCTCGGTTATTGATCTAAACATATTCAAAATTAACTCTTTTATTCACTAGTTCATTCAATTCAATCCAAAGACACATATTTAGGGCTATTTGTAATTTAGCCCTCACATTTGCACATTTTATCAATTTAATCCATTTTTCACAAAACATCAAATTCACAAAATCTACCCATGCTCATGCTTAGCTGAATACTCCTACATCACATTTAAGTCCACATTTTTCATTGAATTCACAAATTAGTCCTCCAACATAATATTTTCACAATTTAGCCCTATTTAGCTAAATTCAACAAAACTTCAAGAACAAAACATGTTCATCAAGCTTAAATCTTCCATTTAACATCATAGAACATCACAAAACACAACATAGCATCGATGGCATTTTACACAAACATCATCAATTCATCAAACTGAGACATGGGTTTAGTAGCTCTCAAAGCAACGATTGCAAAAACGTAGAAATTATTGAAAATCGATCGAAAACATACCTTGGATTTAGCTTTCAAATGGCCAAACGAAACAAAGCTTTTCTTTTCTATTTTTGTTTGTGTTTTTCAGTGGAAGAATGGATGAACAAAAATCCATTTTCATGTTATAATCACAAATAATATACATAACAATTCATTTACCCTTTTAGCCATATAAAACAAAATTTTATAACATAAATAACAAGGTCATTTTTTACCATAATCACCCACTAACTAAATAGTGGTTAAATTGCCATTTAAGGCCATAACTTTTAAAAGCCACAACACATAGGTGCTTTAACAAATAGCAAGCACCTTTCACATTCAATGCAATTCAATCCTTTTATCAAATTAATCATACAGACAGGCAATTTAACAAACAAAACTTTACCACATGCTTAATCACATATCAATGACACAGAAATTAATATTAAAATATTATACGAACTTGGATTTGTGGTCCCAAAACCACTATTCCGACTAGGGTGTAACCCAGACTGTTACATTGGATGTAAGTGGTAATGGTTCCAACCCCTTGGTTATTCCCGGAGAAATTCGGGTGGTTTCTCCATGTTGGGTTATAAATGTTTGATTGCAGCCCTTGCCTTCCTCGGTTTTGGCTCTAATTACCCATGTAGTACACAGATTCTGGGTTCGATGGACATTCTTCAAACAAATGTCCCTCCCCATAATAGACACAGGCTATATTCTCAAATTGATTAGGCGGCTCTGCTATAAAACTATTAGACCCATTAATATTAAGGTTTTTAAGCATTGAGGATATTGATGATACTTGAGATGCGAGTGAAGTAAGTGCGTCTACTTCATGTATTCCAGCGACTCGTCTTCCTGAAGCTGCTCGGTTGGTTGGCCACTAATAGTTATTGCTAGAAATTCTTTCAATAATCTCGTAAGCATCGTTATAAGACTTAGAAAGAAGGGCTCCATTTGCTAAAGCATCCACCATCATTCTAGTATGAATATTGAGACCAATATAGAAAGTCTCCATTTGAACGCAGTAAGGAATGCCGTGATGGGGGCACTTTTGTAATAACTCCTTAAGTCGCTCCCATGCCTCATATAAAGATTCTTCATCAAGTTGCGGAAATGAAGTGATTTCATTGCGGATCTTGGTGGTTAAAGATGGAGGGAAATATTTCATTAAGAATCGTTCAACCAACTCTTGCCATGTAGTTATGGAACCGGATGGTAGGGAGTTCAACCATGCTCGTGCTCTATCTATTAAGGAGTATGGAAATAATCTCAGTCTCAAGGTGTCCTCAGTCACTCCGACTAGTTTAAATGAGTCACTCACTTCCATGAATAGCCAAAGATGAATATGTGAATCTTTATTAGGAATCCCACTAAATTGACCCATATTTTGCAACATCTGGAACATGACTGGCTTCAGCTCGAATTATTGTGCCTCAATGTCGGGTCTCTTAATACTCAGATTGAGCTCGTTGAATAGAGGAATGGCATATTATTGAATGGCACTGTTTCTATCATCGGCAACAATGATCGGATTGTGAGTATTATAAGCGAATGTTCTTTCTAGATTTTGGTTTGGATTTTCGAAATTCATATCTTCGGTACTTCTTTAGTTCGCCTTTGTAACACCCCAAACTCGGCCCATGAGTCCTGACCGGATCTGGTATGTCACGGAGTAAAATAATTTGAATCATTTTGAGTGTCTGGTGAAAACTTGTTAAAATGTGGTTAAGGTATTAAAACGGGGTTTGATAAAACTCAGTTGGGATTATTTTCAAAAACATGGTTGTGTTGATAAACCCTTTGGAAACGTTTGATTATGTAAAATTTTAAAATTGTCAAAGTTATAGTTGACTTGGTGTATTTTATTACCCGATGGTAACATCTTTGAAAACTCGTAAAAGTTACTTAGTTGGAAAATGTTGTTTTTAACCGGTTTACATAACATTTGTAAATTCATTTGTAGTATAGCATAAGTAAAGTAAATTAACTATGTAAACATCCAAATAAAAATTAGCGGCCTTATTACAACCCAAATTAAAAGCTTAGAAAAGAAAATAAATAAACTTAACGATAATAAATTAAATTCAAATCCATCGAATAAGCATGGGCCTCGAGTCCCCTCGGCTCCATCTCGCGATCTACTCATCTGCAAAATAGTATGGGAAGGGGTGAGTCACCAAGACTCAGTGTGTAAATCCCCACCGAAATGTAACTCATACACAAGATATTAATAAACATGCGATTATGCAACCCAACTAACCATCCGTACTCCTTTAACTACCCGTGTGGTCAAAACCTTTGGTGGTCAAAACCATCGTGACTAGAGTCACAAATTAAATGATAGGGCCAACCCATCGTGTGGTCAAAACCACTGATGACCATAGGTCACGGAATATCATAATGTGGTCAAAACCACTGGTGGTACCAAACCACTGGGACTTAGTCACAATTTAACAACAGTGTGGTCAAAACCACTGGTGACCAAAGTCACAATTAATCTGATGGGGCCAACCCATCTTGTGGTCAAAACCACTGGTGACAGTCCATAAAAATCATCCCCCTCCTCTCATCAATCCCACCATCATCATGCTTACATATCAATTATCATATATCATGCATTTATGTAAAGCATAGCATTTAACAGCATGTGATGGCATACTCAACATACATTATAGATCACAAAATAGGGGACTTACCCGGAATCCAATCTTATGCCCACAAGCAAAACTAGCAAAAAGATTAAAAGGCAACAATATGGCAATGTTAATTAATACAGTGTGTAAGGAGTTTTACACACCTGTTACTACCACGAATCCTAGATCCTGAAGATCCGATCTACAATGCTAGATCCTTGACCCTAAATTCGGCCAATCATCAATGTTAGTACCATAGGCCTATTCGGCCAAAATAGTAATCCTGAAGGATTAACCGCACCTATAATCCAAAAATGGCCTTTGGCCGAATATAACTATTTACTTACCACACTTATCGAAATCCCGAAATTGTCACTTGACTTGTCGAGATCCCTACCAAAACACTTGTTAGAATCGGCTTGCACAATTATACATAATCAAGGCCTATGGCCGAATATTACTTACCTCCTTACCTTGGGGAATCAAATCCCGAAAGATCACCTTACTCCTTTAATGCTATCCTCCCTTGACTACAAAACAAGACGTGAAACCAAGGTCCTAATAAGGTTCGGCCAACCCAAAATATTAAGGCTTACCCTTACTTTCGGCATACCAAAAGAGAAAGAACCCAAAGTTAAATGCTAAAGAGAAAATACTTACCACTATTTTGAAAACGATAGCACCCTACCTTAGGGGGATTCGGCTAACACAAGATGGAAGGGTTGGAAATTCTTGAGTGGAAGAGGGGGTAGGTTCGGCTAATAGGAATAAGGAAAAGAGAAGGAAGAGATGTAGGGAATTAATGGTGGTTTCGGCTTTGTAAAAGAAGAAAGAAAGTAGATGGGAGATGAGGGAGATTCGGCCAGCAACCAAATGAAAAAAAGAAGAGAACTTGCTGAATGATTTTCGGTACACCCTTGCTTAACACATAGCCGAATATGGATGGCCCTAAGGAGTCCCAAAATCGGCCATCACCCCTCTCTTTTGTGATAATTTCCAGCTTAATTATCACCCAAAAAGAATAACATTTATCTTTCATTTATCTCCTAGCCACTCTTCATACAATTTAAAAGCAAATAAACTACTAACAACTACCCCTTCCAGCCGAATATGTACAAAAATTTAAGCCTATCCTCATCACTTTAAGAGTCCATAATTGGGCCATCACCTCACCCTCTTCACGCTAGCTTCCAAAAAAATAAAATGCCAACTGCAGTTTCTTTGGTTCGAACCCAGGACCTCACTGCCACAGCCCCCCTTGCAACGCCCCATACCACTCTACCACCTTGACTTTCATGCTCTTAAACCTCTCTATTTAATTTTTAAAGCCTTCATTCCTGGCCCCCTTTCCTTTAACGCCAAAAAGCCCAAAAACAAAACGCCTCCCCTTGTAACTCCCACGACTCGAACCTCCTCCCTTGAAGCTCCCTTTGACGCCACCTTAGTAGCACTTAAGTGGCGCATGAAAGCCACTTTGCCAAGCTATTCCTTGTGTCATGTTTCTCCCAAAACTTCTCTTAACCCCTATCTCATCTAGCTCCCTTCTTTTAAACACTTAAAAAGAAATTTTAGTTCTAAGTCAGGCCTAGCTCGTGGTTATTTCTAGACCCTAGAACATGCTTAGCAATCATAATACTCATTTCTTCAAGCACACACATGGGAAAATAATTAAATTACAAACAACCCCTAATTTAGGATGGTACAACCCTTGTTAGAAAGTCCTTTCAATTTTAGGATTTATAGGAAGTAAGTCAATAATTTGACAAATACTCTAAAACAAACACAAAAAAATACGGAATTAAAATTTAACAGAAAAAATAGACCAAAATGCAAAATTAACAATTTCACAAATAATGTCTTGGAAAATAGTCCTCGGCAACAGCGCCAACAACTTGGAATGGTGGAAATGTGCAAGTGTAAACAATCGCAACAAGTAATAAATTGACAAGTAAATGTCGAGTTATCGTACCCACAAGAACTATAAAAGAATTATTTATGAAAATGATTTCAAACACTTTGGTGGGGAAAAATATTTGGATTAGAAATATTTAAAAACAAGAAAACAAAGTAAAATAAATAAAATAAAGAAATTCTAATGCACGATTTCAAAATATGATTTAATTAAGATGATATAATTGTGTTGGATTAATTACATTTCTTACCTTAGAATTATTAAACTTATGTTTATACTTGTTACGAATAAATCATGGCAACTCGGTAATTTACTAACTTATGAACATATTTACAAATCAAAAATCCATTCATCTCTTGTACATATTCCTATGTCAATTCGACTGACAAAACAGATTTATAAAAGTAAACATGTTATTGCACATACATACTTATCAAATTAAACCATCTCTTGCATATCCCTATGTCGATTCAAACGAATAATTCAACCTAATAAGCATATAAAATACCATGTGAGGTAACAAAGTATCCCTACCTTGAAATAGTTTAATCACAAAAATCTTGCAAGTAATGCAAGGCATATGTATCGCCAAATACAATGCTAGTTTAATCTTCAACTACCTTAGAAGAATTAAATATGCACAGATTAAGTGTTGTGTCCATTAATTACAATTTCAATGTGTTTAAATAATTAATTCTTTAGTTATCTAAACAATTATAATGCCAGATAACTTAAACATGATTTTACTTAATCAAGCATTTTACCGATATAATAGTATAAATAATAATTTAATAATTTAAGAGGACGCAATCAACCCAACACGAATTAAATTCAAGCTAAGTTGATAAAATTAACCATTCCAGTAGCATAAATATTCATAAACATGTTTTTCAAAACAACAACGAAATTTAAAGAGATAGGGAACAAGAAGAAAATTTGGTGTTTCTCCGTGGCTTGACCGATTGCTCCGTTCTTCGTTCTCCATTTTCCTAGGCTATCAAGGTGGCTTATGGACACTCCAATTGCTGCTCCAAATGGATGAGAAAACACCTCTTTTCCAAGAGGGGAAATCGGAACAAGAAGGCTTGGGTTTCTGGAGAAAAGGAGAGAAATGGAGAGAAAAGAAGTGATGAGAGAATGAGAATGTTGAAGGATTGAGGGATGATTTGAATGATCAGAAAAGGGTGGTATTTATATCTGATTGTGGCTGCTAAAAATAGAAAAAATTAGCAGCCAAAGAGACCTCCCTTGGTCGGCCATCTATGTGGCAAAGTTGATGGTTTCAACTTTGTTAAATATGGCATGGAGCAAATCTATAAAGCCACTAAATTTGGAGGGGGTTGAATGCAACTTTGAAAAGTCGTCAAGGGATTCTTTGAAAGCTTAATTAATCATCTAATAAGCTGATTTGGGCCAGCCTATGGATGGTTTGGGCTGCCCAACTCTTTGCTCGATTCGGTTCAACCGGTTTGGTTCAACTGATGCAGTTCAACTGGGCCTTTTTCATAATTAATTAAGATTAATTTATTTAGCCCAAAATAAATTGGGAATAAATTAAAATTAATTAAATTATAAATAAATATTCATAATTGGACCGTCTTGGGCTGGAAATAAATTCGCCTATACTTCAAATTGCTTCCCAGGTTTATTCTTCGAGTAGTGTCTGCCGAGCCAATTTTCGCCCTTTGTGCGAATCTGTCGAAAATAGTAAATATTAATCAAAATTAACTATCAAATTGATGAAAATTCATCATGTTCATATTTTTAGCACAATTTAATTATTTTTTGACAAGAATTTAATCGAAACTACATAAATTTGAATTAAAAATGGTATGAAAAAGTGTATAAATTTCGTGTTTCCAAGTACCTCTACAAAACAATTAATGATCATGCTCTTGAATGAAGGTATACGACTGTAATTGTTGTAGGTATCTATCCATATCACCTTCTAGGATTGCAATGGTTGGGCTTGAAGCACTTGCACTAAAACTTGCCATAAGATAATCTGTCTTTTATTATTCCTAGACCTTAATCTTTGTTAATAGCGAAATAAAGTAAACTGCAATTTTGTCTTTTGATAATATAATAGTGTCTATGTTATTTATTTATAGTTTAAAAAGGTTCAAGAGTTATAAACTTGATCTACTAAATAAACAGTCAAATAATCAGAGTCCTAATATAATTAGGCTACAAAAAAATGTTAGTGGTTAGGTTATTTTAGAAAATAGAGTTTACGTAATGTTGTCGCGACATCCGTGGGAGATGTCGTGACGTCAAATATAGGATATAGAGGAAAAAAAATTTCTTTGTCGCGACATGGTGACCAGATTTCTTGGTACCTTTGGGAGTTAACGCCTTGTTCACCTTTTTCATCATTGCTCTGTTTGATTATTGATTTCCCCTAAATTCCTGATATGTTCCATAGCGCATTACAGTGTAGAGTTTGTTCATCAATAACTGATTTCGTTGTCCCTCCAAAATAGTGTTTCACTCTTTGACCATTTACAAGGAAATGCTGCCCCTCTTTTTCGATCAGTTCTATTGCTCCATGAGGGGCTACCTGATGTATTGTATATGGAAATGTCCACCTTGATTTCGATTCCATCTCTTTTAGATATGTTTTGATTCTCTGATATCTATCACATCCTTGTACAAATTCATAAGAATCTTTGTTCATAGTGGGCCAGTAAAATCCTAATTGTAATATTTTCTGAGCTGTTATTTTCCCCAAAATGTCCTCTACAGGGAGATGTGTGGCATCCTTGTAAAATATCATTTATCTCTTCCTTGCTAAACATTATCAAACTAATTGATCTGCATATTGATGAAACACGTATAGTTCTTCCCACACATAATTTTTGGATTCATGAATTATCCATTTTTTTTTGTTGCCAAGATGCTTGAGCCAATGAAGACCCCTCGTGTAATATAGTTTACGTAGTCCACATACCACGATGTTCTATGCTTACCATGTCTTGGTTGATTGATATCTACCCTGAATAGTTACTCATCTGCAAAAGTCCTCTTCCATCTCTTCTACTTGTATATTGCCCTAAATTCTGGATAGATAATTTGTAATTCGATTTTCGGTTCCTTTTCTGTCCATAACCCATAAATCAAATTCCTAAAGTAACAAAACCCATCTCATTAATCTACATTTTATTTCTTTTTCTTCATAACATATTTTAGGGCAGAGTGACCAGTATACACATAGACTTAGTTTTCCATTAAATAAGGTTAAAATTTTTTGCAAGCGAACACCACGGCCAACATTTCTTTTTTAGTTGTAATATAACTACACTGTGTTGGATTCAGCACTAGCATCACACATAAAAATAAAGGGTTTTGTTCAATTTGGAGTGATTATTATAGGGGTAGGTATTAGTTTGGCATTTATTACCTCAAAGTATTCAATGTAACTTTGGTCGAAGACGAAAGGTGTTTCCTTCTGCAGAAGTTGATTTAAAGGTTTAGAAATATGAGCAAAGTCTTTGATAAATCTTCAGCAGAATCCAACATGACCTAGAAAATTTTGAACACCTTTTATGTTATTAGGATGTAGAAGATGTTTAATCACCTAAATTTTTGCTTTGTCTACTTCCATACCCTTTCTTGATATTTGGTACCCTAGGACCAGTCCCTCTTTTACCATAAAATGACATTTCTCCCAATTGAGCACTAGGTCAGTTTCCTCGTCATCGTTTCAACACTTTCTCAAGCTTACCCAAACATTCTTGAATCAAGTTTCCCTAGACCAAGAAATCGTCCATGAAAATGTCCAAACCTTCTTCTAGCATGTCAGTAAAGATAGCAGTCATGCATCTCATGACAGTTGCTAGAGTGTTGCATAATCGAAGGGCATTCTTTTAAAGGCATTTGTGCTACAAGGACACGTGAAAGTTGTAACACCCCTATCCCGTATCCGTCGTCGGATTAGGGTTAAGGGCATTACCTGATAGATTGAAAACTTTAATAGACAATTCATAAATTTAACCATCATATACATTCATAAAGTCCCCTCTGTAGGTCTTCGAGACCTAAAACATATCTAAAAATAGGGTCGGGACTAAACTGAAACACATATAAAAATTCTTGGAAATTTAAAACTTTTCTATATTTCATGGGTTACACGCCCGTGTGGGCAGGCCGTGTGCTTTCCACGACTGCTAGACACACCCATGTGTCCTCCCCGTGGTCAAACTTGACTTGGCTCCACGTTTAACAAGCACCCCCATGTGTTAAGGCCGTGTACTCTTAGGCCATATATTGACTTCTTCACATGGCTATTAGGCACGCCCGTGTACCATGGCCGTGTGCTCTTAAGCTAGCTACTGACTTAACCTCACGGTCACTAGGCACGCCCGTCTACCACAACCGTGTAACATTATAGGCCATTTGCAAGGCCAAATTGCCACCCACACAAGGGTCAATCCTACAAAAAAATACCAATACAATCCATGCACATTTAACAACCATAAACATGCTAAAATGCCCATTCAATCTATACATTCAAAACCAATTTCAACCATGCCAACTTGCAATACTAAAACTTATGTAAATACAAGCATAATTTATCCATACTTACCATTCACAAGCTCAACCTTTTGTTAAACATATATGCTCAAATTTTCATCTATATACTTACCCAAAAACTTGACCATTTCAAATGTTATTGAACCATACCAAAACATACTTCATATAACACATTCATTAAAACATATTACCAACACATAACTAGTCAAATCACATAGCTAAGTTCAAATCTCACACTTGTACAAATAACTAACCTATACATGACATATCTAGCCTTGTCCTTTCTTTGCCCAAGTATTGCCCCTACGGAAAAATCACTAGCATCGCACAAATGTTCGAAAGATAAAATCCAATCTGGTGCTATGACTATTGATGCTGTGACTAGTCACTTTTTCCAATTCCTCAAATGCTTGAAAGAATGGCTCATCAAAATTGAAAGATTTGTTATGTTCTAACAATGTAAACAGGGGTTTGGATATTTTCAAAAAATCATTGATAAATCGTCGATTGAATCCTGAATGGCCTAGAAAACTGTGAATACCTTTAATTGTGGAGGGTGGTGGCAATTTCTCAACAACCTCAATTTTTGCTTTGTCAACGTGTGACAGCCTAACTTAGGGCCTAGTCGAAACAATGGTGTGAGACCACTAATCCGAAGTAGAAATATGATTTTTATGATTTCTATAAGGTTTATGAGGTGATTTCATTATTGTGTGAAAATATCATGAAGAAATTTTATTAATTAGTGATTAAATTGTCCATTAGGACTAAATTGCAAAGAATGGAAAATATGAGATTCTAGAATAATTAAGTATGAAATAGAATTATGAAAATTACTAGAGGTACTTATTTAGCTATTATACCATTATATTTGATGATGGACAAAAATGGACATGGGAAGGAAAAATCTCAAGAAAGGACCATTAAGGGCATTTTGGTCATTTGATTAATAAAAGAATTAAAAGGGAAAATAAAGACAAAATTGATGTCCATCTTCTTCACCATTGCTGAAATTCTCAAGCTCTCCATATCTAGGGTTTCTTCAACTTCCAAGCTTGATAGTAAGTGCATCCTAGTCTCATTTTTCATGTTCTTCATATTTTTGAGACCCTCGTAGCTCGGTTGAGCTATTTCTATCCATATTTTGAGCTAGGGTTCATATTCAAAAATTTACCCCTGTGTGACATGCATGTATTTGATGTTTTATGGAATAATATAAAAGTTTGATGTATGATAAACATATTTTTCTAAGTGATTTTCATGAAAATGCATAAAAGGACCAAATTGTAAAAGTTATGAAAATGGTCATATATGAGTGAAATAGTAGAAATTGAAGTTGCCATAGTTGAGAATATGATTCATCTGGTCTTGAAATGCAAGAATCTTGAATGAAAATTATTTTACGAGCCTAGGGGCAAAAGTGTAATTATGTAAAAGTTTAGGGGTAGAATTATAATTTTGCCAAAATATGAATTATGAGTCAATTTAGTCAATGTGTATTTAACAAATTAAATTATTATTATAGATCAAGAAACGTGAAGCCCAGGTCGAAACCGAGGTAAGAACAAAATTGAGGAATAAATCCAGCATCGATACACATTTAGAGATTTGAGGTAAGTTTGTATGAAGTTAGAGTTTCATAATGTTTCGATATTTGAAACTATTTAATATTATGATGATGTATGTTATTGCTATGAAAATTCGAGTGATGAAGCCTCGATGGGGTAATAGTGAAATTAAACTAAGTGAAATTCCGGAAAAAGATTTGGAATAATGAGAATACTCATGTGTTAGCATTGAATAAATAAGGTCCCGTGTAAGACCATGTCTGGGATATGGCTTCTGCACTAGAGAAAGATCTCGTATAAGACCATATCCGGGACATGGCATCGACATTTATGTACGATCTCGTATAAGACCATTTCTGGGATATGGCATCGACATCGAGCTATAAAATCCCGTGTAAGACTATATCTGGGATATGGAATTGGCATTAAGGGGTGATCCCATGTAAGACCATATCCAGGATGGCGTTGGCATCAAGATTTATGCATGATGAGTTCGAATATCCTACGATAATCTAACTCATTCGTAGGTAAAAGAGTTAAGTATGTGAAATGGTATAGAGCCAACTCCATTTATGGATGACCTTAAGTTTCATTCATAATAAGAATGAAGAAGATTTGAGTTTTTGTTTAAGTTAGCATATGTGCTAAGTCATGTGATTAAGTGATACAGGTACCATGAGTAAGTACAAGTTACTAAATCATAATGTGATATAAGATGGGAAAGAATGAATGTGAGTAAGTGTGTTTAAGCATTTGAGACATATGTTGCTATTGTTTCATGAAAAGGATGAATTTGGTTTGAGCAATTATGTTAATTTAGAATTTCATGCAAACTTACTAAGCTATATGCTTACCCCTCTCTTTTCCCTTTTCCTTGTAGTTTCGCTAAGTTAGCTCTGGGATCATCGAACGTCAGAGCTTGGATCACACTATCAACCGTTCTTTTGGTATAGTAAAGTTAATTTATTTTGAGTATGGAATGTATAGGAACTTAATCATTTTGTGTCATGTCATATTTGAAGGCCAAAGGGTTGGCTATTAATGTTCCACATTCATTTTGTAAATGGCCATGATGAATTGGCCAATATTGCCTTGTTTATGTTATAAAGTTAATGAGTTTGATGAATTGAATGTTCATGCAAGTAATTGAGTAAAGTATGGGTGGAATGAATGATAATTTAAGGATTTCTTAGTAGTTTAATAATTGCCATGTTATGTGTTACTTGTGATGAAATGAATGAGTCTATGTTTCAGAGTGGCAAAAAGTCTTGGAGAATAGCCTCTAACTGTCCACATGGGTAGACACACTGCGTGTGTCTAGGCCGTATGTGACACACGATCAACCTATATAGGTGTGTTGATAGGTCGTGTGTCCCTTGCATTTTAATTGTGAGAATTTGAATCGTGACTCGGTCCAGTACACGGGCATGTACCTAGGCCGTGTGCTTCTTAAGGGGTTACTGATGTCATAAACGGAATACCCTAGTTTTCATGCACGGGTGAGGACACGGGCGTGTCAAGACCATGTGGAGGATACGGGTTATTGACATGGGCATGTGTCCAGTAGTGTGAAAACCCCTGTAGGTTCGAATTAAAAATAAATTCTATAGGGGCTAGGGACATGGGCGTGTGAGACTACACGGCCTGTCCACACGGACGTGTCCCTTGTTTAGGAAAAAATTTTCAAGGAAAGTTAAAGTTTCTGGTTGAACTCTAAAACCTTTCGGATGTATTTTTTTAGGCCTCGTAGGCCCATGAAATGTATGTTAATAGTAAGAATGAAAAGTTTCAAAATGGAACAAAATTTTATAGCCCGAGTTTACATGTTTAAGCAAGGTTAAGCATGGTAATGCCTCATATCTGATCCCAGCATCAGAGACGGGTAAGAGGTGTTACATTTAGTGATATCAGAGCTACGGTTTAGTCAATTCTAGGACTAACGTAGCGTAAGCATGAGTCTAGCTATACATGCCATACGTAAGAGTATTTCTGTAATTATAGTATAACGACTCTTGATGATTTGAATTGTGTTTTTATATAGTAAATGGATCCTAATCCTGATCGAGTTGCAACCGATGATGCTGCGAGTAATGCGCCAGCTCCCGTGCAAGGGATCGCATCAGTGGAGAGTAGACCCAAGACTTTGGGTCCAGGAGAAGAGGCCCTAGAAGCCTTTCTCAATACGATGAGGACTGGTACATCGAGTACATTCGAGAAAATCCTAATGTTCAACCTCCTCCACCCTGCCTATTCCTCAACCTACCCATGTAGCTCCCCAAGTGGTAGAAGTAGTGAGAAGAGAAAAGCCTCCGGTTGATAGAATTTGGAAACAAGGAGCCGAAGAATTCAGGCCTAGTAAAGATGATGATCGGGAAAAGCCAAATTTTGGCTTGAAAATACCCTCAGGGTATTTGATGATTTATCTTGCACATTTGAAGAGTGCGTGAAGTGCGTGGTTTCTCTTTTGAGAGATTATGCTTATCAGTGGTGGAATACCCTTGTGTCGGTAGTACCAAGGGAAAGGATCACATGGGAGTTCTTTCAAGAAGAGTTTCGAAAGAATTATATCAGTCAGAGTTTCATTGACCAGAAGAGAAAGGATTTCCTTAAACTGAAATAAGGAATGATGACGGTAACTGAATACGAGCATGAGTTTGTGAGACTCAGTAAGTACGCTCGAGAATGTGTGTCCTCTGAAGCTATCATGTGTAAGAGGTTTAAGGATGGACTAAATGAAGATATTAAATTGTTTGTTGGTGTCCTCGAGTTAAAGGAATTTGTTGTGTTAGTGGGTCGGGCTTGTAAGGCAGAGGAATTAGTGAAAGAGAAAAGAAAACTTGAGATGGAGTCCGTGACTCAAGAAAGAGACAATTAAGTCAATTCAGTCCTCGTCCAAGAAGTCAAGAGATTTTCCTACCCGATCAGCTACTTCAATCGGGTTCTCAAGAAAAAGTAAGAGCAAGTCGTACTCAAGGTCTAAAGCTCAGACTACATTAATTACTAGTGTTGCAATGCTCGACTGAGTAGATCGGAGTGCCCACAATGTGGTAGACGTCATTCCAGCAAATGTCGAGCAAATAAGAAGGCTTGTTTTAGGTGTAGGTCTCTAGACTATTTTATTAGAGATTGTCTAGAGGGAGATGAGAAAGAGAAGCCTTAGGATGCAAGACCGAGAGGCACCGCCAGAGGTAGACCACAGAGAAACCCGGAAAGCGGGGTAAGTAGTAAGAATATGCACAAAGAGTAGGCTGCGAGATCTGAGGGTAGAGCACCTGTGAGGACCTATGCAATTTATGCTCACGAAGAGGCATCATCTCCTGATGTGATTACGGGTACATTTTCTCTCCATGATACTAAAGTTATTGCTTTAATAGATCTGGGATCTACCCATTCATATATCTGCATGAAATTAGTATCTAGAATGAGTATGGCCATAGAGTCCACATAATTTGTGATAAAGGTGTCTAATCCTTTAGGAAAAAGTGTATTAGTTGATAAAGTATGCAAAGATTGTCCATTGATGATTAGAGGTCATTATTTTAAGGCAAACCTCATGTTATTTCCATTTGACGAATTCGATAGTATTCTTAGTATGGCTGGTTAACTGCTCATGATGTGACAGTAAATTATGGAATGAAATATATTCAGTTGAGATGTGAAAATAGGGACACTCTTCATGTTGAATTAGATGAACAAGACAGGTTGCCGGTAGTAATCTCCCACATGTCGACTCAGAGGTATATAAGAAAAGGGTATGAGGCATATCTTGCTTTTGTAATGAATTCCAAAGAAACCGAATTAAAAATTGAATTAGTCTCGATAGTATATGGGTACTCAGATGTTTTTCCCGAGGAATTGCTAGGGCTACCTCCGGTTAGAGAGGTTGAGTTCGGTATTGAGTTAGCTCCCGGTACAGTACCAATATCGATTGCTCCTTACAGAATGGCTCCAATGGAGTTAAAGGAATTGAAGGCACAATTGCAAGAGTTAATAGAAAAAGGTTTTGCTATTTGTGAAAAAGAAAGATGGCTCCATGAGATTGTGTATAGATTACCGACAACTTAATAAGGTAACAGTGAAGAACAAGTACCCATTACCAAGGATCGACGATTTGTTTGATCAATTAAAGGGAGCCACTGTGTTCTCCAAGATAGACTTGAGGTCCGGCTATTACCAGTTGAGAGTAAAAGATTCAGATGTGCCAAAAATAGCATTTCGAACGAGGAATAGGTATTATGAATTTTTAGTCATGCCTTTTGGTTTAACTAATGCCCCGGCGATGTTTATAAACCTAATGAATCACATCTTTCGGCCATACCTAGATAAGTTTATGGTTGTTTTTATTGATGATATATTGATATATTCCCAAGACGAGCCTGAGCATGCTGAGCACTTAAAGACAGTTTTACAAATTCTACAAGATAATCAATTTTACGCCAAGTTTAGTAAAAGTGAATTTTGGTTTAAGGAAGTTGGATTTTTGGGACACATTATTTCGGGAGATGGAATCCTAGTTGACCCAAATAAGATCTCAGTCATTGTTGATTGGAAACCCCCAAAAAATGTATCTGAAGATAGAAGTTTTCTGGGCTTAGCTGGCTACTATAGGTGGTTCGTCAATGGGTTTTCCATGATAGTGACTCCAATGATGAAACTATTACAGAAAAATGTAAAGTTTGAATAGACGGAAAGGTGCCAACAGAGTTTTGAGAAACTAAAAGCAATGTTGACAGAGGCTCAGTTCTAGTACAACCTGAGTCAGAAAAAGAATTTGTGATTTAGAGTGACTCATCCTTAAATGGATTGGGCTGTGTAGTTATGCAAGAAGGCAAGGTGATAGCGTATGCCTCCAGATAGCTAAAGCCACATGAGAAGAATTACCCGACATATGATTTAGAGTTGGCTGCTATTGTTTTTGCATTGAAGATTTGGAGACACCATTTGTATGGTGAAAAATGTCAGATCTTCACCAATCATAAAAGTTTAAACTATTTGATGACTCAAAATGAATTGAATCTAAGGCAACGAAGATGGTTAGAGTTGATAAAAGATTATGAGTTAGTCATTGACTACCACCCGGTAAAGGCGAATGTAGTCACTAATGCTTTGAGTAGGAAATCCCTATTTTCTTTGAGGGCTATGAATACACGGGTGAGTTTACCCGAAGACAGTTCAATTCTAGCTGAGTTGAGGGCTAGACTGATGTTCCTCCAAGGGATTTATGAGGCACAAAAAGATGACAGTGACTTACAAGCTAAAAGAGTTCAATGCGAGTCAGGTGTTGAGTCCGATTTTCGGATTAGTTCAGACAGGTGTTTGATGTTCAGAGACAGAGTCTGTGTGCCGAGGAATGATGAACTTGTCCGAAAGATTTTATACGAGGCATATAATGGATGTCTATCTGTACACTCGGGTAGCACCAAGATGTATAATGATTTGAAGAAATGGTATTGGTGGCCGAGCATGAAGAAAGATATATCTGAGTATGTATCAAGATGCTTGATTTGTCAGCAAGTAAAGGCCGAACACCAAGTACCCTTGGGTTTGCTTCAACCTATAATGGTACCAGAGTGAAAATGGGACCAAGTTACCATGGATTTTGTAATGGGTTTGTCGTTGACACCGAGTAAGAAACATGTTGTATGGGTTGTAGTCGATAGACTTATGAATTCAGCCCATTTTATACATGTACGAGTTGATTACTCACTTGACAAGTTAGCAAACTTGTATGTTTCAGAGATAGTAAGGCTTCATGGAGTGCCATTATCAATTATATCGGATAGAGATCCGAGATTCATGTCTAGATTTTGTAAAAAGTTGCAAGAGGCCTTGGGCACAAAGTTGAATTTTAGTACGGCTTTCCACCTTCAAACCGATGGTCAGTCGAGAGGTTAATACAAGTACTTGAAGATATGCTCCAATGTTGTGTTCTTGAATTTCAAGGCAATTGGGAAAGATATCTACCGTTGGTGGATTTTGCATACAATAACAGTTTTCAGTCAAGCTTGAAAATGGTGCCTTTTGAGGCTTTATATGGGCGTAAGTGCCGAACACGTTTATATTGGACTGAACTTAAGGAAAACTAGATTCACTGGGTTGATTTGGTTAGAGAAAACGAATAAATAGTAAAGGTGATTCGAAATTTCTTAAAAGCTTCTTCTGGTAAAAAAAAATCCTATTCTGATTTGAAAATGAAAGAAATTGAGTATCAAGTCGGTGATAGAGTATTCTTGAAAGTATCATCATGGAGAAAAGTTCTTAGATTTGGCCGAAAAGGCAAATTGAGTCTGTGTTTTATCGGACCATATGAGATCACCGAGAAGATAGGGCTGGTAGCTTATAGATTGGTTTTGCCACATGAGTTAAAAAAGATTCAAGATGTATTTTATGTGTCTATGCTACGATGCTTTCGATCATACGATTCGCATGTGATCACACCGACAGAGGTTGAGATTCAACCCGACATGACATTTGGTGAAGAACCAGTCAAGATCCTAGCACGAGAAGTCAAACAATTGAGAAATAATAGTATAGCTCTCTTGAAACTACTGTGGCAAAGACATGGGGTAGAATCAGAAACATGGGAGCCTCAAGAGGCTATGAGGAACCATTACCCAAACCTTTTCACTGGTAAAATTTTTGAGGACGAAAATCCCTAAGGGGGGAGAATTGTAACAGCCCGACTTAGGGCCTAGTCGAAATAGTGATGCGAGACCACCAATCCGAAGTAGAAATATGAGTTTTATGATTTATATAAGGTTTATGAGGTGATTTCATGATTGTGTGTAACACCCCTAACCCGAAATCATCACCGAAATAGGGTTAAGAGGCATTACTGAACAATCAGAACATTTCATATCCATTTCGTGACACCAAGTTAATTATCATTCAATCATATTCAAACATTATCATGTAGTCCCTTAATGAGGTCCTCGAGACCTTAAACATCCTTTAGAATGGGGCCGAGACAAAACCAAACACTTACGAAATTTTTTAAATTCAAACATTTTTCTAAGTTACAGAGGTCACACACCCATGTGGGTAGGCCGTGTGCCTCACACAGCCTGGGACACGCCCATGTGTCCAAGTCGTGGCAAAACAGAGCATACCTACTGACTTGACTACACGGCCTGAGACACGCCCGTGTGCCTCACTTGTGGTCGAGCATGACTTGCACCACACGGCCAGTCACACGCCCGTGTGTCCAGCCCATGGTTGAGCCTGAGTTGTTTCAAATTGCAACCTCGAAGAACACGGTCGAGCCACACGCCCATGTGCTCAATTGTGTGGGACAATATAGGCCATTTACAAGGCGAAAATGCCACCCACACTTGGGTCATTCATTACAAATACAATTAGACACTAATCCGAGCTTCAAAGGAAACCAAAACATACCTAAACATACATTATTTATAATCACTTATGAGCTTAACATTCACACCAAAATATACAACATTTGGTTCAATCCAATCACATACATTTCAAAGTATTATCCATCACTAGATTATTATCAATTATATGCTAACTATGCATAAATAATCTTACCATTTATATGACCAATTCATTTGCTATCAAACCATACCAAAACTATTATCATAGGACATAACTAGTCATTCATAACAAAAGCATATGTCTAGCCATATCACATGGCTATTTTATATCTCAATCATATTCCAAATAACTAGCCTATATATGCCATATTAGGTATATACACATTTTCAAAGTTCCAAAATAAGATTGAGTAGTGTGATGATGATCCTCGACTGTCCCCGAGCCTTCAATAGCTTGATAATCTATAAAACAGAACAAACACACACAAAGTAAGCTTTCAAAAGCTTAGTAAGCCATGTACAAATAAACTTAATACACAATACACATAGCCACATAAACACAATGACATTAATGTTTCTCATTTACAAATTCATAATTTCATCATTGGATCATTACTTAGCCATTATTTACTCATATTTCACAACTCAAATATCTCATATGCTCATAACTCATTTAAGCATTTATATATCACATATCATCTCATCATTTACTCATGTCACATTCAATCATATATCACATTTTGGTTCATTGCATCCATATGCATATTTACTCATCTTCCATGCCTATTCAAAATATATACATCAAACGTACCTGAAGCGGATATACAAATCACATAGTCATTCATTTCTCAGATTTTCCGTTGAACCATTTGGAATCTAATAGGATACTCGGAATGCTTAGAATAGTCATACAATGCCAACGTCCTAGACGAGGTCTTACATGTACTCAAATATCGATGCCTCTATCCCATATAGCGTCTTACACAAATTAAATACGATGCCAATGTCCTAGACATGGTCTTACACGTAAATCTCATATCGATGCCAATGTCCCAGACATGGTCTTACACGAAATCACAAATCAACGCCAATGTCCCAGAGTGGTCTTACATGATTTACTTATCAGAAACCTATGTTATGACATATGTTATCCTATCTATTCCTAGGTTCGTTCGGGACTTCTTGAAAATATATAACTTGTCGATATATCCTCAGATTTCAAATACATTCCATTTCAATCCTTTACCATACCATATATATCTCATATATACATAAATAACTCAAATAAAATACGTTTATTTGTATATCGACTTACCTCAGATTCGAAATAAACGAGCGATTTCGACTACTCGATCACTTTAGACTTTCCACGATCTAAATCTGTTTTCTTCGGTTCTTGATCTATACATATTCAAATTTAACTCTTTTATTCAAAAATTCATTCAATTCAATCCAAGAACACACATTTAGGGAAATTTACAAATTAGCCCCTACATTTTCATATTTTGACATTTTAGTCCCTATTTCACAAAATTACAAAATACACATAATTTCATATTAACCATGCCTACCCAAATTTTACTCATGCTCATATGAGTCCATACATTTCATTTATTTCATAATTTAGTCCCTCAAAATTTTATTCTTTCAATTTAATCCAAATTACTCAAAATCATCAAAACTCCAAAGACAAACTATGTTATTCTATCACATATAATTCATATTTCACCATCAAACATCCAAAAAATCACATCTTCATCAATGGAACCTTAAAAATATTTATCAATTTACAAAATTGAAGCATGGGTTTTGAAGTATACAAAGCAACGATTACAAAAACGTAAAAATTATCAAAAATCAAAGCAAAACATACCTTGAATCAAGCTTAGACTTAGCCGAAACCTAGTTATTCTTTCTGTCTTTTCTTTTCTTTGATATTCGGCCAAAGGTGATGAATATAACATCCATTTTCATGTTTTTTTTTAATTTATTACATTAATTTGCCAAATTACTATACTAACATTTATAATTTAATGTGCACATTTTATAAGCAATGTACACAACTGTCCATCACAATAATCCATGGTATAATTGCAACATAAAACTTATCATTTAAAGAACAAAGAAATTTAACACTTTAACAAATAATTAGCAACTTTTACCAATTACGCAATTTAGTCCTTTTATCAAATTAAGCATACAAACAAACAATTTAACTCACGGAACTTTAACACATGCTTAATCATATATAGTAAGCACACAAAATAATATTAAAATATTTTTATGACTTGGATTTGTGGTTCCAAAGCCTCTATTCCGAATAGGGTCTAAACCGGACTGTTACATTGTGTGAAAATCTCATGAAGAAATTTTATTAATTAATGATTAAATTGTCCATTAGGACTAAATTTCAAAGAACAGAAAATATGAGATTCTAGAAGATTTATGTATGAAATAGAATTATGAAAATTACTAAAGGTCCTTATTTAGCAATTAGACCATTATATTTGATGATGGACAAAAATGGACATGGGAAGGAAAAATCTCAAGAATGGACCATTAAGGGCATTTTCGTCTTTTGATTAATAAAAGAATTAAAAGGGAAAATAAAGCCAAAATTGATGTCCATCTTCCTCACCATAGTCGAAATTCTCAAGCTCACCATAGCTAAAGTTTCTTCAACTTCCAACCTTGATAGTAAGTGCATCCTAGCCCCGTTTTTCATGTTCTTCATATTTTTGAGACCCTCGTAGCTTAGTTTAGCTATTTCTAGCTATATTTTGAGCTAGGGTTCATATTCAAAAATTTACCCATGTGTGACATGCATGTATTTTGATGTTTTATGGAAGAATATGAAAGTTTTATGTATGATAGACATCTTTTTCTAAGTGATTTTCATTAAAAATGCATAAAAGGACCAAATTGTAAAAGTTATGAAAATGGTCATACATGAGTGAAATTGTAGAAATTGAAGGTTGCAATAGTTGAGAATATGATTCGGCTAGGCTTGAAATGCCAGAAAGTTGAATGAAAATCATTTTACGAGCCTAGGGGCAAAAGTGTAATTATGTAAAAGTTTAGGAGCAAAATTATAATTTTGTCAAAATATGAATTATGAGTCAATTTTAGTCAATGTGTGTATTTTAAAAATGAAATTTTTATTATAGATCAAGAAACGAGAAACCCGGATCGAAACCGAAGCAAGAACAAAATCGAGGACTAAATCCAGCATCAATACACATTTTGAGATTTGAGGTAAGTTTGTATGAAGTTAGAGTTTCATAATGTTTCGATATTTGAAACTATTTAATATTATGATGATGTATGTTATTGCTATGAAAATTCGAGTGATGAAGCCTTGATGGGGTAATAGTGAAATTAAGCTAAGTGAAATTCCAAAAAAGGATTTGGAATAATGAGAATACTCATGTGTTTGCATTGAATAAATAAGGTCTCGTGTAAGACCATGTCTGGGATATGGCCTCAGCACCAGAGAAAAATCTCGTATAAGGCCATGCTCGGGAATGGCATCGACATTCATGTATGATCTCGTATAAGACCATATCTTGGATATGGCATCGACATCTAGCTATAAGATCCCGTGTAAGAGCATATCTGGGATATGACATTCGCATCAGGGGGTGATCCCATGTAAGACCATATCTGGTATATGGAGTTGGCATCAAGATTTATGCATGATGAGTTCGAATATCCTACGATAATCTAACTCGTCATAGGCAAAAGAGTTAAGCATGTGAAATGGTATAGAGCCAACTCTGTTTATGGATGACCTTAAGCTTCATTCATAATAAGAATGAAGAAGATTTGAGTTTATGTTTAAGTTAGCATATGTGCTAAGTCATGTGATTAAGTGATACAGGTACCATGAGTAAGTACAAGTTACTAAATCATAATGTGATATGAGATGGGCAAGAATTAATGTGAGTAAGTACATTTAAGCATTTGAGACATATGTTGCTATTGTTTCATGAAAAGGATGAATTTTGTTTGAGCAATTATGTTGCTTTAGAATTTCATGCAAACTTACTAAGCTATATTCTTACCCCTCTCTTTTCCCTTTTCCTTGTAGTTTCACCAAGTTAGCTCAGGGATCATAGAACGTCGGAGCTCGGATCACACTATCAATCGCTCTTTTGGTATAATAAAGTTAATTCATTTTGAATATGGCATGTATAGGAACTTAATCATTTTGTGTCATGTCATATTTGAAGGCCAAAGGGTTGGCTATTAATGTTCCACATTCATTTTGTAAATGGCCATGATGAATTGGCCAATATTTCCAAGTTTATGTTATAAAGTTGATGAGTTTAATGAATTGAATGTTCATGCAAGTAATTGAGTAAAGTATGGGTGGAATGAATGATAATTTAAGGATTTCTTAGTAGTTTAATAATTGCCATGTTATGTGTTACTTGTGATGAAATGAATGAGTCTATATTTCAGGGTGGCAAAGAGGCTTGGAGAATAGCCTCTAAGTGTCCACACGGGTTGACACACGGGCGTGTGTCTAGGCCGTGTATGACACACGGTCAACCCATATGGGTGTGTTGATAGGCCGTATGTCCCCTGCATTTTAATTGTGAGAATTAAAATCATCACACGGGTGTGTGCTTCTTAAGGGGTTGCAAACGTCATAAACAGAATACCTCTAGTTTTCACACACGGGTGAGGATACGGGCGTGTCTAGACCGTGTGGAGGACATGGATCATTGACACAGGCATGTGTCCAGCCGTGTGAAAACCCTTGTAGGTTCAAATTAAAAATAAATTCTACACTGGCTAGGGACATTGGTGTGTGAGACTACACGGCCTGTCCACACGGGCCTGCCCCAGGTTACCTGGCTATGACCCCTGTTTAGGAAAAAATTTCAAGGAAAGTAAAAGTTTCTGGTTGAACCCTGAAACATTTCGGATGTATTTTTTAGGCCTCGTAGGCCCATGAAATGTATGTTAATAGTAAGAAAGAAAATTTTCAAAATGGAACAAAATTTAATAGCTCAAGTTTACATGTTCAAGCAAGGTTAAGCATGGTAATGCCTCGTATTTGGTCCCCATATCGGAGACAGGTAAGGGGTGTTACACAATGACAATCCCTTGCTGTGAAATTTTATGTCCCAGAATAATGCCTTCACAGACCATAAAGTGGCATTTCTCTCAATTGAGAACAAGATTGGTTTCTTCACACCAACAAAGAACTAACTCCAGATTTTTTAAATAGTGTTCAAAAGTATTGCCAAACACTGAGAAGTCATCCATAAAAACTTCCAAAAATTTCTCCACCATGTCCAAAAATATTATTGTCATGCAATGCTGAAATGTTGCAGGAACACTGCATAATCCAAACGGCATTCATCAGAACAAAAAAGTTCCATAAGGACATGTGGATGTGGTCTTCTCTTGATCAGTATGAGCTATGGCAATCTGGTTGTACCCCAAATAACCATCTGCAAAAACATAGAATGCTTTCCCTAGTAATCTATCTAACATTTGGCCGATAAATGGTAGAGGAAAATAGTCCTTCCTTGTTGCTTTGTTGAGTTTCTGATAGTCCGTACAAAACCTCCATCTCGTGACAGTACAAGTAGGAATGAGTTCGTTGTTATCATTGCTTACCACAGTGATACCCCCTTTTTAGGTACACATTGAACAATAGTTGAATAACTGAATCCGACCAAATATTCAAATCCGAGGTAAGTTATTATACAAATAAATGTATTTGAAATGAACTATTTGTACATATATGAAATTTGAATTCATTGAATATCCATTGAGATGGAATGTATGTGAAATCCGAGTTTGCGGATAAGTCAACAAGTTGTATAAGTCCGAAAAGTCTTGTATAAGCCTAGGAATAGATAGGATTGCATATGTCATGACATAGGCGTCTATTATGTAATATCATGTAAGACCACGTCTAGGACGTTGGCATCGATATGAGATTTACGTGTAAGACCATGTCTGGGACAGTGGCATCGTATTTGATTCGTGTAAGACCCTGTCTGGGACAGTAGCATCGATATCTGGATACATATAAGACCACGTCTGGGATGTCGGTATCGTATGACTATTCCGAGCATTCTGAGTATCCTATTAGATCCCTAACGGTTCAACGGGCAAGCCCGAGAAATGAACGACTATGTGATTTGAATATCTATTTCAGGTACGTTTGAAAAGTACACTATGTGTGTATGAGAGGTAAGTTTCTATATGAACTTACTAAGGTGAATATGTGTATTGAAATGATGAGATATTATGGAACATAGTCTTCGATGAGTTATAAGTATATGTGATATTAGAGTTGAAGAATGTGGCAAGTATTCGCTAAGTAAATGAGCCAAGGATTATGTGATGCAATTGCACTGAGAACCTTTTATATAATTGTATCAATATGGTTATGAGCATGTTATCTAAGCTTTTGAAAAGCTTACTTTGTGTGTGTTTATTCTGTTTTATAGATCGTCAAAGCTACTAAAGGCTCTGGACCATCGAGGATCGTCATCACACTATCTAAGCTCATTTTGGTACCTTTTGGAAATGTATATATTAAATATGGCATGTATAGGCTAGTCATTTTGTATATGTTTGAGATGTAAATAGCCATGTGATTTGTTTAGATAAATGTTAGAAATATGCATGAGAGAAAATGATATATGATGCATGTTTTGATATGGCTTGATGGTGGTGAAATGGTCTTATAAATGGTAAGCATATGGATGAAATTGAGTATGCATGTTTGATCAAAGAAATGGTTATATGAAAGGTAAATGTGGGTGAATCATGCTTGAACATATATGTGTCTTAGTTGTGCAAATTGGCATGTTGAGAAATGAGATTGAATGTGGAGATTTGTTGATTATTTGACATGTTTTTGGTTGTCAAATGTTCATGAAATGAATTGGTAATTTGCTTGTGGGTTGACCCTTGTAACACCCCTTACCCGAGACCGTTGCCGGAGTCAAGCTCGAGGCATTACTAAACTTAACTACTAATTTGGGGCATAAAAATTGAAACTGTCCATCTGTGTCATGTTGACTAAATTAACTATAACTCGAGTTACGAAACTCAAAATTTAGATCTGTTAATTTTCATTAAAACTAGACTCATATATCTTCTAACTATAATTTTTCCAGAATTTTTCATGTGGCCAATTAGTAGAGTTTATTCATTAAAATTTCCCCTATTTCACTGACCAACAGTTCTGACCTCTTCTAACCTAAATTCAAATATCTCATTATATAATTCTCAAATGTTGTTGCCACTTATTTCTATTGAAAATAGACTCACTAAGGAATCTATACATATAAATTATAACTCATAATTAATTTTTAAAATTTTAATGAATTTCCAAAGTCAGAACAGAGGATTCCAAAATCATTCTGACTCTATCTCACCAAAATTAAAATATCACAGAATATAAAATTCC
Source organism: Gossypium rotundifolium (assembly GCA_025506655.1). NCBI lineage: Eukaryota > Viridiplantae > Streptophyta > Magnoliopsida > Malvales > Malvaceae > Gossypium > Gossypium rotundifolium. The sequence goes on along the minus strand of CP106723.1, from coordinate 56,672,321 downwards.
TTTTCTTACTTTGTTTCTTTCATATAAAAATAGACACAATAAGATTTAATACTATATCTTATTAACTTTCTAATTCCATTTCTCCTGTTTTTAGTGATTTTTCAAAATCATGTCACTGCTGCTAACCAAAAACTGTTTTATTGCAAAATATGGTTAACTAGTTTATAACATCTTTACCAAATTAACAACCAAATTCACTCATACTCTTATCTACCCATATGTCACAACCGAATCAACCAAATGCACACAATAGATATCATGAATACCCTTCAATCAAGACATATAGCATAATAACCAAATGAACGTAAGCCGTAATCAACAAAACCGCAGTAAAGCATTGAAGTTAGGCCATTTTCGCATGGCTTAATTTATACAACACCAAAATCTAACATTTCAAATTTCAATCTAGCCTATACATGCCATAGGTTCAAAAATTCAACTTATAAAATACCGAAAATAGTCGATAGTGTGATAGACTTTGACGGTGATCCCGAGCTCGTAACTTGACTCCAAAATCTAATAAACAATGCAAACAAGCACATACAGTAAGCTATCATAGCTTAGTAAGTTATAAGCAATTACATAACAACAATGCATTATATCATTATATTAGTAAGGCCAATTTAAAATAATCACAATCGAGGTTTATAACTATAACTATAATTTATATCACCATTTCTAAACCTTCACATTTCATAGCCCTAAGGCCAAACACACACACATTCAATAATAGATTTCACATCGATCTATAAATTACTTTCCCATCTCAAATAAATACATATACATTTATACAAGTATACACATATATCACATTTTCTTAATTTCATGTGCATATATCACTTACCAAATTTATTCTTGCATTTCAAACCCATATAAATCACACATTAATATGTATAATACATAATTTCATTTCAATAGTTAATACTTACTTTAATATCCAAAAGTTGATTTATCATCACATACCTGATCATTTTATTTCGTTTAACACATTCATTAATCGATACACTTAAAGGATCAGTAAATCCACACACTCAGTGCCAAAACCTTGTAACGTATCGCACACTTAGTGCCATTACATTTAACATCTCGCACACTTAGTGTCAAATCCTTGTAACGTATCGCACACTTAGTGCCGTTACATAAATTTTTCTGCACACACAATGCCATTCAACCGATCTCGCACACACAGTGCTCGGTGAATAAATTCGCACACACAGTGCCATTCAACCGATCTCGCGCACACAGTGCTCGGTGAATAAATCCGCACACACAGTGCCAGTCAACCGAACTCGCACACACAGTGCTCGGTGAATAAATCCGCACACACAGTGCCCTTAGCCGATCATTTCCTCAATCACATAAACATATATAATTTCACTATCAATATTATCTATACCCAATTAAAACATCTATTATTCATAGTTCATTCTTCCATCTCAACCCATCATATTCGGCAACCATTAATGCACATATAAATATATATATATATATATATATATATATATCAAGGATAACTCTTATCAATTATCAATTGCCAACACATTCGGCTAACATACAATATATGAACCTAACCACCGAATTTAATACAACCAAAATTCTTCGCTATTTATTTTCACATATACTATCACCCAATGTAAATATATATATACACATACTTTTTTTTTTCCATCTCAAATAATCAAGCTTAAATATTCATATATATATAACAACATCTATTCGGTCAATAATTTTAAACAAAATTTTCTTCCATTTAACTTATGTTTAATAATATAGATCAAAATTGAATTAATCCAATTGCTTATAACTTACCTCGAAAGTCGACAATTTAAGCTTCCGGGCTATTCGTTCAATTTTGCCTTCCCCCGATCCAATCCCGTTTTCTTTTATTCTTTATCTAAATAATTCCAATTTAAACTCAATAAATTTATATTCATTCAATTTGATCCATAAACACTTAATTTAGCAATTTATGAATTTACCCTAACTTTTACAATCTATACAATTTAGTCCCTAATACAATACTCACGAATTACTCAAAATTGACCCAACTTCCTTTAGGCGAATCATCTTAAGGACTATATAAGTCCATATACTTCAATATTTTCTCAATTTGGCCCTTCCATGATAATATTTTCACAACCAAATTTTTAATTAGCTACATTCACCTAAGACCCAAGAGTAAAATATTTTCATCTAGCTCAAATCTCCCATTTACTACCAAAACTCATCCTAAAACTTAAGTTATCATCAATGGCATAACCAACATACAAGACCATTTCACAAAATTAACACATGGGCTTTATAATAGGATGAATATTCATCTCAAAAATGCAAAAGTCATTGAAAACCCAAAGCTAAAACTTACTTAATTGAAATGGATAAGTGCCGAACCCTTGTTGAACTTCTCTTTTCTTTTTCTTTTACTAGTTTCGGCTATGGAAGAGAAAATGATGAACATGCATAGCTTTCTTCATTATTTTATGTTTTTATCCCACTATGTTAATATAATATATTATATTATTAATATAAAACATATATTTAACTTAACAAACAAACAAACACATGATATAATATCATCTTGCCGTCCACTACAAGAAGAATTGGGGAAATTGCAACATAAAACCCTTTAATTTAAAAGAATATTAAAATAACCAACCAATTTAGTAAATAGCTAAATTTTTCTTACTTACTCAATTTAGTCCTTTCACTTAAATTAATCACTCAAACACACAAATTAATCTACGATATCATAACACATGCTTCAACATATAACATAAATATCAGATAAAAGATTAAAACATTTTTTTCTACCCGATTTGTGGTTCCAAAATCACCGTTCCGATTAGGGTCGTAATTGGGCTGTTACAACTCTTCCCCCCTTAAGGATTTTCGTCCTCGAAAATCTTACCGTTGAATAAATTTGGGTATCGTTCTTTCATCAAAGCCTCAAGTTCCCAAGTTGCTTCCTCGACCCCATGCTTATACCACAGTACTTTCACCAACGAGATTTTCTTATTAGCAACTCTTTCACTTCGTGAGCCAAAATACGAATCGGTTCTTCCTCATAGGTCAAATTAGACTGAATCTCAATTTCTGATGAAAAAATCACATGAGAAGGATCAGATCTATATCTTCGAAGCATCAAAACATGGAAAACGTTGTTGATCTTTTCTAACTCAGGTGCAACATCAACCTGTATGCAACCGGCCCGATACGCTCAATAATCTCGTACGGCCTAATAAATCTCGAACTTAGCTTTCCCTTACGATTGAATCTAATTATCTTTTTCCACGGCGATACTTTCAAGAACACTCGATCACCCTCTTGAAACTCTATATCTTTTCGTTTCAAATCCGAGTACGACTTCTGACGATCTGATGCGGCCTTTAAACTTTCTCTTATCATATTTACTTTCTGTTCAGTCTCCCTGATTAACTCAACCCGTGTATCTTGCTTTGACTCAGCTCGGTCCAATATAAAGGTGTACGATATTTACGACCGTACAAAGCTTCATAAGGTGCCTCTTTCTTTCTTTTTTTTTTTTACGAAAATCCAATCAGAGGTAGATGTCGTTCCTACGTACCTTCGAACTCAAGAATGCAACATTTCAACATATCCTCCAGTATCTGAATGACTCGTTTAGACTGACTACTTGTCTGTGGATGGAAAGCTGTGCTGAAATATAATTTCGTACCTAAAGCATCATGCAGTTTCTTCTAAAACCTCGATGTAAACCTCAGATCTTTATTCAAATTAATAGATATAGGTACACCATGTAATCTTTCAAATTGAGAAACATACAATTCAACCAACTTATCAAACGAGTAGACTGTACATATCAAAACAAAAAAAGCCGATTTAGCCATTTAATCGAAAGTAACCCAAATTGCATCTTTATTGCTCAGTGTCAACGGAAAACCAAATACACAATGACTCTATACCCTTTCCATTCAGGTATCATTATCAGCTGAAGAAACCCAGAAGGTACCTGATGTTTGACTTTTTACTTGTTGACAGATTAAGCATTTCAATGAAAAGTCAGAAATATCTCATTTCATACCATACCGCCAGTAAAATTGTTTTATATCATTATGCATCTTTATACTTCCTGAGTGAACAGACAATCAATTGTTGTGGGCTTTATTCAAAATCATCTGAATCAACATCTGAATTTCTCGGAACAAATATTTGGTTTCTGAATCTCAGACAAATTTTAGCATCAACTTCGAAACTCTGAATCAACCTTCAAATCACATTGGACCTGCTTTGCTAACAAATCATTATCAACTTTTTGAGTATCACTAATTTTCTTTGAATAAATAGCGGCCTTACTTTTAATTCAACTATTATTGAACTATCATCGACATAGCCATATCGCATTCATTGCACACCAAGCAAACAGTGATTTTCGGCTTAAAACATCAGTAACAACATTAGCTTTTCTCGGATGGTAGTCAATCACAAGCTCATAGTCCTTTAACAATTCTAACCATAAGGAATCACAGGATATCTCTGTGTGCTCCATTATTATACCTCAACTCGTCCATTGACACATAAATGAGGTTCGTAAATTCTTCGTTCAATTTAGGCTAAATCAGAACTAATATTTTAATGGATAATGTCTTTATGCAAAAGAAAACTTCAACAATTGAACTAACTTTAATTTACCACAACATTTCTCAGATAAGATTGTTCCGATAGACATAATTCTGTATCAAATCCTCAAAAATACAAGTTCTACTTCCATACTATCCTTCAGATTACACATGTACATTTAAAGTTTATTTCCGAACTAGTGAATAGATTCAAACTCATATAACCCAGTTACATTTTCAATCAAATAGTTTCATATAAGATTAGACCACGAATCGGTCTTTTCAAGAAATCTTTTCTTCTCGTTAGAAAGAATAATCTAAACATATCTTTATATATATACTACGGTCATCAAATATAAATCATATTGTCATAATAGTATTATTGTCTTACCCGTGACAATAGATAATATCCCGGCTATTAACGAAGCATCTGAACCCAGAAGAAAATCAAATATAATTTGAACAACAACCATTGCAGAAGCACAACTTTTATAACTATTTCCTTCAAATGGACATCTCTTATAGATAATCACATAGAATCATGAGAAAACCAAAATAACTAAATTTTCATCATCTGAAGCTACACTGAATATCAGAAAATTACAACCCATATAAAATGATATCAATTCCGATGATATTCCAAAAATGTCCAGAAAGAACAATATTACTCGTAAATGTTGAAATCCACAGTAGTAGAAGCACTATAATTTTCACATATTTTCAACAGAACAAGAGCCAGCAGAAACAGAATATTAGCATTATACAGATTTCACCATCGTCTTTCATATCCGCACAAAGGAATAAATACCAAAGAAAAACATAACAATGTCGAATATAACCCCAAACAAACCAACGATACTTTCGTCTATTAATATGTTTAGCCAATGTTCTTTTATGATAAAAATTCCTTCTGAAATTAAACAATCACATATACTTCTGAGAATAAATATACACATAGAATGCCCAAAAGGAATCATAATAACTGTCCGACTATAACCACAACACTCAGCCCTCAATACAATTCAAACATTATTTCAACTGTCTAATTCTGCCATTAGAATTTTTCACATTATCCCTTCTCTAACAGAAATCAATTCAGAAAAGCTTTTAACTAATATTTAACTTTATTCTTAGCACTTAATTCATATCCCAACTCAAATCATTAATTTACGATCAAAACATTTCAGATAGCAATCACAACTCACATATCATAATCTATGTGCTCATATAATTATAACATTTATCAACATCAATATATCATACTCTTTGATCCATACCTTTATGAGTTTTAAACACATCATCAACACATTTCCATTCAAACAATCGAGTACACATTCCGTACTATCAAAATTAGCTCGGTTGAAAACTTATCTGTCTCATCAAAAAAGTTTTCGTCAGAGTCAGGAGATATCACACTATCGCAGGTTAAATATGGCATGTATAGCTAGACTCACAAGCGCTACTTTAGTCCGAGAACCGACTAAACCGTAGCTCTGATACCAATCAAATATAACACCCCTTACCCGAGACCGTTGCCGGAGTCGAGCTCGAGGCATTACTAATCTTAACTACTAATTCGGGGCATAAAAATTGAAACTGTCCATCTGTGTCATGTTGACTAAATTAACTATAACTCGAGTTACGAAACTCAAAATTTAGATCCGTTAATTTTCCTTAAAACTAGACTCATATATATTCTCACTATAATTTTTCCAGAATTTTTCATGTGGCCAATTAGTACAGTTTATTCATTAAAATTTCCCCTGTTTCACTGACCAACAGTTCTGACCTCTTCTAACCTAAATTCAAATATCTCATTGTATAATTCTCAAATGTTGTTTCCACTTATTTCTATTGAAAATAGACTCACTAAGGAATCTATACATATAAATTATAACTCATAATTATTTTTTACAATTTTTAATGAATTTCCAAAGTCAGAACAGGGGATTACGAAATTATTCTGACTCTATCTCACCAAAATTAAAATATCACAGAATATAAAATTCCTTTTCCTACTTTGTTTCTTTCATATAAAAATAGACACAATAAGCTTTAATACTATATCTTATTAACTTTCTAATTCCATTTCTCCTGTTTTTGGTGATTTTTCAAAATCACGTCACTGCTGCTAACCAAAAACTGTTTTATTGCAAAATATGGTTAACTAGTTTATAACATCTTTACCAAATTAACAACCAAATTCACTCATACTCTTATCTACCCATATGTCACAACCGAATCAACCAAATGCACACAATAGATATCATGAATACCCTTCAATCAAGACATATAGCATAATAACCAAATGAACGTAAGCCGTAATCAACAAAACCGTAGTAAAGCATTGAAGTTAGGCCATTTTCGCATGGCTTAATTTATACAACACCAAAATCTAACATTTCAAATTTCAATCTAGCCTATACATGCCATAGGTTCGAAAATTCAACTTATAAAATACCGAAAATAGTCGATAGTGTGATAGACTTTGACGGTGATCCCGAGCTCGTAACTTGACTCCAAAATCTAATAAACAATGCAAACAAGCACATACAGTAAGCTATCATAGCTTAGTAAGTTATAAGCAATTACATAACAACAATGCATTATATCATTATATTAGTAAGGCCAATTTAAAATAATCACAATCGAGGTTTATAACTATAACTATAATTTATATCACCATTTCTAAACCTTCACATTTCATAGCCCTAAGGCCAAACACACACACATTCAATAATAGATTTCACATCGATCTATAAATTACTTTCCCATCTCAAATAAATACATATACATTTATACAAGTATACACATATATCACATTTTCTTAATTTCATGTGCATATATCACTTACCGAATTTATTCTTGCATTTCAAACCCATATAAATCACACATTAATATGTATAATACATAATTTCATTTCAATAGTTAATACTTACTTTAATATCCAAAAGTTGATTTATCATCACATACCGATCATTTTATTTCGTTTAACACATTCATTAATCGATACACTTAAATGGATAAATCCAATCCATTCCAAAACCTTGTAACGATCGCACAAAACGTTACATTTTGTAACTTAGTGTCAAATCCTTGTAACTTATACACACTTAGTGCCGTTACATAAATTTTCTGCACCCACAATGCCATTCAACCGATCTACACACACAAAGTGCTCGGTGAATAAATTCGCACACAGTGCCATTCAACCGATCTCGCACACACACGATGCTTGGTGAATAAATCCGCACACACGATTGCTCGGTGAATAAATCATGCCGATCTCGAACTACACACACGATTGCTCGGTGAATAAATCCACACACAAAGTGCCCTTAGACGATCATTTCCTCAATCACATAAACATATATAATTTCACTATCAATATTATCTATACCCAATTAAAACATCTATTATTCATAGTTCATTCTTCCATCTCAACCCATCATATTCGCAACCATTAATGCACATATAAAAATATATATATATATATATATATATATATATCAAGGATAACTCTTATCAATTATCAATTGCCAACACATTCGCTAACATACAATATATGAACCTAACCACCGAATTTAATACAACCAAAATTCTTTGCTATTTATTTTCACATATACTATCACCCAATGTAAATATATATATACACATACTTTTTTTTTCCATCTCAAATAATCAAGCTTAAATATTCATATATATATAACAACATCTATTAGGTCAATAATTTTAAACAAAATTTTCTTCCATTTAACTTATGTTTAATAATATAGATCAAAATTGAATTAATCCAATTGCTTATAACTTACCTCGAAAGTCGACAATTTAAGCTTCCGGGCTATTCGTTCAATTTTGCCTTCCCCCGATCCAATCCCGTTTTCTTTTATTCTTTATCTAAATAATTCCAATTTAAACTCAATAAATTTATATTCATTCAATTTGATCCATAAACACTTAATTTAGCAATTTATGAATTTACCCCTAACTTTTACAATCTATACAATTTAGTCCCTAATACAATACTCACGAATTACTCAAAATTGACCCAACTTCCTTTAGTCCCGAATCATCTTAAGGACTATATAAGTCCATATACTTCAATATTTTCTCTATTTGGCCCTTCCATGATAATATTTTCACAACCAAATTTTTAATTAGCTACATTCACCTAAGACCCAAGAGTAAAATATTTTCATCTAGCTCAAATCTCCCATTTACTACCAAAAATCATCCTAAAACTTAAGTTATCATCAATGGCATAACCAACATACAAGACCATTTCACAAAATTAACACATGGGCTTTATAATAGGATGAATATTCATCTCAAAAATGCAAAAATCATTGAAAACCCAAAGCTAAAACTTACTTAATTGAAATGGATAAGTGCCGAACCCTTGTTGAACTTCTCTTTTCTTTTTCTTTTACTAGTTTCGCTATGGAAGAGAAAATGATGAACATGCATAGCTTTCTTCATTATTTTATGTTTTATCCCACTATGTTAATATAATATATTATATTATTAATATAAAACATATATTTAACTTAACAAACAAACAAACACATGATATAATATCATCTTGCCCTCCACTACAAGAAGAATTGGGGAAATTGCAACATAAAACCCTTTAATTTAAAAGACATATTAAAATAACCAACCAATTTAGTAAATAGCTAAATTTTTCTTACTTACTCAATTTAGTCCTTTCACTTAAATTAATCACTCAAACACACAAATTAATCTACGATATCATAACACATGCTTCAACATATAACATAAATATCAGATAAAAGATTAAAACATTTTTTTCTATCCCGGATTTGTGGTTCCAAAACCACCGTTCCGATTAGGGTCGTAATTGGGCTGTTACAACTCTTCCCCCCTTAAGGATTTTCGTCCTCGAAAATCTTACCGTTGAATAAATTTGGGTATCGTTCTTTCATCAAAGCCTCAAGTTCCCAAGTTGCTTCCTCGACCCCATGCTTATAGCACAGTACTTTCACCAACGAGATTTTCTTATTACGCAACTCTTTCACTTCGTGAGCCAAAATACGAATCGGTTCTTCCTCATAGGTCAAATTAGACTGAATCTCAATTTCTGATGAAAAAATCACATGAGAAGGATCAGATCTATATCTTCGAAGCATCAAAACATGGAAAACGTTGTTGATCTTTTCTAACTCAGGTGCAACATGAACCTGTATGCAACCGGCCCGATACGCTCAATAATCTCGTACGGCCTAATAAATCTCGAACTTAGCTTTCCCTTACGATTGAATCTAATTATCTTTTTCCACGGCGATACTTTCAAGAACACTCGATCACCCTCTTGAAACTCTATATCTTTTCGTTTCAAATCCGAGTATGACTTACGACGATCGATGCGGCCTTTAAACTTTCTCTTATCATATTTACTTTCTGTTCAGTCTCCCTGATTAACTCAACCCGTGTATCTTGCTTTGACTCAGCTCGGTCTAATATAAAGGTGTACGATATTTACGACCGTACAAAGCTTCATAAGGTGCCTCTTTCTTTCTTTTTTTTTTTTGTACGAAAATCCAATCAGAGGTAGATGTCGTTCCTACGTACCTTCGAACTCAAGAATGCAACATTTCAACATATCCTCCGATGATTCGAATGACTCGTTTAGACTGACTACTTGTCTGTGGATGGAAAGCTGTGCTGAAATATAATTTCGTACCTAAAGCATCATGCAGTTTCTTCTAAAACCTCGATGTAAACCTCATATCTTTATTCAAATTAATAGATATAGGTACACCATGTAATCTTTCAAATTGAGAAACATACAATTCAACCAACTTATCAAGCGAGTAGATGTACATATCAAAACAAAATAAGCGATTTAGGCATTTAATCGAAAGTAACCCAAATTGCATCTTTATTGCTCGGTGTCAGCGGAAAACCAAATACACAATGACTCTATACCCTTTCCATTCGGTATCATTATCGGTGAAGAAACCCGAAGGTACGATGTTCGACTTTTTACTTGTTGATGATTAAGCATTTCAATGAAAAGTCGAAATATCTCATTTCATACCATACCTTGATAGAAATTGTTTTATATCATTATGCATCTTTATACTTCCGAGTGAGCAGACAATCAATTGTTGTGGGCTTTATTCAAAATCATACGAATCAACATCGAATTTCTCGGAACAAATATTTGGTTTCGAATCTCGGACAAATTTTAGCATCAACTTGAAACTCGAATCAACCTTCAAATCACATTGGACCCTTTGCTAACAAATCATTATCAACTTTTGAGTATCACTAATTTTCTTGAATAAATAGCGGTCTTACTTTTAATTCAACTATTATTGAACTATCATCGAGACATAGCCATATCGCATTCATTGCACACCAAGCAAGCAGTGATTTTCGCTTAAAACATCGGTAACAACATTAGCTTTTCTCGGATGGTAGTCAATCACAAGCTCATAGTCCTTTAAAAATTCTAACCATAAGGAATCGAGGATATCTCTGTGTGCTCCATTATTATACCTCAACTCGTCCATTGACACATAAATGAGGTTCGTAAATTCTTCGTTCAATTTAGGCTAAATCAGAACTAATATTTTAATGGATAATGTCTTTATGCAAAAGAAAACTTCAACAATTGAACTAACTTTAATTTACCACAACATTTCTCAGATAAGATTGTTCCGATAGACATAATTCTGTATCAAATCCTCAAAAATACAAGTTCTACTTCCATACTATCCTTCAGATTACACATATACATTTAAAGTCTATTTCCGATCTAGTGGATAGATTCAAACTCATATAACGCAGTTACATTTTCAATCAAATAGTTTCATATAAGATTAGACCACAGAATCGGTCTTTTCGAAGAAATCTTTTCTTCTCGTTAGAAAGAATAATCTAAACATATCTTTATATATATACTACAGTCATCAAATATAAATCATATTGTCATAATAGTATTATTGTCTTACCCGTGACAATAGATAATATCCCAACTATTAACGAAGCATCTGAACCCAGAAGAAAATCAAATATAATTTGAACAACAACCATTGCAGAAGCACAACTTTTATAACTATTTCCTTCAAATGGACATCTCTTATAGATAATCACATAGAATCATGAGAAAACCAGAATAACTAAATTTTCATCATCTGAAGCTATACTGAATATCAGAAAATTACAACCCATATAAAATGATATCAATTCCGATGATATTCCAAAAATGTCCAGAAAGAACAATGTAGAGCCCAAATTGCCCGGGCCCAATCAAAAAATAATTACAAGCCCAATTACATTAACAAAACAAAAATAGGCCCAAATAAACCTAAAAACCCAACTACCCCAAACCAACCCAACCCAGAAAACAAAAAAAAGAAAAAAAACAAAACAGAGGAAGACAAAAGGACCCTAGCCGAGCCTCGACCCTCGACTTCGAGCCATCCATGGCCTTTGCTCAAGCGTGCTCCACCGCCACCAAACAAAACAAGGAGGGGACGGTAGTATCGAGAAACAAGAGCTATTTCTTTTATTTTTTCTCTTCCACATCGGTTATAAAACCGAACAAGATAATGTAAAAAGGCCTTTTTTTGTTTGAAAAAAAAAGAAAAATAGAGACTAAGAACACACAACCATCGAATCGAGAGCAAAAAAAAGCAATAAAGGTTGTTTTTTTTACCTCGATTTTATTCGATAAACAAACATTTTGTTTCCCTCCTTTTCATCATCTCTGTTGTTTTTATTATTTTATTTTTTATATATTTTACTGAATAGCTAAGGAGAAAGGAGACTAACCTGAGCCCCGGGGCGCGTCGTCGGAGTCTTCTCTCCGTCGTCGAAGCCGAGATCGGGAGCAAATCGGGGGGGTTTTCTTACGGGCTTTTCAAAAACAAAAATATAGATCAATAAGCGTTTTTAAAAAAATAAAAAATATAAAATTTTACCTTTTCCTACCACCGTAGGTGGTGGCTTGAACTTCAGCCGGCGATGGCGAGCAGCGGTGGCCTCGCCGAAAATCGCTTGACTCTCCACTGCAGAGAAAACAAAAGAATTAAAACCCCTTTTTTAAAGAAAGCTGTTAAAATGAAAAAAAAAAGCAAAAATTGAATTTATAAAAATTTGCTAAGCAGCGTCGTTTAGGGCACGTCTGATGCCCCAAAGCAGCGTCGTTTCATCGCGACCCATGAGCGACCCGACCCGCTCCAAAGGATCGCGTGTTTTCGAAAAATGGAAAATTCTGGCTTGGTCCTTCGCATTTTTATTCTTACAATCAAGTTTTTAAATATTGCTATTTGGCCCGAAGCTTGACGATTACAATTTAGTCCTTTTAAAAGCGCTGCGTTTAATTGTTCAGGTAAATTGCGCTCCCATCCCCATATTTTTTGCGCATCACAATAGGGTCCTTTGCCCTTTCTTTTATTATAAATCGCCTTGATTCTATTTTTAATTCAATTTGGTCCTCCCCTTTAATTATCATTGTTATTTAATGTTTTTGTTTATTTATTATTATTATTGTTTTATTATTATTATTATTACTATAATATTACGTGTTACTATGTCATATTATTATTTTCAGCATTATTATTATTATTATTATTATTATTATTATTCTATTCCTCCATTATTAGTTATTATTATTATTTACTATTATTATTACTTTATTACTAGTATTGTTATTATTTTTTTATTATTACTACTCCTATTTATTTTATTATTGTTCATTATTAACATTATTATTATTATTATTATTATTATTATTATTTTATTCCTCTATTAATTATTATTATTATTTACTATTATTATTACTTAGTTACTAGTCTTGTTATTATTATTTTTTTATTATTACTCCTATTTATTTTATTATTGTTCATTTTTAATATGCTATTATTTTTCATTATTAATGTACTCCTATTATTATATTATTTTATTAATATCTTCACCATTTACTTAATTTTGTTTTATATTATTTTATTCATTATCTATTTATTTGTTATCTTATTTAGTTATTTGTCATTTTTTTACTTATTATTTATTAGTTTGTTGCTCTTTACCTTTTAATACTTTAAAGCACTTGATTATTTATCATTTTATTTTTATTTATTGTTGTTATTATTATCATCATCCTATCTGTTTCTATGATTTTATTATCGTTATTCTCACTTCATTATTTATTAGCTCATTCGTTAATAAGAATTAGATTTATTCATATATTCGTTTAATTTGTTAGTATCATTACTTTGTCTAATATTAATCAATCAAATTTTCAAAAATAAAGATGAGGTTCGGTGTTTGAAAATTCGGGAAGATCGAGCCCTAACTTACTGGGTTCCGATTTTTCTCGTTTATGTTAAACAACGGGATATCTCCTTTTAAGTCGCGATTTTCTCGTTTAATCTAAATGACTGAATGCCCCTTTTTTAAACAAATACATTTCTAAACAAAAGCTTAATCTCGGAAATTTGAAATGTCGCACCCTAACTTACTGGACTCGACACTTAAATACTTCGGGATAAGTTTCTTTTCCTTAAAATAGAGGCAATCTTAGTATTTGAAATCTCGGAAATCGAGCCCTAACTTCTTTGGGTTCCGATTTCTCATTTGACGAATAAATGAAAGATCCTCTTCAAATAAAACCAAGTTTCAAAAGGCGAGCTTAGTTTGGGAGCTTAAAGTATTGTGCCCTAACTTCTTTGGACGTGATGCTTTACCTCCCGAAAATAAGAAAGCCTTAACGTCCTTCCAATTTTAAAAAAAAAACAAAAAGCATTGTATTTTCGAATCCCTTTTAAGTTTTCAACAAATAGGACATCAATCAACCGGTTTGGTACCAATTTTGGGCGTGTCGAGGTGCTAATCCTTCCTCGCACGTAATCGACCTCCGAACCCGTTTTCTCAAAGTTCGTGGACCAAAAGCACTTGTTTTAGTAAATTAAATGTTTTATTAAAGCGAAGGTGATCCGATCACACCAAATAAAGATCGGTGGCGACTCCTTTTCTTTTCTTTTTCAAAAATCGAGTCGGCGTCGTTCTTTATTTCACACCAAAAAATTATTACGACGACTTGGCGACTCCACTGGGGACGCGAGGGTCAAGCCAAAGATTGATTGATTTTTGTCCTTTTAATTAAAATGGTTTTGAAAAATCATGCTTCTTTTGACGCATCTTCAATACTAACCTTGTAAATACTTTGGCATTGCATTGCATGACCGTTGTGGTCACACCCTTAAGTGGGAGCGAGAAGCTATGCCTTCGTGAGGTTTTCACCTCCGCATGGGCTAGTGGACTGCTTTCGGAATACATCCGTACCTATGTCTCCGTGAAGTTTTCACTTCCGCATGGCCATAGGGAAATGTATTCCCCTGAACCGAACTCGGTCCGCATGAGCCTATAATGGGTGAGAACGAGGAATCTGTTGGTTCGGGAACCTCAAACTTTAGAACCAAGCGCATATAGCAGACCTAGGAGCCCACTTTAGATAGAGCTATGGCAAACCTTAGTGGTCACCCAAATAGGCATTAGTTTGTTTTACTTACTTTACATTCCATGGTACTAACTTTTGTGTTTCTTTCTTTTGTGCATATCATCTCATATTTTAAAGAGACATCGATTCACGGTCCGTTTCGAGTTGGGAAGCTGGTTATGGAAAGCGAATTCCTTGATAAAGTAGAAGACAATGCGGTAGTCCGCATATGGTCGAGTAATGCCAAATAGAAAAGGAGATAGCTTAGTCGAAGGGTATGTGCCAGACTACGGAACTTCACCAATATTAGTGTCACGCAGAGCGAGCTCCGAGAATTGAGAGAAATTTGGACTCGATGGGATGATGAAGCGAAGCATTGTTCTATGGTACTTACGGTGACACCTTACCGCTTGAGGTCAAAATAGACAAGCACTGCTCCGAGCAATGACCCGAGCCTGGAATGCCGCTTATAGCTGTTTCTCCTTCGGAAAAGTGGATCTGGTTCCCACAGTAGAAGAGTATACGACCTTGCTACACTGCCCAAGAATTCAAGTTGACAAAGCTTATTCCAAGGCGGTTAATGGCCCAACCTTCGCGAAGAAGTTGATGAATATCACCGGCATGAGTGAACAGTGGGTCTCAGCTAGGATGCAGAAGAAGGGCGAGGGTAAATGCATACCACGGACATGTCCGAGAGACTGATTACGGCGCACCCGTCTGAAGAAAAGATAGACATCTTGGCCTTGTGTATTTACGGCCTGGTAATCTTCCCCAAAGCTTTGAGGCACGTTGATGAAGCAGTTATTGATCTATTCAGCCGGTTGGACAAAGGGGTCACACCCGTTCCTGCCATCTTAGCCGAAACATTCAGATCCTTGACCGCATGCCGGAGAAGAGGTGAAGGCAGGTTTATTGGGTGTGCGCAGCTGTTATTGGCTTGGTTCCATAGTCACTTTTGGAAAATAGAAAGTGTCTTGCGGTTCATGTCGAGAAGTACTCCTCACTAGAAGAGATAGCAACTACGCTTAGAAAAGAGGATGTGTCTGAAGAAAACTGGATCGCGATCTTTCAAAACCTTCAAGAGGACGACATTGAGTGGAAGGCTCCCTGGATGATTCCCGCAGGATCCTTTATCGTTATGAAGCTTTGATTGGTTCCCCTATTGGGAATTTGGGGTGCCACGCCACGCCTTCTTTGGTCCTAAGGCGGTATGGTTCAAGGCGATTCGTACCAACGACATACTGGGCTAGCTCGATGTGAGTTTTCATACGAAGGGGAAGCTATAAGAAAAGGGTTAAAGAGATTTCTAGCGCTGGAGAATCGATTCACGAATGAGAAGATTGTCTACAGGCAGAAACGACCACGTAATATATTGAATGGAGGGCTAGGAGGTCAATGATAACATTCTGAGCCAAATCCGTAAGCGCCCGATCAAGAGAAGAATGCATGCGAGTGGTCCCATCGAATTAGAGGTTGTAAAGCAAGATTTTGAGCGGATGAGCTCGGAACTCGGGAAAAGGATAGAAAGGTTGGAGGAAGAAAAGATGCTCCTCCAGGTTAGAAGTGGACGGTCAAAAGTCGAGGTCGAGAAACTTCGAGAAAGGAAAAGCGAAAAGTAGAGAAAGACCGAGATGACTTGAAGACGGAGTACAAGAAGATGCGCTTTAACGATAAAGAATCTTTGGATTAGGAAAACTTGAGCAATGGCAACAAGAGGTCAGAGAGGAAAGAGCCAAAGTTAACAGTTGGGAGAAAAAGTTTCAGGAAATGCGAGCACAGAAGGAAGACTTAGAGAAGGCAGGACAGAAAACCAAAAAGAGATAAAGGGATTAGAAGCTAGAATAGCTGAGCTTGGGCGATCTCTGCACCACTACCGAAGTCGAGACTCGGAAAGCCAACTAAAGTCAAGCCTAAACAGAATAGAGGAACTGAAAGGTAGGGTTGAAGAGTTAGAATCGGCATTGCATAGTAGCGAGCTCCAGATTGAGCTCCTGGAAACAAGAGAAAGACGTTGGGAGGAAGAGCTTCACCATTCTTGCGAGCAAGTTCGAAACCGGGACTACCTCATGGGAGAAGCAATAATCTAGGTTCGAGAAGTAGCTGATCACCTACAGACTTTGGCTGAGGAGGCTGACATAGTGGGCATGAGATATGGGCTACCACCGGACGTGATGAAGAGCTAATCTCTCCGCTTGGAAAAATCAAAACCTTAGGTCTTAGGGCTAGAACGATTTGTAATCTACTTTATGTAAAGGGTTTTGCCTTCTAATAAAGTTTTCTAAAATGAAGTTGATCGAATCGATGTCTTCTTCACGCATTCATGCATTTGCATTACATCATATTACATGCATTAAAGTTTATAGAAAGAAGCCTAATTGGTTAAGATTAACGAGAGAAAAAAGAGAAACAAGATAGAAGAAAAGAAATGGGAACAGGACATCACTACGGACTCGTGCTAAGAAAATGGATCAAAGATTTGAACAATTTCGAAGGAGATGCAAGAATGATCGAGGAGCAAATAACGAAACTCCAAAGAAGATATGATAGAGCGGATGCAAGAGTCCCAAAACAACATGATGAGCAGTTGGTGCAACTATTGGCCAATGAGCGAGGAAAAGGCATCGCTACTAGTTCGGGGAATAATAGCGACCGCTTACCTCCGAGGTTTACCCGTAAACACTCAAGCACCACGAAATAGGCCCCAAAGGGCGCCTTTTGTTATCGAGCCACAGTGCGAGTTGAGGCCGTAATGCCGGCGCACTTCCAGATTGGTTGAGCGATAATCCGGAGAAGGTCCGGCTAACCCTATAGTTCCCGACTTTGTGAAATGGTGAAATGGATAAGACAAAACGAACCTTCCCAAACAACTCGAGGATCGTTGCAAATGGTTAGAAGAAAAATTTAAGGAAATAGAGACTGCTGACCATCGCTACGGAGTGGACGCTAAAGACTTGAGCCTAGTCCCAGACCTCATACTTTCGCCAAAGTTCAAGACCCCGGATTTTGAAAAATACAATGGGAAAAGTTGCCCTGAAGCGCACATCACGATGTTACAGCGGCGAATGGCGGGATATGTTAACAATGATCAAGCTGCTCATTCATTGTTTCCGAGGATAGTTTGGTAGGGGCATGACCAAGTGGTACAATCACTCGGTCGTACCCGGATCAAGTCGTGGAAGGATCTAGCACGGGCCTTCCGAAACAATCACGCACGTGGTCGATATAGCTCTGATCGAATCACTCTCCAAAATATGGAGAAAAGCCGAACGAAAGTTTCAGCGGTATGCCCATGGTGGAGGAAGTAGCCACGCAAGTTCAACCACCGCTCCTAGAAAAGAGACAACCATCTTTGTTTGTCAATCTGTTGAAAGCTCCTTTATTAATCACATGCTTGGAAGTGCCACAAAAGTTTTTCCGATATTGTCTTTGTCGGGAAATGATCGAGAATGCGATCGTAAGCGGTAAAATAGAGGCTGGAGAAGGTACTAGAAAGATGGCCCCGAAGAAAAGGGAGAGTGATATAAACAACATAGGTAAAGGTTATTCAAAACCTATTATCGTGAGCCGACCAAGGACTATGACCCCGATCATCGAGCCCTTTAGACAGAGTCAAAGACAAGGCAAAATATGGAGAAAATCCAATTTACGCCTATCCGGTCCCATACAAGGAAATGTACCGAAATTATTTGACGACACGTCATCTCCCCATTACTTAAAACCCTTGCAACCCCGTACCTAAGTGGTATGATGCGAGCATACAGTCACGAATACCATGCGAGAATCGTGGGGCATTCTATAAACCTTTGTCTCGCTTAAGAAACTAGTGGAAAGACCGATCCGGATGGGAGTTATAGAAGTCGATGACACCTCGGCAAGGGCACCCGCTACCTAATCACGGGTCAACATGATGGCGAAGATGCGAGGAGAAGAGTAAAGGGATATTTCGATGTGAAAACCCCAATGAAGCAGGTCTGGAAGGAAATGATAAAAAGGGGATTGGTTGTGGCACGTCCAAGAGGAGAACATGAAGAAACACGAAAGGGCTATGAATTTCATAACTCGGAAGGGCACGAAATCCAAAGTTGTACTGAGTTTAGAATCTTTGGTACAGCGATGGACAACAAAGAGCTAGAATTCTTTGAAAATAATGAAGGTAGGAAAGAGGGTAACATCTCGCACGTTGGAGGGTGAGTCGTGAGAAAAGCCTCGGAGGCGAGCAATCCTTTAGTCACCATCTCACGATCAAAGGGGCGGAGTGAAAATAAATTGAAAATCATGATTGAAAGCCTACTACTTTTCATCAGAAGACAACGGAAGACTCACGGGATTATAAGCGCAGCGTGGCGATTCACGAAAAGGGAGGTCCGTCAACAAAAGGGAGCAGGGAGTATCCTAGGATCGTGATCCGAAAACCTGCCACCTTTTCATATAAAGATGACAAGGAGGTCCCCTGGAACTATAACTGCAATGTGACGATTCCTGAGAGGGGAGATTCGCCCAACATTACAAAAGAAAATCAAGAGGAAGGCTCCTACACGCGCAGTGGAAGGCGCTACGACTTGTCAAACACAAAGACGGAGCACTCAGGAGGAAAAACTTGAGGCGAACAAAAGAAAGAAAAAGGGACTAAGCAAGAGACACACATAAATGAGCGGTGAAGGAGGAAGAAGCTAGGGAATTCTAAAGTTTCAAGCATAGTGAATACTGAAGGTCGAGAGCGACTACATAAGCAGTGGCTCGCATATCGGTGCTAGATTTACTATTGAGTTCAAGCACACCGTAACGTATCGATGAAGGTATTGAACGAAACTTATGTTGCGAATGATATAATAGTTAACAAGCTGGATCGCCTGGTTAGCAACATAAGTGCCGATAACTTCATTTTCTTTAATGATGATGAGATTCCTCCGGGAGGTACGGGTTCCATCAAGGCTCTTCACATCACCACACGATGCAAGGGATATACATTACCAGGAGTACTAGTCGACAATGGGTCAGCGCTCAATGTTCTACCACTATCGACACTGAATCGATTACCCATTGATAGTTCTCATATGAAGGCCTGCCACAACATAGTAAGGGCATTCGATGGAACCGAGAGGAAAGTCATGGGAAGGATCGAAGTACCTCTTCTAATCGGACCAGGCACATATGAGGTGGATTTTGTTGTGATGGATATCCGTCGTCTTATAACTGTTTGCTGGGGAGACATTGGATACACTCGGCAAAGCGGTGCCCTCATCGTTGCACAAAAGTTGAAATTAATCTCAGAGGGCCGTTTAGTGACCATAAATGTTGAAGAGGACATCATCGCAACTGTAACAAGCAATGCACCCTATTTAGAGGCCAACGATGAAGCAGCCGAGTGTTCCTTCCGTTCTTTGGAATTTGTCAATGCAACATTAATATTTGAGGGAATAAAGTCGAAGTACCTCAATTATCCTAGACCACGAGAATGGGTCTACAACCGATGGTCGGGAATGGAGCCATGCGGAGAAAGGACTTGGAAGGTACCTCCAAGGAGGAATCGAGGTCCCTAGACTAAAAGAAAAGCGAGACTTCTTGATGCAGGATTCAAGCCAAACGCCAAGCAAAAAAAGAAGAGTTGGAAAAGAAGCAAGAAAGAAGGAAGGCACGTCTGAGGGGAGATGAGATGAAGTGGCAACCAATGATAATTCCTCATATTCGTGAGACCTTTATATCAGAAGGGGTTATCTATCCGGGGCGAGAGACACAAAATGAGGAAGTCCTGCATGTCAATCTTTGTATCGAGGGGAAATTGAGGAAGAAAATCGAATAGGATCCGCCCTATGAGTCGGGTAGCGTTCTAGACAATTGGACTGCGGAGGAGATTCCTATAGCCTTTAGAACTTATTCAGAGTAATACTCAGAACACACTTATTGCTTTAAGTCTAGAAGCAATAAGAACCCCTTTTGTGAAACATGAATTTGTATGAGCCATCGTTATTTTCAATGAAATACATCTCCGCTATCTTTTGAGCAAATTTTCTTTTATGTTCATTTCATTCATTCATTATTTAAATATTCTTCTAAACATTTCTATTCTTCATTTATCATACCAATAAACATGCCAAGATCCTATAATCCTATGAGCCTTTATTCATTTCCATAATGGTCTCTAGATATCAATGATTTGAGTAACGCTACCGATGACTCGTAATGTCCTTTTGAGCAAGATATGGGTGCGGAAGATTTTTAGGATTTTGGAGATGACCAAGGCGTGATTTAGCTCTCTGAATTAAGGATGATAGAACAAGAGGAGAAACAAATCATACCTCACAAAGAATCGGTGGAAATAGTGAATCTAGGAAATGAACAAGAAAAGAAGGAAGTGAAGATTGGAGCCAGTACCACCATGAGAGACAAAGCAAGACCTCATTGAGCTACTCCAAGAATTCAAGGATGTCTTCGCATGGTCATATCAAGACATGCGGGCTAAGCAACGATATCGTGGTACACCGTTTGCCCATAAAGAAGAATACAATCCGGTCCAACAAAAACTTGGAGGATGAGGCGGACGTTTTACTAAAAATAAAAGAAGAGGTCAGAAGCGGTTTGACGCAGGTTCTTGCAAGTGGTCAAGTACTCGAATGGGTAGCCAATATCGCCCCGTCCCTAAGAAAGATGGGAAAATACGAATGTGTGGACTAGAGATCTAAACAAAGCTAGCCCAAAAGACAACTTTCCGTTACCCCATATCGACACCTTGGTGGACAATACGGCGGGTTATTCCTTGTTCTCATTCATGGATGGGTTCTCAGGATACAACCAGATAAAGATGCTTCCTGAAGACATGAATAAATCCACATTCATAACCATGTGGGGAACCTTTTGCTACAAGGTAATGCCATTTGGGTTGAAGAATGCGGGAGCAACATATCAGAGAGCCATGGTGACCCTATTCCATGACATGATGCACAAGAAATTGAGGTTTACATCGACGATATGATTGCCAAGTCTCGGACGAAAAGGAGCATATCCAAGTCTTAAGGAAATTATTTTTGAGGTTGAGGAAAGTCCAATGAAGCTTAACCCGTGAAGTGTACCTTTGGAGCCAGTCGGAAATTGCTAGGATTTATAGTCGGTGAAAAGGGATTGAGGTTGACCGGACAAAGTCAAGGCTATACAAGAATTGCCTCGCCTCGTACACAAAAAGAAGTTCGAGGTTTCTTAGGAAGATTAAATTACATTGCTCGGTTCATTTCTAATCGACCGAGAAATATGATCCCATATTTCGTCTTCTTAAAAACACAACCCGGTGTGTGGGACGAGGAATGTCGAAGACCTTCGACAAAGTAAAGCAAGACCTATCCAATCCTCCAAGATTGACACCGCCTAATCCGGAGAAGCCTTTAATCCTCTATTTGGCGGTGCTTGATAATTCAATGGGATGCGTTCTCGCCAAGCATGATGAGTCGGGAAAGAAAGAAAAGCAATATACTACCTTAGCAAAAGTTCAACGAGTGTGAAACAAGGTACTCACCGATTGAGAAAATGTGTTGTGCCTTGATCCGGACAACTCGGAGATCGAGGCAAGACATGTTGTATCATACGACCTGGCTCATCTCGAAGCTAGACCCACTGAAATACCTAATGGAGTCAACTACTCTTAATGGACGAATGGCCCGATGGCAAATTTTACTTTACGAGTTTGACATAGTTTATGTAAACCGAAGCGATAAAAGGAGTGCAATAGCGGATTTTACGGCTAGTAGAGCTACGCGATTATGAGCCTCGGACTTTGACTTCCCTAATAAAGACCTAATGTACGTAGCAACCATCAAGAAGATACGCGAAAAGTCATCCTTGAAACCGAACTTCAACGGAGCATCGAACGCTATGGGCAATGGAATTGGGGCGATTTGGTGTCCCCAAATGGAGATCATTACCCATTTACACGTAAATTGGATTTTGATTGTACAAACAATATGGCGTAGTATGAAGCTTGTATCATGGGCATCCGTCTTTGCTATTGAGCATAAAATTAAGGTCTTTGGAAGTATACGGAGACTCTGCGTTGGTAATTTATCAACTTAAAGGAGAATGGGAAACGAGAGATCCCAAATTGGTCGAATACAAAAGATTGGTCCAAGAACTAATCAAGGAGTTCGATGACATCACTTTTAGTTATTTACCAAGGGACGAAAATCAGATGGCTGATGCTCTAGCCACATTGGCTTCTATGGTACAAGCAAACAACAAGGAGGATATGAGACCTATACAAATGAGCATTTATGAGGCCCCAGCCCATTGCTACAATGTCGAGGAAGAAAGAAAATCGACCCACCATGGTACCACGATATATTGCGGTATGTGAAGAATCGTGAGTACCACGATCAAGCCACGAGAATGAAAAAGGCGCCGAGGAGATTAGCATGCGATTACGTCTTGGATGGAGAAGTCTTATACAAGAAAAGGAAAGATCAAGTGCTACTAAGGTGTGTGGACGCCGCCGAAGCTAAGTTAATCTTAGAAGAAGTCCACGAAGGTGTCTGTGGAACTCACGCTAATGGTTTCACAATGGCCAAACAAATAATGAGGTTCGGATATTATTGGTCCACCATGGAGGAGATCATCAACTATGCCAAAAATGTCATAAATGCCGTTATGGAGACAAGATTCATGTACCCGTCACCTTTGCATGTTATGACTTCTCCATGGCCATTTTCCATGTGGGGCATGGACGTCATTGGGCCAATATCTCCGAACGGGCATCGATTCATCTTTGTGGTCATCGACTACTTCACGAAATGGGTAGAGGCTGCCTCATATGCCAACGTCACTAAATCAGCGGTTAGCCGATTTTTGAAGAAGGAAATCATTTGTCGATATGGAATGCCCGAGAGGATCATATCAGACAATGCACTGAATTTAAACAATACCACGATAGCAGGGGTTTGTAGCCAATTCAACATCAAACATCACAATTCATCACCGTATCGCCCAAAAATGAATGGGGCAGTGGAAGCAGCCAACAAAAACATCAAAAGGATAGTGGGGAAGATGACTGAGACTTACAAGGATTGGCATGAAAAATTACCGTTCGCGCTCTATGCTTATCGAACGTCCGTAGAACTCTCTTTGGGCAACACCTTTCTCATTGGTCTATGGGATGGAGGCGGTTCTACCTATCGAAGTGGAAATACCTTCTCTTGAGTATTGTCAAGTGAAAGTGGATGAGGCTGAATGGATCCAGCTCGATATGATCGATTGAACTTAATCAAGAAAAGAGATTGAGGGCTATCGGTCATGGCGGATGTACCAAAAGCGAATGATGCGAGCTTACAACAAAAAAGTTCGCCAAGGGAATTCCACGAAGGGATCTCGTCTTGAAAAAGATCCTTCCCATACAAAAGGATTTCAGAGGAAATGGATGCGAATTGGGAAGGACCATATGTGGTGAAAAAGGCTTTCTCGGAGGGCACTAATCTTGGTTTGAGATGGATGGGAAAAATCTACCCAATCCCATAAATTCAGATTCAGTTAAGAAATATTATGCTTGAAGAGGAGAAAGGCTAAAGTGAAAACCCGAAAAAGGCGCTTTAAGACCCAAAAAAAAAAAACGGAGAGGCAAGTGAAAACCCGTAAGGGCGCTTTGAGACCAAAGGGCTTTGAGTCGAAAACCGATAAAGGCGGCCCAAATTAGCACGAAGAAGGAGGTATGTGACAATCCTTTCCCGAAATTGGCAAAAGGAGGAATGTTACACCTCGGAACATCTACTGAAACAATCGCAGATCTCCCAACATCTTTTCGGCTCAAATGATCTTGAAAGGATTCGATTGGCGAAGCCCAGTGCGATATCTGGGCACCTACTTTTCTTTTACCCATTTTTGTACTCCAATAATGTTTAATTTTGTTGAATTAATCCAATTCTATTCTTTATAAATTCCATTGTTATTTTAAATCTTTGAGTTGTTTGCAATTGAAATAACAACCCATTGACCCATAATGCTTCCATAAAACGAGTTCCACCTATTACTCTGGAAGCCTCTAAACAAACATAGGAACACGAAACAAGGCATTGTTTAGGAACCACCACACTTAGGGGTTGGAAACATTCGAAGAAGAGGAGTCCAAAATTATGACCATTCGCAGGCATAGACATCAAACAAGATGTTGCGTCTATGTCGTGACCTTGACAATAACGACAGCGATTCTGACCCTAAGATTTTTTAAGGAAAAATAAATCGTTCTCATGACATCTCGCATTCATGCAAATGTCCTCCGTAATATCATTTAGTTAGGAGCATCCGATTTATTACAATCATTGCATCTTAACGAAGATCATCATTCTCACGACATTACGCCTTCATGCAAGTGTCATCCATTAGTTAGGAGCATTCGAGTCATTTTGACCATAGCATCCTCTCCATTTGGAATAAACACAAACATATAGAATCAAGTCTAGGATAGGTCCCTAGAGAGCGGTGTAGCAACATAATTGAAGATTATCCTATTACCATCAACCAGTGATGGAATAGGTTGAAGATTGTCCTATCACCATCAACCAGTGATGGAATAGGTTGAAGATTGTCCTGTTACCATCAACCAGTGATGGAATAGGTTGAAGATTGTCCTGTTACCATCAACCAGTGATGGAATAGGTTGAAGATTGTCCTGTTACCATCAACCAGTGATGGAATAGGTTGAAGATTGTCCTATTACCATCAACCAGTGATGGAATAGGTTGAAGATTGTCCTATTGCCATCAACCGGTGATGGAATAGGTTGAAGATCGCCCTATTGCCGCCGACCAGCGATGGAATAGGCCAAAATTGTAGATCTTGTCACCATAACCAGAGTGGGGCAAGATCGAAGGCAAATCATGGCTCCACAACGAGAGGGAACACGATTTAGGCCACCCTCCTATTGCCCTTGACCAGCAAAGTGGAATAGGTCAAAATTATAGATCTTGTCGCCCTAACAGGTAGTGGGGCAAGATCGGCGAATCTTGGCTCCCTAACCAAGAGGGAACACGATTTAAGCCACCCTCCTATTGCCTCCAGGCCAAAGTGGAATAGGTCAAAAATTGCAATTCCTGTCCCTAACCAGTAGGGAGCATGGTTAAGCTTTAGTCCTATTGCCTTAACTAGAGGCGGGATAGGCTAAAGACCAAAGACCTCATCTCTCTGGAGATGCAGCGGAGCAATCTAAAATAAAACAAGTTACACCCCATTGGAGTCGCAGCAAGAGCAAATTGAAGCCACATAGCAGTGGAGCGGATTGAAGTAACAAGACGCGGTAGACTGGGATGAGGCTACGTGAAGAAGAAAAGCACCAAAGAAGTCAGGACTCAGCAGAACCGGGCAAATTTGGTCCCTCTTTATGTCTTTGCTCTATTCCCGTTGCACGACAATGAGCAAAGAGGGGCAGCTGTAGAGCCCAAATTGCCCGGGCCCAATCAAAAAATAATTACAAGCCCAATTACATTAACAAAACAAAAATAGGCCCAAATAAACCTAAAAACCCAACTACCCCAAACCAACCCAACCAGAAAACAAAAAAAAGAAAAAAAACAAAGCAGAGGAAGACAAAGGACCCTCACCGAGCCTCGACCCTCGACTTGAGCCATCCGCCCGGCCCGCCCTCGCAGCGCTCCACCGCCACTGCAAACAAAACAAGGAGGACAAGAGTATCAATGAAACAAGAGATTTCTTTTGTTTTTTCTCTTCCACATCGGTTATAAAACCGAACAAGATAATGTAAAAAGGAGCCTTTTTTGGTTTGAAAAAAAAGAAAAAATAGAGACTAAGAACACACAACCATCAGGAATCGAGAGCAAAAAAAAAAAAGCAATAAAAGGTTGTTTTTTACCTCCATTTTTATTCGATAAGCAAAACTGTTTTGTTTCCCTCCTTTTCATCATCTCTTGTTGTTTTTATTATTTTATTTTTTATATATTTTACTGAATAGCTAAGGAGAAAGGAGACTAACTTTGAGCCGGTAGCGTCGTGAGTCTTCTCTCGTCGTCAAAGCCGAGATCGGAGCAAATCGGGGGTTTTCTTGGGCTTTTCAAAAACAAAAATATAGATCAATAAGCGTTTTTAAAAAATAAAAAATATAAAATTTTACCTTTTCCTACCAGTGGGCGGTGGAGCTCTCGGCTGCCGGCGATGGCGAGCGGCGGCCCTCATGGAAATCGCTTGACTCTCCACTGCAGAGAAAACAAAAGAATTAAAACCCTTTTTTAAAAAGCTGTTAAAATGAAAAAAAAGCAAAAATTGAATTTATAAAAAGTGCTAAGCAGCGTCGTTTAGGGCACGTCTGATAGGCCCCAAACGACGTCGTTTCATCGCGACCATGAAGTAACCGACCCGCTCCAAAGGATCCGCGTGTTTTTCGAAAAAATGGAAAATTCTGCAGCAGTCCTTCCGCATTTTTATTCTTACAATCAAGTTTTAAATATTGCTATTTGGCCCGAAGCTTGACGATTACAATTTAGTCCCTTTTAAAACGCTGCGTTTAATTGTTCAGGTAAATTTGCGCTCCCGATCCCCATATTTTTTGGCGCATCACAATAGGGTCCTTTGCCCTTTCTTTTATTATAAATCGCCCTGTGATTCTATTTTAATTCAATTTGGTCCTCCCCTTTAATTATCATTGTTATTTAATGTTTTTTGTTTATTTATTATTATTATTGTTTTATTATTATTATTATTACTATAATATTACGTGTTACTATGTCATATTATTATTTTAGCATTATTATTATTATTATTATTATTATTATTATTATTATTATTATTCTATTCCTCCATTATTAGTTATTATTATTATTTACTATTATTATTACTTTATTACTAGTATTGTTATTATTTTTTTATTATTACTACTCCTATTTATTTTATTATTGTTCATTATTAACATTATTATTATTATTATTATTATTATTATTATTTTATTCCTCTATTAATTATTATTATTATTTACTATTATTATTACTTCGTTACTAGTCTTGTTATTATTATTTTTTATTATTACTCCTATTTATTTTATTATTGTTCATTTTTAATATGCTATTATTTTTCATTATTAATGTACTCCTATTATTATATTATTTTATTAATATCTTCACCATTTACTTAATTTTGTTTTATATTATTTTATTCATTATCTATTTATTTGTTATCTTATTTAGTTATTTGTCATTTTTTTACTTATTATTTATTCGTTTGTTGCTCTTTGCCTTTTAATACTTTAAAGCACTTGATTATTTATCATTTTTATTTTTTATTTATTGTTGTTATTATTATCATCATCCTATCATTTCTATGATTTTATTATCGTTATTCTCACTTCATTATTTATTAGCTCATTCGTTAATAAAATTAGATTTATTCATATATTCGTTTAATTTGTTAGTATCATTACTTTGTCTAATATTAATCAATCAAATTTTCAAAAATAAAGATGAGGTTCGGTGTTTGAAAATTCGGAAGATCGAGCCCTAACTTCTGGGTTCGATTTTTCGTTTATGTTAAACAACGGATATCTCCTTTTAAGTCGCGATTTTCTCGTTTAATCTAAATGACCTGAATGCCCTTTTTAAACAAATACATTTCTAAACAAAAGCTTAATCTCGGAAATTTGAAATGACGCGCCTAACTTCTTGGACTCGACACTTAGATACTTCGGGATAAGTTTCTTTTCCTTAAAATAGAGGCAATCTTCCGTATTTGAAATCTCGGGAAATCGAGCCCTAACTTCTGGGTTCGATTTCTCATTTGACGAATAAATGAAAGATCCTCTTCAAATAAAACCAAGTTTCAAAAGCGAGCTTAGTTTGGGAGCTTAAAGTATTGTGCCCTAACTTCATCGGACGTGATGCTTTACCTCCCGAAAAATAAGAAAGCCTTAACGCCCTTCCAATTTTTTTAAAAAAAACAAAAAGCATTGTATTTTGAATCCCTTTTAAGTTTTCAACAAATAGGACATCAATCAACCGGTTTGGTACCAATTTTGGGCGTGTCGAGGTGCTAATCCTTCCTCATGACGTAATCGACCTCGAACCCGTTTTCTCAAAGTTCGTGGACCAAAAGCACTGCTTTAGTAAATTAAATGTTTTATTAAAGCGAAGGTGATCCGA
The DNA here is from genome assembly GCA_025506655.1 of Gossypium rotundifolium. Taxonomy (NCBI): domain Eukaryota; kingdom Viridiplantae; phylum Streptophyta; class Magnoliopsida; order Malvales; family Malvaceae; genus Gossypium; species Gossypium rotundifolium. The sequence continues at coordinate 56,643,150 of CP106723.1, read as the reverse complement.
TCACACCAAATAAAGATCGGTGACGACTCCTTTTCTTTTCTTTTCCAAAATCGAAGTAAATGGCGTGGTTCTTATTTCACACCAAAAAAATGGTTACGACAAACAATATTACTCAGTAAATGTTGAAATCCACGATAGTAGAAGCACTATAATTTTCACATATTTTCAACGAACAAGAGCCAAGAAAAAGCGAATATTAGAATTATCTGATTTCACCATCGTCTTTCATATCCGCACAAAGGAATAAATACCAAAGAAAAACATAACAATGTCGAATATAACCCCAAACAAACCAACGATACTTTCGTCTATTAATACGTTTAGCCAATGTTCTTTTATGATAAAAATTCCTTCTGAAATTAAACAATCACATATACTTCTGAGAATAAATATACACATAGAATGCCCAAAAGGAATCATAATAACTGTCCGACTATAACCACAACACTCAGCCCTCAATACAATTCAAACATTATTTCAACATCTAATTACGCCATTAGAATTTTCACATTATCCCTTCTCTAATGTAAATCAATTCGGAAAAGCTTTTAACTAATATTTAACTTTATTCTTAGCACTTAATTCATATCCCAACTCAAATCATTAATTTACGATCAAAACATTTCAGATAGCAATCACAACTCACATATTATAATCTATGTGCTCATATAATTATAACATTTATCAACATCAATATATCATACTCTTTGATCCATACCTTTATGAGTTTTAAACACATCATCAACACATTTCCATTCAAACATTCAGTACACATTCCGTACTATCAAAATTAGCTCGGTTGAAAACTTATCATCTCATCAAAAAGTTTTCGTCAGAGTCAGGAGATATCACACTATCGCAGGTTAAATATGGCATGTATAGCTAGACTCACAAGCGCTACTTTAGTCCGAGAACTGACTAAACCGTAGCTCTGATACCAATCAAATGTAACACCCCTTACCCGAGACCGTTGCCGGAGTCGAGCTCGAGGCATTACTAAACTTAACTACTAATTCGGGGCATAAAAATTGAAACTGTCCATCTGTGTCATGTTGACTAAATTAACTATAACTCGAGTTACGAAACTCAAAATTTAGATCCGTTAATTTTCCTTAAAACTAGACTCATATATATTCTCACTATAATTTTTCCAGAATTTTTCATGTGGCCAATTAGTACAGTTTATTCATTAAAATTTCCCCTGTTTCACTGACCAACAGTTCTGACCTCTTCTAACCTAAATTCAAATATCTCATTGTATAATTCTCAAATGTTGTTGCCACTTATTTCTATTGAAAATATACTCACTAAGGAATCTATACATATAAATTATAACTCATAATTAATTTTTTACAATTTTTAATGAATTTCCAAAGTCAGAACAGGGGATTCCGAAATCATTCTGACTCTATCTCACCAAAATTAAAATATCACAGAATATAAAATTCCTTTTCCTACTTTGTTTCTTTCATATAAAATAGACACAATAAGATTTAATACTATATCTTATTAACTTTCTAATTCCATTTCTCCTGTTTTTGGTGATTTTTCAAAATCACGTCACTGCTGCTAACCAAAAACTGTTTTATTGCAAAATATGGTTAACTAGTTTATAACATCTTTACCAAATTAACAACCAAATTCACTCATACTCTTATCTACCCATATGTCACAACCGAATCAACCAAATGCACACAATAGATATCATGAATACCCTTCAATCAAGACATATAGCATAATAACCAAATGAGCGTAGTCGTAATCAACAAAACCGTAGTAAAGCATTGAAGTTAGGCCATTTTCGCATGGCTTAATTTATACAACACCAAAATCTAACATTTCAAATTTCAATCTAGCCTATACATGCCATAGGTTCGAAAATTCAACTTATAAAATACCGAAAATAGTCAATAGTGTGATAGACTTTGACGGTGATCCTGAGCTCGTAACTTGACTCCAAAATCTAATAAACAATGCAAACAAGCACATACAGTAAGCTATCATAGCTTAGTAAGTTATAAGCAATTACATAACAACAATGCATTATATCATTATATTAGTAAGGCCAATTTAAAATAATGACAATCGAGGTTTATAACTATAACTATAATTTATATCACCATTTCTAAACCTTCACATTTCATAGCCCTAAGGCCAAACACACACACATTCAATAATAGATTTCACATCGATCTATAAATTACTTTCCCATCTCAAATAAATACATATACATTTATACAAGTATACACATATATCACATTTTCTTAATTTCATGTGCATATATCACTTACCAAATTTATTCTTGCATTTCAAACCCATATAAATCACACATTAATATGTATAATACATAATTTCATTTCAATAGTTAATACTTACTTTAATATCCAAAAGTTGATTTATCATCACATACCTGATCATTTTATTTCGTTTAACACATTCATTAATCGATACACTTAAAGGATCAGTAAATCCACACACTCAGTGCCAAAACCTTGTAACGTATCGCACACTTAGTGCCGTTACATTTAACATCTCGCACACTTAGTGTCAAATCCTTGAAACGTATCGCACACTTAGTGCCGTTACATAAATTTTTCTGCACACACAATGCCATTCAACCGATCTACTTTACGATTGCTCGGTGAATAAATTCGCACACACAGTGCCATTCAACCGATCTCTTTTACATTGCTCGGTGAATTTCAACCGATCTCGCACACACGATTGCTCGGTGAATAAATCCACACACACGATTGCCGATCAACCGATCTACTTTTACGATTGTTTCGGTGAATAAATCCGCACACATAGTGCCCTTAGCGATCATTTCCTCAATCACATAAACATATATAATTTCACTATCAATATTATCTATACCCAATTAAAACATCATTATTCATAGTTCATTCTTCCATCTCAACCCATCATATTCGCAACCATTAATGCACATATAAAATATATATATATATATATATATATATATATATATCAAGGATAACTCTTATCAATTATCAATTGCCAACACATTCGGCTAACATACAATATATGAACCTAACCACGAATTTAATACAACCAAAATTCTTCGCTATTTATTTTCACATATACTATCACCCAATGTAAATATATATATACACATACTTTTTTTCCATCTCAAATAATCAAGCTTAATTATTCATATATATATATAACAACATCTCATTCGGTCAATAATTTTAAACAAAATTTTCTTCCATTTAACTTATGTTTAATAATATAGATCAAAATTGAATTAATCCAATTGCTTATAACTTACCTCGAAAGTCGACAATTTAAGCTTCCGGGCTATTCGTTCAATTTTGCCTTCCCCCGATCCAATCCCGTTTTCTTTTATTCTTTATCTAAATAATTCCAATTTAAACTCAATAAATTTATATTCATTCAATTTGATCCATAAACACTTAATTTAGCAATTTATGAATTTACCCCTAACTTTTACAATCTATACAATTTAGTCCCTAATACAATACTCACGAATTACTCAAAATTGACCCAACTTCCTTTAGGCCCGAATCATCCTAAGGACTATATAAGTCCATATACTTCAATATTTTCTCAATTTGGCCCTTCCATGATAATATTTTCACAACCAAATTTTTAATTAGCTACATTCACCTAAGACCCAAGAGTAAAATATTTTCATCTAGCTCAAATCTCCCATTTACTACCAAAATCATCCTAAAACTTAAGTTATCATCAATGGCATAACCAACATACAAGACCATTTCACAAAATTAACACATGGGCTTTATAATAGGATGCATATTCATCTCAAAAAATGCAAAAATCATTGAAAACCCAAAGCTAAAACTTACTTAATTGAAATGGATAAGTGCCGAACCCTTGTTGAACTTCTCTTTCTTTTTCTTTTACTAGTTTTGGCTATGGAAGAGAAAATGATGAACATGCATAGCTTTCTTCATTATTTTATGTTTTATCCCACTATGTTAATATAATATATTATATTATTAATATAAAACATATATTTAACTTAACAAACAAACAAACACATGATATAATATCATCTTGCCGTCCACTACAAGAAGAATTGGGAAATTGCAACATAAAACCCTTTAATTTAAAAGACATATTAAAATAACCAACCAATTTAGTAAATAGCTAAATTTTCTTACTTACTCAATTTAGTCCTTTCACTTAAATTAATCACTCAAACACACAAATTAATCTACGATATCATAACACATGCTTCAACATATAACATAAATATCGGTAAAAGATTAAAACATTTTTTCTATCCGGTTGTGGTTCCAAAACCACCATTCCGATTAGGGTCGTAATTGGGCTGTTACACCTAGTGTGGGTGGCATTTTGGCCTTGCAAGTTGATCATGTCAAACAGTCGAGTTTTAATATTATAAAAGAGTGATCGAACTTATAGACTGACTGCGACAACGATAGAGGCAAGTGCACCTATCGAACAGTAGTATAGCTCAGGCAAGAATATCTTATCGAACCCAAGGGAACCTAAAAGTACTTCTACACACTTTCTTTCTATTATTTAGCCTAAAATATGGAGTGATTGGATTATTAAACTAACGAAATACTTAGACTAAATGCAAAGACAAAAGATTGAATTGGAGAAAGGCTTTAGGAAAACTCAGTTCATAAAGACGATACCCTCAGGAAGAATCCACCTATGACTTCACTTATTATTTATTCCCCAAACCATATGATTCCTTCACTTAGCTTGATCATTGAGACTCCCTAACCTATATTAAAACCTCTTTCGAGGCGAATAACGTCTAACCTTAGGTTAATTAGTGGAACTCTCGTTATCTTATAATAACCCCCTAAGGAAGCAGTAAATCGATCAATGGATTTCCATATTAGGTTTCACCCTAATCTGGTAAATCTTGTAACCCTATCTCTAGGCGCCCGATCAATTCCGCTCAATTATGCTAGATCTACTCTTAGGTAGGGTCTATTCCTCCTCCACCTAAGCACATCAGATTGAATTAAGCAACATAGTTAAGAACAAACCAAGTACTTATCATATAATTTAGAAATCAAATAACAAAATCCATCATAGGTTTCATCCCCTTCAGGTATCTGAGGGGTTTAGTTCATAACTAAATACGAAAACATCTCAAGAGTAAAGAATAAAAGATAAGAAATCCTAAAACCCTCTGAAGGAATTGAAGGAGAGATCCTCCATCTTGAATGGAGTTCCGACTTCTTGAGATGGATCAACTGGCTATCTTCAAGTGATTCGCTAAAAAATGAAAGCTTCGGCAAAAGCCTCTGCTAAAAAGCTCTCCTTTAATGTCTACCTTGGGTTGTTTATATAGGCTTTGGGATGCTATACTTGGCTCCTAAATATCTCCTTCAAGTAGAATTACTATTAGGGTATTGGAGTAGACTTAGGAGTATGTTTCTTTGGCTTCAAGCATCCAAATCCAAGTGAAATTGCTCTTTCCTGCGGCAGGGGCACGACCATGACACACGCCCGTGTAAATCATGGTTGGGCCGTGTCTCGATTCTGTTATTTTAGGCACAGCAGTGTGAGTCAGGATTCAGGCTGTGCTTCAGGTCTGTCGATTTGGGCACGACCATATAGATCACCAGGCACGTCCGAGTGATCAATGGATGCTACACAGCCGTGTGTTACGTAGTTGAGGCCATGCTCTAGGTAATTGGCGAGGCACGGTCATGTGGGCTTTGGGCCAGGCCGTGTTGATTGCTTGCTAAAGCCCAATTACTCCGTTTTAAGCCCGTTTTACGTTCTTTTAATCCTCGAGTGCTTTCCTGAGAATAAACATGAAAAGAAATGATTAAAAGCACCTTTTTACATAAATCAAGGGCTAAATCATCCAAAGGCATACTAAATATGGGGTTAAAATATATTACTTTTACGGTTTATCAAATACCCCCACACTTAAGCTTTTGCTTGTCCTCAAGCAAAATTCTCAACTTACAATTAAAACGAACTTTCCATAATTTATAATTCCTATCGACAATGTCTTATCATAATTCATAGATAATTTATACATGGATAATTCAACTCAAAGAACCCTAAAGATTCAATTATGATAAGTCATACTTTTATAGCGTAAAAACATAGGTATCTCCCCTTATCTAAGTGATTACCTTTAATTCAAAGCCGACAAGGATTGACATCCTCACAAAAGATTCACTCAAATCACTCAAAGGTGTTTAAAGTTCAAGAATAAGCACTCTAAGTCGAACTTGAAAAGTTAATCCCATAGACTTGCCTGAAAATCAAATCTCCACCACTGTATATGAGATGATACACAAATCAAAAGGTCTTTAGTCAAGGTTGTAACGGGGCTAGGGTTAAAAGGTGTGGATACAGGTTGAATTAGAGGTTATAATCGAGATTGAATTGACTAATTACCTAATCTAAAAATAATGAACTAAATATGAATATTTACATCGAATGAAAAACTAACAATATCTACTATTGATAATTACTCTATACTAAGAGTATTTTCATCACTCAAAATTTGAAAATACTTTAATACGAGCTTTTTCTTCAACAATTGAAGTTTTAAATGCTCTAAGCTCTTTTATTATACTACTAATATTGAATATATTTGGATTTTATTTTATTTTTTAAGAACAAAATAAAATAAACATAATAGAAGGAACTTTGGTGATTGAAATAACCTAATTTGGCAATTGATCAAATCAATTCTCGATAGAAGGGTAGTCAAAGCAATGTTGATAACAAATACAAAGGGATTTTAGGTTAATATTAGTGGGTGAGTCAATAAAAAAAGTTGTTAGGATTCAACGGGGTTCACTAAGGGTTAATTTGTAGGAAGGCTTTTTAGTGGAGTGAACAGGTTAAAACCTAGGTGCCTTTATCATCTCAGTATATTAAATCATTAATGTGGTCTCGACATGCATAGACGAGGCAAGTTCTAGAATAACAGTTCAAAGTTGACACACTCATAATCAATACAGTGAGCATGAAAAAGAATATATGCTCTATAAGGCTCAAAATCTCACAAAAAATTATGGGTGTTTTGACATCAATCCTTATAAATTTTGAACTTCAAGGTGATACTCAAATTAGGTTCAACAACCTACTAATTTTAATTTTTAGAAAGTAGACTTATCATGCTCGATTCTCTAGTATTCTTCAAATTTAATTATCAATGCATAATTAACTAAGACTTATTCTAAAACATATTGATAAAAAAATCATAAATCATTAAAAATTTCCTCCTAATTAGTAATATGAGAAAAATACTTAAGATCAAGACTAATTTCAGGGTTTTGAGAATTATGCAAAAAGTTAGGCACTATTGCTTAAGATGTACATTGCCCTCAATGTACAAAGATAGATAATGATAATTAGATGTCAAATCAAAAAGAGAAGTGGGAAAAGTAATACTCCCTAAAATCTGGATGATCCTTAGTGTCTTTGGTGGCGGTGATGGTGTTTTCTATGGGTCTGGTGGAGTGGCTACCGAAAAGGAATTAGCTAAATGAAGAAATTGGGTAGCCTGTGAAGATATAGCCAAGAGATCTAGAGAAATTATAATAATATACTAATAATATATTTAAAGATTAAGGAAATAAAAAGAAGGAGACTAAGAAGAAAATTGAAATTGAAAGAAAAGACTAATGGACTAAGGAGTCCTTGTGGGTGTGTCCTCGAAGGCTGTGGTGTGTGATTCCCTAGTAGCCTTTAGAACCTAAAACCAAGAAACTAATATGAAATAAATTAAATTAAGCAGAAAAGAAGTATAGATAATGAAAATAAAGGAGACCAGAAAAGAAAAATAGAACTGAAAAGGTTTCAGAAACCCTTGGCGTGTTAATTAAGTGAAGCTGCCAACATGAACTCATGTTGAGGTCTCTTTTGAGGAGACAATGCTTACGTTTCTTCAGCATGATCTTTGTGTTGCTCAAGAGTCTTGGACCTTTTCTATGAATAGGAAGAAAAATTTGAATGAAAAGAGAAAGAAGGAATAAGAAAGAATATGGGAAAAAGAGGAAGGGCTGTGGGGATTTAAATAGGATTTCAAATTTGGCACATTCCCACGCCCGTGTACCGAGGGTGTGTCGATTCACACGGCCGTATCTTACGGTCGTGTTGTGGGGTGTGTTGTTCTTCCACACCCATTTTGTTGGGTTGCACGCCCGTTCCTAAAAGGCCAAGATGTGAGCACGGATGGACTGCATGGGCGTGGTCTGCCCGTGCTCAATAAGTCAGTGTCTTAGCACAATTGTGAGGCACGGTCGTGCTATTTTTTCAGTGCCCATGCTGTGGGTGGTTGGATCCATGATTTTTGGGGGGGTGGTTGGACTGACTTGCACGGCTCTGTCCTGTCAATGTGGTGTTTCTGGTGGTCTACACGGCCACGGGCACGACCATGTGTAAGGCCGTGTGGCCTGGAAACCTGCATCTTTGTTTTAGATATGGAGAGAGAAGAGAAAAGGAAAGAAAAGAAAAAAATAATTTTGAAAGATAAAAAGTGTTAGTGCTCGGTTGCCTCCTGAAAAGCACTCGTTTATAGTCTTAAGCTAGACTGTCCTAGACCTTGAAGATTTTAGGGAGGTTTAAATGTTTGAATATTTTCCCTCTTACTAACAATTTTATTTTCGTGATAAAGTTTAGGTCGAAAAGAGTTTACCTTGAAATTATCGAACATTGGATTGCTTACCTCGACTATTTCGTGTGGGAAAACATCGTGTACCTGAAGGAGTATTTCTTCCTTTTTTGATTCTATTGAACGATGTAAGGATCGGCTTTATCTAACAAAGACTTGATCTTCTATTTTAAAGTGATTTGATGTCCCTATGAGCTCTTCTGGTGGTTCCTTAGGTTTTACTTCGTGTGGATCTGGCTTTTCTTTGGTGTGTATCTTCTGTTCTTCTAAATTGTTGATCGTACAATTTTGTGTTGGGTCAGTTTTGATACTTTGTGATGTTTCCTGCGATGAAGTTTGAATAATTTGATTATCTATTGAAACAACTTTCTTACCTTCATCTTTCGTTGTTTTACGAGTCGAGAGCTTGAAGATTGACCGATTCATCTCCTACATGAAGTATGAGTTCTCCTATGGCAACATCAATTTTAGTCTTGGCAGTTGCAAGAAAAGGTCCTCCTAAAATTAAAGGGATTGAATTTTCCTCATCCATGTCTAAAATAACAAAATCTTCTAAGAAAATGAATTTATCGATTTTTACTAAAACGTCTTCAATAATGCCCCTAGGAATTCTAACAGTTTTATCAGCTAGTTGGATACTCATCCTAGTTTGTTTGGGCTTCCCTAGACCTAGTCGTTTAAACAATGCATAAGGCATGAGATTTATACTTGCCCGTAAATCAGCTAACACATTATCAATAGTTAAACTACCAATTAAACATGGAATCGTAAAACTCCCCAGATCTTTTAGTTTCTGTGGTAGTCTATTCTGTGGCATTGCTGAGCATGTTGCGTTGAGTTCCACATGGTGCTCTTCATTTATTTTACGTTTGTTCGTCAAGAGCTGTCTTAAAAATCTCCTTGAGTCGGGCATCTGGAAAAGAGCTTCAAGAAGAGGTAAGTTAATGTGTAATTTCTTTAGAAGTTTTAGAAACTTACCAAATTGTTCCTCTAAATCATCTCTTTTCAATTCTTCAGGATAAGGTATTCGAGGTTGGTACTCTTTAATTACAGGTTTTTCTTGTGCTACCTCTATTTTACCTTTTTCTTCCTTGGTTTCTTGTACTGAGGTGGGCTTGTCTACCTTTGTATCCTCTTGAGATGTGATGGTTTTTATTGTTCTTTTGGGTTTATTTATGTGTTGCTTGGTAGACATCCCTGTTGACGTTCTGAAACAAGTTTTGTGAGATGTCCCACTGACCTAGTGATTTCCCCGACTTGTTCCTTGATTTCTTTGATTGATATTTCTTGGTTATCAAGTGTTGTATCAGTTCTTTGGAGACGGGCATCTGTGTCTGCCATGAACTTTTTCAGCATCTCTTCAAGACTCAGCTTTTTTTTCGATGGATAAGGTTGATTTTGGTAATTTGGAGGAGGTTGTTGCCTTTGATTTCCTTGTCCTCCCCACAAAAAATTTGGGTGGTTCCTCCAACCTGGATTGTAAGTGTTACTAAAGGATTATTATTAGATCTAAAATTGTTACCTATATAGTTTGTCTACTCGTTTTCTACTCCTGGTTGGTAAGGTGGGTACTCAGAATTCGCCACATTCCCACTCGCTTCGCATTGCATGACTGGATGTACCTGGAAAGAACATAAATTATCAAGCTTTTTATTCATTAACTCCACCTGTCTCGACAGCATTGTCACTGCGTCTATGTTAAAAACTCCGGCTGATTTTGTCGATTTAACCCTTGTAATTTGCCATTGATAGGTGTTCAACGACATCTCCTCAATAAAATCGTAAGCCGCTTCAGGAGTTTTGTTGTTCAAAGTTCCACCGGCTGATGAATCAATCATTTGCCTAGTTGGAGAATTCACACCATTGTAAAAAGTTTGGACTTGAAGCCACAAAGGTAATCCATGGTGTGGGCATCTCCTTAGGAGATCCTTGTATCTTTCCCATGCATCATATAATGTTTCTGTGTCATTCTACACAAAATAAGATATGTCATTCCTAAATTTAGCCGTTTTGGCTGGTGGAAAATATTTTAAAAGAAATTTCTCAGTCATTTGATCCCATGTGGTGATTGACCCTCGTGGTAATGAGTTCAACCACTGCTTTGCTTTGTTCCTTAATGAAAAAGTAAATAACCGAAGTCGTTTGGCATTGTCAGAAACACCATTTATTTTGAAGGTATCACAGAATTCTAAAAAATTAGATATATGAGTGTTTGGATCCTCATCCTGCACACTATTAAATTGAACAAATTGTTGAATCATTTGTATTGTGTTAGGCTTTAATTCAAAATTATTAGCAGCTATAGCGGGCCTAACAATACTAGATTCTGCTCCTATCAAATTAGGTTTAGCATAATCATACATAGTACGAGAGCATTCTATTCTTGCACATTTGGTGGGTTGTTCTCTTCCATCCCTTCAGTAGGATTGGATCTTTGCTATTCTTCTCTTTGATAGTCTAGGGCTCATCTAATTTCTCTGTGATTTCTACGAGTGGTAGCTTCAATGCCACTTTCGTATTCTAATGGTCCTGTCGGATTTCTTCTAGTCATGAACTAGAGGTACCTGCTATGAAAAGAAAGAAAGAAAGAAATTTAGAAAAAACAAAAATATATGTATAAGAGAAATTTAAAAATAAAGATAATGGCTAAAGAAATAGAAATAAAGCTTTCTTAATATTTTAGGAATCCCCGGCAACGGCGCCAAAAACTTGATCGTGTCAAACAAATGAAGTTTTAATATTTATAAAAGAGTGATCGAACTCAGATCGATCGACAACGATAAAGGCAAGTGCACCTATCGAACAATAATATAGCTCAGGCAAGAATATCTTATCGAACCCAAGGGAACCTAAAAGTACTACTAACTTTTTTTCTATTATTTAGCCTAAAATATGGAGTGATTGGATTATTAAACTAACGAAATACTTAGACTAAATGCAAAGACAAAAGATTGAACTGGAGAAAGACTTTAGGAAAACTCAGTTGATAAAGACAATACCATCAGGAAGAATCCACTTATGACTTCACTTATTATTTATTCCCAAACCATATGATTTCTTTACTTAGCTTGATCCATGAGACTCCTTAACCTATATTAAAACCTCACTCGAGGCAAATAATGTCTAACCTTAGGTTAATTAGTGGAACCCTCGTTCTCTTATAATAACCCCCTAAGGAAGCAGTAAATCGATCAATGGATTCCCATATTAGGTTTCACCCTCATTCGGCAAAATCTCGTAACCCTATCTCTAGGCACTCGATCAACTCTACTCAATTATGCTAGATCTACTCTTAGGTAGGGTCTATTCCTCTTCCACCTAAGCACATCAGATTGAATTAAGCAACATAATTAAGAACAAACCAAGTACTTATCATATAATTTAGAAATCAAATAACAAAATCCACCATAGGTTTCATCCCCTTCAGGTATGTGAGGGGTTTAGTTCATAACTAAATACGAAAACATCTCAAGAGTAAAGAATAAACAAAACATAAGAAATCCCTAAAACCCCCTGAAGGAATTGAAGGAGAGATCCTCCGTCTTGAATGGAGTTCTGACTTCTTGAGATGGATCAACTGGCTATCACCAAGTGATTCGCTAAAAAATGAAAGCTTCGGCAAAAGCCTCTGCTAAAAAGCTCTCCTTTAATGTCTACCTTGGGTTGTTTATATAGGCTTTGGGATGCTATACTTGGCTCCTAAGTATCTCCTTCAAGTAGAATTACTATTAGGGTATTGGAGTAGACTTAGGAGTATGTTTCTTTGTCTTCAAACATCCAAATCCAAGTGAAATTGCTCTCTCTCGCAGTAGGGGCACGGCTATGACACACGCCTGTAAATCATGGTTGGGCCGTGTCTCGATTCTGTCATTTTGGGCACGACCGTGTGAGTCAGGATTCAAGCCATGCTTCACGTCTGTTGATTTGGGCACGACCATGTAGATCACCAGGCACATCCGTGTGATCAATGGATGCTGCACAGCCGTGTGTTACATAGTTGAGGTTGTACTCTATGTAATTGGTGAGGCACGGTCGTGTGGGCTTTGGGCCAGGCCGTGTTGATTGCTTGCTAAAGCCCAATTACTCCGTTTTAAGCCCGTTTTACATTTTTTTATCCTCGAGTGCTTTCCTGAGTATAAACATGAAAAAAAAGGATTAAAAGCACCTTTTACATAAATCAAGGGCTAAATCATCCAAAAGCATACTAAATATGGGGTTAAAATATGTTACTTTTACGGTTTATCACAAGTAGTCTGTTTTGTATACACGGCTGTGGCACACGGGCGTGCTCGGTAGACCTGTGAATAAGTGAGTAGCTGACCTAATTTTACATGGCCATGGCACATGGGCGTGTCTGGTGGCCGTGTGGAAAAGTCTGTATACATGCTCTGTTTTGGCATGGCCATGACACATGGGTGTGTCTAGTAGCTGTGGAAGGCACACGGCCTGCCGACACGGGCGTGTGAGCTCTGTAACTTAGAAAAGTTTTAAATTTCCAAGAATTTTAGTACGTGTTTGATTCAGTCTCGATCCTATTCTAAAGCATGATTAAGGTCTCATTGACCTATAAAAGGGACACTTTGATTGTGATTGATGAATTGTGTTATGAAATGTCTGTAAAAATTTCTTATATGTCCGGTAACACCTTTAACCCTAATTCAGTGACGGATACAATTTAGGGGTGTTACATTTGGTTGGTATCAGAGCTACGATTTAGCCGATTCTCTGACTAACGTAACGTATGAGAGTCTAGCTATACATGTCATATATCTGAACTGTGATAGTGTGATGAATCCTGACATGTAAAATGTGCTTTACGTATAGTAATGGATCCCAAAAGTGTCGTGCTGACAATGTAGAAAGTAATGCACCAGCTCCTACTCAAAGGACAGTACCATCTGAATCGAGACCGGCTACGAGCGGTCAAGAGGGAGAAGCTAAACAAGCTTTCTTCCAAATGATGAGTGAGTGGTTCACTCAGTTCGTAAGAAATAATCCGACTATTTCATAACCTCCGCTCTTACTTTGTCCCCCTCAGACATCTGTTATGCCTTTGCTTATGAATCTAAATATGTTGAACAAGCCTTCGGTCGACAAAATTGTAAGTATGGGGCTGAAGAATTCAAGGCTACCAGTGATGATGATGCCAAGAAAGCTGAGTTTTGGTTAGAAAACAATGATGGGGTGTCTTTGACTCCGAAAGAAAGTATTAAATGTGTTGTTTCCTTGTTACGAGATGTGGCCTATCAGTGGTGGAAAACTTTAATTTCTATTTTTTCGAAGGAATGGGTTACTTGGGATTTCTTTCAGTCTGAATTTCAAAAGAAATATATCAGTCAGAGATTCATAGATTAGAAACGAAAAGAATTTTTGGAATTAAAGCAAGGTAGCATATCTATCATTGAATACAAACAAGAGTTTGTGAGGCTAAGTCAGTATGCCTGAGAATGTGTATCATCTAAATCAATAATGTGTAAGAGATTTGAAGATGGCCTTACTGAAGACATCCGCTTGCTAGTCGGGATATTGGAGATAAAAGAGTTTGTTGCGCTTGTTGACCGAGCGTGCAAAGCTGAGGCACTCGGGAAAGATAAAAGAAAAGTTGAGTTTAAAGCTAGAGATGTGAGAAAGAGGTTTCGAGAAAATCATTTCAATCTGCTTCAAATAAATTCAGAGATGAACAAAGTCGTTTGAAATTTAATGTGGGACATTCTAATCGAGATCGAGCTAGATCACAGTTGAACTCTAAAGCTCCGAAAACTTTAATGGCAAGTGTTGGAAATGTTCGATCCTAGAAACCTGAATGTAGACATTGTGGAAAAAGGCATCCAGGAAGTTGTAGATTAAATGATCGAGCTTGCTTCAGATGTGGATCATTAGATCATTTCATTCATGATTGCCCAGAGTCTGTTGAACAAGAGATTGCCCAAAATTTGAGATCCGATAATGATCCAACGAGAGGTAGACGTTCTCGAAATACAAGAAATGTCAGTGGTAGTCAAAGAGCTACGAGAGATACTGGTGTGAGATCCGAAGCTAGAGCACCTGCCAGAGCGTATACTATCTGAGCTCGTGAGGAAGCTTCATCTCTGGATGTTATAACGGGTACATTTACACTTTATGATAATTCTATGATTGCATTGATAGACCTTGGTTCTACTCATTCATATATATGCATGAACTTAGTATCCATTAAGACTTTGCCTGTAGAGTCTATTGAGTTTGTTATAAAAGTATCAAACCCCTTAGGTAAAAGTGTCCTGGTTGACAAAGTATGCAAGAACTGCCCGTTAATGTTTCGAGATATCTAGTTTCCTGCTGATCTGATGCTAATACCATTTGATGAGTTTGATATCATTTTGGGTATGGACTGGTTGACATTGCATGATGTTGTTGTGAACTGTAAAAGAAAGACTATTGATTTGAGATGTCCAAATGATGAAGTAGTTCGGGTTGATTCTAATGATTTGAACGGATTGCCTACTGTTATATCTATATTGAAAGCTCAGAGTTATGTTAAAAAGGGATATGAGGCATACTTTTCTTATGTAATTGATTCGAAAATTCTTAAAAGAAAGTTGAATCTGTGCCAGTTGTTTGTGAGTTTTCTGATGTGTTTCCTGAAGAACTGCTGGGATTGCCTCCGATACGTGAAGTTGAATTTGGTAGAGATCTGTTGCCTGGTACAACTCTTATTTCGATAGCTCTATATAGAATGGCACCAACAGAGTTGAAAGAGTTAAAGTCACAGCTGCAAGAGTTAACTGATAAAGGGTTTGCGAGACCGAGTTTCTCACCTTGGAGCACTCCTGTTTTGTTTGTGAAGAAGAAAGACAGCACGATGAGAATGTGCATTGACTATCTTCATTTGAATAAAGTAACTATATAAAATAAATATACGTTGCCCAAGATTGACAATTTGTTTGATCAGCTAAAAGAAGCCACCGTATTTTTAAAGATAGATTTGAGATCGGGTTACTACCAGTTGAGGGTAAAAGACTCAGACATTCCAAAAACTGCTTGCAAAATGAGGTACGGGCATTATGAGTTTTTAGTTATGCCTTTCAGATTAACAAATGCTCCTGCTGTCTTTATGGATCTGATGAACAAAATTTTCAGACCGTACCAAGATCGATTTGTTGTTGTATTCATTGACGACATTTTGATTTATTCTAGAGATGAAATTGAACATGCTGAACATCTAATAATTATGTTGCAAACTTTGAGAGAAAAGCTATTGTATGCAAAATTCAGTAAATGTGAATGGTTACGTGAAATTAGTTTTCTGGGGCATATTGTGTCAACATCAGGGATACGAGTTGATCTAAGCAAGATTTCTACTATTCTGGAATGGAAGCCTCCGAAGAATGTATCTGAAGTCCGTAGTTTTTTGGGACCTACTAGTTATTATCGAAGATTTGTAAAAGGCTTTTCGATGATAGCTACCCCATTAACTATAGTGCTTTAGAAAGATGTGAGATATGAATGGTCCAATAAATGTCAGAAAAGTTTTAATCGATTGAAAACTCTGTTAACTGAAGCTTCAGTTTTGGTACAGCTAGAATCAGGCAAAGAGTTTGTGATTTATAGTGATGCTTCGTTGAATGGTCTGGGATGCGTATTGATGTAAGGAGGCAAATTCGTATCTTATGCTTCAAGACAATTGAAGCCGCATGAAAAGAACTATCCGACACACGATCTTGAATTAGCTGCAATCGTATTCATATTTAAAATTTGGCGACATTATCTGTTCAGTGAGAAATGTCACATGTTTTCACATCATAGAAGTCTGAAATACCTAATGAAATAGAAAGATTTGAATCTGCGACAGAGGAGATGGTTAGAATTGTTGAAAGATTACGAGCTTGTGATAGATTATCATTCGGGTAAAGCAAATGCCGTTGCCGATGCACTGAGTAGGAAATCATTATTTTCACTACGTGCTTTGGATGCTCAATTAGATCTGTCTTATGATAGTTTAGTGATAGCTGAACTAAAAGCAAAATCATTTTTTACAGCAGATATGTGATGCTCAGAAAGTTGATAATGAAATAATAGTGAAACGAGCTCAGTGTGATTCGAACTCTGATTCTGAATTTCGAATTGATGTTAATGATTGCTTGAGATTCTGAGATCGAATTTGTGTTCTGAGAAATCCAAAGTTGATTCAGCTGATTTTGAATGAAGCTCATAACAGTCGTCTATCTATTCATCCGGTAGTACGAAAATGTATCATGTTTTGAAGCAACACAATTGGTGGTCTGGTATAGAATGAGATAATTCTGACTTAGTGTCGAAATGTTTCATCTATCAGCAAGTTAAGGTTGAACATCAGGTTCTATCTAGGTTGCTACAACCAATTTTGATTCCCGAGTGGAAATGGGATAGAGTGACAATGGATTTTTTTCGAGATTGCCTCTGACTCAGAGAAAGAAAGAAGCGATTTGGGTGGTAGTTAATCGATTAATGAAATCTGCCCATTTTATTCTGGTAATATCTAATTACTCACTTGATAGATTAGCCGAGCTTTACATTTCTAATATTATGAGATTGCACGGAGTGCCATTGTCTATTGTGTCTGACAGAGATTCGAGGTTCACATCAAGGTTCTGGAAGAAAGTACAAGAAGCTTTAGGTACGAAATTGCATTTCAGTATCGCTTTTCACCCGCAGAAGGATGGTCAATCCGAGCGGATTATTCAGATTCTCGAGGACATGTTAAAATATTGTATCATTGAGTTTAATGGTTCGTGGGAACAATACTTACCACTGATTGAATTTGCATATAACAACAGTTTTCAGTCAAGCATTAAAATGGAACCTTATGAAGCTTTGTACGGACGTAAATGTCGAACACCTTTGTATTGGACTGAGCTCAGTGAAAATAAGATACATGGGGTCGATTTGATAAAAGATACAGAACAGAAAGTGAAAGTAATCCGTGACTGTCTGAAAGCCGCATCTGGTCGTCAGAAGTCTTATATAGACTTGAAACTAAAAGAGATTGAATTTGAAATCTGTGACAAAGTGTTCTTAAAAGTGTCTCTGTGGAAAAAGTACTCCGATTCGGACATAAAGGCAAGTTGAGTCCGAGGTTCATCGGACCGTATGAGATAATTGAACATATTGGGCTAGTTTCTTATAGATTATTTTTGCCCTCTAAGTTAGCAAAAATACATAATGTATTCCATGTTTCAATGCTCCGTAGATATCGATCCGATCTGCCACATGTAATTACTCCACCTGAAATTGAAATTTGATCTAATATGACTTATGAGGAAGAACCAATCTGTATCCTAGCTCGTGAAGTGAAAGAGTTGAGAAATAAGAAAATTCTATTAGTAAAAGTGTTATGGCATCGACACAGAATAGAAGAGGCTACGTCTAAGCCTGAAGATTCAATGAGATAGCAATATCTGAATCTATTTAATGGTAAGATTTTCGGGGATAAAAATCCCTAAGGGGGGAGAATTGTAACAGTCCAGTTCAGACCCTAGTCGGAACAGTGGTTTTGGGACCACAAATTCGAGTCAATGATATATTTTAATATTATTTTCTGTTCCTTTGATATGTGAATTAGTATGTGTGAAATTTCTGTGAGTTAATTTATCCGTTTGATTGTTTAATTTGAGAAGAGGATTAAAGTGCATAAAATGCAAAATTTGCATGCTAATTGTTGAAGCACCTATGTGTAGTGCCTTTTGAATGTTGTGGCCTTATAAGGCAATTAAACCACTTTTAAGATAATGGATAGTAGTTGGACAAATATGCCCTTAATGTATGTTTGTTATAAATATTAATTGAAAGGTTAACAAGGTAAATAGATAGATAAATATATATGTTATAATAAAATAAAACATAATAGATGGCTTTTATCATCTTTTTGTGCCAAAATTGAAGAAAAGAAAAGAAAGAAAACACAAGCTATGTTTCGGACAAGCAAAATTAAGGTATGTTTTTATTTTAGTTTTTAATGATTTCTATGTTTTTAAGATTGTTGCTTAGTCTACTATAAAACCCATGTTGTAATTTGAAGAATTGATGATGTTTATGAGATGTGCCATTGATGAAATAGTGAGCTTTATGATGAATATTGGTGTTAAATGAAAGATATGTGCTTACTGAACATGTTTTGTTCTTAAATTTTTTATTAATTTAGCTAATTAGGGCTAAATTGAGAAAATGATTATTTGAGGGACTAAATTGTAAATTTGATGAAAAATATGAATTTTTATTGTCCCTAGAGAGTTTTGGCTATGCATGTGTGTGAACAAATGGTGTATATTTGATGTTTTGAGAAAAATGGACTAAATTGATAAAATGTGTAAATGAGAGGGATAAATTTCCCTAAATATGTGTTTTAGATTGAATTGAATAATTTGATGAATGAATCGATTAAATTTGTATATGTATATATCAAGAATCGAAGAATACGAATTTAGATTGCAGGAAAGCAAAAGTAGTTGAATAACTGAATCCGATCGAATATCCGAATCCGAGGTAAGCCGATATACAAATAAATGTATTTGAATTGAACTATTTGTACATACATGAAATTTGAATTAACATGAATATCCATTAAGATGGAATGTAAGTGAAATTCGAGTTTGTGG
Organism: Gossypium rotundifolium; assembly: GCA_025506655.1. Classification (NCBI taxonomy): domain Eukaryota; kingdom Viridiplantae; phylum Streptophyta; class Magnoliopsida; order Malvales; family Malvaceae; genus Gossypium; species Gossypium rotundifolium. Next base: position 56,623,899 of record CP106723.1, on the reverse strand, counting down.
ATATGTCGACAAGTTGTATAAGTCCGAGAAGTCCCGTAAGAGCCTAGGAATAGATAGGATTGCATATGTCGTGACATAGGTGTCTGTTATGTAATATCATGTAAGACCACGTCTAGGACATTGACGTTGATTCGAAATTTTGTGTAAGACTACGTCTGGGACATTGGCATCGTATTTGATTCGTGTAAGACCCTGTCTGGGACAGTGGCATCGATATCTAGATACATGTAAGACCACGTCTGGGACGTTGGTATTGTACAACTATTCCGAGCATTCTGAGTATCCTATTAGATTCCTAACGGTTCAATGGGCAAGTCTGAGAAACGAACAACTATGTGATTTGAATATCTATATTAGGTATGTTTCAAAAGTACACTATGTGTATGAGAGGTAAGTTTCTATATGAACTTAATAAGGTGAATATGTGTATTGAAATGATGAGATATTATGTGAATATAATCTTGAATGAGTTATGAGCATATGTGATATTAGAGTTGAAGAATGTGGCAAGTATTGGCTAAGTAAATGAGCCAAGGATTATGTGATGCAATTGCAATGAGAACCTTTAATGTCATTGTATCAATATGGTTATGAGCATGTTATGATAAGTTTATTTGTATATGACTTACTAAGCTTTTGGAAAGCTTACTTTGTGTGTGTTTATTCTATTTTATAGATCGTCAAAGCTACTAAAGGCTTTGGACCATCGAGAATCGTCATCACACTATCTAAGCTCATTTTGGTACCTTTTGGAAATGTATATATTAAATATGACATGTATAGGCTAGTCATTTGGTATATGTTTGAGATGTAAATAGCCATGTTATTTAGCTAGATAAATGTTAGTAATATGCATGAGAGAAAATGATATATGATGCATGTTTTGATATGGCTTGATGGTGGTGAAATGGTCTTATGAATGGTAAGCATATGGATGAAATTGAGTATGCATGTTTAATCAAAGAAATGGTTATATGAAAGGTAAATGTGGATGAATCATGCTTGAACATATGTGTCTTAGTTGTGAAAATTGGCATGTTGAGAAATAAGATTGAATGTGGAGATTTGTTGATTATTTGACATGTTTTTGGTTGCCAAATGTTCATGAAATGAATTGGTAAGTTGCTTGTGGGTTGACCCTAGTGTAGGTGGCATTTTGGCCTTGCAAGTAGTCTATTTTGTATACACGGCTGTGGCACACGGCCGTGCCTGGTAGCCATGTGAATAGGTCAATAGCTAACCTAATTTAACACAGCCATGACACATGGGCGTGTCTGGTGGCTGAGTGAAAAGTCAGTATACATGTTCTATTTTGGCACAGCCATGACACATGGGTGTGTCTAGTAGCCATGAAAGGCACATGGCCTACCCACACGGGCGCGTGACCTCTGTAACTTAGAAAAGTTTTAAATTTTGAGAATTTTAGTATGTCTTCGGTTTAGTCTCGATCTATTCTAAAGCATGATTAAGGTCTTGTTGACCTATAAAAGGGTCACTTTGATTGTGATAGATGAATTGTGTTATGAAATGTCTGTAAAAGTTTTCGATCTATCATGTAACATTTTTAACCCTAATCCGGTGATAGATACAGGTTAGAGGTGTTACAGTGTGTGGAAAATTTAATTTTGCATTTAAGGTGTAGGCTTCACACGGCCTAGGCACATGCCCATGCCTATGGCCGTGTCTTACACATGGTTGAGACACAAGGCCATGTCTCAACCCGTGTGGTTACTACTGGGCATTCTATTTTGCCAACTTAGGCTGCAGGGGGACACACGGCCTAACTACATGCCCATGGGGCAGACCGTGTGTCACACACGGCCTAGACACACGCCCGTGTGTCTACCCGTGTGGACAAAAATAAGGCTATTTACCAAGCCCCTTTCTACCACCCTTACTTGCACCATCATAAGCCACATCAAATAACCTACTCATTCATGCATTAATATACCAAATACTCAACCATGCAATTTGCATATCCATGAAAAACATCATCATTTTCATATATGAATAATAAGTTATAGCCATCATCCATGGTCTTATACAAAATGAATCAATCTTCAAGACAAGCCAACATATTTGGCCAAAACAATATGACACTTGACAAAGACCAAGTCCCTATACATGCCATACTCAAAATGATAAATCTAACTATACCAAATGTTTAGATTGATAGTGTTACCGAGCCTCCGACGACCTTTGATCCCGAGCTAGCTTGGCGATACTATAAGAAAATGGAAAGGAAAGGTAGTAAGCATAAGGCTTAGAAAGTCGCATGTAAATAATTTAACAATTACCATGCATTATATACTCATATCATATTATAAACTTGCACATAATTCTCGAATGATTAAAGGCATAACTTACTCATTTCCATCCTTACTAATCATACAACATATATCGAGCTCATTTCTCATAAATTTCATGTAGGTACCTGTATCACTTACAACGTAATCGTAACTTTTCTCACTTTTAACACAAACTTTAAATTACCCGTTGAACTAGTTGGAATACCAAAGGATACTCAACAAGCCTCACACAAGAGGGTACGATGCCAATGCCATGTCCCAAACATGGTCTTACACTGGCTCACATATCAAGGTCGATGCCATGTCCCAAACATGGTCTTACACTAGCTCTCATCTCAATGCCGATGACATGTCCCAGACATGGTCTTACATTGGCTCTCATATTGTGGCCAACACCATGTCCCAGACATGGTCTTACACTAGCATACATTTCAACCAAATGTCATGGCTTGGATATCCAATCTATTCCTAAGGTTCAACCGGGAGTATACCATATCAAATTTCATCATCCATATTCATAACAATAATCAAACATTTTATGCAATATCAATTGTTTAATGCATAATAACAATAGAGTTGTATTATTTACGTATAACTTACCTCGGTATACAAAACATGGGTGGCTAGTTTGATTTAGTCCACTATTTTGGTTTTCCCCAGGTCCAAATCCGAATCCCGTTTTTCTTGATCTATAATGACAAAATTTACTCATTTAATCACCACATTAATCAAAACATTTCAAAATTCCTACTTTGGCAAAATTATCAGTTTGCCCTTAGACTTTCACAAAAATTACGATTTTTCCCCTAAACTTGTCAAATAGTTTTCATCAAATTTTCTCATTAACCAAGCCTAGGAAAATCTATTTTAAGCTTATAGCATCTCACCCAATCCAATTATTTCACACATTAACTACCTATTTTACAACCTTTACAAAAAGGTCCATTTTAGGTGTTTTCATGGAAACCCCTTTCACAAAAGTTGTTTCTTTAACAACCAAGGTTTATTTTCTTCCATAAAACTTCAGAAAAAACACTAAATCTCTCATGGAAAAATCCTATACTTTCAACTATAGTGCAAAATAGTCCCCTTAGTAGCTAGATTAAGCTACAAGGGTTCCAAAAACACAAAAATCATCAAAAATGAACATCAAGATGACTTACTTGCGAGGATTAAAGGTTTCTAAAATTTTAAATCTTCCATTGCCCTTTTCTTGAGTGAAAATCGATGGATCAGAAAGAGAGAATGAAGAAGATGAAAACTTTCTCTTATTTTATCAATTTAGTCACCTAATGCCACCAAACCTTTGACTTTTCAATTTATTTGTCTCCATGTTCAGCCATTAATCACTTTGAGGTCTATTTATTCAATAAGTACTTCTAATTTAATGTTCCATATCTAATTAACACCCTTAGCTTGTAAAACAAAACTTTCGCAATTTATGCGATTTAGTCTTTTTTTCGAAATTAAGCAAGTAATCACTAAAATTAATTCACCAAAATTTTCATGCACTCATATAATCATGCTATAACACATAAAATAATATTAAAATAATTTACTCCGGCCTCAAATTAGTGGTCCCAAAACCACTATTTCGACTAGCCCCAAAATCGGGCCGTTACAACCGTCAAGCTAATCCGTGACTTTCGCCTTCCCTCGGTTTATAACCAGCTGAGATATATCTTGATATAAATAAATAAGTATTTTCAATTAAAGTTTTAAATAAATATAAATTATTCAATTCGATCCACAAAACACATTTTTTACATAATTACAATTTTACCCCTAATATTTTAACTTTTTTACAATTTAGTCCTTCAGCTTGTAAAATGAAATTCATGCAATTTCATCCCTACCCAAGCTAGCTAAATTTCACATAGGTCCATATCAACTCATACAATTCATTATTTCACAATCCTCACCATGTACTTTACACATTTTACAAATAAATCCCTATTTGACATTTTCAACAAAATTCACTTTGCAGAAGTTGTTTCTCTATCAACAAAGATTCATTTTCTTCCATCAAACATCAAAAACCACATGAATATATTCATGGGAATATCCTAACCTATTAATATTTTTACAAATTAGTCCCTAGGCTAGCTAGATTAAGCTACAACGACTTCAAAAACATAAAAACTATAAAAAAAAGGGGATGAAAAACACTTACATGCAATAAGGAGAGATGGTCAAATGCTTGAGATGTTAAAAATGGTGTTTTCTTAGGTCAATTTTTGGTGGAAGATGAAAAACAAAGAGATAGCTTTGGTTTTTCATTAATTTACTAACATTTATTGTTAAATTACTTATTTAACCTTATTATTAACGTATAAAAACACCTATCTAATGCCCATATTTGTCCACTCGTACTAAAAATGGTCTTAAATGAAATCATGAGTTAGCAACGCTGCCCCAAGTCCAAAAAGAAATAGCTATTTGGCCCCAAGACATCATAAATAGTACCAGAACTGACCACTTCATAATCGGTCATAGCTTTACTTACCAATTACTTCTCGATCTTGAATGTTGAATGAATAAAGAAGAAGATAAGATCGATCCCTACTACAACCGGCCCAGATTAGAGAGAAAGTAGAATGGAACAAAATGAACCAGCCACAAAGATTAGAAGCAACAACAAATAAGTAGAACCGCTCGATGCCTGATAGCAACATGCAGAGGTTGTATTTTGTTGTGGGAAGAAAGAGTAGAAAAGAAGTCTAATGGAAAAAGAGAAGGCTTAGGGGAAGTTTCAACAAAGAGAAATGAAGAAGAGCTGAAAACGACAGAAGAGAAACCACAAAAGAATACGGCCAACAATGCTACTGACAAAGTATCGAAGAGTATCTGACAAATTGAGTTGAAGAGAATAAAAAGATTATGATTTTGGTAGAAGAGATTCAAAAAAAGGGTTACCCTAAAAGTTCAAAGAAAGATGCATAAAATTTAAGTAGAGAAGAAAAAAGAATACTCAAAAGGAACCTAAAGGAATTTCGGCATTCTACTCCCCAAAAGACTGAATATGCATCCCCCATTTTCCCTAGTCGAATTTCACCCCCATGCACTTCCCATTTTCGGCCAAACTCCTCCCACACACATCAACTCCTTGATTCACTCCACCATTTCCTCATTGGAACACTCCTAGCCTCCCATTCAAATATGTTGACCAAGTCTTCAACCATCCTTGTAGAGTTTGATCCCAACTTTACCTCTTCCCCTCATAGAGCACAAAAATTAATCTCCCATATGTTGCATGTGTGATTCGAACCCTCTCCCACCTTGTTATCACACTAACGCCACCACCACTCCACCTTGTGGCCATTTGTATCTTACAACACGCACAACAAAAGTTAAACCTACAGCTAAAGTCTAAGTCCATTTTAAAAGAAATAATCTAAAATAAAAATAAGTACCAGGACTAGAACCTTGGATCCCTTTGTTTCCCTATGGCATCACTTCCTTGCTCCCTAAGTGTTGCCACTTTGCCACTACACCACAACCCTTTTTGTTTCATTTATTCCAATATTTTATTCTTAAAGCCTACCTGCTACCTCCCAGGGTTTTATTCACCTAAAATCAAAATTTTCCTAAAGCCCAAGTTTGATCTGGAGACTTTATAGAAGCCCCCTAACCTTCCAAAATCACTCACCTAATAGGTATAACTTGAAATAATGTTGTTCTCATATTCTTAAAAATTTTAAACGTTCCTACGCTCAAGGCCCAATGGGCCCAATTCTACTAGGCCCAAATTGGGGTCGTTACACCCTCGATATTCTAATAGGTTCAATGGGCATAAATTATGTTATTGGTTATGTGAAAAAGCTATGTGTTTATACTGATGAATTACTGATTATATAGACGAAATACTGTTCATATGGATGAGTTACTGTTATTGAATGAATTATTGTTTATATGATTGAGAGTGAATTCTTACAAATGATGTATGTGATATGTGAATTTGATATGATATAATGTATTGAGTATTAAATTAAGATAATGGATGATTACATGCACTTATGTGACTAACTTGTTTATGACTGCTTGTGTATAGGCATTTGGCAAATGAATTTGATATACTTGGTTTATTGTTTTGATTATGTATAAATGGTGAGTTAAATTCTAAATTATACAAAGCTAACTAAGCTTACTAAGCTTTAAAGCTTACTATGTTTTTTTTTCGTGTTTTGTAGAGGTTCGATAGCTCGCTCGATCTGGATAAAGTCAGAGTTATGCATCACACTCTCCATTTGTCGATTGGTACCTTTGAACTTATGGATATATGTAAATATGGAATGTATAGGCTAGTTATAAAGATGATAGTTATGGTTACTTGAGATAGTAATTTTGGTACATATTGTGGTATAAGTTAAAACCATGTGATTTGGCTTAACTTGGTGTAATGTTTTGGTTGTGTATAAGTGTTCAAATATGGTATGTTTTGGCAAGTAGTAGATGAAATGGAAATATGTAAATGTTGTCTTAATATGTAATAGGCATATGAATGGAAAATGCATGCTATTAATTAGGTATTTGAATACTATGTCAAATTGGTATATGATGTGTATGCAATGTTGTGGATTGGCTACCTATTGGGTTATACAATGTTGCAATTTATGCTTATGCATGCATGTATATATAGGGTGGCAAAATGGCTTTGCAAGTAGCCTATTTTTGTCCACACGGGCAAAGACACGGGCGTGTGTCTCAACCATGTTTGACGCACGGTCATGTTACACAGCCGTGTGTCCCCTGGTATTGATATTAAAATGAAGTTAGTATGCTCCACACGGTCTCACACACAGGCGTGTGACCGACCGTGTGGTACAAGTCAGTATACCCCCTATTTGGCACATGGCCTAGCACACGGGCATGTGACTTGGCCGTGTTGCATAAGTCAGTACACCCTACAGTTTTGGCATGGCATGGTCACACGGACGTGTGTCCTCTATATTGAGAAAAATTTTCAAAATTTCATGGAAGTTTTATAAGTCATCGGTTTAGTCCCGAACCGCTCCTAAGCATGTTTAAGGCCTCGTAAGCTATTGTAAGGGACAAATTGAATGATGATTGTATGAAATGATTGAATGCATGAGAAAAGTACGGTTATATGTGTTATAAGTTCAGTAATGCTCCATAACACTATTCCGGCATTGAATACGAGTGAGAGGTGTTACAGAATCAACTTAAAGAATAGGGCTAAACCTTCCTAAAGAGATTGAAAGCTTTTTCAATCGTGGGAAAGTGAAGTTAGAGAATTTATTTGATGGTCATGTTTACTTAATTAGTAAGTAGCATAATAGTAGTATTATGTATTTTTAGTTTAAATTAGATAGCTTCTGGTTGGGTGTTTTTGAATGTTGTGGTGAACTTGGAAAGTTGTTTTGGTCTTAATCCTAGTGGGATTTTATGAAATTTGCCCTTGCAAATTGCTTGTTGGATTATGAGTGAGTTATTTGGATTTTTTAAAGTATAAAGGTTTTTCTTAAATTTATATTTAATTTGTTAGGAAATATTTATATTAATGTTTTTAGTATATTTGATGTATTATTTTTAAAAATTTGTTTTTATATAAAAAATAATCTAAAAAAATTAATATAAGCGGGCTAAGCTGGGTTTGGGTTTAGCATTTTTAATCTAGTCTAGGTTTGGAGAAAGATTTTAAGCCCATTTTTTATGGCCAAACTGGGCCCCGAGCCTAGAAAATGGACTTAAAATTTCAGATCTACCAACCCAATTCGTAATCGTGTTTAGATAGTAATCCATGCAATCTATTTCTTATTCATTGTTTTGGACCTTCATTAAAAGTTTTTTCATGTAATTCGTTTAGACTATAGTAAGCTAGCGGAATAACCAATTGGACATAATTAGGGCTAAAATAAGTTTTGATTCTTCAACTATTAATTACAAAGTTATTTAGTTAGAAAGTCAATCTACTAAAAGTTCCATAATTGAACTTCTCATTATATACCATTACAAAAGCTATTTATTTCAAGGTTTAGTCCAATGACCATGTCATATGTGTGTTATCCTCATTGGATATTCGAGACCCCTTAATCTTAAACTCGTTCACCTAGTTAGATCACTTTTATCTCATAGTCACCATTGTATCTTAAGTAATGAAAATGATCACTACTTATATCAGTAATGATAAAATCATCTGTCATATACAAATGATCGATGACTATGTTCCATTTTCATATACAACGCTAATGAGAATACATCATTTACTACTCTTATCGATATATGATCCCACTTTTGTAAGTGAAGTCATATCATACATAAGTTTTGTAATAAACATAAGGACTTTTGACCCATTACCTTGAGAATATAAGTTTTCAATGTATCAAAGTACATGAGTCATGCACATATGGTCATTCAATTAGAATTTAGGTAAGTCCCACTATGAACAACATAAGAAAATTAATTCATAAATGGATAAACAACTAATTTATCTTGGGTCCTATACGATATAAATGTAAAATCCAGACAATCACATTTATATCTTTATTTTTTAGAGTCAATTTAGCTCCGATAACCAAGATAAGTTATATCCCCAATTAGACTTATAAAGAACATTATACTCTTAACATGAGTCATTTGTTAAATCTCATCTAATGGACTACAAACTATTTAGGTTATCTACTAGTACAAGTTGTCTCGCATTACAATTTGGTCATGCAATGTCAGAATGTACCGATTTCGGGTCTAGTCGAACAGTGGTTTCGGATCATGAATCGACGTAGTAAAAATTATTCTTATTATATTTTTATAGTCTACAATTTTGAGGAATGATTTCGTGAAAATTTCATTCAAAAATTTTGATGTTTGGGCCCTCAATTTAGTTAAAAGGACTAAATTGCAAAAAGTGCAAAATGTGTGCTCTAGAAGCTAGAGGTGTCTAATTGCTATGAAATTTCAAATTAGAGGTCCTTATATGGTAATTAGACCATTGGTTAAGTTGGTGGACAAAAATGGACATGAATTAGGTGAAATTTGGATGTTTTAAAGAAAGGGCATTTTGGTCATTTGGTAAATAAAGATAAAATAAAACAAATAAAAGATGTCATCTTCTTCAAATTAGTCCCCATGGCCAAAATTCACAAAGAGAAGACATAGCTAGGGTTTGTTCATCTTCCAAGCTCGATTGTAAGTCCGTCTTTGTCTAGTTTTTAAAGATTTTTATGTTTTTGTGAACGTTGTAACTTAATTTAGCTATTTTAAGGACTAATTTGAATGAGATGTCAAAGTTTAAAATTTTACCCATATTAGATATTTGTGTATTTTGATTTTTAATGGTAGATTATGCAAATTTGATGTTGGATAAACAACTTTTACTAAGTGATTTTTGATGAAAATGCCTAAAAAGGACTTATTTGTAAAATTTGTAAAATGTGTGTAAAAATGTGAATAAATGAAAAATATGGGCTTTTATGAGCAAGGAATAGTTTCGGCTAAGCTTGGGTGTGATGAAATTGAATGAAAATCATTTTACGAGCCTAGAGCTAAAACGTAAAATGTTGAAAAGTTAAGGGTAAAAATGTAATTTTTCCATAATGTGATTTTTGGGCTGAATTGAATGATGTGAGTATTAAATGATTAAAATTTTCTATTATATATCAAGAAAAAGGAAGTTCAGACCTATATCAGGGGAAAAACAAAGTGTTTAACGATTATGTCCATTTCCGCTATTTTTGTACCAAGGTAAGTTTTTATGTTAATAATGCAATGTTATATTTGTATTTTAATATTTTGATATTGCATGGATTGTATGATTGATTCTTTGAGCATATTCGATGAAGTTCCAACAAGGGAGAAATCCCGTTGAACCTTAGGAATAGATTAGGATACATGTGACATGTCACTAAGAATGTAACAGCCCGATTTTTGGTTTAGTTGGAACAGTGGTTTCGGGACCACAAATTCGATGCAGTAAAATTTATTTTTATTATATTTTTATAGTCTACAATTTTATGGAATGATTTCGTGAAAGTTTCATTCGAAAATTTTAACGTTTGAGCACTCAATTTAGTTAAAGGGACTAAATTGCAAAAGTGAAAAAATTGAGTTATATATGTTAAATATGTTCAATTTCTATGATATCTTAAATTAGAGGTCCTTAGATGGTAATTAGACCATTATATTTTAGTATGGACAAAAATGGACATGGTTAGATGAAATTTTAAAGTTAGGCATTAAGGGCATTTTGGTCATTTGGTAAATAAAGACTAAATAAATAAAATAAAATATGTTCATCTTTCTAATCTCATCCCTCATAGATGAAAATTGAAGGGTTCCATAGCTAGGGTTATGGCCAACTTTCAAGCTCGATTGTAAGTCTGTTCTTGCCCCGTTTTTCATGATTTTTATGTTTTTAAAGTTGTCTCAACCTAATCTAGCTATTTCAAGAACTATTTGAAAGAAAATCAAAGTCTAAAATTTTACCCATGTTAGATATTTGTGTATTTTTATGTTTAATGGTAGAAAATGTATGTTTGATGTTATATAAACAACATTTACCAAGTGATTTTTTATAAAAATGCCTAGAAAGGACCTATTTATAAAAAGTTATAAAATGTGTGTAAAAATGTGAATAATTGAAAAATGTGAGCTGTTATGAGCATGAAATAGGTTTGGCTAGGCTTGGGCGTGAAGAAATTGGATATATTTCATATTACGATCCTAGAGACTAAACTGTAAAATGTCAAAAGTTTAGGGGTAAAAATGTAATTTTTTCCATTAAATGAGATGAATATGGCATTATAGATCAAGAAAAACAAGATTCAGGCCTAAACCGGGGGAAAAATAAGGTGTTCGACGATTAGGTCTATTTCTGCTATTTTTGTACCGAGGTAAGTTCGTATGTTAGTAATGCAACGTTACGATGGTATTTAATATGTATTGATATTGCATGAATTGTTTGATTGACTCTATGGATGTAAATAATGAAGTTTCGACAAGCGAGTAAATCCTAGTAGAACCTTAAGAATAGATTAGGATACAAGTGACATGTCACTAGGAACCCATGTGAATATGTAATTATGGGATTTATGTGTCCTGGGTGATAGTCATGTACGTCCTACCGGTGGCTGGGTATACTGGCATATGTTGCGGATACCTGACAGCTTGTGTGAGTAGCACTACATAGTTATGTCTCGACTGACAGCTTGTGTGACCAGGCCCGTGGATAGCTCGAGAGCGAGCCTATATGTGTTATGAGATTGGTAGTAGCTTTAGTTACGTATGTGGCACTTACGTGAAAAGTTTTTCATGTATCTGATAGTATTCCAAGTGGTTCAACGGGTATGTCCAAGATGAGAAAGTATGTGATTATGTTATGAGTTGGTACAGGTATGTACGAAAAACTCAAAGAAAATGGATTCGGTATATGATGAACTAGTGGTAAGGATGTGATTGAATAAGTTATGCTTATGAAGTTTTAATAACATTCATGTTAGCACATGTTATGTTATTCATATGAAAAATGTATAATTAATGTTTTTTATTATTTGCATATGAACTTACTAAGCTATATATCTTACTCTCCTTTCTTTCCCTTATCTTATAGTGTCACCAAGCTAGCTTTGGGATTGGAGATCGCCGGAGATCCATTCACACTATCAACCATTATTTTGGGTATCATTGAAATGTCAATATTTTTAGTTATGGCATGTATAGGGACTTGGTCATTTTGTTATATGTTTCATTGGTAATGTGGCCAAGTGTATTGGCTTATAATGAGTAATGATTTCATTTTGTATGTGGCCATGAAAGTTGGCTAATGTTGGTTATGATTATCATTATATGTTGATATCATTCATGAATGTGGAAACTTGCATGATTTGTGTTGATAAATTATGATGTTAAAACATGTTATATGTTAGCATGTGGATGTGATGTTAATACCTTGGTTATGGATGTTTTGGTTGTCTAATGCTTGGATTGGTATTATATGATGTTGTGTAGGTATGTGCATGGAAGGGTGGTAAAAAGGATTGGTAAATAGCCTTATTTTGTCCTCACGGGTAGACACACGGGCACGTGTCTAGGCCGTGTGCGACACTCGGCTTGCCTTATAGGCGTGTGAATTTGCCATGTGTCCCCTATACCTTAAATTTGAGAAACAGAATGCTCATAATTGAGCATACGGGCAGAGACATGGGTGTATGTCTTGGCCGTGTGAGGGACACGACCTCAGGCACGGGCATGTGAAGTTTGCACCTATTTTATGAAAAATCATGAAAATGAAATCGACCACACAGCCTAGCACACGGGTGTGTGACTTGGCCGTGTGACTTTAATTTGTTCATGAGTTACAAACAGTGAGTTACACGGCTTAGGGACATGGGCATGTGTGACCACACGGCCTGCCCACACAAGCGTGTCCCAAAACCACATGGGCGTGTGACCTCTGTTTCTAACAAAAAAATTTTAAGTTTTGTAAAATTTCCTAAGTGCTCAATTTAATCTTGAACCATTTCCAACGCATGTTTTTGGGCCTCTTAGGCTTGTATTAGAAACTTTATGATTGAGTATGAATGGTTTTAATTTGGACGCAAATTTTATGATTCGATTTGTATAAATGGTTGTGTTGTATATCGGTAATGCCTCGTACCTTATTTTGGTGTTGAATACAGGTAAGGGGTGTTATAAGGAACCCATGTGATTATGTGATTATGTGACCCGGGTGCTGGTCCCGTACATCCTACTGATGGTTGGGAATATCGGCATATGTTGCGGATACCTAATAGCTTGTGTGAGCAGCACTGCATAGCTATGCGTCGACTGACAGCTTGTGTGAGCAAGCCCGAGGATAGCTCGAGAGCGAGCCTATATGTGTTATGAGATTTGTGGTAGCATTGACTATATATGTGGTACTTTTGTGCAAAGTTTTTCGTGTATCAGATAGTATTCCAAGCGGTTCAAAGGGTATGTCCAAGATGAGAAAGTATGGATTATGTTACGAGTTGGTACAGGTATGTATGAAAAACTCAAAGAAAATGGATTTGGTATATGATGAACTAGTGGTAAGGATGTGATTGAATAAGTTATGCTTATGAAGTTTTAATGACATTTATGTTAGCACATGTTATGTTATTCATATGACAAATGTATAATTAATGTTGTTTATTATTTGCATATGAACTTACTAAGCTATATAGCTTACTCCCCTTTCTTTCCCTTATCTTATTGTGCCACCAAGCTAGCTCTGGGATTAGAGATCGTCGGAGATCCATTCACACTATCAACCATTATTTTGGGTACCATTGAAATGTTAATATTTTGAGTTATGGCATGTATAGGGACTTGGTCATTTGTTATATGTTTCATTGGTAATGTGGCCAAATGTATTGGCTTATAATGGGTAATGATTTCATTTTGTATATGGCCATGAAAGTTGGCTAATGTTGGTTATGAGTATCATTATATGTTGATACCATTCATGAGTGTGGAAACTTGCATGATTTGTGTTGATAAATTATGATGTTAAAGCATGTTAGATGTTAGCATGTGGATGTGATGTTAATACCTTGTTTGTAGATGTTTTGGTTGCCTAAGAATGCTTGAATTGGTATTATATGATGTTATGTAGGTATGTGCATGGATGGGTGGCAAAAAGGATTGGTAAATAGCCTTATTTTGTCTACACGGGCATTTTTCTAGGCCGTGTACAACACACGGCTTGCCCCACGGGTGTGTGTATTGGTCGTGTGTCCCTTGCACCTTAATTTTGAGAAAAAAATGCTCATAATTGAGCACACAGGCAGAGACTCCGGACGTCTGTCTCGACCTTGTGAGGGACACGGCCTCAGGCATGGGCTTGTGTCCTGGGTGTTTGAAGTCTACACCTATTTTATGAAAAATCATGAAAATTAAATCGATCACATGGCCTAGCACACGGGCGTGTGACTTGGCTATGTGACTTCAATTTGTTCATGAGTTACAAATAGAGAGTTACACGGGTTAGGGACACGGGCATGTGTGACTTCAAGGCCTGCCCACATGGGCGTGTCCCAAAACCACATGGGCATATGACCCCTATTTCTAAAAAAAAAATTTCTAAGTTTTGTAAAAATTTCTTAAGTGCTCAGTTTTGTCCCAAACCACTACTAAAGCATTTTTTGGGCATCGTAGGCTCTCATTAGGGACTTTATGATTGATTGTGAATGGTTTTAATTTGGACGCAAATTTATAACTCGATGTGTATGTTTACTTGCAATGTAAGTCCGGTGATGCCTAGTACCCTATTCTGCCGTTGAATACCAATAAGGGGTGTTACATTTAGTGGTATCAGAGCTATGGTTTAGTCGATTCTCGGACTAACATAGCGTGTAAGAGTCTAGCTATACATGCCATAAATAAACCGTGATAGTGTGATGACTCTAATAACTTTAAATTGTGTTTTTATATAGTAAATGGATCCCAATCGAGCTGAAGCTGATGACGTAAAAGTAATGCACGGCTCCCGCTCAAGGGACCGCGCCATCTGAAAGTAGACCAGTGGCAATTGGTCAATTAGAAGGGGCTAGGGAAGCCTTCCTCTACATGATGAATGAGTGGTATACGGAGTTTGTTAGAACAAATCCGACTGCTCAACCCCCTTCACCCGCACCTATTCCTTAACCGGTTCCTATAGCTCCACAAGATATAGAATTTGTAAGATTGAATAAGCCTCTAGTTGATAAAATCCGAAAGGATGGGGCTGAAGATTTCATAGCCAATGTTGATAATAATCCCGAGAGAGTCGAGTTTTGGCTCAAAAACTCTATCAGGGTATTTGATGAACTATCTTGCACACTGGATGAATGTCTGAAATGTGTTGTGTTGCTTCTAAGAGACTCAGTATACCGGTGGTGGAAAACTCTTGTGTCAGTAGTACCGAGAGAGAGGGTTAACTGGGAATTCTTCCAATATGAGTTTAGGAAGAAATATATCAGCCAACGGTTCATTGATCAGAAACATAATGAGTTCTTAGAGCTAAAACAGGGCCGAATGTCGGTAACCGAGTATGAGCGAGAGTTTTTCAGGCTTTGTAAGTATGCTCAAAAGTGTGTTTCCACCGAGGCTATCATGTGCAAAAGGTTAGAAGATGGGTTGAATGAGGATATCCAATTGTTAGTTAGAGTTCTTGAGCTGAAAGAATTTGTGGTGCTATTCAACCGAGCTTGTAAAGCTGAAGAATTAAGCAAGGAGAAGAGGAAAGCTGAGTTTGAGGCTAGAGATGTAAGAAAGAGGTCGATAAGTAAGTCATTTCAATCTCAGTCTAAGAAATCCAAAGATTTGTATGCTCGTTCGAGTGCTTCATCTGGGTATTCCAATAGAGATCATGGGAAACAATATTCGGGTTCTAAAGCCCAAACTACGTCGATAGCGAGTGTTGGTAATGTTAGATCCAATCGACTTGAATGTCAACACTATGGTAGGCGACATCTTGGTGAATGTAGAATGAATGACCGGGCTTGCTTTAAGTGTGGCTCACAAGATCACTTTATTCAGGACTGCCCTGAGATGGTTGAGAAAGACAAGATTCAGAATGCAAGATCGGGCAACATTGCCACTAGAGGGAGACCCAAGAGGAATACGGGGAATACGACTAGTAGTAAAGGTGTAACTAAAGATTCAACTGTAAGATCCAAGGCTAGAGCACCTGCTAGAGCCTATGCTATCCGTGCTCGCGAAAAAATGACATCTCTCGATTTTATCACTAGTACTTTTGTTCTCTATAATACTAATGTAATTGCATTGATTGATTCTGGATCGACTCATTCTTATGTTTGCATGAAATTGGTAGCTAGTAAGAGCTTACCTATTGAGTTTACTAAGTTTGTGATTAAAGTGTCAAACCCCTTAGGCAAACATGTATTAGTTGATAGAGTTTGCAAGAATTGTCCCTTGATGATTCGAAGTCATTGTTTTTTGGCTGATTTAATATTGTTGCCCTTTGATGAGTTTGGTGTTATATTGGGTATGGATTGGTTGACATTGCATGACGTTGTAGTGAATTGTAGATGGAAATTTATTGAATTGAAATGTGAAAATGGTAAAATTTGTCGGAGATTCAGATGAGTCGAGTGAGTTACCTGTTGTGATCTTTTCGATGTCTGCCCAGAGATATGTAAGAAAAGGTTGTGAAGCTTATCTAAATTATGTGTTGAATACAAAAGTGTCTGAATTGAAAATTGAATCAGCATCGGTAGTTTGTGAATATCTAGATGTTTTTCGAGAAGAGTTGCCTAGGTTGCCACCGACTAGAGAAGTTGAGTTTGGTATTGATTTAGTACCAGTGACTTCACCGATATCGATTGCTCCATATAGAATAGCTCAATCAATTCAAAGAATTAAAAGCTCGGTTGTAAGAGTTGATAGATAAGGGTTTTACAAGACATAGTTTTTCTCCCTGGGGTGCACCAGTATTATTTATAAAGAAGAAAGACAGAGCTATGAGACTTTGTATAGATTATCAGCAGCTCAACAAGCAACGATAAAGAATAAGTATCCTTTGTCGAGAATTGATGACTTGTTTGATCAGTTGAAAGGGCAATAGTGTTTTCGAAGATTGATTTGAGGTCTAGCTACTATCAGTTGAGAGTTAAAGAGTCGGATGTACCAAAAGCCACTTTCAGAACAAGGCACGGGCATTATGAATTTCTTATCATGCCTTTCAGACTAAATAAAGCTCTTGCTATTTTTATGGACTTGATGAACCGAATCTTTTGACTGTATTTAGATAAATTTGTGGTTGTATTTATTCATGACATTCTAATTTATTCTCCAGATGAGACTAAGCATGTCAAACCGTATTGCAAATTTTGAGAGATAAGAAATTATTTGCTAAATTCAATACAAGTGAGTTTTGGCTCCAAAAGTTAGATTTTTGGGACATATTGTTTCAAGAGATTGTATTCGGGTTGATCCGAGTAAGACTTTGACAATTGTTGATTGGAAGCCACCAAGAAATGTATCAAAGGTTAGAAGCTTTTTGGGCCTAGCTGGCTATTATCGGCGATTTGTTAAGGGTTTTTCGATAATTGCTACTCCTATGACTAAGTTGTTGCAAAAAGATGTTAAGTTTGAATGGTCCAAAAAATGTCAGCAAAGTTTTGAGAAGTTGAAAGCATTATTGACTGAGGCATTGATTTTAGTGCAACCTGAATCGGGAAAAGAATTGTGATTTATAGTGATGCGTCACTGAATGGATTAGGATGTGCATTGATGCAAGAGGGAAAGTAATAGCTTATGCCTCGAGACCGTTGAAACTGCATGAGAAGAGTTATCCAATGTATGATCTAGAACTGGCTGCCATAGTGTTTGCTTTGAAGATTTGGAGACATCATTTGTATGGTGAGAAGTGTCGTATCTTTACCAATCATAAGAGTTTAAAGTACTTGATGCCTCAAAAGGATTTGAATTTACGACAATGGAGATGGCTCGAGTTGCTAAAGGATTATGAGTTGGTAATTGACTGCCATCTCGAAAAGGCGAATGTAGTCGCAGACGCTTTGAGTAGAAAGTCCTTATTTGCCTTGAGAGCTATGAATACGAGGTTGACTTTATCTGAGAATGGTTCGATTCTAGCTAAGTCGAGAGCTATACCGGTGTTTCTTTAGCAAATTCGCGAAGCTCAGAGAAGTGACAAAGAGCTTCAAGCTAAAAGAGTTTAGTTTGAATCGACTAGTGATTCAAACTATCAAATTGGGATCGATGATTGTTTGATGTTCCGAGGTAGGATTTGTGTATCGAAAGATACCGAGCTTATTTAGAAAATTCTTCATGAGGCACATAATGGTTGTTTATTTGTTCATCCTAGAAGTACAAAAATGTATAATGATTTTAAGAAATTGTATTGTTGGTCGGGTATGAAACAAGATATTTCAGAATTTATTTTGAAATGTTTGATTTGTCAACCAGTAAAAGCCGAACACCAAGTACCTTTGAGTTTACTTCAACCAGTGATGGTACCGAATGGAAATGGGACAGAATTATGATGGATTTTGTAATTCGATTACCTTTGAATCCGAAAAAGAAATATGTCATTTGGGTCGTTGTTAATATATTGACAAAATTGGCTCATTTTATTCCGGTACATACCGACTATTCACTTGATAAGCTAGTTGAATTGTATGTTGCTGAAATTATGAGATTGCACGGAGTGCCTATTTCTATTACTTTAGATAGGGATCCGAGGTTTACAATGAGATTTTGGAAAAAGTTGCTAGAAGCTTTTGGAATGAAGTTGAGCTTTAGTACCGCTTTTCATCCGCAAACCGATGGTCAATCCAAAAGAGTAATACAGATTCTAGAAGATATGCTTCGGTGTTGTGTTTTAGAATTTGAAGGTAGTTGGGAGAAATATCTACCTTTAGTCGAATTTGCTTATAACAACAGTTTTCAGTCAAGATAAAGATGGCACCGTATGAGGCATTGTATAGCCACAAGTGTCGAACTCTGTTGTACTGGACCGAGCTTAGTGAGAGACAGATTCATGGGGTTGATTTGGTTAGAGAAACCAAAGAAAAAGTGAAAGTAATTCGTGACTATTTGAAAGCAACTTCAAATCGAAAGAAATCATACGCGGATTTGAAAAGAAAAGAGATTGAGTTTCAAGTTGGTGATAAAGTATTTCGAAAGTATCTCCGTGGAAGAAAATTCATAGATTTGGTCACAAAGGCAAGTTGAGTCCACGTTTCATTGGACCGTATGGTATAGTTTAAAGAATGGGGCCAATGGCATATCGGTTAGCTTTTTCGATGGAGTTGGAAATGATTCACAATGTATTTCATGTGTTGATGTTGCGACATTATCGATCAGACCCTTCGCATGTGATTTCTCTGACAGAGGTTGAGATTTGACCCGATATGACTTATGGTGAAGAACCAATTAAGATTTTGGCTTGGAAAGTCAAACAGTTGAGAAATAAAAGCATAGCCCTAGTGAAGGTTTTGTGGCAACGACAAAGGGCCGAAGAGGCTACGTGGGAACCTGAGGAAGCTATGAGAAAACAATACCCAAACCACTTTTCCAGTGAAATTTTCGAGGGCAAAAATCCCTAAAGGGGGAGAGTTGAAACAGCCCGATTTTGGGTCTAGTCGGAACAGTGGTTTCGGGATTACGAATCCACTTCAGTAAAATTTAATCTTATTATATTTTTATGGTCTACAGTTTTATGGAATAATTTCGTGAAAATTTCGTTCAAAAATTTTGATGTTTGGGCACTCAATTAGTTAAAAGAACTAAGTTTTAGAAGGTGCAAAATGTGTGTTCTAGAAGCTAGAGGTGTCTAATTGCTATGAAATTTCAAATTAGATGTCCTTAGATGGTAATTAGACCATTGGTTAAGTTGGTGGACAAAAATGGACATGAATTAGGTGAAATTTGGATGTTTTAAAGAAAGGGCATTTTGGTCATTTGGTAAATAAAGACAAAATAAAATAAATAAAAAGATATCATCTTCTTCAAATTAGTTCCCATGGCCGATATTCACAAGGAAAGACATAGCTACAATTTTTCATCTTTCAAGCTCGATTGTAAGTCTGTCTTTGTCCCGTTTTTAAAGATTTTTACATTTTTGTGAACGTTTTAACTTAATTTAGCTCTTTCAAGGACTAATTTGAAGAGATGTCAAAGTCTAAACTTTTACCCATGGTAGATATTTGTGTATTTTATGTTTAATGGTAGATTATGCAAGTTTGATGTTGGATAAACAACTTTTACTAAGTGATTTTTGATGAAAATGCCTAAAAAGGACTTATTTGTAAAAGTTGCAAAATGTATGTAAAAATATGAATAAATGAAAAATGTGGGCAATTATGAGCAAGAAATAGTTTCGGCTAGGCTTGGGTGTGATGAAATTGAATGAAAATCATTTTACGAGCCTAGGGACTAAAATGTAAAATGTTGAAAAGTTAAGGGGAAAAATGTAATTTTACCATAATATGATTTTTGGGATGAATTGAATAATGTGAGTCTTAAATGAGTTAAATTTGCTATTATAGATCAAGAAAAATGAGGTTTGGACCTAGATCGGGGGGAAAACAATGTGTTTGACGATTAGGTCCATTTCCTCTATTTTTGTACTAAGGTAAGTTCGTATGTTAATAATGCAATGTTATATTTGTATTTTAATGTTTTGATATTGCATGGATTGTATGATTGATTCTATGAGCATATTCGGTGAAGTTCCAACAAGAGAGAAATCTCGGTTGAACCTTAGGAATAGAGTAAGATACAAATGACATGTCACTAGGAACCACCCATGTGATTATGTGATTATGTAACCCGGTGCTGGTCCCCTATGTCCTACCAGTGGCTGGGTATATCGGCATATATTGCGGATACTTGATAGCTTGTGTGAGTAGCACCATGTAACTACGTCTCGACTGACACCTTGTGTGAGCAGGCCCGGGGATAGCTAGAGAGCGAGCCTATATGTGTTGTGAGATTTGTGGTAGCATTGGCTACATATGTGGCACTTATGTGCAAAGTTTTTCGTGTATTCGCTAGTATTCCAAGTGGTTCAACGGGCATGTCCAATATGAGAAAGTATGTGATTATGTTACGAGTTGGTACGGGTATGTATGAAAAACTCAAAGAAAATGGATTCGGTATATGATGAACTAGTGGTAAGGATGTGATTGAATAAGTTATGCTTATGAAGTTTTAATGACATTTATGTTTGCTCATGTTATGTTATTCATATGACAAATGTATAATTAATGTTGTTTATTATTTGCATATGAACTTACTAAGCTATATAGCTTACTCCCATTTCTTTCCCTTAACTTATAATGTCACCAAGCTATCTTAAGATTGAAGATTGTTGGAGATCCATTCACAGTATCAACCTGATATGATTTGGCTCGGTTTAGTTAAGTCGATTCACTTAAGTGCCCGATCGTCGATGAGGAGATTGTTTGTAATGTCGAATAGGGTTGATTTTGGTTAAAGATAAGCGGAAGTTGAATAAGAAAAGGATAGGTTAAGGATGAAAGAAATAGGCTTAGTTTAGCAATAAAATAAGGATGGGTAAATTTGGGATAAAAGATGGAATGGAATTCGAACTTAACTTCAAGAATGATTCAACACTAAATAATAGTGTCACCCCGATTCTTATATCGTTAAGGTGGTTGGATGGAAAGGTAGTTGGATAGGTGAACGCCACACCGGTGAAGGTGATAAGTTCAATAAACAAGTTCGATAGACGCCACTAGAAAGCTAGATAAGTCACACGAGACTCATACGAAATTTGAGAGGGAGTAATCTCACTCAAGAACACAATGTTCATATATTAAAAATGGCAAAAGTCTATACATCATGAAAATGGCTAAGTATTTATAGCTACTAATTAGGCTAGCGGAATGGACAAAAACATTGCTTAAAGACTAAGTAATTTCAGCTATGAATGTGATAGAATATTCTAGAATGAAACTATTAAAAGCTAAGGCTAGGTTCGGCTAAATTGGAACACCATTGGGCAGCTTCTTGATTAAGTAAATAGCTTGCATGAACTTGGAAGCTTGAAGAGTGCAATGCACTAGTCTAGGTTCGGCCATGGGCATAAATAAAGAAATCAATAGGTGTTTTTGGTTGAATGAGTATGAGCTTTTAAGAGGGTCTTGAACAACCATTTAAGGTGTGAAAAGTCAGCCTTGAAGAGCCTCTTGCATGTGAACACTCCAGCCGAATGGAAATGGACACTAGGTGTGAACGTAATATGGTGGACTTGGGAAGAGGTTCGGCCACCTTGGAGAATTAAGTGTGTAAGCACCCCTTGGTCGAATAGTTGCTTGGAAAATTGAATGAATGAGCCACCATCCATGAATCCAGCCATTCATGCATGCTCCCATACATTGCATTGAACCATACATGCACCTTTCCTTTAATGCACTCCCACATTTGGCTGCACCTACAAAAAGCCATGAACCACTATTAAAACAAGCCAAATTCGACTGAACCAATCATTAACATATTTTAGACACAATAAATGACATACTAATTAACTTAATACAAATTTAATATAGTCTAGTCAAGACACATTAAATTCGACTGGGACAAAACATATTAAAAGCATGTAATAAGCTAAAACGTAATTATGAGATGTAACTAAATTAACTAATTTTAATTAACCACTTATTTTATTCTAATGATAAAATAAATAAGCTGGAAAGAAATAGAAACGAGCTCAAATGAGCTGAATTAAGCTCAAGTGAGCTGATTTGAGCTGAGGGGAGCTCAGGGAGCTGAATTTGAACTAAAATTAGCTTGCATTAAGGTTCGTGGAATCCTTGAATTGCCTGGCCCAACGGGATTCGAAGGAATTTTGATCGGCCTCATGTAGACCTTGCTTGAGTTGAACAAGTTCCCGGCTGTGCTCACATCATTCCCCCATTCTTCAAAATAACTTGTCCTCAAGTCGAGTCATTTGTTCACTTCAAAACTAATGTTCTTACTCGGCTCGTTATGGACGAATGGGGTTAATCGCCTTTCAAAAACCTGTTCAGATGGAATCTCTATGTTCAACAGTAGATTAGGCATAAGAGTTAATTCAAAAGGCATGAAGAAACTATCACTAAACTGACTCAAACACGCATAATTCATACAGCCAAGCCGATTTGATATACCATCACCAAATAAAGTCTTACCAAACAAATGATTCAAAAGAAATGTAGACAAAAATAATTTAAATCGAATTCATTGTTCAAGAAAATTAATTTCTCACAACAATTCAATGAACAAAAATTTTCTTCACGATCAGGTAATTGAGAAAATTCATTTGTTTCACAATTTTGCACAACTAAACGTTGCAATGGACGATTGAATATTGACTCACCAACAAATGCATCAACATCACGTTTTCCAAAAGAGAGAGTTTTCTTGCCATCATTCAAAATAATTAATTTATCATCAATCAAAGAATGGTAGTTATCATCGATAAAGTACATTTCCTTTTTAAAATTCAAGCCATGAGCAAAGTCATTAATTCGAGTTGAATGGAGCTATTTAGGGATTAGAGGAATCTCACCTTGCTTACCGTTAGGGGTGGGAGGATGGGAATTGGTTTTACCTTTTTCAATTAACACAAACCTTCTATCCTCGGAAAGGTAGTGTAATCGAAGCTCCTTGGTCGAATTAACCTGAAAAGATGAAAAAACATGAAGACATCGGTTAATTAAAACATGTTTCTTTTTCTCACTCATATTTTCTTTATTTTTTTTTCTTTTTCTTTTCTTTTTTCAACACTCTGATTTTTTTTTACAACTCGAATTCTTTTCTCTCGATTGTTCCTCTTTTCTTTCTTTTTCATTTCGCTTTTCTTCTTTTTCTCTCATGCGATCCATGGATTGCTTTAATCATTGCTAATCCTCTATTACTTGTTTTGGCGAAAGAGGTGCCAAAGTGACATTCCGACCTTGGTGTTTGAAAGTGTATTGGTTGGCAAACCCGTCATGTTTGACCCTTCGGTCAAATTTCCATGGTCGACCAAGCAGTAAATGCCCCGCATCCATAGGCACCATGTAACAGCTCAACTTAGGGCCTAGTCAGAATAGTGGTGCGAGACCACAAATTCGAAGTAGAAATATATATTTTAATGATTTTTATAAGGCTTATGAGGTACTTGCATGATTATGTAAAAATCTCATGAAGGAATTTTATTAATTAGTGAATAAATTGCCCACTAGGACTGAATTGCAAAGATTGGAAAATATGAGATTCTTAAATATTTAAGTATGAAATAGAATTATAAAAATTACTAGAGGTCCTTATTTACCAATTAGACCATAAGATGGACAAAAATGGACATAGGAAGGAAAAATCTCAAGAAATGATCATTAAGGGCATTTTTGTCATTCGATCAATAAAAGAATTAAAAGGGAAAATAAGTCAAAAATGTTCTCCATCTTCCTCCCCCTTGGCCGAAAATCACATGGAAGACATAGCTAGGATTTATTCAACTTTCAAGCTTGATAGTAAGTGCATCCTAACCCCATTTTTAATGTTCTTCGTATTTTTGAGATCCTCGTGGCTCAGTTTAGCTATTTCTAGCTATATTTTGAGCTAGGGATTATGTTCAAAAATTTACCCATGTATGACATGCATGTATTTTGATGTTTTATGGAAGAATATGAAAGTTTGATATATGATAAACATCTTTTTCTAAGCGATTTTCATGAAAAATGCATAAAAATACCAAATTGTAAAAGTTGTAGAAATGGTCATATATGAGTGATATAGTGGAAATTGAAGGTTGTTATAGTTGAGTATATGATTCGACTAGGTCTGAAATATAAGAAAGTTGAATGAAAATCATTTTACGAGCCTAAGGCAAAAGTGGTAATTTTGCCAAAGTATGAATTATGAGTCAATTTAGTCAATGTGAGAATTAAACAAGTAAATTTTTTATTCTAGATCAAGAAAAACGAAGCCCGGATCGAAACCAAGGCAAGAACAAAATCGAGGACTAAATCGAGCATCGCTACACATTTTGAGAAACGAGGTAAGTTTGTATGAATTCATTGCTACATATGTTAATATGATTAAATTATTTGTTATGTTGCATAAAGTAGATTATTTCAATAAAGTTGATTATCAATATTTAATAAGGAAATCAATGAGAACAAGTAAGTGAAAGTCCCGTTTGAAGTTTCGGATTAACGAGGATACTTTAGTCACAACATGAGATAACGAAAGCCCATGTAAGACCATGTCTGGGACATGGCATCGGCATCAAGGAATGTAGGTCCTGCGTAAGACAATGTCTGGGACATGGCATCGACATCAAACGTAGATCTTATATAAGACCATGTCTAGGACATGGCATCAGCATCGAATAAGGAAGGTCTCGTGTAAGGCCATGTCTGAGACATGGCATCGACACCATACAAGGAAGGTCCCGTGTAAGACCATGTTTGGGACATGGCTTTGGTACCAAAGGAGAATCTCATGCAAGACCATGTCTGGGACATGGCATCAATATCAAGCTAAGGAATCCGTGTAAGACCATATCTGGGATATGGCATCGGCATCAAGAGGTGATTCCATGTAAGACCATATCTGGGATATGGCATTGGCATTGAGGTTCATACATGACAAGATTGAGTATCCTCTAATATTTTGAGTAAAACAACGAGAAAAAGAGTTAAGTGTGAAAAATGTAACAAAAGAACCAAATAAGTAAGGATAATAACAAGTTAAGCTATTCCAAGATGATAAAGAGATCAAGTTATGCTAAGGAAAAGAATAAATTGAGTTTATGTTTACATTAGCAAGAGTGCTAAATTATGTGACTAAGTGATAAATGTACCATGAGTAAAATGCAAAGTATGAAATCATATTGTGATATGAGATGGGTAAGAGTAAGTATGAATAAGTATGCTTAAGTACTTGAGACTTATGTTGCTCTTGTTTCATTAAATGGATAAGTTTATTTTGAGCATTTATGTTGCTACATAAATTTCATACAAACATAATAAGCTATATGCTTACCCCTCCCTTTTCCCTTTTCCTTATAGTATTGCCAAGCTAGCTCGGGGATCGTAGGCGTCGGATCTCGGATCACACTATCAATCACTTTTGCAATGTAGCAAAGTTGATTTATTTTAAGTATGACATGTATAGGAGTTTGATCATTTTGAGTTATGTCATATTGTGAGTTAAAGGCTTGGTTATTAGGATTATGCATTCTCTTTGTATATAACCAAAGAAATTGGCTAAAATTTGTTAAGTTCCATATCTTATTGAAGATGAGTTTTTATGAATTTTACAAGTGATGTTTTAAGGATTATTCCTAGTGTATAAAGGCTATGTTATATGTGGCTTGCGTTGGTATAAGTGTGTTGATGTTTCAAGGTGGCAATTGGCTTGGAAAATAGCCTCTAAGTGTCCACACGGGTAGACACACAGGTATATGTCTAGGCCGTGTGTGACACATGGTCAACCTTTATGGGTGTATCGATAGGCTGTATGTCCCTCGTATTTTAATAGCAAGAATTCGAATCGTCACACGGGCCAGTGCACAGGCGTGTGCCTAGGCCGTGTGTTTCTTAATGGGTTGCTGATGTCATAAACAGAATACCCCTAGTTTTCACACAAGGGTAAAGACACGGGCGTGTCTAGGCCGTGTGACGTGTGAAGAACATGGGCTATCGACACGGGCATGTGTCGGCCGTGTGAAAACTCTTATAGGTTCAAAATAAGAATAAATTCTACACGGGCTAGGGACATGGGCGTGTGAGACCACACGGCCTGCCCACATAGGCGTGTGACTCCTATTTAGGTAAAAAATTTCAAAGAGTGTAAAATTTTTTGGTCGAACTCTGAAACCTTCTGGATGTATGTTTAAGGCCTCGTAGGCCCATGATATGAATGTTATGATTAAGAAAGAAAAGTTTTTAGTTGGAATGAAATTTTATAGCTCAAGATTACATGTTAAAGCAAGGTTAAGCATGGTAATGCCTCGTATCCAGTCCCGGAGTCGGAGAAGGGTAAGGGGTGTTACATTTAGTGGTATCAGAGTTACGGTTGTAACACCTCTTACCCGTGTCTGATGCCAAGATAGGATACGAGGCATTACCGTGCTTAACCTTACTTCAACATGCATTATTGGGCTATAAAATTTCATTCCAACTTAATACTTTTACCTTCTTATTCATAATGCACATATTATAGGCCTATGAGGCCTTAAACTGACATCCAGAGGGTTTCGAAGATCAACCGAGAACTTTAACACTCTTAGAAAAATATTTCCTAAATAGGGGCCACACGCTCATGTTGTCCAATGGACATGCCCGTGTGCCCCTAAGACATGCCCGTGTTCGTCACCCGTGCGACACTGACTTATCTCACACGGCTGAGCACACACCCATGTCTATAATCCGTGTCCTTCAGACGGCCTAGACACACCCGTGTCTCCTACTAGTGGAGATCTCTGTTTATGACATCATCATACTCTTAATAGCACACGGCCAAGACACACGCCCGTGTGCTGGCCTGTGTGATGAATTGTATTCTCGTAAATTAGTGCAGGGAACACACGATCGTGTGTCACATACGGCCTAGACACACGCCTGTGTGTCTACCCATGTGGGCAATTATCTGGCTATTTTCCAAGCCAATTGCCACCCTGAAACATAAGCACACTTATATCATCAAAATCAACTCAATTATTCCATCCATACAAAGGATTAAATGCATAAACTTGTCATCATGAACTGTTTATAACTTAACAAATATTGACCAATTTCTAAGTGGCCATATACAAAAGAAATGCAAAATCTTGATAACTAACCATTTTCTCTGAATATGACATAACTCAAAATGATCAAGTTCCTATCCATGCCATACTCAAAATAAATTAACTTTACTATACCAAAATAGTGATTGATAGTGTGATTTTGAGCTCCGACGTTCAATGATCCCCAAGCTATCTTGGTGAAACTACAAGGAAAAAGGAAAATTGAGGGGTAAGCCTATAGCTTAGTAAGTTTGCATGAAATTCCTAAGCTACATAAATGCTCAAACTATATTCATTCATCTGATGAAACAATGGTAACATACATCCCAATTACTTAGGCATACTTATTTGTACTTACTCACTCTTTTTCTTACCCATCTCATGTTACCTTCTGATTTCTTAACTTATACTTATTCATGGTACCTATATCACTCAATCACATAACTTAGCACATATACTAACATGAACATAAACTCAATTCTCCATCATTCTTATCATGAATGAATATCAAGTCATTTATAAACAAAATTTAGATCTATACCATTTTACATACTTAGCATCTTTTGCCCTTGAACTAAGCAAATTATCGTAGGATATTCAAACTCATTGAGCTTAAATCTGGTTACCAATGCCATATCCCAGATATGGTCTTATATGGGATCACCTCTGGATGTCGATGCCATATCCCAGATATGGTCTTACACGGGATCACTTCTAGATACCGATGCCATATCCCAGATATGGTCTTACACATGATTTTAAAGCTCGATGTCGATGCCATATCCTAGATATGGTCTTATATGAGATCTTTATTTGGTACCGAGGCCATATCCCAGACATGGTCTTACAAACCTTCTTTATTCAATGTTAACACATGATTACCCTCATTTCTCCGAATCTTTATCCTAGATTCACACAACATATTTTTACTATTTCCTCATCGAGACTTCACCACTCGATTATTCATAGAAATAACATACCTTATCATAATATTAAGTATTTGTAAACATCAAATCATCATGAAACTTTAGCTTTATACAAACTTACCTCGAATCTCAAAATATGTATCAATGCTCGATTTAGTCCTCGATTTTGTTCTTGCCTCGATTTCGATTCGGGCTTCGCGTTTCTTGATTATCAAGCTTGGAAGTTGAACAAAACCCTATCTATGGCTCCTTATGATTTTCGACCAATAAGAAATAAGATGGACATGATTTTTGCTTCTTTTTCCCTTTCAATTCTTTTATTAACCAAATGACCAAATTGCCCTTAACGGTCCTTTCTTAAGATTCTTCCTTCCCATGTCCATTTTTGTCCATCATCAAATATAAAGGTCTAATTGCTAAATAAGGACTTCTATAAATTTTCATAATTCTATTTCATACTTAAATCTTCTAGAATCTCATATTTTTCATTCTTTGCAATTTAGTCCTAGTGGACAATTTAATCACTAATTAATAAAATTCCTTCATGAAATTTTCACACATTTATGCAAATACCTCATAAACCTCATGGGAATCATAAAACTCACATTTTCTACTTCAGATTTGTTGTCTCGCACCACTATTTCATCTAGGCCCTAAGTCGGGCTGTTACAATTCTCCCCCTTAGGGATTTTCGTCCTCGAAAATCTTACCAATGAAAAGGTTTGGGTACTAGTTCCTCAGAGCTTCCTCGGGTTCCGTGTAGCCTCTTTTACCCCATGTCTTTGCTGCAATACTTTCACAAGGGCTATACTCTTATTTCTCAACTGTTTGACTTTTCGTGCTAGGATCTTGACTGGCTCTTCACTATATGTCATGTCGGGTTGAATCTCAACCTTTGTCAGTGTGATCACATACGAAGGGTCTGATCGGTAGCGCCACAACATAGATACATGAAACACATCGTGAATCTTCTCTAATTCGGATGGCAAAGCCAATCGATAGGCTATCAGCCCTATCCTCTCAATGATCCCATAAGGTTCGATAAAACCCGAACTCAGTTTGCCTTTTCGGCCAAATCTAAGAACTTTTCTCCATGGCGACACTTTTCTCCAAATCCGAGTAGGATTTTTGTCAATCAAAAGTAGCTTTTAAGCAATTTTGAATCACCTTTACTTTTTCTTCAGTTTCTCTAACCAAGCAAACTCTGTGAATATGGTTTTCCTTAAGTTCAGTCCAGTATAAAGGCGTTCGACACTTACGCCCATACAAAGCCTCATATGGTGCCATTTTCAAGCTCTCCTGATAATTGTTATTATAAGAAAATTCCACAAACGGTAGGTATTTTTCCCAGCTGCCTTGGAACTCAAGGACACAACATCGGAGCATGTCTTCAAGTATTTGTATCAATCTCTCCGATTGACCATCGGTTTGAGAGTGAAAGGCCGTACTAAAATTCAACTTTGTGCCTAAGGCCTCTTGTAACTTTTCCAAAATCTATACGTGAATCTTGGATCTCTCCGATATAATCGATAAGGGCACTCCGTGTAGCCTCACAATCTCAGAAATATACAAGTTTGCCAACTTGTCAAGTGAGTAGTCAACTCGAATAGGTATAAAATAGGCTAACTTCGTAAGTCTATCAATTACAACCCATACAACATCTTTCTTACTTGGTGTCAACAACAAACCTATTACAAAATCCATGGTAACTTAGTCCTATTTCCACTCGGGTAACATTATAGGTTGAAGCAACCCAAGGGTACTTGATGTTCAGCTTTTACTTGTTGACAAATTAAGCATCTTGAAACAAACTCAGAAATATCATTCTTCATACTTGGCCACCAATACCATTTCTTCAAATCGTTATACATTTTGTACTACCCGGATGCACAAATAGGTATCCACTATGTGCCTCATGTAAAACTTTATGAATGAGCTCATCATTCCTCGGTTCACATACTCGGTTTCTGAACATTAAACATCTATCTGAATTGATCTAAAAATCAGACTCAATACCTGACTCGCATTGAGCTTTTTGGCTTGGAAATCACTGTTATCTTTCTGAGCCTCATGAATTTCTTGAAAAAACATCGGTCTAGCCCTCAACTCAGCTAGAATGGAACTATCGTCTGTCAAAGTCATCTATGTATTCATAGCCCTCAAAGTAAATAGGGATTTTCTACTTAAAGCATCAGTGACTACATTTGCCTTTCCCGAATGGTAATCAATAATTAGCTCATAATCTTTTATCAGCTCCAACTATCTTCCTTGCCTCAGGTTCAAATCCTTTTGATTCATCAAATACTTTAAACTTTTGTGATCAGTGAATATCCGACATCTTTCACCATATAAATGGTGTCTCCAAATCTTCAATGCAAAAACTATGGCAGCCAACTCTAAATCATGTGTCGAATAGTTCTTCTCATGTGGCTTTAGCTGTCTGGAGGCATACGCTACCACTTTGCCTTCTTGCATAAGTACAAAGCCCAATTCGTTTAACGATGCATCACTGTAAATCACAAATTCTTTCCCCGATTCGGGTTGTACTAGAACTGGAGCATCTATCAACATTGACTTTAATCTCTCCAAACTCTGTTGACACATTTCTATCCACTCAAACTTTACATTTTTCTATAGCAATTTCATCATTGGAGTCGCTATCATGAAAACACCTTGACAAACCGTCTGTAATAGCCAACTAGGCCCAGAAAACTCCTAGCTCTAGATACATTTTTCGGTGGTTTCCAATCAACAATAGCTGAAATTTTACTTGGGTCTACTCAAAATCCCTATCTTGAGACAATATGCCTCAAGAATCTGACTTCCTTAAGCCAAAACTCACTCTTGCTAAACTTGGCATACAACTGATTATCTCGTAGAATCTGTAAAATAGTCCTCAAGTGCTCGGCATGCTCATGCTCATCCCGAGAATATACCAGTATGCCATCAATAAAAACAACAACAAACTTGTCCAAAAATGGCCGAAAGATGCGATTCATTAAATCCACAAACACTGCAGGGGCATTCGTCAAACCAAACAACATGACTAAAAATTTATAGTGCCCATATCTCGTTCGAAAAGCCTTCTTAGGCACATCTGAGTCTTTTACTCTCAATCGGTAGTATCCCGACCTCAAGTCTATCTTGGAAAACACATTGGCTTATTTCAATTGGTCAAACAAATCGTCAATCCTTAGCAATGGATACTTGTTCTTCACGTTACCTTATTAAGTTGTCGGTAATCAATACATAATCTCTTGAAGCCATCTTTCTTTTTCACAAATAATACTGGATCACCCCATCGAAAACAACTTAGTCTAGCAAAACCTTTGTCCGTCAACTCTTGGAATTGTGCCTTCAATTTTTTCAACTCTATTGGAACCATTCTGTATGGAGCAATCGATATCGGTACTGTACTGAGAGATAACTCGATATCGAATTCGTCCTTTCTAACCGGAGGTAGTCATGGCAATTCCTTAGGAAATACATCTAGGTACTTACATACTATCGGTACTGATTCAATCTTTAACTCAATTTCTTTGGCATTCATCACAAAAGCAAGATACGCCTTATACCCTTTCCTTATATACCTCTAAGCAGACATATGAGAGATCACAACCGGCGATCTATCTTGTTCATCTGATTTAACATAGAGAGTGTTCCCATTTTCACATCTCAACTTAATATATTTCTTTCCACAATTTACTGTCACATCATGAGCGGTTAACCAGTTCATACCAAGAATTACATCAAATTCATCAAACGACAATAACATGAGATTCGACTTAAAATAATGACCTTTAATTATCAACTGGCAATCTTTACATACCTTATCAACTAGTACACTTTTGCCTAAAGAATTAGACACCTTTATCACAAATTTTGTGGATTCTATGGACATACTCATTCTAGAAACTAATTTCATGCAAATGTATGAATCGGTAGATTCCATATCTATTAAACCAATAACTTTATATCATGGGAGAAAATGTACCCATAATCACATCAGGAGATGATGCCTTTTCGCAAGCGCGAATGGAATAGGTCCTCGTGGGTGCTCTACCCTCAAATCTCGCACTGTGCTCTTTGGGTGTATTCTTACTACTTTCTCCACTTCTCGGGTTTTCGTGGTCTTCCTCTGGTAATGCCTCCCGGTCTTACATCCTAAGGCTTTTTTTCTCATCCTCCTCTAGGTAATTTCTAATAAAATGGTCTAAATATTCACACCTAAAACAAGCCTTCTCATTTGTTCGACACTCGTCGAAATGACTTCTGCCACACTGCGGGTACTCTGGTCTACTCGGTCAGGCGTTGCCAACACTAGCAACTGATGTAGTCTGAGATTTAGATCCTGAATATTGTTTGCTCTTACTTTTACTTGAAAACCAGGCTAAAGTTACCAATCGGGTAGAAAAATCTCTCGACTTCTTGGACGAGAGCTAAAATGACTTACTCCATTATCTCTTTCTTGAATCACGAGAATCCATCTCAGCTTTTCTTTTCTCTTTAACTAATTCTTCGACTTTACAATCCTAGTCCACTAGCACAACAAATTCCTTTATCTCGAGGACACCAACAAACAATTTGATATCTTTATTTAGTCTGTCCTCAAACCTCTTACACATGATGGCTTCGGAGGACACACATTCCTGAGCGTACTTGCTGAGCCTTACAAATTCACGCTTGTACTCAGTTATTGTCATCTTTCCTTGTTTCAGTTCAAGGAACTCCTTTCTCTTCTGGTCAATAAACCTCTGACTGATATACTTCTTTCGAAACACTTCTTGAAAGAACTCCCATGTAATCCTTTCCTTTGGTAATACCGACACAAAGGTATTCCACCACTGATAAGCAGAATCTCTCAAAAGAGAAACCACACACTTCATGCACTCTTCGGGTGTGCAAGATAGTTCATCAAATACCCTGATGGTATTTTCAAGCCAAAATTTGGCTCTTTTTGGATCATCATCTTTACTAGCCCTGAATTCTTCGGCTCCTTATTTTCGAATTCTATCAACTGGAGGCTTTTTCTTCTTACAACTTCTACCACTAGGAGCACTACATGGGTAGGCTAAGGAATAGGCGGGGGTGGAGGAGGTGGAGCATTCAGATTTACTCGAATGTACTCCGTGTACCAATTACTCATCATACGGAGAATGGCTTCCCAGGCCTCTTCTCCCTAACCCAAATTCTCGAGTCTACTCTCTACTGGCTTGGTCCCTTGCACAGGAGCCGACGCATTATTTACAGCATCATTGGTTCTGCAGCTCGGTAAGGACCGGGATCCATTAACTATATAAAAATACAATTCAATTTGTCAAGAGTCATCACACTATCATTATATAAATACTCTTAGGTATGGCATGTATGGCTAGACTCATGCTAGCACTACGTTAGTCCTAGAATCGACTAAATCGTAGCTCTGATACCACTAAATGTAACACCCCTTACCCGTGTCCGACACCAAGATAGGATACAATGCATTACCATGCTTAACCTTACTTGAACATGCATTCTTGGGCTATAAAATTTCATTCCAACTTAAAAATTTTACCTTCTTATTCATAATGCACATATTATAGGCCTATGAGGGCTTAAACTAACATCTGGAGGGTTTCGGAGATCAACAGGGAACTTTAAGGCCCTTAGAATTTTTTTGCCTAAATAGGGAGCACATGTCCATGTTGTCCAAGGGACACGCCCGTGTGCCCCTAAGACATGCCAATGTTCGTCACCCGTGGTTGACACTGACTTATCTCACATGGCTAGTACAAGCCCGTGTCTATAACCGTGTCCTTCACACAGCCTAGACACGCCTGTGTCTCCTACCCGTGGAGCTCTCTGTTTATGACGTCATCATACTCTCAATAGCACACGGCCAAGACACACACCCGTGTATTGGCTCATGTGATTCTCGTAAATTAGTGCAGGGGACAACGACCTACTAACACACCCATGGACACACGGCCTAGACACATGCCCGTGTGTTTACCTGTGTGGGCAATTATATGGATATTTTCAAGCCAATTGCCACCCTGAAACATAAACACACTTATATCATCAGAAGCAACTCAATTATTCCATCTATACAAAGGATTAAATGCATAAACTTGTCATCATGAACTGTTTATAACTTAACAAATATTGACCAATTTCTAAGTGGCCATATACAAAAGAAATGCAAAATCTTGATAACTAACCATTTTCTCTCAATATGACATAACTCAAAATGATCAAGTTCCTATACATGCCATACTCAAAATAAATTCACTTTACTAAACCAAAATAGTGATTGATAGTGTGATTCTGAGCTCTGACGTTCAATGGTCCCCGAGCTATCTTGGTGAAACTACAAAGAAAAAGGAAAATAGAGGGGTAAGCATATAGCTTAATAAGTTTGCATGAAATTCCAAAGCTACATAAATGCTCAAACTATATTCATTCATCTCATGAAATAATGGCAACATACGTCTCAATTACTTGGGCATACTTATTCATACTTACTCACTATTTTTCTTACCCATCTCATGAAACCTTATGATTTCTTAACTTGTACGTATTCATGGTACCTGTATCACTCAATCACATAACTTAGCACATATACTAACATGAACATAAACTCAATTCTCCACCATTCTTATCATGGTTGAATCTCAAGTCATTCATAAACAAAATTTAGCTCATACCATTTTACATACTATGCATCTTTTGCCCATGAACTAAGCAAATTATCATAGGATATTCGAACTCATTAAGCTTAAATCTGGTTACCAATGCCATATCCTAGATATGGTCTTATACGGGATCACCTTTGGATGCTGATGCCATATCCCAAATATGGTCTTACACAGGATCACTTCTGAATACCGATGCCATATTCCAAATATGGTCTTACATGAGATTTTAAAGCTCGATGTCGATGCTATATCCCAGATATGGTCTTATACGAGATCGTACTTGAATGTCGATACCATGTCCCAGACATGGTCTTATACGAGATCTTTTTTTGGTGTCGAGGCCATATCCCAAACATGGTTTTACACGGAACTTTCTTTATTCAATGTTAACACATGATTACCCTCATTTCTTTGAATCTTTATCCTGGATACACAAAACATATTTTCACTATTTCCTCATCGAGACTTCACCACTTGATAATTCATAGAAATAACGTACATTATCATAATATTAAGTATTTGTAAACATCGAATCATCATGAAACTTTAGCTTCATACAAACTTACCTCGAATCTCAAAATATGTATCAATGATCGATTTAGTCCTCGATTTTGTTCTTGCCTTAGTTTAGATCTGGGCTTCACGTTTCTTGATTATCAAGCTTGGAAGTTGAACAAAACCCTATCTATGGCTCCTTATGATTTTCGGCCAAGAAGAAAGAAGATGGACATGATTTTTGCTTCTTTTTCCTTTCAATTCTTTTATTAACCAAATGACCAAAATACCCTTAATGGTCATTTTTTAAGATTTTTCCTTCCCATGTCCATTTTTTTCCATCATCAAATATAAAGGTCTAATTGCTAAATAAGGACTTCTAGAAATTTTCATAATTCTATTTCATACTTAAATCTTCTAGAATCTCATATTTTTGATTATTTGTAATTTAGTCCTAGTGGACAATTTAATTACCAATTAATAAAATTCCTTCATGAAATTTTCACATAATCATGCAAATACCTCATAAGCCTTATGGGAATTATAAAACTCATATTTTCTACTTCGAATTTGTGGTCTCGCACCACTATTCTGTCTAGGACCTAAGTTGGGTTGTTACAACTGTTTAGTCGATTCTCGAACTAACGTAGCATAAGTTTGAGTCTAGCTATACATGCCATACATAAGAGTATTTATATAATTATAGTGTGATGACTCTTGACGATTTAAATTGTGTTTTCATATAATAAATGGATCCCGAAAGAGCTGTGGCGGATGATGTAGAAAGTAATGCGCCGGCTCCCACAGAAGGGACAGTGCCAAATGAGAATAAGAACAGACCCACGACTGTAAGCCAGAGAGGAGGAGAAGAGGCTAGGGAAGCCTTCCTCCATATGATGAATGCTTGGTATACGAAGTTCATTCGCATGAACCCGAATGCACCACCCCCTTCACCCCTGCCTATTCCTCAACCTACCCCTATAGCCCCTCAAGTGGTAGAAGTGGTAAGAAGCAAAAGCCTCCGGTAGATAGAATTTAAAAGCATGGAGCTAAGGAATTTTGGGCTAGTAAAGATGATGATCCAAAAGAGCCGAGTTCTGGCTTGAAAATACCATTAGGGTATTTGATGAATTATCGTGCACACCTGAAGAGTGCATAAAATGTGTAGTTTCTCTTCTGAGAGATTTTGCTTATTAGTGGTGGAACACCCTTGTACTGGTGGTACCAAGAGAAAGGATCACGTGGGATTTTTCTGGGAAGAATTCAGGAAGAAGTACATCAGTCAAAGATTTATAGATCAAAAAAGAAAAGAATTCTTAGAATTGAAGCAAGGTAAGATAACAGTAATCGAGTAAGAGGGTGAGTTTGTAAGGCTCAACAAATATGCTCGAGAGTGTGTATCCACTGAGGCTATTATGTGTAAGAGATTTGAGGACGGACTAAATGAAGACATTAAGTTTTCTTTTGGTGTCCTCGAGTTGAAAGAATTTTTTGTGCTAGTGGACTAGGCTTGTAAAGTCAAAGAATTGGTTAAAGAGAAAAGAAAAGATGATATGGAGTCTCGTGACTTAAGAAAGAGACAGTGGAGTAAGTCATTTCAATCCTCGTCCAAGAAATTGAGAGATTCTCCTACCCGATCAACTACTTCAGTCGAGTTTTCAGGTAGAAGCAAGAGTAAACAATATTTGGGGAATAAGGCTCAAACCATCTCAGTCGCTAGTGTTGAGAATATTCAATCTAATAGATCGGAATGCCTATAGTGTGATAGACGTCACCCTAGTGAGTGTCGTGCACTTGAGAGTGCTTATTTTAAGTGCGGTTCCTAAGATCACTTCATTAGAGAATGCTCTGAAATGGTTGAGGAAGACAAGGTTTAGAGTGCAAGAGCAAGAAGCACTAATAGAGGAAGACAACAAAGGAACCCAGGAAGCATGGCGAGTAATAAGGGTACACACCGGGAGCAGGCTGCAAGATCTGAGCGTAGAGCACTGCAAGGACTTACGCCATTTGCGCTCGCAAAGAGGCATCATCTTTGATGTAATTACGGGTACATTTTCTCTTCATAACAATGATGTTGTTGCTTTAATTGATCCGGGGTCTACCCATTCATACATTTGCATGAAAATAGTATCTAGTATGAGCATGCCCATAGAGTCTATAAGTTTGTGATAAAAGTGTCTAATCTACTAGGAAAAAGCATATTAGTTGATAAAGTATGCAAAGATTGTCCATTGATGATTAGAGGTCATTATTTTAAGGCAAATCTTATGCTATTTCCATTTGATGAATTCGATATTATTCTTGGTATGGCTGGTTAACCACTCATGATGTGACAGTAAATTGTGGAAAGAAATATATTGAGATGAGATGTGAAAATGGGGACACTCTTCGTGTTGAATCAGATGATCAAGACAGGTTGCCGGTAGTGATCTCTCACATGTCGACCTAGAGATATATAAGAAAAGGGTATAAGGTGTATCTTGGTTTTGTGATGAATGTTAAAGAAACCGAGTTAAAGATTGAAACAATACCAATAGAATGTGAGTATCCAGATGTTTTTCCCGAAGAATTACTAGGATTGCCTCCGGCTAAAGAGGTTGAATTTGGTATCGAGTTAGCTCCTAGTACTGTACCGATATCAATTGCTCCTTACAGAATGGCTCGAACTGAGTTGAAGGAATTGAAGGCACAGTTGCAAGAGCTAACATGCAAAGGTTTTGAAAGACCGAGTTGCTCTTCATGAGGTGCTCCAGTGCTAATTGTAAAAAAGAAAGATGGCTCTATGAGATTGTGCATAGATTACCGACAGCTTAATAAAGTAACAGTGAAGAACAAGTACCCGTTGCCAAAGAGACAATTTGTTCGATCAATTGAAGGGAGCCACTGTGTTCTCCAAGATATGCTTGAGGCCGGGATACTACCAGTTGAGAGTAAAAGACTCAGACGTGCCAAAGACGGCTTTTTGAACGAGGTATGGGCACTATGAATTTTTAGTCATGCCTTTCGTTTTAACAAATGCCCCTGCAGTGTTCATGGATTTAATGAACCGTATTTTTTGGCCATATTTAGATAAGTTTGTGGTTGTTTTTATTGATGATATAATGATATATTCCCGAGATGAGCTTGAGCACGCTGAGTACTTGAGGATAGTTTTACAAATTCTAAGAGAAAATCAGTTGTATGCCAAGTTTAGAAAAAGTGAATTTTGGCTCAAAAAAGTTGGATTTCTAGGACATATTGTCTCGAGAGATGGAGTCCGAGTTGATCCAAGCAAAATTTTAGCCATTGTTGATTAGAAGCCACCGAAAAATGTATTTGAGGTTAGAAGCTTTTGGGCTTAACCGGCTATTATAGGCGATTCGTTAAGGGGTTTTCTATGATAGCGACTCCAATGACAAAATTGTTACAGAAAAATGTGAAGTTTGAATGGACAGAAAAATGCCAACAAAGTTTTAAAAAATTAAAGGCGATGTTGACAGAAGCTCCAGTTCTAGTACAACCTAAATTGGGAAAAGAATTAGTGATCCACAGCGATGCATCCTTAAATGGATTAGGTTGTGTACTTATGCAAAAAGGCAAAGTGATAGCATATGCCTCCAGGCAGTTAAAGCCACATGAAAAGAACTATCCAACGCATGATTTAGAGTTGGCTACTATTGTTTTTGCGCTGAAAATTTGGAGACACCATTTGTATGGTGAAAGATGTCAGATTTTCACTGATCACAAAAGTTTGAAGTATTTGATGACTCAAAAGGAATTGAACTTAAGGCAATGGAGATGGTTAGAGTTGATAAAAGATTATGAATTAGTCATTGATTACCACTCGGGAAAGGCGAATGTAGTCGCTGATGCCTTGAGTAGGAAATCC
The DNA here is from genome assembly GCA_025506655.1 of Gossypium rotundifolium. NCBI lineage: Eukaryota > Viridiplantae > Streptophyta > Magnoliopsida > Malvales > Malvaceae > Gossypium > Gossypium rotundifolium. The sequence goes on along the minus strand of CP106723.1, from coordinate 56,584,399 downwards.
CTATTTGCCTTAAGAGCTATGATTACACGGGTGAGTTTGTCTGATGATGGTTCTATTCTAGCTGAGTTGAGAGCTAGACCGATGTTCCTCCAAGAGATTTATGAGGCACAGAAAGATGATAGTGAATTGCAAGCCAAAAGAGTTCAATGCGAGTCGGGTATTGAGTCTGATTTTCATGTTGATTTAGATAGGTGTTTGATATTCAGAGACCGAATCTGTGTACCAAGAAATAATGAGCTCATTCATAAATTTTTGTATGAGGCACATAATGGATGCCTATCTGTACATCCGGGTAGCACCAAAATGTATAATGATTTGAAGAAATGGTATTGGTGGCCGAGTACGAAGAAAGATATTTTTGAGTTTGTTTCAAGATGCTTGATTTGTCAGCAAGTAAAGGCTGAACACCAAGTGCCCTCGGGTTTACTTCAACCTATTATGGTGCTCAAGTTGAAGTGGGACCGAATTACCGTGGACTTTGTAATTGTCGTTGACACGAGCAAAAAAGATGCTGTATGGGTCGTAGTCGATAGACTTATGAAGTCAGCCCATTTCATACCGGTGTGTGTTGACTATTCACTGGATGAGTTGGCAAACTTGTATATTTCTGAGATTGTGAGGCTACACAGAGTGCCCTTATCGATTATATCAGGTAGAGATCCGAGATTTACGTCCAGATTTTGGAAAAAGTTACAAGAGGCCTTGGGCATAAAGTTGAAATTTAGTACGTCCTTTCACCCCAAATCTGATGAACAATCGGAAAGGTTGATACAAGTACTCGAGGATATTCTCTGGTGTTGTTTTCTTGAGTTTCAAGGCAATTGGGAAAAGTACCTACCTTTGGTATAATTTGCCTACAATAACAGTTATCAGTCAAGCTTAAATATGGCGTCTTATAAGGCTTTGTATGGTCGTAAGTGCTGAATGCCTTTATATTATACTGAACTTAAGGAAAACTAGATCCACGGGGTTGATTTGGTTAGAGAAACCGAATAGAAGGTAAAGGTGATTTGAGATTGTTTAAAGGCTATTTCTTACAGACAGAAATCTTATTCAAATTTGAAAAGGAAAGAGATCGAGTATCAAGTCAGTGATAGAGTATTCTTAAAAGTGTCACCATGGAAGAAAGTTCTTAGATTTGGCCGGAAGGGCAAATTGAGTCCACGTTTTATCAGACCATATGAGATCACTAAAAGGATTGGGCCGGTAGCCTATCAGTTGCCTTTGTCATCTGAGTTAGAGAAGATTCACAATGTGTTTCACGTGTCTATGTTGCATCGGTACCGATCAGACCCTTCACATATAATTACGCCGACAGAGGTTGGGATTCAACCTGATATGACATATAATGATGAACCGATTAAGATTCTAGCCCGAGAAGCTAAGCAATTGAGGAATAAAAGTATAGCTCTCGTGAAAGTCTTATGGTAGAGACATGGGGTAGAAGAGGCTACATGGGAGCCCGAGGAGGCTATGAGAAACCAATACCCAAACCTTTTTACTAGTAGGATTTTTGAGGACGAAAATCCCTAAGGCGGGGAGAATTGTAACATCCGACTTAGGGCCTAGTCGGAATAGTGGTGTGAAACCACAAATCAAAGTAGAAATATATGTTTTAATGATTTCTATAAGGTTTATGAGGTACTTGCATGATTATGTGAAAATCTCATGAAGGAATTTTATTAATTAGTGAATAAATTGCCCACTAGGACTAAATTGCAAAGATTGGAAAATATGAGATTATAGAAGATTCAAGTATGAAATAGAATTATAAAAATTACTAGAGGTCCTTATTTAGCAATTAGACCATTATATGTTAAGATGGACAAAAATGGACCTGGAAAGGAAAAATCTCAAGAAAGGATCATTAAGGGTATTTTTATCATTTGATTAATAAAAGAATTAAAAGGGAAAATAAGTCAAAAAAGTTCTCCATCTTCCTCCTCCTTGGTCGAAAATCACAAGGAAGACATAGCTAGGGTTTCTTCAACTTTCAAGCTTGATAGTAAGTGCATCCTAGCCCAATTTTTAATGTTCTTCGTATTTTTGAGATCCTCATGACTCGGTTTAGCTATTTCTAGCTATATTTTGATCTAGGGATTATATTAAAAAAATTTACCCATGTATGACATGCATGTATTTTGATGTTTTATGAAAGAATATGAAAGTTTGATGTATGATAAACATCTTTTTCTAAGTGATTTTCATGAAAAATGCATAAAAGGACCAAATTGTAAAAGTTGTAAAAATGGTCATATATGAGTGATATAATGGAAATTGAAGGTTGTTATAGTTAAGTATATAATTCGGCTAGGTCTGAAATATAAGAAATTTGAATGAAAATCATTTTAGGAGCCTAGGGGCAAAACTATAATTATGAGAAAGTTTAGGGGCAAAGTGATAATTTTGCCAAAGTATGAATTATGAGTTAATTTAGTCAATGTGAGAACTAAACAAGTAAATTTGTTATTATAGATCAAGAAACACGTAGCCCGGATTGAAACTAAGGCAAGAACAAAATCGAGGACTAAATCGAGCATCGCTACATATTTTGAGAAACGAGGTAAGTTTGTATAAATTCATTGCTACATATGCTAATATAATTAAATTATTTGTTATGTTGCATAAAGTAGATTATTTCAGTGAATTTGATTATCAATGTTTAATAAGGAAATCAATGAGAACAAGTAAGTGAAAGTCCCGTTTGAAGTTTCGGATTAACGAGGATACTTTAGTCACAACATGAGATAAGGAAAGCCCGTGTAAGACCATGTCTGGGACATGGCATCGGCATCAAGGAATGTAGGTCCTACGTAAGACCATGTCTAGGAAATGGCATCCGCACTGAACGTAGATCCTGTATAAGACAATATCTGGGACATGGCATCGACACCATACAAGGAAGGTCTCGTGTAAGACCATGTCTGGGACATGGCTTCGGCACCAAAGGAGAATCTCGTGCAAGACCATGTCTGGGACATGGCATCGAAATCAAGCTAAGAAATCCCATGTAAGACCATATCTAGGATATGGCATCGACATCAAGAGGTGATTCCATGTAAGACCATATATGGGATATGGCATCAGCATCAAGAGGTGATTCCATGTAAGACCTTATCTGGGATATGGCATTGGCATTGAGGCTCAACATGATGAGATTGAGTATCCTCTGATATTTCGAGTAATACAACAGGCAAAAGAATTAAGTGTGAAAAAGATAACAATAGAACCGAATAACTAAGGATAATAAAAAGTTTAGCTATTCTAATGTGGTAAATAGATCAAGTTAAGCTAAGGAAGAGAATAAATTGAGTTTATTTTTACATTAGCAAGAGTGTTAAATTATGTGACTAAGTGATACAGGTACCATGAGTAGAATGCAAAGTATGAAATCATAATGTGATATGAGATGGCTAAGAGTAAGTATGAGTAAGTATGCTTAAGTACTTGAGACTTATGTTGCTCTTGTTTCATGAAATGCATAAGTTTGTTTTGAGCATTTATGTTGCTACATAAATTTCATGTAAACTTACTAAGCTATATGCTTACCCCTTTCTTTTCCCTTTTCCTTGTAGAATCGCCAAGCTAGCTCGGGAATCGTAGGCGTCGGAGCTCGGATCACACTATCAATCACTATTTCGGTATAGCAAAGTTGATATATTTTGAGTATGGCATGTATAGGAGTTTGATCATTTTGAGTTATTTCATATTGTGAGTTAAAGGCTTGGCTATTAGGATTATGCATTCTCTTTGTATATAGCCAAAGAAATTGGCTAATATTTGTTAAGTTCCATATCTTATTGAAGATGAGTTTTTATGAATTTTACAAGTGATGTTTTAAGGATTATTCCTAGTGTATAAAGGCTATGTTATATGTGGCTTGTGTTGGTATAAGTGAGTTGATGTTTCAGGGTGGCAATTGGCTTGGAAAATAGTCTCTAAGTGTCTACACGGGTAGACACGCGGGCGTGTGTCTAGGTCATGTGTGACACACGGTCAACCCCTATGGGTGTGTCGATAGGCCGTGTATCCCCTGCATTTTAATGGCAAGAATTCGAATCATTAAACGGGCCAGCACACGGGCGTGTGCCTTGGTCGTGTGTTTCTAAGGGGTTTCTGATGTCATAAACAGAATACCCCTAGTTTTCACACACGGATAAGGACATGGGCGTGTCTAGGCTGTGTGAAGAACATGGGCTATTGACACGGACATGTGAAAACCCCTATAGGTTCAAAATAAAATTAAATTCTACACGGGCTAGGGACATGGGCATGTGACACCACGCGGCCTGCCCACACGGGCGTGTCCCATGTTACACGGGCGTGTGACCCCTATTTAGGCAAAAATTTTCAAAGAGTGTAAAAGTTTCCAGTTGAACTCCGAAACCTTTCGGAAGTATGTTTAAGGCCTCGTAAGCCCATGATACGTATGTTATGATTAACAAATAAAAGTTTTAAGTTGGAATGAAATGTTCAAGCAAGGTTAAGCATGGTAATGCCTCGTATCCGGTCTTAGAGTCGGAGATGGGTAAGGGGTGTTACACACCACATCACAAAGGACTTCATCTTGATATTTTCCAATAGAAAATGGGACGAGGGCTTGTTTGGTTACCTTTAATTCAACACCATTATTGAGCCATTGCAGCTTGTATGGGCTCGGGTGTTTAGTAGTTGGCAATACTAACTTTTCGACCATGAGGGTGCTTGCGACATTTGTGCAGCTTCCTCCATCGATAACCAAGCTACAAACCTTCCTTTGTACATGGCAACGAGTATGAAAAAAAATTTCACATTGCGGTTCACTTTCGGCGGTTTGAGTGCTTAGGCTTTTTTCACTATGAGCATCTCACCTTCCATCACATATTCTAACTATTCACTTTCATTGGTAGGGTTGTCGATCTTATTTTCATTCTCTTCGTCTTCCCTTTCCGATTCTATGTCTCTATTGGGTTGAATCACCATCGTACTCCAATTTGGGCATTGACTCTCAATGTGACCTCTTCCTTGACACTTAAAACATTTAATATCAAGCGTCCGGGTTTGAACATTTTCAATGGACTTACTTTTGCTGGATTCGGCCATAGGCTTGGTTGTTTTCGCAAGCACCATGGATTTCTTTGCTTGGTTTGTAGAAGCATTTTTACTCACGCTTTGGTTCCATTTTGACACATTTGAAGTTGAATAGCCACGAATAGAACCCTTCTTTTTGAGTTGCTTCTCGACCTTGATTGCCATGTACACCATATCGACAATCTCCACATAATGTTGCAACTCCACGACGTTGGTTATCTCGCGGTTGAGACCGGCCAAAAATCGAGCCATAGTCGCCTCGCAATCTTCTTGTACGTCCGCGCGTATCAGGGCGACTTCCATCTCTTTGTAATAATCCTCCACGTTTTTCGTCTCTTGGGAGAGATTTTGAAGCTTTTGATATAACTCCCAATGATAGTATGAATGAATAAATCTTGACGCATCACGGCCTTCATCTCGGCCAATGTAATGATGGGTCGCTCGTTATTTCGCCTTCGGCTTGTGGTAAGTTGGTCGCACCATATCATGGTGTAATCAGAGAATTCTATGGCGCCAACTTGACTTTCTTGGATTCGGAATAATTGTGACATTCGAACACTAGTTCGACCTTTTATTCCCACTCAAGATAGGCTTCGAGATCCGATTGGCCTTGAAAATGGGGAATTGTCAATTTAATGCTTTTTAAGTCATCATCATCTCTCTCTCAATCTCGTTTCCCTCGATAACGTTGACCTCTCCTCCGGTCACTTATGTTAGAGCTTGATCACTTTCGGGCTCACTTGGTTCGAATAATTCATCATCTTGAACTTGTCGTCGCCTTCGATTTCTTGGTGGACTTAAGGGAGTCCTTCCACGTTGGGCTCTTCCTTCCATGTGGTCAAGTTGCTCTTGTATTGGCTCTAACCTTCGGTCTAACAATCGTTCAACTTTTCAAATCAAGGCTTGCAAATTTAGGTCGGCACATTTCAAACTGGTTGCCTTTTGGTTCTATCGGCCATGTGTCTTTCCGGTCTTCTTGACATAAGATATTAAAACCTCACCACAAAAGCCTCACAAAGTCACTCGGAAAGAAAATAAAAAAATTCACTCCACTCATGTTTCACCCTTTTCACTGGCTTTTCTAACACTCTATTAAGCTCACACACTATTTGCCTTTTACCACTTGACCTCACTCTCATAATTTCATATTTTGTCTCGAATAGACCTATTTGCTACTTAGGGGTCAGTTTCAAAGTGGTTTCAAAGGGTAAGTCGTGTAGGGTGTAGGTAGGCTGAAAGAAAGAAAAATTTCAGTTAAGTGTGGCGTTGGGGAGGGAAGAAATGATGGTAGAACAATCTTGATGATCAGAGTAGAAGGGATGAAAAACAAAAACAAGAACTTGCAAAACTTCACTTTTTTTTAACTCGAATATTTTTTTTTTTTTTTTGTTTTTTTAATTTTGTATATATATTTATTAACTTCAAATATAAAGAAAATAAATACAAAGAACTCGATTACAATTTGTATATATATATATATATATTTAATTCAAAACTTCTTTTTTTTCTTTTTCTTCACGAACCTACTCCGGGTTGGATTCAAACATCGACGCTTCTTGTTTTACAAGCTCTGATACCAAATGATGTGATTCTGCTCGGTTTGGTTGAGTCGATTCACTTAAGTGCCCGATCGTTGACGAGGAGATTGTTCGTAATGTCGAAAAAGGTTGATTTCGGTTAAAGATAAGCGAAAGTTGAATAAGAAAAGGATAGGTTAAGGATGAAAGAAATAAGCTCGGTTTAGCAATAAAATAAGGATGGGTAAATTTGGGATAAAAGATGGAATGGAATTCGAACTTAACTTCAAGAATGATTCAACACTATATAACAGTGTCACCCCGGTTCTTATATCGTTAAGGTGGTTGGATGGAAAGGTAGTTGGATAGATGAACGCCCCAGGGATAAGAGACACGAGTGTGTGCTTAGGCTGTGTGTGGGCATGTTAGTGTAGGGTTCACACTAGCCAAGGACACAGGTGTATGTCCAAGCCATGAATCTCACTGAGTACAAGATAAGGATCACACGGGCCAAAGACACAGACGTGTGTCCAAGCTATGTGACTCACTGTTGATGATTTAGATAGCACACGGGCCAAAGACACGGGCATATGTCCAGGCCATATGACTCACTGTTCGTCATTCAGGACCACATGGGCAGACGACACGGGCGTGTGCTATGCCATGTGGAACCACATAGGCTTGTGGGTCAAGTTTGGAATTAATCTCTGGAGCCGTAAGCATTGTTAACACAAATGTAGGTCGTTCGTAATGTATATATATAATCTAAATTAGACCTTATCTAATAATTTGAGATCGTAGAGTAGGGTTTTAGGCTACTACTAAATTCCCAGATAAGGCATTGAATCATGTCCACAAGCAAGTATTCCAAACACTCACCAATTAAACTTTTGTTGAAAAGCCGAAAGCTCAAACTAGTTTTTCCTTAGCATTATCTCTACTTGTAGAAAGTTCTATCAAATCCAGAACTTCAACACAATAAATTCACACAATAATTCGTCCAAAATTAGCCAATGACTCATTACAAGCATACAAAACATAAGCCTAAACTAAGTTCTTATGTAATCGAAACTTATAACATAACAAACTTTAAATTCGAATATCTCAATCTATACTTAATATTTTCACCCTAAACCAATCCTGTCATCTTATCATTCACCTATGACTAATTCTCAACCTCTAAACTATACAAAACTACTTAATTCAATATATCGACTTTTTCTATATGTATTATGGCTATTTTTTGAAAATTCATTAAAACTCAAGAAATCTTTAATGAAACTTCAAATTAAGTTTAGAAACCTTCTAATCGTGTTAAAACAAGTTGAAAAACACTTTGAAATCACGTTTTTATGCAAAATCCTGAAATTTACCATTAACGACCTAATTTTTTTACTTTTATTCAAAACATGCAATTTAATGGCTAAAAACTTGGTTTTAAAGACTAAATAAAACTTAAAACTAATAGGAAGATAAATCATTACCTTAGATGATGAAAATTGAGCATTTGATTGAAAACTTGACAATGGAAGAACTATGGTATTTTTGGGTGTTTTTCTTGGTCTTTTATAGAGGTTTAAGGTTCAAGGGTGATAAAAATCAAAGAGGATTTGGATTTGGAGTTCAAAATTGATTGAAATAGCAAGAGAGAATCAAGGGATGATAGACACTAATTTTGGGGTTGTTTTTACGTGAAATAATTTAGAAAAGGGGGGTTTTTAGCTTGAATTTTAAAATCTAGTTAAATTGCTTCATAAAACTCTTAATTTTGACTCTTTTACAAATTAGTCCTATTTTCAAAATTAAAGGTATTTAAAACTCATTTTCAAATATTGATTTAATTTTTTAAAAACCATGATTGAAAACATTACCAATATGTCATGTCACATAATTTCAAACACTCGAAAGCTAAAATTTCTAGGCATATTTTAGGGTGTGACATCGCCCCTACTATTGCTGAATATTGGCTAGAGGCCACCGAGCGTATCATGACTGATATTAACTGCATTCCCACTCAAAAATTGAGAGGTATTGTATCCCTGCTCCAGAACTAAGCCTACCAGTGGTGGCTGACGGTTGAGCAAGGTGCTCAGCCCAAACAAGTTGATTGGGATTATTTCAAGAACACCTTCTAGAGCAAGTATGTTGGGACGAGTTATGTAGAGGCTCACCGACATGAGTTTATGAGCCTGGTTTAATGCGATCGATCTGTGGCCGAGTATGAGGCCAAGTTTCTGAGACTGAGTAGGTATGCACAACCTCTAGTAAAGTCTGACGATAATAAATGTGTGAAGTTTGAGGAAGTATTGCGTTATGATCTGCGAGTCTTCATAGCTCCTCAAAGGGAGCAGGTTATTGCAACTTTAATTGATAAGGCTAAGATTGTGGAGGAGGCTAAGTGTAATGAGCACGAGAGCGTGACTGAGAGAGAGATCAAAGTAATACTAAGAGGGATTCGGGTCCCTCTAGTTTTGAAAAGTGCACTAAAAAACGGGCGAGATTTGACACGCCTCAGGACCAAGGCATCAGTTGCAATATCCGAGATTCAGCCCTATAGCGACTGTGGTAAGAGTCATCCTGGCGAGAGCTAGAGGAAGTTAAGAGCATGCCTCCGTTGTGGGTCGATGGAGCATCGGGTTAGGGATTGGCCCCATCGACCAGATCTAGTGCCACCTGCGGTACAGACTCTAGCTCCGAGTTCCGTTCAGCCTCCGAGAGTGGTTCTGTGACCACCTAGAGGTCGTGGTACTAGTAGAGGAGGCAATGGTTCTAATAGAAAATAGAGAGCATTGGGTAGAGGTGTGGGCCAGACTGAGGTACGAAAGCCAGCATTGGTTTATGCAACCAGACGCCGCAAGGATAGTAAGGACGTCGTTGTCATAACAGCTACGTTCCTTATTTATTTTGTTCCATATTTTGCTCTCATTGACATTGGATTAACCCATTCGTATGTAGCCAGTATTATGTCTGCCAACCTAGGCCAATCAGCTCGAGTGGATAAAGTATATAGAGAAGTACCCCTAGAAATTCAAGGCACAATATTTTGCTGATCTGATGGAACTACCTTTTGGTGAATTTGATTTGATTTTGGGAATGGATTGCCTTATGGAACATCGGGTCAGTCTAAACTGTGGTGCTAAAAGGGTTACTCTGAAGATGAGTGAGAATGGCAAGATTGTAATGGTTGGTGAGTGCCAAGATTATCTCTCCAATGTAATCTCTGCTCTTGCAGCTGATAAGCTAGTCTAGAAGGGGTGTGAAGCATACCTTGCCTTTGTATCCAATTTCATTCCTGTAAAACTTTCCATAGGTGATATTCGCATTATAAAGGACTTTTCGGATTTTTTCCTGAGAAACTGCCCAGAATACCTCCAAATAGAGAGGTTGAGTTCGACATTGACCTGTTACCAGGTACCGCCCCTGTGCTCATTGCACCTTATCACATAGCACCGAAAGTGCTTCTAGAGCTAAAAGCTCAACTCTAAGACCTTCTCGATAGAAGGTTTATTTGACCGAGTGTGTCTCCATAGGGGCCACCAATATTGTTTGTTAAAAATAAGGACGGATCAATGAGAATATGAATAGAATACTGAGAGTTGAACAAATTGACAATCAAGAATAAGTATCCACTACCAAAGATCGATGACTTATCCGATCAATTTCGCGGGGCTTCTATTTTCTCCAAAATTATTCTTCGTTCTAGTTACCATTAGCTCAAGGTTAAAGTAACTGATTTATAGAAGACTGCCTTCAAGACTCATTATGGACATTATGAATTTTTGGTAATGCCTTTTGGATTAACGAATGCCCTGGAGGTGTTCATGGATTTAATGAATAAGGTGTTCTAACCGTATTTAGATTAGCTTGTGGTAGTTTTTATTGATGACATATTGATTTATTCCAAGACCGAGTCTGAGCATGATAAATATTTTCGTATTGTTCTATATATACTGCGAGAAAAATAATTGTATGCTAAGTTTAGCAAGTGTGAACTCTGGTTGTAGGAGGTGTCTTTTCTAGGGCATGTTGTGACTGCTGAAGGGATCCAAGTGGATCCCAAGAAAATAGAAGCAATAGTGGAGTGGAAACAATTGAGAAATGTCATTGAGCTTCGTAGTTTCCTGGGTTTAGCAAGTTATTACCGAAGGTTTGTTGAGGAATTTTACCTAATTACATCACCTCTAACAAGCTACTGCATAAGAACACTCCATTTGTGTGGTCTGAAGCATAGCAGTCTAACTTCGATAAGCTCAAGTCTCTTTTGACACAAGCTCCTGTTCTAGTTCAACCAGAATCAGGTCAAGAGTTTGTAGTTTTTAGTGATGCAACGTACATTAGGCTAAGATGTACTTTAATGCAAAACGGTAAAGTGGTTGCTTACACGTTCACGAAGCTTAAGAAACACGAGGGTAACTACCCTACGCACGATCTTGAGCTGGCTGCAGTTGCGTTTGCATTAAAAATTTAGAGGCATTACCTATATGGTGAGAGGTGTATCATTTACACTGATCACAAGAGCCTCAAGTATTTGTTAACTCAAAAGGAGTTAAACCTTAGACAGCGTAAGTAGGTTGAGTTACATAAGGATTATGACTGTATGATAGAGTATCACCCTGGTAAGGCTAATGTGGTAGCCGATGCTCTTAGCCGTCGAGCGATAACTAAACTGAGAGCGATGTTCACTCGTCTAAGTTTATTTGATGATGGAGGTTGCTAGCCAAACTGTAGGCTAAACCGACGTGGGTCAAACAGATTCGAGTTAAACAATCAAGTCATGAGTCTCTAGTTCAACGACTGTAACAGATCGATCCAAGTGGAACTTCATATTTTAGTTTGAACAGCGATAATGTCTTGTGCTTAAGGGGTCAGATTTGTGTGCCTAATGAGAAGGATTTAAGGTGATTGATGCTACATAAGGCGCATAGTATCCTTTATGCTATGCATTCTGGTGAAAATAAAATGTATCGGGACCTCCGAGAACTTTATTGGTGGCCGGTTCTAAAATGGAAAGTGGTTGCCATTGTATCACATTGTTTGATGTGTCAAAAGGTTAAAGCTGAACATCAGTTACCCTCAAGATTGCTTCAGCCGGTTAAGATCTCTCAGTTGAAGTGGGAATGTGTAACGATGGATTTTGTCAGCGGATTGCCTGTAACTCCCACTAAGAAAGATTCAGTTTAGGTCATTGTGGATCAATTGAACAAGTCTACTCATTTCATTCCTATCAGGACAGATTACTCACTGCAGAAACTTGCTAAGTTGTATATTATTGAAATCGTGAGACTACATGGGGTTCTAGTCTCAATTATCTTGGATAAAGATCTGCATTTCACATCTCAATTTTGGAAGAAGCTTCATAAGGCTTTTGGCACCCGACTAGATTTTAGTACTATGTATTATCCTCAGACTGACTAACAGTCTGAGCGAGTCATTCAGATCCTAAGGATATGCTTCGGGGTTAGTAGGGAAAACTACTTACCATTGGTTAAGTTTGCGTGCAATAGCAACTTCTAGTCTAGTATTTAGATGGAACCTTACGAGGCTCTGTATGGTCGTAAGTGTCGTAGTCCTCTGTGTTGACTGAGTTAAGTGAACATCAGGTTTTGGGGTCCCAAGCTAGTTTCTGAAACTAAGAATACTGTCAAGTTGATCCGTGATCTTCTTAAAACCACTTCTAATTGACAGAAATCTTATGTCGATTTAAAGAGAAGGGATATTGAGTTTTCTGTAGGTGACTAAGTGTTCCTAAAAGTGTCACCATGGAGAAAGGTCATCCGATTTGGATGCAATGGCAAGTTAAGCCCGAGGTTCATTGGACCTTATTGTATCCTAAAACGTGTTAGATCTGTTGCTTACAAGCTAGACTTGCCCACTGAATTGGATCGAATCCATTATGTGTTTCACGCCTCAATGTTGAGACAGTATTTGTCTAACCCATCGCACATCATCCCTATTGGCGAAATTGAGTTGCGATCGAATCTGACTTTTGAAGAGGAGTCTGTTCATATCCTAGATTGAGATGTCAAAGTATTGCGAAGGAAAACTATTCCTTTAGTTAAAGTTTTATGGTGGAATCATGGCACTGAGGAAGCCACTTGGGAACTCAAACATTTGATTTGACGGCAGTACCCGTATCTGTTTGAGTCAGGTAAATTTGAGGCTAAAATTTCTTTTAAAGGGAGAGAGTTGTACCACCCCAATAATTTAAAGGCTTGAATGTTGGATTATGTTGTAATTGAGTCTTTGTATCCGTGGTTCTGTGCTTTGCTTATGTGATCAAGGTCAAGAGTTCGAGTCGTATATTTGGAATTTTATTATTTTATTCTAAGCAACCTCAATCCCGAAATTGCATAATTAAGTTTAATTCAATGTAAACCTGTGTCAAGAATGAGCCTGGTGGTTCACTGGTTAAGTATCTGTATTCTGTTTGGTCCTGTGTTCGAGCTTCGGAGTGTGCGATAGGGAACATTTTTGCTAATCGCTGGGAATCTGATTGGTGGCAAACTTAGTTTCTTTTAACACTAATTTTCCATTGTTTCTTTTTGTTTTCTTTCCTTTTTTTATTTTTTTTCTTTTTGCTTGTTTCCATAATTGATACACGGTTAATTGGGAGTTCTTCGTTGCTCATTGCGCCGATTGTACGATTGTTGTGTAAGTTCTTAGTTAATTCCTGATGTCTTTGCGAGTTTCCATATTGTTATCATTTATTTTGTCAAAATAATATTTCTACTTGTTTTACTTGAATTCTATATTTAAGTACTCAATTGGTTTCCTTTTTAGGAGAGGATCTTATGGGAGAGGTTCCTCCATCGTGCTACTCTGATTTTTCCCTTTTATGTGCAACGTGAGTGTGCAAATTTGAGTTGGGTTTGTGTTGAAGCTTTTCGACATAACTTTGATGATACGTTAACCTTAGTGATTGTTTGAGAATAATTGTGTAATTAGTTATTGGATGGTCGCTTTAGGTTCCAGAATCCTTCTACGTTATTCCTACTCCTATACCATAGCAGGTGTGTACCAAAAACCTGAGTTTTTTGAAGTTTGGATGCCAAAAAACATGGTTGTCGATGCCACACAACCATGTACCAGGCCATGTGTTAGGCCGTGTAACACACTGTTTACCAAATACGAGCTACACGGGTAAGAGACACGAGCGTGTGCTCAGGCCGTGTGTAGGCATGTTAGTGCAAGGTTCACACGGGCCAAGGACACGGACGTGTGGGTCAAGTTTGGAATTCATCTCTGGGGCCGCAAGCCTTGTTAACGCAAATGTAGGTCGTCGGTAGTGTATATATATAATCTAAATTAGATCGTATAAGTGTTATCTAATAATTTGAGACTAAGATTCTGATTATACAAATGTTATCTTATATATGAATCAGGCGTTTATTCGCCTATTGATCAGGTAGCTAAGTTGCAAATATTCTAGAAAGTGTTGTACCTACACACCACACTCCAAGCAGTGTGTAGGACTGGATGAGTATTTATTACCCTAATTGGTTTGTTGGGATAGTTGGCGATGTTGTGTAGCAATTTGTTCTGTATCTGAATTGGAATTGTTCTGCCATCTAACTGATACGTTAAATCTGTACCCTTTAATTATATTATTAGTAATTTCAGTACTATCTAGTATTATGACTTTTTTTTAAGATGGTTAACTGATTGGTTGATTATTATGATTGTTAAAATGTGTTGAATGGCTTCCTTTTATTGTGCCTATAAACGTGGGTTTTAATAATGTCAATGTAACTTTTCGGACTTGGTCTTGATACCTAGGTCAGGTTTGGGGTGTTACACACCAAGTTGGTTCACATATATAAACATATTCCACTCTTGATATCTAACAAATGTGGGACTAAGTTTTTCATTTTCCTCAACATATTTAACAAGTAGCTTACTTTGAGCACAAATTTCTCATTCATCACTCAACCATTTTGAGCATATGATATACCGTTGTAAAGATCTCATGGAGTATAATATAAAACCATAGTTTTATTATTCAAATCTCTATCTTTACTAATCGAGAATATACCTCAAAGCTTCCAAAATATCCATTTTTCAACAAAATTAAAATGTAGTTGCAAGATAATATTTGATAACTATTATAATATTGTAACTGGATACTAAAGCATATTTAGACAATTAAATAATGTTGTTGGCAATATATATATATATATATATATATATATATATATATATGGGTAAATAAATTTTAAACAATATCAAACATATTAAAAATAATTAAACAAATTTGAGTATTCTATTTCCTGTTATTCTATTTTTAAGAAAGTAAAATAAGTCATCATATTTTCATTTTTCAAAAGAAAATGTGAACTTTTAAAATACAATGTTATTTAGCAATTGTTTAGACACAACTATAAATTATAAACTATTTTTCATAGAAAAACTAATGTTAAATTTTAAAACTTTTCTATTGTATTGTTTAAAACAATCTCTATAATTATATAAATTTTTTATTCTTTTCTTATTTAATAAATCTATTTTAATTATACTAAAAATTATGTCACATATTATTTAATCTCCTAAGAAATTAATTATTTTTAATTCTAAATGCTTTTAAAATTAACAATTTTAGAAAAGAACCTTTTGTCATAAAATATTTGAATGCAAGGTAAATATATGTTAATATATAAAACGTTAACAAATGTCGTACACTAATATAATATACGTTTTAGTACATCTATAATTTTCATATAAAATTTTAAAAATATCGTGATAATGTTATAACATTAATATGACTTAAATAAAATTAATGAATTTATTGATTTTAAAATAGTAGAAATGTTTTATTTAATTAATATAAAATATAATATTTTTACCAAAATAAATACAATAAATGTGTGAATCACATGCACAAGTGTATATAACTAAAATTCACTTTTAAATTATCAAAATTGTTGCATATATTTTATAATGGAGGTATACGCATCAATCTCACAACAATGTCAACTATTCATATGTTTTAAATGTAAATTTTTTTATAGGAGCAATAAATGAAAATGAGATCTGATTGAGTCTTAATTTGATTAATATGGGTATTATTGTCAATGTAGGAGGATATACATTCGAGTGTATTGAATCACATTATCCACTTATTTATAGGTTAAAGATAAAGTATCGATAATTCTAGACATTATGTTAAAAGAAGCATATATAATAATAAAAATGAAATCCAATACAATGATAACATGCTATGGAAATTTGATTTACATACAAAATATAATTTTTGGGAAGGAATTAGACGGAGACAAAATTTTGGGATGTTTTCATTATATTATTGAAATCTCTGTATTTACTATTTGTTTTCTTTCCCATTTTCAAACTTGGATTTTCTTTCATATATGCAATTTTTTTTTCTTTGAAACCATGATTTAGTTTATAAAGCAAAGTAGGGCATGCGTTATCAACGAAACAAGTGACTCTAGTCTTCTCCAATTGATTAAACCTACGTTGAATTATACTCTCCTTTTCACACATCAAGATTTAAAAAGCTAATCAGAAACGAACAAGTTTGGGGTGAGGGATAAAGCCAGAAAGTTGTCAGCCCCTTTACTTTCGTCTATGTATATGTATAAGGTGTATTTGTAAATAATATTGTAGATATAAGTTTGAATATTTTGAAGATAATATTATTGAAAGAAATAGTACAAATCATAAACATTAACGGTAAATAAATATAAAGATTATTTAAATAATAATAATCATCATTTGTATATTCTTCTTAGTGAATTCTACACTCCAGTTTTCCTTTTGTTTTCTTTTCTTTTCCCCTTTTTCTCAATTCAATGTTCTTAGGCTGTCTGCCATGGTATTCATGAGGTCAATTCATGATACACATGTCTGTATTTCCAATTCCAACGCTTCACCATTATTATTATTTTTTCTTTTTGCAAAACAAAGCATTAATTCTCCACACATAATCTACTTCCAATTCCCATTTATGAACCAGTTTTATTAAAAGTTTATACATAATGAACTAGTGCTTGTTTTGTTCTCGCTAGTTGCTACCATTTGGTAACACATTTATATATATAAAACCCTAGTGGGATTTCATTTTTTCCTCTTATTGCACTTTCAATGCCTGAAAACTAGTAAGCAATCTTTCAGGTTTGATTATTATATATTAATTTTCATTTTTTAAATTAATGAAGATATGGGGTTTTACCATTAGCACAAGAAGACCCCTCTGGACACATGAGAAACAATAAAAATTAATATATGTTAACGTAATGTGAAGAAAGTTGGCTAATGATTAACAAGAATATTAATAGATTATAGTAGTTCCAAAAATGGTGCAGGGGAGTCAACTCCTATGCATTTAAAAATTTCACAAAACTTGGGGGCTAGGGGATAACTTTATTATGAAGAAAACCTTAAAAATATGGAATTAAAATTTTAGGTAACCCTTTGAATTTCATGTACAGGAAACTCCATTATATTTGCAGTAGAAAGCAACAACCTTTAATTTTGTTGATACTAAGAGTGGTGTGACTTGAATTTTAATTTGAAAGATTGAGGTGTAATTCACTTGTTGAAAAAATAAAATAGAAAGGTAAATTTGAGGATATAGGGGCGAAAGACCGAGAGCCTTGCCGCACAAATTGAATCCATATAGGATTATACTTTTTTTTATTAGACGTTGATTATAAAAGGGTTGTTTAATCCTTAAAACGGGTGTAGCAGAAAACTTCTTATATTGTTGTTTTTCAACATTAGTGAATTTTTCTTCTTCTGTCTGTGGTTTTTCCCGATAAGAATTTTTCACATAAAATCTATATGTTCTAATTTTTCTTTTTATTACTTTGCGATCATTCCTACTGTCACCATCAACGTATATTATAACAATATAGTTTGCTTATTGACGGAAAAATTCTTTAAGAAGAATGATTTGTTTGCACTATTAAATTTCATAAAGTAAGCTGACAAATGTATGAATTCCATATGTGCTTTATCATTCTTTCGAAATGTTATATATTATAAAAATTGTTTATAATGAAATAATAATTTGATGAAAAATGTCTGAATTGTAATAAGGTAGATTGCATTTTTAAAAGAAGAATGTAAATTTAAACTTTAAAAATAATATTATTGGAAGAAATAATTCCAAATTTGGAACATAAATCATAAAGTGCACATAAAGAATATCAAAATAATAATAATAACTTGCCTAAATTTCTTCTTTACTTTATCCTTAGATTGCATTTCAAACCATTACACAGTAAACAAGAAAAACAAGAAGGGTATATATATTGAAGTAAAAAGGGAAAATAAAAATGGTTGGTAAAAGTTCACCATAGATATGAGGTCTTTCTTCTGCAACTTAATTTCAAATTGCTATGATTATTAGTTTATTAACAGCAGTTTCTTGATCGGTTTTTTTACCACGTTTAGACAAATGAAATTATATCAAATTTCCTTTTCTCAAATATTTATGAAAATTTTAAGCTAGTCGATAAAGAAAATTTACAAATTAATGCGAAAGTTTTATTGGGAGATTGTTGTACATTGTTTGAAAGAGAGGATTATAATTTGACGAGTGAGTTGAATTTAAATTGTGTCTTTTACAATAATATTTATAATAAATTACTTTTTTTATTAAACTTCTATAAACATAGAAAATTTCTAAACTATATAATTATTATATTGTTAGTTACAAATTCGGTTGTAATTGAACATGCATCTAGAAGGAAAAATCAAAGAATTCTCCATTGCTATTAAAGATAGACACTTGACACATTTAAGTGAAGATCCTCTCATTGATTTGCTATAAAGATAAAGACACATCAATATTGAGACCTCCAATGTTAGATGGCATGAATTATGCCTACTGGAAGGCAAGTATGAGGGCATTCATTAAGTTGATGAAAGAGAAAACTAGACATCCAATCTTGACTGGCTGGGAACCTCCGACAACAAATGTTGCTAGTTTGAAGACACTAAAACTAGAAGTTACATAGACCGGTGATGAAGGCAAACTAGTAAATACAAACTCCAAAGATCTTATTGTGGTTTTCAACGAAGTTTACTCTAAAAAATTTAGGTATATTTCAAAGTACACTACGATAAAAAAAAAAAAAAAAACTTAAACTATTTACTCATGAAAGAACTAATATTATCAAGTAGTCTAAACTTTAGATAGTGACAACAAAATTTAAAACATTAAGGATACAAGAAAGTAAACCCTTTATGGAAAGGAGGGAGCAAGCAAAGATATCAATAGTGTTTCTCCTTCAAAGCCCTTTGAATTTTCTTAAATAATTCACGCTTTTAAACTTAAAAAAAATTAATCTCTACCATAATACAAAGATTTTAACTTGATGTGATGCATGGAGGGACATAATTCCAAGCACATACATTAATTACATAAACTAAGAAATTTAGCAAAAGTCGAAGTATACCTACTCTAAGATTAATTATTTGTATTGAAAAAGAAATAGATTGATGGACTTGGTGCGGTCCTTTTACGTAAACAATTTGAGGAGAGAAACAAAGTTATACACACTTCATTCCAATGATTTTGTTGAAATATATAAACTCCATTAAATTAGATTCTCATCAACCCATCCAAATTAAATGCAACAGTAGTCAACGTCCACAATTTCATTTCAATTACAATTATCTCCTCTACCAAATCCCCCTTTTTTTCTTGGTGAGATTAGGACGCTTAATTTTACTCCAACCACTAGATTTCTATTCTATCACCCCTAAAATCCATCCATAACCATGCAATTATAATTTAAAACCAACCTCGAAAATAAAAATTGTTGGGAACAACAATCATGATCCTTAAAAAAATTAGTCTTTGAAGACGATAAAATCTAGATGGTACTCTCACACGGTAGAATTTAAATTAAAATAAAATATTAATTGAGGATCCACATATAATTTACATAGACTAAAACTCGAATATAGAATCTCAAAGTTCTTAAGGTCTTATTGCCTAACACAGTAACATTTAAGCCAGAATAAGCTCGAGACTAATTGAATGAAAATACTTGAATTTTAAATGCTAATACATTTATTTTATAGTGACAATTATGAGTTTTATATTATTGAAATATCAGTAAATATATAACTCTATTGAATAATTTAAATATGTGAAGGTGTAATTTAACACGGTTATATAGTATAATTTTTGCTTTAATGAAATATTTTTTTAAAATTTAAAATATAATAATATTATTATTCTAATTTCATTAATAAACAATAAATATTATTTTTATTAGTTAAAAATATTTTTAAACTCGTTTTTATAAATATAGGAATAGATAATTGTATTATAGATCATAGCTATTGGATTATGGATCAATCAATTCGATTGATTGATCTTCCTCAAAAACAAATCAATGGATTGATCCGATATTATATTTTCATCATTATTTATATATATTTATTTAATTTCTAAAAATAGATTTTGATTTTTCATCCAAAAGTCATAAATTACTTTTAGAAGAAAAAAATATTCATAAATTAATTTAATGTATTTACATTGAACATAAATGTATTTGTTAGATTAAATGGGATTATTGGTGAAATTTCAACCTAATATTTACCGGAATGTTAATAAATACTAAACAAATTGAGCTAACTTCAAGGGTGAATTCAAACAATTGTTTAACGGGTTGAATTTAAATTATAAATTTTGAGAGATTAACGTGTAAATTTATCGTATTTCAACGTTTTAAAAGAGTTGCTTTTTCATTTTTAAAAGTTAAAAATATAATTTTATTGTGCATTAATTTAAAATTTTATCATTAATAAAAGAACCAAATAGCAATTTTACTATTTTTTTGGGGGTTGGCCAGACCATATTGGCGCGTTATTCTCTCTCTCTCTCTTTTTTTTTTTTCAAAAGGCACATTGTTCATAATTAGGAGAAACAAAAAAAAAAAAAAGGATTAATTTTAGAATGAAATGATCATAATTTAGTAACATTTATTGCTTTTTCACTTTTGAGTTTATTTTTTTAATTATTTTCATTTTAATCTTTAATTGAATTGTTAAAATTTGATTAAATTATGCTATTAATGTTGGATCTAATGTAACAACCCAATTTCAATTAGATTAGAACAGTGGTTTCGGGACCACAAATTCGAGCCAAAAATAAAATTTATTTTAATATTATTTTATGATTTGCATTATTATAGGAATTTCATATGAAAATTTTGATACAAAAGTTTTACCGATTGCATGTATAATTAGGGAAAGGACTAAATTGCATAAAATGCAAAAGTTACCTTCTAGTAGTTATAAGTATCAAATAGCTATAAAATTCAAAACTTAAGGTCCTTATATGGTAATTAGACCATTGAAGAAAATTTAGTAGGTAATTTAGTGACTCATCCATGGAAAAATTAGAAATGGGCAAGGACTAAATTGGAAATCACTAAAATTAAAAGATGGCAACTAATTAAAAAAGAAATTATCATTTTTTATTTATCTTCTTCCCTAAAATTTCTATGGAAACCCTAGGAGAGAGGATGAAAACTTTCCAGGCTCAATAAGGTATGAAATCAATCTCATTTTTAATGATTTTTATATTTTTAGAATCGAGATAGTCTAATCTATCTATTTGAGGGATTTATTTGAAAAGATAATAAAGTGTAGAAACTTTTCCATGGATTAATATGCTGAAAATTTGAAATTTATGGTAGAAAATGAAAAGTTGTTGATAGATAAACAACTTTTGCAAAGTAATTTTTGATGAAAACTCGGTTTAGGGACTAAAATGAAAAATGGGTAAACCCATGGAAAAATGCTAAAATTTTTGAAATGTAGGTGCTGTAAAAGTTGTACATAAATTTTGGCTAGGCTTGGAAAGAGGGTTAAATTCCATGAATTTCATTTTTCGATCCTAGGGACAAAATTGGAATTTATGAAAAATATAGGGGTAAAATGGTAATTTTTCCTAGTATGTAATTGAATGCAAATGTATATGAAATTTGATAAATTGATAGTTAAATTTTTTATATAGACCTGGAAAGACCAATTACCGAACTAGATCGAGGGAAACAAAAGGTTTCAAATTAGTTGAAATTCAAATACGAACATTTGTCAAGGTAAGTTCATGTAATCTAAATATATATGTTAATGTGCTTGAATTGAATTGTATGATTGTTTTGATATGTAGGTGAAGATATACATTATGAAATGACCACAAATTGGAAAATGATGATAAAATGCCATGTCCCGGTTGGATGTTGAAATTCGATGGAATAAGGTGATTTCTCAAAAAGAGTATAATACTGCATAAGTTGCAGATAGGATTTAGCCTGGATAGGTAATCCAAATCAAGCTCTTTAGAGCATATGCTACAGAAAAGATTTAGCCTAGACTGGTAATCCTGTTATAAAATATATGGCTTGAGAGTGTGTTATATGATCATGTGCTAAATGTGTACTTTTGAACATGAATTGACGGATAGTTGATATTTATACTTTGTATATACTATCTGAATGTCCATCAAAATTTCAATAGTTCAACAAGAAAAATTATTGAAATACGAAAAGGTGAGACTAACTAGATGGTTATAATGCGATGAGCTTATCTATGTTTACTTGATGTTCATATGATGTTATGTGACTAACTTGTTTGATTAAGTGTATGTGTTTAGGTAAATTTACTCAAAAACTTTGAATGGTATGTTTATGTATGCTTGTATGAATAAATATAACCAGTAAGTTTAATTTCCGTTATACGAACTTACTAATCATGAAAATGCTTACCCCGTTTAATTTTCTTTGTTTTATAGTGCTCGTAAGCTCGCGAAGGTTGGAGGTCGGTCGGAGCATCAATCACACTATCTACTATCTCATTTTGGTATAAATAGAAATCTCATTTTGGTATAATGGCATGTATAGGCTCATTTGGCCAAATGATGGCTTGTAAATGATGTTTTGTAATCTAGCCATTGGAATGGCTAGTGATGTTTTACTTAGTATGTTTATAAAGTTATTCCATGATTAAATTCCTATGTGCTAAGTTGGTTGATTGGATTATGCTTAAGGTGTATGTTCATTATAAATAAAATTATAAACATGAATTGTATGTGATAATATACCATGCTAGGTACTAGAATTGGCTTGGTTTTAATGCTTGAATTGGCTGGTATATGTATACAAGTGTTGATGTAGGTTATTGGCAATAATTGGGTGAGAAAATGAAGCTAGGAAAATGGCTTTATTTTTTTCACATGGGTAGACACACGGGCGTACGGCCTACCCTATGGGCGTGTGGCCTGGCCGTGTGTACCTTACACCTAAAAATTTAGAAACAGGATGCTTTGAATTGGGCACACGGGCAGAGACAAGGGTGTGTGTGTTAGCCATGTGGATGACACGGCCTTAAACACGAGCGTGTGTCTTGGCCGTGTGAAAACTGCACCTTACTTTCAAAAATTAAATTCACCATACGGTCTAGCACACGGACGTGTGACTTGGCCATGTGACTTTAATTTCTTCATGCTTTGCAAGTCAGAGAGTTACACAGGTTAGGGACACAGGTGTGTGGGCACTGTATATAAGGAAAATTTTAGAATTTTGTGAAAAATTTTATGAAATCCCGATTTGGTCCCGAATCAATTCCACCATTATTATTGGGCCTCAAGGGTCCATTTAAGGGACAATATGATTGATATTTCATATGAATAGTATTTCAACTCGATTTATCTGTAACTTTTCTGTAAGTCCCGGTAATACCCCCGTAACTCTGTTCCGGCGATAGATATGGGTTAGTTGTGTTACATCTAATGTCTTAAGTGTAGTATTTTCATCTAAATCCACTTGTAATTTTTTCGAATATATTGGTTAATAAAATTATTCATATATTACATTAATACTTTGTATATTGTCCTCACATGGTTTTTGTATGCAAAGTAAAATAGAAGCAAGTGTTACTCATTAGTTGTCTAATGTTTAACTAATACTAAGCGGTATTACCTGGTTGGATCATAGTACAGAAAGATAGCTTGGATTAGTAGAGGAACCTAAACATGTCTTCAGTCTAATTGAAAATAAGTAAACCGATTGAAAGACGAATATGTCGTCTATCAAGTCCAATTGGGGAGATGTCTTATCTTAGGCATCGGATCGAATAACTCCCAGGAGATAGAGACATAGATGTGGCTGACTAGACTGACAGTCCATCGGATAGAACCAAAGTAGAATAAATCCTGAATCCATTTATGGATTTATCACTTGTAGACTTACCGGAAGGGATAAAACCTATAAGGTGTAAGTGGATCTACAAGAGGAAAGAAATCTGGATGGAAAAGTGGAAACTTATAAGGCCAGACTTGTAGCAACAGGTTATACCCAAAAAGAATGCATCGATTACGAAGAAACATTCTCTCTAGTTGTCATGCTCAAGTCAATCCACTATCCATTACTGCAACTCTCGATAATGAGATCTAGAAAATAGATGTCAAGACAACATTTTTGAACGACTATCTTGAAGAGAACATCTACATAATGCAACCTACTGGATATATAACTAAAGGAAACGAGTATAAAGTTTGCAAATTGCTTAGATCTATATATGAACTTAAGCAAGTGTCCTTGTAACAGCTCGATTTTAGGGCTAGTCGGACCAGTGGTCTCGGGATCACTAAACCGAGTTTAAGGAAAATTATTTTTATGTTATTTTATGTGTTATAGCATTAATATATGGCTATGTAGAAATTTTGGCGCTTTAATTTTAACGATAGCATGCTTAATTGTGAAAAATGACTAAATCGCATAAAGTGCGAAAGTTCTATTTTTCAAGGTTGAGGTACCTAATAGCCATAGAATGTTAATTTGGAGGTCTTTATAGTACAATTAGGCCAATATTAAAGAGTTGGCTAGCCAAGTAGACAAGGGGGACAAGAGCATTTAATTGTTGGTCAAAATTAGGTGAAATTAGGTGACAAAAGATGAATAAAATAAGATGAATAAATAAACTATCATCTTTCACTATTCATCTTCCCTCTTCCACCGAAATTTCTAACAAGAGTAAGGGTTTTGAAGCTTGAAATTTTCAGCAACTCATCTTCTCTACAAGTAAGTGATTTTGGTGGTGTTAATTAATAATTTTTGTACTTTTGGAGTCCTCAAAGCTTAAGCTAGCTAATGAAGGGACTAATTTGTGATATGGTTGAAAGTCTAGCGACTTGCCATGAGAGTTTTTATGTTTTTAGCTGAGTTTTATGGAAGAAAATGAATGATAGGAAGATGAGAAACAACTTTTGTGAAATAACTTTTGTGAAAGGTGTTAGCATGAAAACACTTAGGCTCCGTTTGTTTGCCAGTAAACCGGAAAATGATTTATGGAAAATGATTTACTTTTCTGAAAAATGATTTACTGAAAATATTTTCTGGTGTTTGGATGGATCTGTGTAAAATATTTTCTGTTGTTTGGCAGATTTCCTGAAAATATTTTTTGGAAAAACTGTTTTTATATATATTAATAAATTTTATATACATATTAATAACTTTTTATATTTTAAACTATTTTTACATATATTGCAATGATCAAATTAAATATATAATAATACTCAATTATTAAGCTACATTATTAACCGTCATAAAATGAAAACAACCAAAGTTAAATTTTGTAATTGTGTTAAAAAAAATAAAAAAACAAGGATTAAATAATTATAAATAAACTTCTAAACCACAATTAATACTAAAAATTAATAATATTATCCAAATGCATAATTAGTAGTACACCACATAAAAATTTTCAAGCGTCCGAGATTAGAAGCTCGTTGATTATAGGTTTCTGTTGCACGGACATGCTGCTGAACATATCTGAAAATAGGCTGTAGTTATGCACATCGATGACTATTTTGCCACAGGCAGTGCCCAAGTCGACATTGTCTGAAAAACCAAACAACCACATTTTCAAAGGAATGGTGTTCTATAACAAATGTTGTATTACTAGAAAACTTAAAACAACTCTTTATAAGGAAAATCAGAAAGGTAAGCAAACAAGCAAACACATCGAGGGAACTCAAAAACTGATTGATTTATACTCGGTTTCTTTCTTTGCGATTGTATTTGAACATATAAATATAATCCATCATTTCCCCTTTTTCTTAGTTATTTCTAAAACTCAATTCCTCTAATATCTTGCAATGGAAGATCAATTTCCATTAGAGATTCAAACACACTTAATTGGAAAATAAATTACCATATAAACAACATAATCTAAAAAAGAAAAACATAGAGCAAAATTTGTTAATCAATTTTCCATTTAAATAAAAGGCAATAAAAATATGAATTGTTCATGATTTACCTAAAAAATACTGTAAGAACCCAAATATGGTAATTGATCGTGACTTACTCAATCAAACAAATCCAATATATTTACAAAGAATTAAACATAGAAGAAAAACCATGAAAAGTGAAGATCATTCAAATAACATACATCCCTAAAAAAACTAAGATTATTCGTATAAAATAAAAATAAAATAAAATAAGCTTATTACCTTTTGAAGAAAAAATTTGTACCTTTGAATAGGAAGATTGAGAACTACCTGAGACAAAATAAAAAGAAAAGGAGAAAAGATGTCAAAAGAGAAGAGAAGCTTCCAAGATAATAAGATAAGAAGACATTGTCTGAAAAACCAAACAACCACATTTTCAAAGGAATGGACTTCTATAACAAATGTTGTATTACTAGAAAACTTAAAACAACTCTTTATAAGGAAAAAGGAAAATGCAATTGTTTGGTTTTTCACAAATAACTTCAACTACGTAATGCTCTACCATTTGTACAAACTTATAATCGATATTCAATTCAATGTGATACGAAAAAACATAATTTAGTAAACAAAGTGATTGAATAGGTTAAGGGACATACTTCCATTATAATGGTGAACTCCAACCTTGCACAACATGGCATAATATTCAATCTCTGACTTCCTAAGAGGAGGGCAGTTGTTGGCAATTATAATCAACTTACCTACAAAAAAATTAAAATAAAATTACAATCTTCCAATTCTAAAAGATCAATGAACATTAGATTATGCATCGGTGACGAGAAGAAATCCAATATCAAACTAAATCAACCAAAAAACACTAGTGTTGAGCAAATAAAAGAAAACCAAAAGGCAATCTGAACCATGGTATTTGGTGTAGTTAGGTTCACAAGTTAAAAACCATAATTATCCAACATTCAGCTTTTTCCAACCCGACCCAAGCTAAACCTTTATACCCCTAAAAAACACCAATGCCCTTGTCTTAATTAAGCACTATTTTAACCAAAACCAGAAGGAAATTCATTATGCTTCAATTCACTATCAAAACCAACAGAATTATATGAAACAAATTTGTCATTATCTAGTCAACATAAACGGATATATGATAATCAGTTGAATTATATTAGTACCCAAATTTCTACAAAGCTCCATCAAATTAGGAGAAAATCAGAAAGATACAAACGAAGCATTCAAATGCAGACCAAGTGAAAAACAAAGTAAGAATAGAGCATCAAAATGAGAACAATTTCAGAGAATTAAAGAGAGAAGTGAGTTTTACCATTTTGGATTGAAGATCCCTGCAACCAAACCCAGAAAAATCAACAAAAACCACTCACTAATAGAAACTTAAACAATAGGGAAGAAAAGCCAAAAAGCTGAGGAATTATTACATTTGAAACAATGAAATGATAAATTTTGTCACTCAATTTCCCTGTTTTTATCTCTCTAACCATTTTCACGGTTTCATAAATAGGATTCTCCCACAAACAACTCCCATCTTGAACTGCCATTTTCTCTAATTTCAGCGTCGGCTTCCCAACATCCTCCCAACATCTTGAAATGCAATGGAAGGAAGGAAAAAGAATGAAGGAAGGAGGAAAAAAATCGAAATTGGATTTGTTGGCTGAGAAAGAAAGAAGGAAGGAGAAGGAATGAAGAAGTGAAGAAGGGAGAAAGACTTACCTGGATGAAGGGAAAGATCAGGAAAATGTCTTACGGAAAAGAAATCGGTAAGACGTTTTCTAAAATTAAGAAGGGATTTTACCCGTGTTTTGGAAAATGTTTTACTTGGGAATTCATTTTCTAATCAAACAAACACTGTAAAATGGGGAAAATGTTTTCCGAAAAATATTTTCCCCCATCAAACAGACCCTTAATTAGGACTTAAATGCAAAGATTGAATTTGTCATAAATGTATGAAATAGTTGAAATTGTAAGTAGTTGTAAGAGAAATAAATGTTCAGCTAGGGTTGTTTAATGAGAAAATGTGTTGAAAATGATTAACGAGCCTAAGGGCAAAATCATAATTTTGCCATAGTACAAGGTCAAAATGGTCATTTTTGCCTAAGTATAGATTTTGGTGCATTATGATCATAAAATGATCTAAATGAATGAATTTTATTGTTATAGATCAAGAAGAGTGCAGAATTAACCTTGACCGGAGAAAAGGCAAGGTTACGGAATAAACCGCAAATTGAAACGTTTTGCAATGAGGTAAGTTTATGTGTAAACGATGTATTTTTATATACATATTATTGTTGCTAACTAGTGCATGGCATGATTGAGAATTTGTATTGTCCAAGTGGATTTAATGTGGTAGTTATTGAATAATTATCGTATGAATTACGAAATAGATATGTAAATGTGTAATGACAACACTTGACGGTGGGCTAAGTGCCATACCACCTTATTACGTAACTACGATAGGCTATGTGTGATACCATTTTTTATATTAATATTTGGTGGCCTATGTGCGATACCACCATAACTATCCTTTTTTGTGGGCTATGTGCGATACCACCGTAACTATCCTTTTTGTAGGCTACGTGTGATACCATCCTATTAGAGTTTGATGGTGGGCTAAGTGCTAAACCACCAAGTAATTGGTATTATGAATGGTTTATTGAGAAATTATGATGTGTTGTATCATGTGACTTTGTGGTGTTAAGTGCAGGGATGCATGTTAATGAATGTAAGCATTAAGCTTGTGGTATGGTTAGAATGTGGTAATGCAGGAAATGAGTAAGCATGATTATGAATGTGGATTGTTCTTGATTAGTATGTAATGCTATTTATTGTTTAGCACATACTATGATGTTATTTGTTTACATGTAAACTTACTAAGCTTAAAGCTTACTCCCCTTTTCTTTTCCCTTGTTTTATAGAGTTTAAGAGTCGTGTCGGGATACGTAGATATCCAGAAGATCGCCCACACTATCAGCTCACCTCGGTATATCTAAACTTAGGGCATTTTTGTATGGCATGTATAGGGGCTAGAATAGTTAGATTGTTTTGTTATTTTGGCCAAAAGTATGTTAGCCCCTTTGAAAGATAAACTATTTTGTATATTGCCATGGTTGATGGCTCACCTTATTATATATGAAAAGATGTAGTTATTCATGGAGGTGTATTGCAAAATTTAGTTGTTTAATAATTTGGATGTATGAATATATATTATATGAGTTAGGGTGACAAAAAGAGCTTGGCAAATAGCCTTATTCTTGTCCACATGGGAGGCACACGGGCGTGTGTCTAGGCCGTGCGTGACACACAGTCAGTCCCATGGGTGTGTGACCAGGCTGTATGTCCCCTGCATGTTAGTTTTCCAAGTTAGTAAGCTTTATAGTAAGCACACTGACAGAGACACGGCCATTTGTCTCAGATGTGTGGAAGGCACGGCCACGGACATAGGCGTGTGCCCAGGCCGTGTGAAATCTGCACATTGAATTTGGAATTTAAATTGCCACACAGCTGAATCACACGGGCGTGTAACAGGCTTTGTGGATTAAGTCAGAGGCGACTACGAGCTAGCCATATGGGCGTGTGCTAGGCCGTGTGATACAAGTCAGTGTCGACCACGGGTGTCGAACATGGGCGTGTGAGGTGGCACACGGGCATGTCATTCCCTCCACACGGGCGTGTGGCCCCTGTTCAAGTAAAATTTTCCTAAGTGCGTAAAAGTTCCGATTAATTTTTGAAATTTTTCGGAAGCCTGTTTAGGGCCTCGTAGGCCCATTATAAAGATAATAGAGGTGTGTATGGAAAAGTTTTAGTTTGGAATGGAATTTGATAGCCCAAAGTTGTAGGACCATGTGAATTAAGTTTGGTAACGCCTCGTATCCAGTTCCAGAGTAAAATATGGGTAAAGGGTGTTACAGTCCCACTTATGGAATCAAAAATTTGATCAAGCAATCAAGACATTTGAATTTGAGCAAAATGTAAATGAACCTTGTGTTCATAAACATTTAGGGGATGGAAATGTGGTCTTTTCGTTCTATATTTTGGTGATATTCTACTCATGGTGAATGAAGTAAGGACATTGTCATCGGTTAAAATGTAGTTAATCTAACAGTTTAGCATAATGATCTTGGGAGAAGCTAATTTTGTTCTAGGTATTCAAATCCTAATGGATCAAAAGAATAAAGTGATAGCACCATCTCAAGTGTAACACCTCTAACCTATCCGACGTCGGAATAGGGTTATAGAGCATTACCGAACTTATAATTCAAACATTTCAAAATCATTTCTCATTCAAACAAAAACCATTAAAATTAATTCATGTAGTCCCTAATACGAGCCCTCGAGGCCCAAAATAGACATTATAAGTGGTTCAGGACTAAACCGAGTACATAAGGAAATTGTAGAAAAACATGGAAAATTTTCAAAGTAGGGGACACACGCCCATGTGGCTCGGCCAAGTGACACGCCCATGTCTCAAGCCATGTGGACATTCGAAATGGAGACACACGACCGTGTCTCAGCCCCTATACTACCCCGTATAACTCACTGACTTGAGTCACACGGCCAGACCACACGCCCTTGTGCCAGGCCGTGTACCCTTGAAATGGCTTTACACACCCGTGTGCCGAGCCGTGTACTAGGTCGTGTGAAAACTGGAGGGTATACTGACTTGTGCCACACGGCCAAGCCACATGCCCGTGTGTTAGGCCGTGTGAAGCTACTAACTTGAATTCTATAGAAGTATCAGGGGACACACGACCATGTCACTTGGCCGTGTGTCACATACGGCTGAGACACACGCCCGTGTCTCTACCCGTGTGGACATAAATAGGCCATTTTCCAAGCCATATTTTCTCACCCAATATGGTACCAACCTAATCTCAACAATGTACATACAACCATGGCATAAATGGGCATTCAAAACCAACCAATATCAAGTTTATAACATGAAATATCCACACATAGAACATGATATCCACCAACACATTCATTAACCCCTTTAAAACATACCAATCACACTTCCAAAAAATACCTAAATGGTCAAACGCATATGTGAGACATTGTTCCTAACTTATCATGCATGCCACATCTCAATTTCAACTATTTGGTACCTTATACACCAATTCACAAAACAAGGCATTCATATAGCAATTATACACCACATATCATAAAGTCATTTGAACCTATTTACATATCAAAACATAAACCATTTTCAAGCCAAATCAATTGGCTAAATACACAACAAACAAATATGCCACATTAGCCAAAATACCTATACATGCCATTTAACCAAATGTAAAGTCCCAAGTACCAAAATAAGTGTTCGATAGTGTGACGCAATCTCCGACAACTTCCAAACCGAGTGAGCTTCCAAAGCACTATAAAACACGAAAATAAACAGAGTAAGCAATTAAGCTTAGTAAGTTCGTAAAGCATAGAATTAAACTTACCAAACAACCACAATTTTCATTTTAAGGAAAAATTACCATTTTGCCCCTAAATATTTGACTTCTTTACAATTTAGTCTCTAGGCTCGTAAAATAAAATTCATGCAATTTCATCCCCAACTAAGCCTAGTCGAATTTACTATATGTACATAGCAGCCCACACGCTCCACAAATTCACACATGTAACACACAATTTTCACATTTCACAATTTAACCCTTAATTGGTAATTTCATTAAAATTCCTTTAACAAAAGTTGTTTATTTAACAACAAAGATTCATTTTCTTCCATTAAAATTCAAAACCCTAACATATTTATCAATGGTAAAACCCTAAACCTTCAACCATTATGCAAATTAGTCCCCGGGCTAGCTAGGTTAAGCTACAACGATCCCGGAAACATAAAAATCATTAAAAACAAGACAAAAACGCACCTACATGCAAGGATGAGCTTGGCCAAATCTTTGAAGGTCTTCAATGGTATTTTATTTTCTGAAATTTTTAGCTCATGCATGTGTGAAGATGATAACTAATTTGTTTTATTTTATTTTTATCTTTAATTGGCTAATTACCTAATTACCCTTACCTAACTTTAGAAATTTCACAAATACCATGCCATGCACATCCACTAACTCATTTAATGGTCTAATTACCAAATAAGGACCTCAACTTAAAGTTCTATAGCTATTTAACACCTTTAGCTATTAGAACACGACTTTTGCATTTTACACGATTTAGTCTTTTTTTTACAAATTGAGCATACAAAATTTTTACACTATCAAATTATCATGTTGTAGATATTAAAATAATATTAAAATAAATTTTTTGACTTTAGATTTAGGGTCTTGAAACCACTGTTTTGATTTCACTGAAAAGGTTCGTTTCATCAAGCTTCACACATAGACACGATATTGGAGTGTTATGCAATAATTGAATCGAATAAGGGAAATCAACCCTCCATATCAAGATTTCATCTCTCTTTAGAGAATTATCCTAAGAAAGCAAAAGAATGAGAGAACATTAGAAAGGTTCCTTATGCTTCAGCAGTAGGAAGTCTCATGTATGCTATGTTATGCAAATGCTCAAATATCTGTTTTACAGTAGGATTGGTAAGTCGATATTAGACAAATGGAGGACCAAGACATTAGCAAGAAATTAAGCTTATACTCAAGTATTTACGAAGAACGAGGGATTTTATGCTTGTGTATTTCGAATGAGATCTTACTCCTATCGGATACACTAATTTTGACTTTAAAATATGTTAAGATTTGAGGAAATTGACATTGAGTTGTGTTTTTTCCTAAACGGTGGGTTCATAGTGTGCGTAAGTGTCAAGCAGGGTTACACTGCTAACTTCACTATGGATGGCCAAATCTGAGGTATGGAAAAGCTATGACACTATAACAGTGCGAATATAACTAAACCTAAAAGAAACCACATAAGGACAAAACACATTAAGAGAGACTGGAGTGTTTGACAGAAAATAGATGTAGTAAAAAATTGAATCCGATGACAGACTTTGGGGATTTGTTTAGCCAAGACTCTTATAGTTAAAGAGCTCTTTGGGAAACATATGGAGGGAATAGGAATGCGAAACATGACTCATCTACTTCACTAGGGAGATTGTTTGATCTGGTGCCCTAAGTATAGATTTTCATCTAAGTACACTTGTAATGTTTTGAATATATTGGTTAATAAAATCATTCATAAATTAAATTAATCATTTGTATATTATCCTTACATGGTTTTTTCACGCAAAGCAAAATGGAAGCAAATGTTGCTCATTGGTTATCTAATGTTTAACTAATACTAAGTGGTATTATGTGGTCTGATTGTAGTACAAAAATACAACTTGTATCATTGGATGAACCTAAATATATCCTTAGTCTAATAAAAAATATGTAAACTAATTGAAAAACTAATATGTCATCTATCAAGTCCAATGTAGAGACAACATCTTAGGGGCATTCACGAAAATCTGGAAATTATTTGAAAAATCAAAGCTAGCAGACGATGCGCCACAGATCGTGTGACTGGCCATGTAAGCCACACAGATGTGTGGTTTGCCGTGTGGGCCAGACGGATGTGTGGTTTGCCATGTGGGCCACACGGTTTGAACGAGTAGGGTGTGTAGGCTACACGGACGTGTGGGCCCATTTCGTGCGATTTTTGAGCCAAGTGTGGGTATTCTGAAATCTGATTTTCAAGTATTCAATTAGGATGTTAGACCCTATGAAGTCGTAAATCTGTGCGTTCATATTTTTGTATTAATGTGACTCTGAATAAGCTAACTCGTATGATTTGTTCTATTATCTCGTTTGTAAGAAAAACATGGATCCTATTTGTTATGAGTAGGTGTGGCATGTTATGATAGCTATGCATGACCACTAGTATGGCTTTGCATATTCATTTAGGGTGAGATATGGTTATGTGATGGAGGAAGTTTGATTCTGGCTATTTAACTACAATATGTAATTCTGGAGATATTTCTGCAAGATGCCTTTGGCAGCATAGTTGCATACTTTCTGAGTGGCATACGACCACATTTTGGTGCGATGGATGGAGGTTTCTAGTATCCCTAACTGGTGTGATTAGATGGACGGAGCTGGTGTGTAGTTGATGGGGGTAAGATTATTCTGTATGGTTTTGTCATCTTAAGCATGTTGTAATTTCTTATATGTTTTCTCTGATATATATATCTAAGCATGATTCTATTATGTGATTTTGCTTGTGGGCCAAGGCACACATTGAGCTTTATACCTCACTGTTTGCTTAAATTTTTTAGGTAACCATTAGACTAAGAATTTTGTGGTGCTCGGGAGCTCAGACTGGTTATTTCGACTAAAACGGATTCATTGATTTTTTATTTCAAAATTTATGGACTTTCGGATTGTTTTGGACGTTAATCATGGTTTTGGGATTTACTAAGTATTTAGTTAGTTTTTTTTTTCAAATTACGACATAATTTATGAAAATTAAAAATTAGACGTTCAATTTCCAAAATTAAACAAGCTTAAGAATTTTTCTACTGCAAAGTTTTAATCAAATGTATGTAGTTTTATAAAGCAAATAAATTAAGTCGATAGCATGATGTTTTTAACAAATTGAATATTATAAGTAAACGCTTCAAAATTCACATACACATTTTACGGTTGTCAAAGTTTTCCAACCAAAAAAGATAAAGCAAGTTTTGGTAAAATATTCAATTTCAGAATAGGTTAAGTTTTCAAACCAAATAATCAAAGCTTTGAAATATTAATGTAACTTTCATGATCAGCCCATAACGTCTAGGCTAGGTATAGGGTGTTACAACATTACAGAGTACTGAGTCAAAAAGGCCCAGGAAGTATTCGTAATTGGACCTGATGTGAGAAAGGCCCAAAAATCCCTCATGGACAGGAAAGGGGAAACAACCCTAGTAGGAATACTAGTGTGTGCCATCCACCCTAGTCCTATTCTAAGTAGGATGTTGTTTTTCTATTTGAAATAAACCATTACAACTCAACAAGGGTTCTACCTTCTCTTCCTATAAATAGATGGCACCGGTAGAGCTATGAACACAACTTTGAGATATTGTTATTCTGCTGAATAAAAGAGAGAATTTATTCTCAACTATTACATATATTTTTCCAGAATAACAATTCTACCAGTTTCTATTAAGAAGAGAGAATTTTTGTCTTCACCCAAAAAGGAGATAAACTTTTCTAGTTCCATGTTTCGATCAATTGGTTCGAGCCTACACTCGAAGCAGTTCGTGGTACGAGAATAGCGGAGAAGATTGTTTGGTTGAAAGCCGATAACAACGAATGTCCACTAAGTTGAAAACACAGGAACAAATTCAGTTAAGTTTTATTGCTATATTTATCGCAAATCGGGTTGGTTTTCAAAATTTTAATTTTCTACTTTGCAAGAAAATCGTTTTTCAAATCGGACTTTTCTATATATCAATTAATATATGTACTATGTATAAGTTGTAGATTTAGTCGTATTTTAATTTATTCTTTTTTAGTCCCAGAACTTTTTAAAATTTGAGATTTCAACCATGACTGACATAGTAGCCGTTATATTTGTTCAATTAAATTTTGTTATTTCTAAAATTTTATGCGGCAAAGATATTTTCACATGTGTAATGTCATATTAATTTACTATGTATGCATAATGCTCACAAAAAGGCCACATTTTTTTTTTTTGTTAATAGATTTAATGACTATTGTTTGATTTAGAACTATAACATCCATATTAGAAAACTATAGGGACTATAAATGATCAAATTAGAGAATAGGGCACAACTTACCTATAGGGTGGGACTAATAGCAAATTTTGACCTAATTGATTTAACCGCTACTGTTTGGGTAGGAATTGAAATTTCAAAGTTTGAAAAGTGTAGGGACTAAATTTAACCAAAGTACAAGATAAAATCCACAATTTTATGCATAGTATAAGCACTAGCGTGGACAATTTTAAAAAATTTCTTATGAACATTTTCGAAAATTTTTAATAATGCTTATGTATTTTTTTTTAATTTGTACGGAGTATATGTGAATTGTTATATTAGTGCTGTTAAAATTTTAACAGTTTAGTAAGCTTTTCACTCTAAAAACAAAATTTTGACTAAATTTTGAAGACTGAGAGCTAAAGTAATAAAAAGAATGACCAAAATGATAAAAAAAAAAAAAAAAGAAGAAGAATGAAGTAAATGTATCATAATTTTTTAAAAAAATAAAATAAAACATGGGCTGCTTAAAGGTCCGATAAATTCAAATAGAAGAAAGGAAATCAGTGTTTTATTTGCTATAACATGGTTAGCTTCTGAATTTATTTATATTAGAACAAAATCAAATGTATAATTAATAAAATAAACAACAAAAATTCATTGGTAGGTTAGCCAATAGATGAGAAAAAATAGATAATGTTTATGCAAAATAATAAAAATAATAACCACAAAAACCAATAATTCTAAAAAGGGGTTGGTGGGCAATTGACTTAGAGACTAATGGGAGAAATTCCTACAGATGGACCCAAAATTCTCATCTATAATAAGCTGTTATACATTAAAAAAAAAAAGAGAGAGAAAATTTTCTAGAAGCCTATCTATTTTTAACTCTAATAAAAGGCAAGAAGAAAACAAACTTATTTTGTTCTTATTTGTTTACAATTTTCTACACCATTTTTGGATTATTTGTTTTATATTTTTTAGAGCCACAAAAGTTGAGCAAAAAGCACTTTCAAAGTTTTAAATTTACAAAACCCAGCAGCCCAATTTGCAAATTATTTTTATAATTTTTTGTTGTGTAGCTTAAAGGTGGATGAATGATGAAATTGTGTGTTACAGGTTATGGTACTAAACTGTAATTTTGGGCTGCAAATTTTCTTTGTCAAAAGTCTTGAAATGCCAAAATTAGGGTTTAAAACTTTTTGACTTTACGTCAATATTTGATTTCACTATTTTGGTTATTTCATTAGTTTATTACTTATTCAGCTTAATGTTTATTGAAATTTGAGCATCGAATTTTTATTTTTAATTTATTTACATATATATTTTTATATTCTTATATTTGAGGCCCTAATTACTCTTACCAACAATCTAGCTTTCAACGTCTAAACTTACATTCTTTTCATGTATGAAACTATAGGAACATGACTTTAAATGTTGTAAAGTTACAAATGATAATAAAATAATATTTAATTAGCATCTAATCAATCATATATATAATATGTATTTATCATGTTTCTCTTAATTCCATTTCAAAATTTTGGTTTTCATCTTCGTTGTTTTAAGTGAAATAGTTTATATGAATGGATAAAAACTCATCAAATATTATTGATATTGCAATGTTATATTTATACATGAAATAGATACCTCAAAACATAAAAAGATAAACAATATCCCTTTAATAATCCTAACCAAATCAAGATAACGAGAGATAAAAGATAAAAGGAGAATCAAAATTAAGTGAAATGAAAAAGATAAACTCTTCTAATACTAATTGTAATTGGCCTAATTTGTCCGGGCTCAATTAAACATTTTAAACCAAAAACAAAACAAAATTAAAACCAAAAATTAAAAAAAAAAACTCAAATATTAAAGTCCCATCACAGTCCCTTTTTATTACAAACCCAATAAACTAAACTCAACAAATCAAACTCGAGCCCAAATTTTAACCTAAAATAACAAGGCCCGAATGGCCCAAAACTTCTAATAATCTCAAAAACCCTAGGGGTTTCTAGAGCTTTCCAGCGCCTCTCCCCCACGACTAGCCCCGCACACGCGCCGCAGCCCCGCGCCAGCAAAGCACTCGGACTACCCCATGCCCGGCGGTTTCACCTGCAAAACAGAAAGAGAGCACAACAAAAAAGGAAGAAAATAGATTGTATTTTTTTTTTTCTATTTTTCGATTTCATTCGGCTATAAAAAGGCCGAAGCAAAACTTGTAAAAGGGATTTTTTTTGAATCACAATCAACACAAAGAGAAGAATAGACGAGCAAATGTTTTCATCTTCTTTTTCTTTTTCTTTTTCTTTTTTCGAGACTGTTTAAATGCAAAAATAGCTATTTTTTTCTAAAACTATACATATATATATATATATATATATATGTATATATATATATAGTATTAAAAAAAAAAAAAAAACTTAGTTTTTGAACTCCGGCCGCCGTTCGTGATCGGCATCGGAGTCTTGTCGGAGGCCCACCAAAAATCGGGCCAGAGAGAGGCTTGAGAGAGAGAGGTTTGTTTTTTATTTAGAAAAGGTTTAAAATGATTTTCAAAACAAAAAATTTGACTTTTATAAACGGAGGAAACGACGTTGTTTTGATCAGCCCCCCAGTGCCCAAAACGGCGTCGTTTTGGAGGGCTAACTCGATTACCCGACCCGCATAAGGAGGTTCTACGCGTTTTTTGTATTAATGGTCTTATTGCCAAATGAGTCCTTCCACTTTTTATTATTTCTGCGATTAAGTTTTCTTTTATTTTTAATTTTTGCCCTTAAGTTTTGTTCTGATTTCAATTAGATCCCCAGCAAAACGTTGCGTTTTGGAAGGCAGGGATTAATTTCCCTTTTAGGCCCTCCTTGTTATTCGCGCGCTCAATAAGGTCCCTTTCCTTTTATTTATTTTTAGATTTGCCCCAAACTTTTATTTTAAGTTTAATTTAGTCCTTTTTTATTTCTTTTAAAATTTTTGATATTTTATTATTAATTTTATTATTATTATTATTAATTTTAATTCTTATTCTTATTCTTATTCTTATTAATATTATTAATATTATTATATTATTAAATTAATATATTTAATATTTATTTTATTTTTATTTACTACTTTTAAATAGACTCTACTTATTTCTTATTTGATCATTTTCATTACGATTATTTATTTATTATTTTGTATCCTTATATATATACTTTCAAATATTAGAATATTCATTTTATTATTTTTACTACTATTATTATTTTCATTATGATTATTCGATTATTAAAGTATTTTCCTTATAATTTATTATTATTGTATTATTGTTGTATTAGCCAAATTTAGCCAGGGGCCCAAACCCAAATAAAAAAATGAAATGAAGCAGAATAATAAAATCCAAAACAGTTTATCAGTCCATTTACACTTAAGTTTCAAATGGCCCAAATTAGGACCCAAACCCTTAACCTATTTATAGACCCAGCAAATAAACCCTAACCCAACTCTGGAACTGGCCCGAATGGTCCAAAGGGTTTAGGTAAACAGAACCTTAGTGTAACAGTTCGATTTATACCCTAGTCGGAATAGTGGTTTCGGGACCACAAATCTGAGTCGAGGAATATTTAAATGATTTATTCTGTGCTTATTATATGTGAATTAAAGTGTGTGAAAGTTTCGTAGAAAAATTTAATTGTTTGTGTGTTTAATTTAGAAAAAGGACTTAATCGCGTAAAAGGTGAAAGTTTCAAACTAGAGTGAAAATGTACTAAATTGATTGTGGCTTTTTAATTTGGAGTATAAAAAGGGCAATTAACCCATTTCATGAGTTAATGGGCGGCAAAGGTCAAGTATGACCTTAAGTTATAAGTTGTGTTTATTATTAATGAAAGGTTAAATTGGCAAATCATTAAAAATGTTATTATATGTTAAATTATATGAAATTAAAAGTCATTTTATTTGGTCTTCATCTTTCATTGCCGTATGTTAGCTAAGAAAATAAGGGTTTAAAGGCTTTGAAGTGTTTGGCCATCATCTAGCTCAATTCAAGGTGTGTTTTACTTCGGTTTTTGATAATCTTTACGTTTTTGAGATCGTTGCTTCAAATATTAGTTGACCCATGGTAGAATTTTTAAATTTAAGCATGCTTGATGTTCGGCCATTAACATGTTCTTGTGGTTTTTGATGTTTGATGATTTTATATTAAAGATATGTTAAAGATTAGCATGTTTTGTATTAGAAATTTTAGTGTTTTGAGTAAAATAGACTAAATTGATAAAATGTGCAAATGTGAGGGCTAATTTGTAAATAGCCCAAAATATGTGTGTATGGATTGAATTGAATGAATTAGTGAATAAAAGAGTTAATTCTGAATATGTTTAGATCAAGAACTGAGGAAAACGGACTTAGATCGCGGGAAAGCGAAAATTAACGAGTAGTCGTTTTCATTCGAAATATCGAATCCGAGGTAAGTCACTATGCAAATAAACGTATTCATATGATATTATACTTGTTTGTATGACTAAGGTTGATAATGTATACCTATGAGAGTATATGCTTATGAATTTCGAGATGAGTCTGACATAGTGATTAAGTCTGAGAAGTCCCGATCGAACCTAGGAATAGATAGGATTAGCTATGTCATGACATAGGTATCTATTCTGTTTTATCATGTAAGACCACGTCCGGGATGTTGGCGTTGATTTGAAATTTCGTATAAGACCTCGTCTGGGACGTAGGCATCATTATCTAATCATATATAAGACCTCGTCTGGGACGTCGGCATCATTATCTGAATATATATAAGACCTCGTCTGGGACGTAGGCATCATTATTTGGTCATATATAAGACCTCATCTGGGACGTAAGCATCATTATCTGATTATATATAAGACCTCGTCTGGGACGTAGGCATCATTATCTGATCATATATAAGACCTCGTCTAGGACGTAGGCATCATTATCTGATTATAAATAAGACATCATCTGGGACGTAGGCATCATTATCTGATCATATATAAGACCTTATCTAGGACGTAGGCATCATTATCTGATTTTATGTAAGACCATATTTGGGACGTTGGTAGCGATATGAGCTTCTCGAGTAAGACCATTTCTAGAACATCGGCATCATATTGATTCGTGTAACAATCATCCGAAACTGAGGTATCGATATCTAAGTACATGTAAGGTCTCGTTTAGGACATTGGCTTGTACGACTATTCCGAGTTTTCTGAGCATCCTATTAGATTCCCATTGGATCAACGGGCAAGTCTGTGATGCAAATTACAAATCCGAGTTAAGAATAAATATGTGTATATAAAACCATTTTAGGTATGTTGATTATACACTAATTGTGTATATAAGGTAAGCATCTAAGTAATTTTATTATGATGCTATGGATATGGAATTGATGATATGATATGTGAAGTTTTGATTATATGAATTACGTAATTATATGATTCTTGAAGTTGCAAAGATAACAAATGTGGTTAATAGTGTATGAAGCAAAGCATATATGCAATAATATGTTAAATGATTGACATGTACTAATGTATTTATTTGCATAAGTGCCTTCTATGCCAAGTTTATTTGATTATGAATTACTAAGCTTTTGGAAAGCTCACTCTATGCGTGTTTTCTCTATTTTATAAGTCGTCAAAGCTACTGAAGGCTCGGGACCATCACGGATCGTCATCACACTACTAAAATCATTTTGGTACCCGTTTTAAAATGTATATAGCTAATTATGACATGTATAGGCTAGATAAGTGTATGTGATTATAAGATGATTTTAGCCATATGTTTTGGTTAGTCTTGAGTTGATAAAATGCTTGAATGAATGAGTTATATGAAGCATATATTTTGGTATCCTTTGATGCATATGAAATGGTTAAGTTTTGGTTAAGCAAATGGATGATATATGCTTGAAATGATGTAGGATTTAGTTTGTAAGTTAGTATGAATGGAATTGGTATTGAATGTATGGATGAAATGAACCATTTGATATGTTTTGGTTCCCATATATGCATATTATGTTTAGGTATATATTGCTTGTAGGAAGACCCTAAGTGGGTGGCATATTGGCCTAGTAAAATGGCCTATAATGTCACACGGTTGAGGCACACGAGTGTGCCTAAGACCGTGGGTAAATTGGCAGAATGTGGCTTAAATTGCACACGGCCTCGACACGGGTGTGCTTGATGGCCATGTGTGAAATGGCAGTATGTGATCTAGTAGTATACGGCCTTAGCATACGGGCGTGCTTGGTGACCGTATTGATTTTGGCGATATACCACCACGACGAGGACACACGGAGTGTCCAAGATGGCAAGTGGGTGAGGCACGGCCTACCTCACGGCCGTGTGTCCCTCAGATGTTAGAAAAGTTTCAAATTTTTATGAAATTTCTTATGTGTTTCAGTTTAGTTCTGAATCGGTTTATAAGCATGCTTAAGGTCTCGATGACCTACTTAAGGGACATTATGATTGATATCGATGAATGGTTGTACGATTAATTCTGTAAATGTTTCCAATCTGTCTGGTAACGCCTTTAACCCTAATTCGATGATCGAACATGGAATAGTGGTGTTACATTTGGTTGGTATCAGAGCTACAGTTTAGTCGATTCTCGGACTAACGTAGTGTGTCAGAGTCTAGCAATACATGCCATAAAATTTGAAATGTGATAGTGTGATGAATCTTGACGTATAAATGTGATTTCTGTATAGCAATAGATCTCGAAAGAGCCATAGTTGACGACGTAGAAAGTGATGTGCCTGCTCCCGTGCAAGGGACAGAGCTTTCTGATTCAAGACTGGCTACGAGCTGTCAGGAGGGAGAAGCTAAGCAAGCTTTCTTCTAGATGATGAGTGAGTGGTTCACTCAATTCATGAAAATTAACCCGACTATTTCGCAACCCCTACCTGGTTAATCCTCCTCCCGGTTGTGCCACGGTTATGTATCCGAGTCTGGTTAATCCTCAGGTTGATAAGATTCGTATGATCGAATTTGACTAAGGTTGTTTGCCACGAATTGAGTCTAAGAAATATTTAAATATTATATTTTGTGTTTATTATATGTATGAAAGTCTGTGGAACGTTTGCGTGTTCGATTAAACTCGTAAAGTGTAAAAGTTGCATGCTATTGATAAGATTCATAAGTATGTGTTAGAATTTTTAGATTTGAGCATGTTTAATATTAGGCTATGGCTAAATGTTGATGTTTTATGATGTTTGATGGAAAATATTAAAGTTATGTTAGAAATCTACAAGTTTTGAAATGGAAATTTTAGTAATTTTGAATGATTTTGGCTAACTTACAAAAATAAAAATTTAGAGGATTTATTTGCAAAATAAATGAAAATATGGACTTGTATAGTCCTTATGGATATTCGCCCTTGAGTTGATTATTGAAATTTTGTGTATTTTGAGTTTTATGCAAATAGGACTAAATTGCAAAAATGTAAAATAGTAGGGGTAAAATGGTAATTTGCTCATTTATGTGTTTGGGACTAAATTGAGATGAAATGTACTTGAATGAGTTGAGTTTTAATGTGTTTAGATCAAGAACAAAGAAAAATAAATTTGGATCGGGGAAAGACGAAGGTTATCGAATAGTCGGTCTACGCGGTTTGTCGACGGTCGAGGTAAGTCCTTAAGTTAAAGTATGTTAAAGAATTATTTATGAATAGGTTCAATGAAATTATTTGATAAATTTGAGTATGAATATATGTGTTAGCGAATGTAAAGGCTTTAAAATGGATTAGATGTGTTTTGTATATGTGATAAGAATTTGTACATTCGTTGTGATATGTGAATGTGAATTGTGTATATATTTAGTTAGTGATGATAGTGTTAAGAAATGTAATTTGATGGACTGGTTTGTGAATTATTTCGGGCATTAAAGCCTAGCAGGCCTTGTACCGGTGATTTGATTCGGGCTTATTGCCTAGCAGGCCTTGTGTCGATGATTTGATTCGAGCTTATTGCCTAGCAGGCCTTGTGCCGGTGATTTGATTCGGGCTTATTGCCTAGCGTGCCTTGTGCTTGATTTGATTCGCTTATTGCCTAGTAGGCCTAGTCTTGGTGAATTATTTCAGACTTATTGCTTAGCGAGCCTAGTCTTGGTGAATTATTTCGACTTATTGCCTAGTAGGCCTTGTCTTAGGTGGAATGAATTTTAGACCTTAGGTCTAGCGGGCTTAATCTTGGGTGTGTACTTTGCCTTGATGCCTAGCGGTGCTTAATGCCTGTGACATTTATAAATGAAAAGCCATGGATTATTTACAAGGTCGGTTATAACTACGACAATAAGGTAAAGGTTCAGGTAAACCTAAGTTGTACTTAAAATGTAAGTAAATAGGTAGGTATATATATATATATATATATATATATATACCCTTTCGAATCAAGTAAATTGAGGTATGGCTGAAGCTTTTGTTGATATGTTAAAGGGCACTTTCATTCATATTGAAATATGAATATGATCTGTGTATTGAAGTATGAGTTTGATTATGAAATTGAGATTCGGCATATGTATAATTGGTATAAGTGAATAACAGATCATATGTGGTTAAAATATGTTATATTAATAGTTTCAAATTATGCAAATACTTAAGGCATTTAAGTGTTGAGATTCCATGCTTATAATAGATGGTTAGCTAATTTGCTAAATGAGATTCGTGACTTACGGCTTTGGTAGCATTTATGTGATAAAATATTGTATTTAAAATCCTATTCGAATGGATATTTGGTGGTATGCATAATATTGTTTGAATGTTTAGTTAAGTACCGAATTTGCCTTGGACTTACTAAGCT
The DNA here is from genome assembly GCA_025506655.1 of Gossypium rotundifolium. NCBI lineage: Eukaryota > Viridiplantae > Streptophyta > Magnoliopsida > Malvales > Malvaceae > Gossypium > Gossypium rotundifolium. The sequence goes on along the minus strand of CP106723.1, from coordinate 56,540,147 downwards.
AGTAAGCTTACCTTGTGTGTATCCCTTGTTTGTTTTATAGATTTCATTCAAGCTACGGGCTCAAAGGATCATCAGAAGAATCATCCACACTATCAACTCCTTTTTTTGGTATTTATATATGTGGTTTTTGGATAAAAAAAGGCATGTATAGGTTAGACTAAGTTGTTAAATCAATGAACTTGGGACTTGTTTATAAGCATAACTTAGCCTTGCGAAAAAGGCTTATTTCTTTGATTAATATTAGTTATTGTGCTCTTTGATATGTTAGTTGGAAATATGCATGAATGGTTGAATGCTTGACATGCTCGGTGCTTGGCAAATTTATTCTTGGCTTGCTATCTACTAATTTAGGTTGTTGTATGATGCATAGAGAGTATGTTTGCGATTAAAATGATTTCATGTTTTTTTTAAGTCCAATATGTTTACAAATGAATATGAAGTCTAGTCATAGGTATTATAGTCATATGAACATGGCTTTTATTTTGTGTTATAATGAGGATATATATATGATTTTCTTTTAAATGACTAGATGATGTATATGGGTATGTCATTGTGATGCAAAATTTGTAAGGATTTTCTCACTTTATATTCTACCATGGTCTAGATATTTGTGATAGATACAATTTGGTCTTGTGAGTAATGACACCACAGGCTAATATAAATGTCTTATTCATATGAAATTAGTCAAGGGATATAAGGATGATATGTTTGTTATGTTTATAATTGGTATTCAAGTATGTTTAATGAAGTTTTAATACCTTTGTGGTAAAACGTGCAATAACATTTGTAATTGGTAAATGTGGAATTTTTGGTTTATATATATATATATATAGGAAATTTGGTATGATTAAATTTGGTTAGAATCTATTCTATTTGAAGAATTCTAAGCTTAGATTCATTTAATGATGATAATATCGAGTTGAAATTTGTCGATTTATTAGCTCGTAATAAAGGAATAAAAGATCGATAAGTAATTTCTCTTAACCTAGTTGACGAAGAAATGAAGAATAGAGATGCAAACAATAGATTAAATGTTTTAATCGAAGAAATATAGAGGACATAAGAGTAGAGATTGTATGAGACCAAATGTTGGTGCGGGAACTCAAGCTCAAATTGAATCAAATGATGGAAGTACTAAAAGCAACAAATCGAGTGTGAGCAGTGTGGAAGGCGACATGTGGGAAAATGTTGGGGCAAGTACAACAATAGAGTTTGTTATAAATGTGGATCACGAAATCACTTCATTCGAGATTGCCCAACGATGGCGAGTGTTGAAAATGTCAGATCCGAGCGACTCAAGTGTAAGCGTTGTAATAAAAGACATTCGAGGAATTGTATATTGAATAATCAAGCTTGCTTCAGATGTGGATCGTTAGATCATTATATTTGAGACTGCCCAGAGTCTGTTGAACAAGAGATTGTTCAGAACCCAAGATCTGAGAATGTTTCAGCGTGAGGTAGATCTCCTCAAAATGCAAGAAATGTCAGTAGTAGTCAGGGAACTACTAGAGATACTGTTGCGAGATCTAAAGCTATAGCACCGGCCAGAGCGTATGCTATCCGAGCTCGGGAGGAAGCTTCATCTTCAGTTGTTATAATGGGTACTTTTACACTTTATGATACCTCTGTGATTGCTTTAATAGACCCTGATTCTACTCATTTCTATATATGCATGAACTTAGTATTTAGTAAGACTTTTCCTGTAAAGTCTATTGAGTTTGTTATAAAAGTATCAAACCCTTAGGTAAAAATATTCTGGTTGACAAAGTAGGTAAGAACTACCCGTTCATGTTCGAGATATCTGTTTTCCTGCTGATCTGATATTATTACAGTTTGATGAGTTTAATATGATTTTGGGAATAGACTGGTTGACATTGCATGATGCTGTTGTGAATTGTAAAAGAAAGATTATTGATTTGAGTCGTCGGAATGGTGAAATAGTTCGTAATGAGTCGAATGATTTAAATGGATTACCTGCTGTGATATCTGTGTTGAAAGCTCAAAATTAAATTAAAAAGGGGTTACGAGGTATATTTTGCTTATGTGATTAATTTGAAAGTATCTGAAAAGAAAGTTGAATCTGTGCCAGTAATCTGTGAGTTCTCTAATGTTTTCTCTGAAGAATTATCGGAATTGCCTCTGATTTGCGAAGTTGAATTTGGTATAGATCTATTGCCTGGTACAACCCTTATTTCGATAGCTCCATACAGAATGGCACCAATGGATTTGAAAGAGTTAAAGTCACAGTTGTAAGAATTAACCGACAGAGGGTTCGTAAGATCGAGTTCTTCACCTTGGGGTACTCCTGTTCTATTTGTGAAAAAAGAAAGATTTGAATTTGTGACAGAGAAGATGGTTAGAGTTATTGAAAGACTACGAGCTTGTAATAGATTATCACCCGGGTAAAGCTAATGTAATTGCCGATGCGTTGAGTTGAAAGTCACTGTGTGCATTATGTACTATGAATGCTCAATTAGATTTGTGTGATGAGAGTTCAGTGTTGGCTGAATTGAAAACAAAACTATTGTTTTTACAGCAAATATGTGATGCTCATAAAGTTGATAATGAAATGTTAGCGAAATGAGCTCAGTGTGATTCAGATTCTAATTCTTAGTTTCGAGTTGTTGATGATTGCTTGAGATTTTGAGATCGTACCTGAGTTAATCCAGTTGATTTTGAACAAAGCACATAATAGTCGTTTATCTGTTCATCTGGGTAGAACAAAAATGTCCCATGATTTGAAGCAACACTACTGGTGGTCTGGTATGAAACAAGACATTTCTGACTTTGTTTCAAAATGTTTAGTCTGCCAATAAGTGAAAGCAGAACATCAAGTTCCGTCTTGATTGTTACAGCCGATTCTGATTCCCTAGTGGAAATGGAATAGAGTAACGATGGATTTTGTTTTGAGTTTACCTCAGACTCTGAGAAAGGAAGATATGATTTAGGTCATAGTTGATCGATTGACGCAATCTGCCCATTTTATTCCGGTAAGATCTGACTACTTACTTGAAAGATTAGCTGAGCTGTATATTTTGAGATTGTTAGATTGCACGGAGTGCCATTATCTATTGTGTCAGATAGAGATCCAAGATTCACATCACAATTTTGGAAGAAATTACAAGAAGCTTTTGGCACGAAATTACATTTCATCTGACCTTTCATCATGCAGGTGATGGTCGGTCGAGCAATTATTGATTCTCGAAGACATGTTAAGATGCTGTATACTTGAGTTTAGCGGTTCGTAGAAACAATATTTTGCCATTGATTGAATTTTCGTATAATAATAGTTTTTAGACGAGCATCAAAATGACACCTTATGAAGCTTTGTATGGACGTAAATGTCGTACACCCCTGTATTGGACTGAACTCAGTAAGAATAAGTTTCATGGAGTTGATATGATTAGAGACTCAGAACAGAAAGTGAAACTGATCTGAGATTGTTTGAAAGCAGCATCTGATCATCAGAAGTCCTATGCAGACTTGAAACAAAAAGATATAGAATTTGAGGTCGGCAACAAAGTATTTCTGAAAGTGTCTCCGTGGAAGAAAGTGCTTCGATTCAGACGAAAAGACAAATTAAGTCCGAGGATCAACGGACCGTATGAGATCATTGAACGTGTTGGGCCTGTGGCTTATAGATTAAGGTTACCCTCTGAACTAGAAAAGATACACAATGTGTTTCATGTCTCAATGCTCCGTAGGTATCAATCCGATCTGTCGCATATGATTGCCCCATCTGAAATTGAAACCCGATCTGATATGACATACGAAGAGGAACTTATCCGTATCTTAGCTCGTGAAGTGAAAGAGTTAAGTAACAAGAGAATTCCATTAGTGAAAGTAATGTAGAATCGACACGAAATAGAAGAGGCTACGTGAGAGCTTGACAACTTAATGAGATAGCAATATCCAAATCTGTTTAACGGTAAGATTTTCGGGGACGAAAATCCTTAAGGGGGAGAATTGTAACAGTCCGGTTTATACCCTAGTTAGAACAGTGGTTTTGGGACCATGAATTCGAGTCTGAGGAATATTTAAATGATTTATTCTGTGCTTATTATATGTGAATTAAAGTGTGTGAAAGTTTTGTAGAAAAATTTAATTATTTGTGTGTTTAATTTAGAAAAAGAACTTAATCGCGTAAAAGGTGAAAGTTTCAAATTAGAGTGAAAATGCACTAAATTGATTGTGGCTTTTAATTTGGAGTATAAAAAGGGCAATTAACCTATTTTATGAGTTAGTGGGCGGCAAAGGTCAATATGACCTTAAGTTATAAGTTGTTTTTATTATTAATGAAAGGTTAAATTGGTAAATCATTAAAAATGTTATTATATGTTAAATTATATGAAATTAAAAGCCATTTTATTTGTTCTTCATCTTTCATTGCCATATGTTAGCTAAGAAAATAAGGGTTTAAAGGCTTTGAAGTGTTCGGCCATCATCTAGCTCAATTCAAGGTGTGTTTTACTTCGGTTTTCGATAATCTTTACGTTTCTGAGATCGTTGCTTCGAATATTAGTTGACCCATGGTAGAATTTTTAAATTTGAGCATGCTTGACGTTTGGCCATTAACATGTTCTTGTGGTTTTTGGTGTTTGATGATTTTATATTAAAGATGTGTTAAATATTAGCATGTTTTGTATTGGAAATTTTAGTGTTTTGAGTAAAATGGACTAAATTGATAAAATGTATAAATGTGAGGGCTAATTTGTAAATAGCCCAAAATATGTGTGTATGGATTGAATTGAACGAATTAGTGAATAAAAGAGTTAATTCTGAATATGTTTAGATCAAGAATCGAGGAAAATGGACTTAGATCGCAGGAAAGTGAAAGTTAATGAGTAGCCATTTTCATTCCGAAATATCGAATCTGAGGTAAGTCACTATGCAAATAAACATATTCGTATGATATTATACTTGTTCGTATGACTAAGTTTGATAATGTATACCTATAAGAGTATATGCTTATGAATTTCGAGATGAGTCTGACATAGTGATTAAGTTTGAGAAGTCCCGATCGAACCTAGGAATAGATAGGATTAGCTATGTCATGGCATAGGTATCTATTCTGTTTTATCATGTAAGACCATGTCTGGGATGTTGGCGTTGATTTGAAATTTCGTATAAGACCTCGTCTGGGACGTAGGTATCATTATCTGATCATATATAAGACCTCGTCTAGGACGTAGGCATCATTATCTAATTATATATAAGACCTTGTCTAGGACGTAGGCATCATCATCTGATCATATATAAGACCTTCGTTCGGGACGTAGGTATCATTATCGATTATATATAAGACCTTGTCTGGGACGTAGGCATCAATATCTGATCATATATAAGACCTCATCTGGGATGTAGGCATCATTATCTGATTATATATAAGACCTCGTTTGGGACGTAAACATCATTATCTGCTCATATATAAGACCACGTCTAGGACGTAGGCATCATTATCTGATTATATGTAAGACCACGTCTGGGACGTTGGCAGCGATATGTGCTTTTCGTGTAAGACCATGTCTATAACATTGACATCATATTGATTCGTATAACAATCTGTCCGAAACTGAGGTATCGATATCTGAGTACATATAAGGTCTCGTTTAGGACGTTGGCTTGTACGACTATTTCGAGTTTTCTGAGCATCCTATTAGATTCCCATTGGATCAACGGGCAAGTTTGTGATGCGAATTGTAAATTCGAGTTAAGAATAAATATGTGTATGTAAAACCATTTTAGGTACGTTGATTATACACTAATTGTGTATATAAGGTAAGCATCTAAGTAATTTTACTATGACACTATGGATACGAAATTGATGATATGATATGTAAAGTTTTGATTATATGAATTACGTAATTATATGATTCTTGAAGTTGCAAAGATAACAAATGTGGTTAATAGTGTATGAAGCAAAGCATATATGCAATAATATGTTAAATGATTGATATGTACTAATGTATTTATTTGCATAAGTGCCTTCTATGCCAAGTTTATTTGTATATGACTTACTAAGCTTTTGGAAAGGTTACTCTGTGCGTGTTTTCTCTATTTTATATGTCGTCAAAGCTACTGAAGGCTTGGGATTGTCATGGATCGTCATCACACTATTAAAATCATTTTGGTACCCTTTTTAAATGTATATAGCTAATTATGGCATGTATAGGCTAGATAAGTGTATGTGATTATAAGATGATTTTAGCCATATGTTTTAGTTAGTCTTGAGTTGATAAAATGCTTGAATGAATGAGTTATATGAAGCATATATTTTGGTATGCTTTGATGCATATGAAATGGTAAAGTTTTGGTTAAGCAAATGGATGATATATGCTTGAAATGATGTAGGATTTAGTTTGTAAGTTAGTATGAATGGAATTGATATTGAATGTATGGATGAAGTGAACCATTTGATATGTTTTGGTTGCCATATATGCATATTATGTTTAGGTATATATTGCATGTAGGAAGACCCTAAGTGGGTGGCATATTGGCCTGGTAAAATGGCCTATAATGTCATACAGTTGAGGCATCGGGCGTGCCTAAGATCGTGGGTAAATTGGCAGAATGTGGCTTAAATTGCACACGGCCTCGACATGGGTGTGCTTGATGGCTGTGTGAGAAATGGCAGTATGTGATCTAGTAGTACACGGCCTTAGCACACGGGCGTGCTTGGTGACCGTGTTGATTTTGGTAGTATACGACCACGGGAGGACACAGGGAGTGTCCGATGGAGTGGGTGAGGCACTACTACCCCACGGCCGTGTGTCCCTGTATGTTAGAAAAGTTTCAAATTTTTATGAAATTTCTTATGTGTTTCAGTTTAGCCCCGACTCGGTTTATAAGCATGCTTAAGGTCTTGATGACCAACTTAAGGGACATTATGATTGATATCAATGAATGGTTGTATGATTAATTCTGTAAATGTTTTCGATCTGTCTGGTAACGCCTTTGACCCTAATTCGGTGATCGGACACGGGATAGGGGTGTTATACTTAGGGTTCCAAGGGTAGCCTCACGCAACGTACGTACCTTCACGCGCATCACCACGTGCCTCCGTCCCCCCAGCAATCCATCGTACACCTCGCGTCGAATGCCATGCTGGCTCCGTACCTGCAAATCAGACTACGACTACAGCAGAAACAGAATAGAAAAAAGAAAATAGCAAAAATGGACAAAAGAAAAACTTGTATTTTCGGTGGCTATAAAAAGCCTTCAAATTCTTGTAACATTGAACACACACAAAAAAAGCAGACAGAGAATGTACAACGAGAAACCGAAATAAAAAAAGGTTTCTCTTTTCGATTACATCTTTCTCTTATTGTTCTTTTTTTTTAATATATTTCGATCATTTCTTTTCTTTTTTTTCGATGCGTTAACAAAAAAGAGAGGAGCTACCTTCGTGAGATTCCGTCCGTGTCTTCTCTGCCGCGATAGGATTTTGGATATGGGCGTAGACCGAAGGGCTAGGCTTCAAGGACGGTGTATGATAAACCGTAAAAGTAACATATTTTAATCCCACATTTAGTATGCTTTTAGATGAATTTATCCTCGATTTATGTAAAAAGGTGCTCTTAATCCTTTCTTTTCATGTCTTATACTGAGGAGAACACCTAAGGATAAAAAGAACGTAAAACGGGCTTAAAACGGATCAAATTGGGCCAACCCAAGAAGTCGACACGGCCTGGGCTTTATTCCACACGGCCCTGCCTTGCTATCCACCTAGAACATGGCCTGTCACTAATTTACACGATCGTGTCTCGTCAACAAAAATCCCAACACCGCCTATCCACGATTTGCATGTGTCCCAATCAACAGACCCGAAGCACGGCCTGACCCTCGACTTGCACGGCGTGCCACGGTCGTGCCTAAATCAACAGAATAGAGACACGGGCTGAGCCTCAATTTACATGGAGCAATTTCTTAGAATAGGATGCTTGGAGCCTAAGAAACGCAATCCCAAGTCTACTCAAACACCTAGGACAAATTGTACCTGAACTATGAGTACTTAGGAGACAAGTAAAGCATCCCAAAAGTCTATATAAACACCCTAAGGCGGCTATTCACAGGGTCGATCATTGAGCAGAGTTTTCTGCCAAGCCTTTCTCATTGAGGGATTGTCTCGAAGATAGCCAATTGATCCATCTCGAAGAGTCGGAGTTCTACTCAGGACGGAGGATCTCCTCTTCAATTCCTTCAGGGGGTTTTAGGGATTTTTTATGTTTTGTTTTATCTTTTCTCTTGAGATGTTTTCTTATTTAGTTATGAACTAAACCCATAAGATACCTGAAGGGGATGAAACCTATTATGGATTTTGTTATTTAATTTATTCGGTTTATATGATAAATATTTAGTTTGTTCTTAATTATGTTGCTTAAATTTATCTAATGTGCTTAGGTGGAGGAGGAATAGACCCTGCCTAAGAGCAGATCTAGCATAATTAAGCGAAGTTGATCGGGCACCTAAAGATAGGGTTACGAGACTTTGCCGAATTAGGGTGAAACCCAATATGGGAGTCCATTGATAGATTTACTGCTTCCTTAAGGGGTTATTATAAGAGAACGAGAGTTCCACTAATTAACCTAAGGTTAGACGTTATTCGCTTTGAGAGAAGGTTTAATATAGTTAGGGAGTCTCACGAATCAAGCTAAGTAAAGAAATCATATGAATTGAAAAGGTAGATAATAAGTGAAGTCATAGGTGGATTCTTCCCGAAGGTATCGTCTTTATCAATTGAGTTTTCTTCAAAGTCTTTTCCCAAAGTTTCGTTCTTCTGTCTTTGCATTTAAATTTAAGTATTTCATTTGTTTTAGATTAATAAACCAATCACTCCATATTTTAGGCTAAATAATAGAAAGAAAGTGGTAGTAGTACTTTTAGGTTCCTTGGGTTCGATAAGATATTCTTGCCTGAGCTATACTACTGTTCGATAGGTGCGCTTACCTCTATCGTTGTCGCAGTCAGTCTATCGGTTTGAGCACTCTTTTATAAATATTAAAACTAGACTATTTTGCAGCGATCAAGTTTTTGGCGCCGTTCTTGGAACTCCTAAAATATTAAGAAAACTCTATTTCTATTACTTTAGCCATTATTTTTTTATTTATCTTATTTTATACATATATTTTTAGAAGTTTATGACTAGAAGAAATGATACCTTCAAAATGACAAAAGGCGAAAACAATCCACCGCCAAATTTTCCGCGACGATACCAGAGCGAAATCTAGTATTGTTAGGCTCGCTATCTAATAATTTTGAATTAATGCCTTATTTCCAATTTTTCATTAAGGATCCAAACACTCATATATCTAATTTTTAGATAAAGCGTGATACCTTCAAAATAAAAGCTTGGTTGAACTCGTTACCACGAGGGTCAATCACCACATGGGATCAAATGACCGAAAAATTTCTTTTAAAATATTTTCCACTGGCCAAAACGGCCAAATTTAGGAATGATATATCTTCTTTTGTGCAGAATGACACAGAAACATTATATGATGCATGGGAAAGATATAAGGATCTCCTAAGGAGATGCCCACACCACAGATTACCTATGTGGCTTCAAGTCTAAACTTTTTACAATGGTGTGAATTCTCCAACAAGGAAAATGATTGATTCATCAGCCGGTGGAACTCTGAATAATAAAACTCCTGAAGCGACTTACGATTTTATTGAGGAGATATCGTTGAACACCTATCAATGGCAAATTACAAGGGCTAAACCAACAAAATTAGCCAGAGTTTTTAACATAGACACAGTGACAATGTTGTCAACACAAATGGAGTTAATGAATAAAAAGCTTGATAATTTATGTTCTTCACAGGTACATCTAGTCATGCAATGCGAAGCGAGCGGGAATGTGGTGAATTCTGAGTACCCACTTTACCAACCAGGAGCAGAACACGAGCAGACAAACTATATAGGTAACAGTTTCAGATCTAATGATAATCCTTATAGTAACACTTACAATCCAGGTTGGAAAAACCACTCAAATTTTTCGTCGGGAGGACATGGAAATCAAAGGTAGCAACCTCTTCCAAATTACCAAAATCAACCTTATCCACCGAAAAAGAAGCCGAGTCTTGAAGAGGTGTTGAAAAAGTTCATGGCAGACACAGATGCCCGTCTCCAAAGAACTGATACAACACTTGATAACCAAGGAATATCCATCAAAGAAATCAAGGAACAAGTCGGGGAAATCACTAGGTCAGTGGGACAACTTACAAAGCTTGTTTCAGAACGACAATAAGGACGTCTACCAAGAAACACAAAAATAAACCCAAAAGAACAGATACAAGCCATCACATCTCAAGAGGATACAAAGGTAGTCAAGCCCACCCCAATACAAGAAACCAAGAAAGAAATAGGTAAAATAGAGGTAGCACAAGAAAAACCGCTAATTAAAGAGTACCACCCTCAAATACCTTATCCCGAAGCATTGAAAGGAGATGATTCAGAGGAACAATTCGGTAAGTTTCTAAAACTTCTAAAAAAATTACACATTAACTTACCTCTTCTTGAAGCTCTTTTTCGGATGCCCGATGCAAGGAGATTTTAAGGCGACTCTTAACAAACAAGCATAAAATAGATGAAGAGCACCATGTGGAACTTAACGCAACATGTTCAACAATGCTACAAAACCGACTACATGAGAAATTAAAAGATCCAGGGAGTTTTACGATTCCATGTTTAATTGGTAGTTTAACTATTGATAATGCATTAGCTGATTTAGGGGCAAGTATAAATGTTATGCCTTATACACTGTTTAACCGACTAGGTCTAGGGAAGCCCAAACAAACTAGGATGAGTATCCAACTAGCTGATAAAACTGTTAGAATTCCTAGGGGCATTATTGAAGACGTTCTAGTAAAAATCGATAAATTCGTTTTCCCAGTAGATTTTGTAGTTTTAGACATGGATGAGGAAAATTCAATCCCTTTAATTTTAGGAAGACCTTTTCTTGCAACTGCCAAGACTAAAATTGATGTTGCCACAGGAGAACTCATACTTCGTGTAGGAGATGAATCAATCAATCTTCAAGCTCTCGACTCAGCCAGAACCATAGAAGATGAATGTAAGAAAGTCATTGCAATAGATAATCAAATTATTCAACCTCCATCGCAGGAAACATCACGAAGCATCAAAACTGAGCCAACACAAAAGCGTACGATCAACAATTTGGAAGAGCATAAGATATACACCAAAGAAAAGCCGGATCCACACGAAGTAAAACCTAAGGAACCACCAGAAAAGTTCATAGGAACATCAAATCACTTTAAAATAGGAGACCAGGTGCTTGTAGACAAAGCCAATCTTCACATCACTTCAACAGACTTGAGGACAAAGGGAGAAATTCTTCCCAAGGTACACGAAATCTTCCCCCACAACACAGTCGAGGTAAGTAACCCAAAATTTGATAAATTCAAGGTAAATACTTCTCGACTCCAACTTTGTCATGAAAATAAAATCGCAAGCATGAGGGAAGATATTCAAACCTTTAAACCTCCCTAAAATTTTCAAACATGAGGACAGTCTAGCTTAAGACTATAAACGAGCACTTCTCGGGAGGCAACCTGAACATTAACACTATTTATTTTCAACTTTTTTTCAGTTTCTTTTCTTTCCATCTTTCTTTCCTAAGTATTTAGTTGGAAACTAACACAAAAGTGTAGATTTCTAAACCACACGGCCTTACACACGGCCGTGTCCGTGGCCATGTGGACCATTGAAAACTGCCACACTGACAAGAGTAGGCCCGTGCAAGTCAGTCCAACCACTCCCCGACATCACGAGTCCAACCACCCTAAAACACGGGCACCGACAAAAATAGCACGGCCGTGCCTCACAACCGTGCTAAGATACTGACTTATTTAACACGGGAAGACCACGCCCGTGCAGTCCAACCATGCTCCTATACTGATTTTTTAGGAACGGGCATGCAAACCAACAAAATAGGCATGGAAGGACAATAAACCCCACAACACGGTCATGCGATACGACCGTGTGAATCGACACACCCTCGGTACACGGGCGTGGGAACGTGCCAGATTTGAAATCCTATTTAAATCCACACAGCCCGTCCTCTTTGTCCCATCCTCTTTCTTATTCCTTCTCTCTCTTTTCTTTCAAATTTTTCTTCCTATTCATAGAAAAGATCCAAGACACTTAAGCGACAAAGATCATCTTGAAGAAGCGTAAGCATCATCTCCTTAGAGGAGACTTCAACAAGAGTTCATCTTGGCAGACTTCACTTAATTGACACGCGAAGGCTCTTGAAAACCTTTTCGGTTCTATTTTTCTTTTCTCGTCTCCTTTATTTTCCTTATCTTTACTAATTTCCTGCTTAAATTAATTTATTTCATATTAGTTTCTTGGTTTTAGGTTCTAAAGGCTGCTTGGGAATCACGCACCACAACCTTCGAGGTCACACCCACTTCGCAAACCCTCCAACAATAAGGACTCCTTAGTCTATTAGTCTTTTCTTTCAATTTCATTTTTCTTCTTAGTCTCCTTCTTTTTATTACCTTAATCTTTAAATAGATTATTAGTATATTATTATTTCTCTAGATCTCTTGGCTATATCTTCACAGGCTACCCAATTTCTTCATCTAGCAAATTGCTTTTCAGTAGCCACTCCACCAGGCCCATAGAAAACACCATCACCGCCACTAAAGACGCTAGGGATCATCCAAATTTCAGGGAGTATTACTTTCCCCACTTCTCTTTTTGATTTGGCACATAAATTTCATTATCTATCTTTGTACATTGAGGGCAATGTACACCTTGAGTGTGGGGGTAATAGTGCCTAACTTTTTGCATAATTCTCAAAACCCTAAAATTAGTCTTGATCTTAAGTATTTTTCTCATATTATCAATTAGGATGAAATTTTTAATGATTTATGATTTTTATTGATATGTTTTAGAATAAGTCTTAGTTAATTGTGCATTGATAATTAAATTTGAAGGATACTAGAGAATCGAGCATGATAAATCTACTTTCTAAAATTAAAATTGATAGGTTGTTGAACCTAATTTGAGTATCACCTTGAAGCTCAAAGTTTATAAGGATTGATGTCAAAACACCCATAATTTTTTGTGAGATTTTGAACCTTATAGAGCATGTACCCTTTTTCGTGCTTACCTTAATTGATTATGAGTGTGTCAACTTTGAACTGTTATTCTAGAACTTACCTTGTTTATACATGTCAAGACCACATTAATGATTTGATACACTAAGATGATAAAGGCACCTAGGTTTTAACCCATTCACTACACTAAAAAGCCTACCCATACAAATTAACCCCTAGTAAACCCCATTGAATCCTAACAACCTTTTTACTGACTCACCCACTAATATTAACCCAAAATCCCTTTGTATTTGTTATCAACATTCCTTTGACTACCCTTTATCGAGAATTGATTTGATCAATCGCCGAATTAGGTTATTTCAATCACCAAAGTTCCTTTTATTATGTTTATTTTAGTTTGTTCTTAAAAAAATATCCAAGTATATTCAATATTAGTAGTATATATATAAAAAAAGCTTAAAGCATTTAAACTCCAATTGTTGAAGAAAAAGCTCGTATTAAAGTATTATGAGAATACTCCTTACTATAGAGTAATTATCAACAGTAAGTATTATTAATTTTCATTCGATGTAAATATTTATATTTAGTTTAATGTTTATACTTAGGTAACTTGTCAAGTTAGTCTCGATTATAACCATTAATTCATCCTGTATCCACACCTTTAACCCTAGCCCCGTTACAACCCTGATTAAAGACCTTTTGATTTGTGTATCATCTCATATACAGTGGTGGAGATTTGGTTTTTAGGCAAGCCTATGGGATTAACTTTTCATGTTCGACTTAGAGTGCTTATTTCTTGAACCTTAAACACTTTGAGTGATTTGAGTGAATCTTTAGTGAGGATGTTGGTCCTTGTCAATTTTGAATTAAAGGAAATTACTTAGATAAGGGGAGACACCTATGTTTTCATGCTACAAAATCATGACTTATCTCGTTTGAAACTTTAGGGCTCTTTGAATTAAATTATCCATGTATAAATTATCTATGAATTATGATGAGGCATTATTAATAGGAATTATGAATTATGGAAAGTTCGTTTTAATTGTAAGTTGAAAATTTTGCTTGAGGATAAGCAAAAGCTTAAGTGTGGGGGTATTTGATAAACCGTAAAAGTAACATATTTTAATCCCACATTTAGTATACTTTGAGATGAATTTATCCTCGATTTATGTAAAAAGGTGCTCTTAATCCTTTCTTTTCATGTCTTATACTCAGGAGAACACCTAAGGATAAAAAGAACGTAAAACGAGCTTAAAACGGATCAAATTGGGCCAATCCAAGAAGTTGACACGGCCTGGGCTTTATTCCACACGGCCGTGCCTTGCTATCCACCTAGAACACGACCTGTCATTAATTTACACGGTCATTTCTTGTTGAAAAAAAGCCCAACACGGCCTATCCCCGATTTGCATGGCTGTGTCCCAATCGAGACACCAAGCACTACCGACCCTTGACTTGCATTAAGCGTGCCACGGTAGTGCCTAAATCAACAGAATAGAGACACGGGCTGAGCCTCAATTTACACGGGCATGCCTTAGCCGTGCCCTGCCGCTAGAAAGAGCAATTTTACTTGGAATAGGATGCTTGGAGCCCAAGAAATGCAATCCCAAGTCTACTCAAACACCTAAGACGAATTACACCTGAATTATGAGTACTTAGGAGACAAGTAAAGCATCCCAAAAGTCTATATAAACACCCCAAGGCGGCTATTCACAGGGTCGATCATTGAGCAGAGTTTTCTACCAAGTCTTTCTCGTTGAGGGATTGTCTCAAAGATAGCCAATTGATCCATCTCGAAGAGCCGGAGTTCTACTCAGGACGGAGGATCTCCTCTTCAATTCCTTCAGGGGTTTTAGGGATTTCTTATGTTTTGTTTTATCTTTTCTCTTGAGATGTTTTCTTATTTAGTTATGAACTAAACTGCTCAGATACCTGAAGGGGATGAAACCTATGACGGATTTTGTTATTTAATTCTTTCGGTTTATATGATAAATATTTAGTTTGTTCTTAATTATGTTTCTTAAATTTATCTAATGTGCTTAGGTGGAGGAGGAATAGACCTTGCCTAAGAGTAGATCTAGCATAATTAAGCGGAGTTGGTTGGGCACCTAGAGATAGGGTTACGAGACTTTGTCAAATTACGGTGAAACCTAATATAGGAGTCCATTGATTGATTTACTGCTTTCTTAGGGGGTTATTATAAAAGAACAAGATTTCCACTAATTAACCTAAGGTTAGACGTTATTCGCTTCGAGAGAAGGTTTAATATAGGTTAGGAAGTCTCATGGATCAAGCTAAGTAAAGAAATCATATGAATTAAAAAGGTAGATAATAAGTGAAGTCATAGGTGGATTCTTTCTGAAGGAATCGTCTTTATCAATTGAGTTTTCTTCAAAGTCTTTTCCCAAAGTTTAATTCTTCTGTCTTTGCATTTAAATTTATGTATTTCATTTTTTTTAGATTAATAAACCAATCACTCCATATTTTAGGCTAAATAATAGAAAGAAAGTGAGTAGTAGCACTTTTAGGTTCCATGGGTTCGATAAGATATTCTTGCCTGAGCTATACTACTATTCGATAGGTGCGCTTGCCTCTATCGTTTTAGCAGTCAGTCTACAGGCTCGATTACTCTTTTATAAATATTAAAACTAGACTATTTTGCAGCGATCAGTGTGAAAGGGCCCCCTTGGACTTCGTGTACTACCAAGCACTGTTTACAGTGGCATTCTGGTGGTCGGACGGGGGTTTTTCTTAGTGGCGACTGAGAATGGGGGTAAAAAGGGGTTAGGTTTTTGCTTTATGTTTTCAAAATGGCTGAATACTAATGATTAGGTTTTTTTCCTCTTATATACAGTATAAAACGGCACCGTTTAGGGCCTATTTTAATGGCTCTAAAACGGTGCCGTATTCACCATTAACCGATGACCCAACCCGATTTCTGCGTAGATCCATGCATTTCAGTCCCTGAAGGAACATTTGCACATTCAATCCTTCCCTATTTCGTCACGTTTTAATTAAACCATATAGGCGTTCTTATTTTCTTAATTTTGCACCTGAATTTTGTATGTCTTTTCAATTTAGTCCATAGGCGCCTTTCATCCTGGTCCTTAATTTTAAGTTATTGACTTTATTAGTTTGCAAATTTTCCATTGGATTTCGAATTTGTTTCAATTAATCCTATCTTGTTTTAATGCGTGTAATTCTTTTAGTTATTTTTTATTTATTCGTTGTTTGTTCCTTAGTAAAATCTTTCTAATATATTGTTAAATTCTCATTACTCCATGTGCACATGTTTCTAAAATCATTTATATTTTATATATTCTCTTAAACCTTCCAAAATCATTTACATTAAAAGCTTGGTTTAAAATTATTTTGTTTGTTTCAAGTGCATGTTACACATATTATACTTATGTGTATCTCATTTTCTTGTTTTATACATTATTATTTTAGACCAATGTACTTTATTTTAAATTATTCTATCATCATTAATGTTAGGTTCATTGATTATTGTAATCATGTGTGTGGTAATTTTTATTTATTTGTATAATAATGTAGCATTTCACTTGTGAATAATTACTTCGCGTTGTATGAAAGCCATGTTTTAACACCGTTCATGATTTTAAAAATCATTTTGTTCAAAGCTTTAAAAATAAGGTAATGTTTCGTGTTTGGAAGTTTAAGGAATCGTGCCCTAACGTGCTGGATTTCAATTTTTCGTTTGACTAAATAACCGAATATCCTTTTAAAAATTTTCATTCATGTTTTCTTGGTTTAAAAATAAGGCAATGTTTTGTGTTTTGAAATTCGAGGGATCGTGCCCTAACGTGCTGGGTTTCGATTTTTCGTTTGACCAAATAACCGAACACCCTTCAAAAAATTTCATTCATGTTTGCTTGGTTTTGAAATAAGGCAATGTTTTGTGTTTGGAAATCCGAGAAATTGTACCATAACGTGCTAGGTTTCGATTTTTCATTTG
The DNA here is from genome assembly GCA_025506655.1 of Gossypium rotundifolium. Lineage (NCBI taxonomy): Eukaryota > Viridiplantae > Streptophyta > Magnoliopsida > Malvales > Malvaceae > Gossypium > Gossypium rotundifolium. Next base: position 56,523,083 of record CP106723.1, on the reverse strand, counting down.
ACCAAATAACCGAACATCCTTTTTTTAAAAAAATTCATTCATGTTTTCTTGGTTCTAAAATAAGGCAATGTTTTGTGTTTTGAAATTCGAGAGGTCGTGCCCTAACGTGCTGGGTTTGGATTTTTCGTTTGATCCCAAATAATAGAATACCCTTTCAAAATCCCAATGCATGAGTTTCGAGAATTTTTGGATAATCTAGAATTCGAAGACTTAAATTGTTGCATCCTAACGTGCTGGATGTGATATTTTACCACTTTCGAACTAGAGAATCTTAATATTCAAACTCGAATATATTCAAATGAGTCAAAGAAAGTCACAATTTTAAAAATTTTCAAATTCTCGATGTTAGGACATTAATTAACCAATTTGGTACCAACTTTGGGCGTCACGATCCTTCCTCGTACGTAATCGACTCCCGAACCTATTTTCTTGAATTTCGTAGACCAAAATTATTTTTTTAATAAATCAAAATGTTTTATTAAAATAATCCATCTCAAGGTGATCCGATCACACCTCGAATAAAAGATTGGTGGCTACTCCACTTCCATTTTTTAGTCGATCCCTGTTTCAAAAACAAAACGAAAAAATGGTTTCGATAGCTTGGTGACTCAACTGGGGACTGAAAGAGAGTCAAGCCGTAAAATGGATTAATTTCTATCCTTAGGTTGAAAATTGAAAATTTTGATTTGAAAAATTACGATCCTCTTATTACATTCGCTTGCATCATCTTATTTGATTGCTGTGGTTCGAGTCTTGTATAATACTTTTACATCATATTGCATGACCGTTGGGTCACACCCTTTTAAGTGGGAGTGAGAAGCTACTCTTTCGTGAGGTTTTCACCTCCGTGCAAGATAGTGGATCGCTTTCGGGATACATCCGTACCTATGTCTTTATGAGATTTTCATCTCCGTGTAGCCATAGGGAAATGTATTCCCCTTAATCGAGCTCGGTCCGTATGAGCCTATAATGGGTGAGGATCGAGGAATCTATTGGTTCAGGTACCTATCTTTAGAACCAAACCGCATATAGAAAGCCCTAAGTGCCCACCCCAGGTAGAGCTGTGATAAACCCTAGTGGTCACCCAGATAGGTGATTGAATGTTTTTATATGCTTTGATTTTTATTCCTATATATATTGTACTGACTTTTTGTGTTGTATCTTTGTTAGTTTGCATGCATTTTCATATTAGAGAAAGGTGTCAATTCGATTTCGATTGTTAAATTAGAGAGCTCGGCATGGAAAATGACTTTCTTGATAAAGTGGAGGATAAAGCGACTGTCGAACTTGGTCAGAAGTAACACAGTTAGAAAAGGGGGATAGCCTAGCTGTGGGTATGTGTTGGAATTATGGGATTACACCGTATTAGTGTCACATAGAATAATCTCCAAGAGTTGAAAATGATATGGGATCAGTGGAATGATGAGACTAAGATGTTGTTCTACTAGGATTATGGGGATTTTCCATACTTACTTGACATCAAGGTAGATGAGCAAATATTCCAAGCCCTTGCTCAGTACTAGAACCCCGCGTAGAGTTGTTTTACCCTTGAGAGGGTGGATTTGGTACTCACCGTGGAAGAATACACCGCTCAACTACATTGTCGAGGGTTCAAAATGACAAAGTCAATGTGAGAGCTGCTTATGTCCCAACCTTCTGGAAGAAGTTAATGAGCGTTACGGGAATGAGCAAGCAGTGGATAACAGCCAGAATTAAACAAAAAGGTGAGTGTAAGTGCATCCCATGGAGGAACTTGAAGGGTTTGATATTAGCTCATCTTGTTATGAAGAAGAAAATTGATGTCATTGCATTAAGCATCTACGGATTGATGCTATTCCCTAGGGCTCTAGGGTACGTAGATGAAACAGTCACAGATCTCTTCGACCGACCCAGTAGAGGGGTCACGCCAGTTCCTGTAATCTTGGCCTAGACTTTTAGGTCATTGAATGCATGTAGAAGATCCGGAGAGGGTAGGTTCATAGGGTGCGCTCAGGTGTTATTGGTTTGGTTTCATGGTCACTTCTGGAAGGCAAATAAAGTCTCTTACTAACCTTTCTGTAAGAATTATTCACCTTTAAAAGAAGAACTGGCTACGTCAAGGTGCGAAGATATATCAGAAGAAAAATGGATGATGTTTTTTTAGAATCTCCAAGAGGAGGATATCGAGTGGAGAGCTCTATGGATGGTGCCTGATGAGATACTCTATAGATGTGGAAGCTTTGATTGGGCCCCTTTACCTGGAATTTGGGGAGCCACTGGATATGCTTCTTTGCTTGCAACAAGACAATATAAGTTCAGATAGTTTGTGTCGGTGACACACGATTTAGCTCAAAGTGAATTTTCCTATAGAGGAGAAAATTACAAGAAAAGGATTCGGGAAGTTGCTAATGCTTGGAAGCAAACTCGTCGGATGAAAAAGTTGATGGTAGGATCAATGACTACCCCCGAATATAATGATTGGTTCACCAAAGGATTAATGATAATATTCCTGGGCCGAGTTTAGAAGGTGCTCGATCAATAGAAGAATGCTTGCAAGTTGTCCCATCAGAGATAGAGATTATAAGGCAGGACTTTGAAAAGAAGAGTCTCGAGTTTAGGAAAAGGATCGAGCAACTAGATGAAGAGAAAATGCACCTAAGATTAGACTTGGAAGTACAGAAGGCTAAGGCTGAGAAATTTAGAAAAGGAAAAAATTGAGTTGAATAGGATCTAGCCAACTTGAAGAAGCTGACTATAAGAAGATGCGCCTATCCATGAGGACCACTGGTTTAGGAAAAACTTCAGAACAATGCCGTCAGGAGGTTCAAGGCGAAAAGACTAAGGCTGACCAACGGGAGAAGTAGTTCCGAGAGGCACAAGCACTAAATGAATCTGTGGAAAAGAGCCTCTCATAAAGTCAAAGTGAACAAAGCGAGCTAAAGGCTAAAGTCGTGGAACTCGAGAGATCTCTTCATCATCATCGAAGCCGTAACTCTATGAAAGAATTAAGAGCAAGTTTGAGCCAAATTGAAGAAATGAAGAAGAAGATTGAAGAATTAGAAATGGCATTGTAGAATTGTCAAAATCATATCGAGTCTCTAGAGGTGAATGAAGAACAATTGAAAGAGGAGCTTCACTACTATCAAAATCAAGTCAGAGATAGGGATTACATCATGGGGAATCCATAACCCAGATACGAGAGATAGTGGATTACTTGCAGACTTTGGCCGTACAAGCTGATATATTGAGCATGCAGTTTAAGATGCAATCAAATCGTGGACAGGAGTTAGCTTCACTACTCAGAAAAATTAAAGTTTTAGGTGCTAGGGCAAGGCCTTATTTGTAATCCACTTTATGTAAAGAGCTTTGTTTTCTAATAAAGTTTTCTAAATGGAATTGAATCAAAATTGACTTCTTTTGCATTTAATGCATTGGCATTTGTTTTCATTTCATATGCATTAAAAGTTATTAAAAGATTTTAATTAAATAAAAAATTATTTCAGCATTAACCTAGACACCGGCAAAACCAAACATCCCTACGGTACCTGAACCAAGACGAAAGATATGGATCAGAGATTAGAAAAGCTTGAACAACTCCAAAAGGAGATGTAGGAAAAACTTCAGTTACAAATGCAGGAGCAGCTTGCTAAGATCCAGCAGGATATGATGGAACGGATGATGGAATCACAAAAAAATATGATGTCTCAATTGACTCAATTATTGGCGGGAGGAATAGACAAAGGGAAAATCCTTATGGATAATATCATGAAAAGTAATCAATATCCTCCTGGCTTTACTCCAAGCGTGTGCATGCACCGCTAGAAATAAGTCCACGAGGGCCATCTGTCTCTATCAGGTCGCAACAGATTCCAACAGGAGCCTCGATACCGATGAATTTCCAAGATGGCTTAGGCTCTAACCCTGGCCATAGTCCAATCAATCCTAATGTCCCTGATTTGGATGAACTAGCTGAAGGAGAGAGGGCAAAAGTGGAATTACCAAAGCAGCTAGAAGATAGGTGTAAATGGTTGGAGGAGAAGTTTAAGGCAATAGAAAATGCTGATACTATTATGGAATCGATGCCAAGGATTTAAGCTTAGTCCCAAACTTGGTGCTCCCATACAAATTCAAGATGCCTAGATTCAAGAGATATAACGGGGCAAGTTGCCCCAAGGCCCATATTACTATGTTTTGTAGATGGATGATGGGATACATTAACAATGACCAGCTATTGATTTATTGCTTCCAGGATAGCCTGGTGGGAGCCGCAACCAAATGGTATAACCAGTTAAGTCGTGCCAGAATTGGTTCATGGAGAGATTTGGCTCAAGCATTTATGAAGTAGTACAGTCATGTGACAGACATGACTCTCAATAAGATTACTCTTCAAAACATGGAGAAAAGGGAAAAGAGAGCTTTAGACAATACGCACATAGGTGGAGGGAGGTTGCCATCCAAGTCCAGCCACCACTTCTAGAGAAAGAGACCACAATGCTCTTTATCAATACACTGAAGGCCCCATTTATCACGCATATTCTAGGAAGTGCGACTAGGAGTTTTTTGGACATTGTAATGATCGAAAAAATAATCGAGAACGCCATAAAAAGTGAAAAGATTGAGGCAGGGGAAAGTAACAAAAGGAAGACCACAAGGAAGAAAGAAAACATAGTGAATAACACAAGCATAGGGTACTCAAAGTCGATCACCGTTAATCAGCCAAAAGTAGTGGCTATGGGGCATCAGGGTTTGTCCAGGAAAGAATCTGGCACCACAAGACAAAGTAATGAGAAACTCCAATTTACGCCGATCCCAATGACGTACAAGGAGTTACATCAAAGCCTATTTAACGTGCATGTTGTGTCTCCTCACTATCTAAAACCAGTGCAGCCTCTTTATCCCAAATGGTAGACTCGGATGCACAATGTGAGTACAATACGAGGATCACAGGGCATTCAATAGAAAATTGCCTTGCCTTTAAGAAATTGGTAGAAAGATTCATCAACATGGGTGTTGTGAAGTTGGACGATGCGCCAAATACAGAAAATCCATTACCCAATCATGCTAATAACAAGGTCAATGTAATTAGTGAAAGTACGGAGGGAAGAATCAAAGCAAGTGTCACAGAGATTAAGACTCCTTTGAGATTGGTCTGGAAAGAAATGGTCAAACAGAGACTAATTGTTGCAGAAAAGAGTCAGGAAAAGTTGATAAATTATTATGAATACCATCATGAAACGGGACATGAGATTTAGAATTGTAAGGAAAACTTTGGTACAAAATTTGATGAACAATAAAGAAATTGAGTTTTGTGAAGAAGGCGTAGAAGAGAAGATAATATGCACGTCAGAGTCGACAATGAAGAGCTCAAAAGTCAACTTTCCAGTGATTATTATTCCGCAAACCAAAAGCAATAAAGCCGGAATGTAGACAGTACCGAGAGTGATAATATAGAGGCCCACAGCCTTTGCTTATAAAGATAGTAAGAGCGTTCCCTAGAACTATGAGTGCAATGTGGCAGTCCCAGGGAAGGAGAATTCGACTAGTGCTTCGAAAGAGGATCTAGATGTAGGTTCTCATACTCGTAATGGGAGACGCTATGATCTGAAAAAAGAGAAAGCTCCAATGGTAGAGTAGGAGAAAGAAAAGCCAGTCGAGCCCGAGTCGCCTATCAAAGAACCAGTGAAAGAGGAAGAAGCCAGGGAGTTCCTAAAATTTTTAAAACACGGTGAATACTGTATTGTAGAATAGCTGCACAAACAGCCAGAGCGCATATCTGTGTTAGCTTTGCTTCAAAGTTCGGAGGTACATAGAAACACATTGATGAAAGTTTTGAATGAGGACTTACGTCGCCAATGATATCTCGGTTAATAAACTGGATCGATTGATTGGTAACATAAGTGCTTACAATTTCATCTATTTCAATGACAACGAGATACCACCAGGTGGTAAAGGATCCACCAAGGCTTTGCATATTTCCACTAGATGCAAAAGGGTACACACTACCAGGGGTCTTGATAGACAACGGGTCAGCATTAAATGTATTACCATTGTCCACTCTAAATAGATTACCGGTGGATAGTTTGCACATGAAAGAATGCCAGAGCATAGTAAAGGCATTTGATGGCACCCAAAGAAGAGTTATGGGGAGAATTGAGATACCCTTACTAATTGGCTCGACTTTTTATGAGGTGGATTTCTTGGTCATGGGTATCAAGCCTTCTTATAACTGCTTACTAGGAAGATTGTGGATACACTCGTCAGGAGCAGTATCTTCATCATTGCATCATAAGTTGAAGTTTGTAACGGATGGCCGACTAAAAATAATAAAGGCTAAAGAGGATATTATTGCAACTGTGACTAGTGATATGCCCTATTTGGAGATAAATGACGAGACAACTGAATGTTCTTTTCAGTCCTTAGAATTCGTGAATGTAGCTTTCTTTACGAAAGGAAACAAAATTCTAATACCGAGAATCTCCAAAACCACAAGAATGGGATTACAGATGATGGTAGGAAAAGGGGCTTTGCTTGGAAAAGGGCTTGGAAAGTGTTTTCAGGGGAGAATTGTGGCCCCAATATTGAAAGAGAAGCAAGATTGCTTTGGCTTAGGGTTTAGGCCAGATGCAAAACAAAAAAGGAAAGAATTAGAAAAAGGCAAGAAAGAAAACGTGTTCGTTTGAGGGGCGAGGAAACCAAGTGGGAACCCATGATAATTCCATACATATCCAAAACCTTTGTGTCGGGAGGTGCAATTCATGCTGAGCCAAAGACACCGAAGGGAGAGGACATTATAGCGATGTTAGACAATGTCTGTATTAATGCCATATCCGAGGAGGCAGTTGAAGAAATGACCTTATCAAATATTCGACCTTACAAACTAGGAAGCATTCTAGACAATTGGACTACAGAGGAAATCCCTGTAGTATTTAAAACTTATTCAGAGTAATGTTCAGAACGCACTTATTGCTTTAAGCCTAAGAGTGATAAGATTTCTTTTGTGAAATAGGCGCATGTTCAAACATTATTATATTAATGAAGTACATCTTTGCTATCATTTGAAGCAAACATTCTTCCATTCTTTTCACTATTTTGTGATTCCCTCAAATCGTTCTATCATAATTGTTCATACACTGCAACAAAACAACCCTACCGCGACACTTTTTTTGACCTAAGACGATGCAAAAAAGGTTGGCATAGGTTTCCGACGCTTCGTTCAACGCTTCCAAAATGGTCGTCTATAGTACAATTGGCATATCCATGGCGACACTTTTGAAAAAGCGTCACCATAAGTCAACATAAGTCGACCCTTATTGAAGGGTTGTGAAAAGCTTGGTCAATACCAACCTTTAAAAAAGGTTGGGAAAGACCTAGTCAAGGCCAATCTTTGAAAAATGTTGTTATAGACATGTTTAAGGCAACCTTAAAAAGGTTGGTATAGTTCTTGTCTAAGGAAACTTTTAAAAATGGTTGGGATAGAGTCATTTAAGGCAAACTTAAAAAAGTTCGGTTAGACCTTGTCTAAGGCAACTTTTAAAAACGGTTGGGATAAAGCCGTCTAAGGCAACCTTAAAAATGTTGGGATAGACCTTGTCTAAGACAACCTATAAAAAAAGTTGGGATAGACCTATCTAAGGCAACTTTAAATAAGTTGGGATATACCATGTCTAAGGTAACATTTAAAAAAGATTAGGATAGACCCGTCTAAGGCAACCTTAAAAAGGTTGGGATAGACCTTGTCTAAGACAACCTTTAAAAAAGGTTGGGATAGACCCGTTTAAAGCAACCTTAAAAAGGTTGGGATAAATCTTGTCTAAGGCCACCTTTAAAAAAGGTTAGGATAAACCCGTCTAAAATAACCTTAAAAAGATTGGGATAGACACGTATAATGTAATTTTTTTATTATTTCAATATTAATATATTTTTATAAATATTTATAGTGAATAATGATAAGAATTGTAATTTAAATACAACAAAAAATATAAAAATAAAATTAAAATAAATGTTGAATATTCACTACAAAAATCGATCCAACAATTAAAATACACTAACATTTAGCTGAAATGTATACTACTAACATTCAACTCAATGTACAAAAGTAAACAAATAAAAAACTACCTAAGATGATGGACATTGATATTGATGTTGTACTACATAAAAGCTAATACATATTGAAACTACAACTTCAATTCCAAGAAACTTTATTGATCTCTTATTTCTACGAAGGTAGCCCCAAGAAACTTCAATTCCTTTCGTTAAGTTTTTCCTTCTCATAATCCTGTCCTACAGCCTGCATTAAAGTAATAATAAGTTGGACATTATAAGCCTGAAAGAAAGCCTTGTATGAAGATAAATGAACATAATTATATGAAAATAAATGAACGACATTGACACCTTCACTACACCAAAACAGACTTTTACCAGCTTTTTTATGGCTTTTAGCGGCGTTTTTAAGTGCCACTAATACTATTTGTGGCGCTTTTGAAAGCGCCGTAAAAAACGCCGCTAAAACACGCGCCGCAAAAGTTAGCGGCGTTTATTGTGAAAAAATGTCGCTAGAAGTCTTGACTTTTAGCGGCGCTTTTATAAGAAACGCCGCTAAAAGACCCCACCTTTAGCGGTGCTTTTTTATAAAACGACGCTAAAGGTTGGGCCTTTTAGCGGCGTTTCTTAGACAAGCGCCGCTAAAGGTGTGGTCTTTTAGCGGCGTTTCTTATAAAAGTACCGCTAAAGGTGTGGTCTTTTAGCGGTGTTTCTTATAGAAGCACCGCTAAAGGTGTGGTCTTTTAGCGGCGTTTCTTATAAAAGTGCCGCTAAAAGTGGGTCTTGTAGCGGCGTTTCTAACAAAAACGCCACTAATTTGCACAAATTCGCAGTGTTGTTTTCTTGCAATATCCTACACTCCCTGCATTAAAAACCAACCAAAAACAGCAGCAATTGCATATAATTCCAACCTAAGGCAGCAAATAGAACATTTAAATCTCACCAAAAGCATTAAATCTAAACGATACTTCAAATTTAATAAAAGATATATGATATTTATTAATAAATGGAGCATAATTCAAACAATTTTACAATAATGTTAATTGTAACAATGTTAAAAAATCTTACAACAATAAAACAAATGTCTAAGAGGCGACCTCTGCATTTCTTCTTTGGAACAAGCAGATCATAGTCAGAGTCATGGTGGAGTTCTTCATATTTTCTATTCGCTTTCGCCTCTGCCGCCGCCTCGCTCTAAGTTGAGCAATATGCTCCGCCTCCTCATTCTTGCCTCGGTCTAAGATGAGAAATTTGCTCACCGTGCTCGCTTCCATCGAGATATCCGGTCTTTCGGTCTCGAATTTCAAAGACGAGATTGACTCTCGGAAGGCATGTATTGCCGGAGTCGGATCAAAATATTGAGTCGGGTAACACCGATCCTTGACATCGAACCCGACCATACCTTGTAAGACCCAAAATATTAGTGATGTTTTAGTATAAATATACTCAAGATTAACAAAACTATCAATCGAAGCGATCGTACCTTTCAGGACCCAAAACATCGATAATAATTACATTATCAATCTCCTCAAGATTAACAGAACTGTTAGACGAAGCAACTGCTTCATACCCTCCTTCTTCTCCTTTAGTTTATCCTAATAAATCATTAAAAAAGTTAGAAACAAAATATATAATAAAAATGAATGGAACATAACTTAAAATTATAAATTTAAAACTACAAACGATGAATTAAACTATTGTAATTAAACATTATAAATATTTATAATAAATCAAATTTTATTAAGTACGTATACCAAAATTTCTGCAGCCTCGGATGTCATCGGAGATCCATCCTTCTTCCTATGCGTGATGTCAAAAAGCTGAAGGCGTCCAACTTTTTTACCTAACGAAACTTCCTACATTATAGCAGAAAAAATATAATTTAATAGTATAAAGTAATTAATATTTGAAAGAAGTAATAAATTATAATACCTCGGCCTCAGCTACACGAGCAAAACTTACGGAAACTGCCGTAATGCGTGAATTGTTGTTTCATCTCATTGTTTGTTCCAACTCGCTCACGGTCCTACATAATGGAATTGAATTATGTATATAGTAAATCGATAAACCAAAAATTTATAAGACTTTGAAAGTACGTAATACCTCTCCTTTCTTTGAATTCCAGAATCTAACTTGATCTTCCCATTGGTACCTTAACATTCCGTGGGACATTTCGTAATTTTTCGTCGAGGCTTATGTCTTTCTTAAAATATTGTTTTTTTAGGGTGCTTTTATTGTCTCTCCATTTTTTACCCAACGTCTTCTTAACATAGTCATCGGAGACCTCTAAAGCAAATTTACCCTATAAAAAAAATTTAAAAAGTTAATATAAATGAAGGTTAAATTAAAGTATTATAAATTACATTCACCTTTTATTACCTTAATATTATCGAGAGCCTAATTTTTGTTGGCATCAGGCACGTGATGCCATGATTCGTAGTTAATGGGCAACATATTTGCATTTCATGCTATAATCCCAAATAGCCTGCCAACAGTCGAGCTTCAGATCCGATAGGCTATCCATGATTGTTTCTCCTTACTTAAACATGCTCGGTAGGCTCTAAGTCATATAAATCTGTAAGTAATGTATGTCCCCGAGCTCTGCTCGTCCCACCACCCTCAGCTGAAAAATGATATATTATTATATTAAAATTGAAAAATGAATCAATAATAAAATTCAACATGCATGTAAAATAAACTTAACATTACTTTGTAATTGTCCATGCTCGTCATCTATGTCTGGCAGATTGGAAGATCCAACAACTGTATCCTGTCCACTATTTACTTCTTTTGGATTTGGAGTATTCAGGACAATATTTAAACCTCGTAATCATCTTCTAGGCATTTTCCCTGCAATACACATAAAATAGTTCAAAATTTTAGTAACAACTAACAACAATAATAGGACATTTAAAACAGTTAAATTATATAACATGACCGACATGAAAATTATAATATAACATATAAATAATAAATCGTTAAATCTTACTACATCATATTTCATAAATACCTTCGTCCACATCCCGACGAACCCATTGAAATTGTTGACTAGTACTAGGATATTTTCGATTAAGTCTTGTTCGGAAAAGGCAAAGTTTCGATCTTTCGACTATGTCATCTCTACTTCCACCGCCAATGTCGAACAAGTCTCTAGGGTGTTTTGAAGTACAACGTACCAACCCTCATCGATTAGATCTTTGAGTAAAAACTTGTTTAACTTGACAAGAAAACACACATGGATCATCCATCGGTTGTTCTTGGTATGAATCAATCGAGAGAAATTCACCATTGTAAAGCCATATTGATCGTTTTTAATTTCATGAGCAGTATTCACATCAGCCCAATCACCTCAAAATAAGACAACTTTGCATTTTCCGTAATAATCCAACTCAATGATGTCGATAATAAGTCCGTAATATTCCAAATTCCCTCGAATCGGATTCATCCCTAGCACTAGCATAACTTGTAATCAAGAATTAACAACAATTTCGCAATTTTGGGTTCTCCTCAATCTCTCGCGATACCTTGTATGAAATTTGTATCCGTTGATGAGGAAGCCACTATATCTTTTAACTATTCTGTTTGGACCTTGTGAAAGCCATTTAACGTCGTCATTTACTTCATTCCGACTCCAAACCTATTGAGTCGAAAGTAAATCGAGTAATTATGAATGTTATGAGAAACATTATTACTTGTCAATGAAAATTTAAATTGCATACCATTTGGCTTAACCATTCATGGAATGATTCTGCGAACAACTTATTAATTTCTCGTCAATTTAATCTTCGGGATCGTGAACGAGCTCTCAATATTTGTTTGTACTCACTATGATAAAAAAAGGTTTTACTTTGTTAGAAGACAAATAAATTATAATTGATGAGTATTTATCAAAGTCTAGAACTTACTTCCGAAATGGTTCCATTGAATCGTGATGAAAAAGAACATATCGATGTGCTTGGACCCACGATCTATCGTCTAATTCTGTAATTTTGACTTTGCCGATTGGTTCTCGTAACTTTGAAATAAATAAGTTTCGGCCAAATTATGATCTGTGAGCCTAGCATTTCTACTTGGTCTGTTCATTCTTGTTTCAACATCTTCCAAATACCTCGAACAGAAAGTCATACATTCCTCTGCCAAGTAGCCCTCGACAATTGATCCTTCTAGATAACGCTTATTGCGTAAAGATGACTTCAATTTGGAAAGGAACCTAAACACGGTATACAACATTATCAAAAGTTGCAACTAAAGGCATTGAGCTGAATGAAGGAATATTTTGCAAATAAAGTAAGACCTTTCAATGGGATACATCTATCGATAGAAAATGAGTCCACCAAGAAGTGCTTCACGCGGGAGATAAATTAACAAGTGCACCATAATAGTGAAGAAGGAAGCGGGAATATCTTCTCCAGATTGCATAAAGTCAATGTGGCTCGATCTTGTAGTCTCTTAATTTCTTGAACATTCAAAACTTTACCACAAATGCCTTTCATTATATTCAACAGTTCAATTACAGGAGCAGTCACCTTTTTCGACATACAACATCGCATAGCAACTGGCAGTAAGTCTTGCATCAAGATGTGATAGTCATGCGATTTTAAGCCATATAGTCTTTGATCCTTAAGAGTCACACATCACGATATATTTGATGCATACACATTCGGGACCTTTATATCCTTCAACACCGCATGAACACTTCTTTCTCCATCTTGACATTGAAAAAAATAGCGGTGAACCGATATTTCATATTCAAAAGTGCTCGGGGATGAAGCTCACACCAAATTCCATGTGGACTAAATCAAGTCGACTCGAAGATTATCTTTCGATTTTCCATCGACATTCAAATTAGTCCCAATGATGTTCTCGCAGATATTTTTCTCTATATGCATGACATCAAGATTATGACGTAAAATCTGATGCTCCCAATAAGGCAACTCGAAAAAAATATTTTTTTTCCACAAGTCTGCCTCATTAGGATCATCCTCTTCATCAGATTCATCATCAGATTCATCCCTAGATCTTCTATTTCTTTACGGGTTGGCCGGTTGATTCATCTTCCCATAAATGAAATTCATATCTTTCAACATTAAGAATATTTCGGATCCACTAGTCTGCGAAAGAGCTAGTCTAAACTCTTTAGTACCATCAAACTGAGCACTCTAAAATCTAAATGTATGATTTTCTGGTAACCACTGACGATGCCCCATGTAAGAGAACTTCTTCCCATTATATAACCATTGCGAACATGTTTGCGCAGCACAACACGGACAAGCATAACGTCCCCTGGTACTCCAACCAGATAAATTAGCATAAGTCGGGAAGTCGTTAATAGTCCAAATTAAAGCCGCATGTAAATTAAAGTTCTCTTTTCTCATTGCATCATATGTCTGAACACCAGCCCATAGTTGTTTTAACTCGTCAACAAGTGGCTGCAAATATATGTCAATATCATTCCTCGGCCCTTTCTCTCTAGGTATAATCATAGACAAGATAATAGAAGATTGTTTCATGCAAACATGGAGGCAAATTGTAGGGAACAAGCACCACAGGCCAAGTACTGTACATTGTGCTCATGAGTTTATAAGGGTTAAATCCATCGGATGCTAGCCCAAGCCTCACACTCGAGGATCGCTTGCAAATCTTAGAAATTTGGAGTCAAAAGATTTTCAAGCTAAAGAATCTGCAGGATGCCTTAACAACCCATCATCTGTTCGTCCATCATCGTGCCACGTCATTGATTCGGCTGTCTTCGACGACATGAAAAGTCGTTGAAGTTTTGGTATTAGCGAAAAATACCGTAAAATCTTAACTGGCTGCTTCCTTGACTGTGTATCGTGTTCATCCTTGTTACCGTCCTCTGTATTTCTATTAATCCAACGGGTTGGCTGCATACATGATAGCACTATTGGTTTATCCGGTCGCCCCAATACAACATGCAGTCATTTGGCCAACTATGAATTTTGTTGCAGCCAAGGCCTAAATCCTTTATCAATTTCTTCATGTCTTTGGAAGATTGAGGGATTTTGCAAACGGGAACATTTCTTGTAGAAACTCTAACAACATTGTCAACGATTTTTCGGTAACTCTAACAATATTGTCAACGATTTTTCGGTCTACCCCCCCAAACATTTCAAGTGAAAAAGACGAATATAGAATGACAGTTTGGAAAATTTTGATCCCTCATATAGTTCTTCATTCATTTCACCAAGTAACGTGTAGAACCTCGCCGCTTCTTCATTTGGTTGTTCATCCCAGACACTTTTTCTTGTTTGGTGAAAGTATTTCCACCAAAATTATGATCATCAGTTGCACCCAAGTGAGGTGGAAATAACCCAAACCATCATCACAAGATATTAAAAGCATCCCATAACATGTCTTCCATGTTATCGTCTCTAACATTCTGATTGAAAGCACTATGAGGATACCCCAGATTCATCGATGAAGATGCTCCACTAGATGTACACTCTCCATGAAAAAACCATTTTTTGTACCCCCGGACAAAGCCATTAACAACTAGATGTTCGTAGACCACTTCATGATAATGCCAGTTAATATTGCAACACGTTTTACACGGGCAAAGAATCATATTCTCTTGGCTTGCATTTTGAAATGCGAAATTCAAAAAAGTTTCTACTCCATTTCGATAGCCATTGCTTACCCTTGACAATTTCATCCAACTCTTATCCATTTCGTAGTTGTTGAAGTCTAAAGTTGACAATAAATTACACGACTAAATTGTTAATTAATAATTTATGTAAGTGATGATATGATCATATATATAACTGAGTACTATGTAACTTATGTACGTTATGAAATTTGATCTTAAAATTAAGTAAGTTATGTATTCTTTAAAATTCATCGACGTGGCATTGTTACACCTAGGAGGATCCATTATATCTAATCGTGAGATATAAGGCAACCCGTCAGTTTCAAACCTATATACTTTGAATCTTTTTTTTCTATACAAGTACTATGTAAGTTATGAAGTTTGATCTTAACTTAAAATTATGTAAGTCATAAAATTTGATCTTAAACTTATGTACGTTATGAAATTTGATCTTAAAATTAAGTAAGTTATGTATTCTTTAAGATTCATCGACGTGGCATTGTTACACCTAGGAGGATCCATTATATCTAATCTGTGAGATATAAGGCAACCCGTCGAGTTTCCAAACCTATATACTTTGAATCTTTTTTTTCTATACAAGTATTATGTAAGTTATGAAGTTTGATCTTAACTTAAAATTATGTAAGTTATGGAATTTGATCTTAAACTTATATACGTTATGAAATTTAATCTTAAAATTAAGTAAGTTATGTATTCTTTAAGATTCATCGACGTGGCATTGTTACACCTAGGGAGGATCCATTATATCTAATAAGTGAGATATAAGGCAACCCGTCAAAGTTTCCAACCTATATACTTTGAATCTTTTTTTTATACAAGTATTATGTAAGTTATGAAGTTTGATCTTAACTTAAAATTATGTAAGTTATGAAATTTGATCTTAAACTTATATACGTTATGAAATTTGATCTTAAAATTAAGCAAGTTATGCATTCTTTAAGATTCATCTTACGTGGCATTGTTACACCTAGGGGGATCCATTATATCTAACTGTGAGATATGAGGCAACCCGTTAGGTTTCCAGCCTATACACTTTGAATTTTTTTTTTCTATACAAGTATTATGTAAGTTATGAAGTTTGATCTTAACTTAAAATTATGTAAGTTATGAAATTTGATCTTAAACTTATGTACGTTATGAAATTTGATCTTAAAATTAAGTAAGTTATGTATTCTTTAAGATTCATCGTACGTGGCATTGTTACACCTAGGGAGGATCCATTATATCTAACTGTGAGATATAAGGCAACCCGTCAAGTTTCTTGCCTATATACTTTGAATTTTTTTTTTCTATATAAGTATTATGTAAGTTATGAAGTTTGATCTTAACTTAAATTTATGTAAGTTATGGAATTTGATCCTAAACTTATGTACGTTATGAAATTTGATCTTAAAATTAAGTAAGTTATGTATTCTTTAAGATTCATCGTACGTGACATTGTTACACCTAGGGAGGATCCGTTATATCTAACTGTGAGATATAAGGCAACCCGTCAGGTTTCCAGCCTATATACATTGAATCTTTTTTTTCTATACATGTATTATGTAAGTTATGAAGTTTGATCTTAACTTAAAGTTATGTAAGTTATGAAATTTGATCTTAAACTTATATACGTTATGAAATTTGATCTTAAAATTAAGTAAGTTATGTATTCTTTAAGATTCATCGTGACGTGGCATTGTTACACTAGGGAGGATCCATTATATCTAATCTGTGAGATATAAGGCAACCCATCGTGTTTCCAAACCTATATACTTTGAATCTTTTTTTTTCTATCTATACAAGTATTATGTAAGTTATGTATTATGTAAGTTAAATAATTTGATGAAAGCTATGTAAGTTATGTATTATGTAAGTTAAATAATTTTATGTAAGTTATGTATTATGTATTATGTAAGTTAAATTAAAATTTCAAATCAAGAATCATTGATTGTGAACATATATGGCATGCATTACATTGTAGTTTTTTAAATCTTAATTGGTTTTAGTTTTTCGTTTGAGGTAGGTGGAAAATGTTATTATATGTTTTTTATAATCGAAATTTGGTGTGATGTTAAATTTAAAAGTTTTAAACCACTTCTTTTAAAAAAGAATTTATTGTTTTATAATAAAACGTATTTAAATAATGATCAATATTATTATTATATTGATAACAAAATATTATTACCATTTTGGAAAACATTGAAAATATTAAATATTAAAATCAAACATTAATATAAAAAATAGTAATTAATAATTAGTAATTTTCATTTTAAGAAGTTTTAAATTAGTTTTTTAAAAAAGAATTCAATTTTTATATTAATAAAGATATATTTAAATAATGATCATTATTATTATATTGATAGAAAATTATAAGTTTTAAAATATTTAAAATATTAAATATTGAAATCAAACATTATTAATATAAAAATTAGTAATTTGATTTTTATATGAAAATATATTTAAATAATAAAAAACCATTTTAAGAATTTTATGTTGGGGTTTGACTAAAACAAAATCGATTTCTAAAAAGAAATTTAATTTTAGCATATTCGAATATTTAAGATGTTGGTATCAAATTATAAACCAATGTTGTTTTCATAAAATATTGAAAGCTTAATCACTATCAAAATATTCATGGATCATAATTTGTTTGTTATCGTAATTGATTTTTATATTAAAAAGAAACCGTAAGAAAACTATTTAAAATGCTTAACATCACATTTTATAATATATTGCTTAACATTTTATAATATATTGCTTAACATCATAAACCAAACTGGATGACGAGTTGTTAAATGTATTACTTGAGTACAAGTTGAAACAATATAATAAACAGCAATTTTTCCAAAATCATCATGCTATAATAAACAACAATATAATAAACAGCATATATACCAACCAATCAGGTTAGTAAACAGCAATTTGGACAGCAATTTGGACGGACATTTTTGAAGATTCATCATACGTGGCATTGTTACACCTGGGGAGGATCCATTATATCTTACAATGAGATATAAGGCAACCCGTTAGGTTTCCATCCTATATACTTTGAATCTATTTTTTTTTTGGACAGCAGTATAACATACAGCATATATACCAACCAAGCAGGATAATAAGCAGCATATGAATTACCAACAAATCCAATCCAACAGCATATATACCAACCAAGCAGGATAATAAACAGCATATGAATTACCAACAAATCCAATCCAACAACATATATACCTGTTAAGTTATTACCAACAAATCAAATCCAACAGTTGTAGGAGCATTAGGAAGCAGTAACTGAAATACAAACAACATATGAATGACCAAGTGCTATTGATTAATAATGCTATTTACTAAAAACTAATACTCACATTATTTGACTGAAAGAAAAATAGTCCATTCAGTAGTCGAACTAAGTCCTCTTCAATTCTACTCACTTGCAATGTACAGATACCTTTCTGAATACAAATCTGTAACAAATACATATGAAATTTATTAAAACAAAAGTCTATTCTCATACATTATTAAACACTAATATTAAATTACAGCAATTTAAACACCTCAATTAACAACATATTTAGACCTCAATTACAGCAATAAAACATCTCAATTTCCAGCAAATAAACAATTCCAATTGACAAGCCTTTACATACAGTTCACAAAATGCATCAACTATTTGAAAATCATAGATAAATATACTATAATACTAATAGCAAGTAAAGTAATGTAGCAAACAATTATTTAAAATGACAACAACTAAAAATAAGAATAAAATGGGCAACCCAAGATTTGCTTAGGTCTAACCGAAAGAAAGATGCTTAGTACAACAATATAAAGATGATAGTTCCTAGGAGCATAAGAAATTGCCTCCTAGGTTCAACCCTCAACACAATGACCAACATTTTGCATAGTAATTATAGGTTATTGGGGTATTATTTTCCTAAAATGTTTAAATTTTATATCCCTATAACATCTATCATATTTATTACATGAAAGTAATATTTGATAACTAGAATTACGTTTGTAAATTTTATTAAATATATTATTTAGATTTTATTAATTAATATTATTGATATATTATAGTCTTTTTATTTGGAAATTTAAAATATTTAAATCTCAAATATTATTATAGGCGTGTAACAATTTATGCGACTTCAAAGGTCAATTTCCCAAGAAAGAAAGTCTTAATGAAAGAAATGAATCTCTAGGATCCAAGTCCTCCAATACCCATTTCTCCAAATCCCTTGTCTTGATTCTAAGCCCCACCCAAAGATCATTTCTAAAGCTTGCGGAAGAATTCCCAAATCTTGATCCCAAAGTCGCTTCTAAAGACCCTTCCTCTCACAACACACCCTTATCTTACAATTCCGAGATGGGACACCCTCATCGGTCCTTATGACCCATTAAACAATTACCTTTCCCCAAGGCCTCAATTCCTAAGGTATAATCCTAGCAGCGAAAGGAGATCTTTTACGCCTTGAAATGGAGGGAAAAGAAGGAGATGATGAAGCGACATCAGTATCTAGTGACAATTATTCTCGGCCTCTTCTCCTTCACAAGAAGATAAAGAAATCGGTGATGAATATGAGAGTCTTTTGGAGCAAGAAGATGAAGAATCGACATTGAATACGAAGAAGAGGCAGAGGAGGAAGTAGCATGGAGTTTGAAAGGAGTGTTGAAATATTTCCTTTTGTCGGTTGTGTTATTACTAAGTACATCATATATTTCCTCCATGAATTCCTCCATCTCTCGCACTGACTTTTGAGGCCCCAATACTTGGTTTTCATAATATCTCCTTTGGAATAGGTGAGGGTTTTGAGGTTGGATACAAGTTCTTGGATGGAAAACAGAACATTTGGGTTTCTTGAGCTTTACCCAAGCTCTGCGGATGAGGTAATTGAGGAAGAGATGATGAAAATGCTAGCATGGGACACATTGTTATTGTTAGCTTGGAGCTAGAGGATAGAACTGTTGAAGTCAAGAGATGGTTGAAGAAGAAAACAAAAGGCATGTGAAGAAGAATTGATTATGATAGAAGAAGCTTCTGAGGAACTTGCTGATAATATTGAATTGCAGGAGATAGAAGAAACTGGGGAGCAGATTAAAGATGTAAAGGAAGATGGTGAAACACATGGTGTTATTGAAGAGGAATTGGTGGAAACAGGAGAAGTTTTTGATGAGATGCCGACATTAAATATCAGGCTACCAAATTTCATGTTCAAAAACCAATTGGTAATTCGAATTTAACAAGCTACCAAATTGATATTCTAATTTGAACCGTAGGCAAAAGCAAACCAACTCTTTTTTATTCAACCATTTGTATATAAATGATAAATCCTGAGTAAAAAAAGCTGGTCTCGGACTAATGGCTACTTATAGATTGCATCGTCAAGCCTTCTTTCAATATGAAAGACATGCCAATCTCATGATTATAAGTTAATTCATCCTTATTCATAAAACAATATTAATTTTAAATTTATGTTTCACCTCATGTTGAAATAGCAGACAAAACAACAATATTGGTGTAGTCAAAGTTTTTGAGTTGGCATGTTTTATTTTTTTAATCATATAACTTATGATTTAATTTTGTTGAGCAGCAAATGAGGTAAAGAAAACATTCTACATAAGGTAAAGAAATTTTAATTAAAGTGGTGGCTTGTGTAGTGTTTTTCCTATTCAATTTTATGTTCTAAGCTTCTTAAAGAAACGTTGATTTGATAACTCAACAATGGCTAATTACTAGTAGGGACTAAAGGAAAATGAAATAAATATCTCAATGAATGCTTCACCTTTAAGTAAATATAGAATGTCTAATCCTAAACCTAAAACTTTAACCCCTAAATGTTTTTCAATCTACTAAATAGACCTATTAATCTAAACAAAGCTTGATCTAAGCCTTTCATCCCTCCCTTGGCTGAAAGATATTATTCACTCGCGGAGTAACATATCCACACCACTCACAATCAAGAAGTTACCTTTTATTAATTTTGGTACTACAACTACTTGAACCTAGATGAGTTCTGTAGGGATGAATTGGTTGGAGTTTACAATTTTTGCCTTTTGTATGTTTAAGAGAATGAACACCATTGTTGATTGTTGGAGAAAAATATGTGAAAGACGTGAAAACTCAGTTTCTTGAAATGTTTTCAATAAAGGGAAGTTTTTTTCGATTGTTTAAAATAATATAAAAGCCAAAGAGGAACATACCTTGTTCATTGCAGTTGCAATTGCAGTCAATCAAATGGGCATGCTTCAATTGTGAGCAGTAATGCATGGATTTACATAAAAGAACGGATCAGAAATAGGCAACCCTAAAACATTAAAAAGTTCTTAAGATGGAGAAAAAAAATATGTGTATGTACATGATAAAAAAGAATGAATAAGAATAGAAAACATGAATAAGAATAGAAAACATGAAGGCATACCCTACCTTTCACCACCGATTTGCCTTCTCACACTCAAGGAAGAGAAATTTTAACTTGTAGGTTTCTCCTTCAAGGTCTCAGACTTTTTGGGGAAGATGGAGAGAACAAAACAGTAGCAAAACAATAGGCAGCAAAAATTTCTATACGGATTCAATCACAAAATTGGGGAAGTGGGGAAGAAGAGGTTAGGGGAAATTGGGAAATTTGGGCGAGAAAATTTTAGGAACTTAGGCTGAAAAAATCGGGGGATTAATCTGACTTGAAATTTGGGGGCTAAAAAAATGACGTAGCTTAAGTTAGGTGACTGAAAATTTGCAGCGCTTATGATAAAACGCGACTAATGACAACTTATTTGCGGCGTTTTTATAAAAAACACCACTAAAAACATATGCTTGATATATTCTTGTGGCGTTTTGAACAAAGCGCCACTAATAACACATATAAAACTGTGTCGTTTAATCATATAATTATTTCTTACGGCGTTTTTTTTTAAAACGCCACTAAAAATTCAAAATGAAACGGCGTCGTATTGCTCTCTGTTTGTGCCTTTTATTATTTTAATTGTTATTGGATGATTTTTATTTGTATGTGAAAATATATTATATGATTATTATTGTAACTATCAACAAATAAAAATAAAGTATATCGTAGTAGTGAATAAACTATGATATTTAAAAAATTTACTATTAATATTATTATGTACTTCAATATTTTTATTTGTAATATACATATTTTAGTCGGGCAGTAAAGGTAATGTATTTGAATTTATATAATATTTTCATTTTAATACTTATTTTATTTTAGTTAATGTTCACCTCAATTTTTAAATAGTTTAATTTAAATTATTAATTTAAGAAAAACAAAATTAAACTGTTATTTTGTAAAAGGAAATAATGACGACTTAAACTTTTAAATTTTTAAACATAACAACTTGTATGACAATTTCCATGTATTTCATTTTTTTTTATAAACTTTTTATTTTTGAGTTTTATTTTTCTTGATTTTTAACATTTCAAATAATTTCATCATTTTACAAATCTCAATTAAACCTTAAAACCTAAACCATTTAATATATATAAAGTTTATATATTTATCTATTAAATAATTTAAACTATATATAATCATAATATTAATATATTAAACTAAACCCTAACGCCTACCTTTGTACCACTAGTCCTTGAACCTTAAACCCATAACCTTTAACCATTAAACCCCATAACCATTAACCCTTAGATATTAAACTTTAACACTTAAACCCTATAACCATTAACCCTTAAACCACAACCCTTAAACCATATAATCCCTAAACCATATAACCCTAAATTATACACCTTAACTCATATATATATATATATATATATATATATATTACATTGCAGAAGTAATTAAAGAAATAACTTAATCTAAAACCTAAACCCTAAAATAATATAATTTTTATCTATTTTATCAAAATCCCTAATACTTAAATCCCTAAACACTAAGACTCTAACTTTATTATTCAATATGGTTTAAACACTAAACCCAAAATCCCATACTCTAAAATAATAAACCCTAAACTATAAACTCGACCCAAACCCTAACCTAAACCCTAAATCATAACACATAGAACCTTAACCCCTAACCCTAAATCCTTAGCCTATTAACCCCAAACCCTCAACCATTTACCTTTAAACCCATCAACCCTATAAACTTTTAACCCATGAAACCCTAACAAAACCCTCTTAAACCTTAAACCGCAAATCATAAACCATAATCACTAAACATTAAAATAGTAACTCCTAAACCTTACACCTTAAACTATATATGCTAAACCATAAACTATAATAATAATTAATTTAATATTTTAAAATTAATATATCTCTTTTACGATTATATAAGAAATTATTAAATAAATAAATTTAAAAATAGTCGACTTTTAGCGTTTTTACATAAGCGCGCTAATGCTCGACTTTTAGCGATTTTACATAACCGCTTTTTACATAACCGCCGCTAATGTTTTACACCGCTAACTTTCAGACTTTTTAGCGTTTTACAAAAGCTACCGCTAATGCTCAGACTTTTAGCGGCGTTTTTACAAAAGCGCCGCTAATGCTCAGACTTTTAGCGGTGTTTTTACAAAAGCGCCGCTAATGCTCAGACTTAGCGGCGTTTTTACAAAAGCGCCGCTAATGCTTAGAATTTTAGTGGCGTTTTTACAAATGCGCCGCTAATGCTCAGACTTTTAGCGGCGGTTTTACAAAAGCGCCTCTAATGCTCAGAATTTTAGCGGCGTTTTACGAATAAACACCACTATTTATCCTTTTTAGCGGCGTTTTGTAAATAAACGCCGCTAGTGCTAATTTTTTGCTGCGTTTTCCTTCAAACGCCGCTAATGTATAATATTTTCGGTGTTTTCCTTTAAAACGCCACTAAAAACGCCGCTAAAAGTCTATTTTGCTGTAGTGCTTTAAAGATAAATCAAAGTTCAGAACTTCAAATGCAAACCATTTGCAGATATAAAAAAACATTCAATAATGTTAACCAGGACCTCCAAATAAGAGTGCAACAGCAAGTCATTCAAAACTTGGATAACCATTATAAAATAAATAGATGGATCAATGCAAAGAAATAATTAAGATGAACCACAAAAAATCAAAACATAGTGTACTCTATAGGCATGAACATATCAAAGTGTTAATTCTTGAGCACATTAAGGTGAAATGACATCAGCATTGACCACAAAAGATAAAAGAAAGAAAGAAGCATATGCACAAAGTCACAGGGATGGAGAATGAGTAGGATGTTGGCAAAAAGAAAGTAATCATCAATAAAAAAAGCCACACCTTAATTATAATTGGTTTTCCATCTTTCATTGCCTTTTTTAGATCCCCATTCAACCCTAGGAAATAAACAGCATAAAACAAAATCAATAGCGAATATACCTTTACAAAAAAAATACAAATAAAACATATAAAAATCTATTTGGGTCTTATATCTCCATTTGGAAGCAAAATAAACAAGAATCAAAATCATTTCTAAATAAAGCTATTAATGCCATTTGTCTCTAGACAATTCCTTTGTTTGCTCTTGTTTTCATGCATTTGAGTATTAAATGAGATAATTTGTAGAGTTAATTTTATTATATTATTTAAAATGGAAAACATTTCTGCTTAGGAGAGGTAGCTTCCTACTTTGCCGGAGTTATAATCAGGCACTTTGAACGATGCAATAGTCTTTGCGGATGGAAGAATCTCAGTGAATGTAAGTGTTGTCGAGATCTGGAAAAACAATGTAAGAATGTAAGACGCTCAGCAGGATTAGGCTACTGTTATTTAATAGTTTCAAAAGAAAGAAAGTGAAAACCATAAGAACCCACGTTAGAGTCGGTGTCAACTTTGACATCGAATTGACTATTCTTGTACTTGTATAATGCAGCAACATCCCCAGTAGATAGTCCTCCTTTCTTTAGAGCAGTTGATGTAAGGGCCTGATATATATATATAAGGGGGCAAATGAGGAATAAAATAGAACAATGTCACCTGTTGGAAGTTTTAAATTATAGGATCTTACTAAAGAAGACCACATGAAAGTTCATTAACATCAGCAGACAAATCAAAATTCAAAATCGCCAAGGAAAACTTTGAGAACTAGTAAAATTTAAAACTTTTGGTTTGGTTTAGAGCAGTTAAGACGCAACCAGGTTACAGGGTCAGAATGGATAATTCCAGGATCAGTAACCAGAGCATAGAGGAAAACAAAACAAACAAGCTTAATCAAAATTAAAGGGGTTCAAACATTCTTGTTCGGATCTCAATGATTTAGAGACTACATGCATAGCAAATTACATTCATGAACTATATCGGAAAGTCTAGCTGTCGAATGCCCGAACCCCATAAGCAAAAACGCACCAAATTAGTAGAGAAAATAGCAAGGACAACTAAAAACTATGCAACAACCAAATAGAGACATATGAAATTGTCTTATCAATATTGCCATCATCTTATGACTAAATTCGATCATCATAACATATTGAATGCGAAGATATTTTCCTTTTTTTTATTATCTATTATCTCTTTATTGAGTGCAGCAACTTTAACGGGAGAGTACTTTGTGGTCGACAACAGTTAAACTAAATAAATGGCTTCTGACAGGCTTTCATAAAATTCAACAATGGCATATAACTGAGATGATCCCACGGATTTAATGCCGAGTCCCACCTGAAAACCAGTCATAGTACAAAATTTCTCGAAGTTTTCAGAAAGATATAGATTCTACTTAATGTGTTTGCTTCCCATAATGAATCAAAAAATATCTTAGAACATCACATGTAGCAAACATAGCCTATTTTCCAGATAAACGGTTCAGCTTTACTGCATGTTAATACGATCATAGTCTGGGATAAGCATGAATTTATGGACAGGAAAGATAAACGTCATCCAAACTCAAATCAAATCAAATTGTCTTCTCAACATTCTATATATACATACACACATAAGTGTATATACATATGTATCAATTCCATGATTTAAAGCTATATTAGTGACATAAACATATGGATTATATGTAAAACCATGTCAGTTTACAGATAAGTGGAAAAGTTCTATAATTGTGTTCACAAAAGGGGGGAAAGAGATTGATGGAAACTTACGTAATGACCCCTTAAGTTGCAAAATTTATGGCAGCTGTTTTTGCACCTCTGACAAAACAAGATCCATCCAATGACTCATTTAACATTCGCAGCCTGTAGATCTCTGTGGCTGTCCTCCACTAGAAACATCAATGGTTTCGGGAAGGTAGCTTTCAATTCACCATCAGAAAACACAAGCAGTAAACAAAACCAATTAGCAAAGACTAGTAACCCAATCTAATTTGTACATTCATAAGGCTTTCTATAAACCATCAATAGATACGCATACATATGGAAATTATATTTTATACATGTGAAAAATTCATTAAAAATACATACAGACAGAAGCATAAGGGATAAAGCAAATTTTATGAGGAATTCATTATCTACTAGAAAAAGTCTTATATCTTGCATATTAGCTTTTGAACTGTATAAGGCTCAACTGGTTTATTTAAATTTAACAAGAACCCATGGTCCGCCTAATAGAAGATGCTAAAAGAATCTAATGCACATAAAACAAAGATCCCCAATGAAGAATTCCAGTAACAAAGCAGTTCAAAATTGGAATTACATTACCCCAACAACACGTCAGTTTTGGCTCCAGTGTGGTGAGTATGCATCCCTGCCACACTTGAAGCCATTCACCAAACAGGCTCATAATGGTGTGTAGATAGTTCACCCCTCAAAATAAACCCACAAAACAAGTTTAACAAGTTCCTAAGAAATTTCTTAATATGAGGAGCATTCAGTTGCTGTTCAAGAAATAAGCTAGTCCATCATAGAAAGTTCAGACACATCTCCTAGCATCAATTAACTACCTTTGTTATATTGTACTTTAATATTTTATTTATTTAAAGACCCATGCATCTGTGTTAACAGTTTATTAGGCATCACCTGCTTCTTTTAAGAACATGTTGATTTAAGCAAATACTTACATTTCTTCTTCAGGCTCATTCTTGAGAGCATTTCTGGCTATGCACTCAAAAGCAGCATCGACATTGAATCCTTCTTTTGCAGAGGTCTTAAAGTAAGGTATGTTTCCCTTTGAAGCACACCATGCCTTTGCTTTCTTTTCAGAAACCTAAACCAGAGAGATATAACCTCATCAATACACCATCAAGAAACCCATTTGAACTCCCATATGATACTATAAAACACTAAGAAAATTGTAAGCAAACATGGAAGGGAGAAAGGCATCTTACCATGCGACTGTTACCACCATCAACATCAACCTTGTTTCCCAACACAACAAATGGAAAGTTTTCAAGGTCAGATAGACTTGCCTAAACACTCAACCAAAAGATAATATTAGTCATTCTTCCAATTAAGGTACTACACGTGTCATAGTATAGAAACATTACCTGAATCAGAAACTCTTCTCGCCAGTTGTTAAGATTATCAAAGGACTTCATGACATTAACATCATGCACAAGTACACAGCAATCAGCACCCCGATAGAAAGCCACACCTAAACATTGAAACCTGTCCTGCCTGGCAGTATCCCATATCTGTAACATCCTAAAAAAGGCCTATGCATTTTTGGCTTAAATATATGAAATGACATGTTTTATGAGTTTTGAATAAATTTTGAACATCTTTGGAAGCCTGAGAATGTATGGAAAAGTTACATTAAAAATAGGAAAAGTGACCATTTTGGAAACCTAAGTAAATTAGGAAAGTGAACATTTTGGAAACCTAAGCTAAAAGAGGAAGGTAAACATTTTAAAAACTAAGCTAAAAGAGGAAAGTAAACATTTTGGAAACTAAGCTAAAAGAAGAAAGTGAACATTTTGGAAACTAAGCTGAATTAGGAAAGTAAACATTTTGGAAACTAAGCTGAATTAGGAAAGTGAACATTTTAGGAAACCTAAGAAATGTCAAGTTTACAGAGCCGAATGAAAATTTTTGGAAACCTAGAAATGACTTAGAAATGTCGAGTTTTAAAGTTTAAAAGAGGTAATTAAGGCAAGGAGGCCTTAAAAGAAAAAGCACGTGAAATTTGACACACAAACGGGCTTGGAAAAGTGGCCTGAAGACGCCACTTAGGGCCTTTGGAAATGGCACCACATACAAGGGTGTTGGGCACGAGTTCAAGTCACATGGGAAACAAATAAAATAAGTTTTATTTTTCTTCTAGAAGCCCAAGAGGTGGATCGGCACAAGGCGTGAAAATAGGAGTTTCACTCTCTTTAAATTTGGCTAATTAGAAGATAATAAGGATTATACTTTATTTGTTTTAAAATTAAAGAGATAAAGTTATCACATAAGGAAGAGTAGTGGCCAAGCAAAGGACCCTTGGCCTAATTTCTACTATAAAAGGATGAGACTAAGGCTATTCATTATTCATTCTCCTCTCTTTTCTTTTGCCAAATATTCTTTCTCCTCTCCTCTCTGAAATTCTTCTTGAGCATCCATTCTTTTTCCTCTTCTCTTTTAGCATCCTAGCCGATTCCTTCTAAGCCTATTATTCCTCTCTTCTTTCATCTTTGAAACCGATTACATAAGGGATCATAGCCGATTGTTCATCAAGTCTCTAAGCCGAATCTACGAAGTGGTGTCGGGAGGGATCATCGATTTCAATATAAAGGGTAAGGATCTATAGTTATAATTGTATTCCTTTCTTTTAAGCGAAAGTTAGTCTAATCCCTCCTATATTTTATTGATCGAAATATGGAAGGTGAATTTTGAGATTTCAGATCTAAGGTATTTGGCATCTCCATTAATCAAGAAGAGAGTTTGGATTTAAAAGATTTAAGGTAAGATATATGTATATTCTACCAAAGGCCATGTTTATGTTTCAATGATAGATTAAATCTAACATATGGTTAAAAGAATTTTGGTAGAGTCTTAATCAAGTGACGATTTCAGGATTTGTTTGGAAATCAAATTCGTTTAAGGTCAAGAGATCTAGCATCGTAGATCGAATCTTCGGGATCTAGGAATTTCGGTAGAAACAGGTGTGTAAACTCTTTACACACTTTATTAGTAAACTTTGCTATATTGTTTCCTTGTTAATAATTATTGTAGTGATCTATGATATATGCTTGTGGGCTTGAGCATGGATTCCGGGTAAGTCCCCTGTACGTGATCTATTGATATATTATTTTGTATGCCATCACATGCTGTAAAATGCCATGCCTAAATACATGATAAATGATAATTGATATGTAAGCATGATGATGGTGGGATTGATGCGAGGAGGGGATGATTTTATGGATTGTCGCGATGGTTTTGACCACAAGATGGGTTGGCCCCATCGATTATTTGTGACCTATGGTCATCGATGGTTTTGACCACACCGATTGATAAATTGCGACTAAGTCCCAAAGTGGTTTGGTACCATAGTGGTTTTGACGGACTTGATAAATTGTGACCTATGGTCATCAGTGGTTTTGACCACACGATGGGTTGGCCCCATCATTAAATTTGTGACACCAGTCACCAGTGGTTTTGACTATACGGGGTAGAAAAGGAGTATAGATGGCTAGTTGGGTTGCATGTGCATGTTTATTAATGAATTGTGTATGAGTTGTATTATCCGGGTGGGGGATTTACACACTGAGTCTTGGTGACTCACCCCTTCCCTTAACATTTTGCAGATGAGTAGAACGCGGAGATGGAGCCGGAGAGGACTCGAGGCGGCCATGCTTGTCGATGGATTTAAATTCATTTTATTAAAGTTAATATTATTTATTTTCTAAGTTTTTATTTTGGGTTGTAATAAGGCCGCTAATTATTGTTTGGATGTTTACTTTATTGCTTTATTTTACTCATGTTATACTACAAATGGAATCTTATAAATATTAAGTGAACCGGTTAAAAGTAACTTTTTATTTCAAACTTAATAAAGTCTACGGGTTTTCAAAGATGTTACCATCGGGTAACAAAAATAAACCAAGTCAACTATAACCTTGACGACTTTAAAATATTACATGATCAACCGTTTTCAAAAAGGGTTCATCAACCCAACTGTATTTATAAAAAGCCCAACTAAGTTTTCAAACACCGTTTTTATACCTTAGACAAATTTTATCAAGTTTTCACCAGAAAATCAATGTCCTTCAAAATATTTTACTCCGTGACATACCAGATTCGGTCAGGACTCATGGGCCGGGTTTGGGGTGTTACATTTTTGGTATCAGAGCCCGGTTCAAAACTCGACTGTGGGGGGCCCAAGGCCCAAAATGTTTGGTTTTTGGATAGTAGGCCTTATTATAATGTTTGAGAAATTATTTTGGCTTGAATAGCATGGCACCGAGTCTCCAGCACCTATCCGCCCAGGTAAGTACTTCTATCAATCTTTGTGAATTCTTTTGATGAAGGGTAGAAGGGTAAATTGGGAACATAGACTACTAGAGTAGAAGCTGTTGAACCTAGGGCTAGCATACCCCAACTATGCATAAGATTTAATAATTACCTAAACAACCACGTGAGTTGTCACTAAGCAAAGAATGTGGCAATCGTTATACGCATGTCTAGGATTGGATTCGGTTGGGGCACGGTATTTAAGCGATCCTCGTGACTCACCTCCTACTCACTTGAATCCTACACAGTGCGTAGTCTGGTTCATCCTAATGAGACGACACACTCACAAAGCTAAACTTGATAACTAAAACCCAAAAGGGACTAGCCGTTTTGCTTTAGAAATAATTAAAACTCTAGCCTAAAAGAAAAAAAACCAAAATACCCTCAATTTGAAAAATGACCAAAATACCCCTGGCTTGTAAACTACCAAAATACCCTCCATATGGAAAAAAATTTCAAATAGAAATTTCCAAAATATCCTCCTTTTGTGAAATCACTTAGAACCCAACTTTTGAAAATCATTTTGTGAAGATACCCTGATTATGTGAAATTACTAAAATACCCTTAGGGGTAAAATTACGAAAATGCCCTTGAATCATGAAATTTCTAAAATACCCACGGTTTTAATCAAAAGTTTCATCACATGAAAAATGCCCAAAAACCTTACTTTACAAAATATCAAAAATGTCATGATGTTAGAAATTACAAAATTGCCCCTAACCTACAAAATTACCAAAATGACCCTGATTTCAAAATTTTGCAACATCACTATTTTGGAAAAGTAAATCCTTAAAAAGGAACCATCAAAGTTTTACAACTTTTGAAATATCCCTGATTTCTTAAAATTTTACAAATTTACCCTGATTTGTGAAAAATTACCAAAATGCCCCTGAGTTTCAAAATTTTCGAAAGACCTCCGAATTTTAAAATTTTTTTTCAAAATACCCCAGGAAATTTAAGAGATTCAAAATAACTTTTTGACAAAATCATCCGAAAACTTTTATTTTTGAAAAATTACAAAAATACCCCTGTAGGATAAATTACGAAAATACCCCTGGGTAGTGGAAAAATAATCACCAGGAAAACTACAACGTCTCTTTGAATGAATGAATGGAAAACTGTGTGCATGTATGATTGCGAAAGAACCACTCCTAAAACTTCTTTTCATAAAAACTTCTTCGCGGGTAATCAAGTGAAACAAAAGTATTAATTCATAAAAAACTTCTTAATCAGATTAAAGCGCATCGTTAGAAATGAGTTCTAAGGGACGTGAACTTAGAGATTGTGCCTAGAAAGTATGATGGTGCTATTAAAATCAGAGCGCGCAGCGTAAGCATAGTGCGGTGAGAAGGATTGTACGACTGTTAGTAAGTAATTTCGAGGATGAAATTATTTTAAGGATGGTAGACCTGTAACATCCTAAAAAAGGGCCTATGCATTTTTGGCTTAAATATATGAAATGACATGTTTTATGAGTTTTGAATAAATTTTGAACATCTTTGGAAGCCTGAGAATGTATGGAAAAGTTACATTAAAAATAGGAAAAGTGACCATTTTGGAAACCTAAGTAAATTAGGAAAGTGAACATTTTGGAAACCTAAGCTAAAAGAGGAAAGTAAACATTTTGGAAACTAAGCTAAAAGAGGAAAGTAAACATTTTGGAAACTAAGCTAAAAGAGGAAAGTGAACATTTTGGAAACTAAGCTGAATTAGGAAAGTAAACATTTTGGAAACTAAGCTGAATTAGGAAAGTGAACATTTTAGGAAACCTAAGAAATGTCAAGTTTCTGAGCCGAACGAAAATTTTGGAAACCTAGAAATGACTTAGAAATGTCGAGTTTTAAAGTTTAAAAGAGGTAATTAAGGCAAGGAGGCCTTAAAAGAAAAAGTACGTGAAATTTGACACATAAATGGGCTTGGAAAAGTGGCCTGAAGATGCCACTTAGGGCCTTTGGAAATGGCGCCACATACAAGGGTGTTGGGCCTGAGTTCAAGTCACATGGGAAGCAAATAAAATAAGTTTTATTTTTGCTTCTAGAAGCCCAAGAGGTGGACGGCACAAGGCTTGAAAAGAGGAGTTTCACTCTCTTTTAAATTCGGCTAATTAGAAGATAATAAGGATTATACTTTATTTGTTTTAAAATTAAAGAGATAAAGTTATCACATAAGGAAGAGTAGTGGCCAAGCAAAGGACTCTTGGCCTAATTTTGGCTATAAAAGGATGAGACTAAGGCTATTCATTATTCATTCTCCTCTCTTTTCTTTTGCCAAATATTCTTTCTCCTCTCCTCTCTCGAAATTCTTCTTGAGCATCCATTCTTTTCCTCTTCTCTTTTAGCATCCTAGCCGATTCCTTCTAAGCCTATTATTCCTCTCTTCTTTCATCTTTGAAACCGATTACATAAGGGATCATAGCCGATTGTTCATCAAGTCTCTAAAGTGAATCTACGAAGTGGTGTCGGGAGGATCATCGATTTCAATATAAAGGGTAAGGATCTATAGTTATAATTGTATTCCTTTTTTTAAGCGAAAGTTAGTCTAATCCCTCCTATATTTTATTGATCAAAATATGGAAGGTGAATTTCGAGATTTCAGATCTAAGGTATTTCGGCATCTCCATTAATCAAGAAGAGAGTTTCGGGATTTAAAAGATTTAAGGTAAGATATATGTATATTCGGCCAAAGGCCATGTTTATGTTTCAATGATAGATTAAATCTAACATATGGTTAAAAGAATTTCGGCAGAGTCTTAATCAAGTGACGATTTCGGGATTTGTTTGGAAATCAAATTCGTTTAAGGTCAAGAGATCTAGCATCGTAGATTGAATCTTCGGGATCTAGGAATTTCGGTAGAAACAGGTGTGTAAACTCTTTACACACTTTATTAGTAAACTTTGCTATATTGTTGCCTTGTTAATAATTATTGTAGTGATCTATGATATATGCTTGTGGGCTTGAGCATGGATTCCGGGTAAGTCCCCTGTACGTGATCTATTGATATATGATTTTGTATGCCATCACATGCTGTAAAATGCCATGCCTAAATACATGATATATGATAATTGATATGTAAGCATGATGATGGTGGGATTGATGAGAGGAGGGGGATGATTTTATGGACTATCGCCAGTGGTTTTGACCACAAGATGGGTTGGCCCCATCAGATTATTTGTGACCTATGGTCATCAGTGGTTTTGACCACACCGATTGATAAATTGCGACTAACTCCCAGTGGTTTGGTACCACCAGTAGTTTTGACTAGACTTGATAAATTGTGACCTATGGTCATCAGTGGTTTTGACCACACGATGGGTTGGCCCCATCATTAAATTGGTGACACCAGTCACCAGTGGTTTTGACCACACGGGGTAGAAAAGGAGTATGGATGGCTAGTTGGGTTGCATGTGCATGTTTATTAATGAATTGTGTATGAGTTGTATTTTCAGGGTGGGGGATTTACACCTGAGTCTTGGTGACTCACCCTTCCCTTAACATTTTGCGAGATGAGTAGAACGCGGAGATGGAGCGAGAGAGGACTCGAGCTGCCATGCTTGTCGATGGATTTAAATTCATTTTATTAAAGTTAATATTATTTATTTTCTAAGTTTTTATTTTGGGTTGTAATAAGGCCGCTAATTATTGTTTGGATGTTTACTTTATTGCTTTATTTTACTCATGTTATACTACAAATGGAATCTTATAAATATTAAGTGAACAGGTTAAAAGTAACTTTTATTTCAAACTTAATAAAGTCTACGGGTTTTCAAAGATGTTACCATCGGGTAACAAAAATAAACCAAGTCAACTATAACCTTGACGACTTTAAAATATTACATGATCAACTGTTTTCAAAAGGGTTCATCAACCCAATTGTATTTATAAAAAGCCCAACTAAGTTTTCAAACACCGTTTTATACCTTAGACAAATTTTATCAAGTTTTCACCGGAAAATCAATGTCCTTCAAAATATTTTACTCGTGACATACCAGATCCGATCAGGGACTCATGGGCGGGTTTGGGGTGTTACATTTTTGGTATCAGAGCCCGATTCAAAACTCGGCTGTGGGGGGCCCAAGGCCCAAAATGTTTGGTTTTTGGATAGTAGGTCTTATTATAATGTTTGAGAAATTATTTTGGCTTGAACAGCATGGCACCGAGTCTCCGGCACCTATCCGCCCAGGTAAGTACTTCTATCAATCTTTGTGAATTCTTTTGATGAAGGGTAGAAGGGTAAATTAGGAACGTAGACTAC
The DNA here is from genome assembly GCA_025506655.1 of Gossypium rotundifolium. NCBI lineage: Eukaryota > Viridiplantae > Streptophyta > Magnoliopsida > Malvales > Malvaceae > Gossypium > Gossypium rotundifolium. Next base: position 56,488,878 of record CP106723.1, on the reverse strand, counting down.
TAGAGTAGAAACTGTTGAACCCTACGGCTAGCATACCCCAACTATGCATAAGATTTAATAATTACCTAAACAACCCTGTGAGTTGTCACTAAGCAAAGGATGTGGCAATTGTTATACGCATGTCTAGGATTGGATTCGGTGGGGCACGGTATTTAAGCGATCCTCGTGACTCACCTCCTACTCACTTGAATCCTACAGTGCGTAGTAAGCAGTTCATCCTAATGAGACGACACACTCTGAGGCTAAACTTGATAACTAAAACCCGAAAGGGACTAGCCGTTTTGCTTTAGAAATAATTAAAACTCTAGCCTAAAAAGAAAAAAAACCAAAATACCCCTCAATTTGAAAAATGACCAAAATACCCCTGGCTTGTAAACTACCAAAATACCCTCCATATGGAAAAAAATTTCAAATAGAAATTTCCAAAATATCCTCCTTTTGTGAAATCACTTAGAACCCAACTTTTGAAAATCATTTTGTGAAGATACCCTGATTATGTGAAATTACTAAAATACCCTTAGGGGTAAAATTACGAAAATGCCCTTGAATCATGAAATTTCCAAAATACCCACGGTTTTAATCAAAAGTTTCATCACATGAAAAATGCCCAAAAACCTTACTTTACAAAATTTTAAAAACGTCATGATGTTAGAAATTACAAAATTGCCCCTAACCTACAAAATTACCAAAATGACCCTGATTTCAAAATTTTGCAACATCACTATTTTGGAAAAGTAAATTCTTAAAAAGGAACCATCAAAGTTTTACAACTTTTGAAATATCCCTGATTTCTTAAAATTTTACAAATTTACCCTGATTTGTGAAAAATTACCAAAATGCCCCTGAGTTTCAAAATTTTCGAAAGACCCCCGGATTTCAAAATTTTTTTTCAAAATACCCCAGGAAATTTAAGAGATTCAAAATAACTTTTTGACAAAATTATCCGAAAACTTTTATTTTTGAAAAATTACAAAAATACCCCTATAGGACAAATTACGAAAATACCCCTGGGTAGTGGAAAAACAATCACCAGGAAAACTACAACGTCTCTTTGAATGACTACAACATCTCTTTGAATGAATAAATGGAAAACTGTGTGCATGTATGATTGCGAAAGAACCACTCCTAAAACTTCTTTTCATAAAAACTTCTTCACGGGTAATCAAGTGAAACAAAAGTATTAATTCATAAAAAACTTCTTAATCAGATTAAAGCGCATCGTTAGAAATGAGTTCTAAGGGCGTGAACTTAGAGATTGTGCTGGAAAGTATGATGGTGCTATTAAGATCGAGTCTTGCATAAGCGTAAGCATAGTCACGGTGAGAAGGATTGTACGATTGTTAGTAAGTAATTTCGAGGACGAAATTATTTTAAGGGGTAGAACGTAACATCCTAAAAATGGCCTATGCATTTTGGCTTAAATATCTGAAATGACATGTTTTATGAGTTTTGAATAAATTTTGAACATCTTTGGAAGCTTTGAGAATGTATGGAGTATATGGAAAAGTTAGTGACCATTTTGGAAACCTAAGTAAATTAGGAAAGTGAACATTTTGGAAACCTAAGCTAAAGAGGAAAGTAAACATTTTGGAAACTAAGCTAAAAGAGGAAAGTGAACATTTTGGAAACTAAGCTGAATTAGGAAAGTAAACATTTTGGAAACTAAATTTGAATTAGGAAAGTGAACATTTTAGGAAACCTAAGAAATGTCAAGTTCTGAGCCGAACGAAAATTTTGGAAACCTAGAAATGACTTAGAAATGTCGAGTTTTAAAGTTTAAAAGAGGTAATTAAGGCAAGGAGGCCTTAAAAGAAAAATACGTGAAATTTGACACACAAGCGGGCTTGGAAAAGTGGCTGAAGATGCCACTTAGGGCCTTTGGAAATGGCGCCACATACAAGGGTGTTGGGCCCGAGTTCAAGTCACATGGGAAGCAAATAAAATAAGTTTTATTTTTGCTTCTAGAAGCCCAAGAGGTGGACGGCACAAGGCTTGAAAAGAGGAGTTTCACTCTCTTTTAAATTCGGCTAATTTAAAGATAATAAGGATTATACTTTATTTGTTTTAAAATTAAAGAGATAAAGTTATCACATAAGGAAGAGTAGTGGCCAAGCAAGGACTCTTGGCCTAATTTAAACTATAAAAGGATGAGACTAAGGCTATTCATTATTCATTCTCCTCTCTTTTCTTTTGCCAAATATTCTTTCTCCTCTCCTCCTGTGAAATTCTTCTTGAGCATCCATTCTTTTCCTCTTCTCTTTTAGCATCCTAGCCGATTCCTTCTAAGCCTATTATTCCTCTCTTCTTTCATCTTTGAAACCGATTACATAAGGGATCATAGCGATTGTTCATCAAGTCTCTAAGCCGAATCTCTAAAGTGGTGTCGGGAGGGATCATCGATTTCAATATAAAGGGTAAGGATCTATAGTTATAATTGTATTCCTTTCTTTTAAGTAGAAAGTTAGTCTAATCCTCCTATATTTTATTGATCGAAATATGGAAGGTGAATTTGAGATTTCAGATCTAAGGTATTTCAGCATCTCAGGATCCATCGATTTCAATATAAAGGGTAAGGATCTTTAGTTATAATTGTATTCCTTTCTTTTAAGCGAAAGTTAGTCTAATCCTCCTATATTTTATTGATCGAAATATGGAAGGTGAATTTGAGATTTTAGATCTAAGGTATTTGGCATCTCCATTAATCAAGAAGAGAGTTTTGGATTTAAAAGATTTAAGGTAAGATATATGTATATTGACCAAAGGCCATGTTTATGTTTCAATGATAGATTAAATCTAACATATGGTTAAAAGAATTTTGGCGAGTCTTAATCAAGTGGCGATTTGAGTTTGTTTGGAAATCAAATTCGTTTAAGGTCAAGAGATCTAGCATCGTAGATCGAATCTTGGGATCTAGGAATTTCGGTAGAAGCAGTGTGTAAACTCTTTACACACTTTATTAGTAAACTTTGCTATATTGTTGCCTTGTTAATAATTATTGTAGTGATCTATGATATATGCTTGTGGGCTTGAGCATGGATTAGGGTAAGTCCCACATCGTGATCTATTGATATATGATTTTGTATGCCATCACATCTTTGTAAAATGCCTTGCCTAAATACATGATATATGATAATTGATATGTAAGCATGATGATGGTGGGATTGATGAGAGGAGGGGATGATTTTATGGATATCGGCGATGGTTTTGACCACAAGATGGGTTGGCCCCATTAGATTATTTGTGGCCTATGGTCATCAGTGGTTTTGACCACACCAATTGATAAATTGCGACTAAGTCCCAGTGGATTGGTACCACCAGTGGTTTTGACCAGACTTGATAAATTGTGACCTATGGTCATCAGTGGTTTTGACCACACGATGGGTTGGCCCCATCATTGAATTTGTGACACCAGTCACCTGTGGTTTTGACCACACGGGTTAGAAAAGGAGTATGGATGGCTAGTTGGGTTGCATGTGCATGTTTATTAATGAATTGTGTATGAATTGTAATTTCGGGTGGGGATTTACACACTTGAGTCTTGGTGACTCACCCTTCCTTAACATTTTGAGATGAGTAGAAACGGAGATGGAGCCGGAGAGGACTCGAGGCGGCCATGCTTGTCGATGGATTTAAATTCATTTTATTAAAGTTAATATTATTTATTTTCTAAGTTTTATTTTGGGTTGTAATAAGGCCGCTAATTATTGTTTGGATGTTTACTTTATTGCTTTATTTTACTCATGTTATACTACAAATGGAATCTTATAAATATTAAGTGAACCGGTTAAAAGTAACTTTTTATTTCAAACTTAATAAAGTCCACGGGTTTTCAAAGATGTTACCATCGGGTAACAAAAATAAACCAAGTCAACTATAACCTTGACGACTTTAAAATATTACATGATCAACCGTTTTCAAAAAGGGTTCATCAACCCAACTGTATTTATAAAAAGCCAACTAAGTTTTCAAACACCGTTTTTATACCTTAGCCAAATTTTATCAAGTTTTCACCAGAAAATCAATGTCCTTCAAAATATTTTACTCCGTGACATACCAGATCCGGTCAGGACTCATGGGCCGGGTTTGGGGTGTTACAATATCTATGCAAGCAAGCAAAAGAAAATGAGTATCGACACTAAGAACTGTAATTAAAATTTATTTATCTCTATTTCTCAACCAAAATGAAAATATTCGAAATACGAAAAAAGCGAGCTCGGTTTCTCAGATTGACAATGACCATTCAAGGATTGAAAAATCGAGACAATATATTAAACTTAAACAAATGCTAAAATTCACATTGCATTATCATCATTAGGCACAAGAGAAACCAAATTCTATTGCAAGCGATTTGCATATAAAAATCAAGAAATAAAAATGTTCGGTTTAAGAAATGACCATATTTTTACCTGTAATGTAAACAATCTATCATCAAACTGAACCTCTTTTGTCAAAAAATCGGCTCCAATCATAGCTTTGTACTTATTACTGAACTTACGATTAACATACCTAGTTTCAATAAAATTAAAAACGAAAACATCAGAACCAGCATATGCAAAATTGAAGAATTAAATAAAATTTAAAGGATTTTAGATTCAAAGCTTACTGATTCATGAGAGATGTTTTCTCAACCCTAAAAACAAAAATCAAAAGAAAATGCATGATTAAATTGAATCATACGGTGGAGAAGGAAGGAGATGGAGGATTTGATTACCTTTGGCTTTCTTGCCAATATAAACGAAGGGTCCTGGCCCCTTACTCATGGTTGCAGAAAATACTGGGAAAAATCTTAGGAATTGGGGGGAAATTTTAGGGGGAAAAAAATTAAGGCTTTTGGGGTATATAGGTTGGGAAAAGTTGAGAATAGTAAAACGACGTAGTTTTGTCTAAAATAAAGTATCCTTTTGCGGCGTTTTTTACCTAGCACCGCTAAAACCCGACTTATTGTGACATTTTAAGAAAAACGCCACTAAAAAAGCTAACAATACGGCGCCGTTTTAATTAAAATAAAATGATTTTTTGCGGCACTTTTTGATAAAAATGCCACTATTACTTAAAAATATGACTCAATCATGACTTTCCTAGACCATAATAACATTGGACAAAATCGACATATTGAAAGATCTAAACTAAATATAAACCTCAATATTTATACAAAATGAGAGGCTTAAATCTGAGCACTCTGTCCCCGACATCAATTTTTATCAAGAATGCTTAGTGATATGTATTTTAATTTGGACGTGATTGTGTGGGTTTTTTTTTAATTTCTAAATCGAATAACTAAACAAACCAACACTAATATTTTTTAAACCGAACCAATTTAGCCACCAACTCACCAATCCGACCGGTTCGATTAAAAAATCATTAAAAATAAAAATAAAAACCCAATTCAACTGTCAATTTAATCGGTCCATGCCAGTTACTGGTCTAACCGAATCAAAGCCATTCTTCAGACTAGTAGCCTCGGCTAGCTCCCAATTCGACCAGCCAATATTGTCCAGTTCAAACATCATTGACCAACACTTAAATAGTAAATTGATTTCTAGAATGGTATCATTATCTAGCCTAACAATGAATGAGAAACCGAAAAACCTGGTCAAATCGAACTGATTAATTCTAATTAGATTAGTTCAATTTCTAACACGAGCACGAACATATGACATTATAAGAACCCTACAAATAAGGGTGAAAAAGGCTTGATTAAAAATAGCTCAGTTCGATTGACATCGGTTAACTGATTTACAGACCAAACCGTTCTTTAGTAGCATTGGCCTCTCCTTCACTCACGTCTTCATTTGATCTACCCTAAACCCTAAACCTTATAATTCTAAACCCTAATTTCTAAAACATTCACCTTAAACCATAAACCATAGCCCTTAAATATTGGAACCCTAAACTCAAAACCATATCATATAAACTACAAACCCCTAAACCCTTAACTCCAAACCTTAAACCCTAAATTAATTAGATAAAATTTTAATATTATATATTCTTTCAATATTTTAGGAAATTTAAATAACATTTTCAATTTACTAATTAATTTTTTCTCTAGAGATGCATGGGTTACCAATTTTTTAATTTTAATATATATAAAGTTTATCTATTATTTCTTAAATAATTTAAACTATAATTATAATTTTAATATATTCATATTAATATTATCCCTAAACCCTAAATTCATAATCACAAAATCATAAAACCTTAAACCATAAACCCATAAACACAAAACCCTAAAACCTTAAATAATAAACTATAATCACTAAACCCTAAACTATAAACACTAAACCTTAAAACCTAAACTATATTGATTTTTACGGCATTTTTATTAAAAACCTTATTCACACTCGAAGCTATTAAGTTATTTTTAATTTGAATATATATAATTATTCACAAACTGATGATGTAAATTTTAAGAATATTCATATTTTAAATCCAATTTTTTGGTGCTACGCATTCAAAAAAGCCAGAATTAAGGAAATTTGGGACGTTACACCTTTATACAAAGAGTTAACCAGAGCGTATGTTGACAGGTCTATCCCAACACTTAGGGAAGTGTTGCCCCAAAAATGTCGTCTTAGGACTAGACAAAAGCCAACTCTTATTCAAGCGTTGCCACAAAAGTGTCATCTTAGGACTACACAAAAGCCAACTCTTATTCAAGCGTTGCCTTAGGCATACATATCCCAACCCTTATACAAAGAGTTGGTCAAAGCATAGTCTATCCCAGCACTTAGGAAAGTGTCGCCACAAAAGTTTCATCTTAGGACTACACAAAAGCCAACTATTATTTAAATGTTGCCTTAAACATACATATCCCAACCCTTATACAAAGAGTTGGCCAAAGCGTAGTCTATCCAAACACTTAGGAAAGTGTCGCCACAAAAGTGTCGTCTTAGGACTACATAAAAGCCAACTCTTATTCAAGCGTCGCCTTAGGCATATATATCCCAACCCTTATACAAAGAGTTGCCCAAAGCGTATGTTCGCAACTCTATCCTAACACTTAGGAAAGTGTCGTCACAAAAGTGTTGTCTTAGGACTATACAAAAGCCAACTCTTATTCAAGTGTCACCTTAGGCATACATATCCCAACCCTTATACAAAAAGTTGCCTAAAGTGTATGTTCGTAACTCCCAACACTTAGGAAAGTGTCGCCCCAAAAGTGTCATCTTAGAACTAGACAAAGCCAACTTTTATTTAAGTGTTGCCTTAGGCATGCATATCCCAACCCTTATAAAAGAGTTGGCCAAAGCGTATGTTGGCCAGTCTATCCCAACACTTAGGAAAGTGTTGCCCCATAAGTGTCGTCTTAGCACTGTTTTGTTGTAGTGATAATTATACATACAAATAATCACTCATAAATTCATTCATTTTTTCCATATTATTTTGAACTTACAATAGGTCCCCGGATATCAATGACATGAGCGACGCTGCCAGGGACTCAGAATATCCTTTTGAGCAAGACATGTGTTTAGAAGGATCACATGATTTTGAAGATGACACGGGCAGTGACTTATCTCCTAACTTGTTGAGAATGGTAGAACAGGTAGAGAAAAAAATTCTACCTTATAAGGAAACAGTAGAGACTGTGACATTGAAGGAAGGGAAGGTAGTAAATATTGGAACATGAATAGCCGAAGAAACAAGACAGGATCTTGTCGAGTTACTACAGGAATTCAAGGATGTCTTCGCATGGTCATATAAGGATATGCTCGGTTTAAGCACCGACATTGTAGTACACCGCCTACCCATAAAAGAGGATTGCAAGCCAGTTCAGCAGAAGCTCCGAAGGATGAGACCGGATATCGTGCTAAAAATAAAGAAAGAGGTCAAAAAGTAATTTGACGCCGGATTCTTGCAAGAGATCAAATATTCAGAATGGGTAGCCAATATCGTACCTGTCCCTAAGAAAGATGGGAAAGTGCAAATGTGTGTAGATTATAGGACCTAAATAAGGCTAGCCCAAAGAACAATTTTCCTTTACCTCATATTGATACTCTAGTGGATAACACAGCAGGCTATTCGTTGTTTTCATTTATGGACGAATTCTCGAGGTACAATCAGATAGAAATGCATTCTGAAGATATGGGAAAGACTACCTTCATAACATTGTGGGGTACGTTCTATTACAAAGTAATCCATTTGAGTTGAAAATGTGGGGCTACATATCAAAGAGCTATGGTGACCTTATTCCATGATATGATGCACAAGGAGATTGAAGTCTACGTCGATGATATGATTGCAAAATCTCGAACAGAGGTTGAACATATCCAAGTTTTGAGAAAATTGTTCTTGAGACTAAGGAAATTCCAGTTAAAGCTCAATCCCACAAAATGCACTTTTGGAGCTAGATCGGGAAAATTGTTAGGCTTCATAGTCAGTGAGAAGGGAATTGAGATTGACTCAGATAAGGTCAGGGCTATACAAGAATTACCTCCACCACGCACTCAAAAAAAAGTTTGAGGTTTCCTTGGAAGGTTTAATTACATTGCTCGGTTTATTTCACAGTTAACCAAAAAATGTGACCCCATATTTCGTCTTCTGAAGAAACATAATCTAGGTGTGTGGGATGATGAATGTCAGAAAGCTTTCGATAGGGTCAAACAATACTTGTCAAATCCTCCAGTCTTGTCACCCCCTTATCTAGATAGGCTACTAATCCTGTACTTAACAGTGTTTGATCACTCTATAGGGTGTGTACTAGGTCAGCATGATGGCTTGGGGAGAAAAGAAAAGGCGATATATTACCTCAGCAAGAAATTCACTGAGTGTGATATAAGATATTCGCCAATTAAGAAATTGTGTTGTGCCTTGATCCGGATAACTCAAAGGTTGAGGCATTACATGTTGTACCATACGACCTGGTTAATCTCGAAACTAGATCCTCTTAAGTACATGATGAAGTCAACCGCCTTGAATGGAAGAATGGCCCAATGGAAAATTTTTCTCTCTGAATTTGACATAGTCTATGTGAGCTAGAAGGCTGTGAAGGGGAGTGTAATAGCAGATTTTCTAGCCAACACAGTGCGACAATTACGAACCCTTGAACTTTGATTTTCCCAATAAAGATCTGATGTTTATAGTGGTTAATAAGGAAGATACCCTAGAAGATTATCCTTGGAAATTGAACTTCGACGGAGCATCAAATGCCATTGGTAATGGAGTTGGGGCAGTCCTGGTATCCTCAAATGGAGATCATTACCCATTCACTTGCAAGTTGGATTTCGATAGCACAAATAATATGGCAAAATATGAAGCTTGTATCATGGGAATTCAAACAGCCATAGACTGTAAAGTCAAAGTGCTAGAGGTATATGGAGATTCTGCATTGGTCATCTATTAGCTCAAAGGAGAATGGGAAACGAGAGATCCCAATTTGATCAGTTACTGAAATTTAATTTTGGACTTAATTGAGGAGTTTGATGATATCACATTCTTTTACCTCCCGCGTGATGAAAACTAGATGGCTGACGCCTTGGCCACATTAGCTTCTATGATTAGAGTAAATGAGAAGGAAAGTATGAAACCCATCCAAATGAGTATTCGTGAAATTTGACTGACTCTTCTTTGTAATGTTGACAAAGAGGAGAGGAGAGATGATCATCCTTGGTATCATGACATTCTGCGATATGTGAAGAACCGTGAATACACTAATCAAGCAACAGAAAATGACAAAAGGACATTGAGAAGGTTAACATGTGATTACATCTTAGATGGGGATGTCCTGTATAAAAGAAGAAAGGATCAAGTACTTTTGAGGTGTGTGGATGCTATTGAAGCTAAGAAAATTCTAAAAGAAGTCCATGAGGGTGTCTGTGGGACTCATGCTAATGCCTTTACAATGGCCAGACAGATCATGAGATTCGGATACTATTAGTCAACCATGGAAGGTGACTGCATCAACTATGCCAAGAGATGTCACAAATGCCAGATTTATAAGGACAAAATTCATCTACCTCCTTCGCCCCTGCATGTTATGACTTCTCCATGGCCTTTCTCTATGTGGGGCATAGATGTCATTGGACCAACTTCGCCGAAAGCTTGAACGGGCATCGATTCATTTTTCTAGTCATTGATTACTTCAATAAGTGGGTAGAGGCTGCTTCGTACGCTAGCGTCACTAAATCGGCAGTTAACAGATTCTTAAAGAAGGAAATCATATGCCGATATGGGATTCCTGAGAAGAGCATATCTGACAAAGCACTCAACCTGAACAACAGTACGGTAATTGAAGTTTGTAGTCAGTTCAAGATCAGACACCACAACTCGTCGTCGTACCATCCAAAAATGAATGGTGCAGTAGAAGCAGCCAATAAAAACATTAAGAAGATTGTAGGAAAGATGACGAAAACTTATAGAGATTGGCACGAGAAGTTGCCCTTTGCCCTCTACGCCTATCGGACATCTATCAGGACTTCTACTGGGGCAACACTTTTCTCATTGGTTTACGAAATGAAGGCATGTTACCTATTGAAGTAAAGATATCTTCCTTCCGAGTTCTGTCAGAACTAAAGTTAGATGAAGCAGATTGGATCCAATCTCAATATGATCAATTGAACTTGATTGAGGAAAAGAGGCTAAGGGCTATCTAGCATGGGTAGATGTATCAAAAACGAATGATGTGGGCCTATGATAAAAAGGTCCGCCCGAGGGAATTTCATGAGGGAGACTTGGTATTGAAAAAGATTCTCCCTATACAATGAGATTTTAGGGGAAAATGGATGCCAAATTGGGAAGGACCTTATGTGGTAAAGAAGGCTTTCTCTAGAGGAGCACTAATTTTAGCCGAAATGGATGGGAAAAACTTGCCCAATCCTTTAAATTTGGATTCAGTCAAGAAGTACTACACATGAAGAACGAAAGGGCCAAGGTGAAAACCCGTAAAGGACACTTTGAGCCCTAAAAAAATGAAATGAAAATTCAATCAAAAGAAGAAAGAAAAAGGAGAGGTCAAGGCGAAAACCCGCAAAGGGCGCTTTGGGACCAAAGGGGATTTGAGTTGAAAACCAGAAAAGGATGGCTCAAATTATGACATGGGATGATCCTGCTATACTCGAATTAACAAGGAAGGGGTATGTTGCGTCTTGGTGCATCGGCAAAGTACTCAAGATCTCCTAAACACATGTCGAACTCAAAACAATCTTCCAGATGCTCGGGCAGAGAAGCTCCGGATGTAATATCTAGAGGGCGCATAGTATTCATTTTTATTCACATTAAATGTGCTATCTTTGAATACTTTGTTCTTTTCAAGATGTGCATTTTTGATTAATTTCTTTTGTTAATCTTAAGATTTACTTTACACCAATTTTATTCTCATCTATTGTTATTGCCTCTATGCAAGCATGTCGCATTGAAATAATGATGGATGAACTAATAATGCTTTCATAAGAGAAGTTCCAAGTATTACTCTAGAGGTTTCTAAATAATACAAGAACTTAAAATAGGACTATTATTTAGGACTCACCAGATCTAAAGGCTGGATAATATTTGAGAATGAGGTGTCCAAATAGTGATGATCTCTTCGTTTTTAAAAATACCACGGAAGAAGTGAGGCTTTAACAAATGAACAATAAGAAGGATACTATTCATAAAGATGAAATTCTGTGTTCAGGCTTAACACTTAGAGAATGGTGTAACAGATTATTCTGGATCCTATACACTTGAGTCACGACAAGGGATAGTGCAATAATACAAACCTTGCGCGTTCAGGGTATGATAGAATGGACCGTGAAGTTACAATGGGGGAAATCAGTTGAGCAAAGTATAATTGTTCTTTTGGGTTTTGGGTCAAAATACCAGTCAAACAAGGAGAACGAGATGCAAGCAAGGATGCCCTTGAACATTTGAAAATGATTGTTCTCATGAAACTCTGCATTCATGCAAGATACATTTAGTTAGGAGCATTTGATTCGTTCTGATCACTGCATCCTAATCATTGTAAAAAAATCATTCTCATTCAACATTTATGTGAATACATTTAGTTAGGAGCATTAGATTCATTCCGATCATTACATCCTAACCATTCTACATAAGCATAAACACAAAACTGATTTTACAGGACAGGTCCCCTAGAGGACGGTATCGCAACATCGGTGAATTCAAAGATCTTACTTTCCTGAGTGAAGCGGATCGAAAATACTAGTCTAGCGTCCCTGAGTTTGCAGTGGAGCAGATTGAAGATAGAATATCTTGCCTTCCTGAGCGAACCAGATCGAAGCTACAAATCTCTTCTCCCTGAATTCTTATCACCTTGAAGTCCTAGTGGAGTAGGTTGAGGCTACAAATCTCTTCTCCCTGAGGTTATTGAGGATCAACCTTTATTTCTGAAAAGTTTCAGTCAAAAGATCGAAACTATAAATCTCTTCTCCCTAAATTCTTATCACCTCGAATTCCTAGTAGAGTAGTTTGAGGCTACAAATCCCTTCTCCTTGAGGTTATTGAGGATCAACCTTTATTTCTAAGAAGTTTCAGTAAGAAGATCAAAGCTACAAATCTCTTATCCCTAAATTCTTATCACCTCGAAGTCCCAGTGGAGTAGGTTGAGGCTACAAATCCCTTCTCCCTGAGGTTATTGAGGATCGACCTTTATTTCTGAGAAGTTTCAGTAAGATGATCGAAGCTACAAATCTCTTCTCCCTAAATTCTTATCACCTCGAAGTCTTAGTGGAGTAGGTTGAGGCTACAAATCCCTTCTCCCTGAGGTTATTGAGGATTAACCTTTATTTTCGAGAAGTTTCAGTAAGAAGATCGAAGCTACAAATCTCTTTTCCCTGAATTCTTATCACCTCAAAGTCCTAGTGGAGTAGGTTGAGGCTACGAATCCCTTCTCCTAGAGGTTATTGAGGACCAATCTTATCTCTATGAAGTTACAGTGGAGCAGATCGAAGCTACAAGTCTAATATCTTCGAATTAGATCGAAGTGCTAGTACGCCTTGAAGATACAGTGGGATGGAATAAAGCTACTAGAAGAAGAAAAGCACTGAAAGAAGTCTAGAATCGATGAGACTAGCCAAATTTGGCTCTTTAAAGTCTTTGCTCCATTCCTGTTACACGACAATAAGCAAAAATGGGCAACTGTATTAGCCAAATTTAGCCCGGGGCCCAAACCCAAATAAAAAAATAAAGCTGAATAATAAAATCCAAAATAGTTTATCAGTCCATTTACACTTAAGTTTCAAATGGCCCAAATTAGGACCCAAACCTTTAACCTATTTACAGACCCAGCAAACAAACCTTAACCCAACTCTGGAACTGGCCCGAATGGCCCAAAGGGTTTAGGTAGACAGAACCTTAGGGTTTCAAATGTAGCCTCGTGCAGCGCACGTGCCTTCATGCACATCACCACGCATCTCCGTACCCCTAGCAGGCCATCGTACACCTCACGTCGAATGCCACGCTGCCTCTATAGCTGTAAATCGGACTACGACAATAGCAGAAACGGAATAGAAAAAAGAAAAACAGCAAAAATAGATGGAAAAGAAAAACTTGTATTTTCGGTGGCTATAAAAAGCCTTCAAATTCTTGTAACATTGAACACACACAAAAAAAGAAAACAGAGAATATACAACGAGAAACTAGAAACAAAAAGGTTTCTCTTTTGATTACATCTTTCTCTTATTGTTCTTTCCCTGTTTTGAATCTATTTCGAGCATTTCTTTTTCTTTCTTTTTCGATGCATTAAAAAAATAAAAGAGCTATCTTCGTGAGATTTCGTCCGTGTATTCTCCACCGCGATCGGAGTTCGGATATGGGTGTAGACCGAAGGGCTAGGCTTCAAGGACGGTGTGAAAGGGCCCCCTTGGACCTTCGTGTACTATCGAGCACCATTTACAGTGGCGTTCTGGTGGTTAGACGGAGGGGTTTTTCTTAGTGGCGGCTGAGAATGGGGGTAAAAAGGGGTTAGGTTTTTGCTTTCTGTTTTCAAAATGGCTGAATACTAATGCTTAGGTTTTTTTCTCTAATATACAGTCTGAAACGGCACCATTTAGGGCTTGTTTCAGTGGCTCTAAAATGGTGCCATATTGACCATTAACCGATGATCCGACCCGATTTCAGCGTAGATCCGCGCATTTCAGTCCCTGAAGGAACATTTGCACGTTCAATCCTTCCCTATTTCTTCGTGTTTTAATTAAGCCATATAGGCGTTCTTATTTTCTTAATTTTGCACCTGAATTTTGTATCTCTTTTCAATTTAGTCCATTTTTTAACGCTGCGTTCAAAGGACTTGAATATCCGTGCTTTTAGTCCTTATATTTCAATGCGCCTTTCATTCTAATCCTTAATTTTAAGTTATTGAATTTATTAGTTTGCAAATTATCCATTGGATTTCGAATTTGTTTCAATTAATCCTATCTTGTTTTAATGCATGTAATTCTTTTATTTATTTTTTATTTATTCGTTGTTCGTTCCTTTGTGAAATCTTTCTAATATATTGTTAAATTCTCATTACTCCATGTGCACATGTTTCTAAAATATTTATATTTTTTATATTCTCTTAAACCTTCCAAAATTGTTTATGTTAAAAGCTTGGTTTAAAATTATTTTTGTTTGTTTCAAGCGCATGTTACACATGTTATACTTATGTGTATTTCATTTTCTTGTTTTATACATTATTATTTTAGACCAATGTACTTTATTTTAAATTATTCGCCTCTCATTAATGTTAGGTTCATTGATTATTGTAATCATGTGTATGGTAATTTTATTTATTTGTATAATAATGTAGCATTTCACTTGTGAATAATTACTTCGCGTTGTATGAAAGCCATGTTTTAACATCGTTCATGATTTTAAAAATCATTTTGTTCAAAGCTTTAAAAATAAGGCAATGTTTCATGTTTGGAAATTCGAGGGATCGTGCTCTAACGTGCTAGGTTTCAGTTTTTAGTTTGACCAAATAACCGAATATCCTTTTAAAAAATTTCATTCATGTTTTCTTGGTTCTAAAATAAGGCAATGTTTCGTGTTTGGAAATTCGAGGGATCGTGCCCTAATGTTCTGGGTTTTGATTTTTTGTTTGAATAAATAATCGAACACCCTTTAAAAAATTTCATTCATGTTTCCTTGGTTCTGAAATAAGGCAATGTTTTGTGTTTGGAAATCCGAGAAATTGTGCCATAACGTGCTAGGTTTCGATTTTTCGTTTGACCAAATAACCAAACATCTTTTTAAAAAATTCATTCATGTTTTCTTGGTTCTAAAATAAGGCAATGTTTTGTGTTTTGAGAAATTGTGCCATAACGTGAGGGATTTTTCGTTTGACCAAATAACCAAACATCTTTTAAAAAAATTCATTCATGTTTTCTTGGTTCTAAAATAAGGCAATGTTTTGTGTTTGGAAATCCGAGAGGCCGTGCCCTAACGTGCTGGGTTTCGATTTTCCGTTTGATCCAAAATTACAAAATACCCTTTCAAAATCCCAATGCATGAGTTTCGAGAATTTTTGGATAATCTAGAATTCGAAGACTTAAATCTGCTGCATTCTAACGTGCTGGATGTGATATTTTACCCCTTTGGAACTAGAGAATCTTAATATTTAAACTCGAATATCTTCAAATGAGTCAAAGAAAGTCAAAATTTTAAAAATTTTCAAATTCTCGACGTTAGGACATTAATTAATCAATTTGGTACCAACTTTGGGCGTCGCGAGGGTGCTAATCCTTCCTCGTACGTAACCGACTCCCGAACCTATTTTTTCAAATTTCGTAGGCCATAATCATCGTTTTAATAAATCAAAATGTTTTATTAAAATAATTCATCTCAACGTGATCCGATCACACCTCGGATAAAAGGTTGGTGGCGACTCCACTTCCATTTTTTAGTCGATCCTTGTTTTCCAAAACAAAACGAAAAAATGGTTTCGACAATTGTCATTATTATTATTATTATTATATTGTACATAGTATTTATTTATTTATTGATTTACCATTAGCTTTTATTTTTGTTTATTTTATTTTATTTATTTATTCTTTTTCCTATTATTTCATATAGATTGTTGGTTTTAAATTTTATTTTATTGTATTTTATTTTTGCCTTTGTTATTTACATTGTTACCCTTGTTTTTATTCTATGATGCATGTGTACTATGACTCATCTTCCATTTTACTACGATCATATCACATTTTATTCGATGCATTAAAATTTTCGTTTTGAAATAAGCAAACACTCCGCGTTCTAAGGTTCGAAAGAAATCGTGTCCTAACTTACTGGGTTTTGATTTTTCTCATCGAGTCTAAAGCACCAATTATTTTCTTAAAATCAAAGTATAAGTTAAATAAAAACTTATCCTCAGGAATTCAAAAAAGTTGTGTCCTAACTCACTAGATGTGACATTTTATTATCTCGAGATAAGGATTTCCAAAAACAAAAGCAATATTCTATATTTGGAATTTTGAGCAATTGTGCCCTAACTTACTGGGTTTTGATTTTTCATTTGACCAAAATAACCGAATATCCTTTTTAATTTTAAATGTACGAGTTTTAAATATCAAAAGGCAAGCTTAGTTTCGAGGATTCGAGATGCCATATCCTAACTTACTGGGTATGATATTTTACTTCTTCGAGATAAGCGGGTCTTAGCATTCAATTTAATTTATCCAAGTTTTGAAATAAAGAGGATTATATTTTAAAATCTTTTCAAATTTTTGACATTAAGACATTAATCAATCAATTCTGTACCAATTTTCAGCGTTACGAGGGTGCTAATCCTTCCTCGTACGTAACCGACTCCGAACCTATTTTTTCAAATTTCGTAGGCCATAATCATCGTTTTAATAAATCAAAATGTTTTAACGATAAATCTCAAGGTGACCCGATCACATCTTAAAAAAAGATTGGTGGCGATTCCATTTTTGTTTTAAAATTCGACCCCGTTTTCCAAACAAAAAAATTACTTCGACAGCTTGGCAACTCCACTGGGGACCAATAAGAGAGTCAAGCCGTAAAATTAATTATTTTTTGTCTTGTTGTCGAAAGTTGACAATTTGATTTGAAAAATTACAATTCTATTATTGCTTTTGTTTGTATTGCTATTTCATATGATTACTGTGGTTTGAGTCTCGCATCATATTGCATAAGGGCCGTTTTGGTCTTACCTTTTTAAGTGGGAGTAAGAAGCTACTCCTTCATGAGGTTTTCACCTCCGTGCAGGATAGTGGATCGCTTTCGGGATACATCCGTACCTATGTCTTCGTGAGATTTTCATCTCTCGTGCAGCCATAGGGAAATGTATTCCCCTGAACTCAACTCAGTCCGTATGAGCCTATAATGGGTGAGGATCAAAGAATCTACTAGTTTAGGTACCTCAACTTTAGAACTCAAACCGCATGTAAAAGACCCTATGAGCTCACCCTAGATAGTATCGCGATAAACCATAGTGGTCACCTAAATAAGTGATCTA
The DNA here is from genome assembly GCA_025506655.1 of Gossypium rotundifolium. Lineage (NCBI taxonomy): Eukaryota > Viridiplantae > Streptophyta > Magnoliopsida > Malvales > Malvaceae > Gossypium > Gossypium rotundifolium. The sequence goes on along the minus strand of CP106723.1, from coordinate 56,471,483 downwards.
CTTGTTTTTTTCTTATTTGCTTTTATTTTGTACTAATGTGTTTCATTTTGTTTTGGCTATGATTACATTACATGTCATTTCATATTTGAAAGAGTGTCGATTCACATTCGATTAACAAATTAGAGAGCTTGTCATAGAGAATGAATTTCTTGATAAAATAGAAGACAATGCAGCTGTCCGTATTTGTAATCCATTTCATGTAAAGAATTTTGTCCTCTAGTAAAGTTTTCTAAATTGAATCGAAATAGACACATTTTTGCATTCATTGCATGCATTCCATTTACATTACATCATGTGCTCTAGATTTCATGGGAAGACCCTGATTGGTTGAAATTACTTCAGCACTAACCTGAAAACCAACAAAACCAAACATCCTTACGAAACCCGAACCATGACAAAGAACATGGATCAAAGATTAGAAAGACTTGAACAACTCCAAAAGGAGATGCAAGATAAACTTCAACTGCAAATACAAGAGCAGCTGGCTAAAATCAAGCAAGATATGATGGACCGAATAATGGAATCACAAAAGAATATGATGACTTAATTGACTTAACTACTGGCTAGTGGGATGGATAGAGGAAAAGCCCCAATGGGTAATGCTGGAGAAGATAATGAGGAGCCTCTCTATCCACCGGGTTTTACCCGACACATCTGAGGTATACCCTCGAATAACATCCGTCACAATTAAGCCTCAACAATTTCAAGAGGGTGTTTTGATGCCAATAAATTTCCAAGCAGGATTAAGTTCTAACCCAGGGGATAATCTAACTAATGACGTTATCCCTAACCTTGATGAAGTGACAGAGAAGGAAAGGGCAAAGCAGTTAGAGGACTGATGTAAATGGCTGGAGGAAAAATTTAGAGCCATGGAAGATGCTGATAATCAGCATAGAATTGATGCTAAGGACCTAAGTTTGGTCCCAGATCTAGTGCTTCCCACAATTTCAAGATGCTAGAATTCAAAAAATACAATGGGACCAGTTGCCCCGAAGCTCACATAACCATGTTTTGCAGGCGAATGGTTGGGTATGTTAACAGTGACCAGCTGCTAATACATTGCTTTCAAGATAGTCTGATAGGAGCAGCGTCCAAGTGGTACAATCAATTGAGCCATGCTAAGATTGGTTCTTGGAGGGATTTAACTTAAGCGTTCATGAAGCAGTACAGTCACATGATAGATATGACCCCTGAAAGAATCACGTTACAAATTATGGAGAAAAAACCAAGCGAGAGTTTCAGACAATATGCACAGAGATGGAGGGAAGTTGCCATACAAGTACAGTCGCCGCTCCTAGAAAAAAGATACGAAAATGCTCTTTATCAACACCTTGAAGGCCCCGTTCATCACTCAAATGATTGGAAGCACTATGAAAAGTTTTTCAAACACAGTGATGACCAGTGAAATGATCGAAAATATGATAGGGAGTGGAAAAATGATGCAGGAGAGAGTAACAAAAGGTCAACCTCGAGGAAAAAAGAAAACGAGGTGAACAACACGAGTACATATAATAAAGGTTACTCAAAGTCAATTACTGTAAATCAACCAAAAACGGTGGCTACTGGTCAACAAGGTTTTAGCATGAGGCAAAACACTAAGAAGCTCCAATTTACTCCAATCCCAATGACATATCAGGAGTTGTACCAAAGTTTGTTCGATGCACACGTAGTGTCCCCTTTTTACCTAAAACCATTATAGCCTCCATATCCCAAATGGTATGATGCAACACTCAATATGACTACCATGCAGGAATTTTGGGGCATTCAATAGAAAATTGCACTGCCTTTAAGAAGGTTGTTGAAAAACTTATTAATATGGGCATTGTGAAATTTGATGATGCACCTAGTGCCGAAAATCCGCTACCCAATCACACTGATGGTGGGGTGAATGCGATAGACGGAAAGGTGGGGAGAAGAATCAAGACTAACATTACAGAAGTAAAAATTCCTTTAAGATGGGTCTGGAAGGAAATGGTAAAAAAGGGGTTAAGCACTTCGAATTTTTAAGGGAGTTATAAAGATTCGAGGAACTACTGTGAGTTCCATCATGAAGAGGGGCACGAGATCCAAGAATGCACAAAATTTAGAGCCTTGGTGCAAGGTCTGATGGACAATAAAGAAATAGAATTCTATGAGGAAGCCAAAGAAGAAGAAGCATATGTGCTTCAGAATCAACGATAAAGGTTCCAAAAGTCAATCGTCATGTGGTCATCATTTCACGACCTAAAAATAATGAAGCTAGAGTACAGACGGCACCAAAGATAATAATTCAAAAATCGATGGTCTTCTCTTATTAGGATAGCAAAAGGTCCCTAAAATTATGATTGTAACGTGACAATCCCAGGATGGGAGAACTCATCCAGCATTTCAAAAAAAGATCAAGATGTAGGGTTTTACATGTGCAATGGAAGGCGCTATGATTTAATCAATGCTCGAGCACAACTCACAAAAGAAAAGACCCTATTGGTGGAACAAAAGAAGGAAAAAGTAACCAAATCTGAACCGTCTATCAATGAGCTAGTGAAAGAGGAGGAGGTCAAAGAATTCCTAAAATTTTTGAAGCATAGCGAGTATAGCGTTATGGAGTAGTTGCATAAACAATCAGCCCGCATATTTATACTAGCTTTACTCTTGAATTCGGAGGTACACCGAAGTGCATTAATGAAAGTTCTGAATGAGACGTACGTGGCCAATGATATCTCTATCAACATACTGGATCGATTGGTCAATAAAATAAGTGCTGATAACTTCATCTTCTTCAACAATGATGAAATACCACTAGGGGGTATGGGATCCACTAAAGCTCTGCACATCACTACCAGATGCAAAGGATACATATTGCCTGGGTCCTGATCGACAATAGATCAGCACTAAACGTATTGCCCTTATCCACACTTAGCAGGTTACCTGTGGATAGCTCACACATGAAGGTATGCCAGAATATAGTGAGGGCATTTGACAGCACGAAAAGAAGGGTCATGGGAATAATCGAAATACCCCTGTTGATTGGCCCAACTACCTATGAGGTGGATTTCCTAGTGATGGATATCAAGCCCTCCTACAATTACTTATTGGGAAGACCTTGGATACATTCGGCCTGGGCAATACCTTCGTCGCTCATCAAAAGTTAAAGCTAGTATCAGAGGGTCGACTGGTGATGATAAATACCGAAGAAGATATTATCGCGGCTGTAACCAGTGATGCACCGTACTTGGAAATGAATGATGAGTCAATTGAATGTTCCTTTTGGTCTTTGGAGTTTGTGAATGCAACATTCATCACTAAAGAGAACTGGATTCCAGTGCCAAAAATATCCAAGGCTACTAGGATAGGATTACAGATGATGGTAGGAAAGGGAGCTCTATCGGGAAAAGGATTAGGGAGGCATCTTTAGGGAAGAATTGAGGTTCCAATGTTGAAGGACAAGCAGGACCACTTAGGATTTAAGCCAGATATGAGACAAAGAAAGGAGTTGGAAAAGAGGAGGAAAGAAGAATGGCACGCTTGAGTGGGGAAGAAATCAAATGGGAACCAATGGTATTCCCTCACATATTCAAAACTTTTATATCGGGAGGGATTATTCATCCCGAGCGAAAGACGCCAATAAAAGAAAGTATTGAAAAAATGTTTAGAAATGTGCACATCAATGCCATACATGAAGAAACCATTGATGGAGGGACCTTGTCAGATATCCGCCCTTACGAACCTGGGAGTGTTCTGAATAATTGGACTGCAAAAGAAATTCCTGTAGTTTTTAGAGCTTACATAGAGTAATGTTCAAAACACACTTGTTGTTTTTTAGCCTAGAAGCAATAAGAATTCCTTTTTAAAATAGGCTTATGTCCAAACATCATTATGAAATACATATTTGAGATTATTTTGAATAAATATTCTCTCATTCTTTTAGATTCTTTCATTCTTTCTGTCCAAATAATTATGTGAGATTCTTTCATTCCTTGGATCTTTTTCCAAATCATTCTTTCATCACATTCATAGTCATACCATACAAATAATTATTCTTAAATTCATTCATTCTTTGTATATTCCTTTGTACCTACAATAGGTCTCTAGATATCAACGACATGAGTAACACTACAACGGTGTTAGAACCTCCTTTTGAGCAAGACATATGTTTAAAGAGATCCTAGGACTTTGACGATGACATAGACTGTGGCTTATCTCCGGACTTGTTAAGAATGGTAAAACAAGAGGAAAAACAAATTCTACCTCATAAAGAGGCAGTGAAGATTGTAACCTTGGAAGAGGGTAAGGTTATGAAAATTGGAACGTGTATAACTAAAGAAACGAAATGAGACCTCGTAGAGTTACTTCAAGAATTCAAAGATATCTTCGTGTGGTCATACCAAGATATGCTTGGGTTAAGCACTGATATTGTTGTACACTACCTTCCCATAAAAGAGGATTGTAGGCCGGTTCAGTAGAAGCTCTTGAGAATGAGGCCTGATATTGTACTGAAAATAAATGAAGAAGTCAAAAAAAAGTTTGATGCTGGATTCTTGCAGGAAGTCGAATACTCTGAATGGGTAGCCAAAATTGTGCCTATCCCTAAGAAAGATGAGAAGGTACAAATGTGTGTGGATTATAGAGACTTGAATAAGGCTAGCCCGAAAGACAATTTCCCCTTGCCTCACATTGATACTTTAGTGGACAATACGGCGAGTTATTCATTATTTTCCTTCATGGATGGCTTCTCGGGATACAATCAGATAAAAATGCATCTTGGAGACAAGGAAAGACTACCTTCATAACCTTGTGGGCTATGTTTTGTTTTAAGGTGAAGTCATCAGGGTTGAAAAATGTAGGAGTGACATATCAAAGGGCCATAATGACTTTGTTCCATGATATGATGCACAAAGAAATCGAAGTTTATGTCGATGATATGATTCAAAGTCCCGAACAAAAACGGAGCATATCCAAGTTTTGATGAAGTTAATCTTGAGACTAGAGAAATTCCAATTAAAGCTCAATCCAACAAATTGCACTTATGGAGCTAGATCGGGAAAATTGTTAGGCTTCATAGTCAGAGAGAGGGCAATCGAGATTGACTCAGACAAGGTTCGAGCTATACAAGAATTGCCTCTGCTGCACACTCAAAAAGAAGTCCGAGGTTTCCTGAAAAGGTTAAATTACATTGCTCGGTTCATTTCACAATTAACTAAGTTATGTGATCCCATATTTCGTCTTCTTAAGAAACATAATCCAGGTGTGTGGGATGATGAATGTTAGAAAGTTTTTGATAAGGTTAAGCAGTACTTGTCAAGTCCTCTAGTATAGTCACCTCCATGCCCAGATAGGCCATTAATACTGTATTTGACAGTATTTATCAACTCTATAGGATGTGTTCTATCAACATAATGATTCAAGAAGAAGAGAAAATGTGATATATTACTCCAGTAAGAAATTCACTGAGTGTGAAATAAGATATTCGCCAATTGAGAAATTGTGTTGCTCCTTAATTTGGACAACCCGAAGATTGAGGCAATACATGTTGTACCACACAACATGGCTAATCTCAAAGTTGGATCTTCTAAAATATATGATGGAGTCAACTGCTCTGAATGGAAGGATGGTTAGATGGAAAATTCTCCTCTCTAAATTCGACATAGTTTATGTGAGCCAAAAAGCCGTGAAAGGAAGTGCAGTAGCAGATTTTCTGACCAGCAAAGCTCTAGAAGATTATGATCCCCGAACTTTGACTTCCCCAATGAAGAATTAATGTATGTGGCAGCTACTAAAGAAGACGCTACAAAAGATCACCTTTGGAAATTGAACTTTGATGGAGCATCAAATGTTGTAGGCAATGGAATTAGGGCAGTCTTGGTATCCCCAAATGGAGACCATTATCCGTTCACGTGCAAATTGGATTTTGATTGTACAAATAATATGGCAACATATGAAGCATGTATTATGGGACTCCGGGCAGCCATAGAACGCTGGAAGTATATGGAGATCCTACACTTGTGATTTACCAACTGAAAGGTGAATGGGAGACAAGAGACCCCAAATTGATCAATTATCAAAGGATAGTTTTGGGTTTAATTGAGGATTATGATGACATTACTTTCAATTATCTCCCGCGAGATGAAAACCAGAAGGCAGATGCTTTGGCCACTCTGGCTCCCATAATCAAAGTGAGCAAACAATAGGATGTAAAACTCATTCAAATGAGTTTACGAGGCCCCAACTCATTGTTACAACGTGGAAGAAGAAGAAAGAGAAGATCATCCTTGGTACCATGATATATTACGATACGTGAGAAATCGTGAATACCCCGATCAGGCAATCGAGAACGAAAAGAGGATGTTGAGAAGACTAGCTTGTAACTATGTCTTAGACGGAGAGATCCTGTAAAAGAAGAAAGGATCAGGTACTATTGAGATCTGTAGATGCTGTTGAAGTTAAGAAAATCCTGGAAGAAGTCCACGAGGGTGTTTGTGGAACACATGCTAATGGTTTCACAATGGCTAGACAAATTATGAGATTCGGGTACTATTGGTCTACCATGGAAGGAGACTACATCAATTATGCTAAGAGATGCCACAAATGCCAAATTTACGGAGACAAAATTCATGTACCTCCTTCACCTTTGCATGTTATGACTTCCCCATAGCCTTTCTATATATGGAGCATAGATGTTATCGGGCCGATTTCTCCAAAAGCTTCAAATGGGCATCGGTCCATCTTTGTAGCCATCGACTATTTCACCAAGTGGGTAGCGGCTGCTTCATATGCCAGTGTTACTAAGTCGACAGTCAGCAAATTCTTAAAAAAGAAATCATATGTCGATATGGAATGCCTGGGAGGATCATATCCGACAATGCGTTAAATTTGAACAACAGCACGATAGCAGAGGTCTGTAGTTAGTTCAAAATCAGACATCACAATTCATCACCGTATCGTCCAAAAATGAATGGTGCAGTAGAAGCGGCCAATAAAAATATTAAGAAAATTGTGGGGGAAATTGTTGAAACTTATAAGGATTGGCACGAGAAGTTACCATTTGCTCTTTATGCTTATCAAACATTAGTCAGAACCTCTACCGGGGCAACTCCTTTCTCATTAGTTTATGGAATGGAGACTGTGTTACCCATTGAAGTAGAGATACCTTCCCTTCGAGTTTTGTCAGAGCTAAAGTTAGACGAAGCAGAATAGATATAGTCTCGATATGATCAGTTGAACTTGATTGAGAAAAGAGGCTAAGAGCTATTCGTCATGGTCAGATGTACCAAAAGCGAATGATAAGAGCTTTTGACAAAAAAGTTCGCCTAAGAGAATTTCATGAGGGGGACCTGATATTGAAAAATATCCTCCCAAAATAAAAGGATGTTCGAGGGAAATGGATGCCAAATTGGGAGGGACCTTATGTGCCAAAAAAGGCTTTATCTGGAGGAGCACTGATTTTGGCCAAAATGGATGGAAAAACTTGGCCAATCCTATAAATTTGGATTCAGTCAAAAAGTATCATACTTGAAGAGGAAAAGAGGCCAAAGTGAAAACCTACAAAGGGCACTTTGGGATCTTCTCTCTCAAAAAAAAAGGGGTCAAAGTGAAAACCCACAAAGGCGCCTTGAGACCAAAGGGGTTTTGAGTCGAAAACCCAAAAAAGGGCGGCTCAAATTGTGATCAAATCATGATGAGGCATGCGATAATCTCGCTATACTTGAATTAAGAAGAAATGAGAGATGTTACGTCTTGGGGCATCAATAGAGTACTCTTGATTTCCTAAACACATATTGAGCTTAAATCGGTCTTTAGAAAGTCCATACAGAGAAGCCCAGGCTGCGATATATGGGGCACCTATTGTTCCCCTTACTATTTTATTCTAGCTATTTTGCTTTCTTTAATTAACCCATTTCTTTTCAAATTTGGCTTATGATAAATTTCAGTTTTGTCCATCATTATGATCATTTTCAAACATTTTGTATTGAAGTAATAATTAATGGAATAATAATATTTTCACAAAAGGAGTTTTGCATACTACTCTAAAAACTCCTAAATAATATGAGAACCTAAAACAGGACTATTATTTAGAACTCACCAAGCATAAGGGTTGAAAATATTTAAGAAGGAAACCCTGAACATTGACCATTTCTTGAACTTACTGTCAGAATATTGGTTGAACAAGAAGATTACATTAGTGATACATCATTGAAGAACAATGAGCAATGACAACCTAAACAAGGGATCATTCTCATGAAATTCTGCATTCATGCAAAACACATTTAGTTAGAAGTATTCGATTCATTCTGATCATTGCACCCTAATCATTATACATTAAAAAAAAGGAAGATCATTCTCATGACATTCTGCATTCATGCAAATGTCATCCATAATACATTTAGTTAGGAGCATTTGATTCATTCCGATCATGGCATCCCAATCATTTATGCATAAGCATAAGTTCATAAATCGATTCTACAGATCATATTCCCTAGAGGACGGTGTAACAAGATCAGTGAATCCACAAATCCCATATCCCTGAAATTGTAGCGGGATGGATTGAAGTCAAGATAGCGAATCTTATTTCCCTAAAGACGCAGTGGAATAGATTAAAGCTATGGCAGATCTTATTTTCCTGAAGTTGTAGTGGAGCAGATTGAAGCTAAAACATTGTTTCCCTGAAGTTACAGTGGATTAGACTGAAGACAGCAAATCTCATTTCCCTAGTGTTACAATGAAACAGATTAAAGCTATAGATTACGGCAGATCTTATCTTCTTGAAGTTGCAGTGAAGCAGATTGAAGCCACCAGTCTTATCTCCCTAAAGTTGTAGCGAAGCAGACTGAAGATAGCAAATCTCATTTCCCTGGCGTTATAGTGAAACAGATTAAAGCTACAGATTACGGCGGATCTTATCTTCTTAAAGTTGAAATGAAGCAGATTGAAGCCACTAGCCTTATCTCTTTAAAGTTGTAGTGGAGCAGACTGAAGATAACAAATCTCATTTCCCTGACATTGCAGCCTTATCTCCTTGAAGTTGCAGCGGAGCAGACTGAAGATAGCAAATCTCATTTCCCTGAAGTTGTAGTGGAGCAGATTAAAGCTATAGATTACGGCGGATCTTATCTTCCTAAAGCTACAATGAAGCAGATTGAAGCCACCAGCCTTATCCCCCTGAAGTTGCAGTGGAGCAGACTGAAGACAGCAAATCTCATTTCCCTGACGTTGTAGTGGAGTAGATTAAAGCTACAGATTACGGCGAATCTTATCTTCCCGGTTCTGATGAAGCAGATTGAAGCAACGACCTTATCTCCACGGTTTCTGATGGAGCGATCAAGATAGCAAATCTTATCTCCCGGAAGTTGCGACAGAGCAAATTGAAGCTACAAGTCTAAATTCATTGAATTGGATCGAAGCGCTAGTTCTCATGCCCTTGAAGATGCAGTGGGATGGAATGAAGCTACTTGAAGAAGAAAAGCACTGAAAAAAGTCAGGATTCGACGAGACCGAGCAAAATTGACCCTTTTAAAGTCTTTGCTCTATTCTCGTTACACGACAATGAGCAAAGATGGGCAGTTGTAATTGGCCCAATTTGCCCAGGCCCAATTAAACATTTTAAACCAAAAACAAAACAAAATTAAAACCAAAAATAAAAAACCAAAATATTAAAGTCCCATAATTGTCCCTTTTTATTACAAACCCAATAAACTAAACCCAAAAATCAAACTCGAGCCCAAATTTTAACCCAAAATAACAAGGCCCGAATGGCCCAAAACTTCTAATAATCTCAAAAACCCTAGGGGTTTCTTGAGCTTTCAGGCCTCTCCCCTACGAGTAGCACCCGCACGCGCGCCGCAGTCCCGCGCCAACAAAGCACTCAGGCCACCCATGCCCGGCGATTTCACCTACAAAACAGAAAGAGAGCACAGCAAAAAAGGAAGAAAATAGATTGAATTTTTTTTTCTATTTTACGATTTCATTCGGCTATAAAAAGGCCGCAGCAAAACTTGTAAATGGGATTTTTTGAATACACAATCAATACAAAGAGAAGAACAGACGAGCAAAGGCTTTCATCTTCTTTTTCTTTTTCTTTTTTCGAGACTGTTTAAATACAAAAATAGTTATTTTTTTTCTAAAACTATACATATATATATATATATAAATATAGTATAAAAAAAGAAAAAAAACTTACTTTCAAACTTCGGCCGCCATTCATGGTGGCGCCGATGGTGACGATCGACGCCGGAGTCTTGCCGAAGGCCCACGAAAAATTGGGCCAGAGAGGCTTGAGAGAGAGAGGTCTGTTTTTTTTTTAGAAAAGGTTTAAAATTATTTTCAAAACAAAAAATTTGACTTTTATAAACGGAGGAAACAGCGTCGTTTTGATTAGCCCCCCAGTGCCCAAAACGGCATCGTTTTGAAGTGACCGATTACCTACCGCCTAAGGAGGATCTTGCGTTTTAAGTTCAATTTTGTCCTTTTTTTTATTTCTTTTAAAATTTTTGATATTTTATTATTATTATTAATTTTAATTCTTATTCTTATTAATATTATTATTACTATTATTATATTATTAAATTAATATATTTAATTTTTATTTTTATTTTTATTTTTATTTACTACTTTTAAATATACTCTACTTATTTCTTATTTTATCATTTTCATTACGATTATTTATTTATTATTTTGTATCCTTATATATATACTTTCAAATATTAGAATATTTATCTTATTATTTTTACTACTATTATTATTTTCATTATGATTATTCGATTAATGTATTTTCTTTATAATTTATTATTATTGTATTATTGTCATTATTATTATTATTTTTCTATTATATATAGTATTTATTTATTGATTGATTTACCATTAGCTTTTATTTTTGTTTATTTTCTTTTATTTATTTATTCTTTTCCTATTATTTCATATAGATTGTTGGTTTTAAATTTTATTTTATTGTATGTTATTTTGCCTTTATTTTTTATTTACATTGTTACCCTTGTTTTTATTCTAGTATTCATGTGTACTATGATTCATCTTCCATTTTACTACGATCATATCACATTTTATTCGATGCATTAAAATTTTCGTTTTGAAATAAGCAAACACTCCGCGTTTTAAGGTTCGAAAGAAATCGTGCCCTAACTTACTGGGTTTCGATTTTTCTCATCGAGTCTAAAGAACCAATTATTTTCTTAAAATCAAAGTATAAGTTAAATAAAAACTTATTCTCGGGAATTCAAAAATGTTGTGTCCTAACTCCTGGATGTGACATTTTGTTATCTCGAGATAAGGATTTCTAAAAACAAATACAATATTCTGTATTTGGAATTTTAAGAAATTTTGTCCTAACTTACTGGGTTTTGATTTTTCATTTGACCCAAATAACCGAATATCCTTCTTAATTTTAAATGTACGAGTTTTAAATATCAAAAGACAAGCTTAGTTTCGAGGATTTGAGATGTCGTATCCTAACTTACTGGGTATGATATTTTACTCCTTTGAGATAAGCGGGTCTTAGCATCCAATTTAATTTATTCAAGTTTTGAAATAAAGAGTATTGTATTTTAAAATCTTTTCAAATGTTTGACATTAAGACATTAATCAATCAATTCGGTACCAATTTTGGGCGTTACGAGGGTGCTAATCCTTCCTCGTACGTAACCGACTCCTGAACCTATTTTCTCAAATTTCATAGGCCATAATCATCGTTTTAATAAATCAAAATGTTTTAACGATTAATCCCAAGGTGACCCGATCACACCTCATAAAAAGATTAGTGGCGACTCCATTTTTGTTTTAAAAGTCGACCCCGTTTTCCAAACAAAATAATGGTTTCAACACTAATAATCTAAAGTTGTTTGCCTTTTCTTAGTATTTTTAGCAACACATGTTTAAGGTTTTGTCCTTTTACTATAAAGAGAGCTTAGAGCACCTCTTTATAACCAAACAATTGAAACTATGGTCACTAGTTCAAGTGGTATCATATTTGTCCACATGATCTCTATATCTTGAAGATTATAGGTTCAAGTTTCACTATATGCAAAGCTCTTCAACTATCATGGTTTTCACTTATTAAAGCATTAAAAAGTGCCTTTAAGCTCTCTTCAAAGTTAGGGGTAATTAATACATTTGAAGAAGACAATATTAAAAACAACAATAAGCTAGGATAACATTAGACCTATTCGTAGTGAATTAGTAAAAGTAAAATAGACTCGAATAATAGATATTCGAGAGTCAATATCTATATATGCTCGAAAGCTTAAAAGCTTCAAATTCAAATCAAATTCATAAATATCTAAATTTGTGTCATTCATTACAAGAAGTCAATATCTAGTTATATGCTTTACAGTTGTCGCTCGAAAAATTTCTCTGCATCAGAAATCTTATGAAGTTGATTATTGACCATGGATCCAACAATTACAAGATATTACTATAGCAAGATAATATATAATTTGCTATTATATCGGATAAATTGAGCCTTGACTAGACCATATTGCCGCAAGAGGGCCTATGGGTCTCAAAATCGGCTAGAGTAACTTGATACAATGTTCTAATAGTTCCTATGCTTGTAAGTACAAGGAGGCTGAATTTTTATTAGCCTTTTGATGAGATTTTTTCCCTAATTATATTTTATGTGATTTGTGTTGGAATTTGACTACAAATTACCAAAGCATCCGTTAATTAGTTTTAAAATCTATGGAGATGATCGATCCATGCACGCAATATATATCTATATATATTATCAAGCATGAACGAAGAAAATTCATTTGTAGTAGGAAACAAAACGTAACAAGCTGCGCTTTTGTTCCAACAAATCTAACCATTGACTATGTACTTATATTTTAGTTAAACTACAATATTAGTAACTAAATTATAGGTAAGCTTTCGTTTTGGTCATTAATTAAAAAAAGTTATAGTTTGGTCACTGAACTATTTAAAAGTTTCCATTTAAGTCACTGGACTATTAAAATCTATGTTATGTGGCTTTATCTATTTGCACTGTCACTACAACAAAATAGTGCTAAGACGACATTTATGGGGCGACACTTTCCTAAGTGTTGGGAAAACTGGCCAACATACGCTTTGACCAACTCTTTGTATAAGGGTTGGGATATAAATGCCTAAGGCAACACTTAACTAAGAGTTGGCTTTGTCTAGTCCAAAGCGACACTTTCCTAAGTGTTGGGATAGAGTTGCAAACATACACTTTGGGCAAATCTTTGTATAAGGGTTGGGATATGTATGCCTAAGGCGATGCTTGAATAAGAGTTGGCTTTTGTATAGTCCTAAGACGACACTTTTGTAACGATAATTTCCTAAGTGTTGGGATAGAGTTGCGAACTTACGCTTTGGGCAACTCTTTGTATAAGGGTTGGGATATCTATGCCTAAGGCGACGCTTGAATAAGAGTTGGCTTTTGTGTAGTCCTAAGACGACACTTTTGTGGCGACACTTTCCTAAGTGTTGGGATAGACTACGCTTTGGCCAACTCTTTGTATAAGGGTTGGGATATGTATGCCTAAGGCAACGCCTGAATAAGAGTTGGCTTTTTTGTAGTCCTAAGATGATACTTTTGTGGCGACACTTTTCTAAGTGTTGGGATAGACTATGCTTTGGCCAACTCTTTTTATAAGGGTTGGGATATGTATGCCTAAGGCAACGCTTGAATAAGAGTTGGCTTTTGTGTAGTCCTAAGACAACACTTTTGTGGCGACACTTTCCTAAGTGTTGCGATAGACTACGCTTTACCCAACTCTTTGTATAAGGGTTGGGATATGTATGCTTAAGGCAATGTTTGAATAAGAGTTGCCTTTTGTCTAGTCCTAAGACGACAGTTCTGGGGCGACACTTTCCTAAGTGTTGGGATAGACTTGTCAACATACGCTCTAGCCAACTCTTTGTATAAAGGTGTAACGTCCCAAATTTCCTTAATTTCGGCTTTTTTTTTAATGTGTAGCACCAAAAAAATTAGATTTAAAATATGAATATTATTAAAATTTTACATCATCATGAGTTTGTGAATAATTATATATATTCAAATTAAAAATAACTTAATAGCTTCGAGTGTGAATAAGGTTTTTAATAAAAATACCGCAAAAAATCAATTTAGTTTAGGGTTTAAGGTTTAGTGTTTAGAGTTTAGGGTTTAAGGATTATAGTTTATGATTTAAGGTTTTAGGGTTTTGTGTTTATAGGTTTAAGGTTTAGGATTTTAGGATTTTGTGATTATGGGTTTGGGGTTTAGGATTTTAGGGTTTTTTAATATAAATGTTTCAAAATTTATGTTATATATATTTAAAAATTTTAATCATAAATAAGATAAATATAAATTATTATTTTTCAAATAATAAAATATCAAAATGGGATAAATCCCAAAAGCATACATGAATAATGGTTTAAACAGTGTCGTTTTAGGTTATGTCTCTAGCTGCATTAGCGGTATTAGGTTTAAGGGTTAGTGGTTAAGGGTTAAGGGTTATGGGTTTATGGGTTAAGGGTTAAGGGTTTATGGTTTATGTTTTATGGTTTAAGGTTTAAGGGATAGGGGTTTAGGGCTTAGATTAATTAGTGTTTTTTAATTTATATATTAAATAATTTCTTATATAATTGTAAAAGAGATAATATTAATTTTAATATATTAATTTTTTATAAAAATTTATCATTCTCTATTTGAAAATTGACATATTACAAAATTTGGGTGACTCAAAATTCTGCAATAGAAAAGGAAGCTTTTTGAGGATCCTCCAATTTTGGTAAAAAAAATTACAATCATATGGTAATTTCCTAAGTAGAGTTGTGTGATTTTATTATTTACGCTTATTGTTTCTACTAAAAAAGATTAACTATTACATGACGTGTGGTATGTATATTTTATCCTAAGTAATTAGAGTAGGAGTTGATTATTTTTTGAAATAAAGAAATTAAAATACGATAGTTTTACAACCTATCCATCAAAAACCTAAAAAAAGGAGTGGCATTTTGAGTAAAAAGAGTTTAATTCAAAGGGGGATTCAGAAAAAGGAAAAAGCCCAGTATATGGGTTTAAAATTAAACCAGAAATTCCACGCTCCTCTTTTGAAAAAAATTCCCAAGAAAGGCTTCTCTGCTTGAAAACCCAGGAAAGATTAGAATTAGAAGGAAAGGGTTATTGAGAGATTTTCCCAATTCGATTCCAAAAGGGCTAAACTCTTTTTTATTAGCAAGAGTTATTTGTACGTATGAAATGCATCACAAGAAACCTGAACTTCAGATCGGGAAAGAAAGCAGTGGCGTCTCTTCCGATTTCAATCCTAAACCCTCCACCTTTCATCATCATCAACTCCCACTTCATCACATTCAGAAGCATTTTAATTACCATCATCATTTACAACAGCAATCTAATGCAACAATAGTGGAAACGGTCACTGGCACCACATCGATTTCAATTTTCCCTCAGATAATTACCTAGAACCCTTCAAAAAATGGCACAATTGCTCCTCCTCCGCCTCCTCCTCCTCCTCCTCCTTCTCCTCTTCCTCCTCTTCCTCCATCTTTTTCCTCTTCTCCGACCCCTTACAGGAGACCCCTTTTGACCCAGACGCGTTCTCTTACCAAATCCCCTACTTTGCACCGCTTTACGACTCCCCGTCATTTCAATTCCCAAAATCACTTCTGTTTTTTCCTTCTTCGTTGCTGCCAAATCCTTCGTTGATAGGATTCTTCGTCGTTTCAAGAACCTACGTCGTCTCCAAGTTCACCTACGTTTAATCCTTCTTTTATCTCTTTCTTTCTTCTACTTCTTAGTTTCGCACCCAAGCCACTCTTTTTTACTCGACTTCCTATCCGCTTTTGCTTTCTCAGCTGGCCTTTTTTTTTCCCTTAACCTTGCCCTCCCACGCCTCCCTTCAATTCGTTTGTTCTTATCCCGTTCCTTTCCAATTAAGCTCAAATCGTCATCTTCACTCTCAAGGTCTCATTTTCCAGTGTTATGGTCAGCTACCAGTGCTTGGGCTGCTGCAACCCTCCATGTTGCCTTTGTCATTTTGCTAGTAGCTAATGAAGACTATCCTGCACAATCTGCATGGTTCCTATGCATTTTTCTTTTGTCTATTGATGATTGATTGGAACTGCCTAGGGTAAGTTTCTTTTTGGTTTATATTGTTAAGAAGCCTTTTTGTTCTTCAAGAATATCCATCTTCAGTATAATTCTATTAAATAGAATTTGTACTGTAGTCCCATATTTTATGATCTGCTAGATGATTTACCTACATCCATGCTTGTTTTGTCTATACTAATTGCTTCTGATAATTATATTGCAGTGATTGTTTTAATGCATTTAAGTTTGACTCAGCATTCTCTTAAAAACAAACCCTAATCCTAATTCTGCTTCTTTTTTTTTTTTTTGGCAGTTGTTTTTATCAGGTTTGCATTTTTCTATACTCTTCTCTTTGCTTATTATTGATTCCATAAACCTTGATGCTACTTTGGTCCTAGGTTTGTATTGAAAATTCGAGAACTTGGTGTCAAAGTGATATTTTAATGGATGATTAACTTTTTTTTTAGGAAAATTCGTTCTCAACATGGAAACTTTGGTTATAGTACAAAAACAATGACTGATTTTTTTTTGCGCATCAATTCTTCTTTTAATTGGTTCATCGAAATTCTCATGCATAAGTATTGGCTTCAGCTCCTACAGTTGCAGAGGATGATATGATCATAGGTGATGAAATAGAGAAAATAGTTTTGGATAGTAATTTTGTAACATCCTGAATAGGGCCTATGCATTTCCAGTTTAATTGTATGAAATGACAAGTTTCAAGTACTATGAATAAATTTTTGATACTTTTGGAAATCTAGAAATGCATGAAAATGGAAAGGAAAATGGAAATGAAAATGAAGATAGAAATGAAAATGGAAATGGAAATGGAAATGAACACTTTGGAAACTTAGACATTTTTGAAACTGAACATTTTTGGAAATGATCCAAAAATGGAAACTTGAACATTTTAGGAAACTTGGATATGTAAGAAAAATGGCAAGTTACAGAGCCGATCGAAAATTTTAGGAAACTTAGAAATGATGCCGAAATGTCAAATTTTAAAGTTCAAAATAGGAAATAAGGGCTAAAGGGCCTTAAAAGAAAAAGTTGGAGAAATTTGACACACAAAAAGGCTTGGAAAAGTGGCCTGAAGATGTCACTTAGGGCCTATGGAAATGGCGCCATGAGCAAGAACTATTGGGCCTGGGTTCGAGTCACTTGGGAAGCAAGTAAATAAGTTTAATTTTTGCTTCCAGAAGGCTGAGGTGGACGGCATGGGTTTCTAGAAAAGGAAGAGTTTTATTTGCATAAATATGTGAATAATAAGAGATAAATAAAGGAGTTTTATTCACATAAATATGTGAATAATAAGAGATAAATAAAGGAGTTTTATTCACATAAATATGTGAATAATAAGAGATAAATAAAGGATTATTTTCTAAGGAGATAATTGAGGAGATAATGGATGGATTAAAGGCTTTTATCTTTTAAATAAAAGAGATAATATTATCAAAAGAGGAGTGGTGGACAAGTAAGGACTCCTAGGTGATAACTTTGGCTATAAAAGGAGGGCGAGGCTACTCATTCACTTTTGCTCCTCTTCTCTCTGCCGAATTTTCCTAGCTCTCTCCCCTCTCTCGAATTTTTCTTTAAGAAAATCCATCTTTTCTTCTTCTATTTTCTTCTCTCTTTTCTCTTGTCAAAGCCGAATCTTTGTTGATTCTAAGTAAAGGAGCAATCAACTACAACATCAAAAGGGTTTCTTCAATCGTCGAATACAAGGATCAAGGATCTAAGGTAAGATAAATTTATTTGATTAAAGGTTATGATGTATATGTTAGATTAGATCTAACATGAAGATTTCGACAGACATATAGGGCAAGGAATCCTCTTGATTTGGAATTTGTATGGTAAGTGATATTCGCAAAGGCTTAATTTTGGTATTTGGAATTATTTTTCATTATTTCAAAAGCGAAAACTCACATGGTTACATGAATTAGTGTTAGCGATTTCAAGGAAAAGGGTACTAGCAATTTTGGGATTCGATTTACAATCATCCAACTCGACAACAAGGTAAATAATACAAATCCTACTAGGATTTGGTTTTAAGCCAAATAGGTTTGTTAATATGTTTTAATAATTGGCGAATATAGGGATAAAGATCTAGATCGGTAGATCGTTCTTCGGATTTCAAGGAATCTATTAAGCCAATCAGGTGTGTACCCTTACTAACCTTCGATATTTCATATGGCTATTATTTTAATATATGAATATGTAAAGAATGTGAATGTGGCTAAGTACCACAAATGTGGTAAAAAGTACCCAGGTACGTTTCCTACTTCTGATAGGATTGTGAAATATGTTATTTTATAACATGCGAATATATGTATATGAACATGAAATTAAGTAAGTTATGCATAATGTATAATTTGGGGCATTCGGGATTTATGTGAAAGGGGAAGAAGGTGTTGACTTCGGTCTCACCAATGTTATATTTGAAGGTGTTGACTTCGGTCTCACCAACGTTATATGAAGGTGTTGACTTCGGTCTCACCAACGTTATATGAAGGTGTTGACTTCGGTCTCACCAACGAAATATGTTGACTATGGTCACATTGCGAAATTTTGGTAACTTCGGTTACAATATTTGAATATAGTGTCTAATGACACAACGATAAAATTGACTATAGTGTCTAATGACACAACATATATGGGTAACGCCTTCGATGGTGTGTAGCGGATGGAGGTTGACTTAGTAGTCCCCACGGTGTGAATGGCAGGTACGGGTGGTGTGTAGCGGATGGACCATTAGGATTGGGTTTGGGTTGCATCATTATTTATTTTATATGAATATGAATTTGATTTGAACATGAATGCCTGATTTGTTGAATGTTAGTATTGTGTGCACATTGAGTCTGTTGACTCACCCCGTTGTGGGAATTATTTTCAGGTGATGAGCAGTGACGGACCGGGCCGGTGGACCTTGAGGTGGCCATGTCTCATTTGAAGATTCCATTTAAATTTGGACTTTATTTCTGTTTAGTTTCTGTAATTTTATTTTGGGTTATACTTGATGTAATAAGGCCATAAGGCCCAGTGGATTTTCTTTACTTTGCTTTATTTTTTTTTTACTATTATGTTACGAACCAATTATAACTAAAATTAAAGTGATATATTTTTGTTATAAACCCTAAAAATTATTTTGTCACCTCTTTAAAATTGGATTTACAAGATTAAATAAACGGGTTCCAACCTAAGCCCAATCCACAACAACGTTTTCTAAAAATTCTACGAATTTTCTCTAAGTAACGAATGATTTTGAAATCGGTTCACTTTAGGAACATACCAGATCCGGTTCCGGCTCGTGGGCCGGGTGTGGGGTGTTTCAATTTGGTATCAGAGCCCAGTTTTAAACTCTCGGCCTGTGGGCTAAGGCCCAAAACGTTTTCAAAGCGAGCCAAATGATTATCTTTGAAAAATAAGTAGGTTTTCTGGCATGGCCCCTAAGTCTCCGACCCGCAGTCCACCAGGTAAGTACCCCTAACTCTCTGTGTGATTATGTGAATTATAGAAGGGTAGAAAAGGCATGGAACGTAGAATAGAATGATAGGAACTTGAACCCTAGGACTAGACTACTCAAACACAAAACCACATAAGACTTAATGACTTGAACCAACCTATGGCTAAGTCATTGAGCTAGTGGTGTGGTAACCCTGACGCATGTCTAGGATTGGATCGGAAGAGCTTGGTATTTAAGCGGTCCTAGTGACTCACCTCCTCTTGGTGAATCCTACCAGTGCGTAGCTTCAGTTCAACCTAACTTAGAGGCTCGGTGGTGTGGCAACCTCTGTCTGCATGTCTAGGAATGGTTTCGGTGGGAGCTTGGTATTTAAGCATCATGCGACTCACCTCCTCTCCACACGAATCCCGCCTGGTGCGTAGCTTTGGTTCACCCCGACCAAGAGGGCTCGGTCATAGGCTAAACATAATGACTAAAACCCGAAAGGAACTAGCCATGTTTAAAAAAAAAAAAGAAGAGAGAACAAAACAACAAATCTGGTTTTTCAAATTTTAAAACTTTCTTTTAAATCGAGAAAATTATTTTACAACATTTTCGAAAAACTCCTGATTCGCGAAAATTACAAAAATACCCTTAGGGGTGAAATTACCAAAATGCCCTTGGTTTATAAAATGTTCAACTACTCAACAGCTTTACCAAAATTTCAATATTTCATAAACATTCAAAAACCCTAATTTTTAAAATATCAAAATACCTTGATTTTGGAAAAATTACAAAATTGCCCCTAACTTACAAAATTACCAAAATGACCCTGACTTCCAAAACTTTTGCAACACCATCAACTTGGAAAACAAATTCTCAAAAAGAACCCTCAAAGTTTTGCAACATTTGGAAATACCCCGGAATTATCAAACTTTACAAATTTACCCTGGTTTATTACCAAAATACCCTCGAGCTTCAAAATTACTGAAATACCCCCGAATTTCCAAATTTTTCAAAATACCCCGAGAATTTAAAAGTTCCAAAATACTTTTTGACAAAATCATCAGAGAACTTTTATTTTTGAAAAATTACAAAAATGCCCCTGTAAGACAAATTACGAAAATAACCCTGGGTAGTGGAAAAACAACAACAATGAAAACTACAACGTTTCTCTGAATGAACGAAAGTTCATAATTGTTTGATGGATGTATGAATGAATGTAAAGATCGTGTGCATGTATGAATACGAAGAACCACTCCTAAAACTCTTTTCATAAAACTTCTTCATGGTAATAATTGAAACAAGTACTAATGTATAAAACTTTTAAATCGATTAAATCATGACGTTAGAAAATGAGTTCTAAGGGATGTGAACTTAGAGATTGTGCCTAGAAAGTATGATGGTTCTATTAAGATCAGTCTTGCAGCAGTAAGCATAGTACGGTGAGAAGGATTGTACGATGTTAATAAGTAATTTCGAGGACGAAATTATTTTAAGGGTAGAATCTGTAACATCCTGAATAGGCCTATGCATTTCAGTTTAATTGTATGAAATGACAAGTTTCAAGTACTATGAATAAATTTTTGATACTTTTGGAAATCTAGAAATGCATGAAAATGGAAAGGAAAATGGAAATGAAAATGAAGATAGAAATGAAAATGGAAATGGAAATGGAAATGAACACTTTTGGAAACTTAGACATTTTTGGAAACCTGAACATTTTTGGAAATGATCCAAAAATGGAAACTTGAACATTTTAGGAAACTTGGATATATAAGAAAATGGCAAGTTACTGAGCCGATCGAAAATTTTAGGAAACTTAGAAATGATGCCGAAATGTCAAATTTTAAAGTTCAAAATAGGAAATAAGGGCTAAAGGGCCTTAAAAGAAAAGTTGGAGAAATTTGACACACAAAAGGCTTGGAAAAGTGGCTCAAGATGTCACTTAGGGCCTATGGAAATGGCGCCATGAGCAAGAACTATTGGGCACTGGTTCGAGTCACTTGGGAAGCAAGTAAATAAGTTTAATTTTGCTTCCGTATAAATGAGGTGGACTGACATGGGTTTCTAGAAAAGGAAGAGTTTTATTTGCATAAATATGTGAATAATAAGAGATAAATAAAGGAGTTTTATTCACATAAACATGTGAATAATAAGAGATAAATAAGGAGTTTTATTCACATAAATATGTGAATAATAAGAGATAAATAAAGGATTATTTTCTAAGGAGATAATTGAGGAGATAATGGATGGATTAAAGGCTTTTATCTTTTAAATAAAAGAGATAATATTATCAAAAGAGGAGTGGTGGACAAGTAAGGGACTCTAGGTGATAACTTTGGCTATAAAAGGAGGGCGGAGGGCTACTCATTCACTTTTGCTCCCTCTTCCTCTCTGCCAATTTTCCTAGCTCTCTCCCCTCTCGTTGAATTTTTCTTTAAGAAAATCCATCTTTTCTTCTTCTATTTTCTTCTCTCTTTCTCTTGTCAAAGCCGAATCTTTGTTGATTCTAAGTAAAGGAGCAATCAACTACAACATCAAAAGGGTTTCTTCAACTGTCGAATACAAGGATCAAGGATCTAAGGTAAGATAAATTTATTTGATTAAAGGTTATGATGTATATGTTAGATTAGATCTAACATGAAGATTTCGACAGACATATAGGCAAGGAATCCTCTTGATTTGGAATTTGTATGGTAAGTGATATTCGCAAAGGCTTAATTTTGGTATTTGGAATTATTTTTCATTATTTCAAAAGCCGAAAACTCACATGGTTACATGAATTAGTGTTAGCCGATTTCAAGGAAAAGGATACTAGCAATTTTGGGATTCGATTTACAATCATCCAATTCGGCAACAAGGTAAATAATACAAATCCTACTAGGATTTGGTTTTTAAGCCAAATAGGTTTGTTAATATGTTTTAATAATTGGTCGAATATAGAGATAAAGATCTAGATCGGTAGATCGTTCTTCGGATTTCAAGGAATCTATTAAGCCAATCGGTGTGTACCTTACTAACCTTCGATATTTCATATGGCTATTATTTTAATATATGAATATGTAAAGAATGTGAATGTGGCTAAGTACCACAAATGTGGTAAAAAGTACCTGTGCACGCTTCCTACTCGATAGGATTGTGAAATATGTTATTTTATAACATGCGAATATATGTATATGAACATGAAATTAAGTAAGTTATGCATAATGTATAATTTGGGGCATTCGGGATTTATGTGAAAGGGAAGAAGGTGTTGACTTGGTCTCACCAATGTTATATTTGAAGGTGTTGACTTGGTCTCACCAACGTTATATGAAGGTGTTGACTTGGTCTCACCAACGTTATATGAAGGTGTTGACTTGGTCTCACCAACGAAATATGTTGACTACGGTCACATTGCGAAATTTTGGTAACGGTTACAATATTTGAATATAGTGTCTAATGACACAACGTATAAAATTGACTATAGTGTCTAATGACACAACGTATATGGTAACGCCTTCGATGGTGTGTAGCGGATGGAGGTTGACTTAGTAGTCCCACGGTGTGAATGGCGTGTACTGGTGGTGTGTAGCGGATGGACCATTAGGATTGGGTTTGGGTTGCATCATTATTTATTTTATATGAATATGAATTTGATTTGAACATGAATGCCCGATTTGTTGAATGTTAGTATTGTGTGCACATTGAGTCATTGACTCACCCGTTGTAGGAATTATTTTCGGTGATGAGCGGTGATGGATGGTAGGTGGACCTTGAGGTGGCCATGTCTCATTTGAAGATTCCATTTAAATTTGGACTTTATTTCATTTAGTTTCGTAATTTTATTTTGGGTTATACTTGATGTAATAAGGCCGTAAGGCCCGTTGGATTTTCTTTACTTTGCTTTATTTTATTTTTTTTACTATTATGTTACGAACCAATTATAACTAAAATTAAAGTGATATATTTTTGTTATAAACCCTAAAAATTATTTTGTCACCTCTTTAAAATTGGATTTACAAGATTAAATAAACGGGTTCCAACCTAAGCCCAATCCACAACAACATTTTCTAAAAATTCTACGAATTTTCTCTAAGTAACGAATGATTTTGAAATCGGTTCACTTTAGGAACATACCAGATCCGGTTCCGGCTCGTGGGCCGGGTGTGGGGTGTTTCAAATTTGGAGCAGCAGATAACTAATGCTATTGATTCACGATTTCTAATGCAATTGGTAAGCAGTCTTGACTCTTAGCATGAAAATGACTTTGGCTATCCTTATAAATTTAGTTTTTTATTTTCAATATCAAAGAGAGGGTTCAAAGTTTGATTTGTCTGAGCAGACAATGTGTTGTTTGGAGGGATTTCCGCTGCCTCTGATCCACATAATGAAGGACCAAATGATAAGGAGGTGGAAACTGTTACTGCTGCTTGTGCTTTTCTACAAGTTACTTTCAGTACTTTACCTCTAAAGAGAATCATGATTGTACTGGCCTATAGAACTGAACTTGTTTCAATACTTTGGAATTTTTTTTTTTTCTATCTTACTTCATTCTTTTGAATTTAAAAAAGAAAAGAAAAGAAGGAAAACTCTAATGTAATTGATTCATTGTGGTAGTGGAGAATGGATGCAATCGAAACAAGAGAAATGGTTGGCAAGAAGGCTAAGCTTGCTGTTGCGGAGCTTGCTAAACTATCTAGACGTGTTTGTGGTTAGTTATATATCTCCATATACTTTTGAATTTCTAGAGCAAATTGTAACATGTGATGTCTTAAGTTCAATGATGGTTATAGATTAATTTATTTTTGTAAACTTCAGCAGATAATAAAGAAGGGTGGTCGTTCATTCCCTTTGTTACCACAAAGGTAATCCATATTTTGGAACCCTTTCTTTGTTGCCTCTTTGCTCAATATTTGTGCTTATAAATTTATTGTTGAATTTCATTATATGTTTCTTGAGGATTAATTACTCCCTCTGTTGCCGCTGATTCTGTTTCTACATGTTGCAAATACACTGCTCTGACTTTTGAATGTATTCTATTCTATATTCATGACAATTCGTTTTTTTTTTTCCATTAAATCAAATCCAGTAAGCGTACCATCTTCTCCTGCCTTATGCTTCTTCTATGGTAACTCTTGTTTTTTTTTCCATTTATTATAATAAATCTAATGCTTTGCAATTATTACTATTTAAGTCACTTACATTTATTTGTGTTGTTTGCATTTGTTTTTAAGACTATTTTTATGTCTGTTGGTATTACTTCTATCTGTTGTTTTCATTTTTGTACTTTATTGTCCCTTTTCTTTTCTTTTTGGTGATTCTCTAGCTTGACAATGTTAAAGCAAAATCCGGTTGGGTAATTTCTTATGTCTACTGTAATGTTCTTGATTTTCATTTTAATTTTCACAAAGACACACTCTCTTCCACTTTGTGTTAAGGACATGAAGAAGTAAGTTATTTGAATTTCCTCAACTTAATGGTAATAATAGTTTTGGCTTGGCTTGTGTGTGAAATTTACCTTATTTTGCATTAATTTTGTGAAGTACCACTAACCAATGGAAAATTTAATTTGTATTCTGTTTTCTTTTGCTTTTTCATATGTTTTACTTTTTCATGATGCTCTGGATTCTAGAAATTGTGACGAGATTCGTATTTTAATGACATTTTTGACTGCTTTGGTATGTATGGTGTTATATATTTATCTATAATAGTGTTGTAGTGATTGTTTTAGGCATGTTTCTGAATGTCTGGAAGCATTAACTTCCTCATACATATGATTGAAGTGAAAATACTAGGAAAGCTAGTTCAGGAATGAGCATTCTATGCTATTTATTTTGTGAGACCTTATAGGCATCTTCAGCTTTTGTTATGTGGTTTTCACAACATATACATATTTTGAGTATTATGGAGAGATATTTGCAACATTTATTCCATAAAAGCATACAAGCATACAAGCATACAAGCCAACACTGTTTATGATCTCTCACCTCATGCATAGAGCTCATATTAACTTCCAATGTATTGTTTTCTTCAAAAGTGTATTCTTAGTCCTTTTGATCTTAAAGGGAATACAAATCTAGACAAAGTTTTAAGTTTTTGATCCGATTTGTGCAGGATTGGTCATTACACAATCCCTAAAGAGATGAATGAAGTCTACAATTGGCTTACAGCAAGGTAGGGGCTCGAGGGATAATGCTAAATATAGCCAACAGTCGAGAAGCAATAAAGGTAAAAAGAGAGAAAACTGCATATGCTACAAGTAGGTAGTAAACAAAATGGATTGTTAGGGTATATGGTATACTTGGATCTGGATATATTTCACTACTTGGGCCTACCTTTGTAGAAATAAGAGATCAACAGAGTTTCTTGGAATTAAAGTTGCAGTTTCAAATTGTATTAGCTTTTTTGTAGTACAACATCAATATCAATATCCATCGCCTTAGGTACTTTTTTATTTGTTTACTTTTGTACATTGAGTTGAATGTTAGTGGTATACATTTCAGCTAAATGTTAGTATATTTTGATTGTTGGATCGATTTTGTAGTGAATATTCAATTTTAATTTTATATTTTATATTTTATATTTTTTTAGTTGTATTTAAAGCAAAATTCTATCATTGTTCTTTGTAAATATTTATAAAATATATTAATATTGAAATAATAAAAATAGAAAAAAATTACATTATACGTGACCTTTTTTAAAGGTTGCCTTAGGCTGCTTTAAACGGGTCTATCCCAACCTTTTTAAAAGTTGCCTTAGACAATGTCTATCCCAACCATTTTAAGGTTGCCTTAGACGGGTCTATTTCAACTTTTTTTAAAGGTTGCCTTAGACATGGTCTATCCCAACCTTTTTAAGGTTGCCTTAAACGGGTCTATTCCAACTTTTTTTAAAGGTTGCCTTAGACATGGTTTATCCCAACCTGTTTAAGGTTGCCTTAGATAGGTCTATCCCAACCTTTTTTTATAGGTTGTCTTAGACAAGGTCTATCTCAACCTTTTTAAGGTTGCCTTAGACGGCTCTATCCCAACTGTTTTTAAAAGTTGCGTTAGACAAGAACTATACCAACCTTTTTAAGGTTGCCTTAAACAGGTCTATCGCAACCTTTTTCAAAGGTTGGCCTTAACTAGGTCTATCACAACCCTTTTTAAAGGTTGGCATTGACTAGGTCTTTTCCAACCCTTAAATAAGGGTCGGCTTATGTTGACTTATGGCAACGTTTTTTCGAAAGCATCGTGCGACCTATGCCAATTGTACTATAGACAACCTATTTGGAAGCGTCGCGAAACCGATGCCAACCTTTTTTGCGTCGTCTTAGGTCAAAAAAAGTGTCGCGGTAAGGTTGTTTTGTTGTATTGTGTTTGCACCAATCGAAAGTTCTCTTTTCCCTTTTGTTCTATAGTTCAATTTTTTCATGAAATAACTTTGGACGTCAGAATCTTCCAACTGAAATTCCAATAACTTTTTTCTCTAGTCTTCGACACTAACCGTCAAATCAACTTGGATCTAAGATATGTTTTGCTAATTGCCAATGGGAATTGATCCACTGTACCAATTGCCAAATTGTTACTTAGAGCTAACTGAAAAAACTTAAAAAAGAACTTAACAACCCAATAAAAACTTTCGAATAGTTCAGTAACTAAATTGTAATTTTTTTGAGTTAAATGACTAAAACGAAAATTTACCCATAATTTAGTGATTAATGGTATAATTTAAGTTAGGTTTACAAATTAATTACCATAATTAATGCATCTCTTTTCCGATTTTCCTGGTTTTGTTGGAGTGAAAGATAATTGTAGTCCTCCAAATTCCAATAAATTTGTGTGTGTGTGTTTGAATTTACTCAGCAATAATAATTGTCCTCCAAATTCCAATAAAATGCTCTATTTTCTTTTGTCAACTTATGCTACAGAGAGAAAAAAATAGTCAAAACCACATGCGTGCATGCATTATATATATAAGTTAATTTAGTTTTATATGTTTTTTTTGGTAGTCTTTTACATTATTTGTATTTATATGACCCAAACGTTGCATGAAATAATCTATGCAAATTAAATTTTGAGTGAATTAAAAGTTGTTTTTGTTTGATGTAAAAAAAAAAAAAAACTCAAATCATTATATATACATATATAACTATATTCGACCGAGAGGATAAGGATCAAAGGCGTAGAGAAGAAAGGCAGATAGGAGCATTGGTGTCTCTAAATCATAAATCTCTCATTTGACCCTTGTAAAATTTATAAATCATTTTTTATCTCCTAAAGCAATTTTTTTTAACTTAAATAATAATCATACATAAAGTTATAAGAAAAACATGTAAAACTAATTAATTTAATGGTACCAGTGGAAGGTATCCTCTCTCTTGCTCAAGTTGTATATTAAATTTTGTTTAAAGCAAAATTAATGTAAATTTTACATGTAAAGATCTGTACGTGTATATAAGAAAATGAATTTGTGAGCAAAGTAATAAAGCAAAATATGGAATTATAAAAGGGAAAAAACAAAGAAAAGAGAGAGATTCTTTCAAACACTTTCTTCATAGTTTTCAGGTGGTGAAGATGGATTTGAAACAATAGAAAGTGAGAATTTCATGTTTCAATGGGTTAGGTGGGTTAACTCCTAGAGGTGAGCATGGGCCGGGCCGGGCCGGGTTCGGGTCGGGCTCAACTAAAAATTTAGGCCCGTTCATTGGGCTCGGGCCGGGCCGGGCCTAAAAATGGGCCTAAAATTTTTGCCCAAGCCCGGCCCATATAAATATCCTAAAACCCGGGCCCGGCCCGGCCCGCCCATATTAATTTTTTATATTATTTTATATAATTTTTAAATATATATAATACATCAAAAATATTTAAAAAATCAAAATAAATATTTTTCAACAAATTGAAAATAAATTTTAAAAAATATGTAGACTTAAATAACACTAAAATAGATGCAACTTAACAAGCAAATACCTCTAAAATAATAACAAAATTAACAAATGTCTTTAAAATAATAACAAAATTAACAATAAAATAAGTTTTATATAATATCTAAACAATAACAAAAAAATAATAGATTCATAATAGTAAAATGGTAGCAAAATAAAGAGAAAAAAAATAAGAAAATAATATTTAAAAATAATTTTTTTGCCTTTAATGAATTGGCGGGCGGGTCTGGCCAAAAATATCTTTTGAGCCCGGCCCATTTTTTAAACGGGCCTAATTTTTTTGTCCAAGCCCATTTTTCGGGCCTATATTTTTGCCCAAACCCTCCCACATTTCAGGCGGGCCTTGGTGGGTCAGGCCTTGACCCATGCTCAGCTCTATTAACTCCCCTACTTTGATTCTTCTACCAACTAACCATATGCACACACATATATATATATATATATATATATATATTGAAATTAATAAGAACCACGAGCTGACCTTTCCATATGAATTTCATTAGCCAATTGCAGAGAGGTTCCATGTAGGCAAAACTAAAACCAAAGTTTTGTTTGAAATTAACAAAAATTAATGGGGATGTTTGTATTGTCAAAACAGCTCCAAGTTAAAATAAGATGGGCTTTTCTAGTAAACTGGTTGGTTGGTGAATGGATTATTGTCATCAGCCAGATATTCTTTTCCAAGACTAGAAAGATTGCATTTGCATCATCTATGCCTTGAGGGACAAGCAACACAATTTCTTTGGTTTGGATCGGAGGATGAAGAAATTTAACAACAAATATCTTTATACATATAGGGTTTATTTCACTAGACGTCCTCAAACAATGGTTTAAATTTTAAATTGATCCTCCAACTTCAAAATACTTTTGAGCCCTTAAAGTATTTCTATCGTATCGTTCAGGTCTTTCTATCATTTTAGCCATTACCTTAGAGGTTAAATGCTAGCAGAAATATGATATTAACCATAATTAAAATAGATGGATCAAAATGTAAACACATGCGTGTCTATTGCGCGTACAATTTAGAGGTTGGAGCTCACATGTAAATGAAAAGAAAAAAGGCAAATAGTCCTAAGTTCGAAACTTAACGATGTTTTTTTAACATCTTAGATCCAAATTGTGAATATTGTATGTACATGGATGTTTTAAATATGCTTTACATAAGATCCATATTGGTATTTAATATCTAAATTAAGTGCTAGGCTTAGGCAAGGATCAGATTGATATAATATTAATATTTTGACAACTCAATTAGAATATTTTAAAGTTTAGGAACCAATTTAAAACTTGAATTATAATTTGGGGACTTTGGTGAATTAACCCACATAAATTTTATAAGTCTTATAGAGCCTTGTCATCAATTCAAAAATTGACTGCTAAACTACCTCTAACTTGGTATTCAAAGTATAAACATGTATTTTCTACATTTTTCTGATGGAGGTAGATTCACCGGTATGTTTACAAACGAAAATTTTAGAACATGTCTTTTATTAAATAAAAATAATTGTAAGATGCATGATGGTTTGGACATCATTTTCATTCTAGAATTTCCCCCTTTTGCATGCTGGTTGGACTTGATTCAAAAAACTTGGTTTGTACATCAACACTACATTTTCATACATTGTGATAGTTCTAGGTTTATATGAACAACCCTATCTTTTGCCATTATTTGATAATTTTTGGGTCCATAATATAGTATATGAAAACACTAGGACGAAGCTAGGAATTTAGTGTTGGGGTGAGAAAAACTTATAAAATTGAGATGCGACAAAATAACTTAAATTGAAATATTAATTTTTAATAGGGCTAAAATTATAATATTATCATTTAGTTAAAGAGTTAAAATGACTATTACATAATTTTTTTAGAGGGACTCAGTATGTAGTTTTCTCTTTTAACTAAATAGGTCAACACATTTACTTGCCCTAGTTACGGGGTGTGAAACAAGTTCAATATTATTTTAATATATATTTCGATTTTTAATTTAATTGAATTTTATTGTAATTATAATTATCCTTAGAATTAATATGAAAAAGTAAATAAAGATATTATGTCTGTGTTGGATGGAAGCTGTTTTATTATATATGTAGAGATGGGATAGAAATCCAGTAATGATGCAAGACAGATTTGTTTGTTGCAAGTGAATTAAATTAATGGTAATGAGAGACTTGCCATTTGTCTTCAATCCAAACATACAAACCTTGGATTGCAGCTTTTATGTCAACTTATTTCACAACAACACCATTTCCCTAAATATGCCAAAATTTTGCTTACTTAAGAACAATATATCACACTATTTCATCTTTAATACAAGTGTATTAACTACTAAGCTATAATATTTAAAATATCGTGTAGTTTGATATAATTTTTTCTCTTGTAAAACTTAAATATATTTGTATGAATCTAATATTGGCGGTTTTTCAAATTACAAATTAAACATGCTTAAGAATAGTAATCATTCAATGTTTCTATTAATATGTCTTGTTTTTCAACTGAATCTTTGCTTTTCCTAAGAAACAACCATTCTAAGCGTGCCTCAACATGAATATAAAGATTCTCTTTTTTTTCTTTAGCGTAATGAAGGGGTAAGGCTACGTTACAAATAGTGAAGTCAAATTTAATTGAGTGAAAGCTGGAAGGTTGTAATTCATTCTATTTTACCCCACCATCCATCCCTGCCGTCAACTTCTCCACCACGATAACAATTCCCCACTTCTTTATTCCAATTTTTTCCTAATATCTCTTATCCCGAAAATATAATTTTACAGTTCTTTTTCAATTTAATTTCTAAATTTAGATTATACAGTACTTAAATTTTAAGAATTCGAATTTAGGAGTCAAATTGAGACAGAAAAGCTATTATATTTCAGTTTATTCCAAAAGAATTTGTCATTTCTCCATTTTTATATCTATCATTACAACAAAAAAGGCCTATAGCGACACTTATGGGGCGACACTTTTGTAAGTGTTGGGATAGACTGGCTAACATACGCTTTAGCCAACTCTTTTATAAGGGTTGGGATATGCATGCCTAAGGCAACGCTTAAATAAGAGTTGGCTTTGTCTAGTCCTAAGACGACAGTTTTGGGGCGACACTTTCCTAAGTGTTGGGATAGACTTGCCAACATATGCTTTAGCCAACTCTTTGTACAAGGGTTGTGATATGTATGCCTAAGGCGACGCTTGAGTAAGAGTTGGCTTTTGTGTAGTCCTAAGACGACAGTTTTGGGGCGACACTTTCCTAAGTGTTGGGATAGACTACACTTTTGCCAACTCTTTGTATAAGAGTTGGGATATGTATGCCTAAGGCAACACTTGAATAAAAGTTGGCTTTTGTGTAGTCCTAAGATAACACTTTTGTGGCGACATTTTCCTAAGTGTTGGGATAGACTATGCTTTGGCCAACTCTTTGTATAAGGGTTGGGATATGTATGCCTAAGGCAACGCTTGAATAAGAGTTGGCTTTTGTGTAGTCTTAAGACGACACTTTTGTGACGACACTTTCCTAAGTGTTGCGATAGACTACGCTTTAGCCAACTCTTTGTAGAAGGGTTGGGATATGTATGCCTAAGGCAACACTTGAATAAGAGTTGACTTTTGTCTATGACAATTTTGGGGCGACACTTTCCTAAGTGTTGGGATAGACTTGTCAACGTACGCTCTGGCTAACTCTTTGTATAAAGGTGTAACGTCCCAAATTTCCTTAATTCCAGCTTTTTTTTAATGTGTAGCACCAAAAAATTGGATTTAAAATATGAATATTCTTAAAATTTTATATCATCGGTTTGTGAATAATTGTATATATTTAAATTAAAAATAACTTAATAGCTTGAGTGTGAAAAAGGTTTTTAATAAAATGTCACAAAAATCAATTTAGTTTAGGGTTTAAGGTTTAAGGGATTATAGTTTATTGTTTAAGGTTTTAGGGTTTTGTGTTTATGGGTTTGGGGTTTATGATTTTAGGGTTTATTTAATATAAATGTTTCAAAATTTATGTTATATATATATTTAAAATTTTAATCATAAATAAGATAAATATAAATTATTATTTTTCAAATAATAAAATATCAAAATGGGATAAATCCAAAAGCATACACGAACAATGGTTTAATGCGCAATTGAATATATGAACTTTAATTTGATCCAGTTCTTGTAAATTATTAACACAATTATTAATATAACATAATTTGAAACAAAATTAATTTAGGAAACAAAATTAAAATTAAAAAATATTGAAAGAATATATAATATTAAAATTTTATCTAATTAATTTAAGGTTTAAGGTTTGGAGTTAAGGGTTTAGGGGTTTGTAGTCTATGGGATATGGTTTTGAGTTTAGGGTTCCAATATTTAAGGGTTATGGTTTATGGTTTAGAGTGAGTGTTTTAGAATTTGGGGTTTAAAATTATAAGGTTTAGGGTTTAGGGTAAATCAAATGAAGACGTGAGTGAAGGAGAGGCCAATGCTACTAAAGAATGGTTTGGTTTGTAAATCAGTTAACCGATGTCAATCGGAACTGAGCTATTTTTAATCAAGCCTTTTTCACCCTAATTTGTAGGGTTCTTAGAATGTCATATGTTCGTGCTCGTGTTAGAAATCGAACTAATCTAATTAGAATTAATCAGTTCGGTTTGACCGGGTTTTTGGCTTCTCATTCATTGTTAAATTTGGATAATGATACTATTCTAAAATCAATTTACTATTTAAGTGTTGGTCAATGATGTTTGAACCAGACAATATTGGCTGGTCGGATTGGGAGCTAGCCAGGGTTACTAGTCTGAAGAATGGCTTTGATTTGGTTAGACCAGTAACTGGTATGGACCGATTAAATTGACAATTGAATTGGGGTTTTTATTTTTTTAATTTTTGACGATTTTTTAATTGAACCGGTCGGATTGGTGAATTGGTGGCTGAACTAGTTCGGTTTAAAAAAAATTAGTGTTGGTTTGTTTAGTTATTCGATTTAGAAATTAAAAAAAAAACTTAAAAATCAACTACACAATCACGTCTAAATTAAAATACATATCACTAAGCATCTTCATAAAAATTGATGTCCGGGACAGAGTGCTTAGCTTTAAGCCTCTCATTTTGTATAAATATTGAGATTCATATTTAGCTTAGATCTTTCAATATGTCGATTTTGTCCAATATTATTATGGTCTATGAAAGTCATGATTGAGTCATGTTTTTAATGTTTATTTTATACTTATACTCGCTCAATAAAAAAGAATTACCTTATCCAATAAGGTGAAAGTCTAACAAATTTCTATTTTAGTCTTTATAATATTAAATGTATCTATTTATTCATTGTGTTATTAAATAAATTTAAATTGAAATATAATTAACATTTATTATTTAAAATAATAATATTTTATTTTATAGTTTTGTAAATGAAATTTTATTTTTTAATTGAATTGGAATTAAAAAAATATTTTTATATTACAAATGTTAATTCTGATACAATTTAAATTTATATAATTGATTTAAATAGTATAAAGAATATGCTTTTTGCAAAACAATATCCTTTTGTAATTAGGTTTTTTTATCCAAAATTTCAAATAAAATCTCTTCTTTTCTTTCCCTTACTTTTCCCAAGATTGATTCCCCCC
This sequence comes from Gossypium rotundifolium, assembly GCA_025506655.1. Classification (NCBI taxonomy): domain Eukaryota; kingdom Viridiplantae; phylum Streptophyta; class Magnoliopsida; order Malvales; family Malvaceae; genus Gossypium; species Gossypium rotundifolium. The sequence goes on along the minus strand of CP106723.1, from coordinate 56,437,479 downwards.
ACCCCAAAAATCCCACCTAAAATCTCTTCTTTTTTTTTTTCCCCCCAATTTCTTTTATAAACCAGAAACCCCGCCAACATCTCTCCTTTGGCTCTACCCTTTTATCAAAACAGAGCGCCACTTTTCACCCTTTCTTCTCTTAACTCAAAACTCCAAACCCCCCTTCGCAACAGCTCACTTTCTCCAGGTACCTCTTCCTTTTCCTTCTCTATCCCTAGATCTCGATTTTGCCTCTTCTTTTTGATTCTCTATTTCATTTTATTTGATGGCATTGAATGTTGATTCGTTTCAAGCTTGATTGCCTGTTTGTATATATATAAACATGCATGTATAAAGGTTTAGAGGATTTGATTTAGGTGAAATAGTGCGAAGAAGTGAAGAATTGGAACAAAGAATTTGTTTTCACAGTTCAATTTCCTCGAGCTTCACTACGGGTTCCAATGTCATGAAGGGTTACTTTTGCTTTAAACTTGTATGGTTCATTCTACCTCTTCAAATAAACAATAATTTCTCATTAATTTTTTTATTTTTTTGGTAATTTGACATATCGTTTTTGTTTATTGATTTTCTTTCTTTAAAATCTGTTAATGGTAACTCTTGCCGTCTTAGTCATCTCTTATTTAAAACCTTTTTTTTTACTTTTTTTTAATGACTAATCAATCTTTTCTTTGTATATTCTTTGTCTTGGTTGCTTTCAGGAGTGACGATTTCTGTGTAATTAATATTTTATTCTATTTGTTGTCTATTTGTCAGTGTAGGTTAAAAGGGAAAAAAAATCAAAACGTGTTATTGATTCTTTTTCATTTTATCATGATCGAAAAAGACCCAAGCCACTTCATGAGATTTTCTTCTATTCCTTAGTGTTAACCTATATTACTTGGTGTTGAGTGTGAGTATCAGATATGGTTAGATTTTCTAAATTTTTTCCTGTATTTGGAGGATCTTTGGAGTCATAAACTCATATGTATGACAGTATGTGTGTGTTAAACAGGTGTGCTTCAAGAAAAATGTAGAGTCCAAGCAATATAGCTGTTAAGAACATCTTGCTGTCCTTGTCAGCAGTGATTTTTTTTTTTTTTTATTCATGCTTTTCTTTTGAATTTTCTGTGTTAATCTCATTGATCTCATATTCAAGGAATGTTCAGTTTAATTTTGTTGTTCCCTTTTTTGGACGAACTTGTTCTTTTTCAATGATCTAGAATTATATTAAAACCACTATAAACATCTCTATTTTTTTGAAAAAGCTTTGAAAAAAAACAATCTTGAAATCTGTAATGGTCAAGCTAGTCGTATGATTCTTCCTTTCTTTTCTTTTATTACCCTTTGGTAACTAGTATCCCTATAGTTAATGTCAGTGGTAGTGTTATTTCTTCTTCCTTTTCCCATTAATTTTTGGTATTGATCCTATCTCCAGGTCACTTTTCAAATAAAAATAGGATAATTTCCTAGTTTTGCTTTTACGATAATCTAGAAATACATCTTAATGACAAATACCTAACTAATATTTACATTTATATGTTTCAGGCTTTCAAGAAGCCATCCATGGATAGTCTCCAATTATACACAGATAATAGTGATGAGGAAGACCTAAGTCACCAGCCATCTACTCTGTCTGTAGACTCTTCACCCCCACGGCTCATCCCCTCCAAATCTGCAGCACCAAAGGTTGATGACACAATGCTTGCCCTAACTGCAGTAGAAGCACGCCAAGCCGATCCAAAATGAGTTATCATTCTAATTTTGGTGAAGATTTTTGTCATCATATAGCTTTGCCAATCTAAAAAGAAGTTCCATCCTATTCTTCAACTCTTTGATCCTTCTCCTCATCTTCTCTTTGTTTCCACTTGCTGCAGGTACCACCTATATATAATTATAATATTGGTGTGCTATGTTTCATGTTCAATGCTTTATAATTAGTTGCGTAATTCAATTCTGCCATTTCATTAAACGTTTAAGGTGCATAGATGTTGGATACTACAAGATCCTGCCTATGAATAATAGGCTATCACATATACTAAATTGTGAAATATGTTCTTTCAATTTTTATGCAAACCAAAACATTATCATAACACCATCTTTTATCCATATTTCATTAAATTGTAGTATGATAACACCAAAACATTCCTTTTCCTTGTTATGTTTGTTACTTATCATGCTATTCTTTTGTTGTTTAGTGGGAATAGTTACGAGTCTTCTTTGAATTTTTGTTATATTTAAGTGCTAATTTTATGGCTTATGATTAAAGAATGTATATGTATAAAGTAGTCCATAATGCATAACTAAATTTGATTAAGTCTCAGGTTTTGGTGATATTATTTTGACTAATTGTAATTTGTCTATGAAAAGGTAAATGTTATTATTTTGTTGGAATTCTAGCATTCAAACCTTAAATGAATAGTGATTGAGAATTTGTTTCAATTCTTTTACAAGGAATTTGTACCATTGTTGCATTTCATGTTATAAAAGAAGATTTCTCTTCCATTGTTTGGAAGGAGCTGCTAATGTTAAACAAGGCATTTATTATTGCCATTAATGAGTTTTAGGGTTCTAAACTTACCTTCTCTTCTTATGTTTTGTTTTCTCTTGATAGATAAGGATTAAACTATGATCATTTGGCCAAGGGATTAAAGGAAGCTTTCTTTGAATGACCACTCTGCATTTGATGCCGATTGCGTTCTGAATACAGGTAATTCTTATTTATCTTGGGCTTCCGATTTTCTTGTTTCTTTGAAGAAAATCTTGCTCTCGAAACATTCGAACATACATGCTCAGACACTTTCACTTATATATTTGTTGACAAGTTCTCATATCAACAAGTATTTTAGGTAATAATTGAGACAAAATATGGCCTTGTTTATTATGACCTTCACATTCGTATTTGTAAGTCATCATAGCTGTAGGAAATGATAACCAATCTTTGTTTTCAAGTCCTCAATTGCACGAATTATTGAAATGGCCTCGATCACTTCCTTTAGAGGAGGAGCGAGTTCGCTTGTTGCATGAGGTGGAGTATATTTTACTAATCACTAGGGGATTTTTTCCTCATCTTGAAATATTTATCTTCAAAATTTTTTTAGCGATAGCATTGGATGGTATTGCCTAGTTAATCCGCTTCTTCCATCATGCAACATGTAGTTCAATTTCATTCATTTTCATGGTTTAGGTTGGTTTCGAACTCGAAAGAAGCTTTGAGGGTAAGGCATCGAAACTTGTTGAATCTTGTGGAAAATCAGTTGTAAAGCTTGTTGCACTTGTCACACGTCATTTTCCAGGTACATTTTCTAATAACTTAGAAATACGTGACTGAAAGTTTATCATGTCAAAAAATCAAAATGCCTACTCCATGTATGATGAAAGTATTTTGCAGGCTTTCTAGATCACTCAATGTACAAAGGGCACCAGGTTTTCTTGTACAAAAGAGCATGATATATTCTTCTTGACTTGTGGGTGCATTCAAGGGCAAGGATATGGAGAATTTAATGACATTGGCTCGATCACTATGTTTGTCGACTATATTGTTCCATTTGTGCTCCAATGACTTGGTGTGCTCAAATATAGTTCCACCCTTGCAAACGCCATTTAGGCCAGCAGTGAAATAGGTGCTGGCACTGAAGAGGAAGTTGAACTATGTTGCTCTATTTATTTTATAATGGTTAGCCAAGTTTTGAATGACTTGTTGTTGCACTCTTATTTGGAGGTCTTGGTTAAAATTATTGAATGTTTTTTGATATCTGCAAATGGTCTGAATTTGAAGTTCTGAACTTTGATTTATCTTTTAAAGGTGTCAAGGTTCGTTTATTTATCTTCATATAATTATATTCATTTATTTCCATACCAGGCTTTCTTGCAGGCTTACAATGTCTAACTTATTATTACTTTAATGCAGACTGCAGGATAGGATTATGAGAAGGAAAAACTTAACGAAAGGGATTGAAGTTTTTTGGGGCTACCTTCGTAGAAATAAGAGATCAACAGAGTTTCTTGGAATTAAATTTGCAGCTTCAAAATGTATTAGCTTTTATGTAGTACAACATCAATACCAATGTCCATCATCTTAAGTAGTTTTTATTTGTTTACTTTTGTACATTGAGTTGAATGTTAGTAGTATACATTTCATTAAATGTTAGTGTATTTTAATTGTTGGATTGATTTTTGTAGTGAATATTCAATATTTATTTTAATTTTAATTTTAATTTTATATTTTTTAGGTGTATTTAAAGCATAATTCCTATCATTATTCATTGTAAATATTTATAAAATATATTAATATTGAAATAATAATAAAAATTACATTATACATGTCTATTTCAATCTTTTTAAAGCTACTTTAGATGGTTTTATCCTAAGCTTTTTAAAGGTTGTCTTATCTGATTTATCCCAACTGTTTAAGGTTGCTTTAAATGAGTCTATCCCAACCTTTTTAAAGGTTGCTTTGAGACAAGCTCTATCCCAACCTTTTTAAGGTTGCCTTAGACGGGTCTATCCCAATCTTTTTCAAAGGTTGCCTTAGATATGGTTTATCCCAACTTGTTTAAGGTTGCCTTAGATAGGTCTATCTCAACCTTTTTTATAGGTTGCCTTAGACAAAGTCTATCCCAACCCTTTTAAGGTTGCCTTAGACGGCTTTATTCCAACCGTTTTTAAAAGTTGCCTTAGACAAGGTCTATCCCAACTTTTTAAGGTTGCCTTAGGCGGCTCTATCCCAACTGCTTTTAAAAGTTGCCTTAGACAAGAACTATCCCAACCTTTTAAGGTTGCCTTAGACATGTCTATCACAACATTTTTCAAAAGTTGGCCTTAACTAGGTCTTTCCCAACCCTTTTAAAGGTCGGCATTGACCAAGCTTTTCACAACCCTTCAATAAGGGTCGACTTATGTTGACTTATGGCGACGCTTTTACAAAAGCGTCGCCATGCCTATCCCAACTGTACTATAGACGACTATTTTGGAAGCGTCGGACAAAGCGTCGCCAAACTTATGCCAACGCTTTTTGCGTCGTCTTAGGTCAAAAAAAGTGTCGTCGTAGGACTGTTTTGTTGTAGTGTATATTATATTTATACTAATTCAATTATGAAATTATTAAAATATTATTACTTTGATAATTAATATTATTATAAGTGTGTTTTTATTTTTCATACTTTTATATTATTTGAGAATTAAGCATAAGATTAACAAGTTTAATACCCACATCATGAGTGTGATAAAATTTAGTATATGATAAAATATTTCTATTAAAATATTTTTAATATTGTTAAAATCTCTAAAATTGAATTAATAACTTAATCTTTCAACAAATTTAATTTAATAAATATAAAGTGGTAATAGGAATTAACTAAAAATATTTTCATTTGAATTTCAGTATCATTAATTTACTTGCTAATACTTGTTTCTTAACTCATAAGTTACTCTCCAAACAAACTAAATTAGTATAAAGTTGTGAAGCCAAACATCAAATGTATAAATGACTTTCTTCCCCCTTTTTTTTTTGAAATAAAAATATTTAGTTTTTATTTTTAAGGCGATATACAAATTTCATTAATAATAATATTATTATTGTGTCATGTAAAATCCAAGGTATAAATAAATCTGTTTCCCCTTGCTTTGCTCCCTGCAATATTGTGTCTTTTTTCTCTCCGCGTTATTGTCTTTTTCCTTCAGATTCCCTCCGCCTTTCCTCTCCTTCCATTTTCATTCTATAACTAAACCTTAATTTAATCCATCCTCTTTAGTTTCCATTTACATTATTAACTGTAACTAAGTAATAATTAATACAGTTGTTGGGCTCTCTCAATGAGAGGTGCTTCTTTACCCACCCACCAGAGACGGTGGGCCTCAGACACCGTTCCCTCCAAAACCACACTCAGTTCGTCAACCTCGCCTGGGACTGATTCCAACTCCGCCGAGGAATTCGTCGAGGTCACTCTCGATCTTCAAGATGATGACACCATCATACTCCGAAGCGTGGAACCGGCCACCGTCCTCAACGTCGACAATGGAACCGATACTCCAGCATCCGCCTCCGTTTCACGATCGCCGACGATCAAGCGGAGCTCTTCGAATAGATTGCGGCAGTTTTCGCAAGAGTTGAAAGCGGAAGCCGTGGCTAAAGCTAAGCAGTTCTCGCAAGAGTTGAAAGCCGAACTACGCAAGTTCTCGTGGGGACACGGACACGCTGCTCAAGCTTTATCCGGATTCGACTCGGCGTTAGCCGCTCGAGCTTTAAGAAAGCAGCGAGCTCAACTTGACCGGACACGTTCCGGCGCTCAAAAAGCACTCCGTGGATTAAGATTTATAAGTAACAATAAAGCCAATGCGTGGGAAGAAGTTGAAAACAATTTCAACAAACTCGCTAAAGACGGATTCCTCTTTCGCTCCGATTTCGCACAATGCATAGGTTTTTCATTTCATTATTTTCATTTTTCAAATCAAATTTTCTTGAACGGTTACTTTTTTAGTAACAATTTTTTTTCATCGATTTACTTTTCTCTAAGGAATGAAAGAGTCGAAGGAATTTGCGCTGGAGATGTTCGATGCATTGAGCAGACGAAGAAGATTAAAAGTTGAAAAAATTAGTAAAGAAGAACTTTATGAATACTGGTCTCAAATCACCGATCAAAGCTTTGATTCTCGCCTCCAGATCTTCTTCGATATGTACGCACCGTTAAACTAATATTATTGATTTGAATTAATTATGTGTTTTCTTCTTCTAAACTCATTTAATCAAATTTTAAATTAGTTATTAAAGTAAAAGCTTAAAGTTCACACTCTCTGTTTAAGATTCGCTCCATAATTTTGGAAACTAAAAGAAGAAAAAAATTGGACAAAATCGTCGTTTTAGGATGTTTTTAAATGATTATTATATTAATTTATTTTTGAATTTATGCTACAGGGTGGACAAGAATGAAGATGGTAGAATAACTGAGGCTGAAGTAAAAGAGGTAAAACCAAATATATAGATATATTCCATTTTTTAAAAATAAAATTGGATTAGGCAGAGCCACCTTAAACTAATTCAACATGCATGAGCCAAAAATTTTGTCCATTCCACTAAAATTAATTTTTAGCTTTAAAGAAAATTCAGGCCGCATTTTCGTAGTTTATGGGGATTAATTAAAAACTTGATTACAGGTTGTCATTTGGGGTACCATAACATAATCAACGTTAGGCGGGGATTGGGTGACCTTAAATCACAAGAAATTCTTAAAAACCAACTACTCCAATCTCATTACTGAATAATGTTTTTCCATTAAAAAATTCAATTTTATTTTTCTGAATTTACTCTTACTTTTTCCCAGTTATTTATACATTTCCTAATCAATCATTAACCTCTAAATCCTTAATTAATATATTCATATCTTACTATCTGTAAATTTCAAAAGTCTACTAATTATTTATATTTTAGGGGCCTTTTGGTTATTTTAAATTATAATTTTAATTAGTATAAAAATCAAATATCATTTTGGTTAAAATGATTAAAAAAATAGTATTCAAATTCCATAATTTTCATTGTGTATCCATTTTTCAAAATTTATCAAAATATGAAAAATATAAATACCTTCAAATTAAAATAATAAAACTCTTTTTTTTTTTTGTAATTTTTAATTGAGTCGAAATCCTATTAATCAGTGGCTCCAATTCAATTCAACCCTTAATATAGACTACAGATTAGAATTAATTTTTATTTCCCTCATGATACATAGATTATAATGCTAAGTGCATCAGCAAACAAGCTATCGAGATTGAAGGAACAGGCGGAAGAATATGCAGCTTTGATCATGGAAGAGTTAGACCCTGAAAGACTTGGATACATTGAGGTGGGTCCATGATTCTATTTATATCAGTTAACTGATATTTCGATATTACCAAATGTTCCTTCTTTGCTTTTAGCCATGATACCTTTTTTTTCTGTCTTATTAGTATTTAATATTCTGAGGTACTAAAAGGAAAAATATTCTAGAATCGAATAAAGCATGTTGAGATAATTAATTAATTATCCTTCAAATTAGTTTCAGTAAGATATCCATTGAATCAAGCAACATTGATTAGGAACTCTGCATATTATATATATTTATATAAATGAAAAACAGTTCTTATCTTTTTTTTTTTTTTGTCGTTATGAAAAACAGTTCTTAAATTGGACTTTTTTCTTCTAAAGTCTATTGTTAGGCGAAAAATGATCAAATTTTCTAACAATCCGGTTCTGCTTTTGTTCAACCGATACGAAGAAAGCTTGATTAAGCAAGAATAACGAGATTTTAACTAGAGACAGCTCAACTTATCTTATGTTGGTATACAGCAACTGTCATTTGAGGTTGTTCAACAATTTTAGTACTTCCCTTTTCTAAATCCTGACCAAGTACCTTGAGCAATTATTGGTTGAATTAATACAACCAAAAATAGATTACTGCATAGTGAGTTTTCCATTTTAATATCTCCAATAACATGATTATCTAATCAATAATGGCTGCATTTAATTTTCAGTTTGGCAAATTGCTTTATCTCCATTTGATAATTGAGATATAGGAAGTAAGATCAAAAGCAATTTGTCAGGTTGCTATTGGCATTTGGCTTGAACTTGATTTGTTTCTTTGGGTAATGAGCAAAGGGTGTTGTCGTTATTTGCTCATATATTGAAGGGGTACCGAGTCCTGACCAATTCTTTATCCCATGATTGAATGTTTTGAACTCATGGTCCTGCCAAATGGCGGACCAGTTTGGGTTCCCATGTGAACTTTGCTTTCTGGTTATTCCGGTCTCCAATACGCGTTCTCTTCACTTACTCACGCATGCGTTCTGCACAATTGTTTTTGATAATGTAGATAGAATCAAAATAATCTTGTCCTTTGCATGACTAAAACTTGTCCGAAACAAATATGATTTTCATTTGCCATAATTGCTTAGTTTGGTGGATGTTGACGGACGAAAATGATGCAGTTATGGCAACTGGAGACACTTCTCTTGCAAAAAGACACGTATCTGAGCTATAGTCAAGCCTTAAGCTACACAAGCCAAGCCCTTAGCCAAAATTTACAAGGATTAAGAAAGAAAAGCAGGATCAGAAGAATGAGCACCAAACTTTTGTACTATTTGGAAGAAAATTGGAAGAGGATATGGGTCTTGTCACTGTGGATTATGATTATGATAGGGCTGTTTATTTGGAAGTTCCTTCAATACAAGCAAAAGGGTGCCTTTGTAGTCATGCATTATTGTGTCCTCACAGCCAAAGGAGCAGCTGAGACACTTAAGTTTAACATGGCTCTTATTCTGTTGCCCGTGTGCCGAAACACCATTACTTGGCTCAGGTCCACAAAGCTGGGTCTCTTCGTGCCTTTTGACGACAATATCAACTTTCATAAGGTATGGAAACAGTATACCAACTCTTTTTTGCTTTCTTTTACGTTTAACTCTCTGGGTCCCAGGTGGGGACTTGATGATAGAAGTCAACACTGGGGCTTATTTTCAGCCATCATATTAATAGTGATGATACATACATTTTCTGTGGGGGGCATTACACGTTCACACAGCCAAAGTTGACCCCCAAAGAGATCTCAATCCTTTTTTGGGTAAAGAAATTAGGGTGGTATATGCTGTCAAAAGTAAAGAATTTGTGTACTACCATGAAAGAGTTTAATTAAAAAATTATTTAGTTATTAATTTTTGAAAAATCATTTAATGCATTATTTTTTTAAGTGCAAGAAAAATAATTTATTAATTTTTATAAATATCACTTTAGTCCTTGACCAACTTTCATTAATATTTTAGATTAAAACATTATAGTCAAAGGTGAATCAAAAGGGTAGGTTGTGCTGCTAACCCAAAATGATTAAATTGCTTATATGTTTGTTAGAAAACTATGAAATTATAAGTTAGTATATACGAAAACCTGGTCAGCTGGTATTGTCCTACTGCTATGATGCTATCCAACTAGGTTTCAATATGGATATGATGTAGCCAGGATCTATGTTTGGTAAAATGTTACTAAAAGTGCAAAATATGCATTTAGTTAGGCTTCATCTACTGTCTGCATTTTGATGTTCCCTCTTAATCTCTTTGAGTTTGTGCAGACAATAGCTGCAGCGATTGTTATTGGAGTCATTCTCCATGCCGGTACCCATCTTGCCTGTGATTTTCCGAGGCTTATCAATTCTACTCCTGATGAATATAGCCACTATCTCCATGATTTTGGAGCTCGTAAACCAACGTACATGGACCTGGTAAAAGGACCTGAAGGAGTGACCGGGATTTTAATGGTTATCTGCATGGCAATTGCATTTATACTAGCAACAAAATGGTTTAGGCGGAACCTGATTAAGCTGCCCAAACCCTTTGATAGAATCACAGGTTTCAATGCTTTTTGGTATTCACATCACCTGTTTGTCATTGTCTATATCTTGCTCATCATCCATGGTGTCTTCCTTTATCTCGTGCACATATGGTATCGTAAGACGGTATATATTTAAATCTTTTTCCTTTCTCAAGTGATTACAAATATTCTAACAGCAGTATTTTATTTTATTTTCTTTGTAACTATAACTGTAATTTAACGTAACGTATGGAATTCATGGTTGCAGACTTGGATGTACCTAGCTGTTCCAGTTTTGTTATATGCTGGAGAAAGGGTCCTAAGATTTTTCCGTTCTGGTTTCTATACTGTTCGGCTTTTGAAAGTAAGCATAAATATACAGCATTTTCCATTTAGTTAGAAACGGCCCCAGGGAAAATGTGAAAAAAATAGAAACGTTTAGTGAGACAACTTAGGAAGCACAAACTCCAGTTTTTAGTAAATTTGCTCTTCTCTGTGATCCTTTTTGGATGAATCCTTCAATTGGGGTCTAAAATCAGGGTGTTGTACATTTTGACTGATGATCTTCGTATACCCCTGTATTCTCGATAGGTAGCAATTTATCCAGGAGGTGTTCTCACATTACAAATGTCTAAACCACCTCAATTTCGGTACAAGAGTGGACAGTACATGTTTGTCCAGTGCCCTGCTGTCTCTCCCTTTGAATGGTAAGTAGAACATTTAAAAATATCTATCATGTTTGATGGTGATTTCAGCTGCTTCATTTCCTCCTGTTGCTACTAATATGTTGATGCGTCGTTGAATGCACCAAAATATATCCTACTCCCTGCAAAATAATGAAAATAACAGTAAAGGGAAAGTAGGGTCGAATCCACAGGGATCGGATTATACAAATGCCTATTTTTCGAGATCCTGGGCAGAATCGTGCCCAAGAAAACTGCGTTCCTGAAAAATAAATAAAAAACAGAATTAATAATTTTCGATCTGAAAAATAATAATAAAAACAGAATATTAAATAAATTGAAATTGCGAGAATAAATTACGAGAATTAAAATGAAGAAAATAAAAGAAAGAGTTTAGAGAAAAGTTTCTTATGTGGAGATATTCTAGCCTCCGGTTGTCTCGCTCCTCCTTGGCTCCGTCTTCTTGCTTTTGGATGACCCTTCTCTACCCAAGTAAGCCGTTATAGTGGAAGAGGACGCCACGACCACCAACTCCAAGAATTTAAACTTACGGATTTAGGGAGCCTGACTCTAGCTTGCGATTGCTTTTGTGGAGTCTTTACGCTAGATCAACGTTTCTCAATGGCGAATCCCACGCCATTTTGTCTCTTAGGCTCGCTAACCTCCGACGATAAGCTCACGAACCGCAAATTGCAATCCTCCCAAAACACACAAAGCGGCCGCCTTTGCATACGTTGAAAGGGTTACTTTTAAAAGGACCTGGACGAAAGCGTCAGCCCCGTAATGCGGAGAAACGATGAATACTTGGGTGAGAAAGTTGAGTATGGGTTCTAAGCCTCAAGAACCTTTTTCTGGGAATTTGGCAACCTTGCTAGATGGAATTTAGTGGCTCATATTTGTGGTGGAAAATATAAAAATATGGAAAAGGAATTTTATTGAAAGAAAATAAATGAAACACAAAAGAATTATGGGGAGGAGTGTATGAAAAAGATGCACCCCAAATGAGTTACTCCATCCCTATTTATAGTGTTTAAGGTAGATAGTCTAATTCTACTCAAACTCCCAAAGATAATTACAATTTAATTAAAGATAAATAAAGATAAATAAAGAAATTAAATAATCCTAGATAATTATCCTAATATTAATTATCCTAATATAATTTAAAATAGAATTTGATAAAGCAAAGTCTCTTCTTTTGCATTTCAGTCCCTCTGCTCTCCATGTTCTGCACTTTTGGCACCATCTTTTTCCTTTGTTGCACATTGGTCCATTTTTATCTTTAATTTCACGATTTTGGCCCTCAATTTTGCATTGGTCTCCAATTTAGTCCCTATGAGAATAAAGTCCATAAATAACCCAAATTAGTAGAGTCACATTCGAAATTAATATATAATTAGAACATAAAAACATGTCGTTCTAAAGTGTTATCAAATCCCCCCTACTTAGCCCATGCTTGCCCTCAAGTATGGTTCCTATCCTTGTGAAAATTAGATCCCGAAAGAAATTCTACTCCAAAGTTTTATAAAGATTAGTCAAAATGCATATGAAAAATAAGAGAACTTCAAAGCTTGCTTTAAGTAAAATAGAAAAAGTTTTCTAATTAACACACAAAAATTAAAATCGTCTTGAATTATTTCATGCTATTTAGGTAAATTACCAAACCTACCAAGACACTTTATTTATTTCCTCCTTAGTCCCCAACTGTAATTTTATTAGTACTATTTTTCTTTTCTTTTCTCTTTTTTTCTTTTTTTTTATTTCTTTTTTTCTTTTTTTTATTTACTTCGGAATATATCGAACCTTTTTACGCGAAGAGATGACAACCCAAGCACCCCACCCGGTTACTCATTTCAACATACTCTTAAAATTTTTTATTTCGGTCAATGGAGTTTTACTCAATCACGTCACACAACCTTTTGACGCCAAGTAGAATGACAACCCAAGCACCCTACCGGTTACTCAATCACCACGTTCTAAGTTGTACTCATAACCTTGGAAATATTTATTAATCACAATTTTCGAAAAAATATAAACTTCAAGAGGACCTAAGAGAAATAATCAAGTGTCAAAATAAGTTTTAGTAATCACCTAATAGTCATGAACACAACTTAGGCATGCAAATATATTAAGTGTCCACTTGATATTAAACTTGATCAATTTTACTGAAAAGCAAGATATAATTAACTTATTAATCATAATTATTTTAGCCTAATAAGAATAAAACAATGGAGATAAAATCAAAGCACAGAATCGAATTTACTCGGTGGCCAAGAATCATGCACGTGGGTCAAGCAGTTGGCAAGTCGGGCAAATTCTTGGGCATGATTAGCGACAGAATGTTCCAAAAAAAATATGGACAACCTAAAGAGCCTCAAGCAACAAACACAAATCTCAACAGAATATGACAAGAATGTCTGAAGAGTACCTCCCCTACTTAAAGCACATTGTCCTCAATGTGGACGCAAAACAAATAATAAGAAGAAAAGTTTAGAAAAACTCCCGTGTAGCTCTTTGTCGAATGCGGAGGATAGCAATGAGTTCGGTGAGTTGCTTGGCCAAAAGTGTTGAGTCGAACCTCAACGCGCTCCATTTAGCTAAGCAAAGAAGAGAAATTTATTGATATTTAAATAAAAGAAATTAAAAGAAAAGAAAATAAAATAAAATAAATAAAATAAATAATAAAATAAAAATAAATAATAAAAGAAAAATAAAGATTGGGTTGCCTCCCAACAAGCGCTTGTTTAACGTCATTAGCTCGACGACTTAAATGGTTCTACGGTGGCTCAAAATAAATCTTTTAATCGTGTGAGCTTGGAATTTCTCGTTTTTATCACATCCACCATATTTGGGTTTAATTGTCCTTGCGCCTTTTCATTGGTTTCATATTTTCCTCCAAGGGGTCAATCCCTTTTAAGTCGGCAATGGTCTCATCATCCTCCAAAATGTGAATTTGAGATGCTCGAGAGGTGGTTTTAATTTTGGATCCGCTCTGCACAATGAAGGTAAAAGCTTAGTACAGGGATAACAACTCATTAACAGATTCAAATTTATCAAAGTCAAATTTAAAATCATAAATGGATTCAAAATTTTCTTCCACTAATGAGTCAATTATATCAACACAATTCACGTTCAAAATTTCACCGGGTGGCTAATGGCATCGTGAGCGTTAAATTTCACGATCTCCCCATCAAACTCCATCGTGAGAGTTCCACTCGAACGTCAATTTTAGTACTATTTGTACTAAGGAATGGCCGTCCCAACAAGAGATCCGAAGATCCGAGCACCGTCCTCCTCCATTTTTATCACGTAGAAATCTGCAGGAAAAATAAGTTCGTTAACTTTTACCAACACGTCCTCGAGGACTCCTTGGGATGCACAATGACACATCGCCAATTGAATGCTAACACTGTTTTTGTCAAAAACCTGCGTTAAGTGATTCATAAATAGAATAGGGCATTACATTTATGAGGCTCCTAGATCACACATAGCCTTTTAATTCCCAAATGACCTATTTTGCATGGTATTGCAAACATGCCCCTATCCTTACATTTTGCGGCATTTTCGTTGTAACACTGAGACACATTTTCACCAACATTCACCCTTTCATTACCGTTAACTTTCGTTTGTTGGTGCAAAGCTCTTTAAGAAATTTAGCGTGCACAGGTATTTGCTTGATGGCATCCAACATTGGAATGTTGATTTCGACGTTCCTAAATGTTTCGAGGATTTCCTTGTCCCGCTTACCTTTTTCGACCTTTGGTGGAATCGTTCGAAATGGAGGTTGAATTATGGGCAATGGGGTTTCGTTCGGACTGTTTCGTCTTTTTGGGTTTTTCTGGCGATTTCTTGGGCATGATTTACGCGGGAATCGATTCGATACCTTTCCACTTCGCAGTCATTTGCATTTGCGTTTTGCCTTGGGTTTGGTTACATTTGTGATGGCGACTTCCTTGAGAGTTCAATTTCTCAACCGATATGGTCAATTCTCTTATAGATGCCTCGGTTTTCTGTTGAAAATCAAGCATATTAGCTGCTAATTTATTGACCAAAGTTTCTAGAGAATTACGAATCATGTGGTCTTTGTGGAACTTCGGTTCGGTAAAATTTGGTTATATTGTGGGTTGGCCCCATAACTTAAGTTAGGGTGATCCTCCATCACAGGTTGTAGGTATTAGAGTAAAGGTCGATCGCCTCTGTGGTGGGCAGGAAAATTTCCTCTTGCACCTAAGTGAGCCATAGAGTCATCATACAAACGGGACATGCATCGGTTGTGTGCTCGGTGTAGCACATATTCCACATAACCGAAATTGTTTTTGTTTTTTCCGCAAGAAGAGTATTCATCATATTAGTAAGTTTATCAAGTCTATCTTCTATGGAAGAATTACTTAGTGGTGAACCCTTACGGGAGGTTCGAGATTGGCTCGGAATCACGAGAATTTGCGACCATTGTGGAAATCAAGTCCCTTGCTTGTTGGGGGGTCATGTTAACCAACGCTCCTCCACTAGCAGCGTCTACCATATTCATCTCCATCGGTTTCAACCCTTCATAAAAGTACTGGAGAAGAGATTGCTCTGTTATACCGTGTTGTGGGCAGCTTGCACACTTCTTGAACCGCTCCCAATAATCATATAGAGTCTCGCCTCTTTTCGCCTAATCCCTACGATCTCCCTTCTTAGCTCAATTGCTCTGAATCTTTGGAAAAACACATTGAGAAACAAGCGAGATAGATCAGCCAAGTAGTTATAGATCCGGGAGGTAAATAAAACAACCAATCCCTAGCCGAATCTGCTAGGGAAAAAGGAAAAGCGCGCAATTTAATCTGATCCTCAGTTACGCCTTGAGGTTTCATACTCAGACAAACCATATGAAATTCCTTTAAGTGTTTGTGGGGGTTTTCATTTTGTAACCCTCGAAAAGTTGGCAGCAACTGAATTAACCCTGATTTCAGTTCAAAATCGGTATCCATGGTAGGATATGCAATGCACAGTGGTGGTTGTTACGTTTGAGACTTGACTAGTTCCGAATCGTTTGAGCCATTGGTTCTTGTACCAAATTAGGGTTTTCGTCAACCCTAGCGTTGAACACTTCTTCAAATGGATCGACTTCTTCCGCTTTGCTTTCGGCGTTTGAGTAGGGTTTTCGTTAACCCTGACTCCGCTTCGTCGTCAACCACGATTTACGGTGGTGGATTGCTTGAGTCTCTACCACCGATTGCTTTTCCTCAACTTAGTTTCTTTTCGATTAGCTTTCATGATCTTTTCGATCTCGAATCAAACGCAAGAATGCAGGCGGATCTGGTCATAGAAAAGAAAAAAAGATTATTAATCGTTCTGGATCCCGACAGCGGCGCCAAAATTTGATGCGTCGTTGAATGCACCAAAATATATCCTACTCCTCGCAAAATAATGAAAATAACGATAAAGGGAAAGTAGGGTCGAATCCACGAGGATCGGATTATACAAATGCCTATTTTTGAGATCACAGGCGTAATCGTGCCCAAGAAAACTGCGTTCTGAAAAATAAATAAAAAAATGTAATTAATAATTTTCGATCTGGAAAATAATAATAAAAACAGAATATTAAATAAATTGAAATTGCGAGAATAAATTACGAGAATTAAAATGAAGAAAATAAAAAGAAAGAGTTTAGAGAAAAGTTTCTTATGTGGAGATATTCTAGCCTCCGGTTGTCTCGCTCCTCCTTGGCTCCGTCTTCGGCTTTTGGATGACCCTTCTCTACCCAAGTAAGCCAGTTATAGTGGAAGAGGACGCCTACGACCACCAACTCCAAGAATTTAAACTTACGGATTTAGGGAGCCTGACTCTAGCTTGCGATTGCTTTTGTGGAGTCTTTTACGCTAGATCAACGTTTCTCAATGGCGAATCCGCCATTTTGTCTCTTAGGCTCGCTAACCTCGACGCGAGAAGCTCACGAACCGACAAAGTGTAATCCTCCCAAAACACACAAAGCGGCCGCCTTTGCATACGTTGAAAGGTTACTTTTAAAAGGACACGGACGAAAGTCCACCCAGTAATCTGAGAAACGATGAATACTTGGGTGAGAAAGTTGAGTATGGGTTCTAAGCCTCAAGAACCTTTTCCGGGAATTTGGCAACCTTGGCTAGATGGAATTTAGTGGCTCATATTTGTGGTGGAAAATATAAAATATGGAAAAGGAATTTTATTGAAAGAAAATAAATGAAACACAAAAGAATTATGGGGAGGAGTGCAGAAAAGATGCACCCCAAATGAGTTACTCCATCCCCTATTTATAGTGTTTAAGGTAGATAGTCTAATTCTACTCAAACTCCCAAAGATAATTACAATTTAATTAAAGATAAATAAAGATAAATAAAGAAATTAAATAATCCTAGATAATTATCCTAATATTAATTATCCTAATATAATTTAAAATAGAATTTGATAAAGCAAAGTCTCTTCTTTTGCATTTCATCCCTCTTGCTCTCCATGTCGCACTTTTGGCACCATCTTTTCCTTTGTTGCACATTGGTCCATTTTATCTTTAATTTCACGATTTTGGCCCTCAATTTTGCATTGGTCTCCAATTTAGTCCCTATGAGAATAAAGTCCATAAATAACCCAAATAGTAGAGTCACATTCAAATTAATATATAATTAGAAATTTCCTAAAGTGTTAATATCTCAATATCTCTAATACTTAATAGATAGGATGAAAATGGACATTAGTTATATCAGAAACAGATTCAGTTTGCTATCGGAAATAGCCCTTTTATAGTAATAGAACCAGGTTCGTCCTATTTGGTTGGTTTGTAAGAAGTAAATGAAGTTTAAAATACTAATAGTTCCAATCCTGAATCAGGGTGGTTGGATATATTTTGCATTATGCAAGTTTTTCTGAACTCATGCGCTTGTCTATTTGTGTACCAGGCATCCATTTTCTATCACTTCCGCTCCTGGTGACGACTACCTTAGTGTTCATATCCGTCAGCTAGGTGACTGGACGCAAGAGCTTAAGCGCTTATTCTCAGAGGTTTGTGAACCTCCTGTAGCTGGGAAAAGTGGGCTTCTAAGAGCAGATGAGACGACTAAGAAAAGGTAAGCTCTATTTGATTTCTCCTAGTATATTCAATATTTTCTCTTGTTTTAGAAGCACTAAGAATCTGGAGGAATCATTGAGTAATTTATAGATCATTAATATTCTTGTCCAAGAACAGCTTGCCAAAGCTCTTAATTGATGGACCATATGGTGCTCCGGCTCAAGACTATCGCAAGTATGACGTCCTGCTACTGGTGGGACTTGGAATTGGTGCAACACCATTCATCAGCATTTTAAAAGATTTGCTTAACAACATTGTCAAAATGGAGGAGCAGGCGGTAAGTAACTCATGCATAACTTCCGTTAAATCACGCTTTTTCATTGTTTAGATATCAGATTCACAATAATGCATCTTTATTTTCAGGATTTGGCCTCAGATACCAGTAGCACATCAGACCTAAGTAATGGGAGCAATGAATCAACTGCTCCCAACCGAGTTTCACCGAAACGAAAGAAAACCCTTAAGACGACAAATGCTTACTTTTATTGGGTAACCAGGGAGCAAGGTTCATTTGATTGGTTCAAAGGAGTCATGAATGAAGTTGCAGATCTTGATCAAAGGGTAAAAGAACTAATCTGCTTTATAAGTTTTTTACTCATAATGCTCATTGATTATGTCACACTCATTTTCCTATCTTTGAATGTCCATCGGTCTCTCAAAACTTAGTCACTCTCATTTGGTAACAATACCAGCTAATAGGCACGACATCAACGCGACGTAACAATACCTTAGGAAGTACTAACTTGTCACTTTGACTAGGGTGTCATTGAAATGCACAACTATTTGACAAGCGTGTACGAGGAAGGAGATGCACGTTCAGCTCTGATCACCATGGTCCAAGCACTAAATCATGCCAAGAATGGCGTTGACATAGTTTCAGGCACCAGAGTAAGTTCCTCTTGTTGTCTGTCATTTTCATTCTCTCAGCATATAATCTCACTACTTCACATCCAAAATCTCATTGATAAGACTCTGCAATCTATCTCTGTCACAAAATTCCTCCTGCATTTTTATCATGGGTGGCTCCCATCATCCATATTCTAATTCTTTAAACAAAATAACAGTTCCTCTTTGACATTATCATCAACAGGTACGGACCCATTTTGCAAGGCCTAAATGGAAGAACGTTCTCTCCAAACTAAGTTCCAAGCACTGCAACGCAAGAATAGGTGAGGCCCCAATTCTATTTTAATTATTCAAATGAATAAAATGGCAACTCCTCTAATACTAGTATTGGTGGAGCAGGAGTGTTTTACTGCGGAGCACCGGTTTTGGCTAAAGAACTAAGCAAACTCTGCTACGAGTTCAACCAAAAAAGTTGCACTAAATTTGAGTTCCACAAGGAGCATTTCTAAAGAGAAATTAAATAGAACCCTTCATTCAGAGCCCTAAGAATTATTTTCAATAGTAACCGAAGAAAGCGGGAGTTTTTGTACAGCCTTAGAGTAGAAAAAGTCAAAAAGAAGAAAATATATTTGAATTAGGTGTATCCATGAATACCCACAAAAAAGAAAAGAGAAATGACATTGAATTCAGAGGTGAACCACTTTTGGAATGAGTGCGGTACAGGTGCAATGGAAAGGTTGAGGCAGGGTTGGGTGGACTAGGATGGTAGGAAGAAAGAAGACAATTTTGAAAAGCAGAGCCTTGAGGTTGAGGTGGGAGGGAGGGAGTCTTTTGCTTTTCTGTTTTTGTCTTTTTTGAACTTTTCATAATATTACCAGAAGAATAATCCTTGTAGAGAAATTGGATGGTGATGGAGACTTCAAGCTGCTATTTACATTTTTACATAATATAGGGGAATATTCCTTGCTTTTTGGTTACAATAAGAATCAGATTATAGAGTTAATGTTTATTTTTCACAATTTTTTTCGTATTAATTTCAAGATGGTTTTCAGTGTATTCCTTAGCAAATGTAATTGAGTGTCACCATTACGGACTTTGCTCCAAAAAGTTTACGGACTATACACGTTACTTTTGATATTCACTTATCAAATAATACTGAAACTTTATTTTTTTCCTACTTCCATGAATGTTAATAAGCTAAAACAAGCCGGTTTACAAGTACTAACAATCATAAAATAAAATAAAGATAGTTGCTAAATGGACTAAATTACTAAATAAAGTTGTTTTTTTTTAATTATAGAAATAAGCCAAATTTTTGAAAAATTACGGGAGTTGGCCGTTTTTGATAAGCTGAAAATGTTTTTAGGAAAAACTCAAAAAAAAATATTTGTAGTTGGAAGCGCTTTTCCCTTTTGATTAGTAGTTAATGAAAAATGCGTCTAGCTCATCGCTTTCCCTCCCCTAAAAGTCACTTCCAAAGACTATTTTAAATAGTCATTGCCCCTCCAACGATGAGAAGAAAAGAAAAAAAACTATAATCCCACCTACTAATTTCTCAGAACATTCTTTAACAAATCTCTTAAATTTCTCAAACCACTCCAAAAAATCTCTCAAATTTTCTCTTAAATTTTTTTTACTAAAATTCTATTTTTATTAGATTTTTTATTAATATTTTCAAGAAATATTTTTTTATTAAAAATTATTTTGTGTTCTATATAATTAGCAATGGTTGGGTCTCTAATCTGTCTTGATAACGAGCACATCTATGTCAATCAATTGCAAATGATAAGAATGAATTGTAATAAATTTCAATCTTGTTTAATTTTTTTATTTCATTGTTATATTTTAACTTAATATTTTTATATTTTTTACGTAAATAGGCGGAAGATTGAATTTTACAATGTCATATTCGTAATCTACCTGGTCCTCCATCACCGTTGATCAAACCATACTTGAGGGAAGCCGTTTTTGCACGTGGCCCTTGTAGGCTAGGGTTGTAAGTTGGACCCGAAACTCGTAAGCGCTTTAGTGGAGAGGTGAAGACCGAGACACACACATTCCATCTTCCATGCGACGAGTGTACTATCAC
Organism: Gossypium rotundifolium; assembly: GCA_025506655.1. NCBI lineage: Eukaryota > Viridiplantae > Streptophyta > Magnoliopsida > Malvales > Malvaceae > Gossypium > Gossypium rotundifolium. The sequence continues at coordinate 56,416,480 of CP106723.1, read as the reverse complement.
TTTGGAGGACATGCATCTACAGTTGGGGTTACCCGTGGACGGGTCGGTAGTCACCAAGCCTGTTCAGTTTCTTGATTGAGGTGTCGTATGTGGTGATCTTTTGGGTGCGGCTCCAGAGACGATTTACGGAGGTCGGATCGAAATGGCTTGGATACGAAAAGATTTCGTGGGGCTGGATGAGGATTCGACTGAAGTCTAAAGAGAACAATACGTTTGGGCATACATCCTTCAGATCATTGGGGTATCATGATGCCGAATAAGTCACAAAATCTCGTCCATCTAAGGTGCCTGCTAAAACTCGTCAATTTTAGAAGAGCGAGCGAACTCAATTGGGGGTCCGTCGTGTTGGCGACATTGTACCGAGAGATATGTCGGACGACGCAACTAGAAAAAAATCAAAATTGGTGGTTGCCTTTTACTACTACAATCATGGGCTTGGTTCTGGTTTCCATTTTTACATCCTCAAGCGAACTACCTATATAATCCCACTTGTAATAAGGTAAAATTCAATAGATATTACAATGATTAATTGATTTAAATTAAAATTATTATGCTAAGAAATTATTTAAATAAGTGGAACCATGCACTGAGTCACGTGATATTACCTACTAGGCTTCAAGATACATGACTTTTATTAGACTAACAATTAGAAGCGGAGGTATGTATTTGTTTAATTTTGAATTATAAACAAATAACGTAGTCAATTTTGTATTTAGTAGTATATATATAACTAATATTTTTATCATGTTAAAATAGTTTGAACGGACACCATACTAGGATCTGATAATTCAAAAAGTAATCCTAGAGGAACTCTTTGTGAATCCCAACACCTGGCACGTGAAGGTCCCACTGGTATTGTATGCTACTGTTGAGATGCATGAGACCAGTAGAGTGTTACGGATTTTAGATTTAGATAGTTGATTCCCGTGGCACCTCAAGACCTTGATTATCTGCATCCTATCGACTTACGGCAGTCGGATGAGAATTGGTCGATATTCCACTCTCAACATGTCAACATGTGGAATAATCAGTATGATTTTTTATCTACTCGCGAACCTATTATCGTTTCGGAGTTAGCATACAATCAGGACTACATGCCATGGTTTAGGATCCATAGCAAGCCATATTTGTACGGAGAAGAGGTGAGGCGTAGGCATCCCCATATGAGTAGGCCACGATGGCCATCTTTAAATTTAAGGGCTGGCGAGGTGGGTTCATCATTAGCGCCCACGTAAGAACCGACACCAACTACTTCAGCATTAGTGCCCACACCACCCCTGTTCAGTATGTACTGTCTTATTCTGGTGTGTATTCTTACACCATCATCTTCACACAAGCATCATATGTTGCACCACATTTTTCTGCTTTTAGTCCTATGTGAAGTTAGACTCTTAGACATTCATCCTTGATATTTTACATGCCTGGGCCATCTACTTTCCCAATTACACTGACGCCGACGACAACGTGCCGTCTATATTTCAGGCACAGATGGAGAGTCCACTCATTATCCTATCTGTGTATGAGACTCAATATAGTTATGCTCATTCTCCGTTTGTGACGTAAACACCTCCAAGATCTTTGTTCTACCAAGTTGAGTCATTTTTCCAACCATCTATTCCTAGATCGGAGGATGCGTGATGGCAACCGAGAATGCAAGGATCGCAATTGACCAAAGGCGAAGAAGAGAAGTTACTGAGACCACAACCCTAACAACCACAACCATGCCCAGAGCCTGAACCAAGAAAGAATCCAGCGCATAACCTTCGACCACCCTTATGTGGCATGGATTCTGACTAGCGTATACACTAATTAATTTTATCCTTGTATCAAATGTTTATATTGTATCGATGATTTTTATTATTATGTTTTTAGTGGAATATTGTTATCATTTAACTAAATTAAAGTTGTAATTTGTTATAATTTCACAAAATGAAAAGTTGATATTTGTTATCATTTTACAAAATTAAAGTTGTAATTTGTTATAATTTTATAAAATGAAAAGTTGATATTTGTTATCATTTCACAGAACTGCGCTTTTACATATTATAATAGAATTGATATTTGTTTTCTAGTTTGCATAGTCCTTTCGATGTGGACATGACTACATTTTATGGCTCGGGTTCCTACACCACCCACATAACCTTGGTTGGTTTGACCTTTCCCGAATATCCATGTTGTCGCGTATTGGAGTAGACGTCGATCGACCTTTTGGTTTGTGACGCAGTCTTCTATCTGGTAACAAATTAAACGGAGTGCTCGATACAGGCGACCACATACGTTCATCTGGGATTGGTGGGATACATGGCTCCACACGTTGTACAACTTTTCTAATTTCTACACTTGGTCCACAAAGCTCATAGGATCCAAACGTTGATTGCTATAAGCTGCAATTGCATGAGTGCATGAAAAACAACGTGGGTCAAATCTCTCGTAGTCGCAAGTCCTATTTCTCAAGTGTATACAGTACACTCCCTCGGCAATACTGTAACACCCCTAACCCGTATTCGTCGCCGAATTAGGGTTACGAGCGTTACTAAACCAAACCCAAGTCAATGTACCTTTAAAAACTATTACTTGATAAATGTGTACCAATTCGTACTATCATGAATAAATTTGTATATCCTATCTAATATCAAAACATTAACTTACATATCATGAATAATACCATTAACATCAACTAAAACTAATTTCATTCAACTAGCAAATCACTATTCAATTGGTCATTTAAAAGCAAAGATCGATTAGGTATATGATACTTATTTACTCATTTCATTTCTATTATCAACAATACTTTTAAACATATATCCTTACTAAACATGTACATTACTTTTGATCATTTCAATACCACGTACGATTATATCATTGTCCTATTTACTTATCTCACATTCGAATATACCATAAATATAAATTTCAAACCAACTCATTTATCTCATAATTTCTTGTCACATACGGCAAAGTTCATTATAAATATATATATTCCATCATAAGCACATCTTAACAAGATATTACATCAATGATTTAGCCATTTATGACTCATGACCGAACATACTATATCACTCAAAGGAAAATTTTAAGCTCCAAACTAAAACAAGTCATGGCCGAATATCTTCAAATTAGTACACATCAATTTGCACATTAATGTATCACCTTTGATAATCACATACACAAAATGTGACCTATTTCATTCATGTCTAGTCACATTAATACATTCAAATAATTATACCAAAAACATTTTTTTTATCAACTCAATGTCTTATATACCATATTCAACCAATTCCATGAGATCAAAATTCACATATAACACATTATGAAATAACTTTCAAACTAGACTTTTAATATATAAACTAATATACATAATTAAACATGATCAAACTAACTCAACATAAAAGCATAGCCAATTTCGCATGGCATATACATATAAATATCATTCGAACACAACCCAAGGAATATAGCCTATACATGCCATATGTTTCAAAAGAGATACAACTTATGGAATACCGAATTTAGGTGATAGTGCGAATGACTTTGACGAAGATCCCCGAGCACAAACTAGCCTTCAAAAATCTATAAAATAGTCAATGGAAAAATAACGGTAAGCTATCTCAGCTTAGTAAGTTATAAGCAATGGAAAATGTATATCAAATCATTTTACAAGTTTAATCAATACAATTTGTTTTTCTCAAACTCACAACCGACAATACAATAAACATATCTCTATTAAACAATCACCAAATTCGATATGTGTTAAACCGAATACTCATAAACTATTTATCCATTTCAAACAAATTGAAATATAAATGACCATATCTCGTTTCTATAATTTCATATACAAGAACACTTACCTCATTAGTTCTAAGTTATTCAATTGATAAACATCACTTACCAAAATATCACCTTTTGGTCACCTCTATTATTAAATTTATATCTTTGAGGAATCTGCAATTCCGCACACATAGAGCAGTATATGTAACGTATCGCACACTTAGTGCCGATACATTGATAAGGAGCGTATGTAACACCCCGAACCCGGCCCATGCGTTTCGACCAGATCTAGCGTGTTATGGAACACATAACACTTTATCGGATTTTGAAAACACAAGTTAATTATTTAAAATTTGAATAAAGAAGTGACTTTTTGGAAATAAACCTCTTTGTATTATTATTACATATAAATAAACCTTGTCATAAATTCATAAGTTGCATAACATTGAAAACAACTTAGTTGAATAAAAACTAGAGGCCTTATTACATAAATATTCCTAAATAACAATAAAATAAACTTAAAGAAATCCCCAAAAAAAATAATTTGTAGAAATAAAACTTGATGGTCTCTCGCGTCCGTCTCGGCTCCCATGTCCACGATCTACTGCTCATCTAGAAGAGTAAAGAAAAGGAAAGCGTGAGTCACCAAGACTCGGTGTATAAATCTCAAAACACACAATGACCTGAGCCCACAAACACATTATGGGCCTTGGCCCATACATGAAGGTAACAATCATAATCACATGGTAAACGATAAATAATGAGTAACCCAACCCATCCTAGGTTTCCATCCTCTACATACCAACCCGTACCAACCATCACACCTTGGGGATGTCTACAATCAACCCTCCATCCGCTACACACCAAAACGATAGCCGCACTGCCTATTCCTATTAATTAGGAATCATTGAATGTGGCATAGCCACCGATCACTATGTGACCTAACATTTGTATATGTGGGATTTCCACCACCAATCACCAAGTGACCTATCATGCACTTCCCCTTCAATATCATATTCCCACCCCATGCATACACATAAAGAAAACATCATGCAGTTATATATATTTTCCGATACACATAGGTAGTTCTATATTTACGTACTTGGCATCCTTGCCTAACCCTTTTAGGGTTCCATTCGACTGTCTATACAGCCTCATTCCGGCTTTTAAGTCCATAACATATATATAGTCATACATACATGTTTATTAGTGTGTTAGAGATCTACACACCTGATTACCGATAAGACGATGCTTTCTATGTCAACGCTATCCTTAGTCGACACTACTACTATCTGCCTAAGGTGTTGTTCAGAAGCCGGTCCACAACCAAGTGGCCAATCTCGAATGGCAGATACTGCTCTTTTCTTAAACTTAGAGATTTTCTCCTTTGCCTTAAAAATCTCGAAAGTGGAGACTAGCTATTTTCGGCTTTTAGATCTAATTGACCAAGCTTCCTTCAAATCCCGAATTGTCGCCCAACATAGAATCATTAAACTGTTAATTTTTCGACTTTTTCCTTTTAAGAACCGAAATAGAATATGAGATCTAATAGAAATCGACACTTACCTTAGTATAGGGAATTCGGCTAACACTTGGAAAGGAGATTCGACAATGCCAAATGAAGGTTTAAATGCCGAAAGTATAGAACTAATTCTCAAATAAGATGAATAAAAGAGAAGACTATAGATGCTTCGGCTTTTTAGAGAAATCGGCACAAGGAGGAAAAAGTGGAGAAGAGTTTCTGCTTTTGAAGAAATTGAAGAAAAGAAATTGGAGAGGGAGAGGCTAAGGAATTTCGGCACAATGGGAGAGGAATTTAGGGTTTTCAGTGTCAAAAACAAGGAACTATCCCCCCTTATTTATAGATATTTCGACACCTCATGTATAAAACCGAAAACGCCCTTAAATTCAAGCTAAAAGAGAGGGGAAATTCAGCACCCTCTTTGCCATGCAGTAGCCGAATTTTACACTCCTCTAGGCAGTGGATTTTACCAACACTTCCTTGAAGATAAGCTCCTAACTTTTCTCCTTTTATCTACTATTTTATCAATTATAAAATCCATCTAAATCTTCTTATTTTTGAGCCTTGTAGCCGTCCACCTCACCAAATCTTAATGCCTAAATTTAACTCACTTAAATTAAAAGATTTGGGCTTTATTAACTTAAATTTTGGTCCCCTAACTCCTTGTGTGTGGCGTCACTCCTTGCTTCATTTTAGGTGCGAAAATGGCCCTAAAACATGGGCTCCTTTTGGCCAAAACTTGGGCCTCTTTTATTGTTAATGACGCCACCTTAAAATAATTCAATCAAGGCCTTTGCCTAATCCTAAGCCCAATTTTGAACCCCTATCACTTAAATTAACAAATTAAACATATCCCCACACTAAATGCATAGGCTCATAAATTTATGATGTTACAGCGTACAAAGTACCATTCACCAGTAATGTATCGCACATTTAGTGCAATTACTTATTTTCCGCACATATAGTGCCATACGACCGATTTCGAACACACAGTGCTCGGTATATAAACTCGCACACATAGTGCCTGATAACCGATCTCGCACACACAGTGCTCGGTATATAAGCTCGCACACATAGTGCCAAATAATCGATCTCGCACACACAGTGCTCGGTATATAAGCTCGCACACATAGTGCCATCATTCCATTTCTCCTTATTACGAAACACATATATGTTCTCAGATTTATTCATATATATACATATAAAGGTTCACAAACAACTCATTTCTCCTATAATATTATCATATTCGACAACACCAATTATATATATATATATATATCCATATAATCAATTACATCACCACTCTAATTTCATTTATTTATAAAAAAAATATCTATCCTTTAACACATGTAAATTTAATCGTCCAAACTAGTTAATCAAGACTTATGTATACACAATTATATATTAACCCACATTCGGCTATTTCATGATAATTTTCTCATGCCACATTCGGCATTTTGGAATTAAACCTATTAAGAATAAAATTTAATTCAATCCGAATGCTTAAAAACTTATCTCAGAAGTCGTCAGATTAGGATTTTCCGGCTATTCGTTCAATTTTGCCTTTCTCCGATCCAATCCCGGTTCTTTTCTTTCTTGATCTAAATAATTTCAAAATGAATCTAAATAATTTCAAAATGAGCTCATTCAAATAGAAATTCATTCATTTTATCCCAAAACACATAGTTGAAAAATTTACCAATTTATCCCTAACATTTTACACTTTTACAATTTAATCCAATTTTCACAAAACACAAAATACACCAAATTTATCCACATACATGCATGGTTGAATCTTCCTAGGGACTATATAAGTCCATATTTCTCATAAATTTCACAATTTAACCCTCCAAAATAATATTTTCACAATTTAACCTTAATTAGCTAAATTCATCAAAAACTCAAGAACAAAGTATGTCCATCTAGCTCAAATCTTTCATTTAACACCATAAATCATCACAAAGCTCAACAAATCATCAATGGTATATCTCACAAACATCACCAATGCACAAAATTAATACATGGGCTAGATAGTAGAGTAAGCAACAATCTCAAAAATATAAAAATCATCAAAAATCTAAAGCTAAATCATACCTAATTTTGCTTGCAAATGGCCTATATGAAAGAGAGCTCAAACTTCTTTCTTTTCTCCTTAGTTTCGGTCAAATGCACCAAAAAGATGAACATGCAACTGTTCGTTTTATGTTTTTATTATTTTAATGTTATTATAAAATACATATATATTAATATAAGCTTAATTTATAAAGAAAATAAGTATAAAATGCTTTATTAAAGCTTAGTGCCGTCCACTACTATAAGAAATGGGCTATTTGCCCTTTAAGGATTCATCATTAAAAAGCCACTCTCTAATTAGCACTATCACTACTAACCATCAAATTTTCATTTTATGCAATTACGTCCTTTTATGTAATTAAGCACACAAACACTCAAATTTTTATATGAAACTTGCACAGATACTAATTCACACACAATTAACTCATAAAATAATACTTAAAAATTTTTTCCACACGGATTCGTGGTCTCAAAACCACCGTTTCGATTGGGGCTATAATCGGGCTATTACAAATACCTTGGTCTGGTGTCAAACTATGTTACCCAAAACCATAGGTCTTCGCGTGAGTGACACACTGAATTCATGTAGTTTGCTTGTGTCTTAGCATTCTTAATTTCTCTCACCACATCAGGGCACCATATGTGGCGCCTCCCTACAATTGCCCAACATAACTCGCTGCTCATTTTGGAAACAGTTTCGCTAAATGGAAGTATGTCTCTTTCACAATTGAGGTTATCAACAAATGACGTGTTCCCTTGAAAATGAAATTGATGCATTCAGCCATGTTTGAGGTCATGTGGTCATATCATAGACCCCCGTTATAGGATTGTGTCCATTGATCGAAGGGTATGTTAGAGAGGTACTGTGCCCCCACCTCGTTAGTTTACCGTAATGTTTCCAACATCTCATGGAAATGATCCTTCATGATCTCGTACCCTATCAGTAGAAGTGAATAGTGATGTTTACATTCCAAAGAATATAAAAAACAAACGGAATATTACAATCCAAAGAATATTGGTGGTGATTACATACCCATGTTCACTTGTGCTTGCTCAGCAGTAGAGGGAATCTTGAGATGTTTTTCAGAAGACGTCTAGTCAAAAATATTTTTTTAGTACTTTGAGTTTCTATTTTTAATAAAAAAAGAATATATGATTGGTGTAAATACGAATATTCTAAATATCGAATTAAATTATTACAATTACTAGGTTAAATTTTTTATCAATTTAAAACTCTAAAACCTTAAACCCTTAACACCCTAAACAACCTAAAATCCTAATAATAAAAATCATAAAACCCTAAACAACTAGAAAACCCTAATAAAAACACGAGAAAAAGCACTTCCAACAATAAACGTTTTCCGAGTTTTCCTTAAAAACGTTTTATCAAAATCGACCCATTCCTATAATTTTTTAAAAAATCGACTTATTTCACTAAATAAAGAAAAAACTTTTTTTTTTTGGTAATTTAGTATACTAAATGGGCAGATTTTACAAGTATTGATTTAACATCATAAAATGATGTTATTTTTTATAACTTTTTAAAATATAGTTAAATTGATTAATTTTATTTTAATATATTATCACACTAATTAATATAATAAAAATAAAAAATTATAATCAATTTAAAAAAATTTAAAATCCATACTATACTTCTATATTATATATTTTTTAATATGTTAGAGTAAATGTGTTTTTGAGGTGTTACCAAGGGCAGGAAGCCCAATATTGTACAATAATCCTGGGTCTTGACGACCCAGTTTGTCCACTGCTTTAATATATTCTCTTACTTCGCCTAACTGGAAAGCTCAATTTTAGATATAAACTTGAAGGAGCTTTGAATCATGATTTTATGTTGACCTTTTGTATGTACCAAATAATGGACATCAAATATTAAAAATGCTTTCGTGATTAAATGTTCATTTTGTAATTACATTCGTTTTAATAGACTTAATTAATCAATCACTAAAATTAATTTAATCAGAAATCAGTGAAAGATTTTTTAAAATTCAAATATCGATTAATTTGATTAAAAATCAACAAAATATAAACCTAATATGTTCAAAAAAGTTTTTTTTTTCAATTTCATTCTCATTTCAAGATCATCACAAAATATTTCATTGTCATCATGTTTTAATTTAGTTTTTTTATTGTGTGTATTTTTTTTCTTTTAAACTTTTTGAGTTGAAAGAATGTACAAATTTCAGTTAATGAATTTCACAAAAATTCAGATCAATTAATGATTAATTAATTATAATTTAGTTGGAATATTATTCAACCAACTGTTTATATCAAACGAGTATAGGTGTTTGTTGTTTACTAGATTTGATGCTGCCATTGGGATTTAAATACTTAATTTTAATTCTAGTAAACAAGTGTTATTTAAATATATTTTATTGTACTATTGTATCTAAATAATTTAAAATTAAACTTAAATAATTATAACACATTATGTAAAGGCATAAATATAGAGTTGGTCTTCATCTATATTGCTTTTCCTATTTAAGTATATTTTTTTCTGAACTGATTCCAAATAATAAATTATTTACAAAATTTATGTACAAAAATGATCTATTTTCCACCGTGTTCGCCGGTGTCATTTAACATATCGGTGGCACCGCCCCCTAATGATGACTCAATCAATAGCTTTTTGAAAATGTTTAAGGGTGTAAAAAATTCTTAAAACTTAAAAAAAAACCAATTAAGCCCCTACTCTTTTTTTATATTCAATTGGGTACTTGAACTTTCAAAATGCATCAAAAAGACCCTCAAAATTTTTCAAAAAAAAAAATTAAGCCCTTTTTTTTTTCACTCAATTTCAAAAATACATCAAAAAGACCCTTTAACCGTAAACTTTAACGATTAAGCGCCCTAATTTTTTTATTTAAAGCCATGCCGTGTCACACCCACTACATCACATATGACAAAAAATTATAAAAATCAATAAAAGTTATAAAAATTAAAATTTTAATAAAAATATTTAAAATTTAATAAAAATTAGAAATATATATATAAAAGCGTAAAAAAAATAAAAATTGTAAAATTTTATAAAAATCATAAAAAATTATAAAATGTATAAAAAATGTCATTTAACCATTAACTTTAACCATTGACCTTTAAAGTAAACGATCCCCATTTTTTTTAGTTAAAGCCATGATATGTCGCAACACGGTATGACATGTGGCGAACAATGATAAAAATATAAAAATAAATAAAAGTTAAAATTATAAAATGCTTCTTTTGGTATGATAATTTTTATAGTTCTTTACAAATCTTATATTTCTTTACATTTTTTATCATTTTCTTACGACTCTATAAAATTATATATATTTTTCTATATTTCTATATATTTTATAATTTTTATGATTTTATAAAATTTTAAAATTTTTATAATTTTTACTATTTTATAATCTTTTTCTAATTTTTATTTTTATCATTTCTTTCCAATGTCATGCCGTGGTTGTGACAGTGAATTTAACTGAAAAAAATTAGGGCTGTTAGCTTTAACAATTAACCATTAAAATTAACGATTAAAGAGCCTTTTTGATGCATTTTAGCAATTGAGTGCAAAAAGAAAAAAGCCGTGGCTTAATTGCTTTTTGAAAAAAGTTTGAGGGTCTTTTTTATGCATTTTGATAGTTCAAGTACCCAATTGAGTGCAAAAAAGAAAAAAAGGGCTTAATTGCTTTTTTGAAAAAATTTGAGGGCCTTTTATGCATGTTGAAAGTTCAAGTATACAATTGAATGCAAAAAAAAAAAAAAAAAAAGTAGGGGTTTTTTTTTTTTCTTAAGTTTGAGAGTTTTTACACCTTTAAGCCTTTTTTAAAAAAATAATTTTTTTGGGTGCCAACATTATGTCAGGCGGCACCAATCTTTAATTTTCAAAATACCTATTAAAAATACAGGTATTCAGGGAGGGAAAAAAGAAAAAAAATATTTTTTAATAGGTGTTATCGATTTGTCCAATGGACCATGGAATTTTTTTTTAAAATTTTGGATGTCGTTAGTATGTCAGGCGACACCAATAAATATTATTAAAAAATTATATTTTTTTGATGCTGTCGGTATGTCAGGCAACACTCATTAAAATATTTTAAAAAATATATTTTTTAGGTGCTGTTGTCGTGTCATTTAGCATCGATGATATTTTTTTAAAAAACCATTGTAGAAAGAGTAGTTCGAAGTTTTGGTCATTGTTTTGGAAGACTTGGAGCCGACTACTAGAAGATCTAAACCATAGAAGTCAACAAGGAGGGTTCTTTGGTGTCAAATTAGAACAAAAGTGTAACACCCCTTACCCGAAACCTTTACCGGAGTCGAGTATGGGGCATTACTAATCTTGACTACTATTAGGAAACCAAATATTCATTATAGCACATTCAAGCTCAAACTCGGTCACATAATACTTGTGTACATCAATCGTAATCTCAATATACATATCACACATACTCATGGCATTAAATAAACTCTAGCAACATTAAAACATATCAAACCTTACTTACTTATCGAGCCTTTACTAAGCACATTAGTTACGATTTATCTTGAACCACAATTTGGTTTCTCCTTGGTAAACACATCATCAAGCATAAAGCCCGCTAGGCATTAAAGCGAAATCAAACAAGCACAAGGCTGCTAGGCACGAAGCTTAGAATATGTCACCTAAGACTAAGCTGCTAGGCACGAAGCCGAATATGTCATAGGCACTAAGCACGCTGAGGCACGAAGCCGAATATGTCATTACCAACTTATACACCTTACAAGTAATGCTGCCCAAAATAGCATAAAACACACATTATTCAAGTCACTTTAACATGCCAACTCGTTTAGAGATATAACAACATTTCATTTCAAATTCACTATCACTTATATAAAATTTCAACCAATCCCATACCAATACTTTCACATTCGGCTAACATAAGAGTTTATAGAAAACTTTATTTAATAACATCATTTAGTACATTCATAATAATTGATAATCTATACTTGCTTAAGGACTTACCTCGGTTGTCGATAGTCCGTCTTGAATCGCTTATTCGAGAACCTTCGACTTTCCCCGGTCTAATTCGTTTTCTTTGCTCTTGATCTAAAACACATTAAAGTTTAGCTCATTCAACCACAATTCATCTCAATTTAGTCCCTAAGCACATAAATGGGCAAATTACTATTTTACCCTAGAATTTCACAACTTTGCAATTTAGTCCTATTTGCATAACACACAAAATACACCAAATTAGCCAAAACTATGCAAGGGCCGAATGTTCCTAGGGGCCTTACAAGTCCTCACATTTCATTTATTTTGCAAATAGGCCCCTCTGAAAATTTATTTTTACAATTTAACCCTAAAAACTCAATTTCATCAAAACTTCCAACACAAAACATATTAATCCTTTACATATCTTTCATCTAAAATCATAAAATATCAAAAACCACATGAATACAACAATGGCCAAACATCAAACATGCTTAGATTCAAAAATTACAACATGGGTCGGTTACGGTTTGAAGCAACAATCTCAAAAACGTAAAATTTATCAAAAACTAACTAAAACTCACCTTAGATTTTTGGCTTCAAAGTGCCGAAATTTTAAAGGGTTGAAAGCTTATTTCTTTCCTTCACAATCGGCCATGGATGAAAAAGATGATGGCTTCCTTTTTCTTGATTATTTTAACATATAATAAATTTTTTTACCAAATTACTAAACCAACCTTTTAATTAAAATAATCAAACACTTTAACTTATGGACAAACTTGTCCATGGCCGGCCACTAACCCTTAAAATGGGGTATTTACCATTTCAATACTCCCTATTTAAAAGCCACACTCAATTTAACACTTTATACTTTAATTTGTAACTTTTACTTTTTACGCGATTAGGTCCTTTTATCAAATTCGATACTCAAACTATAAAATTTTTCTACGAAATTTTCACACATATAAATTCATATAAAATAAACACTAAATATGATATTTAAATATTTATCAGGCTCGGATTCGTGGTCTCGAAACCACCGTTCGATTAGGGTCAATTTCGATTGTTACAACTCTCCCTTAAGGATTTTCGTCCCGAAAATCTTACCGTTAAACAAGGTCGGATATTGTTGCCTCATTGAATCCTCGAGCTCCACGTAGCCTCTTCAACTCCGTGAAGATTCCATAGAACCTTCACTAACGAATTCTTTATTTCTCAACTCTTTTATTTCCGAGCTAGAATCTGATCGGCTTTTCCTCATCGTCATATCGATTGTATCTCAATCTCCACGGAGCAATCACATGTGACGGATCTGCTTTGTATCTACAGAGCATAGAAACATGAAATACATCGTGTATCTTTTCTAATTGGAGGGTAGCTTCAATCTATAAGCAACAGCCCAATACGTTCAATGATCTCATACGGTCCAATGAACCTCGGGCTCAACTTGCCTTCCGCCAAAAGCGGAGCACTTTCTTCCATGGTGAAACCTTTAAAAGACTCGATCTCCGATCCGAATTCAATATCTTTATGTTTCAAATCAGCATAGGACTTTTGTCGATCGATGCGACTTTCAAATTATCTTTGATTATGGCCACTTTCATTCGGTCTCTTTAATCAAATCAACCCGTGTATCTTATTTTCATTGAGCTCAGTCAATATAATGGTGTTCGACATTTTCACCGTATAAGGCTTCATAAGGTGCCATTTTGATACTTGATTGAAAGCTATTATTATAAGCAAATTCAATCAAAGGTAGGTATCGTTCACGTACCTTCAAACTCGAGAACGCAACATCTCAACATGTCCTCAAGTATTTGAATAGTTCGCTCAGACCAAATCATGTCTGCGGATGAAAGGCTGTACTAAAATGTAGTTTAGTACCTAAAGCATCTTGCAACTTCTTCCAAAATCGTGATGTAAATCTCGGGTCTCTGTCTAACACAATGGAGCTCGGTACACCATGCAATCTTACAATTTGTGATACATACAATTTAGCAAGTTTATCGAGTGAAAAATCATCTGAACCCAAGCACAAAATAAGTGATTTAGTCGATCTATCAACTATCACCCATACGGCATCTTTCTTACTTGGTGTCATAGGAAGACCGGATACAAAATCCATTGTAATTTTATCCCATTTCCACTCAGGTATCATGATCGGTCAAGCAACCCGAAGGCACTTGATGCTCGGCTTTTACTTGCGACAAATTAGGCACTTTGAAACAAATTCGAGATATATCTCGTTTCATACCGGGCCACCAATAGAAGCTGTTTCAAGTCGTTATACATTTTCGTGCTACCGGATGTATCGATAGTCGGCCACTATGAGCCTCACTCAAAATCATCTCAGATCAAATCCGAGTTCTTTGGAACACATATTCGGCTTTTAAAATTCAAATAGTCATTTGCATCAATCTGAAAATCGACTCTGCACCTTTTCACTCGAGTTCGTTTAGCAATCATATTCTTGTCAACTTTACATGCATCACAAATTTTTGAATAAACATCGGTCTTACTCGTAACTTCGGCTATGATCGAACCATCACTAGACATAGCCATCGTGCATTCAATGCACGAAGAGCAAATAATGATTTCGACTTAGTGCATCCGCAACAACATTAGCTTTTCGGGTGATAGTCAATCACCAATTCATAGTCTTTCAACAATTCTAGCCACTGCGTTGTCTCAAATTCAGGTCTTTCGAGTCATTAGATACTTTAGACTTTTATGATCCGAGTAAACATGACATTTCTCGCCAAATAAGTAATGACGCCAAATCTTCAAGCGAACACAATGGTCGCAAGCTCTAAATCATCGTAGGGTAATTTCTTTCATGCGGCTTCAATTGTCTTGAAGCGTAGGCTACAACTTTGCCTTCCTCGCATCAAAACGCAGCCCAAACCATTTAAAGAAGCATCGAGTACACAACAAATTCTTTACCCGATTTAATTTGAACTAATCTGGAGCTTCATCAAAAGGGCTTTCAACCGATCAAAACTTTTCGACATTTTTCGACCATTCAAACCGGACATCTTTCTGCATTAACTTTGTTAGCAGGTTGCTATCATAGAAAAATCTTTCACAAATCGTCGATAGTAAACCGCAAGTCCCGAAAACTTTGAATCTCTAAACATTTTTGGTGGCTTCCAATCAAGTATAGCGAGATTTTGTTCGGATCAACTCGAATGCTCGATCTGAAACCACATGTCCCAAAAAGTGACCTCTTTCATCGAACTCACACTTACTAAACTTCGCATCGGTGATGATCTCGCAAAGTTTGTAGCACTAACCTTAAATGTTCAGCATGTTCAACTTCATCTTTGGAGTAGATCAATATGTCATCAATAAATACCACCACAAATCGATCCAAAAACTGTCTAAAAACCCGATTCATCAAATCCATAAAAATAGCAGGTGCATTAGTAAGCCCAAAAGGCATTACCAAAAACTCAAAATGTCCGTACCTCGTCCGGAATGCAGTCTTTGGCACATCTGTATCTCGACTCATAGAATCGATAATAACCCGATCTCAAATCTATCTTGAAAATCTGAAGCCCTTTCAACTGATCAAACAAATCATCAATCCGAGGTAACGGGTACTTATTCTTTATAGTCACCTTATTTAGTTGCCGGTAATCAATACACATTCGCATCGTTCCATCTTTCTTTCTCACAAAAAGAACTGGTGCACCCCAAGGAGAGAAACTTGGTCGTGCAAAGCCCCTATCTGTTAACTCTTGCAACTGTGCTTTCAGCTCTTTTAGCTCAGTAGGTGCCATCCGATATGGAGCTATTGAGATCGGAGTCGTTCCCGGAGCTAATTCAATGCCAAACTCAATCTCGTATAGGGGTAAACCCGGTAGTTCTTCAGGAAACACATCTGAGTATTCACATACAATCGGTACAGATTCAATCTGTTTCTCAGACACTTTATTATCCAGCACATAAGCCAAATAAGCTTCACACCCTTTTCTCACATACTTTTGAGCTAACATCGATGATATAAGCTAGAAACCCACGAATCATCGGATTCGATTTTAATGATCTCACCATTCGGTGTCTCAAATCGATAAGCTTTCTTTTGCAATTCACCTTTGCATCATGCGAAGTTAACGATCCATTCCCGAATTATATCAAACTCATCGAAGGCAACAACATTAAATCAATCGGGAAACAAAATCCCGAATCATCAATGGGCAACTTTTACACACATTATTAACAAACACACATCTACCCAAAGGGTTGGATACGAATCACAAACTCGAGAGACTCAATGGCGAGTCTTCATGAATACCGAGTTTCACATACATATGAATGGGTCGAACGGGATCAATCAATGCAATCACGGTAGTATCATAAAGGGTGAAAGTACCGATGATGACATCCGGAGAAGCGACATCCTCTCTAGCACGAGTAACATAAGCTCTTGCTGGAGCTCTAGCCTCGATCAATCTGTTGTGTTCTTTGTCCCTCTCGACTACCACCTACATTGCCGAATGTCCGGGTGGTGCGCCCGTCTTGATGCACTACTTGGTCTAGAGTTACATGTCGTATTCGACTCGATTAACATCGGGCACTCTCGAATAAAATGGTCGAGGATCCACATTTAAAACAAGACCGGTCACGAACTCTACAACTCCGGGATGCCATTTTCCACAATGTTTGCATTCAACTCGATTCGTGGGGACGTTACCAACACTAGCCATCGAGGTAGCTCGGGAACCCTTTGGAGGTCGATCACGTCTAAATGAATCAAGTAGCTTTGTGTCGATGAAGTCATCTCTAAACCTTTTAGATTTGGAATGAAAATTCTTACCCGACGATCTTTTACGGTGTCTCTAGCTTCATCTCGACCTTTCTTTTCTCTTTCCCAAGCTCTTCACTTTGCAAGCTCGCTCAACTAGTGTCACAAATTCTTTGATCTCAAGAATGCCAACTAGTAACTTCAAATCTTCATTCAAACCGTCTTCAAACCTTTTGCACATAATGGCTTCAGAGATACACACTCCGGGCATATCGGCTCAATCGACAAATTTTCGCTCATATTCGATCAACGAC
Organism: Gossypium rotundifolium; assembly: GCA_025506655.1. NCBI lineage: Eukaryota > Viridiplantae > Streptophyta > Magnoliopsida > Malvales > Malvaceae > Gossypium > Gossypium rotundifolium. Next base: position 56,399,093 of record CP106723.1, on the reverse strand, counting down.
ATTTGCCCTGTTTTAGTTCAAGAAATTCTTTACGTTTACGGTCGATGAACCTCTGGTCGATATATTTCTTGAATTTATTCGGAAGAAATCACGTCACTTTTTCTTTTGGAACCACGATACTAGTGTATTCCACGGTGATAAGCGGTGTCCGAAGCAAAGATATAGCACATTTCAAACATTAAATGCGGAGTGCAAGAGAGCTCATCAAGTACCGAATAGTGTTATCAAGCCACATTTCATTTCGCTCTGCATCATCATCATCATTAGCCTTGAATTCTTTATTTAAATTTCCTAATTTTATCAACAGGAGGCCTACTAGATCTCATTGGATCTATCATCTGGAAGTCAAGGTACCGGAGTTGGATTATTTGAGGTGGAGGTTGTTGTACCGTTGGATTATTCTCGAACAAACTGGGTAAACCATTCATTCATCATTTGGTAGAAGGCTTGTTTAGCCTCTCCTCGTGGTTACCCGTAATCGGTTGAGAGTCTAGTGGCACCGATCCATGTGCGAGACCAGTAGCGACACTCTCCACATCATCGGCCACGGCTCTATCGGGATCGAATCCATTTACTATATAAAATACAATCGAAATTGTCAAGTCACCACACTATCATATATACAATTTAAAGGCATGTATAGCTAGACTCTTACATACTACGGTAGTCCTAGAATCGACTAAACCGTAGCTCGATACTAATAAAATGTAACACCCCTTACCCGAAACCTTTGCCGGAGTTGAGTATGGGGCATTACTAATCTTGACTACTATTAGGAAACCAAATATTCATTATAGCACATTCAAGCTCAAACTCAATCACATAATACTTGTGTACATCAATCGTAATCTCAATATACATATCACTGTACTCATGGCATTAAATAAACTCTAGCAACATTAAAACATATCAAACCTTACTTACTTATCTGAGCCTTTACTAAGCACATTAGTTACGATTTACCTTGAACCACAATTTGGTTTCTCCTTGGTAAAACACATCACCGGCATAAAGCCTGCTAGGCATTAAAGCCCGAAATCAAACACCGGTACAAGGCCTGCTAGGCACGAAGCCCGAATATGTCACCGGCACTAAGTCTGCTGAGGCACGAAGCTTGAATATGTCACCTAAGACTAAGCACGCTGAGCACGAAGCGAATATGTCACCGGCACTAAGCACGCTAGGCACGAAGCCGAATATGTCATTACCAACTTATACACCTTACAGTAATGCTGCCCAAAATAGCATAAAACACACATTATTCAAGTCACTTTAACATGCCAACTCGTTTAGAGATATAACAACATTTCATTTCAAATTCACTATCACTTATATAAAATTTCAACCAATCCTATACCAATACTTTCACATTAGGCTAACATAAGAGTTTATAGAAAACTTTATTTAATAACATCATTTAGTACATTCATAATAATTGATAATCTATACTTGCTTAAGGACTTACCTCGGTTGTCGATAGTCCAAAATGAATCCATTATTCGAGAACCTTCGACTTTCCCGGTCTAATTAGTTTTCTTTGCTCTTGATCTAAAACACATTAAAGTTTAGCTCATTCAACCACAATTCATCTCAATTTAGTCCCTAAGCACATAAATGGGCAAATTACTATTTTACCCTAGAATTTCACAACTTTGCAATTTAGTCCTATTTGCATAACACACAAAATACACCAAATTAGCCAAACCTATGCAAGGGCGAATGTTCCTAGGGGCCTTACAAGTCCTCGATTTCATTTATTTTGCAAATTGGCCCTCTAAAATTTATTTTTACAATTTAGCCTAAAAACTCAATTTCATCAAAACTTCCAACACAAAACATATTAATCCTTTACATATCTTTCATCTAAAATCATAAAATATCAAAACCACATGAATACAACAATGGCCAAACATCAAACACGCTTAGATTCAAAAATTACAACATGGGTGCATTACGGTTTGAAGCAACAATCTCAAAACGTAAAATTTATCAAAACTAACTAAAACTCACCTTAGATTTTTGGCTTCAAAGTGCCGAAATTTTAAAGGGTTGAAAGCTTATTTCTTTCCTTCACAATCGGCCATGGATGAAAAAAGATGATGGCTTCCTTTTCTTGATTATTTTAACATATAATAAATTTTTTTACCAAATTACTAAACCAACCTTTTAATTAAAATAATCAAACACTTTAACTTATGGACAAACTTGTCCATGGCGCCACTAACCCTTAAAATGGGGTATTTACCATTTCAATACTCCCTATTTAAAAGCCACACTCAATTTAACACTTTATACTTTAATTTGTAACTTTTACTTTTTACGCGATTAGGTCCTTTTATCAAATTCGATACTCAAACTATAAAATTTTCTCTGAAATTTTCACACATATAAATTCATATAAAATAAACACTAAATATGATATTTAAATATTTATCAGGCTCGGATTCATGGTCTCAAACCACCGTTCCGATTAGGGTCAATTTCGATTCATTACAAAAAGGCCACCATAAACGGCGACACCGATGGCTATTGAGTACAGTGGCTAGGGTTTTCAATTGAGAAGTATAAGGAAAATTCAAATGGGAAAGGAAAAAAAGTATATGGAAAATAGATAATCAAATATGAGAAAGGAAAGAGAATAATATATATGGAAAATAGAGATATGAAAAGAAATTTAATATTTTATGGAAAATAGAGAATCAAATATGAGAAAAGAAAAAGAATAACAAATTTGAAAAATAAAGATATGAAAGGGAATTTAATATTTTGTGAAAATAGATATCTCTATGATTTATATATATTATTCTCTTTCCTTTCCCATATTTTATTCTCTATTTTCCATAAAATATTAAATTCTCTTTCATATCTCTATTTTCTATATTTGTTATTCTCTTTCCTTTCTCATATTTGATTCTCTATTTTTCATAAAATATTCAATTCCCTTTCATATCTCTATTTTGCATAGTTGTTATTTTTTTATTTCCCATATTTGACTTTCCCTTTCTCGTTTCTCTATCTTTCTCCCATCTCTCTCTCTCTCGTCCCTCTATTTTTCTCTCATATCTCTTTTTTTCCCACTCTCATCTCATTTAACTTTATTTTTTCGAAATAGTATTTCATCCAAAGATGGTGACACTGACAAGCCAAGAAGATAAGAACCACCTATGAAGCAAGCATCAATCACAAGCTTCTCCTTTATTTTTTTTCCTATTTTGCTTGTTTATTTTCGTCTTTTTTCCTATTTCACATGTTTTTTTTAATTCCCACCGGTGCCGCCTAACACACCAATGACACAAAAAACAATTTTCTTTTTAAATTTACTGACACAAAAAATGACATTTTTTCCTCTCTAAATGCCCGTATTTTAAGAGTTATTTAGAAAAACATAGACTTGTGTAGCCTAACACAAAGTGGTGGCACCCAAAAAAATTATTTTTTTTAAAAAGTTGATGATTGGGGGGTGTTGCTATAATAATCCGATTTCTAATGGTGCCGAAAATGGTGGTTTCAGGATCCTATTTTCGTAAATTGAGCCCGTAAATATTTAATAAATTAAATTTTAGATAAGTAATTTAGTCGAAATTGTGTTTAATTATGGCCCAAGGACTAAATTATAAAAGTCCAATCGTTATAGATTTTTAATTAGTAGATGAGTTGAGGACTTAAATTGTAATTAACCAAAGGTCTAAAATAACAATTAGACCAAGTTTATACATGGGTTAGTGGACAGTATATATAATAGACTACTTTTTAGTGGTGTCGAAAACGGTGGTTTTGGAACTCTATTTTTCTGATGATCTAGTCCGTAAATATTATTAATTAATATTTAAGAGTATAATATAATGTTATATTGACTTTGATCCAGTAATTTTGTTGAATGGTTAGTAATTAAGGTACTAGAACTAAATTGCAAAAACCAAAAGAGTTAATCGCTATAGATTTTTATTTGCTTAAGGGCTTACTATTTTTGAATTTTAAGTAGACCGTTGGGAAGTATTTTTTATTAAAAATTAAAGTTAAAATAATAAAATTATAACATAAATAAAAGAAATAAAAGTGGGAAGAAAGAGAAATGACCTTATTCTCATCTCCCTCCACCGATTCTTCACCATTGAAGGAAGGAATGAAAGCTTTATAAAATTCTCCAACATTCGGCCTTGCATGGTGAGTGGTTCAAAGTCCGTTTTTTCATAAAGTTTATGTTTTTGAGATCCCAAGAGCTTGATTTAATTAGCCTGGGTATTAAATTGTAAAACTATTAAAATTTTGGAATGTTTCCATTGATGAATTTTGAAGCTTTTGATGTTAAATGGTTAGCTTTTAAGCTTAGTTTTGAAAAAGGTCTAATTGGTAAAGTAAAAGTTGTTAGTTTTGAACATAGGGACTAAAATGAAAAAAATTCAAAATTAGCATGAAATTTTTATAATTGTAGATATTAGAGGGCAATAGAAGGATGTGATTGAAATAAGATTGTAAAACGAGGTTTAATTGTGAAAGATATGATTGTTTCGATTTTAAAGATTGAATTAAATAAAATGCAAAACTTTAGAAAATTTCTATAAAATGAACTTGGACTGGCATATGCATGAAATAAATTGTTATAAGGTATTTGAAACTGATAAATTAAAATGAATTACTGTATAGATCAAGATTTGAATCAATCGGTAGATAATCGGGGAAAAGGGAATATTATTGATTAGTCCTTACACTTCAACTCGTTAGCAGTTTTTGCATATAAGTTCTTATGGTATAGTTAAGTATGTAAATGTAATGTATGTGTTTTATTTATAAATTTATATTATGTGAAACTATTTTGAATGTTTACAAAAAGGTAGCAAAAATGTGAGAAATGGACAAAATTGGAAATAATGGAACTAATGTGTTAAATATGCCCGGATCAACATATGAAAGGATATGATATAATTGGCATCCCAGTAGGTTTATTACGTGTTGTATGAGATATCTTATAAGACGATATGGATGTAAGGAGAATTCACTATTTAAACTAGAATCTAACATTTGTTGCGGATTACCGAGATTTGTCTCTACGGAGATCACTGTTATTGTTTGTCTCCATGGAGACTCTAGTGTGCTCTGGAGGGATGTAATGTTTTATAACATTTGATGCCTACGGGTTTAGCACTTCAATGCTCAGATGTGTTTTGGGGTTATGGCTCGAGTAAGCAATCTGGTGTGTTTTGGTGGTTACCCGCGTATCTACATCTATTTATTATAGTTCATCAGGCTATACGGATTAAAAGAAAATATGATTGAATGATGACGTGTGTTGTGAATATAAATGGCTATAAGAGATTGAATTTATATAAATGATGTATATGTTTGATAATTATGAATGAATGGTAGTATGTTTTGTGCTGGAAATATAGGATTGAATGAGTGAAATTGTGATATATATTAGAATTGATATGTTGTACGATATTTGAATAATGTAATTGAAACATATATATGTGGTGATCTTGATTGAATGACATTGAATTGAGTTGAATTGTATCTATAGATTGAAATGCTATAAGACTTGTGTAGACTCTAAATTATATAGATTTTTAAAGTCATTTATATCACCTTTTACTTAGAATTTATGTTAATCTCAAGTATTTGGATATTTAATTGGGTGATTTTTGTTCATATTGAGACAATAAGCATAATTTTAGTAAACTATGTTCATATTGAGACAATAAGCATAATTTTAGTAAACTATGTAATTTTATGAATTTATGAATTAAATTTTGCATAATTTAACTATCTTATGTTACATAATAATTTCTGTGCTTTAATTGTTGTAGTGAGACCATTGGATTAATAAGTGTGGGAGCTTATTTACATGGACATGAGTTATACTCCACCTCAATTGGACAACAAAGAGAACAAATTCAGTCAAGAGAAGTCAATTTGATCTAGTTGAAGTTGTCTTGTTGAGAAGAGCAAGTTTGATAATTATTTAGGTCCCAAAACTATCCAAATAGGGGGAAAGTAGTCCAATTCAACTAAGGCATCAAGAGCAACCCAAATTAGTTTGAGATAATTAATTTGAAGGTCCATGCACTTGTGAAAAAAAAAAATCAGAAATCAGCCCCCAACTAATACCCAAGAAACAGTCCAACCCCTTGCATGAGTCATGCATGAAATCAAGCAACCACCAACCTTTTCCTCCACATTTCATGGCTGACTAAACAAGGGAGCATTTCAAGGGATCTTCATGCTATTTGTAGCAAACTCCCTAACCATTCTTCTACTATAAATACCACCCCTCATTTCCCATTTCAGTCATCCCTCAATTTACATTCCTCTCATCTTCCTTTCCTCTCTTCCATGCATAAGCCCTCCATTTCCCCTCTTACCTTTAGCTAACATTTTCCTTGAGAAAAAATCTCTTGGCTGGCCACCTTGAAGAGTAGTTTAAGAAGGAGAAATCACAAGAATTGGAGGAACCACCACGATCTATCTTCAAAGAATCGCCAAAATCATCAAGAGTTTCTTCTTTCATATTCTTTAATTTCGTTCTTAGCTATTCAACATGTTTGCAAAATGTTTTGATGTTTTTCCATTGACAATGATGACTTAATTTTGTTTTAGCTAGAATGATTACATTAATTTGATAAAGTTAATTTTGATTCATGTTTATGATGTTCTGTGCCTTACTTGTTCATGCTTCCAATTAAAATCATTTATGTATTTCATGCATTAAAACATGTTTGAATGCATTAGAATTAGTTGATCAATCATAACCAGATGAAAATTAATCGACACGATAGTTGGAAGGTGCTTGCTTAATATAGATCCTGATCCGTCTTTGTTACTTCACAAAAATTCTAAAGAATCCTTAATTAAATATGAACATAGAAATATACATGTTTTTCTAAGTATATGAATTTGAAAAAAGTTATATTAGATTCCAAGTGAATGAATGATCGAGTTGCCATGGAATTTTTTCAAAACATTGTTAAGCATGATGAAAAATGAATTGAGTCAAATGTTGTAATTATTTTAGCTTATTCATGTTGTTGTTGTTAACTTGTTAAAATCACTGTTAAACCATCAACTTGCATTTCATTTTATTTGCATTTAGATTAATTTGCATTTAGTTAATTAATTTAATCTTAATATCTATCACCCCAAATTATTGCGTTTTCTTTACCAACTTGTAAATTCATAATTTTGCAATTATTTAATTAATGACACAGACCCTGTGGAGATGATAACTCTTATACTTATTACTTGATAACGACTGTGTACACTTGCACAAACTTACGCGTTACATGTTTTTGGCACTTTTGCTGGGGACTGTCACCTTAATCATCTTTTTTGAAATTATTCATTGCAAATTGGTTTATTTTATTTTTAATTTTATTAATTGTTTTGTGATTTTCCTTTATTATCTTGTAATTTGGTTCATTTTCTTTTATTAATTTTTGTTTCTTTTTTACTTTTATAGTTTTCGTTATTATTCAGGTAATCATTTATCCTCTACAACATGTTCAAGAAGGAGCATTTGCTTATAATGCTCAAAATTTTGGACGACAAGGTGACTTCTAAAGACTTCAATTTTATTAAATCTTAGATATAGTCGAAGATTGCTCTTCTATTTTCAAGATAGAATCACTGGCTCCTACAGAATTGGAACTCAATTATCTAGACGACCCATTATAACGTATTCTACCTGTGGATCCGTTAAGTGATGATGAAGAAAAGGGACGTTTGGCTTTGTTAGAAGCTAATTCAAAGGGATTCACTCAGGAAGATCCTTTAGAATCATTAGATTTATAATCTCAGGAGTACATACAACCAAAAATGTTGATTGAAGAGCCAACTGAATTGGAATTGAAGATTTTGTATCCTTATTTGAAATATGATTATTTAGGTCTATCTTCGACTTTACCTGTCATGATTTTAGTTGAGTTCATTAGGAATCAAGAAGAGTAGTCACTTGTGGTATTAGAAAGGCACAAGAATGGTATCGGGTGGATTATTGCAGATATTCGAGTCACAAGTTGGAGGATTTCTATGGATTACAGGAAGTTAAATAATGCCACCAGAAAAGATCATTTCCGATTTTCTTTCCCAAATCAAATGTTAGACAAATTTTTCTGGGAAAGAATATGATTACTTCCTAGATCAGCATGGTTGGTAAGACAGATGGCCCTTTGACTATGTTTTAGTCAGTGATGATTCAGGATAAAATGAAGGAGTTCTCTTAACTTTCTCTGTCATTATTTTATATTTTTAGTTGTCGTTTTTCCCTTTTTCTTGCTATTTCACATTTTTGTGATAATAAAGTTAAATAAATTGCAATTCATGAATAAACCAAGTCAAAGCTCTTCCATTAATTTTGTTCTCTAGTAAAGAACATAATAGTGTGACAATGTGAATGTACATGTCTAGGGATTTGATTTTTCAAGAAAGATTTGGTACTTAAGTAGTCTTCATGACTCACCTATCTTTTTTTGAGTCCTACATGGTGTACAGTTTTCATTCACTATTTTGTTATTTTGCAATGAAGACATCGCTTCTTTTTAAAGGGGGTAAGGGCAAATCTAGTATGTTTATGTTTTTTTTTTTCAATTTTCATAAATAAGTATGCTAAAATAAATAAGTGCTTAGAGAAAACTTTTGTCTATAAGTTAGCCCATTTGAAATTATAATTGCTAATTTTGTTTAAGTTTTTTTTTGAATTTATGTTAGCATAATCATGATTTAGTTATGTTTTATAAGTTCCATGCGAAATTTTGCCATGAAATTTTTTTCTTTCTCTTTGAACTAGACATGCATGAAGGTTTAAAATATTTAGAATTGTGTTAGTAATTTTCTTAAGGCGAAATCATAGGAGACATAAGAATCTAAAAATGTTATAGACACATTTTGTTTGGACAGTTTGAGGCTTTCAAGCTTACCGTAATCAAAATTAACCCTAGGAATCTTAATTTGAGATATATGGCCTATTTATTTGATCTACTTACATCATAAGCTAGTTTACTATATTTTCACAAATTTTATCCTAATTTTTGCACCAACTTCTACTTGCTTTGGTGAATAAATTTTGGGGAGAAGTCAAAAGAAGGTATTTGGTGTGATTCAGGAAAAAAAAAAGATCAAATGTTGAAAAAATTGATCAAATAGTGTATGATCAAGTGATGAGAAATATGAACTTCAAAATTAAGTTTGGGGTGTTAAACCAAAGGAGAAAGGTGAATTGTGATGCGTAAAATCCCAGGCAAGTTGAAGGTTATTTGAGCCTAAAAATCACTTATGTTAATCCTTACCTTGAGCCTAACCCCGTTACAACCCTACAAAAGACCTATTGATTTTGATCATTATGTCGACTACATTAGTGGAGAGAAATTACTAAGTTCAACATACGAAGACCATTATTAAACCTTAGGATTGCTTTGCTAAATAAACAATAAGGAAGAATAATTGAATGGCAGGATTTACGTATAACTGTGAAAAGCATACGAATTATGATTATTGCTAACATCTTCTTTACTTGATATAAAATTTTGAAATTATACATTGCATATGAACAACTTATCGGCAAGAAGAGTTTGTGAGCATAAAATTTGTTGCAGCATGATTATGTGAAAAGTTGATTCTATGTAAATCTTGTACAAGATTGCCCTAAACTTTTGCTTTGCAGTATGAGACTTATGAAGTGTTGTGGATAGGAAAGGAAAATATCCTTATGATCCAATGAAAGATGTTTGAATGATTAAATCATTTTATGTTTGGTAAGTATAAGTTTCCTTTATACGAGCTTACTAAGCACTAGTTGCTTATATAGTTGTTTTTCCTTGTTTTGTAGATCATCATAAGCTTGATCTGTTGGGATATTTTCAAAGCTCAATCACACTATTCGTTCGTCATTTTGATAGTTTTTGATTGTTTTGGTTATTGATTATAAATGGCATGTAATAGGAGTTTTAATGTTATTTTTCCAATGTGATATGGTGTGAGAGTACTTGCTTATATACTTTGATTTTGACTTGTACTTGTTTATGTAAATATATGTTTTGGTCACTTTTAAATGCTATGTGGAGAGTGAGGTGGTTAAATAGTGTGTGGTTTGTAACATCCTGAAAATGGGCCTATGCATTTTTAATTTAATTATCTGAAATGGCATGTCTTATGTGTTATGAATGTATGGTGAACATTTTGGAAACTTGGAAATGTTAAGTTTAAAGAGGAAAGTGAACATTTTGGAAACTTGGAAATGTTAAGTTTAAAAGAGGAAAGTGAACATTTTGGAAACTTGGAAATGTTAAGTTTAAAAGAGGAAAGTGAACATTTTGGAAACTTGGAAATGTTAAGTTTAAAAGAGGAAAGTGAACATTTTGGAAACTTGGAAATGTAAGGAAATGTTTTAGAAATGTTAAGTTTAAAAAGGAAACTAAGGCAATGTGGTCTTAAGAAAATTAATGGAAGAAATTTGACACAAGAACGGGCTTGGAGAAGTGGCTAGGGGCACCACTTAAAGCCCGAGAAGTGACGCCACAATCAAGGGGAAGGAGCCTAGGTTCGGGTCACGTGGGAAGCAAATAAAAGAGTTTTATTTTGCAGTAGAGATTAACAGCAAGGGACGGCACAAGGCTATAATTTAGGAGCTTTTATTCTTTTATTTTAAGAGATAGTTGATGGATTATTGGTAATTTAAATAAAGAGATAAAGAGGAAAATAAGGGAGGAGTGATGGCCAAGTACGGGACTCTAAGCTTAGTAATTTCGGCTAAGCTAGAAGAAGGGATAGCCGAATATCATTCATACTTTTTGCCTCTCTTTCAAGCACTCTTTTCCCTCCAAGTTATCATCTTCTTCTTCTTTTCTTTTTATCTGTTCTAGCCGAACTTTCCATTCCCCTATTTTTACCATTGCCGTTACCCTTAATACTCCATACCCTTTTCTTTTGTGACCCTTATGGAAGCTAATCAATAACCCTTATTACTCCTTTCAAGAGCCGAATATATAGGGTACTTCTAGTCGAATTTTCATCAAGTTCAAAGCCAAATATCTTAGTGGAGATTGACATAGCTCATGTCAATTCTTGATGAGGTAAGATCTCATTCGGTTTCATCCTTTTCTTTTAAGATTTGTCAAATCTAGGACTAACCCCATTAATATCTTGTTGCCAAAACTTTGAAGAGATCTTTCGGGATTTGTTTAAGTCAACTACAAAAGGAGAAGTTCTTTTCGAAGGTACACCATAGGCAGCGTGTTCCCTAGTTATTCGGTGAATTTCAGGATTTAAAAATCCACAAGGTAAGTCTTAGTGTACAAATCCTACTAGGATTTGGTTTTATAGCCGAATAGGCTTTATGCTAATATATTACGGTTGGCCGAATGTAGGAATTGAGATCAAGCTTTTCGGGATTTAAGTGAACCGCTAAGCAAATCAGGTGTGTACCCTATCCTAAGTCTTTATATGTTCATGGCTATGTTTAAATTAAATGAAATATTAAGAATGTGAAAATATGGCTAAGTACCATGCTATGGTACAAAGTACTCAGGTACGTTTCCTACTCCCAATAGGATTATGAAATATGTTATAAGTAACATGAGAATAATGATAAGAATGTGAACTTTGGCATGTTAATGCATAATATGATTTGGGCATATGGGTTATTGAAAAGGGGAAGTGAATGTGGTGACCTAAGACCACGAAATCTGAATGCGGTGACCTAAGACCGCGATATCTGAATGTGGTGACCTAAGACCACGATATCTGAATGTGATGACCTAAGACCACGAAATTTGAATGTGGTGACCTAAGACCACGAATTTTATAAGGGCGATGAGCACGTCAACTGCAGCGACTGCCTTCGATGGAGTGTAGCGGAAGGAGGGTCGACTTAGTAGTCCCCACGGTGTACAGGTTGGTATGGGGGAGTGTAGCGGATGGCTAACTAGGTTTGGGTTTGGGTTGCATCATTATTTTTACCTGTTATATGAACATGTATGTGATATGATAATGCATGCCTGAAATGTTAATTCTTAGTGTTGGTTACACATTGAGTCTGTTTGACTCACCCCGTTGTGGGATTACTTTTCAGGTGACGACCAGTGATGGACAGGGCCGGCAGATGCTTAGGGATGGCCATGCTCAGCAAGAAGTTCATCTTTTTTTTTATTTGGACTATTTTATTTTAAGTATTTTAAATTTTTATTTTATGGGAATTATTTGATGTAATAAGGCCTTAGTAGCACTACTTTACTTTGCTTTTGTTTACTAAATGATTAAGTAAATTTATTTTAAAACAAAGCCCAAACGTTTTGTCACCTAAAGTAAAGGATTTTTAATAATGAAATAAAAGCCCAACCCAAAACAATCTTTCTTTCAAGACACACAAGTTTTTCCTAAGTAACAAAAGAATTTGAAACCGTACACCGGGGAACATACCAGATCCGGTCAAGGCTCGTGGGCCGGGTTTGGGGTGTTTCATGGTTGATGTATGTTTAAGGTATGAACTTATAGCTTTGAGTTGAAATGTTTTGGTATGTGAATTGTGGTAGCAATGAGGGTACATCGAATTGGTATTTTGTAACAACCCGTTTTTAGTGAAAAGGGAATAGTGGCTTTAGGACCACAAATCTCTCGAGTAAATTATTATTTTATTATTATTATAATGTTTATGGGATGTTAGTAAGGTCGTATTAAAATTTTGTTAAGAAATTTTGATATTTGCATGATTAATTAAGTGAAAAAGACTAAATCATAAAAAGTGTAAAAGTAAAGTTATATTAGCTAAAAGGGTCAAATGGCTATGAAACTTTAAAGTGAATGGACTTATATGGTAATTAGACCATTTGAATAGTTAGAGGATATTCATGGCAAGGTTTTATTGAAATTTTGATAGTTTTTAAAGGGTAATTTTGATGCAAGCACACCCCCAAACTTCATCGGACAAGTATCCCGAGTCGAGCATTACGTTGCTGGCAAGCTGATCCTAGCTTGTTTCCAACTCCACGAGCTTCGTCCAGTTCAAATTTAGCTCATTTGAGCTCGATCCAGCTCAATTAGTTCGTGTGCTCATTCAACGAGCTTGATTCACCTTAAATAAGCTCGTTTGAGCTCATCTTTAAATTTTAATTCTTGCATTTAAATTGCTGGAATAAGGACTTGATTTATTTATTTTAGCTACTTTAGTCTTTAATTATGTCTTGTTTAATTAAATGCATCTGTAGTTAATGTCATGCATTATTGATCTACATATTTTAATTATGACATGTATTATGTGTTTCGCATTTAATTAAGTCATGCATTAAGTAACTCATTTGTTCATTTAGTTTGCATTTTAAAACATGCATTTAAGCATCTTAGTTTAATAAATGAGTTGTTGGACATTAATTCAACTCATCTTAGTTTAATTAATTGAGTTTTTGTTAAACTTTATTTAATAGTTGCTTCTTTACTAGGTTAATTTATTGATGCATGAGTTAAAATTCATTTAATAATGCTTTACTTAATTAAACTAGTTGCTAGAATAAAAGATGCTTAAGTGTTAGTTTGTTTAAGTTAAGTTGTTAATTTGTTTTAATTTTAATAATTGCATTAATGTGTCGGTTACATGTGTTAATTGCAAGTGATTTTTCAACTCACATCCATTACATCCAAAAGCTGTTACGCATTGAATAAGTTGGCTTTTCAAGTGAATTCGATTACACAAGATGGGGCTAATTTAAAGAGGTTTAATACATCATTAAGAAGTTGTTTTATCAATTAAAGAAGAACATTATTCTTCTTTAATTTCAGCAGCCTCTTTGTTTTCAACTTTCATAACCGTTGCTTCATGAGTAATCACTACATGCAATAAATTCTCCATCAAAGAGGCTGGTGTCTTTTCGGTTGGTCATGGAGACTTCAAAGGACTTTGATAGCAACTTAATTGAAGAAATTAATCACATTGAAGATGGGAGTTTCTAGCCATGGTATATATAGATAAACATCAAATTACAAATCAGTAGCCAAATAATTACTTAAATTAACTTACGAACTTAGCTAACAAAAAAAATAGTAAAATTAAGGCTACAACTATTCTGTTACTTTAACTTTTTCATGATCTTTTTCTGATGGATTTGTTTAACTCAATTAATTGTTTCAACCATCTTAAATAATTACATTTATGCACAAAAGTTATTTTATGATCAATTTACATAATTATCCCTAAACTTTACACTTTATGCAATTTAGTCCCTTAACCCGAAACCTTCAAATAAAACCACATTTACTCACAACCCATGCTAGCTGAATTTCTTAAAGTGCCTACACAACCCATAATTATAAAAAATTCACAATAATTCCATGTAATTCATTACTTTAAAAATTAAATCCTTAAACATTAAAATTACTAAAAATTACTTAACAGAATATTTATATTTAGCTATTAAACTCAAGAATCTATCAACTATATTCACAAACACACTTATCTCATTCATGGCAGGTTCCTAAGCTTTTGATAGTTTTATGAATTAACCCTCGGGTTAGCTAGATTAAGCTAAAACAATTGCAAAAACGTAAAAATTATTTAAAACGAACCTCAAAATCACACATGCATTGGAGAGAGCTTGGGAGAACCTTCTTTTCCCAAAAATGGTGGTTTTTCAGTTTGAAGAAGATGAACATAAAAGGTTATCATGATTTGTTTTCTTTATTTTATTTTAACTTAACTTAACTTAACTTTTCTTTTAATTTTATTTAATTAAAACATATAATTTTAAAATAAAAAAGCACTAATAGTATATACCATTTAATTATGGTATATTTTCCACATAAACCCTTGCAACTTTCTTAGTTTAATTAATTAACTAATAGAAACTAACTTTTATAGCTTTTACAATTTAGTCCTTTTACTTAATTAACTATCTAAATGTTAAAAATTTTTAACCAAATTTTAATACGACCTTATAAGAACTCTATAAACATTAAATAAATAATCAAATACTGAGTCACTTTGTAACAGCCCGATTTAAGGCCTAGTCAAAAAAGTGGTGCAAGACTATAAATTTAAAGTAGTAATATGAGTTTATAAGGTATTTGAGATGCTTGCATAATATTATGAAAGTTTCGTGTAGGAATTTTATGAAAATTTCCATTAAAGGGTCCATTAGGACTAAATTGCAAAAGTTGCAAAATATGAGTTTCTAGAAACTATTTGTATGAAATAGCTTTAGAATAGTAATTAGAAGTCCTTAAATAGAAATTTGTCCAAATTATAATTTTTGCACAAAAATGGACATGAGAGTAATTTGTAAAATTTATAAAGAAGGGCATTTTGGTCATTTATCTATTAAATGGTTAAAATAGGAAAAAGATGATAAAAATCATTCTCATCTTCTTCCCCCAAGTGCCAAAAATTTGATGGAAGCCATAGCTAGGGTTCTTAAATTTTTCAAGATTGCTAGTAAGTTCATCTTAGCCTCATTTTTAATATTCTTCGTATTTTTGAAGTTCTCGTATTATGAATTAGGTATTTTTAGCTATAAAATGAGCTAAGATGCATGTTAAAAAATCTACCTATGAATGATATGTTTGTAAAATGATGTTTTATGGAAGTTTATGAGAGTTTGATGTTAGATAAACATCTTTTTCTAAATGAATTTCATGAGAAATGTTAGTAAGGACTAGTTTGTAATAGTAATGAAATTGGTCATGCATGGTAGAAATAGTGAGAATTTGATATTGCTATAGTTTAGAAAATGAATCAGCTAAGCATGAAGTTTAAGAAAGTTGAATAAGAATCACTTTACGAGCCTAGGGGTAAAAGTGTAATTATGAGAAAGTTTAGGGGCAAAATAGTAATTTTTCCAAAGTATGAGTTAAGAGTCAATTTAGTCAATGTGAGTATTAAATGAGTTGAATTATTATTATAGATCAAGAAAAAAGAAGCCTAGATCGAAACCGAGGCAAGAACAAAGTCGAGGACTAAATTGCATATCTACGTACATTTTGTACATTGAGGTAAGTTTGTATGATTTCTAAGCTTTATGATTTATATCATTGAAATGCTTAGTGTAATGTATAATAGTATCATGAAAATATTTAATGTTATGTTAAACAAAGAAATTAATGAGATTAAGCATGAAAAAGTCCCGATTGAAGTTGAATTACCTAGGATACTCGATCTACCACATGAAATGAGAAAGTCCATATAAGACCAAGGCATGGCATCGGCAATCAAGCAAGTTATCATGTAATTCCAAGACAAGTCTTGGCATTGAAGAGTTATTATGAGATGAAGACCCATGTAAGCCCAAGCCAAGGCATGTCATTGGTGAGTCTCCAAGCAAAGATGTCATGTAAGTCCAAGACAAGTCTTGGCATTGAAAAGTTATCATGTAAGTCCAAGACAAGTCTTGGCATTGAAAAGCTAGCAAGAGATAAATATTCCATGTAAGTCCAAGCCAAGGCTCGGCATTGACCAGTTCATAAGTAAATATACCAAATAAGACCATGTCAAGACATGGCAATGGTAAGTTCCCAAGGGAATACACGAGAAAGACATTGTATAAGTCCATGTTAAGACATGGCCTCGACACTAAGATGAGAAATTCCATGTAAGACCGTATCTAGGATATGGATTTGGCATCAAGTTATATGTGGGTCGAGATCTAGTATCCTCGGTTATTCACATAAATTCATCGGGCAAACGAGTAAATCTCAAATGAGATAATAAGAAAGCTAAGTAAGTAAAGCTACTGTTAAGTTAAAAATGAGTATTTCCATGTAATGAATGATGAATGAAAGGTTATGATTATGATGTTAAAGTATACTGATCAATGTGATCAAGTGATACATGTACCTTATTTATCTCACAAGTATGAGACTAGTAAGTATCATGAGATATGAAAGAATCAATATGAGTAAGTAAGCTTTATAGCTGAAATTTACGATACCATTGTTTATGTCAAATGGTTTATATTAATCAAGCATGTTGCTATGTGTATCATATGCAAACTTACTAACTTATGTCCTTAATTCTTTCTTTCTATGTAGTCCCGCCAAGCTAATCTCGTGGATCATCGTCATCGATTCTCGGAGCACACTATCAATCACTATTTTGGTATAGCCAAGTTATTTTACTAAGTATGGCATGTATAGGAAACATTTCATTTTGAGAATATGCTTTAAAAAGAGCAACAAGTATGGGCTATCAAGTTTATTATTCTTTTGTATATGGCTAAGTGATTAGCCAAAGTTGACTAAGTATGTATGTTTATTGTTATAAATGAATCATGTAGTATTATTCATGTAAGATGTAATGATTTGAGTTGTTGAATGGAGTATGAGTTTGATCTTGATTTTAGGGTGGCAATTGAATTGGTAAATAACCTTTAAGTGCCCACACGGATAGGCACACGGGTGTGTGTACCCTGCACCTTTATAATTGAAGTCAGGATAGGCCACGTGTGTGTCAAGGCCGTGTGTAATTAGTCAGTTTTGACCACGGTTGGAAGACACGGGTATGTGTTAGGGGTACACGGGCGTGTTCCAAGTCACATGGGCGTGTGACCCCTGTTTTAAGGAAAATTTTTCATTTGAGTTTTGAAAGTTTTCGGATACGTGTTTAAGGCCTCGTAGGCCCACGAAAGGTATGCTTTGACTAAACAAGAGAAGTTTTAATTTGGAACAAAATTTTATAGCCCGTAAGTACATGTTTTAAGTGAGTTCAAGCATGGTAATGTCTCGTATCCAATCTTAGCATCGGGCTCAGGTATGGGGTGTTACACACTTGTCGAAATTGTGATCCCAAAATCATGTTTTCGACACCACTGAAAATGGACTGTTACACTACCCCTAGCCAAGCCATGTTACAACCTACTTAAAAGACCTATTGATTCATATTTCTATGCCGACTAAATTAGTGGAGAAAAATTGCTAAGCTCAACTTATGAATGCATAATTAAACTTAGGGATTGCAACTTAGTCTTAAATGAGGGAATAAAAGTTGATTAGTATGAATTTAGTATATATTTATTATGAGAAAACATTTAGAATATATTCTTATTGTCATGAAAATAATTGAGAATAATTAAACAATACGTATACTTAAGTTGCATAATTTTTGAATTTTTTTTCTTGAGCATAATTGCACTAAACTCATAATTGTGGGAAGAAATGATTTTTGAAGGAATTTTTCAAAGGTGATTTTCTTAAACTTATTTTGCAATTTGGCATTACTCGGGACAAGCAATGAATTAAGTTTAGGGATGTAACACCCCAAACCCGCCTATATGTTATGGTAGAATTTGGGAGTGTTACGAAGAAGGGTTTTGAAAATCTTATTATGATAAATTTCTCACATTTTATTGTTACTAAAAAGAATCCACATTTTATCAAACATATTATTATTTTCGTTAAGGAAAACATTATTAATTTGCTCTTTTAGAAAACTTATTTTGCAGTGGAAGTTTGATATTGTTAGAGTTGAAAACCGAGTTTGTGTTTTTAGAAAACATTTGTTTGCGTAAACCGTGGTTTTGTAAACATCGCAGTATAAAAGTAAAAAACACATCCAAAACCAAAATTAAAGCAAACAGTTCAGCGAGTCCATAAATTACAAAACTCTAAAAAATAATCTAGATTTTAAATAAAAACCATTAATCAAATAGTTTGCAAATTAGTAGTCACCGCTGATGTAACACCTCTAACCCGCAACCATCACTGGTCTATGGTTAAGAGGCATTACCTGACAATTCAAAACTTTTACAAACATTTCACATCATAACTTAACAATTCATAATCAAAGAGTCCCTTAAATAGGTTTACGAGACCTTAAACATGCATTAGAAAGGGGTCGGTACTAAACCAAACACATACAGAATTTTATGAAATTCAAACATTTTTCAAAGTTACAGAGATCACACGCCCGTGTGCCTCACACGGCCTCAGACACACCCATGTGTCCAAGCCATGGCAAAATAGGGCATACATACTGACTTGTCTACATGGCCGAAGACACGCCCGTGTGCTTCACTCGTGGTCGAAACTGACTTGCATCACACGGCCAGTCACACGCCCATGTGTCCAGCCCGTGGTCAACATTGACTTGATTCGAAATACAAATTCAAGGGACACGGTCGAGCCACACGCTCGTGTGCTCAACCTTGTAGGCAAATATAGGCCATTTGCAAGGCCAATTTGCCACCGATTTAAGGTCAAACCTACAAGCACAAATAAACACATTTCATGCCCTCAAAATGCAACCAAATCATACCAATAATTTCCATCTTTTCTAACCATTCAATGCATATCAAACTTACCAACTTATGAACTATAAAACCCCTTACCCGTATTCAATGCCGGAACAGGGTACGAGGCATTACTAGAATTAACATGCTTGAACATACAACTTTGGGCTATAAAATTTTTTTCCAACTTAAAACTTCCCATTCACATTTATAACATCCTTATTATGGGTCTATGAGGCCTTAAACATGCAAACAGAGGGTCTCGGAATCAAACCGGGAACTTTTGTTTACTTAGAAAATTTTTGCCTAAACAGGGCCACACGCTTGTGTGAAATGGGACACGCTCGAGTGGGCAGGCCGTGTGCTCACACACACTAATGCCCCTAGCCCGTGTGGAATTTATTTTTCTTTTCAGACCTACAGTGGTTTTCACACGGCCGGGCACACGCTCGTGTCTTTGGCCCGTGTCCCTCACACGGCCTAGACACTCCCGTGTCCTCACCCATGTGTGAAAACCTAGGTATTCTATTTATGAGGTCAGCAACCTCCTAAGGGGCACACGGCCTAGGCACATGCCCGTGTGTCTAGCCCGTGGTCGACACTGACTTGCAACAACAACATGAAGTGTAACAACCCGATTTAGACCCTAGTCGGAACAGTGGTTTCGGGACTACAAATCCAAGGTTGTAAAAATATTTTAAATATTATTTTTGGTGTCTATAATATGTTATTGAGCATGTGTGAAAGTTTCGTGTGAAAATTATATCGATTGTGTGCTTAATTAGCAAAAAGGACTTAATCGCATAAAATGTAAAAGTTGTGTGCTGATTGTTAAAATACTCATTTGGCAT
The DNA here is from genome assembly GCA_025506655.1 of Gossypium rotundifolium. Classification (NCBI taxonomy): domain Eukaryota; kingdom Viridiplantae; phylum Streptophyta; class Magnoliopsida; order Malvales; family Malvaceae; genus Gossypium; species Gossypium rotundifolium. The sequence goes on along the minus strand of CP106723.1, from coordinate 56,379,049 downwards.
GGTTTCATAAAGGGGAAGTCCTTATGTTGTAATTAGACCTTTGATAGTGTAGACGGACAAAAATAGGCTTATATTAGTTGATTTTAAATGTTATACATTAAGGGTAAAATGGTAAAATGTCAATTTAGTTAATATTAAACAAAACAAAAACATTTGGTGGCCATTTTATCATCCATCTTCCACTGAAATAAGAACCAAAAAAGAGAGTTTGAAGATTTGATATTTTCGGCTAGGGCTTAGCTTGATTGAGGTATGTTTTTTACTCGGTTTTTGATAATTTTTACGTTTTTGTAATTGTTGCTTCGTGCTCTATAAAACCCGTGCTTAAATTTTGTGAATTGATGATGAATTTGAACTATTCCATGGATGAATTCATGAGCTTTTTAATAGTTGATGATGAAATATGAAAGATAGGTGGAAGATTAACATATTTTGTCTTTGAGTTTTTAGTGAAACTGAGTAATTTGGACTAAATTGTGAAAATAATATTTTGAGGGACTAAAATATGAAATAAATGAAATGTGTGGACTTGTATTGAGCATGGGAATTTTGGCCAAGCTTGGGTGATATGGAATTTTGTATATTTTGTGATTTTTTTAAATAGGGACTAAAGTGTCAAAATGTGAAAATGTAAGGGTTATTATGTAAAATGCCCTAAATATGTGTGTTTGGACTAACTTGAATGAATTGGTAATTGAATGAGTTAAATTTGAATATGTACAGACCAAGAAAGTAGAGATTCAGATCGAGATCGAGGCAAAGACAAAGAACTCGATTGATCGGCTAGTTTTGATATTTCGACGTCCGAGGTAAGTTCGGATATAATACTATTTGTTAAACTATATCTATGGGCATGTCCGAGGCCATGTGAGGCACACGGCCTACCCAATGGGCGTGTGACCTCTGTAACTTAGAAAAATGTTTGAATTTTAGAAATTTTCGTAAGTGTTCGGTTTAGTCCCGACCCTATTCTAAAGCATGTTTAAGGTCTCGATGACCTCATTAAGGGACTATATGATTATTTTTGAATATGATTGAATGATAAATGACTTGATGTCATGAAATGGATATGAAATGTTTTGATTATTCGGTAATGCCTCTTAACCTTATTCTGTCGATGGTTTTGGGTTAGGGGTGTTACATGCAGAGGACACACGGCCCAGTCACACACCCATGGGACTGATCGTGTGGACAAGAACAAGGCTATTTTCCAAGCCCTTTTTATCACCCTAACTCATACAACATAATTTACATTCAGCCATTTACCAAGCAACCCAATCAATCATCATACACATTTATGAATAACCTCATCTTTTCATATATTAATAATAATGAGCCATCAATTATGGCTATATACAAAAAGGTTCATCTTTAAAAGAGCCAACACATTTGGCCAAAACAACATAACATTTCACTAAGTCTAGCCCCTATACATGCTATACTCAAAATGCTAAGTCTAAATATACCGAGATGAGCTGATACTGTGGGTGATCTTTCGATTATCTCCGTATCTCAGTTGGATCTTTGACACTATAAAACAAGGGAAAAGAGAGGGAGTAAGCTTTAAGCTTAGTAAATCTACATGTAAACAATAAGCATCATATCCCTACACTTATCACCCCAAAGCCACATGAAACATTTACTTAGACAAATGTCTTGATGAACCCTTCAGAATAATACTAAGTATCCGGTGGTTTCGCACACAGCCCACCATTAATCAATAATAGGGTGGTATTACACATAGCCCACCAACAAGAATAATTATGGTGGTTTCGCACATAGCCCACCAAACGATAATATAAACGATGGTATCACATACAGCCCATCGTCAATAAATAATAAAGTGGTATCGCACACAGCCCACCAACGATGATAATTACGATGGTATCGCACACAGCCCACCAAATAATTATTACGAATATTTTTTTGCACTTACATTTCGATTCCGAGGTTCATACGAGAATTACTCACTATCTATCAATTTCAATCAATCTCACAAATAATTGATCTCATTCATACAATGCATTAATAAGTAACAACATATGCATTAAAGGTGTATCATTTACACATAAACTTACCTCGGTGCAAAATATGTTAATTGACGATTCAGTCCGTAACCTTGCCTTTTTCTCGGTCAAGGTTGTTTCTGCGTTCTTCTTGATTTGCAAGAGATTAGCTTGGCTAAAAATGTGAACTCCAAAAACCCCTATTCTCTCTTCAATTTTTAGTGGAGAAGAAGTGTGAATAGCAAAAGATGATATCTTCTTCCTTTATCTTATTTTATTCATTTTTAATCGCCTAATTTCACCAAAATTTTTACCAAAATTAGTGCCCTTGTCTCCCTTGTCTTTATGGCCGATCAACACCCCATTATTGACCTAATTGCACTTTAAGGACCTCTAATTTAATATTCTATGGCTATTAGACACCTCTACCTTGTATAATAGAACTTTCACACTTTATGCGATTTACTCCTTTTTCACAATTAAGCATACAATTGCTAAAATTAAAGCACCAAAATTTCCATACATCCTTACAATCATGCTATAACATCTAAAATAATATCAAAATAATTTTCTTCAACCTCAGATTAGTTGTTCCGAAACTAGTGTTCTGAGTAGCCCCAAAATCGGGTTGTTGTAACAGTCCGGTTTATACCCTAGTCGGAACAGTGGTTTCAGGACCACAAATCTGAGTCTAAATAATATTGTAATATTATTTTTTGTGCTATTGAGATGTGACTAAGCATGTGTTAAATTTTCGTAAGTTAATTTTTCCGTCTGTGCGCTTAATTTGTCAAAAAGATTGAATTGCATTAAATGTGAAAATTGCTTGCTATTGTTTAAGTATCAATATGCTGTGGCTTTGTAAAAGTGAGGGCCTTATGTGGCAATTTGGCCAAAATCATAGATAGTGGACGGCAATATGCAAATACATTATATTTGTATATGTTCATTTATATGTTATGTTAAATATACAGGTATTTATATTTTATATTAATATGTTATAATAAAAGAAACAAGAGTGGTAGTGGATATTCATTCATCCATATTAACATCGAAAAACACCAAAGAAAAGAAAGAAAAATTGAGCTAGGCATTCGGCACCTACAAGCCAAAATTAATGTATGATTTGGTTTCGGTTTTTAATAATTTCTACGTTTTTGTAATCATTGCTTCGAGAGCTATCAAGTCCATGTCTCAATTTTGTGTTTTGATGATGTATGTGAAACATGCTATTGATGAATTCATAAGTTTTGTGATCTTTGAGGATGAAATATGAAAGATTTGAGCTAGATGAACATATTTTGTTCTTGAATTTTTAATGAATTTAGCTAATTATGGCTAAATTAAGAAAATGGTAAATTGAAGGACTAAATTGCAAATTTGATGAAAATTATGGGTTTGTATGATGTTCATAAGTATTTGGCTAAGCTTGTGTATGTGTTGATTTTGTGAATTTGATGTTTTGAGAAAAATGGACTAAATTGATAAATTATACAAATGTAAGGGCTAATTTGCAAATAGCCCTAAATGTGTGTCCTTGGATTGAATTGAATGAATTAGTGAATAAAAGAGTTAATTCTGAATATGTATAGATCAAGAACAGAAGAAAATGGACTTAGATCGCGAAAAGCGAAAGTAACAGAGTAGCCGTTTTCATTCAATTAAACCGAATCCGAGGTAAGCCACTATGCAAACAAACGCATTTATATGAAATTGTGGTTGCTCATGTGACTAATTTTGATAATGAATGTGTATGAGATGTTATGTACATGAATTTCGAGATAAATTTGATATAATGATAAAGTCCGAGAAGTCCCGTACGAATCTAGGAATAGATAAGATTAGTTATGTCATGACATAGGTATCTGTTCTGTTTTATCATGTAAGACCACATCCGGACGTTGGTGTTGATTTGTGATTTTGTGTAAAACCACGTCTGGAATGTTGGCATCAATATGAGTTTTATGAGTAAGACCACATCTGGGACGTTGACATCGATATGAGCTTTACGTATAAGACCATGTCTGGGACATCGGCATTGTATTGATTCGTATAAGACCTTGTTTGGGATAGTGGCACCGATATCTGAGTGCATGTAAGACCTCGTCTAGGACGTTGGCATTATACGACTATTCCGAGCTTTCTGAGCATCCTACTAGATTCTTATTGGTTCAACGGGCAAGTCTGTGATACGAATTACAAATACGAGCTATGAACAATTATGTGTTTATAAATCTGTTTGATGCGTTGAATATACACTAATTGTGTATACAAGGTAAGCATCTATGTGATCTTAGTATGATGTTATGTATATGGAATTGATGATATAAGTAAATTTTTGGCTCGATGAGCTATGTGCTTATATGATTCTTGAATTGTGAAAGTGGTAAATGTGGTCAAAGTATATGAACCAAAGCATATATGTGATAGTTTGCTAAGTGTTTGATATGTGCCAATGTATCTATTTGCAAATATGTCTTTCATGCTAATTTTGTTTGTATATTGACTTACTAAGCTTTTGGAAAGCTTACTCTGTGTGTGTTTTCTCTATTTTATAGGTCGTCAAAGCTACTAAAGGCTCGGGACCGTCAAGGATCGTCATCACACTATTAAACTCTTTTTGGTACTCTTTGAAAAATGTATGTAGCTAGATATGGCATGTATAGGCTAGATATGTGTATATGTTTATGAAGTGAACTTAGCCATGGTTTTGGCTAGTTTTGAATTGATAAAATGCTTGAATGAATGAGTTATATGATGCATATTCTTGGCATGGTTTGGAGCATAAGAAATGTTCAAGTTTATGGGTAAGTTTTGGATGAATTATACTTGTGATGATGTGAGTTTTAGTTTTGTAATTTGGCATGAATGAAATTGGTATTGAGTAAATAGATTGATTGGTCAATTTGGTATGTTTTTGGTTTCCATATATGCATGATATGAGTTAGTAAATATTGCTTGTAGGTATGACCCAATTGGGTGGCATTTTGGTTTTACAAATGACCTATAATGTCACACGGCCATGGCACACGGGCGTGCCTAGTGACCGTGGGGTAAAGTCAGTAGCTTGCTTAAGAGTACACGACCATGGCACACGAGCGTGCCTAGAGGCCGTGTGAGAAAGTCAGTATATGGCCTAGTGGGACACTGCCTTAGCACACGGGGGTGCTTGATAGCCATGTTGTCTTGGCAGGATCGACCATGGTCAGGGTACACGGGCGTGCTTGGTGGCCGTGGTGTGTAGTCAGGTTCGACCACGGAGAGGACACACAGGTGTGTCTAGCAGCATTGAGGGGCACACGGTTGGCTCCCACGGGCGTGTATCCCCTATATTTTATAAAAAATTTTAAGTTTCTGAAAAGTTCTGTATGTGTTTCATTTTTTTCCCGACCCGATTTATAAGCATGCTTAGGGTCTCGATGACTCTTTTAAGGGACATTATGATAATGATTGATGAAATGTTGTATGAATTTCTGTAAATGGTTCCGATCTATCCGTAACGCCTTTAACCCTAGTCCAGCGACGGTTACAGATTAGGGGTGTTACATTTGGTTAGTATCAGAGCTACGGTTTAGTCGATTCTCGGACTAACGTAGCATGTCAGAGTCTAGCTATACATGCCATATATCTGAATTGTGATAGTGTGATGAATCCTAACATATAAAATGTGATTTCTGTATAGCAATGGATCCGGAAAGAGCAGTAGCTGACGACGTAGAAAGTAATATGCCTGCTCCCGCGCAAGGAACAGTGCCTTCTGATTCGAGATCGGCTACGAGCGGTCAAGAGGGAGAAGCTAAACAAGCTTTATTCCAGATGATGAGTGAATGGTTCACTCAATTCATGAGGAATAACCCGACTATTTCGCAACCCTCGCCCCCGGTTAATCCCCCTCAGACTATAGTTGTGCCACCGGTTATGTATCTGAATTTGTTGAATAAGCCTCCGATTGATAAGATTCATAAGTACGGGCTAAAGAATTTTGAGCTACTAATGATGATGATGCTGAAAAGGCCGAGTTCTGGATTGAGAATACTATCTGGGTATTCGATGAAATGTCTTTGACTCCAGAAGAGTGCATAAAATATGTAGTATCATTACTCCGAGATGCAGCTTATCAATGGTGAAAACTCTGATTTCAGTTGTTTCAAAAGAGTGTGTTACTTGGGACTTCTTTTAGATCCAGTTCTGGAAGAAATATATCAGTGAAAGATTCATCGATCAGAAATGGAAGGAATTTCTGGAACTTAAACAGGGTCGAATGACTGTTTCTGAATATGAACGAGAGTTTGTGCGACTAAGTCAATATGCTCGTGAGTGTATATCATCTCAAGCTATAATGTGCAAAAGATTCGAAGATGGCCTTAATGAAGATATTTGTTTGCTAGTCGGGATTTTAGAAATAAAGGAGTTTGTTGTACTCGTTGACCAAGCTTACAAAGCTGAACCACTCAGGAAAGATAAAAGAAAAGCTAGGTCTGAACCTCGAGATATGAGAAAGAGATTTCAGAGTAAATCATTTCAGTCTGCTCCGAAGAGATTCAGAGATGATCAAAGTCGTTCAAGAGACAATGTGGGACATTCGAACAGGAATCGAGCTAGATCGCAAGTAAGTTCCAAAAACCCAGCAACTTCAGTGGCTAGTGTTGGCAATGTTTGATTCGAGAGACATGAATGTAAACATTGTGGAAAAAGGCATCCGATAAGCTGTAGACTAAATGATAAAGCTTGCTTCAGATGTGGATCGTTTGATCATTTCATCCGTGATTGTCCTGAGTCTGTCGAGCCAGAGATTGTTCAGAATCCGAGGCCTGATAATGCACCTGTGAGAGGTAGGCCTCCAAAGAATGTAAGAAATGTTAGTGGTAGTCAGAGGACTACGAGAGACACTGTTGCAAGATCTGAAGCTAGAGCGCCTACCAGAGTGTATGCTATCCGAGCTCGTGAGGAAGCTTCATCACCTGATGTTATAACGGGTACTTTTACACTTCATGATACTTCTGTGATTACATTGATAGACCCTGGTTCTACGCATTCTTATATATGCATGAATTTAGTATTCAGTAAGATTTTGCTTGTAGAGTCTACTGAGTTTGCTATAAAAGTATCGAACCCCTTAGGTAAAAGTGTCCTTGTTGAAAAAGTATGTAAGAACTGTCCGTTAGTGTATCGAGATATCTATTTCTCTACTGATCTGATGCTTCTGCCATTTGATGAGTTTGATATTATTTTGGGTATGGACTGGTTGTCATTGCATGATGCTGTTGTGAATTGTAAAAGAAAGACTATTGATTTGAGATGTCCAAATGATGAAATTGTACGGGTTGAATCTAATGATTTGAATGGATTGCCTGCCGTGATATCAGTATTGAAAGGTCAAAGTTACGTGAAAAAGGGATGTGAGGCATATTTTACTTATGTAATTGATTCAAAAATGTCTGAAAGGGAAATTAAGTCAGTAGCTATTGTCTGCGAGTTTTCTGATGTGTTCCCTGAAGAGTTACCGAAGTTTACTCCGATTCGTGAAGTTGAGTTTGGTATTGATCTATTGCCTGGTACGACTCCTATTTTGATAGCTCCGTATAAAATAGCACCAATAGAGTTGAAAGAGTTAAAGTCACAGTTGCAAGAATTGACCGATAAAGGGTTTGCTAGACCGAGTTTTTCGCCTTGGGGTACTCATGTTCTGTTTGTGAAAAAGAAAGATGGCATGATGAGAATGTGCATCGATTATCGGCAGTTGAATAAAGTGACCATAAAGAATAAATATCCGTTGCCCAGAATTGATGACTTATTTGATCAATTAAAAGGAGCTACTACATTTTCAAAGATTGACCTGAGATTAGGATACTACCAGTTGAGAGTAAAAGATTCAGACATACCGAAAACTACTTTCAAAATGAGGTACGAGCATTATGAGTTTTTAGTTATGCCATTTGGACTAACCAATGCTCCTACTATTTTTATGGATCTAATGAACAGAATTTTTAGATCGTACCTAGATCAATTTTTTGTTGTATTCATTGACGACATTTTGATTTATTCACGTGATGAAAATGAGCATGCTAAACATCTGAGAATTGTATTACAAACTTTGAGAGAAAAGCAATTGTACGTGAAATTCAGTAAATGTGAGTTTTGGTTGCATGAGGTTAGTTTTCTGGGGCATATTGTGTCAGCTTCTGGGATTCGTGTTGATCCGAGCAAGATTTTTGCTATTCTGGATTGGAAACCTCCGAAGAACGTGTCTGAAGTCATAGTTTTTTGGGTTTAGCTGGTTATTACCGTCGATTTGTAAAAGGATTTTCAGTGATAGCTATTCCGTTAACTAGATTACTTTAGAAAGATGTTAGATTTGAATAGTCGGATAAATGTCAGAAAAGTTTTGATCAGTTAAAAGCTCTGTTAACAGAAGCTCCAGTGTTAGTACAACCAGAATCGGGCAAAGAATTTGTGATTTACAGTGATGCTTCGTTAAACGGTCTGGGTTGTGTTTTGATGCAAGAAGGCAAAGTTGTAGCTTATGCCTTGAGACAATTGAAGCCACATGAAAAGAACTATTCGATGTATGACCTTGAGCTAGCTGCGATTGTGTTTGTACTTAAGATTTGGCGCCATTATCTGTACGGTGAAAAATGTCATGTGTTTTCAGATCATAAAAGTCTGAAATATCTGATGAACCAGAATGATTTGAACCTGCGTCAAAGAAAATGGTTAGAGTTGTTAAAATACTATGAGCTTATGATTGATTATCATCTGGGCAAAGCAAATGTTGTTGCAGATGCACTGAGTCTAAAATCATTGTTTGCACTACATGCTTTTAATGCTCAGTTAGAACTGTCTGATAATAGTTCTGTGATAGCTGAATTAAAAGCGAAACCATTGTTTGTACGGAGAATATGTGATGCTCAGAAGACTGATAATGAATTGTTATTGAAACAAGCTCAGTGTGAATTTAATTTTGAATCTAAATTTCAAATTGTTGATGATTGCTTGAGATTCGAGGTTGTATCTGTGTTCTGAGAAATCCGGAGTAGATTCGGCTTATTTTGAGTGAAGCTCATAATAGTCGTCTATTTGTTCATCCGGGAAGTACAAAGATGTATCATGATTTGAAACAACACTACTGGTGGTCTGGTATGAAATGGGACATTTCTGACTTCGTTTCGAAATGTTTAGTCTGTCAGTAAGTGAAAGCTGAACATCAAGTTCCATTAGGTTTGTTACAACCGATTCTGATTCCTGAATGGAAATGGGATAGAGTGACGATGAATTTTGTTTCTAGTTTGCCTTTAACTCAGAGAAAGAAAGATGCGATATGGGTTGTGGTTGATAGATTAACAAAAACTGCCCATTTTATTCCGGTAAGATCTGACTACTCACTTGAGAGATTAGCCAAGCTTTACATTTTCGAGATTGTGAGGTTGCACGAGGTGCCATTGTCCATAGTGTCAGATAGAGATCCGAGATTCACATCATGATTTTGGAAGAAATTGCAAGAAGCTTTGGGCACGAAATTGCAATTCAGTACAACTTTTCATCCGCAGACAGATGGTCAATTTGAGCGGATCATTCAGATTTTAGAGGATATGTTATGATGCTGTATACTTGAGTTTATTGGTTTGTGGGAACAATATCTACCATTGATCAAATTTGTGTATAGTAATAGTTTTAGACAACCATCAAAATGGCACCTTATGAAGCTTTGTATGGACGTAAATGTCATACACCTCTGTATTGGACCGAGCTCAGTGAAAATAAGCTCCATGGGGTTGATTTGATAAAAGATTCAAAATAGAAAGTGAAATTGATCCGAGATTGTTTGAAAGCAGCATCTGATCGTCAAAATTCTTATACGGATTTGAAACGAAAAGATATAGAATTTGAAATTGGAGACAAGGTATTTATGAAAGTGTCTCCGTGGAAGAAAGTGCATCGATTTGGATGTAAAGGCAAATTGAGCCCGAGATTTATCGGACCGTATAAGATCATTGAACGTGTTGGGCCTGTTGCTTATAGATTAAAGTTGCCGTCTGAATTAGAAAAGATTTATAATGTATTTCACGTTTCGATGCTCTGTAGATATCGATCTGATCCATCACATGTGGTTACTTCGTCTGAAATTGAAATCCGATCTGATATGACATACGAAGAGGAACCGATTTGTATATTAGCTCGTGAAGTGAAAGAGTTGAGAAATAAGAAAATTTCATTAGTAAAAGTACTGTGGAATCGACACGGAATTAAAGAGGCTTCGTGGGAGCCTGAGGACTGAATGAGACAGCAATATCCGACTCTTTTTAACGGTAAGATTTTTGGGGATGAAAATCCCTAAGGGGGGAGAATTGTAACGGTCCAGTTTATACCCTAGTCAGAACAGTGATTTTAGGACCATAAATCCGAGTCTGAATAATATTTTAATATTATTTTCTGTGCCGTTGAGATGTGACTAAGCATGTGTTAAATTTTTGTAAGTTAATTTGTTCGTCTGTGTGCTTAATTTGACAAAAGGATTGAATTGCATTAAATGTGAAAGTTGCTTGCTATTGTTTAAGCATCAATGTGTTGTGGCTTTGTAAAATTGAGGGCCTTATATGGCAATTGGCCAAAATCATAGATAGTGGACGGCAATATGCAAATACATTATGTTTTTATATGTTCATTTATATGTTATGTTAAATATATACGTATTTATATTTTATATTAATATGTTATAATAAAAGAAACAAGAGTGGTAGTGGATATTCATTCATCCATTTTACCACCGAAAAAAACCAAAGAAAAGAAAGAAAAATTGAGCTAGGCATTCGCACTTACAAGCCAAAATTAAGGTATGATTTGGTTTCGATTTTTGATAATTTCTACGTTTTTGTAATCGTTGCTTTGAGAGCTATCAAGCCCATGTCTCAATTTTGTGTTTTGATGATGTATGCGAAATATGCTATTGATGAATTCATAGGTTTTGTGATGTTTGAGGATGAAATATGAAAGATTTGAGCTAGATGAACATATTTTGTTCTTGAATTTTTGATGAATTTACCTAATTAGGGCTAAATTGAGAAAATGGTAAATTGAAGGACTAAATTACAAATTTGATGAAAAGTATGGGTTTGTATGATGTTCATAAGTATTTGGCTAAGCTTGTGTATGTGTTGATTTTTTGAATTTGATGTTTTGAGAAAAGTGAACTAAATTGATAAATTGTACAAATGTGAGGACTAATATGCAAATAACCCTAAATGTGTGTCCTTGGATTGAATTGAATGAGTTAGTGAATAAAAGAGTTAATTCTGAATATGTATAGATCAAGAACCGAGGAAAACGGACTTAGATCATGAAAAGCGAAAATGTGAGTAGCCATTTTCATTCCGTTAAACCGAATCCGAGGTAAGTCACTATGCAAATAAACACATTTGTATGAAATTGTGGTTCCTCATGTGACTAATGTTGATAATGAATGTGTATGAGATGCTATTTACATGAATTTTGAGATAAATTCGATATAGTGATAAAGTCCGATAAGTCCCGTACGAATCTAGGAATAGATAAGATTAGTTATGTCATGACATAGGTATCTCTTCTGTTTTATCATGTAAGACCACGCCCGGGACGTTGGCGTTGATTTTTGATTTCGTGTAAGACCACGTCTGGGACGTTGGCATCGATATGAGTTTTACGAGTAAGACCACATCTGGGACGTTGGCATTGATATGAGCTTTACGTATAAGACCATGTCTAGGACATTAGCATCGTATTGATTCGTATAAGACCCTGTCTGGGATAGTGGCATCAATATCTGAGTGCATGTAAGACCTCGTATGGGATGTTGGCATTGTACGACTATTCCGAGCTTTCTGAGCATCCTACTAGATTCCTATTGGTTCAACGGGCAAGTCTGTGACACGAATTACAAATCTGAGCTATGAACAATTATCTATTTATAAATACGTTTTAGGTACGCTGAATATACACTAATTGTGTATACAAGGTAAGCATATATGTGATCTTAGTATGATGTTATGTATATGGAATTGATGATATGATAAGTAAAGTTTTGGCTAGATGAGCTATGTGCTTATATGATTCTTGAATTGTGAAAGTGGCAAATGTGGTCAAAGTATATGAACCAAAGCATATATGTGATAGTTTGCTAAGTGTTTGATATGTGCCAATGTATCTATTTGCAAATATGTCTTTCACGCTAATTTTGTTTGTATATTGACTTACTAAGCTTTTGGAAAGCTTATTCTATGTGTGTTTTCTCTGTTTTATAGGTCGTCAAAGCTACTGAAGGCTCGGGACTGTCAAGGATCGTCATCACACTACTAAACTCTTTTTGGTACTCTTTGAAAAATGTATATAGCTAGATATGGCATGTATAGGCTAGATATGTGTATATGTTTATGAAGTGAACTTAGCCATGGTTTTGGCTATTTTGAATTGATAAAATGCTTGAATGAATGAGTTATATGATGCATATTCTTGGCATGGTTTGGAGAACAAGAAATGGTCAAGTTTATGGGTAAGTTTTGGATGAATTATACTTGTGATGATGTGAGTTTTAGTTTTGTAATTTGGCATGAATGAAATTCGTATTGAATATATAGTTTGATTGGTCAATTTGGTATGTTTTTGGTTGCCATATATGCATGATATGAGTTGGTAAATATTGCTTGTAGGTATGACCTAATTGGGTGGCATTTTGGTCTTTCAAATGACCTATAATGTCACACGGCCATGGCACACGGGCGTGTCTAGTGACCGTGGGGTAAAGTCAGCAGCTAGCTTAAAAGTACACGACCATGGCACACGGGCGTGCCTAGAGTCCGTGTGAGAAAGTCAGTATATGGCCTAGTGGGACACTGCCTTAGCACACGGGGGTGCTTGATAGCCGTGTTGTCTTGGTAGGATCAACCACGGTTAAGGTACACGGGCGTGCTTGGTGGTCGTGGTGTGTAGTCAGGTTCGACCACGGGAGGACACACGGGTGTGTAAGCAGCCATGGAGGGGCACACGGTTGGCTCCTACGGGCGTGTATTCCCTGAATTTTAGAAAAAATTTAAGTTTCTGAAAAGTTCTGTATGTGTTTCATTTTATTCCCGACCCGATTTATAAGCATGCTTAGAGTCTCGATGACTCTTTTAAGGGACATTATGATAATGATTGATGAAATGTTGTATGAATTTCTGTAAATGGTTCCGATCTATCCGGTAACGCCTTTAACCCTAGTCCGGCGACAATTACAAGTTAAGGGTGTTATAGTTGTTACATGAACCATTTATCTGATTCTAATCACAAGCATTTCTAGGCAAAATCCATCCAAAAACTTACCAATTGAAAATACTAAACATTCATCAAAACATTCCAACTTTGCATCACAAAACATAATTGACATTTAACATATTCACATCCTATTTACAAGCCATTTCACATAGCTTATATATACAAATCAAAACATCATCTAATTCAACTAGACTATACATGCCATACTTAGCTATAAACACATTCAAAAGGTACCAAAATATGATTTGATAGTGTGATGACGATCCTTGATGATCCTTGAGCCTTTCGTAGCTTTAGCGATCTATAAAACAATGCAAACACACATAAAGTAAGCTTTCAAAAGCTTAGTAAGCCATATACAAATAAACTAAACATATAAAACATTTATAACCATTTCAATACAAGAACTTTAACATATCTAAATAGCATATTCATATTTTTTTCTTTAGCTCAATTGTATCCAACCATTTGCTTGACAACAAATCACATCTCCATGTATCTCATTAGATCGTAGCACATTCATACATATACCACATTTTGTCTCAACATGTCTATGCACATATATCACTTTTGCAAATTCACATATACTTACCTTTCATACTCAAATATAGTATAAATTTCGAACGTACCTGAATCGGTTACACATTTCACATAATCTTTCGTTTCTTGCTAATTGCCCGTTGAACCATTTGGAATCAAATAGGATACTCGGATAACTTAGAATACTCGTACAATGCCAACGTCCCAGATGTTGTCTTACATGTAATCAAATATCGATGCCACTATCCCAAATAGAGTCTTACATGAAATCATATACGATGCTGATGTTCCAGACATGGTCTTACACGTAATTATCCAATCGATGCCAACGTCCTAGATGTGGCCTTACACGATATCACATATTGAAACCCTATGTCATGACATATGAATCCTATCTATTCCTAAGGTTCGTATGGGACTTTTCAGACATTGACATATTGTCGATACTTCTTCCTATTTCACATACATATCATTCAAAGCCATTCATTACAATTCAACATTATATGAACATGAATGAATCAACTTAAATACATTTATTTGTATATAGACTTACCTCGTACGGATATAAACGGACGGATTCAATTACTCGATCACTTTCGACTTTCCTCGGTCTAAATCCGTTTTCTTTGGTTCTTGATCTATACATATTCAAATTTAACTCATTTATTCACAAAATCATTCAATTCAATCCAAAAACACACATTTAGCATAATTTACAAATTAGCCCTCATATTTTCACATTTTTACATTTAAGTCCCTATTTCACAAAATCACAAAATACACATAATTTCTTTACACCCATGCTTAGCCGAATGTTCATCATGATCATGCAAGTCCATACATTTCATTTATTTCACATTTTAGTCCCTCAAAATATTATTTTCTTAATTTAGCCCAAATTACTCAATTTCATAAAAAATCTAAAGACAAAACATGTTAATCTAACACATATATTTCATATTTCATCAACTAACATCACAAAGCTTAAACATTCATCAATGGCACATCTCAAAATCTTCATCAAATTTCAAAATCAAATCATGGGTTTGATAGAACTCAAAGCAACGATCACAAAAACGTTGAAATTATCAAAAACCGAACAAAATCCATACCTTAATAAAGCTTGATGTTGGCCGAATATCAAAGAGGTAAAAACCTAACTTTTATTTCTTCAATTTTGCCTAAACAAGATGATAATAGCCATCTTTTAATGTTTGTTTTATTTTAATGGACATTATTTACTCAATTACCAATTTATCCTTATTAATTAACATATAAAACCTTTATATATTAAGGCCATTAATCTCCATCATCATTCATAATGGTTTAATTACCTCATAAGGCCACCACATTCAAAAGCCAACTCAATTAAGCACATTAACAATTAGAAAGTCACTTTTACACTTTCTACGATTAAGTCCTTTTTTTT
The DNA here is from genome assembly GCA_025506655.1 of Gossypium rotundifolium. Lineage (NCBI taxonomy): Eukaryota > Viridiplantae > Streptophyta > Magnoliopsida > Malvales > Malvaceae > Gossypium > Gossypium rotundifolium. The sequence goes on along the minus strand of CP106723.1, from coordinate 56,363,791 downwards.
TCAAATTAAACACACAAACAACAAAATTAGTTCACAAAACTTTCACACATGATTAATCACATACTGTATGCATAGAAAATAATATTTAAATTTTTTTCTAACTTAGATTTGTGGTCCCAAAATCACTATTTCGACTAGGGTCCAAATCAGACTGTTACAGTTGAGACTCCGTCGCACTGACCCACCTATGTCTGAGGATTACCTAAACAAAACAGACAACAGATGTGAGTTGTAACACCCTCACCCGTATTCAACGCCTGAATAGGGTTACGGAGCATTACCGAACTTACAACACACATAAACAAACTTTTCTCATACATTTAATCAATACATACAATTATCAATCAATCTCAATCAATTTGTCCCTAATACGAGCCTACGAGGTCTTACAAATGCATTGGGAGTGGTTGAGGACTAAACTGATAACTCGATAAATTTTTCAACACTTACAAATTTTTTCTCTAAAACATGGGACACACGCCTGTGTGACCAGGCCGTGTGTTTCACACGGCCACCAGACATGCCCTTGTCACAGTGCCTTGTGGACTTTCAAAATGGAAGCGCATGGCCGTGTCCCAGCTCGTGTCCTACCTTGTGTCTAAACAAGTGAGGTTACTGACTTGGGTCACATGAACAACCACACACCCATGTGTCTAGCCTGTATGCCCTTTGAAGTGGCCACACGCCCGTGTGCCAAGCCGTGTCGAACCTATAGGGTATACTGACTTATGCAACATGGACAAGTCTCACGCCCGTGTGCTAGGCCGTGTGCCAATTAGGGGGTATACTAAATTGTGCCACATGACCAATCACACGTTCGTGTGTGAGACCGTGTGCCATGTAACATAACCATGTGTCACACACGGCTGAGACACACATCCCGTGTCTCTGCCCGTGTGGATGAAAATAGGCTATTTACCAAGCCATTTTGCCACCGTTTTGCACATACCTCGACAAACTCAAATGGTACCAATTCAAGATACAAATATGCAACCAAATGCCATCAACCAAAGTTCAATCATACCAATTCTTTACCATCAATATAAACCACAAGTATGCCACAATTTGCCATATAATTTCATACCTAATTCACATAAACCATTCAATTAACTAAACCATTTCAATCATGCAATATTCATTCAACTTCAATCACTCATTATAGGTCAATTACCTAACTCAAAATAATATCATTTGTACATTTATAAACAACATCAAATTCACCATCACAAGCCAACTCAAATGGCTTAAATACATGTTCACCAGTCATACAAAAATGACTCAAGCCTATACATGCCATATACCATATATACACACTTCAAAAGTACCAAAATAGATGTCCGATAGTACGATGAAGTCCCTGACGATCCTTGGTTCTGAGCTAGCTTCGATATACTATAAAACATAGAAGAAAATAAACAAAGTAAGCTATAAAGCTTAGTAAGCCCGTATAATTCAAAATTAAACTTACCATTTATACATAATGAAGACAATAAATAAGGTATACTTAATTTAATTTCCAAATGCCTAAACAAAAGCATTCACCAACAAGTTAGTCATATAAGTGCATATAATCATCTATTATCTCAATTTAATACTCAATACATTGTATCATATCAAATTCATATAAATAGTAATTCATTCGTATAAACACATAGCTTTTTCACATAACTAATAACATAATTTATGCCCATTGAACCTATTAGAATATCAAGGGATGCTCGGGTGATATACATTACGTGTATAAATCAGTAATCCATCAATTCATTATTATTTTCCCTCTTTGAGCTATGATTAGTAAGCTCCTCTTAGGCTGATGGACAGTAAGCACTATTAGTGAAACAGTAAGCTCTGATGAGCCGAAAACAGTAAGCTCTTACGAGCTGATATATCGGTAAGCTCATATGTGATGTGGTGAGTCCGCAACACATGCAAGATCTCGACCAAAATGGTAACCCTAGTGACATGTCACTCATATCCTACGACTTTCTAAGGTTCAAACGAGACTCAGTATTCGATAATTCTCATCAATTAGGCATTCAAACTCAGTAATACCATTTACTCAATTATACTTTCATTTCAAATAATTTACAAGTATTTAAAAATTTGATTCTAATTATATGAACATACCTCGAGTTGCTCGGATAAAAATCATCGACTATTCGTCCACTTTTCCTTTTCCTCGATCTAATCCCAATCTCACTTATCTTGATATATATATTATCAAATTTAGCACATTCAGCATTCGGTCTATTCAATTTAGCATATGATTTACAATTTGGCAAATTTATACATTTGCCCCTAATGTTTCACATTTTTCAATTTATTCCTTATCACATTAAATTGTAATTTCATGCAATTTAGTACAAACCCATGTTTAGCCGAATTTAATACAGGTTACTAGCAGCCCATATTTTTAATTTATTCACACTTTTAACCACCATATTTCACATTTTCTCAATTTAATCCCTTTTTGACATTTTTTTTCAAAAATCACTTTAAAAAAGCTATTGATCTAACATTAAACCTTCCAAATCTGTAGCGCCCCAAAATTTAGGGTCTTTAATTTTTCATGTTCTGACCAATTTGCTTGTTTGCTTTAATGGCTAAGTGTTTTGAGTGTGTTTTGAGGATTTTAGGAAGATTGGGTTCAAGTTTGGCCTTTGGCAAAATTTTTATTTTTGCTCTTTTGGAAACCTAGATGTTAGCTTAAAGGGCTTATATATTAAGTGTGCTTGGTTTGTGACACAAAAGAGCTTGTGGCAAGGAGGCAAGTGGTGTGTTGGGGCATATAAGAGGGAGTGGGTTCGAATCCCATGGCATGCAAACAAGGGGTTTTATTTTATATCCCAATGGCATGAGAGGTAGAGTTTGGTTCAAACTTTGTAGAGGTGGTTGGAGACTTGGTCATCAAATTTGAATGGGAGGCTGGAGTAATTCAAGGAGAAAATGGTGGAGAGGTTGAAGGAGTTGGGATGTGAAGGAGTTAGAGCCGAATTTGGGAGAGCTTGAGTAGGGGGATTTCGGCTAAAGGTATGTCATTTGGCACATTTCGATAGTTGGTGAGAGTGTAAAAGTCGAATTTTCTCTCTGCAATTTTGGGATTTTCTCTTTTTATGGCGTCTCGCACAACATTTTTGACCATTCATCTCTTTCCCTTTTCATTTCACTTTTGCCGAATACACTTCCTCTCCTTCCCTCTTCATTCTGTTGTTTTTCTCTTTTTCTTCCTTTCTTCCCTCTTCTCCCTTTCTTCTCCTAAGCTGAATACCATCCCTATTCCGTGGTGTCGAATTCTCCTTGAAGCCTTTCTTTCTTCTCCATATTTTCTCTCTGTCGAATTGATAGTCTTTTTCTCTTTTACTCCCATATCTTCTTCCTTTCCAAAATTTTCTTTGTTAGGCCAAATTCTCATACTCCCTCCCTTTCAAATCTCTTTGTTCTTCTTGGTTCGAGCCGAATCTCCTTGACTGACTACTATCGAAATACATGTGTTTATTGGTATTGGTAATAGGATACTACAACCACTTTATTATTTCATTCTTAGTCAGATTTCTTTTGGATCTATTAACAAGTTTTGGTTTTCCCTTTTCTTTCTCTTAGGGGCTGAATGTTTGGTTATCTTCTAACAACTTTGGATCTGTCGAACGGTGTTAGGAGGGGGAATTGGCCTTGATCAGCAGGGAGGCATTAGTATTGGTTAGTTCTAGTAAGGTGAGTGGTTGTGGTTTAATTAAATAAAGGTGGTGGATTTAGAGTATGCGTTAACCTTATTGGTTGTAAATCTGATACAAAATTTTGGTTGATTATAGGATTTGGAGAGTGTGGATCTTGGCTAGTTTCGCGAACAAGTGTGTAATCATACACCCAATATTGTTATTGTTAAACAAAGGACAATGGTGTGTACTCACACCACTGTGTTACTATAGATCGACAAAATGCCAAAAAGCTGAAAATACGGCGTATGGTGCCATACGAGCGTTTGATCACGTGTGTGGTAAACTGAGTCTATAAACATGGGTGCTAGTCTGTAGAGGCCACCACGAGTGTTCTCGTGGGCTTAGATCGTAATGGGCCTCGTTGGGCTAAAATAGGCCATGTAGGCCCAATGGGCTCATGGGCCCCACATGGGTAAAATCCACGGTAAGCGAATAATAATGGATTAGGTTCAAAGTTCGTATAGCCATGACAGAATTTGGGCTTTGGGTCCCTTGAGCCGAGTAATGGGCTTTGGGCCCAATTACTCTGTTTGGCCATATAGGTTATCTGAGTCATTCGAGATGACAGTAGGCCTTTGGAAAGGTCATAAACTGTATTGAGACCCTAGGGAGCAGAATGACTGAAATACCCCTAATGAGTGAAATGACTAAAATATCCCTAATGAGTAAAATGACTGAAATACCCCTCATGAGTAAAATGACTGAAATACCCCTAATGAGTAAAATGACTGAAATACCCTCGTAAGGTAGAATTATCGAAATACCCCGAGGGGTGAAATTATCGTTTTACCCTTAACCAATGAAATGACCATTATACCCCTAATGGTAGTTTAGTTGAGTGTGTACGATATCTGTATGACTGTTTATGAATATGACATACTGCATACACGTAATATTTATGACACGACATTCTGCATTGGGGTTGGGATCCTGATTTGGAGGAAGTACTGTACTAGTGGCTCTGCCACATTTTTACTAGTTTAGTGGCTTCGCCATGTATTCTGATTTAAGTGGCTGGGCCACATTTACTGTTGCTTGCAACTTTGCTGCGTTACTATTAGTAGCTATGCTGCGATATTGGTGTGTTGGCTCCCCACATGTGTGTTGGTTGGTACGGGTGGTGAGTTGGCTGGATTGGGTTGGGATGCATCTCTATTCTATACTGTTATTATTTTGGGCTTAGACCCATCACTGTTACTGTATAGGGCTAAAGCCCAAACTGATCTGTTACTGTATAGGGCTTAGGCCCAGTCTATTTCTACTTGTACCAATTATTATTTGACTGATAGGGGATTACACACTGAGTTTTCGTAAACTCACCCTTTCTTTTAATTGTAAAGGTAATCCCCATCCTTAAACGATTTGGAGCCGCAAGGGACCCGGAGGTGGCCACGTGAATCCTGATTTTTGCATGAGTCTTAAATATTTTTAATTTATGTTTGGGTTTGATTATGTAATAAGGCCATTTGAGGTTTAACTTTTATTTGGTTTTCACTCCCTAATTTCTACCTGCTAGATTAGGACAAAAAAAGGGGGTTTTCAAAATAATAATTATTTTCCAAAGAAAATCATGCATTTCAAATTCTAGGTTTTACAATTAAAAAAGTTCTCATGGTTTTAATTTAGATTAATAAACTTGTAATAAATAATATGACCAATAAGTGGTTATCAAGTTTTGACTTTACAACCCAACGTTTTCAATAGAAATTAGTTTTAAAAGGATTTAAAAATTTTATACACGAATTTTCATCGAAAAGGCCAGTTTTAAAATCAAAGCTTCGATGTGACACGTCAAATCCGATTGTAACGTCTAGGCCAGGTTTAGGGTGTTACATTTAGTGGTATCAGAGCCAAGTTGCAAAACTCGGCTGTGGAATAGGTTCTTGAAAATTTTTTAAAATTGTCTAAATTTTGGTTTTGGAAAGAAAATTTAAAGGTTGTGACTGAAAATGTGGCACCCCGAGTCTCCGGTGCCAAATCTGTAAGTTTTCTAACACTATTTACGCTATAGATTGAAATGTTATACTGAGAAACTAATATAGATAGTAGTACCTTGTTAAAACTCTTTTGTTAGGTAAACTGAGACTGTAGAAGACTGAAAACTGTAGTGAGATATCTCTATCTACGGAAAAAAACTTTAAATATTGATTGTCATAAAACATCTGTTAATAATTACTAGAACTATGAACTGGTTCATAATATTTTTAAAATAGATAATACGTTATATCAATATGAGCACAAGAGGTACTCGCGAAAGGGGTACACGATGCCGCGGTAGAGGCCGAGGTACTAGGGCTAGGTCTTCAGCATCGGGTCACATGCCTGCTAAGGAGGAACCAGCCTTACCAGTAACTAAGACAGGGTCTCAGAACCGAACAGTTGGGGATTATGCTCTATCCCAAGCAATGCTACGTATTCTTGAAAGGGTTGTTGGAGTGAGTACTGGGTTAGTGGGCCGAGGGTCAATTTCTAAGCGACTTTGATCTAATAGAGCAAAAATCTTCAGGGGAGGTTCTGGTGTAGCCCCGAACATGGCAGAGTATTGGTTAGAGGCTATTGACCAGATAATGGATGACCTTGACTATATTATGGAACAGAAGTTAAAAGGAGTAATGCCCTTACTGCGAGACGAGGCGTACCAGTGGTGGCTCATTGTGAGAGAGGGTACGCAGGCTGATCATTTGATGTGGGATTTCTTCAAGACGACCTTTCAAGGGAAGTATGTTCATACAAGTTATGTGGACGCCCGAAGAAAAGAATTTCTGAGCCTGACGTAGGGGAATAAGATAGTGGAAGTATATGAGGTAGAATTCTTACGGTTGAGTCGTTATGCTCGTAGTATAGTCGCAATTGAGTATGAACATTGTGTGCAGTTCGAGGATGGCCTCCGGGATGAGTTACATGTGCTGATAGCTCTGCAGAGGAAGTGAGACTTTGCTGCCCTTGTTGAGAAAGTAAAAATTACAAAGGATGTAAAGTGCTCTGAGCGCCAGAATCGCGAGAAAGATAAGGGTAGATTTAAAAGGAATTCAGGGCCCCCGGGTTTTTTTGGAAGGCCTATAAAGAGGGCCAAATTTGATGCGCCAGTCGGAGCAGTTCCTGTTACTATGGTTAAACCACAGCCTTGCACAGATTGTGGGGGAACTCACCAGGTGAATGTTGGAAATGAATAGGGGCATGTTTCAGATGTGGGTCCATGGATCATCAGGTCAAGTACTATACTCAGAGGCCTATTTAGATACAAGCCGCAGGCCAGGGCCATGTTTAGCTAGTGAGAGGTGGTCAGCAGCCACCGAGAGGCCGTGATCAGGCCAGAGGGAGAAATGGTTTAGGAAGAAGACGTGGAGCACCGGGCAGAGGTGTTGGTAACACTGAGGCAAGACAGCCAACTTTGGTCTATGCTGTTCGTCCCCGAGAGGATGGCGACGCCCTGGACGTCATAACTGGTACGTTCTTAATTTATAATGTACTCTAAACTGCTTTAATTGATATTGGGTCTACACACTCGTATGTTTCATGTCACTGTGTTTGGGACATTGGGTTTTCAGTTTGAAATTATTGATAGTGAGATGACAGTGTTAAGTCCACTGGGGCGGTCGATTAGAGTGAATAAGTTGTTTAGAGACGTGACCCTAGAGGTCGAAGGGGTTGTCTTTCCGGCAGATTTGATGGAACTGCCATTTGGTGAATTCGATATGATATTGGGCATGGATTGGCTAGTAAAACACCATACAAATTTAGATTGCGCTGCTAAGTGGATGGTGTTAAAGTCTTCTGAGGACGAGATGGTGGTTGTGTTAGGGGAGTGAAGAGATTATCTTTCTAACGTAACCTTAGCATTAAAAGCTGATAAACTAGTTTGCAAGGGTTGTGAGATGTTTTTGGCTTATGTCAGCAGTTCTAATTCTAAAAGTCCTTCTGTTGGAGATGTCAGAACTGTTAAGGAGTCTCCGGATGTATTTTCTAAAGAGCTTTCGAGGTTACCTCCAAACTGTGAGGTCAAATTTCGGTATTGAACTCCTACTAGGAACAGCTCGATATCTATCGCCTCTTATAGGATAGCACCGAAGGAGCTAGTGGAGTTAAAGGCTCAAATTCAAGAGCTACTGGACTGAGAATTCATTAGGCCGAGTGTGTCTCCATGGGGAGCACCAATGCTATTCGTGAGGAAGAAGGATGGATCTATGTGCATGCAAATTGATTATTGTCAACTGAACAAACTGATGATTAAGAACAAGTACCCTTTACCGAGGATAGATGATCTGTTTAACCAGCTGCGAGGAGCTTCGATTTTCTCCAAGATAGATCTTTGATCTGGGTACCATTAGCTAAAGGTTAAAGAGGCGGATGTGTATAAGACTGCATTTAGGACTCGTTATGGCCATTACGAGTTTCTAGTAATGCCGTTTGGGTTGACGAAAGCACCAACTACTTTCATGGATATGATGAACCGAGTATTCTAGCCCTATTTGGATCGGTTCATGGTGGTGTTTATAGACGACATCCTCGTGTATTCAAGAACCAAGGAGGATCATGATGCACATCTTCGAATTGTTTTGCAGATTCTATGGGAAAAGCAGCTATACGTAAAGTTCAACAAGTGTGAGTTCTGGTTGAGAGAAGTGACATTTCTAGGTCACATGGTGTCTACCGAGGGGATTAGGGTTGATCCTTGGGAAATTAAAGTCATATTAAATTGGAAACCACCAAAGGTTGAATCTGAGATTCAAAACTTTCTAGGTCTGGCTGGGTATTACAGATATTTTGTTGAGGGGTTTTCACTGATTGCTGCACCTCTAACTAAGCTACTGTATAAAGCGGTATCATTTAATTGGACTGATAAGCAGCAAGAGGGTTTTGGGAAACTGAAAAAAGTTCTGACGAAAGCCCTTCTATTAATATAGACAAAGACTGGGAAGGAATTCATTGTCTATAGTGATGCGTCGTACATTGGGTTGGGTTGTGTGTTGATGCAAGAGGGTAAGGTGGTTGTGTACGCTCTCATCAGCTTAAGCCTCACGAGCAAATTACCCCACTCACGACTTGGAGTTAGTTGCGATATTCGCACTAAAAATTTAAAGACATCACTGATACGTTGAAAAATCTATTATTTACATAGACGATAATAACCTCAAGTACCTCCTTATTCAGAAGGAGTTAAATCTTAGGCAATGAAGATGGATAGAGTTGCTTAAGGATTATGATTGCTCGATTGAGTACTATCCTGTTAAAGCTAAAGTAGTAGCCGATGCACTGAGCCGTAGAGTTGTAGCTAATTTGGGAGCAATGTTTGCTCGTCTCAGCCTATTTGAATATGGTAGTTTGTTGGCTGAACTCCAAGTGAGACCAACTTGGATTGATCAAATTAAGGGAAAACAGTTGTTGGATAAGTCATTGGTTCCTCGTTTCTGATTGGTTGAAAAGGGGGAGACTACGGATTTTGGGCTGAATAGTGAGGGAGTACTATGTTTCTGTGGGAGAGTTTGCATGCCAAGAGATTCTAAGCTGAGGCAGTCTATCCTATAGGAGGCGTATAGAAACCCTTATGCCATGCATCTTGGGGGAAACAAGTTGTATCGAGATCTGCGTGAACTGTACTGGTGGCTAGGACTTAAGCGCGAGGTTACTGATTTCGTGGGTAAGTGTCTAACATGCCAGCAAGTTAAGGCTGAGCACCAATTACCTTCTGGGCTATTGCAGCTAGTAAAGATTCCACTTTGGAAGTGGGGGAGGGTAACCATGGATTTTGTAAGTGGGCTACCCTTAACGCTGACTAGGAAGGACTCGGTATGGGTTATTGTTGATCGATTGACAAAATCTGCCCACTTTATACTTGTCCACATTGATTATTCACTGCAAAAGTTATCTCAGTTATACGTGGCTAAGAATGTGAGACTACATGGGGTACCAATTTCTATCATTTCAAACAGAGATCCTAGATTCACATCTTGATTCTAGAAAAAGTTACACGAGGCTTTGGGTACATGGTTGGAATTTAGTACTACATTTCACCCTCAAACTGACGATCAGTCGGAGAGGGTGATTCAGATGTTGGAGGACATGTTAAGAAGCCGTGTAATTGATTTCAAAGGCAGTTGGGAAGACTACTTGCCGCTAGCAGAGTTTGCATATAACAAAAGCTACCAATCCAGTATTCAGATGGCACCATACGAGGTGTTATATGGCCGTAGGTGTCATACCCTTACCTGTTGGACAGAACTTGGTGAGCGACGAGTTTTGGGTCAGAGTTAGTTTCTGAAACCGAAAAAAAGTAAAGTTGATCCGAGATCAGTTAAAGGAAGCATCCGATAGGCAGAAGGCATATGCAGATTTAAAGCGTAAAGAGATAGAGTACTCTATGGGAGATTATGTCTTTTTGAAGGTCTCACCATGGAAGAAGATTCTGAGATTTAGACGGAAAGGCAAACTGAGCCTAGATTCATCAGACCCTACCAAATATTAAAGCATGTGGGACCAGTTGCCTATCAACTCGAGTTGCGTCCTGAGTTAAACAGGATACATGATGTGTTCCACATATTCATGCTGAGGCATTACCGCTCTGATCCCTCACATATAGTGCCGGTGGAGGAGATTGAGGTTAGACCTGATCTAACTTTTGAGGAAGAATCAGTGCAGATACTGGATCATGATGTTAAGGTATTATGGAGGAAATTTGTTCCTTTGGTCAAGGTGATTTGGCGTAATCACGGTACCGAGGAAGCCACGTGAACAACAATATCCCCACCTATTCTGACCAGGTAAATTTCGAGGCCTAAATTTCTTTTTAGGGGGTAGAATTATAACGCCCTAAAATTTAAGGTCTTTAATTTTTCATGTTCTGACCAATTTGCTTATTTGCTTTAATAGCTAAGTGTTTTGGGGATTTTAGGATGCCTGGGTTCAAGTTTGTCCTTTGGCAAAATTTTGATTTTTGCTCTTTTGGAAACCTGGATGTTACCTTAAAGGGCATATATATTAAGTGTGCTTGGTTTGTGACACAAAAGAGCTTGTGGCAAGGAGGCAAATGGCATGTTGGGGCATGTAAGAGGGAGTGGGTTCGAATCCCATGGCATGCAAACAAGGGGTTTTATTTTATATCCCTGTGGCGTGAGAGGTAGAGTTTGGTTCAAACTCTGCAGAGGTGGTTGGAGACTTGGTCATCAAATTTAAATGGACTTGAATGGGAGGTTGGGAGCAATTAGAGAAGAAAATGATGGAGAGGTTGAAGGATTTGGGATGTGAATGAGTCATAGCCGAATTTGGGAGAGCTTGAGTAGGGGGATTTTAGCTAAGGGTATGTTATTTGGTGCATTTCAACAGTTGGTGAGAGTGTAGAAGCCAAATTCTTTCTCTGCAATTTTGGGATTTTCTATTTTTATGGCATCTTGTGCAGTATTTTTGACCATTCGGGTCTTTCCCTTTTCATTTCACATTTTCGAATACACTTCCTCTCCCTCCCTCTTCATTCTATTATTTTTCTCTTTTTCTTCCTTTCTTCCCTCTTCTCCCTTTCTTCTTCTAAGCTGAATACCATCCCTTTTCTGTGGTGCCGAATTCTCCCTTGAAGCCTTTCTTTCTTCTCCACATTTTTTCTCTGCCAAATTGGTAGTCTTCTTCTCTTTTACTCCCATCTCTTCTTCATTTCCAAATTTCGTTTTCTTTTCTCTGTTAGGCCGAATTCTTATACTCCCTCACTTTCAAATCTCCTTGTTCTTCTTGGTTCGAGCCGAATCTCCTTGACTGACTACTATCAAAATACGTGTGTTTATTGGTATTGGTAAGTGGATACTACAACCACTTTATTATTTCATTCTTAGTCAGATTTCTTTTTGGTCTATTAACAAGTTTTAGTTTTCCCTTTTCTTTCTCTTGGGGGCCGAATGTTTAGTTATCTTCTAACAACCTTTGATCTGCCGAATCGTGTTGGGAGGGGGAATCGCCCTTGATCAGCAAGGAGGAGCTAGTATCGGTTAGTTCTGGCAAGGTGAGTGGTTGTGGTTTAAGTAAATAAAGGTGGTGGATTTAAAGTATGCGTTAACCTTATTGGTTGTAAATCTGATACAATATTTTTGTTGATTATAGGATTCAAAGAGCATGGATCTTGGCTAGTTTCGTGAACAGGTGTGTAATCGTACACCCAGTATTGTTATTGTTAAAAGAAGGACAATGGTGTGTACACACACCCCTGTGTTACTATAGATCAGCAAAATGCCGAAAAGCTGATAATATGGCGTATGACGCCACACAAGCGTGCAATCACGTGTGTGGTGAACCAAGTCTATGAACATGGTCTCTAGTCTGTAGAGGCCTCAACAAGCGTTCTCGTGGGCTTAGATTGTAATGGGCCTCGTTGGGCCAAAATAGGCCATATGGGCCCAATGGGCTCATGGGTAAAATCTACGATAAGCGAATAATAATGGATTAGGCTGCGAAGTTCGTATAGTCGTGATGGAATTTGGACTGAACGGGCCACACGAGATGTGGGCCCACTTGAGCCGAGTAATTGGTCTTGGGCCTATTACAATGTTTGGCCATATAGGTTATTCGAGTCGTTCAAGACAAATGTAGGCCTTTGGAAAGGTCGTAAACTGTATTGAGACCCTAGGGAGTAGAATGACTGAAATACCCCTAACGAGTGAAATGACTGAAATACCCGTAATGAGTAAAATGACTAAAATACCCCTAATGAGTAGAATGACTGAAATACCCTTGTAGGGTAGAATTACCAAAATACCCTGTAGGTTAGAATTACCGAAATACCCCTAAGTGGTGAAATTACCCTTTTTCCCTTAACCAACGAAATGACCATTATACCCCTAGTGGTAGTTTAGTTGATGTGTGTACGATATCATTATGACCATTTATGAATATGACATATTGTATACACGTAATATTTATGACACGACATTCCACATTGGGGTTGGGATTCTGATTTGGAGGAAGTACTGTACTAGTGGCTCTGCCACGTTTTTACTGTTCTAGTGGCTTCGCCACGTATTCTGATTTAAGTGGCTGGGCCACATTTATTGTTGCTAGCAGCTTTGCTGCGTTACTATTAGCAGCTATGCTGCGATATTGGTGTGTTGGCTGGGTGGTCGACATAGTCCCCACATGGTGTGTTGGTTGGTACGGGTGGTATTTTGGCTAGATTGGGTTAGGTTGCATATCTGTTCTGTATTGTTATTATTTTGGGCTTAGATCCACACTATTACTGCATAAGGCTAAAGCCCAGACTAATCTGTTACTGTATAGGGATTAGGCCCAGTCTGTTTCTCTTACACCAATAATTATTTGACTAATAGGGGATTACACACTAAGTTTTCGCGAACCCGCCTTTTCTTTTAACTGTACAGGTAATCCCCAGCCTTAAACGATTTGGAGCCGTGAGGGACCCGGAGGTGGCCACGTGAATACTAATTTTCGCATGGGTCTTAAATATTTTTAATTTATGCTTGGGTTTGATTATGTAATAAGGCTATTTGAGGTTTAACTTTTATTTGGTTTTCACTCTTTATTCTACCTGCTAGATTAGGACAAAAAAATGGGTTTTCAAAATAATAATTGTTTTCTGAAGAAAATCATGCATTTCAAATTCTAGGGTTTACAATTAAAAAAGCTCCCATGGTTTTAATTCAGATTAATAAACTTGTAAGAAATAATATGACCAATAAGTGGTTAACAAGTTTTGACTTTACAACCCCAACGTTTTCAATAGCAATTAGTTTTAAAAGGATTTAAAACTTTAGACACGAATTTTCATCGACAAGGCCAGTTTTCAAATCAACGCTTTGATGTGACATGTTAGATCCGATCATAACGTCTAGGCCAGGTTTGGGGTGTTACAAAATCTATCATAAATCATCAAATTACTCAAGCTTTCAACAATTGCAACATGATAAATCTTTAATAGTTTCAAAATCTAGGGTACGAGCTAGCTAGAATAAGAAGCAACGATATCAAAAACGTAAAAATCATTAAAAAATGAAACAAAAACCATACCTTAATGAGCATGAGAAGCTTGACTGAATGAAATCTATAAAAATGGCTTCTTCAAGCCCTAAGTTTTGGTTATGGAAGAAACTAATAGATGACGACATATTTTGGTTTCATTTATTTTAAGTTAATTAACCAAATTACCTTATTAACCTTAATGAAAAACCATTAATAGTTCATGATAATATGTCCATATATGTCCACTCATGCTAATCATGGTCTAATTACAACATAAGGACCTCTAATTAAGATTCCATAGCTATTAGGTACCTTTAGCTAATGAAACTCCACTTTAACACTTTACGCGATTTAGTTATTTTTATCAAATTGACAAATCAAACGATAAAATTTCTTAACAAAATTTTACACAATCAATCAATCATGCTGTAAACATTAAAATAATAATAAAATAAATATTTGGACCTCAGATTTGTGGTCCCGAAACCCTTGTCCAATTTGACCAAAAACGGGCTATTACAACTCTCCCCGCAGGGATTTTCCTCCCCGAAAATCTTACCAGTGAATAGGTTAGGGTACCATTTTCATATAGCTTCCTCAAGTTCCCACGTAGCTTCCTTGATCCCGTGTTTATGCCAAAGAACCGTCACTATGGCAATGATTTTATTTCTCAATTTTTTGATTTCACGAGCTAAAATCTCGATCGGTTCTTCACTCTACGTCAACTGTATATCAACATCAACCGGAGAAATCACTTGTGATGGATCGGATTTGTATCGATGTAGCATATAAATGTGAAAGACATTATGAATCTTTTCAAGTTCTAACGATAAAGCTAGTCGATACGCTACAGGCCTTATTCTTTCGACGATCTGATATGGTCCGATAAATCGCAGACTCAACTTTCCTTTACGATCAAATCGAAGAACCTTTTTCCACAGTGACACCTTTAGAAACACTCGATCCCTGACTTGAAACTCAATTTTTTTACGTTTCACATCCGCGTATGATTTCTATCGATCTGAAACTGCTTTTAAACTGTCGCGAATTATTTTTAATTTTTTTCAGTTTATCTGATCAATTCAACCCCATGAATCTTTTTCTCACTTAGTTCAGTCCAGTATAACGGAGTTCGACATTTGCGACCATATAAAGCTTTGTATGGTGCCATCTTTATACTCGTCTAAAAATTGTTGTTATACGCGAACTCAATCAACGATAAGTATTTTTCCCAACTGCCCTCAAACTCTAAAATACATCTCAACATGTCTTAGAGAATCTAAATAACTCTCTCGGTCTGATCGTCAGTCTGAGGATGAAAAGCAGTAATGAAATTCAACTGTGTTCGCAGAGCTTCTTGCATTTTCTTCCACAATCAAGACGTAAATCTCGGATCTTTATCAGAAATAATAGATAGTGGCACCCCGTGCAATCGAACAATCTCAGAAATGTACAATTCAGCTAGCCTATCAAGTGAGTAATCTATACGTACCGATATGAAATGAGTAGATTTTGTTAGTCGATCAACGACAACCCAGATAACATTTTTCTTTTTCGAAGTTAGGGGCAATCTCAACACAAAATCCATTGTAACTCTATCCCATTTCCACTCGAAAATCATCACAGGCTACAATAAACCCGATGGTACTTGATGTTCAGCTTTCACTTGCTAACAAATCAAACATTTAGAAACAAACTCTGAGATAGCTCGTTTCATGCCTTGCCACTAATAAAACTGTTCCAAATTGTTGTACATTTTGTTACTCCCCGGATGAATAGATAAGCAGCTATTGTGCACTTAGTGCAAAATCTTTTGAATAAGTTGTAAATTTCTCGGTATGCAAATTCTATTCCTGAACTTTAAACAATCAACGGCTCCAATGTGAAACTCTGAATTAAGGATAGTCTTACATTGAATTCATTTAACTTGCAATTCACAGTCATCTTTCTGAGCTTCACAGATTTGTTGAAGAAATACCGATTTAGCTTTTAATTCAGCTAAAATAGACCTATCATCACAAATCATCAACTGGGTATTCATTTCTCGTAATGCAAACAAAGATTTTCAGCTCAGGGCATCAGCAACAAAATTAGCTTTTCCCGGGTGATAATCAATCACAAATTCATAATCTTTCAATAACTCAAACCATCTTTGTTGTCGCAGATTCAAATCTTTATATGACATCAAATATTTTAAGCTTTTGTGATCCATATAAATGTGGCATTTTTCACCGTAAAAATAACGTCACCAAATTTTCAATACGAACACAATTGCAGCCAACTCTAAGTCGTGTGTCGGATAGTTCTTTTCATGTGGTTTCAATTGTTGGGAAGCATAAGCTATAACTTTTCCTTTTTGCATCAGAACACATCCCAAACTATTTAATAATGCGTCACTATAAATCACAAACTTTTTCCCCAATTCAGGTTGAACCAGAACTAGTGCTTCAGTTAACAATACTTTCAACTGTTCAAAACTTTGTTGACATTTTTCTGACCATTCAAATTTCACATCATTCTGAAGCAATTGTGTCATCGGTGTCGCAATCATTGAAAATCCTTTCATGAATCTTCGATAATAGCATGCTAAGCCTAGAAAACTACGGACTTCAGACACATTTCTCAGAGGTTTCCAATGAACAATAGCAGAAATCTTATTTGGTCAACTCTAATACCTTTAGCTGAAACAATATGCCCCAAAAATCTAACCTCTCGGAGCCAAAACTCACATTTACCCAACTTTGCAAGTAATTGATTTTAATGTAGAGTTTGTCACACAATTCTTAAGTGCTCGGTATGTTCAAATTCATCTCGCGAATAGATCAGAATGTCGTCAATGAATACAACAATGAATCTGTCTAAATACGATTTGAATATCCAATTCATCAAGTCCATAAAAACTGCAGGAGCATTAGTTAATCCAAAAGGCATAACAAGGAATTCATAGTGTTCGTACCTCGTTCTGAACATGGTTTTTGACACATCTGACTCTTTAACTCGCAACTGATAATAACCCGACCTCAAATCAATCTTTGAAAATATCGTATCCCCTTTCAACTGATCAAATAAATCATCAATCCACGGTAGAGGGTATTTGTTCTTTATTGTCACTTTATTCAGCTGTCTGTAATTGATACACATTCTCATCGTGCCGTCTTTCTTCTTTACAAACAATACAGGTGCACCCCTGGGTGAATAACTCAGTCGTACAAAACCTCTATTTGTCAATTCTTGCATCTGAGCTTTCAACTCTTTTGATTCTGTTGGAGCCATTTTCTACGGAGCTATCGATATTGGTGTTGTTCCTAGTACTAATTAAAACCAAATTCAACCTCTCTGATAAGTGGCAAACCTAGTAATTCTTCTGGACATACATCTAAAAACTCACAAACAACAGGTATAGATTCAATCTTTGATTCAAACACCTTTGTATCCAGTACATATGCAAGATATGTATCATAGTCTTTTTTCATACATTTCTAAGCTAACATAGACGATATCACAGTATGTAATTCACTCGAATCATCAGACTCAATCCTAAGAATTTCACCGTTCTGACATTTCAATTCGATAATATTTCGTCTACAATTACAACTGCATCATGCATAGTCAGCCAGTCCATACCCAGAATCACATCAAACTCATCGAACGGTAGAAGCATCAAGTCAGCCAGAAAATAGTAACCCCGAGTCATCAAAGGACAATTCTTACAAATTGTATCAACTAAAATAGACTTGCCTAAGGGGTTCAATACTTTAATTACAAATTCTATAGACTCGACATGTAAAATCTTTTTAAACCCTAAATTCATACGGATTTATGAATGGGTTGATCCAAGATCTATCAAAGCAATTATATCAGGTTTTAAAAGAGAAAAAATACTGGTAATAACATCTACCGATGATGCCTTCTCCCATGCACGGATAGTATAAGCTCGGGTAGGTGCTCGTGCCTCAAATCTCACAGTAGAACCTCTCATAGCACCTCGGTTACCACTCATATTTCTAGTGTTTTAGGGTGGTCTCCCTCTAGTAGCTGTATTACTTGCTTTCACCGGTTGATCTCTTTCAGCTATAGACTTTTCTGGATAGTCCCGGAGATAATGATCAAGAGATCCACATCTAAAAAAGCTCCACTAATTATTCTACATTCACCGTAATGTTGCTTATTATAGTGCTTACATTCAGGTCCAACATTTCTAACACTACCCACACTGGTAACAAATGTCGTCTGAGGTTTAGAGCTGAAATGTCTCACTTCTCTATCTTTGATCGAAATCCCCGTAGAAGTAGTAGAACGAGGATGATATTCTCTAGATTTCTTTGATGCTGATTAATGTGATTTTCCCGCAAATCTCTTTCTAAAGTCTCTATCCTTAGAATCAACTTTTCTTTTCTCTTTGCTAAGCTTTTCGACTTTGCAAGCTCTGTCAACTAGAACGACAAACTCTTTCAGCTCGAGAATCCCAACTAATAGTTTGATTTCTTCATTTAATCCATCTTCAAACCTTTTTCACATTATAGCCTCGGAAGAAACACATTCACGAGCATATTTGCTTAGTCGTACAAACTCTCTTTCATATTCTATTACCAACATATGACCCTGATTCAGTTCAAGAAATTCCTTTCATTTCTAATCAATGAACCATTGGCTGATGTATTTCTTTCTAAATTCAACTTGAAAGAATTCCCAAGTAACTATTTCTCGTGGAACTATAGATATCAAGGTATTTAACCACTGATACACAGTGTCTCTCAATAGTGATACAACACATTTTAAATATTCTTCAGGTGTGCAAGAAAGTTCATCAAATACCTGAATCGTGTTCTCAACCCAAAACTCAATTCTCTCAGGGTCATCGTTAACAGTGGCTCTGAATTCCTCAGCCCCGTATTTTCGTATCTTATCAACAGGTGGTTTATTCAATAAAAAAGGATCCATACCTTGAGGAACTACAGGGATTGGTTGGGGAATAGATAGGGGTGGAGGTTGTTGCGTAGTCGGATTAGCTCGGACATACTCAGTGAACCATTCACTCATCATTTGGAAAAGGGCTTCTTTAGCCTCTCCTTCTTGACTACCTGTTACGAGTTTAGAATCAAACAGCGCTGTCCCTTACACAGGAGTAGGCACATTACTTTCAACGTCATTAGCTATAGCTTGATTGGGATCCATTTGCTATATGAAAACACATTTTAAAATGTCAGGAGTGATCACACTATCACGGTTTATATATGGCATGTATAGCTAGACTCTCACACACGCTACGTTAGTCCTAGAATCGACTAAACCGTAGCTCTAATACCAATAAATGTAACACCCCTCACCCGTATTCAATGCCTGAATAGGGTTATGGAGTATCATCGGACTTACAATACACATAAACAAACTTTTCTCATACATTTAATCAATACATACAATTATCAATCATTCTCAATCAATTTGTTCTTAATACGAGCCTACGAGGCCTTACACATGCATTGGGAGTGGTTTGGGACTAAATTGATAACTCGAGAAACTTTTCTCTAAAATAGGGGACACATGCCCATATGACTAGGCTGTGTGTCTCACATGGCCACCAGACACGTCCGTGTCACAGGCCGTGTGGACATTCGAAATGGGAGCGCATGGCCGTGTCCAAGCCCATGTCCTACACCGTGTCTAAACAAGTGAGGTTACTGACTTTGGTCACACGGCCAACCACACGCCCGTGTGTCTAGCCCGTATGCCCTTGAAGTGGCCACACGCACTCATGTGTCGGCCGTGTCAAACCTATAGAGTATACTGACTTATGCAACACGACCAAGTTACACGCCCGTGTGCTAGGCCGTGTGCTAATTAGTGGGTATATTGACTTGTGCTACATGGCCGATCACACACCCGTGTGTGAGACCGTGTGGAGCATACTGACTTCATTTTAATTTTAACACTAGGGGACACACGGATGTGTAAAATAACCGTGTGTCACACACGACTGAGACACACGCCCATCTCTCTGCTCGTATGGACAAAAATAGGCTATTAACCTAGCCATTTTGCCACCCATTTTGCACATACCTAGACAAGCTCAAATGGTACCAATTCAGGATACAAATATGCAACCAAATACCATTAACCAAAGTTCAAATCATACCAATTCTTTACCATCAATATAAATAACAAGTATAACACAATTTGCCATATAATTTCATACCTAATTCATATATACCATTCAATTAACTAAACCATTCCAAACATGCAATATTCATTCAACTGAGTGAAAGCTATAAAAATGGCTTCTTCAAGCCCTAAGTTTTAGGTATGGAAGAAACTGAAAGATGACAACATATTTTGGTTTTATTTATTTTAAGTTAATTAACCAAATTACCTTATTAACCTTAATGAAAAACCATTAATAGTTCATGATAATATGTCCATATATGTCTACTTGTACTAATCATGGTCTAATTACAACATAAAGACCTCTAATTAAGATTCCATAGCTATTAGATACCTTTAGCTAATGGAACTCCACTTTTACACTTTACGCGATTTAGTTCTTTTTATCAAATTGACCAATCAAACGATAAAATTTCTTAACAAAATTTTCACACAATCACTCAATCATGCTGTAAACATTAAAATAATAATAAAATAAATATTTTGACCCTATATTTTTGGTCCCAAAACCACTGTTCCAATTTGACCAAAAACGGGCTATTACATAAGTTTTCATAAACTTAGTGTGTAACTTAGCGGAAACATACAAGTATCAAATTTAGAATTTTAGTATATCAGAACAGAAGCGAACATAAGTCCTTATCAGACTCAAATTATTAGAAACATACAGATATGCAAAGTTCTACCCCCATCCTTTACACATCATCTCTGACCATCCTAACACACCACGTGGGGTATAAAACACACACCCAGCCCCACACACCACATAGTGTCTAAATGTAATGCCCCAATATTTGTATAATTGTTTCTGTGTATTTGTGACATAATGTCTATTTGCTTTAGTGGTTATGTGTTCTGGGTGTGCGTGAGAGGTCCCAAGTTCAAGCCTTACTTGGGCAAATTTTGGTACTTTTTTGAATAAAGCCCAAACTCTAGTTAGTAGGCTTATAAGTAAAAAGTGTGTAAGTAATTAACAGAATGGGTCTATTGGTCTAGTGGCTAGGTAGAGTGCTGATTGGTTGGAGGTTGTGAGTTTGAATCTCTGCATTGGTTGGTGGTTGTGAGTTGGTTTCAAAAACTAAGTAGTAGATTAGTGGAGAGAATTAAGGGGAGAGATTAGGGGATTGGCAGATTTCCTTTTTGGAATTTTCGACTATCACCTTATTTCCCCCAAATTTTCTCTCTTTTTTTTTTGATGTGTTGCTACCTATTCCCTATTAAAATTTTTTGTTTCCCCTATTCTTTGATTTTTTGATTTGTTTCCTCCTTGTTCAATGGTGGTGTGCTCTTATGGTAAGTCCTACTTTGCTTAAGCTTTTTGCTTTGGGTTAGGCATCTGATGAGGGGTCTATTGTACTCTTTTGATTAGGTGATAGGCAATAATTGATCGATGTTGCTCTAGAGAATTAAGAGTTGCAATTTCTATTTTTTAACGGTAAGGGTTCGTTAGATTACCAATGATAGATTTCGATAGACTTTTGATTGAATGATGAAACAAGTGGTTAAATAAGTGTTACGTTGGTTTATTTTTAGGTTCTAGAGGCTTAGGGACCTTACGCGTTGAAAATGATACAGGTGTGTTCCCAGAAATATAAAAAATAAAGTTTTGACGAAAGTGAAAACCTCACTGTTGACGCCACACAAGCGTGTGGTCGCCCATGTAGTAGGCCGTGTACAAGACCGTAAGTCACCACACGACTGTGTGATCCACGAGCCAGGCTGTGTATAGGTGACATGATCGTCTAATGGCCGAGAGAGAAGCCGTGTGTGAGGCACAGGCTCGACCAATTGAGCCGTGTGGGCCACACGGGTGAACCACACGGACGTGTAAGATTCTGGGCTAGGCCGTGTGATCCACACGGCCAAGGCCAATTTTTGGCGTGTGGCCTCACACAGGTAGGCTAGATGGGCATGCGAGCCCATTTTTATGAAATGTTTTGAAAGGTTGCTTGGGTCGCCCAAGTCGACTGTTAACCTAATGAAGGGTCGGTAAGTAGTACTTAGACCCGGAGTTATGTGATTTGATTATGTTAAATCTGTACTAAACATGTTGCACTTACCATGTATACTGATTTGAATGTATGGATTGTTATTTGCATTATAGCATGATATTCTGTGTATGTTGCATTGCATTGGGGTGGGTTAATGATTTACTGGAGGAAGTGTCTGAAAGGCTCTTAAGCCTGTTATCTAGCAGTTCAGCTACAATTATCTGATTATGTGCCGCTTTCGATACAGCATGGTGTGTAGGGATGGATGGGTTGATTTTATCCCACATGGTGTGTAGGGTTGGACGGAGTTGGTGTGTAGAGGCTGGTGGGTAGGACTCTGCTATTCTGTTCTGATCTGTATCTTATGTCTAAAAAGGGTAAGGCCCTAGACTATATATGATTCTGTATCTGAGTGGGTTAAGGCCCACACCATTTCTGTAATGGGCTCAAACCTGTACTGTAAATGCATGACTGTGTTCTGATAGTATACTGTGTGTGTGTTTTCTGTGGGGATTACCCACTAAGTTTGTGAAAACTCACCATTTTCTGTTTAATCTGTTCAGGTAACCCACAAACTTAGGCAGGTTGGTGCAATGGAGGACTCAGTAGTGGCAACACGACTCCTTACTATTTTTTATACTTATTTATTGCTTAAGTTTTATTTTGGGGTATTTTATGTAATATGGCCTTTACGTATTTTGTTTTAAATTTGGGATCTATGAAGTTTATGGTATTACGGCTAGAAGTAGGAGAACTCGAGGTTTAAAAATAAAATGTTTTATCAAGATGCACACGAATCGCAAATGGTTTTAAAAGCTTCTGCAACGTATAATATTTTGAAAATGGATAATGATGAATGAACAAACGACACGTTTTTGACAGTAGCGTAAGATATCAAAAAAGATTTTTTCGTTATTATGTTTTCTAAAGCACTATCATGTGACATCACCAGATCCGAGCATAACGTCATAGGCCTGGTTGGGGTTGTTACATTTAGTGGTATTAGAGCCAGGTTGCAAAACTCGGCTATGGATTTAGGTTTTAAAAATAAGTTTTTAGGAAATGATTTTGAGTGATTTAAAATATTTGTGGACTGAGTATGTGGTATACCGAGTCTCCGGCGCCTATCCTGTAAGTGTTTTGAACTCTGTTAAATTTGTCTGAATATACTATCCATGCTTGAAATAGCCAGTAGGTAAGTATAATGTACTGAAAACACTCTAGGTAGTGTAAACTAAAAATCGTACTGAGACTAAGACTCGGGATAACAAATTTTGAACTTTTGATACTGTTTGTATAAAATATCTGTTAATGAATATCGGGACTATAACTAATGCATAAAACTATTAATACAAATAAACTCTAAATTTACGATGAGCGCACGAGGTATCCGTGGATGGGGTACTAGAGCCCTTGGTAGAGGCCATAAAGGGGCTCAAGCTAGGTTCTCATCATCTGGAAATCTGCATCATCTGGATACGAACGAGACACTGATCTCACCTGCTACAAAGACTGGGTCTCACGATCATGCAGCTAGGGACGATGCACTGTCCCAAGCTATGTTACAGATTCTAGAGAGGGTCACTGGGCCTAACACTAGATCTAGGGGCCGTGGGTTAGTTACTGAACGACTCCAATCCAATGGGGCAAAATTATTCAGAGGTGTCAGTGGAGTCGCTCCTAACGTGGCCGAATATTAGATGGAAGCGATGGAAAGAATCATGGATGACCTAGATTTTACCACGGAACAGAAGCTTAAGGAAGTTGTTTCTCTGCTTCGCGATGAAGCGTACCAGTGGTGGCTGACGGTTAAGAAGGGCACTCAGCCCGACCATTTGACTTGGGAATTTTAAGATGACATTCCAGAGTAAATATATGGGAGCCAACTACATTGATGCTAGAAGGCGTGATTTCCTTAATCTCACCCAAGGAGACCGAGCAGTGGCCGAGTATGAGGCCGAGTTTTTGAGATTGAGTCGGTATGCCTGAGGCATGGTGGCAATTGAGTATGAGCATTGCGTCCATTTTGAGGATGGACTCAAGGATAGTTTGCGAGTTCTAATAGCTCTGCAGAGGGAGCGTGAGTTCGCTACACTGGTGGAGAAGGCGAAGATCGTCGAGGAGGTTAAGCGTGTGGAGTGCCAAAATCGCAAGAAACGAAAGAATAAGAGGGAATTGGAGCCCTCAAATTCTATGATGAGGCCTAAAAAGAAGGCCAAGTCTGATGGGCTAGTGAGAGTTGGGCCTCATGTTGTACCTATTTGGGTGGCGCTTTGTGGGCACTATGGTAGACGCCATCCAGGCGAATGTTGGAGGATGACTAGAGCTTGTTTAAGGTGTAGCTCTACTGAGCATCGTGTCAGAGATTGTACATTGAAAACTGATTAGATACAAGCTACGGGTACTGGTACTACGCAACCATCGAGAGTAGCTCAGCAGCCACCTAGGGGCCAAGCTCAGGCCAGGGGTGGTAACGATATGAGCCAAGGACAAAGAGCACCGGGAAGAGGTGTTGGACCAACTAAGGTGAGGTAGCCGCATTGGTTTATGTTGCCTGTCGCCGTGATGACTGAGATGCTCCGGACGTCATCACGGGTATGTTTTTATTTTTTATACCATATTTGGCATTGATAGACATAGTCTCTACACACTCTTATGTAGCAAGTACTGTGTTTGAAACTCTGGGGATTACGGCTGAGAGTACTTCGAGCGAGGTAACTGTTGTGAGTCCTTTGGGGCAGTCTATCTGAGTTAGTAAAATATATAGAGACGTTCCATTAGAGGTTCAAGGGACAGTATTTCTAGCTGATCTGATGGAGCTTCCATTTGGGGAGTTCGATTTGATTCTGGGAATGGATTGGCTGGTCAAGCACTGAGTAAGTCTGGACTGTGCGACAAAAAGGATTGTTTTGAGAACCGAGGAGGACAACGAGGTAGTAGTGATTAGGAACATCGAGACTACCTGACTAATGTGATTTTTACATTGGTGGTGGAAAAATTGGTGCGGAAGGGATGTGAGGCATTCTTGGCCTACATCAGTGTTTCTGATTCTGAGGACTCTATGGTTAAGGACATCAAAACCGTGAGGGGTTTCCCAGATGTTTTTCTTGAGGAACTGCCGGGTCAACCTCTGAGCCGAGAAGTGGAATTTAGGATTAATCTCATTTCGGGTACAGCTCTGGTGTCTATTGTGCCCTACCGAATGGCACCGAAGGAGCTTACAGAGCTTAAGGCTCAAATTTAAGAACTGTTAGATCGTGGATTCATTCGTCCTAGTGTGTCTCCATGTGACCAGTGTTGTTTGTGAAGAAGAAAGTTGAGATAATGAGGATGTGTATCGACTATCGGTAGCTGAACAAGCTAACAATCAAGAATAAGTACCCACTCCCAAGGATAGATGATCTGTTCAACCAGTTCAGAGGGGCTTCTGTGTTCTCCAAGATTTTTCTACAGTCAGGATACCATCAATTGAAGGTTAAAGAGGCTGATGTGGATAAAATGGCCTTCAGGACTCGGTATGGACATTACGAGTTCCTGGTTATGCCTTTTCGATTGACGAATACACCAGCGGCATTCATGGAGTTGATGAACGTGTGTTCCAGCCTTATCTGGACCAGTTTGTGGTGGTGTTCATCAATGATATCTTAGTGTACTCCAAGATTGAGGATGAGCACAATGAGCATCTCCGAGTGGTATTACAGACTCTTCGCGAGAAATAGTTATATGCGAAGTTTAGTAAGTGTGAATTTTGGCTCTGAGAAGTAACTTTTCTGGGGCATGTGGTTTCTACGGATGGGATTCGTGTCGATCCTCATAAGATTGAGGTGGTGTTGGGTTGGAAATAGATGAAGAATGTGTCCGAAATCTGAAACTTTCTAGGGCTAGTGGGTTATTATCGACACTTCATAGAAGGGTTTTCCTTGATCGCAGCTGATCGTGTCAAACAGTCGAGCTTTAATATTTATAAAAAGAATGATCGAACCTGCAGACTAACTATGACAACGATAGAGGCAAGTGCACCTATCGAGCAGTAATATAGTTTAGGCAAGAATATCTTATCGAACCCAAAGGAACCTAAAAGTACTACTACTCACTTTCTTTCTATTATTTAGCCTAAAATATGGAGTGATTGGTTGATTTATCTAATACTAAATGAAATGCAAAGACAAAAGAAGAATTGGAGAAAGAGTTTAGGAAAACTCAATTGATGAAGACGATACCCTCAGGAAGAATCCACCTATGACTTCACTTATTATTTATTCCCAAACCATATGATTTCTTTACTTAGCTTGATCCGTGAGACTCCTAACCTATATTAAACCCTCTCGAGGTGAATAACGTCTAACCTTAGGTTAATTAGTGGAACTCTTGTTCTCTTATAATAACCCCTAAGGAAGCGATAAATCGATCAATGGATTCCCATATTAGGTTTCACCCTAATCTGACAAAATCTTGTAACCCTATCTCTAGGTGCCTGATCAACTCCGCTCAATTATGCTAGATCTACTCTTTGGTAGGGTATATACCTCCTCCACCTAAGCACATCAGATTAAATTAAGCAACATAATTAAGAACAAACTAAGTACTTCTCATATAATTTAGAAATCAAATAACAAAATCCATCATAGGTTTCATCCCCTTTCAGGTATCTTAAGGGTTTAGTTCATAACTAAATAAGAAAACATCTCAAGAGAAAGATAAAACAAAACATAAGAAATCCCTAAAACCCTCTGAAGGAATTGAAGAGGAGATCCTCCATCTTGAGTAGAACTCCAGCTTCTTGAGATGGATCAACTGGCTATCTTCGAGTATTTCCCTAAAAGATGAAAGCTTCGGCAAAAGCCTTTGCCAAAAGCGTTCTTTCTTGAATACTGCCTTGGGTTATTTATATAGGCTTTTGAGATGCTTTACTTGGCTCCTTTGTACCTCCTTCAAGTAGAATTACTATTAGGGTGTTTAAGTAGACTTAAGAGTATATTTCTTTGGCTTCAAGCATCCAATTTCGAGTGAAATTACTCATTCCCGCGATAGGGGCACGCCCATGGCACACGCCCGTGTAATTCGGGGTTGGGCCGTGCCTTGATTCTGTCGTTTTGGGCACAGCCATGGCACGGCAGTGTAAGTTGGGATTCATGCTGTGCTTCATGTCTGTCGATTGGGACACGGCCATGTAGATCGCTTGACACGCCCGTGTGTGGTAATGAGATGATGCGTGGCCGTGCAACTCATAAGTTAGGCCGTGCTCTAGGTAGTCAGTGAGACACGGTCGTGTTGATTTCTTGCTAAGGCCCAATTACTCCGTTTTAAGCCTGTTTTGTGTTTGTTTTATCCTCAGGTGCTTTCCTGAGTATATGACATGAAAAGAAAGGATTACAAGCACCTTTTATATAAATCAAGGGCTAAATCATCAAAAAGCATACTAAATGTGGGATTAAAATATGTTACTTTTATGGTATATCAAATACCCCCACACTTAAGTTTTTACTTGTCCTCAAGCAAAATTCTCAACTTACAATTAAAATGAACTTTCCATAATTCATAATTCCTATCGACAACGTCTCATCATAATTCATAGATAATTTATACATGGATAATTTAACTCAAAGAGTCCTAAAGATTCAATTACGATCAGTTATACCTTTATAGCATGAAAACATAGGTGTCTCCCCTTATCTGAATAATTACCTTTAATTCAAAACCGACAAGGATTAACATCCTCACTGAAGGTTCACTCAAATCACTCAAAGTGTTTAAGGTTCAAGAATAAGCACTCATAAGTCGAACCTGAAAAGTTAATCCCATAGGCTGCTTGCCTGAAAATCAAATCTCCATCATTGTCTATGAGATGATACACAGATCAAAAGGTCTTTATCAGGGTTGTAACGGGGCTAAGGTTAAGGGTGTGGATACATGCTGAATTAGAGGGTTAGAATCGAGATCGAATTGACTAATTACCTAATCTAAAAACAACGAATTGAATATGAATATTTACATCGAATGAAAACTAATAATACCACTATTAATAATTACTATATAATAAAGAATATTTTCATCACTTAAAATTTGATAATACTTTAATCTGAGCTTTTCTTTAACAATTGGAGTTTAAATGCTCTAAGCTCTTTTATATACTACTAATATTGAATAAACTTGGATTTTTTTAAGAACAAACTAAAATATTACATCATAAATAATAAATGTACTTCTTGAACTAATATAATTTGGTAACTTAATCAAATCAAACCTCGATTAAAGGGTAGTCAAAAGAAAGGGTGATAACAAATACAAAGGGTTTTGGGTTAATATCAAATGAGTAATTCAATAAAAAGGGTTGTTAGGATCAAATGGGCTCACTAGGGGTTATTTATGTAGGTAGGCTTTGTAGTGGAGTGAATGGGTTAAAGCCTAGGTGCCTTTATCATCTCAGTATATCAAATCATTAATGTGGTCTCGACATGCATAAACGAGGCAAGTTCTAGAATAACAATTCAAAGTTGGCACGCTCATAATCAATAAAGTGAGCATGAAAAATAATATATGCTCTATAAGGCTCAAAATCTCACAAAAATTATGGGTGTTTTGACATCAATCCTTATAAATTTTAAACTTGAAGGTGACATTCAAATTCAGTTCAATAACCTATTAATTTTAATTTTTAGAAAGTAGACTTATCATGCTCGATTCTCTAGTATCCTTCAAATTTAATCATCAATGCACAATTAACTATGACTCACTCTAAAACATATCAATAAAAATTATAAATCATTAGAAATTTCATCCTAATTAGTAATATGAGAAAAAAATACTTTTGAACAAGTTTAAATTTCAGGATTTTGAGAACAATGAAAAATTAGGCATTAATTTGAGAATTATGCAAAAAGTTAGGCACTTTTATCCCCCCACACTTAAGATGTACATTGCCCTCAATGTACAAAGATAGATAATGATAATTATGGGATAAATCAAAAGAGAAGGGGTAGAGTGACACTTCTTGAATTTTTGGATGAAGTCTATGAAAAGAAACCGGATAAGATTGGAAGTGAACGTAGGGAAGCGTCTCGAACCGTTTGAAATTGAATCCTCAAAGTAGCCAACTTGGTTTTATTGTATCCTAAGCTAAATCTAAATATCATAAAGAATAAGAAGAAGAAAATAAAATAAAGTAAATAAAAAAATAAAATAAATAATGGAAAATAAAAGACAACTAGAAAAAGAGAGAATGAGGTTTAAATAGAGATGTAGCCCGTGTTTTGGGACTTTGAATTTTTAAACGCATTCAGGGTGTTTGGGCATGGCAGTGGGTGTCATGGCACGCCCGTGTCTTTCTTCACACGGTCATTTAATACGGGCGTGCTCCTCCCATGTTTGATAAGGCCAAATGTTGGCACGGTTGAAAGGCATGGTCGTGTTTAGCCCGTGCTTGACAAGTCAATAACCTCGCACGGGGCGTCGGCACGGGCGTGGACTATTATTGCCACCCGTGTTGGGAAAAGAAATTTTTTTCTATGTCGTGCACGACTACTGGCACACCCATGGTTCATCTCCTGGCGTCCACACGGCCATGGGCACGCCTGTGTGTAGGGCCGTGTGGCCTAGAAATCTGCTCTTTGGTTAGTTTATGGTTAGGTGCTAAAAAGAAAAAGAAAAGAAAAATAAAAATAAAAAAATGTAAAAATAGGGTTAGTGCTCGGGTTGCCTCTCGAGAAGCGCTCGTTTATAGTCTTAGCTAGACTTTACCTCTCATTCGTATGGTCATGGTGGTTTGAGGAGGTGAAAATCCTTTCTCATGCGATCACTTCGGTTATGGATATATAGTTTAAGTCGAGTAATGTTTACCTCAAAAGTGTAGAATTTAGGATTCTTGACCTCGGTATGTCAGTATAGGAAGACATTTAGTACCTCAAAAATGATTTCTTCATTTGCCTTGAGTTCTGAATTGGTGATTCGAGGGTCTTCCTTATCCAACAATACCTGATCCTCTATTTTGATGTGGTTTGTTGTTCCTATCAGCTCATCTGGGGGCTCCTTCGGTTTCACTTCGTACGGTTCCTATTCCTCTTTGATTTGTGTTTCCTGCTCTTTTAGTTTGTCAACCCTAAGGCTTTGTTCCTTATGTATTTCTTCTTTGTTGGCACGAGGTCTAGGATCTAGCTCAGCTAAGTGATTTCGTGATGCTTCTGTAAAGAAGGTTGAACCAAATGATTATCAATAGAATTAACATTCATACCTTTATTACTTGATGTCCTAGGTGAGTTATGAGCTTGAAGAGTGATTGTTTAAATGTCTACACGAAGTCCGAGTTCTTGAATTCTTCCTCTGTGTGGTCTTTCTTTATTGCATCGAGGATATGGCACACGATGTTGGTACTCTGTAATTGCCAATTTTGGTAAATCATGGTACACCTCAACCTTACCTTTTCTTACCACGTGTTCTTCCTCCGGGTTTGGATCCACTAACAATTCAACTTTGTTATGAGCTTATGCGGCTTGGAGCCCATGATTTGGCTCAAGTTTGTAGCCTTGTGGTGTTTCTGTGGTGAAAGTTGAACAATTTGATTATCAACTGAATTTACTTTCTCACCTTCATCACTTGATGTCTGGCGAGTCAAAAGCTTGTAGGTGATTAATTCGTCACCTACACGAAGAATGAGTTCTCTTGTACCAACATTAATTTTAGTCTTGGCAGTTGCTAGAAAGGGTTTTCCTAAAATTAAAGGAATCGAATTGTCCTCATTCATGTCTAAGACAACAAAATCTACTGGGAATATGAATTTATCAATTTTGATTAGAACATTTTCTATTATACCCCTAGGAATTCTGATAGTTTTATCAGTTAACTGAATACTCATCCTAGTTTGTCTGGGTTTCCCTAGACCTAGTTGTTTAAACATTTTATAAGGCATAACATTGATGCTTGACCCTAAATTAGCTGAAGCATTATCAATAAATAAACTACCAATTAAACATGGAATTGTAAAACTCCCTGTATCTTTTTGCTTCAGTGGTAGTCTGTTCTGTAACATTGCTGAGCATGCTGCGTTTAATTCCACGTGGTGCTCCTCATCTAATTTACGTTTCTTTGTCAAGAGCTGTCTTAAAAATTTCCTCGAGTCTGGAGTCTGAAAAGGAGCTTCAAGGAGAAGAAAGTTAATATGTACTTTCTTTAAGAGTTTAAGAAACTCACCAAACTGTTCATCTGAATCGTCTCTTTTCATTGCTTCGAGATAAGGTATGCGAGGTTGGTACTCCTTGATTACCGGTTTCAGCTTTTCTTGTGCTACCTCTATTTTACCTTTTTCTTCCTTGGTTTCTTGTGCTGATGTGGGCTTGTCTACCTTTGTACCCTCTTGAGATGTGATGGCTTGGATCTGTTCTTTTGGGTTTATTTCTGTGTTGCTTGGTAGACGTCCTTGTTGACGTTCAGAAATCAGCTTTGTATGATGTCGCACTGACCTAGTAAGTTCTCCAACTTGATTCTCGATCCCTTTGATCGATTTTTGTTGTTTATCAAGTATTGCTTTAGTCTTTTGGAGACGAGAATCTATAGCTGCCATGAATTTTGGCAGCATCTCTTCAAGATTTGGCTCTTCTTCTTGTTGGTGTGGTGGTTGTTGAAAATCTGGAGGAAATTTCGATCTTTGGCTATTTTGATCATCCCATGAGAAATTGGGATGGTACTTCCAACCTGCATTATAAGTGTCACTATAAAAATTATTTTGATATCTAGAATAGTTACCTATATAGTGAGCTTGCTCTGAAACACCCCAAACCCGGCCCACAAGCCCTGACCGGATCTGGCATGCTCCTTAAGCAAAACGTAGTTAAGTTTCATAATGACATTTTGAAAATCTTGATGATTTTGAAGAAAATAAATTTAGAATGTTCTCAAGTTAAAACCGTGTTGTAATTTAGCTTTGTACTAAAACGATATTTTCATATTGCAAAAGTTATAAGTTAAAAGAAATACCGGATTTTAGAGTTTATTATTATTAACTTGAAAACTGTAGGTGTTTGGGCTTCAAAACAATTGATGTTGTTTTACGAAAAATGTTTAATCGTCTTGTTCGATGTTATTCGTATCATAATAAAAATTTAAAATGCATAAATAAAACAGTTAAGTGATAATGGCCTTATTACATCAAAATATAACCCAAAATAAATCAAAATAAACTTAATAAGGAAACCGAAAATAAAACTGAGCTGTGCATGGCCACCACTAAGTTCCTGCCGACCCGGTCCATTCACTGAGTGCCATCTGCAAAAAGTTAGCCCACGAAGGGTGAGTCAACAGACTCAGTGTGTAACAACCATCACAGATTCCCAAAACATACAAGGCATAACAAGTCACATGAAATAATGGTAAACCATGATGCAACCCAAACCACCTAGATCCAACCTCTACACATCACCCATACCTACCGATCACACCGTGGGGATTACTAAATCGACCCTCCATCCGCTACACACCATCGAAGGCGATCATTGCGATCAAGCGCACATCGCCCTTATAATTGTGTCATAGCCACCGAGATAATGTGATAGAGTCACCAGATTCATATTATGTGACATAGTCACCGGATAATGTGACAGAGTCACGAGATATTGTGGTATGAACCACGGATCACTTCCCCTTTCACATAATCACCCATATGCCCATGCAACATACATAACATACGAATAACGTTCATTATACCTTACCCCATAGCCATAATAATATTTCTCATATATCCATATTCATGTTTTATAAACTTTACTTAAATGAGAGTTAGGGGTAACGTACCTGAATGCACTGTACCATGGGATGGTACTTTTAGCCATATTCATGCATAGCCTTATTAACATTTACAAATCAATATTATTGTTAGTTGGGAATTTAGGGTGGGTTACACACCTGATTACTCGTAGATCTAATCGAAATCCCAAAAATCTCAATCTAATGCACTAGATCTCTTCTCCTACATTCGGCCAACACTAAGCTCATTAGTCAATAGGCCATTTGGCTAAACACAAATCCCAAAGGTTCAACAAGACCAAAACCCTTACCTTGCTGTCGATTTGGTTACCAACCAAATCCCGAAACTTCGTGATGATCCCCCTTGCAATCGGCTAGGCACTAGAACACTCAATCGATTAGTTTTCAGCTTTTGAACGAATAAGAAACAGATCTGAAACACTAGAAACCTTACCTAGATTGCTTAGCCAAACCCCGAAGATCTGTCGAAAATCTCCTAAAACACCATAATTAGAATCGGTACCCTTAATAAATAATATGGCCTTGGCCGAATATTAATATCCCTTACCTTGATTGTCTAAATCCCAAAAATATCACTTGTCCTTGGAGATGTCAAAATCCCTACATGGTATATGTTAGATTCGATTCTAACATTTGATGAACAAAGTAAATGGCCTTCGGGCTAAGATCACACTTCACTTACCTTGGATATTCAAATCCCGGATAATCTCCCCCTAATCGCCAACTACAATAGAATCCCAAATTCCCTTCAAGGTTTGACCCACGAGAATGTAAGAGATTAGAATTTTGCTTTTCGACAGTCAGAGAAAAAAATCAACCTAGAAGAGATTCTTACCGAAAAAGTAATGACCAAAACGCAAATGGTCACTAAACTCTAAGAAATCGGCAAGAAGCACCTGAAGTAGAGAAATCGGTTCAAATGAGAAAGATGATAGGCTTCTGATCTAGTGAATAAATCGGCAGGGGGTAGAGATGCAATCAGTTTTGCCCCTAGATAGGAGATTCAGCTTTTAAAAGAACTATGAGAAGAAGAAGTGAATGATGGAGTGGTTCGACTTAGGAGATCTTAATTGCTAAGTGAATTTAGTTTTAACTAAAGGATGAAAAGGGAGAATGTGAAGCTTGAAGATATGTTGCCGCAATAGGGAATTGAGAGAGATTTCGGTCTACAGAGTAGATGAGAAAGAAAGAAAAGAAATCAAATGGAAAAGATGGACACTAGGCTTCAAAATTTTGGTAATACACAAGCACACACTCAGAGTTGGAATCCCGGCCAACTCTCTCCCTCCTAATAACCTCTATCCATCTTGATAACCCAACCTTTATCTCTCTTTTAAAAGAGGCCACTTAAAATCCACCTCTTCCCTCTTAATTAACATCCCTTTTTAATCATAAAATAAAATAAATAACACTCCAAAATTGTAGCTAGGTGCCGTCAATCCCCTTCCCTTAGGAGTGTCAAATTTTGGCTCGTTAACTTGGGCCCCAAGCGGCCACATTGGTCCAAACTCCTACCCTAAGTGACGCCACTTAATACCCATTAAAAACTCCTCTAAACTTTGGGCCACAAGCCCAGATTGCTATCAAATATAATTGTTTAACTTTTAATTTCTACTATCACTATTTATCGGCCACTTAACCCAGGTTTTAAAGTCCAAACCTGAGCCCAGTCCACACCTTAAAGCCTTCACCTACTAACTTAGCCATGCAACGCATCAAATGCACAGACCCACAAAGTCAGGATATTACAGTTTTACCCCCTTAAAATAAATTTCGACCTCAAAATTTACCTGGCTAGAATAAGTGAGGGTATTGCTGTCGCATCACTTCCTCTGGCTCCCACGAGGCTTCTTCCAATCCATGGTTACGCCACAGCACTTTGACTAGAGGGACTGATTTTCTCCAAAGCACCTTCATATCCCGTTCCAGAATCTGAGTCGGCTCTTCCTCATAGGACAGATCTGGTCTCAGCTCCACCTCCTAAACCGATATTATATGAGATGGATTCGATCGGTAACGACATAACATCGAAACATGGAACACATCGTGCATCTGATTTAATTCCGTAGGCAATTCTAACTAATATGCTACTAGACCAACCCGTTTTAGAATCCGATAAGGTCCTATAAACCTAGGACTTAACTTTCCCTTGCGACCAAATATCATTGCCTTTTTCCACGGTGAAACTTTGAGAAACACATAATCTCCCACAGCAAACTCAATCTCCTTTCGCTTAAGATCTGCGTATGACTTTTGCCGATCAAATGCCTCCTTCAACCGTGTCCGAATTACCTTAACCTTCTCCTCCGATTTTGCCACAATTTTTGGACCCAAAATCTGATGTTCTCTCAATTCTGTCCAACAAGTAGGAGTGCGACACTTCCGTCCATACAGCGCTTCGTATGGTGCCATCTGAATACTTGCCTGATAGCTATTATTGGATGCAAATTCCACTAAAGGCAAGAACTCCTCCCAACTCCCTCTGAAGTCTATCACGCAACCTCTCAACATATCCTCCAGCACTTGAATTACCCACTCAGGTTGGCCATTCGACTGCTGATGAATGCCGTATGAAATCTAACCTGGTGCCCAAAGCTTGATGTAGTGCCTTCCAAAACCAAGATGTAAACCTCGGATCCCTGTCTGAGATAATCGACACCGGCACTCCGTGCAGCCTCACGATTTCTGCTACATACAACTTTGCCAATTTTTGTAGAGAATAGTCAACCCGCACTGGTAAGAAATGTGCAGACTTCGTCAATCGATCTACTATCACCCATACTGAGTCCTTCTTGGTAGGCGTAAGGGGAAGCCCACTAACGAAGTCTATGGTAATTCTCTCCCACTTCCATTGCAGAATCTTTATCGGCTGAAGCAACCCTGACGGTACTTGGTGTTTAGCATTGACTTGCTTCCTTACAAACTCTGTAACTTTCCGCTTAAGACCAGGCCACCAAAACTGTTCCCGTAAATCCTTGTACAATTTACTTCCTCCAGGATGCATAGCATAAGGGCTACCATGCGATTCCTGAAGAATTCTCTGCCTTAACTCCTCATCCTTCGGCATACAGACCTTGCCCCGAGAACATAGCACTCCATCGCTATTTACACCATAGTCTTCCAACTCCCCATTTTGTACTTGTAGCAGCTTAGCACTTAGTTCACCATCTGCTAACTGCTACTCCTTTACCTGACTTAACCATGTCGGCTTCACTTGCAATTCTGCTAACAAACTTCCATCATCATAGAGGCTAAGATGTGCAAACATCGCCCTTAAATTCGATGCTACTTTCTGACTTGGGGCATCCGCCACAACATTCGCCTTGCCCGGGTGATACTCTATAGAGCAATCGTAATCTTTCAACAACTTTACCCACCTTTGCTGTCTCAAATTCAGCTCCTTCTGAGTCAGCAAATACTTCAGGCTCTTGTGGTCTGTGTAGATCACCGACCTTTCTCCATACAAGTAGTGCCTCCAAACTTTTAGAGCGAAAACCATCGCCGCCAATTCCAGATCATGCATCGAATAGTTAACCTCATGTAGCCTCAATTGTCGAGACGCATAAGCGACCACCTTCCCGTCTTGCATAAGGACACATCCCAATCCTGTATGGGAAGCATCACAATATACCACATAGTCCTTCCTTGCTTCAGGCTGAATCAAAATCGGAGCCACTGTCAATACCTTCTTAAGTTTTTCGAAACTCTTCTGTTGCTTATCCGCCCATACGAAAGGTACCTCCTTTCTCAACAACTTCGTCAAAGGTCTTTGCTATCGACGAGAATCCTCAACAAATCTCTTGTAGTAGCCTGCTAATCCCAAGAAACTACGAACTTACGCCACAGACTTAGGTGGTTTCCAATCCAATCTTGCCTCAATCTTTCGAGGATCCACCCTTATTCCTTCAGCAGATACCACATGTCCTAAAAACGTAACTTCCTTCAGCCAAAATTCACACTTGCTGAACTTGGCATACAGTTTCTTTTCCCTTAACACTTGTAGCGCAACTCGGAGATGCTCATCATGCTCTTTCTCGGACTTGGAATACACTAGAATATTGTCTATGAACACAACGACGAATCGGTCCAGGTAGGGTTAGAAAACCCGGTCCATCATATCCATGAACGCATCTAGGGCGTTTGTCAATCCGAACGGCATTACCAAGAACTCATAATGCCTGTACCTTGTCCGAAAAGCTGTCTTATAGATATCAGCCTCCTTCACCTTAAGCTGATGATATCCTGACCTTAGATCTATCTTCGAAAACACTGCGGCCCCCTTAAGCTGATCGAACAAGTCATCTATCCTTGGCAATGGATACTTGTTCTTGATGGTCAGCTTATTCAACTGCCGGTAGTCTATGCACATGCGCATAGTCTCGTCCTTCTTCTTCACAAATAGGACCGATGCTCCCCATGGAGACACACTAGGTCGAATAAACCCACGATCGAGTAACTCTTGGATCTGGGCCTTGAGTTCTACTAGCTCCTTTGGTGCCATTGATGCGGAGCAATTGACACGGGGTGCATGCCGTTAATAAGTCAATTTTGAACTCCACCTCCCTATCCGGGGTAACCTGTAGCTCCTCCGAAAAGACATCCACAAATTCCCTTACTGTTCTAACTCCTCCTACAGCTGCTTCCTTAGCCTCTAAGGCACTTATCAACATCAGAAAAGCTACACACCCTTTTCTCACCATCTTCTCTGCCTTAAGGGTAGATACCACATTTGACAAGCAATTCTGTCTCTCGTCCATCACCACAACCTCTTTGTCGTCAGAAGTTCTTAACGACATGCACTTAGCAGCACAATCCACATTATCTTGGTACTTCACTAACCAATCCATGCCTAAGATTAGGTCAAACTCCTCAAACGACAACTCCATTAAGTCTGCTAGAAATTGTGCCCCCTGAACTTCCAAAGTGCGCGCCTAAAGAGTTTTTCTAACGCTACTGATTGCCCTAAAGGACTAAGTACAGTCATCTTCCTAGGTACAGTCTCAGAGTTCACATGCAGAGTTCCAGACACCTTACTAGCAATGTATGAATGAGTTGACCCAATATCTATCAATGCAATAAAGGGTAATCCAGAGATAAGGAACATACCTATTATGACATCAAGTGCGTCACCATCCTCCCTCCGACGAACTGCATATACTAGACCTGGCTGTCTCTCCTCCGTGCTACCAACACCTCTGCCCGGTGTTCCCCATCCTCTTCCAGAACCATTACCTCTGCCAGTCGAACCACGACCCCACGGTGGTCATTGCCCACCTCTTCCACTGATTAGGACCACGACTTCATTGGTGGCTCCGTTTGCTTTCATAGGACAGTCCCTAATCATGTGATCATTGGACCTACACTTGAAACATCCTCCCGTCTTCTTCCAACACTCTCTCAAGTGCATCTTTCCACACTGAGCACAAGTACGGTACTGTCCTCCCGTAGCAACTTGCTGACCTCACGACCTATCCGTTCTAGGTCTCTTTTGGATATTCCCAGATAACCCTGATGATCCAAAACCTCTCTTTTGCTTATTCCTGTCCGTGTTCTGTCTCACAGACTCCTTTAGCAACCTTTGCCTTTTCTACCAACACAGCAAACTCCCGCTCCTGCTGTGGGGCAATCAACAATCTCAGGTCATCCCTTAGTTTGTCCTCAAATCGGACACATCGTTCATGCTGCGTAGCCACTATGCCTCGAGCGTATCGGCTCAACCTTAGGAATTCTGCCTCGTACTCCTCTACGGACTTATTTCCTTGGACCAGCCTCAAAAACGCATTCCTCTGCGTATCAACATAGCTGGTCCCAATATACTTCTTCTGATACGCTGCCTTAAAGTACTCCCAAGTAAGATCATCTGCGGCAGCACCATCCCGAGCCGTGAGCCACCATTGGTATGACTCATCACAGAGTAGCGACACTACCCCTTTCAGTTTCTCCTCGGTAGTCAGGTCCAAATCATCCATAATTCGCTCCGTCGCCTCCAACCAATACTCAGCCGTATTGGGTGCCATACCAGATATACCACGGAAAAACTCAGCTCCATTAGCTCGGAGCCACTCAGGTACAGACTTCCGAGCTCCCATGCCTCCACCTGCTCTAGCCACCCTTTCTAGAACTCGCAGCATCGCCTGTGATACTGCATCATCAAAGTTCTGACACGGTCATTCGACCCCTACCACGGCCATTACGGCCACGTCCTCTAGAACTCATGTCTACGTTCATGATTTAATCTGATTAAGAATTTTATGAATTAGTTTTTGTTCCACTGATTTATCGTGAACAGCCTTATGTTTAATAGTTCTAAAAAATAGTTCTTTCGAGTTCATACACACACTACAGTCTCAAGTTCATTCATCCAATCATCAACATTCATGAACTTGCGTTCATTACAGAAAAGTGTTGTGGGTGTCATTGTTGTTGTTCTCCACTACCTAGGGGTATTTTCGTAATTTTTCCTATAGGGGTATTTTGGTAATTTTCCAAATGAGGGTATTTGAAAATTTCACAAAATAGAGATTTTTGGTATTTTTGAAAAATAAGAATACTTAGTAAGAAGATTCAAGGGTAATTTTATAAACTGAGGTATTTTTGTAATTTTACAAACTAGGGGTATTTCGGTAATTTTGTAAAATATGGTTCCAGATGATTTTACAAAATAAGAGTATTTTGGAAATTTTCAATTCGGGGTACTTCGGCAACCTTCCATACCGTGGGTATTTCGATAATTTCACAAGTTAGGGGTAATTTGGTCAATTTGCAAATTAGGGGTATTTTGGTCATATTTTGAATCAAGGATACTTTGGTAATTTTATGATCACGGTTTGGCTTTAGGATTATACAAAACAAGGTGACTGGTCCCTTTCGGGTTTTAATTATCGAATTTAGCCTGTGATTGAGTCCTCTTGGTTAGGGTGAACCGTCACTACGCACCAGGTAGGATTCGAGCGGTAGAGGAGGTGAGTCACTAGGACTGCTTAAATACCATGCTCCCCCTGAATCCAATCCTAGACATGCGTACAATAGTTGCCACACCCTTAACTCGGTGACTCACTCACAGGTTTGTTTGGTTAGACCTTAAGTTTTATGTAATTCGGTGTTGGAGTAAGCTAATCCTAGGGTTCAATAACTCCTAGTCTACTAATCTACGTCCCTATAATTCCCACATACAAGTCACACAAGGGTTAGGGTTACTTACCTGGTGGACTTTGGGCCAGAGACTCAGGTGCCATGCCAGAAAACCTGCTCATTCTTTAGTAAAACTCAATTTCAAATAAAGAAAACGTTTTGGGCCCAAAAAGCCCTCAAGGCCGAGTTTTGAATCGGGCTCTGATACCAAATTGAAACACCCCAAACCCGGCCCACAAGCCCTGACTGGATCTGACATGCTCCTTAAGCAAAACGTAGTTAAGTTTCGTAATGACATTTTGAAAATCTTGATGATTTTGAAGAAAATAAATTTAGAATGTTCTCAAGTTAAAACCATGTTGTAATTTAGCTTTGTACTAAAACGATATTTTCATATTGCAAAAGTTATAAGTTAAAAGAAATACAGATTTTAGAGTTTATTATTATTAACTTGAAAAGCTGTAGGTGTTTGGGCTTCAAAACAATTGATGTTGTTTTACTAAAAATGTTTAATCGTGTTATTCGATGTTATTCAGATCATAATAAAAATTAAAATGCATAAATAAAGCAGTTAAGTGATAATGGCCTTATTACATCAAAATATAACCCAAAATAAATCAAAATAAACTTAATAAGGAAACCGAAAATAAAATCGAAATGCATGGCCACCACTAAGTTCCCGCCGACCGGTCCATTCACCGAAAGTGCCATCTAAAAAGTTAGCCTCGAAGGGTGAGTCAATGCACTCAAGTGTGTAACAACAATCATGATTCCCAAAACATACAAGGCATAACAAGTCACATGAAATAATGGTAACCCATGATGCAACCCAAAGCACCTAGATCCAACCTCTACACATCACCCGTACATCTACCGATCACACCATGGGATTACTAAATCGACCCTTCATCCGCTACACACCATCGAAGGTATCACTGCAGTCAACTACACATCGCCCTTATAATTGTGGCATAGCCACCAGATAATGTGACAGAGTCACCAGATTCATATTATGTGACATAGTCACCAGATAATGTGACAGAGTCACCAGATATTGTGGTATGAACCACCAGATCACTTCCCCTTTCACATAATCACCCATATGCCCATGCAACATACATAACATACGAATAACATGCATTATACCTTACCCTATAGCCATAATAATATTTCTCATATATCCATATTCATGTTTTATAAACTTTACTTAACCGAGAGTTAGGGTAACGATACTGAATGCCTTTGTACCATGGGATGGTACTTTTAGCCATATTCATGAATAGCCTTATTAACATATACAAATCAGTATTATTGTTAGTTGGGAATTTAGGGTGGGTTACACACTTGATTACCCGTAGATCTAATCGAAATCCCAAAAATTTCGATCTAATGCACTAGATCTCTTCTCCTATATTAGGCCAACACTAAGCTCATTAATCAATAGGCCATTCGGCTAAACACAAATCCCGAAGGTTCAACGAGACCAAAACCCTTACCTTGCTGCTGATTTGGTTACCAACCAAATCCCAAAACTTCGTGATGATCCCCCCTTGCAATCGGCTAGGCACTAGAACACTCAATCGATTAGTTTTCAGCTTTTGAACGAATAAGAAATAGATCGAAACACTAGAAACCTTACCTAGATTGCTTAGCCAAATCAAGAAGATCTTGAAATCTCCTAAAACACCATAATTAGAATCGGCACCTTAATAAATAATATGGCCTTGGCGAATATTAATATCCTTACCTTGATTGTCTAAATCCGAAAATATCACTTGTCCTTGGAGATGTCGAAATCCCTACATGGTATATGTTAGATTCGATTCTAACATTTGATGAACAAAGTAAATGGCCTTCGGCCTAAGAACACACTTCACTTACCTTGGATATTCAAATACCGGATAATCTCCCCCTAATCGCCAACTACAATAGAATCCCAAAATTCCCCTTCAAGGTTTGACCCACGAGAATGTAAGAGATTAGAATTTTGCTTTTGACATCGGAGGAAAAATAAGGAAAAGAAATAAACCTAGAAGAGATTCTTACCGAAAAAGTAATGACCAAAACGTAAATGGTCACTAAACTCCAAGAAATCGGCAAGAAGCACCTGAAGTAGAGAAATCGGTTTAAATGAGAAAGATGATAGGCTTCGATCTAGTGAATAAATCAGGGGTAGAGATGCAATCGGTTTGCCCCTAGATAGGAGATTCGACTTTTAAAAGAACTATGAGAAGAAGAAGTGAATGATGGAGTGGTTCGACTTAGGAGATCTTAATTGCTAAGTGAATTCGGTTTTAACTAAAGGATGAAAAGTGAAATGTGAAGCTTGAAGAGGTGTTGTGACTCTGAGGAATTGAGAGAGATTTCGGTCTAGAGAGTAGATGAGAAAGAAAGAAAAGAAATCAAATGGAAAAGATGGACACTAGGCTTCAAAATTTCGGCAATACACAAGCACACACTCAGAGTTGGAATCCCGGCCAACTCTCTCCCTCCTGATAACCTCTATCCATCTTGATAACCCAACCTTTATCTCTCTTTTAAAAGAGGCCACTTAAAATCCACCTCTTCCTTCTTAATTAACACCCCTTTTTAATCATAAAATAAAAGAAATAACACTCCAAAATTATAGCTAGGTGCCGTCCATCCCCTTCCCTTAGGAGTGTCAAATTTTGGCTCATTAACTTAGGCCCCAAGCGGCCACATTGGCCCAAACTCCTACCCTAAGTGACGCCACTTAATACCCATTAAAAACTCCTCTAAACTTTGGGCCACAAGCCCAGCTTGCTATCAAATATAATTGTTTAACTTCTAATTTCTACTAACACTATTTATCGGCCACTTAACCCAGGTTTTAAAGTCCAAACCTAAGCCCAATCCACACCTCAAAGCCTTTACCTACTAACTTAGCCATGCAACGCATCAAATGCACAGATCCACAAAGTCAGGATATTACATGCTCGTTTTCCATGCCATATCCGTAGGGTGGGTACTCAGGATTTGCCACGCCTCCTAGATTTAAATCATATTGTATTTCTTGATGTACCTGCAAGGACTATATCAATCATCAATTATTTTTATTCATCATCTCTAACTGATTAGATAACCTGGTGACCACGTCGAGGTTGAAAACACTGGTTGCTTTAGTAGGAAATGCCCCCATGCCTTGCCACTGATAATTATTCAGTGCCATCTTTTCCATATACTAAAATTTTCTGCCAAAAGCAAAATAGAGGAAAAAATTAGCAAAGTAAAAAGATATAATAATAAAGAATAATATAATAATAAATTACAAATAAAAAAATTTTTGGCTAAAGTAATAGAAATAGAGTTTTCTTAATATTTTAGTGTTCCCCGGCAACGTTGCCAAAAACTTGATCGTGTCAAACAGTCGAGCTTTAATATTTATAAAAAGGATGATCGAACCTGTAGATTAACTATGACAACGATAGAGACAAGTGCACCTATCGAACAGTAGTATAGTTTAGGCAAGAATATCTTATCGAACCCAAAGGAACCTAAAAGTACTACTGCTCACTTTCTTTCTATTATTTAGCCTGAAATATGGAGTGATTGGTTGAT
This sequence comes from Gossypium rotundifolium, assembly GCA_025506655.1. Lineage (NCBI taxonomy): Eukaryota > Viridiplantae > Streptophyta > Magnoliopsida > Malvales > Malvaceae > Gossypium > Gossypium rotundifolium. The sequence continues at coordinate 56,320,512 of CP106723.1, read as the reverse complement.
TTATCTAATACTAAATGAAATGCAAAGACAAAAGAATGAATTGGAGAAAGACTTTAGGAAAACTCAGTTGATGAAGACGATACCCTCAGGAAGAATCCACCTATGACTTCACTTATTATTTATTCCGCAAACCATATGATTTCTTTACATAGCTTGATCCTTGAGACTCCCTAACCTATATTAAACCCTCTCTCGAGGCAAATAACGTCTAACCTTAGGTTAATTAGTGGAACTCTCGTTCTCTTATAATAACCACTTAAGGAAGCATTAAATCGATCAACGAATTCCCATATTAGGTTTCACCCTAATCTGGCAAAATCTCATAACCCTATCTCTAGGCGGCCGATCAACTCCGCTCAATTATGCTAGATCTACTCTTAGGTAGGGTCTATTCCTCCTCCACCTAAGCACATCAGATTAAATTAAGCAACATAATTAAGAACAAACTAAGTACTTCTCATATAATTTAGAAATCAAATAACAAAATCCATCATAGGTTTCATCCCCTTCAGGTATCTGAAGGGTTTAGTTCATAACTAAATAAGAAAACATCTCAAGAGAAAAGATAAAACAAAACGTAAGAAATCCTTAAAACCCCCGGAAGGAATTGAAGAGGAGATCCTCCGTCTTGAGTAGAACTCCGGCTTCTTGAGATGGATCAACTAGCTATCTTCGAGTATTTCCCTAAAAGATGAAAGCTTCGACAAAAGCCTCTGCCAAAAGCATTCTTTCTTGAATGCCTGCCTTGGGTTGTTTATATAGGCTTTTGAGATGCTTTACTTGGCTCCTCTGTACCTCTTTCAAGTACAATTACTATTAGGGTGTTTAAGTAGACTTAGGAGTATGTTTCTTTGGCTTCAAGCATCCAATTTCGAGTGAAATTGCTCATTCCCGTGCCAGGGGCATGCCCATGGCACACGCCCGTGTAATTGGGGTTCGGCCGTGCCTTAATTTGTTATTTTGGGCATGGCAGTGGCACGGTCGTGTAAGTCGGGATTTAGGCCGTGCTTCAGGTCTATCGATTGGGACACGACCATGTAGATTGCTTGACACGCCTGTGTGTGGTAATGAGATGATGCGCAGCCATGCAACTCATGAGTTAGGCCGTGCTCTAGGTAGTTGGCAAGACACGGCCGTGCAGGCTTTGTGCCCGGCCGTGTTGATTTCTTGCTAAGGCCCAATTATTCTGTTTTATGCTTGTTTTGTGTTCTTTTTATCCTCAGGTGCTTTCCTGAGTATAGGACATGAAAAGAAATGATTACAAGCACCTTTTATATAAATCAAGGGCTAAATCATCAAAAGCATACTAAATGTGGGATTAAAATATGTTACTTTTATGGTTTATCAGCAGCACCGTTGACCAAGCTTCTGCGCTAGAGAGTTCCCTTTATCGGGTGATAAGCAAAAAGAGAGCTTCGAGAAGCTCAAATCTATTCTGACTCAAGCTCTTGTTCTGATATAGCTGGAACCTGATAGAGACTTCATGGTATATAGTGATGCATCGCATGTGGGTTTGGGTTGTATTGATACAGGATGGTAAGGTGGTAGCTTATGCGTCACATCAGCTCAAGATGCATGAGGTTAACTACCCTACGTATAATTTGGAACTGGCTACTGTAGTCTTTGCTCTGAAAATCTGGAGGCACTAACTGTACGATGAGAAGTGTACTATCTACACTGATCACAAAAGCCTTAAATATCTCCTCACTCAGAAAGAGTTAAACCTTAGCAGCGTAGATGGGTTGAACTGCTTATGAGTTATGATTGCACCATCGAGTACCACCCTGGTAAAGCTAATATGGTGGCAGATGCTTTGAGCCGTAAGGCTATGACCTACCTGAGAACGATGTTCGCTCGACTCAGTTTATTCGATGATAGGAGTCTGTTAGTGGAACTTCAGGTCAGACCTACATGGATAGATCAGATCAAAAGTAAACAGATGGGGGATAAGTTGCTTGAGTTGCATTTTTGTCAGGTTGAGAATTGGGATACTTCAAATTTTGGGATTAACAGTGATGGGGTTTTTGGGGTTGGATCTGTGTACCGAGTGATGAGGATTTAAGACAGTCGATTCTGAGGGAAGCTCATAGTAGCCTTTTCGCTATGCATCCTAGCGGGAATAAAATGTACCAGATCTGCGAGAGTCATACTGGTGGCTAGGGTTGAAGTGTGAGGTTATTGACTTCGTTGCTTGCTGTTTGACTTGTCAGCAAGTTAAGGCTGAACATCAGTTTCCTTCGGGGTTCCTGCAGCCGGTGAAGATTTCGATATGGAAATGGGAACGAGTTGGAAATGGGAACGAGTAGCGATGGACTTTATCAGTGGGTTGCCTTTAATACCCACTAAGAAGGTTTCTATCTGGGTCATCGTGGATTGATTGACCAAGTCTGCCCACTTCATTTTGGTCAAGATAGACTTTTCTCTCTAGAAGTTAGCTAAGCTATATGTATCTAAAATAGTGAGACTGCATGGGGTTTCTGTCTCGATCATCTTCGATAGGGATCCTCGCTTCACGTCTCAGTTATGGAAGAAGCTGCATGAGGCACTAGGCTCAAGGTTGGACTTCAGTACTGCCTTCCATCCTTAAACAGATGGTTAGTCGGAGAGGGTGATTCAAGTACTGAAGGATATGCTGAGGAGCTGAGTTATAGATTTTCGAGGCAGTTGGGAGGAGTACTTGCCATTGGCAGAGTTCGCCTATAACAATAGGTATCAGTCTAGCATTCATATGGTGCCTTACAAGGCCTTGTATGGCCGTAAGTGTTGCACTCCCTTATGTTGGACTGAGTTGGGTGAGCGATGTGTTCTGGGTTCAAACTGGTTTCTGAAACTGAAGATAAGGTCCGACTGATTCGAGATCGACTGAAAGCAGCATCTGATAGGTAGAAGTCCTATGCTGATCTGAAAAGAATGGATATCGAGTACTCTGTGGGGGACTTAGTTTTTCTCAAGGTCTCGCCATGGAAGAAGGTTCGAGGTTCGATCACAAGGGTAATCTGAGCCCTCGGTTTATTGGGTCGTACTGTATCCTGAAATGAGAGGGGCTGGTCGCATATCAGTTGGAGCTTCCTACAGAGTTGGATCGCATTCATGATGTGTTCCACGTCTTAATGTTGAAATGCCACCGCACTGATCCCACGCATATTGTACCTATTGACGACATTGAGGTTAAACTAGATCTGACGTTTGAGGACAAGTCAGTCCAGATCCTGGATCGAGACATTAAAGTTCTATGAAAGAGGTCTATTCCCCTAGTGAAAGTGCTGTGGTAGAATCATAACTCTGAAAAGGCCACTTGGGAGCTAAAAGAGCCGATGCGCCAACAGTATCCTCACCTTTTCTAATCAGGTAAAATTTCAAGGACGAAATTTTCTTTTAAGGGGTAGAGTTGTAGCGCCCCAATATTTGTATAACTGTTTCCGTGTATTTGATACACAATGTCTATCTGCTTTAGTGGTTATGTGTTCTGGCTATGCGTGAGAGGTCCCAAGTCAAGCCTTACTTGGGAAAAATTTGGTATTTTTATGAATAAAGTCCAAACTCTAGTTAGTAGGCTTATAAGTAAAAGTGTGTAAGTAATTAACAGAATGGGCATGCAAGTCTGGTGGCTAGGTGGAGTATTGATTGGTTGGAGGCTGTGAGTTCGAATCTCTGTATAGGCAAGGGAGATTATTTTTGCTCGGTTTGGTAACTAAAAGTTTGAGTTGGTTTCAAAAACTAAGTAGTGGGTTAGTGGAAGGAATTAATGGGAGAGATTAGGGGATTAGAGATTTCCTTTTTAGAATTTTTGGCTATCACCCTATTTTCCCTAAATTTTCTCCTTTTCTTTTTGATGTGTTGCTTCATATTCCCTACTGAAATTTCTTTGTTTTCCCCTCTTCTTCGGTTTTTCGATTTGTTTCCTCTTTGTTCAATAGTGGTGTGCTCTTATGGTAAACCTTACTTCGCTTAAACTTTTTGCTTTGGGTTAGGCATCTGATGAGGGGTCTGTTGTGCTCTTTTGATTAGGTGAAAGGAAATAATTGATCGGTGTTGCTCCAGAGAGTTAAGAGTTGCAATTTCGATTGTTAACGGTAAAGGTTCGTTAGATTACCGATGATAGATTTCGATAGAATTTTGATTGAATGATGAAACAAGTGGTTAAATAAGTGTTACGTTGGTTTATTTTTAGGTTCTGGAGGCTTAGGGGAGCTTATGCATCAAAAACGATACAGGTGCACCTGGAAACGTAGAAAATAAGGTTTCGAAAAAAGGCAAAAACCTTACTGTTGACGCCACTCGGGCATGTGGTCGCCCATGTGGTAGGCCGTGTGCGAAACTGTAAGTCACCACATGGCCGTGTGATCAACGAGCCAGGCCGTGAACAGGTGACACGATTGTTTAATAGCCGAGCAAGGCCGTGTGCGAGACACAGGCTTGACTAATTGGGCTATGTGGGCTATACAGGTGTGTGGGCCCAAACGGGTGAACCATACGGGCGTGTGGGATTCTAGGCCAGGCCGTGTGATCCACACAGGCAGGCTACATGGGCATGTGAGCCCATTTTTATGAAATGTTTTGAAAGGTTGCTCAGGTCACCGAAGTCGACTGTGAACCTAATGAAGGGTCGGTAAGTAGTACTTAGACCCAGAGTTATGTGATTTGATTATGTGAAATCTGTACTGAACATGTTGCACTTACCATGTATGTTGATTTTAAAGTATGGACTGTTATCTGCATTATAGCATGATATTCTGTGTATGTTGCATTGCATCGGGGTGGGTTGATGATTTACTAGAGGAAGTGTCTAAAAGGCTCTTAAGCCTATTACCTGGTGGCTCAGCTGCAATTATCTGATTATGTGCCACTTTTGGTACAACATGGTGTGTAGGGATGGGTGGGTTGATTTTATCCCCACATGGTGTGTAAGGTTGGACGGAGTTGGTGTGTCGAGGCTGGTGGGTAGGACTCTGCTATTCTATTCTGATCTGCATGTTATGTCTGAAAAGAGCTAAGGCCCTAGACTATATCTGATTTTGTATCTGAGTGGGCTAAGGCCCACACCATTTCTGTAATGGGCTCAGACCCGAACTGTAAATGCATGACTGTGTTCTGATAGTATGCTTGTGCGTGTTTTCTATGGGGATTACACACTAAGTTTGTAAAACTCACCCTTCTTTGTTTAATTTGTTCAGGTAACCCACAGACATAGGCGGATCGGTGCAGTGGAAGACTCAGCGGTGGCCACACGACTCTTTACTATTTTTGATACTTATTTATGATCTTAAGTTTTATTTTGGGGTATTTTATGTAATATGTACTTTATGTATTTTTAAATTTGGGATCTATGACGTTTATGGTATAACTACTAGAAGTAGGTGTAAAATCCCTTTCCGTGTCCGACGTCGGGACAGGATACGAGGCATTACCGGACTTAAAATCACTCATTCACATGCAAATCGTCCCTTATATGGGCCCACGATGCCCAAATCAATCATTGGGAATTATTCGGGACTAAACTGAGAACTTAGGAAACTTTAAGAAGACTTAGAAAATTTTTCATCAAAACGGGGGTCAAACGTTCGTGTGGCTTGGGACACGCCCGTATGGGTAGCCCGTGTGGTCACACATGCCATGTCCTCAACCTGTGTAACTCTCTATTTATAACATCATCAACAAAATAGGGTCACACGGCCAAGTCACACGCCCGTGTGCTTAGGCCGTGTAGCGAATTAAATTCTAAAAAATAAATGAAGACTTCACACGCCCTGGGCACACACCCATGTCCAAGGGCCGTGTCCTCCACACGGCTGAGACACATGACCGTGTCTCTGCCCGTGTGGCCTAGAAAATGGCTATTTACCAAACCCTTTTGGCACCCTCATTTGCACATACGTATACACAACTTCAATGGCATCTTTCATGGCATAATTGAGCACTAAAACATCATCAAACAAGTCATGATCATAGAGAATTCATATAATCTTATCCATGCATAAGGCACCATACTGTTCCTAGCTTAAACTTATCAAACTTTCATGCCATGATTATCATCAACATATCCTCAATCCATCTATACCAAACACACATAACCACATCACATAAAATTTTTAGTATAAGCACACACAGGCCTGTTTTCACTATACTTAAATTCCATCTATACTTAAGAGGTCTGTTTTCACTTTTACCCAACGATGATAGCTTGATAGTGTGATAGCATCTCCAGCGATCTCCAACTCGAGCTACCATAAAACCCTATAAGATATGAGAAAGGAAGGGGAGTAAGCTACAATGCTTAGTAAGTTTGTATGCAAATAATAAGCAACTTATTAACATGTTTTTCACTAATTCTCACAATTCATTTATGTTCATCATGAGCTGTCTATTCGCATTACAGTTACTAAATTATTTTTATCCGGAGCTACGAAACTAGACTCACATATCTTATTACCATAAAATTTCCAGAATTTTTGGTCCAGTCAATCAGTACAGTTTATTCTTTAAAGCCTCCCATGTTTCATTGTCGACGCTTTCAACCCTTTTCAAGAAAAAATTATTTTATCGTGGTACAAAACTCGAATGATGTTTTTGTTTGTTTCTCTTAAAAATATACTCATTAATAAATTCAATAATATAAATTTTATCTCTTGATTATTTTTTAAAATTTTTTAATGAATTTCCCAAGTCAGAATAGGGGATTACGAAATCACTCTGACCCTATCTTATAAAAATTCAAATATCTCATAATATGAAATTCTTTTGCTTGCACTGTTTCTTTTATACAAATATAGACTCAATAAGATTTAATTTCATATCTTATTCAACTTCTAATTCAATTTTCACCATTTTTGTGAATTTTCAAAGTGATACAACTGCTGCTCTCCAAACTGTTTTGTTGCTAATTTTACTCTATCATGTTTTCTTTGTATTAATTCTCATTTACACACATATAACACTAAAGTATATCCATAGTTAGCCATGCCAATAGCTAGTCATCATGAAATATTTACAAGCCATTCATTGGCCAATTTAACCTATACATCAACAACAAAGACTTGAACATTTCATTTCTCAATTTAATTTGGCTTTAAAGCCTCACACAAGATCATCAAACACATTTCCCACTTATTCATACATCATAAGCATGGTCTCATAATCATAAGGTCATTCTCATAGGTATAACTTACTCGTTTACCTTCTTACCAAAATTTGGTCACATCCCGAGCACATTGCTCATGAGTGTATACATACATATACTTGCATTTAATCGTCACATATCACATATCACACATCACATATCGGACTCATTTCTCGTGAGTTTCTCATATGTACCTATATCACTTCATCACATAACTTTAGCACTTTTTCCTTCTTGAACATAAACTTAGCTCTTTACCCCGTTGAACCACTTGGAATATCGAAGGATACCCGAACTCGTCATACACGTAATAAGATGCCAATGCCATATCCCAAATATGGTCTTACATGGGATCACATGTCGATGCCGATGCCATATCCTAGATATGGTCTTATACGGGATCTCATATCGATGTCGATGCCATATCCTAGATATGGTCTTGTACGAGATCGTATATCGATGCCATGTCCCAGACATGGTCTTATGCGATTTCATACAGAAGCCAGGTCTAAGACATGGTCTTACACGAAGTCTCTCTTCGATGCCGATGCCATATCCCAAATATGGTCTTACACGAGATCTCAATTCGGTGCCGAGGCCATGTCTCGGACATGGTCTTACACGAGACCTTAATAACTCATGTCATGATAGTGGTATCCTTTCAATTCCTAAGGTTCAACCGAAACTTCAACATAATATAACTTCATCATATTCAGCATCGATACCTTATTAATCAGCTTCATAGAAATAATATACATTTCACAAAATTTCAAACATTTAAAAGCATAATAACATGATGCTGAATTATTACACGCAAACTTACCTCGACTTAAAATGGCGAAAGGGACCGAGTCGTCCAATATTCGTCTTTCTCCCGTTCTCATTTTAAAACTTGTTTCCTTTATCTAAAATATCATATTTTACTTATTAAGTTATTTATACTATTCAATTCATTCCAAAAATCATATTATGAAAAATTACATTTTTGCCCCTAAATTTTGTCATATTTACACTTTTGCCTCTAGGCTTGTAAAATGATTTTTATTCAATTTCCTTGTATTTTAGGCCTAGCGAACCATTTTCATAACTATAAAAGTCCACAATTTGCATTCATTCACACATTTTCATACATTTTTCAACTTTTTACAAATTAGTCCTTTTATGCGATTTCATCGAAAATCACTTAGTAAAAGTCGTTTACTACACACCGAGCATTCGTATTCTACCATTAGACATCAAAGCACATGCATTTCATCCATGGGTAAATTTTTAAACACAAAACCTAGCTCAAAATAATGGTAGAAATAGCTAAACTGAGTTACGGGGATTGCAAAAATGTAAAGAACATTAAAAACGGGGCTTGGATGCACTTACTATTGAGCTTGAAAGCTTGAAAACCCTAGCCATGGCTTCCCCCATGCTGAATTCGGCCAAGGAAGAAAATGGATAAAGGTTTTGGCTTTTATTTTGTCTTTTAGTCCATTTAATTACCAAATCACCAAAATGCCCCTAACTTAAAAATATCCTATTTCACTTATCTAATGTCCATTTTTGTCCAAAAATTTAACCAATGGTATAATTTCCATTTAAGGACATCCAATTTAAAATTTCATAGAAATTGGGCACCTCTAACATGTGGAACTCAACTTTTCACTTTTTACAATTTAGTCCATTTGACTAAATTTAGTGCCCAAACGTCAAAATTTTCGAACAAAATTTTCAAGGAATCTTTTGTGAAATCGTAGACTATAAAATATAATAAGAATAAGATTTTTCCTCATCGAATTTGTAGCCCCAAAACCACTATTCTAATAGGCCCAAAATTCGGCTGTTACAATTCTCCCCCTCTTTAGGGATTTTTGTCCCCAAAAATCTTACTAGAAGAAGTTGTTTTCAACTCTCCTGAAACACTTTCACTAATCTTCTTAGAATTACAAATCGATTTAATCTCATATATCTCTTCCCAATATCCCTTAAACTTTAGCACACAGTGCTGAAGTACACCGTCAAAATCTGAACTACCCTCTTAGACTTATCATTGATATAAAAACAAATTACTGTGCCAAAATGCAACTGCATACTCAGATTTCCCTATGGCTCATCCCGTAATTGCGATGTAACTTCCGGATCTCTATCCGACATAATGGAACTGGCACTCTGCATAATCAAATAAACTCAGAAACATATTACTCGGCTAATCTGTCAAATAAGAAATCTGTACATAATGAAATGATCATACAGATCTTTCTTTGTCAAATGATCAACCATAAACCAATTAACATCTTACTTTTTGGGGATAATGAAAATCCGATATATGGTAACTCTATCTCATCATCACTCCCTTACCATTACCGACTATATTAGTCCTACATATACTTGATTTTGGCTTACTTGCTAGCAAATAGACATCTGAACATAAAGTCAAAAATATCGTGATACATACTCAATCACCAGAACATCTACTCCTATAACTGCACATTTTATTATTCTTGGATGAATCGATGAGCTACTACTGAGTCTCGTACACAACTTCTGTACAAACTCTAGGTTACCCAATATGCGAATTCTATCTCAGGACAATAATAATAACAGGAATCAGGTCCAACCTGAAATTCGAAATAGAAAGTCGTTTCACACTGTACTCGATTAGTTCACCACTCTCTATCACATCTCTAAACTTCTCAATTCACAAATAAAGAATCGCTTAAGCTTTTAACTTAGCTAGAACTAGTCCATCATCAAATAAGATCAATCAAATAACCAGTACTCACAAAAATAAATAAAAATTTTCCATTCAAGCATATGTAACCATACTTGCTTTCCAAAAGGTAAGTCGATAATTACTCACAGTCTTTTAACATTTCAAAACATTTACGTTGTCTTAGTTTCAGATCTTTCTGCGACATTAGATACTTTAACCCATTTGGATTAGGAAGCATATGACACTTTTCGCCGAACATATGAAATCATCCAATTCACAACATAGATATAAAAGTGGTTGTCTCTAAATCATTAGTTGAATAGTTCTTTTTCATGTGACTTTAACCGTCTGAAAGTGCAAACTGCTTCTTTACATTCTTGTATTAAAACATATTCTGATCTATTCATTAGTACATCATTGAAAAATCGACAAATTCCTCACTCAATTTGAACTGAACTCAGAACTAGAGCTTCGATTAATAATACTTTCAACTATTTAGAAGTTTGCTAACATGCATAGATCATTCGAATTTTCATAAATGTGATGACTTTATCAATCGATACAACTTTAACTCATAATAACATCATTCGATTAGAACAATCCAATAGGCATATCTATATATCATACTTTCCAGAATATAATTTTCTTCATTCAGACTATCCATCTATATACTCGTGAATGTACAAAATTCATTACTATACTCGAGGATACTTTAAATCACATAACTCAATTGAATTGAATAACCGAGACTAGCTTTTTCTTTATCTGTGACATTGCATAATCTATGTAATCTTCAAAACATTCAGATATTTCTTCTAAAGCTGTTTTCACTTTCCAATTATTCTCATCTCTGTATACATTACTAATTGTTTCATCACTGAACTCTTTAGTTTCACACTTATGAACTTATTCAACATGGTTCTCGTAAAATTTCGTCATAAATATCACTAGTAATGGGTGAGGTTGTAAAGCCTTTAACTTGACTCTTATTAATACACACATATGACTTAGCATTCATCATTAACGTAATTTCATCATAATCACATAATTCATTTCAGACAATTTAATATACTTATTCATTTTACGAATGTTTTCTACCATTACAATGTCAAAAAATGAATTTACTTACTAACATTTGTCAAATTAGAGAACGCCTTACGGGTTTGAGTACGACGTTTACTTGATGCCATAGTCCAACTATGGTCTTACACGTACACACATGTACTACCATGGTCTAACCATGGTCTTACGTCCACAATGCCATAACCCAATTATGGTCTTTCACTGAAATGCCATAGCCCATCTATGGTCTTACATTCCATACTTTGCCATGGTCCAACCATAGTCTTATCCGTCAATTGATCATTGAATGATCGCACTCATTTCCTGCGTTCTACTCAATTAGTTCTTTCCAATTCAATTTTCATACTATTATAATTTTCATGGTTCAATAACAAAGACGTAAAGCATAACATCATATTATTTCTAATTTAACAAGTGAACACAAAATTCAACCACATTAACATACTTATTACACTCATTCAAACAAGTGTACATAAACACACATTCCGTCAATTCATGTAAGTGTACTTATCATATTCACTTAATCAAATAGGTTGGGCACATAACATCATATGCATACCAAGAAAACATGAATGGGCTTATCACCACATAAACTTTCATTTTATTCCACATTTCCACATTTCTCAACTCATGGTTATCTCACTTCATACATTAACACATACATATCATGAACTTCTATTCATACATTTCTAAGTTTCGTCTCATCATAAACACATTTCAATCACCTCAATATCATTTTTTTCAGCATTATCGAAAATAACTCGGTTGGAAGTCATCTATGTCTTGACAAAATAATTTTGTTAGAACTAAGAGATATCACACTATCACGAGTAGTAATATGGCATGTATATCTAGACTCACATAGTCCGAGAATCAACTAAACCATAGCTTTGATACCACTAAATGTAACACCCCTTACCCATGTCCAACGCCGGGACAGGATACGAGGCATTACCGAACTTAAACATAAACATTTATACAAAACCAGGCTTTAAAATTTCATTCAATTTAAAATCACTCATTCACATGCAAATCGTCCCTTATATGGGCCCACGAGGCCCAAATCAATCATTGGGAACTGTTGGGTCTAAACTGAGAACTTAGGAAACTTTAAGAAGACTTAGAAAATTTTTCATCAAAACAGGGGTCACACGTTCGTGTGGCTTAGGACAAGCCCGTGTGGGTAGACCGTGTGGTCACACATGCCCATGTCCTCAACCAATGTAACTCTCTGTTTATGACATCATCAACAAAATAGGTTCACACGGCCAAGTCACACGCCTGTGTGCTTAGGCCGTGTGGTGAATTAAATTTCGAAAAATAAATGCAGACTTCACACGCCCTGGACAAATACCCATGTCCAGAGGCCGTGTCCTCCACACGGCTGAGACACACGGCCGTGTCTCTGCCCGTGTGGCCCAGAAAATGGCTATTTACTAAACCCTTTTGGCACCCTCATTTGCACATACGTATACACAACTTCAATGGCATCTTTCATGGCATAATTGAGCACTAAAACATCATCAAACAAGTCATGTTGATAGAGAATTCATATAATCTTATTCATGCATAAGGCACCATACTTTTCCTAACTTAAACTTATCAAACTTTCATGCCATGATTATCATCAACACATCCTCAATCCATCTATACCAAACACACATAACCACATCACATGAAACTTTTAGTATAAGCACACACATATAAATAGGCATTACAACTCATTAACCAATATGAGCCACATCTCATGGCCATATACAAAATGAATCATATTACCATTATGAACCAACACATTTGGCCAAATCAAATGACACATACACAATTGAATAAGTCCCTTTACATGCCATAAACTTAAGATGTCTGTATTCACTTTTACCCCACGATGATAGCTTGATAGTGAGATAGCATCTCCAATGATCTCCAACTCGAGCTAGCATAAGACCCTATAAGATATGAGAAAGGAAGGGGAGTAAGCTACAATGCTTAGTAAGTTTGTATGCAAATAATAAGCAACTTATTAACATGTTTTTCACTAATTCTCACAATTAATTTATGTTCATCTTAAGTTGTCTACTCGCGTTACAGTCACTAAATTATTTTTATCCGGAGCTACAGAACTCCAAATCAAGATCTTCTAATTTTCCTTGAAACTAGACTCACATATCTTCTTACCATAAAATTTCTAGAATTTTTGGTCTAGCCAATCAGTATAGTTTATTCTTTAAAGTCTCCCTATTTCACTGTCCAACAATTCTGACCCCTTTTCAGTAAAAAAATTATTTTCTCGTGGTACAGAACTCGAATGATGTTTTCATTTGTTTCTCTTAAAAATATACTCATTAATAAATTCAAGAATATAAATTTTATCTCTTGATTTTTAATTTAAAATTTTAATGAATTTCCCAAGTCAGAATAGGAGATTACGAAATCACTCTGACCCTGTCTTATAAAAATTCAAATATCTCATAATATGAAATTCTTTTGCTTGCACCGTTTCTTTTATACAAATATAGACTAAATAAGCTTTAATTTCATATCTTATTCAACTTCTAATTCAATTTCTACCATTTTTGTGAATTTTCAAAGTGATACAACTGCTGCTCTCCAAACTGTTTTGCTGCTAATTTTACTCTATCATGTTTTGTTTGTATTAATTCTCATTTACACACATATAACACTAAAGTATATCCATAGTTAGCCATGCCAATAGCTAGTCATCATGAAATATTTACAAGCCATTCATTGGCCAATTTAACCTATACATCAACAACAAAGACTTGAACATTTCATTTCTCAATTTAATTTGGCTTTAAAGCCTCACCCATGATCATCAATCACATTTCCCACTTATTCATACATCATAAGCATGGTCTCATAATCACAAGGTCATTCTCATAGGTATAACTTACTCGTTTACCTTCTTACCAAAATTTGATCACATTCCGAGCACATTGCTCATGAGTGTATACATACATATACTTGCACTTAATCGTCACATATCACATATCACATATCGGACTCATTTCTCGTGAGTTTCTCACATGTACCTGTATCACTTCATCACATAACTTTAGTACTTTTTCCTTCTTGAACATAAACTTAGCTCTTTACCCCGTTGAACCACTTGGAATATCAAAGGATACCAAACTCGTCATACACGTAATAAGATGCCAATGCCATATCCCAGATATGGTCTTACATGGGACCACATGTCAATGCCGATTCCATATCCCAGATATGGTCTTATCTGGGATCTCATATCGATGTCAATGTCATATCCCAGATATGGTCTTATACAAGATTATATGTCGATGCCATGTCCCAGACATGGTCTTACGCGGTTTCATACCAAAGCCAGGTCCCAGACATGGTCTTACACGGAGTCTCTCTTAAATGTCGATGCCATATCCCGATATGGTCTTACACGCGAACTCAATTCGGTGCCGAGGCCATGTCCCAGACATGGTCTTACACGGGACCTTAATAATCTCATGTCATGACAGTGTTATCCTTTCTATTCCTATGGTTCAACCGGGACTTCAACATAATATAACTTCATCATATTCATCATTGATACCTTATTAATCAACTTCATAGAAATAATATACATTTCACGAAATGCCAAACATTTAAAAGCATAATAACATGATGCTGAATTATTACACACAAACTTACATCGACTTAAAATGGCGAAAGGGACCGAGTCGTCCAATATTCGTCTTTCCCCCGTTCTAAGTTTGAAACTCGTTTACTTTATCTAAAATATCACATTTTACTTATTACGTTATTATACTATTCAATTCAGTCTAAAAATCATATTATGGAAAATTACGTTTTTGCCACTAAACTTTATAATATTTACACTTTTGCCTCTAGGCTCGTAAAATGATTTTTATCGATTTCCTTGTATTTTAGGCCTATTCAAATCATTTTCATAACTATAAAAGTCCACAATTTTCATTCATTCACACATTTTCATTCATTTTTAGCTTTTTACAAATTAGTCCTTTTATGCGATTTCATCAAAAATTACTTAGTAAAAGTCATTTACAACACATCGAGCATTCATATTCTACCATTAGACATCAAAGCACATGCATTTCATCCATGGGTAAATTTTTAAACACAAAACCTAGCTCAAAATAATGGTAGAAATAGCTAAACTGAGTTCCGGGGATTTAAAAAATGTAAAGAACATTAAAAACAGGGCTTGGATGCACTTACTATTGAGCTTGAAATCTTGAAAACCCTAGCCATGGCTTCCCCCATGCTAAATTCAGCCAAGGAAGAAGATGGACAAAGGTTTTTTACTTTTATTTTTTCTTTTAGTCCATTTAATTTCCAAAATGCCCCTAACTTAAAAATATCCTATTTCACTTATCTAATGTCCATTTTTGTCCAACAATTTAACCAATGGTATAATTTCCATTTAAGGACCTCCAATTTAAAATTTCATAGAAATTGGACACCTCTATCATGTGGAACTCAACTTTTGCACTTTTTACAATTTAGTCCATTTGACTAAATTGAGTGCCCAAATGTCGAAATTTTCAAACAAAATTTTCAAGGAATCTTTTGTGAAATCATAGACCATAAAAATATAATAAGAATAAGATTTTTCCTCATCGAATTTGTGGCCCCAAAAGCTCTGTTCCAACTAAGCCCAAAATCGGGTTGTTATAGTAGGAAAACTCAAGGTTTCAAAATAAACAAATGTTTTATCACGATGCACACAGATTTGCAAATGGTTTTAAAAGCTTCCGCAATGTATAATGTTTTAAAATGGATAATGATGAATGAACAAACGACACGATTTTTTTACGGTAGCCTAAGATATGGAAAAATGGTTTTATCGTAATTACTTTTTCTAAAGCACTATCATGTGACATCTCCAGATCCGGCCATAACGTCTAGGCCGGGTTTAAGGTGTTACACTAAACGACACTTATCCGAATAATTTGTAGCTATGCTACCAAAATAACGACAAATTATCACCTCATAGAGCACTTTTTTCACCAAACAGATCTAACATGACCTGCATGCTCCTATACAGATATCATACATGCTTACACAATACAATTAGATGTATATATCAGTTTTCCTATATTGTCCTTACCGACCCTATGGAAGGCCTACAGTCGATTGCAATGACATGTGCGACCCTAGGAAAAATTTAAAATTCTGGTCCCACATGTCCGTGTGACCCACACGCCCAAATTGGCCTAGCCCGTGTGACCCACGCGGCCACACACTCACCGTCACATGACCTGTGTCACACATGGTTGGGCACACACCCGTGTGGGGTCGACAGGCCACTTTTTTGACTTTAGCCGAACTGTGATTTTTCGAGTTTTCGTTACACGCCTGGTTTATTTTTTATGCGAAAATAATCCCGAGACCACCAGAACCTAAAAATCGACAATACATGCCTCAAAATCAATCCTTAATCCCCAATTAAATTGAAACAAATAGATTGACTACAATGAAACTTAAGTGTTCATTACTTACCCCACTTCCCAAATAACCCCAACTACGATTCTACAGGAGGAGAGTTCCATTCCTCACAATTTACGATTCTAGATTAGCTTTATCAATTTCCCATAATCCAAGCAAAAACTCACCACCTTCGCTTACCAAAACACATGAAGAGATTAGAAGTTTGAAACACCGCAATTTTGAAAGGAAGATTTTGATAACAATAAGGAGAAAAGAGAAAAAGAAATTTGATGGAGGAAAAATTGGAGAATTTCAGAAAGGGAAGAGTTTTTGGAAAAGAGAAAATAATAATAATAAATTAAATTAGAATTTTAGCACATAATCCCAACCTCCCCCACTAATCCACCAACAGCCCAATTAACTCAGAATTTCACTACCACCGAACTTCTATCCCACAACCTAAGCAAAAATTAACATACTCGTTCACACAAGGACTTAAACACAAGACCCTAAGGCAAGTTAACACCTTACCACTTGAACCAGTAGTCTCATTCTGATATAAGTTCACAAAATATAACATAAGCCCACCCAACAGGGATAAGGCTAGAATAGAAAAAGAATAAATTTACTAAGAGTAGGATTTGAACCTAAAACCTCAAACACATCCCCTAGAACACTTAACCACTGAAACAGATACTCATTTATAACAGTTCTCATTGAAACAAAGATAAATAATTTAGGGCTGGTTATAGGGGTGTGGAAACACTAAAATATATAGACTTTTTTAGCACCTTTTAAGCATTAATACGCTTCGTTTCTAAGTAAATTTCATCAATTTTTATGTTTTTATTAGAAAATAAATAAATTGAAATTAATTTTATAAAAAAATTAATTTTAGTTACTTTTATAATAAATTTGCATAGTTTGGCCGATTGTAGATAGCTTTGCACAATGAAAGAAAAATCAACACGATAGTCACCTTGAGGAGATTGGATTGCTGAAGCATCTTTCAGAGAATCTAAAACATGAGGATGGATGATTATTTTACAACCATGGATACCCCAAATCAACCTCTTGGACCCATTAAAAAATGTAATTGATCCCACAAAAATTAGGACGAATAAACTTTCAATCTAATATCGAAGAAAGGGCCCAGAGTGTCCAATTGAAGGAGGATGAAGCATGAGCTTAAGGATCAGCCCAAAATTTTTCCATCCCACATCCAAATTAGCTCCCAAATCTGATTATAATATTTTAAAAATAGCCTTAGCTTTCTCCCAAAACCGTTCCAACACCTCCTCTTTTTGTGCATTCTCACTTGTAGCATTAAGCTAAATTTAGTAAAACCATCTCAACCCTTCTCCCTACTATCAAGGCTCGGCCATGGAAAGGGGGAAAGGTTTCTATTTTTAGCCAATACAAGTTTCCCTCTTCAAGTATAAATACCACCCCTTACCTTCTCTCAAAGCACTCATCAACTCATTCACTATTCACTTCTCTCTTCCACTCTCTTTTGCCATTTCATTTTTCTTTCCTTCTTTTCGATTTCCCCTCTTGAGAAAGAGCTAGAAAGCCTCTTGGAGAAACAACAATCAAGCATCTTTAAGGCCTTTTATCAACAAAACAAGCAAAGAGGAAGAGAAGCAAACTAGTTTGGCTTCAGAGAATCACCGAGATTTGTCTTCTAGTTTCCTTCTCTTAACCTTTTCAGTTTATTTTGTGATCATAAACATGAGTGTTTACTATTTTGATGCTCCTAATTTAATTAAGATGACTTAAATCTTGTTTGTGTTAGATTAATTGCATTTTGTTCACTTAAATTGTTAAAATCATGTTTGTGTTGTTATAGGCCCTAGTAATTTGTTCAATTAGATAAAATCTTGCCTACGTTATGCTTGCATTATAATTGTAAGGTAACAAATGAATTAATTATTTACCAGATTGAAGCTGTAATTAATGGACAAAATATCTAGTTGGTGCGTGTTTAACCTACTAAGTGTAAAAGTGAGTTAAATTAGCAATAGTATTAAACAATATTCTTGCCTTTCATAACTTGTAAGATTGTTGTGATTAAATTATTTCACTATAGGAATATATTGTTACTTCACTATGTCTTATATTTGCTTATGAAACTTGATTAATTAATCCAACATAAGAATATGTTAAAAGATTGATTAATTTAATAAGTATGTATGTGCAATAGTTAACAAAAGACCAAGTTGCCATGAAATTATTCGTAACAACATTAACATAGTTTTAATAATTCTAAGTTAAAGAATGAAATTAATCTAATGCACTTATGTCATATTGATTAAAACCCTTTTTTAGAAATCATGCATTGGAATTTTAATTTTTATTTTAGTTTATTACTTACTTAATTTTTAGTTTTTAGATCGCCTCTTTCAAATTGATATATTTTCCTCGTCCAGTTGGCTTAAATTTACATTTAATAAATACTTGCTTGTACAACCCCTATGGGTATGATAACTCAATATACTTGTCACTTTATTACTTATTATGATTATGTATACTTGCACATTTCCGTGATTCCACTCACAAATGGCCAGAGATCTGGTTTCATCCCTTCAGTCACCACACTCACCCTAAGAACCTGAAAGAAAGAAGAAACTGGGTAAGTTCGTAAGAATTTAGTGAGTTACTGGGAAAGAATCTGTAACAGCTCGATTTAGGGCCTAGTCAGAATAGTGGTTGTGAGACCACAAATCCAAAGTAGAAATATGTGTTTTATGTTTTTATGAGGTCTATGACATGTTTGCATGGTTGTGTGAAAATTTCATGAAAAATTTTATGAATTAGTGATATTCATTAGGACTAAATTGCAAAGATTGAAAAATATGAGATTCTAGAATTTTCAAGTATGAAATAGCATTAGAAAAATTATTAGAGGTCCTTATTTAGCAATTAGACCATTATATGTCAAGATGAACAAAAATTGGCATGGGAAGGAAAAATCTCAAGAAAGGGGTCTTAAGGGCATTTTGGTCATTATGTTAATAAGCTAATAAAAAGGGAAAAAGAAGTCAAAATTGATGTCCATCTTCCTCCTATTGCCAAAAATTTCAAGCTCACCATAGCTAGGGTTTGTTCAACTTTCAAGCTTGATTGTAAGTACCTCCTAGCACTGTTTTTAATGTTCTTCGTATTTTTGATATCCTCATAGCTCGATTTAGCTATTTCTAGCTATATTTTGAGCTAGGATTCATGTTCAAAATTTACCCATGTATGACATACATGTATTTTGATGTTTAATGGAGGAATATGAAAGTTTGATGTATGATAAACATATTTTTCTAAGTGATTTTCATGGAAAACTCATAAAAAGGACCTTATTGTAAAAGTGATAAAATATGTAGTAAAAATCAATTTTGAAGGAAAGTGTGAGCTTTTATAAGCTCAATAAATGTTTGGCTAGGCTTGGGTAACCAAGGAAATGAGTATATTTCATTATACGAGCCTAAGGACCATTTTGTAAATATGTGAAACGTTAGGGGAAAAATTGTAATTTTGTCAAAGTATGATTCATGAGTTATTTTAGTTAATGTGATCATTAAATAAATAAAATTGTCATTATAGATCAAGAAACACGAAGTCCGGACCGAAACCAAGGAAATGATAAGGTGGTGGACTAAATTGAATAACTACATATATTTTGGTACCGAGGTAAGTTTGTGTGTAATAATTCATCATCATGTTATTATGCTTAAATATGCTTGATATTTCATGAAGATGTATATTATTTTTATGAAATTTATCAATGATGTTTCAATGAAAATATGATGAAGTTTTATGATGTGAAAATCCTGGTTGAACCTTCGGATATGAAAGGATACTATTGTCAAGACATGAGATTTATAAGGTCCCGTATAAGACCATATCTGGGATATGGCCTCGAAACTGAATTGAGATCCCGTATAAGACCATATCTGGGATATGGCATTGGCATCGAATAAGAAAATCGTGTAAGACCATGTCTAGGACATGGCATCGATATACGATCTCGTATAAGACCATATCTGGTATATGGCCTCGGCACCAAATTAAGATCCTGTATAAGATCATATCTGGGATATGGCATCGGCATCGACATGTGATCCCATGTAAGACTATATCTGGGATATGGCATTGGCATCTTACTACATGTATGATGAATTCCCGATATCCTTCAATATTCCAAGTGGTTCAACGGGTAAAGAGCTAAGTTTATGTTAAAGATGGAAAAGAGCTAAGTTTATGTTCAAGATGGTAAAAGTGCTAAAGTTATGTGATGAAGTGATATAGGTACATATGAGATACTCATGAAAAATAAGTTCGATATGTGATATGTGACTGGTAAGGGTAAGCATGAGTAAGCTATGTCAATATGCTTGAGAACTTGTGTTATTACTTAAAGTAAAGTATGAATGTATCATAGATCTTATGTTGTTATCTATTGCATGTAAACTTACTAAACTTTATGCTTACCCCCTCTCTTTTCCATTTCCTTATAGTATCGCCAAGCTAGCTCGGGGATCGTAGGACGTTGGAGCTCGATTCACACTATCAAGCTATTCTTTTTGTATAGTAAAGTTTGATTATTTTGGGTATGGCATGTATAGGAACTTGGTCATTTTATTATATGTCATATTGGTTAGCCAAGGTGTTGGCTATTATTGTTACTTAATTCATTTTGTAAACGGCCATTGGTATTAGCCGATACTAGTTAAGTTATATCTATTCAATGAAGATGAAATTCATGAAGTGCAAGCTTGTGCAATTGGATGAGTAAAGTATATACCTGATGAATGTAGTGTGGAATTAAGGTGTGGGTGTCTTGATTTTGGATATTAGAGGTGCCTTATTGTCATGATGTGTGTTGTATTGAAGAGGAATAAGTGTGGTTGCTTTTTGGGGTGGCAATTGGCTTGGTAAATAGCCTTATAATTGTCCACACGGGTAGGCACACGGGCGTGTGTCTAGGCTGTGTGTGACACACGGTCAGCCCCGAGGGTGTGTTGATAGGCCATGTGTCCCCTGCATCTCATTTGCAAAAATTTCAATTCGTCACACAGGCCAGCACACAGGTGTGTGACTAGGTCGTGTATCCCTAAAGGTTTGCTAATGTCATAAATAGAATGTCAAGGTTTTCACACACGGGTGAAGACAAGGGTGTTTGCCAGGCCATGTGAAAACCCCTGTAGGTTCGAAATGAAAAATAAAATCCATACGGGCTAGGAACATGGGCGTGTGTGACCACACGGCCTGCCCACACGGGCGTGTTCCTTTCTACAGGCGTGTGGCCTGGTTTTGATCAGAAATTTTCTAAGTGTTCTTAAGTTTTCAGTTTAGTCCTAAACTACTCCATATGTATGTTTTGGGTCTCATAGACCTATAATAGGGACATTATGTTTTCAAATGGAAAGTTTTAAGTTGGAATGAAAAATTATAGCCCGATACTGTATGATGATGTATGTTCAGTTTGGTAATGCCTCGTACCTGGTTCCAGCGTCGATTACGGGTAAGGGATGTTACAGAATCCCACCATAATTACAATTTGATAATAAGAAATGAGGTTCAAGCTAACATGTCACATCTCGAAAGCTGAGTTAGGAGAATCGGGTAAGTAAATCGGGGGTTAGTGAACTTGAAACCATAATTAGATTATATAATGAAATAATTAGGAGTTAATTAAAGAAAATATTAGAATAATTAGATTTAATAATTTTAGGTTAGGAAATTAAAATTAGGTGTCCGGGAATTAATATGAAAAAATATTGATAAAAACGAGGTTTGATTTAAAAATAATTGTGAAAAATGTGTTTTAATTAAATTAATGGTGATTTGAAAAACAATGGGAAATTAGGAGTTTTTAAGAGGCAATTTCCCCTTAATTTATAAAAAAATTTGCTCATTTTCTTCCTTCTTTAAAACCCCCATGTCCCTTCCCACCCATTTAGCTTCTTATTGAAAAAAATTTCCAAATTAACATATAATATTTTCTCTCAAAATTAACTCATCCTTAATTATTTTCTAGCTATCCAAACACCTCAACACCTTCCAATTTTAAACAAAAATAATTAAATCCTTAACAAATTCGTCATTATTCTTCTCACGTTCAACTTTGAAATAGATCAACAACATGTTGTTTTCTTCAAATTAAGGTAAAATCTTTACTTATCATGATTAGATTAAGGTTGTTGTTTTTTAATTCGGAATTTAATCGAGTGTGTTGAGAGTTTTTAAGATTTAAAGCTTTTTAATCAAATTTCAGTTAAACAATGGTGAAATCTAAAATAATGAGTAAACATTTTGTTTTTGGTTGATTTTTAATCTATTTTTAACTAAATAGAAGGTATTTGAACTCAATTTGATAGATTAGTATCCAATTTTAATAAATTTCAAATTTCTCCCTTTTGTGTGTTCATAGAAGCTTGATTTTTCTGAGAAAATTAGATCGGTGAAATTGGATGAAATTGATGGTTTAGATATGTAATTAGATGGTATTTAGGAATATTATAATTGAAATTAAGGCTTAGAGATAAAGTTTGAGTGGTTAAACATCTATTTTGAAAAAAACTAGTTAAATTTTCTATATGAGAAAAATGAGCTTAGAGTGGTGATTTTTTTTGCTATTTTTTGAGTTTAAGGCTGTTAATATTGATTTTATATTGTATTTAATGTGTATGCAAAGTTTCAAATTCATCAAGAGGTTTCGCGAGTAATGCTAAAGGATAATAAAATCTTGTTTGACATATTAGATTGGAGTTACGCGTATTGTAAAATGGAATGTTAGAGGGCTGGGTTCGGGGGCCAAATTTGAATATGTCTACAGATTTGTGAGAATGCATAGAGTTAATGGTCGTTTTCTACAAGAAACTAAATTGGGATTGGTGTTAGTAGATTTAGTTAGAAAATTTTGGTGGAATGACTGTTTTTGGTTTTAAATTTGTTGCTACTATTGATTGATCAGGAGGGCTATTAACATTATGGGATAAGGGGAGTTTTTCGATTGTAGTCGAGTTTTATGGGAAGAGATTAATGGTAGTTGAAGGTAAATGGATGCATGAGGGGAAAGAGGCAGCCCTGATTATGTTTATGCTCCCTACAACCATTCGGAACAATAAATGCTGTGGGAGGAGATATTAGGATTGAGGAGTATCTTTAGTAAAGCATGGATAGTAGGAGGGAATTTCAATACGGTGAAAAATCGAAGTGAATGAATTAATTACTCGGGCATTGAGAAGGGATCGAAGGAGTTTGGAGAATTTATTGATAAATACCACCGAGATGGTGAGAGATACAATGTTGGTTTCAGATATGGAGAATAAGCTTGTGTTGGGTTAATGATAAAAACGAAGAGTTTTGGGTGAAAAAATGTTCTGAATTATTGATATTGGATGGAGGGGTGGATTTTAATTTCTCTTACGACAGATTATGGAACTTAAGGTCCCTCCTAGAGTCTTTAGCTTCTGGTGGATGTTAGCTATTGACAGAATTCCCTCTAAGGAATTTCTGGTTTAAAGAGGGGTGAATTTACAAAATCTTTCGGTAAGTTGTCCTTGGTGTGAATGAGAGCCAGAGAGCGCTTCCCATTTGTTCTTCTAATGCATATTTATTGATGGTTTTTGGTATAAAATTTTTGATTGGTGGGAGGTGGCTTGGAAACAGGTTGATGATTTTGAGGAATTCTTCAAATTTTGTATCAAAGTTTAAATGGCTGATATTTGGAAGAGTTTCTGGTTGATTTCAATATTGGAAGCTTGTTGGTAGGTTTGGATTGCAAGAACTGGGGTGGTTTTTGAAAGCAAGAGGGTGTTTATGGAAATATTTGTTTTTCAAACTAAGATGAGGGTTCTTTTGTGGATCAAGTCAGTGTTTAATGACGTCAATTTACAGGAGAGTTTTTGGAGGTTTTGACCGAATAGGTGGTGTTTTGATACTTGCGTAAACAAATCAGCAGCTATATTTTGGCGACCTCCTCTTCTTTGATGGTTATAGTTTAATGTGTGTGGGGTGGCAAAAGAAGGTAGAGCGGGTTGTGGTGGAGTATTGAGAGATAAGGAGTGTGTTGGAAGAGCATTATTTTCTGGTTCAATGGCTACTAATGATGCTGATGTGGCCGAGGCTGGTGCTGTATAGGTGGCTCTAGAAGTATTATTAACTATGAATAGGAAAATTCATGATTCTTTATTTATTGAACTTGGTTCCTTGGTGGTGTTTTCTTGGTGTGTTAACAAGACAATGAGACCGTGGTCTCTTCAAGTAATTTTTGCAGGAACCGATAGAGATATGTTTAAGCCTGGAAATGTTCTATTCTCGGTGGCTGATTGTAAAGGCAACGAAATGGCATCTTCCTTGGCGATTGTTAGCGTCAATCGCACAGTTTGAATGTTGCAAAAAAAAAAAAAAAAAAAGAAAAGAGGTATTGACTAATGTGAGTGGTTTGACATATTACATTTAAACTCCAGTACACAAACTAAGGTAACATGTGAATCCCCACTTATGGTAAGCAAACCTTGACTTATTCCTTACGCAAATCCTTACAATTTTGGTTGAATCGTTGAGTATATACATTGTGCAATTTTAACGGTGCAAAATGCATGAACTTATAATATATATACATGGGCTTTATTTGTATACAATATATATTGGTTGTTATATATAATATATAAATGGAGGAGTTGTTAATATATATATATGCGTGAGATTGAGTCATATAATATATATATGAGTGAGGTTTGTTGGTGTTAAACATATATATACATATGCGTGCTTTGGTTCTATATAAGTAATATATATACGTCTATATATATATATATATATATATGTGGGTTGTAATATATATACACATAGGGTGGTTATACATATTATATATATATATATATGCGTGACTTTATCTTATATAATATATATGCATGGCTTTATTTTACATAGTATATATTAATGGATTTTTGTATTATATAAATATTATATATATATATATATATATGCATGGTTCAGTATATATATAATTACGGGAATAATTTTATATAATATATAAATTTATGAGACTTTCAATGTATGTTTAAAATTTGAAGTGACAAAGCTCATTAAATAAATTTATATATATATATATATATTCGTATATGATTTTGTAATATTTATGAACGGATATATGAATAAATAATATAATGTGGACTCTTATAACATGAAAATTTGATCGATAATACATATCTATGCATGCACGAATCCGTAAGTGAATTATGAGATTTATGATATTGCGAGCCAATTATATTTGTGTATGGTGTTATATTGCAAACCATGTTAACTTGGTGAATTATATTATTATAGAGAACTGTGTTAATTTGGTAATTTGTATTAATATGACGAGCACTAATTTTCCAAACTGTGTATTTTGAGATTTTGAGCTACATTGCATGTAAGCTAAGGTATTGCATGCCTTATGCTAAATAAAATATGCTAGCAATGATTTATGTGAGCTATTTCCTAAATGATATGTGAACTGTGATTATGAGTGCAATATATATCTGCATGAAAGTAATATTTTTTGCGAACCATGCTCTATTGAGAATTGAGAATTGCAAACTATGTTATAATGTGCGAGCTCTGCTTAATTACGAGCCCTATTATACTAGATATTGTGAATGTGTTAAAGAGATATTTTGGCATTGTGACTTTATGGAACCATTGGATATAGTTGGCATGCCATAAGATTGTGAGTTCTCACCCTTTTTTCTGTGATGGGCATTGTGGCCCAAATATGTGTTGAAGAAATAAGGGAATGTCGAGCATAACTCCATTCACCGTAAATAGCGTGGTTTGTTTGGAGAGTGTGAGCATTCGTGCTACACTTATATCGGAGACAACATAGGGCTCTTTGAGTCCAAAAGTGAGGTGTATTTTGGAGATCCATTTACCTAATGTGTAGTGATAGAGTCCACTTATAGGTGGTGATTGAGTCGCCTATAAGTTTCATAATCATAAAAATGTTAATTTATGAATGTTTGAGATATATGAGTTACGATGTGGTATGAATGAATTATTATACTGAATGAATTGTTAAATTGTATGAATTGTTATTATGTATAAACTGTTATTTCATATGAATAGATGTTTTATGCGAGTTGATAATTTATGTGATCTGCTCATTTACGCGAATTACTTATTATATGTGCACTGCTAAGTTTATAAGAACTGTTGTATTGTACGAGTTACCACTTTGTGTAGAATGTAATAATATTTGAATTGTTATAGTATGTCACCTTTAACCTACTGAGGTGTTTATTTGTAGTATGTTTGAGCACTCATTGAACTTTCATAAGCTCACCCTCTTTTTATAACATTGCAGTGATATGGCATGAGATGAGGTGTGGAAGTGAGCTATCCAAGTGATCCAATACGAGGCTATACTTGGGTATATCGTTGTGTTCCCAAAACAAATGAGGAAGGAAGTTTGAGACCAAATTAGGGGATTTAATATTAGACTTATAATTTTCGTGTTGTAATTGGACACTATGGACTATTTAATTGTTTGGTTTAAAACTTTTATCATTGTGTTAGATAGATCATTGAATGATGGATTATGATTGATTGATAATTGGCATGAATAACTGTTCGACGAACTTGTAAGTGCAAGCTGAAGAGTCGTTGGTCATTGAGGTAAGCCTTAGATGTTTTATGTGTGATTTGGATACAAACATGTGCTTGGTATACATGAGATGTAATATAGAATTTGGTCAACTCATGTAAACTGTTAAATGTCTACTAACCAATTAATTAATAATGTTATGTGGGTTGTGCAAGATGCTTTAATAAAATTTCCAAAATAAGACTTATACATTTAATCCTACAATAATATTGTTAAACTTTGTGAAAAGGAGATTCTCCTAACATGTTACTATAAATTATGTTTTAAATCTAATAATACGTTTTTAAACTAAACGGTTTTACGAGTCCCTACAAATATAACCTTTTTAAAAATACCCTACTGCATGCATGTATGTTTAACTAAAGTTTTCGAGGTAATTGTCTATTAAATATAAAATTGTGAATTAGTCTTTTTGTTGACTTGTAACACCCTTTACTCGTAACCGTCGCCGGATTGGGGTTGCAGGGCATTACTGAACATATCACAAGTCACCACAAACATTACAGCTTACATAGTCACCACCAAATACATTATGAACAATTACATTTTTAAAGCATGCTTAAACAATATCATACATTTCTTAATCCTCTTTAGCCAAATCCATAAATAAACAATTAAAACAAATAACCAAGGATACTATTCATTTGATTAATTACGCTACATTAACCGAATATGCATAAGCTCAAAATAACTTCCTAAAACTAGATAAAAATCACAAAGTCTAAACATACGTATATGTGGTTGCATGATATATTAATCAACCCTATTCACCTAACCAAATCAAAATACTAATATTCCTCTCCTTGCCGAAACACATCAAATGAACTTGTTACATTCGGCATTAGTCCTTATATGCATAAACATGGAATCATGAACACAACTTAACTATGTATAACATTCAAAATTTTACCATTTATTTCTATTAACCGCACACTCATAAAATATCCAAAAATAAATCTTAAATACTCCACAAGATAGACATAAAACCCGAATATTTACAAATAATTTTGTTTCATTCAATCACCAACTAATTGATTTACTTAATAACTTAAGAAGAATAATTTCAAACATATCCTATGAGCATTCAATTTAACATTCACTTGTAGTGTAAGCATGACATGCCATGCATGATCTCATGCAAATGCACCTACTATAATGAGATTATAATGTCATTTATAAAAAAAAATACACTCAAACAACATCTCAAGCATAGACACTAAACTCAAACCTAAAGATAAAGCCATTTTCGTATGGCAATAATACATTCATTAGACTATTGATTAGACTAGCTCAAAATGGTATAGTCTATACATTCCATACTTAAAGTTTATACACAAAAAGGGATACCAAAATATAGTTGATAGTGTGATGAGCTTCAAACGTGATCCTCGAGCACAAGATGAACACCCCAAGGAGAATCTACAATACACAACAACAACCACATCGAACAAGCTTCCATAGCTTAGTAAGATTTAAGCAATTTAGAAATTCATATCAAAATTTCGTTTATAAAAATCCACACCAAAGTTTCGAATATTTAGGTATAGAGTTCATAGTAACCCACATTTATATATTCATGTTCTATCATATACTTAATTTCATGTATCACCAACACATAATAGTAAGTATCATTCAAGCCATCTACTTACCAAATTCAACATTTCCATTTTAAAATACCAACCCATTTCTAAACCATGTATATATATATATATATATATTGCACATACCTTTAATTTACCTACCTTCCACAACTTAACCATTCGTATGAAAGGTATAATACTATATTCAACCTCTTTCCATAAACATAATAGCATTAGCAATTAAAGTCGTTTAACGAACCTTGAACCTGCACACTTAATAATAATAGTTAGTAACGTATCGCACACTTAGTGCCGTTACTCATTATTTCCGCACACTTAGTGCAAAATTTCCCAGTAACGTCTCGCACACTCAGTGCCGTTACTCATTATTCCCGCACACTTAGTGCCTTATGACCGTATCGCACACTAAGTGCCCGGTTATGTATTCGTACACTTAGTACTATTTAATAGTCCTGTAAATTGTTTAATTTCACATTATATGAATAACCAAAATCAAATTCACCACAAAATATATAAACATACCAAGTGTATCCATACCTCAAATTAAAACATTGTATTCGGCCAAATCCAAGACATTCAACCGAATTATGGTTGAATACCTCCATGTCATAATTTAATATTCCTCAAACTATATACAATATTAACAAATCAAAGAAAAATATCCATCCATGAATTCCTATCCAAAGTGCCAAGGAAAAACTCAATAAACCATTTATGAATATACATTCAATTTCCCCATCACATTCGGCAATATAGAATTTTCATACTTACCTACATTTACATGAACACACATAAATATGAGAAGCATAGACTTAACTAAATTACTTAAAATCTTACCTTGGATAACAACGGATAAAACTTTCTCGATTAGTCATTCAACTTAGCTTTTCCTTTACCCAATCTTTTTTCCTTTGAATCTTGATCTAAACAATTTCAATTAAACTCATTTAAATACATTTCCATTCAATTTAAATCATAAACACATAAATGGAAAATTTACCAATTTGCCCTCAACATTTCACACTTTTACAATTTAGTCATATTTATACAAAACTCAAACTATGAAAAATTTGAATTAACCCCTTAAGGGCCGACTGCTCTTCATCCCCATACAAGTCCCTACAAACCATTTATTTTACATTTTCAACCCTCAACTATTTATCTTAATAATTTAAAACATCATACTCCATTTCATCTAAATTTCTTACTCAAAACATGTTGATTTCAGACATATACTAAACATTCTTCCATCAAACATAACAAATCAAAAGCATTCATCCATTGTCGAATCTATAACATGCTTCAAACTCAAAAATTCCAACATGGGTTTGATAGTACTCAAGATAATGAACTAAAAAATGTAAAAATTTTCAAAAACCAAGCTCAAATACTAACCTTAATGTGACATGCAATGGCCGAATAAAAGAAAGCCTAAGTTCCTTCTTCTTTCTCCTTGTTTCATGAAGATGATGAAGAAAATGGGAGAAAATAAACATGTTTTTCTTTTAATCATAATTGTTTATTGCTTATCATCCACTATCTATTAAAATAAGTATATAAAATATACTATAATAATAAGCCATGATTCATGCCATCCACTACCATCAATTTAAAGGCTAATTTGCAACTTTAATTCCATGCAAAAATAAAACAATTCAATTTAGCCACCTGATCTCATAATAGCTATTTTTCATACTTATTCCATTTAATCCTTCACTTAAATTAATCATTCAAACACACAAATCAATCTACGATATTTTAACATATGCTTAATCACACAACATAGATATCAAATTAATAATTAAAACATTTTTTTCTAATTCAGATTCATGCTCCCGAAACCACCGTTTCGATTTGGGTCGTAATTAGGTTGTTACAACTTTCCCCTAGAGGAATTTTCGTCCCTGAAAATCATACCCATGAATAAGTGTGGATAATACTCTTTCATTGATTCTTTAGTTTCCCAAGTTTCTTCCTCAATCTCGTGCTTATGCCACATTACCTTTACCAATGATATCTTTTTATTTCGCAACTCTTTCACTTCACGAGCTAAGATGCGAATCTGTTCTTCTTCATAAGTCAAATCGGGCTAAATTTCCACCTCTGATGGATTGATCACATGATAAGGATCGGATCTATGTCATCGGAGCAACGATACATGGAAAACATTATGAATCTTCCTAGCTCAGATGGCAATCTCAATCTGTACGCAACTGGCCCAATACGCTCGATAACCTCATACGGCCCAATAAACTTCGGACTCAATTTTCCCTTACAACCAAATCTAAGTACTTTTTTCCACGGCAATACTTTCAAGAACACTCGATCACCTACTTGAAACTCTATATCCTTTCGTTTCAAATCCGCGTACGACTTCTAATGATCTGACGCGGCTTTCAAACTTTCTCGAATTACTTTAACTTTCTGTTCCGTATCTCTAATCAAATCAACCCCGTGTATCTTGCCTTCACTTAGTTCGGTCTAAAATAATGGTGTATGGCATTTTCGACCGTACAATGCTTCGTAAGGTGCCATTTTAATACTTGATTAAAAACTATTATTATACGCAAATTCAATCAAAGGCAAGTATCATTCCCATGTGCCCTCAAACTCAAGAACGCAACATCTCAACATATCCTCGAGTACTTGAATCACACGCTCAGATTGACCATCCGACTGAGGGTGAAAAGCTGTACTAAAGTGCAACTTAGTACCTAAAGCATCCTGTAGTTTCTTCCAAAATCGCGATGTGAACCTCGGATCTCTATCCGAAATAATAGAAACAGGTACTCCGTGTAACCGTACGATCTGCGATATGTATAACTGAGGTAACTTATCGAGTGAGAAATCCATACGTATCGGAATGAAATGAGCCGATTTCGTCAATCTATCAACAATAACCCAGATTGAATCTTTTCTACTTGGTGACAAAGGCAAACCCGATACGAAGTCCATAGTGACTCGATCCCACTTCTACTCAGGTATCATAATCGGCTGAAGTAGTCCCGATGGCACTTGATGCTCAGCTTTCACTTGTTACCATACCAAGCACTTCGACACATAACTGAGATGTCTCATTTCATACCGTGCCACCAGTAATACTGTTTCAGATCGTTATACATTTTCGTACTACTCGGATGAATCGACAATCTACTACTATAAACTTTATCACAAATCATTCGAATTAATTCAGGTTTCTTAGGCACACATACCCGATCCTTGAACCGCAGACATCCTTCTTTATCTATCTAAAAATCTGAATCTGCACACGAACCACAATGACTCCTTTTTGCTTTTAAATCATGGTCTCGCTTTCAACTCTGCAATGATCACACCATCATCAGTCATAGCCATATCTGTATGCATTGCTCATAAAGTAAATAGTGATTTTCAGCTAAGTACATCAGCAACCATGTTAGCTTTTTCCGGGTGATAATCAATCATGAGCTCGTAGTCTTTTAATAGTTCTAACCACCGTCGCTGTCTCAAATTTAGATCCTTCTGAATCATTAAATACTTTAGACTCTTATGATCTAAATAAACGTGGCATTTCATGCCAAACAGATAGTGACGCCATATTTTTAAAGCAAAAACTATAGCGGCCAACTCGAGGTCGTGCATCGGATAATTCTTCTCGTGCGGTTTCAACTGTCTTGAAGCATAAGCTACGACTTTACCCTCCTGCATCAATACACAACCCAGCCCATTTAAAAATGCATCGCTACAAATAACAAACTCTTTACCCCACTATGGCTGAACGAGCACTGGAGCTTCCATTAACAAAGTCTTCAATTGATCAAAACTCCTCTGACACCTTTCTAACCACTCGAATTTCACATCCTTCTGTAATAGCTTTGTCATCGGGGTTGCTATCATAGAGAATCCTTTCACGAATTGTTTATAATATCCTACAAGCCCTAGAAAGCTACGTACCTCAAAAACATTCCTCGGGGGTTTCCACTCCAATATAGACAAGATTTTACTCAGGTCAACCCGAACACCCGACGATGAAATAACATGCCCTAAGAAGCTAAATTCATTCAACCAAAACTTAGATTTACTGAATTTTGCATGCATCTGCTTATCATGCAGCCAACCTCAAATGCTCAGCATGCTCGATTTCGTCTCGCGAATAGATCAGTATGTCATCTATGAATACAACTACAAACTGATCTAGATATGGTTTGAATACTCGATTCATCAGGTCAATAAAAATAGCAGGGGCATTAGTGAGCCCAAATGGCATTACCAAAAATTTGTAATGCCCGTATCTCGTCCGAAAAGCATTCTTTGGTACGTCCAATTCTCTAACTTGCAACTGATAATATCCTGACCTCATATCAATTTTCAAAGATATCGAGGCTCCTTTAAGCTGATCGAATAAATCATCGATACATGGTAATGGGTATTTGTTCTTTACGGTCACCTTATTGAGCTGTCGATAATCAATGCATATTCTCAAGGTTCCGTCCTTCTTTTTCACAAATAAAACGGAGCACCCCAGGGAGAGAAACTCGGTCTGGTAAAACCTCTATCCGTCAATTCTTGCAACTGAGCCTTCAATTCTTTTAATTCAGTCGGTGCCATTCTATACGGAGTTATTGAAATCGAGGTGGTCCCTGGCACTAACTCAATCTCAAACTCTACTTCACGAACAGGTGGCAATCCCGGTAATTCATCTGGAAACACATCTAGATATTTACTAACAACCGGTACATATTCAATTTTATTTTCGGTTACCTTGCTGCCAATCACATATGCAAGATAAGCTTCACAACCCTTTCTCAAATACTGCCGAGCCAACATTGAAGATATCATAGCAGCTAGTCCATTTAAATCCGCAAACTCAATTCGGATCATCTCATTATTCTGGCATCTCAAAACAATAGTCTTTCGTCTGCAATTTACTACTGCATCGTGAACTGTTAGCCAATCCATACCAAGGATAATGTCAAACTCATCGAAAGGTAATAGTATCAAATCGGCTGGAAAACACAAGTCTCGAATCATCAAAGGGCAGTTCTTGCACACTTTATCAACTAGTACACATCGACCCAGGGGGTTTGAAACCCGAATCACAAACTCAGTAGACTCAACAGGTAGAGTCTTACTGGATACTAATGTTTCACACACATACGAATGAGTTGAGCCGGGATCAATCAAACCAGTTACATTAGTATCAAAGAGAGTGAAAATACAGGTAATGACGTCTGGAGATGAGGTTTCCTCTCTAGCACGGATGGCGTAGGCTCTAGCCAGCACACGAGCCTTTGATCGAATAGCCACATCTATAGTCCCCCTCTGTGCACCACTCCTACCTCCCCCAACACGAGACGGTCTACCTTTAGCTGTAGTGTCGCTCAGTCTCACGTTATGAGCAGTTCCGTTTTCAGCAGTACCCTGGCAGTCTCGAATGAAATGATCCTGAGAACCATAACTATAACAAGTGCGATTAATATTTACCCAAGTACTCTCCGAAATGTCGTCTACTACACAACTGACACTCAGGTTTGCTCGATCGGGCGTTGCCAACACTAGCCATTGATGTAGCCCGAGAACTCACTGGGGGTTGCTCTCGTATAGAAATCCCGGTGTTAAGTTTGGATCGGCTACCCTCATTCTTGAACTTCTTCATTGCCATCTTCAAAAATTTACTCGCTGACCTCTTTCGAAAATCTTTGGATTCAAGCTCAGCTTTTTGTTTTTCTTTCCCAAACTCTTCAGCTTTACAAGGTCATTCAACTAGCACAACGAACTCATTAATTTCAAGAATACCAACAAGAAGCTTTATATCATCATTTAAACCATCTTCGAATCTCCGACACATAGTAGCCTCAGATGAAACACATTCACGAGCGTAGCGACTAAGTCGTACAAACTTGCGCTCATATTCAAATACGGTCATACGACCTTATTTAAGCTCAAGAAATTCTTTGCGCTTAGAGTCTATGAAGCGCTGGCTTATATACTTCTTACGAAATTCTATCTGAAAGGAATCCCAAGTAACCCTCTCTTTTGGAACAACTGACACCAGCATATTTCACCAATAGTAGGCAGAATCCGTAATAATGATATGACACACTTCAGACACTCATCGAATGTGTAGGACAGCTCGTCGAAAACATGAATAGTATTATCGACCCAAAATTCAGCTTACTTTGCATCGTCATCATCCTCAGCTCTAAATTCTTGAGCTTCGTGCTTTCTAATGCGATCAATAGGAGGCTTGTTTACTCTTTCAAGATTGGCAATTGGGGGTACCACTAGTACTACAAAGGGAATATTCGGATTTAGGGGTGGTTGAATAGCCGGATTGGTTCGTATGTACTTACTAAACCAATCATTCATCATGCTATAAAAGGCTTGTCTAGTCCCCTCATTCGGATTACTCATAGCTGGTCGAGATTTTTTGGCACGGTCCCTTACGCGGGAACGGGTGCCACACTCTCAACATCATCAGCTACAGCTCATTCGGGATCAGGATCCATTACTATATAAAAGAAACTGATACATTTCATTGTTAGAAGTCATCACATTATCATATCACAAAATATGACATGTATAGCTAGACTCTCACGCACTACGTTAGTCTGAGAACCGACTAAATCGTAGCTCTGATACCAATCAAATGTAACACCCTTTACCCGTAACCGTCACCGGATTGGGGTTGTAGGGCATTACTGAACATATCACAAGTCACCACAAACATTACAGCTCACATAGTCACCACCGAATACATTATGAACAATTACATTTTTAAAGCATGCTTAAACAATATCATACATTTCTTAATCCTCTTTAGCCAAATCCACAAATAAACAATTAAAACAAATAACCAAGGATATTCATTTGATTAATTACGCCACATTAACCGAATATGCATAAGCTCAAAATAACTTCCCAAAATTAGATAAAAATTACAAAGTCTAAACATACGTATATGTGGTTGCATGATATCTTAATCAACCCTACTCACCTAATTGAATCAAAATACTAATATTCCTCTCATTGTCGAAACACGTCAAATGAACTTATTACATTTAGCATTAGTCCTTATATGCATAAACATGGAATCATGAACACAACTTAACTATGTATAACATTCAAAATTTTACCATTTATTTCTATTAACCTCACACTCATAAAATATCCAAAAATAAATCTTAAATACTCCACAAGATAGACATAAAACCCAAAATTTACAAATAATTTTGTTTCATTCGATCACCAACTACTTAATTTACTTAATAATTTAAGAAGAATAATTTCAAACATATCCTATGAGCATTCAATTTAACATTCACTTGTAGTGTAAGCATAACATGCCATGCATGATCTCATGCAAATGCACCTACTATAAAGAGATTATAATGTCATTTATAAAAAATTACACTCAAACAACATCTCAAGCATAGACACTAAACTCAAACCTAAAGATAAAGCCATTTTCTATGGCAATAATACATTCATTAGCCTAATGATTAGACTAGCTCAAAATGGTATAGTCTATACATGCCATACTTAAAGTTTATACACAAAAAGGGATACCAAAATATAGTTGATAGTGTGATGAGCTTCAAACGTGATCCTCGAGCACGAGATGAACACCCCAAGGAGAATCTACAATACACAACAACAACCACATCGAACAAGCTTCCATAGCTTAGTAAGATTTAAGCAATTTAGAAATTCATATCAAATTTTCATTTAGAAAAATCCACACCAAAGTTTCGAATATTTAGGTATAGAGTTCATAGTAACCCACATTTATATATTCATGTTCTATCATATACTTAATTTCATGTATCACCAACACATAATAGTAAGTATCATTCAAGCCATCTACTTACCAAATTCAACATTTCCATTTTAAAATACCAACCCATTTCTAAACCATGTATATATATATATATTGAACATACCTTAAATTTACCTACCTTCCACAACTTAACCATTCGTACAAAAGGTATAATACTATATTCAACCTCTTTCCATAAACATAATAGCATTAGCAATTAAAGTCGTTTAAAGAACCTTAAACCTTCACACTTAATAGTAATAGTTAGTATAACTTAGTCGTTACTCATTATTTCCACACACTTAGTGCAAAATTTCGATAACGCCTGCACACTCGTTACTCATTATTCCGGAACACTTAGTGCCTTACGACCGGTATCACACACTTAGTGCCTAGTTATGTATTCGTACACTTAGTACTGTTTAATAGTCCTGTAAATTATTTAATTCCACATTATATGAATAACCAAAATCAAATCCACCACAAAATATATAAACATACCAAGTGTATCCATACCTCAAATTTAAACATTGTATTCGGCCAAATCCAAGACATACAACCGAATTATGGTTGAATACCTCCATGCCATAATTTAATATTCCTCAAACTATATACAATATTAACAAATCAAAGAAAAATATCCATCCATGAATTCCTATCCAAAGTACCAAGGAAAAACTCAATAAACCATTTATGAATATACATTCAATTTCCCCATCACATTCGACAATATAGAATTTTCATACTTACCTACATTTACATGAACACACATAAATATGAGAAGCATAGACTTAACTAAATTACGTAAAATCTTACCTCGGATAACAATGGATAAAACTTTCTCGATTAGTCATTCAACTTAGCTTTTCCTTTACCCAATCCTTTTTCCTTTGAATCTTGATCTAAACAATTTCAATTAAACTCATTTAAATACATTTCCATTCAATTTAAACCATAAACACATAAATGGACAATTTACCAATTTTCCCTCAACATTTCACACTTTTACAATTTAGTCCTATTTATACAAAACTCAAAATATGAAAAATTTGAATTAACCCCTTAAGTGTCGAATGCTCTTTATCCCCATACAAGTCCCTACAAACCATTTATTTTACATTTTCAACCCTTAACTATTTATTTTTATAATTTAAAGCATCATACTCCATTTCATCTAAATTTCTTACTCAAAACATGTTGATTTCAAACATATACTAAACATTTTTCCATCAAACATAACAAATCAAAAGTATTCATCCATTGCCGAATCTATAACATGCTTCAAACTCAAAAATTCCAACATGGGTTTGATAGTACTCAAGATAATGAACTCAAAAATGTAAAAATTTTCAAAAACCAAGCTCAAATACTAACCTTAATATGACATGCAATGGCCTAATAAAAGAAAGCCTAAGTTTCTTCTTCTTTCTCCTTGTTTCGTGAAGATGATGAAGAAAATGGGGGAAAATAAACATGTTTTTCTTTTAATCATAATTGTTTATTGCTTATCATCCACTATCTATTAAAATAAGTATATAAAATATACTATAATAATAAGCCATGATTCATGTCATCCACTACCATCAATTTAAAGGCCAATTTGCAACTTTAATTCCATACAAAAATAAAACCATTCAATTTAGCCACCTAATCTCATAATAGTTATTTTTCATACTTATTCCATTTAATTCTTCACTTAAATTAATCATTCAAACACACAAATTAATCTACGATATTTTAACATATGCTTAAACACACAACATATATATATCAAATTAATAATTAAAGCATTTTTTTCTAATTCAGATTTGTGGTCCCGAAATCACCGTTCGATTTGGGTCATAATTGGGCTGTTACAACTCTCCCTCTAGAGGAATTTTCGTCCCTGAAAATCATACCCATGAATAAGTGTGGATAACGCTCTTTCATTGATTCTTTAGTTTCCCAAGTTACTTCCTAATCCCATACTTATGCCACATTACCTTTACCAATGATATCTTTTTATTTCGCAACTCTTTCACTTCACGAGCTACGATGCGAATCTGTTCTTCTTCATAAGTCAAATCGGGCTAAATTTCCACCTCTGATGGATTGATCAAATGAGAAGGATCGGATCTATATCAACGGAGCAACGATACGTGGAAAATATTATGAATCTTGCCTAGCTCAGATGGCAATCTCAATCTGTACGCAACTGGCCCGATATGCTCGATACCCTCATACGGCCCAATAAACTTTGGACCCAATTTTCCCTTACAACCAAATCTAAGTACTTTTTTCCACGGCGATACTTTCAAGAACACTCGATCACCTACGGAAACTCTATATCCTTTCGTTTCAAATTCGCGTACAACTTCTGATGATCTGACGCGGCTTTCAAACTTTCTCGAATTACTTTAACTTTCTGTTCGTCTCTCTGATCAAATCAACCCCGTGTATCTTGCCTTCACTTAGTTTGGTCCAAAATAATAGTGTATGGCATTTTCGACCGTACAATGCTTCATAAGGTGCCATTTTAATGCTTGATTGAAAACTATTATTATATGCAAATTCAATCAAAGGCAAGTATCATTCCCACGTGCCCTCAAACTCAAGAACGCAACATCTCAACATATCCTCGAGTACTTGAATCACACGCTCGGATTGACCATCCGACTGAGGGTGAAAAGCTGTACTGAAGTGCAACTTAGTACCTAAAGCATCATGTAGTTTCTTCCAAAATCGCAATGTGAACCTCGGATCTTTATCCGAAATAATAGAAATAGGTACTCCGTGTAGACGTACAATCTGTGATATGTATAACTAAGCTAACTTATCAAGTGAGAAATCCGTGCGTACTGGAATGAAATGAGTCGATTTCGTCAATCTATCAATAATAACCCAAATTGAATCTTTTCTACTTGGTGACAAAGGCAAACCCAATACGAAGTCCATAGTGACTCGATCCCACTTCTACTCAGGTATTATAATCGGCTGAAGTAGTCCCACTTGATACTCAGCTTTCACTTGTTGCCATACCAAGCACTTTGACACATAGTCTGAGATGTCTCGTTTCATACCTTGCCACCAGTAATACTGTTTCAGATTGTTATACATTTTCGTACTACCCGGATGAATCGACAATCTACTACTATAAACTTTATCACAAATCATTCAAATTAATCCAGGTTTCTTAGGCACACATACCGATCCTTGAATCGCAGACATCCTTCTTTATCTATCTAAAAATCTAAATCCGCACACCAACCACAATGACTCCTTTTTGCTTTTAAATCATGATCAAACTCTTGAGCTTCTCGAATCTATTGTACAAACAATGGTCTCGCTTTCAACTCCGCAATGATCACACCATCATCGGTCATAGCCATATCCGTATTCATTGCCCGTAAAGCTAATAGTGATTTTTGGCTAAGTACATTAGCAACCACGTTATCTTTTCCCGGTGATAATCAATCACGAGCTCGTAGTCTTTTAATAGTTCTAACCACCGTCGCTGTCTCAAATTCAGATCCTTCTGAGTCATTAAATACTTTAGACTCTTATGATCTGAATAAAAGTGGCATTTCATGCCAAACAGATAGTGACGCCATATTTTTAAAGCAAAAACTATAGCGGCCAACTCGAGGTCGTGCATCAGA
The DNA here is from genome assembly GCA_025506655.1 of Gossypium rotundifolium. Classification (NCBI taxonomy): domain Eukaryota; kingdom Viridiplantae; phylum Streptophyta; class Magnoliopsida; order Malvales; family Malvaceae; genus Gossypium; species Gossypium rotundifolium. Next base: position 56,280,493 of record CP106723.1, on the reverse strand, counting down.
TAATTATTCTCGTGTGGTTTCAACTGTCTTGAAGCATAAGCTATGACTTTACCCTCCTGCATCAATACACAACCCAGCCCATTTAAAGATGCATCGCTAAAAATAACAAACTCTTTACCCTACTCTGGCTGAACGAGCACTGGAGCTTCCATTAACAAAGTCTTCAATTGATCAAAACTCTTCTGACACCTTTCTAACCACTCGAATTTCACATCCTTCTGTAAATGCTTTATCATCGGGGTTGCTATCATAGAGAATCCTTTCACGAATCGTCTATAATATCCTGCAAGCCCTAGAAAGCTACGTACCTCAAAAACATTCCTCGGGGGTTTCCACTCCAATATAGCCAAGATTTTACTCGGGTCAACCCGAACACCCGACGATGAAATAACATGCCCTAGGAAGCTGAATTCATTCATCCAAAACTCACATTTACTAAATTTTGCGTACATCTACTTATCATGCAAAATCTGTACACTAACCTCAAATACTCAGCATGCTCGTTTTGTCTCACAAATAGATCAGTATGTCATCTATGAATACAACTACAAACTGATCTAGATATGGTTTGAAAACCCGATTCATCAGGTCCATAAAAATAGCAGGGGCATTAGTGAGCCCAAATGGCATCACCAAAAATTCGTAATATCCTTATCTCGTCTCGAAAAGCATTCTTTGGTACGTCTGATTCTCTAACTCGCAACTGATAATATCCTGACCTCATATCAATTTTCAAAGATACCGAAGCTCTTTTAAGTTGATCGAATAAATCATCGATACATGGTAACGGGTATTTATTCTTTACGGTCACCTTATTAAGCTGTCGATAATCAATGCACATTCTCAAGGTTCCGTCCTTCTTTTTCACAAATAAAACGGGCGCACCCTAGGGAGAGAAACTCGGTCTGGCGAAACCTCTATCCGTCAATTCTTGCAACTGAGCCTTCAATTCTTTTAATTCAGTCGGTGCCATTCTATACGGAGCTATTGAAATCGAGGTGGTCCCTAGCACTAACTCAATCCCAAACTCTACTTCACGAACAGGTGGCAATCCCGGTAATTTATCTGGAAACACATCTAGATATTAACTAACAACCGGCACAGATTCAATTTTCTTTTTAGTTACCTTGCTGTCAATCACATACGCAAGATAAGCTTCGCAACCCTTTCTCAAATACTGCCGAGCCAACATCGAAGATATCACAGCAAGTAGTCCATTCAAATCCGTAGACTCGATTCGGATCATCTCATTATTCTAGCATCTCAAAATAATAGTCTTTCGCCTGCAATTTACTACCGCATCGTGAACTGTTAGCCAATCCATACCAATGATAATGTCGAACTCATCGAAAGGTAATAGTATCAAATCGACTGGAAAACACAAGTCTCGAATCATCAAAGGGCAGTTCTTGCACACTTTATCAACTAGTACACATCGACCCAGGGGGTTTGAAACCCGAATCACAAGCTCAGTAGACTCAACAGGTAGAGTCTTATTGGATACTAATGTTTCACACACATACGAATGAGTTAAGCCGGGATCAATCAACGCAGTTACATTAGTATCAAAGAGAGTGAAAATATCGGTAATAACATCTAGAGATGAGGCCTCCCTCTAGCACGGATGGCGTAGGCTCTAGCCAGCACACGAGCCTCTGATCGAATAGCCGCATCTGTAGTCCCCCTCTGTGCACCACTCCTACCTCCCCCAACACGAGACGATCTACCTCTATGCCGCTCAGTCTCACGTTATGAGTAATTCCATTTTCAGCAGTATTCGGGCAGCCCCGAGTGAAATGATCTTGAGAACCACACCTATAACAAGTGTGATTAATAGATTTACCCCAGTACTCTCCGAAATGCCGTCTACCACACAACTGACACTCAGGTTTGCTCGATCGGGCGTTGCCAACACTAGCCATTGATGTAGCCCGAGAACTCACTGGGGGCTGTTCTCGTATATAAATCCCGGTGTTAGGTTTGGATCGACTACCCTTATTCTTGAACTTCTTCATTGCCATCTGCAAAAATTTACCCGCTGACCTCTTTCGAAATCTTTGGATTCAAGCTCAGCTTTCTATTTTTCTTTCCCAAACTCTTTAGCTTTATAAGCTCATTCAACTAGAACAACGAACTCATTAATTTCAAGAATACCAACCAGAAGCTTTATATCCTCATTTAAACCATCTTCGAATCTCTGACACATAGCAGCCTCAGATGAAACACATTCACGAGCGTAGCGACTAAGTCGTACAAACTTGCGCTCATATTCAGATACGGTCATATGACCCTATTTAAGCTCAAAAAATTCTTTACGCTTAGAGTCTATGAAGCGCTGGCTTATATACTTCTTACAAAATTCTGTCTGAAAAGTGTCCCAAGTAACCCTCTCTTTTGGAACAACTGACACCAGCATATTCCACCAATAGTAGGTAGAATCCCATAATAATGATATGACACACTTTAGACACCCATTGGGTATGCAGGACAGCTCGTCGAAAACACGAATAGTATTATCGAGTCAAAATTTAGCTCGCTTTGCATCGTCATCATCCTCAACTCTAAATTCTTGAGCTTCGTGATTTCTAATGTGATCAATAGGAGGCTTGTGTACTCTTTCAGGATTGGTAATTGGGGGTACCACCAATACTACAAGGGGAATATTCGGATTTAGGGGTGGTTGAATAGCCGGATTGGTTCGTATGTACTCACTAAACCAATCATTCATCATGCTATAGAAGGCTTGTCTAGCCCCCTCATCCGGATTACTCATAGCCGATCGAGATTCTTTTGGCATGGTCTCTTATGCGGGAACAGGTGCCACACTCTCAACATCATCAGCTATAGCTCACTCGGGATTAGGATCCATTACTATATAAAAGAAATGGATACATTTCACTGTTAGAAGTCATCACATAATCATATCACAAAATATGGCATGTATAGCTAGACTCTCACGCGCTACGTTATTCCAAGAACCGACTAAACCGTAGCTCTGATACCAATCAAATGTAACACCCTTTACCCGTAACCGTCACCGGATTGGGGTTGCAGGGCATTACTGAACATATCACAAGTCACCACAAACATTACAGCTCACATAGTCACCACCGAATACATTATGAACAATTACATTTTTAAAGCATGCTTAAACAATATCATACATTTCTTAATCCTCTTTAGCCAAATCCACAAATAAATAATTAAAACAAATAACCCAGGATACTATTCGTTTGATTAATTATGCCACATTAACCGAATATGCATAAGCTCAAAGTAACTTCCTAAAACTAGATAAAAATCACAAAGCCTAAACATATGTATATGTGGTTGCATGATATCTTAATCAACCCTATTCACCTAACCGAATCAAAATACTAATATTCCTCTCATTGCGGAAACACATCAAATGAACTTATTACATTTGGCATTAGTCCTTATATGCATAAACATAGAATCGTGAACACAACTTAACTATGTATAACATTCAAAATTTTACCATTTATTTCTCTTAACCGCACACTCATAAAATATCCAAAAATAAATCTTAAATACTCTAAAAGGTAGACATAAAAGCCGAATATTTACAAATAATTTTGTTTCATTCGATCACCAACTAATTGATTTAGTTAATAATTTAAGAAGAATAATTTCAAACATCTCCTATGAGCATTCAATTTAACATTCACTTGTAGTGTAAGCATAACATGCCATGCATGATCTCATGCAAATGCACCTACTATAATGAGATTATAATGTCATTTATAAAAATTACACTCAAACAACATCTCAAGCATAGACACTAAAATCAAACCTAAAGATAAAGCCATTTTTGTATGGCAAGAATACATTCATTAGACTATTGATTAGACGAGCTCAAAATGGTATAGTCTATACATGCCATACTTAAAGTTTATACACAAAAAGGGATAGCAAAATATCGTTGATAGTGTGATGAGCTTCAAACATGATCCTCGAGCACGAGATGAACACCCCAAGGAGAATCTACAATACACAACAACAACCACATCGAACAAGCTTCCATAGCTTAGTAAGATTTAAGCAATTTAGAAATTCATATCAAATTTTTGTTTATAAAAATCCACACCAAAGTTTCTAATATTTAGGTATAGAGTTCATAGTAACCCACATTTATATATTCATGTTCTATCATATACTTAATTTCATGTATCACCAACACATAATAGTAAGTATCATTCAAACCATCTACTTACCAAATTCAACATTTCCATTTTAAAATACCAACCCATTTCTAAACCATGTATATATATATATATTTTTTTTTTTTTTGCACATACCTTAAATTTACCTACCTTCCACAACTTAACCATTCGTACGAAAGGTATAATACTATATTCAACCTCTTTCCATAAACATAATAGCATTAGCAATTAAAGTCGTTTAACAAACCTTGAACTTGCACACCTAATAATAATAGTTAGTAACATATCGCACACTTAGTGCCGTTACTCATTATTTCCGCACACTTAGTGCAAAATTTCCCAGTAACGTCTTGCACACTCAGTGTCGTTACTCATTACTCCGGCACACTTAGTGCCTAATGACCGGTATCATACACTTAGTGCCCGGTTATGTATTCGTACACTTAGTACCGTTTAATTGTCCTGTAAATTGTTTAATTCCACATTATATGAATAACCAAAATCAAATCCACCAAAAAATATATAAACATACCAAGTGTATCCATACCTCAAATTAAAACATTATATTCACCAAATCCAAGACATACAACCGAATTATGGTTGAATACCTCCATGCCATAATTTAATATTCCACAAACTATATACAATATTAACAAATCAAAGAAAAATATCCATCCATGAATTCATATCCAAAGTACCAAGGAAAAACTCAATAAACCATTTATGAATAAACATTCAATTTCCCCATCACATTCGGCAATATAGAATTTTCATACTTACCTACATTTACATGAACACACATAAATATGAGAAGCATAGACTTAACTAAATTATTTAACATCTTATCTCGGATAACAACGGATAAAACTTTCTCGATTAATTATTCAATTTAGCTTTTCCTTTACCCAATCTTTTTTCCTTTGAATCTTGATCTAAACAATTTCAATTAAACTCATTTAAATACATTTCCATTCAATTTAAATCATAAACACATAAATGGACAATTTACCAATTTGCCCTCAACATTTCACACTTTTACAATTTAGTCCTATTTATACAAAACTCAAAATATGAAAAATTTGAATTAACCCCTTAAGGGCCGAATGCTCTTCATCCCCATACAAGTCCCTACAAACCATTTATTTTACATTTTCGACCCTCAACTATTTATTTTTACAATTTAAAACATCCTACTCCATTTCATCTAAATTTCTTACTCAAAACATGTTGATTTCAAACATATACTAAACATTCTTCCATCAAACATAACAAATCAAAAGGATTCATCCATGGCCGAATCTATAACATGCTTCAAACTCAAAAATTCCAACATGGGTTTGATAGTACTCAAGATAATGAACTAAAAAATGTAAAAATTTTCAAAAACAAGCTCAAATACTAACCTTAATATGACACACAATGGCCGAATAAAAGAAAGCCTAAGTTCCTTCTTCTTTCTCCTTGTTTCGTGAAGATGATGAAGAAAGTGGGGGAAAATAAACATGTTTTTCTTTTAATCATAATTGTTTATTGCTTATCATCCACTATCTATTAAAATAATTATATAAAATATACTATAATAATAAGCCATGATTCATGCCGCCCACTACCATTAATTTAAAGGCCAATTTGCAACTTTAATTCCATGCAAAAATAAAACCATTCAATTTAGCCACCTAATCTCATAATAGCTATTTTTCATACTTATTCCATTTAATCCTTCACTTAAATTAATCATTCAAACCCACAAATTAATATACGATATTTTAACATATGCTTAATCACACAACATAGATATCAAATTAATAATTAAAATATTTTTTTCTAATTCGGATTCGTGGTCCCGAAACCACCATTCCGATTTGGGTCGTAATTGGGCTATTACATGATTGTTGATCAAAGTAGCGCAACAGAAGCCTGATATTAGGTTTTTATTAAATATTTAATGATTAACTGTGTGGTGTGATTGGTCGGTTGGTGTCTTTTATGGTGGCTTAAACGGAGAGTCACTTCGATGGCTAATGTGACGTTCGAAATCTAGGACAGACCGTCCCGACAAGGTTTGGGGCATCACATAACAGACTAGTTCACCACATTTGGTAGATATATTTCTCTGATCTATAGATTGATTAGTGAATGCTCTCGTGATCAAACTCAACATCATGGTAGACAAAAATGGTTTAGAAAATCATACATGATAGTCAAGGGCATAATTGTTCCGCGTATACACCACTTATTTGGACTACCATTTCATGACTGACAGTATTACTATTTTCTTTTTATGCAACGTGCACTACTACATAGGTGCTTTTTCTCACGTACTCCCTTCCTTGTGCTAACTTCTAATCATTGTTCTGAAGAACAAACTTTTTTTCTTGTATCTTCATAACCGCTCCTCAGAGCATTTAACATCATCATCTTCGTATGCTCCTAAATTTCTTCATTGTTCAAACACATATGTGTTCCCTCACAAGACCGGGTTTACACCAGTCACGGTTTGTAACAAAGTGTCTATAACACCCTGAAATTAGGCCTAGGAGAATTGGGCCTATTGGGCTTTGAGCGTAGGAGCGTTTTAAAAATTTTTAAGGTTTTGATAATGGTGTGATTACAAGTTGGACCTATTAGGTGAGTGATTTTGGAAGATTAGGGGCTTCTATGAAGTCTCGGGATCAAACTTGGGCTTTAAGAAAATTTTGGTTTTAGGTGAATAAAACCTTGGGAGTTAGTAGTTAGGCTTTAAGAATTAAATGTGTAAATAAATGACACAACAAGAGCTAGTGGCCTAGTGGCAAGTGACGCCACTTAGGGAGTAAGGGAGTGACCCCACAGGGAAGTAAGGAGATCCAAGGTTCAAGTCTTGGCACCTACATTTCTTTTAGAGTATTTTTATTTAAAGGGAATTAGACTTTAGCTGTAGGCTTAACTTTTTTTGTGCATAGTTTAAGACACAAATGGCCACATGGTGGAGTGGTGGTGGCGTTAGTATGATAGCAAGGAGGATAAGGGTTTGAATCCTATATGTGGCAAATAGAAGGCTTTTATTTTGCTCAGGAGAAGATAGGAGGTTGGGTTGGAGTGAAACTCTACAAAGTGGATGGAGACTTGGTCAATCAAGTTGAATGGAAGGTGGAGAAGAGATTGAGGAGTTGGAATTGGTCAAGGTTGTTGGTGGAGAGAAATTTTTGGAGTAAAAAGGGGAAAAAATCGTAGGAGTTAGGTAGAAGGAGGTGTTGGTCGAATGTGGGGGTCTCTAAAGGGGAATTTTGGTGAAGTGGGCGGATTGGGTAGCATATCCTTTGGTTAGGTGTGCTAAAATTTCTCTAGTCTCTTATCTTTTCTTTTCTTGCATTTTAGGCTTTTCTCTTTAAGCATTTCAGGTCTTTTTCTCTGCTATTCTGACTTCAATCAACTTCTTGATTTCCATATCTTTCCTTCCTCATAGACTCTTCTCTGCTAGGTGCCAATTTGGTAAGACCATCCCCCTTGATTCTCATTTTCTCTACTCCACTATCTTCCATACCTCTAAATTGTAGTAACGCATATTCTTTCCCTTTCTTTTACCATACTTGATGATCTCTTTCTTTTCCAAAACACGATTTTTCATACTTTCTTCAACATCCATCTTTAGTTCATGGTGCCACCCTTGTGGCCGAAACCTTCTTTTCCATTCGGCATATCCCTGGTCCAAGGCCGAACCGATTCACTCGACTCCTTCTTGAGCTACTTTTGTTTCGATTGGTAAGGGCTGAAACTCTTTTGGGGGATCAACTGTCGAATCTATTTCTTTTGGTTCTAGGTGTATATCTAACTTATTCTTTTCCTTTCTAGTTAATTACCATCGTTGAGGGCCGTGTGTGCTCAACTCCTATTGTTCAAGGAATCCATCTTCACCGAGTATAAGGGAAAGTTGCATTAATCATTGTGGGATCTCTCTCTTTTTTTGAATATTAGTGGATGCTAACCCTCTATGTATAATCGGTTTAGGAGGTTCTTAGCTTTAGCCAGGAAAGAAGCAATGCCATTTATTGTCACTCGGTTGAAGGAGGTCACATCTGGCGGTAAGTGGTGCTAGTGATTATCCGTATTCAAACCGGTGTTATATTTTATCAGGGATGAGACTAATGGATGAATTGTTTTCATAGGTGCGTAATCTAGAGGTTGTAGTCTACGCTCATATAAGGTGTGTAATCTCACACCTTTCTGAATGTCTGCGAATCGGCCAAATGCCGAAAAGCCAAAAATTGGCATTTGTACCCACTCGAGCGTGCGAGCGCTCATAGTGGTAAATCAAAGTTTGAATAATAACGGTAAGACGTGGAGAGTGTTACGAGCACTCTCATGAAGATGGGGCTGTAACAGGCCTAATCGAGCAGAAACGGGCTAAATAAGCCCAAAGGGCTAATCGACCGACTTGGGCAAAACTGTCGAAAAACTAGCCAACAATTGGCCCGAATGCAAAATCTATAAATCTAAGCCCGAAAACATGTGAAATGGGCCACACGAGCTTGTGGGCTCGATTAGGCCTAAAACGAATTTTAGGCCCATTAACTCTGTAAGTGACTTAAAAAGAGTTCTGTGTCGTTCGAGGCGACAGTAGGCCTTCAGGAAAGCTGTGCAATGTGAAATTACCAAAATACCTTTGGAAGGTAAATTACCGAAATACCCCTAGATTGTAACATTACCAAAATACCCTTGGAGGGTAAATTACCTAAATACCCCTGGGTTACGAAATGACCAAAATACCCTCGATGGTTAAAATTACTGAAATACCTCCGAGGGGAAAAAATTACGGATATACCCTTATTGTGATGGAATCTCGTATGTATGATTTAATTATTCACTATTATATGTTGAGACAAGGCATTATATCATTTTGCATTGGGTGGGATAATGACTGAAGAGCAGTGTAGCCCGGTGGTTTTGCCATATATTGTTTTAGAGGCTATGCCACATTATATATATATATATATATATATATATATACTATGACTCTGGTGACTCAGCCACAAATATTGTGATTTGCAACTCATCTGCATTATTGGTGTGATTGGCAGGGTGGGTTGACTTGATCCCCACAAGTGATGATTGGTTGGTACGGGGGTGTGGTTGGTTGGATTGGGTTGGGTTGCATTACATTACACTAATTATTTTCATTATCATGCTTATGGGGCTAAGGCCCAGATTGTTAATGAATTGAGCTTCCGCCCAGTCTGCTTCGGTATGGGTTCCGGCCTAGTCAATGACTGACTAGAGGAAATGCACACTGAGTTCTCATAACTCACCCCTCTACTTTAACCTTGTAGGTGAGCACCAGCGTTAAAGGATTTGGAGCGACGGAGGACTCTAGGGTGGCCATACACCGGGAATATTTCTCAAGACTTAGTAAATTTTCATTTTTTCTTTACTTTAAAGTTATTTTATTTTGGGTTAATATTTTTGTAATAAGGCCTTAGGTTTAATTTCTTTTAAGTTTTCATTAATAACGTTAAACTTTTAAATACTTAGTTTCCCTAAAACTTTAATAATTGTTTTCCAAAATATCACGATATCGTAAATATTTAAATTTTAATTTTCATAACAAAAGCGATTTGCAAAATAATAACAACTTTCTAAAAGAGACATTTAATAAATCAAGGCTTTTATTAACAAACATCTGAAGTCGAAGTTTTAAAAAGAATACGGATGTTTTAGCGAACGCGCATTTAGTTTTTAAAGAACCTCTCTATTTGACATGCTAGATCCGACGTAATGTCTAGGCCGAGTTTGGGGTGTTACAGTGTCATACTAGAGGTAAACCATTTTATCCTATCTTCTTTTATCATTATACACATCATCCCTCCATTACCTCCATACACCAATCTGGATACGGAGCTTGTGCACCAAGGAAGGAGTACTCATACCATGTATATACCAAGTTTTCTAGGTTAGTTTAATCGTATATAAAATTACATGTACTAACTCTTTGCATATGTTTCCTTAGACATGAACACTAGAAACAAAGGGAAAAGCCACTTACCTAGTTGTATAATGATAAGGATTAAATGAAATAATGGAGATACCAAACAAAAGGTACAAATGAACTCACTAGAATACTTTACTCAGAGCTTTGTCTCCTATTTAGGCCCTAGTCAGAATAGTAGTTTCAGGACCACAAATCTGAGTCAGAAAAATATTTTAATATTATTTTCTATGTTTATAGTATGTGAATTGACATGTGTGAAATTTTTGTGTTTTAATTTGATCATTTATGTGCTTAATTTGCAAAAAAAAAGACCTAATCGCTGAAAATGCAAAAGTAGCCTTTGATTTGATTAGGTGCCAAATTGATATGTCTTATTAAGTGTGAGGTCCTAATGTAGTAAATGGACCCTTGGATTAATGCATGGACAAAGATGGACATATGCTAGTGGGATTTTAATTATAAAGGTAATTAATTAAATAATGGATAGTTTAATAAAACAAAACATGCATTAAGCCATTATGTTAATCTCTTAGCCGAAAATAAGAGAATGAAACAAGGGTTTTAAGCTTTCATAACATTCGGTCATTGAAGGCTTTGATTGAGATCAAGAAAATAAGAAATCAGAATTGGATCGGGAAAAATCTAAAGTTGTAGAATAATCTTTTCGTTTCATCCGTCGTTATCCGAGGTTAGTTCATAAATAAATAAATTTCATTAAATTCGATTGTATATATTTTATTTGTACCGAATTGAATTATTACTTGTAAATATATGTGAATGCCGAATTGGTGAAAATGTGGAAGAATTGTTACGAGCTTGAATTGATCGAGTTACGACGTCCAAAAGTCTCGTAGGAATCTTAGGAATAGTTAGGATACATATGTCATGACATAGGATTCCGATATGTGATTTCGTGTAAGACCACATTTGGGACGTTGGCATCGACTTGTGTTTACGTGTAAGACCATGTCTGGGACATTGGCGTCGTATTTGATTCGTGTAAGACCCTGTCTGGGACAGTGGCATCGATATGTGATTACATGTAATCTGGGACATTGGCATTGTACGAGCTTTCGACTATCCGAGTATCCTTATTAATTCGAATGGTTCAACGGGCATTATCGAGATGAGATCAAATGTGAAAATGAACTAAAAGGTTCAGTACGTGCTATATTATGTGAATATGGAAGTAAGGTAATTATATGTTAGAAATGAATATATGAGTTAGACATAATAAGTAAGAAATTTATATGTGCTTATGAGTACATGTGTATTCAGCTATTAATGTTATAATTGCTATTGTATATGTGATAATATTTGAGTTTGCAAGCATAATAAATGTACAAATGGTTAAGGTTTGTATGATTTGTTTACTTGATAAAATGTGATTGTTTATTTGATCATTATTTACTTATGACTTACTAAGCTATGAAAGCTTGCTCTCTGTGTGTTTCTGTTTGTTTTTTTATAGATTACCAAAGCTACATGAAGCTCGGGGATCATTGAGGATCATCACCACACTATCGAACTATATATTTTGGTACCTTTTGAAAATGTACATATTAAAGTATGGCATGTATAGGCTAGAGAACTTTGATTATGTTTTGAGATGTGTAAATATAGCCATGTGATATGGCTTGTAAATGAATGTGATTATGGATGAGTTTTGTCATTGCTTTATGATGCATAAGTTGGAATGTTTGATGTGCTCATGAATGGCCAGAAGAAATGGTCTATATTGGTAAGTTCATGGTTGATTTGAGAAAATTGATATGATGAGAAATGATATGAATTGAAATGGTTTTAAATGAAGTATTAATCATATGTTTTGATGTGAAATCTATGCTTTGAATTGGTAGGTTTGAGTTGGGTTTGCATATGGAAATGAATGATGTTGTTAAGAGTTAAATTGTGCATGCTTTGGTATGTTTTGGATGCCTTTGGGATATGAATTTAGATTTGTTTGATGCTTATAGGTTTGACCCAAATTTTGGGTGGCAAATTGGCCTTGCAAATAGCCTATAATTGCCCACACAATTGAGCATACGGGCGTGTGTCTCGACTGTGTCTCTTAAAGTTGTAATTCAAAGCAACTCAGGAAACCACACAGGCTGGACACATGGGCGTGTGATTGGCCTTGTGAGAAAGTCAGTAACCTCTCTAAATTTCACACGGCCTGATACACGGGCGTGTCTTGTGGTCATGTGGACAAGTCAGTATGTATGCCCTATTTTGCCATGGCTTAGACACACGGGTGTGTCTAATGCCGTGTGAGGAACACGGCCTACCCACACGGGCGTGTGACCTCTGTAACTTTGGAAAATGTTTAATTTTTGAAAAATTTTGTGTGCTCGGTTTAGTCCCGACCGATTTCTAATGCATGTTTAAGGTCTCATAGACCTTTTAAAGGGATTCTATGTGTATATTCTGTAATGAAATGTTTGTGATTATTTGATGTTATGAAACGTTTGTGTTATGATTCAATATGTCCGGTAACACCTCTTAACCTTAGTCCGCGACGGATACGGATTAGGGATGTTACATTCTCCCATTTTTTTAGCTAAAAAAATAAAACAACTCTTTAAAAAATGACCAAAACTGTACGATACAGTAAGAATCTATAGACATGCAAACAGTTTTCTAGATAGAAGTTTTCATCATATCCAGAATTCAAAAAAAGACCAAACCTCTCTTACAGTAGCTTCTATCTATTTGGTAAAGCTTAAAAAAAAGGTTGAAGAATTTAGCAACAAAAACTATCACAGAAGTGCTCCTGAGCTCTAGCAGCCAACACCTTCATTTGCAAAGAAAAAATTCTCTAGGTTTCTTCGATGTTAACAAGGTCTAATAGAGAAGATAATTAGAAACCTTCTTTCCACTATCACGCTACCCTATTTCTAGATAACTCACGTCCAAACCCCAATCTAGATTATTTCTAATAGAAATGATGAATTAGAAATCTTCGATGTTAACACTTCTGTTCTCGCATGCTTCCACTAATTAATTGCATCCTACGAGGCTCTCCAATTGTCCTAATTATTGACATGTTGCCTCCACTAGGGTGCTAGGTAACTTAAACATGTCTTAGAAGCTACTACACTCACTTTCACAACGACTCAAAAACATGGGTGGCGAACTTATTAGTGGGAATGTCCATCTAATAAGGTCCTACCCTAACCATGATCTCGCCATCACTCGGAATGGTATCCCGCAGTATTGGTGAAGTTCTACGAAGTGCTCCTCCATGAAGTTACCAACCTTATCCATTCTAAGTCTTGCAACTTAGGTGGTCTTCTATGGCGTAGTCTTCCGAACCGATCCAATTCGCCAAACCAAGGTGTGACAGCCGGTGTGTCAGGTGGGCACTGGCAGGCACTGTAAAGAACGAGTCATTTTCATACATAAGTTTTGACTTGGGTAATTTTTGTAAATAATTAATTATTTTGAGTCAATTAGGTAAAAAGTCAATTTTTTTGTCAAAACCCCCCACAACATAATACCAACCTATAGCAACATGACATGTGGCTTGTTTTTATTAAACATCATACACTTTTATGTAAAATTAGACAAAATTAATAATTTAGATACCACTTTTGATAATAAAAAAAAACTTTAAACATCTAAGTGAGAAACTGGTATAGATTGAGGCCAACTTTGTAGTTAAGTCTTTTGCAAAATATGAGATAAATTTATATAAACAAAAGAATAATATGATAGAATTATCATGAAACATTTTCAATGTGTGGACCAATTCATTTAAATGAAAATATTAATATTTAATAAATAATTAAGTAATAAAATAGTTTCCTCTAATGTTTAATTACTAAGATTAATTATTTAAATAATTAAAAGTGAAATTATTATAGATCACGAACATTAACACATAATTTTTTCTTTAAATTGTATCATAATAGTAAACTGAACACAACATTAAATAAATAATGCATGATAAAAACATAACATAAGATAAATAATTATAAAGCAACACAAAATATAAAAACAAACATAATATAAATAAAATGATTATATGAAAAAAAAAAAGACTTAATACACTTTTTGGGGCTTGAACTTGACAATGGTTCTCATATGGAGGGCTAAACATTTTTCTTTTATCCAAGTTAGTTCTTGAAGTTGCAATTGTTTTCACATTAAGGGTTGAACTTTTTTTTACCTAAGTTAGTTCCTGAACTTGACAATTGCTCTCATAAGGGCTTGGATCTTTTTTTTTTGTCCAAGTTAATCTTTGAACTAGACAATTGTTTCCACTTTGAAACTCAAACTTTTTTTATCCAAGTTAATCTTTAATTTTTTAAAAGCCCTAAAGTTTGGGCTCCAATGTGGAAATTATTGCCAAGTTTATAGATCAACTTAGATAAAATAAAAAGTGTAGCCCCACTATGAGAGTAATTATCAAGTTCAAGTATCAAATAATAATTTAACCCAAAAATAAACTATTAATACATAATATAAATATAGCAATAAATTTATAATATTATGTATAAAAAAAAGTGTATGAACTATTAACACAAATGCCAGCTTCTTGAAGTGAATACCACATGCCCCCATTTTGCCTAAAACCAAGTAATAAATATAAACCCCTACCCTGGTACTTGCATCATAATATACTGCCATTAAAATTTCATCTTCTTTCAACATGAAACTCTTGGCTTAGGTTAAGAGTGGCCAATTGCCATTTGTTAAAATGACTTTGTAAGGTAATTGAGTTTAGCTTTTTATGAATTAATAGAAGTTGAGGATTAAATTCAATTTTTAAAATTATAAATTAAAATGATTATATAAATTAACTGAATTTAGTTAAACATTTTATAAATATGAGAGTTGAGATGATGAGAAACTGATATTTTTAGAATATATTTTACTTTTAACTTAAGGATGGAAATTTATCAATTTTTGAATATTGTGACTTCAATTCATTAATCTCATCTCTTTGACAGATATATTACTGATTAACTATCAATTCAAATAAATGAGCACACCATCTCATTAAAATTTCTCAACTTGTTCTTTAATACATTGTAGGCCAATCAGCTTAATGTCACTTAGATGATTTCAAAGAATCAAAGTGATCATCTAAATCACAAGTTGTTTATATATTTTTGGAAATGATGTGTTTTAAATTAATACTTGGTTTTAATCCAAAAGTTTATATATATTTATTAGTGATAAAATAGTATATTTCTATCTTGTTTAGGCTTTAACATTTTGTTCTATTTTGGTTTTATTAATTAGAACCTTAGATTATTTATAATCCACACTTACTTACATTAAATTTTTACTTTTAATTGAGTTTAGTGTTACGACTCAATCGAACATCAAATCAATTAGACAATGGTTAAAATATTATTGCTTTAGAAAATAATTTATATTATTTTGAGAGTGATTTTATCTTTTATATTTTTATATAAAATAAAGAATACATAAAATTTTAACATTTTTACCTACCATTTAAACTGAAAGCTTATTTATTTTTAATATTTTTTAGAAATGTATTGTTACATAAATTTTTTTTTATATCTATATTGTAAATATGTCATAATATAATAGTATACATAATATTAAACAGTAACTTCAAAGAGAAGCTGGTTACTTAAATCCCTAGTGTCTAAGCTTTGTGTGATAGTGCAAAAATGAAATGGATTTGGGTGAGTATATGGTTTATTGGGTTTTTTCTTTTTCCTTAATGCAAATTGCAAAGCCATAAAGACTCGATTATTGACCTAAAAGAAGTAGGTTATGTCATGCTGAAAAGTGCTTTCACACTTAGTTTCAAGGGTTGGAAAGTGTTATATATGGACTATTGTGTTATCTTTTTAGTATACTTTTTCTTTGTTGCTCCATTATCACTTTAAACTTTCATTAAAACCACAAATATAATGTTAAATTTAGAGCTATAAAATTTGATTCGATTAATTTAAATATAAATTTGATCAAATTTAATTTAATCATAAAATGTTAACAATAAAATTTATCCGACTCAAATAAATAATTTACAATTAACTTGCACTTAAAACAATTTAATTCGAAAAATTAAACTCAAAAACTTAAAATAATATAAATTCAAAATAATCCAAATACAGAATAACTCAAAATATTTATTCCCAGGATATGTAAGTAGGCGTAGACACGTTTTGACGAACACAAAAGTCACTTTCTACTCGTGGCTGCTTCCGTTTGATATTCCCTCGCAACAAAGTAGAAACCTAACGAGTGTTTACAAGCAAAAATTAAAGATATATAAGCCTATACGATCATTATTTTTTGTTAATAGTTAGTGATAAAAAATAATTCTTTCATTTCTGATTTTGATGATTCTTTTTGTATCTATTTATATTTAGAATTCGTCATTGTTTTCTTTGTAAACTCTGTATCCTTCTTTTTCCGATTCTCCTTCTTGGAGTTCATTTGCACTTCTTTCATTTCTTTGTCATTTCTTCTTCCTCTTCTTCACTTTGTTATGCACAGTGGTGGCGGGCATGAAGCTCCAATCACTGGCGAAACCATTGTTTTTGGGCCCAGCAGCCAAATTCTCTTATCCTCATGCAAACAGCCAATCTGCTGCTTTCACGGTTTCACCCTCATGTCATGCAAACCCATGCACCGTGTACCATTCCTTTATATAAATCCCAGTAGGAGGTGTTATGAATAACTAATTGTTAGTTAAAGTTGTTATTAAACTGAGTTAGTTGTGGCTGTTAGGTTTTAGTTAATAGCTGCACTCATGCATTAAATACTGTAGTGGATTCTCTTTAATGTATGCAATATACGTCAATAGTAGTGAGGGTTTTCTTAGTTTCTTCCTTCTCTTTTGCTATTGTTAACATGGTATCAAGAGCATAGGTTTTCTTTTTCTTCTTCTCTTTATCTTTATGGCTACTGAACCATTGCCGGAAGAAACACCACGTCACTCGACTAACACCGGGGACGATGGTCACCACACGGCGGCCCCTGTGATTTCAATCTCTCACAGTTCAATATTTCTCCAAACATGATACGGTTAAACTCAATGAAAACAACTATCTCCTATGGAAGCA
Source organism: Gossypium rotundifolium (assembly GCA_025506655.1). Classification (NCBI taxonomy): domain Eukaryota; kingdom Viridiplantae; phylum Streptophyta; class Magnoliopsida; order Malvales; family Malvaceae; genus Gossypium; species Gossypium rotundifolium. Next base: position 56,263,292 of record CP106723.1, on the reverse strand, counting down.
TCAATTGTTGCTGATTCTTGAAGGTTATGATCTGGAAGGGTTTGTTCTTGGTACAATCCCTGCTCCTTCTTCTTTGATACCTGGGACTGATGGTCATCTCATTCTGAATCTGGCTTTCTTGGTTTATAAGAAGCAAGATAAATTCTTAGCTTCTTGGTTGTTGTCTACAGTCTCGGATGAGATTCTCATACATCTTACATCTGCCAAAACAAGTCTTGAAGTGTGGACATTGATCGAGCGACGGTTTGGTGCTAAGTCCAACCTCAAGGTGTCTAGTATGTGCCATACTTTCTATTCTCTCAAGAAGTCCAGTCTTTCTATCAAAGAATATCTGTCCAAGGTAAAACAGTTGAGTGATAATCTTACCTCCGCTGGTAGCATAGTGACTGAACAAGAACAGATCAGTGTCATTTTGGCTGGCTTACCCTTTGAATATGAGTCTATTCGCATTATGGCATCAGCAACCTTCATCTCCTTTGATTTGTTAACTGAGTTACTACTTGATTGTAAGGCTCGACAGTTAGCATTATTAACTGATGTCCCTTTACAAGCTAATTTAACATCTACTCAAGAGGCTTCAAGTGACTCTAAGCAGTCTAAGAATTCGGGTCAGAACTTTAGACGTGGTTACAAAGAAAATGGCAGAGGTTGGTCACGTGGTAGATTTCGTGGTTCTGGTAGAGGCTGGTCTCGGTCTCGTCCACAGTGTCAACTATGTGGTAAGATCGGGCATACAGTCCAAACATGTTACTACCGATTTGATGAAAATTTTTCTGGAGCTGACCACGATAGTTCGATGTCTATCAACTGTCATCAGCTCTCTACTCAGTGCAATTCTCATTGATGTGCGTCCATACCTCTACCACAACCTTCTTTACATTCAACTTCCCTTGGTCTCATTCTTCGTCTGTATCTGCTCAAACTTGGTATCCAGATTCTGGAGTAACAAATCATGTCACCCCTGATGTCACACAACTGACCAACGTTTCTCCCTACACAGGCTCCAGTCAAATTTCCATGGGAAATGGTGAGTCAGTTCCTATTGCAAATGTTGGTTTTTCTTCACTTTCGACTGTTTCTAAGGTCCTACATCTCAAGAATGTTCTACATGTTCCTACTGTATGTAAAAATTTGTTGTCTGTAGGTCAGTTTGCAAGGGACAATGTGGTGTATTTTGAATTTCACCCATTTATGTGTTTTGTGAAGGACATACAGATAGGGAAGGTTCTGTTGGAGGGCTACATACATAATGGACTTTATAGATTCGATGTTTCCTCCAAGGTCAACAAGTTCTCCATTTCACCAGCTCCTCTACTTCACAATGTTCACGTTTCTCCATCCTTAACATTGTGGCACAACAGGCTAGGCCACCCTTGTCCTGATGTTCTATCTCGAGTTATGCAAGCTTGTAATTTTCCTTTTAAACAAAAGCAAGTTATCTATCATGATGTACTTCTTGTTAAATTGGAAAATCACACAAGTTACCTTTTGTTTCATCAAAGACTGTGTACTCTTTACCTTTTGAACTGGTCGTTTCTGATGTTTGGGGACCAGCACATGTGCAGTCCAGTGGTTTTTCTTATTATGTCTCGTTTGTTGACATGCACAGTCGATACACGTGGTTATACTTTCTCAAGACCAAGGCTGAGGTTTTTCAATATTTTTTCCATTTTCATCAGCTAGTTCAGACTCAATTTGGTAGCACAATCAAAATGTTTCAAAGTGACTGGGGGTGAATATCGGTCACTGACTAAAGAGCTAGCTAAGCTTGGCATTCAACACAGGGTAACTTGTCCACACACCTCTGAGCAGAATGGGGTAGCTGAAAGGAAACATCGACAGGTGATAGAGATGGGGCTGACTCTTTTGGCTAAATCGTTTATGCCCTTGAAATATTGGTCGACAGCATTTGCTCATGCTGTACATCTGATCAACAGATTGCCTACATCAGCCTTGCATCACATTAGTCCTTATGAGATGTTGTACAAATCTACTCCTAGTTACTCTCAGCTAAGGGTTTTTGATTGTGCTTGTTTTCCATATCTCAGGCCTTTTCAACAACATAAGCTACAGTTCCGGTCCAAGAAGTGTGTCTTCATTGGGTACAGTTGCAATCAAAAGGGTTTTAGATGTCTCGATGAAGATGGAAAGATATTTGTCTCTCGTCACGTCAGTTTTGATAAGACTTGCTTTCCTTTAAAAAGTGGCTTTCTTGCTCCTTCATCATTGGAATCTACGACTACTGTGCATCACAGATATCAAGTCCCCATAGTGCATTCACCTATATATGTATCTTCAAATGCAAGGACTATTGGTGGTTGCTCTGCATCATCTGTCCCTCCTGTTGATTCAAACACAAGGTCAGCTTCTGGCCCACTCGGCAGTAGAGATGTCGAAGCTCCTTCCTCTCCATCTACTCCTGACCACCAACCTGCTCCTTCTCCTCCACAACTTTTACTTGCTCCTGCTCCTCCACAGCTTTCACCAGTCAACTGTCATCCTATGCTTACTAGGTCCAAGTGTGGAGTCTTCAAGCCAAAAGTTTTTTCCACTGTGTTGACTGAAAGGGAACCATCTTCCATTCAAGAAGCATTCCTGAGTCCTGAATGGACTGCTGCAGCTGAGGCCGAATACACTACCTTAATGGAAAATCACACATGGGATCTCATGCCTCTTCCTACAGGACGTCGAGAGGTTGGATGTAAATGGATTTTTAAGGTAAAAAGGCATGTTGATGGGTCTATCGTACGGTACAAAGGGAGATTGGTGGTAAAAGGCTATCTACAGGAAGCAGGTATTGACTTCCAGGAGACCTTCAGTCCTGTGATCAAGCCAACTGGCACTTGCGATTTCTCTCGGATGGACCCTTCGACAGGTGGACATCAATAATGCATTTTTGAACGGGGATCTTCAAGAGGAGATCTACATGGAGCAGCCCCCAGGGTTCGAAAAGCAAGGATCAAACGGTCAATATTTAGTGTGCAAGTTGAGAAAGGCCCTTTATATCCTCAAACAGGCTCCTCGAGCCTGGTTTTCTAAGCTCAGGGAGTTCTTATTGTCCAACAATTTTCAAGGTTCCAAAGCTGATAGTTCCTTGTTCATTCATCGTCAAGGGTCGCAATTGCTATATATTCTAGTATACGTAGACGACATCATCGTCACTGGAACTGATTCGTGTGTTGTTGACAACTTTGTTAAGGATTTGAATATCCACTTCTCTCTGAAAGACTTAGGTCAGTTGCATTATTTTCTTGGTATTGAGGTCACTTACACACCCGATGGCCTTTTCCTAGGGCAACAGAAGTACATCATGGACCTCCTATGTCGAGCATCCATGGACAACTCAAATGTTTCTCCGACACCAATGGTAACGAATTGTCGTTTGTTCACTCATAAAGGCAGTCCCATTGAGGATGAGCACATGTTCCGAAGCATCGTTGGAGCTCTTCAATATGTGGTCATTACCAGACCGGATATTTCTTATGCAGTCAACAAGGTGTGTCAATACATGCATAAACCTCTCGACACTCATTTCAAAGCTGTGAAGCGAATCTTGCAGTACTTGAAAGGGTCTTTGCATTATGGTTTGAAATTCACTCGAACATCAAAGTTTCTTCTGGAAGGTTTCTGACGCTATTTGGGTCGACTCGATGATCGCAGATCCACATCAGGCTTTTGTGTCTTTCTTGGAGGGAATCCCGTCTCGTGGAACTCTCGCAAGCAACAAGTAGTGTCACGGTCAACAGCAGAGGCAGAATATAGGAGCCTTGCACATGTCACAGCAGAGATGGTCTGGATACAGTCTTTGCTAGCTGAACTTTGTGCTCCTATAAAGACAAATGCTTTCATTTGGTGTGATAGTTCAGCAGTTGTAGCAGTAGCAGGCAACCCTGTTCTACACTCGAAATTTAAACACGTCGAGCTAGATTTGTTTTTCGTTCGGGAAAAGGTTGCTGCAGGGATCTTTCAAGTGGGGCATATATCTAGTCAAGAGCAGGTTGCTAACGTTTTAACAAAGCCTCTGTCTGCAGGAATGTTCACAAAGTTTCGAAGCCAGTTGCGTGTTCAGAACAAGGAAGAAGGAGACCGAAAGCTGATGAGTACGGGGCATGTTATGAATAACTAATTGTTAGTTAAAGTTGTTATTAAACTGAGTTAGTTGTGGCTGTTAGGTTTTAGTTAATAGCTGCACTCATGCATTAAATACTATAGTGGATTCTCTTTAATGTATGCAATATATGGCAATAGCAGTGAGGGTTTTCTTAGTTTCTTCATTCTCTTTTGCTATTGTTAACAGGAGGCAACATATAATATCAACACAGTCCGCTTCCTTCTTGTCTTCTCGGTGGCTGCTTGGTTTTTTGCAGCTAAAGCATCCACATTTGATGCAGATACACGTTGATTGATGGATGAAATCCATATATACAGTTGTTGAATCATCCTACCTTGAAACAATCTGCTTATGATGGGTGAAGAGAAAAATTAAATAACGATTGCTTGATTTTATCAGATACTTAAGCACCAAAGAGTTGTTCTTTTGATCTCATCTTTAAGCTGCTTGATAACTTCCTAGTTTTAGCATGCAATGACCTTACCTCTTTTATATCTGATTGAGAATTTGATCTTATTAAAATATATTTAATGACTAAGTGTGTATCTTTTCAGAAAACACTAGTGAAAAAGAATTAATCACTATTACTTGCAGTAAATAGCCTGAATTTGACCAAAAACAAAAAACAACGCTCGAGCTTACAAGTTAAAATCGTACATGTATTTTGGTCGTGGTGAAATGCTCAAGTGAAGGATTGCAGGATCGGATATGGCATTGAAAATTACTCTTGGTGGTTGATTTTTTAATTATGATTTTAAATCCTTCTTTTCTAAAATAGAGGTGTTTTTGTTAGGTGGAGCTATGATATAATGTTATATATAATTGTTTAAGTGTAATCAAGACTTAAATTTAACTATTGTTGGTTCATGATGCTTAATTTTTTTTATCCAAGTTAATTTTTAAACTTAACAATTATTTTCGCATTGAGCTTTGAATTTTAAGGTTTTTAAGTTTAAGACTTACTTTGATTAAACAAAGTGTAAGTGCCGTGTGAAAATAATTATCAAAGAATCTAAAAAAGTTAGATGCCAAAATTTAGTAATAGTTATATTGTAGATGGGAAAATGAAAATACAGAAATAAGAAATAGAGACTGACACCTTTTGACAGCACAAAAGTGTTGCGATTGGATGGATGTTTGTTTTCCCTTTACAACAAAGGACATTCCTTAACCAAATATATATTTTTTATATAGACAAACTCAGGAAATGAGGAAGCAAAATATCATAATGTTTTTCTTTATTTGTTAATTCAAAATCAGCTAATCCTCCAATTCATTACTACACTATTATTAACTGGTAAGCTCTAAGATAAAAAGAAATTTTAAAAATTGACTGTATACTATATGTTTTTGATTTGAAGTCCCAAAATGACAGCCGGTGTTAAACCAAGAGTCACTCACCCACTTAACCTTCATACATACACTTCAACACTATTTCAACACGCTTCTTCAACTCCCCTGCATTTGCTTTCATATATATATATATATATATATAATCAAAATCTCATAGAGAAAACAATCCAATATAACCCCCCAAGAAACACAAAAATGCAGGAAGATCCTCAAGCCAAGTCACAGCCACCCATTGAAGATCATCCAAGAAGCGACATGGAGTTTGGGGGCATTGAACCCAAAGAGTTCCAACGAGATGAAAAGAGCAGCAAATGTCTTGTTTACATTCTGGTTATCATGGTCATCCAGGGATCGATCCTTTTGGTATTCGCAAGCTATTTTTTACGTGCCCGAACGCCTGGTTTCGAGATCGGATCCGTCGAAGTTAGAAATCTCAAGTATGGTAATTCATCGGCTCCATCATTTAACTTCACGCTCGTCACCCAAGTCACCGTTGAGAACACGAATTTCGGAGATTTCAGGTTTGATAACAGTACGGGGAGTGTTTGGTGTGGGTCTGAAGTTGTGGGGCTAATGAAAATACCTAAAGGGAGAGCTCAAGCTAGGGCAAGTGAGAGGATGAAGGTTTCTATACAAGTGAGCTCAGTCAGGTTATCTGATGCAAACAACTTAGCCAGTAACATGAGCTATGGATTGTTAGAGCTTAAAAGCTATGTTAAATTGAGTGGAAAAGTGAATTTAATGAATATTATGAAGAGAAGAAGGAACCCTGAGATGAATTGCTTTATGAAACTTAATTTAACAGGGAACACCATACAGGGTTTAAAATGCGACTAATATGAATGAAGGGTCTTTTTTTTGGTTTTTGCAGACTTGTAACTGTTTCATTATTATAAGAACACAATTTTTGTTAATGGCTGGAAATATAAAATAATTCTTTGATTCATGAATGATATTATTACCAATGTTACTGTTCATGTGAGAATTTGGTAAGATTTTAATATATTGTATATGCCTTGAATGAATGAAAGTGAAGGCTCAGTTGGCCATCCATGTTTACATTCAATTTCTTTTTTCACAAAATGAGGGAAGACTATGTTGGAAGAGATATAGAATAACTTTTTTCCCCATAAAATTTATTATTAGTATTTTTAAATTTGTTGAAGAGTCTGTTCTTTTAGAAAAAGTTTTCAAAGTGTCCTTCATTCATCAACCAGTTGAACTCTCAATAATTGAAGATATTATTCCTGTGTTAAGATTTTCTTTCTCACATTCTCTAATATTATAAAATATATTATATGCATAAGAATTATAAGATATATTAACAAAAATTGTGAATATTAGAAATATGAAATAATTCTTTGCTATGTAGCTCAAATGGTACTATACTTGCGACTATGTTGCCTAAGTCTTTTAAGATGGCGGTTTAAATCCCCACACATTTAGGTGACTTGTATAATTAATACCAGGTCCTATAATGACACTTTTTTCTTACAATTAATTTATAGATTGTATTCTCGAGACTCTCAAAAGAATTGATACTACCTAATAGAAGCCCCTTTCTGTTGTTCTTCAGGGTACCTTATTTCAACATTGCAAATGGGGCCAATTTCAGCAGCATGATTTGGAGCAGATGAGTGTGGTAAAAGGAAAATTCTGATCACTGAAAATATGCTTCTTTTACAAGGCAATGGGTTTAACTTTAGGTATACCACTTACATTCCTTAACATATATGAAAATTTGAAGACATGACATTACTTAGATTGTGATTTTTACTCTACAAGCTGAGTCAGCCGACCTTGAAACATAAAAAGGAATGAAATATAAAAACAAAACAATAGCTTAGGACCTAAGGCATAAGTGAATGTGCCGCGTATCACAACAATAATATAATCTATATTTCCTTTATTGACACATGGATTTCACAGGGTTAAATTTCAATTTTGACCTTTCTATTTTACTTGAATTTGAAATTTAATCCTTATAAGGTAATTTAGCTCATATATTTTCATAATTTTATTAGTCAATGTAAATAGTTAATATAATTAATTTTTCAATTAGAAAGTTACATAGTTATGTATAATTTGAACGCCTAAAGCTCTTAAAAAGTGACTCATTTTCGGGTTTGTCTTACTTTTTTAACATTATAAGAAAATTGTCAAATCTCAATTTTAGTCGCTATACTATGTTAAAACTTGAATTGAATTCATATATTTAATTTTGACTTAATTTTGTTTCTCTACTTTTATAATGACCGTTAGTCTAAATAATTTTGTTTCTCTACTTTTATAATGACCGATTAGTCTAAATAGTTAATATTGTAAATTATTTCAGTTGCAACACAGAAGCCATTTATTTAAGAACACTAAACCAAAAAAAAGAATTGTTCTATCATAACAAGTTTGAATAAGCATTTGTAAGAAAAAAAAATTCACATAAGCATTTTCAATGTAATTTTTTAATTACATCACTACCAAGTCAATTCTTTTTTACTTTAAAATGTCACGCCAATGAATTTAACTAAAGAATTTTAACAGTGGTAACAACTGAACCTGAATTTTTAAATTTGAAAAGTAAAAAAACTAAATTATTGAAAATAAAATAAGGAGACTAAATTTCAAATATATAAAATATATAAAGACTTAAATCTTAGGGTAAATATCCCATATATACCAAAAAAATAAGTTATTTACGAAAATGGGCCAATTTAAAGAATATTTACGGAAAAGATTCGTTTCCCCAAAACGCATCCACATCAGTGCGTTTTGGGAAACAATAAAGCAGCGCCGAGGGATGGCGCTTTGTGCCACCTCAGCAAAGCGCGCCCACGTAAGCGCGCTTTTGCTGAGGTGGCACAAAGCGCGTCCTCAGGGGCGCGCTTTAGCCCTCCAACGGTCAAATCCCAACGGCCATTTTTTTTACCGTTGGGGGGCCTAACGGTAAAAAAAATATAAAAACCCCCAACCCTTTATTTTTTTCACACTTCAATCCTTTCTCAATATTCTCTCATTTTTCTCTCAATTTTCTCTCAAAGTCCTTGAAATTTACGCTCAAATTTCAAAATAGTCCTTTACTATTTACGAAAAAGCCCTTTATAATTTTTTAATATATTTTTTTGGAAAATTTTAAATTTTTTTATCGGATTACAATGGTCGGGGAATTACTTCGCCTAGACAACAAGCACATCTCCGTCGAGCAAATGCAAATGGTAAGTTTTAATTTTAATTTTTCAATATTATTTAATTTTTTCAATTATGCAATTTTAATTAATTTTAATTTTATAATTTTTAAACATTGTAGATCGGTGTTGGAATGTTATATTCGCAATATGCATGGTCCCCATCGCCGTTGATCGAGAATTACTGCGGAAGCGGGTTTTTGGCACGTAGCCACGATAGGTAGGGGTTCAAGTTGGAGCCGCTTTGATCGGTAGCGTTGATAGAGAGGTGGAGACCCGAGACGCACACTTTCCATCCGCCATGCGAGAGTGTACCATCACTCTAGAAGATGTGCGATTGCGGTTGGGATTATGGTGGGACGGTCGGTAGCCACCGGTCCGCAACATCTACCGATTGGATGGCAGTATGCGAGCTTCTGGGTGCCATTCCAGATAGAATTCAAGGAGCTCGGATCGATATGGCCTGGTTACGAGACACATTCTTGGAGCCAAACGAGAGTTTGACCGAAGTAGAAAGAATACGGTATGCTCGGGCATACATTCTTCAGATAATTGGAGGCTATCTGATGTTGGACCTCTCTAGAAACCTCATCCACCTAAGATGGCTCCTGAAACTTGTTGATTTTAGAGCAACCGGTGAATTGAGTTGGGGGTCTGCCGTGCTATCGAGGTTGTACCGGGAGATGTGCGGGGCGACGCGACCGAGTAAAACAAAAATCGGAGGTTTCCTATCACTATTGTAGTCATGGGCATGGTTTCGATTTCCATTTTTACGTCCTCGACTCGACCAGCCATATTCATTCCCACTGATAACGAGGTAAATTTAATATTATATTTTACAATTATTTCATAGATTTATAGTATAATTGCATGCTAAAAGTTTATTTAATTAGGTGGAACCATTCGGCGAGTCATGTTGGAATACCTAACTCGCTTGAGGATATACGGCTCCTATTGGACCAACGGTCGAAATCACAAGTAAGTTTCGAATTTCGTTATTATAATTTAGTATTTCGTATGTAGTGTCTAGTATTATGTATATAACTAATATTTTGGTAATTTTAATATAGTTTCAATGGACATCGTTCGAGGATTCGAAAATTTGGGCAGTAATTTCGGAGGAGTTCTTCCAAAATTCGAACAGTTGGCACGTTAAGGTCCCATTGATCATCTACGCGACCGTGGAGATGCACCAGTCAGATCGGGTTCTGCGGTAATTTGGATTTCGGCAATCGATTCCCGTGCCACCTGAGGTGCTCGATGATGAGCACAATGTGGACTTATGGCTACTGCGCACGGATTGGCCAAGATTTTGGTCAGGTCATATCGAGACGTGGGAGAACCGGTATGACTTTTTACCTTTTCGGGAGCCGATCATCGTTCTTGAGTTAGCGTGCGTGCCAGAGTACATGCCATGGTTTAGGATCCATGGCAAGCTATATCTGTTGTCGGATGAAGAGAGGCAACGACAACTTCGTGAGCGAATGGAACGTCGGGCCCCTTTAAATCCAAGGAGAAGGGGTGATGAGACGGGGCCATCAACAGCCGACGACACGATCCACCGGGCCAAAGAATAGCGCCTACACAACACAGGCCCATCGATTCATTGACAACACCGACATCACAGCGTCTACCATTTATGCCAAGTGCGTACCCTACCACTTATATGTATCCTCCTAACCCATATATGTTTCATTTTCCCACCCCACCCAGTTGGAATGCATGGCGAGTTCGAGTCCGCCTCGACTACTCTCATTGGCCACCGATCGTGAGGCCGACGTCACATGGGATCAGAAGAGGCACCGTCGGGGAGCACTTCTTTCTACCAGGCTCCTTCGCCGTACGAGATGCAGTCATCCCCGTCGTGGTTTATGCAAACACCTCCGGGGTCATTATTTTATCAATGTGGGTCATCATCGCAACACCCTGAACTGCACCCACCGCCGGAAGAACCGATTCGCACCGAGGTTCCACGACCCTCGTCGGAAGCTAGAAGAAGGAGGAATCCAGCGCGTAACCGTCGACCGCCCCCGTGTGGCACTGGTTCCTACCGGCATCAGCCCTAAACCCTAAACCCCCAAATTTTATTTTGTTATTGTAATTTAATTTTTATTTGTTATTGTAATTTAATTTTAATCTCTTTGATAAAATAGAAATGGTTTGATTTTTTTTGTAATTAAGTTTTAATATATTTAATAAAATTTGAGTTTAATTTTTTTATAATTTAATTTTAATCTCTTTGATAAAATAGAAATGGTTTAATTTTTTTTGTAATTAAGTTTTAATATATTTAATAAAATTTGAGTTTAATTTTTTTTTGTAATTTAATTTTAATCTCTTTGATAAAATAGAAATGGTTTAATTTTTTTTGTAATTAAGTTTTAATATATTTAATAAAATTTGAGTTTAATTTTTTTTGTAATTTAATTTTAATCTCTTTGATAAAATAGAAATGGTTTAATTTTTTTTTTGTAATTAAGTTTTAATATATTTAATAAAATTTGAGTTTAATTTTTTTTTGTAATTTAATTTTAATCTCTTTGATAAAATAGAAGTGGTTTAATTTTTTTTGTAATTAAGTTTTAATATATTTAATAAAATTTGAGTTTAATTTTTTTGTAATTTAATTTTAATCTCTTTGATAAAATAGAAATGGTTTAATTTTTTTGTAATTAAGTTTTAATATATTTAATAAAATTTGAGTTTAATTTTTTTTGTAATTTAATTTTAATCTCTTTGATAAAATAGAAATGGTTTTTTTTTTTTTGTAATTAAGTTTTAATATATTTAACAAAATTTGAGTTTAATTTTTTGTAATTTAATTTTAATCTCTTTGATAAAATAGAAATGGTTTAATTTTTTTTGTAATTAAATTTAATATATTTAATAAAATTTGAGTTTAAATTTTTTTTGTAATTTAATTTTAATCCCTTTGATAAAATAGAAATGGTTTAATTTTTTAATTAAGTTTTAATATATTTAATAAAATTTGAGTTTAATTTTATTTTTTGTAATTTAATTTTTTAATTTAATTTTAATATCTTTGATAAAATAGAAATGGTTTACTTTTTTTGTAATTTTGTAATTTAATTTTAATAACTTGAATAAAATAAAAGTTCTTGTACAAAAATTCATTATTTTCCTCCAAAAAAATAGAAATTACATAGCTACCAGGAGACAAAAAAGCTAAGAGCACGGTCAACTATTCCGATTTGGACACGAGTGAGATGTATGTCCGGGTTCCTACACCATCCGCACAGCCGACTTTGGTTGCTCGTTTCTCGGATACCATATTGTTGCGTATTCTAGTCGAGCAAGGTCGACCTTTTGGTTTACGCCTCAATTGTCTATCCTGCAATAGCTTAAACGGTACAAGCGATACCAACGGAGATTCTAATTTATACACTTCATCCACTTCATCCACATAGCTCATGGGATCAAGACGAAGATTCTGACAAGCCGCAAGTACATGAGCGCATGGGTAACGAAGTGCATTAAATATCCCACAGTGGCATGTCCTATTTGTCAAGTGTACACGATAATGCCCGCCAAAAATACCTTGGTTTGGTCTGTCAAACTCCGTGACACGAAACCATAGGCTGTCGCAATCGTGACACACTGTGTGCATGGTGTTGGCCCGTGCCTTCACACTGTTTGTTTCTTGCAAGACCTTTGGGCTCCATACATGGCCTCCTTGCATTTGCCCTCTATAACTCGCTGCTCTCTTCGAAAATAGTGTCGCTAAACGAAAATATGTCTCTCGCACAACCGATGTAATCGGCAGATGACGGGTTCCTTTTAGAACAGAATTTATACATTCGGCCAGGTTTGTGGTCATATGACCATATCGTAGGCCACCGTCGTATGCTTGTGTCCACTGTTCGAAAGGAATATTGCACAGGTAGTTTGCGCCTTCGGCGTTATCTCGAGCATAAATCGCCAACATCTCGTGAAAACGGTCTTTATTGATCTCGTACCTTGCCAATATACGTTGATAGCGAATATTACATACCACTCTTCAATTGAGAATAAATTGAATATTACAAATGAAATTATATTAATAGATATTTCATACCCATATCAGTCACTTGCCGTCGTTGTCTTTTAGATTGATGTTGCCCATAGTAGTTGGATGAAACATGCCTCAGGCAATATCGATGGTGTGGGCGATGCCACATGCTTCCCTAGCGTTCTATTATCGCAAGTATTCTAGGGCCCCGATCCGATATAACGCATATGTCAAGTTGGGGGCAGACATGCCTCCTTAACCTAGATAGGAAGAAGTCCCAGTCATCAGCTGACTCCCCCGGTGTTATTGCGAACGCAACCGGAAGGATTCTCCCACAGCCGTCTTGTGCCACAGCTAGCAATAGCCGATGCGTATATCTACCATACATAAAGGTACTGTCAATTTGTACCAATGGCTTACAGTATATAAAGGCATCTCGCCATTGCTTAAATGTCCAGAACAACGCTTGAACACTACGCATCCACGGAATAGATGATCGTTGTAGTACGCCGGTTCCGTTTCAAGGTCTGCTGTGCTACCTAGGACATATCTCTCCAACACCTGACACCACTGCCACACTTCATTATATGAAGCGTCCCACCGACCGTGTAACTTTTCTAAAGCCTTCTGCTTGGCTATCCAAGCCTTTCTGTAAGAGGGCGTGTACCCTAATTGGCTACGAATATTGCCAATTAAGGTCCGGCACCGTAGTCTTGGGATCGGCCTTCACCGTCGGGATTATTAAGTCAGCCAACATGTCTGAATTCATCATCGGATGATCTTGTGTTACACCTGTCAATGAAGTACGTTAAATAATGCAACATTACATAATATTAGTATTATTCGAAATCATTGAACATATAGTGGTACTGTACCGGTAAGACATGTATGTGGAACTTTGTACTTTTTGATCTCCCACAACCCTGTCATTTTCCTCAACGACGCCATGATTTTCCATGAACATGTGCTGTCTTGCACTGCACACTTTGCCTCGTACTTATCGAGCTTGAATTTAACTATATTGTAGTTAACCCCGTTCCTGATGCTGTATTGTTTCAATGCAGCAAGAAAAGTATTCTTGTTGGAAAATTGGTTACCAACTTCTAATTGGTCCGAATCCAACGAAGAATTTGTACGGTCACGCATCCGATGTGGTAGTTCAGGAAACTCCAATGCATCATCTTGAGATAGATCGACATTATGCATGTGGGCTGGAGGCAAGTACGCCCTGGATAGCGGATCTTCTTCTTCTTCGTCTGAACTGCCCTCAACGTCTTTAGGTACAATTGGAACGGGCTCTGGTTCAGAAAATAATCCAACTTCTGCACCATCGGGCCCTGGCTCCCGAGGTAGATCCACATTAGATTCATCGTTCGACCTTCCATAACCTGTAACAAACGAGGGCCCCTCGCCGGTGGATTTCGTCGGGAGTACATCATCCCTCCTTAAACATCTTTCGTAAAGATCCTAATAATATGTGGATTGCCAACCACTAGAAGTTGATGACACCCCCCAATACATATTTCTATCATCGGACGTCGAAGGACAGATATGCATGTCCCATCCACCAACCGAGTGTCGTGCAGGGGTTATATTTTCCATACTACCACCGCACACGGGCACTTCTGTGTTTTGCCTCACACTTACAGAGTGTCGACTTGGAGTCGTGTATTCCCCTCGAACGGCAGTAGATGTTGAGGCCGTAGAAAGATCACTTGGAGATGAAAATTCTACATATACCTTGATATAGGGTGATCCACTGGCAAGATGAGTCTCCACCATTGCCTCAAAGCTCCGAGGACCTTTGATGTCGAATGAGTCATATCTCACTGTATCGACCGAAGCGTAAAATCTATACTTAATAGACTGAACTTTCATTGGCGTTGTTCTGAATATTTTACGCCTAATTCTTTTGCGAAGTTCTACCAAATCGACGTTCCGATTAAAACTCAGTCGTGCCGTGTTCTCTGATAAGAAAACAACACCATTTTTGGTGTCACGAACTTCACCATCGTAGTAAATAACAGCATTAATACGTTCACTCATTTTCAATTTTTTTTCTTTTGCCTCAATTTCCTTATGCAACCCGAGAATGAAATTTGGTGATTTATAGCCTAATTTTGCGAAGACATCAGAGCAAAAGCGCGCCCACGTGGGAGCTCTTTTCAAGACTTCACGACAAGGCACCCTTCCGAAGCGTTTTGGCCATCGTTTGTTCGTAAACGTCTCCTCAAAATTATTTTACCGGAGACTCATCAGAGCAAAAGAACGCCCACGTGGGAGCTCTTTTCAAGACTCATCCGATAAATGCACCTTGCCGAAGCATTTTTGGCCATTGTTTGTTCGTAAACGTCTCTCAAAATCATTTTGCCGAGACTCATCGTCACAAAAATTCAATTAATTTTTATTATTTTTCCCTAGCCCAAAATTCAATTAATTTTTCATAGGGAAATGAGGGCAAAACGCGCCCACGCCGTGCATTTTCTGGTTATTCGTGAGAAAGCGCCGAAGACGCGCTTTGTGCCACTTCAACAAAAGCGCTTACGTATGGCGCTTTTGAGAGTATCACAAAGCGCATCCCCAAGGGCGCTTGTTGTTCCCCAAAACGTCGGCGTGGACGCGTTTTGGGGGGAAATGGCACTTTTCCGTAAATATTCTTCAAACTGGCCAATTTCCATAAATAAATTAATTTTTTGGTATATATGGGATATTTACCCTAAATCTTATTTTAACTTTCAAAATTTTTATTTCATAATTTAACACAAAAACGATGAATCCAAGGTCAAATGTGGAAACCATTTTAGTAATGTATTAAAATTTCAAGATATGTATTTGAATTATTTTTCAAATTTGATACTTATATTTACTTTGTATCAATTTAGTATTAATTTATTATTTTATTACACTTGGGAACATAACTTTTTTTACAAAAATTTAAAATGTTATTATAAAAATTAATTTAGTAAAAGAGGGTAATTCATATTTTATTATTGTTGCGGTTATAGATGAAAATTTATTATAAAGGGTAAAAATAAAACATAAAAATTAGTTTTACAATAAACTTAACAATTATAATAAAATGTTATACGGAATAACTATTATAGAAAAGGTTGATTGTATTACAAAAATGAGTGATTTCTATCTAATAAGATTCTAAACTAATGGTTAAAGGTACTCATGGGTCAGGTTGTTTCTAAGCATAATATTAACAAACTTTATAGTTGATCGAACTCGGCCCGAAATATGGGTTTAAAATTTATCCAAACCCACTCATATTTGTAAAAAACTAATTTGAGTCCATTTTAGATCCGCCCATATTATTTTTTTACGTTTTTTAAAAAATATTTATATCATTTTATTTTATTTATTAAACTTTTTTATATAGTCATCTTAACATTATCTTAATGTTTACATTAGAGTAGTATTTAATGTGCTATAAATTACATAGTATATAATAACATAATATAAAATATTATAAACTTAAAAACGGGTCGGGCCGAGCTCGGTCTTGAATGTTCAAGCTCGAGCCTGAGCCTTATTTTTTTTTTATCTAAACCCTCCCAAATTTTGAATAGACCTTTATACCTAAACGAGAAACCCGACCCATAAACAATTCTAGAAATAATATCACAGCTCTCACCAAAAATGAATACTCAAAAGTAGTCATCTTATATATGGACTCTTTTGGCAGTTTAGTTGTATTAGGTCCGATAGAAATTAAGGTTTAGATTTAGTTTGGATTTTGGGCTTGGGTTTTATTTATTAGGGATTGGATTTGGTTTGGGTTAGATAAACTTAAAATTATTTAAATTATATATTTTTAAATTTTGTAATATAATATATATTTGAGTTGGGTGAAGTTCAAGTTTAAAAATTCTACTGAAGACTCAACTTAAATAGTAAAACGGGTTTAAATTTTTGCTCAATTCTATTTTTCAAGTTTTGTATTTTATTAAGTCTTCTTATATTTTGAACAAATATTTAAGTTTAGATAAATAACATAACCTTCAAACAACTCTAAATTACACATATCCATGTTTTTTACAAATTTTATTTTACCATATTAATGTCATCTTTAATTATTTTTATAATTTGCTCAAGTTCAAGTATAACCGAGATTAAATTAATCCTTTTTTTGTAATTTATTAATTAAAATAATTAACATCTCCTTTGATTATTCTTATTTTCTCACTTTTAATTAATACTTGCACTAGATTACTTCGTTTATTTTGAAGTGACTAAATTGCTTCTTACGTTATAGTACAACTCATGTTTACTTTCTTTATTTTAGGAATAATTAAATTGCTTCTCACCCTATAGTACAGAACCTCATAGGAATTTACTCCTATATATGATGCGGAAATTTTAAGATTTTAAATTATAATATTAGGTTGTAAGCATAAGAGCTTAAGCTCGATTTTACGTAATATCATATTCAATTATTAAAAAAAAAAAGTAATAAAATATTAACTATATGTAATCCTCAATATTTATACATTTTATCAAGTTAATCATAATTTTAAATAATTAAATGAATTTAACCTCTGTATTTATAAATTCTATCAATTTAATCATCAAACACATCTTAATGAAAAATTGCCATCGACAAACCTAACTCTAGATTTGATGACTTTGAGTTACTTGTGCTTGTTAAAATTATTTTATTTACCGTTCCTCTAAAGGTAAAGCCTAATGCATCAAATCCCACAATTTTACTATGGAGAACTTAACAAGCTTCTCTTTTAAGCACGCTACACTAAGTTTTGAAAGTAAAAACCATATTTGGGAGTGAAATTAGAAATTCTTTTAAGAAGGGTGGAAAGTGAATTATAAATCTTTGAGATATCAAAATATAATTTTATCATATATTAGTTTATGATTTTTTTCATTTTGATAAGGACTAAACATTTTTTTCTTTTAAAGGTTAAAGTACAATTTTACCATATATAATTTATAATTTAATAAAAATTTAAGCGGATGAATTGCAATTTTCTCTTTTAATAATACCAAACCCTTGCCTATGTTGGAAATTATAAATTGCAAATTAATTATTCATGAGCACTATTCAAATTAAAAGTGATGATTTATCATCTTGCAAATTAATTATTCATAAGCACTAATCAAATTAAAAGTGATGATTTATCATCCAATGAATACATTTCCATGGGACATGTTTCTTTCAAGAAGTATGTCTAAAATTAAGGGTTGTGGCTCTTTAAAATAGTATTCATTGAGTAAATATAAATAAAAGGACTATAGTGCTCACAAATTACATTACAATCAATTCAATTTTAGAAATTAGATAAGAGTTAGGGAATTCCTTGATTTTGCTAATCAAAGGAAATTCAAAACTTCGTTGTATCCCGAGAGGACCTTTGTCTTAACCCTCTAACAACTTTGTGTGGGGGCAAATAGTTCTCTTTGGAAAGTGTCACCCACGCCTCGAAGTCTACTATTTATTTCCTTATAAGTCTCCGGTTCTATAGTCTCCGCTCAAATTATCCAACAATCAAAGAGAACTATTTGAAGATGGCGGCAGAGGCTACCATCGTATTCAAAGTGATGAACCAAGAGTTTCTGAAACTTGATCGATTTGATGGTTCAAACTTCAATTGTTGGAAGGACAAGATGTTGTTCCTTCTTATTGTTTTAAATGTGGCATACGTTCTGGATTCAAACCTACAACCCGTGGAGGATCCTGCCCCCAATAGAAACCCCGAGAAAATTACGAAAGTGTCTGAACTCAAGAAGAAGCGTGAAGAAGACAATTTCACATGTCAAGGACACATTCTCAACATCTTGTCTGATCAATTGTATGATCTCTACATGTCGATGGAATTCCTGGTGGAAATATGGAAAGCTCTTGAAGAGAAATACAACACCGAGCGACAAGGTACTGGATAAATTTTAATGATGAAGTATTTCAAATTCAAAATGCTCGATAGTATCCCAATCATGGATCAAGTCCATGAATTACAAGTCCTTGTAAATAGGCTTCGTGACTTGAAAGTTGTTACTCCAAAATTGTTACAAGTCGGGGCTATCATCTCGAAGTTGCCCTCATCTTGAATAATTATCGAAAGAAACTTCTACATATGGAAGAGGACTTCACTGTGGAGAAAATACTTAGGCATTTGCATATTGAAGAGGAAACTTGGAAGCATGATATGGTATATCTTCCCCAAAGTTCTAAAGTGAACCATGTGAGCGAGTCTCTGAACTCTCGAAATGGTAAACGAAAAGCCACATCCGAGACTAAGGACGTGCAAGACAAGGAAAAAAAATCTCGCAATTGTTATAATTACAATAAGAAATGAAACTATATTAAGGATTGCAGACTTCTCAAAAAGAAGCAAGATGCCATAACTTCCAAAGCCAATTTGGTGGAGGACATGGATTTAGTGGCCATGGTTACGGAAGGGATTGAGAGTTTGGAGATTGGTATGATTATTGAAATCAATATAACCATGACTGATAAGTCCTGTAATTGGTGGTTCGACTTCGAACCTATTGTCCATATGTGTAATGACCGACAACAATTCAAGAGTTATGAACTAGTGGCAAACTGTAAAGTGCTTATGGGCAACTATCAATTGGTTAAGGTGCTCGGTCAAGGGACGGTGGAACTCAACTTCACATTTGGGAATAAATTGACTTTGACCAATTTGTTTCATGTTCTTGATGTGAGAAAGAATTTAGTGTCTGCGAGTATTCTGTGTAACAAAGGGTTCAAGATTATTTTGAAATCCAATAAGTTTGTCTTGCTTAAAGGTGATATATATATATATAGAAAAAGGATATTGTAACGAGAGTATGTTCAAGTTGAGCATTGATATGAATAAAGTTAATTCTTCTACTTATATTGTTGAATATTATCTTTTGTGGCATGCGCGTTTAGCACATTAACTTTACAATATATGCAAAAGAATGATTATATAAGTCTAAGTAATGATAAGTTTGTGGATAAATGTGCAATCTGTATTCAATAAAAAATTACCAAGAAGTTGTTTCCTAATAAGTATGAAAGAAATTCGCAAGTGTTAGATTTAATTCATTCAGATGTTTGTGAATTAAATGGAACTCAACAATAGGTGGAAAATAATATTTTTCACTTTTATAGATGATTTCTCTAGATTTACTTATGTGTATCTCATGAGAAGTAAAGACAAGGTGTTTGATATGTTTAAACATTTTAAAACTGAGGTTGAGAAATTTTTTAGTAAGAAAATCAAAGTGCTTCGTAGTGATAGAGGTGGTGAATATTTTTCAAATGAATTTAATGTATTTTGTGAGGAACAATTTGTGGTACATGAGTGTTTCACGCCTTATACTCCGCAACAAAATGGTTTAGAAAAAAAAAAAAAAAACAACCGTACTTTAGTAGATATGGTTGACTCGATGTTGTTAAATGCTAAACTTCCATATAATCTATGGGGTAAAGCATTATTGACTACATGTAATATTCTTAACAGAATACCATCGAGAAAATTTAAAGTATTTCCATATGAGTTATGGAAGGGTAGGATGTCAAACTTAGATTATTTCAAAGTGTGGGGGTGTTTGGCTTACTATAAAGTTCCTGACCAATGGAGAACAAAGTTAGGTCCAAGAGCCGTCAAGGGTGCATTCGTTGGATATGCCTAACACTCTAAGACTTATCGTGTTCTTGACTTAGTGTCAAATATGATAATTGAAACAAGAGATGTATTAATTGAAAATAATGTTTTCAATGATTCAATAGATTTGAAAAAAGAATATCAAAAAATGATCTCAAGTGATCAAACCAAAAGAAGTCTTTGTGACAATAAAGATTTGGAGCCTAGGAAAAGTCAAAGAGTGAGAAAAGTAAAGGACTTTGGTCTTTATTTCATTTCCTCGCACTCTCTAGCATTCCTTGTTGAGGGAAATAGAGAATCCGTAATTAGAAAGATCCTCATAATGTTTTATGTGGATGGTGATCCACAATCCTATGGTAAAGCCATGACTTCTTGGGATGTATCATTTTGGAAAGAGGCGATCAATGATGAAATGGATTCAATATTATCCAACAATACTTGGATTCTAGTTGATCTTCCTTAAGGATTGAAAGCCTATCAAGTGTAAATGGGTGTTTAAAAGGAAGAGTACTCCAACAGGGGGTTCTCCAACCTTTAAGGCTAGGTTGGTGGCTAAAGGATTTAAGCAAAAGGAAGGCCTAGATTATTTTGACACTTATGCATCAGTGGCTAGGATGACCTCCATTCGAATTCTTTTAGCACTTGCATCCATCCATAAGTTACATGTACATCAAATGGATGTTAAGACGATTTTTCTAAATGGTGATCAGAAGAGGAAGTCTACATGAAGCAACCAGAAGGCTTTGTGCTTCCTAGGAATGAACATAAGGTGTGTAAGTTAATCAAGTCATTATATGGTTTAAAACAATAGCCTCAACAATGGCATGAGAAATTTGATTCGGTTATCTTGTCATATGGTTTTTTACATAATGGTGCGGATAAATGTATTTATACTAAATTTACCGATATGCATGGTGTAATTATTTGTCTTTATGTAGATGATTTGTTGATTTTTGGTACGAACATAGAAGGTGTTCGTGAGATCAAAGAGTATCTAGCCTTGGTTTTTAAGATAAATGATCTCAACGAGCTAAATACAATTCTAGGTATAAAGTTGAAAAAGCATGAAAATGACTTTGCACTAAGCCAATCTCACTACACCAAGAAAGTATTGGAAAAGTTCAAACACTTAAATATCAAGGATTCGAACACTCCATACGATTCAAACTTTAAGTTAAGTGGGAATAATGACAGGGCTATAGCGCAACTTGAGTAAGCAAATGCAATTAGAAGTCTAATGTATGCAATGCATTGCACTAGACCCGATATCACATTTTTTGTGTGCAAATTGGCGAGATATACAAATTCTCCTAGTACTGATCATTGGAAAGGAATTTGTAGCATTTTTGGCTATCTTAAGAAAAAAATTTGGGATTATTCTATAGTTATTATCCCACGGTACTAGAAGGTTATTTGGATGCAAGTTGATTACAAGTCTAAGTGACAAAAAGTCCACATCATGATGGATTTTTACGATAGAAGGTGGAGCCATTAGTTGGTCCTCTAAGAAACAAACTTGCATCTCACGTTCAATTATAGAGGCTAAATTTATAGCCTTAGTGGCTACTAGCAAGGAAGTGAAATGGCTAAGAGATCTCTTGCTAGATATAAAGTTGTGGCCACAATGAAGGTTCACCATTTCCATATATTGTGATAATGAATCCACCATGTCTCAAGCGTACAATAAGGTGTATAATAGAAAGTTTAGACATATAAGTTTGAGACATGAGTATATGATACAATTGATTAGGGACAGTGTGATAATTGTTACCTATATTAAGTCAATTGATAATTTAGCGGATCCATTGACAAAAGTTTTGTCAAGGGATTTGGTTAAGAGTACCACCATTAAGATGGGATTAAAACCATTCTAATCGCGTCATTGATATTGGAAACCCTACCTTGTTCTAGCCAAAAGTTAGTTTTGAGGTTCAAAGGGTAATAACAAGTTATCGAATGACAACGTGCACTAAGAATCAGGATTTAGTGTTTATGTTTTAGGAGGATGAGTTTTACTCTTAATGGATTGACATTAATTGTCATGAAATCCACTTATATGGTCATGAAGTGGTGTTGCTTCAAAATGATTTTCTTTATGGTTTTCTCTCGTACATGTTCATGAAACGGGACGAGCATATGTCCATAACGATACTAAAGAAAATAAACTCTTACTCTAATACTTTACGGTTATATGTGAAATTTTTTCGGTATTGACTTTAAGAGTGATGGTTCAAGTGACTAACCACCATTCACTTTATTGATACCCTGAGAGTTTGCACTAAATGAATGTTTAATCTGCAGACACCCATCTTTATGCATAATTGTTGTGTACTTATTTTCTAGAATTAGCAATCTAGTGGGGGGTTGTTGGAAATTATAGATTGCAAATTAATTATTCATGAGCACTATTCAAATTAAAAGTGATGATTTATCATCTTGCAAATTAATTATTCATAAGCACTAATCAAATTAAAAGTGATGATTTATCATCCAATGAATACATTTCCATGGGACATGTTTTTTCCAAGAAGTGTGTCCAAAATGAAGGGTTGTGGCTCTTCAAAATAGTATTCATTGAGTGCATATAAATAAAGGGACTACAGTGCTCACAAATTACATTACAATAAATTCAATTTTAGAAATTAGAATAAGAGTTAGGGAATTCCTCGATTTTGCTAATCAAAGGAAATTCAAAACTTAGTTGTATCCTGGGAGGACCTTTGTCTTAACCCTCTAGCAACTTTGTGTGGGGGTAAATAGTTCTTTTTAGGAAGCGTCACCCACGCCTCAAAGTCTATTGTTTATTTCCATATAAGTCTCCGGTTCTATCGTCTCCACTCAAATTATCCAACAACCTATCCCTTTACATTCGCCCTTGACCATACCATCCCCCATATAAATTACACTAAAATTAAGAACCCAAAGATGTGGTGGCAATGTTGGTGTTGGGTCTGAAAAGACCCGATTTTGAAAGTGGTGGAAGAAAGGTCAAAGCAAACCTTTTTTGGGGAGTTGTAGAGCAAAGAGGTCAATGGATTGAAGAAGATAAAAGAAGAATAAGGGGCAACAATATTGTTTTTGAAATGAAGTTGAAATTCTTTTGAGTTTTTAGAAAGTACTTTTAAAAAATCTAAAGCAAGTTCATTTAGATTTTTTCCTTGTTTAGAGAAGAGAGAAGCAAGATGAATGCAGAACAAGGGTGGAGGTTAGATGCATGATGAAGATGTGTTTAAGGATCAATTTGATAGAATTTGTAAAAGTAGAGGGTTAAATTTGTTGAATTATATAGAATTATAATTAATTTTATAAAATATGAAAGTGTTGAGTACTAAATAATATGTAAAAAAGGCCACGTCAAAATTTCTATTAACAAATTAATGAAGGGTGATCAAAAGCGAAACAAATGATAACCTTAATCACAAAATTTATTTATTTTTATAATTTAATAACAGAAAAAAAACTCTAATAATTAGATAACTAATTGTATAATTTTTTTATACTTAGTTATCCTTTCATGTTTGCGTCTATATGGCTTCTCTTGCATAGATTTTAAATATTTACATGTTCAATTTTCTTCATACGCTTTATGTAACAATTACACCCTCCTTATAAAGGTTGATTTCGTAAAGGTTCATCTCATTGAAAGTGGGCCTACATGCAAAGGTTTAAAGTTTTGCTTCCAAAGCATACAAACAGAGGCGAAGTCAGAAGAATTTTTTAAAGGAAGTCGGATAAAATTTTAATTTTTTATAGTTGATATTTTTATAACTTATAACAGATTAAATCGAATTTTTATAATTTTAGGGAGGACCAAAATACAATTTTATCTTTACTAATTTAAAATTTTTAAAAAATTTTAAGAGTCAAATTTTAATTTTATATTTTAGGGGAGCCGGGCCCATGCTAACCTCCTAACTACGCCCCTGCATACAAATGTCCTTATTGTGTGGATGACAAGTGATTTCCAAGCAAATATAAAATATTATCCTCTAGATCATATTTAGAGAAGTCTATTGGTATTTATTGATGCAGTTTTGCTTACATATTTAAGTTAGGTGTGTCATGTATTTTGATTGCTTGTTTTGCATGCTTTCATTTATTAATGGTATGTGTTGTTGCATATTGTGAATGGCACGTAGCTCTTTCTTCCTTGCAAGTGTCAAGAAATGGTAAGCTTCGAATGATAGGTGTAATGCATGCATGGTGGATTATTTATATGTTTCGTCTCTTTGTATTTGTATGTGTGTATCAACACAACGTTATGTTTGTATGTATTTGACGTTAGAGATGAATATGCATGCATTCATGCAAACACATTTGCCGGTTTGATTACTTTAATCATGTATGTTTATATTTAAAATGTTTTAAAATCATGCATTCATCTTGTATATGATTGGTAATTATAATTATATAATCATATGTATATATTTATATGTATTGAAATAATGTTTGCGTGCATGTGTATGCGTATGCGTCAATTAATATGTATTTGTTTTGAACTTGTATTATATATTTATGTGTTATGCCAGTATATCAGTAGGTATGAGGGTGCTTAAAATCATGTGTTTCATTTTTGATAGTGTTGTGATGTAATTCTATAGTTCATATATTTGTGAATTTGTTTTGACATTGATATGTGTTTATTTAATTATGTTATTGCTCTCATGCATGTTCATTAAATATTTTAATTAACTTTTAAAATCAAGTAATATTTTAGTATCAAAGAAATTAACGGGATGATTACCAAAATTACTAGATACAATTTCATTTACCTCTCAAGTTTCAGTGAATAAGATTTTCAAAAAAAAAAATTCAGTTCAGTTTATGTGATTTCAAATTTCTACGGGATCACATTTAAGTATTGAATTTTAAATTATAATTTTAAACTTTAAGGATAATACGTATATTAATGAGATATTAATTTTGGACATTTTGAGAGTATTATAACTTTTTCTTATATAATCAACTTTCAAACTTGAGTTTTCTAAACTTTAACATAAGCCAAAAATTATTTTTTAGAAAGAATTTCAACAAATTTCTTTTTAAAAGGTAATTTTCAAAAGATAGGCAATAACTCTTACTCTATTAATAAAACTCGACGTTTTAAAATTTTTAAAATTTCATATTTTCTCAAATATCTTCAAACTATTTTTTTTTTTTAAAACAATACTTTCAACGTAACAATTAAACCTTTTTTTTTAAATTTCGATAACCCATTGTTTTTTTTTATAGAAAAAAGAACAAGCATAAATTACATTGACACTTGTAATCTTCATCCACCATTAGCATCTTGTAACAGCAAACAAACAACATCTTAAAAAGATCAGTCAACATGCTCAGCTCAAGCATGCCCATTCAACGCTAACGCTACCACTCTATCCGCTACGCGATTGCCTTCTTAATAATGTGCACCACACGAACCTCCTAATCTTGGCGAAGCATACCTTTGATCAACCGTAACATTACATTATATGATGCACCAACTGCTTGGTTTATCACCATGTTTCGATTAATACCATTCACAACCCATCATACAATCCCCAAAGTTCAGCATCAACAATATCACAAGTCCAAAACCCCGAAAAAAACCTTTCATCCCCCTTCCACTAGAGTACCATACAACTCCTGCTGATGCAGCCCTTCCCATACTCATATTCAATGCCCCCATCCATGTTTACTTTATACCAATCTACCGGAGGGTTTTTCCAGCTTATTAACTAACTGATATGTTGATTTCCTCTATCTCGTTGACGACATAAACCAAAAATGTTTCCAACACCCCTTCTATTTCCTCGTACTCCTGAGCAAACATCATTTTATTCTGTCGCACCCACAAGTTCCAACATACACACCCAAAGAGCACTTCTCAATTCGCAACTTCTCTAGGGAAATAGACAGTATCTTGAATGTTCAAGTTAATCCATTCTAAAATCTCCATAGACAAAAGCTCACTCACCATTTATTCCTAAATTAATGTTGCCAAGATGGACCTTACCGTAAAGCACTAACATAGTAAATGATCTACATCTACAACAT
This sequence comes from Gossypium rotundifolium, assembly GCA_025506655.1. Lineage (NCBI taxonomy): Eukaryota > Viridiplantae > Streptophyta > Magnoliopsida > Malvales > Malvaceae > Gossypium > Gossypium rotundifolium. The sequence continues at coordinate 56,236,988 of CP106723.1, read as the reverse complement.
TTCTACAAAACTCGCAAAAAGGATCATCTCTAATATGACGCCTTACACACTCTTCCTTAGTATTCGTGTAACACCCAACACTCGACCCGAATCTGAATACATGATGCCACATTACGTTGTCGAAGTAACTCAAGCTATCTCATTACATAATCATAAAATTTATGTCATAATTATCATTCAAATCAACTTAATCATCAATCATACTATCAAATATGCATTCATAGAGTTTATGATTCAATTACATCATGTTACGGGGTTATGCTAGGTTAAGCTTTGAGTTAAGACTCGAATCCAAACTCAATTATCAAATTTCAATGTTGTGTCTTGAGATAGAAGACTTTTGTCTTGAGACAAGCCTAATTTTATTTTAGTCGATGTCAACATTTCTTGAGACACTAGAGGTGGTGTCTCGAGGTAAGATTCTTTATCTCTCAAGACTAAGTCTCGAGACCAACCTCCTATGTTTCCTTAATTTTGCTATGATGTTTAAATGTCTTGAGACAAAGGGTTCTTGTCTCGAGACATGGACCAGGGCAAAACTAATTTAGCTTCAAAGTTTAGCTACTTTGAGACAAAGGCCACTTGTCTCGAGGCTTTAATAAGAATGTCTCGAGACTAGCTTGAAAATTCTCGAGCACTAAGCATATGGATCAAAATATAAGGTTTTTGTTTTTATGGTCTAGAGACATGTTCATGTTGTCTCGATATTCAATGGTAAAATAACTTTAAATGCACATTTTCAAGTGTCAAAACCATACCAAATGGTATCTTAAATATACCTAAACTTTACATCAAATTAATACCATCAATTGAACACATATAAACATAACCAAACATCATCAAATTATAACCACCAATGCAACATCATTTATCTAACTAATTCACATAAACAAACTTATGAAAACTAGCATAATTATCTACTAATTAAATATTTAAATTGAACTCATAAAAATTTATAGGAAAATATATCAAATATACCAAAATATTTTATTTCTCCAAAAGGATTTGGGGTGAAGATGGGGTTGCTACAAAGGGAAATGATGGTAAGGGATTGAATACATTAAAAGTAAAAGAAGCAGTAGATGGTGGGAAGGTTGATATGGAGGGATTTGAAATTAGTTGGTGTCGTGTGGGTAACTTGGAACATGAAGTTTTAAAGCTTGCATTGAATATGATTAGGGGCATATAGGCAGCTGCTTTTTAGGAGAAATTTGGAGGTGAAAACGTAGCTGCTTTAGAAGAGAAATGGAGGAAATTGAAGGTTGATGCATTGGAGCTAGTTTTGGAGATGAATGATTTGGAAGTGGAAGGGACTAAGTTGATGTTGGAATATTATAAGTCCGAATATGCATAAAGTAGTTCTCTTGTTCATTGTTAAGACAAAATTTCTAGGAATTTGTCTTTAGGATTTGCATAATACGTAACTTTTAGTGTTTCTGTTTGTTAATGTTGATCTTTTGTTTCAATTTTCCTAATGTACTTGTTTTTATTACTATGTGCTTCAAGGATGATCCAAACAAGCTCTACAAATCAAATGAAACTTAGCCAAAGTTGAACAAAATAGAACATAGATGATAGAACCTTGGTTTTTTTTTACATAGTGGTTCAGCAAATGCTCCCAATAGACTAACACTACAACATATTAATAGATTATCCTTAAATAACATTACATTGCATAAAACACAATACTATATGGATTTAAATTTGACTTTCTTAAAAAAATTTATAATAATAATTTCAAAACACACAAATTTTCAAAATCACACTTTCTTTCCTCATCACTTTTTTCAAATATAATTTCCCCACAACCAAAATTTCCCAAAACAACCAATCGATTTATAATGACATACAATACAACAACAAATACACACACCATTTAAGCACCCATTACCTTCCCAATAAATTTTAAATCAACATATGTGTTCACCTCAACAGTTTAAAAGAAATTCTTAACATATCCATTTCATCCCAACAGTTAAAAGAAAATTCCAAAACAGTGTGTTGGGTCACAACCAATGTTTAACCTTGTCTATTGAATTTAATTATCATATTTCCCATTACTCTTCCTAGTAACAAATACACGCACCATTTTATTGTCCATTACCCTTCCCAATAAAAAATGTACACGTCATTTAATAGGATTTTAAATGCATTCACCCCAACAAGTAAAAGAATATTCTAAAGCAGTATGTTGGGTCACAGCCAATGCACTTAACCTTGTCTATTGTATTTAACTTTCCCATGTTGTTTCAGATTATAAACATTTTCTCAAAGAAAGAAAAATCAATTTCATGGCTAAAAAAACCTCAGACAATTCCATTCATACTATTTCATCTTCTTCATCATCTATTTTAAAGGAAACCTCAAGCCAAACCTAAAAAAAATCTACTCTTAATGTAAAGACAATTTCTATAAAACCTAAGGAATGAGGTACTTCAAATATCGAAAACCCAGATCCCAACCTGTTAAACCTTCAACCAAGTTGTCTACTATTTTCGAACAAGAACCCAATGAGCCAAATCGATCCTAGAAAAAAGCTCGTGAAGATGAATCTAGTTCTCTTGTTATTGATGACGAGGTGAAGAGGAAAAGAAGCAACTTTTCTAGCAACTTTTTGGTGATGACGAAGAAATTGTTATGTTAGAAAGTTTGTTAGATTACTTTGAAGTTTTAATTATCTGGGATTTGGATTTTAGATATTGAAATACCTCCTTCCATTGGTTTTGTAGCAACAGGTTTGACAATGTGAGTAGAACTTTCCTGGGTTTGGCTTGAAGTTTCCTCTAAAGAAAAAGATGATGAAGATGAAGGAATATGAATGGGGGGGTTTTTATGTTCTTTTAGCCAAGGAATTATTTTTTTCTTTGTGAAAAATGTTTATAAACTGAAACAACAGGAGAAAGTTAAATACAATAGACAAGGTTAAGCCCATTGGCTGTGACCCAACACACTGCTTTGGAATTTTCTTTTAATTCTTGGAGTGAATGCATTTAAAATCCCATTAAAAGATACATGTATTTGTTATTGGGAAGAGTAATAGGATATTAATGTTGGAAAAACCCAGTTCAAAAACATTTTCTAGCACAACAGAAAATTAAAATTTTGAAAATCAAGTCAGTTTGTGACATTTATAGTAATATTTTTTTCCCAAAATCGCACATGTGTTTTCAACTAGAGGATCATTACCGTTCCCAACTTTCAACTGAACGACCTTCTCTGCTATTATCGTACCATGAACTGCTTCAAGTGTGGGCTCGAAAAATTGAATTAAACACAAAACCAATAATTATTTAAGTTTATAAACAAATACACTACCCTTAGGGCACCATATCCAACAGTCTCCCACTTGCTTTAGTAAAGCAGATGGGTCATATTCCGCATTCCTATGCTCTTTACATATTTCTCAAAACTCCTAACTAGTAGAGTCTTAGTAAGCAAGTCCGCAAGGTTGTCCTCAGATGCAACTTTGACTACATCCACGATTTCATCTGCAACTACCTCTCTTATAATATCATACTTTATATTAAATATGTTTTGTCATTTTGTGGTTCTTGGTTTCCTTGGTATTAGCTACTGCTGCACTATTGTCACAATACAGTGTGATAGATTTTTCCATACAAGGAACGACTTCAAGATCTGTAAAGAAAATTTAAAGCCATATTGCTTTTTTTTGTAGCCTCGGAAGCACCCATATATTCAACCTCCATAGTGGAGTCAGCAATACAGCTTTTCTTGACACTTCTCCACACAATAGACTTGCCGCCTTGGACAAAAGCACAACCCAATGTTAATTTTCTTGAATCCCGACACATTTGAAAGTCAAAATTAGTATATCTAATAGGAGTAAGATCTCCATCAGAATGCACAAGAATATAATCCCTCGTTCTCCATAAATACTTGAGTATATACTTAACTGCTTTTCAATGTATTGGACCTAGATTCACCTAAATCAAAGCAGATATCTAGACATGTGCACAACATAGCATACATGAGGCTTCCTACTATAGAAGTATAAGGAACTTTTCTCATGTTTTCTCTTTCTTCTGCTATCTTAGGACAGTCCTCTAAAGAAAGATGAAATCCTGATACAAAAGGTTGAGTTCCCTTCTTCGAATCGATCATTGCATAATTTTACAATATTTTTTCTATGAATGAAGCTTGTGATAATGCTATCACTTTGTTCTTTTGATCACTTGGGATTTGAATTCCTAGAATAAAATTAGCTTCTCCCAAGTCCTTCATGCTAAAGTGTTGAGTTAACCACAGTTTAACCGATGACAATGTCCCTACATCATTCCCAATGAGTATAATGTCATCAATATATAGAACGACAAAGACCAAATTTCCATCCCTAATACATTTATATAAAAAAGTTTCATTTACATTTTTCTCAAATCCAAAAGTCTTGATTGCTTGATCAAACCCTTGATTCCATAAGTCAGATGCTTGCTTAAGTCCATATATGAAATTAAGCTGTTTGCAAACTTTATGTCTTTCCTTTAGCTATATATCCGGTGGGTTGCATCATATAAATGCTCTCTTCAAGATACTCATTGAATAATGTTATCTCAACATTCATTTTTCTAATCTCTGACCTGACGTTAAATGTAGTAGTTATTTTAGTATATTTCTGCACTTGAAGAGCTTATTTTCTAGTTATTTTTATATTTTTTATTGCATTTTCAATATTTAGTAGTTAATATTAAATATTAGTAAAATAAGTTTTTTAACACATTTGTGTATGTGTTAGTGACCTATTAGGCTGACACGTGTCTTAAATAGTTTTAATCTGTGAGTTTAAGTGTGCAGGAGGTTCAATTCCAAGCCCAGTGGATGTAGGAACTTGGGACAAGTGCGACCAAGCTTCTCGAGTGCTAAAGAATGAAACAGACTCAAGAGCCCATATTTTTATCATCGTGCCATGCCATGCAATGTCTATGGTGCAACATAGGCCTGACGTGTTGCCCAAGTCCTTAAGTGTTATTTTCATTCGTACAATGATACGAACTCGCCTCGGTGATGATTCAAGTCATTTAAATTGCCCAATCATGAATTTGAGTAAGACTTGGTTCTTTCAAAAGGAATGGAAAAGATATGTAATGGCTACAAACAAAGGTCGAAAAGAAAGATAATTAAGCAATAGATAGGAAGTTCGGCTAAGGGCAGAGAATGAACCAACAATAAAATGATTGTTGACCCGAGACTCGAAATAGATCTTATGGGAATTCTGTTTAAGAAAATCAATAAAGAACCTTGACCCGTTATCAAAAGTGATAGGAACCATAGGTATAATGAACGCCACACCAAAGGTGATAAGTTCGGTTTACAAAAGAAAGATTGATGCCACAAGCTATGCTTGATAAGTCAAGTCAGACCTGAAAAGAACTAAGAGAATTGGAAATCTCACAAAAGAACACTTGTTCATATAATTTGGCAAAAAGTCCCCAAAATAATCTGATTACAACATATTTATAGTGCTACATGAAACCTAGCTAAAAAGTCACAAGAATTCAGCTTTAATGTGCAGTTATAAGCTGAAATAAAACTTAATTACTAAGCACAAACTCTTGAATTCTCTAGGCCTAAGTAACAGCAACTTTTAACATGATTTAATGTTCCAATTCAGCTGAATAAATGAGCTGATTACTTAGGCTGGAAGAGTTCAACGTTTTGAGCAGCCAAATGACTTCAATTCATTCATTAAATCGGCCTTGGGTAGCCGAATAGACACCAGCAACATGTATAATGCTCTCCTTTAATTTTTGTCCATTGCTATTCTTGAACAACTCCTTGGAGAAGAGGAATAGGCTGCTGAATTTAAATGATGCAAAATGCTCTTCTTAAATGTTATAAGAGCCGCATTTAACACTTTATAACAGCTCCTTTGTACATAACTTATTCCAGCTGAATAGTCACCTACAAGCATTAACAAACACATTAAAAACACATTAAACACACTAAACACATTAAACACACTAAACACATTTAAACACATATTAGACTTAATAAGCTTAATTAATAAATTGTAAATAAACACATTTAACAATTAATTTAATATACTTAAAAAAACACATGCAACAATAAATTATTCCAGTGACTATATTAACTAAGATGAACTTAATTAACTAAGATGAGTAATTTATTTTAGCAACTTAATTAACTAAGATGAACTCAATTAACTAAGATAGTAATTTATTCCAGCAAATTAAATACTTATTTCAGCAAATTAAAAATAGGTTGAAGTTAAGCTAAATAAGCTCGAGTTGAACTAGACGAGCTTGAAGAAACTAAAATTGAGCTTTTTGAGCTGAGTTTAAGCTTCATTTTGCATTTCAAGCCCTCGAGCTTAGGCCAATTTTGAGATCAGCGAGTTGTGTTGAAACATGATGTGGCTGGGATCGCATCGTACCCTCCCTCTTGAAGACAATTTGTCCTCAAATAGGGCCATTTGCTAGAGAAAAATCTTTTAAGGTCACGAACCATTTTGCTCATGAACCTAACAGATTCGTTTCCAAAAACCTGAGAACCACAGATGGTTTGAAAAGGAAACATGATATTTTCATACCCTCCCTCTTTAGGAGGAAACCATTCCAAAGTGTCTCCTACACAAGAATGAAATAGGTTAGTGACACTCAAAATTATAAGCTCAAAAGAATTTTCTGAAATCTCATTCAAAAATTGAAAAAATGAAACAATGCCTGGATCAAAAACATGAGTTGGCTTTACCATTTCTTGATGAATCAAAAATTTCTTCGATGGTAATATACCAGAATCACAAAGCATTCGATGATTATATTTTCGGCAATCAAAATTCCATGCTTCAAATCCCTTAACCAATAATAAAAAAATAATCACCGGGATAAAAAACGAGGTTTTCTCTTACCATTTCACTTTGACTTGAAAGTTTCTTGACCGGCATCATAGAAAGAACATGAAGCAATGGAAAGTCATAACCATGTAAAACATGCTCAAATCCTTTAAACCGTAAAATAGTACAACCTTCGGAATCAAAGATTTGATTTTGACTTCGCAAGCCATCAGAATTCATGTGCTTTGTTTTCGAACATAATGATAAAATTCAGAGCAAATGAAAGGTTTTAACACATTTATGTAGAATAAATTCATGATGCTTATCTTCATTTATCAACAACTTATGAAAACATGCTCCAGGCTGAAAAACTTGGTTTCGATCACAATGCAGCAAGAATGTCGTTGTCACCAATAAATCGCACATACCAAATAAATAAGATTTAGGCATAAATAAATTCAAACAATCAAACATCTTAAAATTCATTCGAATAGGCATGCACATACTTGAGGATTTCGTACAAAGATGTAACGACTTCACATAACCATCACAATCAAATAAATTGGATTTTTACATGAAAATTCTTTACCACTCACATTCAAATAATTTATATATTGATTTAATATATCCTCATCAACAAACTTACTAACACAATAAACAACATGAGAAAAACTCTTCATAACACTTCTTGAGACAAAATCATTAACAACAATCATAAAATGGCGAGTATCCCAATCAAAATGAGGAAACATTTCAACAACTAAGTCACCGGTAATTTTAACAACATCATTCGAATTAGATTGTCGTGACTCGATTGCTAAAGATTCTTTACCTTTCTTACCTTTAAGCACTTGTGGGCTCATTTCACCTTCAACCTTACCTTTTTCGATCAATTGAAACCGTCTCTCGTTGGGAAGGTAATGAAGTTGAAACTTGTCATTCGAATCTTAAGAAGCCTGAAAAGAAGAAACAACACAAGGACAACTCACTCATTGGTTAGTTAAAACATTCTTCGCTTTTTCTTGTTCTCTCTCATCTTTTTCACTTGTTTCTTTTTCAAATTCTCTTTCTTTTTCCACAATATCTTTTTTTTTTTTTTTGTTGAAAACTTATTTTCATTCTTTATTTTGCTTTCTTTTTCAACAACTACACTTATTTCCTGGACACTTTCTTTTCTTTCTTCAATTTATTTTTCTTTTGTTTTTTCATTACAAAAAGAAGAAAACAAGAAAGAATCACGATGAGAACCCTTTTGTTGAGAGTAAGAGGAGGGATTTTCATACAAAAGACGATCATCTCTTTGGGACGGGATAGTCATGGATGAATATTTTAGTGTATATGATAAGTTGCTTGAACCTTCTCGTTTGTCACCATAATGAGTTTCAAGCCCGTAGCTCATTTTATTTCGACCCAAATTCCTTAAAGAATAGCAATCAAAATAAGGATCTCTTCTCGCTATTCATTGGATGCTCATCTCACTGATGATCTCGTTACCGTCCTTTCACTTGGATAAATTTGCTCACGTTGGGTTCTTGCTTGATAGCTCCGTTCTTCGACACGAATGAATCGTTTTTGTAGGGTTTTAGTTTCCTATCGAATAATCGATCCATTTCTTTCATCAAATCTTGAATTTCAAATTCGAAAAACTCTTCTCGAGACATGATTAGTGATGGAAAAGAAAAGTGTTTAAACGAAATAGAAGATGAATGCCTCTAATACAAAACCTCACGAATCCACTCACAAAGAAATCACACACACTTGGCTTTTTCTACACTCGAATGAGCTCACAACCCTCGTGCCTTTTTCCACTCACTCTACCTCTCTAAGTTCTTAAATGGACTAGTTAGACTTAGAAGCAGTCATTGTGGGTCGGTTGGAAAAATTGCTATATGGTTTTGGCAAGAATGTTGTAGGACAAAGAAGGCATGCTTGAAATAAAAAAATGGAAAGGGTTGGGTGTGGCCTAATGGTAGGATGTTGAATGGATGTTTCCGGGCAACAAGCAGAATTTTCAAAAACTCGATAATAAAGAACTTGAACACTTTCTTTTTTTTTTTAATTTCAAATTTCTTTTTTTTTTTCAAATACAAAATGCTAATTTTCAATAAACTCTTTGAATTCACGAAATTTTTTTTCTTGAACTTTTTTCAAATTTTTTCAAATACTTACTCTGGCACTTCATGAATGTTTGTTTTTCTCGATTTTAGCTAGCTCTAATACCAAATGATACGAACTCACCTCGGTGATGATTTGAGTCATTTAGATTGCCCAATCGTGAATTTGAATAAGACTGACTTGGTTCATTTTAAAAGGAATGGAAAAGATAGGTAATGACTACAAACAAAGGTCGAAAAGAAAGATAATTAAGCAATAGATAGGGAATTCGACTAAGGGCAGAGAATGAACCAGCAATAAAATAATTGTTGACCCGAGACTCAAAATAGCTTTTATGGGAATTCTGTTTAGGAAAATCAACAAAGAACCTTGACTCACTATCAAAAGTGATAGGAACCACAGGTATAATGAACGCCACACCAAAGGTGATAAGTTCAATTTACAAAGGAAAGATTGACGCCACAAGCAATGCTTGATAAGTCAAGTTGGACCCGAAAAGAACTATGAGAACTAGAAATCTCACAAAAGAACACTTGTTCATATAATTTGGGAAAAAGTCCCCAAAACAAGATGATTACAACATATTTATAGTGCTACATGAAACCTAGCTAAAAAGTCACAAGAATTTAGCTTTAATGTGCGGTTATAAGCTGAAATAAAACTTAATTACTATGCACAAACTCTTGAATTCTCTAGGCCTAAGTAACAGCAACTTTTAACATGATTTAATGTTCCAATTCAGCTGAATAAATGAGCTGATTACTTAGGCTGGAAGACTTCAACGTTTTGAGCAGCCAAATGACTTCAATTCCTACACTAAATTAGCCTTGGGTAGCCGAATAGACACCAACAACATGTATAATGCTCTCCTTTAATTGTTGTCTATTGATATTCTTGAACAACTCCTTGGAGAAGAGGAATAGGCTGCTGAATTTAAATGATGCAAAATGCTCTTCTTAAATGTTGTAACAGCCGCATTTAACACTTTATAACAGCTCCTTTGTACATAACTTATTCCAGCTGAATAGTCACCTACAAGCATTAAAAAACACATTAAAAACATATTAAACACACTAAACACATTTAAATACATATTAGACTTAATAAGCTTAATTAATAAATTGTAAATAAACACATTTAACACTTAATTTAATAAACTTAAAAAAAACACATGCAACAATAAATTAGTCCAACAACTAAACTGACTAAGATGAAATTAATTAACTTAGATGAGTAATTTATTCCAGCAACTTAATTAACTAAGATGAACTCAATTAACTAAGATGAGTAATTTATTCCAGCAAATTAAATACTTATTCCAACAAATTAAAATGGGTTGAAGTTAAGCTAAATGAGCTCGAGTTGAACTAGACTAGCTTGAAGAAGCTAAAATTGAGCTTATTGAGCTGAGTTTAAGCTTCATTTTGCACTTCGAGCCCTCAAGCTTAGGCTAATTCTGAGGTCGGCGAGTTGTGTCAAAACATGCGAAGAATTAGGATGTGCTGAAGACCTAATTCAGGCTGCTAACACTTCTATAAATAAGACCTTGGTGTTTGATGTAACTAAGTCATCTTAGACGCATCCAAAAACCCTCGTAGTTTAGGAATAGGATTTAGACTTATTTTCTTTTATTTTCTTAAACGCTTTGTTCTTTTCTCTTGGAATCGATTTCAATCCAAGATTTATTTTATTCAATTTAAGTTATTTAGTTTATTTTCTTTTTCAAGCAACGAGATTCATTTTCCCAATCGAGAGATTAGCTATTTCATTTTCAATCGATACAAATCATGATAATTCTATATCTCTTTTCCCTTTCAGTTTATTGATGTTATTTACATGTTTATATCAATTAAGTTTGAGATTATAATACCCTGAGTGGCTAATTCCCTTAGGAGAGATTAACGAGTGGATGTGGGAGTGATTAACAGATGATTAAGGGTTTCCTATAGAATTAGTTGGTATAAATTACATGTTCTTAAACCCTAAGAAATAACCAAAGCTTAAACGAGGTCGGGAGATAAGTTTGCCAAGTAAATCGTAATTTATCCTAGTTGAGAAAGTGAGGTTGAGAGATAAGCAAGTATCAATCAATTAATTAATCAGTTAGAGGTCTGGAGGTAATAATTAGTTAGTTAATAGCTAATTCACCCTCCGAATCCGAAGTTAATTACAACCCCTGAAACGAATTAATCTTCATAATTGGTTTAATTTTTTGCTTATTTTATTTTTTATTTATTTTAGTTATTTAGTTATTTATATTTATCTCTTTTATGATTTATTGTAATATAGTATTTAATTATTATTATTTAGACTTGTTAGTGCAAAAGTGTTTTCATTGGATTTAATTTATCCTCCATTGGGTATGATTCTCAAATACTTTTAAATTTTTTGTTGTACATTTTACTATATTACAATTAGACTTGTATACTTGCAGACACATTCTCAATTTTAATTCTAGCAAATAGTTCCGTGAATCTTGGATTTGTTTATACATTAATTTTGTCTACCTCATCGGTCAATTCCTTTTCGTCCTAGGGCAGCTAAACTCGCCCATGAATATTTTCATCACTACCTGATGCGATCAGGCTCGATGATGTGAGTCGAGTTGTCTTAATTGGCCGATCGTCGACGAGAAAGTATCATTCTGAAACTTGAAGTTGCTTGTAGTCGGCTAAATATGAAGGAATTGATGGAAATATGTTCAAAATATGTATGATAAGAATAAGTTCATTTTAATAAGAAAAATGAGATAGAGATGGATAGGTGGCATGGAAATTCGGACTTAAGCATCAAGAACAATCCAACACTATGAAGAGTGTCATCCTGAGACTTATATTGCTTAAGGTGGAATGGGAAATGAAGGAAAGGGACCTTGACCCGTTACCTAGTAAGGTAAGAACCAAAGGTATAAGGATAGGGTTGAACACCACATCGATTAGGTGATAAGTTCAAAAGAGAATCAGGTTGATGCCACTGACGAGCAGATAAGTCAAAGTGAGATTCGAACGAAATTAGAGAGGAAGAAACCTCACAAATAACAATATGTTCATTCAAAATGGAAAAAGTCTGAAATACATGAAAATAACTATGTATTTATAGTGATAAACCTAAGCTAGCCGAATAGGCACTTTGGGTAGCCTAATGGACCTCATGCAGCAACTTAATGAGCTGAAACTTCTTGGCACCTTCCTAGAACGTCCCTTGAAGGTTCCTTGAAGCTTCCTAGCATGGGAGACGTCAATGGGTAGATTCTAAAAGCCTTCAATCAGCTTAATTTAGCTACTAATGAGCTGGACTAAGTTACTTAATGTTTAAAAGTCCTTTGGTGAACTCTAGGCCTAGGAGACGGTAATAGACAGTCCATTTAGTCTTCCAATCCAGCTTAATAAATGAGCTGATGAATTGAGCTTGAAGTGTTCAATGATTGACCAGCTAAAGAACTTTGATTTACTTCATTAATTCAGCCTTGGGTAGCTGAATGAGCTCCAGCAAATTTACTATATATTTAGGCACACAAATAGCCTTGTGTGTGAACTCTTGGATTCAAACGACCTTATGGTGTGAAAGGATAGATTTGGGCAGCCATCCAAGAGTGAAAACATTGTAAGTTGATGGGACTTAATGTGAACAACATCTTGTCTATTGAGCTCCATGAACAGCCACTTGGAGAAGCTCAAAACAGCTGCTAGTCTTTAATTCTGCTTCTTGCACTTAACCAAGTTCATTCTCCTCTCTTTAATATCGTTCCAAGCATATACCTGCACCAAATAAATTCAGCAAATTAATTCCTTTTAGGACACATTAATTTGACTTAAGACATCATAAAATCAGCTGCAGCAAAGACAAATTTAATGACTAGATTCAGTTGGACATATTAAATAACAGCAGCTAATAAATTTGTTCTAAACTTAACACATTAAAATGAGCTAATAATTATGTATGAACTAAGACACATTTAAACTCAATTAACATGTCCAGAATTTTGACACATTAAAATGCAATTTAATTTATTTAAGTTGAACTTAACTAATTTAGCTAACATACTTATTTTATTCCAGCAAATTAAAAACGCAAGAATTGAAGAAAAAGAGAAATGAGCTCAGTTGAGCTAAGTTGAGCTGATTAAGCTCAATGAGCTAGAATTTGAGTTTAATCAAGCTCAATAAGCTAGAATCGAGTTGATCAGCTTGCAAAAAGTTTGCCATGCATGCTTAGTGAGTTGAATGAGCTTGTAATTAAGCTTCATTTTGCACTTAGGCCCCCCAAGCTTAGGCAACTCTCAATGACGTCGACTTGTGTCGTAACATGATGCGACCGGGTTCACATCACTACCTTGGCAATGTATTAAGGTTACCACTCGAATTTCGGTGTTTTACTCCAATAGTGACAAAGGTTTATCAACCCTACTCGAAAAGGGCTGTCACTAGTCGACCGAATGAATCCCTCTAATCAGTTGGTAAATATTCCCGCCTTGGGAATCTTGAAAGATTTCTTCCTTCTCCCGATGCCAACAACTGTCCTTCATACATTGATGGACTTTAACAGTTCCTTAGCATTCATTAAATTTTTCCATAACTCCCTATGCTCTCCCTTTGTTATAATTAATCCAAAATGTTAAGGGGAAGTTCATATGTCTATAGGCCCTTGGCTTGGCAAACCCATCAATTATCCTTCACTTTTCTTCTTCCTATCCCTCTTTTTCTCACCTAATTACGTCACTAGAGTGCAATTCCCCTTTCACTCTTGACATTAAAATCTTGAAAATAAATCCCTTCTTCTCTGCTTTCCTTGTTTTCCCACTGGCTAAATCATCAATAAAAGGTGTAGGCAAGGTGATAGTTCTTGATTTACAGGGATACACCCATCGTATATGATGTGGTGCTTTACTTGTTACCTCAAAAAATCTATTTTCCCTTATTTGTTTTTGTTCTTGGTGTGGACCGAGGGAAGTGTCAACTAGGTGATGCTAATGGCTAGTTATTCTTCTCCCATAAGATATGTTTTATCATAAGAGACTATACACCTTCTCCGCTTCTGGTCAATAGAACAAGGTAAGTATCTACTTCAAGTACCAAGGGAGTCCTTTTCCTCAACCTCCTTATTCTCTCCAGGACCCCACTCATTGTGACTACTTCTATAACATCATGGGACGACCTCGTCAGTACCCCTCACTTCCCCTTCCTTCACTTATCAGGAATTTGCCTCCCTTCTTTAATAACCTTGGTCGTTTCCTTTCAACTATTGGCAAGGTGGGGAAAATCCTTGATTGCCCTTCAAAGGGAAAGTGAAGCCAAACAGGCTGATTCAAGAGGGCCACTCACTCTGGTGGACAACAACGTATACAGCTCCCTAGATTCATAAAAATATGTTCATCGGAGTTGGGGCTTTACATTTTCTCTCCCGCTTGGAGGCATAAACTCAAACCTTTAAAGGTTTGCAGGAAAAAGGGTTGGCAAAGACTGTAACTTGATGAAAAGGTGCAGTTGCAAAGTCCGGGTCTCTAAATCGTGGAGGAGTATACTGCGGATACTAGATCCTACATCCAAGAGTACCTTCCTCATCATCCTTCTCGTCTAATCCCCATTCAAACCAGGGTCATCCCCGAATTTGACATTCCAATGCCTCAAATTCCTACGAAGTGATTGACAGAAAGAATCTAATAACTTCCTCTCTCAAGGATCAAGCGTGATCGTTTCTACTCTTTTCGAAAGACTAGCCAAAAGAAGGCGGAGACACCTTTAAGGCAACAACACCGAGGGCAATATTATGTAGACCGAGGGACATTCTTAAAAATATGTTTTTCAAATGAAAAATAGTAATACATGCTACTATTATGTCTGTTAAATCAAACTTTTATGTTGTAAGATTTTATACTACCTTTGAATGTTTGTGACAAACAATAAATGTTTTATTCAAACTTAATATCCTAGAAAAGATTTTAAATAAATAAGAGGTACATTCAGTATGACTTTCATAGATTGTAAAAAATTTGCTAAGTATGTAAGTACTGTGACATCTTATATTCGAATCCGTTAAATCGGTAGGGTATAAAAGGTTACAAATTACTAAAATATTAACCAATAATAATAAAGTGAATTTTATGGGATTAAGATTAAAGTTAAGATTTTAGGGTTAGAATTTTGATTTTTAAGATTTAACATAAAAAGTTTAAGGGTAAAATTAAGAATTTTAAATTTGGGGCATTATAACTTTGGAGGATTAAAATAAGTTTTGTAATACTTTTTAAGATTTAGGATTTATCATTTCATATTAAAATTAAAGTTTAGGATTGAGACAAAGATTTATGGTTTAGACTAGAGTAAAAGAAAATTTTTGGGTAAACTACAACTAATGTCATTAAATGATTAGTAAATTTACATTTTGCCACTTCAAAAGTTACAAATTGTTAAAGAATTATTCAAAAGTTTTCATTTAAATCATTGGGATGTTAAAATCACTATTGTATGGCTTTCTCTGTTCACAATGCCTTAACCAATTAAAAGCTCTAATTTTTTTCTCTTCTATAGTTATTTTTTTATTAAACAGCTTTGAATGCCACAAATAGGAATACGAATCAAAATCTAAATAGTTTTCTTCTCTAATCCCGACGTTGACAGTTAGATCAACTTGGATCTAAAGTATATTCTTCTACTTGTTGATGGATACTAATCCACCGTACTGATCGTTAAATTATCGCTCAGAGCTTGCTAGCCGAACTTTTAAAAAATAATAACCCAATAATTTAAATAAAAACTTTCGAATAGTTTAATAATTTAAATGAAAATTTTTAAATAGTTCAGTGACTATATTTTAATTTTTTTTAAGTTGAAAGACCAAAACGTAAAATTACTATAGCTTTATTGTAGTTAACCAAAAAATTCTAATAAGAGTTACTTGGTTGTTTATGAAAATAATATGGTAATGAAGAATCAGGCGGTAGTAAGGTGAAATGAAACTAGTTTTCTCGGATCGCTAAAAAAGTTAACTTTGAGAGGATATAATAATAATAAAAGTTAAAAGACTCAAATTTTAAAACATGGCGAGAATGTTAACAAGAAGATATTAACACCGCAAACGATTTTAGTATAAGTTTTTAGCTTTTAATTTGATTTTTAACTTTTAATAGTATTCGTAATAATTTTGATTTTTAAAACATAAATTTATTATTATACACCCAAACATATTCAACCTATCATTCAACTCTAATTAAATTAGTTTAAAACATAAGTAATTACAATTAAAATAACATCCATAAATAATTTATACGATTTTAATATGAATGATATTTTTAAAGTTTATTATTATACACCCTAACATATTTAACCTATTGAATCTTCAGTAACAAGAAATGTGTAATTTTAATTCTATGTTTTTTTTATACTTTTTATGTCCGTTTTGTGGTTCATGTTCAGTGTTTTAATTGTCCTTTCCAATGCTTGAGCTCATTCTTTTCTTGGGGGTGTAATGTGGCTTGTCACTACACCTAACACTTCTTGGTACTTGATTTTTTATTTTTGAAATAGTTGAATTAGAATTGGATAGCGGTTAAATATGGATGAGTGTATAATAATAATTTCGTGTTTTTAAAAATTTGATAATGTAATAAAATTTTATTGGTGTCTAAAAATAATAAGTTTTAAAATTATTTTAATACAAATTATTCTCATAATTTTAATATCACTTTTTCAGAAAGATTAAATCTTTTGAAATTCGTAATTTATCTCTTAAAAATATTGATTGTAAAATTTGAACTCGAGTGGTAGTGCTACATACTAATGTGCTAGGAAGTTTGAAGAGCAAGCATATCATCACTGGGAGCAGAGCCAATCTTTCTTCCTCAGGATTGGAAACATGTTGGGGAGTTCCATTGTCAAGCCTTTTCAAAGTGCATGTATATTATCCTCTATACGTTACTTCCAAAAATGGAAAAATAAATAAACTTAAAAGCCAGTTTAGTTTAGTTTAATTGTTGAAGCAGACTTCCAAAATCGGATGCAAAAACATGTCCCATTCTTGCTGTCGCAAAGAGATCATGTTTTTTTTGGGAGGTTTGTGTTTTCAAACAAACATTAATATTTATGAGTTCCAAAATAAGATTAAAAGAGCAAGCAAAGATGAAATTGCAGTGTTGAGTGTTCATGAATCAGACCCACCCCTTGGCAATTTAGAGAAAGCCATGCATGCAGGCTTTCTTGGAGGCTATATGTCTCCTATTGCAGTTACAATGAACCCTAATATCTGCTAACATGTTTCTCTTTCATATCCACAAAAACTAAATACACTGCATTTTCTTTTTTCATAATTAAAAAATTTTCAATATTCGTTAGTCAGAGTAACTAAACTTTAGGGCATCAATTTGTCAAACTTTATCACGTGAATCAGGCTTTTAAAATACGACAGCATTGACGTTTCACATTTTTCTCCCACTCACATGTAAGGGTTTTTAACATTAATAATACAAAAAAAAAAATTGTTTATGGTTGATTTGTTTTACTTTTATAATTTTTGAATATTTTATGAATATATTTTTTTAATATTTAGAACAATGATTAAGTTAATAAAATTGACATAAAAATAATAGGGTAAACTACCTAAATCTTTTAGCGAGATCTGGTTTGGATCATCGATTTTTTTCTTTTAATTCTATCATTCTCATTAGGTGAATTTTCAATTCTAGTCACTCCACTATTAAAATATATTTAGTCACTGAACAGAATGTCAATGCGGCATTTTGATTGGTATAACAATAAATTTAGCCTCTAATATTTTATACATTCTATCAAGTTGATACTACTTCAAAAAAATTCAATACATTTGACCCTCAACATTTACACATTATCAACTTGGGCATTTTTCTAAATATTCAAAATTTATAATTATAAAATATTTAAAAAATTATAAAATAAAAATTCAACCATGCTTTATGAAATAAAAATTAAATTATGAAAATGAAAATATAAATTATAAAATTATAAAACAAAATATATATAATTTAAAAAGGAAAAGGTGGGGTGAAAAAGGGTCAATTGAAATATTGTTTTTATTATTTTATTTATTTTATTAAAATATTTTTTATAGATGATATTGTTTAACACTTTGACAACACCGTTTTTACTATTTAAAACCACTCATTCTCATAAATAATTTGCTTTTCACCTTATTTTCGTAATTTTTTTTTTGTATTATTAATGTAAAAACCTCCGCATGTAAATTTCACAAGATCTTTTAAACAATAAAACATACAGTTCAAACATAGCATAGATGAAGTTAGAAATTTTCATTCAAGAAGTGGAGATAAAATTATAAAATTTTATGATAAAAAAGTGTAGATTAAATTATTAACTTTTGATAGCGCCAAAAATGCTTTAATTTATATAAAGACCTAAAAGAAAATTTTTCATCTAATCAAGGTGGCCAAAGCCCCTGCTTAACCTCCTCCGGCTATATCCCTGAATTCTTTTGAATCATTTATTGATTTCCACTTAATTCTCTTTTTCTTTCTTAATTCACTAACATTTTTGTGACAACTAAACAAATGGTACTATTTTGTGCTTGATTGGTGTTACTTATCAATTCCAAGGATGGCTAAAGGATGTCTAATTAATTAATTTGATGGTGTTTTATTCATAGTCAATGCAGGACAATAACAATAATTGAATTTATGTTTTTTACTTTATATCATTTCTATATATACAAATAACTTTCAATGTTTTATATTTTTCTATTTTAATAATTTAATCATTAAATTTATCAAGATATTTATACTTGTTATGTATGTATATTTTTAATTGATTTAATATATCTATTATATCGATATAAAATATTGTCTACATTAGTATATATTTAATAGTTCAAAGTTTTTTACATAAAAGCGAATAGTTAGAGAATTTTAATTTATGTAAACTAGATACACATTATCTATATGAATGGAACATATAATATGACCGTTGAATCATTAAAATGTTAATCATATAAAAGTTACGGAATAATGTAAAATCACTTAAATTTTGATATTTTAAACCTAATTTGTATTTTCTTTATCTTAAACATTTTTAAAATGAGAAAATATTTAGCACACTGCCAGTGGAGTTTTCAAACTCCACAAGCAGGGTCAGTGTAACGCCCCGAATTTTAGGCTTAGAAGAAATAGGTTTTGAACAAAGGAGCAGTTAGGAGACTGCACATAAATATTTAGTTATGCAAGAAAGTGACATAAATGAATGTCTACTTCAGTGATTAAGTGATTTAGGAGTGTTTGGAAGTGTATAAGAAGTTAGGGGTTCAAGCCTTGGCTTAGGCAAAGTTTTTATTTTAAGTGAATAAAATCCTTTGATCTAGATAGTAGGTTCTTAAATTATTGTGGTTAAAACATGATACAAAGGAGTTGTTGGTGTAGTGGTAAGGGGCGTGTGGAGTGTACATGGGGTCTAAGGTTCGAGTGGTGATGCATCAAAAAGGGAGTATTTATTTTGTTGCCTAATTCGTGGGTGGTAGAGTTAGATTGAAATACTACTGAATGGAGTTTGAACTGGTCATAGAGAGATTTGAGGAGGGGTATTTGGAGAGATTTGAGGAGAGAATATTGAGATTTGGGGAGGTTGTTGTTATGGAGAGATAATAGGAGAAAATTAAGGGATAGAAAGTTAATGGAGAATGTGTAGCTGAATTGGAAGAGGGATTTTTGGGATTTGGGGTTGTTGCCGATTTGGTGAGAGTTAGAATTCGGGTTTCATTCCTTTTCTTTCAACCTTGGTCGAATACAGCTTCTCTCCTCCCTCACCATTTTTCTTTTCGGTTTTCTCCTAGACGATTCTCCTTCTTTTTTTTAAGCTCTGTCAAATACTCTCCCCTATTTTCTTTTTCTCTGTTCTTTTCCTTGTTACATTGTTACTTTGGTTGAGCACCCATCGCACCTTTCTATTTTTGCTCTCGGCTTTAGCAAGGGTTCGTTGATCAATTGGGAGCGCACGATTTTTCTCTTCCTCTCCCTTAAGTGCTCTTCATTGGCCGAATACTGATAGATTAATCCCGATTCTTGGTTCTTTGTATGCTACATCTCTGATCTGCAATCTATTTTATCGTTGTTGGTAAGTGGTTATGGTATGATAAGGAGTCATCTGTTACTTTTTGAGTAACAGTATTGAGTGGTAAGTGGGGTGCAATTGAGATGGTTTGTCAAGTATGAGTCTAATATAAAGATGGTGACTTTTGTGTTGGTGGTGGTCGAGGTTGATTGGTACATTGCCTGGGAACCAAGGGTGCGATGATCATTGATTTTCCGAATAAGAGTGTCTGGAACGAGGAGAAACTGCAAATCGCATCAGGTGTGTGACAGTACTCTGTAAACGGTAATCGACAAAAAAGTCGAAAAAGTGTGTACTCATACTATTTTAACCATAGGTCGGCAAAAGCCGCAAAGCCGAAAAATATGGCATTTGATACCACACGGCGTGCGATCACACGTGTGGTAATCCGAGCCCACGAAACAGGGGCATTTGTCTGTAGAGGCCACCATGAGCGATCTCATGGGCTTAGGCTGTTTTGGGCCATGTTGGGTCAAAATAATGGTCGAAATACCCCCATAGTGTAAAATAACTGAAATACTTCCATAGGGTAAAATGAATGTTATACCCCTAAGAGATGAAATGATTATTATGGCCTTATGTTATGTATGACTGATTTGCTCTATGATATGTATGACTATGATTGAGCATGACATTTTGCATACACGTATGATATAATGTCATGACATATTGCATGGGGATGGGTTGTTATATTTAGAGGAAGTGTACTGTAATGATAAGGTCGCATGGGTCGCCCAAGACAACTGTGGACCTACTGATGGCTATATGCCATTTATTTTCTTGGCGACTTTCTTTGTAATATCATTAGTGTCGCAACCGGTGCTAATCTTGGTATGTTTGGCTGAGTGGGTCGATTTTATCCCCACATGGTGTGTTTGGTGGGATGGAGTGGTGTGTAGAGGCTGGATTGGGTAGGATTTCTAACTACATATCTGCACTGATTAATGATATTGTACTGTTACTACATCGGTTAATGATATTACATACTGTTCACTGCATGACTAATATTTGTTACTGTTATAGGCCAAGGCCTCATTGATACTAATACTGAAATTGGGCAAAGGCCCTACTGATTACTGGTATTGTGATGGGCTCAAGCCCAATCATTTATTGTTACAGGAAAGGGCTTAAGCCTGCACTGAACTGAACTGTTATTGTAACGGGCTCAGGCTCAAACTACATTTATCTATTGTTTAATTGACCGTTTGCTTGTTAGGGGATTACACACTGAGTTTTCGTAAACTCACCCCTCTGTTTAACTGAACAGGTAATCCCCCGTCGTAGGCGGGTTGGTGCTGCGAGGGACTCGATGATGGCCACACAACCGCATCAGCTTTCGTTTTTAGTTTTTGATTTATAAGTAACTGAATTTGAGTATTTTTATGTAATAAGGCCTTTTTAAAGTTATAAACTTTAAATTTAGGTTTTTATTTATTTAGTTTGATATAAACTGCTAGTTGTAGAAAAAGACGGGTTTTCAAAAGGTAACTGTTTTCAAAGACACCACATTTTTGCAACATTTCCTAAAAAACTTTCGCAATAAATGAAATTTTGAAAATTAATAACGTTTAAAAGTGATTAGCTTTTAATGGTGCACGCTTTGGAAATGAACAATCTGTTTTGGAATCACTGTTTAATAACAAAATGATTAATTGATTTTAAGGATTTCAATGACAACAAGTTTTACGCTAAACACTTCAATGTGACACCGCTTGATTCAAACCATAACATCTAGTAGGGTTTGGGTGTTACTGATCGAGGCTAGCAAGTGTCTCATAAAGGTAAAGTAAAATATTTAAAAAATAAATATTAAAAAAGATACACGTGATAATTTTTTAAGATTGCTTATAGAATAAAAAAAATACACTGTCAATATACCAAATACTAACCCTTTAAAATTACATTTAAACTTCAAATATAGTTATTAAATTAAGTTATTGGACCTAATTAATATTTTTGAACTTAAATTATCGTATAAAAATATTTATATGAATGTAATTGAAATATATTTGCATGTATATAATATAATTTATTAAAACTTAAACTATAAGGGAAAATATTTGGTACATCGACTATGAATTTTAAAATTCTACAAGGAAAGTTAGGTTGATTACAAATGTATATAAAATATAGTAAAATATTATAAAATAAAGATAGATGAAGAGAATAAATAACAAAGAAAATATGAAAGCAATAGAGAATGTACTTTCTGATCAAAAGGGGATAATTACAATACTTCATCAGAGTCTCTATTTATAGGCATAAGAAATATAAAAGAAGTAGAGATCTAATTCTAATAACTATTAGAATTTAAAGTACATTAAAACTTTATATTGATCATGATGGACATCCACTTAATAAGATATTCATAACACTCTCCCTTGGATGTCCATTGGTAGATAATGTATCTCGTTAAAACCTTATTAGAAAAATTCTGTGGGTTAAAAACCTAATGAAGGAAAAAGAGTATACAATCTATAATACGCATAATATGCTGCCTCATTAAAAACCTTACTAGGAAAACCTAATGGGACAAAACCTCGGTTAAGGGAAAAAGAGTGCAATGCATATTTACTCCACCTCATGAAAACATCACACATTTTCTCATATTCTACGTATTCAATCTTGAATACTAGTTTTTCGAATGACTATTTGAATGTATTTGATAAGCATTTATATTACCATTCTTTTAAAAGTCATGAGGGAAATTTGGGGAAATATATTTTGATCTCTTCAAGAGATTCAACAATAATCATAACAAACATTAATCATGATTCTTTTATAAAAACACAAATAGGTATTTTGGATCATTTTATAATCCTCCTTCAACTACTATTCAATAAGTCAAATTTAATATAAACTTTACAATATAGTAATTCATTAAAGGTTGTAACAATAACCATTAGACGCAAGTTAAATCTTTTATGAATTGTCAATTTAATAATATATCTAAAAGTTATTGCATCCACCACAAAAGAATATTATATATTTTCATAATCAATGTCAGGCTTAGCGAAAAAACTTCATATTTTTATTCCGCTTTTGCAAAACTACTTCAATTGCACCCTCACTAACTTTATACCTTTAGATATTTGGACTACTAGTCCAAAAACTCCACGAATTTAATTGTACTTAAGTTGCGTCATTTTATTTTGATTAATTTATTCCATATCTATATTTCTCAATAGATTTATTCAAGATCCTCCTTTTATTTCATTATTTCAACATTGTCGACCACTTATATTATTCGGTTTCACATTTTCTCGAATTGACATAACTTGTTGAGATCTCTTATTTTCATTATTTTAAAATTTAGTTTAAGGTACCTAAATCTCTTCTGAAGTTTTACTTATTAGTTATGTCTTAGGTCACTTTTGGAGCACCCTCCTCCACTATATGACCATCTAAAAGAATTTTCATCTTTGGAACTAATCAATCTATTATTTATTCTAACTGAATGTCCTACTAGGACTTTAATTCAAATTTAAATATTAGATGGTATATAATACTTGGTTATTCTTAGTAAGTTTCTAAATACATCTAACAGTTAACTTGTAATGACTTATCCTTATTGAACTTCTGGTTCAAATTACTCTTCCCTAACTTATTACAAGTTATTATTTCTCTCCCCCTAATATCTGGAAAACTATCGAATCAAAATTGTAATCACAAATCATGTCATAATTGAATCTCGAATAAATTCAAAACATCTAATAATATAAAGAAACTTGTAATTAATATATATTCCCAACTTTCTTTGAGGATTCAGTCATCTTTGTGCGTTGTGGTGGAGCAATTAGAACATATATGCACATACAAAAATTCAAAGATTAGAAATATTTAGCTTTTGATCAAAAACCAATTGTAATGAGGAGTATTTATAACTTATTGACTTGATGCGTACAACACATAAATCAACATAATCTCATGTTGAAATAGGAAGTTTAGTTCTCATAAGTAATGGTTTAGACATTAATCAAAAGTGTTCAATCAATAATTTCTCTAAACCATTATGCGCATAAATAACAAACTTTTACAAAAGTTTTTCAACTGAGATATAAACTCATCGGCATTAGTAAGATGAATTGTCTTAATTGCATGATCTAAAATTATTTATTTAAACAAGCAATCTTACAAACGACAAGTTGTAAATTGATAACACATATGTGATTATTTTGTAGATGCATCTACCAAAATCATATAATATTAAAACCATCCACATGGTGGATGAATGGGCCCATATTCGTTTCAGAAATGTAAGAAATAAATCTCAACTTTAGCTAGTGAGTTTTAATAATCAATTTGAGAACAAGCAACATATGAGAATTTTTTTAATTAAAGAATCTTCTGGATCTTTAAAGAATGTCCAAATGAATTTTAATTAATTTTGCATCATATATGATCCAGAATGGTCTAACTGGCCACGCCAAGTAGTAAATGCATTTGTAGCAGTAAACTTCTTGTTTACTTTAACATGGGTTTCAATTGTACTAAATTGTAACAAATTAATAATTTTACTATCATTCATTTTACTTCGTATCCACATATAAGTGCTATTATGACATTTACTACTAGAAATGTCTAAATCAAGGTGAATATTATAATGTCACTAAGTCAACAAAATAAATATAATTTCTAAACAATTATATGCAATATTCGCTTTAGGAATATGTCAAAATCTTCAAATATCTAAAAAATATATATTACAACTTTAGGTGCATCCAACCATAGCGAGCTTTAGATAGAATTATCATATTTTATTACTCATAAATAGATCTTTCACAATCAAATTTTTTTTCCAACCCCTTAATAGAGATGATAACAAAGATGATAACAAAAGAAGATCACAAAGATTATAAAATAAATATAAATTAATAGCTTCATCCTCTCTTTTCATCCTTTCAAAATAAATATTCATAGTAATAGTGATTCATATGAAATATAATATTTTCCTCATTCACAATCTCAATATAAGATCCATTATAAATATATATTTTTTTAAAACCAATGGACTAACCATCACAAGATATTAATATATTAGCTCTTTTAGAGCTTTCATTAATTTTGACTATCAAATATTAGAATAATATTTATTTGCTTTAGTACCAAATAAGATAAATACTTTCTATCTATAATGATAAAATTTATTACTACATTCTCATATCCTTCCTCAAAGAATATTAACTGAAACAAAATATTTAGGCATATGCTACATATGTGGCCAATAATATTTCATATCACATTGATAACATAAGTTATCTTTACCCTTTAAAGACTTATCTTGAGAACTCTCATTGTTCTCTTATTTGTTACTATGTTCCTACTTTTAGTGGTCCATGATCATATCTTCTTCTTTTTTATGTTTCCATTCAATTCAAGGAATGCAATAAATCTAGTAGGATAGACTTCTAAACGCCTCCATTGATTTTATATTTCATAATCACCATCACAAAACATGCGTGGATTTTAAATCAAAATCTATCTATTCATGTTGTCATGATTAGTCTCTAATCACATCCTCAATTACAATAACAATCATGATCTCTATAGTTTCATTTTTCATAATTGTTATATACTGCTACATTCACTTCAGGGAATGAAGCAAAACTAGTGGGAAGAATTTCATAGTTTTTTATTAGTAACTTATTATTTTGCTTAGCCACTAGAAGGTATGATACCATTCAAAATATCTGTTAAATTCATTTTTACAATATTGCTACTGTAGGAGCACATTAGATATTTCAATCATATAGTGTGATGTATTCCTTTGGGAATATATATAATACAAATACATGAGTATTTCATGTTATTTATATATATACATCGTTTTAATGTAAAACATATGAAGGTTTTATTCAACATATATCTTCTTAATTTGAAAAATAATATTATATTTTACAAAATTTTGCATCACAAGAAGCTAAAATATAAGCTCTTAAAGGCTTTTTACGTTTGATGCAATATTAGCTCTTCAAGAGCATATAATCATTTTATTGTATAACCTTAATGAATGTTTAATTTATTTTAAATAAAATTGTATTTATTCATATAAAAATAAAATAAATAGGTATAAATAAAGATATATAAAATGTAACAAATAATAAATTCATGTCACTAATAAATCATTGTGGTTAGATAATATATATATATTTTCTAACCTCCACCTCTCATGACATAATTTCATCTCAAATTTTACAATGATATGAAATTATCACAGATAGTGGTAAATATCCCAAAGTTCATGACAAGTATTTTACTCACATTTCGCAATAATCATATATCTTAATCAAAATCAAAATTAAACCAATCAATTATATTAAAAAATTATCTCCACATAAAAATCCCAATAACTAAATGCTTAAAAGGTTTTATAAATTCATAGAGATACAGATAGTGAATTATATAAATTGAACTTTTAATAGAAATAAAATCAAATTTCAAAAGAAGTTGATTAGATTGACTTACGTTACCATGGATGAGAAGTAGTGATTATAAACATCCTTTGTAATGAAGAAAAGAGATCATCTCCAAGAAAATATCAAAAGTAAAATTTGAGAGTGAATCTTACTTTTCGATTTCATATAGATAATGGTATCAAATCTTTCACCATCCTTAAGAACAAAAAGTAAAATAAGTTAATCAAAACAATGATAACACATAATGAAAGAAGAATGAAAATAATAATCGATATGAAACATTAAATAAAAGAAACTTCCTATAAAAACTTTGCATCTTGCCGTCAAAGATATTGAAAATCATGGAGGATAAATTTAATCGTTAATAAAAGGAACTATCACTTTAAGCAAGATCGTGTTGATAATGTATTATAAAATAAAGAGAGATTGAGAGAATAAAGAACAAAGAAAATATAAAAGCAATAGAGAATGTACTTTATTGATCAAAAGGGATAATTACAATGCTTCATCAAAGTCTCTATTTATAGGCATGTGAAGTATAAAAGAAGTAGAGATCTAATTCTAATAACTATTAGAATTTAAAGTACATTAAAACTTTATTTTGATCATGATGGACATCCACTTAATAAGATATTCATAACATAAAAAATTAAAGATATATAATAAATGAGACATGTAGCAAATTTATAACTTTGCTTGTGGAGTTAATAAAGGTGCACTACCCAAACTCCATAGTAAATTATTAAAAATATATTTATTTAAAAAATACAAATGTCGATTTTTAAAGCTGCTTGTAGAATAAAAAAGTGCATCCATGGAAAAGATAATTCATTTGGATCTACATGAAAGTCCAACTCCATTGCAATGCTAGAAATCATGTTGTATATTCGAAAAAGGTTGACCTATTTGCTTCTTTCATGGTACAATTCTCTTCCCACTAAGCCCCATTTCTCCTCGATCCATAAAGACAAAATGTAATGTAGGACTAGGACTGGCGCTAACAGTTAATCACAAAAGAAAGAACTCAATGAACCGAGATTACTAATTAATACTAATCTAATACTAATAGAATATAAAATCCTAATATAATAGAGAGAAAAGAATTATCTTTTTTGTACAGTTTTCTCGATTCCGTTGCTACCGTAGGCTTTATACAATCAGTCGGATCATATAGACATCCCTTCAACACAAACGTAGGTCGTCGAAAGGATCTCAAAGACTCACCAAAGAACGAATGTAACACCTTACACTCAACTCGATCATCGAATCCGGGTATGGAGCATCACAAGTTAAAATAATTAAACTGATTACAATATTTGAAACCAACATCCTAGCTTGGCAGTAACCAGCTTATTAGAGCAATGTCTTGATTTTGGAAACTTATAATAAGTTGAAAGCCATTTAAGATAGTACTATGCCACTTATAGTGGAGATACAAGTTAACAACATTTAGCGGACACTTCATAATCATTCATGACTTTGAGTAAAAAAAATGTAAATGAATTATCGCTCAAACAGCAGTTTAAAACTCATTTCCATGACCAAACATCACATAAAACCTTTCATTAAAAGCCCATCAATGCTATATATAAACATCCATAGTTACAAAATATTGTTTTCAATTGTAGACCATAATTCTCAATTGGTGGCCACTAACAATGTCCTAATACCCTAGCAAATACATGTTACACCAAAGCAAGAGATGACTCATAATAGGCCGTAAGTCTGGTTGGTTCTCTGCTACGACAACATCCAATCCTAAAATCCTAAAATAAAAAGGAAACAACTAGGCAAGTTCGTGAAAACTTAGTGAGTTCTGAGGAAATATAATCCCACACTAGGGTTCAACAAACATAAAGAGACTAAGACTTAATCTAACAAAAAGCTACGCCACATCAGACGGACACAACTCTTTTCTTTCCAAAATATCCGCTAGCGGATACTTCCTCAAACAAACTCAGCCCTATGGCAAACATTATCCGCTATTTGAGACTTGCATATATTGGACACAAGGCGTCATAACTCTATTTATACGCCACATTGGCGAACTACCCTTTTATTTACACAATGTACCATTTTATTGTTATACTCCTTTCTTGTGCTAGTTTTTATCCTAGTTTCGAAGAACCATTTTTCTTGTATCTTCAATACCGCTCCTTTAGAGCCATTTATAGTCATAACCTTCGAACCCTTATCATCCCTCCTTGTATTTCGAACACGTAAGTGTTCCCCCACAAAGTCAGGTTTTCATTAGTCACAGTTTGCACTAAAGTGCCATACTGGAGGCAAAACAAAATTTCTTGTGTCTTTTTTCATCATCATACACAACAACCCTCCACTACCTCCTTACACCATTTTGGATGCGGAGCTTGTGCACCAAGGAATGAGTATTTATACCCATGCACATGCATGGCTTCTGTTTCCGTTTCACTGTCTGGAACCTTACATATATCGAGTCTTTAAGTACATCTCCTTAGACACGAGTATCAAGACCAAAGGTTAAAGCCACTTACCTTTCTATACAGTAAGAGATGTTTAATGAAATAACGTAAATAACAGACTCATAGTACAAAGAAACTCACCAAAATCTTCACCTAAAACTTTTTCTATTCAACGAGATTTTCCCTTTATCGTTAGGACCTTCTCTCGTTTCTTTGGCTAAAAAAATAAAATAAATTATTTAAATATAAAAAAACAACCAATGTTTAATGAAATAACATGAATCTGTAGACATGCAAATAGTTTATGGATGGAAGTTTCCAGTAACGCCCCATTTTCTTTAAATTCAGCTTTCGGTAATTTTGACATGAATAGTGTCTGGTTCAATGGATATGTGTTTTTTGTGTGTGTGGGAGGTCCCAAGTTCAAGTCTCAACTTGGGTAAATTTTAGTATTTTTATGAATAAAGCCCAAACCCTGGTTAGTAGGTTTATAAGTTAAAGTGTGTAGGTAATTAATAGAATGGGCCTGCTGGTCTGGTGGTTAAGTGGAGTGTTGGAGTGTGGGTGGTCCTGTGTTTAAGTCTTGGCGTGACCATTATTTTTGGTTTTCATGTCCAAAGAGTTTGTGTTGGACTGAAAATCTGATTGTAGGAAGTTTAGGAGAAAAATAAGGGATTAGGGAGGGGTTATCGATTTTTTGATCATTCTGCTTCTTCTTTTAAAATTTATGGCCAACACCCTTCCTTTTCCTCCCCTTACCGCCGAAACTCTTCCCCACCTCTTCCTTTTTCTTTCGGTTTCTTTTCCAATTACTCGTTTGGTTTGGTATGACATCGGCGATTGGTAAGTTTTGTTATGTTGTATCTTGGTTTAGGTCGTGAATAAGTGACTTAAGAAAAGTTGTTATTTTAATTGTTAGGAGTCAATCAAAGGGCTAGAGATTAGCTATTTACGGTGTGAGGTTGTAAAGTTTTTGTTGTTCGTTTGGAGGTAAGTGTTAAGTGATTATGTTGATTCGTTGTTGGAATGATGGATTTGTTTAAACCGTGGTTATAGGCTAAGTCCGATATTTGTAATGTCAATTGTAGGTTCAGGATTGCATTAGCATCGAATTGAAACCAGGTGTGTACTCGAAACGTAGAAAACGAGGTTTTAGCGAAAGCAAAAAACCCTTCTGTCAATGCCACACGGGCATGTGGTCGCCCGTGTGGTAGGCCGTGTAAGAATGTAAGTCACCACACGGCCGTATGATCAACAAACCCGGCCATGCGCAAGCCGAAGAGGTCGTGTGCGATACACAAACTCGACCAATTGGGTCGTGTGGACCCACACGGGTGAACCACACGGGCGTGTGAGATTCTGTATCACACGACCAAGGCCAATTTAGGCCGTGTGGGCCCATATGGGTGTGTGAGCCCATTTTTCTGAAAACTCTGTAAGGTTCCACGGGTCACCCAAGTCGACTGTGGACCTACCGTAGGGTCAGTTAGCAATACTTAGACCCCTAAATGAATAATCTGTCTGTCTGATTTCTGTACTAAGCATGTATGTTGATATATATATATGAGTTTTAATTACATGCTATTCTTGTATGTTACATTGCATCGGGGTGGGTTGATTATGATTGGAGGAAGTATCTGAAAGGCTCTTAAGTCTGTTATCTAGTAGCTCGGCTGCAAATCTCTAATTATGTGCTGTATTCAGTACAACCTGGTGTGTAGGGCTGAGTGGGTTGATTTTATCCCCACATGGTGTGTAGGGCTAGACGGAGTTGCTGTGTAGAGGTTGGTGGGTAGGACTCTGTTATCTGCATATTCTGTCTGAAATGGGCCAAGGCCTAGTAATATATATGAATTTGTATCTGAGTGGGCTAAGGTCCACACCGTTTCTGTAATGGGCTCAGACCCGAACTGTGAATATATGTCTGTTATCTGATATTCTATATGTGCATGCTTTTTGTGGGGATTACACACTGAGTTGCAAAAACTCACCCCTTTTCTGTTTAATCTGTTCAGGTAATCCCCAATAGTAGACGGATCGGTGCAGTGGAGAACTCGACGGTGACTACGGTTTCGGACACTTATTTACGGTTTATTTTTAATTATGATTTGGTTATTTTTGGGTATATTTATTGTAATAAAGCCTTTACAGATTTTCACTTAAATTTGGGATTATTATTTTATGAACTGCTAACAGTAGGGCAAGACTCGAGTTTTCAAAGTAAACAAATGTTTTATCAAAAACACACGAATTCGCGAATTAATCTTAAAAGCTTCCGCAACATATAACGTTTTGAAAATGGTCCATAAATGAATAAACGACGTGTTTTTTATGGTAACCTAAAATATTGAAAAGGGCATTATTGTAATTACATTTTTTAATTATCTACAAATGGTTTTAGCGCAATTATGTTTTTCCAAAGCACTATCATGTGACGTCGTTAGATTCGGACATAACGTCTAGGCCGAGTTTGGGGCATTACATTTCCTTTCCATACAGTATTTAAAAATGAAAACCCTACTAAACAGCTCTTACATCAACTTCTTTCTATCTGGTAAGACTCATAGAATGATTTAAAAGTTTACCAGCAAACAGCTAAAGACAAAAGCTTCTATAAGCTTGACATATAACACTTTCGTTAAGGATGAAGAACATTTCTGGTTTTCTTAGATGATAACCAAGGCTAGTAGAGAAGATGAAATGGAATTTTTTTCTCCACTACCAGGTTATCCTATATATAGCTATCTCTGACCCAAATCTCGCACAAGGCTAACTCTAATTAATAAACATTCTCACACACTTCTACTAACTAATCACATCTTATAAGGCTCCCTAAGTGTCCTGTTTATGGACATGTTACCTCCATTAGGATGCTAGATGACTTAAATGTGCCCCACTATCCACAACACTCATACTAATGGCAACACAAAAACACGAATGGCAGACTTATTAACTAGAGAGTCTGTCGAATAAAATTCTCGCCATAACAAAGAACTTGAAAATCTGCGAAATGGAATTCCGTAAACTTGGTGATGTTCGACGAAACACTTCGCCATGAAGTTTATCAACTTTAATCTTATTTAGGTCTCACAACTTTGGCAGTCTTCGCCAGCGCCGTCTCTCGAATAGTACCAGCTCACCAAAAGAGGGTGTGACAACAAAAGCCAAGATCTTTCAGAAAATGGATTCCTATTCGAAGAGTGCATAATTGCATAGATAAGATTACAGTAACCCATCAATTTTGGATCCAATTTGGAATTTTCCTTAGGGGTATCAATAAGGAATTGGAATGTAATAATATTTATTCATATAAATTGTAGCATCCCATACCCGACCTAGACATTACGATCGAATTATGGAGGTTACATCGTACCAACGAAAGAAACAAGTGTTTATTTTGACAAAAACCATTTTTTACGGAAAGAAAATTCAATTTGATTATCTCTTTGAAAAGCATAGTAATTTCTGAAATCACAGTTTAATAATATTACTAAAATCAAAATCAATTTACTTGAAAAATATTTGCGAGCTAAAACATTTTAGAGAATTTCAATTAGTCTTACAGCGAAAAACCTTATACCATATCATTTATAAAATCGTGGTTTATTTTTAGTTATCTTGAGTTAAGCGTCATTAAAAGATAAAGGCTTTTGTGTAATAAATACCATAATAGTCCTGACGATCTAAACAAAACATAAAATATTTGAAAATAAACAAAAACCTAAGAAAAGTCCAAAATGTCCATATTAAACAAAAATATAGTCCATATCACTTAAATCAATAATGTGAAACTCGAGCTTTGGAGTCACCATCCAATCCTAAGTCAGAGGGTCACCGAAAACAAATCAAGCAAAAACATGAGCTTTAAGCCCATTGTGTGATTTGACCCATAATTTTAATATAAATATACATATGTATCAGAACGTCTCATTGCCTATCATATTATTTCTTAACATGTCAGATTGTATATGAATCATATCTTAACGAATCATATCATATCGAATCATAGCATATCATATCTTATCATATCATATCATATCATATCATATCATATCATATCATGTCCTACCCCATCTGCTACACACCATCTTCGTCTACCCAATCACACCATATAGGACTATAAGAGTCCATCCATCCAATCACACCAATTTATGACAATGTGCCATTCATATATTCGTAGCTGAGTTGCCATTCATAAATTTGCGATCTAGCTGCCATAATTGCAGTGTAAACTGCCATATAACACTTCCTCCATCATATCATAACCCACCCACAGAACACATGCATGGCATAATCATATATCATACAAACATAAGGCATATATCACATAACATGCATACTCAGATATATTCATATAGATCATTACAAAGCTTTTGGTTTAATCAAAAAGCATATTATTTAGCATATTTCTTGAGCTTATCCATAAGTTATTACATACTAAAACTTATGCTTTTCCGGCCCCGTATGATGCCTACGATCCCAAACTTGAGTCTCTCAATCGGCCCTTAATCGAGCCAAAAATTTTCCAAACGGGCCTACACACCCTACCCATACGGTCTGCAAAGTTTCACACGGCAGTGTGTTCTACAAGAACCAGCCACACAGGCTGCAAGATTTTACACGGCCATGTGCTCCACACGGCCGGGTGGCACACATGGTCTGTCACACGACTTGCCACACGACCGTGTGACACTGAGCAATTTCGAAAAACAACACACCTGGTAGCGAAATTGATCGACCACACAGCAAGGAACTCACGATACCTACATACAATCAACAAATCACACTAACTACTTGAAGAAAAACTCATCCAACAGGCCTCTTTAACCCTAAATTTTAGACCCAAACAACACCTAAGTACTTACTTCTTTGAAACAGTGTCCAAACCGAAGATTATTCCATTGGAGGAGTTTGATTTGCGCACCCCTCACCTATCCAAAGCACAAGAACACTAGTTACTAATAAGAATGAGAACAAGCTCTAAGAAAATCCTTACCTTGAACAAAGAATAGGTAACCCAAGAATAACGGAAAAAGCATGAACAACATTTATTTACACTTATCTTGTTTAAGATCGCAAAAGAGGAATCAACCAATAACCCCACAATGATTAAATGGCAACAAACAAAAACAAAACAAAACAACAATTCAAGAGAGAAGAAGAAAAAGATGAAAACTTTGAGAAACAAAATAGGGAAAAATAGGGAGAGGGGAGTAGATGGTTTGGAAAGGAGGAAATATTGGGATTTTGTGGGATAAAAATAAAATAAAATAAAATAAAATAAAAATATTTAACTTAATCCAAATTCTCCCACCAGATTTTTATAGAATCAAAATAGATCTCTATTACACAACAAAAACCCAAGCAAAAATATTTCCCACTTGCAACCCATAGGATTTGAACACATGACTAAATGATAACTAACAAACACTTAACCACTAACCCATCATATTCATTCTATTACAACACAACAAGAAATATAAAATAAACCCAATAGCTTAAGCTTATCATAAGGCCAAAATAATTATAAAAATTAAAAACAAGGGAATCAAACTTAGGACCTAAAGCATACTTCAAGGCATGTAACCAACACACCAAATCAAATTATTCATTAAACATATACACCTAAAAATCCAAAAATTTGGGGCGTTACATAGATACAGAGGAAAAGTTTCTCTATTGATTCAAATGTTGTACCTATGAGATAAGGATAGAGAAAGAGGAAAAAATTGAAGATTTCATATAATGCTTTTGATCGAAAAATCAATCTGATTTATTTCGTACCCCTCACTCAATGAGAAAATGTGTTAGATTCTATAGGATCATAAACCTATAGTACTTAAGGAATGATGGAAGGGAATAAAATAAAATAAGGTAAATAATAAAAATGAAGTAGAAGAACTCAGATTTCAAATGAACAAATTCAAACTTGAAAATGATCTTTCTGATTCCCGAAGAATAAGGGGCAAAAGGATTGATCAAGAAAGATCTGTTGTTCTTATTATAAGATTGTCTGACTGGATCTGCAGATGTTTGGTAAAAAAAATTCTCTTTTGAGAATAATAAAAAATGGAAAGTGTTCAATTGAAACATGAAAACGTGGTTGAATTTGTCCTAGTTACTTTTCGGGACAGAGTGGAAGAAGGGAGTAGATTCTCGAATAAGGAAAAGGACCCAATGACTTCAAAAGAATTGAGCAATAAGTCGTATGAGATGAAAATCTATACGGTTTTATAGAGTGATAGTAAGGGTGACTCATCTGTCAACTTTTCCACATTATCCTTAAAAAATAAAACTCTGCCTTACGTAAAGTTGTCAGAGTACGATTAACTTCTGAGGTTGAAATCATTGCTTAGCGTTTCAATATAATAATAAAAATGGGTTGTCCTGGACTCAAACCCAGAACTAGTTGGATGGAGATAATTTCCTTATTAAAATTAAATTTAAAAAAAGAGCGGAATACTCAGTCAATCCTTCTTATTCTTACTACATGAACATTTAATACTAGAAATGAATAAATTCATTTGATATCTTTTCATCACTTTGGAAAATTCTCATTTTTATTGTAATTGAATTTACATAATTTCATAACCAATCTTGAATAATTAACTAGAGCATTGATATAAATAATATCCAAATACCAAATTATTCTCCCATAAAACTTTCGCAAAGCCAAAAAAAAAAAACCCTCTTAAGAAGATCAAAGAAAAAAATATGTTTTTCCATTTCCGTAAAGAATTCTTCCAAAAATTCCGAACTTAATTTTTTTTCAAAAAAGCACATACAATACTTTTGTGTTTATGAAAATTATACCAAATACTCAGCCAAATAAATAAATGTGTATGTAAAAATAAAAACATTCATAAACCAAAAATGATATACTAAAACACACCAATACCGATTTGTACTTATACCGAGACAAAAACAAAATGCTCATTGATACAATAACGACTATCTTAGTTCTTGCGTTTAAGTGCAAATCATCCTCCAATTTAAAATTTTGAAAATTTAATGATAATAGTACGAATTGTATAAAAAATTTAAGATTAATATGCAGTTTGATATCTCAACAATACCTCATTCCTCAATATGTTATTTATCTTCTTTTTTTTTTTATAGGAATATGGTATCCATCTTTATATTTCCCGATTTGGTATATATGAAATAGTTCCGTCCACTAGTTTAACCCAAGCCAAGCCGGTACGGAAAATGAGGTGGATCTAAATAATCAATCCGTAATTGACATGTGGCATTATATTTTTAAAAATATATATCTTTTAAATTTCCTTTATTTCATTTTTCCATTGTTTCATTTTATATGTCCTTCGAAACATTAATCCGGTGAGCGGAAAACTCTAGTTTTTGTCGGAAAATTCATAAATTTTCATATCCTGATAAGAAATCTCAAAGCCCAGCAGCTATTTCCAAATTCCGGTGAGGTTATTTTCCGGCGAAAAAGGAAATACTTGCAAAAGAAATTACCTTTTGTGTAGTAGGGAAGAACATCTAAGCAAATTCTCCATGCTCAAGCAATCAAAGCTTCATCCACTAAGTTGTTCGTTAATCATCACCAGAACTCCTTAATTACAAACCAAATACTATAATCAAACTATTATAAACAGACCCAGGCAGACTTATTTTTATTTTTCCCTAAAATAAAAATAATATATTGTCAGTTTTCAGTAAAGCACAACAAAGGACATTGATAAAAAGTTTTTTTCTTCTTGGTGCTTAGTTCCAGCTTTTGCTTTCTTCACTGAAAGCTAAAAGTGATGGCGCTGAAATTGCCCATCTCATTCCCAATTTTATTGCCACCATCTCCGAAACCTTATTCTAACACTATCGAGCCCGGCCACCAACCGCCGACGGAGATTTAATTCTCCTGCCAGAACAACGCCGAGAAATTCCAACACCGCTGACATGCCCAACAAGAAATCAAAGATGGCATTCGCCGTTACCGCCGCTTCGATTCTGCCAACAAGTAAAGGTAAGGAACGAGCCACCAAAAGCAGCACCATGGATCACCAAGGAGAATCCTAGCCTCTAAAGCTTTAGGAGAAACAAAAGGAAAGAAAAATGAAAGGGGTAAATGAAAGAATACTGATAAGGAAGGAGGGGATGGAGGGAAGGTTGGGCGACAATGGAAAATACAAAGGAAACAAATATTTTTTAATGTTATATGAAGAATAAAATGGAAATTGAGAGAAATTTTAAAATAATAATAATGCTACGTGTTAGTCATTTGGTGCCACGTCATTTTTTGAAACGGCTTAGGATAAACTAGTTGACGAAATAGGGTAAACTAGGTGACAAAATAATTCCACGTGTACCAATTGGGAATGAAAAAAAATCATAAATACCAGGTTGAAGAATGAGGTATAATTTAAGTACTAAATTGCATATTACTCTAAAAATTTAAATACAAAAAACAAGTTGATTCCTCTACTAAAATTGTTTTAAGTTAATTGTTATATATTAAAAATTTATTTAAATCTTGATACTGTTACAATTTATTATTAAGTTATTGATAATTTAAATAAAATATATCATACTCAATTAGTTTATCTATAACTCAATTCAAACTCATGAAAAATCACCCAAAAAAATTAATATATTTTTTTTAGGAATATGACTGGATTCTTATTAATAAAAGAAAACAACACTATCTTAATTGGGCTAAAGTCCAAAAGAAAACAAAGCCTGACTGAAAACTAAAGAAAACAAAAGAAACAAGCCTACAGAAAAATGAAAAACTAAGCCCGAAAAAACCAAAGAACAGAAACAACAAAACAACGAATTCAAAATTTGAAAACAACACCCAGTCAAATCAGAGAAAATAGCTGGCGTGCGTTATTACTGCCTACTGTCACGTCCCACCGACCAGCTTTAATGGGAGCGGTTTTCCAAGTAAAAAGATAATAATCTGCTCCCTTCCCTTTAACCTTCCATTTACTCATGCCTTTTCATTTCCTCCTTTATGAAAAACCAAAATCATTTCTCCAAAAAAACTTCACACAAAGAACGAAGCAAAATGAGTCCTCCTTCCTCCCTCCGTTCCCTCACCTTCGTCCGATCTCTCTAGCAGTCAGTCTGGTTCCCTAATATTATCGTTCGCGTTCGAGCCAACAGAATTTCGAACTCCCTTACTGTAAAGTTCTCTCCTGGTTTTCAAAGATTCTTTTGCTATCAGATGTGCTAGAATGTTACCAGATCTGGGGATGAAAACAAAACTTAGCATGTTAAAAACTGACTTCTTTTGATGTATATAAAAAATGTATGAACTAATCTCTGATCTGTCTGCCGAATCCTGCCGACACTTTTTAATAACTGTTAAAGAATCACCCTCAATGATGACGTTGTTCTCTTGCATGTCAATGCCTTCTCGTGTATTCTGGATTTCGAAGCAAGAACAAATCCGATGTCGTCTCTGACCACTACTCTGGAAGCAGAAAGGTGCGCCTGAACATCAAAAGCGCCGTCAAAATTTATTTTCACTGTCTGGAAAGGTGGGTATTGCCATTTCTTTACATTTTTTGAAACTTCAGCTACTTTAAGTTTTGCCCCATCAATTTCTTTCACATAGTCTCTCACAAATTCAGCAATCTCTTTACCCGATTTACTTCTCCTTTCATTAAGTGTTCCTATCCCCCCATAAGGCCCAGAGAGCTACACAGAAAAGGCGACATAAGTCTAAAGACATAAAGGCAAAACACGAGGTGAGCCAGTGTTGAAAATCTCCATTAATGTCTTGTAACAACTGTATTTCAGTTAAATGTGACCACACATCGACTGATGTTGAATAATTCCTGAATAGGTGACTCAACGTTTCAGATCCCAGACCACAGCGAGGACAAGAACTATCTGAAGTTAACTTCTTGACCGATAAATTTACTCGTGTGAGTAAATAATTCTAGGAAGCTTTCCACGTGTTGATTTTAATCTTTGTAAGTAGATCAGTAGACCATAATTTTTTGTAAAAATCAAAATAGCTAAAATGTACTGCATAAGCGATAGGATCGAGGCTCTGTAATAGTTTATAGGTACTCTTGACCGAAAACACCCCAGTTGGTTCACCCCTCCATACCAAAAAATCATCATGTGGAGACTGTGCTAGCGGAATGCAAAGGATCATGTCCACCTCGTCAGCTCCAAAGGTATATTCGATCTCCTCTCTATTCCATTCTCTGGTTTGACGATTAATAAGTACTTCGACTTTATTCTCACTTGAACCTGAATAAGAAGATAATAACTGGAATTAACAAGATCGGCACCACACATCATTGACGATCGAGATACTAGAGCTGCTCCAACTTTCCAAATTAGCCCTTTTTCCAAAATACCCTTTCGCCCAAATACTACGCCAAGCATAAGAACTTCTATTACCCAATTGTGAATTAAGGAAATCACTGTCTGGAAAGTATTTTGCCTTGACTAAAGATTTTGGATTTTCTAAAAAACGCCACCCTTGCTTAGCCAACATGGCTGTATTGAATTGAGCCATATTACGAAAACCCATGCCTCTTTCGTTTTTTTGTTGACATAAATGACTCCATTGACACCAATGAATGACCTTCCTGCCCTTACCCTTCTGCCACCAAAAATTAGCAAATTGACTTTCCATATTTTTTCAAAATGAGTTCGGTAATAGAAAACAAGACATAGCAAAAATAGGAATAGCCTGAAGAACCGATTTAATGAAAACCTCTTTTCCCTCTTGTGAAAGCATTTTGTTACTCCACCCGTCAATGCCCATAGAAATTCTATCCAACAGATGTTGAAATGATTCTTTTTTCCTTCTACCAATCATATTCGGAAGACCCAAATATTTCTCTCGATTTGAAGCAATTCTGACTCCTAAAAAACGAGATACTGTTGCCTTATCTTCCTCTATAGTGTTTAGGCTAAAAAAGACTGTTGATTTTGAGAAATTCACACACTGGCCTGAACACTTCTCATATTCCTGGAGTATGTCTTTCATAATTCTAGCACCTTTTTGAGAAGCCTCCCGAAAAGAATGCAATCATCGGCAAAAAGCAAATGTGAAATTGCTAGTCCCTTCCTACAAGCTTTAACTCCTTTGATTGAACCTTGTTTCATATATGCTCTCATAAGAGATGAAAGTCCCTCACTACACAGCAAAAATAAAAAAGGACTTAACGGATCCCCTTGTCTAAGCCCTCGGGATGGATGAAATAAATTCCCCCTCCTTCCATTTATATTGACCGCATACCTAACTGAAGTAATACATTTGAGTAAGAGTTCCGTCCATTCCCTAGCAAAACCCATTTTTGTCATAACAGCTTCAAGAAACCCCCATTCCACCCTATCATAAGCCTTACTCATTACCAATTTTATTGCCATGACTCCTTTTTTCCCTAAAATTTTCTGTTTAAGTGTATGAAAAATCTCATAGGCTAGAAGCACATTGTCTGTAATAAGTCTCCCAGGTACAAATGCGCTCTACACTTTATCAATGCATTTATCAATGATCTTCTGTAAACGATTGGCAATAGTCTTGGCCACCACCTTATAGATGACTGAGCATAAACTAATAGGTCTAAAATTGACTAGGTGCGTATGTTTGGGAATTTTAGGAATGAGAACAATGTTTGTACTATTAAAGTCACCAAAATCTTGATTGTTATTCAAAATACCCAAGTAGAAACTAATGACATCTTGACCTACCACATGCCAATACCTTTGAAAAAACAATGCTGGGAATCCATCTACTCCTGGAGCCTTAGTAGGGCCCATACCATCCAAAGCTGCTTTTATCTCATCTGCATGATACGGAGCTAAAAGAAACTCATTATCCTCCTAGGTTATTGTTTTTTCAATACCTTCAAGAACTTTGCAAGAATCTGACACCCCTTTAGACTTAAAGAGATTCTGAAAAAAAGAAGAAGCTGCATTTACAATTTCAAATCCCTCCTCGATCTCCAAACCTCCCTCTGTAACCAGTTTGGAAATTGTGTTTATCTGCCTTCGATTTAAAGCACATCTGTGAAAGAAAGCTGTGTTTTTATCCCCAAACTTTAACCAGTTCTGTCTTGCTCACTGCTCCCAATACATCTCATCTTTGTCGATTTCTAAATTCAAATAAATTTTAGTTTCAATGATCTTGGCCAGATTTTCATCATTCCTTTCCCCTTCAGCCAAATCTTCCAACTCATGCATTAACTTCTTTTTTAGACCCTCCTTATGCTATCTATTTTTACGTGACCAGTCCTCCAGACATGTTTACAACTTCCTTAACTTCTCCAACAGCGTTCCTTTGGTAACCTCCCAAGCTTCTCGTAGAGCTCTGTCAAAAGAATCTTCCAAAGTCCATCAGGCCTCAAAATGGAATTTTCTACTCCCTGTGAATTGCAAAGATTTTTTTGTATTCAATATAAGAGGACAATGATTCGAAAAGGAAAATGGTAGATTTTGGAGAGAATACAACGGGAAAAGCTTAAGCCACTTCTCATTCGCAAACCCCCTATCTAATCTCTCTCTTATATTTGTTTCTGGCAAGTTTCCTCTTTCCCAAGTAAAACAGACTCCCAAATAACCAATATCAAACAGTTGACAGTCAACTAACGTCTCCCTAAAAGCCTCCATTCGTTTATCATCTCTAGAAATTCCCGTATTTTTCAAAAGAATAAATAATATCATTAAAATCACCTACAACTAGCCAAGGAACTTCAATCTGTTGAGCTAATCTTCGAAGTAAATTCCACACGAAAATTTTGTCTTTCAGATAGGGAGAGCCATAAAACCCGGTATAACGCCATTCCTCATTGACATTCTCCTCTTTAACCAAAACGTCAATGTTCCATTTGGAAAAACTTTTCAAACTAACCGTGATTTCTTCCTTCCATGCCATACAAAGACCTCCCCTAGATCCCTCTGCGTCAACTTCAATACCATTTGCAAAACCACACATTCTCTGAACTTTCTCCATTCTTATCTTATCCAATTTTGTCTCCATAAAGAAGACCAAAAGGGGATTGTGCTGCTTGACTAAAAAGCACAGCCTTGAACTGCCCGTGAACTCCCCAATCCACGGACGTTCCAACATAGGCTTTTCATTGTGTTCGGTCGGCTTGCCTAATGGCAGCTGCCGATTTAAAAGAGTCTGAATCTACATAATCCACTTGAAACTCAAGAACCTCATTCCCAACCACATCTTGATCAACATTTACGTTAGTCTTTTTCACGCAACCCATTCCAAAACCTCCCTCAAAATTTGAGTCACCCCATTATCAAAGAATTTTTGTTTTCCCCCCACCTGTTCCCTAATTCTGCTATCACCTTTCTGTCCTACTTACCTTCGTCTCCAAGTCTGCATCCTATTTCCTCCTCTGTCTGACTCATCCGACTAGAAAGCCCTCCTTGAGCCACCAAATCATCCCCTCCCTTGTACATCAGACCATCTTCCCACTGTGACAGTGAACGTCCATTGATTAAACTTTCTAGAATATTCATAGAATTGGCTCTCTTATCACTGCCTACTATCCCCTCTTTTGAACCCCCTATATAAGAGATTTGAATTCGTTGCAACTTTGAAAATGCTGCAAATTTCATACTTTCCTTACCAATTGCTTTAGACTCCGCTTTTAACATAACAGAGAAGGGGGCCATCTTTAATTTTATTTTTATCTTCCAGACTTACTAACTCACTATCTTGGAGACCATGACCCATATGCCCACAAACGAAACAAAAAATCGATAATTTTCATATTTGAACGGAACCCATGAATTAACACTACTGCCACTAGAAGCAAAAATGCCTCTCCTCAAAGGTTTCTGCACGTCTACCACAACTTTAAGTCGACAAAAATCATCATGAATTTCAGATCTAATAACCCCCCCAAAAGTACTACCAATTGCATACAAAAGATCTTTTTTATCAAAATCCAGTAAGCAGGGACCAATTTTAATCCAAAAAGGAGATGAGGTAAGACAGATTAAATCTCTATCAATTGGATTAACTAATCTATCAAAAAGAATGAGGTACTTATGGAATAACCATGGGCGCCCTTCCAAGATCTACTCCAAATCATCCTCCAAATAAAAAATTATGGAAAATAAATTCTGACCTTCAAATCTAATCTCAAATTTCTTTTTTGTTTTCCAAATACTACGTAGTTGAGCCTTAAAACTGTCGAAATTAAATTGCTTCTTAGTCCACACTGAACAGATCAACGTGGGTTTATCGGTTGGAATAACCATAGATCTTTTGATGGACAATTGGACTAGTTCTTCAGCAAGCAAGGAGATCTCATCGCCTGAAACCCTCTCTCCACCACCGCTCCCCTCCATCCCAAGCCGCAACAGAAGACTGCTTTCTCTAGGACTCTGTG
Source organism: Gossypium rotundifolium (assembly GCA_025506655.1). Lineage (NCBI taxonomy): Eukaryota > Viridiplantae > Streptophyta > Magnoliopsida > Malvales > Malvaceae > Gossypium > Gossypium rotundifolium. The sequence continues at coordinate 56,193,776 of CP106723.1, read as the reverse complement.
ACAACACTCTTGATTTCGGAGGTTTTTTTAAGGCAACCCTTGAAACTCTAAAACAATATATTTTTGAACTCTCGGTTAAGTCTATTGTTTCAACCACGCAATTGTTAAAAAAAATACATGAATTTTCTTGAAGATAATTGGGTTTTTTATAAATTGAGTCTGATTATAATATATTTTATGTAAATTATTAATAATATTTTAATAAAAATGTATCAAATAAAAAAGAAAATTTATAGAAAGACTAAAATAAACCAAATCCTTGATGTATGCGGTTGATATAGAATTGAGCAAATACATATGCCCATTTCACTTAAGTCGTAGGCACTGTGCCTACGGAACAATGGCGTTATAATTCATCAGGGCACACTCCTTGGGCTACAGTAATTGTATTATTTATAAGAATAATTTCATAAACCAAGATTGGTCGTCATAATTAATATTTACAATTGGGGAATTCCAAATTGCTCTCCACTCTAATTTGCTTGCTGTCTGTTCCTTTTTCCCTGCTTTGGTTCCCCACTTTTCTATCTCTTTGACCATGAATTACAACAACATTATCCCAAATTAAATTTGGTGATAATAATGGAGCCTGCATTTGCACAACATACCTTTTACAAAGGATCTGATTCTTCTCACTTTCCCAGAAACAGGAACCCTTTAGGTACAAAATAGTGAGAGAATTGCAAAAGAAACTAAACAAGCTTGCCTTTACTTTACACACGGGAATTTTTTCCCCCATTTCATGCTTCAAATTACTCCGATTTTTCATTAGAGCTTGACGACATGGAAGAATCTACAATAAACAAAAATAATGGTTTCAGTAACAGAGATGGTAAAACAAAAAAGGCTGATTTTTTTTTTAAGTAACAAGTAATGAGCTTTTAAATGAAGTACCTGGAGAACGATTGAAGGATCTTTTGCAATGCAAGATGGCGCTTTGAACGCCGTCCTCTTGCTGGAACTGGGAATCATCTCTCCTCTTGGACGAAACCACCGACGACGGAGGAGGAGCAGCCGCTACGGCGGAGGAAACTGATCTATTACTTCCCAAATGCTTACAAACCACTCTAAGTCCCGCTGGAACATTCACACGCTTGCTGCTCTTCAAGTGCACCTGATTCTCTCCAACTGGTTCTTTAGCCACCGTAGACGGTGGGTTTAACTGCCCTGAAAACTTTAATTTCTCACCGTACCTTCTCGAAACCTTAACGTAAAGTGGCTCGACTTTCTTTAAGTATCGTTGCATTGCATCTTTGGAGAATCTCTTTACATCGGAAACAGAACCGTCGGAGCTTTGCTGTTTTTGAGACTTACCGTTGTCTTTGGAGAACAGAGACATTATAGGAACCTCTTCAACCTTGAACTTAACTGTAAAAAACCTGTTCTTGTTGTACTTCTTGTTAGTACTGTCGCTTCCTACTTGCTTTTTTGGCGGCTCTGTTTTTTCATTTGAGTTAAGCTTCGTCTTCTTCAACCTCAACAAAAAAACACGAACCTTAGCAGCTGATTTCAACAATGAGACAGTGCATTGTTGAGGCGTTGACTCCAAAGAAGAGTTCGACTCAACGGGTACTGTAAAGTCGAACTCAGTTTCACTTTCACCATCGGACCAACCACCGTCAGGTTTGGTATCAACCTCACTTTCATCATCTTCAACATTATCTTCTTCGTTGTCCTCTGTTTCATCCTCATCAGGAACTGAAAATTCTAAGTCAAAGAAAGGTCCATCGTCGTCGTCGTCAGTATCCACTGCCAGATGAGTAGTGGCCGCCGTCACAATCGTGGTCGTTGTGCAACCAGAACTGGCGGAGGAACGTGTGTTAACACAAGCATTGGTACCGTCGCCGCTGCCTCGCCAATACTTAAGCAAGCTAAAAGCTTCCATAGTTGGGAGAGCCAGTATAGAGAAAAGAAGATAAATTTTGAATGGGGTTTTTGAAATAGAAAAAGTAGAGTGAAAAAAAAGGAGGGAGTGAGAAAAAGTGGGAGGGTTTAGCGGTAACGGGAAGTGCAGCAGAGTGAACAGAGGGGGGTAACCTTTCTCGCAGGCAAGAAGGAAGAAGTTTAATATTCTTTTATAAGCTTAATTAAAACTTGTGCTAATATATATTAATATAATACAAGTGAAAATCAAGGGTGATGAATCTACAACTTAATTATAACACAATAAATAATTTAATTAATTAATCATAATTAAAAAAAGCATTTGCTTGAATGATAAATTTAAAGTTTTATCAATTTAATTATGCGGATTTAAATTTAATTATATATATTTATTAGTTTGTATTAAAATAAAAAATTAAAATACTCTCAAATAATATAAATTATTTAATTATTAAAAGATATTTTCATAATTTTTCTAATAAGAGCTTAAAATAATACTATAGAAATATAGATATACAATGATGGAGATAATAATTTATATATATTACAAAAAAATGTATAAAACCTATTAAAATAAAGCTTTGATTGTATGGTAAATTTAATGTTTTACTAATTTAATTAGTGTGGATTTAAATTTTACCTATGCATATTTTTATTAATTTTTGTTAAAATAAAAAGACTTAAATATCTTCAACTTATATAACTTATTTTAATTACAAGATATTTACATAATTTCTTAACTGGGTTGGTACTTGATTAACTTATGACTCCAACTCAATTAGGAGATTAAATAATAGTAAGTATAAAATATAAATATATAATTGATAGAGATAATAAATTTTACATATTAAAATAAAACCATAATACTAAAAATAGCCCGTAACATTTAGTTGTTTGGTCACTTTAGCCCTTTATGTTTTTTTGGATCACTTTGCTCCGAAAGTTTTTTTTTGGTTAAATTATTCTATGTTTAATGGACATACCGACATGGCCGTTAGTTGACTAATAGTCAACATTAATCATTAACGTGATAGTTCAAATGTAATTAAATGATAATATTGTATTATTTTATTTTTATATCAGCAAATAATTTTAAAATTATTTTAAAAAATTATTAAAACGATTTTAAAATCATCATCTTCATTATTCCTCACCATCATCCTCCTTAATCATTTTCTGGGTTTTTGAAACCTGTTTTTAAAATTATTTTAAAACCATCATCACCACCTCTGTTTCTTCTTCCCCATTGTTTACTGTATTAAAGGAATCTGTTCTTAAAATTCGAAACCTGTTATTAAAATTCTTACACCAAATTCAAAATTTAAAAAACCTTACAGGAAAAGCATAAACCTTCATTATTTTTTATTTGGTATAAAGGAAGCCATGGCCAAGAGATAAGTTCTGGGTTTATTAACCTCTATTGTTGTTTACAAAAGTAATTACTTATCCAATAATGAAAATTTGGATCCACTAAACCCCATAGCGAATGAAAACCCCCAAAATCTGCAAATAAATTAAACTTAATTCTCATTTCCTTTACTAACCCATATCATCCCCATCCTCATCTCAAAAACTCAAACTCAAATCCAATAATCTAAAACACAAAGAAAGAGCAAAAGAATAAAAAACCTATATCTTATTCCATGAAAATTTTTTTCTTCCTTCTTATTGTAATAGCCATTGATATTAAATCATTATTTTTTCAGATCTGAACCCAAAAGAAGATGCCAAAAAAGAACCCATATTAAATCTTTATTTTCCTAGATACATATACAACAAAGATAGGAGAAACAGAGAGTAGAAACCAAGAAAATTGCTTCGAAAATGGAAGCGATTTTGAAAAGCAAATCGTCAATGAAAGAAAAGTAATGAATGTTTAGTCTCTTCCATTTGAAAGTCGGCCCTAAAACGTACTTCCACCTCCATGATTCTTTCTTCAGTAGCCTTTTGAATATTCTTCATATCTTTGCTATTCCCATTATGGGTTTTTATTTTCAAGATATTTTGTGGGATTTTTTTTTTTAATCTTTGATTGAAGAAGAAATATGGTGAGTTTTTTTTGTTTGTTTGAAATGTGGTAGGAAACTTGCAGAGAGTTGGGGAGAAGAAATTAGGGTTTTTTTATAGTTTTTCAAAAATAATTTTAAAATTATTTATTGACATGAAATATAAAATAAAATAATTTTATTTTTATATTTAATTACATTTGGACCTCCATGTTAATGGTTAATGTTGACTATTAGTCAACTAACGGCTATGTCAGCATGTCTATTAAAAATATATCAATTTAATGAAAAATGTTAGGGGCCAAAGTGATCTAAAAAAAACATAAAGTTTCAAAGTGACCAAACAGCCAAACGTTAGGAATTATTTTTAACATTATGCTTAAAATAAAATGTATAAAATATATTAAAATGAAACTTTAGTTAAGTGGTAAATTTAAGTTTTTATTAATCCAATTGTTATGGGTTCAAATTTCATCATATGCACATTTTAATTAGGCCCTTGGGCCATTTTTTTAATTAGGGAAATAAATTGATTTTAGGAGAGAGAAAGAAAAAGTAAGTCTAGTTGGGCGTGCTTTCTTCACAAGTAATAGGAAAGTGCGCCCAATTGAACATGCTTTCCCTTAACACTAAAAAATCAATGACTTTTTGAACGTTACTGAGCCACCAGTAAAGAAAAGATTTAATAGGGCCAATGATAACTTTTTTACCTTATAAATACCCCCCAAATTTTATTTTTTTCATTCACATCCTTCTTTCAACTCTCTCAATCTTTTTGTTCTAAATTTATCAAAATTCTAATTTAATTTTTTTAATTATCTCTTATTTTATTCTTTTGACTTAATTTCTCACAAATTGCCACCTCTCTAATTCGTTTCGACGATAAGCATATTGTCGTGTGTGAATATGTAATGCAAATGTGAAAGTATACACGTTGAATTAAGTAATAAAGTGATGAGTGAGTATCGTCTCCACATAGATCGGAATTGATTAAAATAATTGGTGATGCTATTACTATGAAATTGACTAATTAAACTGCACAAAGAAACAAATGATAAATTGATAAAGAAATTTAATGAATGGATTAATAAAATCAATTATGAATGAAAATGTTGTGGCAATTCTCAAAGAATAAGTGGGAAAGATTTGTACTATTTAATGATAAAGGTTGGAATTACTCAGGCTTTATTTTTTATATCAGAATACTGCCAAGGAAAAATCTTGACCATCCTACTGCTCAAGGATTCGCTACTGCAGTCTTCTTCTTTCGAGAGCCAGACTTTAAGCTATCATTCTGAGTTTTTGTATGTCTACAGAACTCGAGAATGATATCCAGATTGTTGTTCCTTTCCCTGTACAAATCGCAACTTTTACTTTTAGAGTGCTGCAAATATTCTTTCGAATACTTGCCTGTATCAACCGATAATAATCCAATTTATTTAATCTTTCTAGAATTATATCAGATTTGATAACATACCATACAGTCATCTATGTCTAGAGCTTGCATGCATGCATTAAAAATAATCACAAATCTAATGAAACAGTAATCTACTCAAAATCATACCATGAGCATTAAAGATAATAAAAAATCATCCAAATAATTCCAACCCAATGAGATTTAGCTCATGGGTAGGACATTCAAATCCAAAACAAAACTATTCAACATCGTCATTTTAGTTTATGAATCACAAAGTTCAAATCAAAAATAAAGGCAGAACTACAGGAAGCTCTCGCTACTCCAACTTTCACTTTAATAATGACATTTGATGCAAAACCTAGGGCATATTTCTCTTCCCCTTCTTTGTGTCTGTGACTATTCTGCTCTCTAAGCTACTACCCTCTCTTCTATTTTTCTATAAGATTTTTCAGAAGAATCTGATGCAGAGAGAGAAAAAACTCTTCTCCAATTCTTCTCTGACCCCCGGATTCTCTTTTTTTTCTTTTCTCTTTCCTCCTTTATAGGGCAAGTCCCTCCCTCTTATCACACATCTTTTGCTTCCTCTTTTTCAGGGTGGTTTATCTGATACAAGTATAGCTGGCTAAGAGTGATGTGAATTGAGTGTTGTGTCATCTTCCTAGAATTGCTATGGCATTCTTATTGGAAATCTAACCAACATGTTGCCATGGCAATATTTCACTTCCTTCATTTTCCTACTCTTTTCTCTCTTCTCTTCTTCATCCTGCACCTGCTGCCAACCACAACCAACACCTTTCTTCCCCAATGATAAAAGTAACAAATAATAACATTTATAGCACAATCCAAGCTTTTTTATTCAATGTTCTAAAAATATCCTAAAATGCAAACATATTTACTTAATTACAAACAATTAATTCACTCTATAGGCTTGATATATAACTCTTTTCAAGAGTTATTACACCCTCAAACTTGAATTATTACTTGCCCTCAAGCAAAATATGTATGAGTATGCATGAATTCATGAATTTTCCAAAACATACAGTTACCATATATATATTGCTAAACCATCTGCCATATATTCTATACCTCCATTCTCAACTATAACACCCCTTACCTAAGTCCGACACTAAGACTGGATACGAGGCATTACCATGCTTAATCTTACTTAACTCTTGAAATCAAGTTTTAAAATTTTGTTTAACCTATCACTTACTCAATCTCGGCCTACGAGGCCATAAACATACCTCTGAGAGGTTTTGGCACTAATTTCAAAAACTTTTACGAACATGAGAAACTCTTCCTCAAAATAGGGGCCACACACCCGTGTGCACCTAAAACATGCCCATGCCTTCCATCCGTGGTCGACACTGACTAATTCACACGGCCTTGACACGCCCATGGCACTGGCCCGTGTGCCAAACCTTGGTATTCTGACTTATCCACACGGCTTGGGCACACGCCCATGTGCTAACCGTGCCTCCCACACGGTCTATACACACGCCCGTGTGTCTACTCATATGGACAATTAGCAGGCTATCTACCAAGCCTTTTTCCACTCTCATTTGCATACATTCATACATCATCACATATCTTCACCTAGAATCAATATAACTCTTGAATTAAGGACGTTTAATCATAAAAGAGATAAAGTCTTCATCCTATACACTAGGGATAACTATTCCCAATACAATTACAAACAACTTAAGCCATCATCTATGGCTATACACAACCAAATTATAAGTTCTCTTAGGCCAACACAATTTGGCTACATCAATTAGAACTTAATCAACTTTAAAAGAATCCTATACATTCCATGACTCATAAGAACTTGAAACATCATACCAAGCGTCTATTCGATAGTGTAAAAACATCTCCGGTGGCCTCCAACCCAAGCTAGTTAAAATATCTTATAAGAGATGAGAAAAGAAAAGGAGTCAGCAATAATGCTTAGTAAGTTCATCTACATATAACTAAAAAATACCGATATTCATTAAATATACACAACCACAAGGTACTATAATGAGGTTTTCTTATAACTCATGGTTACTTACTCAACCATTCTTGAAGCTTATTTATTCTATCTCTTACCACATTCTTACCATGCCACAAGCCAACTGCTATTGTTAATTAACATACATTCCTGCACTGATCACCACATGATCACATAAAACAACACATCAAGCACTTTCGATAAGCCACTCACGCTATTAATCTTTAGGTGGTTCGTACTTAGCCCACCATCGATCTCTAATAGGGTGGTATCGCACACAGCCCACCAATTATTTATACTTGTGGTGAATTCGCACTTAACTCGCCAAATGAGTTTTATAAGTGATGGTATCACACAGACTCATCGATTAATAATATAGTTGATGGTATCGCACACAACCCATCACTAACCATTAATAAGGTGATATCGCACATAGCTCACCGTTATTATACATTATGGATAATTATCCACATGTATTTTACTATTTCAAATGTTCATACGAGAATATCCTCACACACTACTATTCTTACTTAACTTTCTATGATACTCGTTCGCATTTACACAATGCATTAATAAATTTAACTCATGCAACTAAAGTGCATTGGTTACACATAACCCACTAGAGGTTCATTATAAATTGAATTCATCTCAATTCAATTCTAACACACACTTGTGCTTCTCGTGGTACAACCACATACTTTATCACTTTCAACATACCCGTTGAATCACACAAATTGTTAAACAACATTCTTGAGTTTCATACACAAAGTGTCATATTAACATTATACCCTGATAGGGTCTTACACGTATTAACATATCGATGCCATGTCCCTGACATGGTCTTATACGGATTCTCACACCGAGGCCATATTCCAATATGGTCTTACACGACACCTTAATTGTCATAATCTCATGCTAATTTCTTTCCCATTAGTCTTAGATTAAAATAAGACTCTCATTTCTTGACATTCCGTCAAAGCGTACTTAACGTATACATGAAGGTAATTAAACAATCAATACAAAATTGAAATATTAAATACCTCACTTAAAATTTCATAATTTAGCAAATGAACTTACCTCGACATCGAAAGGGCCGAAAGGGACTTTTTGCCCATATTTCTCTTTTCACCCATTCTAGGTCCAAAACTCGTTTTCTTTGATCTAGAACAATGGAATTTATTGATTTAATTACTTATAAATCATAATACACCATAATCTACACTTTAGGCAAAAAAATGACTATTTTTCCCTACACTTTGGCAAAATTATGATTTTACCCCTAGGATCGTGAATAAAATTTCATCACATTTTCTTGTTAAACAAGCCTAGCTAAACATTTAATCCTCTTACAACTATCCACAATTCCAACTATTTCATGCCTTAATGAACAATTTATAACTTTTGCATTTTAGCCCCAATTAGGTGTTTTCATAACAACACCTTTCACAAAAGTTATTTATCAACATCCCATTATTCATTTTCTTCCATAAAAACTCATCAAACAACATAAAATCTATCATGGTAAGTCCCTAAACTTTTAGCCATATTGCAAACTAGTCCTCTCATTAGCTAGTTTAAGCTTTGAGGACTCCAAAAATACAAAAATCATCAAGAACAACCATCGAATTGACTTACTTGAATGGAGTAAAGCTTGCTGAAATTTTAAGCTTTCAAACACCCCTTGTTTGCTGAAAATTTCGGTGGAGAAGAAGAGAGGAAAGATGATATCTTTTTCCTTTCTTTATTTTATACATTTTTCAACCACTATTACCAACTTTTGACCTCAATAAATGCTCTTGTGCCCTATGCATATTATGGTCGGCCAGCTCACTTAAACAAGGCCAAATTGCACATTTGGGACCTCCAATTAATAATCCATAGCTATTTGGCACCTCTAGCAAATAAAATAAAACTTTCGCACTTTATGCGATTTAGTCCTTTTTCGCGATTAAGCAAGAAATCGCTAAAATCAAAGCACCAAAATTTTTCATGCATCTTTATAAACATGTTATAACACATAAAATAACATGAAAATAATTTCTCTAACCTCAAATTAGTGATTCGAGATCACTGTTGTAACACCCCTTACCCGAGACCGTTGCCGGAGTCGAGCATGAGGTGTTACTAGACTTAACTACTAATTCGGGGCATAAAAATTGAAACTATCCATCTGTGTCATGTTGTCTAAATTGACTATAACTCGAGTTATGAAACTCGAAATTTAGATCTGTAAATTTTCCTTGAAACTAGACTCATATATATTCTTACTATAATTTTTCCAGAATTTTTCATGTGGCCATTTAGTACAATTTATTCATTAAAGTTTCCCCTGTTTCACTGACCAATGGTTCTGATCTCTCTTAACCTAAATTCAAATATCTCATTTTAGTTAATCACATACACATATACAATCACTTTTCTCATAAAATCCATGTTCCTTGTTAAGTTTCATTTAACAAATAAACCTCATACGTACCTGAATCATTTAACTTGAATACACAGTCACTCACCAATTCATTCATGGAAATGTCATATTCATGCATATATTCCATCTCATAATTTATATCTAATTCACTAACTCATAATTTATATCAACATTTGTAGCTTTAATACTTACCAAAATTAGGTCTTTGAATTGAAAATTTACTCGTGTCCTTAATACTCGTCACCGATTTCGCACACTTAGTGCTCGGTAATTCAATTCGCACACTTAGTGCATAGTGGCCGATTTCGCACACTTAGTGCTTGGTATTTTAAATTCGCACACTTAGTGCATAATGACCGATTTCGCACACTTAGTGCTTGGTATTTTAAATTCGCACACTTAGTGCATAATGACCGATTTCGCACACTTAGTGCTCGATATTTTAAATTCACACACTTAGTGCCTTTCTCAATCCTATTACACATTTATATATCCAATCTCATAAAAATTAAACCTCCACTATAAATATACGAATTAGCTTAAATCAATCTCAATAATCAACATCCCATTCAGGTGTACCAACGACATGTACACATATCTCACATTCAGCTATACTATGCACATATATATAGTTATCAGAATCAGCTATATCAATAATATTTATACATACTTCCATTAAATTCACATATACCACTATAAGAAAAATCCAATTCAACTCAATTGCTTAAAAACTTACTTATTAGATCAAATACACATGATTCATTATTCCATCACATATGGTCGAATATACTAGTTTAATGCATTATCTTATATATAATCGAACATCTAAAGTTAATTAAATTATCACATGTACTCATGTATTCAATTTAATATAATATTACATATAACCACTTATATACAAATTCAATTCATCATCACATATACACATACCTTTGTGGCCGAACATATAAGGTTAATTAAATCAACTTATTTGTTCAATTTCCACATCCATATGAAGTCTTATAGACATAGACTTGAAAATAAATCACCGGTATTAAACCTGCTAGGTGTATGCCTGAATCACACACCGGCACTAAGCCTGCTAGACCCAAGGTTTGAAATTTATTCACCGGCAATAAGCCTGCTAGGCACGAAGCCCGATTTAAGTTCACCAGCTCAAAGCTTGCTAGGCCCAAGGCCCGAAACATTAGAAATACATAATCGATTTAAGGACATAAATCACATATACTAAGTCATAAGCTTTCATAAAAAATTTATACTATCTTTCATATATCTAAACTTACTCAAGTAGTTCCTTGAACATATCAAATACCATCTCTTACATTCGGCAATAGCAAATATAATTATAAACATTTCAATTCAGCATGAATAATTTACACTTAATTAAAATTAAGAACAACCATTTGTTTATAGACTTACCTCAGATATCGGCGAACGTAAAATCAACTATTCGGCTATTTTTGTCTTTCCCTGATTCAAATCCGTCTTTCTCTTTTCTTGATCTAATTTGATATAAATTAAACTTATTTAATCAATATTCAATTAAATTCACTCAAAAACACATGAATAAGTAATTTGCACTTTTACCCATACATTTTACATTTTTAGCTATTTAGTCCCTATTGCACAAAACACAAAATACACCAAATTTGAAAATACTCCTTTAGGGCCGAATGCTACCTATGCCCATAAAAATCCATACAATCCATTTATTTTGCATTTTAGTCCCAAAATATTTATTTTTTCAATTTAATCTAAATCACTCAATTTCATCAAAAATTCAAGAACAATACTTGTTAATCTATCACATATAATTAATATTTCATCATCAAACAACAAGAATATCAAGCCTCCTTCAATGGCATCTCACGAAAAACACAACCAATTCAAATATTTACACATGGGCTAGCTAAAACTCAAAGCAACGATCTTAAAAACGTAAAAATTATCAAAAACTAAAACCGAATCATACCTTAATTTTTGCTTCAAGCTAGCGAAACCTAAGAGTTTTCTTCTTTCTTTTCTTGTGTTTTTCAGCACCAAGATGAGTGATAATGGCTTTCTCCTTTTTGATGTTTTATTTTATTATTAACTTATATTATAAAATGTAAACTTTAACATATATTTTATGTATATAAAAACATATTAATATAAAATTAAAGCCAAGTGCCATCCATTAACATGGAAAATGGCTAATTTACAACTTAAGTCCACATGCAAAAGAAGACAAATCAATTAAAAATTCAATTTAATAAAAGGTTACTTTTACCACTTATGTGATTTAATCCTTTTTCTTAAAATAAACATACAAACAGACAAATTAATTCACGAAATTTTAACACATGCTCAATCATATATAATTAACAAGAAAAATAATATTAAAATATTTTTTTGGCTCAGATTCGTGGTCCCGAAACCATTGTTCTGATTAGGGTCAAAATCGGGTTATTACAACTGTTCTGGCTACCCCTAAATCGGGCTGTTACAATTCTCCCCCCTTAGGGATTTTCGTCCCCTAAAATCTTATCAGGAGGAGTTGCTTCCAACATTCTTAAAACTTTTCTATCAACTCTTCAAAATCACAAATCCACTTATCTTCAAGTTTCTCTTGCCAACAACCTTTAAGCTATAAAACACAAGGTCGAAGAGCAACTTGAGACTTAGGTTATTTTTCCTCCCGGGCATATACACAGTAATCTTCCAATTGGGAACTCTGTAAATGTCCAAATGATTGTTCGGATCTTTACTGGTTGATTCACTACAATTCGAATGACATCTCCCTCCTTGGGAATTTTGTCAAACCAAATTTGAAATCTCTTAGATTTTATCTCTCCTCATTAAAACATGCACCGACTGTAATATTTTTGACTTATACGCTTTGAAAACTCAACTTTTAGTGGTCGACTACTTCTGACCATAAAATCAATCATATCGTAAAATATACTCACTTGTCAAAACATTTATGCATATAACTGCACTTTTTCTTAGCCTTGCATGAGTAGACATGCAATTACTAAGTCTCATACCAAAACTTTCTACAACATTCGATACTTTAACTCATCAAAATTCAGAAAGCACATATCGATTTTTCCATGGATCATTTCATAACATCTAACTCGCGACAAATACGCAAAAGTGATCGTCTCTAGATCACCAATCTAACAACTCTTTTTCTCGATTCAGACTGAACTCAGTACTAGAACATTCAATTAGTAGTTCCTTCAATAGCTTTCAACTTAACCATCATAGTTTGAGCATTTAAATGAGCATACCTCTGTATCATGCTTCCTACTAATGAACACACATAATTTTATTCTCCTTATTGATTCATGCGTGAATATACACAAAACTTGCATCATATTTCAATATATTAATCTACTCTTTTCTCCACACTGAGAACATATTTCAAGCACACTCTCATCTGAGGTTCTCTTTCTATGCTAATCTAAAACCCTTACTATCGTCATATCTCACGATAGCAGGGACATCTCGATCAAATTCATTAACTCTATTCGGCATACCCGAAAACCCACTACACAACTTGAAACTTGTGATTTCACTTCTTATACTATGATCATCTCCAACTTCCTCCTCAAAGTACCCGGATAAGGTTACGAGGAGATAAAGGAATGTCGATTTCAATTAACTAAATCAACAACCGTTTAGTCTAATTTTACAATTAACTAACGTTTTCACACAATTACAATTTATAGAAAGAACAACTACATCAGCCCTGAAAGGCAACAGATATTTATACATAATACCCAAAGAGATCATTATAATCCATTCATGGCGTTAATTAACCATGTACAAGCCACAAGCTTCGAGCCAACTTACTCATACTTGCCCTTATATAGCATGTTCCGTGTCACATATCGTAATCGTCTCTTCGTGATTTATTCACGAATACCTGTATTCACTCCTTCACATGACTTTAGTACTAATCTCATTTCTACTTCTAACTCATCTACCTATCCCATTGATCACTATGGATAGTGAAGGATGCATATTCATCGTCATTTATGTTGATACAAAACCAATGCCACATTCCCGAGGTGGTCTTATATGGACTTTCACATTAAGTATCGATGCCATATTCTGAATATGGTCTTACATGATTCTCATATTCATTACTGAAGCCATATCCTCGATATGGTCTTATACGGAACCATAACTTGGTACCGAGGCCATGTCCAGGACATGGTCTTATACGAGACCTTATCTATTTCATATCTCAATGATAGCCTTTTTATTATAGTCCCCTAGGACTTCAACCTCATGTTCAACAACAATTACTCTACTTAGTAGAGTATCATGTGTCAATGTGATACAAGACATTCTTAATTATGCTAACATAATTATTGTATTAATCAGATGCAAACTTACTCAACTTAACTCTCATAACATCTCATCATAATTCAACAGTGGTAAAGAGGGTGAGGTCGTAGGGCCCCCCTTAACTTAACTATCGTGATTACATACATATGATTTAATATTCATCATCAATGAAATATCATCATAGTCACACAATTCGCTCCAAGTGAGTTTTCACGTTTATCATGCTACAATTGTTTCTATCACTTATACTTTCGAACAGTGACTTCACTTACTCAAGTTCCACATTAATATCTACTTGAGTACTCAACATTTAACTCTACTTTCTTTTACTATTGCTTATCAATTTAGAATGTCTTACAGGTTTTGAGTACGATGTTTACCTAAGTTCCATAGTCCAACTATGGTCTTACCCGTATCACACATCATAGCCCAACTATTTCCTTACATGTCATCACGATGCCATAGCCTTGCTATGGTCTTACATGAAATCTCATATCAATCCCAATGCCATATCCTCGATACGGTCTTACATGGAACTCATGTCGATGCTGATGCCACATCTTAGATATGGCCTTATACGAGATCGAACATATATGTCGATGCCATGTCCCGAACATGGTCTTATATGAGATATTTCTTTGGTGCCGAAGCCATGTCCCAAACATGGTCTTACACAAAATCACTATTCGAAGTCGATGTCATATCCCAAATATGGTCTTACATGGGATCATGTATCATTGCCAATGCCATGTCCCAGACATGGTCTTATATGGGATCACATGTATTGCCATGGTCCTACCATGGTCTTATTCATCAATTTATTATTAAACGACCGTACTCATCTCCTGCATTCTACTTAGTCAAGCTTCTCAGTTTAACTCCCACACTATAAAATATGTGATTTCATAACAGAGTCATAAAACAAAATATTATACATTCTCTACTTTAACATTAACACGTGAGATTTAACCAAGTGGACATATTTATCATAAACAATGGCATCACAAATCTCAAATGCTTACATACTCTTACTGATCGTGTCAAACAATCAAGTTTTAATATTTATAAAAAGAATGATCAAACCTGTAGACTAACTATGACAATAATAGAGGCAAATGCACCTATCGAACAGTAGTATAGTTTAGGCAAGATTATTTTATCGAACCCAAAGGAACCTAAAAGTACTACTACTCACTTTCTTTCTATTATTTAGCCTAAAATATGGAGTGATTGGTTTATGAAACTAATGAAAAAACTAAACTAGATGCAAAGATAAAAGAATGAATTGGAGAAAGACTTTAGGAAAACTCAGTTGATGAAGACGATACCCTCGGGAAGAATCCACCTATGACTTCACTTATTATTTATCCCTAAACCATATGATTTCTTTACTTAGCTTGATCCGTGAGACTTCCTAACCTATATTAAACCCTCTCTCGAGAAGAATAACGTCTAACCTTAGGTTAATTAGTGGAACTCTCGTTCTCTTATAATAACCCCCTAAGGAAGCAGTAAATCGATCAATGGATTCCCATATTAGGTTTCACCCTAATCCGATAAAATCTCGTAACCCTATCTCTAGACGCCCGATCAATTTCGCTTAATTATGCTAGATCTACTCTTAGGTAGGGCCTATTCCTCCTCCACCTAAGCACATCAGATTAAATTAAACAACATAATTAAGAACAAACTAAGTACTTATCATAAAATTTAGAAATCAAATAACAAAATCCATCATAGGTTTCATCCCCTTCAGGTATTTGAAGGGTTTAGTTCATAACTAAATAAGAAAACATCTCAAGAGAATAGATAAAACAAAACATAAGAAATCTCTAAAACTCCCTGAAGGAATTGAAGGAGAGATCCTCCGTCTTGAATAGAGTTCCAGCTTCTTGAGATGGATCAACTGGATATCTTCAAGTGATTCCCTAAAAGATGAAAGCTTCGACAAAGGCCTCTGCCAAAAAACCCATCTTCAATGTCTGCCTTGGGTTGTTTATATAGGCTTTTGAGATGCTTTACTTGGCTCCTAAGTACCTCTTTCAAGTAGAATTACTATTAGGGTGTTTAAGTAGACTTATGAGTATGTTTCTTTTGCTTCAAGCATTCAATTTCGAGTGAAATTACTCATTCTCGTGACAGGGGCACGCCCATGGCACACGCTTGTGTAATTCGGGGTTGGGCCGTGCCTTAATTCTGTCGTTTTGGACACGGCCGTGTAGATCGCTTGACATGCCTATGTGTGGTAATGAGATGATGCGCGGTCGTGCAACTCGTGAGTTAGGCCGTGCTCTAGGTTATCGGCAAGACACGATCGTATAGGCTTTTTGCCCGGCCGTGTTGATTTCTTGCTAAGGCCCAATTACTTTGTTTTAAGCCCGTTTTGTGTTCTTTTTATCCTCGGGTGCTTTCCTGAGTATATGGCATGAAAAGAAAGGATTACAAGCACCTTTTATATAAATCAAGGGCTAAATTATCAAAAAGCATACTAAATGTGGGATTAAAATATGTTACTTTTATGGTTTATCAAATACCCCCACACTTAAGCTTTTGCTTGTCCTCAAGCAAAATTCTCAACTTACAATTAGAACGAACTTTCCACAATCCATAATTCCTATCGATAACATCTCATCATAATTCCTAGATAATTTATACATGGATAATTTAACTCAAAGAGTCCTAAAGATTCAATTACGATAAGTCATACCTTTATAGCACGAAAACATAGGTGTCTCCCCTTATCTGAATAATTACCTTTAATTCAAAATCGACAAGGATTGACATCCTCATGAAGGTTCACTAAAATCACTCAAAGTGTTTAAGGTTCAAGAATAAGCACTCATAAGTTGAACCTGAAAAGTTAATCCCATAAGTTGCCTGAAAATTGAATCTCCACCACTGTATATGAGATGATACACATATCAAAAGGTCTTTATCAGGGTTGTAACGGGGCTAAGGTTAAGGGTGTGGATACAGACTAAATTAGAGGGTTAGAATGGGGACTAACTTGACAAATTACCTAACTAGAAACACTGAACTAAATATGAATATTTACTTCGAATAAAAACTAATAATACCACTATTGATAATTACTCTATAATAAAGAGTATTTTCATCACTTGAAATTTGATAATACTCTAATACGAGCTTTTTCTTCAACAATTGGAGTTTAAATGCTCTAAGCTCTTTTATATACTACTAATATTGAAATAAACTTGGATTTTTTTTTAAGAACAAACTAGAATATTACATCATAAATAATAAATGTAACTACTGAACTAATATAATTCGATAATTTAATCAAATCAAACCTCGATTAAAGGATAGTCAAAAGAATGGTGATAACAAATTCAAAGGGATTTTGAGTTAATATTAGTGGGTGAGTCAATAAAAAGGTTGTTAGGATTTAACGGGGTTCACTAGGGGTTAATTTATGAAGGTAGGCTTTTTATGGAGTAAGTGGGTTAAATCCTAAGTGCCTTTATCACCTCTGTATATCAAATTAAAAGTGTGGTCTTGACATGTATAAACAAGGCAAGTTCTAGAATAACAATTCAAAGTTGACACACTCATAATTAATAAAGTGAGCACAAAAAAGAATATATGCTCTATAAGGCACAAAATCTCACAAAAATTATGAGTATTTTGACATCAATCCTTATAAATTTCAAATTTCAAGGTAATACCCAAATTCAGTTCAACGACCCATCAATTTTAATTTTTAGAAAGTAGACTTATCATGCTTGATTCTCTAGTATCCTTCAAATTTAATCATCAATGCACAATTAACTATGACTTACTCTAAAACATATCAATAATAATCATAAATCATTAGAAATTTCATCCTAGTTAGTAATATGAGAAAAAATACTTTTGAACAAGTTTAAAATTCAGGATTTTGAGAACAATGATAAATTAGGCATTAATTTGAGAATTATGCAAAAAGTTAGGCAGTTTTATCCCCCCACACTTAAGATGTACATTACCCTCAATGTACAAAGATAGATAATGATAGTAATGGGATAAATCAAAAGAGAAGGGGTAGAGTGACACTTCCTGAATTTTGGATGATTCCTGGCGTCTTTGGTGGCAGTATGGTGTTTTCTATGGGCCTGGTGGTGTGGCTATTGAAAAACAATTTGCTAGATGAAGAAATTGGGTAGCCTGCGAAGATATAGCCAAGAGATCTAGAGAAATAATAATAATATACTAATAATATAATTAAAGATTAAGAAAATAAAGAGAAGGAGACTAAGAAGAAAACTAAAATTTAAAGAAAAGACTAATGGACTAAGGAGTCCTTATTAGCAGATGGTTCGTGAGGTGGGTATGATTTCTAAGGCTGTGGAGTGTTGGTGATGGTGGAAGTGGCGTGATTCCCTAGCAGCCTTTAGAGCCTAAAACCAAGAAACTAATATGAAATAAATTAAATTAAGCAGAAAAGAAGTATAGATAAGGAAAATAAAGGAGAAGAGAAAAGAAAATAGAACCGAAAAGGTTTCGGAGACCCTTGGCGTATCAATTAGCTGAAGCTACTGGCATGAACTCATGTTGAGGTCTCCTCTGAGGAGACGATGCTTACCTTCTTATGTTTCTTCGGCATGATTTTTGTGTTGCTCAAGTGTCTTGGACCTTTTTCTATGAACAGAGAGAAAAATTTGAAAGAAAAGAAGGAAGAAAGAAGATGGGAAAAATGGGAAGGGCTATGGGGATTTAAATAAGATTTCAAATCTGGCACGTTCCCACGCCCGTGTACCGAGGGTGTGTCGATTCACACGGCCGCATCGCACGGTCGTGTTGTAGAGTGTGTTGTTCTTCCACGCCCGTTTGTTGATTGGCACGCCCGTTCCTAAAAGGCCAGCATGTGAGCACGGATAGAATGCAGGCGTGGTTTACCCGTGCTCAATAAGTCAATATCTTAGCAGGTCGTGAGGCACGACCGTTTGTCGGTGCCCGTGGTGTGGGTGGTTGGATCCATGACATTGGGGGGTGGGTGGACTGACTTGCACAACTATGCTCGGTCAATATGGTGGTTTTAGTGGTCCACACAGCCACGGGCACGGTCGTGTGTAAAGTCGTGTGGCCTGGAAATCTATATTTTTGTGTTAGTTTAAATGTTGAGAGAAGAAAGAATGAAAGAAAAGAAAATAAATTTGAAAGTAAATAGTGTTAGTGCTCGGGTTGCCTCCCGAGAAGCGCTCGTTTATAGTCTTAAGCTAGACTATCCTTGACTTTGAAAATTTTAGGGAGGTTTAAAGGTTTGAATATTTTCCCTCTTGCTGACAGTTTTATTTTCGTGACAAAGTTTAAGTCGAGAAGCGTTTACCTTGAAATTGTCGAATATTAGATTGCTTACCTCGACTATTTCGTGTGGGAAAATATCGTGTACCTGAAGGAGTATTTCTCCCTTTTTCTTCATGTCTGTTGAAGTGATGTGAGGATCAAATTTGTCTAACAGCACTTGGTCTCCTATTTTAAAGTGATTTGATGTCCCTATGAGCTCTTCTGGTGGTTTCTTTCGTTTTACTTCGTGTGGATCCGACTTTTCTTTGGTGTGTATCTTCTGCTCTTCTAAATTGTCGATCTTACAATTTTGTTTCTGGTGTGATTCTTCTGTGACAACTTGAGGGCTATAAGTTGGCTCAAGTTTGATGCATTGTGATGTTTCCTGCGATGAAGGTTGAACAATTTGGTTATCTATTGAAATGACTTTCTTACCTTCATCTTCTATTGTTTTGGCTGAGTCGAGAGCTTGAAGATTGACTGATTCTTCTCCTACACGAAGTATGAGTTCTCCTGTGGCAACATTAATTTTAGTCTTGGTAGTTGCAAGAAAAGGTCTTCCTAAAATCAAAGGGATTGAATTTTTCTCATCCATGTGTAAAACAACAAAATCTACTGGGAAAACAAATTTATCGATTTTTACTAAAACGTCTTCAATAATGCCCCTAGGAATTCTAACAGTTTTATCAGCTAGTTGAATACTCATCCTAGTTTGTTTGGGCTTCCCTAAACCTAGTCGTTTAAATAATACATAAGGCATGACGTTTATACTTGCCCCTAAATCAGCTAACGCATTATCAATAGTTAAACTACCAATTAAACATGGAATCATAAAACTCCCTGGATCTTTTAGTTCCTGTGGTAGTCTGTTCTGTAGCATTGCTGAGCATGTTGCATTGCGTTCCACATGGTACTCTTCATCTATTTTGCATTTGTTCTTCAAGAGTTGTCTTAAAAATCTCCTTGAGTCGGGCATCTAAAAAAGAGCTTCAAGAAGCGGTAAGTTAATATGTAATTTCTTTAAAAGTTTTAGAAACTTACCGAATTATTCCTCAGAATCATCTTTTTTCAATGCTTCGGGATAAGGTATGCGAGGTTGGTACTCTTTGATTACCGGTGTTTCTTGTGCTACCTCTATTTTACCTTTTTCTTCCTTGGTTTCTTGTGCTGATGTGGGCTTGTCTACCTCTATACCCTCTTAAGATGTGATGGCTTGGATATATTCTTTTGGGTTTATTTTTATGTTGCTTGGTAGACATCCTTGTTAACGTTTAGAAATCAGCTTTGTAAGATATCCCACTGACCTAGTAAGTTCTCCAACTTGATTTTCGATCCCTTTGATCGATTTTTGTTGTTCATCAAGCGTTGCTTCAGTCTTTTGGAGACGAGAATCTATAGTTGCCATGAATTTTATCAACATCTCTTCAAGGTTTGATTTCTTTTATAGTGGATAGGGCTGATTTTGGTAATTTGGAGGAGGTTGCTACCTTTGATTTCCTTGATTTCCTTGTCCTCCCCACGAAAAATTTGGGTGGTTCCTCCAACCTGCTTTATAAGTGTTACTATAAGGATTATTAGATTGGAAATTGTTACCTATATAGTTTGTTTGCTCATTTTCTGCTCCTGGTTGGTAGGGTGGGTACTCAGGATTCGCCACATTCCCGCTTGCTTCGCATTGCATTACTGGGTGTACCTGTGAAGAACATAAGTTATCAAGCTTTTTATTCATCATCTCCACCTGTGTTGGCAGCATTGTCACTACGTCTATGTTAAAAACTCCAGCTAATTTTGTCGATTTGGCTCTTGTAATTTTCCATTGATAGGTGTTCAACGATCTCTTCAATAAAATCGTAAGCTGCTTCAGGAGTTTTGTTATTCAAAGTTCCACCGGCTGAGAATCAATCATTTGCCTAGTTGGAGGATTCACACCATTGTAAAAAGTTTGGACTTGAAGCCATAAAGGTAATCGTGGTGTGGGCATCTCCTTAGGAGATCCTTGTATCTTTCCATGCATCATATAATGTTTCGTGTCATTACGCACAAAAGAAGATATGTCATTCCTAAATTTGGCCGTTTTGGTGGTGGAAAATATTTTAGAAAAAATTTTGGTCATTTGATCCCATGTGGTGATTGACCCTCGTGGTAACGAGTTCAACCACTGCTTTGCTTTATTCCTTAATGAAAAAGGGAATAACCGAAGACGTATGGCATCATTAGAAATGTCATTTATTTTGAAGGTATCACAGAATTCTAAAAAATTAGATATATGAGTATTTGGATCTTCATCCTGCAAACAATCAAATTGAACGAACTGTTGAATCATTTGTATTGTGTTAGGCTTTAATTCAAAATTATTAGCGACTATAGCGGGAACGACAATACTAGATTACGCCCTATCAAATTAGGTTTAGCATAATCATACATAGTCTTGTGAGCATTCATTTCTTACACATTTGGCGGTGGATTGTTTTCGTGCATCCCTTCAGAAGAAATAAATTTAGTGTAAATAAAAATTTAACCTAAACTAAAAATAAAAGTAAATTGTGAAAATAATAAAATAATGGCTAAAGTAATAGAAATAGAGCTTTCTTAATATTTTAGTGTTCCCCGGCAACGGCGCCAAAAACTTGATCGTGTCAAACAGTCGATTTTTAATACTTATAAAAAGAATGATCGAACCTGGAGACTAACTATGACAATGATAGAGGCAAGTGCACCTATCGAACAGTAGTATAGTTTAGGCAAGATTATTTTATCAAACCCAAAGCAACCTAAAAGTACTACTACTCACTTTCTTTCTATTATTTAGCCTAAAATATGAAGTGATTGGTTTATGAAACTAATCAAAAAACTAAACTAGACGCAAAGACAAAAGAATGAATTGGAGAAAGACTTTAGGAAAACTTAGTTGATGAAGGCGATACCCTGGAAGAATCCACCTATGACTTCACTTATTATTTATCCCTAAACCATATGATTTCTTTACTTAGCTTGATCCGTGAGACTCCTAACCTATATTAAACCCTCTCGATAACGTCTAACGTTAGGTTAATTAGTGGAACTCTCATTCCTTATAATAACCCCTAAGGAAGCGATAAATCGATCAATGGATTCCCATATTAGGTTTCACCTAATCCAGGTAAAATCTCGTAACCCTATCTCTAGGCGCTGATCAACTCCGCTCAATTATGCTAGATTTACTCTTAGGTAGGGTTTATTCCTCCTCCACCTAAGCACATCAGTTAAATTAAGCAACATAATTAAGAACAAACTAAGTACTTATCATATAATTTAGAAATCAAATAACAAAATCCATCATAGGTTTCATCCCCTTCAGGTATCTGAAGGGTTTAGTTCATAACTAAATAAGAAAACATCTCAAGAGAAGATATAAACAAAACATAAGAAATCCCTAAAACTCCCTGAAGGAATTGAAGGAGAGATCCTCCGTCTTGAATAGAGTTCCGGCTTCTTGAGATGGATCAACTAGCTATCTTCAAGTGATTCCCTAAAAGATGAAAGCTTTGACAAAGGCCTCTGCCAAAAACCCGTCTTCAATGTCTGCCATGGGTTGTTTATATAGGCTTTTGAGATGCTTTACTTGGCTCCTAAGTACTCTTTCAAGTAGAATTACTATTTGGGTGTTTAAGTAGACTTATGAGTATGTTTCTTTTGCTTCAAGCATTCAATTCTGAGTGAAGTTGCTCATTCCCGCGGCAGGGGCACGCCCATGGCACACGATCATGTAATTTGGGGTTGGGTCATGCCTTGATTCTGTCATTTTGGGCACGGCCGTGTAGATCACTTGACATGCCCGTGTGTGGTAATCAGATGATGCGCGACCGTGCAACTCGTGAGTTAGGCCGTGCTCTAGGTAATCGGCGAGACATGGTCGTGTAGGCTTTTTGCCCGGCCGTGTTGATTTCTTGCTGAGGCCCAATTGCTCCATTTTAAGCCCGTTTTGTGTTCTTTTTATCCTCAGGTGCTTTCCTGAGTATATGACATGAAAAGAAAGGATTACAAGCACCTTTTATATAAATCAAGGGCTAAATCATCAAAAAGCATACTAAATATGAGATTAAAATATGTTACTTTTATAATTTATCACTTACTGATTCTTACATATCTCATAATACTTACTAGTCTTAAGCTTGTAAATTAAATAAAGATACTGTAACACTTGATCACATAGATCAATATACTTTGCTATGGTAAGCATAATCTCAACATCACCATTCATAACATGAATAATACTTCTTAGTCAGCTTTAACTAACATGACGTGATATCAACTTTACTTAATTAACTTTCTTGATATCTCATTTAAGCTTTACTCATTTGCCCGATGAATTACTATGAATGACCGAGGATACTAAATCTCATTTCACATGTATCTTGATGCCAATGCTATATCCTTAATATAGTCTTACATGGGATCTCTTACTTGGTATCGATGCCATGTCTTGATATAGACTTACACGAAGTCTTCTTTGTATGTTCCTTTGGGAACTTACCATTGCCATGTCTTGACATGGTCTTACTTGGTATCTTTATCTTGTCAATGCCGAGCCTCGGCTTGGACTTGCATGAAACCTTCCTTGGTACTCACCAATGCCATGCCTTGGCCTGGACTTACATGGGATCTCTATCTCAGATAACTTTTCAATGCCAAAACTTGTCTTAGACTTACATGATCTCTTAGCTTAATTGTCGATGCCATGCCTTGGCTTGGTCTTATACAGACTTTCTCGTCTCATGTGAGAGATTGAGTCTCCTAAGTAATTCAACTTCAATCGGGACTTTCATATACTTGATCTTAGTAACTTCTTTGTTTAATATATCAATTAAACATTTTTGTGGGAATAATATGCATATAACCACATCTCAAGCAATTCAATGAAATTATTCATGAAGCTTGAAAATCATACAAACTTACTAAAATTAGCTCGGTTGGGAATCATCTCTATCTTAACAAAACAATTTCGTTAGAGCTGGAAGATATCACACTATTACGTCCACATATGGCATGTATAACTAGACTCTTAATCATGCTAGGTTAGTCCAAGAACCAACTAAACCATAGCTCTGATACCACTAAATGTAACACCCTTTACCTAAGTCCGACACCAAGACTGGATACGAGGCATTACCGTGCTTAATCTTACTTAACTCTTCAAATCAGGCTATAAAATTTCGTTTAAGCCTATCACTTACTCAATTTCACTACGAGGCCTTAAACATACCTCCGAGAGGTTTTGGGACTAATCCCGAAAACTTTTACGAACTTGAGAAACTATTCCTCAAAACAGGGGCCACACGCCCGTGTTGGTATAGGGACACGCCCGTGTGCCCCTAAAACATGCCCGTGCCTTCCACCCGTGGTCGACACTAACTAATTCACATGGCCTTGACATGCTCGTGGCACTGACCCGTGTGCCAAACCTTGGTATTCTAACTTATCCACACGGCTTGGGCACACGCCCATGTGCTAACCGTGCCTCTCACACTGTCTAAACACACGCCCGTTTATCTACTCATGTGGACAAATTAGCAGGCTATCTACCAAGCCTTTTGCCACTCTCATTTGCATACATTCATACATCATCACATAATTTCACCTAACATCAATATAACTCTTGAATTAAGGACTTTTAATCATAAAAGAGATAAAGTCTTCATCCCAAACACTAGGGAGAACTATTCCCAATACAATTACAAACAACTTAAGCCATCATCTATGGCTATACACAACTAAACTATAAGTTCTCTTAGGCCAACACAATTTGGCTACATCAATTAAAACTTAATCAACTTTAATAGAATCCCTATACATGCCATGACTCATAAGAACTTGAAACATCATATCAAGCGTCTATTCGATAGTGTGAAAACATCTCTGGCGGCCTCCAACCCAAGCTAGTTAAAATATCCTATAAGAGATGAGAAAAGAAAAGGAGTAAGCAATAATGCTTAGTAAGTTCATCTGCATATAACTAACAAATATCGATATTCATTAAATATACACAACCACAAGGTATTATAATGAGGTTTTCTCATAATTCATGGTTACTTAGTCAACCATTCTTGAAGCTTATTCATTCTATCCCTTACCACATTCTTACCATGTCACAAGCCAACTGCTCGTGTTAATTAGCATATATTCCTACACTGATCACCACGTGATCACATAAAAGAACACATCATGAAACACCCCATACCTGGCCCACGAGCCTGAACCGAATCTGGTATGTTCCTAAAGTAAACCGGTTTCAAAGATCTTCGTTACTTAGAGAATTGTAAAATTTTTAGAAAAATATTGTTGTGGATTGGGCTCATTGGGAGCCCATTTAATCTATTTGAAAATCCAATTTTTATTAAGGTGACAAAATAATTTTTAAGGTTTATAAAAAAATATATCACTTTAACTTTAGTCATAAATAGCTCGTAACAAAATAGTTAAAAGTAAAGCAAAATAAGGAAAATCCACTTTGGGCCTTATGGCCTTATTACATCAAGTAAAACCCAAAAATAAAATTAAAGGTACTAAATGAAATAAAGTCCAAATTTAAATAAAATCTTCAAATGGAGCATGGCCACCTCAAGGTTCACTGTCTCGGTCAAATCCTTGTTCATCACCGAAAATAGTTCCCACAATGGGTGAGTCAGCAGACTCAATGTGCACACAATACTAACATTCAACAAATCGGGCATACATGTTCATATCAAATTCATATTCATATAAAATAAATTATGATGCAACCCAAACCCAAGCCTATTTGTCCATCCGCTACACACCACCAGACTGCCGGTCACACCGTGGGACTACTAAGTCAACCCTCTATCCATTACACACCATCAAGGCGATCATTGCGGTCGGCGTGCTCATCGCCCATATAATTTGTGTCATTAGACACCATATTCAAATAATGTAACCGGTTACCAAATTAGGATAATGTAACCGAGTTACCATATTCAAATTTTTGTGACCGTAGTCACCATATTAGTTAGTGAGACCAAGTCAACACCTTCTTCCCTTTCACATAAATCCCGAATGCCCCATAAATTTTATATCATGCATAACATTCTTAATTCCATATTCATATACATATATTCACATGTTATAAAATAACATATTTCATAATCCTATTAGAAGTAGGAAGCGTGCACGAGTACCTTTGTACCACATTAGGGTACTTAGCCATATTCACATTCTTATGTATGATCATATAGTTAATATTTGCCATATAACGTATTGAAGGTTAGTATGGGTACACACCTGATTTGCTTAATAAATTCCTTGAAATCCCGAAGAACGATCTACCGATCTAGATCTTAGATCTGTTAATTCCTATATTCGGCCCATCAAATAAAACACATTAATAGCCTTTTCGCTTTTAAAACCAAATCCTAATAGGAATGGTATTACTAATACTTACCTTGTTTGCCGATTTGATTGATGATCAAATCTTGAAGATTTGTGTTCTTCTCCCTTGAAATCGGCTAACCATTAAATCCATTGATTTGATTAGTCTCTGATTATAACAAATAGATCTAGACATTTAAGAGAGAACCTTGGCCGATTATAACCACTTACCTTATGATGAGATTCCCAAAATCGATTCCTTGCTCCCTAAGTGATGTCGAAATTCCTAAAATTCATATGTTAGATCTGATCTAACTTTAATAAATAAATTTTGGCCTTTGGCCGAATGTACCTCACCTTAAATTCCTTGAATCAAATCCAAAACTCTTCCTTTGATATTCGCCAAGAGTCATAAAAGGGTTATTTCTTAGATCTTGGTTAAAGAATTAGAAGAACAAGAATTAATTGTTCTTACCTTAATGCCTCAGTCGACTGCACCTCTTGCTTGGGGTTACAAAGATTCGGCTATGGAGTCTTTCGAATAACTAGAGAAAGGTAGAATTGGCAGACTAGTAGAGAAAAGGAGAGGATTTCTGCTTAAGAGAATTTCTGCAGAGAGAATTTTGCGGAGAATTTGGCACACTTAGGAAAAAGATGAGAGAATAGCCTAACTCTCCTCCTTTAGCGAAATTATTAATAGGGAGTCCCTACTTGGCCACTACTCCTCATAAGTGATAATATTATCTCCTTTAATTATCACGTAATTAAATTAAAAGTATTTAATCCATCCTTTAACTCTTTAAAGAAAATCCTTTATTTATCACTTAATTTATCAAGTTTTAACGAAATAAAACTCCTCCCTTTCTAGAAAATAGGTGTCAGTCCACCTCTCTTACTTATGGAAGCAAAACTAAACCTTCATTATTTGCTTCCCAAGTGACTCGAACTCAGGCCCATTCCTCTTACACATGGCGCCATTTCCATAGGCCCTAAGTGACACCTTCAGGCCACTTTTCCAAGCCTGTTTGTGTGTCAAACTTTACCAACTTTTTCTTTTAAGGCCCTCTTGCCCTTATTTCCTATTTTGAACGTTAAAATTTGTCATTCCTGCATTATTTCTAAGTTTCCTAAAATTTTCGATCGGCTCTGTAACTTGCCATTTTTCTTACATGTTCAAGTTTCCAAAATGTTCAGGTTTCCAAAATGTTCAGGTTTCCAAAATGTTCATGTTTCCAAAATGTTCGAGTTTCCATTTTCATGCATTTCCGTGTTTCCAAAATATCAAAAATTTATTCTTAGTGCTTAAACTTGTCATTTCATAAAATTAAACCGAAAATGCATAGGCCCTTTTCGGGATGTTCTGACTCTAACCCTTAAACAAAATTTCGTCCCGAAATTTCCTAACTAAAATAGTTGAGGTATTCTTTGTCGCATGGTCTCTTCTCGCTCCCACGAAGCTTCTTCCGATCCATGATTGCGCCATAACACTTTGACTAGAGGCCTTTGTCTTCCTTCGTAGTACTTTCACATCTCGTTCCAAAATCGAATCGGTTCTTCCTCATAGGATAAGTCCGCCTTAGCTCCACTTCTTCAATGTGAGATACCACATGCGATTGGATCCAATCGGTAGTGACGTAGCATGGATACATGAAATATGTCGTGCATCTGCTTGTAATTACGGTGGCAACTCTAATTGGTATGCTCTTGGCCCAACTCGTTTCAAGACTCGATAAGGCCCTATAAACCTTGGGCTTAACTTCCCTTTTCGATAGAACCTCATTACCTTCTTCCAAGGCGAGACTTTCAGAATACTTGGTCTCCCACTTCAAACTCTATTTCCTTCCGCTTAAGGTCTGCGTCGACTTACGCCTATCGAGGCTTCCTTTAGCGTGCTGAATTAACTCAACCTTCTCTTGGTTTACGCCACTAATTACGGACCCAAAACTCGGCGTTCTCCTAACTTGGTCCAACAAGTAGGTGTTCTACACTTCCTTCCATACAATGCTTCGTATGGTGCCATCCGAATGCTAGCTTGATAGTTTGTTGTTGTAGGCGAATTCACTAAAGGCAAGTAATCTTCCCAACTTCCTGAAATCCATTACGACCTCTCAACATATCCTCCAACACTTGTATAACCTGTTCGACCGCCCGTCGATTGTGGATGAAAAGTAGTGAAGTCTAACTTAGTGCCTAAAGCTTGATGAAGTGCCTTCCAAAATCGAGGCGTAAACCTTGGGTCTCTATCGAGATGATCGACATCGATACTCCATGTAATCTCACAATCTACGCCACATATAACTTGGCCAACTTCAAGAGAATAATCCATTCTTCTTGGGATAAAAGTATGCGGTCTTGGTTAACGGTCCACTATCACCCATACCGAGTCCTTCTTAGTAGGCGTGAGGGAAGCCCACTAACGAAGTCCATGGTAATTCTTTCCCACTTCCATTGGGGAACTTCGATTGGTTGAAGCAATCGATGGGACTTGGTGTTCACCTTAACTTGTCGACACGTCAAACATTTCCCCACAAATTGGTCACCTCTCATTTTAGATCAGACCACCAAAAGCTGTTCCTTAGATCTCTATCTGACTTGATGCCTCCGGGATGCATAGCATAAGGGCTACCATGCGCTTCTCGAAGAATCCTTTGTCTCAACTCCTTATCCCCGGCATCTGGACCTTTCCTTGTAGCACAATACTCCTTCATCATTGACACCATAGTCCTTTAATCCCCTTGTTGTACTTGCGCAACTTAGTACTTAAGTCGTTATCGATAGCGCCCTCTTTCACCTCCTTGACCATGTGGGCGACTTGCAACTCTCCAAGCGGGCTTTCGTCATCATCTGAGACTTAAATGAGCGAACAAAGCCCTTAGATCGACACAACCTTCCTACTGGGGCATCGGCTACCACATTCGCCTTGCGGATGATATTCTATCGAACAATCGTAATCCTTCAACAATTCCACCCACCTACATTGCCTCAAGTTCAACTCCTTCGAGTCGATAAATACTTAAGGCTCTTGTGGTCGTGTAGATAACCGACCTTTCTCCATAAAGGTAGTGCCTCCAAACCTTAAGGGCAAAAACCACTCGCTAGCTCTAAATCATGGGTTGGGTAGTTAACCTCATGCGGCCTTAACTACCAGGGCGCATAAGCGACCACTTTACCCTCTTGCATTAGTACACAACCTAACCCCAGTATGCAAGCATCACGATTACCTACAAAATCTTTTCCGCCTCTGTTGAATTAACACTGGAGCTTAGTCAACATCCTTTTAAGCTTTTTAAAGCTCTCCTCACGCTTATTAGTCCATTCGAAGGGTACTTCCTTCCTTAGCAACTTTGTTAAAGGCGCGGCTATTGACGAGAATCCTTCCACAAACCTTCCGTAATAGCATGCCAAGCCTAAGAAACTTTGGATCTCAGCCACGGACCTAGGTGGTTTCCAATCCAACACTGCTTCGATCTTCCTAGGATCCACTCTTATTCCTTCTGCGGATACCACATGTCCTAGGAATGCCACCTCCTTAAGCCAAAATTCGCACTTTGAATTTGGCATGAAACTTCTTCTCCTTAACACTTCCAACACATCTCGAAAATGCTCATCATACTCCTCCTCGACTTGAGTACACCAAAATATCGTCGATGACCACAACGAGCGAACCTATCAAGTAGGTTGGAAAACCCGATTCATCATGTCCATGAACGCGGTGGAGCGTTCGTCAACCTAAATGGCATCACCACAAACTCGAAGTGACCATATCTTGTCCTAAAAGCGGTCTTATGGATATCGACCTCTTTCACCTTCAATCGATGGTATCCAGGCCTTAAGTCGATCTTTGAAAACTCTGCGGCTCCCCCGGTGATCGAGCAGTCATCGATCCTTGGCAAAGGATACTTATTCTTAATGGTCACTAATTCAAGCGGCGATAATCTATGCACATACGCATAGTTTCGTCCTTCTTCTTCACAAATAAGACCGGCGCTTCCCACGGAGACACACTGGGTCGGATGAACCCACGATCAACAGTTCTTGGATTTGAGCCTTGAGCTCCACTAACTCCTTTGGTGCCATTCGGTATGGAGCGATTGACACGAGTCGCTGTTCATTAGTAAATCTATCCCAAATTCCACCTCCCATGCAGGGGTATTCGGTAATTCCTCCGAAACACATCCACGAAGTCCCTTCATCCTAACTCCATTAATACCTTCTTCCTTCCCACCTATCGCACTCACGAAGGCTAGGAACGCCTGCAACCTTTCTTAACCATCTTACCGACCTTGGTCAAAACTACGTTAGACAAGTAGTTCCTCCTTTCTCCGATCATTACTACCACTTCATCCTCAGGGTTCTTAGTTTCATCCGTTTAGCTACACAATCTAATACGGCTCGGTGTTCTACTAGCCAATCCATTCCGAGTATAAGTTCAAATTCTCTGAAGGGTAACTCCATCAAGTCTGCACGAAAGTTCACTCCCTAAATCTCTAGGGGTATATTCCGAAAGATCTTGTCTACCACTACAGTTTGGCCTAATGGGCTTACTATAGTCATCTGTCTATCAAAAAGTTCAGAGTCTAGGCCTAATATTTCCACTACACTACATGCAACATAGGAATGGGTCGAGCCCACATCAATCAGAGCAAAATAGGGTTTGTCAAAAATAAAGAACGTCTGGTTATTACATCCGGTCGTCACCATCTTCCCTCGATGAACTGCATAAATCAAACCGGTTGCCTTGTATCGGTATTAGTAGTACATATTACGTGTTCCATGGCCTCTGCCGACTCCACTACCTCGGTTACGAACCACGACCCGTTGAAATTGCTCTGCCTCGCCTCTACCGGTCGCTAGCATTACGAGCTGCGGTTCGGCTCTCATCTGTTGCTTGGGGCGGTCCCAAGCATATGGTCCTTGGACCCACACTTGAAACATCCTCCGTCTTTCTCCAACACTCTCCCATGTGCTTCTTTCCATAATGCTCTGGCAGCGTCATCGCGGCCAGTACCAACTGTTGATTTCGTGGCCCGTCAACCCTAGGCCTTTTGTGACCCTTTCCGGATGGCCCAAATCCTCTTTGGCCTTATTCCTATCCACGATCGCTTAGTAGCGTCCTTAATCCCCTCGGCCACCTTGGCCTTTTCCACCAAAGAGAATTCTCGCTCACGATGCGGTCTTATCAACGATCTCGAGTCGTCCTCGGTCCATCCTCAAAGCGGACACAACGTTCATGCTTTCAGCCACTACTACCCTCGAGCATAGCGGCTCAACCTTAGAATTCGCCTTATATTCTACGACAGACTTACTCCCTTGTACCAACCCTAGAAAAGCCTTCCTTTGTTCATCTGCATACCTGGTTCCCACATACTTCTTTTGAAATGCCTCTCTAACATACTCCCAGGTCAAATTTTCAGCCGTGGTACCATCCCGAACAGTTAACCACCACTAATACGCTTCATCGCGTAACAATGCCACCATCCCTTTCAACTTTTCCTCTAGAGTCAGATCGAGCTCATCCATGATACACTCCGTTGCTTCCAACCAGTACTCAGCTGTACTGGGTGCCACATTAGATACTCCTCGAAACATTTTTGCTCCATTAGCTCGGAGCCGTTCAGGTACCGACTTTCGATTTCCCCCATTTCCTCGCACCGCCACCAATTCCAAAACTTCGCGACCTGACTGCGACCGGCCATCTACCCCATCCGAGCTTCCGCTGCTCAACATTAACGGTGGGGGTGGTGGTGGTGATGGTATTTCATTATCGGACCTCGACCCGTCGGCGGGTTCGACACGGTCATCCTTCCTCTACCTCGACCACGGCGACCACGTCCTCTAGAGTTCATTTTCTAGCGTCGAGATCGATTAAGAAATTTTATGGATTAGTCATTGTTCCACTTATTTACCAGCGAAGGAGTTTTATGAAAAGGGATTTAGGAGTGGTTCTTTCGTATTCATACAAACACATAGTCTTTTCCATTCATTCATTCATCCATCAGACAAGTATGAACCTTCGTTCATTCAGAGAAACGTTGTAGTTTTTGTTGTTGTTGTTTTCCACTACCCGGGGTATTTTCGTAATTTTGTCCTCTGAGGCATTTCGTAATTTTTCGAAGAAAAATGTTCCTTGGTGTTTTGTCAAAATTATTTTGAAAATTTCAAAGTCTCGGGGTAATTTGGAAAATTTTGAAATCAGGGGTATTTGGTAATTTTTAACCTCGAGGGTATTTTGGTAATTTTCACAAATCGAGGTAAATTTGTAATTTTAATAAATTATGGGTATTTCAAAAGTTGTAAAACTTTGAGGATTCTTTTCAAAATTCTTCCTTCAAAATGGGGATCTTGTAAAATTTTGAAAATCGAGGTCATTTTGGTAATTTTGTAAGTTAGGGCAATTTTGTAATTTTTTCCAAAATCAAGGTATTTTGATATTTTAGGGTTTTGAATGTTTATAAAATAATGAAATTTTGGTAAATTTGTTGAGTAGTTGAACATTTTATAAACCAAAGCGTTTTGGTAATTTCACCACAAGGGCATTTTGTAATTTTCGCAAATCGGAGTTTTTGAAAATGTTGTAAAAATAATTTTCTCGATTTAAAAGAAAGTTTTAAAAGTTTGAAAAACTAGGGTTTGTTGTTTTGTTCTCTCTTTTTTTTTAAAACATGGCTAGTTCCACTTTGGGTTTTAGTCATTATGTTTAGCTTATGAATGAGCCCTCTTGGTCGGGGTGAATAAAGCTACGCACTGGGAAGGATTCGTGGAGAGGAGGTGAGTCACTTGATTGCTTAAATACCAAGCTCCCACCGAAACCATTCCTAGACATCTTGTGAGGTTGCCACACCTTGAGCCCTACGAGTTAGGGTGAGCAAAGCTACGCACTGGTAGGATTCTGCGAAGAGGAGGTGAGTCAATAGGGCTGCATAAATACCAGGCTCTTCGGATCCAATCCTAGACATGCGTACAAGGGTTACCACACCCTAGCTCATTGACTTAGCCATAGGTTTGTTCGATGTATTAAGTCTTATGTGATTTTGCGTTTGAGTAGTCTAATCCTAGGGTTCAAGTTCCTATCATTCTATTCTCGTTCCATGCCTTTTCTACCCTTATACAGGTTCATAAATCACGAATCACACATAGAGTTAGGGGTACTTACACGGTGGATCATGGGTTGGAGACTTAGGGGCCATGCGAAGCCCGCTTATTTTCAAAGAAAATCATTTGGGCTCAATTCAAAGCGTTTTGGGCCTTAGCCCACAGTAGAAGTTTAAAAGCTGAGCTCGATACCTAAATGAAACACCCCACACGGCCCACTTGAGCACCTGAGCAGGATCTGGTATGTTCCTAAAGTAAACCGGTTTCAAAGAT
Organism: Gossypium rotundifolium; assembly: GCA_025506655.1. NCBI lineage: Eukaryota > Viridiplantae > Streptophyta > Magnoliopsida > Malvales > Malvaceae > Gossypium > Gossypium rotundifolium. Next base: position 56,159,706 of record CP106723.1, on the reverse strand, counting down.
CTTCGTTACTTAGAGAGAATTGTAAAATTTTTAGAAAAATGTTGTTGTGGATTGGGCTCGGATTGGGAGCCCATTTAATCTATTGAAAATCCAATTTTATTAAGGTGACAAAATAATTTTAAGGTTTATAAAAAAATATATCACTTTAACTTTAGTCATAAATAGTTAAGTAACAAAATAGTTAAAAGTAAAGCAAAATAAGGAAAATCCTTGGGCCTTATGGCCTTATTACATCAAGTAAAACCCAAAATAAAATTAAAGGTACTAAAGAAATAAAGTCCAAATTTAAATAAAATCTTCAAATGGAACATGGCCACCTCAAGGTCTACCGTCCGATTAAAATCCTTTGTTCATCACTGAAAATAGTTCCCACAATGGGGTGAGTCAGCAGACTCAATGTGCACTGATACTAACATTCAAAAATCGAGGCATACATGTTCATATCAAATTCATATTCATATAAAATAAATTATGATGCAACCCAAACCCAAGCCTATTTGTCCATCCGCTACACACCACCGTGCACTCGCCAAATACACAAGTGGGACTACTAAGTCAACCCTCCATCCGCTACACACCATCAAGGCGTCATTTGCAATCGGCGTGCTCATCGCCCATATAATTTGTGTCATTAGACACCATATTCAAATAATGTAGCAAAGTTACCAAATTGAGATAATGTAATCGAGTTACCATATTCAAATTTTTGTGACCGTAGTCACCATATTCCGTTAGTGAGACCAAGTCAACACCTTCTTCCCCTTTCACATAAATCCCGAATGCCCCATAAATTTTATATCATGCATAACATTCTTAATTCCATATTCATATACATATATTCACATGTTATAAAATAACATATTTCATAATCCTATCAGTAGTAGGAAACGTACCTGAGTTCCTTTGTACCACATTAGGGTACTTAGCCATATTCACATTCTTATGTATGATCATATAGTTAATATTTGCCATATAACGTATTGAAGGTTAGTATGGGTACACACCTGATTTGCTTAATAAATTCCTTGAAATCCCGAAGAGCGATCTACCGATCTAGATCTTAGATCTCATTAATTCCTATATTCGGCCCATCATATAAAACACATTAATAGCCTTTTAAGCTTTTAAAACCAAATCCTAATAGGAATGGTATTACTAATACTTACCTTGTTTGCCGATTTGATTGATGATCAAATCCAAGATTTGTGTTCTTCTCCCTTGAAATCGGCTAACCATTAAATCCATTGATTTGATTAGTCTCGATTATAACAAATAGATCTAGACATTTAAGAGAACCTTGGCGATTATAACCACTTACCTTATGCACATCAAGCACTTTTGATAAGCCACTCACGCTATTAATCTCTAGATGGCTGTCGCATTATTTCTTAGCCTATAATCGATCTCTAATAGGGTGGTATCGTACATAGCCCACCAATCATTTATACTTGTGGTGAATTCGCACTTAACTCACCAAATGAGTTTCACACTTAGCCTTTCGATATAGCGATGGTATACGCAAATGAGTTTTATAGCGATGGTACGACCTATCATTAATAATATAGTTGATGGTATCGCACGCAGCCCATCACTAACAATCAATAAGGTGATATCGCACATAGCTCACCATTATTAATCATTATAGATAATTATCCACATGTATTTTACTATTTCAAATGTTCATCGAGAACATCCTCACTCAATAATATTCTTACTTAACTTTCTACGATACTCGTTCGCATTCACACAATGCATTAATAAATCTATCTCATGCAACTAAAGTGCATTGGTTACACATAACCTACTAGGGGTTCATTATAAATTGAATTCATCTCAATTCAATTCTAACACACACTTGTGCTTCTCGTGGTACAACCACATACTTTCTTACTTTCAACATACCCATTGAATCACTCAAATTGTTAAATAACTGTCTTGAGTCTCATACGCAAAGTGTCATATTGACATTATACCCCGATAGGGTTTTACACGTATTAACATATTAATGCCATGTCCCTGACATGGTCTTATACGAATTCTCACACTAAAGCCATATTCCAATATGGTCTTATACGGGACCTTAATTGTCATAATCTCATGCTAATTTCTTTCCCATTAGTTTTAGATTAAAATAAGGCTCTCATTTCTTGACATTCCATCAAAGCATACTTAACGTATACATGAATGTAATTAAACAATCAATACAACACTGAAATATTAAGTACCTCACTTAGAATTTCATAATTTAGCAAATGAACTTACCTCGATGTCGAAAGGGCCAAAAGGGACTTTTTGCCCACATTTATCTTTTCGCCTGTTCTAGGTCCAAAACTCATTTTCTTTGATCTAGAACAATGGAATTTACTGATTTAATCACTTATAAATCATAATACATCATAATCTACACTTTAGGTAAAAAAATAACTATTTTGCCCCTACACTTTGGGAAAATTACGATTTTCCCCTAGGCTCGTAAATAAAATTTCATCACATTTTCTTATTAAACAAGCCTAGCTGAACATTTAATCCTCTTACAACTATCCACAATTCCAACTATTTCATGCCTTAATGAACAATTTACAACTTTTGCATTTTAGCCCCAATTAGGTGTTTTCATAACAACACCTTTCACAAAAGTTGTTTATCAACATCCTATCATTCATTTTCTTCCATAAAAACTCATCAAACAACATAAACTCTATCATGGTAAGTCCCTAGAATTTCAACCATATTGCAAACTAGTCCTCTCATTAGCTAGCTTAAGCTTTGAGGACTCTAAAAATACAAAAATCATCAAGAACAATCATCAAATTGACTTACTTGAATGGTAAAGCTTGCTGAAATTTTAATCTTTCAAACACCCCTTGTTTGCTGAAAATTTTGGTGGAGAAGAAGAGAGGAAAGATGATATCTTTTTCCTTTATTTTATACATTTTTCAACCACTATTACCAACTTTTGACCTCAATAAATGCTCTTGTCCCCTATGCATATTATGGCCGGCCAACTCACTTAAAAAAGGCCAAATTGCACCTCCAATTAATAATCCATAGCTATTTGGCATCTCTGTAAAATAAAATAAAACTTTTACATTTTATGCGATTCAGTCCTTTTTCGCTATTAAGCAAGAAATCGCTAAAATCAAAGCACCAAAATTTTTCATGCATTTTTATAAACATGTTATAACACATAAAATAACATGAAAATAGTTTCTCTAACCTCGAATTAGTGATTCTGAGATCACTATTTCGGTTAGCCCCTAAATCGGTCTGTTACATCAACAGTCTTCTACTAAAAAAAATTTGTTCAAGTTTTATAGGCTTGTTTAACAAATGAAGTGCAAAAATGTTTCCTAAAAATAAAAGTTCCTAAATAATTATGCAATTCTGACTATAGTAGACCTCTCTTAATGTATTTAGGTTATCTTTCCTCTAAATTCAGTTTCTCTATTCTCATTTATTCCGTCATTGCAAAACTTTAATTACAAATATTATTTATTATATGTTTTTCTAGGGATTCATCTTGTCACATGGTGTCTTTACTTGAAAATCTCAATGAAGCATATATTAGATTGCCAGGTAGTATATCATGCCACAATTTGAATGTAGTTCACTCATGGAGCTAAGGCTTTTAACTTAGAAGATGGATGGAGCAAACAACTACCTCCTTAGCTACTCAGCCTAGAACTACAGTGGAGTTTCCCTAGATCATTATAATAAATACAAATAATTTTTTTTACTCACTCTTATTAGAACTTGTTTTTCTTATCAATAATGCGATGGAGCAAACCAAGCATCATTGACCTACTCAACAGTTTCAAACATTGGAGTGTAAAACTATTGCCATGGTATTCCTTATTATTCATAACCAAATTATTGAATTTAGGTTCAAGAAATTCTAAATGCATTAAAAGAACCCTACTACATATTAATTGCAATGATACTTAAGTTATTCTAGGACTTAATTTTCAAACAACTATCTTAAGCTAAACATGCTAAATCAACTATCACAATTTTCTAAATTAATCAAAAAGTTATTATCCTCATCGAACATCACCGGTAACAATATACTTAGTATAGTCTGACAGTTATTTGGCATTTGTATGTAATTACAAAATGAATGACAAAATGCATGAATATTAAAACATATATCTACTACATACTATAATTACAACACAACACACCACCAAACCTAAAGGATGCATTGTCCACAATGCATAAACAATGAAACATGTAAAAATGCAATGACAACCAAATATGAATGCATGAAACAAATGTTATAAAATGAAAAAAAATTGCAAATAAAAATAAAAGCTTGGAAGGAATTGGGTTACTCTAATTAGGTTGGTTGATTTTTTGACAGTGCGTTTGTAGCATATTGCTGTCACGCCCTAGAATTTATTTATTAAATTGTGCAAATTTATATCACAAGGAAGAAAAAAGGCCTAGTGGTTTGGTGTGTTAATTAATTGTTAGAGGTCCCATTTTCGAATTCCCCTACACTCATTTTATTTATTTTCTCATCCTGGCCACAATTTTTGACCATTCTAGAAGGTCAAAACTCCCCCTTGCCATCCAAGTCTTTCCATAAAAGGGGGAGATTCTCTTTCCTTTTATTGAGTCAGACTTTCCTTCCACATCCCCTTTCTACTTTCCTTTTTCTTCAAAATATCCTTTTTCACTCCCTTTGTCCCCAAATTTACCCAAAATGAGTTGTTGAATACCCTTGGCCGACCCTAGCTCTGCCAAAAAACCTCAATTTTCATTTGTTACTCTTTGTTTTTCTCTCCTCTCCTCCTTTGCCATCCACCACCTTCTCCTCCACTATTTTCGGCATTTTTTCGATCATTTTTCAACACTTTTGAAGCCATTTTTCTTCAAATCTCTTCCCCTCCACCACATACTTGGGTGCCACACCACTTTCCTTCCCCACTGCCGCCATCGTCGCACCACCGCTGCTGCACCGTTGTCGTCGACCATCGTTGATTTTTTTCCATTTTTCTTATTTTCTTCTCCTCTTTCCAAAAACCCTCTTGTAAAACTCATGAATCTGATTTTTCTTTATTAAAAATCATCTTTCAAATTATTATTTTATTTAAACTCCTTTATTTTCTGATTATAGGGCCTAATCCCTCTCTTTGATTGGTTTTTGGGATTTCGTTGCCAAGCCCTTTTCTCTCCATTTAATTGTAAGTATGAAGAATTATCGCAAGCATTATATTTTTGAAGTATTATTTTTATTTAACAAGGATCTAACTATTTGCTTTCGTCCATCATTGAAGAATACTCGTAAACCCAAAAATATGGGTATCAACTGTAGAAAGGGGTGATAGTTGACGATCTTTTGCGCAAATAATGTCGAATCAGTTTTATTTATTTAAGGGAATATTATTATTTCATTAGATCAGTACTAACACGTATTTTGATTTAACATAGTGACTCAAGGAAAATTGGATTCATCTCTTTCAAGGTGGAATCGAGATCTAATTCATCAAATCTAAGGTGTGGGGATTTAAGTGATATTATTCAATATTACGATTAAATAAATAATGATGAAGAATATTTTATATATATAGTAATCGTATTACTTATGGATATTGATATTTAATGTTGTGATTATGTGAATATAGTAAGTGTATTACTTATGGATATTGATATTTAATATTATGATTATGTGAATATAAGTATATTCATAGAAATCGGTAAAACCGATAAATGAGGATAACAAGTAAGTAAATCCTGAAATTCTATGATTCTGTGGTGTGATTGGTTTATTAGATGATTCTAAGATGTACGATAATATATGATTTCCATCACTCATGTCATGTGATTTATGGCTTATAAAAATTTGGTATACTTATTTATATGGAAATAATATATGTTACTAAATCTTGACCTATGGATTTTTATGTTGATTATGCCCTACTATGATTCTCCAATTTTCTTGATAAAGCATGCTATTGTGAAATTATGTGTAAAAATATGAGATCTAACTCGCATGTTCAGCATGCCATACTCTGATAATTCAATTCGCATGTAAAGCATGCTACTGAAAAATCTGTTCTGTTGCCATAACACATGCATGGGGTGGGAAAAATGTACGAGGGAAGTATCTGGTAGTAGATCTGCATTTCTGGTGGCTTGTCCACAATATCATGTATCTGGTAGTAAATCTACAATTTCTGGTGGTTTGGCCACATTTTGGTGTGTTATTGGTGTGCAATTTCTGATGAGTTCTAGGGACCTCTGTATTTGTATTGTATTCTAAAAATGTTGCATTGATTATGTCATTACACAATATGCCATATTTGATTTATAATTGAGTAATTTATATATGTTATGGACTAATTAATATGATGATATAATGAATTATTTTTGTGAAATAATTGTTATTAAAGACCTACATTGAGCCTTTTTAAGTTCAACCCCTTCAAACTTTGAATTTAGATAATCGAAACTAGGATGGGCTTGACTACGGATGTACTCTTGGTTATTTTTTGGAAAACCTTGCAAGTAGTGGTATTGGACATTTTAGCTTGTGTTCATGCTTTATGGACTTTAATTTTGGGACTTTGGTTTGGAGTTTTGATTTGGGAACTTTGGATAATGTTTTAGGGTTTTTCTTTTCTGCATGATTTGTTATGTTAAATTATAATTTAAATAATTTGAAGAAATAAAACTAAAAAGATGGACTATTTTTATAACAAAATTTATTAGACTCCAAGTAACGATTTTAAACTCAATAATTGATTTTTTTTTCTAAATCCATCACAAAATGTTTGCAAAATCGATTATTTCCAAAATATCAATATCAATATTATGATTTTCAAAATGACATTTTTCGCTGCGATGTTTTTTTTTTTTTTTTGAATCTTGACATTTTTTATTTGAACAGAAGATTGAATTTCTAAAAAAACACACTTAAATCGCACAACCGTTGGTTTTTGCAAAGGGATTTTCAAGAGATAATTTCTAAAATTCTTTATTTGGCCATCATCATGGCCAATGTAATCTTCAAGATTTGGCAATAACGTTTAGGCCGGGTTTAGGGGGTTACATTCGCCTTTCCACTTCACCAACATCAACTTGAACTGATTTCCAAGTAACTCGCTTGTAGTGCTTCCTTTTTAGTTGGTTGATTGGCACCTCGTCTTCATCATCAGTATCTGACTCCTTGAGATCATCAATCAGTTGATGAATTGCACGTTCTTGCTCTGTCATAGGTGCAGTGGAATTCAGTGTAGTGGTAGTGTTAGCAGGTGTAGCAGTTTGAGTCACATCAGCTTCATCTTTATCAGATTCAATATGCATAGATTCAGTTTTCTTCTTTTTTTCTTCTTTTTCTGTGGTCTTCTTCTCTACAGTGGCTTTTTCTCCATATTTATCATCATCATCCGGTTCCAATAACAATTCTTTAGGAAAAAAAGAACGTAGGTATAGGTCGGATAAAGTTCTTCTGAAGAGATTTCTTAATGGCCTTATCTTTTCATCGGACATATCCCCAAAATATAGCCATTTCCTCTTGAGCTCGACCAAGATTAGTGGTTAGCCTTAGTTGTTTCTCCATCATTCGAAATTGTTGTTGCGACATCTCAAAAGCATCAATCACTTTCTACTCAAAGTTATTATAAGATGTTGATGGAGCAGCATCAGTACTCATAGGCGATTTGCTTTGTTATGGCTCCTTTGTTGGGGATTTTGTCTTCATTCGCTTGAATAGGAACCTTCACCCTCTGACAAAGTTGATGTGAGACAGCCTGGGTTGATTCAAGTCGTTCATGGGTTTGCTCGATCGTCGACGAGGAGAATGTTTGCAAAGTCAGAATTGGTTAAAATTGCTTAAAATATGTGGAAGCTTAGCAAAGGGTTTTAAAATAAAAGATAAGTTTATAAATTTTAGAAGGTTCGATTTATGAATATATTAAAGAAAAGATAAATTGGATAAATAATGGAAATGGAAAAATGAACTTAAGCGCAAGATCGATTAGATACTATATTGAGTATCGCCTCGGGACTTATAAGGCTTAAGGTGGTAAATGGAAATAGGGAAATGGAAAAATGGAAATCGAACTTAACTAAAGAATGATTCAACATTAAACAGTGTCACCCCAGTTCTTATGAAGTTAAGGTGGTCGAATGGGATTGATAGGAAGAATGCCACACCAGATAGGTGATAAGTTCAAAGGAGTTTGGTTGATGCCACTAGCTCGCTAGATAAGTCAATTTGAAACTCACACGGAAATAGGCGAGGAGTTAAATTCACTTGAGAACAATATGTTCATTCAAAAGATTGGCAAAAAGTCCTTTTACAAATGAAACAGAGAACTATTTATAGGCCTAAGCATGGCTAGCCAAATGGACATGGGTTTGAACACCTAATGTGAAAAGAATTGGGGCTGCTTTGGAGAGAGGATCGACCAAGCATTGTGCATTAAGTTGTAGGTCTTCTTTGGCCAAATAGGTGCCTTGGGGAGCCAAAAGGAAGCAACCATCATGCATTGTAGTAGCCGAATCATGAGCCTTCCAAGTACATTGAACCTTACATGCATGCACCTCCCTTAATAGCGTTAAAAAAATTCGACTGCACCTCTTTAACACCAAAAAAAAAAAAATTAAACCATAATCAGTTGAACATAATTAAAACACAATCTAGACAAATTAAATAAAAAACTATACATGACACATTAAAATTCGGCTATGGCCTGGACATAATAAAAACTTGTAATAAACTTGGACAAATTTAATTAAGCTAATGACACAATTAAATTAAGCTAAAATAAAACATATTAAAAACAAATAAACATATTTATAAGCTGTAGGAAATTTATTCAATATTAAAGAAATGAGCAGAATTAATTAAATGAACTCAATGAGCTGGAGTAAGCTCATGTAAGCTGAATTAAGCTAAAGTTAGCTTGCACCAAAGTGCACGACTTGCTCAAAGATTGGGCCCCAGTTGGTCCTTTGTCTTCGATTGAAAATCATGCCATAATTGACTTGTTAAAACTGCCATGACCTCATGCAATTGCTTAGTCCGAGCTCGAGTCTTAGGGCCTTTGGGAAGCTCAAAAGCATCTCAAATCCTTGGTTGCCCCGGGTATGCTTACATCAAAAGTGCCATAATGAGTGTCGAAACCATTTTTTATTTATGTTTTTTTTTAAAAAGGATCGACTTTAAAATAAAAAATGGATTCGTCACCGATCCTTTATTCAAGGTGCGATCGGGTCACCTTAAGATGGATTATTTTAATAAAACATTTTAGATTTATTAAAATAATAATTTTGGTCTACAAAATCTAAGAAAATAGGTTCGGAAGTCGGTTAAGTGTGAGGAAGGATTAGCATCCTCGCAACACCCAAAATTGGTACCAAATTGATTAATTGATGTCCTAATGTCGAAAATTTGGAACGATTTTAGAATACAATTCTATTTTTGAAAAAAATTTAGATAACTCGAATTGGATATTGAGATTCTCTTGTTCCGAAGGAATAAAATATCACATCCAGCACGTTAGGATACGACAATTTAAATCCTCGATACCAAAATCATCTCGTGATTTCCAAAACTCATGCATTGAAGATTTTTGAAAGGATATTCGGTTATTTGGTCAAATGGTAGATCGAAACCCAGCACGTTAGGGCACAATTTCTCGAATTTCCAAACATGAAATATTGCCTTGTTTTTTATTAAGAAAATATCGATGAAATTCTGAAGGGATATTTAGCTATTTGGTCAAACGGAAATCGAAACCCAGCACGTTAGGGCACGATTTTTCGAATTTCCAAACGCTAAATATTACATTGTTTTGAGAAATTTTTAAGTAAGCAATTATAAAACCAAATCTTAAAAATGCATTTTATCTAATTTGTTCAGGATAAAAATGAAGCATCTATTAAAAGTTTAAAATAAGTCAAAAGAAATAAAAGGAGGAAAATAAAAATATGATAAATAATAGAACACAAAGAAAAAAATGAATTAATTAAAAATGAGTAAGCAGACGTCTAAAAATAACAATAATGATAATAGTAGTAAAATAAAGTACTAATAATAATAGTAATAATGATAAGCAAATAACGGTAAAAATACAAAAATAGAATGAACTAAAACAAAATAAAAGTAAAAAGATAAATAATAGTAATAATAATAATAGAAGCATAATTAAAATAAGTAAAGAAAATAAAACATCACAATATATGAGAATGAAAAACAAATAAATAAATAAATAATAAAAAATAAAAGTAAAAGGGCTTAATCATTATTAAAATAAAAATAAAAGGCACAAATAAAAAATAATAAGAAAAGACCAAATTGTAATGATCTGAAACTACCGAGGACCTAATGGGAAAATATCCCTAGTCCATATGCGTTGCGTTTCAATCAGTGAAGTCATGGACTAAATTAAAACGAAATAAAATTGAAGGGATAAATTAAAAAAGGTTAGGACCGAACTAAGAGGCGCGTGAAGTAACGAGGACTAAATGGGAAATTATTCCTCTCCTTCAAAACGCAACACATTAATAACGACTAAATTGAAACAAAAATAAAATATGTGGGATAATCCGAAAAAGAAGGGAAAAATTGAAATAGGGACTCGATTGTAGATCGCCTCAAAATCGAAAGGACTGAGGGCGCAAATAGACCCTCAGTCCAAAAACACGTAGATCTAGGCAGTTCGGGTCGGGTCGGTTCGACCCAGCTCAAAACGACGTCATTTTGGGAATAAACCGCCCCATTCAAAACGACGCCATTTTATTGTCCCTATATAAATGAAATTTTATTCAAAAAATTCATTTTTTACTTCTTTCTCAAAAAAAAAAAGTAGAGGTCTCTTCTCTCCTCCCTTTCACCGATCCAATTTCAGCCCTACTCGGCCTAGGGTTCTGGCGAGCCTCCATCGTGGCTCCGCCAAAGCCCTGCCGCATACGGCGGTCGGAGATACTAAAGGTCACCTTTTTTTTGGCCTTTTGGTTTTTTGTTTTTAGCAGCAAAAAACTCTTAAAATCCCCTTAAGTTTAGAAGTAAAAGAAAAAAAACTATAATGCTTTTCGAAGCCCCCATCGGAATCCTTACGGGTTCCTTGTAACATCCTGGAACTAGGGGCTCTGCATTATTGTGTGTTGCTGTGTGTTGGCATGTTTTGTTTGTTATTTTGGTGTGTTTGGGGTCTCGGAAAGGCTCGGGGTTAAGCTTGAGCCTTGGTGAAAATTCTGTTTTTAGGCACTTTAGGGGGGAGCTAGCAGAGATAGGTCTTAAGTATGAATATTTGCATTTGTTGACACAAGAAAAGGAGTGGTAGAGTGGCAAGGAGATGCCACTTAGCATGCAGAGAAGTGGTGCCACAAGGGAGTTGCAGCAGGGAAGAGGTTCGAGTCCCACAAGCATCACTTTAGAAGCTTTATTTTTGCGCCTAGGGAGCTAGAGTGGTAGATTCAGTAAGTGTTCTTCAAGGAGGGGTGTTGAAGGAGTCAAACCATTTGAATGGATGGCCATGAGGGGTTTGGGGAGTTTGAATTGGTCAAACAATTCGAATAAGTGATGGGGAGCATTCGGTGGAGGAAATCAAGGAGGTGAGTAGGTGTTTGAGTGTTGGCTGAAAGTTAGAGAAGGAGGGGAGGAGAATTACGGCTATGTGGTGCATGGGGTTAGTGAATTTTGGCATTATGGGAGTGATAGCAAAATCAAGAGCCTTAGTGTGTGGAGTGCTGACTTTTGGCAAGTTTTCTTAAGCTCTCATTATGTTTTTCTTCTTTCTTTTCATTGGTTATCCTATCTTTTTCTCCTAAGCCGAAATCATCCCCTTTCTTTTTGCATTTCGGTAACTTTGGTACATTCTTCTTCACCAAAACTGTAACTCTCTTTCTCTCATTACTATTTCTCTTCATCCTTTCTCTTCAATCGAAATTCTCACCCTATTTCTTTGCTTCATCTTTCTTTTGATTCTTGTGGGTGCTAGCCTAAATTCAACCTTCATTCTCCTTGTTCAGTCGATCGATCATTCTCATCTATTACTTCTCCTGTGCCAAACCTTTTTGGGTGCCAATCGATTTCTCTGTTGAGGTAGCCGAATCTGCACCTTTCCATTAGTTTGCTATTAGCCGAATATAGAGCCTCCTCAATCGGCATACTTTTTTTCTTGATAAGGAACCTTCCTCTTTTGTATATTCTATTCGTTCATTTTCTCTTTTTTTCTCTTTGGTGTGGCTAATCAAAGGTTTTAATTTTTATCTTTGGGCATTGGTTGTTAGTACAGGGACGTATTTTCATCATCTTCCCTTCGTGCGGCTTGCTTTCGAGAGAATCTTGGTAAGTGGGTGTTGGCTGACTGTGTAGTAAGGGGGTTCTTATCGGGTTGTTTGGCGAAAGGCCACTTCTTTCGTAATTTGGCGATTCTAATATTGGTGTTATCTAGGATTCAATCGGTTTCATAGGCCAACCTTCTAAGAAGCTCGGTGTTCGTGGTCGAGGTAAGAAGCTTCCTTTTGTTTGACACATATTCTTTCTTTTTTTCTCGTTGCATTAACCTAGTTTCCTGATTAAAGACCCTTACCATGGATACAAGTGTGGGTCAAGCTAGAGAAGGGAGAGAACCCATATTTTTGATTCCTAAATTAAAAAGGCGAGTTGTGCCGGTAGTTCAGGACTTTCCATTGGGCTGTGGTAGAGAGCTTACGTCTGTCTGGGATAGGCAAATAGCCCTCGTTCCGGCTAACGAGAGTGTCGATGTAGAAAGCTTAGTATTACGCGTTATCAAGTGCGTAGTACTCACATGCCTTCTTTATTGTTTTGTTATTAACTGTTAAGGCTGAAAGCCGAAATGGCTGATGTGATAAGCAAAATGCCCTTATGGGTAAGGTTGGAGATGCCGGGTAAGTTCTCAATAATGATATTGTTGTTAATTTGTATGTATGTATATTTTGATGTTTGTATGTGTGAAATATGATCTGATACACACTATGATATTGGTTGCATACATATTGTGCACGAAGTGAAGAGCATGGGCTCGGGATTGATTGAAAGGTGAAGGGAGAAAGAGTGACTATTGTCACGAGTGACTACTGTCACGAGTGGGCTAAGTACCACGGTGGTTGAAACCACGAATGATTTAATTAGTGACTTATCTCAGTGGTCAAGTACCACAGTGGGTTGGCCCCACGGATATATATATTTAAGTGACTATTGTCACGAGTGGTCTAGGACCACGGTGGTCAAGAACCACAGTGGCTTAAAGCCACGGGTGTTTGGAGGGAGAGCTAAACTGGGTTGGGTCGCATTGCATACATTCTTAATATGCTATATTCTGTGGGTTTAAAGCCAGATTATGTTATAAGGAGATTTACACACTGAGTCTCGATGACTCACCCCTCTGCTAATTTTGGAGGTAATAAGTAGATGGCGGGTTTTAGAGCCGGGATGGACTTGAGGTGGCCATGCGTTGCTATTTTTCTCGTAAATTTCATTATTTTGTTTTGAGATTAGCTTAATTTGGGGTTTAATTATGTATTAAGGCCGCTTTAACTTAATTTGGGGTTTGGTTTTAAATGCTGATTTTTATTTATGTTATAAACTGTCAAAATGGGGTTTCCTAAAAACGTAAATCAAGGTTTTCCAAATATTAACAAACAGATCACAAGAAATAAGTAATTAAAACTTGAAGCTTTCTTAGAACTACTAATAGTATCTCTATTTCTTTCTTTTCTCTAAAAGTCACATTACTCAACACTATTTTAAACAAATTTTTTAAGTATGGTTTTACGAATTTAACCCGATTTCTACTTTTGGATATCTTAGTAAGCAGTGGTTACAACATAATACACCCTAATCAATCACCCTCAACTTGGAATTATCAAACAGAAAAAAAAAATGTTTTCTCAAATTGCAATGTTCCGTTAAATGATTTTCAAAATTACCTTTCCGGTAACATACCAGATTTGGTCGTAATGTATTGGTCGGGTTTGGGGTGTTACATTCCTAGGCATTCGAATATCTGCAACACTCGACTGAGGGAGGCGGATCGACAGATATTAAAAAATGAACCGACAGGTAATGTTTAACCTGTTTATTTATTTCGAAAAGAAAAATAAAATAGAGAAAAGAGCACCTTTTGTTTACGATTGTATTTTTGTATTCGAAAATCTCTAAATAATCGTCTATGTGTTTTTTACATTGTTGTTTTTCGGCTTTTATATAGCCAAATGAAAAGGAAAACAATATTATTTTAAATCCTTGTTTACATTACATCTCTATTCTTTGTATTCTTCTTTGTTTTCTTTGTTCTTTGCAGGCATCTTCGAAGGTCAACGGAACAGAGGAAAGGTAATTTTTCCATTTTCATGCAAGGCGCAAAGGAAGCGTCAAGGGCTTTGGGACGAGGCGCGGGCACATCGCTCAAGGCTGTGGCACCTAGGGTTCTAGAAACCCTAGGCTTTTGTGAAAAAAGATTTTAATTTTGGGCCTATCGGGCCGTTTGGAATTGGGCTGGGATAATTTGGTTTAATTTTGGGTTTGTAAATGAGACTGTTTAAGTATTTGGACTTTATTTTATTTTTGGTTTAGTTTTATTGGTTTGTTTTGGGCCCGGGCGAAATTTGTGCTTTATAATGAGTGTCAGAAAATTTAAGGTATCGGTACTCTTTTGAGAGCAACGATTGTCTTTTTTAAAGATAATGCTTCCAACATTGATATTTCTGCCCGTCATAATCGAGTGCAATAACAACATTGGTTATTTTGAAATAGTTGAGTTGTGAGTAGAAGAGATAAGACGAGTTTTAAAGAAATGATACCAGACTCTACAATAAGGCTTCAACGATACATGGTCAATGGTGTAGCAATCATTTTGAGAAACTGTCGAATTCGTCCCCTTTACACATAAATCTGTAAGAACTTGGTTGCGTCCTTCAATTGTCATGGTCTTGACGAATTGGGCGTGTTCATCAGGGCTGTCAAATAACCCATATTGTGCATTGATTGTGCCTTCATCGAACAACACCGAGACACTGTGCACTATATAAAAGCATTATCAGAAGAGGTGAGATGAGCATAAAATTCTTTCACTACCTTGGTGAGAACGTCATCGGGGTAAAGACAGAAGATTCACCACCCATGCTTCTCCAAGACCGAAGAGATCGCTTCAGAGTAGCCCATAAAAAGGGCATCTTGGAAAAGGAAACCTTTTTCCAAGCAAAATGGCCTATTTTATATGTTCTGGTTATACTTTTTTTCTGCGATTTTTCTAAATGATGTCTGCAGATGTAAGAGGTATAAGAAGATGGTGCTTAGTGAGCCATTTAAGAGAAAATAGTGACTAAAAAATGAAAAAGGTGAGACCTTTACAGTTTTATAGAGTAAAAATAGAGAAGGTAGAAGAAGATGAAACATAAAAAAGTTAGAAAAAAACTGAATCGACTAGGTAAAACATGAGAGAAAATATAGAAATGACGTGGGGAATAATATTAACCTAAGATGTGCCCTTGCACAGAAAAAAGAAAAATTGAGCGAGAAAAGAAAAATAATAGAAAAAATTAGTAAACTAAAATTACTTAATTTATTAAATGGGCTGATTTCTACAAACCTAGGCCATAATGTGCCTACAACAAAAGAAAATAAAAGTTTAGTAAACTAATTGAATAAACTAAACAAAGAAATTAAAAACAATCTTAAATTAATAAAACAGTGCAGGAAAGAAAAATTAAGTAGTTTAAAAAGTGATGGAGTTTTTATCACGAATTATCGGAGTGCCAAAGTAATGCTTTAATTGTTGGCCATTGACTTTGAAAGTAAAACTAGTATTGCTGTCTTTGACTTCTACAGCTTCATGAGAATAGACATGCACTATCTCAAATGGGCCAGACCAACGAGATTTTAATTTTCCAAGGAACAATTTAAGCTTGGAATTAAATAGCAAGACTTGTTGTCTAGGTGCAAATTTCCGTGAAAATATCTTGCTGTCATGCCATCTTTTAGTCTTTTCTTTGTACAGACTTGGAATTCTCATAGGCTTGTGCTGGAATTATTCCATCTCATTCAACTCCAATAGGCGGTTGTACCAGCAGCACTCCAATCCATATTCAATTTTTTAATTGCCTAATATGTCTTATGTTCAAGTTCAATGAGCAAATGACAGTGTTTCCCAGAAACAAGTTTGAAGGGCGACTTCCCCAATGGTGTCTTGAATGCAGTGTGATATGCCTGCAAAGCTTCATCCAATTTGGATGACCAATCTTTGCGGGTGGGATTGACAACCTTCTTCAGAATTTGTTTAATCTCTTTATTGGAGACTTCTGCTTGTCCATTTGTCTAGTGATGGTATGCAGTGGCAATCTTATGCTTAACTTCATACCTGTTCAGAGCATTAGCAACTAATTTGCAGTCTAAGTGTGAACCTTCACCACTAATTAGAGCACAAGGCTTACCAAACTTGGTAAAAAAAATTTATGTAGAAATTCAGTACCGATTTGGCATCATTCGTTGGTAGAGCAACAACCTCAACCCATTTGGAGACATAATCAATAGGTAAAAGTATGTACGCATTGCCCCAATAAGATGGGAATGGAATCATAAAATCAATTCCCCAAATTTCAAATAGTTCCACTTCTAAAATAGTTTGCAAAGGCATTTCATTTCTTATCGATAAATTTCCAGTTCTTTGACATCGATCGCAAGTTTGGAAAAATTCATGAGCATCTTTAAAAAATGTTAGCCAATAAAAACCAGATTGGAGAACTTTTGTAGTAGTTTTCATGCCCTCGAAGTGTCCTCCAAATGGTCCTGAATGATAATGATATAAAATACTTTGAATCTTGTCATCCAGAACACACCTCCGAATTATCTGGTCTATACAATGTTAGAATAAAAACAGCTCATTCCAATAATACTGCTTGGCATCAAAGATAAATTTCCTTTGTCTTTGATTAGTGAGGTTGGATGGCAGCAATCCACTAACCAACAAATTTACGATATCGACATACCATGGTAAGGCCATGGCAACTAACAGTTGCTCATCTGGGAAATCATCTTGATTGAGCTGAATATTACCGTCTTGATTTCCTACTCAATATGTGACAAGTGATCAGCCGCTTTGTAACATCCCCAAACCCGGCCCACAAGCCCTGACCAGATCTGGTATGTCACTGCGGAAAAACGGTTGGAAAATCTTTGCCTTTAGTATAAACTTAAAAATTTTGTTAACTTTTGAAAAATGTGTCCATTAGAAATTATTTACTAATATAAGCTCATTATAAAATATGTGAATTAAAACTTTATTATATTTTATTAAAAGATAAATCATTTGTAAGGAAAATATATCTAAGCATAATATAAGCTTCAATAATAAATAAAGTACTTTAAATCAAAAGTGGCCCTTATTACAACCAATATTAAACAAAACACTTAGTATTAAAATTACTTAAAATAATTAAATTAATCTCATACGCATGGGCCACCTTGCATCCTCTCCGACCGGTCCGGTCAACAAGTCACTGCGATGTTGGATAAATAATTGGGTGAGTCATAATGACTCGGTGTGTAATTAAACCACGATATCCACCCACATGTTAGTCACAAATTAACCCAATTATCAAATGCAACATATAATATAATCATTTAAACACTACCACAACTGGCTTGGCCCATAATCAAATCATATTCAAGCAGCGGCTAGGCCCTTTTCTCATCGATCCATCGATCACTGGCTTGGCCCATTTCCACGTATGTTCTCAAAACATACCTATTCATATTCCATATTGGGCTTGGCCCATTTCCATATCAATTTATAACAAAACCATGCAATATGAAACCCAACCCAATCCTAAGGTCCATCCGCTACACACCCCTTAACCACCTACCACACACAGGGGACTATCGAGTCACCCTCCTTTTCCCTCCAAAAGGCAACCAATGCCATCCACGATGTAGCATATAGCTAACATCAAACCACGATGGAGCACACGACAATCCATCAAGCCACGATATGGCATAAAGCCCATATCAATCAAGGTAACCACGCGAACTAAATCACAAAGATCCACAACGCGACCTCGATCGGCGCCAATCCACGATGTAGCACAAAGTCGACATCAACCACGTACTCAAGTACACGTACCTTCTTTCAAAAACCCACCCATGCACATGTAACATAATATAATGACATAATGAATAAAGCATGTACATGATATTCAGGCATACATTCATATTCATAGACATACTCACATACACGTATTAATAACCACATCTCAACAAATTAGATACTAACTTGTTTATCGACATACCCTTTAAGGTATCCGGTTCACGTAGTCCTTGCACTTATTAACACATATTTAACACATACACCTATCGCATACATATCATATACCCGGAAATCGATGGGTTAATCACACACCTTATAACCTGAAGTTCTAAACCCTCGATCCCGACGCTATCGTTTAGCGAGACTACCGTTATCTGCCTATCGTTTTCCATTGTACGCCCACACCGGTGGCCAATCACGAACATTTTAAATCGACCTCTTCTTAAACTTCGGGATGGGAGCTTTCCTTTCCCTCTTGGTAGCACTTGCATCCATCGGCACTTAATCAGAATCACACCATTAATCAACAAGTCATAATTTACTATTATTGAATTTAGATCACCTAATAACATCCTTACCGAAATACTGAGATCCCGAAGGCTCCCCTTTGCTTCTGTAAATTTGGCCCTAAAAGATCATAGCCACCACTCGGTCAATCACAAAAACACAAACAATGGCCTAAGGCCGAATTTCAATGGATCACTTACCAACCGAATACTCAAGGGTAAAATCTTTGCTTGCTTGCTTCCAAATCTCGAAGCCCTTTCTCTAAAACCGATTGGAGATGCTCCTGCCTTGATTCGTCTTAACTACACCAAAATGACTAATAGGGAGTTTCGGCTAGGCCTTCAAGAGTTGCAACAAAAGAATTGTTTTATGAAGAAAAGGGGAATTCGGCCTAAGCAGAGTTTCCAAGAAAAAGTATAAAGGAAGGGAGAAAAAAAAAGTAGATGCTCCAACTTTCGGCTTTGGCTTCCACACAATAAAAGCAAAAGAGGAAGTGTTCCTTGACTTGGTTTGACAAGAGGCTAAGGAAGAAATAATTTGGCAACAAAGAAATGGCTAAAATTCGGTTAAGGATGAGCACACCCTATTTATAGAATTCGGCACCTACCCACGTGAAGAATCCATCCTTTGGCCATCACCTACTAATTCAAATTAAATTTGAATTAGCCAACTACCCCACTATTATCCATATTTTATCACTCAATTAATCTAAAATATCACTTAATCCCATTAAAACAATTAAACCACCAGCAGCCATTATCTCTAATTCTCTAATTTAAAACTAACTAAAATAATCCTTTATTATCTTAAAATAATAAAATAACAAAAACCCAATCCTTATCACACCTTCCAGCCGAATTCAAACACCACCAAAACCTTTAGCCGGCCACCAACTCCTCTTTAATTCTAATTCAAATTCCTTTCCCATTTTATAACTTTATCAATTAAAAAAAATAAAAACTCTAAATGCCAATACCTGGGTTCGAACCTGGAACCTGCTGCTGCTCACCTTCCCTCCAACGCCCAGACCACTCGGCCACTTTGATTTTTATGCCAAATAGCCCCAACAATAATTTATAAAGCCTTCCTACTTCAGCCCACAACCGCCAAAAATAAATCACGCCCAAAAATGCTGCCCCAGGCGCTCGAACCCGCACTCTCACTCCCCTCCAACACCTATGTGCCGCACGATAACCACTTGGCCAAGTTGCTGCTTGTGCCAAGTACACGCCTAAATTATTTTAAGGCCTTCTACCCGCAGCGCCATAATCCCAAAAATAAACGCCACTTTTGTTGCCGCCTCAACTCGAACCAGTGCCCTCGATGGACCTTCTTCCACTTCTTAAGCAATAGATAACCACTTTGCTAATGCCTTTCATGTGCCAAAATCATCCAAAAAATTTTCTTAAGCCCTCTAAAGCCCACTCCATTTCTTAACCCCAAAATTAAAATTTTCCTAAGCCATCCCTTGCCTTCTAGGGTTCTCCAAAACCCTAAAATTCCTCAACAGGACCTTAAGCCTACTAAATGCTCGGGTTATGCTCCAAACGCATAACCCCTAAACCAGGGTGTTACAATTCTACCCTCCTTAAAATAATTTCGTCCTCGAAATTACTTACTGCCATGCAATCCTAACTCCCTACTCTACGCCTCCGCTGCGCCACTCTGATTCCAATTCATCATACTTCCCAAACGTAGTCTCTAAGTTCTCACTCGAGATCCAAATCATACAGGAAAGAATTAACTTACAAACAAGGAGAACAATTAAAGAGTATTCCAAAACAAAGGAGCTTACCCGATATCACATCCTTGGTTGACTTTGACTAGAACCACGACCCTTCGTTGCTCGAGGACAATTCTTAACCAGATGTGCCTTAGATCCACACCGAAAGCATTCTTTATTATTTCCCCAACACTCTCCTGTGTGAGGTCTTCCACACCGAGCACAAGGGCGATTCGATCCTTGGTACAAGTGCACTTACGGGGTTCTCGGTCCTTAGTCTTTTAAGGGCATTACCAAGCGATCTTGATGATCCAACCTTTCTCTTATTCTCGTTCCTATTCTTCTCTCGGTTTTCCTTATAGTCTTCTTAACCTCTTGACGATCCGAGCTTTCTCCACTAGCACCGCTGAAGTCTCTCTCTCTGTCTTGAAGCAATCAACTCACATAACTCATCTCGTAGCCCATCTTGAATCGAACACTTCTTTCGTAATCAGTGGCCACAATTCCCTTAGCATACTGGCTTAACCGCACAAATTCCGCTTCGTACTCAGCTATCGACTTATTCCCTTGTACTAGATTTAGAAATGCTTTCCTTTGCGAATCCAAATAACTAGCTCCTACGTACTTCCCTTCAAACTTGGCCTTAAAGAAATCCCAATCCGATCGATCTGCCGATACACCTTGTTTGACGGTGAGCCACCAACGATAGGCTTCGTCATGAAGTAAAGAAAAGCGCCTTGACTTTTCTTCATTGGTGCAATCCAAATCGTCCATGATTCTTTCAACTGCTTCTAGCCAATACTCCGCTACATTAGGAGCTACTCCCGACACTCCTCTAAAGATCTCGGCCCCGTTCGATCTAAGCCTTTCCGATACTGACTTTGAGTTCCATTTCTCTACTAACTCCCGCTACTCGCTCTAGCACTCATAACATGGCCCGCGATCTTGCATCATCTTCTCGGTCGATCTTGTTCCTCATGACCCTTCTTTGGCAAGACTTCACTTCGACCCATGGCGGACCCTATCGGTTCAAATCTTGCCATTCTACCTCTCTGCGTCCCTAGAACTCATCTCTATCGTCTTGATTTATCTAATTAAAGTTTTATGCATTAGTAATTGTTCCAATATTTAACCACGAGCAAATTTTATGAAATGAAAGATATTTAGAAGTAGTTCTTTCGATCACACAAAGTTTCAGTTCGAGTTTACTACTCTAGTTCAAGAATCACATTCACACACATCCGTTCATCAACAAGAACACATTCCTTCCTCAGTAAAGGCACATTCAGTGGTATCTACCACACACATCCACTATTCGGACATTTACTGGTTCTACCCTGGGGTATTTAGTCATTTTCCTACTGAGGACATTTTGAATAAACCGGAAAAATTTTAAAACTTTAATAAACCGGGACATTTTGAAATTTCCACAACTAGAGGTATTTCTAAAAAAATTTGTCAAATTAGAATCTGATGAATTTTGGAAACCGGGGTATTTTGGTAATTTTGTCAACGGGGTAATTTTGTAAATTTCAAGAGTCGGGTATTATTTTGAAATACAAAATTTGGATACTTTTGCAAAGTGAGAGAATTTTATTAAAGTTGGGGTTAACTCAGAAATTTTAAAAAGTCAGGGGCATTTTAGTAATTTTCAACACAGGGGTATTTTCGTAAATTTCCCCAAATTGGGGTATATTGATATTTTGAACATTAGAGATTTTAATATTTTGCAAAGTGAAAATCATTTTAACAAAAGTTGAGTGTAGTGTGGTAATTTTATAATCTGAGGGCATTTTGTAATCTTGCCACTAGGGCATTTTAGTAATTACAGTAAATCGAAAAAACGCTTTTTTTTTTTTCAAAAACCAGATTTAGGGTTTACAAACCAAAAGGGTAAATTTAAAATTGTAAAACCAAGAATTTTAAAGCAAAGAAGGCTAATCCTTTCGGGTTTTAAGAATTGGTTTAACTTTATGAACAAGTCCTCTTGGTTAAGGTGAGCAAGTAGCTACGCACGGTAGGATTCAAGTGGAGAGGAGGTGAGTCACGCGGATTGCTTAAATACCAAGCTCCCACTGAATACCACTCCTAGGCATGCGCACAGGTTGCCACACCTTAACACTGCGACTTACTTTCTGAGTTTGTTTAGTAACCTTAAGTCTTATGCACATGTTTGAGTAGACTAGCCTTAAAGTTCAAGCTGATCCTAATTCACTAATCTGAGCCCAACAAAGCCCATAACAGTTCATATAACAAATTACTTCACAAGTCTGAAGTACTTACCTGGTGGACTCGGGCCGGAGGTACAGGTGCCATGCCAGAAGAACCTGAAATAAAAGCCCATATTTTGAAAAGCCCATTTTGAAAATGTTTTGGGCCCAAAACCCTCAAAGCCGAGTTTTGAACCGGGCTCTGATACCAATCTGTAACATCCCCAAACCCGGCCCACAAGCCCTGACCGGATCTGGTATGTCACTGCGGAAAAACGGTTGGAAAATCTTTGCCTTTAGTATAAACTTAAAAATTTTGTTAACTTTTGAAAAATGTGTCCATTAGAAATTATTTACTAATATAAGCTCATTATAAAATATGTGAATTAAAACTTTATTATATTTTATTAAAAGATAAATCATTTGTAAGGAAAATATATCTAAGCATAATATAAGCTTCAATAATAAATAAAGTACTTTAAATCAAAAGTGGCCCTTATTACAACCAATATTAAACAAAACACTTAGTATTAAAATTACTTAAAAATAATTAACTCTAAATGCCAATACAGGTTCGAACACGGAACTCTTTCTGCTCACCTTCCCTCCAACGCCCAGACCACTCGGCCACTTTGATTTTTATGCCAAATAGCCCCAACAATAATTTATAAAGCCTTCCTACTTCAGCCCACAACCGCCAAAAATAAATCACGCCCAAAAATCTTGCCCAGCGCTCGAACCCAGACTCTCACTCCCTCCAACACCTATGTGCGTCGACGATAACCACTTGGCCAAGTTCTTGCTTGTGCCAAGTACATAAATTATTTTAAGGCCTTCTACCTGCAACGCCATAATCCCAAAAATAAAACGCCACTTTTGTTGCCGCCTCAACTCGAACCAGCCCTCGATGGACCTTCTTCCATTTCTTAAGCAGTGCATAACCACTTTGCTAATGCCTTTCATGTGCCAAAATCATCCAAAAAATTTTCTTAAGCCCTCTAAAGCCCAGCTCCATTTCTTAACCCCAAAATTAAAATTTTCCTAAGCCATCCCTTGCCTTCAGGGTTCTCCAAAACCCTAAAATTCCTCCAACGGGACCTTAAGCCTACTAAATGCTGGGTTATGCTCCAAACGCATAACCCCTAAACCAGGGTGTTACACGCTTGATCTTCTATGCCTTTCCTATCTCTAATTTGCAGATCAATTCCTACAATTGTAATATCCATTGTATTAATCTAGGCTTGGCGTCTTTCTTGGTCACCAAGTACTTAATAGCAAAGTGGTCCGTATAAACCGTAACTGTGGTGCCCACTCAATAAGCTCTGAATTTGTTGAAGGCAAATACCACAGCTAACAGCTCCTTCTCAGTGGTGGTATAATTTAGCTGTAAATCTGTCAAAGTACGGCTTGTATAGTAGATAGCATGAAATACTTTGTCCTTCTTTGCCCAAGTATTGCCCCTATGGCAAAATCACTAGTATCACACATAAGTTTGAAAGGTAAAGTCCAATCTGGTGCTATGACTATTGGTGACTACCCTACGTGCTGTGACTAACCACTTTTTAAATTCCTTAATTGCTTGTAACCACGACTTATCAAAATTGAAAGATTTGTTCTGTTCTAACAATGTACACAGAGGTTTGGATATTTTTGAAAAATCTTTGGTAAATCATTAATAGAATCCTGCATAGTCAAGAAAATTACGAATATCTTTAACTGTGGAGGGTGGTAGTAGTTTCTCAATAACCTTAATTTTTATTTTTTCGATGGCAATCCCTTGCTACGAAATTTTATGTCCCAAAACAATGCCTTCATAGACCATGAAGTGGCATTTCTCCCAATTAAGAATAAGGTTGGTTTCTTCACACCAACAAAGAATTAACTCTATATTTTTAAACAGTCTTCAAAAGTATCACCAAACACTGAGAAGTCATCCATAAAAACTTCTAAAAATTCCTCCACCATGTCCAAAAATATTACCATCACGCAACGCTGAAATGTTGCAGGGGCATTACATAATCCAAACAACAGTCATCAGAATGCAAAAGTTCTATAAAGACACGTGAATGTGGTCTTCTCTTGATCAGTAGGAGTTGGCAATCTGGTTCTACCCCGAGTGACCATCTAGAAAACAATAGAAGGCTTTCCCTGCTAATCTATCTAACATCTAGTCGATAAATGGCTGAGAAAAATGGTCATTCCTTGTTGCTTTGTTGAGTTTCTGATAGTCCATACAGACCCTCCATCCTATGACAGTGTGAGTAGGAATAAGTTCGTTGTTATCATTTCTTACCACAGTGACACCCCTTTCGTTGTTATCATTGCTTACCACGGTGACACTCCTTTCGTTATTATCATTACTTACCACTGTGACACCCCTATTTTAGGTACACACTGAATAAGGCTCACCCAAGAACAATCACAAATGGGGTATATAATTCCAGATCCAACCATTTGATAATCTCATTTTTGACAACTTCCTTCATAATGGGATTCAATCTTCTCTATTGCTCGATAGATTTTCCATGACAATCCTTCAGTAATATCTTGTGCATGCAGATTGCTGGACTGATTCCTTTGATATATTGTAAACTTCCACCTTAATGCATTCTTAAATTTCTTTAAAACTTTCAACAATTGAGCCTCCTGGTCTAATGTCAGTGTCATAGAAATCATTACTAACAATGTGTTGTTATCTCCCAAGTAAGCATACTTCAGATGTATTGGCAAAGGCTTCAATTGAAATGTAGGAGGATCTTTTATGGATGAAAAGAATGGTCCGATAAATTTAATGATTCAAAACTTCTTGTAACATCCTGAAAAGGGCCTATGCATTTTCGGTTTAATTGTACATAATGACATGTCTTATGCGTTATGAATAAATTTTGAATAATTTTTGGAAACACGAGAATGTATGGGAATGTTACGTTAAAAGAGGAAAGTTGATATTTTGGAAACCTAAGTAAAATAGGAAAGTAAACATTTTGGAAACCTAAGTGAAATAGGAGAGTGAACATTTTGGAAACCTAAGCAAATAGGAAAGTGAACATTTACGGAAACTTGGAAATGTAAGGAAATGTCATGTTTAAAAGCGAACGAAAATTTTAGAAACTTAGAAATGACTTAGAAATGTCGAGTTTTAAAGTTAAAAGAGGAAATTAAGGCAAGGTGGCCTTAAAAGAAAAAGTTTGTGAAATTTGACACACAAAGCAGGCTTGGAAAAGTGGCTGAAGATGTCACTTAGGGCCTATGGAAATGGCGCCATATGCAAGAGGAATGGGCACAGGTTCGAGTCACTTGGGAAGCAAATAAAGGAGGTTTTATTTTGCTCCCAGAAGACCGAGGTGGGATGCACATGCTTCTAGAAAGGAGGTGTTTTATTTTCATAAATATTCGATTAAAAGGGTGATAAATAAAGGATTTTTAAATTGGAGAGATAAATGTTGGATTAAATGTTTTTAATAAAGTGATAATTAAAGGATAATATTATCACAAAGGAAGAGTGGTGGCCAAGTAGGGGACTCTAGCACAGTAAATTCAGCTAAGGGAGGAGAAGTGAGGCCATTCTTCCATCTTTTCTAAGTGATTGCGAAAATTCCCTAGCCCACTCTTTTCTGTCAAAATTTTCCTTAAGCAAAAATCCATCTTTTCTTCTTCTTTTCTCTTCTCTGTCAAAATTGAAACCTCTTTGATCCTGTCTAAGTCTCCATAGCAGAATCTTTGTGGCTTCAAACAAGGGTGCCGTCATTGTGGTGTTAAGGTAAGAACAATGGATTCTTGTTGTTCAATCTCTTTTAATCAAGATTTAGAACCGACCCTTTTGGTTGTCTCTTGGCGAATATTAAAGGAGGAATTAGGGATTTTAGATCTAAGGAATTTGACTAATCGAGGAAGAGAATTTTGGGATTCAAGGATTTAAGGTAAGAAACTATAAGACCCAAAGGCTTTGTTTTAAGTGTAAGAAGTGGATCTAACAGATATCATGTAGGTTTCAACATCTCCATAGCCAGGGGTACTTTTTGGGATCACAAGGTATGTGTTTAAGACATTCGGCCAAAGGCCTATTTTAAATGTTTGGATTTATTATCAGAAGCCGAAAACTAACCCGTGGAGTAATATAGTAGCCGATTTCACAAGGGAGGAATATAAAGTTCGGGCATTTGATTCTTAAATTCAAATCAGCAACAAGGTAAGTAATACTAATCCTATTAGGATTTGGATTAGTGGCGGAATGGTCTTTTTAAATAGAAAGTGATGAATTTATGTAGGATTTGAGATCTAAATCTATAAATCGATTTTCTTGGAGTTCGAGGACTTAGTTAAGCGAATCGGTGTGTACCCACACTACTTTATGATATGTTTCATGGCATGTTTAATTTGAGATATGTGATATTAAGAATATGAAAGTGGCTAAAGTACCATGATATGGTACTAAGTACTCAGGTACGTTTCCTACTTCTACTAGGAATATGAAAAATGTCATTTGAACATGAGAATATGATAAGAATGTGAACTTTGGCATATTATGCATATTATTATTATGGGCATATGGGTTTATTTTGAAAGGGGAAGTAAATATGGTGACCTAAGACCACGAACACGGTGACCTATGACCATGATATCTGAAAAGTGGTGACCTAAGACCACAGTAATCTGAAAGTGGTGACCTAAGACCACGAATGCGGTGATTTAAGACCGCGATTTGGTGTGTAGCGGAAGGAGGGTCGACTTAGTAGTCCCCACAGTGTATTTGGCGGTATGGGGTGTGTAGCGGATGGATAATTAGGTGCAGGTTTGGGAATGCATCATAACTTGTATTTTATGTTTTGAATGTGTAACTATTGTTGCTGATTCTATTATGATTTAGTGTCGTGTACACATTGAGTCTGTTTAACTCACCCCGTTGTGGGAATATTTTTTTCAGGTGATGAACAGTGATGGACCGGGACGGTAGAACTTGTGGTGGCCATACACAACATGAAGTTTATATTTTTGTGGACTCTTAATTTATTTTAGTATTTTAAATTATTTGGAAATTATGATTTGATGTAATAAGGCCACAAGGCCATGATGAACGATTTTATTTACGCTTCTTTGTTTAATTGTGTTTTAAAAATTTTGATTGAGTTAAAGACTAAGTATTTTATTTTAAAATATACTCTATATGTTTTATCACATAAAATTAAAAGGGTTTTCTAATATAAAAATTCAAATTGGTTTTCAATACAAGCCCAACCCAAACAATTTTCTTTAAAATCGCACAAGTTTTTCACAAAGTGACAAAAGAATTTAAACTGGTTTACTTGAGGAACATACCAGATCCAGCCTAGGCTCGTGGGCCGGGTGTAGGGTGTTTCAATTTTGTATCAGAGCCCAGTTTTAAAACTCTCGGCCTGTGGGCTAAGGCCCAAAACATTTTCAAAGCGAGCCCAAATGAGTTTTTGAAAATATTTTATGAAATAAGTAGGTTTTCTGGCATGGCACCTAAGTCTCCGACCCACAGTCCACCAGGTAAGTACCCCTAACTATTTGGGTGATTATGTGAATTATGTTATGAATATTAGAAGGGTAGAAAAGGCATGGAGCGTAGAATAGCATGATAGGAACTTGAACCCTAGGACTAGCCTACTCAAACACAAATACATAAGACTTAATGCACTCAACAAACCTATGGCTAAGTCCTTTGAGTTAGGGTGTGGCAACCTCATGCGCATGTCTAGGAATGGTTTGGTGGGAGCTTGGTATTTAAGCAGTCAGCGTGACCCACCTCCTCTCCACTCGAATCACGCACAGTGCGTAGCTTTGGTTCACCACGACCAAGAGGGCTCGGTCATAGGCTAAACACAATGACTAAAACTTAGAAAGGAACTAGCCATGTTTTATAAAAACAACAAAACCCTAGTTTTAAAACTCTTAAAACTTTATTTTAAATTGTAAAAACCATCGTTACAAAATTTTTTCGAAAAAAAATTTCTGCTTTACGAAATTACAAAAATGCCCTTAGTGGTAAAATTACCAAAATGCCCTTGGTTTATAAAATGACCAACTACTCAACAGTTCTATCAAAATTTCATTATTTTATAAACATTCAACAACTCTAATTTGCAAAATATCAAAAAAATACCTTGATTTTAGAAAATTACAAAATTACCTCTAACTTACAAAATTACCCCTAACTTACAAAATTACCAAAATGACCCTGATTTCCAAAATTTTTGCAACATCACTGTTTTGGAAAATGCAATTCTCAAAAAGAACCCTCAAAGTTTTACAACTTTTGAAATGTCCCTGATTTAATAAATTTTACAAATTTACCCTGATTTGTGAAAAATTACTGAAATACCCCTGAGGTCCAAAATTATCGAAATACCCCTGGATTTCAAAATTTTTCCAAAATACCTCGGGAATTTAAAAATACTTTGTGACAAAATCAGCAAGGAACTTTTTTCTTTTGGAAAATTACGAAAATACCCCTAGGTAGTGGAAAACAACAACAATGAAAACTACAACATTTCTGCGAATGAGCGAATGTTCATAAGCATTTTAGTGGATGGATAAATGAATGAAAAGGCTGTGTGCATGTATGAATCTGAAAGAACCACTCCTAAATTCTTTTTCATAAAACTCCTTCATGGGTAAACAAGTGAAACAAAAGTACTAATTCATAAAATTTCTTAATCAGATCACGACGCTAGAAATGAGCTCTAGAGGACATGGTCGTCGTGGACGAGGTAGAAGAAGGATGACTGTGTCAGAACCCGTTAGATCGGGTCAAGGGTCTAACAATGAGATACCACACACCACCACCCCATTTGTGGGTGTTGAGCGACAAGCTCGGATGGGGAAGATGCTATGTCGCAGTTTGTCTTTGCAGTATTGGAATTGGTGGTGGTGCGGGGAGAAATTCGGAAATCAAAAGTTCATGCTGAACGGCTCCAAGCTAATGGAGTGAAATGTTTCGTGGAGTGTGCAGAGTAGCACCCAGTATAGTGAAATCTTGGTTGGAAGCAAGCGAGCGCATAATGGAAGAGCTTGATCGACCCACGAGGAAAAGTTAAAAGAATGGTGGCCTTTACGCGATGAAGCGTGTCGATGGTGGTTAACTGATGGGATGGTGCCAACCGAGGATCGACACAGGAGTATGTTAAGGAAGCTTATCGGAAGAAGTATGTGGGAACCAGGTATACTGATGAGCAAAGGAAAGCTTTTCTAGGGCTGGTTCAAGGGAACA
Source organism: Gossypium rotundifolium (assembly GCA_025506655.1). Classification (NCBI taxonomy): domain Eukaryota; kingdom Viridiplantae; phylum Streptophyta; class Magnoliopsida; order Malvales; family Malvaceae; genus Gossypium; species Gossypium rotundifolium. Next base: position 56,129,976 of record CP106723.1, on the reverse strand, counting down.
AGTTCGTGGTAGAGTATGAGGCAGAATTTTTAAGGTTGAGCCGTTATGCTCGAGGTGTAGTGGCAACTGAGCATGAGCGCTGTGTTCATTTTGAGGACGAGCTAAGGGATGATCTGAGATTGTTGATAGTACCGCATTAGGAGCGGGAGTTTTCTGCTTTGGTAGAAAAGGCCAAGGTGGTAGGGAATCAAGGATTCTACAAAGCGGCTATGGATAGGAATAGGCCCAAAGAGGTTTTGGGTCATCTAAAAGGTTCATAAGAGGCCTAGAGTTGATGGGCGCGAGGTCGCAAAATTTGGATCGAGAAAGGCGAGTGTCGACCTTGTGATGTGTGTGGAAAGAAGCACCTAGGAGAGTCTTGGAGGAAAGCGGAGGATGTTTTAGGTGTGGGTCCAAGGACCATGTGGTCAAGGATTGCCCCAAGAACACAGAGAGGAAAGCCACCAATGACTCGAGAATGTTAGTCAGGTGGTAGAGGAGGACCGCTGACCTCAGCGAGGTCGTGGTTGAATAATCGAGAAATGGTCTTGGTAGAGGCCGTGGAACACAGGCGGAGGTCTTTTATCTTGAGGTAAGGCAACCGGGTTTGGTTTATGCGGTTCACCGGAGGAGGATGGAGACGCGCCGGATGTTAAAAGCAGATGCGTTTTTATTTTTGACAAGCCCTATTTTGCTCTAATTGATGTGGGCTCGACCCATTCCTATGTTGCATGTAGTATAGTGGACACACTAGGCCTAGACTCGAACTTTCGATAGGCGGATGGTGTAGTAAGCCCATTAGGCCAAAGCTGTAGTGGTTGATAAGATCTTTGGAATGTACCCTTAGAGATTAGGGAGTAAACTTAGGGCCGACTTAATGGAACTACCCTTTGGAGAGTTTGAGCTCATACTTGGTATGGATTGGCTAGTAGAGCATCGAGCCGTGTTAGATTGTCTTGCTAAACAAATGGAACTAAGGACCCGGAGGATGAAGTAGTAGTAATGATCGGAGAAAGGAGGAACTACATCTAACGTAGTTTTAGCTGAAAAGGTGAGAAAATGGTTAGGAAAGGTGCAAGGCATTCTTAGCCTTCGTAAGTCGCTAGGTGGAAAGGAAGAAGGTGTTAGTGGGTGAGAACGGTAAGGACTTTGAAGATGTATTTAGGAAGGAATTACTGAGAATACCCAGGATAGGGAGGTGGAATTTGGAATAGATTTATTCTGGGAGCAGCTCTGTGTCAATCGCTCCATACCGAATGGCGCCAAAGGAATTAGTGGAGCTTAAGGCTCAAATCCAAGAGTTGTTGGATCGTGGGTTCATTCGACCAGTGTGTCTCCATGAGGAGTCTGGGTCTGTTTGTAGAAGAAGAAAAGCGGAACTATGCGGATGTGCATAGACTACGTCGATTGAATAAGTGACCATTAAGAACAAGTATCCTTTACTAAGGATCGATGACTTGTTTGATCGGTGAAGGGGCATGATATTTTCAAAGATCGACTTAAGGTCGGGATATCATCGATTGAAGGTGAAGGAGGCGATATCCATAAGGCCTTTTAGGACAAGATCTGACCATTTTGAGTTTGTGGTGATGCCGTTTGGATTGTGAGCGCTCTAGCCGCGTTCATGGATATGATGAATCGGGTTTTCTAACCCTACTTGTCGTTGTGTTCATCGACAATATTTTGGTATACTCGAAGTCGGAGGAGGGGCATGATGAGCATCTCTGAGTTGTGCTACAAATGTTAAGGAGAAGAAGCTCTATGCCAAATTCAGCAAGTGTGAATTTTGGCTTAAAGAGGTGGCATTCCTAGGACATGTGGTATCCGCAGAAGGAATAAGAGTGGATCCTAAGAAAATCGAAGCAGTGTTGGATTGGAAACCACCTAGGTCCGTGGCTGAGATCTGAAGTTTCTTAGGTTTGGCAGGCTATTACAGAAGGTTCGTGGAAGGGTTCTCGTCAATAGCCGCGCCTTTGACAAAGTTGCTAAGGAAGGAAGTACCCTTTGAATGGACAGATAAGCAGGAGAGCTTTGAAAAGCTTAAAAAGGTGTTGTGGAAGCTCGGTGTCAATTCAGTAGGAGGCAGGAAAAGATTTTGTGGTGTACTGTGACGCTTTGCATACGGGGTTAGGCTGTGTGCTAATGCAAGATGGAAAAGTGGTCGCTTATGCGTCTCGGCAGTTAAGGCCTCATGAGGTTAACTACCCAACTCATGACTTGGGCTGGCGTGAGTGGTTTTTGCCCTTAAGGTTTGGAGGCACTACCTTTATGGAGAAAGGTCAGTTATCTACACAGACCACAAAAGTCTTAAGTACTTGCTGACTCAGAAGGAGCTAAACTTGAGGCAACGAAGGTGGGTGGAATTGTTGAAGGACTACAATTGTTCGATAGAATATCATCCGGGCAAGGCGAATGTGGTAGCTGATGCCCTAAGTAGAAAGGTTGTGTCGGATCTAAGGGCTTTGTTCGCTCACTTAAGTACGTATGATGATGGAAGCTTGTTGGCGAGTTGCAAGTCAAGTCCACATGGTGAAGGAAGTGAAAGAGGGACAAGCGGGCGATAAGGACCTAAGTGCTAAGTTCTGACAAGTACATGACGAGAGTTAAAGGATTATGGCATTAATGATGAAGGAGTATTGTGCTACAAAGGTAAAGTCTCGTATCTTAGGCGACAAGGAGTTAAGACAAAGGATTCTTGGAGGCGCATAGTAGCCCTTATGCTATGCATCTCGGAGGCATTAAGCTGTATAGAGATCTAAGGAAACAATTTTGGTGGTCTGATCTTATGCCGGAAGTGACCGAATTAGTGGGGAAATGCCTGACATGCCAGCAAGTTAAGGCTGAACATCAAGTCCCATCGGGATTGCTTCAACCAATTGAAATTCCGCAATGGAAGTGGGAGAGAATTACCATGGACTTCGTTAGTGGGCTTCCCCTTACGCCTACTAAGAAGGACTCGGTATGGGTGATAGTGGATCGTTTGACCAAATCTGCACACTTCATCCCGGTAAGAGTGGACTATTCTCTTCAAAAGTTAGCCAAGTTATATGTGGCGGAAATTGTGAGGTTACATGGAGTACCGGTATCGATCATCTCCGATAGAGACCCAAGGTTCACGTCTCGATTTTGGAAGGCACTTCATCAAGCTTTAGGCACTAAGTTGGTCTTCCTCGGCTTTTCATCCACAATCGACGGCGGTCTGAGCGGTTTATACAAGTGTTGGAGGATATGTTGAGAGGCTGTGTGATGGATTTTCGAGGAAGTTGGGAAGACTATTTGCCTTTAACTGAGTTCGCCTACAACAAGATTATCGAGCTAGCATTCGGATGGCACCATATGAAGCGTTGTATGGTCGGAAGTGTTGAACTCCTACTTGTTGGGTGAGTTAGGAGAACGTCGAGTTTTGGGTCGGAGTTAGTAGCGGCGAGGAAAAGGTTGAGATAATCCGAACACGATTAAAGGAAGCCTCTGATAGGCAGAAGTTATACACAGACCTTAGACGGAAGGAGATAGAGTTTGAAGTGGGAGATCAAGTGTTTTTAAAGGTCTCACCTTGGAAGAAGGTTATAAGGTTCGGTCGCAAAGGGAAGTTAAGCCCAAGGTTTATAGGGCCCTATCGAGTCTTGAAGCGAGTTGGACCGATGGCATACCAATTGGAGTTGCCACGGAGTTCAAACAGATGCACGATGTATTCCATGTATCCATGCTACGTCGCTTCTGATTGGATCTGTCTCATGTGGTACTGTTGAAGAGGTGGAGCTAAGGCGGACTTATCCTACGAGGAAGAGCTGATTCGGATCTTGAAACGTGATGTAAAAATACTACGAAGGAAGTCAGTTCCTCTAGTCAAAGTGTTATGGCGCAATCATGGATCGAGAAGAAGCTTGTGGGAGTCGGAAGAGACAATCGACAGCAATACCCTTAACTATTTTAGTTAGGAAATTTGAGGACGAAATTATTTTAAGGGGTAGAATTGTAACATCACGAAAAGGGCCTATGCATTTTCGGTTTAATTGTACATAATGACATGTCTTATGCGTTATGAATAAATTTTGAATAATTTTGGAAACACGAGAATGTATGGGAATGTTACGTTTAAAGAGGAAAGTTGATATTTTGGAAACCTAAGTAAAATAGGAAAGTAAACATTTTGGAAACCTAAGTGAAATAGGAGAGTGAACATTTTGGAAACCTAAGCAAATAGGAAAGTGAACATTTCTGGAAACTTGGAAATGTAAGGAAATGTCATGTTTAAAGAGCCGAACAAAAATTTTTGGAAACTTAGAAATGTCTTAGAAATGTCGAGTTTTAAAGTTAAAAGAGGAAATTAAGGTAAGGTGGCCTTAAAAGAAAAAGTTTTTGAAATTTGACACACAAAAAAGCTTGGAAAAGTGGCCTGAAGATGTCACTTAGGGCCTATGGAAATGGCGCCATATGCAAGAGGAATGGGCCTGGGTTCGAGTCACTTGGGAAGCAAATAAAGGAGGTTTTATTTTTGATCCCAGAAGACTGAGGTGGACGGCACATGCTTCTAGAAAGGAGGTGTTTTATTTTCATAAATATTCGATTAAAAAGGGTGATAAATAAAAGATTTTTAAATTGGAGAGATAAATGTTGGATTAAATGTTTTTAATAAAGTGATAATTAAAGGATAATATTATCACAAAGGAAGAGTGGTGGCCAAGTAGGGGACTCTAGCACAGTAAATTGGCTAAGGGAGGAGAAGTGAGGCCATTCTTCCATCTTTTCTAAGTGATTGCCGAAAATTCCCTAGCCCACTCTTTCTCTGTCGAAATTTTCCTTAAGCAAAATCCATCTTTTCTTCTTCTTTTCTCTTCTCTTGTCAAACCGAAACCTCTTTGATCCTGTCTAAGTCTCTATAGCCGAATCTTTGTGGCTTCAAATAAGGTGCTGTCATTTGTGGTGTTAAGGTAAGAACAATGGATTCTTGTTGTTCAATCTCTTTTAATCAAGATTTAGGAACCGACCCTTTTGGTTGTCTCTTGGCTGAATATTAAAGGAGGAATTCAGGATTTTAGATCTAAGGAATTTCGCTATTCGAGAAGAAAATTTGGGATTCAAGGATTTAAGGTAAGAAGCTATAAGACCCAAAGGCTTTGTTTTAAGTGTAAAAGTGGATCTAACAGATATCATGTAGGTTTCAACATCTCCATAGCCGTGGGTACTTTTTGGGATCACAAGGTATGTGTTTAAGACATTGACCAAAGGCCTATTTTAAATGTTTGGATTTATTATCGAAGCGAAAACTAACCCGTGGAGTAATATAGTGTTTAGCCAATTTCACAAGGGAGGAATATAAAGTTTGACATTTGATTCTTAAATTCAAATCGGCAACAAGGTAAGTAATACTAATCCTATTAGGATTTGGATTAGTGGCCGAATGGTCTTTTTAAATAGAAAGTGATGAATTTATGTAGGATTTGAGATCTAAATCTATAAATCGGTTTTCTTTGGGATTTCGAGGACTTCGTTAAACGAATCAGGTGTGTACCCCACACTACTTTATGATATGTTTCATGGCCTGTTTAATTTGAGATATGTGATATTAAGAATATGAAAGTGGCTAAAGTACCATGATATGGTACTAAGTACTCAGGTACGTTTCCTACTTCTACTAGGAATATGAAAAATGTCATTTGAACATGAGAATATGATAAGAATGTGAACTTTGGCATATTATGCATATTATTATTATGGGCATATGGGTTTATTTTGAAAGGGGAAGTAAATGTGGTGACCTAAGCCCACGAACACGGTGACCTATGACCGTGATATCTGAAAAGTGGTGACCTAAGACCACAGTAATCTAAAAGTGGTGACCTAAGACCACGAATGCGGTGATCTAAGACCGCGATTTGGTGTGTAGCGGAAGGAGGGTCGACTTAGTAGTCCCCACGATGTGACTGGCAGGTACGGATGGATAATTAGGTCTGGGTTTGGGAATGCATCATAACTTGTATTTTATGTTTTGAATGTGTAACTATTGTATGCTGATTCTATTATGATTTAGTGTCGTGTACACATTGAGTCTGTTTGACTCACCCGTTGTGGGAATATTTTTTAGGTGATGAACAGTGATGGACCGGGACGGCAGAACTTGTGGTGGCCATGCACAACATGAAGTTTATATTTTTTGTAGACTCTTAATTTATTTTAGTATTTTGAATTATTTGGAAATTATGATTTGATGTAATAAGGCCACAAGGCCACGATGAGCGATTTTATTTATGCTTGTTGTTTAATTGTGTTTTAAAAATTTTGATTGAGTTAAAGACTAAGTATTTTATTTTAAAATATACTCTATATGTTTTATCACATAAAATTAAAAAGGGTTTTCTAATATAAAAATTCAAATTGGTTTTCAACACAAGCCCAACCCAAACAATTTTCTTTAAAATCGCACAAGTTTTTTACAAAGTAACAAAAGAATTTAAACTGGTTTACTTGAGGAACATACCAGATCCGGCCCAGGCTCGTGGGCCGGGTGTGGGGTGTTTCACTTCTCATTGATACATTCTCGATTTGCTTAACTTCCATCCGTTCATCCAGCTCTTCAATCATTCCTGCTTCAATTAACTCAAATGAGTTTGCATCATCATTACAATTATTGTGATAAAATTTTGCGAATTCTTCCATAAGTATTATGTCAACAATCTCAACAATATGACATTCTTCATTTGTATTTGTATACTTCATACCATTGAAAACATTAAAAGTTATCTACTGATCATTAACTCTCAAAGTTAATTCACCTTTTTTTTACATCAATTAATGTTCAACTAGTTGCTAGAAAAGCCCTCCTAAGTATGATTGGGAACCTCTTTATCAGCCTCACATTCCAGAATAATAAAATGCTGGAAAAATAAATTTGTCAACTTTTACCAACACGTCTTCTATTTTACCTTCTAGATATGCATATGAACGATCAACTAATTTCAATGTGATAGTTGTAGGTCTCGCCTTCCCTATTCTCAACTTCTTGAAAATAGATATAGGCATTAGATTTATACTTGCACCTAAGTCACATAATGTTTTGCCTACATAATGGTTTCCAACAGAGCAAGGTATAGTAAAACTCTCTGGATCCTTCAGTTTTGGTGGCAATTTGTTTCTCAGCATTGTTGTGCATCTTTCAATGAGAGGAACAATTTCGAACTCCCCCAACCTTCTCTTCTTTGAAAAGATATCTTACATGAATTTCACATTGTTGGGAATTTGCTCCAATGCTTCCACCAATGGTATGTTGATATGTCATTGCTTCAGGATATTCAAGAATTTCTTGAACTGAAAATCTTGCTTAGATATTTGGAAATGCTAAGGAAAAGCGTGGCGGTGGCCTTCCTTCCATTTTTTGAGTTTGTTTTGTCGTGAAATTTTTATTGGCAATACAGGATGAATCTGTTTCAACATTTTTCTGGTTACTCTTTTCTGTTGTAGCCTGGTCCACTACTGGTTCTAACTTCTTCTTATTTGTGAAATTTGAATTACTTTATTCAATAGTGGTGTCATTAAAAACCGGTAGCTGTGTACCACTTTTTAGTGTAATGGATTTGCACTGTTTCTTTCCTTGAAATATTGAATTTTTAGTATCACTAGAACGTGCTCCTTGCGGTCTTGAGCTTAATGCTTTGGAAATTTTCCCCAGTTGATTCTCTAAAGCTCTTAAAGATGCAGCTTTACTTTGAATGATAGCATTATTCTTGGCCATGTATTCCTTCAATAAATCTTCCATTGATGAAGAACTCGAAGCTAAATTTTGCTAAGATTTTTCGGTGGCATGGGTTAATTGTATCCAGGTGGTGCACCCGCAACATTCTGTTGAATAGCATTACTGGAATTTCCCAACCCTTGATTACTCCAACTGAAATTTGGATGTTGCTTCCACCCCGGATTATATGTGTTGGAATATGGGTTATTGTTATGATTAAAATTTCCCATAAAATAAACTGAGGCTGGATTTGATGGGTATTTATCAATAGCATGATCTTCTCCACAATAAACACATGCTAACTCAGTTGCTTTTATTTCCTACATTGCAACTGGTCTTTTAGTGTTTTAATCATATTTATTAAAAAAGATACCTGAGTTCTTAGGGAAGTAATCACATCAAGTTCTATTGCTCAAGCAACTCTTCTACCAGTCCCTACTCTTGTAGTAGGGTATTGATAACCATTGTTTGCCATCCTCTCCAGAATTTCATATGCCTCATTATGTGATTTATTGAGCAAAGTCCCATTGGCAAATGCGTCAACCACCATCCTTTTATGCGCATTCAATCCATTGTAAAACATTTCCATTTGCATCCAATAATGAAAACCATGCATTGGCATTTTCTAATTAACTTCTTGAATCGCTCTCATGCTTCATATTATGTTTCATCCTTAGATTGCCGAAAGGATGTAATATCATTTCTTAATTTGGTGTTCATGTTTGGAGGATTATATCTTATTAGAAACCTCTGAAAAAGTTTATTCCAAGATGCTACTCTAACTGACGGCAATGCATTTAACCATGCACTAGTACGATCTCGCAATGAATAAGGGAATAAATTTAGTCTTAGGGCGTCTTCAAGGACATCATATTGCCTGAATGAATCGCAGACTTCCAAAAAGAGTCTCAAGTGCAACCATGGATCCTCAGTAGGCGATCCACTAAACTGCCCTACAGTTTGTAATATTTGAAACATCACTAGCTTTAACTCGAAATGTTGAGCTTGAGTATGTGGCCTGACAATTCCTGGATTCAGATCATCCAAAATCGACACTACATGTTTTTTGATGGGTCTGTCTCCATCTTCTATTATTCAAGGAATATCAACATCCCTTCCATCCTGATGTAATGGCCCTTCTCTAGCTTGATCATTTCTAATACTTTCTATTTCTCACAATTCTTTTCTCCTTCTTCTCAAGGTTCTCTCAATTTCTGGATCAAAAGAATACTCTTCAATTATAGAAATATCTCTACACATGCACCAACAGAAATCCTAAAAAAAATAAAATCAAAACAACTAATTAAGCTAAACTAACAAAATTAAAGAGGTAATAACACACCAAATTTTCACCAATATTACTGTTGCCCGGCAAAGACACCAAAAACTTGTCGCATTTGAATTTATGCGAATGTGTAAGTATACACGTCGAATCAAGTAATAAAGTGATGAGTGGGTATCATCTCCACAGGGATCGAAATTGATTAAAATAATTGGTTATGCTATTACTTTGAAATTGACTAATTAAACTGCCAAAGAAACAACTGACAAATTGATAAAGAAATTTAATGAATGGATTAATAAAATCAATTATGAATGAAAATATGCTAGGGTAATTGAAATGTTGTGGCAATTCTGAAAGAATAAGAGGGAAGATTTGTACTGTTGAATGATAAATGTTGGAATTACTCAGGCTTTATTTTTTATATCAGAATGATGCCATGGAAAAATCTTGACCATCCTACTGCTTAGGGACTCATTACTGCAGTCTTCTTCTTTCGAGAGCCAGACTCTAAGCTATCATTCTAAATTTTTTATGTCTATAGAACTCGAGAATAATATCTTGATTGTTTTTCCTTTCCCTGTACAGATCGCAACTTCTATGTCTAGAGTGCTACAAATATTCTTTCGAATACTTGCATGTATCAACCGATAATAATTCAATTTATTTAATCTTTCCATAATTAAATTAGATCTTGTAACATACGATAGAGACATCTATGTCTAGAACTTGCATCCATGCATTTAAAATAATCACAAATAGAATGAAATAGTAATCTACTCAAAATCAAACCATGGGCATTAAAGATAATAAAAGTTCACCCAAATAATTCCAACCCTATGAGATTTAACTCATGGGTTGGACATTGAAATCCAAAAAAAAATCATTCAACATCGTTGTTTTAGTTTACGAATCACAAAGTTCAAATCAGAAAATAAAGGCAGAACTACAAGAAGCTCTCGCTACTCCAGCTTTCACTTTAATAATGAGATTTGATGCGAAACCCAGGGCAGATTTCTTTTCCCCTTCCTTGCATCTGTGACTATTCTGCACTCTAAGCTTCTACCCTTTCCTCGCTTTTCCTCTGAGATTTCTCACGAGAATCTGATGTAGAGAGAGAAAAAAACTCCTATCCAATTCTTCTCTCTCCTCTCGATTCTCCTTTTTTTCTTTTCTTTCCTCCTTTATAGGGTAGGTCCCTCCCTCTCAGCACACATTTCATATGTCTTACCGAGATTGGATCATTAGCTCCAAAACCTATCCTAGTGAAGTCGGGTTTCAGGGAGATATTGCTTCATGCATAGAGGACTATGTAGAGGTATTAATTGACGGTCGTTATGAAGTAATGAATCGGGGTATAATGGGAGAGCTAGTTCATGGTCGTTACGCAACCATGAGCTTAAAATTTTCGGATACCTGAAAATAATGCCCTATAAATACCATACAGAAGTTTGAGGGCATATTCATACGAAAACACTCTTGGTCTTTTCAGTATAATCGGTGTAATTTTTTTCTCCATTTTGGCAATCGGTACCTTTAACCTTTCCTCTTATTTGAAGATTGGCACCGTTGTGGATCCAAGAGAACTCTAAGGTGAGGAGGGCTGTTGCGGTACAGAGACGGTTTTCGTTATTAAACAAGCCATTATTACCTACAATCGTTGTCGTGCCAACCCAAGTTTGACCTTTATGCTGGAACATTCGCTCTCCACCTTAGAGCCCTCTTGTGTCCACTTCGGTGTTAGCCTTCGGATAAGAATGAAAGATTAAATACACCGACTACTTAGAAATAGAGAAAACAATTACGTTGATTACACCGGAAGTCCCTAGAGTTTTTTCGTATGATTATGGCCTCAATCTTATGTATGGTATACATATGACATCACTTGCGGGTATTCAAAAAACTTAAACTCCTGAGCACATAACAACTCCACCTAGCCCCCCAATTATACTTGAACCCATGACCGCATCACAACCGCCGACTAGGACCTCTACCTATAGTTCGACCCTTGATCGTATCAAACATTATTACCCCAAAACCAAATTTTCAAGGTGATGATCCTATCTTGCCATGACATATGAAATCTGTGTTCTGAGGCGTGAATGAACTTTTTCGGTTTCAATCAAAAACCCTAAACCCTTTCAAAAAAAACCATAAACCCTAATATCCTAATCCAAAACCCTAACCAAAAAATAAAAACCTTAACCCTAAAAATAACCTATTTCCCTAAATAAAAAAAAGGCCTAAAGTCCTAATTAAAAAAAAAAGACACTTTTGCTTAATTTAACGAATAAAAGTACTGATAAAAAGGCTTAATTGAATAAGCAACTCTCAAATTATATCACCTTTTTAATTAAATATCTAATTTTTTTGTTGAACTAAGTACCTAAACTAAAATTTTGTAACAATTATGGTCTTTTATCATTATCTCTATTTAAAAGAAACTCTTCCCTTCTCTTTTTATCCCCTCTTTCATCTTCTTCCTTTCATCTTCACTTCTCTCTCTAATCTTTATTCACAACAGCAAAAAAATAAAAAAAGATAAAGAGTTTTTAGCATAAGTGGCAAAATGAAATTATAAATGTGGTTAAAGAAGTTAAGATAAATAAAAAAGAAAAGAAATTGTGAAAATAACGTGGGGGAAGAGAGGAGAAAAAAAGAAGAAACAATAGAAAAAAATGAAGAAAAAAGGAAAGAAAAAAACATAAGTGATTTGAAGAAGAAGAAGAGGGGTGCAAAGAGAAAATGAAAATAATAATTTAATTTAATTTAAATATATATTTCTAATTTTATGTAAATAATAATGTTGATAAAAAAATGACACATGGAAGGTTTTTATGAAAATAACTATATTTACATGAAACTGTTTGAAAACTTAATTATTTCCACTAATATCTAACTTTTATGCTAAATTAGACATAAAGGCTGTTTTATTTTTCAAATAAGGGTTTTAACTATTTTTATTTAGGAAAATAGGACCTTTTTAGGAGAAAGAAACAGAAAGCGCGTTAAACTGGACGTTGGTCGTGCTTTCTCTAAATGGTAATAAATCAACGACTTTTTAAACGTTGGTGTTAAATTGAAGGGGGCAAGTTAACTTTTTTTTAACCTATAAATACCCCCACAAATTTCATTTCTTTTATTCACATCATTCTTCGAATCTCTCAATCTTTTTGTTTTAAATTTATCTATATTCTCACCCTAAAAATTTATTTTTTAATTATCTAATATTTTATTCGTTCAGATTAATTTTTCACAAATAACCACCTCTCTAATTTGTTTCGACGACAAGCATATTTCTACCGCCACAGCAATAATGGTAAGACAAAATTTAAATTTTCGTTATTTTCAGTTATGTTAAATTTAATTATTTTTTATAATTTGAAATAGTTTTTTTATGTTATAAACAAGTAGATGATCATGTTTTGGAGCGTTTCATACATAATATTGGAAAGCCTTTGATCCCTCAAATTCGTAGGTACTTGCAAGAGATTGGATTCTTGAATATGTCTCTCATGCTTAGGGGCTACAAACTCCATCCTGTACTAATCAGCGTGTTGGTGGAAAGATGGTGGCCTAAAACACACACTTTCCACTTTCATGCGGCGAGTGTACAATCACATTCAAGGACGTAGCGTTACAACTTGGCCTGCCGATGGATGGGCCAGTCATGACGGGATTAGCGATCATTCTCGGTAAAGTAGACCTCTATAGAACAATGTTGGGGAAGGTCCCAAACACGTTTGATAGTGGTTGGATATCGATCAACTGATTAGAGGATAATTTTGAAGAGCTTCCTTAAAACGCAATGTTGGAGGTTATAGAATAATACACCCGAGCATTCATCATAAGGTTAATCGGGGCAATTTAATGCCCGATAAATCTCAAAATTTGATGCATGTAAGGTGGTTACTACATTTAGTGGACTTAAATCAATGCGAAAAACTAAGTTTGGGATCTGTCGTCTTGTCTATGTTATACTAGGAGTTGTGTCGGGCCACGGTACCGAATATGATGTCGATCGGTGATTGTTTGCTCCTACTACAGTCGTGGGCCTGGTGGCGACTATCGTTTCTACGTCCTAGAGTGACTGACCCATACATGTTCCCGTTGGTGACAAAGTAAACATCATTTATTAATAAATACATAGTTTGTACAGTAAATGTTTTTATTTATTATATGTTTCAACTAATAAATCATTTTGTACAGGTGGAACCATAGGTCGAGTTACGTGGGACTGCCTGCGGAGCTATAATATTTTAGTTACTTATACTTTCGAATCTATATTAGTTATGCAATGATTCGTAAAAAGAAAATTCATACATAACGATTTTACAATTTAGCTTTTTAGTATGAATGGATTCTATACACTAATTCCGAAGTCATATCATGTATCCTATCGAAAGTGTTGTCCAATCGGGAGATGTGGGATGCGAATGTGCCATTGATAGTATACTCGATATGGAAATGCACGAATGAGATTGGGTGTTATGACAGTTCAGGTGGAGGCAACGAATTTCGCCGCCACCTCGAGAAATGAATGAGTTATATAAGGTAGACATGTAGGGGAAAAATGACAAGAATTAGGTAGAGAAGCATAATGAGCACATCCAAGCATGGGGATTGTATGGTGAAATTTTTATTCATTGGCAAACCATTTTTCTCAACAAACACGATGGTAGATATCAATTACTTTATGTGGTTTAGAGTGGCAAGCAAGCCATATCTGCTATTGCCAGAGGCGAGGAGTAGGCAAATGAAGCAAAAGAGGCAATGATAACAGCCACAGCAGCAACATATGAGGGGACACGGTCACACAATGAGTTCTTTAGCGACTCCGATAGAAGAAGCATCACCTATGTCTACGCAATATTCGGGTTAGTTCACTTCACTTATTCCTTTTCATTTCACTAACAATATGTTTTTTTCACAGGTACCGCCGTACCCACCACCGCCGCACGTGGCCTTTTTTTAGTTCTTAGGTGCATATTTTGGGGCATAAATGTCCCTCGTATTTTTCACCCCCATGTTGGCTAGATTTTGGCGCATGCATCGCCATCGGTGACCACACCGATACAGACGCTCATACAGCAGTCGATGTTAGTGTTGATGCTCGGGACAATACTAATGTGCCCAGGTTTTGGGGCACCTTATGGTTACACACAGATAGTGACACAAACACTGCTCACATCATTATTTTATCAGGGTGGCTCATCAGCACAACCACCACCAGCAAGAGTGGAGGACACGCAATGAGAGGCTAGGACAACATAACAGTCGACCATGGAGGACGATGATGACACTAGCAAAGCCGAGAGTGATGTGCTAGGTAGGGGTAGAAGCAATGATGACGTCGAAGAGGAAGTCTATAGGCCCGCACCTCTGTTTGTACGCAAAAATTTTCCATGTGACTGTGTCCACCGCCTTACAACACAAATTCTCCTCAATGACACGATTGATGTATTTTTTTCTAAATCGTGCAATGTAAATATATAATGACATAAATAAATAAACTGAAGTTTTTCATTCAAAAATCACATTTGTGTTCATTACTGTCTAACGTGAGTTATGAGTAAGTTAACAAAAATAACAATTTTGGAACACTTGATTAATGGAAGCATTGTAATGAATATATTATTTGCAAGAAAATAATGTTATTGATTTTGATGCCTCAATGTACGTTTGTACAAAGAACATGTTGTTTTCATATGGCTTGGGTTTCTACAAACGAAGTTGATACCTTTCGTACAGCCAGGTGTCGTCGATTTGAACCAAAGGCTTGTAGTGCCGAAAAACTTCTCTGCATTATTTAAATGTTTAAAATTTCGATTGAATACTCTTTTCCTAGGGATTAATCGATCGAAGAAGTACACTATGTGTGTTTCCAAATTGGTTATAGAATCTGGTACGTACCGATCTAATATTTGACACCATTGCGGTAAATGGTTATACGAATTGTCCTATCCGTGATGCAACTTATCCTTAGCCTTATGTTTTGCAACCTACACTTTGTAGTATGATGGAGTGTACTCGTACTAGCTACGGATGTTTGCAATCATCACTAAGATGATAATCCTAGGACTCGTCTTCACCATTAGTAGAATAATGTTAGAAATCATTCCCGAGTCTAGCCTCGGAGAGTTTTGACTTTCGCCTGCTACAATATAGGTATGTGGACCAAAATACATCTTTATTGTCTATAGCCCAATTTTCTTCTAGAAAGACGCCATTATTTTTCACATTCACCTCCCATCTTGCATTGTACAATTTCCTTCAAATTTCTCGAAATGGGACTTTGTGACGTAGTAGTTCACACCATTCTTGAAGCTGTACCTGTAACACCCCTAACCTGAAACCGTTGCCAGAATAGGGTTAAGAGGCATTACCGAACAATCAAATCATTTCACATCCCATTTACGACACAAAGTCAATCATCATCACAACACATCAAGACATAATCAAATAGTCCCTTATTGAGGCCTACAAGACCTCAAACACATGCTAGAGAGGGTCGAGACTAAACCGAACACGTACAAAAGTTTTAGAAATTTCAAACATTCAACAAGTCTGTTGAGGCCACACGCCCGTGCCACCAGGCCGTGTGCCTCATACGGTCACCAGACACCCCCATGTGTCCAAGCCGTGCCAAAACAAAGCAAACATTCTGACTTCTCCCCACGGCCACCAAGCACACTCGTGTGCCATGGCCGTGTGCTCTTAAGCTAACTACTGACTTATGCCCACGGCTAGTTGACACGCCGTGTCAAGGCCGTGTACTATTAGGCTAGATCCTGTCATTCTTCCACGGCCATTAGGCACGCCTGTGTGCCATAACCGTGTTGGCAAAATAGGCCATATGCAAGGCCAATTTACCACCCACACAAGGGTAAAACCTACAAGCACATTTAAGCATAATTCCACACACAATTTGGCAACCAATTTCATATCAAGTGATAGACATATCATCTCGTACTATCTCTTTTCTAATCAAGTCAACTTATAAACTAAAATTCACTACTTGAACACATTCAATACCAAACATGATTCCTCCTCAAATTCACTAGATCATACTAGCATCAATCTATCACCAAAATTACCATTTATAAGACATATTCATTGCCATCAAAACATACCAAAACTCACTTCACATACCAAATCCACACAAGTATATTTCAAACATTTATCTAGCCACCTCACATGGCTATTTACACATCTCATACATAATTTACATATCTAGCCTATACATGCCATATTTCAACTATGTACATCTTTCCAAAAGTACCAAAATAGATAGCCGATAATGTGATTGCGATGCTGACGATCCCCGGATCCAAGCTAGCTTTACTGACACTATAAAATAGAGAAACAATCACACAGTAAGCTTTCAAAAGCTTAGTAAGTTTGAAATACAATACAATTTTCTCATCAAACCAAACCAATGTATATATTAAACCATCACATAGGTAATTTACATTTGATACACAAATTCAACCATAACAAGTACTCACATAGCATACCATTCATCTACTTTCAATCTCATCAACCACATAGGTATCATACATACCTTTGCCAACACTTAGTTACTCACCAACCATGCTATTCAACTACTCGATTTTACATTCCGGTCCACCTTTACTATTCTCTTACTTTGTTCACACACATAGTGCCAATTCGTTAACAAAATGTAAATGCCATCGCATACTTAGTGACAAATCATTAAATTGAGCTATATCAGTATCACACACACAGTGTCAATTCAATAAATCGAAGCTTTTATCATCTCGCACACACAGTGCCAATCATCTCTGTCCGCTTCTAAATTTTGCACACTTAATGCCTCTAATTCAATTTTCGCACATAGCATTTCTAATCTCATAATTATATAGATATTCATTCAATTCACATCACATAGAACATAAATTAACAACATGTATTTTATCCGAACTTACCTCGGACGTCGAACTATTGAAATGGTCGATTAAACGAGCATTTTATCCTTACCTCGATCTCGATCCGAGCCTCTCCTTTCTTGGTCTATACACATTCAAATTCATTCCATTCAATCACCAAATCATTCATTTTAGTCCAAACACACATATTTAGGGCATTTTATAAAATAGCCCTCACATTTTCACTTTTCGACACTTTAGTCCTTTACTCATAAAATCATCAAATACACATAATTAGATTGCACCCATGCCTAACCGAATTCTCACTATACTCATACAAGTCCACACATTTCATTTATTTTACAATTTAGTCCTTCAATTACTCATTTTCTTATTTAAGCCTAAAATGCTCAATTTCACTAAAAATCTCAATACAAACTATGTTAACCCAACATCAAGTTTTTATATTTCACTATCAACTACCACATAGCTCAAGTATTCATCAATGGCTCATCTCAACAACATCATCAGTTCACAAAATTTTAACATGGATTAGCTAGACCACGAAGCAACGATTACGAAAACGTAAAAATTAACAAAAATCGAGCTCAAACATACCTTCAATCAAGCTCAAATGTCGGTCGAATACCCTAAAGCTCTCTTCCCTTCTTTTTCTTTAGAAAATTTCGGCAATGGTGATGAAAAGTTGAACATTTTATGTTTTATTTTATTTTTATTATCATTAATACACCATTTACCAATTTGCCCTTTTATTAGTCATATAAAACAAATTTACCTTATGGTTTATAAGTCATTTAACCATCCACTAACTTAGTATTGAGCTAATTTCCTTTTAAGGACTTCACATTATAAAAACATCATCAATTGGACACTTACAATCAGCACACAACATTTTACACTTTATGCAATTAAGTCCTTTCTCTAATTTAGCACATAGTCGATAAAATTATCACTTAGAAATTTCACATAGGCTAAATCACATACTATTCACATAGAAAATAATATTAAATTATCATTCCGACCTCAAATTTGTGATCTCAAAACCACTGTTCCGACTAAGGTCTAAACCGGGCTGTTACAGTACCGCTTCAGCGCAATAATGAAAGCATCATTGTTTGGGTATTCCATCCCAACTTTCAGTACTAGTATATCACAATATGTGGTTGCATGACCAAGTGTTTTGTGCTATAGTCACGAAAACTCAAACCACCTTTGGTCGACAGGTCGATGTTCATCTTGTGGGGCAAATGTTCATATGCCCTAAATAGCGGATTTGGATCCAGAGCATTGTCTGAGGCGTCATCGTTAGACCAGTAAGGTTCTAGCTTCTTTAGAATCGGATCTGGTTTAGAAAATAGTGCCACTTTGAACCATTTGAATCACACTACTGGATTGGCTTAGGGTCTGACTCCTCCCAGTCAACTACATCCACAGCCCCTTCTTCTTCCTCACCTGCATCTTCTTCCTTGGTCACCCCTTCTTCTTCTTCCCTACATGTAAGTTCTTCTTCAATCGCATCATTTTTCCCTTCTACACCATCATTGTCACCTTCAAGTAGGGGGTTGGACCTACCTTTATCAGTCCATTTCGAAAGGAGTAGGTTATAGGTTCTTTTATAACCAATGTGCCCACAAAAAATGCACCAGTTTGATGTCCGGTATACATCGATGAACGATCAGTATAATTGCTTATATGTCGATGAACGATCAGTATAATTGCTTCTGCCTTATGACATCGACCCAATACCAAAGTTGAAATTGAATGTCGAGCCCGAATGTCCAGATTACAGTTACGCTCAAACCTCGACTAGTATTGGCCAGCGAAGTTTAGATCCGTATCGGAGACCAATGAGTGTTTACCCATAGATGTTTAGGAACATCATAGCAGCCAATTTGAAACAGGCCAATGAACCCACCGCACAACCGTATAGTAGGACTTTCTACTTTAACTTTGGTTCTCATTTCGTTGCAACAGTGGTCGAAGATTGGCCAAATCCATCAGCCTCCACAAACTCGACGTATAACTCCATTACAACATTTTCGCTTAAGTAGGGCAATGATATGACCGTCTCGATATGGATCTCTCCAGTCACATCAAATAGCTCATACCTATAGTGGTCAACGGAAGCAAGATATCTACTTTGCAACTTTGAAATTCTTCCTCGAGTCGATCTCGACTTTCCTCCTAATTTTGGTTTGTAGCTCATGCAATTGAATGGTAGAATTAAACCCCAATTCTATAGGTTTCACTCCTACGAACACTACCCCGACCTCTGTATTATAGATTTGACTATCATATTAAATAACAGATTTACTTGTCGACTTTTTTCAATATCGGGCATGAATTAAATGAACAAACATAAAAAAGAAGTACAATATTGTCCAAAGTACACAGAATAGATTTCAAAACACAACTTTTTGGTAGTTTGATATTAATTTGCTGCGTGTCTAAGTTATGAAAATATGTCCCTTTTATAAGAAATAATACAAGGAGAAAGGGAATACATGCTTCGAAATCCGTTTATGAATACACGAATTCGTTGAATTGGTATAATGTAAGTGCAAAGCATTATCATCCATAGCGCATTCAAAAGTCATATAATTTCATCTCACCCGTGCTCCTCAAGTATTTTGCACCTCATAACATGCTCCTCATGTATTCTGCAAAGTTACTTTAACTTTTAGTAAAAGCTGGGGAAGCTTTCTCTAACATTTTTCTTCTGCCCATATTTAAAAGTATCTGACGCTTCGTATTTTTCAGCCACTTAAGCACGTTTTTAATATATTTGTCTAGTCTTATGGCGTGTTTTTGATCGTGACAAATTTTTACTTTGCAATCTAACCTTTCCCTGCACCTAAAAAATAGTCTCGCGCACCAAGCATCATCATCCCTCAAACATCTTCTCCCCCACCCTCCCTCCTTCCTCAATAAAAAATATTTGGATGTTAACAATTTTGGCCACTAAAAATATTTTTTTAATGTTCAAGGTATTCTTGAGTCATCGATGAAGCCATATCGCTCTGAGTCGCACAAATTTCATATATCATGTCGAGTGGGGACTATTACCTTTGAAGCCTATCTTAAGGAAATCAGGTTCTAAAGTGGTTTTACTTTGTACGATTAAGGGTGAAAGTCTACGTAGATGTCTCAATCGACAATCGTTATGTAGCTACAAGCTCAAACTTTTTGGATACCCTAAAATGTTGCCCTATAATACCAATAGAAGTTTGAGGGCATAATCATATGAAAAAAACTTAAGGCTTCCCGCTATAATCGGTGTAATTTTTTCTCCATTTTTAGGCAATCAATACCTTCAACCTTCCTTCTTATTCAAAGGTTGACACCGTCGTGGACGTAAGAGAACTCCCAAGCGAAGAGTGGCTATTAGGGTGCAGTAAAGGTGATGCTCATTTTGGGGCAACTATGATTTTCATTATTAAACAACTCATTAACAACTACAACCGTTGTCGCTCCAACTAGAGTTTGACCCTTATTGTTCTGGAACATCCGCTCTCCACTGAAAAGCCCTCTTGTGTCCACCTCGATGTCAGCCTTTAGATAAAAATGAAAGGTTTAAAATATCGATTGCTTGGAAATAGAGAAAAAATTATGTTGATTATACTGGAAATCCCTAGCCTTTTTCCGTATAATTATGGCATCAATCTTATGTATGGTATATATAAGGCACCATTTGCGGGTATCCAAAAAGCTTGAACTTCTGACCGTGTAACGACCGTCAACTGGCCCCTGGTTATACTTAAATTTGTGACCACATCACGACTATCACTGGGACCTCTACCTAAACTTTCGAATCGAAATCGTATCAAGCACTGTCACCTCAAAACCTGATTTCCCCAGGATGTGTTTCTCAGGTGATGGTCCTATCCACCATGATATATGAAATGTATGTGTTCTGAAGCGCGTTATCACATCCCTGACTCCTCAAATCTACTTATGAACTTTTGAGGTTTCAGTCGATAATACTAAACCAATTTAAAAAACCCTAAACCTTAAAATATTAAAAATCCTAACCTTACCCCTAAAATATTAAAAACCATAAGCTTAAAAATTAAAAACCTTAACCCTATGAGAGAGAAAGGGAAAGAGCATTGGAACGACGAAAGTGTGCAAGTGTACACAATCTCAACAAGTAAGAAAGTGACAAGTAAATGTCGAGTTATCGTACCTACAGGGACTGTGAAAAGTATTTATTTATGAATGCAATTTAAAACACTTTGGTAAAGAAAAATATTTTGATTTGAGGAGCTGATTAAAAACTAAGATTTTAACTAATTAAAATAAATAAAAATAAAATAAAAGCTCCAATGCACGATTTCAAAAGATGATTTTAATCAAGATGACATAATTGTGTTAGAATAATTACATTTCTTAACTTAGAATTACTAAACTCATGTTCATGTTGTTACGACTAAATTCACGGCAACTTGGTAATTTGCTAACTTATGAACATACTCACCTACCAAAATCCATTTATCTCTTGACTATATCTCTATGTCAATTCAACCGATTAAACAAATTTTAGTAAGCAAATGCGTTGATGCACATACATACTTATGAAATTAAAAATAATCTCTTGTACATATCTCTATGCCAATTCAAACAATTAATTCAATTTCATAAGCACATAAGAGATTACGTGCGGTAACAATGTATTCCTACCTTGAAACAGTTTAATCACAATAATCCTGCAAGTTATGCAAGGCTAATGTATCGTTAGATGCAGTTGCTAATTTAACCCTTAACTTCCTTAGATGATTAAACATGCACTGATTAAGTATTGTGTCAATTAATTACAATTTCAATCCGTTTAAATAATTAATTTATTAGTTACCTTACAATTGTAATGCAAGAATAACTTAGTCATGGTTTTACTTAATCAAACATCTTACCAAGGCTTATAACAACACAAACATAATTTTAATAAATTAAGTGGACAAAATGCAATCAACCTAACATGAATTAAATTTAAGTCATATTAATTAAATTAAACATATCAACATCGCAAATATTCATAGGCATGTTCATAACAACAACAATAAAATTAAAAGGATAAGGAACAAGAATCAAATCCAGTTTTTCTCCGAGGCTTGACTAGTTTGCTCCGCTCCTCCTTCTCCACTTGTCTTTGTTGAATTGCGGCTTCCACAAACACTTGAATGATGATTCCAATGGTGGTTTAAGAATCTTTATCAAGAGGTGAAATCGACAAGGGAATGGGGAAAAAGATAAAGAATAAGGAAGGGGTTTTGAAAGGATGAGAGGGTTTGAGATGTTTTTTAAATGAGAAACCAATGGGGTTTTTTATAGATTGAGTAGGCTACTAAAAATAGCAAAAATCAACAGCCATAGATTCCCCCATGGCCGACCACACATGTGGCGAGTTTGAAGGTTTCAAACTTGCTATTTTAAGGTGGGACAAATCTAAAAAGGCATGAATAGTGGAGGGGTTTGAATACAAATTCAAGGAGTCTTCAAGGGCTATTTTGCAAGCCAAATAATCAGCCAAACAAGCAGATTGGGTCAACATGTAGGATGGTTTTGGGCTGCCCAGTGCTAAGTCGGATCGGTTTTCTCGGTCCAGTTCAACTAGGCCTCTTTTCATAATTAATTAATAATAATTTATTTAACCCAAAATAATTTGGATTAAAATTAAAATTAATTATATTATGAATTAATATTCATAATTTAGACCGTCTTCGGCTGAAAAATTAATTTGTCTCGATGCTTCAAAAATCGCTTCTCGATTTTGCGCTTCTAGTAGTGTCTGCCGAGCCAAATTTTCGCTCTTTGTGTAAATCTGTCAAAAATTATCAAAATTAATCAAAATTTATTATAAAATTAATTAAAATTCAACATGTTAATAATTTAAGTACAATTTAATTATTTTATAATTATTATATATTTTTTATAAGAATTACTACGAATTTGCATGAATTTGAGTTAAAAATGGCATGAAAAAGTGTGTATATTTTCGTGTTTCCAAGCATGCAGTTGGGCGCGCTTTCACTTCATTTAACAGGAAA
The DNA here is from genome assembly GCA_025506655.1 of Gossypium rotundifolium. Classification (NCBI taxonomy): domain Eukaryota; kingdom Viridiplantae; phylum Streptophyta; class Magnoliopsida; order Malvales; family Malvaceae; genus Gossypium; species Gossypium rotundifolium. The sequence continues at coordinate 56,107,032 of CP106723.1, read as the reverse complement.
GTGTGCCCAGTTGGATGTGCTTTCCCTTTCTCTTTCCTAAAAATGGCCTATTTCCCTAAATTAAAAAAATGGCGCAAAAGCCTAATTTTAAAAAATCAGCCTTTACATCTAATTTAGCCTAACTTTTATTACAATAATACTAATTAAATTTTGAATAATCAAATTACACAGTTGTTAATGTATTTCAATAAATATTTACTCTGTTTCAATCATCTTCAGCTTGAATTAGGTACATTGAGAATCTTGTGATATTTAACTTAACAAAATTTAGTTCCATCACGAATCTTGTGCCCCAAGGGTGTAATTAATGAGACAAGGTTCGGTCGGCCTTTATCAAATACACCAATGTTCTCATTCGTGCTAATATATTTTAATAAGTATTTTCTCCAGTTCAATTATCTTATGGTTGAATTAAGTCCAATAAGAATCCTTGATATTCAACTTTGCCTGATTTGGGTCCATCAGGAATCTTGTGCCCCAAGGGTGCTTTTAGTGAGACAATGTTTAGTCGACCTTCATGGCTTGCACCACTTTAATAACTAGAATCGTGGCCACACCACAAACTACCATCAACTTGTGTCCACTATAATCGACATCTCCTTCCTAAAGGGTTCCTTTTACAGATAAAATTTATGGCACTTGTGACCGCATAACATATGCCAACCTAGAGCTATCAACTAAAAGCCTTATTTATACTTGAACCCGTGATAGCATAACTATCAATAAAGAAATGAAATATCCAGGTGATGATAAACTCCCCAAACAGCAAGTGAAATCTTCCGATGTCCGAACTCTGTTGGATCACTATTAAATAAAACATACTTTGAACCTATCAAGATTTCTAACTATAACACAAACACAAATTTAAGATAAATATTCTTCTCCCTCCCTTTTCTCAACGATTAATATTTTTCCCTATTATTCCTTCATCTAGACAAAATTTGCTATTTTCTCAATACTGATGTTCCACCGGGGATAGTATATATAGGTTGGTGGTGTCGGAAACGAGAAAGTAGACACAAAAAATTTCCAATAAAAACACGAAAACCAATACACAAAAAAAAACAATTTTAACAATTTCCTAGCACTAGTGTCAACAACGGAAGGCCGACACCAAAAAAGAAATTTTGACATCGGTGTCCAGAAACTGGAACATTGTCACCAAAAAAATTATTTTTGAAACTTTGAACTAGTGCCGACAAAGTGAACGCTAACACCTAAAAAATGTATTTTTTTTTTTTTTTTAAAATCCAGAATATGAGTATTTTTAATAGGTATTTAGGAAATTACATACCATTGTTGACAATCCCAGTGTCGACACCAAAATTTTTTTTAATGGACTAGGCAATCATGGGTCAATGATTAGAGGATGATGGAGGGTGGTGCCGGCAATGAGATGGCCGGCACCTAGGTGCACTATAGAAAATAAGTCATTTTCATAAAAGATTTTGCACTTGAATAATTTTCATAAATAATCATTTTATTTAGGTCAATTTTGAAAAAAAAACCCTTAAAAAACCAAACTAATCAATTATAAAATAGAATCAAACTATTACAATAGAAACAAATAAACAACTGGAACAATTTAGAGTGAAACTGACTAATTGACTAATTGGACTAAAACCCACACATGACAATAGCACATGTTGGGACTCAAAGACCTGCACATATAATTGCATATGGTAGGTCTCGTACCTAAATACTTAAGACTTTTTATACTAATTTCACCTCAGAGAAGTGTTCACCAAGACAAAATCTCGTTAGAAATATCATATAACCTCGCATAAAATTCAAAAATATTCTCTTCTTCTTTCATTTTCAAAATTTTTAACCTGGTAGTTAGAATTCGTAGTTTAGTCATTTTAACAACTACATTCCTTTCATGTCAACTCCACTAAATATAACATGTAACGACTCAGTGTCCAGTGGTGTTAGAAACTCCAGTTCCGGAATGCCATTTCAATAAATTGTGTTCGTAAATTTAATATTTATGAGGCTAAAATTGAAATATATTAAAGTCTAGTATAATAATTTTGTTTGATTGATATTAATTAAGGTACAATTGTAATGATCATAAAGTCAATGATATCGAAAAATGCGATTTTGATACTTTGTTTTCATAAACCGGACCTAAATATTTTATTATATATTTTTGGAGATTATATTAGAAGTAAATTGAATTTCAGGTCTAGTATATTTTGGCCAATTAGAGGTTAATTAAGGTATAAGGATTAAATTGCATAAGTGATAAAAGTATAATCTACTTAAGGAGAAATAATTAGAATTCAAATATGGGGTTTATATAGTAATTGTCCCCTATATTATATATGGCCGGTTGATGTACTATAGCATGTGTGATTTTATATTATAAAATATTAATAAATTAATAATAAAATATAATAATAAAACATGAATAAAGTTTAAGTAATAATGGCCTTAGTGGAGTGAAAGAGAAAATAAAAATTTCTCTCATCCTCCTTGCATTCTGTAGATAGAGAATGAAGAATGAGAAATTCGACCATGGCAATCTAGACTTTGAAGCTAAATTTGACTTGTGTGGTTTAGTTATTTTCTTGTAATTTTTATGTTTTTGGAATTTCGAGAACTCAAGCTAGTTGACCCATGTTGTATTTTTCATTACTGTTAAAGTTTGTGGATGTTACCATTGTTGAGTAATTAAAATTTTAGGGTTCAATTTGATATATTTTAAGTTTAGTATTGAAAAAGGACTAAATTGTAAAGTCAATTAAAGATTTTGTGGAATAGGGACTAAATTACACAAATTTCAAAATTTGTGATAGAAATGAAAAATAGGAACTTAAATTAGGTCTAGAGTGAAATTAGTATAAAAATTGAAAGTTTAATTTGAAAGTTATGTTAGTCCCGGTTTTAAAGATTAAATTGAATAAAATTAAAAAGTCACATAAATTAGCAATTGAATGTTAAAATGATTGTGTATTGAGGATTTAGTGTATTTATGTTATTTCGTAACTAACATTGACCCAAATTCCTCAAAATAGAAAGGAAAAGATAAAATCATCGACAAATGGTTAGAGTTTATGGTTTGTATTTCTATAACCTAAACCTTTTCAATTGTTGGTATTACAAGCTGCATTGCATGGTAATGACATAAGGTAAGCTGGAAATGAATGAATGTGCTGGATTGAATCAATTTGAATTAGCTGATTGTGATAAGGAGTAAATTGAATGGAATTGAAAATATGATATATCATTATAATTGTGCAATTGAATTAAGTTGGTGATGAATTATGTTGTCACATATGTGAACTGATGATTGATTGATGAAATTATATTGTGGAATTGTGAAATCATGTATAAAACAAATTGAAATAAGGGTGGATAGCGGATATTAGTTTATAAGCTCCGTTTAAGATATGTAAATAGATTGACTAGTTACGTAATGTATTATGACTTATAGATTGACATGTTAAAATGCATTATAAACTTTATATTATTTTTTAATGTTTGATTATAGAAATACTACTGAGTATACTTAGCATATGATTTTGTTTTTCGTGCACAAGTAAGATATTTTAAGATTCGATCTCAGCATCCAGCGAAAGGTATTTTAAGATTCGATCGTACTCAGCATCCAGCGGCAATCCTGAACTCAAGTGCTAGTGATGTTTTCATTTTGGTTTTGGCATGTACCTAGGATGTCTTATGGTTATAATGATCATTTTGGAATTTATTGGCATTTTTAGGATTATGGATATATATATCTGTAAGTGTTGGAAATGGTCATATTGTTGTTATCTTGTTAAAGTAGTTTTAGCTATATGCATAATGGTTTAATGGTTGAGAAAGTGATATGCAAAATGATGTGTTTTGGTTGATACTTGATTATAGAAATAATGATTGGTATTGATGCTTATAAGTTGTTTAGATAATATGTTATGCAATATGTACATAAAAATGCATGTTTTATAAGGTTGGATTGAGATTGCTCATATGGCAAAAATTGGATGTAAATTTGTTGATCATGCTGAAGTGTCTTTGAAAGCATATTGAAATGAGTTGAATGTGGCAATTTGGTTGATTTTGAATTGCTGAATTGGAGTGCTTTATGAGACATATTTGTATGCCATTGGTTGATGATTTTCAGGTCTATAATTATAGCTAAGGTTATCATTTAAGTTGTAGGTGATTTGAGCATGAAATGGACATTTTAAATATTGGTCTTTATCATTTTTAAATTTAAGTATTGATAATTTGACATTTAGTATCGATATGAACAGCTTTAAAACAAATAAAATATCAAAATAGTATCGATATTTATTTAAGTATCAATACTTTAAAATAAATATTGATACCCTTATTTTGTAAAATAATTTAAACTAAAGTCTAAAACGTATTAAACATTAGGCAAGTGTTAATAGTTAAAAGGTAGAACTGTGTATGATAGTGGAAAATTTGTGATATTTAATTACAATGAAACTTTTCAAGTGAATACAATTTTTCATCGTGATTTTGGTCCTTTTACTCTCTACTCTTTTTTTTATTATTAAAATTGTTCTTGTGTTATTAATTATTTGTAATTTACTCTTAAGTAATGTGTAATTTTATTTAATTCGATTTGGAATCTTTCAATTTAGCTGGAGTAAAACTTAAAATTAAATTTTGTTAGTAAAATTATACTTATTAACTCAATTTTTTTTACTCAAATTCGAATTGACTGGATGAGATAAAATGACATCAGTTGTCAGCATGTTGTGTCAAAAAATTGATCTCACAGAGTCACAGCAAACCCTTGTTATCCATTCCATTCTTAAAATATTATGGAATCTCATATCTTGAAAATATATAATAATATTTCACCAAAAAATCCATCATTGCATTCATTCTTGATTCAATCAAATAATTTTTAAATACTAACAATTGTTCATACAGTATCGTAAGTCAATTAATTCAATTTTATTTGGACCAATAATTCGATTGGTTTCCAATCCAATACTGTTTTGAAAAGAGAGAGTAAAGAAAAAGGTGGTTGTGATAGTAGAAACTTATCCTTTTGCGTTTAAACAAGAGCCTAGCTAGCTAGGGTCAGTGTTTAAACTCCACAATTACTTTTTTACAGATGAAAAGGACTGAATTGAAGAACCCAGAATTGGCTAATGCTTCCATTGTAAAATCACATGCGTGATAGTGTAAGGGGGACCTTTGCATTAATCAACTTCTATTTCACAGTCTTTCTTCACTTGTAAAAAGAAGCTTTGACCTTCATCCATACCTCCCCCACATCATATTTCTATGGCAAAGTTCCCTTACCTCAAGGATAATGACTGCTTGATTTCTGGGCCTCATGTTCTTAAATTATTTTAACCCACAGATGATTGATAGCAACCTTTCCATAAACTACGGTCTTTGGAACAACCCCCATTGATATTATTATTACTTCTGCCAACTATGAAAAATGGTCTCTTTAAAATTGACACAACAATACAAGTTCCCAACCCCTTCAATCCAACCTAATTTATAAAACATGTTCTTCAACAATGTCCAGCAATAGAAGGAAATCCACCAGTTTTTGTGTTTCTCCCAGGGCCATGGCTTGTTGTTTCGGCTTGCTTTTAAGTTCCTAAAAAGGCCCAATTTTAAGGTTCTCCAATTTTTTTATATATATAAAATCAAAGCTTAACTCAAAACAACTAAAATCACATAATACATATTAATGCGGGATGAGGAATAGAATTGTAGAATCAAATTCAAAACTTCCATCCAAAACACACAAAGCATGAAAAGCTTCAAGAAAGGTAGATCTGAAAATTTTGGAATTGTAGAATCAAATAATGTAGAAATGAAAACTTAAAGGAAACTTTATTAATAATATAAATGATGATCAATAATTCGGGAAGAATTTAGAAAAAAAAAAAACTTCAAGAAACAGTGGTTTTATAGAGAAATGAACCCTAATTCTAGCCTATTCATCCTGAACGGTGATTCATATATTTTATTAGCAATTATTTAATTTAATTTAAAATATATTTCATTTAAATACTTTTATTATATATTAATAATATAAATAAAATATTTTTTATTTTTAAGGGTAAAGTTATAATTTATGAGCTATTCTTGATCTATTCAATGTTAATATTCTATTCAACCAAATTACTTAATATTTAAATTCTATTTTATTCTATTACAATTTTATTATAGTTTTATTTCAATACAATCTTATTTAATTTTACTGAGCGGAACCTACTACTTGTTTATAAATAAGTACTAAGGCCCATCTATGCTAGTCTCATTATCTAATATAAAGCTAGAAATATACTAATCTACATAAATAATGTAAGATTTGTAATATCTAAAATATTATATTTTCCTGAAATGCATAGAGATATATTATTAAGAAATAATTTTATATATCAACATTTACCATTTTCTATAGACAAAAATCTAATTATGTTATCTATAAAAAAACTTTTGTAGAAATACCATTAGTAAAAATCATAAATTTATATGTGATAAAAATTTTACACCACCAAGAAAAGATCAAATTAAACAACTTGAAACAAACCATTGGTTGTTTAAAATATTAGAAAATATGGAAAAATAGAAAAATAGCCTAGATATTGTGACATTAAATTGGAAAATCTCAATAAAATTATTAGAGTTAAACCAATCATCTATACTAAATAAGATATAGATGAATTTGATATACAAATTAAAGAATTATCGAAAAATGATTAATAGAAAACTAATAGTCCACATTCTAATCCAACTTTTATGGTTAGAAATCATGCAAAAATAAAAGAGAAAAAGTTAGAATGATTATTAATTATAAAAGATTAAATCAAAATATTATTTTTGATGGATATTTTATTCTAAGAAAGGATATTTTAATTAATCAAGCTAAACAAGAAAAATATTTGAGTAAATTTGACTGTAAATCGGGATTTTGGCAAATCATGCTAACCGAAGAATCTAAACTTTTGACAGCTTTTAGTGCTCCTAATGGACATTATCAATGGAGAATAATGACATTTGAATTATGTAATGCACCTCAAATCTTTCAAAGATGGATGGGCTATATTTAATAAATATAAAAAATTTTGTGTAGTCTCTATATAGATGATATTTTAATATTTTCGATACATTAGAAAACATAGAAAACATTTAAATATCATTTCTCAAGAATTCATAAAACATGGAATTATTCTAAGTCCTAAGAAAATAAAATTAGAAAAAATGAAATAAAATTCTTAGAATTAAAATTATCTGCCGATGGTCTTAAATTACAATATCATATTATAGTAAAAATAAAAGACTTTCCGAGAACATTAAAGATAAAAAAGCTTCAATAATTTTTAAGAATTATTAATTATGGAAGAAATTTTTTCTAACTTATCGAAAAAATGGAAAAACTAAAAAGGATAAATATTTTATTTGGTCTAAAAAGACTCAAAAATTATAAAAATTTAAAATCTGAAATAAATAATATTTCAAAAGTTTATTTACATAAACATTGTGATAAATTAATTTTAGAAATAGATGCCTCACAAAATTATTGGGATTGTATTTTAAAAGCTAAAATAATAAATAATGAAGAATTAATATGTGGATATAATTTAGGAAAATTTAAACCAAATGAAATTAACTATGTTATATATGAAAATGAATTATTAGCAATAAAGAAAGGAATAAAAACTTTCTTATATATTTAGCACCTGAAAAATTTATTATAAAAGCGAGAATCAAGCAATTAATATTTCCTTACTAATAAAAGTTTAGAAATGGTACCTAGAAGAATCAAGTGGTACAATGAATAATGTCTTATATGTAAAAGGAACTAACTATATTATTGTTGACCATATGGATAGAAGTAAAAAAAACCTCTAGAAAAGTCGGTGAATGGACTACTGTCCATAAAAGACCGAACAAAAGGAAAACAACAAATCTTAATTAAGGATTTGTGACGATACCTGCACAAGCAACCTTTTATCCTAATCAAGGATATTATATTTCATATCCAATGGTAAGACAACCAGTTGGAACTCATTTATCATTTACACCCAAAACGGTAAGTCAATTCCCTTGGTCATAAGATCCAAACTCAGCATATCAAGCCATTTCTTCTGAAATAATAAAAGGAGCAGAAAATTTGTTGAAACAACAACAAATTCAGGAAATAAAACATTTTTATAATCTAGGCTTACCATTAGAATTATATAATTTTATTAATGAGATATGGAAAACCCATATTTCTGAACAAAAAGGTAATTTTAGAAGAGCTCTTACTAAGCTTTCACAATTTTTAGTTGAAAAAACAACTAAAGAGAATGAAGCTCATGATTTATTACTAAAATCTATATTATATAGAGATTGGGAAGAATTAGAAATCGGTTATTTAGATATTAAGGAGATAAACAATCTTCTTGATATATTTCAATATTTTATTAATAAAGGATCAAATAGGCCTATTATGAATAAAATATATAGGCTATGTTTATATAATAAAGCTAGAAAAATTTTACCAGTGGAAATTTTTACAAAAATAAATGGAGCTATTTGCAAACAACAAGCTCAATTTCAAAAAACTTTTTCAGAGTATTTTCTACAAGCTTATGTTTTTACTAATGATTGAGATGAAAAATTTTCTACTATAAAATTTAAACTTGATCATGAACCATTTGATATAAGCAGTATTGAATGGGGTTTTGTTAAAGAAATAACAGTTCAAAATTTCTCTTTTCATTTATTAAAAGATTTTCCTGCATTAATTAAATCTATATTATTACGCATGATATATGAAAATGATTTTTACTATTATTTTTATCTTGAAATTAGTCGTCTTATTGGTATAGCTGAAAATGAAAAATTTTATCAGCCATATCAAATTTGGACCATTCAAAAAATATTTGGAAGTCCCAAACTTTTAGCAGTCAAAGAAGACAAAGGACACTTGATAAAAAAACATTGATAAGTGTTATAATAATCCTAGTTATTATCAAATCCAAGTAGGGATAGATCTAATGACCAAAATCCAATATTTACTTCAACAAAAAACTTACAAGTTCTTGACTGATGGAAGAAGAATATTGGCTTATGACACTAGAACTGGAAATTCCCAGGAAGAAAGAGACAGAATCCATGCAACTATTAAAAATGATAGCTGACATGGAGATTGATGATTTCCTATCACATATAATACAAGAAATCAAAAACACATGGGAGACTTGGAATTCACCAAGACTGTCAATAGATTCATTACATCTAAATGAAATAAAGTTAATGAATCTAGATAATATTCAAGAAGGATAAGGCTAAACAAGGAAGCCATGTGGTGTAACACCCTGGATTTTGGGGTTGGAAGTTTTGAGTTTTGTGGTTAGGGTCACTAACAAGGTTTCACTATTGTGTTTAGTTGTGTGTTTAAGTGGCAGAATGGACCTGCTAGGCTGGTGGTTTGTTGTGTGTTAAATTGTCTCTAGGTTCTGGGTTCGAGTCCATGTGTGTACGTCTTGAAGAAATATTTTTATGCTATTTTGTTTTGTTAAATAATAGTTTTGATTTAAATAAAAATATATAACTATTTATTTTTAATAGTTCTTTTTATTTTCTTTTAGGTTTTTCCTGGACGTTCTCCTTTTTCTTTTCCTCTGTTTCTTTTCTTTTTTCTTTGAAAATAGGTTTTGCTGGTGGATTTCAGAGAATTTCACTCCTTGTCATCGAGTCAGTGCCTGGACGTCATTGATCGCGAATCAGGTGTGGGTTTCGTACTTTTCTAATTTATTTGTGAATTTCGGTACGACTCTGTGATAAGTCGCAAGTTTGTGCTTGTGTTCGCAAATCAGTTATTTTTAATGTTGTACCACTGTTTTATGCTTAGAACCTATTAGTTATGGTATAATCTCGAGTTATTGAGGGCGGGTAGGTGCTTCGAAGGTGAAAACACGTTTTCTAGTGCTGTTTGTAGATGGTTTTGTGACTACAAGGGTGGCCACAAAGGTGGTCCACACGACCATGTGCTGTTAAAAATTAGGGTTCCGGGCAAATTTTGGTGCCACACGGCCGTGTGGCCGAATTGGGGATTTTTGTCGATTTTTACATAGTTGTGTCCATTCAGCACAAGGGCGTGTGTGTTTGGGAATTAGGAATTTAGTGATTTGGTGCCATATGGCCGTATGGCTAAATTGGGGATTTATGAATCCCACACGGGTTTGTGTTTTGGATACATGACCGTGTCTGGTGGGCACACGGGCATGTGAGACCCTCACATGGCCGTGTCATCCCTATACTCTATTTTAGCACATTTGGACAGTGAGTTACACGGCCTGTTCACACGGGCGTATGCCTCAGTCACACGGTCATGTGTCTCCCTTCACACAATAGAGAGAGAGGTAGGAACAAGTGGGATTCAAAGTCCTCGAGTTCTGTACAGAGGCCTAAGAAAAAGGCCAGAGTTGATGGGCCAGTTAGAGCTGGGCCTCCTGTTGTTGCTACTGGATAGTAGCCGTGTGTTGATTAGGGTAAATGCCACTAGGGCGAGTGTTGGAGGAGTACTGGGGCATGTTTGAGGTGTGGATCACTGGATCACCGTATCAAGGAGTGTCCACTGAGGGCTGATCAGATGCAAGCTTAGGGTATTGGTAATGCACAACCACAGAGGGTAGTACAACAACCACCGAGAGGTCGTGGTCAGGCTAGGGGTGGTAATGGCATCGGCCATGGGCAGAAAGTACTAGATAGAGGTGCTGGACAAGCTGAGGCGAGGCAGTTGGCTCTAGTATATGCTGCACGTCACCGAGAGGATGGAGATGCTTTGGACATCATCACAAGTACGTTCCTTATTCATGATGCACATTATATTGCATTGATAGATATAGGATCCACTCACTCCTATATAGTCTGTATTGTGTCTGGAAACTTGGAGATTTCAGTTGAGAGCACTACGAGTGAGGTGACAGTACTGAGCCTGTTAGAGTAATCTATTAGAGTTAGTAAATTGTATAGGGATGTTCCTTTAAAGGTGCAAAGGGCAATCTTCCTGGCTAATTTGATGGAGCTTTCATTTGGGGAGTTCGACCTAATTCTGGGCATAGACTGGTTGGTTAAGCATCATGTTAGCTTGGACTGTGAGACTAAGAAGATCGTACTAAGGACTGAGGAGGATAAGGAGGTAGTTATGATTGGAGAACGCAGGAATTACTTATCTAATGTGATCTTTGCACTGGTGGCAAAGAAGATGGTTCGCAAGGGATGTGAGGCATTCTTGGCCTATGTAAGTGTTTCGGATTTTGGGGATTCTACAGTTAAGGATATCAGAACGATAAAGGATTTTTCGGAGCTACCGAGGTTACCTCCAAATCGCGAGTTGGAATTTGGGATTGAGCTACTTCCAAGTACAGCTTTGGTGTCTATTTCTTTATATCGAATGGCAACAAAGGAGCTTGTGGAGCTTAAGGCTCATATTCAGGAGCTATGCTATTGATTTTCGAGGTAGTTGGGAGGATTATCTATTGCTAGCGGAGTTCGCCTATAATAACAGTTTCTAGTCTAGTATCCAGATGGCACCTTATGAGGCACTGTATGGTCGTAAGTGTCGCACTCCTTTATGTTGGATTGAGTTGGGCAAGCGACGTGTTTTGGGTCCTGAGTTGGTTTCTAAGACAGAGGATAAGGTTAGACTAATTCGGGATCAACTAAAAGTTGCTTTTGACAGACTGAAATCCTATGCGGACCTGAAGCGACGTGAGATTGAGTATTCAGTGGGGGACCTTGTATTCCTTAAGGTCTCGCCATGGAAGAAGGTATTGAGGTTTGGTAGTAAGGGTAAGTTGAACTCTAGGTTTATTGGACCTTACCGTATTTTGAAGCGAGTGGGACCAGTCACTTATCAGTTGGAGCTACCTCCAAAGTCGGATCATATCCATGATGTGTTCCACGTCTCGATGTTGAGGCACTACTACTCTAATCCTACTCACATCGTTTCCGTTGAGGAGATTAAGGTTAGGCCAGACTTGACCTTTGAGGAGGAGCCGGTTCAAATTCTGGATCGAGATGTGAAAGTACTGAGGAGGAAATCTGTTCCACTGATTAAGGTTCTTTGGCGTAATCATAGCACTGAGGAGGCTACGTGGGATCTTGAGGATACGATGCTTCAGGTATATCCTCAAATGTTCTAACCGAGTAAATTTTTTTAGAGGGTACAATTGTAATGCCTCAAAATTTTTATTTTTGATTTCGTGTATGTGTGGCACACAATGTCTATCTGCTTCAGTGGTTATGTGTTCTGGGTGTGTGTGAGAGGTCCCAAGTTCAAGCCTTACTTGGGCAAATTTTGATATTTTTTATGAATAAAGTCTTAACCTTGTACAAAGGGCTTAAGTTTAATTGTTGGTAAGTTTATATCAGAATGGGCCTGCTGGTCGGGTGGCTAAGTGGAGTGTTGAAGTGTTGGAGGTCCTGTGTTCAATTTTCTGTGATGGCGTGGAGATAGTATTTTTGCTCCAATTTCAGCTAAGAGTTGTGTTGGGGCAAAATTCTGAGTAGTTATGTTTTAGTGGGTTAATAAGGAGTGATTTTAGGAGATAATTGGGGAGAGGTTATCAGAAAATAATCTGATTATCTTTTTGTTGCAAAAAAAATAGTAGAGTTTCAGTTTTCTATCAATTCCCCAAACTTTTTTTGACGTTTTATTCTTCTTTTTTTCCCTCCTATGCCGATTCTTTCCCCTAGTTGCTTCGAAATTTCCATTATTTTTTCCCCTTCCATTTTTTTTTTTTCCAATTGATTTGGTTGTTCATCGTTGGTTGCTCGTGTTCGATAAGTAACAGTTTTGTCTACTTTTAATCGTTCTTAGTTAATCTCTAAAAGGGGGATTCATTTTTGGTGTTTAGGAGTTAATCAAAGGGCTAGTGGTTTTGAATTGACGCTGTGGTTGTGCAAAGTCGTGGTTACTCAAGTGAGGTAAGGGTCTTGCTAGGTTTTTAGTTGAGTTCCTTCCGAAATTGGTTGATTAAAAACTAATTAAGTGATTAATCTGGAAATATGTTGGTCGATTTTTAGGTTCTAGAGGCATAGGAGTGCTTACACATCATAAACGATACCAGGTGTGTACCCAAAACATAGAAAACAAGATTCAGCGAAAAGTTGAAATTGCTTGCTATTGAGAAATAAGTGAAATAAGAGAAAATGATGCGAAAAATTGTAGAGAAAGGAAATAAGGGTGTTATAAACTTAGAAATCAACATTTTGCACTAAAATAGTTTTTGGACAGCAACAGTAGTCTAACTTTCAAAAATCATCAAAAATAATGAGAATTGAATTAGAGGTTGAATAACATATGAAATTAAATTTTATTGAGTCTAATTTTTCATGAAAGAAATAGTGTAAGCAATGGAATTATAAATCATGAGATATAATAAATTTTGTGAGATAAGGTCAGAATGATTTTGGGTTCCCCTGTTCCAACTTAGGAAAATCATCAAAAATTGTAAAAAAATAATTATGGGCTTAAATTTATATTTTTAAATCCTTAATGAGTCTATTTTCAAGAGAAACAAATGGAAACATCATCTAAATTCTGCATTAAGAGATAAATAATTTTTAGTAAGGAAAGGATGAAGCTGTCAAACAGCAAAATTGGGATTATTTTAAAGATTTTACTGTACTTATTTCATAAACTATAAATTCTGAAAATTTTATGGTAGAAAGTTATTTGAGTCTATTCTAAAAATTTTATGGTAGAAAGCTATTTGAGTCTAGTTTCAAAAACATCAAGAGGATCTTAATTTGGAATTTTGTAGCTCAAAATATAAATAATTTACTGATAATGACTCAAGTAGACATCTTTGAATGAACATATAAGTAAATAGTGAAAACATATATGAGTATTGAGCTAGCATGAGTTACTTTAAAAATAGATCACACGGCCAAGGCCAATTTGGGCTGAGTGGACCACAAGGGCATGTTGGCCCACACGGCCAGATCACATGGGCGTGTGGGCCCATTTTTATCGAAATGTTTTTAAGGTTGTACGGGTTGCCCAAGTCGACTGTGAACCTACTGTAGGATCGGTAAGCGCTACTTAGATCCCTAAATGTGTAAAATTGACTGAATGATATCTGTACTAGGCATGTTAATATCTGAACTGAATTTATGTACTAAAATTGCATAATAGCATGTCATCCATTGTGTGTTGCATTGCACTGGGTTGGGGGTTGTTATTCGGAGGAAGTGTATTGAAAGGCTTCAAGCCTAATTCTTGGCGGTACTCAATTTGCAAACCATCATGTTGCCGCATTTGGTACTACTTGGAGTGTAGGGATAGGTGGGTTGATTATATCCCCACATGGAGTGTAGGGTTGGACGGAGATGGTGTGTAGAGGATGGTTGGGTAGGATTTTGCCACTGCATGACTGTTATTGCTACTGATACTATGATGGGCTAAGGCCCTACTGCATTTTTGACACTATACTGAGATGGGCTAATGTAACACCCCTAACCCGAGACCGTCGGAATAGGGTTTAGAGGCATTACCGAACAATAGGATTATTTTACAACGCATTCACGACACAAAGTCAATCATCATCAAACACATTCATACACAATCATAGTGTCCCTTAAATGAGTCATCGAGACTTTAAACATGCTTATAAACCGGGTCGGGACTAAATCGAACACGTATAAAATTTCACGAAAATTTGAAACTTTTCTAAAATACAGGGGAGACACGCCCGTAGGGGTAGGCCGTGCCTCTCCCACGGCTACATGACACACCTGTGTGACCTCCCCGTGGTTACATATTGCCAAAATCAACACGGCTATCAAGCACGCCCGTGTGCTAAGGCCATGTCCTATAAGGTCATATACTGCCATTTCTCGCACGACCTGAAGGCACGCCTGTGCCAAGACCGTGTATAATTTAAGCCACATTCTTTCAATTTACACACGGTCTTAGGTACGCTCGTGTGCCTCAACCGTGTGACATTATAGGCCACTTTGCAAAGTCAAAATGCCACCCATAAGGGTCCAACCTACAAGCCATACCACCTAAACATCCCATGCTTATATTATCACCATAAACATACTAATATTGTCATTCCACTCATGCATTCAATTTCAACTCTATTTATACTAAATTCAATACCAATACTTATTCTATCACAATCATAATTCATTCCCAATCTCACTACCCCTACTAGCATTTATCAACACAAATTTACCATTCAATAGCAAATATCCCAATTCACAAATCATGCCAAAAGATGTATCACATACACCAAAACCATTCACGCTAAAACTAGCACATATCTAGCCACATACCATGGCTACTTACAAAATCAAACATGATTCAAATGACTAGCCTATACATGCCATATTACAACTATATACATCCTTTCAAGAGTACCAAAATAGAATGCCGATAGTGTGATTGAGAAGCTGACGATCCCAGATCCGAGCTAGCTTTACTAACCCTACAAAGAGGAGAAACAAATCACATAGTAAACTTCCCAAAGCTTAGTAAGTTCGAATTATAAAACATTTAACTCAATGAACCAAGTCAATATACACATTTAACCATCACATAGGTATTTTATACTTACCTTGCCAACACTTAGTTAATCACTAATCATACTATCCAACCATCACATAGATAATGACACAACTAAGCACGATATCACTCTCAACCACATGCTTAAATAACTATTCATTCAACTCTTAAATCTATCATCAACCACATAAATTCAAACATACCTTAATTAACACGTAGTTACTCACCATTCATACAACTCAATTCCTCGATTTTACCTCTATTTCAACCTTTGCTATTACTCAAATGAATTTGCACACTTAGTGCCAATTTCACAACCGAAGCCTATTTTTCATCGCACACTTAGTGCCGATATATTAAACTGAACTTATATCGTGCATTGCACAGTGCCATTTCGATGAGCCAAAACTTCTATCGTTTCACACACACAGTGCTATTCATTAAAGCCGTAGCTTCTATTATTTCGCACACACATAGTGCTATTCATTAAAGCCGTAGCTTCTATTGTTTCGCACAATTAATGTTATTCATTAAAGCCGTAGCTTCTATTGTTTCGCACACACAGTGCTAGTCATTAATTATAATCGCACACTTAGTGTCTATTCTTTTATTCAACTTGCCTCGATATCGCACACACAGTGCCAATTCAATAAGCCGAAGCTTTCGTATCATTGCACACATAGTGCTATTCATTCTTATAATCGCACACTCAGTGCCTTAATACAAAATCGAACTCTATTTGATATCGCACCTACAAGTGCCAATCATAAAGCCGAAACTTCTATTATTTCGCACACAAAGTGCTAATCTTCTCGGTTACCCTCCCAAATACGCACACTTAGTGCCATATAGATTCATTTCTCACATAACATTTATAAATCAATAATATCATAACCATTCGTTTCACAATATTTAAACACAGCTAAGTACACATATTATATCCGAACTTACCTCGGGTGTCAAAATACCGAAATAGTCGATTAATCGAGAACTTTGTCTTTGCCTCGATCTCGATCCGAACCTCTCTATTCTTAGTCTATACACATATTTAGGGCATTTTACAAAATATCCCTCACATTTTCACATTTTGACACTTTAGTCCCTATCTCACAAAATCATCAAATACTCAAAATTTCATTACACTATGCTTAGGCCGAATTTTCCTTAGTCTCATAGAAGTCCACACATTTTATTTATTTCACATTTTAATCCTCCAATTTCTCATTTTCACAATTTAGCTCAAGTTACTCAATTTCACCACAATTTCAAATACAAACTATGTTAACCCAACATTAAACTTTTATATTCCACTAACTATCATCACAAAGCTCATATATTCAACAATGGCATATCTCAAAATCACCATCATTTTCTAAAATTTAAGCATGGGTTAGCTAGAGCACAAAGCAACGATTACAAAAACGTAAAAATTATCAAAAATCAAACACAAAACACTTACTAATTGAAGCTTCAAGTTGTCGAAACCATGAAAGCTTCAAACCCTCTTTTCTTTCTCAAATTTCTGTGGAAATATACATGTTAAAGATGAGCATTTTAGTTTCATTTGTTTATTATAACATTTATAATTGATTTCCAACTATACCCTTAATGAAATAAACATTAAAGCTTATTATGGATGGTTATAAATGTCCATCAACCTTCCACTATCATTAAATATGGTCTAATTGCACCATAAGACCTCCTTATTTAAAAGACAACAACACTTACGTACTTATAAATCAGCACATAGCTTTTACTATTTACGCAATTAAGTTCTTTCTCTTAATCCAACACTAAAACGATCAAATCATCACACAGAATTTTCACACAGACTATGTCACATATCATTCACACAGAAAATATCATTATAATATTTTTACGACCTCGAATTTGTGGTCTCGAACTCTTTATTTCGACTAGGGTCTAAACCGGTCATTATAACTAAGGCCCAAATCATCATCGATATTGAAAAGGGCTTAGGCCCAAGACTGTTCAACTGTGCACTGTGAATACTGATTGTTTGTTTGTTTCTATGGGATTACACACTGAGTTTATGTAAACTCTCCCTTTTTTGTTTAATGTGCATAGGTAATCTCCAGACTTAGACAGATCAGTGCGACGGAGGACTCAGCGGTGACCACTATAATTTTTGGACTTCATGGTTTTTAATTTACGATTTAGGATTTGATTATTATTGATTATTTGGGTTGTAATTTAATGACCCTCTGGGACTTTGGTTTTAAATTTGGGTTTTTATTTATTTATTTTACTTTATGGATTTATACCTACTGGTCGTAGGAAATTCAGTTTTCAAAAAGTTAAAGTAATTTCTAAACACATGATCACCTAGACTGTTTTATTAAAGCTTCCGCAATGAGGGATGTTTCAAAACAAATGTTTTAAATGAATAAAGACGACTTTCTAAATTCTAACAAAGGTTTACTAAAGATAATAACATGGAATGCTTTCATCGTAACAATGAGGTTTCAAAAACACTATCGTATGACATTGCCAGATACGACCATAATGTCTAGGCCGGGTTTGAGGTGTTACATTTGTTGTTTTCCCTTTGTTGGGTCTTTTATGGACAGTAGTCCATTCATCAACTTTTTCTAGAGTTTTTTTACCTCTATCCATATGGCCTGCTAAGATAATCAGCAATAATATTGTTGGTTCCTTTTACATATAAGACTTCAAAATTAAAGGTACATAATTCGTTGTACCATCTGATTCTTCTAGGTACTAGTTTCCAAATTTTTATTAGTAAGGAAATGTTTAATCGCTTGATTATCGCTTTTATAATAAATTTTTCAGTGTTAAATCTATAAGAAAGTTTTTATCATTTCTTTATTGCTAATAATTCTTTTCATATATAACATAATTAATTTCATTTGGTTTAAATTTTCCTAAACTATATCCACATATTAATTCTTCATTATTTATTGTTTTAGATTTTAAATAC
This sequence comes from Gossypium rotundifolium, assembly GCA_025506655.1. NCBI lineage: Eukaryota > Viridiplantae > Streptophyta > Magnoliopsida > Malvales > Malvaceae > Gossypium > Gossypium rotundifolium. The sequence goes on along the minus strand of CP106723.1, from coordinate 56,088,550 downwards.
AATCCCAATAATTTTGTGAGGCATCTATTTTAAAATCAATTTATCACCTTTTTTAGGTAAATAAACTTTTAGAATATTATTTATTTGATTTTAGATTTTTTTATAATTTTGAGTCTTTTTTTACCGGATAAAAGGTTTATCATTTTTTAATTTTTCATATAACTTATTTTTTCGGATAAGTTAGGAAAGAAATTTCTTCTATAATTAATAATTCCTAAAAAATGTTGAAGTTGCTTTTTATCTTCAATGCTCTCGGAAGTTCTTTTATTTTTACTATAATATGATATTGTAGTTTAAGACCATCTGCAAATAATTTTAATTCTAAGAATTCTATTTACTTTTCCTAATTATATTTTCTTAGGACCTAGAATAATTCCATGTTTTATGAATTCTTGAGAAATGATATTTAAATGTTTTCTATGTTTTTCTAATGTATCTCAAAATATTAAAATATCATTTATATAGACTACACAATATTTTTTATATTTATTAAATATAGAATCCATCTATCTTTGAAGGATTTGTGGTGCATTATATAATCCAAATGGCATTACTCTCCATTGATAATGTCCATTGGGTGCACTAAAAACTGTCAAAAGTTTAGATTCTTGGGTTAGTATGATTTGCCACAATCCCGATTTACAGTCAAATTTACTGAAATATTTTGCTTATTTAGCTTGATTAATTAAAACATCCTTTCCTGGAATAAAATATCCATAAAAATAATATTTTGATATAATCTTTTATAATTAATAACCATTCTAACTTTTCCTCTTTTATTTATGCATGATTTCTAACCATACAATTTGGACTAGAATGTAGACTATTAATTTTTCCATTAATCCTTTTCTAATAATTCTTTAATTTGTATATCAAATTCATCTATATCTTGTTTAGTATAGATCATTGGTTTAACTCTAATAATTTTATTGGAATTTTTCAATTTAATTTCACAATATTTAGGGCTATTTTGCCATAATTTTAATGGTTCTTCGCTAAAATTATTTTGTAATATTTTAAACAACCAAATGACTTGTTTCAAGTTGTTTAATTTGACTTTTTATTGGTGGTGTAAAATTTTTATCACACACAAATTTATAATTTTCTACTAATGGTATTTCTCTTGTTCTCTGAGATAACATATTAGATTTTTGTCTATAGAAAATGGTAAATGCTGATATATAAAATTATTTCCTAATAATATATCTCCATGCATTGCAGGAAAACATAATATTTTGGGTGTCACATCCCGAATTTATGGGACTTTGCATTTAACGTGTTGTGATGTATTGTTGTGCTTATTATACTTGTTAGAATGTTTTAGGGGTCCAGAATGGGCTCGAAGTTAGGCCGAGGCCTTAGCAAAAATTTTCTGTTTGGGCACTCTAGTGGAGAGTCAGGTAGGATAGGGCTTAAAAGATATTATCTGTGAAGTAAGACACAAAAATGGGCTTGTGGCCCAGTGGTCAGTGGCGACATGCAGGGATTAGGAGGTGGCGTGTCAAGCAGTTAAGAAGGTACAAGGTTCGATTCGCATGATACCTTTTTATTTTAATTTAATTTCGGTAATAGCAAAGAGCAGTAATGGAGTTCGGCTTGTATGCTTGAAATTAGGAATTATTTAGTGTGGATAATAAGGTTGATAATGTGCTGATAAAGGAAGGAAGAGGTGGTGTTATCCATGACACTGTGGATGAGTAATCAGATAAAGATAAGGAGAAAATTTCAGATTTATCTACTGGTCACAGTGGTGGCCGAAATTCCAACACTGAAGGGGGAGGTGAAATCGGTTCTGATAGGTTCAAGGGGTGCCAAAATTTCCCTTGATTAAATAGCTTAGTTTTGATTTTAAAGAGGGGTATTTTTGGTTTTTAGGCAGTAGGTGCCGAAATTTTGGTTTAAGTAGGGGGATACCTCTTCAATTCTGGCATTTGACCCTATTCTCTTTTTCTTTCCTCTCATCTCCACTTTTATGCAAAAGCCGAAATTTCCATTGTTCTCTTCTTCCAATCATCTTTTTCTCAAAAGCCGAAACTCATAACTCTTCTCTTCTCCATTCTTTTCTTATAACCAAATGATCATTGTTCTTTCCTTTATTCTCTCTTTGCCTATTTCTTCATAGTCGAATCTTCATAGATCCTGTTGCACTGTTTTCCTTTTGATCTTCTTAGAAGTTGGAATCTCTAAGAGTTAGTCGAATCTGTCGGTTAAGGTAAGTGCCAAATTCTCTCTTCTCTTCTTCTCTTCCGGTTTTTAGAGACCAAAGCCGAAAGGCTAGATACGATTATCTTTGGGGTAATGATTTGATTGTGCTCGTGTTCTTATTTTGGGGCGACACATCGAGAATCAAAGTAGATCGTCTAGATCTAAAAGTCAGAAATTGCTAGTTTCTAAACTCCATCTCTTTCGGGATTTCTAGGTAAGGGATCTCTGCCCTATGAATGTACATTCATGTTTGTACTCGATTCAATATTTTAATCCGATTTGTTGACTAAGATCCGTTCCATGGATACAAACGCTAGTCAAACGAAAGAGGGAATTGGATCCGTAAATCCAACCCATAGATTTAAGAAGCGAGATGTGTCAGCCATACGAGATTGGTCACCGAATTATGGACCGGCTTCAGAACAAAACCTTAGACAGTTAGCATTCTGTATCGGCTTCTGATAGTGTCGACATAGAAAGTCTCATCTTGTCTGTAATCAGGTGTGTGGATCTCTATCACACTAGTTAATCTATACTATATATATGTTATGGACTAAAAGCCGAAAAAAGGCTATATGAACAATCGTGTTACCCGAAAAAGGTAGGCAAAGGATGCCAGGTACGTAATCATAGAAATTTCTCTATATGTATCGAAGGATGTGGTAGTCTGTGATCTTTTTAGATAAGTATATTATTTTGATTCTGCATGTATGTATGCATGGGATGGGATTGATATGACGAAGGGGAAGAGCATGCTAATAGGTCACTCAATGATCGGTGGTTAATCCATAATATATTATTTAGGTCGCATGGCGATCGGTGGCTCTGCCACATCTGATTAATAGGTCACATAGTGATCGGTGGTTAAACCACAATATATTATTAAGGTCGCATGGCGATCGATGGCTCTGCCACATAGGTCACATAGTGATCGGTCTTTATGATAGGCAACACAGCTGTCAAAATGGTGTGTAGCGGATGGAGGTTGATTGTAGAAATCCCCAAGGTGTGATGGTGATGCAAATTTGGTGTGTAGAGGATGGACTATAGGATTGGGATGGGCCATGTAGCATGTATATATTATGTTGCCATTGTGTATGGACCAAGGCCCATAATGTGTTTGTGGTCCTCACCCTTTTATGTGTTTTTGGATTTGCACATTGAGTCTTGGTGACTCACCCTTTTATTTCCTTGATTTTTCAGATGAGCAGTAGATCATGGACATGGGAGCCGAGGCGGACTCGAGGGGCCATCAAGTTTTTATTTTCATAAACTATTTCCGGTTTTCCTTTAAGTTTTAATTTTGGGATTATTTATGTAATAAGGCCTCCATAGCTTAGGTTATCAATTTATATTTGTTAATGTTTATATTCTATAAACTTATGTTCAAGGACTTGATTATAAGAAGGAAAAAAAATTTTCAAATAAGTTTAAAAAAAAAACTACAAAGGCTTTCTACAAATATCACTTATTTAACAAATACCTGCATAAACGAACCGAGATTTTTAAAACTCTCCAAAGCAAAGTTTTCAACATTTAACCCGTAGCATACCAGATCTGGTCGTGACGTTTTGGGCCGGGTTTGGGGTGTTACATTGGGTGTCACAAATCTTACATTATTTATGTAGATTGGTACATTTCTAGCTTTATATTGGATTGTGGTTTCATTACCATCAATTCATATGGCTTTTATTGGGTTTTTCATATGTTCCCATTTTTCTATAGGAATGACATTTTTTCTGCAACTACTAGTTGTAGCTCTTGTATCTATTAAAGCATGCAAATAATATGTTTTATATTCTCTAAATTGAAATTTTATTTCAATATATGTGTAATATTTATTGGATTAGAAATTTAAAATGTAATTACATCATTTATTTCAATTTTCATTTGTTGAATAATTGTTGAAGTTTGTATTTCTTCCATTCTAGTGTTTCTAGAATTTCTACTGTTTTCATTCCTATTAGTGTAGAAGGTATAGAACTTGTACTTGTACTTTCCTCATCTTCCTCTATTTGAGGGTAAAACTAAATTATCATTTGTATTTGTTATTGCAGTATTTTTAAAATATAATTTATCTCCAGGCGACATATATTCTATAGTACTTTCAGGTTTAGAAGTACTTGCACTACTTATCTTTTCTATCATCCAGTCTTTTGGTATTGATAGATCTCTTAAATGTAATAATTTTGGTTGTATTTTTGTAATAAATTTATTAGGTTCAAAGAGCTCAATAATTTTTTTATTAATCTCTTTGACTTCTACTTCTGATGTATTAGTATATTCATTAATAGAAGTCCAACTTATTGCTAGATCTTTTGCTAAATCATTAATTTCAAAATTTTTGTCCAATTCTTAAACATAAACATTCTTCTATTAGAGGATATGTAATAGATATAAATTAATTTGGTTTAACTTTAAATCCTATTACACATGTATGTAAGTTTGATTGAATTCGCCAATAAGTGCTTTTATTGGATTTTCAAATCTTTTGTCTAGCAAAACTGCTATTATTGGTATATCATGATGATAAACTTTAAAATAACATATTTTAATCCCACATTTAGCATACTTTTGGATGATTTATTCCTTGATTTATGTAAAAGGTGCTTTTAATCCTTTCTTTTCATGTTTTATACTCAGGAAAGCACCGGAGGATGAAAAGAACAAGAAACGGGCCTAAAACAGACCAAATGGGCCATATCACAAAATCGGCACGGCCTAGACTTAAGCCCACATGGCCATGCCTCTTAAGAGAAGTCCAAACACGACCTAACCATGATTCACACAGTCGTGCCTCCATCAACATACCCGAACACAACTGAAGTCGATTCACACGGGCGTGTGTTCTAGGGCGTGTCCCTATCGTTGAAAGAGCAATTCTATTCGTAATAAGGTACTTAGAGGCAAATAAACACATTTCAAAGCCTATTCAAACACCCGAGTAGGAATTATACTTGAATTAGGATACTTAGAGGTCAAGTAAGGCATCTCAAAGCCTATATAAAGACCCTAGAGGCCAACCTTTTGGGGATGTTTGGAGTTCAGCAGAAACCTTCTGCTAGAGCCAGCGGGTAGCTAGGCCAATGAGCCGAGCCAAAAAGGTCAGATTTGTGGGAATCACTCGAAGGAAGCCAGTTGATCCATCTCAAGAAGCCGAAATTCTACTCAAGACAGCGGATCTCTCCTTCAATTCCTTCAGGAGTTTTAGGAATTTCTTATGTTTTGTTTTATCTTTTCTTCTGAGATGTTTTCTTTTATTGTTATGAACTAAACCCTTCATATACCTGAAGGCGACGAAACCTAGATGAATCTTGTTATTGTTTTCTGAACTATATGATAAATATTTGATTTGTTCTTAATTATGTGTGCTTAATTCTTGTGTTAATATTTTCGGGATATTGATTCAAGTTGAATGTGCTTAGGTGGTGGAGCAAAAGTCCCTGCCTAAGAGTAGATTTAGCATAATTAAGCGGAGTTGATCATGCGCCTAGAGATAGGGTGACTAGATTTTGTCGGATTAAGGTGAAACCTAATATGGGAGTCTATAGATCGAGTTAAAGCGATTCTAGGGGTTTTAATTAAAAAGAGATTTTAATTAATCAACCTAGAGTTAGACGTTATTCTTTTCGAGAGAGGGTTTAATATAAATTAGAGAATCCTACGGATCAAGTCAAGTGAATAAATATTCTGGTTCAGTGTTGATAACAAGTAAAGTCTAGGTGGATTCTTCCTAAGGGTATCGTCTTAATCAACTGAGTTTTCCTAAAGTTATTTCCCCAATCCATTATTTTTGTCTTTGTGTCTTTAGCTTAGTAGCCAGTTAGTTTTAGATTAAACAACCAATCACTTAATATTTAGGCTAAATAATAGAAAGAATGTTAGTATTAGTACTTTTAGTTCCTTTGGGTTCAACAATCTGGTCTTGCCTAAGCTATACTACTGCTCGGTAGGTGCACTTGCCTTAAATCGTTGTCAGAGTTAGTTTCCAGGTTCAATCATTCTCTTTATAAATTTTAAAACTCGACAAAACAACGATCAAGTTTTTGGCGCCGTTGCTGGGGAACTAAAATAATAAGAAAGCTTTATTTTTATTACTTTAGCCATTATCTTTATTTTTCCGTAATTTATTTTTATTTTTTATTTTTTACTTTGCTAAATTTTCTTTCTTTTCCAACACAGGTACCTGTAGTTTATGACTACAAGGAACCCGAAAGGACCACTAGTATACGACAGTCATATTGAAGCTACCGCTTGCAGGAATCGCAGAGAAATTAGGTGAGCCCTAAATTACACAGAAGAAGAATGACAAAGCGGATTTAATCCTACTGAAGGGATGGACGAGAATAACCTACCACCACAAGATGTGGCAGAAAACAATGCTCCACATACTATGTATGATTATGATAAACCTCATTTAATAGGAGCAGAATAGAGTATTGTTAGGCCTACTATAGCTGCTAATAATTTTGAATTAAAGCCTAACACTATACAAATGATTCAACAATTTGTTCAACTTGATGGTTTGCAAGACAAAGACCCAAATACTCATATAGCTAATTTTTTAGAGTTCTGTGATGCCTTCAAAATAAATGGCGTTTCTGATGATGCCATACATCTTCGGTTATTTCCCTTTTCATTAAGGAATAAAGCCAAGCAGTGGTTTAACTCGTTACCATAAGGGTCAATCACCACATGGGATCAAATGACCGAAATTTTTTTATTAAAATATTTCCCACCAGCCAAAATGGCCAAATTACAGAATGATATCTCTTCTTTTTTTGCAGATGGATTTAGAGACATTATACGACACATGGGAGAGATACAAGGATCTCTTGAGAAGGTGTCCGCACTATGGTTTACCCTTATGGCTCCAAGTCCAAACTTTCTATAACGGTGTAAACCCCTCAACGAGGCAACTAATTAATTCAGCCACCGGTGGAACCCTAAACAATAGAACTCCTGAAGCAGCCTACGAGTTTATTGAAGAGATGTCGCTGAATAACTATCAGTGGTAGGTTACAAGGACAAAACCAACAAAATCACCCGGAGTTTTCAACCTCGACGCAGTAACCATGCTATCAACACAGGTAGAGATGATGAATAAAAAGCTTGATAGTTTGTGTTCTTCGCAGGTACATTCAGTAATGCAGTGCGACGCAAGTGGAACTGTGGCGAATCCTGAGTACCCACCCTATCAACCGAGTACAGAAAGCGAATAGATGAACTATATAGGTAATAATTCCAGATCTAATAATAACCCTTATAGTAATACCTATAATCCAGGTTGGAGGAACCACCCAAATTTTTCATGGGGAGGTTAAGGAATCAAGGAAGTTAAAGACAACAACTTCCTCAAAATTTCCAAAATCAGCCATATCCACAAGAAAAGAAGCCGAACCTCGAAGAGATGTTGACAAAATTCATGGCAGCCACGGAAAATATTCTCCAAGACACTGAGGCAACACTTAAAAACTAACAAAAATCGATGGAAGGGATCAAGAACCAAGTTGGGGGACTTACCAAATCAGTTGGGGAAGTTACAAAGTCAGTTGGACAACTTGCAAAGTTAATGTCCGAACGACAACAAAGGCGTCTACCAAGCAACACTGAGATTAATCCAAATGAGCAAATCCAAGCCATAACAGCTCAAGAAAATGTAGGGTTAGATGAACCTAATTCAATATAAGAAAGTGAGGTAGAAGAAGGTAAAATTGAGGTAACCCAAGAAAGGCCAAAATCGGTAATCAAATAGTACCAACCTCGCATACCTTATCCCGAAACATTGAAGAGAGACGACACAGAGGAATAGTTCAGTGACGAATCGATCAGTCTACAAGTTCTTGACTCGACCAAGACATCAATTGATGAAGGTGAGAAAGTAAAATCTGTCAATGACCAATTTGTTCACCTTTCACCACAGGATCCACCACAAAATCGCAGACCTGAACCGGATCATAGACCTCGTGCAAATAAAGGAAAACTATATAAGGAACGAAGTCTTAAGGTCCATGAACCAGACGAGTGGAAAACATACTTTAAAGAACCAGAATCACACGAAGTAAAACCAAAAAGCCCCTAGAAGAGTTCGTAGGAATATCAAATCACTTCAAAATAGGAGATAAGGTATGGATGAACAAAGCAGATCCTCGAATCATCCCATCAGACCCAAATACAACCGAAGGAATCCCTCTTGAGGTACGCAATATCATCCCATACGGAACAGTCGAGGTAAGTAATCCAACATTCGGCGCTTCTAAGGTAAACGCTTCTCGACTTAAACTTTATCATGAAAATAAAATCGACATCATGAGGGAAGATGTTCAAACCTTCAAACCACCATGATTATACAAACAAAAGGTAAGTCTAGCTCAAGACTTTAAATGAGCGCTTCTCGGGAGGCAACCTGAGTACTAACTTTAAGTACTTTACATTTTTTTATGTTCTTTTATTTTATTTTCCTTTCTTCTTTCTGAATGCCTAGTTGTAAACTAACCAAAAGCGTAGATTCCCAAGTCACAAGGCCTTGCACACGGCCATGGCCCTGGCCGTGTGGAAGTACAGAATCTCTGCACTGACAATGATAGAAGAGGTACAAGTCAAAGGGAATCAAATCTTGAGTCACGGACTCTAACCACCACCCACGGGCACCGATAAAACACCATAACCGTAGCGACGCGACCGTGTCGACACTGACTTCTCAAAAATAGGTGTGATAGTCTGAAAATTGGGCGTGGGGAAACAACACGCCTCATAACACGGCCGTGCGAGGCGGCCGTGTGAATCGACACACTCTTGGCCCACGGGCATGGAAAAGCATCAGATTTCAAAACTCTATTTAAACCCACCCCTTCTCTATTCCTCTTATCTACTTTCCACCTCTTTTCTCCCCTTTTCCCTCTCCTCTACCAGATTTCTCTCCTCTCCTTAACAATTCTCTAGACCCTTCAGCTATATCATGTCAAAGAAGCGTAAGAGGCCAACCACAAGTCTTCTCAAAGGAGACTAATTCACATGAGTTCATGCCTGCAGCTTCAGCTCCTCAACAAGCTAAGGGTCTTTGAGACCATTTAATTTCTATTTTTCTTTTCTCTTTTGCTTCAATTTCCTTCCCTTTGACTATCTTATGCTTAGTTTAACCTATTTTAATTTAGTGTCAGATCCGTCAGGCTGTTTAAGAATCACGCCACCTCCACCGCCGTCAGCACCCCCGTAGCCTTAGAGGTCACACCCACCTCACGAACCATCTATCAATAAGGACTTCTTAGTCCATTAATCTTTTCTTTTCATTTCAATTTTTTCTTAGTCTCATTCTCTTTATTTTTCTTGTCTTTAATTATATTATTAGTATATTTTTAATGTTTCTTTAGATTTCTTGGCTATATTTTTGCAAGCTCCCCAATTTCTTCATCTAGTACAGAGATTATCGGTAGCCACCCCACCAGGACCATAGAAAACACCACCACCGCCCCCTCCAACTCATCTTCTACCACGACCACTACCAACTCTCGGAGTCATCCAAAAATTTAGGAAGTGTCACTTCTCTCATTCTCTTTTGATTTAAAGTATTACATGATTATTTATCTATCTTTGTACATTGAGGGCAATGTACATCTTAAGTGTGGGGGGTAAAAGTGCCTAACTTTTTGCATTATTCTCAAATCCCTAAATTATATTTAGTTCTAAGTAACTTTCTCATATTACTAATTAGGATGAAATTTCTGATGATTTATTATTCTTATTGATATGTTTTTGAGTAAGTCATATTTAATTGTGCATTGATGATTTAAACTTTAAGATACTAGAGAATCAAGCATGATAAGTCTATTTTTCAGAATTAAAATTTTTTCTAGGTTGTTGAACTGAATTTGAATATTACCTTGAAGTTTGAAATTTACAGGGATTGATGTCAAATACCCATAATTTTTGTGAGATTTGAGCCTTTTAGAGCATATATTCTTTTTCATGCTCACTTTATTGATTATGAGTGTGTCAACACTGAATTGTTATTCTAGAACTTGCCTCGATTATACATGTCAAGACCATATTTTTGATTTGATATACTGAGATGATAAAGGCACCTAGGTTTTAACCCATTCACTCCACTAAAAAGCCTACCTTCATAATTAACCCTTAGTGAACCCCGTTGATCCTAACAACCATTTTTATTGATTCACCCACTAATATTAACCCAAAACCCTGTTCGTATTTGTTATCACCATTCCTTTGACTACCCTTCTATCGAGAATTGATTTGATCAGTTGCCTAATTACTTTATTTCAGTTGATAAAGTTCTTTCTTATATTATCTAAATATTTGATTTGTTCTTAAAAAAAATGAAGTATATTCATTACTAGCTCTATGTTCTAAGAGCTTGTATGTTTGAATTCAACATCTTGAAGAAGAAGCTCGTATTATTAGTATTTTAAATTTTCATTTGATATGATTATTCAGATTGTTATTTCAATTGTTTTTCTAAAGATTAGGTAATTTGTCAGGTCAATCTCGATTTTAACCTTCTATTTCAGCCTTTATCCACACCTTTAACCCAAACCCTGTTACAACCATATTAAAGACCTTTTGATTTGTGTATCATCTCATATTACAGTGGTAGATATTTGATTTTCAGGCAAGCCTATGGGACTAACTTTTCAGGTTCGACTTATGAGTGTTTTTTTTCTTGAACCTTAAACACTTCGAGTGCTTTGAGTGAATCTTTAGTGAGGATGTCAATCCTTATCAATTTTAAATTAGAGGTAATCATTTAGATAAAGGGAGACACCTATGTTTTCATGCTACAAATATATGACTTAGAATTGTTTGAATCTTTAGGGTCTTTGAGTTAAATTATCCATGTATAAATTATTTATGAATTATGATGAGACATTATTGATGAGAATTATGAATTGTGGAAAGTTCATTTTAATTGTAAGTTGAGAATTTTGCTTGAGGACAAGCAAAAGCTTAAGTGCGGGGGTATTTGATAAACCGTAAAAGTAACATATTTTAATCCCACATTTAGCATACTTTTGGATGATTTATTCCTTGATTTATGTAAAAAGGTGCTCTTAATCCTTTCTTTTCATGTTTTATACTCAAGAAAGCACTGGAGGATGAAAAGAATGAGAAACGGGCCTAAAATAGACCAAATGGGCCATATCACGAAATCGGTATGGCCTGGACTTAAGCCCACACGGTCGTGCCTCTTAAGAGAAGTCTGAACATGGCCTAACCAAGATTCATATGGCCGTGCCTCCATCAATAGACCCGAACACGAGCTAAAGTCAATTCACAGGCGTGTGCCCTAGGGCATGTCCCTGCCACAGAAAGAGCAATTCTATTCGGAATAGGGTACTTAGAGGCAAAGAAACACATTCCAAAGCCTATTCAAACACCTGAGTAGGAATTATACTTGAATTAGAATACTTAGAGGCCAAGTAAGGCATCTCAAAGCTAATATAAAGACCCTAGAGGCTAACCTTTTGGGGACTTTAGGGGTTCGGCAGAAACCTTCTACCAGAGCCAGCGGGTAGCTAGGCCAAGGAACTGACCCAGAAAGGTCAGATTTGTGGGAATCACTCGAAGGAAGCCAGTTGATCCATCTCAAGAAGTCGAAATTCTACTCAAGACAGCGGATCTCTTCTTCAATTCTTTCGAGGAGTTTTAGGGATTTCTTATGTTTTGTTTTATCTTTTCTTCTGAGATGTTTTCTTTTATTGTTATGAACTAAACCCTTGAGATACCTGAAGGGGATGAAACCTAGATGAATCTTGTTATTATTTTCTGAACTATATGATAAATACTTGATTTGTTCTTAATTATGTGTGCTTAATTCTTGTGTTAATATTTCTGGGATATTGATTCAATTTGAATGTGCTTAGGTGGTGGAGCAAAGTCTACGCCTAAGAGTAGATCTAGCATAATTAAGCGGAGTTGATCGCATGCCTAGAGATAGGGTGGCGAGATTTTGCGGATTAGGGTGAAACCTAATATGAGAGTCCATAGATCGAGTTAATGCAATTTTAGGGGTTTTAATTAGAAAGAGATTTCAATTAATCAACCTAGGGTTAGACGTTATTCGCCTCGAGAGAGGGTTTAATAGAAATTAGAGAATCCTACGGATCAAGTCAAGTGAATAAATCGTCTGGTTCAGTGTTAGATAACAAGTGAAGTCTAGGTGGATTCTTCCTAAGGGTATCGTCTTAATCAACTGAGTTTTCCTAAAGTTATTTCCCCAATCCATTATTTTTGTCTTTGCATCTTTAGCTTAGTAGTCAGTTAGTTTTAGATTAAACAACCAATCATTTAATATTTAGGCTAAATAATAGAAATAAGGTTAGTATTAGTACTTTTAGTTCCTTTGGGTTCGACAATCCGGTCTTGCCTAAGCTATACTACTGTTCGATAGGTGCACTTGCCTTAAATCGTTGTCAGAGTTAGTTTCCAGGTTTGATCATTCTCTTTATAAATTTTAAAACTCGACAAAACAACGATGACATGACCTTTTCTAAATAATTCTCTAATAGTTATCATTATTATTCCTAAATGTATATATCTAACTTGAGGATATTTCTTTTTAATCCTCTTAATTTTATCTTTAGTAAATAATGGGATTTCTGTTAATCCTCCTCTAGTATCTTTAGCTATTGTATTACCACTTATTTTTTCTATATGTCTTTGACACCATATTTTATATTTAGATATTTTATAAATTTCTTCATTAGAAATATGATTTTTATTAATTTTTCTATCATTTCATTAGAAAAGTCTTTTCTTCTCCGATTATATTTACTAATTTTATACCTATTTGTTGATTTAGGAATTTCTTCTAATTGATTATTAGAACTAATTCTTATATTAAACACAAATGTATATATTCTTCTTCATCGTATCGAATCTATTTACGATATTAATTAAATATAATATTTCTTCAAGATTTATTTTCTCTTCGAACATATTTCTAAGTCTTGTTCTTTAAGTGTATTAATCATTTTCTTTGCACTTTCCCTTTATTAGGACAATTTGGTGCTATGTGACCTTCTTCATCACATATAAAACATTTACATATTTGTTTTTAGGTTTTTAGAAGTTTTCTTCTAACAAATCTTTTCTTTTTATTATAACCAGATATATTTTCTATTTCTTGATTTCCATCTAACTAGTTTATATCTTCTATTTTCCTTTTATATCTTTTATAAGTAGTAGGACGTACTGGTTTACATCCAAATTCCCATTCATTTTCTAATTTTTTTGTACGATGTTTAGTACTTAATTTATGCTTAACTTGTTTATAAACTTTACTTTGTAGACAATATAAAGTTAATCTTTCTTTTGCAAAATTTATTCTATTTCCTATAGAGTCTATATTTTCTGGTTCTACACCAGCTATTTTACTATGCTTTTCTAAAGAAGTAACATATTTTTTTTATATAAATTACAACAAAAGAGGATGCGGAATAAAAGATTAAATCATAGGTTCTTTGTCATATCATTAATAAAGGGAAAACAACAAATCTTAATCAAGGATTTGTGACAATACCTCCACATGCATCTTTTTATCCTAATCAATGATATTATATTCCATATCCAATGGTAAGACAACTAGTTAGAACTCATTTATCACTTACATCAAAAACGGAAGTCAATTCTCTTGGTCCCAAGATCCAAACTCAGCATACCAAGCTAGTTATGCTAAAATAATAAAAGGAGCAGAAAATTTGTTGAAACAACAACAAATTCATGAAATAAAATATTTTTATAATCCAGGCTTACCACTAGAATTATATAATTTTATTAATGAGATATGGAAAACCCATATTTTTGAGCAAAGAGCTAATTTTAGAAGAGCTCTTACTAAGCTTTCACAATTTTTAGTTGAAAAAACAACTAAAGAGAATGAAGCTCATGATTTATTACCAAAATCTATATTATATAGATTTTCGTAATAAATATAAAATATCTAAATATTTTTGAGTATTTTCTACAAGCTTATGTTTTTACTAATGATTTAGATGAAAAATTTCCTACTATAAAATTTAGACTTGATCATGAACCATTTGATATAAAAAGATTAAATGGGGTTTTGTTAAGGAAATAACAGTTCAAAATTTCTCTTTTCATTTATTAAAAGACTTTCCTACACTAATTAAATCTATATTATTACACATGATATATGAAGACGATTTTTACTATTATTTTTATCTTGAAATTAGTAGCCTTATTGGTATAGCTGAAAAATAAAAATTTTATCAGCCATATCAAATTTGGACCATTCAAAAAATATTTGGAAGTCCCAAACTTTCAGCAGTCAAAGAAGACAAAGGACACTTGACAGAAAACATTGACAAGTGTTATAATAATCCAGTTGATACGGCCACGCCCTGGGAACGCCCTTGGTCTAGCTCACCAAGCGAGGCTAGCAATCTTTTGCAACCTGATTAGCTCGATCCTAGCCTATTGAGCTTGATTCAACTCGAATTTTAGCTCATTGAGCTTGATCTAGCTCAACTTTAGCTCATTGAGCTCGTTCCATCTTTTTAATTTATGCACTTTAGTTGCTGGAATAAGCTTCAAATAATATTAGTTAACTTAATTTAAGTTATTTAATTAATTTAGTTTAAGTATTAAATGTGTCTTAAGTTAATTAATATGTCTAAGTATTTTTAGCATTAAATATGTCTAAGTTAATTAATTTGTATCAATTTGCACAACCATTTAATTTGCCTAAAAACTATTTAATTTGTCTTAGCTCAAATAGCCATTTAAAGTGTCTTAGACTTAGACAACTTAATTGAGCTAGTTAATGTGTCCTTACCGAATTTTAATTGATGTGTTTAGGTGATCATTCAGCTTAATTCAGCTGGTGCATGGACGACATTAATATGCACATGTGTTTAGAGCTGGAGCATTAAGCTAAATTAAAGTCTAGCAGCTGTTTCTCTTCTCCAAAGGGCTGTTCGTGAAGAGCAATGGACAAGGAGCTGTTCACACAAGACTATTCAGCTCACAAAACGTTTTCACACCATGGGAGCTATTCATTTTCGTCCATTCACACTTGGAGGCTGTTGGAGATCAAGTGTTCACCCCAATTTGGTTGTTCATGCGTCACATTCCCATTAAAAATGGCTGCTGAATTTTTGGCTTCCCAAGAAAGGAATAAATACATTCACATTGCTGGAAAATTCCTTTCACCTTAGATGGCCATTCAGGTTTGTGCATTCACACTTGAGAGGCTGCTCATATTCGGTTTCACACCTAATGTCCATTGGAGCACTCAAGACATCATTTAACACCTTTAAAACCATTCAGCTGATCAAAGTAGCTCATTAAAAGGCTGTTCACACCATTGGACGTTTTTGGGAAGCTTCAAGGAAACTTCAGCTTAATTAAGCTAATTTGAGCTGTCCATTTAGTTTCTTTAATGACCATTGGCATCTTCCATGCTAGGAAACTTCAAGGAAGCTTCAAGGGATGTTCTAGGAAGTTTCCAAGAAGTTCCAGCTCATCTAAGCTGAATATTTGCTGCCCATTCAGCTCCCTAAGTGCCTATTCGACTAGCTAGATGTTTAGCTATAAATACTTAGCCAATTTTATGTTATCAAGACTTTTTGCTTATTGTTGAATGTTTATAACATTTGTGAGTTTTTCAACTCTCTTAATTCGTTTTAGACTCATCTTGACTTATCTAGTTTGCTAGTGATGTCTTTGTTTCTTTGAACTTATCACTCCTAAACCGAGTGTGGCGTTCACCCCATTGATATCTTTAGTTCCTATCTTCCTATATAGCGGGTTAAGATCCTATCTTCCATCTTCCATCTTCCATCTTCCATCCATCTTAAGCGTCATATAAGGTTCGGGTTAATACTTTCTATTGTATTGGTTCTTCCTTGGCATTAATCCTATTTTCCATCCATACTATTCATCTTAACTTTACCCTAATTTCTTTGTTTATCCAATATACCATTAACCTATCTTAAACACTCTTTGAAACCCCTTTGTTTAAACCATCACTTAGCCGAATTTTATATAAACTCCAAATAGAACGAAACTTCTCATTTTAACGATCGAGCATCTAAACGACTCAAACCAATTCACCAAGGCGAGATTGTATCATTTGGTATCAGAGCTGGTTAAAATGAGAAGTACAGACGTTCGGAGCTATCTCGGAGTAGGTTCGTGAAAAAAATTCGTGTATCAAAAGGTATTCTATAGTATTCAGCATATTGTAATTAAAAAGAAAAAATAAATTCAAAGTAAAAAAAAAGGTGTTAAAGAGTTGTATTCATCTTCTTTTGTATTCCCGATCGGCCAATTTCCTTCAACTATCATCCAACACCTTCACACCACACTCCATCACCAATGTTGTTTCTTTCGGCCAACCTAGCACCTAACATCATTACCATTGTTAACCCATTTGAAGTCGACCCCTAGACTACGATAAAGCTTAAACAAGTCTTTTTACGAAATCACGAGAGAAGAAACGAGTAAGAAAAAGGTACGAGTGAGAGAACACATTAGAGAGAAGAAAAGCCGTAAAGAGTGTAAACACGAGTGTGAGTGCCAATAACTCTTTCTTTTCAAGTGAACGTGAGGATTTATTGTGAGGTCTTACTCTTACATGTTTAGAAGTCCAGAACTCAATATGGCGGAAGGCGAGGTCGACAACCTCTTAGAAATGTAGTGCCCGGAGGAGGAGTAGTACCAGATTTAACTCTCCAAGCTTTTTGCATGAAGTGGAGCGCTTGTTCGATCGAAAACTTGAGCCTATCCAAGAAAGGTTAGATCAAGTAGAGGAGATAGCCTAACGGGAGAGGATGCCCCAAAGTCCACAAAGAAATCGAGGCCGATAACAATTCGATGAAGACGAACTATATGGCCCTAGTGACGCCGGAAGTGACCAAGGGTTCAATCATAGTGAACGATGGCGAGAACAAGGGAATCAAGGCCAAAGAGAACGTGGGTGCGTAGATGACAATCTTAAAAACTTTAAACTCTCCATCACACCTTTTCAAGGCAAATCAGATCTGAAAGCCTATCTCTAGTGGGAGAAAAAGATTGAGTTGGTGTTCGAATGCCATAACTATTTCGAGACCAAAAAGGTTAAG
Source organism: Gossypium rotundifolium (assembly GCA_025506655.1). Taxonomy (NCBI): domain Eukaryota; kingdom Viridiplantae; phylum Streptophyta; class Magnoliopsida; order Malvales; family Malvaceae; genus Gossypium; species Gossypium rotundifolium. Next base: position 56,071,241 of record CP106723.1, on the reverse strand, counting down.
TTTGGCAGCGATTGAATTCTCCGACTACGCGATGATTTGGTGGGATCAATTCACCATGAGTCAGAGACAAAACGAAGAGCGATCGATATCAACTTGGTCCGAAAAGAAAGTCGTGATACGCAAGTAATTCCTCTCATCTTCCTACCATCAGAAGCGAATTTCTTCAAGCCAAAGGACGAAAATAAGATTGTCAAGGAGTTTAGCGTCCAACAATTATTTACGAAGAGATCTCTATCGAGATTCTTATTCAACAAGAACTTTGAGTCGAAATAACTCAAACTTCAAGTTTGAAGCCTATTACAGTGACGAACGAGAAGGTCCAAGTAATTCTTCGTATGCGCAAAGGTATTCATCCACAAAGATTCAACCTCGAAAAGATGATCGTATTTCATATGTGGATCCTTCATATCTTTCCCAACGAAAGGTTTCTCATTTTGATTCTTTTATGTTATCTCTCTCTTGTAATGAAATCGAAAAAGTATGTGAGAAAGAATTTGAAAAAAAAAAGTAAGAAAAAGCAAAACGAGATTGAAAAGAAAAAGAGTGCGGGCAAGAAAAGTAATTTGAAAAAGAGAGTGAGAATGTGAAAGAAACAAGTGACATTGAGTTTTCAAAAATAAAAAAGATTGTGGTAAAAGAGAGAGAGTTTGAAAATAAGTTAAAAAGAAATGAATGAAAGTAAGCAACAAAACGTGAGTAATGTTTCTACTAACCAACATGCGAGTTATTCTCATGTTGTCTCTTCTTTTTAGGCTTCTAAAGGTTCATATGACAAGTTCCAACTTCATTACCTTCCCAACGAGAGACGATTCCAATTAATCTAAAAAGGTAAGATCGAAGTTGACGTTAATTCACAAGTGCTTAAAGATAAGTAAGGTAAGGAATCTGTGGCAATCGAGTCACGAAAATCTAATTTAAAAGTTCTTAATAAAATCTCCGATGACTTAATCTTTGAAAGATCTCATTTTGATTTGATTAATTGTCATTTTATGACTAATATTGATGATTTCGTTCCAGCTAGTGCCAATAAAAGTTTTTCTTATGATAAGTCTTACATTGGCAATTCTGTTGATGACGTTAGATTGATTCAGCATATGAAAATTTTGGACGTGTGTGATAAAGATTATTCACATAGAAAGTTTGATTTGTTTGATTGTGATGGATACATGAAATCTTTGAATTTTTGTGCTAAATCCTCTTGTATAAGCATGCCTTTTCGGATGAAATGTGAAAGGATTAACTGTTTGAATATTTGTATGCTCACATCTTCTTTGTTCAGTATATGTGGTAAAGAGTTTTCGCGTAGGACGTCTAATCTTTCTGATTGTGATGTTCATGAGAAATCTCTAAACCCTTGTGCGAAATACTCATGCATTTACATGTCAGTTTGGAAGAAATTTAAGAGGTTTGATTGTTTGAATTTGTTTTTGCCTACATCTTCTTTATTTGGCATGTGTGACTTCTTGGTGAAAATGAAACTTTTGTTGCGTTATGGAACAGGTGATCAAAATCATGTATTCAAACCCAGAGCATGTTTTCTTGAGTTATTACCAAGTAAAGGTGAGCATTGTAATTGTACTTTGAATAAATGTGTTGACCTTTTCTGTGTGCTCTGAATTTTATCTTTATTTTCGAAAATGAAAGATGTGAATTCTGTGGATTTGCAAGGTCGAAATCAAATTTTTTATTCTGGAGGTTGTTCGATGTTATGCCTTAAGGGATTCGAACATGATGTGCATGATTATAACTTTAGTTTGCTTTGTTTTTCTACCATGTTGCCTATCAAGAAATATTTAAGTCAACGTGAAATAGTCAGAGAAAACATTGTCTTTGATCCCGGTGAATATTATTCCATATCATTGTATAAAGGATTTGAGTCTTACAATTTTGTTGTCCGAGGAAGGACTTGTGAATCTGGTTGGTTGCCATCAATAAATTTCTTGTTTCATTATGTGACACCCCAAAATTTGTATAATTGTTTCTGTGTATTTATGACACATAATGTCTGTCAGCTTTAGTGGTTAAGTGTTCTGAGAAGTGTCTGAGAGGTCCCAAGTTCAAGTCATGCTTGGGCACATTTTGGTATTTTTGGATGATTAAGCCCTATCTCTAGTCAGTAGGCTTTTAGTTAAAATTTTGCAAGTAATTAATAGAATGGGCCTGCTAGTCTGGTGGTTAAGTAGAGTGCTAATTTGTTAAAGGTCCTGTGTTCGAATCCCTGCGTGTGCAAAGGGGATAAATTTTGCTATTAGTGTCGGCAGGAGTTTGAGTTATCTCTAGTCAGTAGGCTTTTAGTTAAAATTTTGCAATTAATTAACAGAATGGGCCTGCTGGTCTGGTGGTTAAGTAGAGTGATAATTTGTTAAATGTCCTGTGTTTGAATCCCTGCGTGTGCAAAGGGGAGAAATTTTGCTATCAGTGTCGGCAGGAGTTTGAGTTTGAGTTTGCATTTGCTCGACGGAGATGTGCTTATTGTCTAGATGAAGTAATTCTCTGGCCATTGTAATACGATCGAAAATTTTAAAATTTTCCAAAAAAAAATATATTAAAAAAATTAAAAAGGGCTTTTTTGTAACTAGTAAAGGACTATTTTGAAATTTCAGAGAAAGTTTGAAGGACTTAAAGAGAATTTTGAGAGGAATTTGAGAGAAGAATGAGTAAGGATTAATGTGTGAAAAAAATAAAAGGGGTGGAAGATTTTTATAGTTTTTTTTTATCTTTTTTTACTGTTAGAGGCTAAAGCGGGTCTCCAAGGGCGCGTTTTCCTACCATTTCCCCTCAAAACGCGCTGACGTGGACGCGTTTTGAGGGAAAATAACTTTTTTCTATAAATTTTAAACAATTGACCTAATTCCATAATTTTTTTATTTTTTAATATATTTAAGTATTTTACCCAAATATTTTATCCTGTACTTACACCTTTAAATAAGATGTTGATTTTAAAATGTACGCTTTTTCTTATATCGCTTTCCTCTCTCACCGCATCAGTAAAAAATGCCACTTCCAAATAAAATAGTCGTGTGATTAAAAGTCGACTTTTAAAAGCAAACATAATAATTATAATTCTAAAGTATAACATTTATAATTTCAAAAAAATGTTTATTTTTAATTAATCTTAAAAAAATATCCCTTTTTTTAATTATAAATCCGCATATTTAGGGTTGATGAGTGAGGATAAGAGATCTGGCAGAGCTTGGTTGGGGTTGTCTTTTCCTGTAATAGGTTGTTAGCAATGGTGGAGGCCGTAGTTCTTTACCCGTCACCACCAATTGGCCACCTGCTAGCCATGGTGGAGTTAGGCAAGCTTCTATTATCTCACCAACCTTCACTCTCTATCCACATCCTCATCGCTACACCACCTTACCAAGCTGAATCCACCGCTCCTTATATTGCCGCCGTCTCTTCCACTATTCCTTCCATTGTTTTTCACAAGCTACCCAAAGTCACCCTCCTTCCATCCACTGATGTTACCCACCATGAGTTCTTTACTTTTGAGGTCCTCCGCCTTAGCAACCCCAATGTCCATGAAACTCTCCTTTCCATCTCCAAGGATTACAAAGTCCATGCCTTTATCATGGATTTTTTCTGTACTGTTGCCTTCAAAGTCGCCGTTGATCTTAGTATCCCTCCTTACTTCTTCTATACCTCCGGCGTTGCTACTCTTTCCTCCTTCTTTTATCTACCAACCCTTCATAATAACACCACCAAAAGCTTCAAAGAACTTAACCTTCTCCTCAACATCCCGGGTGTCCCACCGGTGCCATCTGCCGATATGCCTAAGCCAGTACTCGATCGCAACGATCAAGTCTATCACATCTTCATTAGCAACTCCGTGTATTTGCCCAAGTCAGCTGGGATTATAATCAACAGTTTTGAATCCCTCGAACCCAGAGCCATCAAAGCAATTCGCGATGGACTCTGTGTTCCAGATGGCCCCACACCTCCACTGTACTGCATCGGACCGTTGATTGCTGACGTTGATCGGAGAAGTGGAGCTAGATCTAATGCTGCCGGTGAAGGTGCCCCTGATGATTGCTTAATGTGGCTTGACAAGCAACCTAGTAAAAGTGTAGTGTTCCTTTGTTTTGGTAGCCTGGGACTGTTTTCAGCTCAACAGTTGAAAGAAATAGCTGAGGGGTTAGAGAGAAGTGAGCAAAGATTCTTGTGGGTGGTGAGAAACCCTCCTTCGGAGAACCTAAGTGTGGCGATAAAGGAACAATCGGGACCAGATTTGAACACTTTGTTACCTATGGGGTTCTTGGAGAGGACGAAGGAGAGGGGAAAGGTGGTCAAGTCATGGGCGCCACAGGTGGCGGTGTTGAACCATGATTCCATCGGTGGGTTCGTGACACACTGTGGGTGGAATTCGGTGCTGGAATCTGTTTGTGCGGGGGTTCCTATGGTGGCATGGCCACTCTACGCAGAGCAAAGGTTCAACCGGGTGTTGCTAGTGGAGGAAATGAAGATAGCCTTGCCGATGGTAGAGTCAGAAACAGGGTTCGTAGATTCAAGTGAAGTGGAGAAGCGAGTTAGAGAATTAATGGAGTGGGAACAAGGTAAAGTGGTTAGGGAGCGAACCGTAGCTATGAAACACGCTGCCAAGGCTGCTATGAGTGAGGGAGCTTCCTCTCGTCTCGCACTAGCCAAACTCTTTGAGTCGTGGAAGAAGGAATAATGCCTGAATTCTGGTGCGGTTTCAATTACAATCAAGTCTAAGGTTTTTTACTTAATCCAATTTGAGTGAATTTTATACATATATGCTGTGAGAAAGTATACTGTTTTTTGAGAGAATAAAAACGCCTATGATTGAGTTTCCTAATTTCCATGTCAGGAGTTTCTTATTACGCCATAAATTTAGGAATACTCTTGTAATAACCAATTCTCTAACCCTTCTTTTAATTAAGCAACACTCCTATAATTCTAAATATCTATTATCAACTGTTGGGCATAATTTTTTTTTATAATTACTAAAAATACCATAAAATAGCAATAGTATAACTAATAAAAATTACATAATATAATAAATAGACTTGTTCCACTATATAATTTAAAAAACAAGGAGTATATAATTTTATTTTATCATGAATATTTATTTATAAATAACATTTAGGGTGCTCAAAAGGAGACACTTATTGTTAGAGTAATTGATAAAGGTTACGTTGGTTACCGAAGAAGCAATTTAGGTTACGTTGCTATATATAGCCTACATGCATGTATATTCAAAAAGTAAGTTTTCTCATTTGTTTGTAATCTTCTTGATGATCAATATAGTAGCTTTCATTGTTCATGCTATTGTTTAACATGGTATTCAAATGGCCATTGATCCTTGTGGGCTAATATTCTAAGTTCTTCATGTCTCATCCCTCAAGTCCGTCTCATTGTTCGATCATTGCACTGCGATGGCTTCAAAGTCTTTTTAGATGGCGTTGATATTCGGTTTTTCTCTACAAGAAGGTTAGTGTACTTCTTGATGATACTAATTACCTATTGTGGAGTCAACAAATTCTGTTGGTGGGCAAAACGTTTAAGCTTTAGAGTTTCTTGGATTCTCGAATATTGCTCCTGCTCAATTTATTCCAGATGCTAATGGTGTACCTCAAGAAAATTTTGAGTTTACTAGGTTTGAGCAGCAAGATAGTGTTCTTGTGTCTTGGCTTTTGTCGTCTGTGAGTCAAGCAGTGCTTTCTCATCTTATTGGTATGGATACTAGTGCTCAGATTTGGAACTCAATTGTTAATCTGTATGGCAGCAAAACTACTTCTAGGCTAATGTTTTATAGACGAGCCTTGCATTCTCAGCGCAAAGGGGATTTGTCTATGAAAGATTTTCTAATGAAGATTAAAGGGTACTGTGCTAGTCTTGCCATGTGTGGTGAGATCATTAGTGATCATGAACATGTCACTACAATCCTCAATGGTCCGCCTTCAGACTATAAGTCTGTTGTTACGATAATCTCGGCCAGTCAAACACCCTACACAATCCAGGGCGTCACTACCATGCTTTTAGATGTTGAGACACGACAATTTTCTTTGGTTCTTGAGGTTTCTACTAATGTGGTCTCGCATTAGCCTACAAGGCAAATTGATAGCAGTGACCTTACACCTGCTTATCATCCTTCTACTAGCACTCGAGGGCGAGGCCGTGGTCGAACAACTGGCTCAAGGTTTTAATGTCAACTATGTGGAAAACAATGCCACCTTGTTGATCGCTACTACTATAGATTTGATGCCTCGTACAAAAGTACAAGGTATAGACCACCTCAATCTTCACAAGCCAATGTTTGTATGTTTGGTACTGGCTCTCCCATGATGCCTTGGATGCCATCTACTGTTCCCAATGCTCAACCAAATTGGTTTCTTCCATCCAAGATGCCACCTTCTCCCTGGTTCAATCTGTTTTGTCAACAATGGTTTTCTACCAGTCAATACTCCTTCTCTACCAAGCTCACAGCCTCAAGCATATCTTGCCACACCTGAGACAGTTGGCGATAATGCGTGGTATCCTGATTCTGGTGCAACACATCATCTCACACACTCACCTACTGCCCTAGCAGAAAGCACACCATATAAAGGTCCATGTAAGGTGTATGTTGGAAATGGTGTTGCTCTACTTGTACTGTTTTCTGGTCAGTCTTCTTTGCTTACACGTTCGCGACCCTTATACATGCGATCTTTATTGTGTATGCCTGGGATAACCAAGGATCTCTTGTCTGTCTTAAAGTTTACTAAAGATAACAGGGTAATTTTTGAGTTTATGCCTACACAATGCCAGGTTCGTGATATGCACACAAGGGTGGTACTTCTTAAAGGGTCTGTTTAGCATGGATTGTACAAACTTCACATTCCTGGTTCGGTCAAGACAAGCTCGACTACATCAGTTCAATGTTTTACTACCAGCTCATCTGTTTCTTTCGATGTGTGGCATTATAGACTAGGCCACCCTTGTAAAACTGTACTTACAAAGGCATTACTCAAGTGTAATATACCTCTTGGAGTGAATAAAGATTCTTTCTCATGTACTTGGAGTGAATAAAGATTCTTTCTCATGTATTGCCTATCATTTGGGCAAAGAACATAAGCAACCATTTCAGAAATCAACGACTAAATATATTGCACCCCTTCAATTAGTAGTTGTTGATGTTTGGGGACCAGCTTCAGTTTCTTCTAATACTTTTTGATACTATGTTGCTTTTATAGATGCCTGTACAAGATACACTTGGGTTTACTTTCTAAAAAAAAAGTTTGAGGTTCTAGCTGTGTTCCCCTATTTTCACAGACAAGTTGAAAGAGTCACTGGTTGCAAGCTTAAAATTCTTCAAACAGATGGGGGAGGAGAATTCCAAGCCTTGAAAATGTATTTCTCTCAGCAAGGGATTGTGCATCACCTTACATGTCTTTATACCTCAGTTCAAAATCGTCTGGTTGAGCGAAAACATAGACATATAATCGAAATAGGTCTATTTATGCTTGCACATGCTTTTATGCCCTTGACTTATTGGAATGATGCCTTTGCCAGTACAGTTTACTTGCTCAACAGATTGTCTTCCCAACCTCTCAACGTCGTCTCACCCTATGAAAAATTGTTCAATGTTCAACCCAGCTACATATTTCTTCGTGTCTTTGGTTGCCTTTGCTTTCACAACCTATGACCCTACAACACTCACAAGTTACAATTTCTGTTAACACTCTATACCTTTTTAGGTTACTCAGCATTTCATAAAGTTATCGATGTCTAGACTCCTTTGGTAGAGTCTATGTCACACGTAATGCCACATTTCATGAAATAGTGTTTCCATTTAAAGCCACACCTCAAATCTTACTTTTTCTTTATCTTCACCAGTGTCCAGCTCAAAATTGCTTGTCTTGTCATCAACTTGTCCTCAAACCCATCCCTCCAATCAATCAACTCAACAATTACCTTTAGCCGTTACTACTCTTAGCATTAATCCAACACCTCAATCTTTCAACCCAACCCACTCTATCTCTTACATCTAACCCCATCTTGTCTCAATTGCCTTCTGTGCATGTCCCATACAACACACATGCGATGGTGACTCGCAGCAAAGCAGGTGTCTTTAAGCCAAAGGTATTCATCAACATTACATCCACTTTCTCTGACAATCTTCCCAAAGACATACATGCTGCAATGAGCAATAACTCTTAGAAGGTTGCTGTTCATAATGAGCTTTAGGCTCTTGTTTGGAATAACATATGGTCTTGTGCCCTCTACCTGACAACAGACGAGCTGTTGGTTGTAAGTGGTTATTTAAAGTGAAAACAATAGCTAATGGCACTATTGAGAGATACAAAGGACGCCTCGTGGCTAAGAGATTTTCCCAGCATGCAAGATTGGATTATCGAGATACTTTCAGTCCCATGGTTCGAGCTACTACCATTCGTACTATTCTCGCTATCTCGGTCATGAAAGGCTGGTTGATAAGGTAAGTTGATGTCAACAATGCCTTCCTCAATGGGGAATTGACTGAGGAGATTTACATGGAACAACCCTTGGGTTTGAAGAATATGGTCCTAATGGGCAGGAGCTTGTCTGTCGACTAAACAAAGCTCTATACGGACTGTGACAAGTCTCTCGTGCATGGTTTCAAACACTCAAATAGTACCTATTTTGTCAGCTTGGTTTTCATGACTCCAAAGCTGACCTTTCGTTGTTCATTTAAGCTACATCTTGAAACCTTCTACTACTGATGGCCTACGTTGATGATATAGTCCTCACTGGCAGTTCTGGTCAAGAAATTAACAATGTGGTGCAACTGCTGGACACAAGGTTTGCTCTCAAAGACATGGGGCCACTCAGTTTTTTTTAGGTGTTGCAGTTCATCATACTCCTCAAGGATTGTTCCTTAGTCAGCAAAAGTATATAGGTGAGATACTGACCAAAATAGGTATGGCTACAGTAGCACCTACTCCAACACCGATGGTGAGCTTTCCAAAGTTGGTTGCAGCTGATGAAAGTTCAACATTGGTTGATAGTCATTTATATCGGAGTACAATTGGTATGCTTCAATATGTGTGTATCACCCGCCCTGACTTGTCCTACTGTGTCAACAAGCTCAACCAATATATGAATGCTCCAAATGAGACTCATTGGAAGGCAGTCAAACGTGTCCTACGATACCTCCATGGCACGATAGCTCATGGGCTACATTACTCCAAAGGCTAGTTCCAGCTCACCTGCTATACAGATGCTGACTGGGCTTCCTTCGTTGAAGAGAGACGATCCACTACAGGTTATGTAGTTTATCTTGAACCAAATCCAGTTGCATGGTGCTAAAAAAAACAAGCTGATGTTTCTAGGTCTTCTTCCGAGGCAGAATATCACGGACTTGCCAACTGCATGTCTGAACTCTTGTGGGTCAAACAGCTGTTATCCGAGGTTGGTATGGATTTCAATCAGTCTCCTGTGATTTGGTGTGATAATACATCTACGGTGTCAATGGCTGCCAACCCAACTCATTATGGTAAGACAAAACACGTCGAGATCGATCATCATTTTGTTTGGGAGAGAGTTCTTGATGGCACACTGCAAGTCAACTTTGTTCCTTCTGACAAACAGGTTGCTGATGTCCTCACAAAACCCATCACCCCTAAGTGATTTAGTTTCTTTCAGCAGGCTCTTCGCGTATTACCTAGAGATGCTATTTCTTTTGAAAAGAAAGAAAATCAGGAGAATGTTAGAGTAACTGATAAAGGTGGTTAGCAGTTAGTTGGTTAGCAAAGAAGCAATTTAGGTTACGTTGCTATATATAGCCTACATGCATGTATATTCAAAAAGTAAGTTTTTCTCATTTGTTTGTAATCTTCTTGATGATCAATACAGTAGCTTTCATTGTTCGTGCTATTGTTTAACACTAATGGTTATAGTTTCTATAATTTTACAAATGTATGCTTAGGATTGTAAAAAGAACGTTAATGATATCTTTACAACTTCAAAAAAGAAAAGAAAAGAAAGTTATAATATTATGCATCAAATAAATATAATTACTAAAATAACAATAACATTTTATAAAAAGTATAAATAATTTACAAATATTACTTAATATAAATCATATCTCTAAAACTTATAAATAAATAAAATCTCCATTACTTATATTATGATCATAAAAATAAATGAACTTTTGATTGGGTGCTTATGATAAATGAGACTTTCGCCACCCTACATGACAACAATTTCTGCCACACATAACTATTCAAACACGCTTAACATAATTTTTTATTTATTTATTGTTGAAGCATCTTTTACCCATTTGCCTTTAAACTTAGCCTAGATGCATTAACATTTTTGCAGAAGAAAAGGACAAAATCTCGGGGTCCATGCACTTCAAAGTTGCAAAACCTAGAATTGGTTAATGCTTCCATTCTATAATCATGTGCATGTAGTGTAGTGTAGGGCACCTTTGCTTTGTGTTAATCCACTTTTAAAACAAAAAGCTTTGACCTTGATCCCTTTCCCTCATGATCGGTTGGTTTCTGGGTTTCATACTCTTAAATTATTTTTTGTTGAAAAATTGTAATTTTTTAAAAATTTTGAGGCATAATCTCGATCAATAAAGGTGGAGAGTTCAATAATAAAATTATGGTTTTATATTTTACTCCATGAGCTTTTACAACGGTATATTATATGTTTAAAATGGTTGAGTGATGAATGAGAAATTAATGCTCAAAATAAGCTATTTGTGAATATTTGTTGGGGAAAAGAAAAGCTTAAATCCCACATTAGTTAAATACCAAGCGTGAGATGTATATATATTTAAGAACCCACTTGAAAAGAAATTGAATTACTAAACTTGTAACCTTGCCTCGCGCGCATAAGGGGTGCAAATCCAAACCCATCGAGGTTGGTGCGCACCTGCACGACGTGGGTGACGCGAAATGTCCCAACATGAAATTTAATTTTTTCTCAACAAATATACAAAATATGGTTTAAAAAGATGTATATCCTAATTTTATTTGATTCCAATCAATTTGATTTGATTTTAATCAAATTGATTTAATTGCTCTTTTAATGCAGATTTTGTATCCTTATTCATGGATATTTTCAAAATTCCTCCATATTGAATGCCTATAAAAGCCTAAGGAATATTCAAAATTTTTGGTCAATCGCACTCTCTCACACTGGGTTTATTTTGCTCTCCAAAATTTTTTTCTTTTTCTCTCCATATTTTTCAACGTTTCGATGATAGAAAAAGGCAACGTTTGTTCATTGATCACTATAAAGGTGCTACTGCTTCGATCATCGTGTTGTTGTATCCTGGGAGACAGTCGACCAATGTTTCTCCCAGTACCGTAAGAGCGGCTGAATCTGTCATAAGGAACTGTGTAAAACAGGCCTCAATATCTAGGAAAACTCTATTCTTCTTTTCGATTTTTGGTTTTCGTTATGTTATTTATTGGTTTTTCATATATGATAAATTAAATATAAATTATTCAATTTATTTTTACATAAATATTTTTTATTTATATTTATATATTTGTTCACTAACGTGTTTTGTCCAACAATCTTAAGACAGATTTCCGTTATTATTTTTGCAATTCTCTAATTCGAGACGATTGAGACACTAAGGCGAAAAGAAAAAGAATATTTTTATTTGAAAATAAAAATTAAAATTGAATAAAATCTATTTCGGGATTTATTCCCGCCGTTCAACAGATTTTATTCCATCTTTGATTTTATTTCTAAACGAGTATTAAAATTAAATAAATTCTATTTTGGGATTTATTCCTATCGTTTAACAGATTTTATTCGATCTTGATTTGTTTCCAAGTGAAGACTTAATTAAATAATTCTATTTTGGGATTTATTCCCAACGTTCAACAGAATTGATTTTGATTTTGTTTCAAAATTTTAATTTTGTCGTTTAACAAATAAAAGAGAAATTTTCTGTTTATGGTGGCCTTAATTGTGGCTTTAAATTGTGAAAGCTTAATTTGTAGCTTCAAATTTGTGACATCAAAGGAAAAAAAAATTATCAATGGTGAATTAAAAAGACAATATGAGAGTGCATGTCTAGGGTTGGTTCTTTGAATGACCTGGTATTTAAGCGTGCCAAGTGCACCACCTCTCTTTTAGGGTTGCCTACCTGGTGCATTGTTTTATTGTATTTTTTATTAGATCGTATAAACTTTTGTTTCAGGTTTTATTAGATTCCTACCGTCTAACAAAAGTTGATAATTTTTCTAATTCTGGTTTTGTTTCTTAAGAGAAAATGGAAACTCCCACCAATTCAATCAATTTGTAGTCTGAAGCTTTGGATCAAATGCAATCTTCAATTCAAAACTCAGTGTTGCCGGTGGCGGCTGCTGTAAGCCACATTGAGAAACCTGCAAAATTCTTAGGACAAAATTTCAAGACTTGGCAACAGAAAATGTTGTTTTATTTGACCATGTTGAACTTGGCCAAATTTTTGAAAGATGACCCTCCTACTGTTAAAGAGGGCGAGAAGTTACTGCTTTCACTACTTTTGAAGCTTGGAACCATTCTAATTTCCTATGCCGAAACTACATCCTGAATGGATTATCGGATGCATTGTAAAAAGTGTATAGTGTCAAGAAAACAACTAAGGAATTATGGACATTGAACCATAAATACAAAACCGAAGATGCTGGAGCTAAAAAGTTTTTAATTGCTAAATTCTTGAATTTTGTAATAATTGATTCTAAACTAGTTGTGAATTAAGTGTAGGAACTTCAACTGATTGTTCACAGAATTCTTGCTGAAGGGATGGTGATAAGTGAATCCTTCCAAGTGGCAGCCATTATTGAGAAGCTACCTCGTACTTGGAATGACTTCAAGAATTACCTAAAACACAAAAGAAAGAAAATGTCAGTGGAAGATTTAATTGTCAGACTTCGGATTGAAGAAGACAATAGAGGTACGGAAAAAAGGCTCAAAAAAGCAACAAATGTCAATGATGCTAGGACAAACATCATAGAAGTCAAAAACTTCAAAAAGGGAAAACAACCTCAGAGTGGGTCTAAACTAGGACCAAAAGGTGGCATTTTCCAAGAAGTAAAAATTTTAAGGAAAGTGCTTCAATTGCAACAAGATGGGGCACAAATCATCTGACTGTAGGATTCCAAAGAAATTTAGAGCTAACGAGGCCAATGCTATGAAAGAAATTTCCAAGGAAGTGCCCAATATGGACTTATGTGCCTAACATATGCAAGAACTATGAATAAGAATGTTTCTTCTAAATGGGGAATGTTTGTGAAAAATGGATATGTAATGCAATCTCTGTAAAAGGAAAAACTATGAATAAGAATGTTTTTTCTTCTTCTGTTTATATACTTGAGTCATTTGATTTATGGCATGATAGGCACGGACATGTTAATTATGATACTTTACATAGATTAATTAATTTAGAGCACATTCCTTCTTATAAGTGATAAAAGTAACATATTTCAATCTCGTTCTTAATGCATTTTTGGATGATTATTTATGCAAATTGGTGAATTTTATGCTCCTAATCCTTTGAATTCATGTTTCTATACTTAGGAGAGTATTTGGGAACGAAAGGAGTGAAAAACAAGTGAAAATCGGACAAAAGAGCAGATTATAAGAGCCACACGGGTTGGACACACGGCGTGTGAGCCACCCGATCTAGACATACGGCCATGTGCCAGACCGTGTCATTTTCTCAACTTGCTTCCTAAACACGTGGAAAAACTCAATTTTTAGGTTATCTGGGCATTCTAAATTCTATAAATACCAAATAGAAAAAGAGAATAGGGATCTATCAAAGAATATTGAAGAAAACAACTCGAAGAACACCATTGGAGCCAACTCTAAAGCAGATTTCCATCAAGATTGAAGACCTCCTTTTAATTTCCTTTGAAGTTTTTATGAGATTCATTAGTTCTTGTAGTTTTCTAACTTTGAGATGTTTTTATTGAGAATTATAAACTAATTCCCTAGATACTTAAGGAGGATAAAACATATGATGAATTCTATTATTTGATTTCTATTTTACGCGATAAATACTTTATTCTTGTTCTCAGTTATGTGTGCTTATCTCTTGTTTTAATATTTTCGGGATATTAATTCATGTTTAATGTGCTTAAATCAGAGGAGGAAAAGTTCATGTTTAAGAGTAGATCTAGCATAATTGAGTGGAGTTGCATGCAATCCTAGAAATAGGACAACATAAATCTACCAGATTAGAGTCAAATCTAATAGGGGAATCCATAGATCGAGTTAATGCGATAATATGGGTTTTAATTAGATATAAATTTTAATTAATCAACCTAGAGTTAGTTGCTTTTACTCTCGAAAAAGATATTAGCATAATTTAGGGATTTCTACAGATCAAGATACTAAGTGAATAAATCGTTTAATTTAGAATATTAATAATAGATGAAGTCTAAGTGGAATCTTTTCGGGTTATTGTCTCTCTCATTAGTTATTATTCAATTATTTTCCTCATTTATTCTATGTTTAGTTCTTAGTTAAATTAATTTAATAATTTTAGTTTAAAACCAATCACTCCAATTTGTCGGCTAAATAATAGGAAAGCGGTAATTACTAATACTTTTAGTCCTCGTGGATACGATATCTCTACTCACCATAGCTATATTATTTATCAATAGGTGCACTTGCCTTTGTTGTATTTTTAATTAGTTTTGTGACACATCTAGTTTTTGGCGCCGTTGGTAAGGACTAAAATATTAGGAACACTTTATTTTTATTAATATAGTCATTATTTATTTTATTTTATATTTTTTTAATTTAATTTCTACATTCTAATTTTTTTCTTTTGTTTGCTTTCGGCAAGTTCTTTTAGTTTATAACTAAAGGAAACTTGTCGGGACTATTGCTTTTTGACAATGAGATTAAAAGTATTGCTCGCAAAAATCGTAGAGAGATTAGAGAAGTAAGGCAGGGTCAACAGAATATAGTAGATGAACAAAAGGGCAACATTATTACTGAGAGGATGGGAGATAATCAAAATATCCAGCTACCTCTTGCAGCTCCTGTTCCTCGTACTATGTACGATTATGCCAAGCCTACTTGATTGGGGCTGAATCGAGTATTGTGCGACCTACCATTGCTGCAAATAATTTTGAACTGAAGCCAAACACTATTCATATGGTACAATAGTATGTTCAGTTCGATGGTTTGCAAGATGAAAACCCAAATACTCATTTGGCCAATTTTCTAGATATTTTGACACTTTCAAGTTAATGGCACCGCTGATGACACCATTTGTTTATGGTTGTTCCCATTCTCGTTGAAGAGCAAGGCCAAACAGTGGTTAAACTCTTTACCAAGAGGTTCCATCACTACATGGGCTCAAATGACCGAGAAGTTTCTTCTAAAGTACTTCCCACCGGCTAAGACAGCTAAGTTGAGGAATGACATCTCTTCTTTATTCAGATCGATTTAAAGACATTATATGTTGTATGGGAGAGATACAAGGACTTATTGAGAAAGTGTCCTCATCATGGGTTACCTTTATGGTTACAAGTTCAAACCTTCTACAATGGTTTGAGTCCCTCAACTAGGCAGTTGATTGATGTAGCAACCGGTGGAACACTGAAAAATAAAATACCTGAAGTAGCTTATGAGTTTATAGAAGAGATGACATTGAATAATTATCAGTGGCAAGTCATGAGGACAAAGCCGATGAAAGCAGTCAGTGTTTTTAATCTAGATGTAGTCATGATGTCATCAAACCAAGTAGAAGTACTAAATAAGAAAATTGATGGTTCATATTTTTCTACGCAGGTGAATATGATGATGCAATGCAATACAAATAGAGGTGGAATGACTAATCCAGAATGTTTACCCTTCAGTCTTAGCACAAAGAATGAGCAAGTCAATTATATGGGTAACAATTCTAAACCTCAAAATAACCCTTATAGTAATAACTATAATGCAGATTGGAAGAACCATCCCAATTTTTCTTGGGGTGGTCAAAGCAATCAAATAACACAACCCTCTTCGAGCATTCAACAACTTTATCAATAAGAATTGAACCTTAAGGAGATGTTGACAAAGTTTATCTCGGTGTTAGAAACTCATTTACAAAACACTGAGGCGGCACTGAAAAATCAGCAAGCATTGATTCAAGGACTCGAAAATCAAATAGGTCAACTTGCTAAATTAATTTCGGAAAGGTCACAAGGTAGCTTACCTAGCAATACTGAAACTAACCCAAAGGAGCAACTTCACGCAATTACTGCTCGAGACGTGGAAGGGTTAGTTGAATCTGAACAAGAATCGAGGGAAAAAGATGTGGTGAACAATGATGAGGTTGAGAAAGGTAAGAAAGAGCAAAAGCCAATTGTCAAAGAATACAAACCTTGAGTGCTATATCCTAACGCATCGAAGAGAGACCACATGAACGAACAATATGGTAAATTTCTTAAGCTTCTTAAAAAAATTACACATTAACTTACTGTTTGTTGAAGCTTTCTCGCAGATGCTAAATTACGTCAAATTCTTAAAGGATCTATTAATAAAAAAGAAGAAGATAGATGACCCGTCGACTGTAGAGCTCAACACAATTTGTTCGGCCATTCTCCAAAATAAACTACCTAACAAACTTAAAGATCCATAGAGTTTTGCTATTCATTCTCTCATTGGTAGTTTAAATATTGAGAATGCTTTGGCTAATTTAGGGACTAGTATTAATGTCAGGCCTTATAAAATGTTTAAACAACTAGGGCTTGGGAAACCCAAACACAGTATTCAATTAACAAAACCATTAGATATACTAGAGGTATTATTGAGGATGTGCTTGTGAAAATCGATAAATTTATATTCCCTATTGATTTTGTTGTTTTAGACATGGATGAGGATAGTGAGGTACCTTTGATCTTAGGCCGACCTTTTTTAGCCACTGCTAAGACTATTAACGATGTTGGTACAAGTGAACTTGTGCTTCGTGTAGGTGACGAAAAGATTATTCACAAAGTACGGGATTCTGTGAGAGTCTCTAGTGAGCGAAATGGTTTTAAACATTTTGTTAATGTAAGTAACTATGTGGCTCAACCTTCTTTGCAAGAAATCCCTCATGAAAACGTGCAAGAATCATATTTCAGTCAATGTGAAAGAAACAGAACAACTTATGAAGAGCGAATGGTGAAACTCAATGAACTAGATGAATGGCGAACACATGTTGAGGAGAAACTGAAAAAACACGATGCAAAGCTAGAGCGACGCTGTGATGAGCATGTGATGAGAACGAACCAATTTAAGGTTGGGGACAAAGTACTGTTGGACAAAATAGATCTGCAACAGCCCGGTTTAGACGCTAGTTAGAACAGTGGTTTTGAAACCACAAATTCGAGGTCAAAATGTTAATTTAAGGTTTTTTTGGTGTGAATAATATGTGACATAGTCTGTGTGAAAATTATGTGATAATTTAATCGTTTGTGTGTCGAATTAAGAGAAAGGATTTAATTGTGTAAAGAGTAAAATGTTGTGTGCTGATTTTTGAGTGTTCAATTGTTGATGTCTTTATAATGTGAAGCCCTTAAAAGGCAATTAATCTATTATTTGGTAGTGGGGTGGTTGATGGACAAATATGTCCATAGTTTAAATGATATCATAAGCATTTCATTAAGGGCAAAGATGGTATTTGATAATTAAGTTATTTTATAACAAAACAAAACATTGAAATGGCCATTTTCTATCCATCTTTCCACCGAAAAATAGAGAAGAGAATAGCCATTGAAGCTTTGAAAATTTCAGCACTTGTTAAGCTCAATTCAAGGTATGTTTGAGCTCAGTTTTTGATAATTTTTATGTTTTCGTAATCATTGCTTCGTGCTCTAGCTAACCTATGTTGTAATGTTGTGAATTGATGATGTTTTTGTGATGAGCCATTGATGAATGTTTGAGCTAAGTGCTAGTTGATAATGAAATATGAAAACTTGGTGTTGGGTTAACATAGTTTGTATTGGGATTTTTGATGAAATTGAGTATTTTGGGCTTATTTGTGAAAAGTTTAAATTGAGGGACTAAAATGTGAAATAAATGAAAGGTGTGGGCTTGTATGAGCACAGTGAGAATTAGGCTAGGCTTGAGCACAAGCAAATTATATATATTTGATGATTTTGTGAAATAAGGACTAAAGTGTCGAAATGTGAAAATGTGAGGGCTATTTTGTAAAATGCCCTAAATATATGTGTTTGACTAAAATGAATGATTTAATGATTGAATGGATTGAATTTGAATGTGTATAGACCAAGAGAGGAGATGTTTGGGTCGAGATTGAGGCAAAGATAAAGTGTTCGATTAATCAATCGTATCGATAGTTCTACGTCTGAGGTAAGTTCGGATATAATACAAGTTGTTAATTTATATCTATGTGATATGAATTGAATGATAGTTATTGAATTAGAAATGCTACATGTATGATGTTGAGAAATGAGGCACTAAGTGTGCGTAATTGAAATTAAGACGGAGTTAAATAGCATTGTCTGTGCAAAGTAATGGAAGCTTCGACTTTTCTAATTGGCACTGTGTGTGCGATACTGAATTAAGTTCGATTTTGTATCAAGGCACTAAGTGTGTGATGTTAATTAGCTTTGGCTATGATTTGGGCACTAAGTGTGCGATTGAGTTGAAAAGATATCAAGCAGTGATTGTGATATGTATCGAGCATCAAACAGCAAGAACGTTTGTTAACTAGGTGTTGGCAAAGGTATGTTTGAACCTATGTGGTTCATGATAGTTTTAAAGGTTAAGAGAATGGCTACTTGAGCATATGGTTGAGATTGATAATGAGCCTAATTGTGCAATTTATCTATGTGATGATTCAATTGTGTATGATGTGGTATTATTGAGTAATATGTATTAAATTATGAACTTACTAAGCTTTGAAAAGCTTACTATGTGATTTGTTTTTCTGCTTTGCAGTGTCAGTAAAGCTAGCTCAGATCTGGGGATCACCAGCATCTCAATCAAACTATCGGCAATCTATTTTGGGGTATTTTGGAAAGATGTACATAGTTAAAATATGGCATGTATAGGCTAGTTATTTGAATCATGTTTGAGATTTGTAAGTAGCCATGAGATGTGGCTAGATATGTGATAGTTTTTGGCATTAATGACTTTGGTATATATGATGCATCTTTTGGTATGAACAGAATTTGTATTCAATGCATGGTTTGAATGATTATTTTGGTATGCTTTTGGGTAGTTATAAGTGCATGAATTGTTTTGGTAAATGTTGCTTGTAGGTATGACCCATTTGGATGGCATTTTGGTCTTGCAAATGACCTATAATGTCACATGGCCGTGGCACATGGGTGTGCCTAGTGACCGTGGGGTAAAGTCAGTAGCTTGCTTAAGGGCACACGGCCATGGCACACGGGCGTGCCTAGAAGCCGTGTGAGAAATTCAGTATATGGCTTGGTAGTGCACGGCCTTAGCACACGAGGGTGCTTGGTAACTGTGTTACTTTGGCAGGATTGACCATGGCCAGGGTATACGGGCATGCTTGGTGGCCGTGGTGAGGAATCAGGTTCGACCACGGGGAGGACACACATGTGTGTCTAGCAGCCATGGAGGGCACACGGTTGGCTCCCACAGCGTGTATCCCCTGTGTTTTGGATAAGTTTTTAAGTTTCTGAGAACTTCTGTATATGTTTTGATTTAGTCTTGATCCTTCTCTAGCATGTGTTTAAGGTCTTATAGGCCTCAATAAGGGACTATATGTTATGTTTTGATGTGATATACTGATGATTGACTTTGTGTCATGAATGGGTTGTTAAATGATTTGATTGTTCGGTAATGCCTCTTAACCCTATTCCGGCGATGGTTTCGTGTTAGGGTGCTACATGATCCACGAATTTCCTCTTCGGAGCTTGAGTTAAACGGATCGAACCCATTTACGGTACTAAATGTTTTTCCATACTATACAATTGAAGTAGTACATTCTGAGTTCAACACACTTAAGGTAAACGATACTCGACTCAAACTTTATCTTGGTATTAAAATTACTAACGAGAAAGAGGAGCTTCGGCTTCGAGAACCACCGTAATCATGCGCATACAAGGTAAAGTAGAGCTTAGACTCTAAATAAGCGCTTCTCGAGAGGTAACCCAAGTGTTTAATTTTTGTTTATTCTTTTTATTACATGCTAATTTAAAATTAATTAAATTAAATTAAATTTAAAAAATATGTTTTTGACCCACACGGCCTAGACACACGGGCGTGTCCCAAGCTGTGTACATGATGGAGCAAATGACAGAGAGTTACACGATGTGAAGACATTGCCGTGTGAGTCCTAGGACTTAATTTTTCAAATTTTGAAGGTAACACGGCCTGAGGAGGTCCACACGGCCTAGCGATACAGCTGTATGGCACACACGGCTTGGGCACAACGGCATGTCTAAGGCCGTGTGAATACTGGAGTTAATTTTTCAAATTTAATTACAAGTCAGTGAGTTACACGAGTAATAGACACAATCATGTGCAAGACACGGCCGGCAAACGGGCGTGTGTAAGACCGTGTGCCCCACACAACCTCTCACACGGGTGTTGGAAAAGTGAAGGAATAGCACACACAATCTGGACACACGGGCATGCCCGAGGCCGTGTGAAGATTGAGCTTAAATTTTGAATTGCACACGGGCTGAGAAAGCTCCACATGGACGTGTGGCCCAACACGGGACTAAACACGACCATGTCCCCCCTTTTTAACCCAAAAAACCTAAAATATTTTCCTTACTTTGTCTTCTTCCTCCCCACTCTCCAACTACTAACCCAAACTGTTGTTCTCATCTCCTATAACACCCTGAACCCGGCCTAGAAGTTTTGACCGAATCACAGATGTTACATTGATCATCGAAGTGATTGTAGGTAAATTTTTACAAAACAAGAAATCACCTCAAACTGAAATATTTAATCTTTTAAATCCAGTCCATAAGTAGTTACAAATAAGTTTATTATAAACCGGGTTAAATGAACAAATAAAAATTAAGACGAAACTTGTACCAAATTTTATAAAAACCTTACAGTTCAAAATCTGAATGACAAAATAGAAACTGAAAATATAGCTTATACTGAATTTTTCCCCATGACTGTCTGAGACCTCCGCACACCGAGTCCAGCATCAAAATTCTAGAAAGGTACCTGAAAGAGAAACACTAAGAGGGGGTGAGCTGCTCGAGCTCAGTGTGAGTTCAAAACAAAATAAGAGACAGAAGAAATACAAATTTCCAATCAGTGGCCAACAGATCCTCAAATACTCATAGAGTCAGGAAGCATTCTTGGGACTAATGTCCCAACATAACACAACAATCAGGGCACACCAAGTACACATCGAAACTCAACACAAATGTTGTGCAGACAAATAGAATACAGACAACCAATCTTACTCAGAACTCATAGACAGATGCACGGATGAAATACAGTCAAGTGATAAAACCCACCCATCCAGTTGACACACCTCTCGATCCCCCTATCACACCCCATAAGAGTTGTTTAAGCTCAACCAACCGAACCACACCATGTAGGACCTTGTAGGTCTGTCCAACCCTACACACCATATATGTGGACCAAGCCACTCAGATATTAATATGCAGCAGAGCTGGAATATGTGTTGTCTGAAAGGTAATACAAGAATCATTGACATCCTATTCTGATTATCTTGCCGGATCGAATATAGTAAGCAGCAAAGCTAACGCACAAGTAGTACAGTGGGATAAATCACCGTACGAATATGATGTAGTAAAACTGTCAGATCATATCAGAATCAGAATCCCTTCACTTCGTAATCCCACCCAAAACTTTATGCAAGTGTATGTATGTATACATTAACAGAAAAAAAGAGAGCACATCCACATAAAGAAACAAATATGCACACACACCCAACTAATCCGAGTTTAAAGTTAGACATCTCACACAACAATTACAAATATCACATAGGCCGTAGCCCAAATCAAAGTCTTAATTACCCTTTCTAAGGCTTAGCCAAGGGTTGAAACACACAGTTCCACAAACAGGTCATAAATCAACATAATACAAAAATTTGGCTAGGTAGGACCACAAGGCCGTGTGCCCCAGCTGTGTGGAATTGCCTAGGCCATGTGGGGGTCTACACGCCCATTGAAGGCCACACACGCCCGTCTGGAGGGGGCACATGCCGTGTAATTCACTGTCCAAAAGTGCTAAAAATTAAGAACAGAGGAGACACAGCTGTGTGAAGATCTCACACGCCTGTGGGACACATGCCCGTGTGGCCAGGCCGTATGGTACCAAAAATCATCAAAAACCCTAAATTCCCAAACACATACACCTATGTGCCCAAGGGACACGGCCATGTGAAAATCGACTAATTTCCCCAAATTTGGCACATGGCCGTATGGCCAGGTCGTGTGGCACCTAATCTTGCCCGAAAACCCTAATTCCTAATTCAACACGGCCGTGTGAATAGGCACACTCCCTTGTGGCCACTCATGTGGTCACGAAACCACTCTAAAACAGCTCGAAAAACATGAATTCCAACATCAAATGATCCTTAACCTCTAACAGTGTAGAAAAACACCCTAACCAGTCAAATTTTTACGCAAAACCGCAACAATTGGCACTTTAAATGATAACTTCAGAAACCCACAAGCCATGTCGAAACTCATACAACCAAATCAAAATTTCATCAATACCCAAAAAGGACAAGTTTTCGAACCCACACCTGTTTTGTGATCTACGACGCTTCGACACCGACTTTGACGAAGAGAAAACGACTTTCCAAAATTCCCCAGCAAACCGATCTCAAGAGAAAATAATGGAAATCTAAGGAAAAGGAACCCAACAGAGGAAGAACCAAATAAAAATGTCCAGTAACAATAATAATAAGTAAAAAAATAAAATAGAAATAAATAATATAATATAGTATAAAATTAAACAAAATAGGTAGCTATTAATAACTTAAAACAAGATTAAATAAAATGTTTCTCCAAAATGCCCACACAAGGACTCAAACTCAGAACCTCAAAGTATTCTAACACTCACACAACCACCAGACAAGCAGGCCCATTCTGACACCTAAATGCACAGCTAAACACAATAACATAACCTTCTCACTGACCCTAACCACAAAACCCTAAATCTTTTTGTAACATCCCGAATTCTTGGGCCTATGAGTTTAGTGTGTGTATATGTTTAAAGTGTTAATTTAACTGTTAATGGTCTAAATTGGGCTCAGGCTTAGTCAGAGGCCTTGATTAAAATTTTCTGTTTTGACATTATAGGACTTAAAAGGTAGTACCTGTGTTTAAAATATCAAAATGGGCTTGTGGCCTAGTGGTCAGTAGCGCCACTTAGGGAACAAGGAGGTGACGCCACAACAGGGAGTTAGGGGCCCAAATTTAAGTTTCAAGGAGCCCAATTCCTTGGATTCAAGTTAGCTAATTTTTGGCATTAGGGTTAGGTGGAGTGGACGGCTACAAGGCTCAAAAATAGGAGGATTTATGTGAATGGGATAATGTAGATAATATAGTTGATAATATGGAAGATAAAAGGAGAAAAATTAGGAGCTATCTACTGAGAGCAGAGTTTGCCGAAATTTTATCACCTAGAGGAGTAAAGAAATCGATTTCTAATAGCCATAGGGGGTGCCGAATTTTCTATAAATAGGGGGAATAGCTCATCAATTTCGGCATTTGAACCCTACTTTTTCTTCATTCTTTGTGCCGAAATTCTCAGTCTCTCCCTCCACAATTTCTATCAACTTTCTTTCAAAAGTCAAAAATCACCACCTCCTTCACCCTTTCTTCTTTCTTTGAAATTTCACATTATTTGAATCTTGATCTCCATTGTTATTCTTCTCTCATTCACTAAAAGTCAAAACTACACTTGCTTGCTCAAATCATCTTGTTCATCTTTTTGGGATTTTCTTAAAAGCCAAAATTCTTATATCTCTAATCTTCTACGCTTAGATCTTCTGCTGTGATTACCGAATCTTCCTGCAAGGGGTAGCCGAAATCATTTGTAAAGGTAAGTGTCGATTCGTGAGACTTCAATCTTTTTTCAGCTTTTAGAGATCTTAGCCGAATGGCTATATGGTTAACTAATCGAGTGTTTTCTCTCATTTGCGGCATTTCGGATTTGAAGGGGTCCAATCGCTTAGATTTCTAAGCCGAGTTGAGAGCTTTTCGGATCGAATTACTTTTCGGATTTTAAGGTAAGGAGATCTATTAATTTAAATGTATGAATCGGGTAAAGCATTAACCTTGGCCGAATATAGGAGAGGCCTTATCCTTGCGTTCTTTCGGCTTTTGAGTAAGGTTGTAGACAAAGGGCTGTAGATCAGATTAGCGAGGGTATCGACATAGAGAGTAGTACTACGTGATATCAGGTGTGTAACTTTTCACACCATTAGATTGTCTATTAATATGTGTTAATAAATCTGCTTATATTCTGTTAAATGCCAAAATCTCGGCATAACGTTCGAAACCCAATGAGGGTAAAAAAGGATCACCAGGTTAGTGATCTCTGCCATTCTTCATTGAATGTTCCTGTTAAGATGATATGTTTTATAAGTATGCCGATTTCTGTGATTGCACGGGGTTGGGTTTGATGAAAGGGGAAGTGTTCTGTGTAGTGGCTTTTGCTATGATATGTTGTAGTGGCCTTTGCCATGATCTGTTGTAGTGGCTTATGCCATGATCTGTTGTAGTGGCTTATGCCATGATCTGTTGTAGTGGCTTTTTGCCATGATCTGATGGTGTGTAGCGGTGTGGGTTGATTGTAGAAATCCCCAATGGTGTGAATGGCTGGTACGGGTGGCGTGTAGCGGATGGAAACCTAGGATTGGGTTGGGTTTTTGCATATATTTTATTATATGATATCTATTATTTCGATTTGTGGGGCTAAGGCCCAATCGATGGTGCACGAGGGTTTACACCGAGTCTCATGACTCAACCTATTATTTAATATTTTTTCGGTAGCACCTAGTGCATCGGATAAATTTGGAGAGGAGCACAATGTGGCCATGCAAAAGAACATTTGGATTCAGAAAAGACTTTAGTTTATTATTTTATATCTTTATTTAATGGGTTTTAAATTTCAATGTAATAAGGCCACGGACCACTAACTTTATATTTTTTTCGGTTTTATTTTGGGCTTTTATTATTATTATCAGACATTTTAAGTTTACATTTTTTTTTCTAAAGCATGTATTTAAGTTTCGGTTTTTAATTCATAAAAACATCTCATAGAATTTATAGCTTATCTAAATTAACAACCTATTAATTTTTCCCGAATAAAAGGTTAAACTCAAGGAAAATATTTTCCAAAAATGTGACATGTTTTGTTAAATTTTCTTAGTGACATACCAGATTCGGTCGTGGTGTTTGTGTCGGGTTTGGGGTGTTACACTTTTAGCCCCAAAATTCAGGGTGTTATAACTCATCCCTCCTTAAAGAAATTTCATCCCCGAAATTTTCAGCTAACAAAATAGTGGTATATCACAAGCTATACCACCATGCTCCCGCTGCGCACTGTCGCCCGAGCAGAACCCAATCAAACCTAAGACCGCTCACACACACCTAGAACACTTAACCACTAAAGCAGATACACAGTTGTCTTATCACACACACAAACATTATCCAACAAATAACCATCAATGTCATTCAAATAAATAACACACGGATTCAAGACAATCTATAGCCATACCCGTCTTAATATCGTTGTGGACACCCTCTAAATCGATGCTCCGTGGACCTGCATCTAAGACACGCTCCCAACTTCTTCCAACAGTCACCCAGATGGCACTTCTTATAGAGCCCACAAACCGATACGCTCACCCCATTACCAAAACCATTCGCACAACCTTTACTAACACCTAACTGCGTTCTTATACGCTTCGAAAACTGAAGCTCCAACCTCAAAGGACTATGATTTCTCTTCTTTCCACAATCCTTACACCTATCTCGAAGCATTTCACCAGTCTCCCTTATCCTAGCCTCGAACACTTTCTCTAATACTTCTCTCACCACCCGAGTCAATGCCACGGTACCAACCTCCAAGTGATCGCTACCAGAGGTTGGTGAGATCATATTGACTTTGGACTTCTAAACAAACTCACGTCCGGAGAAGTAGA
Organism: Gossypium rotundifolium; assembly: GCA_025506655.1. Classification (NCBI taxonomy): domain Eukaryota; kingdom Viridiplantae; phylum Streptophyta; class Magnoliopsida; order Malvales; family Malvaceae; genus Gossypium; species Gossypium rotundifolium. The sequence continues at coordinate 56,045,170 of CP106723.1, read as the reverse complement.
CGACTCCTCGTGATCATGCTTATCTTCGGAATCCATATCAATCTTGTGGCTAACTTAGGATATCTACATTTCTCAGAAAACGGCACAATTTAAGTACAAAAATCTATATTTCTAATTTTACAGTTTCGAATTTCTACATGGACCTAGCATCAGAGTCTTAGACAGTTCTTTTCGATAAAACTTTTCCCAAAACACAAATTGTTTCATCTTACTATGGTAAAGTTTTCTTAAAAATTCCTTTTTAAAACAACCACGTGCGCACATGGATATGTAAAAAACACAGGCTGAGTTTTTGCAAACCTAGCTCTGATACCACTAAATGTAACACCTTGAACCTGACCAAGAAGTTTAGAACGAATCCTAGATGTTACATTGATCACCAAAGTGATCGTAGGTAAATTTTTACAAAATAAGACATCACTTCAAACTGAAACATTAAATTGTTTAAATTAAGTCCATAAGTAGTTACAGATAAGTTTATTATAAACTGGGATTAAATGAACAAATAAAAATTAAGACGGAACTTGTACCACAATTTTATAAAAACCTTACAGTTCAAAATCTAAATGTCAAAATAAAAACTGAAAGTATAACTTAAACTGAGTTTTTCCTCAAGACTGTCCGAGACCTCATCCATCGAGTCCAACGACAAAATTATGGAAAGTTACCTGAAAGAGAAACACTAAGAGGGGTGAGCTACTTGAACTCAGTGTGAATTGAAACAAAATAAGAGATAGAAGAAATACGAATTTCCAATCAGTAGCGCAACAGATCCTCAAATACTCACAGAGTCAGGAAGCATTCTTGGGACTAATGTCCCAACAGAACACAATAATCAGAGCTCACCAAGTACACATCGAAACTCAATACAAGTGTCGTGCAGATAAATAGAATACAGACAACCAATCTTACAGTCAGAATTCATAGACAGATGCGGATGAAATGCAATCAAGTGATTAAACCCACCAATCCAGCCGACACACATAGCCGTGTGCCCCGGCCATGTGGAATTTCCCAGGTCGTGTGGTACCTAATATTGCCTGAAAACCCTAGTTCCTAATCCTACACGGTCTTATGAATAGGCACACGCCCATGTGGCCACCCATGTGGTCACGAAACCACTCTAAAATAGCCCGAAAAACATGAATTCTGACATCAAATGATCCTTAACCTCTAACAGTGTAGAAACACACCCTAACCAGTTAAATTTTAACACAAAACTGCAACTGACACTTCAAATAATAACTTCAGAAACCCACAAACCATGTCGAAACTCACAGAACCAAATCATAATTTGGACAATAACCAAAAAGGAAAAGTGTTCAAACCCACACTTGTTTTGCGATCTATGACGCTCTGACACCGACTTTGATGACGATAAAACGACTCTTCAAAATTCCCCAAGAAACCGATCTAAAGAGAAAAATAATGGAAAACCAAGGAAAAAGAACCAAGAGAGGAAGAACCAAATAAAAACATCCAGTAACAATAATAATAAGTAAAAAAATAAAATAGAAATAAAAAAAGTAGCTATTAATAACTTAAAATAAGAATAAATAAAATGTTTCTCCAAAATGCCCACACAAGGACTCGAACTCAGAACCTCAAGGTATTCTAACACTCACACAACCACCAAACAAGCAGGTCCATTCTGACACCTAAACGCATAGCTAAACACAATAGCGTAACCTTCTCATTGACCTTAACCACAAAACCCCAAATCTTTTAGCCCAAAAATTTAGGATGTTACATCTCCCTTTACTAGTCTAACCCCCACCTCCGTCGCCCCTATTCCGTCGTCGCCTAGCCATCCCTCATTCCCTTTCCCTCGATGAAACACCCCATTCCTCTCCCTTGTGATTCCCCCTCTTCCCCTTTTCCTTTCTTTCTCCCTTCCTCTATCACCACCATCCACCCCCCTCACAACCCCAAACCCCCTACCTCCCTTCCTATTGACTAAATGTGCCCAAGCCACCACCCATCACCCCACCACACCCACACATTTCCCTTCTTTCCCCATTCGAGCCACCCTCTCCGCTTCCCTCTTGTCTTCCTTCTTCTTCAACAAAATATCCCTACGCTCTCCATCCACCAACCACATAGCCCACCCTTCTTGTCGCCAACCACCGCGTCTTTGGTCACCATCATCGCGCCACCGTCGGTCCTCCCTATTTACACTTTTTATTTATTTATTTATTATTCACTATTTTATTTTCTTATTATTTTGATTTTTTTGTTTTATTTTATCTTTAGTTTATTATTTTTTTATTTTCTACTTATTATTATTTTTATGTGTTTTATTTTTAAATTATTATTATTCTTTTTATTATTGTTATTTCATTATTTCTATTATTACTTTTAGTTTTCCATTTAGTTTATTCTTTTAATTATTTCTTCATTATTGTTTTTATTACCCCTATGTTAGTTTGAATGTAGTAGCTTAAGTACATGGTTTTTGCATGATTAGGTATTAGTACATACTATTTTAGGAGTAGATTTTCTATTTAGGCAGCTTGGATTTTGATGTTCGTCATGAGAGGATTGTTAGTGACATCTTTTACTATGAACATTGGTTCATCGGCCCTTCTGTTTGCTTAATTGGTGATGCTTGTTTTATTGCTTTTCTGATATTAGACTATTTTATTTTTTTAATCACACCATGACGAACACTAGAGGCAAATCTAAATTCTTTGTCCCTATTTCAAAAATGCGAAAGACTTTGGTGCGACCTCATTTTCAGGCCTTTTCGTCGATATACGCCATCTGTGTCTACGATTTTCACAAGGCCACCAAAAGGACCTCTATCAGTATCTCCGACAGAGGTCACTGGGATTAGGTCGTTGTATTGATTGGACAACTTTGGAGCAAATTAATTTAGCTGATAGAGTTCGCGCACTAATTGCTACAGGTCCTTGGGATCGTTTCTTTTCTATCGTCGAGCCCACTTATTTGGAGCTGACCTTAGAGTTTTGTTCGACATTCATCCTTCAGCATGTGATGTCGAGCCATGATGAGTCGGGCACTATTAATTTTAGACTCGGCAGTATGGTGCATCATTTGAGCGTCCTAGACTTCGGAGCTACCTTAGAACTCTATATTGAGGAGTTCATGAGTGCCGAGGGGTTTCTCACTTTATACCGACACATCCATTATTCATCGTCTCTATGCTGGATAAAGCTTATGGTGTGTACGACGCCCTATAACCCGAGTCAATCGAAGGTGACTTTACTTCCTTCAACCTTACGCTATATTCATGCCATTTTGGCTCACACATTGACTGGTCGGAAGGAGAGCATCAGAGTCACCGTTACATTCGACATTTATTTTTTGTGGAGCATTGCCACAGGACGCACCTTCGATCTTGCCTACTTTATTACCCTAGCTTGCCGCCATTAGACAGAATGCAGTAGGAAGGGTCCTATCTGCTTAGGCCCTTACATGACTCGCCTCGCACAACACTTTGGTCTCCTTGACTCTCCGAAGCAGTCCTCCTCCTTTACACTATTTGGGTAGATAACCCCATAGGGGTTATCGAGTATGAATCACATAAGGATGATCGAGTGGTTGCGTGGAGCGGATCCTCCTCGATACCAATTATCTCATTCTGACCCTCAGAATGAGCATGAGGACTTCACTAATGATGTCCCTTTCCACTATGAGGATTTACCTTATCATCAACCTCCGAGTCACTATCCTACTACTTCTGTTGCTACCCTCGTGGACCTCTCCGAATAGTTCACTCGTTTCGAGCGGCACTATTTTGAGTGGTTCGACAATATTGATGCAACCTTCTAGCAGATCTATCAGCACTCCACATTTCGTCTACAGTGTAGGTGCCTCACGATCCCGATAACTCTTACGATGAAGTTTGTTGATCTTATTTATTATTTTCTTTTCATTTTTCTTTTTATTTTTATTTTAGTTTTTTTATTTTTATTTCTTAGACTTTTTTAGTTTCTTTTTCTTTCGAACTATGTTTTTTTGTTATGGTTGTTTCCAATTGAGTTTGTAACCTCTTAATATTCTTCATTTTTTGTATTTATTTTCTTATTAGCTTGCTCAGAAACATGCATGACATTTAGATTTGCCAACAATTCCAGTTTTCACTATTCTGGCGATTTCATCCATATTAAGGCAGTTTCAGTTTTCTCCCTCTCGTATTATATTCTGCTTATTCTGTGCTTATAATTGTTTGTACATTGAGTACAATGTACATCTTAAGTGTGCGGAGGTTATTTATATAATTATTAGGAAATCCCTGAATTAGTTCCTGCGTTTAAGTAATTTTCTTATACTTTCATTAGAGTGAATTATTTTCGATTTGAGATTTTTTATTGATGTTGTTTTGGATTAATTTGTAGATATTTGTGCATTGGTTGATTTAAGCTTTATGACATGAGAGAATCAAGCATGATAAGTTATTTTCCAGAATTTAAAATTTTAGGTTGTGAGATTTTGAGCCTTTAGAGCATACATTCTTCATGCTCATTATGTTATTGGTTATGAGTGTGTCAGCTTGATTTGTTATTCTAGAACTTGCTTCGATTATGCATGTCGAGACCACACCTTTGATTTGATATACTGAGATGATAAAGGCACTTAGGTTTAACCCACTTAACCTGTAAAAAGCCTACATTTTTAATTAATCCTTAGTGAACCCCGTTGAGCCTAACACACCTTTTCTTGATTAACCCGTGAATTTTAACCCATAACCCATTTTTTCATTGTGACTCTTTCCCGTTTTATTGACTCCCTTTTTGTCGAGATTTGATTTGGTTAGTTGCCTAAGTATGCTCTTTTGTTTGAATTGTTGAATTAATTCTTATTATTCTATGAAAAAATTGAAAAAAATATATTAATTATTAATTAGTTTTTTTGTTGATTGAGCTTGAACCATTAATTTCATATTTTGAGAAGAAGCTCATTCTTTTTTCCTATTTATTCTTGATTGATGCACTTGTTTTTAATTCAACATTTGTTTATTTTTTCTAGTTTGGTAATTTATCAACGCGATCTCGATTATAACCAACTTTTATGGTCTTTCTCCATACCGTTAACCTAAGCCCTATTACAACCTCTTAAAGACCTCTTGATTGGTGTGTCATATCATTTTATACAGGTGGAGATTTGATTTTCAAGCAAGCTTATGGTAATGACATTTCTCATTCATCCGTTAAGTGCATATTTCTTGAACCTTAAGAACTTTGACTGTAACACCCCAAACCCGGCCTAGACGTTATGGCCGTATCTGGTAATGTCATACGATTGTGTTTTTGAAACCTCGTTTTTACTATGAAAACATTCCATGTTATTATCTTTAGTAAACCTTTGTTAGAACTTAGGAAGTCATCTTTATTCATTTAAAACATTTGTTTTGAAACATCCCTCGTTGCGGAAGCTTTAATAAAACAGTCTAGGTGATCATGCGTTTAGAAATTACTTTAACTTTTTGAAAATCAAATTTCCTATGACCAGTAGGTATAAATCCATAAAGTAAAATAAATAAATAAAAACTAAAATTTAAAACCAATGACCCAGAGGGTCCTTAAATTACATCCCAAATAATCAATAATAATCAAATCATAAATCGTAAATTGAAAACCATGAAGTCCAAAAATTACTGTGGTCACCGCTGAGTCCTCCGTCACACTGATCCGTCTAAGTCTGGGGATTACCTATGCACATTAAAAAAAGGGTGAGTTTACGTAAACTCAGTGTGTAATCCCACAGAAACAAACAAACAATTAGTATTCACAGTGCACAGTTGAACAGTCTTGGGCCTAAGCCCTTTTTAGTATCAGTGACAGTTTGGGCCTTAGCCCATCTCAGTACAGTGTCAAAATGCAATATGGCCTTAGCCCATCACAATATCAGTAGCAATAACAGTTATGCAGTAGCAAAATCCTACCCAACCAGCCTCTACACACCATCTCCATTCAACCCTACACTCCATGTGGGGATATAATCAACCCACCCATCCCTACACTCCAAGTAGTACCGAATGCGGCACAATATAGTAGTTTGCAAAATGAGTGCGCGAAGAATTAGGCTTAAAGTCTTTCAGTACACTTCCTCCGAATAACAACCCTCAACCCAATGCAATGCAACACATAATGGATGACATGTTATTTTGCAATTTCAGTACATATATTCAGTTCAGATATTAACATGTCCAGTACAGATATCATTCAGTCAATTTCACACCTTTAAGGGTCTAAGTAGTGCTTACCGACCCTACAGTAGGTTCACAGACGACTTGGGTGACCCGTGCAACTTAAAAATATTTCAGTAAAAATGGGCCCACATGCCCATATGATCTGCCCGTGTGGGCCCACACGTTCATGTGGCCCACTCGACCCAAATTGGCCTTGGTCGTGTGATCCATTTTTTTAAAGTAACTCATACTAGCTCAATACTCATATATGTTTTCACTATTTACTTATATGTTCATTCAAAGCTGTCTAATTGAGTCATTATCACTAAATTATTTATATCTTGAGCTACAGAATTCAAATTTATGATCCGCTTGATATTTTTGAAACTAAAATCATATACCTTTCTACCATAAAATTTTTAGAATTTATAGTTTATCAAATAAGTACAGTAAAATCTTTAAAGTTATCCTTCTTTTGCTATTTGACATCTTCATCCTTTCCTTACTAAAAATTATTTTTCTATTAGAACGAAATTTAAATGATGTTTCGATTTTTTCTCTTGAAAATAGACTCATTAAGGATTTAAATATAAATTTAAGCCCTTAATTATTTTTTTACATTTTTTGATGATTTTACTAAGTCAGAATAGGGAAACCCGAAATCATTCTAACCTTGTCTCACAAAATTTATTATAACTCATGATTTACAATTCCATTGCTTACACTGTTTCTTCCATGAAAAACCAGACACAATAAAACTTAATTTTATATTTTATTCAACCTCTAACTCAATTCCCACTATTTTTGATGGTTTTTCAAAGTTAGACTACTACTGCTGTCCAAAACTATTTTAGTGCAAAATGTTGATTTCTAAGTTTATAACGCCTTTATTTCCTTTCTCTACAATTTTTCGCATCATTTTCTCTTATTTCTCGATAGAAAGCAATTTCGGCTTTTCATCGAATCCTGTTTTTTCGTTTCGAGTACACACTTGGTATCGTTTCTGATGCGTAAGCACTCCTAAGCCTCCAGAACCTAAAAATCGACCAACATATATCTAGATTAATCACTTAATTCATCAATCAAAGCAAATATCCCAAACATAAAACTCGAGAAATTAAACCAATGACAATTTGAAAACTTACCGTGACGAATTTGATAACCAGTCGTCTCCACACACTGGAATATCCGCTTAAAAACCTTTGAACAGCACCTAAACGAGAGTAAAATGAACCCTTTGTTAATTGTCTAATCGAAATACGATAACTAAGGGGAAAAATTCCACTTACCGAAACAGATGAAGCCAAAAGTTGCACCCAAAGAGATGACTCGTAAAAAAATACAGAAACGAAAAGAGTAGGGAAAAGAGAAGAGAATTTCGGCTATAGAACAAGAAATGAACCGATCAAGAAAACGAAAAGAAAGGGGAAAGAGAAGAAACAAGATTCAGCCAAAGGGGAACAAAAACCAAAAGTGAACAAGAAGGAAGAAGAAACGACAGAGAAACAAAAGTCTAATGTTAGAAAATTTGTTGGGAAAAAGAAAATAGAAAAATGATAAGAAGAAAATCTTGTTTTAATAACTTCTCCCCAATTATCTCCTAAAAATACTCCCTATTAACCCACTAAAACACAACTACTCAACAGTCCAGTTTAATTTGAACTCCACCACGCCACACGCTTCAAACAATAATTAATTTCCCTACTTACGCAGGGACTCAAACACCGAACCTCCTACACACTAACACTCCACTTAATCACCAGACCAGCAGGCCCATTCTGATATATTTTTACCAACAATAAAATAAAAGCCTACTGAACAAGATAAGGCCTAATTTATGCAAAATACCAAAATTTTCCCAAGTGAAGGCTTGAACTTGGGACCTCCCAAACACTCCCAGAACACATAACCACTAAAGTTGACAGATATTTGTATCATATTTTCACAATAATAAAATTAGAAATTTTGGGGCATTACATTGAGTGTTTTGAGTGAATCTTTAGTGAGGATGTTAATTCTTATTGATTTTGAATTAAAGGTAATTATTTAAATAAAGGGAGGCACCTATGTTTTCGTACTTTAAAAATTTTGGCTTGGATTGTTTGAATCTTTAGTGCCCTTTTAGTTGAATTGCAAATACATGATTATTTGTTTGAGACATTATGGATGAGAATTACAAGTTGAGAAAGATTAACTTTAATATAAGTTGAAGATTTTTCTTGAGGATAAGCAAATGCTTAAGTATGGGGATATTTGATAAGTGATAAAAGTAACATATTTTAATCTTGTCCTTAATGCGTTTTTGAATGATTATTTATGCAAATTGGTGAATTTTATGCTTCTAATCCTTTGAATCCATGTTTCTATACTTATGAGAGCATTTGGGAGTGAAAGGAGAGAAAAACAAGCGAAAATAAAAAAAAAATAGTAGATTGTAGGAGCCACACAGGTTGGACTCATGGCAGTGTGAGCTATCCGATCTAGACACACGATCATGTGCTAGACCGTGTCGATATCGCAATTTGCTTCCCAAATATGCGGAAAAACGTAAGTTTTAAGCTTTCTAGGCATTCTAAAGTCTATAAATGCCAAATAGAACAAGAGAATAGGGAGCCATCAGAGAATATTAAAGAAAACAACTCGAAGAACACCATTGGAGCCAACTCTGAAGTAGATTTCCATCAAGATCGATGACCTCCATTTAATTTCCTTTGAATTTTTTATGTGTTTCATAATTTCATGTAGTTATTCTAAATTTAAGATGTTTTATTCAGAATTATAAACTAATTCCCTAGATACCTAGGGTGTAACGCCCTAACCCGTATCCATCGTCGGACTAGGGTTACGAGGTATTATTGGTCGAATCATAACATTTAATCAACCATTGTTCACACATTAGCATATCATAGTTAAACAATAACACAAAGTCCCTTTAGAAGGTCTACGAGACCTTAAACATGCTTTAGAAGTGGTTCAAAACTGAACCGATCACATTTAAAACTTTTACGAAACTTTAAAAAATTTTCTTCAAAATAGGGCACACGCCCGTGTGGCTAGGCCATGTGCCTCACACGGCCATGCCTTGGACCATGTCTTACCCCGTGTGCAACACTGACTTGAATCACACAGCCTATCACACGCCCATGTGTCTGGCCCATGTGCAAGTCTGACTTGCTTCGAATTGGGAAATTAAAGGCCACGATCGAGACACACGCCCGTATGCTCAATTGTGTGGGCAATTATAGGCCATTTACAAGGCCAAATTGCCACCCATTTTGGGTCATTCCTACTAGCATCACTCTATATTCAATCATGCCCAATTAATGGTCAAAATCCTACCAACACATGCATAATTCATGCTTCAATATCCTCATTCATTTTCATATACAATCTCAACTCAAAACATGTCCATTTCATGAACCAATTCCATACCAAATGTATATGATTCACATCTCATTTCAAACCGTTTCAAACATGCAATATATTCACCATCTCAACTACCAAATCAAGTATGAAACATACTATTTCTATTTCACTAAAGCATACCATAATGGCCATTCACACAAGACCATATATACACATCACATACACCATTTTCACATAGCAAAACATATACCAAAATCAATCCAAAGTCTCATCCATTATCAAGCCATATCACATGTCAAGATTTATACATCTCAAAACATTCCACAACCTCACTATCCTATACATGCCATATACCATAAATACAACTTTCAAAAGGTACCAAAATAGATGTCCAATAGTGTGATTGAGTCGCTGATGATCCCCGGATCCGAGCTAGCTTTAAATGCCGCTGTAAAACAGAGAAAGACTTCACACAGTAAGCTTTAAAGCTTAGTAAGTTTGTAATATAACACAATTAACTCAACAATTCAAATTCAATATGCTAAATTAACTAACGCTTAGTTCAATTCACATCACTACTCAATTTCATCCATGGCTATTACCCATTTTCATACCATATCTATAGGTTCATATACAAGCATTTATAATGGTACTCAATCCAACTCTTTTCATCATTCAATCACATAATCTTCCATCTATCTCATACACAATATCATCAACCACATAGGTTCTATACATACATGTACCATCACGTATTTATCTATAAAATTTAGCACTTCAATGCTCGATGCCATAATTCATTCGATCTTCTTTAAACGTTCGATGAACTTGCACACTTAGTGCCAATTAATTAGCCGTCGCTATAATAATATCGCACACCTAGTGCCATCACATTAAATTGAATTTGTCTCGGTATCGCACACGTAGTGCCAAATAATATAGCCGATGCTTTCTTTATCTCGCACACTTAGTGCCATTCATCACTATAATGATTCTATTTACGCACATTTAGTGCCACATATCTTCGAACTCACATTTCACATTACCAAACTCCACAATCACATTTCCATTTATTTCATCACATATGAACATTATTTAAACAATATGTATTATACACGAACTTACCTCGGACGTAGAAACAATGATACTAGTCGATCAATCGAGCACTTTGTTCTTGCCTCGATCTAAGTCTGAATTTCTCTTTTCTTGATCTATATAATATCAAATTCAACTTATTCAATCTCATCTTTACTCAATTCAATTCACAAACACACAATTAGAGCATTTTTCACTTTAGCCCTTATAATTTCACTCTTTAGCATTTTAGTCCTTATTTCACAAATACATCAAATTCACAAAATCCAATTTAATCCATGCTTAGCCGAATTACCTTAGTGCCCCTAACAGCCTATATTTCACATTTATTTCACATTTCAACACAAAATTTTCACATTTCTCAATTAAATCCCAAAAATGCATTTTTACTCAAAATCACTTTAGAAAATATGTATATCAATCATCAAACACTTAGTTTTCATTATCAAACATCACAAAGCTCATAAAATAAACAATGGAATAACTCAAAATCATCATCAAATTCTGAAATTGAGGCACGGGCTTGATAGAATGCTAAGCAATAATCACAAAAACATAAAAATCACTAAAAACCGAGCTCGAAACATACCTTGATTGAGCAAAATGAGTGCCAAGTCTAACTAGATAAATTTATTTCTTTTTCCTTCAATATTCGGTGCCAAGTACATGATAATGGCCATCAAAATGTTTTTGTTTCATTAATATTAACTTTAATTATCAAATACCATATTTAACCTTAATGATTTCATTTAAAACCCACTAACTCATGTCCAAATATGTCCATTCATTAAACCAATGGTCCATTCACAACATAAGAACCTCACATTACTTAGCCATGTCAATTCGGCATAACTAATTAGAAGGCTACTTTTGCATTTTCTATGATTAAGCCCTTTTTCACAAATCGGCACACAAAAGAAAAAATTTTTACACAGAACTTTCACACATATTTTATCACATGCCATAAACATAAAAATAATATTAAATTATTTCTCTGACCTCAGATTTGTGGTCCTGAAACCACTATTCCGACTAGGGTCTAAATCGAGTTATTACATAAGGAGGATAAAACCTATGATGAATTCTATTATTTAATTTTTGTTTTACGTGATAAATACTTGATTCATGTTCTCAATTATGTGTGCTTATATCTTTTTTTAATATTTCTGAGATATTAATTAATGTTTAATGTACTTAAATTAGAGGAGGAAAAATCCATGTTTAAAGGAGATCTAGCATAATTGAGTGGAGTTGCATGCAATCTTAGAAATAGGGCGACATAAATTTATCAGATTAGAGTCAAATCTAATAGGGGAATCTATAAATCGAGTTAATGCGATAATAGGGGTTTTAATTAGAAAGAATTTTCAATTAATCAACCTAGAGTGAGTTGCTCTTACTCTCGAAAGAGATATTCACATAATTTAGGGATTTCTACGGATCAAGATACCAAGTGAATAAATTGTTTAATTTAGATTTTAATAATAGAAAAAGTCTAGGTGGATTCTTTCCTAGGTATTGTCTCTCTCATTGGTTATTATTTAATTATTTTCCTAATTTATTCTCTGTTGAGTTATTAGTTAAATTAATTTAGTAATTTTAGTTTAAAACCAATCACTCCAATTTGTCAGCTAAATAATAGGAAAATGATAATTACTAATACTTTTAGTCCTCGTGGATACGATATCTATACTTACTATAGCTATACTATTTATCGATAGGTGCACTTGCCTTTGTCGTATTTTTGTTAGTTTCGTGACATCACCTTCATTTCACATTAATTATGAACATAAATGTGAAACTTGTGTTGAGGAAAAATTAACAAGGTCTTCATTTCAAACTGTTGAAAGAAGCACAGAACCACTTGATCTAATACATAGCGATGTTTTTGACTTAAAGTTTGTTCAAATGAGAAGAGGGAATAAATATTTTATTTCTTTCATTGATGATAGAACAAAATATTGCTACGTATATTTGCTTAAGAGCAAACACGAAACAATAGAGAAATTTATTCTCTATAAGCAGGAAGTTGAAAACCAACTTAATAAAAATATTAAGATGGTGAAAAGTGAATGTGGTGGTGATATGTTGAACCATTTGGTGAATATTGTACAAAACATGGTATTATTAATGAAGTGACACCACCATACTCTCCTCAATCAAATGGAGTAGCCGAGCGGAAAAATCAGACTCTAAAGGAAAAGATGAACGCATTGCTAGGAAGCTCTGGATTATCACAAAAATTTAGGAAAAGGGAAGTTTTTCTATCAACTAATTACCTTTTAAATAAGGTGTCCCCTGAAAGAAAAAGGGCAAGGTACCATATGAATTATAGAAAGGTAAAAAAATCATCCACAACCACTAGAAAGTGTGGGATGTCTTGCTAACATAATGGTAAGTCGAAACATATGCATCATCAAAACAATACCTTTAGACAACTAATCTCAAATGAAATTATCTTTATTGATTTTGTAAAATCAAAAGATGACATTACGGATCCGCTAACTAAAGGCTTAAATCAAGATCATGTTGATAAAACATCAAAAGGAACGAGACTAAAGCCCATGAAAATAAAAGGCGCTTTTGAAGGAAAACCCTACCTAGCTGACTGGAGATCCTAAGATCTAGGTTTAAAAGGACAACCTAAATGTATAGACCTTGTGAGGTCACTTTGGGGGTACTTATCCCAAGTTCGTTCTTATGATGTAAACAGTGACTAAAAATTGGATAGGTTAAGTAATGGTTTTAATGACCATTGTGTGTTTCGATGAGCCGAACAACATAAGTTACCTATGTGAGAGTGGAGTGGGGCCGCTTCAAGGAGACTATTGGGGCATACTTCTCTCAAACTCTTGCAAAACCAGGAGATGTTCACGGCTATATGAGCATACCCATGAGAACTAAAACCTTACCAGAGAGGTAGTTGTGTGAGGTATATCATCATTTACACAAACGGCAAAACAGTTCAAGAACATCACGTCTACTGGTCATTTAGTAAAGTAAATATACTTTCACAATGGAAGGTTCAAGGGTATATGTTTACCTATCCTATACAACTATCAATCGTAGATTCCATCACCACATCGAGTCAATGTTTTCCATTAAAACTATCAATTTTCATTCATGTGGGGGATTGTTGGAAAAATTGTAATTTTTTGGAAACTTTGAGGCATATTCTTGATTGGTAAAGGTGGAGAGCTCAATCATAAAATTATGGTTTTATATTCTACTCCATGATACCTTTACAACAGTATATCATATGCTCAAAATCGTTGACTGATGAATGAGAAATTGATGCTCAAAATAAGCTACTTATATATTTGTTGAGGAAAAGAAAAGCTTAGATCCCACATTGGTTAAATACCAAGTATGAGATGTGTATATATTTGAGAACCCACTTGAAAGGTGATTGAATAACTAAGCTTGTAACCCTACCTTGCACAGGGGGTGCAGATCCAAACCCATCGAGGTTGGGGCGCACCTGTATAACGTGGGCAACACAAAATGTCCAAATCGGTGGGGCCCAAAATGGGTCTGCGGATATTTTAGCCCAATAAGAAATTTATTTTTTCTTAGCAAATATACAAAATCTGATTTAAAAGGACATATATTCTTATTTTATTTGATTCCAATCAATTTGATTGTATTTTAATCAAATTGATTTAATTGCTCCTTCAATGTAGATTTTGTATCCTTATTCATGGATATTTCCAAAATTCCTCCATATTGAATGCCTATAAACGCCTAAGAATTCTTCAGAATTTTTTGGACAATCACACTCTCTCACATCGAGTTTATTTTCCTCTCCAAAATTCTTCTCTTTTTCTCTCCATATTTTCCAACGTTTCGGTGATAGAAAAAGGCAACGTTTGTTCGTTGATCACTATAAAGGTGCTACTACTTCGATCATCGTGTTGTTGTATCCTAGGAGACAGTCGACCAACGTTTCTCCAAGTACCGTAAGAGCGGCCGAATCTATCTTAAGGAAACTGTGTAAAATAGGTCTCAACATCTAGTAAAACTCGATTCTTCTTTTCAATTTTTGGTTTTTGTTATGTTATTTATTGGTTTTTTATATCTGATGAATTAAATATAAATTATTCAATTTATTTTATTTTATTTTATACTTAAATATTTGTTTATTTATATTTATATATTTGTTCGCTAACGTGTTTTGTCCAACAATTTTAACAGACAGATGATTGATAAATAGCAAACCTTCCATGAAGTATGGTGTTTAGAACGAACCCCATTCATATTGGTTCTACTACTAGATAATGTCGAATTGTGGACAATTCTTGATGGGTGACGTGATCCTGGCTCGGTAGGTTGAGTCAAGTCATCATAAATGCCCGACCGTCGTCGAGGAAGTATCGTTCGTTTTGAACAAAGGGTGTATTTTGACTAAGTAAAAGCGGAAGTTGACAAAGAATTAAAAGATTAGTTGGATATGAATGAGATAGGTTCGGTTTAACAAGGAGGGGTAGATAATTTGATAGACAGTGGAATGGAAAATAGAACTCAAGCTTCAAGAATAATTCGATACTATAACGAGTATCGCCCCTGGACTTATATCGCTTAAAGTGGTTGGTGATGAAGTAAAGGTGGACCTTGACCTGTTACCTAAAAAGGTAGGAACCAAAGGTATAATTTGATGGATGAACGCCACACCAAAGATGGTGATAAGTTCAGGAAAGAGTTCGGGTTGACATCACTAGCACGCTAGATAAGTCACTCAAGACTCGTATGAAAATAGAGAGGAAGAAACCTCACAAGAATAATAGTTCATTTAATAAAATGGAAATAGTCCCTAATACATGAAATGAGCAAACTATTTATAGCTTACAAGAGATAGCAGAAATGGACAAAATGAACAAGCTTAAAAGCTAAGTAATTCGGCTATGAATATGCTGGAATAATCTAGAAAATATTTATTAATAAGCTAAGTCTATATTCGGCTAAATGGAGCACCAAAAGATAGCTTCTTGATGAAGGAAAGTGACTTGGGTGAAGATGAATGTATAGGAGACCATTAGCCATGTCTACGTTCAGCTAGGGGCTTTAATGAGGCATTCATATTGTGGTGTTTGGCCAAAAAGGTGTGTGCCTTAATGAGGGTCTTCAACATCCACTTGATGTGTAAACAAGGAGCTTGAGAAGTCTCTTGTGTGTGAACATGACTAGCCGATTGGTCATTAGGTGTGAACACCAAATGTGAATGGCTTGAAGGTGCTTTGGGGAGGTGGTCGGCCAAACTTGGGAAATTAAGGTTGCTTGTGTCTCTTGGCCGAATGGACACCTTGGGGAAGCCAATGAATCAGCCACCACTCTTGAATTCGACCATACATGCATCCTTGCATACTTTGAACCAAGCCGTGCATGAACATCATTTAATGCTCCTCTCACATTCAGCTGAACCTACATAGCATATGAACACATTAAACCAATTATAGACTCGGCTGAACATAATCAAAACATCATCTAGGCAAATTAAATAACATACTAGGATAAATTAAAACACTTAATTATGGACTAGCTAGTATATTAATTTCGGCTAGCTCAAAAACAAGTGAAAATACTTAATGAGCTGAATTGAGCTAGGGAATTCGGTCTTGAAGCTGTATCAATTTAATTAAAATGAAACTAATATTTAATTATTAAAATGACAAAAGGAATGAGCTGGAAAGAAACTAAAAATCGAGCTCAAACGAGCTGAATTAAGCTCAAGTGAGCTGATTTGAGGTAGATAGAGCTCGGGGAGCTAATGATGAGATGAGATTAGCTTGTACTAAGATACAAGGAGCCTTTAATGAGCTGGCCCGAACTTCTCCTGTAACATGGAGCTCGTTTTCATTCCAAAGTTGAGCAAATAAAGCTGAAACGGCTTCTTGAAGGTGCTTAGCTTGAGCTCGAGCTCGATTCATGGGTCCTTTAGGGAGCTCAATGGGATCAAGATTAGAGCTTGTTGAGCTTCGGGGCAAGGTCATGTCATCCCCCCTTCTTCGAAGTGACTTGTCTTCAAGTTGAGCATTTGGATGACTTTAAAGCTTGAGATAAAAGAGCTGACAAAAATTTGATTAGGAATCAAAGTTTGACAATGAAAAATTTATCATCGTGAAAGAGTAAAGGCTTAAAGACAAGACAAGCTAGAAATGGGCCAATCCTCTTGGATTCATGAGCAGATGGTTGTTTGCCGAATGCAAAGTAAAGGTTGGGTTTTTCCTTTTCAAATTGACTTTCCATATTCTGCGGTAGTAAATACAAAGGAATCAATCTCAAATTGCATCCACAATACATGGAAAATTCATTCAATCGATCATGAACCCATAGTCTCATTCGGTCAAAGCATGTATATCTCGACTTATCAAACGATTTCGATATGCCATTATTACAAACAAGTGAACTCAATTGGTTCAAAGGATAATTAATCATGTATGTTTGCAAACAATCATACTCAACAATCCTCTTCCACGACTTTTCAACATGATTAATCAAAGAGAAAAATTTATATGGTTTTTCATCTTGCACAATCAAAGTGTGCCAAGGTCGATTGGTTACAACCTTACTCGTATGCTGATCAACATCACAGTTTGTATTAGCAATATTTTTGTAATCATCGTTTAAGAAAAACACTTCATTGCTAGTCAGAGAAGAACATTCAATCACATCAGGATACAAATATTTTTCAAAAACCAAATCATCAGCAGATTTTTCATCATCATTCGAATAAAAAAAAGATGTCTTAAGATTTTCCAAATTCATTCATTGTTTATGTAATACCCCTTACCCGTATTCGAAATCGAAACAGGGTACGAGGCATTACTAGACTTATACGCAAGAAATCATACAAAACCGAGACATGACTTTCCACTCAAATTTAAAACTTTTCATAAACCTTCATATCACCCCTTAAACAAGCCTACGAAACTCAAAACACCATTTAGGAATGGTTTGGGATCAAACCAAATTCTTTAGAAGACCTCTGGAAAAACTTAGAAAATTTTCATCAAACAATCCACATGCTCGTGTGGAATTAGGGACACGCCTGTGTGTCACATCACATGCCCATGTTCCATACCTGTGTAGATTTATTTCTCAATTCGAACCTACAAAGGTTTTCACACGATCGGACACACGCCCGTGTACATGGCCCGTGTCCCTCACACGGCCATGACACGCCCGTGTCTTAGCCCATGTGTAAAAACCTTGACATTCTGTTTTTAACGTCATCACCCCAAAAATGTTACACGGCCAAGGCACACGCCTGTGTCCTTAGACCGTGTGGCAAATTAAATTCCTAAATCCAGGTGCAGACTTCACACGGCTTGGGCACACACCCATGTCCTATGTTCGTGTCTTCCACACGGTCGAGACACACGGCCGTGTCTCAGCCCATGTGGTTACTACTAAGCATTTTCTTTTTTCAACTTAGAATGTAGGGGGACACACGACCAAACCACACACCCATGGGGTAGACCGTGTGTCGCACACGGCCTATACACACGCCTGTGTGTCTTCCGTGTGGACAAGAATAAGACTATTTTCCAAGCACTTTCTGCCACCCCAACTTGTACAAACATAAACCACATCAAGCCACCAACTCATTCATACATAATTAAACCAAACAAATCAACCATGCAACTTGCACATTCATGAATAACCTCATCTTTTCATTGATTAATAAGAAAGAGTCATCAACTATGGCCTTATACAAAAGAATTCATCTTTAAATAAGCCAACACCTTTGGCCAAAATAATATGACGTTCAACCAAAGACTAAGTCCTTATACATGCCATACTCAAAATGCTAAATCTAACTATACCAAAATGTGTGGATAGTGCGGGTGATCCTTCGACTGTCTCCGTATCCTCGATCTGGCTCTTCGTCATTATAAAACAAGGGAAAAGAGAAAGGAGTAAGCTTTAAGCTTAGTAAGTCTATATGTAAACAATAAGCATCACACCACATACTTATCAAACAAGAACATTACATACTAAGTAAAAATAATTCAGATCCTCATAATCATGCTCACTCATTTCAAACATTACCACATCCCAAACACATATCATAAAACATTGCTCACATTTACTTACACTTATACCT
This sequence comes from Gossypium rotundifolium, assembly GCA_025506655.1. Classification (NCBI taxonomy): domain Eukaryota; kingdom Viridiplantae; phylum Streptophyta; class Magnoliopsida; order Malvales; family Malvaceae; genus Gossypium; species Gossypium rotundifolium. The sequence goes on along the minus strand of CP106723.1, from coordinate 56,026,451 downwards.
GCACTTATCACCACAAAGCCACATGTAATTTCACTTAGACAAGTTTCTATGAACAGTTCAGAATAATACAAGATACTCGGTGGTTTCGCACACAGCCCACCATTAATCAATAACAAGGTGGTATCGCGCATAGCCCACCAATATAAATAACAAGGTGGTATCGCACACAGCCCACCAAAATGATAATTACTTGTTCATGGATATTATCCGTATCATTTTCCTATTCCGAAGGTTCATCCGAGGATTTCCTCACATTCTATCAATTTAATAGATATCCATAATATTCATTTTCATTTCACACAATGCATTAATATGTAAAAACATAGGTACAAAGGATGTATCATTTACATATAAACTTACCTCGATACAAAATATGTCAATTTGCAATTTAGTCTGAAACCTTGCCTTTTCCTCGGTCAAGGTTGATTCCACATTCTTCTTGATCTATAAGGACATATTTAATTTATTAATTAACCACATTAATCAAATCACTCCACAAATTCTTATTTTGGCAAAATTACCGTTTTGCCCCTAAACTTTTACAAAATTACAATTTTGCCTCTAGGCTCGTTAAATGAAATGTGTTCATTTTTAAAACACCCAAGCCTATCCGATTCATATTCCCTCTTATAGCAACTCAATATTTTAATTATTACTCACATTTACTGCCTATTTTGCAACCTTTACAAAAAGGTCATTTAGGTGTTTTCATGGAAACACTTTTCACAAAAGTTGTATATTCAACACCCAAGATTCATTTTCTTCCATAAAATTTCATAAATCAACATAAATATTCACATGGAAAAACTTTAGACTCTCAACCATTTTGCAAAATAGTCCCCTTATTAGCTAGCTTAAGCTTTAAGGGTTCCAAAAGTACAAAAATTTTCAAGAAAGACCACTAAAATTACTTACTTGCAAGGAGTGTAAGTTGTTGAAATTTCAAGCTTCCAAACCCTTATGCTTGAGTGAAAAATCGGTGGAAGAAGATGATAGCTTTCTTGTTTTTTTTTTATTTTATTTTATTCATTTCATTACTTAATATCACCAAACATTGACCAAACTTAATCTATTGTCCCCTATGGCTGGCTATCCCCTTTAGAAAGGCCTAATTGCATATTAAGGACCTCTAATTTAAAGTTCTATAACTATTTGACACCTCTAGCTTGTAAAATAATACTTTCGCATTTTATACGATTTAGTCCTTTTTCGCAATTAAGCATACAATCACTAAAATTAATTCACCAAAATTTTCATGCACTCATATAATCATGCTATAACACATAAAATAATATTAAAAATAATTTCTCTGACCTCGAATTAGTGGTTTCGAAACCACTATTCTGACTAGCCCTAAAATCGAGCTATTACAACTCTCCACCCTTTAGGAATTTTCGTCCCCGAAAATCTTACCGATAAAGAGGTTTAGATACCATTCTCGCATGGCTTCTTTCGGTTCTCACATAGCCTCTTCTACACCATGCTTTTGCCACAACACTTTCACTGAGGCTATGCTTTTGTTCCTCAACTGTTTTACCTCTCGAGCCAAAATCTTTATCGGTTCCTCTTCATAGATCATATCTAGTCATATCTTAATTTCGGTAGGAGGAATCATATGCGAAGGATCGGAACGATATCATCGCAACATCGATACATGAAACACGTTGTGTATTATCTCCAATTTTGCCAGCAAAGCTAACAGGTATGCTACTGGTCCAATCTTTTCAATAATCTCATATGGCCCTATGAATCATAGACTCAATTTACCTTTCGACCAAATCTCAATATTTTTTCCACGAGAATACTTTCAGGAATACTTTATCACTCACCTGAAACTCAATTTCCTTTCTTCTTAAATTCGCGTATGACTTTTGTCGATCTGAAGCAGCTTTTAGACTATCACAGATTACTTTCACTTTCTCTTCGGTTTCTCTGACTAGATCAACCCCGTGAATTTGCTTCTCACTAAGCTCAGTCCAATACAAAGGAGTCTGGCACTTGCAACCATATAATGCTTCATACGGTGCCATCTGTATACTCTATTGATAATTGTTGTTATAGGCAAATTCAACCAAAGGTAGATATTTTTTGAACTACCTTCAAATTCTAAAACACAGCATTGGAGCATATCCTCGAGAACTTGAATCACTCTTTCGAATTGACCGTCGATTTGCGGATGGAACGCAGTACTGAAATTCAACTTTGCACCCAAGGCTTCTTGCAACTTTTTCTAAAACCTCGAAGTGAACCTTGGATCTCTATTCGAAATAATGGACATAGGCACCCTATGTAATCTCACAACTTCGGCAATATACAACTTGTCAAGTGAGTAATCGACACGTACCAGTATAAAGTGGGTCGTTTTCATTAATCTATCAATGATGACCCATACAACATCTTTCTTTTTCAGAGTCATACGTAACCCCGTTATAAAATACATCACGATTCGGTCCCACTTCCACTCGGGAACCATCACTGGCTGAAGTAAACCCCAAGGTACTTGATGCTCAACTTTCACTTTTTGACAGATCAAACACCTTGTAACAAACTCAGAGATGTCTCTTTTCATACCCGGCCACCAATACAATTTCTTCAAATCATTATACATTTTTGTACTGCCCGGATGTACTGACAAACAACCATCGTGTGCCTCATGTAAAATTTTCTGAATCAACTCATCATCTTTAAGTACACAAACTCTATCACGAACATCAAACAATCATCTGAACCAACCCGAAAATCAGAGTTATTTCCCGATTCACACTGAGCTCTCTTAACTTGCATTTCACTATCATTCCTTTGAGCTTCACAAACCTGCTGAAGAAATAACGGTCTAGCCCTCAACTCGGCCAATATAGAACCATCATCAGACAATGCTAAGCTCGTGCTCATAGCTCTCAAAGCATTCAGGGATTTTCTGGTCAAGGCATCCGCAACCACATTCGCTTTCCCCAGATGGTAATCGATCATTAGCTCATAATCTTTCAATAATTCGAGCCACATCCATTGTCACAAATTCAAGTCCTTTTCGTTCATCAGGTATTTCAAACTTTTGTGATCGGTAAAGATTAGGCATTTTTCACCATACAAATAATGACGCCAAATCTTTAAAGCAAAAACAATGGCAGCCAATTCTAAATCGTGCGTTGGATAATTCTTTTCATGTGGTTTTAGCTGTCTTGAGGCATAAGCTACAATTTTCTCTCTTGCATTAACACACAACCAAGACCATTCATAGACGCATCACTATAGATTACAAACTCCTTCCCCGACTCAGGTTGTACTAAAATCAATGCTTCAGTTAATCGTGTCTTCAACTTCTCGAAACTTTGTTGACATCTATCGATCCATTCAAACCTAACATTCTTTTGCAGTAACTTAGCCATCGGGGAAGAAATCATCGAAAATCCCTCAACAAAACATCGATAATACCTAGCTAAGCCCAAAAACCTTCTAACCTCAGATATATTCTTTGGCGGTTTCCAATCAACAATCACTGAAATTTTGGTCGGATCTACCCGAATACCATCACCTGAAACTATGTGTCCCGAAATCTGACTCACGAAGCCAAAATTCACTTTTACTGAACTTAGCAAACAATTTCTCCTCTCGTAAAATCTGCAATATCGTTCTTAAGTGTTCGGCATGCTTGGCCTCATCTCGAGAATAAATCAATATATCGTCTGTGAACACTACTACAAACTTATCCAAATACAGCCGAAAGATTCGGTTCATCAAATCCATAAACATAGCTGGTGCATTAGTTAGACCGAAAGGCATCACAAAAAATTCGTAGTGTCTATACCTCGTTCTAAAGGCAGTTTTCGACACATCAAATTCTTTGACTCTCAACTAATAGTAATCGGATCTTAAATCTATCTTGGAGGACACGGTTGCTATTTTCAATTGATCGAACAAATCTTGAATTCTCAGTAATGGGTACTTGTTCTTTATAGTTACCTTGTTAAGTTGACGGTAATCAATACAAAGCCTCATTGTTCCGTCTTTCTTCTTTACAAATAATACAGGAACACCCCAGGGAGAAAAACTTGGTCTAAAAAATCCCTTATCAATCAACTCTTGTACCCAATCCTTTAACTCTTTCAATTCAGTCGGGGCCATTCTATATGGAGCAATAGAGATCGGTGCCGTCCTAGGTACTAAATCGATAACAAACTCAATTTCTCTAATCGGAGGTAACCTAAGTAATTCTTCCGGGAATACATCTGAAAACTCACAAACTACTGCCATAGATTCAAGCTTCAACTCAATCATCTCAGTATTTAGCATATATGCAAGGTATGCTTCACACCCTTTTCTCATACACTTTTGAGCAGACATGTACGAAATCACCACAGATATCTTATTTGAGTTATATGTTTCAACCCAAAGAATCTTACCATTTTCACATTTCAACTCAAGAGTTTTCTGTCTACAATTTACCTTAGCATCATGTAATGTCAACCAATCCATGCCCAAAATAACATCAAACTCGTCAAATGGCAACAACATCAAATTAGCCAGAAAACAGTGACCTTGGATCGTTAAAGGACAATTCCTACAAACCTTATCTACTAACATATACTTGCCTAAAGGATTTGACACTTTAATCACAAATTCAGTCAATTCAACAGATAATTTCTTACTATTTATCAAATTCACACAAACATAAGAATGAGTGGATCGGGGTCAATTAAAGTAACGACATTAATATCGTAAAGAGAGAATATACCTGTAATCACGTCGGGGGATGATACATCCTCACGAGCTCGTCTGGCATAAGTCCTTGCAGGCGCTCTACCCTCTGATCTCACAACAGAATCTCTAGGCGCACCTCTACTACTAGCCCCACTTCCCGGGTTCTTTTGTGGTCTACCCCTCGAAGGTACATTACTCGCTTTCACTTCTTGTTTTCTATCCTTCTCATATATCTCTGGACAGTTTCGAATGAAGTGGTCTAGTGAACCACACATATAACAAGCTTGATTGTTTTCCCAACACTCTCTAATATGTTTTCTACCACATTTCAGACATTCGGGCTTATTATACTTCGCATTACCCACACTTTCCATCGAGGTGGCTTGAGCTCTAGAGCCTGAATATGGGTTACCACAATCTCGGTGTGAATACCCAGCTGAAGCGGTCATCCGAGGGTTCATTTCTTTGGACCTTTCTGATTGAGATTAGAACGACTTACTCATTGGCCTCTTCCTTACATCTCAGGCCTCAATCATAGCTTTTCTGGTTTCCTTATTCAGCTATTCGGCCTTGCAAGCTCTATCGACCAATACTACAAATTCTTTCAACTCCAAGATTTCAACAAACAGTCTAATATCCTTATTCAACCCATCACACTCTTGAGCATACTTACTGAGTCTGACGAATTCACTTTCATACTCTGCCACCAACATTTTGCCTCGCTTCAATTCGAGGAACTCTTTCTGTTTCTGATCAATGAACCGCTGACTTATGTATTTCTTTTGGAACTCTTCTAAGAATAATTCTCATGTCACTCTCTCCCTCGGAACTACAAATGTCAGCGTTTTCCATCAGCGGTATGCCGAGTCCCTTAATAATGATACTGTACATTTCAACAATTCCTCGGCGTGCAAGAAAGTTCATCAAACACCCGCATAGAATTCTCGAGCCAAAACTCTACTTTCTTGGGTCATCATCTATGTTAATTCTAAATTCCTCAGCCCCTTACTTTCGAATCTTATCGATCGGGGGTTTATTCATTCTTACCAAATCTATACCTTGAAGAGCTACGGGTACCGGTTGAGGTATAGGAGGGGGTGGAGGAGGTTGAGCATTAGGATTTGCACGAACAAACTTAGTATACCAGTTACTCATCATATGGAAAAAGGCTTCCCGAGCCTTTCTCCTTGACTCGAGGTCTTAGGTCAACTTTTTACTAGCACAGTCCCTTACGTGGGAGCCGGTGCATTACTAGCATCATCAACAGCAGCAGCTCGGTCGGGATCCATTTACTATATGAAAATATAGTTTGAAATTTTCAAGAGTCACCACGCTATCATAATATATTTATGGCATGTATAGCTAGACTCTCACACATGCTACGGTAGTCCAAAAACTGACTAAACCTAACTTTGATACCACTAAATGTAACACCTCTTACCCATATTCGAAATTGAAACAAGGTACGAGGCATTACCAGACTTATACACAAGAAATCATACAAAATCGGGACATGACTTTCCACTCAAATTTAAAACGTTTCATAAACCTTCATATCACCCCTTAAACAAGCCTACGAAGCTCAAAACCCCTTAAACAAGGTGGTATCGCACATAGCCCACCAATATAAATAATAAGGTGGTATCGCACACAGCCCACCAACAATGATAATTACGATGGTATTGTACACATCCCACTAAAATGATAATTACTTATTCATGGATATTATCCGTATCATTTTCCTATTCCGAAGGTTCATCCTAGGATTTCCTCACATTCTATCAATTTAATAGATATTCAATATTCATTTGCATTTCACAAAATGCATTAATATGTAAAAACATAGGTACAAAGGATGTATCATTCACATATAAACTTACCTCGATACAAAATATGCCAATTTGCAATTTAGTCCGAAACCTTGCCTTTTCTCGGTCAAGGTTGATTCCACGTTCTTCTTGACCTATAAGGACATATTTAATTTATTAATTAACCACATTAATCAAATCACTCCACAAATTCTTATTTTGGCAAAATTACTATTTTGCCCCTAAACTTTTACAAAATTACAATTTTACCCCTAGGCTCGTAAAATGAAATGTGTTCATTTTTAACACACCCAAGCCTAGAAGATTTATATTCCCTCTTATAGAAACTCAGGATTTCAATTATTACTCAAATTTACTACCTATTTTGCAACCTTTACAAAAAGGTCATTTTCGGTGTTTTCATGGAAACAATTTTCACAAAAGTTGTATATTCAACACCTAAGATTCATTTTCTTCCATAAAATTTCAGAAATCAACATAAATATTCACATGGAAAAACTTTAGACACTCAACCATTTTGCAAAATAGTCCCCTTATTAGCTAGCTTAAGCTTTAAGGGTTCCAAAAGTACAAAAATTTTCAAGAAAGACCACCAAAATTACTTACTTGCAAGGAGTGTAAGTTGCTGAAATTTCAAGCTTCCAAACCCTTATGCTTGAGTGAAAAATCAGTGGAAAAAGATGATAGGAAAAAAAAAGATGATAGCTTTCTTGTTTTTTTTATTTTATTTTATTCATTTCATTACCTAATATTACCAAACATCGACCAAACTTAATCTCTTGTCCCCTATGGTTGGATATCCCTTTATAAAGGCCTAATTGCATATTAAGGACCTCCAATTTAAAGTTCTATAGCTATTTGACACATCTAGCTTGTAAAATAATACTTTCACACTTTATGCGATTTAGTCTTTTTTGCAATTAAGCATACAATCACTAAAATTAATTCATCAAAATTTTCATGCTCATATAATCATGCTATAACACATAAAATAATATTAAAAATAATTTCTTCAACCTTGAATTAGTGGTTTCGAAACCACTATTCCGACTAATCCCAAAATCTGGCTGTTACAGTTTACCTTTAGGAGTAGGAAAACGAAGATCGATTTTACCTTTTTCGATCAACACAAACCTTCTCTCCTTGAAAATATAGTGTAATCGAAACTCCTTGCTCAAATTAACCTGAGATGATGAAGAAACATGAAGACGATGGTTAATCAAAACACTTTTCTTTTTCTCACTCACTTTTCTTTTCTTTTCTTTTTCTTTTTCTATACTCTTGTTTTCCTCGCAACTCGATTTCTTTTCTCTCAATTTTTCTTCTTTTCTTTCTTTTTCACTTTTATTTTCTTCTTTTTCTCTCATTTGCTCTATAAATTATTTCAAACTTTGCTGGACATCCAAAACTTATTGTGGCGAGAGGCGCCAAAGTGATGTCTTTGCCATGGTGTTTAAAAGTATATTGATTAGCAAAACTTTCATGTTTGACTCTTCAGTCAAACTGTCATGGTCTTCCAAGTAGTAAATGTCCCGCAAGCATAGGCACCATATCACATAGGACTTCATCATAATACTTTCCAATTGAAAACTGAACAAGAGTTTGTTTGGTCACCTTTAACTCGACACCTTCATTGAGCCATTGCAGCTTGTAAGGGTTCGGGTGTTTAGTAGTCGGCAAGGAAAGCTTCTCCACCATGAGCGTGCTTGCTACATTTGTACAGCTACCTTCATCAATAACCAAACTACATACCTTCCCTTGAACGTGACAACGGGTATAGAACAGGTTTTTGCGTTGCGGTTCACTTCCGGTGCTTTGGGTGCTTGGGCTTCTTTTCACCACAAGCATTTCGCCTTCCACCGCGTACTCTAACTCTTCATCTTCATCGGTAGGGGTATCGGTCTCGCTTTCATTCTCTTCGTCTTCTCTTTCTAATTCTATGTCACCGTTGGGTTGAATCAACATTGCATTCTATTTGGGCTTGGTTGATTTTGCTGGCACCATAGGTTCTTTTGTTTGGCTTGTCGAAGCATTTTTACTTGCACCTTGGCTCCATTTGGACGCATTAGGAGTTGAATAACCCCAAACAGTGCCTTTCTTTTTGAGTTGCTTATCGACCTTGATTGCCATGTGCACCATATCGACAATCTCCACATAATGTTGCAACTCCACGATATTGGCTATCTCGCGGTTAAGACCACCAAAAATCGAGCCATAGTCGCCTCTCGATCTTCTTGTACGTCCTCTCGAATCATGGCGACTTCTATCTCCTTGTAATAGTCATCCACACTTTTCATCCCTTGGGAGAGATTTTGGAGCTTTTGGTAAAGCTCTCGGTGATAATACGAAGGAATGAACCTCCGGCACATCACAGCCTTCATCTCGGCCCAAGTGCTGATAGGACACTCGCCATTTTGCCTTCGACTCGTGGTGAGTTGGTCCCACCAAATCATTGCATAGTCAGAAAATTCTATGGCAGCCAACTTAACCTTATTAGCCTCGGAGTATTTGTGACACTCGAACACGAGTTCAATTTTCTTCTCCCACTCGAGATAGGCTTCCGAGTCCAAACAGCCTTGGAATGGAGGAATGGTTAACTTGATACTTTTGAGATCGTCATCGTACCTCTCTCGAGCTCGTTGGCCACGTGACATTGGTTTTTCCTCCGATCACTTACATTAGAAACTTGGTCACTTTCGGCCTCATTCGGTTCGAATAATTTGTCTTCTTGAACTCGTCTTCGGCCTCGATTCCTCGGTGGACTTAAAGGAGTCCTTTCTCTCTAGGCTCTTTCTTCCACGTGATCGAGTCTTTCTTGTATTGGTTCTAACTTTTGATCAAACAATCGTTCAACCTTGCGTAGTAGTACTTATAAATTCAAGTCTGGCACATTCCGAACAGGTTGTCTTTCTACCATATTTCTTTCAAAGCTTCTAGACATAAGGATATTAAAAACCTCACTTACAAAAACTCAAAATTCCACTCGAAAAGAAAAATAAATGTTTTCACTCACACTCGTGTTTGGACTCTTTTTAGGCTTTTTCGACTCTCTATTACACTCACACGCTTATTGACTTTTACCACTCGATCTTTTCTCGTAATGTCGTATTTCATCTCGTTTAGACTTATTTGCTATTTTGGGGTCGGTTTCAAAGTGGTTACAAGGGATATATTGTAGTAGGTGTGAGGTAGGCTGAAATAAAATTTCGGTTTAAGCGTGACGTTGGGAGGGGTAATTGATAGCAAATGATAGAAAATTCAAACTTGCTGGATCGAAAATACAAAGATGAATGAATACCTTTCAACACTTTTTTTTTAATTTCAATTTTTTTATATATATATATATTTCATCTTTTCACTAGTAACTTGCTGAATACAATATGAACACTTGAATATAAAATACAATTTTATTTTTTTGTTCGAAACTCTTTTTTTACGAACCTATTTTGGGATTGCTACGAACGTCGGTACTTCTCGATTTAGCAACTATGATATCAAATGACGTGATCCGACTCTGTAGGTTGAGTCGAGTCATCGTAATTGCTCGATCCTCATCGAGGAAGTATCGTTCGGTTTGAACAAAGGGTGTATTTTGGCTAAGTAAAAGCGAAGTTGACAAAGAATTAAAAGATTAGTTGGATATGAATGAGATAGGTTCGATTTAACAAGAAGGAGGGATAGATAATTTGATAAATGGTGGAATGGAAAATAGAACTCAAGCTTCAAGAACGATTCGATACTGTAACGAGTATCGCCCCGGGAATTATATTGCTTAAGGTGGTTGGTGATGAAGTAAAGGTGGACCTTTACCCGTTACCTAAAAAGGTAGGAACCAAAGGTATAATTTGATGGATGAAAGCCACACCAAAGATGGTGATAAGTTTAGGAAAGAGTTTGGGTTGACGCCACTAGCACGCTAGATAAGTCACCCGAGACTCGTACGAAAATAGAGAGGAAGAAACCTCATAAGAACAATAGTTCATTTAATAAAATGGCAAAAGCCCCAAATACATGAAATGATTAAACTATTTATAGCTTACAAGAGATAGCCGAATGGACAAAATGAACAAGCTTAAAAGCTAAGTAATTTGGCTATGAATGTGCTGGAATAATCTAAAAAATATTCATTAATAAGATAAGTCTATATTTGGCTGAATGGAGCACCAAAAGACAGCTTCTTGATGAAGGAAAGTGACTTGGGCGAAGATGAATACATAAGAGACCATTAGCCATGTCTAGGTTCGGCTAGGGGCTCTATTGAGGCATTCATGTTGTGGTGTTTGGCCGAAAAGGTGTGTGCCTTAATGAGGGTCTTCAATAGCCATTTGATGTGTAAACAAGGAGTTGGAGAAATCTCTTGTGTGTGAACATGACCAGTCGATTGGTCACTAGGTATGAACACCAAATGTGAACGGCTTGAAGGTGCTTTGGGGAGGTGGTCGACCAAACTTGGGAAATTAAGGTTGCTTGTGTCTCTTGGCCGAATGGACACCCTGGGGAGGCCAATGAATCAACCACCACTCTTGAATTCAGCCATACATGCATCCTTGCATACTTTGAACCAAGCCATGCATGAGCATCATTTAATGCTCCTCTCACATTCGGCTGAACCTACATAGCATATAAACACATTAAACCAAGTATAGACTCTGCTGAACATAATCAAAACATCATCTAGACAGATTAAATAACATACTAGGATAAATTAAAACACTTAATTATGGACTAGCTAGTATATTGAATTCGGCTAGCTCAAAAACAAGTGAAAATACTTAATGAGTTGAATTGAGCTAGGGAATTCAGTCTTGAGCTGTATCAATTTAATTAAAATGAAACTAATACTTAATTTATTAAAATGATGAAAGGAATGAGCTGGAAAGAAACTAAATCGAGCTCAAACAAGCTGAATAAGCTCAAGTGAGCTGATTTGAGTTAGATGGAGCTCGGGGAGCTAGTGATGAGTTGAGATCAGCTTGCACTAAGATGCAATGAGCCTTTAATGAGCTGGCCCAAACTTCTCCTTTAACATGGATCTCGTTTTCATTTCAAAGTTGAGCAAATAAAGCTGAAACAGCTTCTTGAAGGCACTTAGCTCGAGCCCGAGTCATGGGTCCTTTAGGGAGCTCGATGGGATCAGGATTAGAGCTTGTTGAGCTTCGGAGCGTGGTCATTTCAATGGGTTATGTTTCGCTTGCGAAGTGTGACAATATGTATGTAGTGCAGATGATACTGTTAGATGGAAATGAGTGTAGCAACCAAGCATTAGTAAGAAGGATTAGAGTTAATTGAAATGGTGACTGGTGAAACTTTCGTTGAACAAGGATCCAGGAATTTATAAATTTGGAGAACCTCTATCTGAGTTGAGATGGATTATATTAGGCATCATTAATGCAAGTATGAAAAGGGTCATATAAAAATGGCACAATATTACTAGTTTCAAACCCGTCATAAGTGGGACTAATTTATTAAAAAGCACAATGATAAACTTAGTTTTCCTTCTTATCGATTTGATTCTTATTTTTTTAATTAAATTTGGTTATTAACCTTTAAAAAGATGATTTATTTTTTAATAAAAATTTGATTAAAACATTAATTTTTAACATAGTTAGCGTAGCGACTCATGTGATAATCCATATACACTTCGTGTTGAAATAACATTATATACCACACCAACATATAATTTTAAAACCATAAAATAAAAATATATTAAACTTCAAAATAGAAATATAATAATGATCATGTGAATTATTATGCAACATATCATGTTTGAACATTTAATATCTTAGACAGCATTTTCATTTAAAAATATGGTTTCAACTCTTTTTCAAAAATTGACTGTAAAATTTAACTTTTTTTTTTTTTAATTTGATAACGAAACTTTTTAAAAAGAAAATGAGTAAATTGGCAAAAGAAATTTAAACAAATTTGTGTTTCGCCAGATCTAAAGACAGGGCCATGGGTTATGGCATGCTATTTAAGTTCTTAAAACGGCCCAAATTTTGTAAGTTCTTTTTTTTGGTCTGAAATTCCACATATACAAATGTAATTAATTTAGTTTGTAGATAAGATGACGCAAGGGCAGATGGTAGTGGTACTCAGCGCATATTCGTTTTAATGTTCTTTTAAACTCACATGGAGAAGTCGACATTGACAACATTGCCCCTTTATTCCCATCAGATTCATACCCTCAAAACATGTTTATATTGGTCAAACCAGAAAAAAAAATGGAACAACACCCAAAAATGAGCTTCAAATATGGTCAATGAAGAGCTGCAGGCATTTTGTAGCTCAAAATCTTTGTTATTCAGAAAGAGTATCCATGTACAAGCTGCTATATATATATATATATATTGCCCTGCATTGCTTTTTTCTCTCTTTACAACCTTCAAATGAGGTAATCTCTATACTCTCTTTGTTTTTCCTTCTACTTTGTTTAGTATTGTAGGACTACCTATTAGTTTTTTTCTCTGCAATGCCATTTCTTACAGTATTTTTGTGTTATTATAGAATTATAATAAAATATATCATATTTTGATTCGAAATCTGATCTATTTTGATGATTTAAAATTCAACTCGAAAAAATCTCCTTTTAATAAATTTTGGATCTATTTTTTAAACACTCTTAATTTCGTCATTTTCTTCGTCAGATAACTTTTTTTTTTTTCTCTAGACCAATTAAAATTTGTTTCAACAAATAAATTTTAAGCGATAAGTTAATTGGTTGAATGCTCATCTTTCTTAAGAATTGTTTGAGTTTGAATTATAGGAGTGTCGTTCGCTATAATGTATGCTGTGAGTCTAATTAATAAGGACAAAGTTGAAATATTTTTTGAAGTGATTATTTGTGAGTGCTAAAATATAACTTCACAATTTTAATAGTATATATTTTTTTTATAAATTTTAAAAGATTAAATTGATAAATTATTAATTTGGGAGAGTCATACTAAATTAAAATTTTATATAATTTAAAAAATCAGATTTTAAGAAAATAGGGTTAGCAGCCCTCGAAGCCGCCCGCTGAAAATGATCCGCTCCTATTAAGGGTTTGTGAGTCTTAAAGTGATAGGAGACCACATTTCAGACTGAAAAGCATGATACTAAGTCCAAATCATTTTTCATTTATATGACTACCCTTAAAAAAGGCTTAAACCCGATACCCATACCCCAAACTTAATTTCAATTATAATACAAAACTTAAGGAACCTAATTCAAAATTTATTTTTTAGAATTAATTATTTTATTCAAATTTTCTCAAATTCAAAAAAAAAAAACCCTAACCGTCCCCTTCAAACTATAAGTTAAAAAGAAATGGAAATTGATAAAATCAATAAAAGAATTATATATAATTTTATTTTAATTTATATATTTCAATTGTTTTGGAAATATTGATTGATTTATATATTATTCATCGAATTGCAGTTTGTCTGAATGTTGTTGTCACATATGTAGGGTGATCAATATCATGTGAAAAAAGAGGATCTAAATCAGGTTTTTGGATCTTAATTTTTGACTTTTTTTTATCCTTACATCTTCATTTCCCCATTTCACATTTTCTTTTGTTAACTTTGATTTCCAATATGCAAGATATGGAAAATTTAGTTTAAAAAATCATAATTATTTTATTCAAATATTTATTCAATTTAAAAAATTTAGTATTTCTACTTATCTAAACTTGTCAAGGCCAAATGGTAAAACATTCTCTTGGCGAATCTAGGCGTTCTCCCTTTGAGCTTTCCATAAAGTAGGAGTAAAAACTCTAACATAAAATCGAGCATATACATTTCGGGCACAATACCTCTACCATTTGAAGATTTAGGCTCCATTTGTTTCATTGAAAATGACTTCTAGAAAATAATTTCTGGAAAATAATTTACTTTTCTAGAAAAGCTAATATTTCCTGGTGTGTGGATGAATCTATGCAAAATATTTTACATTGTTTGGTAGATTTCTTAAAATATTTCATAAAAGTTGTTTTTAATGAAACAAATATACATTTGAAATTTTCTTATTTTTTCATTGTTTAATTAAATTTATTTTATCTATAAATTTTATTTTACATTGTTTTTGCATATATTAAAAATATTATGTTAAATTTAGGTTCATTACAATGTCATTTTTAATTACATGACTACCGAGTTAGTATTTTTTATTTAAAATGTGACATAAACAAAATTAACAAAAAAATTAACGATGTTAACAATTAGACTTGATTTTGAAATTTGAAAAGTAAATAGACTAAATTCTTAAAAATAAAAGTACAAAAACAATTGCAAACCTATGAAGTGTTTATAGCTTATGACATATTTTAACCTTGATACTACAAAATATTTATTATTAATATATTTATAATTATAATGAATATTTATTATTAAAATATTAATATTGAACATTTTCAATAATATGTGAATAATATTATTTAAAATTATTATTTTAAAATTATTATTAAAATAAAATTGAAATATTAAATAATAAATTATATTTATTATATTAATAATTTATTATATGACTAAAATAAAAATTAAATATGTATGTTTAATAATATTAAAAAATATAATATTTTAATTATTTTAATTATAAAAATAAAATTATTATCAATATAATAATATAAAGCTTAATTTAAGTTGATTTTTATATAAAAATAAAATTATCTATAAATGAGCTCTTTTCTGGAAAATGACTTATGCTTTTCAAAAGGGTAAGTCATTTTACAGGAAAAATGTCTTATTTTACGTTAACCTGTAAGTCATTTTCCGTTGACCAGGTTATTTTCTGTTAAACAAATATAGAAAATGTAGAAAATATTTTCCGTAAAACTTTTTATATGTAAGCAAACGGACCCTTAATTGACTACTAAAAATATGGCATTTTCAAAATTTCTCCAAATAAGAGAGTCGACCCTCAACGTTTCTCATACACCGTCAAAATTACTAAAAATAATTTATATTGTACTTTTTTGTTTTGTTTTATAGTTACCACTCTTTTATATATATATATATATATATATATATATATATAAAATATAATCTATGATATGTTGTATCGGTTAAGTTAAAATATGTCATAAATCTTTTTATGTTTTGTAAATTTAGAATTTAAATTTTCTAATTTTATTTTTAGAAATGTATTCTCTCTATTTTTCATCTTTCAAAATTTAAGTCCAATTATTAATATTGTTAAAATTATTTTGTTGAATTGAGGTTTATTATGACGTCATTTTTAATTACATTATTATTGAGTGAGTATTTTTTATTTCAAATGTCATACTAACAAATTTAATAAAATTAATAATTAGACTTGAATTATAAAAGGACTAAATTAATTGAAATAAAAATATAAAGACTAACATTAAATTTGAGAAGATAATATGGACTTATATTATATTTTAACCTATTAATTATTACAATTGATGGGTAAGCCCCCAAACTGATGGGTTGTTCCCATCAGAAACATCTAGATTTTGATATTTAAAATAATAATAAAATATATTTAAATTTTTGTAAATAGGTTAAAAATTGCCAAATATTATAGTTTATTTAATACAAATCACCTGCTCACTCCACGTGTGAAAGTAATATTAGTCGATTTATATCAATCACGAACGTATTCATCAAGAAAGTCAAACGGTCGTCAATCTCCAACATATGAAACGGTTCAGATTTAAAACACCTTCATTAAACGGTCTAGATTAAATCTAACGTGTACACACTCACGCTCTCTATAGCCACAAAACCCGATACTAAGAGCTTCAAAGAAAAGAAGTCAAACAACACTCAAATCTTACATTGCTCCGTTTTTTTTTTCTTTCAATCTTCAAAAACGTTTCAAAGCGAGTAGTTGGGCTTTTTTTCTTTTAGAATTTGTGTGGGAAAAAAAAGAAAAAATGGCTGAGCAGGAAGAGAAGAAGCACGAGGAATCTTTGATGGAAAAGATAGCGGAGAAGATCCATGGTCATGATTCATCGTCATCGTCGTCGGATTCCGACGACGACAAGCCATCGGAATCTTCGATCAAGGACAAGGTGTTTCGTCTCTTTGGAAGAGAAAAGCCCGTCCACCATGTTTTCGGTGGAGGCAAGCGTATGTTATAAGGACCCTCCTTTTTCTTCAATTCTTGAATTAAGGTCTTTTACAAGTCTGGGTTTATAAATTTTCTGATTTTCATTTAGAATCAGGTGTTATTTTTATTTTGTGTCATGAGAGAGTAATTAGATCTGACTTAGTGATTTGCATCTAGCTTTTAATTTTGATTAATTAGTGATATTTGAGCTTAATTATGTTTTTTGATCAGTGAATCTGTAGATCTTTAAGTGAATTTATGGATTAATTTTGGTAAAGTTCATTTTTATTTATTTTTTGCTTTGTGAGTGCGCACAAATTCTAGGATTATCTTATTTTATTATAAATTTCAATACTTGGTATTATTGATTATCAATAGCCCCCTCCGATGATATAATTATGTGATGAAATTGGTATATGTGTGTGATAGCGGCCGACATTTTACTGTGGAGGAACAAAAAGATCTCAGCAGGAGCGCTTGGTGTTGCAACTGTGATATGGGTTTTGTTTGAATTGCTTGAATATCACCTGCTCACTCTAGTGTGTCACTTGTTGATACTTGCTCTTGCATTGCTCTTCTTGTGGTCAAATGCTACTCAGTTCATCAACAAGTAAGCTGTTGCATTTATTTTCCATATTGGGTTTTTATTCGGACTCAGGTCTGTTTGTTTCTGCTCATAGTAGTAATGTAAATGGTTTTTTTTTTCTTGAACAGGTCTACACCACACATCCCGGAAGTTCAAATCCCTAAGGAACCAGTTTTAGAGTTTGCCATGGCACTTAGGTTTGAGATTAACCGGACTTTCGCTGTCCTGCGGGATATTGCATTAGGAAGAGATCTTAAGATGTTCCTCCCTGTATGTTATTTTCTTGTTTCTCTTATGCTTAATACTAGGTTTATTTGCTTGGCCATCATTTGCCGTTATTCATTCATGATAGTCCATTTCATTTATATGAAAATACTGGAACGGTTTTGTGATTGTTCAGGTTATTGCTGGATTATGGGTCTTGTCTATTGTGGGAAGTTGGTGCAACTTCTTGACGCTGTTCTACATAGGTATTGAAGTTGCCTTCGAGCACTTTGTTTCCCCCCTTTTAAATGTCCTAGTTTCCCGGTTTAATGTAAATGCTTTTGCGAAACAGTCTTCGTACTACTTCACACTGTACCTGTGCTGTACGAGAAGTATGAGGACAAGGTGGATC
Organism: Gossypium rotundifolium; assembly: GCA_025506655.1. Lineage (NCBI taxonomy): Eukaryota > Viridiplantae > Streptophyta > Magnoliopsida > Malvales > Malvaceae > Gossypium > Gossypium rotundifolium. The sequence goes on along the minus strand of CP106723.1, from coordinate 56,008,666 downwards.
CCTTTGCCGAGAAAGCAATGCATGAGATTAAGAAGCAGTATGCAGTGTTTGATGCAAAAGTTCTAAGTAAGATTCCTAGGGGACCGTTAAAGCAAAAGAAGAAGGATTAGTTTACCGGTCAAGATGTTGATGCTGCTAGGTTCAGAGGTTAGAAATACATCTGGTAGCTGTATTTCATGAAGTTGTTGAGTTTTATCCAGTATCAGCTAGAACCCTGCTTTTATCCTTTACTTTTGTAGTAACTGGGTTCACAATGATGATGAATATGGAAACCTTTTTTTTTTACTTAACATCTTTGGTTCTGCTTCCATACATGAGCTGTCCCATGGATTTATATGCTATGTGAGACAATATGTTATTGTATTGCATGTTGATTAATGGATTGTACACCGAATTGCAAGTTCTTTGGAAAATTTTTCTGGTTATCCTACTGAATAATTCACTTTGCTTGTATGTTTGGGGACTGTTTGACCCCGTTATCTTTTATAGACTGCTATTGCTTTCGTTAGAAGGTTAATATAGTATTTTTGTTATTCTGGTTCTGGTCAGTTTTGGATTCAGGATGTTTCAAGTTCAGGTCATTTTGGGTGTAAGTCAGTTCATTAGGTGTTCAGGCCATTTTAGGTTTTGGTCACTTTTGGTTCATCGGATCAGTTTTCAGGTTTGGCTTAGAATTGTCAGGTCTAGTCGTATGTCCTTCCTAAACAATCTCACAGCACACTTAATTCCACTGGATTAATGCCTGTTTGCCTGTGTTTAAAAAAAAATTAAATCGAACAAGCCTTTTATAATGATGAAAAAACGAAATGAATTGGTTTGTTTTGAGTATAATATCTGCCCAGGGCTGTCATAGGAACTTCTGGAAGGATACTGCAAATTATATCATCTATAAATGGAATCAAAGCTGTTGATATAGACTCGATTTCCATGCCTCTTGAAATATAACAGACGCTAATGGTATGTAGTACTTAATCACCCTAATCCCTTTAACAAGCCCTTTAAGTTAATACACTCGTACAGGTACAACACAAACCACTGTAAAATAATATTACAAACCTTTTCTCGTATCATAACAGGACTTGGCTAGCAACAAGGATAGATAGATTTCATGTTGGCTTTTGCTTCTCCCGGTTAGCATCGATTTGCTTGCTTGTTCTTTAGTCAGTATTTCATCTGGTCGTCAATGGAGGATGACTTCAATCATGGTTTCTCTGTTAAAATTCTTCTTGCGGTGTCTGTAACTGTAAAACGAATCCGTTCATAGGAAGTAAGATAGTTGCTCCTTCTTTCTTGAACCCCCTTCTCCGTACAAATCATTCCACTGTTTTAACTCATTCATTCCAACTCCATCAGATGCGAAGCTAGCCGCCACCTGCCCAACCAGAAAATGGAGCATAAATAAAACAATCGACAGATAATTTTCTTGGCAATTTTAACATGCTATTATAGTCATTTGACCATGATTTTGTTTAGGGGTTACCTGATTCTTTGCTTGCCTGAAATCTTCCATAGATAATGGCCTTAGGGTAATGACTCTTTCTTCTGCACCATCTTCTTTGTTTTGCGCTTCCACAACTCTTTGTTTTCTCTCCTGCAAAGGGCAGTTTATTAGAGAACAAAATGTGCATTTATTTTCCGGGCACTTGAAAAGGAAATTATGCACTCACCAGATCTTTCAATCTCTCTTGCTGTATTAACTCTCTAACTGGCCGATAAGCCGCGGTTGTGCATAAAGTCTGTTTTAAACAGGAAATGACGGTGATTATACTTTTAAACTATTCATCTAAAAACTATCATCTTCTCAAAATGCTAACCTTAAGGTCACTTCCGGTATATCCTTCTGTCATTAATGCCAGCTCAGTGAAGTCTAGACCATCTTCTACTTTTTCTTTTCCCGAAAGAGTTCGAAAAATCTTTTCCCGGTTCTCTGCACCCGGAAGTCCCACCATGATTCTGTTAAAATGACTCAAGGGTTAGTAAATAACACCACAATTAAGTGTTCCAATCTTCTTGTTAGAGATGCATAGAACTTGATCCTCATCTACCTTCTCTCAAAACGCCTAATTATGGCTTCATCGAGGTCAAATGGCCGATTGGTTGCAGCAAGAACTAGGATACGTTCATTTTGCCTCGTCAAGAGGCCATCCCAGTGAGCCATAAACTCATTTTTTATTTTTCGCATGGCTTCATGTTCTCCGACTCTAGTCCTCTGCCCTAGCATGCTATCTACCTCGTCAACGAATATAATAGTTGGTGAGACTTTGGCTGCCAATGTGAACAAAGCTCGGACATTCTTCTCATCTTCCCCGAACCATTTAGAAGTAATAGTAGACATGGATACGTTAATGAAGCTTGCACCAGCTTCTTTAGCAATGGCCTTTGCTAACATTGTCTTTCCAGTGCCCGGAGGACCAAACAACAATATTCCCCTGCAAGGCTTTAGGAGACCACCTTTGAAAAGGTCTGGCCTTCGGAGAGGAAGCATCACTAACTCCTGCAGTGATTCTTTGGTCTCTTCTAACGCACCAATGTCTGCAAATGTAACGTTGATCTCTTTTGCTGGTATGACCTCGGGCCTTATTCGCTTTTCAAATTCATTGTCTGGAGGAACTTCCTGCAGCAATTAGAACAAGTACAAAGTGACACAAAAAGAATGAGAAAATGGGATACCGAAGGAACTGGATATCAGAGAATTTTATCATGCACAAAATGTATCTAAAAGGAAGACAAAAAACTCACCGGAATTTTTGAGACTGGAACAGGATTTTCACCCTCGGCCTTTGTTGCCGGAAGGGTTGTTTCACTCTTCTTTTCAGGATTTTTGCTGCCGGATTTTGATTCCAGCTTCACACCTACTGAACCAGCTCCTGCTTCCTACAGTTACATAAAGACCAATATGGGCAGGTAAGCTTAGTAACCTACCATTTAATTCCTCCTTTAGATAATGTAAAAGGCAGGTAGCTAAGTATAAACACCTTCAATGTTTCGGATTGTGCTTCACGTTTTAACGTGTCTTTACCAATAGACTTCCCTTCCTGGAATATACTCAATCCATGGGACAAACTGCATCAAAATGACCAAATCAAAAAATGTAACGTTAATGGTAACAAAAACCGAGCATGAGAAACAAATCTGACCTCTTTGATGATATCACGAGTTTCCCATTTCTGTATTCAGGGTCCTTATTATTCATCAAATGATAAGAAATGGCGGATACGACAACCTCCTCTATGTATCTACTGAGGGCCATTGTATCTGCAATGCAGATCGAATCTAGATCATCGCAGTCAAGATCGTTTGCCGAGAGCACCTCCATGATGTGATTTCTATTATCCTGAGCTTGGATCATCTTCATGTCCTTTTCTAGCTGAGATTTCCAGCTTACAAGATGTTTTTCATCTGCTGGGGGCCTGATCTCAATGTTGTAAGGGAAAATGGCTAATAGCCTGTCGTCAAATTCCCTGTCATCATTATTCAGGTCAACAACGCGTGACCCGAGGATCAACACGTTCCCGGAAAGTTTCTTTAACATCTTTTGGAACAAATTATAAATCCTTTGTGATCTAGACAAGAGCTTGTCGACATCCCTAAGATAAAGCACAATAGGACTGGCTTTTGATACATATATCAACACCTGCATTTAAACAAGAGATTATTTCATACATACATAAGATTATTCATTGTTGCAACTAGCATGCATTCCCAAATGACAATACCTTGTAAAGAGCCTGTATAAGAAGCTTCTCATCAAAAGACAAACTGCTTGCTCGCCTCAGAGGAGCTACAAAAAGGAGGAAAAAAGATTAGATCGGTAATAAGAACCTGGAAAATTTTACATAATTGATTGAAGAAAGGTCAAAGCGGAGTAGTTTAACATCTTCCAGCTTCAACTTAAGATTTCTATATTATTCATTAAGGATTGTAAGATGATTCTGAAGCTCTTCAACCGCAGCAACTCGCATTTCTAATAGTTTCAGCTCTACGAAGCATCAGATCACTTGAACCCCGTTACAGTCCACTAGAATTTTCTTTTACTGTTTTCCCATACAGATGACAGCACTGTTTGTTAGCTACTTCTAATGAAGGGTATAGAAGAAAGAGATATTTTTGGTTGTCAAATAAAAATTAATTGTTTACAGTGTTGATCTTGCACTTAGGGGTTAAACATCCGAATTCCGATAGCTTTGCCGAAAATTTCTATTCCTAACCATAAAAGGACTAGATCATCATTAAAAGAACTTCAATTGTACCTGGATTTCCTGGACTGCATTGAGAAGCAAGGCTATTGATATTCTCTGATACAGATGCATATCGACGTAGCTTAGGAGGACCTTCTGTTCCCCTGCAATTACAACAACCAGAAAGATTGAATAAACAGAATACTCCTGGATATGAAATTTCTCAAAAGATAAATCGAGAATATATGTCGCAATACCTTGACCCAATATCCACACCGCTGCTCTGCTGCCTCAACGTACCTGTAATATAACTTATGGTTCATGGTCACAGAGATATACACACAATTACTGTACACAATACCATGGAAACCAGAACATTTCCTGCTATACCTTTGGGCTCTTCCTGAGAAAGGAGTGAAAATGAACCAAATAAGCCAGACAATCGCTCGAGTGTCGACTCCGAAGTAGATCTTTTGAAAGACTGCATGAGAGAATCAATGGTTAGGGAAAGCTCTAAAGCAGGGTTGAACTGAACTATTTCGATGTGTCATCCTAAACAAAAAGAAGAGAGAATCTTACAGATTCTTGGGCACTTCCATATTTACTTTGAATCTGTAACAAAAGTAAATCACTTAAATGTCAGATGTTAAAACTTGAAGCTTAATGGTGAAGGAAGAAGAAAATGAGCAACATACTCACTTTTAAGGAAAAATCAGTTACATCCAAGAGCAGCAACTTGGATTCAAAGAAATGGGCTAAAGCTTTGGCAAGCATTTGTTGGTAAAGTTCTACCAAGGAAAAAAAAAAAAAAAGAAATAACATAGACACAATCAGTAGCAGCCTTATAGAGACAGCCCCATGAACACCAAAAAAACATGTCAAGTATAGCCGCCTGTGATTTCAGGCAATCAACCTGCAGGTCCCGATAGTAATATAGCTTGACTAGCAGGAGAAAGGTTCCTTGTGTACTTGGAAACATCAGCATGTTTCAAATGGACATAGGCAGCACTGGTTAGCAATGCTTGAGTTTGTTCACTGCCACATAAAATTAAACATCATTCCAACAATTAAAAAAAATGTATAAAGCAAGTTAAAAATATTCATATAGGTGATTCAAAAATCTCTTGTTTTCCAGCCAATAGAGCTCAAAAAATTGGGAATTTACCTGAGGTAGTAAGGGAACTCATCGAAGGTGACTTGGCTTTCTCTGCCATCAACGATTTGGCGAAGTAATTCTTTCTGTATCCTCTCCAAAGTGATGCCGGTTGATGAATTGGAACCGGTTCCGGTCCATTTGTTCTGACCCGAAGCCAAACCTAGCCCTACCCCTACCCCAACACCCACACCCAACGCCGATAACAGTAAGCTTTTTTGTTCCATTGGCTTTGCCTACAATTTTTTTAAAAACCCGAAGTTTAATTTTTTATAATTAAAATGAAAATTGTTTTGATCTGCAACTGTTTTCGTGGCTGATTCAAACACGAAACGAGAGAAGCGGATGCTTTGACAGCGAGGCGTCGCCGGTAAGGGGAAAGAGCAGCGGATGGCGGCGGACGAAGAGCGGTAGAGTCGGTTCCCGCTATTTATGGAGTCTCTATCAGTTCGTTCGTTTTTTGAAGTTTTTAAAGAGGAAATCAACGGGGAGAGATGAATAGATTGAATTTATGCCCCGGTCCTTGTAATCTTAAGAATTTTGAAATATTATCCCTTTATTTTTAATTCAAATCAGATACCTCTCTCAATATACTCTCATTAAATTTAAATATGCATCATTCTAATTTAAAAATTTAATAAATTTTATTGATTTATTATATAAAATAATCTTATAAATTAAATTTTAATTTGTATATAGAAAATATTTTAATAATTTTATAAATAAATTAATGTCTAATTAATACGTAATATATTTTTATATATGAGAATATATTTTAATAATTAGTATGGATTATTAGATAGAGGAGTAAAGGCTTAAAATTTAAAAATATCAAAACGGAAAGGTAGTGAGGAATAGTAAGATGTTAGCACAGGTGGCAGTAATTTGACGGTTTATGAATCGGTTGGACAGTTTGTTTATAATTTGTGGGAATACTTGGCGCAAAACTGCGGAGGGAGTTGTGCATGAAATGAAACGGTCGCCTAATGTTGTCGCCCAAGTGTGGTCAGCTTTGGATCCTGTCCGGTTCCTACACGCGTCCGGTTCTGTCAGTACCCATTTAAAAGCAAATTCCGCCTTCCGGATCAAGATATTGGGTGGTACCATATTCCTGTCCGCAGATTATTATAATCAATTTATTTTTTTCATATTTTTCATATCATTTACTGGTATTTTATCCAATTGTATAGTATTTATAATAAATTATTTCTATTAATCATTTATATTACAGTAAGTATACTTTTAAAGTTAAAGAAATCAATAATACAATAAATATGAAATGCTAGAGTAATTAGATGAAAATTTGATACAAATTACAACAGATGCAATTTTTTATATCTAACATAAATTAAAATGATAAAATAACCTTATAAAAATATATCACTTATTTTATAAAAAGGAAAAAAATTCAATTAACTATTCATCCAGATCATCTACTCTTTAAATATAGTTTATATCAATCCAGAATTAAATATTAATAGCATAGATATATGAAATTTTCCTTAAAAAATATTAAATGAGGGCAGCGATGTGATGGAGGTATGGGCGAAGGGGGACAGAATCAAATGGGGGCATTGTATCTGTAACAAACCACACTGGGCAACCAAAAAAGGATGTGCTGAATTTGGTGCTTCGAACTTCAAAGCAGCTGCTTTAACTACATTACAATCAAACAGTTGTGAAAGGCACGTGAGAATTAGACAAGAGCACCACCATTTGTACCAATCACAATGTGCCTAACGACTGACGAGGTTCATCAACATAATTTTATATCTGCCCTGTACATATGTGTGTGATTGCAAGTTGCAGCTTGGTTCAGTGTTTCTGACGTCTTTTCTTAACCATGAAACCTGGACCTCCAAATCCATAGGATCTGATCTATTGCCGCCCGCTTTTACTTCACCACCACCCTTTTCTCCTTTAAACCAATCCAATCTAACCTTTCATTTCTATTACCACTTTTAATTTTGATATTCACTAATTGCTTTTTTTTACCTCTTAACTTAAATTTTCATTTTTATCTCAATTTCTTAATATATAGTGCTACAAGTTATGTTGATATTATAAATCATAATTCATTTATTTAATTTTTTCATTTTTTTTTGAGTGATTTGACAAAAAATACAAGCTTAAAGGTTAAAAAAAATAAAAAATTAAATTGGTACTTTTGTAAAATTGGAGAAACAAATAAGTCATTATGCCTTGTATTTATTCTTATCCATATATTTATCTTATAAGAAACAAAAGCGCGTGATATCAGATAAGTTATTTATCTACTATATTTATCTTATAAGAAATAAAATGTGAAATATTTATCTACTTGATGTACAGGCCCATTTTTGCTCGGCCCACAGAAAAGCAAAAAATAATAAAAAAGTCCAATAAAATAAGGCCCAAAATACAACAGACCCAGAACAAAAAATTTTCAGAAGAACTAGGGTTGTTGAAACCCTAACCCCCACATGCTATGGCAGCGCGCATCACGCCCAAGGCTTGGCTCCACCTGCTCCGTTGACTCATAGCACCTGCAAACAAGACAGAAGCAACGCAACACGCCAACAATAGCATAAACAGAAGCAGCAAGAAAATAGAAAAGCAAAAATCTAAAAAACTTATATTCTTTTCGACTATATAAGCCCGAAAAAAACCAAATGTAGGAGGGGATTTTTTCGAATTCAAAAGAGGAAAAAAGAACATTCAGCAATCGAAAACCAAACATAAATTTTAGAAGGTTGATTTCATTTTATTCTTGTTATTAACTCATCGCTTATATTTATTTTTCGTTTTATTTTTATTTTTAAGATTTTTAAAACTAAATCGAAAAAGAAACGAAAAGGAACTCACCTGAACCCCGGGGTCGCGTCGTCGGAGTCTTCTCTCCGTCGTCGAAGCCGGATTGAAGGCCAAAAGGGGAGGGTTTCTTTCTTTCTTTTCTTCTTCATTCGGCTTTTCGGAGCACGAAGGCATGGCCTTCAAAAAGGGGTTTCAAAACGAGGCATAAAGGCCCATCCCCATGCCTCGTTTTCCACCGGACTGGTGGTGGCGTGACGGACGGCTGAAGGGAGCCTAACTGTCTGACAGAAATGAAGACGGGAGGGAGAGAAGAGAAGCCTTAAAGTTTTAAATTTTTTTTCTCTTTCTTCTCTTCTGAACTTTGAAGGAAACAAAGCAGGAAATGGGTTTAAAGAAATTCAATAAAACGGCACCGTTTTGCTTCAAAGGTACTGCGTATATTCCTTCAAAAGGGATATTTGCGCTATAGGTCCTTCTCTTTTGCAGCGCCGCTCAATTAGCTCCCATCTAGCATTTTTCTTTTTTAAATTGGCCCTGTTATTTTATTTCATTTTCAATTTGATCCACGCCTAGCCATTTGAAACATCGCTGTAATAGCCCGATTTAGGGGCTAGTCAGAATAGTGATCTTGGGATCACTATTTCGAGACCGAAGAAATTATTTTCATGATATATTATGAGTTAGAGCATGATAGCATATGACCATTAAAATTTTGGTATTTTAATTTTAACGTTTTCGTGTTTAATTTGTGAAAAAGGACTAAATCGCATAAAGTACGAAAGTTCCATTCTATATGCTAAGAGTACCAAATGGCTATGGATTGTTAAATGAGGGTATTTAAAAGGCAATTTATCCTTTAAAAGAGGCTTGGCTGGCCATAAGAGAGCATGGGAGACAAAATTTTCAATTAGTGTCAAAGTTAGTAGTAGTAGGTGGACTAATTTGACTTTTAATAATAGAATAAGGAGAGAAAAGTTATCATCTTTTTCTCCTATCATCCTCCACCAAAAATTTGCAGCAAATAAGGGATAGAAACCTTCAAAAATTTCAGCAAACTCTCATCCATTCAAGTAAGTGTTCTAGTGAACTTTTCTTGAAAATAATTGTACTTTTGAGATCCCTAAAGCTTAAGCTTTCAAATGAGGGGACTATTGTGCAATGTTGTGAAAGGTTTAGAGTTTTACCATGAGAGCTACTTTAGTTATTTGTTGCATTTCTAAGGAAGAACTTGAGTCTTAGTTGTTAGATGAACAACTTTTAAAAAGGGTGTTAGCATAAGGATACTAAATAGGACCTTAATGAAAATGTTATGAACTTGGTAGTAAGTATGTGAAATATTGATTGTTGATGATAGCTTTAAGAGAATTAAATGTTTGCCTAGGCTTGTTAAAGATAAAGTAAATAGAATTAATTCTCGAGCCTAGGGGCAAAATAGTCATTTTACCAAAATCTAGGGGTAAAATGGTAATTTTACCTAAGTAGGACTATTGAGATGCTTATATTAATAAAATGATTAAAATGAGCTAATTTGCTATTATAGAGCAAGAAGAGACGAGAATTCACCTCAATCGTGGAAAGGATAAAGTCGTGGACTAAACCGAAGAACTAATTCATTTTGAAAACGAGGTAAGTTTGTATGATTTCTAAGCTTTATGATCACTATCATTGAATTGCTTAGTATAATATACATTGCTATTTTGTAATGCCTATTGTTTTTGTGAACAAAGAGATTAAACATGAGCAAGCCCCGATTGAATATGAATTCCCTAGGATACCCGATATACCACACAAGATATCATGTAAGTTCAAGGCAAGCTTGGCATTGATCAAGATATCATGTAAGTCCAAGGCAAGCTTGGCATTGATTAAGATATCATGTAAGTCCAAGGCAAGCTTGGCATTGATCAAGATATCATATAAGTCCAAGGCAAGCTTGGCATTGAGTAAGTTATCAAGGGTAAGACTTCATGTAATTCCATGTCAAGGCATGGCCTTGAAACCAAGATGAGAAATTTCGTGTAAGACCATGCCTAAGATATGACTTTGGTGGCATGTTAAGTGGGAAGAGATCTAGTATCCTCAGGTATTCGTAGAAGTTCATCGGGCAAACAAGTAAGGTTAATAATGAGGTAACAAGAGGGTTAAGAAAGCAAAGCTAGCATCAAAATGAATTAAATATTACTCATGTTATGAAGGAAGAATTAGAGATCATAATGATTATTGTTTAAGTAGGCTGATCAATGTGATCAAGTGACACAAGTATCATGTTTACTTTACAAAAATGAGTATAGTGAGCATCATGAGACATGTAAGAACCGAGAATGAGTAAGTAAGCTTTAGAGCTAAAATTACAATATTATTGTTATGCTAAAAGGTTTTTATTAAGCAAGCTTATTGACATGTGCTTTACATGCAAACTTACTAAGCTAAATGCCTACGTATTTGATTGTTTCTTTCTATATAGTCCCGAAGCTAATTTGTGGATCATCGGAGTTGAAGCTTGTAGCACACTATCAACTCTTATTTTGGTATAGCCAAGTTACTTTACTAAGTATGGCATGTATAGGAAACATTCATTTTGTGGACATGTTTTTAGAAGAGCCTTGTAAAAGCTATCAAGTTTATTATTCTTTTGTATATGGCTAAGTGATTGGCCAAATTTGACTAAGTATTTATGTCTATTGAGATTAATGAAGCATGCAGTATTATTCATAAAATTGGGTTGTTATTGTATCGTTGAATTGTGTATGGATATGATCTTTATTTCAGGGTGGCTAACAGCTTGGTAAATAGCCTATAAATGCCCACACGGTTGGACATATGGGCGTGTGTCAAGGCCGTGCTAACCCTGTACCTTAGTATTATGAATCAGAATAGGTCACGGGTAAATTCCACGGTCGTGTGTATAGGCCGTGTTGTACACACAGGTTGGACATGGGCGTGTGCCCAGACCGTGCTGATTTAGTCAGTATATCAAGGATTAGCACACGGTTTAAGCCCACGGGCGTGTCATGACCGTGTGAAATTAGTCAGTAGCTTCCCACGGTTTGAGGGTATGGACGTGCTTAAGGGTACACGGATGTGTTCCAAGTCACACGGGCATGTGAACCTTGCTTCAAAAATGAATTATTTGATTTAGTTCTGAAAGTTTTGAGACACGAGTTTAAGGCCTCATAGGCCCTTGTAATGTATGTGTTGACTAAGAAGGTGAAATTTTTAAGTTGGAACGAAATTTTATAGCTCGTAAGTACATGTTCAAGTGAGTTCAAGCATATTAATGTCTCGTATCCAGATCCAGTATCGGTCTTGGGTGCGGGGTGTTACATTTAGTGGTATCAGAGCCAGGTTTAGTCGGTTCTAAGACTAACATAGCATGAGCATGAGTCTAGCTATACATGCCATACGTAAGAATGTTTCTATATTGATAGTGGGACGACTCCTGATGATTTTAAATTATGTTTATACATATAAAAATAGATTCGAAGGGAATGTGGCGGATGACGTAGAAAGTAATGCGTCGGCTCCCACTGAAGGGACAGTGCCAAGCGAAAATGAGAATAGACCCACTACGGTGAGTCAAAGAGGGGGAAGAGGCTAGAGAAGCCTTCCTCCACATGATGAACACATGGTATACAGAGTTCATTCGGGCGAACCCAAATGCACAACCCCCTCTACCCCCACCTGTTCCACAAGCTACTCCAGTGGCCCCTCAAATAGTAGAGGTGGTAAGAGGAGGTAAACCCCCAATTGATAGGATCAAGAAGCATGGGGCAGAAGAATTTCGGGCCAGAAAAGAGGATGATCCAGAAAGAGCTAAATTCTGGTTAGAGAATACCATAAGGGTATTTAATGAGTTGTCATGTACCTCTGAAGAATGCATGAAGTGTGTAATCTCTCTCTTAAGAGATTCTGCTTACCAATGGTGAAACACCCTTATGTCAATTGTACCGAGAGAAAGGGTCACATGGGAATTCTTCCAAGAAGAGTTTAAGAAAAAGTATATCAGCCAGAGGTTTTTAGACCAGAAGAGAAAAGAATTCCTAGAGCTGAAGTAAGGCAAGATGTCGATGATGATTATGGCGTGAGTTTATGCGATTCAGCAAATACGCTCGTGAATGTATATCCACAGAGGCTATTATGAGTAAAAGGTTTGAAGATGGGTTGAATGAGGACATCAAACTGGTTGTTGCTGTCCTAGAATTAAAAGAATTTGTCGTGTTAGTGGAAAGAGCTTGTAAAGCAGAAGAGCTAATAAAAGAGAAGAAGAAGTCTGAAATGGAGTCTCGTGACTCTAGAAAGAGACCGTGGAATAAGTCATTCCAATCTTCACACAAGAAGTCAAAAGATTTCCCTACCCGATCGGCTACTTCCATCGAATTTTCTAAGAAGGACAAAAGTAAACAGTATTCAGGGACCAAAGCACAGAAGACTTCAGTTGTAAGTGTCAGAAATTTTAGATCCGACAAATCTGAATGCCCACAGTGTAGCAGACACCATCTGGGAGAATGCCGGGCACATGAAAATGCATGTTTTAGATGTGGTTCGCAAGACCACTGTATAAAAATTGTCCCGAGATGACGAAAGAAGGAAGAGCTCAGGACCTAAAATTTGGGAGTATGGTCAGAGGGAGACCGCAGAGAAACTCGGAAAGTGGGGCAAGTGGAAGAGGTAACCCAAGAGATCAGGCCGTGAGACCCGAGGGTAGAGAGCCTGCAAGGACTTATGCCGTTCGCGCTCTCGAATAGGCGTTTTCTCTTGATGTTATTACGGGTACCTTTTCTCTTTACAATATTAAAGTTATTGCTTTAATAGATCCCGGATCCAGGCAATCTTACATTTACATGAAATTAGCATCCATTTTGAGCATGCCTATAGATCCCACCGAATTTGTAATTAAAGTGTCTAATCCATTAGGTAAGAGTGTGTTAGTTAATAAAGTTTGTAAAGATTGTCCATTGATGATTAGAGGTCATTGATATAAGGCAAATCTTATGTTATTACCATTTGATGAATTCGACCTCATTCTTGGAATGGACTGGTTGACTACTCATAATGTAATTGTTAATTGTGGGAAGAAATGCATTAAGATGAGATATGAGAATGGGGATACTCTTCATGTTGAATCAGATGAACAAGATAAATCGTCAGTGATAATTTCCCATATGATGGCACGGAGATGTTTAAGAAAAGGCTATAAATCATATTTGGCCTTCGTGTTGAATGATAAGGAGACAGAGCTAAAAATTGAGTTAGTACCGGTAGTATGTGAATACGTGGATGTATTTCCCAAATAATTAACCGGACTACCGCCAGTTAGAGAGATTGAGTTCAGTATTGAACTAGCTCCCGGCACTGTACCGATATCCATTACTCCTTACAGAATGGCTCCAACAGAGTTGAAAGAGTTGAAGTTACAGTTGCAAGAGTTGACAGATAAGGGCTTTGCAATATCAAATTGCTCACCATGGGGTGCCCCGATTTTATTTGTTAAAAAGAAAGATGGTACTATGAGATTGCGCATAGATTACCGTCAGCTTAATAAAGTAATAGTAAAGAATAAGTACCCATTGCCTAGGATCGATGACATGTTTGATCAATTGAAAGGAGCGATTGTGTTCTCCAAAATAGACTTGAGATCAGGGTACTACCAGTTGAGAGTGAAAGATCCAAGACGGCCTTTCGAATGAGGTATGGGCATTTTAAATTTTTAGTCATGCCTTTTGGGTTGACCAATGCTCCTACGGTGTTCATGGATTTAATGAACCGCATCTTTAGACCATACCTCAACAAGTTTGTAGTCATTTTTATTGACAACATACTGATTTATTCCCAAGATGAGAAAGAGCATGTTGAACACCTACTGACAGTTTTACAGATCCTGCGAGAGAATCAGTTGTATGCCAAATTCAGTAAAAGTGAATTTTGGCTCAAGGAAGTAGGATTCCTAAGACATATTATCTCGGAGGATGGAGTCCGAGTTGATCGATAAAATCTAAGCCATAATGGATTTGGAAGCCGCCTAAGAACATTCTTGAGATTAAAGTTTTACGGGCCTATGGCTACTACAAACGATTTGTCAAGGGGTTTTCCATGATTGCAACCCCGATGACTAAACTATTGCAGAAAAATGTGAAGTTTAAGTGGACAGAACGATGCCAACAAAGTTTCGAGAAGCTGAAAGCAGTGTTAACAGAAACTCCAGTCTTAGTACAACTTGAATCAGGGAAAGAATTTATAGTCTACAGCGATGCATCCTTAAATGGATTGGGCTGTGTACTCATGCAAAAAGGCAAGGTGATTGCTTATGCCTCCAGACAGTTGAAGCTTCATGAGAAGAATTATTCGACGCATGATCTAGAATTGGCCGCCATAGTCTTCGCTTTGAAGATTTGGAGACACCATTTATATGGTGAAAAATGTCAGATTTTTACCGATCACAAAAGTATGAAGTACTTGATGACGCAGAAAGAGTTGAACTTAAGACAAAGAAGATGGTTAGAGTTGATAAAAGACTATGAGTTGGTCATCGACTACCATCCAGGAAAGGCAAATGTGGTCACCGATGCTTTGAGCAGGAAGCCTCTATTTACTTTAAGAGCATTGAATTTAAGGATATCCTTATCGACAATGGCTCCCTTTTTGTTGAGTCGAGAGCTAGACCAATGTTTCTTCAAGAGATCTTTGAGGCTCAAAAAGAAGATAGTGATTTGCAAGTCAAGAGAGCTCAATGCAAGTCAGATGCTGAATCTGACTTTCGGATTAATTTTGATGGATACTTGATGTTTACAGATAAAGTTTGTGTACCAAGGAAAGAGGGGCTTATTCAGAGAATTTTGTACGAAGCACATAACGGATGTTTGTCTGTACATCCGGGAAGTACAAAGATGTATAGTAACTTGATGTATGATATTGTTGGCCAAAATGAAGAAAGATATTTGAGTTCGTTTCAAGATGTCTTATTTGTCGACAAGTAAAATTTGAACACCAAGTGCCTTCGGGTTTACTTGACCTATCTTAGTCCCGAATGGAAATGGAACCGTATCACCATAGATTTAAGAAGTGGTTTACCGTTGTCTCCGAAAGCAAGAAAGATGTTGTTTGGGTAGTGGTTGATAGACTCATGAAGTTAGCCCACTTTATACTGTACAAGTGGATTACTCCTAGACAAGTTGGCAAACTTGTATGTTTGAAATAGTAAGACTTCACGAGTTCCTTATCGATCATATCGGATAGAGATCCAAGATTCACGTCCAGATTTTGGAAGAAGCTGTAAGAAGCTTTGGGTGCAAAATTGAGTTTTAGCACAGCTTTTCACCCTCAGACTGACGGTCAATCAGAAAGGTTAATTCAAGTACTCGAGGACATGCTCAGATGTTGTGTTTTGGAATTCCAAGGCAGCTAGGAAAAGTTTCTTCCATTGGTAGAATTTGCCTACAATAATAGCTTTCAGTCGAGCTTAAAGATGGCGCCTTATGAGGCTCTATATGGGCATAAGTGCAGAACCCCTTTATTTTGGACTGAACTTGAGGAAAACCAAATTCATGGGGTTGATTTGGTTAAAAAAGCTGAAGAAAAAGTAAAAGTGATACGAGAATGTTTAAACACTACATCAGATAGACAAAAATCCTATACAGATTTAAAGAGGAAAGAAATCGAGTACCAAGTTGGGGATAAAGTCTTTTTGAAAGTATCACCATGGAGAAAAGTTTTCAGATTTGGCCGTAAAGGCAAATTAAGTCCACGTTTTATTAGACCTTACGAGATTACCGAGAGAGTTGGGCCGGTAGCTTACCGTTTGGCGTTGCCATCAGAATTAGAGAGGATACATGATGTTTTTCACATGTCAATGTTGCGACGCTACAGATCAGACCCTTCACATATAATTAATCCATCAGAAATAAAGATCCGCCCTGACATGACTTATGGTGAAGAACCAGTCAAAATATTGGCCCATGAAATCAAGCAGTTAAGAAATAAAAGCATAGCCCCAGTGAAAGTCCTATGGCAAAGGCACGAAATAGAAGAGGCTACATGGGAGTCTGAGGAAAAGATGAGAAATCAATACCCCAATCTTTTCACTGGTAAGATTTTCGAGGACGAAAATCTTTAAGGGGAGAATTGTAACAACCCGATTTAGGGGCTAGTCGAAATAGTGATCTCGGGATCACTATTTCGAGATTGAAGAAATTATTTTCATGATATATTATGAGTTAGAGCATGATAGCATATGAGCATTAAAATTTTAGTACTTTAATTTTAACATTTTCGTGTTTAATTTGCGAAAAAGGACTAAATCGCATAAAGTGTGAAAGTTTCATTCTATATGCTAAGAGTACCAAATGGCTATGGATTGTTAAATGGGGGTATTTAAAAGGCAATTTAGCCTTTGAAAGAGGCTTTGCCGGCCATAAGAGAGCATGGGAGACAAAATTTTCAATTAGTGTCAAAATTAGTAGTAGTAGGTGGACTAATTTGACTTTTAATAATAGAATAAGGAGAGAAAAGTTATCATCTTTTTCTCCTATCATCCTCCACCAAAAATTTACAGCAAATAAGGGGTAGAAACCTTTAAAAATTTCAGCAAACTCTCATCCATTCAAGTAAGTGTTCTAGTGAACTTTTCTTGAAAATAATTGTACTTTTGATATCCCTAAAGCTTAAGCTTTCAAATGAGGGGACTTTTGTGCAATGCTGTGAAAGGTTTAGAGTTTTACCATGAGAGCTACTTTAGTTATTTGTTGCATTTTTAAGGAAGAACTTGAGTCTTAGTTGTTAGATGAACAACTTTTAAAAAGGGTGTTAGTATAAGGACAGTAAATAGGACCTTAATGAAAAGGTTATGAACTTGGTAGTAAGTATGTGAAATATTAATTTTTGATGATAGATTTAAGAGCATTAAATGTTTGCCTAAGCTTGTTGAAGATAAAAATGTAATTAGAATTAATTCCCGAGCCTAGGGGCAAAATGGTCATTTTGCCAAAATCTAGAGGTAAAATGGTAATTTTGCCTAAGTAGGACTATTGAGATGCTTATGTTAATAAAATAATTAAAATGAGCTAATTTGCTATTATAGAGAAAGAGGAGATGAGAATTTACCTCAATCGTGGAAAGGATAAAGTCGTGGACTAAACCGAAGAACTAACTCATTTTGAAAACGAGGTAAGTTTGTATGATTTCTAAGCTTTATGATCACTATCATTGAATTTATTAGTATAATATACATTGCTATTTTGTAATGCCTATTGTTTTTGTGAACCAAGAGATTAAACATGAGCAAGTCCCGATTGAATATGAATTCCCCAGGATACCCGATATACCACACAAGATAACATGTAAGTCCAAGGCAAGCTTGGCATTGATCAAGATATCATGTAAGTCCAAGGCAAGCTTGGCATTAATTAAGATATCATGTAAGTCCAAGGCAAGCTTGGCATTGATTAAGATATCATGTAAGTTCAAGGCAAGCTTGGCATTGATCAAGATATCATATAAGTCCAAGGCAAGCTTGGCATTGAGTAAGTTATCAAAGGCTAGACTTCATGTAAGTCCATGTCAAGACATGGCCTTGAAACCAAGATGAGAAATTCCATGTAAGACCATGCCTAAGATATGACTTTGGTGGCATGTTAAGTGGGAAGAGATCTAATATCCTCAGGTATTCGCAGAAGTTCATCGGGCAAACAAGTAAGGTTAATAATGAGGTAACAAGAGGGATAAGAAAGTAAAGCTAGCATCAAAATGAATTAAATATTAATGAAGAATTAGAGATCATAATGATTATTGTTTAAGTACGCTGATCAATATGATCAAGTGACACAGGTATCATGTTTACTTTACAAAAATGAGTATAGTGAGCATCATGAGACATGTAAGAACCGAGTATGAGTAAGTAAGCTTTAGAGCTGAAATTACGATACTATTGTTATGCTAAAAGGTTTTTATTAAGTAAGCTTATTGACATGTGTTTTACATGCAAACTTACTAAGCTAAATGCTTACGTATTTGATTGTTTCTTTCTATGTAGTCCCGCCAAGCTAATTTGTGGATCATCGGAGTTGAAGCTCGTAGCACACCATCAACTCTTATTTTGCTATATCCAAGTTACTTTACTAAGTATGGCATGTATAGGAAACATTCATTTTGTGGACATGTTTATAGAAGGGCCTTGTAAAAGCTATCAAGTTTATTATTCTTTTGTATATGGCTAAGTGATTGGCCAAATTTGACTAAGTATTTATGTCTATTGAGATCAATGAAGCATGTAGTATTATTCATAAAATTGTGTTGTTATTGTATCGTTGAATTGTGTATGGATATGATCTTCATTTCAGGGTGGCTCACGGCTTGGTAAATAGCCTATAAATGCCCACATGGTTGGACACACGGGCGTGTGTCAAGGCCGTGTTAACCCTGCACCTTAGTATTATGAATCAAAATAGGCCACAGGTAAATTCCACGGCCGTGTGTATAGGCCGTGTTATATACACGGGTTGGACATGGGCGTGTGCCCAGACTGTGCTGATTTAGTCAGTATATCAAGGATTAACACACGGTCTAAGCCCACGGGCGTGTCATGGTCATGTGAAATTAGTCAGTAGCCTCCCACGGTTGGAAGACATGGGTGTGTCTAAGCCGTGTGGAAATAGTTAGTAGCTTCCCACGGTTTGAGGGTATGGGCGTGCTTAAGGGTACACGGGCGTGTTCCAAGTCACAAGGGCGTGTGAACCCTGCTTCAAAAATGAATTATTTAATTTAGTTTCAAAAGTTTTCAGACACGAGTTTAAGGCCTCGTAGGCCCTTGTAATGTATGTGTTGACTAAGAAGGTGAAATTTTTAAGTTGGAATGAAATTTTATAGCTCGTAAGTACATGTTCAAGTGAGTTCAAGCATAGTAATGTCTAGTATCCAGATCCAGTATCGGTCTTGGGTGCGGGGTGTTACAGTAGCGCATTCAGGGGCTGGGTTATTCACTCATTTAGTCCCCATAAGTCCACGCGCGTTACAATTTGGTCCTCACTCTTTCTTTTTATTTCAAATTTGCCCGAATATATTGTTTTTAATTCAATTTAGTCTTCTTTTGTTATTTTCACTATTTTATTATTAATTTAACTAACTTCCTTATTATTATCATTATTATTATTAGTAGTAGTATTAGTATTATTAATCTTATAATTATTACTACTATTATATTTGTTATTATTATTATTTTATTATTACCATTGTTATTTCATTTTTTATTACTAATACCATCATTATTATTGTCATTATTTTCATTCTTACTCTTATTTATTTATTTATTATTAGTTTATTAATGTAATATTATCTATTATTATTACTTTATTATTTTTATTTATTAATATTATTGGTATCATTATTATTCAATATTTCTATTATTATCTTTGTTATCATTAATATTACTATTGTTATTATTACTATTATTATTGTTTTTATTATTATTACTTTTGTTATTTTTATTTTTATTACTATTATGATTATTAGTATTATTTATTTATTATCATTATTATTCGTTTATTATTATTTTATATTTTGTTATTATTATTATTATTATTATTCTATTATTTTTAAGCTATTGTACATAGTATTTCTTTATTTATTTGCTATAAGCTTATATTTTTATTATTATTTGTTTGCTATAGGCTTATGTTTTTGCAACCATTTTCTTTTACTCTATTTATTTGTTTATTGATTTATCATTTTTACCTATTATCGTTTGATTAGTTTTTACTTTATTTTAACCTTCATTATCCTTATTTACATTATTGCCTCATCTTTATTCCATTGGCATTAAAATTCATTTTTTTCATTTTATTAGGATCATATCATATTTTATTCGATTTTTGAAATGGCGAATACTTCGTGTTCTAAGGTTGAAAGAAAATCGTACCTAACTTCTTGGGTTTCGATTTTTCTCATCGAGTCCAAAGAACTTACTATTTTCTTTTTAAAATCAAGGCATTAAAGTCAAATAAAACTTATTCTCAAGAATTCAAAATTGTTGTGTCCTAACTCTTTGGATGTGACGTTTTGTTATCTCGGGATAAGGATTTTTAAATAAGGCAATATTCTGTGTTTGGAAACTCGAGAAATCGTGCCCAATCGTGCTGGGTTTCATTTTTTTTTTGTTTGGCCAAATAGTGGAATACCCTTTTAAAATTTCAATGCATAAGTCTCGGGTATCATGAGATGGTCTTGGATTCGAGAATTTAAATCGTCATGTCCTATCGTTCTGGATGTGATATTTCATTCCTTCGGAGCGAGAGAATCTTAATATCCAATTCGAGTGAATTCAAATATTTTAAAAAGAGATCATATTTTTAAACCTTTTTCAAATTTCCAACTTTTGACATTAAGACATTAAATAATCAATTAGGTACCAAGTTTGGGCGTAACGAGGGTGCTAACCCTTCCTCGCACGTAACCGACTCCCGAACCCGATTTCTTAAAACTTCATAGACCAAAAAAAAAACATTGTTTTAGTAAACCAAAACGTTTTATTAAAACAAAGGTGATCCGATCACACCAAATAAAGATCGGTGGCGACTCCCTGTTTTATTTTCGTTTTCAAAACCAAAGTCGATTCCCGTTTCAAAAAAATGGTTTCGACAGCTTGGCGACTCCGCTGGGGATTTGAAGAGAGTCAGGTCGTAAATTGATTATTTTTTGTCCTTTGTCGAAAAGTTGAAAATTCGATTTGAAAATTTGATTTGAAATTACTATCCTTTTGTTACATTCATTTGTGTCATTGCATATGATTGTTATTTTCTTGCGCACATTGCATTGCATGACCGTTGTGGTCGCACCCGTAAGTGGGAGTAAGAAACTACACCTTCGTGAGGTTTTCACCTCCGCATAGGCTAGTGGATTGCTTTCGGGATACATCCGTACTTATGTGCTTCGTGAGATTTTTATCTCCGCATGGCCATAGGGAAATGTATTCCCCTGAACCGAACTTGGTCCGTATGAGCCTATAATGGGTGAGGATTGAGGAATCTACTGGTTTAGGTACCCTTCTTTAGAACGGAACCCCATATAGTGAGCCTTAAGAGCCCACCTTAGGTAGAACCACACCAAACCCTAGTGGTCGTATGATTAGGTACTTTATTTTGTTGTTTATTTCTCTTGTGCTAACGTGTTTTTTTTGTTTTGACTGCATTGCATTTCATCATTATAGAAAGGAGGTGTTGATTCATATTCAATTGCTAAATAAAAGAGTTTATCATAAGGAAATGGGTTACTTGATAAAGTGGATTATAATACGGTCGTCCGAATAGGGTCCACGGAAACACAACG
The DNA here is from genome assembly GCA_025506655.1 of Gossypium rotundifolium. Classification (NCBI taxonomy): domain Eukaryota; kingdom Viridiplantae; phylum Streptophyta; class Magnoliopsida; order Malvales; family Malvaceae; genus Gossypium; species Gossypium rotundifolium. The sequence continues at coordinate 55,987,231 of CP106723.1, read as the reverse complement.
AAAGAAGACTGATAGTCCACGAAGGAAAGCAAGACTTTGCTTCATTGCCCGAGGATTCAAGCCAACAAGAATTAATCGAGAGCCATCACGTCTCAACTATTTTAAAAGGAGTTAATGAGCATTGCGGGGATGAGTAAGCAATGAGTCGTAGCCTGGATCAAACAACAAGGAGCTAGAAAAGGCATCTATTTGGAAAGTTCACGGGACACGACCATAACATCCGGATACAAAGAAAAGGATTGGTGTTTTCACCTGGACTATGAAGACAAAACCGCATATGTAATCCGTTTTATGTAAAGGAATTTTTTTCTAGAAAAGTTCTTCTAATGGAATTGAATTCAGAATCAACACCTCTCTTTCTTTTTGTATTCATTCCATACATTTATATTTCATTCCATGCATTTGCATTTCATTTCATGCATTCGCATTATATGCATTTAAGTCCATAGAGAGAACCCAATTAGTTGAGATTAATACAGAGAAAGAGAGAGAAAAAAAATTTGGAAAGCTGAACACCGTTACAGTACTCGACGCAAAACAAAAACAATGGATCAAAGAATAGAAAAATTAGAAAAAATACAAAAGAAATGCAAGACCAGTTGCAAGGACAACTACAAGAGCAGCTAGCGAAGGTGCAACAGGAGATGAGAGATCAAATCTTGGAATCCCAAAGGAGCATGGTAAATCAATTGGCACAGTTGCTAGCTAGAGAGCGAGAAAAAGGGAAAGGTCCTATGGTTAACTCAAGAGATGATAATGAAGATCCCACTTACCCTTCAGGATCTACCCCGGTGAATGTCCAAGCGCAATCGGAAGTCCACCCGCAAAGGGCACCCGTGACCATCAGACCTCAACAGTACCAACTGGGTACCTCGACACCTTTGAATTACACAACTGGCTCAGATTCTAACCCTGGGGATAACCCAACCAACCCTGTAGTCCCCGACCTAGATGACGTGACAGAAACGGATAAGGCAAGGGCAAAACAACCAAAACAACTCGAAGATAGGTGCAAATGGTTAGAAGAAAAGTTCAGGGCCATGAAAAAATGCTGATTGCCATGGCAGACTTGATGCCAAAGATCTGAGCTTAGTTCCAGACTTAGTGCTCCCGCCAAAGTTTAAAACTCTGGAGTTCGAGAAATATAATGGGACAAGTTGTCTTGAAGCTCACATTACCATGTTCTGTCGAATAATGACAGGATATGTTAATAATAATCAGTTATTGATCCACTGCTTCCAAGATAGTCTAATTGGGTCAGCAGCCAAATGGTACAATCAGTTGAGTCATGCTCAAGTCAACTCTTGGAAAGACTTAGCACAGGTTTTATGAAGCAGTACAATCATGTGACAGATATGACACCCGATAGGCTTACATTGCAAAATATGGAGAAGAAGCAGAATGAAAGCTTTAGGCAATATGCTCAAAGGTGGAGAGAGGTGGCAACACAGGTTAAGCCACCACTTTTGGAGAAAGAGACCACAATGCTCTTTATTAATACGCTAAAGGCCCCGTTTATCACTCATATGCTAAGAAGCGCCACAAAGAGCTCCTCAGACATCTTAATGACTGGAGAAATGATTAAGAATGCCATAAAGAGTGGAAAGATAGATACGGGAGAAAGTGTCAAAAGATCAAGCTCGAGAAATATGGAAAATAAAGTGAACAACTTGAGCAAGCATTCCAAATCAGTAGCTACTGAGGTTAGCAGAAATTGCGACCACTTTGGTCATCGAGCTCATCAAGACAAGAATCCAAATGCAAAGCAACTTGGTTTACACCAATTCCAATGACATATAGGGAGTTGTATCAAAGCCTATTTGATGCACATATGGTGGCTCCTCATTACATGGAACCAATACAACCCCCATACCCCAAATGGTATGATTCGAATGCTCAATACGAGTATCACACGGGAATAACAGGTCACTCAATTGATAACTGCATTGCATTTAAGAAATTGGTGGAGAGGCTTATTAAAATAAGAGTTTTGAAGTTCGACGAGTCGACCGGAGCAGTAATTTGCAATAATTGAAGGAGGGGCAAGAGAGTTGCGATTCCTTAAAAAAGTCATCAGAAGCCTAGAAATCGAGAAGTCAGAATGCCAATGACACATCCGAAGATAGAACTAGGGCATAAAAGTTTTCAAGCTCTTATATACTTGGGAGAGTTTTGAACAATGAGACTGTGGAAGAAATCATTGTGTTTTAGATCTAATTTAGAGTAATATTCAAAACATGCTTATTGCCTTAAGCCTAGAGGCAATAAAAGTCTATTTGTGAAATAGGCTTGTGTCCAAAATCTTTATTTCAATGAAAATGCATTTTTGTGTCTCATTTTGAGAAAATATTCTTTCATTCAGTTATTTCATTCATGTTTATACCACATAAGCAATTGTTCTTAGTTTCATTTGTCCTTCGAATATTTTTTCATACCTACGATGGGTCCCCAAATATCAATGACATAGGCGACGTTGTTACTGACTCCCTTTTTGAATGAAATATGGGTCTAAGGGATCTCAAGACTTTGAAGATGACAGAAATTGTAACATATCTTCTGATTTGTTAATACTGGATAAAAACAGATCCTACATCGTGAGCCAAGGAAGGAGACGAAGATCAAAGCCAAACTCAATGCAAAATAAGATTTCTTATATATGGGGCATAGATGTTACCAAGCCAGTCTCATCAAAAGCTTCTAGCCAACATTGATTCATTTTCGTGGATGTCGGTTACTTCACTAAGATGGTAAAAGTTACTTCATGTGCCAATATTACAAAGTCGATAGTCATTAAAACAAAACAATATTACAAAGTTGATAGTCACCAAAAAAAAAAAAAAGAAGAAAAAGAAAGAAAGAATACCTACAAAAAAATGTCGAAAAGATCATATTTAACCACACAATGACAAATGTTTGCAGTCTGTTCAAAGATCAGGTGCCACATCACAGTGCAGCAAAGGCAGCCAAAAAGAAAAATAAAAGATCAAAAAGGGATCGAGACTTGTAAAGATTGGCATACAGAAGTTGCTATTTACCCTTAATGCTTATCAAACATTGGCCAGGACTGTCACTGGGGCAATACATTTCTCATTAGTTTCACTTGTTGAAGTTGACATTCTTTTTTTGTCAAAACTAAAATTGGAAAAGATAGAATGGATTCAATCCCAATATAATTAGCTGAACTTGATCGAAGAAGAGAGGTGAGGGCTATCCTCATGGTCAATTGTACTGAAAGCAAATGATGCGGACTATAACAAGAAGGTTATCCCTAAATAATTCCATGAAGGAGACCTAATTTTGAAAAAGATCATTCCCATACAAAAGGACTTCTGAGAAAAATGGATGTCGAACTAGAAGAACTTTATGTAGCAAAAAAGGCTTATTCTAGGGAAGCATGGACATCGATTGAGATAGATGACAATGACCTGCCCAATCCAGTGAATTCAGATTCAATAAAAAGTTTTCAAAAAAAGGGGGAAAAATAGAGAGGCCAAGGCAAAAATCCGTAAAGGGCGCTTTGAGACCAAATGGGATTTGAGTTGAAAACCCGAGAAGAGCGGCTCAAATTTTGATCAAAGGGGGCATACAACAGTCTTGCTATGCCTGAATTAACAATGAAGAAGTATGCTACCTCTTGGGGCATCGACAAAGTACTTCAGATCCCCTAAATACATATTGAGCTTAAAATGGTCCCTAGGAAGTTTGAACAGAGAAGCTCAGGCTGCGATATCTGGGGCACCTAGTTTTCTATCTTATCCATTTTGGATTTGCTATCTTTGATTACATTATTCTTTTCAAGATATGCCTTTAATAAATTCCCTGCTTAATTGCATTTGCTAGCTTGGATTAACTTGCTTGTTTCGAGCTATGCTCCCAATTAATTTCCTTCTTATCCATGGTTATGATCTTTTTCAGGCATTTTGCATTGAAATAACGATTAGTGGACTAATAATATTTTCATAAAATAAGTTTCACATATTACTCTGGAAAGTTTCTAAATAATACAAGAACTTGAAACAGGACTATTGTTTAAAACTCACCAAGTTTAAAAAAGAGTCTAAACTGATATTATCTCTTCAGATTTTTGTCAAAAATAGTGGTTGAAAATGACAAGATATTACGTCAGTATTACAATCCTAACAAAAAATAGGCATCATTAACCCAAGTGTAAAATGGGAATCATTGTCCAGAGAAAAATTGATATTCTGCATTCACGCGAATATCATGCATACACATTTGGTTAAGTCACCCGGGGTGTGATTAGCTGATACCTTTGATTGGCAGCAGGTTAGATGGAAGCTGATATTTTGAATAACAATGGGATAGATTGAAGAAGAAACAAATCCTACATTTTAAAGTCGCAGTGGGATGGATGGAAAATCCTATACCCTTAAGTCACAATAGGATGGACCCTGAAATTACAGTGGGGCAAGTCTGTTGAGAGATATATTTGTTTTCCCAAGTTATCTATCGAGAATACTGGCCGAACAAAAGGGTAGCATAATACATTAGTGATAAGGCCTTAATGAACAATGAGCGATGACACCTTAAACTTTTAAAAAGAGATCATTCTTATGAAATTCTGCGTTCATGCAAAACATATTTAGTTAGGAGCATTTGATTCATTTTGATCATTGTATCCTAATCATTGTAAGAAATCATTCTCATGACATTCTGCATTCATACAAATGTCATCCATAGGACACATCTATTTAGGGGCATTTGATTCATTCCTATCATTGCATCCTAATCTTTGTAAAAAGATAATTCTTATGACATTATGTATTCATGCAAATGTCGTTCATAATACATTTAGTTAGGAGCATTTGATTCATTCTGATCATTGCATCCTAACCATTTTATATAAGCATAAACATAAAACTGATTCTACAGAATAGGTCCCCTAGGGGACGTTATCGTAACATCGGTGAATTCGAAGATCTTACCTTTCTGAGCAAAGCAGATCAAAGATAGCAGATCTGGCAATCCTAAAGTTACAGGATCAGATCGGAGACACCAGCCCTATCCCTATGACCAACATTGGAATAGATCAAAGATTGTAGATCTTGTCACCTTAAGTAGTAGGGAACCAAGATCGAACGGAAAATCTTATCTCCCTAAGCAGTAGTGGAACAGATTTAAGCCACCATCCCTATCTCCATGACCAGCATTGGAATAGATCAAAGATTGTAGATCTTGTCACCCTAAGCAGTAGAGAACCAAGATCGAACAGCAAATCTGGTCTCCCTAAGCAGTAGTGGAACAGATTTAAGCCACCAGCCCTATCTCCATGACCAGCATTGGAATAGGTCGAAGATTGTAGATCTTGTCACCCTAAGTAGTAGGGAACCAAGATCAAATGGTAAATCTAGTCTCCCTAAGCAGTAGTGGAATAGATTTAAGCCACCAGTCCTATCTCCCTGACCAGCAGTGGAAGAGGTCGAAGATAGCAGATCTTGCCTTCCTAAGCGAAGCGAATCGAAGATACTATTCTAGCATTCCTGAAGTTGTAGGAGCAGATTGAAGATAGCAAATCTAACAATCCTGAAGTTACATGAGCAGATTGAAGATAGCAGATCTGGCAATCTTGAAGTTGCAGGAGCAGATCGAAGACATCAGATCTTGTCTCCTTGAGTTTGCAGTGGAGCAGATTGAAGATAGCAGATCTTGCCTTCTTGAGAGTGCAGTGAAGCGGATCGAAGATGCAAATCTGGCATTCTTGAAGTTGCAGGAGCAGATTGAAGATAGCAAATCTGGCAATCTTGAAGTTACAGCAAGAGCAGATTGAATATAAGATCTGGCAATCCTGAAGTTGCAGGAGTAGATCGAAGATGCAAGTCTTATCTCCCTGAGTTTGCAGTGGAGCGGACTGAAGATAACAAATCTTATTTCTTTGAAGTTTCAGCAGAGAAATTTGAATGGGTCAAAGCGAGGTTACTTAAGGAAAAAAGAAAGAAGCGCCGAGACTCAGCAAGACCGAGCAAAATTGGTCCTTTTAAAGTCTTTGCTCTATTCTCGTTACACGATAATAAGCAAAGAGAGGCGATTATCTGAGCCCATTTTGCCCTACCACGAAAAGTAAAAAATAATAAAAAGTCTAATAAAATAAGGCCCAAAATACAACAGGCCCAGAACAAAAAATTTTCAGAAGAACCAGGGTTGCTGAAACCCTAACCCCCACATGCTATGGCAGCGCGCATCACGCCCAAGGCCTGGCTCCACCTGCTCCGTTGACTCCTAGCACCTGCAAACAAGACAGAAGTAACGCAACACGCCAACAATAGCAGAAATAGAAGCAACAAGAAAATAGAAAAGCAAAAATCTAAAAAACTTGTATTCTTTTCGGCTATGTAAGCTCGAAAAACACCAAATGTAAGAGGGGATTTTTCTGAATTCAAAAAAGAAAAAAAGAACATTCAGCATTCGAAAACCAAACATAAATTTTAGAAGGTTGATTTCATTTTTATTACTGTTATTAACTACTGCCTATATTTATTTTTCGTTTTTATTTTTATTTTTTAAGATTTTTTAAAACTAAATCGAAAAAGAAACGAAAAGGAACTCACATGAACCCCGGGGTCGCCTCGTCAAAGCCGGATCGAAGGCCAAAAGGGGAGGGTTTCTTTCTTTCTTTTCTTCTTCATTCGGCTCTTTGGAGCCCGAAGGTATGGCCTTCAAAAGAGGGTTTTGAAACGAGGCATAAAGGCCCATCCCCACGCCTCGTTGTCCACCGGACTGGTGATGGCGCGACGGGCGGCTGAAGGGAGCCTAACCGTCTGACAGAAATGAATATGGGAGGGAGAGAAGAGAAGCCTTAAAGTTTTAAATTTTTTTTTCTCTTTCTTCTCTTCTAAACTTTGAAGGAAATAAAATAGGAAATGGGTTTAAAGACATTCAATAAAATGGCGCCATTTTGCTTCAAAGGTACTGCGCATATTCCTTCAAAAGGGATATTTGCGCTATAGGTCCTTCTCTTTTGCAGCGCCACTCGATAAGCTCCCATCTAGCATTTTTCTTTTTTTAAATTGGTCCTGTTATTTTATTTCATTTTCAATTTGATCCGCGCCTGGCCATTTGGAACGTCGCGCATTCAGGGGTTGGGTTATTCACTCATTTAGTCCCTACAAGTCCAAGCGCGTTACAATTTGTCCTCGCTCTTTCTTTTTATTTCAAATTTGCCCCGGATATATTGTTTTTAATTCGATTTAGTCTTCTTTTGTTATTTTCACTATTTTATTATTAATTTAACTAACATTATTATTATTATTATTATTATTATTATTATTATTATTATTATTATTAGTATTAGTATTATTAGTATTATTATTAATTTTATAATTATTACTACTATTATATTTGTTATTATTATTATTTTATTATTACCATTGTTATTTCATTTTTTATTACTAATACCATCATTATTATTATTGTTATTATTTTCATTCTTACTCTTATTTATTTATTTATTTATTATTAGTTTATTAATGTAATATTATCTATTATTATTACTTTATTATTTTTATTTATTAATATTATTGGTATCATTATTATTCAATATTTCTATTATTATCTTTGTTATCGTTAATATTACTATTGTTATTATTACTATTATTATTTTTTATTATTATTACTTTTATTATTTTTATTTTTATTACTATTATGATTATTAGTATTATTTATTTATTATCATTATTATTCGTTTATTATTATTTCATATTTTTGTTATTATTATTATTATTCTATTATTTTTAAGCTATTGTACATAGTATTTCTTTATTGATTTGCTATAGGCTTATATTTTTGTTATTATTTGTTTGCTATAGGCTTATGTTTTTGCAACCATTTTCTTTTACTCTATTTATTTGTTTATTGATTTATCATTTTTTACCTATTATCGTTTGATTAGTTTTTACTTTATTTTAACCTTCATTATCATTATTTACATTATTGCCCTCATCTTTATTCTATTGGCATTAAAATTCAATTTTCATTTTACTAGGATCATATCATATTTTATTCAATTTTTGAAATGAGCGAATACTTCGCGTTCTAAGGTTCGAAAGAAAATCACACCCTAACTTACTGGGTTTCGATTTTTCTCATCGAGTCCAAAGAACTTACTATTTTCTTTTTAAAATCAAGGCATTAAAGTCAAATAAAAACTTATTTTCGAGAATTCAAAATTGTCGTGTCCTAATTCACTGGATGTGACGTTTTGTTATCTCGGGATAAGGATTTTTAAATAAGGCAATATTCTGTGTTTGGAAACCCGAGAAATCGTGCCCAATCGTGCTTGGTTTCGTTTTGTTTTGTTTGGCCAAATAATGAAATACCCTTTTAAAATTTCAATGCATGAGTCTCGGGTATCATGAGATGATCTTGGATTCGAGGATTTAAATTGTCATGTCCTATCGTGCTGGATGTGATATTTCATTCCTTCGGAGCGAGAGAATCTTAATATCCAATTCGAGTGAATTCAAATATTTTAAAAAGAGATCGTATTTTTAAATCTTTTCAAATTTTCAACTTTTGACATTAAGACATTAAATAATCAATTAGGTACCAAGTTTGGGCGTGACGAGGGTGCTAACCCTTCCTCGCACGTAACCGACTCCCGAACCCGATTTCTCAAAACTTCGTAGACAAAAAAAACATTGTTTTAGTAAACCAAAATGTTTTATTAAAACAAAGGTGATCCGATCACACCAAATAATGATCGGTGGCGACTCCCTATTTTATTTTCGTTTTCAAAACCAAAGTCTATTCCCGTTTCAAAAAAATGGTTTCGACACTTGATACCACACACTTAGAGAATTCCAAGATAAAAGAGTTTGATGCTAAATATGACTTGAACTATTCTTATTTTTATATCATAAGGTAATTTGGCAACTAGTTTTGAAAAAGTCCTAGTTCAAGTATGAGACCTAAAGTTGGAGATAAACCTTAGAGATATTACAAAGATTTGAACATAATTTATTTGAAAAGGCTTGGAACTAAAATTACAAGATAAAGCTTTTGAAATTAAAAGAATTTATCTCATTTTACATGGAGATAATTTTGAGATTATTTGGAGTGTATATACATGCAATTTATGGGTTGCAGGTCGCAGATTAAAGCCGTGACGAATGCATACAGAGTGTTCCATAAAGGTCAATTGATAAAATGAGGCTCATTCGACCCACTCAAACTAATCCAATTTGTGAAGCATATGAAAAAGCCTATATACTTGAAGTTTTGGTAGCCTAGTGAAGCATTTAAGGAAAATTAGGGTTATCTTGATAAATATGAAAGATAATCTTAGAAGATATGTAATTTGAGAAGATTTGATTTTGCAATCTTAAAGAATTGAGTTAATCCTTTAAGAATCTCAATTGTAGATAGGCTTCAATCTTGACTGTTGATGTAACTTAATTTGTGCTGTTGATTTTGGAGGAGTTCAACTATAGATAGAGGTCTTCCCCCTCGTTTGCAATCACTAAGTTACAATCCTCCATAGTAATTGAATACTATTGAGAACCTTTACTAAAACACCTTGTGCATCGCTTTCTTATAGCATTTTCTGTTCTTTTGTTTTGAATTGCTTCTACTTTATTTTCAGTGCCTTACAGAATTTTTACCGAGAATTCTCATTTTGCAAGAGTTAGGCTGACTTAGGTGGATTTGAATCTAAGAAATCATCTAAGGTCGCACGGATTGTGAGACTAAAGTTCTAGCATCGTAACATTTACAGAGAGTTTATATGTCCATAATTAAAGAACTTTTATTGAGGGCATTTTATTGTTTTTTTCAATTTTGAGTGATTAGTTAACATTCTTTAGTAGGAGAGTTGGGGAGAGTTCTTACTAAATGTATTAGAGTGAACTCGCAATTGTCCAAGGGTTAGAGTGGATTAGGTTGCGTTGTTTGTATTGTTGTGTTATACTTGTGCCAACCTAGTTAGACAATTACAATTGGTATTAGGGTCTCCCACCTAACATAAGTGGTGAAATCATATGTTTGGTAGTCAACAATGGAGTCTACAAAGAAAGACAATTCAATTATACATCTGCCACTTTTGGATGAATCTAATTATGTCTATTGGAAAGCTTGAATAAGAGTTTTTTATCAAATAAATTAATGAATTAATGGATGCTAATATGAAGCTTGGCGTGGCTTTCAAAAAGAAAGATGCCATTGTTATTGATTATGAGGTCAAATTGTACAGGGATAAAATTAAATGCTATTTAGAAGGAGTTTATATAAGTTCAAACCATCCTGAAAAAATGGGTTTTAAAATTGAGAAATTTGATAAGATCTTAACTATTGAAAGAAGGGAAATTGGTAGGGGTGAAGTCAAAAATTTGTTTTGGACTGGAATTAAGTTAATATTTTTATGAGAGATAAAATGTATTTTTACTATTCCTTTAGCTTATAACTTTATAATTTTTAAAAATTAAATAAAAATTATTATTTAGGTGCAAAATGTAATTTTACTATTTACTAACTTATAATTTTATAAAATTTAAAAGTTAAATATGTAATTTTTATTTTTGAGATGAGAGTGCTCCTAGACATAGAGGGCTAGGCTATATTAATAATGGTGGGAAATTTTAAATTTCAAAAACCTATTTCACTTTTGATTCAATGACGTTGTTCGAGTTTTGATTCAATCAAACCGAAATTTTTTATATTCTCCTAATTTCATCTTTATGTTCCAAGGAACTGCATAAAAAAACTCTTTGTTAAAAAAAGAAAAAGTAAAATGCAATCTCCTAGGAGGATGCTGCAAAAAGCTAACATGTTAGATTGATGGTGTCCAACCACTGTCACACTGCATTGCATGCTTGCCTCATCTATCGTGCGTAGGTTTTGAAAACAATTAAGACAAATAAACTTTTATGTCAATACACATTTCGTAAGTGGTTTGCAAAAGGCAATGTTAGGGCAAAAGTAGCCACCCCAATTACCTTTATTATTATCAAGTTAAAAAAAAAGGTGGAAGAATCTGCATGCAGATTGCAGATGCTGATATAAATGGAAGGTAGGCACATGGATCTAGTTCTTTAATTCATTCTACATTATTTTTATTCCATAGTTGTATTTAGAGTTATATAATTATTTTAATTGGTAAAAGTACTTGTTAAGTCTTGGATTAAATTAGTCATCAATTTAATTCTTATATTATTAAAAAAATCAATAATATTTATTGTTAAAAAAAGATAACATGAAAATTATTGTTTTAAATAGTAAATATTAATATTGTTATATTTTTTATAATTCTATCATTTTAATTGTGTATGTTCCAACTACATGTCCAAAGCAACAAATGAAAAAACAAACAATCAAGAATTGTTATTTACCATAATGAAAAGAGATTAAAACAGGTAGTTTTACGGTACAATGATGGGAGATTTTGCCTTAGGCCAAAATGGAGTTATAATCTGCATTCTCTTTGCTGCCCTAGCTATTATTAAATACCAAACAGAAATAATGAAGCAATTCTCTTAAGCTATGCACAACATATATGAACTGATAGCCTGGATCTGTATCTGTACAAATTTTCTAGGCAGTTCATTGTGTTGCGAGAATATGCTTAAGACCCTTGCAAGAAGCATACCCGAAGCCTATGTTTTCACTTGCATGATAGAGCTTATCTCATTAAATCCAAGAATACAAAGCCATTCCAAAGGCTGTGGAGAAGCATGGATGGCAATAGATTCCTCGTTCGTGCGAAAACAACACCCATCACCATTCCTAGGAAAATAAGTGGTAGCATTCTCTGTACGTTAAAATGTGCCAGTGCAAAGGCAACTGAACTAACCAGTATAGCACACCATACAGGCATGTATTTGGTCAACGAAGGAAGAAGGAAACCACGGAAAATTATCTCTTCCCATATCGGAGCACAGACTGAAACTACAATTGCGTATAGTGCCATGGCTACTGGATCCCTTGCTAAGATTGACTGCTCAACGCTTGAAAGTGTTACAGGTGCAGAGGGAATAACAGGCAGCAAGTTGAGGTTGAATTGCGATAATCTGTTGATGATGGGAAACATGAGGCATCCTAGCGCAACATCAAAAACCCACTTTCCTCTCAAGCTGAATTTAAACCAATCGGATGGAAGGGGATGAAACTGAGACAGACAGCGGTGAAGTATTGCTATCCCGGTAAGGCCTTCACTTACATCTGTCACAAGGCTGAACAAGGCTTGTCCCCTGAATGTTAGAGAATCCTTGCTCAACCCTGCCATGTGAGCAGCAAAAGGAATTATCCAAGACCCCATGAACCAGAATGCCGCTACCCAGAGAAGCATAACCTGTGTGAGCACAGAAAATAGGGATTAACATTCACTACATGTCATTTTGGAAGTTCCCCGTAGGCAACTTTAACCCATATGATGTTCGTGGTTACATTTCATGGACTTACGGTGCTTATTTCTGTATAAATCATGGAAAAACAAGCTTAACATCTATAAAAGCTAAGAAAGCAGTTGCATATGGCAAATATGTTACAACCAAATATGAAGTAAAACAAACTAACCTTCAGAATGGTCTCTGCGGTCCATGGTACAGTCCACCTGCTGCCAACTGTTCTTAAAACTGCATCTGCAGCCTGCATCATAACCAACCAATTTCATAATTTTCCCTATAAAAATAAAATGAAAGAAGGGAAAAGAAAATGTAAAGAGATTAGAAAACATGTAGAAATTCCAAATAATCACAATTATGCACTACACTTGGATTCTATATCCCTTGAACCTATAAAATTCTCTGTATTAATAAGCTATTTTGATTTTCAGACAAGACATTGAAAAAATAAAATAAAAACAAGTATCTTAAACCCAATTTAATAAATTATTTGATATGGCTGATAAGGCCTCAGCTTAATGGCAAGGAGAATACCCTAGGAGCTTTGAGGCCCCATGTTCACGTCCCACCATTTGTGGTTTTAGTATTTATATTGGTTGTCATAATGCTTTTTGAGTCTGCATGACAAATTTTGAAAAACAATGGATGGAGTTGCCACCAATCTTTTATTTTTCTTTTAGGTTTGATTGATGCGTTCTTGGGTATAGGTAGCGATGTAGCGTTTTAGAGTGCTATTATATTGGACTGATGGTGGAGATGAGCAAAGGGTTTAGAGTTGTGTTGATGATATAGCTAGTCTTGGATTGACAGACGGGTTGTTAGGACAGAGAAAAGGAAGATGGTTGCCGTGGGGTTCAGGTAGCTTGTTGGTTTCATTGGTGGGAATTGGGTTTAGTGAGGGGTTGTAAAGGGACAGTTTTATGTGGCTTGGTGATGGTGAACCATGACCTGGGTTGACTATTCAACTTTAATTTGGGTTATAGAGAGGCAAGAGCTTCAATTATGGTGGAACTGTGATGACTTTAGGTGGCCGTGGGGGGATGAGTTTAAAGGTTTAGGTTGTTTCGATTATGAAATCTGTTTTTGTAAGGGAAGCATTAGTGTTGTCCAAATATATTGTGGTTTGTTAGTTTGATAGTTTATTTAGTTATTCAATGATATATGGATGAAATAATAGATATAGTTTCAATAGTGAGCTTAGACACTAAACGGGTTATAGACGAATCATTAGCTCAAAACTACTAAATACAACTAGATGAACCAAACCAACTCTACCAGTTCCATGATCTGAAACCACCTAGTTCATATGCCAAAGACAGATGATTCAGTTGAATAGCCCACAACTAATTCTCATGAGTTGCCGGTAAGTTCACCTAGGACACATGATCAACGCCTAAATTGTCCCACAAATATTATACCAGACTGAACCATCAGCTGACAAATTCATCGTCCAGCGTATAAAGAGACTGGCATAAATAGATTCATTGATCCAGTAATGGCTGGTAGTGGACGTTCGGATTAAATAGAATGCAATATTGATTGCACACATAAACAAATAAACATAGAATCGAGTTAAAATAACGCATTACCTCTGGAAGAGTTGATTTCCAATCTCTTTTGTGAGGGCTAGACTTATCAACCTCGGGTTGTACTGTTTCCTCAGGCAGAAAATGATCAATATATTCGGATTTCGGATTTTCTGGGGAGAACCCATCATACCTAAAGCATGAAAATTTCCACTTCTGCAAATCAAAGCCAAAATAAAATAAAACAAAACCAGAAACTGATTTTACAATAATGGTATACAACTATAGATAGTAAACCAAAAAAAGAAAAAGAAAAAGAAAAAAGGAAAGAGATTTTCAATTGAAAATTTGAAACCTTAAAACTCCACCAACTAAAGCTACTAACTTTCAGGGTTTACATCAAATTCCCTGCTACATAATTTACTCTTTAACTGTTTCCTCCATTTTCTCAGCAACCAAACATAGTGAAACTTACCATAGTTCAGCTTCAGGGTAAAAACTAGCCAATTAAACAAAATTTTCATTTAGGTAAAAGTTAAATTAACCAAGAGAGGGCATAAAAGGGATTAAACTTTTCAACTTTATAACTTCCAATTAACTTTTTCCTTCATTTTCTCGGTAACCAAGTATAATCCACTTCAAATTTGAACTCCAGAGTCTAAAAAAACCAAAATTGAACATTAAAATTTTTTTTAAAACATGGAAACAAAAAAAAAAACGGAAGCTTGTGAATTTATACTTACGTTCTTTGTGAGCTTGAAATTGGATTCAAAGACCCGGGAGCTCCGGTTCAAATAAAAGACACAGGGTCGGGTCTGAACACGAAATTTGGAGTAAGAAAGTGCAAGAACTGGGCACTGAGTGACACAGTGGAAGGAATAGGAGCTTAACATGAGGACCTAATATCAAGAGCTATAATAAATTATATAAAAAAATTCATAAATTTTACAAATAATAAGGGAACAATGATTAAAAAAAAAAACCTTTTATTTTGTGAATTTGGGTTTTGAGTTTAGGGGTGAGGGAAGCTGCTTTCCAGTTTCGTTGCAGTGATATTTTTTGTTTCTGAGAGAGGAGGAGGTTAGGGGTTTTTTGGAAACGAGGATTACATTTTCTTATTGCTAAGTTCCCTGAAATGATATTTTTTTTCTTCTCAAAAACATGAATTTTTTTTAGTTTAAATTCTGTTATCCCTAAAGAAAGTTGTAAATTTAGTCAATTTTATTCCTGATCTAAATAGTAGCAATTAAATTTGTTGAATTAAATTTAATTATTAATTTTGTATTAGGGATACAATTGTAGATTTAATCAATATTCTCCATTAGGTCATTTTAAATATTTATACTTTTTGAATTTTAAAATTTCAATCTTGATACAAATATCATCCGTTAATCTATTAATTAGATTTGCATTGGGTAATATATTTGCCACTTCAGATTTTAAAATAATAGAACTTAATGAATTTAACAATCATATTTTGGTGAATACTAAAATTTTAAAATTTGAGAAGTATAGAGATAAAAAGGATCAAATTAAAGTATAAAATTAAATTCACAACTTTCATAAATTACATGAACTAGCAGAAAATTTTAACATTTGCTGCCAATAACCAAGTTGTTTTTTGCTTAATATAACATTTGGTATTTTAACTTAATACTTTTTTTTTTTAAGTTGGTACTTAGTTTTTTTATCCAACTTGATACATGAATTTAACACTTTTTCGTAATTTGGCACATAAGCTTTTTTTTTTGTCTAAATTGGTACTTAAACTTGACACTTTTTTTTTAATTTGGTATCTAAGTTTTTTTTAGTCCAATTTAATACCTAAACTTATCAAATGTTACCAATTTACCCCAAATACTAATTGTGATATTTTTTTTGAGGAGATAAAAAAGCTAATGCATTATCGACATGTGATAGGTAACATGAAATTTAATGACAACAATGATACTAATCCGTGCAAATTTCGTAATTTGAGTTATGCTTAACAAAGAAGAAAATAAGAGTTTTAAAAATAAAAAATTATTATGTTAAATTAAAATAAATTTAAGAAATTAAATTAAAGGAATTAAACATTTAAAATACAAAAAAAAATTCATGTTATCTATCATATATCAGTCATACATAGATTGTTTTTGTTTTATAAAAGTAAAATATATAACATTTCACAAGTTTAAATATCAAATTAAAAAAATATATAAGAAATTTATCAAGTTAAGGATACCAAATTGGATCCAAGAGAATTTAAAAAGAGTCCTATATTAAACTTTTTATAAGAATAATCAAGTTGTTTAATAAATAATAAATAATAAATTTAAATAATTATATTTTAAAAATTCTTGGTAGGCAATAGAGAACGTTTTGCACATGTAATTTATTCTATAGTTTATATTGGAATAAGGTATCATGTAATTATAAAACAATATTTTATCTTTATTTTGAAAAAGGAAATTAATAATAGATTTATTCAAATGTCAGAGTGAAAGAAAATATTTTTTTCAGTTTTATTATTATAAGTGATGCGGTAAATTTTATTAAACACGTGTTTCTTATTATTTTAATTAAAAGTTATATAAAAATATGAAATTATAAAATATTATGGCTAATTTATTAAAATATACTAAATTTATACTAAATTTAAAAAAAATTACGAAAAATGGTCGAAAATTTAATTATTTATCAGAAAGGGCTATTTTCTCTCAAAACGCGTCCACGTCAGCGCGTTTTGGGGGATGCAGCAGGAAAGCGTGTCCACGAGGGAGCGTTTTTGCCACATCAGTAAAAAACGCGTTCTTGAGGGCACGCTTTGTTGATGTGGCAAAAGTGCTCTCTCGTGGACGCGCTTTACCCGTGCAATGGTCAAATTTTTTTGACCGTTGGGCCTCCAATGGTAAAAAAAATCTATAAAAACCCCCCACCTTTTATTTTTTTACAACAAAGTCCTTATTCATTTTTCTCTCAACTTTCTCTCAAATTCTTCTCAAATTTCTCTTAAATTCCTTGAAACTTCCTCTCAAATTTCACAATAGTCCTTTAATATTTACAAAAAAGCCCTTTTTAAAATTTTTGAAATATATTTTTTTGATAAATTTTAAAATATTCGATCGTATTAGCAATGGCCGAAATTAATTCTTCTCGACAATAAACACATTTTCGTCGATCAAATGACAATGGTAAGTTTTAATTTTAATTTTAATTTTTCAATACTATTTAATATTTTTTAAGTTTATGCAATTTTAATTAAATTTTATTTTATAATTTTTTAAACAGTCTGTAGATCGGGTGTTGCAATGCTATATTCGCAATATGTCTGGTCCGCCATCGCCGTTGATCGAGAATTACTTCCGGGAAGTGGGTTTTTTGCGCGTAGCCACGATAGGCTGGGGTTGCAAGTTGGACCCGAAGTTAATCAGTACGTTAATAGAGAGGCGGAGATCCGAGACGCACACTTTCCATCTTCCATGTGGAGAGTGTACTATCACTCTAGAAGACGTGCATTTGCAATTGGGATTATTGGTGGATGGGTACGTAGTCACCGGTCCGCAACTTCTGGTGATTGGGCAGCCGTATGCTACGAGCTTTTGGGTGCTATTCCGCATAACATTTACGGAGGTCAGATCGAGATGGGCTGGTTACGAGACACATTCCCGAAGCCGAATAATGATTCGACCAAAATAGAAAGAATACGGTATGCTCGGGCATACATTCTTGAGATGATTGGAGGCTATTTGATGCTGGACTTGTCACGAAACCTCGTACATTTGAGGTGGCTGCTGAAACTCGTTGATTTTAGAGCAGCCGGTGAATTGAGTTGGGGGTCTGCCGTGCTAGCAAAATTGTATCGGGAGATGTGCGGGGCGACGCGGTCGAATAAAGCAAAAATCGGAGGTTGTCTATCACTACTGCAATCATGGCACAGTTTCGATTTCCATTTTTACGTCTTCGAGTCGACCACTCATATACATTCCCACTCATAACGAGATAAATTTAATATTAGATTTTACAATTATTACGTAGATTTAAAATATAATTATATGCTAAAAATTTATTTAATTAGGTGGAACCATTCGGCGAGTTATGTTGGAATACCTACCTCGCTTGAAGATATACGGCTTCTATTAGAGCAACGGTTGGAATCACAAGTAAGTATTAAATAAAATATATTTTCGTAATAAAATAGTCGTTTCTTATTTCTTATTTAGAATTTGGAATTTATTATTTAGTATTTAGTATATAACTAATATTTTTATAATGTTAATATAGTTTGAATGGACACCATACGAGGATCCGTCAATTCGAGCAGTAATTCCGGAGGAATTCTTTCAAAATCAGAACATTTGGCATGTGAAGGTCCCATTGATCAACTATGCCACTGTGGAGATGCACCAGTCATATCGATTTTCGTGGCACCTGAGGTGCTCAATGATGAGCACAAAGTCGACTTACGGCAGTTGCATACGGATTGACCAAGGTTTTGGTCAGCATATATCGAAATGTGGGAGAACCGGTATGATTATATACCTACTGGGAATCGATCATCGTTCCTGAGTTAGCGTGCATACCGGAATACATGCCATGATTTAGGATTCATGGCAAGCTATATTTATTGTCAGAAGAGGAGAGACGACGACAACTTCGTGAACAAAGGGAACGACGGGGCCCTTTAAATCAAATGAGAAGGGGTGATGAGACGGGACCATCAACAGCGCCGACAGAACCACTGGGCCCATCAACAACCCACACAGTCACCGAGCCCAACACTTCAGCCGACGACACCCACATCACAGCCTTTTCAGATTATGCTAGGTGCGTACCCTAGTCCTTATATGTATTCTAACTCTTATATGTTTCCTTTTCTTAGTCCCACGGCAAGTTGAAATGCATGACCCGATTCGAGTTTGTTCTCGAGTATTTCGACTAGCCAGCCGATCTTAAGGCCACCGTCGCATGAGGGATCGCACGAGGCGCCGTCGGGGAGCTCTTCTTTTTACCAGTCTCCTTCGCCTTATGGGATTCAGAGACCCCCGTCATGGTTTATACAAACACCTTCGCAGTCATTATTTTGTCAATGTGGGTCATCCTCCCAACACCCACAACCAGATCCCCTGCCAGAGGAACCAAAATCCCCGCCTGAGGCTCCACAACCTCCGTCGGAAGCTAGAAGAAGGAGGAATCTAGTGCGAATAATCGACCACCCCATGTGGCACTTGATTAACCAAGCACCAACATTAATTTCAACCAAGCACCAAAATTGATTCACTATTTTTTATTTTTTATTGTAATTTAATTTTAATATCTTTAATAAAATAAAAGTTATTTTTATTTTTTGTAATTTAATTTTAATATCTTTAATAAAATAAAAGTTGTTTTTTAATTTAATTTTAATATCTTTAATAAAATAAAAGTTGTTTTTTATTTTTTTGTAATTTAATTTTAATATCTTTAATAAAATAAAAGTTTTTATTGTAATTTAATTTTAATATCTTTAATAAAATAAAATTTGTTTTTTTGTAATTTAATTTTAATATCTTTAATAAAATAAAAGTTTTTTTTTTTTGTAATTTAATTTTAATATCTTTAATAAAATAAAAGAATTTGTTTATTTTTTTTGTAATTTAATTTTAATATCTTTAATAAAATAAAAGTTTTTTTGTAATTTAATTTTAATATCTTTAATAAAATAAAATTTATTTTTATTTTGTAATTTAATTTTAATATCTTTAATAAAATAAAAGAATTTGTTTTTTATTGTAATTTAATTTTATATTTTTAATAAAATAAAAGTCCAAGATTTTTTTATTGTATTTTATTTTTTTGTTTTTTATTTGTTTTGCAACTTAGTCCTTCTACAAAAGTTCATCATTTTCATCAAGAAATAAATAGAATTTACATAGCCACCAAGAGACAAAAATGCTAAGAAGACTATCAACTATTCCGATTTGGACACGAGCGAGATGTATGGCCTGGGTTCCTACACCATCCACATAACTTCCGTTGGTTGGCCATTTCTCGGATATCCATATTGTTGCGTATTCTAGTCGAGTAAGGTCGACCTTTTGATTTGCGCCGCAGTTTCGGTAACAGCTTATACGGTGCAAGCGATACAGATGGCCACTTACGTTCATATGGGACTGGTGGGATACGTGTCTCCACACGTTGTACATGTTTTCTATTTTATACACTTCATTGACATAACTCATGGGATCCAGACGGAGATTCTGACAAGCCGTAAGTACATGAGCTCATGGGTAACGAAGTGCATCAAATATCCCACAGTCACAGGTCCTATTTCTCAAGTGTACACGATATTTCCCGCCAACAATACCTTGGTTCGGTCTGTTAAACTCCGTCACACGAAACCATAGGTTGTCGCGATCGTGACACACTGTGTGCATGGTGTTGGCCCGTGCCTTCCCCTTGTTAATTTCTCGCAAGACCTTCGCGCACCATACATGGCCTCCTTGCATTTGGCCTTTACAACTTGCTGCTCGCTTCGAAAATAGTGCCGCTAAACGAAAATATGTCTTTCGTACAACCGATGTTATCGGCAAATGACGCGTTCCTTTTAGAACAGAATTTATGCATTCGACCAGGTTTGAGGTCATATGACCATATCGTAGGCCGCCGTCGTATGCTTGTGTCTACTATTCGAAAGGAATATTGCATAGGTAGCTTGCGCCTTCTTCGTTAACTGACTGCAAACTCGCCAACAACTCTTGAAAACGGTCCTTATTGATCTCGTACCCTGCCAATATAAGTTGATAGTGAATATTACATACCACTTTTCAATTAAGAATAAATTTAATATTACAAACGAAATTACATTAATACATATTACATACCCATATTGGTCACTTGTCGTCATTGACTTGTAGATCGATGTTACCCGTGGTAGTTAGACGCAACGTAACACCCCAAACCCGGCCCACAAACCCTGACCGGATTTGGTATGTCACTGCGGAAAACATTTGAAAAGATCTTGACTTAAGGGTGAAAACGTATAAATTTATTGTCTTTGAAAAAAAAATTATGTATTTAAAAGCCCATTAAAAATTTAGTTATTACAATTTCCGGATTAAAACATTTACATATATACTTTGAATAAATAAGTTGCTAAAATAAAATCATTGACATATAGTAATTTAATTAAATCAAGCCATAAAATAATAATAACAAATATTATAAGTGGCCCTTATTACATCAACAAATTTCCCAAAATATCGATAATATAAAATATTTAAAACAAGTACTACATCTTCTGCATGGGCCACCTCGTATCCACTCTAACCCGGTCCGAGCTTCAAGTGTCACTGTAAGGTTTAATAAAATTTGGGTGAGTCAATGACTCGGTGCATAGTCATTACACATGTCTCCACATATGGGCATGGCCCATATCCACACAAATCCATACATATAAAATGCAATTATGAAGCCCAACCCAACCTAAGTCCATCCGTTACTCCTACCTTAGCAGACTCGCCCAAGGTAGTAGCTAATCTACCACCGATCACATAGTGATCCATATATCTTACCTTGGCAGACTTACTGCTCAAGGCCGTGGCTGAGCCACCGATCACCTAAGTGATCCCACATACCAATCAGTCCACGGTGATGCACACAGCGATCAACCACCGAGATGGGCACCTAGCCAACACCTCCCTTGATGAAGCACATAGCTAACATCAAGCGCTAATGTAGCACGAGGCTAGCATTAGACCACGTACATAATGATGTACACCCTTTCCTTCAATTTTCACATCCCAAGTCCCATGCATATATGTGTATCATGTCAGATTAACAATCAGAGTGAATATTTATCACATGCTTACCACAAATATCACACATATATCATAGGCAAAATGGAGCACTGACCTGATTAATCGATTACCCACTACGGGTATCCACAATCTTAGCTATTATTTCCGGCTAACATACACATCATTATCAAACATACTTAACAACGTACAATAACAGGAGAGTAGTGCGATAACTACGCACCTGATTATTTAGAGAGATCCGATCTATTGAATCTAACACAATCTAGAATCCCGATACTTGTCCTTATGCCTGTCGATAGGCCCCTAATCCATCATGAACAGAATCGGTTAGCCACTTAAATACCAAAGATGGCCTAAGGCCGAATAGCACAAACCCACTTACCTATCTCTTCCAAATCCCGAAATCACACTCTTGTATCTTTAATAGTCGAAATCCCTACTAATCAATTGTTAGTATCGATTTTAAGCATAATTCCATAATCATGGCCCTTGGCCGAATAGTACCTAACACTTACCTTAGATGATCGAATCCAAGAGACTTCCTCAATGCTTCCTTCTTTCGGCTACACACACAAAAGCACATACTTATTGGCACTTATGACATTCGGCCATGTTATAACAACCAAGACCAATCACTTGGTTTTTGACATACCAATATAAGAACTCAAAACCAATTGTTTAGAGTGACGATTACTTACCACTACACTTGAGACGAAATTAAGAGTAAGAGATTGGCAACACCATCCTAGGAGATTCGCAATGGCTTTAAAGGTAATGAGATATTCTCTTGAAAACAACGATGGTAAAGAAAAGATGCTTGATGGGGCATACTAGAGTTTTGCTATTGTTAGGAAAAGAAAAGAAAAGCAAAGAAATTGAAAAGGAGAGATGGATTCGACCAAAAGAACAAGTAGAGGAAGAAATACGCTTTTGATGTGAGTAGTGTTTGAGAAGAAAAGTGAAGGTGTAGAAGAAAAGGGCTAAAATTCGCAAAAGAAAGTTCACCACCCTTTTATAATATTCGCTACTCCCCAACCATCATGACCAAAACTACAAGCCCCAAGGTGTCCCTCATTCTACCACCACTATGCTCCTTATCAAATCCCACTTTTTCTCTAATTTATCTCTTATCATACATTCAAACTAAATAAAATAAAACCACCTTTTATCCAATATCACCTCTTCAAATAAAATACAAAATAAAATAATAACAATCCACTCTTCCAAATAGAATCTAAAACAAAAATCAAGCCTTATCTTCCCATTATCCCACTTTTAAAATAAATAAAATAAAATCCCATTTGAACTAAATAAAATAAACCTACCTTTATCTAAAATAAATAAAATAAACTAACCCTTATCCCTTTCCTTCCAGCCAAATTCTAAAAGAATTAAACAATCATTTATCTTCATCCAAAGAAGCCCACATGCTGTCCACCATCCTTCCAATCTGTCGAAAAATGAAAAAAAAATAAAACACCACCTTATGCTGCCATTAAGCCTCGAACCCGAGACTTGCTAGAACGCTTGCTGCAGGTAGCGCCCCCACGCCACTCTGCTGCTATTCTCTTTGTGTCATAGACTCACCCCAACTTCTTTTAAGGCCTCTTCGTTAGCTCCCTTGTCTCAACGCCAGAAACCAAAATAAAAACACACCTTGCATTTCCCTCATGGCTCGAACTTGAGTCCCTTGCCAAGACCCTCAAGTGGCGCATGGAAGCCACTTTACCAAAGCCTTTCTTATGCTAAAAATGCCTACAAAAATTCTTTTAAAGCCTTCTTAGCCCAATCCTCTTTTTAACACTAAAAAAATAAAAGCCCATCTGCTCCCCATGTTACTCGAACTCCTTCCCCTTGGCACTCCCTTTGCACCTTAGTGCCCAAGCCACTTTGCCAATTCATTTCTTGTGTCCTAAACTCCACAAAATATTTTTAAGACCTTCTTGCCTAGTTTCCCCTTTTTGCCCTTAAAAATAAAATTTCTCCTAAAGCTCGGGCCTTCCCTTAGCTTATCACTAGCACCTAAAATACCTCAATTAACACCATGATGACCACACTTATGCAAAATAATTTAAAAAAAAATTTTACCCCTATTCCAGGATATTACAATTCTACCCCCCTTAAAAATAATTTCGTCCTCGAAATTACTTACTATCGTTCGCTACTGCTACGCACTCTGATCTTAAAGAACTATCATGCTTTCTAGACACATTCTCTAAATTCATAGTCAAAGTTCCATACACTTCACTAGCAACATAAGAACGAACTAACTTAACCACAAACAAAACAATAGAGGGTATTCCAGAAATAAGAAACTTACCCGTTGTCACCTCTGGCACATCTTCCCCCTCGCGACGGCCGACTGCATAAACCAACCTTGGCTGCCTTGCATCTGCACCTTCAGCCTCTCTGTTTGGTGTTCCACTACCCCGGCCTGAACCATTTCCTCCATGGTTCAGACCACGACCTCTTGTCGCTTGCTGACCATCTCTACCCGACTGTACATAACCTTGGCCTATTGTCCGAGCCCAATTCGGATCTTGAGGCGATCCTTAATCAGTGAGACTTAGACTTACACCTAAAACATTCCGCTCCTTGCCCAAAGACTTGCCAACATGATACCTTCCACATCGAGCACACGGATGATCCGGATTTTCAGAGTGACTTAGTAACACGAACTGAATTCTCAACCCTCGGTCTTTTCTGAAGACCCTCAGATGATTCGGACGATCCAAAATTCCTCCTGTCTCGATTCCTATCCTTATCTCTATTCCGCCTCACAAAGTCCTTAATTCCCTCAGCTACCTTAGCTTTTTCGACTAACACAGCGAACTCCCGTTCCTGATGAGGAGCTATCAACAGTCTCAGGTCGTCCCATAATCGTCCTCAAATTGGACACATTGTTCATGTTCCGTAACAACCACCCCTCGAGCATATCGGCTTAACCTTAGGAATTCAGCCTCGTATTCTGCGACAGACTTGATCCCTTGAACCAATTTCTTAAACGCCTTCCTCTGCACAGATCAATGTAGTGAGTACCGACATACTTCTTTCCGTACGCCTTAACGTACTCTCAAGTGAGATCCTCACCGTGGCACTATCCCGAATCGTTAGCCACCATTGATATGCCTCGTCGCAAGCGATGCCACCATTCCTTTCACTTTCTCCTCAAGAGTTAAATCGAGCTCATCTATAATTTGCTTGGTCGCCTCCAACCAATATTCAGCCGTACTGGGTGCCACACCTGATATGCCCCGAAACACCTCAGCTCCATTAGCTCGGAGTCGCTCGGGTACGGACTTCTAGCTCTCATATTCCCACTTGCTCCACCATCATCTCCAAAACTCGCAGAAGACAAACTGCGATACAAGATCATCCCCGCTTGATCTTGCCGCTCATTACCAAATCTTTGGTGGTAGTGGCGGTGGTACCCCATTCTCGGATCCTTGACCCAACCTAACGAAGTTCGACACTACCATTCTACCTCTACGCGTCACGACGACCACCTCCTCTAGAACTCATTTCTAGCGCCTCGATTTAGTCTGATTTAAGAAATTTTATGCATTAGAAATTTTGTTCCACTATTTATCCATGAGTAGTTTTATGAAATGAAGTTTTCAGAAGTTGTTCTTTCGATCCATCAAAGTTTCAGTTCGAGTTCACTACTCTAATTCAAAGAATCACCTTTACAATCACATTCATAATGGAGATATCTTCATTTCTCAACAAGGCCACATTCTTACAGTGGTATCCGCCACCCACATTCACTATTCGAACATTTTGTCCATTTCTACCCCAGGGGTATTTTCGTTATTTTTCCTACAGAGGTATTTTGGTAATAAATCGGGGTCGATTAAAAATCTTAATAAACCAAGATATTTTGAATTTCAAAACTCCAGGGTGTTTTTGGAAATTTTTCTCAAATCAAAGGTATTACATAAATTTTTTTTTTGGAATTCAGGGTTATTTTGGTAATTTTGTTCATCAGGGATAATTTTGTAAATTTTCAAATCAGGGTATCTTGAATTTTCGCAAAATAGCATTTTTGTATACTTTTGCAAAGTAGGGAAATTTTATTAAAATTGGGGTTAAACCAAAAATTTTGAAAGTCAGGGGCATTTTGGTAATTTTCAACACAAGGGTATTTTCGTAAATTTCCCCAAATCAGAGTATCTTGATATTTTGAAAACTAGAGATTTTGGCATTTTTGCAAAGTAAGATTAACAAAAGTTGAGGGTAGTATGGTAATTTTTTTCAATCAAGGGTTTTTTAATACTTTTACAATACTGAGGGCATTTTGTAATTTTGTAAATCGGAGATACTTTGGAAAAATTTTCACAATAATCTTTTACTACAATTAAAAGGGTAATTTAGGGATTTTAAAACTAGGAATTTTATAAAACTGCATGGCTAGTCCCTTTCGGGTTTTAATTATCGGGTTTAGCCTATGAACAAGTCCTCTTGGTTAAGGTGAACCGTAGCTACGCACCAGGTAGGATTCGAGTGGAGAGGAGGTGAGTCACGCGGACTGCTTAAATACCAAGCTCCCACCGAATACCAATCCTAGACATGCGCACCATGGTTGCCACACCTTAACTCCTCAGAACTTACTTCATGTGTTTGTTTGATTGTCCTTAAGTCTTATGTATGTGTTTGAGTGCACTAGCCCTAGGTTCAATAGCCCTAATATTCTAATCTACAAGCCCACATAAGCCCATAATATTCACATATAAATCACTTCATCAATTAGAGGTACTTACCTAGTGGACTTTGCCTGAGATACAGTGCCATGCCAGAATAACCTGAAAAATTTCATGAAAGCCCAAATCTTTGAAAAGCCCATAAAAAAAATGTTTTTGGGCCCAAAACCCTCAAAGCCGAGTTTTGAATCGGGCTCTGATACCAATTTGTAACACCCCAAACCCAGCCCACAAACCCTGACCGGATCTGGTATGTCACTGAGGAAAATATTTGAAAAGATCTTGACTTAAGGGTGAAAACGTATAAATTT
The DNA here is from genome assembly GCA_025506655.1 of Gossypium rotundifolium. Taxonomy (NCBI): domain Eukaryota; kingdom Viridiplantae; phylum Streptophyta; class Magnoliopsida; order Malvales; family Malvaceae; genus Gossypium; species Gossypium rotundifolium. Next base: position 55,960,566 of record CP106723.1, on the reverse strand, counting down.
ATTGTCTTTGAAAAAAAAACATTATGTATTTAAAAGCCCATTAAAAATTTAGTTATTACAATTTCTGATTAAAACATTTACATATATACTTTGAATAAATAAGTTGCTAAAAATAAAATCATTGACATATAGTAATTTAATTAAATCAAGCCATAAAATAATAATAACAAATATTATAAGTGGCCCTTATTACATCAACAAATTTCCCAAAATAATCGATAATATAAAATATTTAAAACAAGTACTACATCTTCGCATGGGCCACCTCAGATCCACTCTAACCCGGTCCGAGCTTCAAGCGCCACTGTAAGGTTTAATAAAAATTTGGGTGAGTCAACAGACTCAGTGCATAGTCATTACACATATCTCCACATATGGGCATGGCCCATATCCACACAGTCCATACATATAAAAATGCAATTATGAAGCCCAACCCAACCTAAGTCCATCCGTTACTCCTACCTTAGTAGACTCCCTGCCCAAGGCCGTGGCTAATCCACCACCGATCACATAGTGATCCACATATCTTACCTTGGCAGACTTACTGCTCAAGGCCGTGGCTGAGCCACCAATCACCTAAGTGATCCCACATACCAATCAGTCCACGGTGATGCACACAGCGATCAACCGCCGAGATGGGCACCTAGCCAACACCTCCCTTGATGAAACACATAGCTAACATCAAGCGCTAATGTAGCACGAGGCTACCATTAGACCATGTACATAATGATGTACACCCTTTCCTTCAATTTTCACATCCCAAGTCCCATGCATATATGTGTATCATGTCAGATTAACAATCAGAGTGAATATTTATCACATGCTCACCACAAATATCACACATATATCATAGGCAAAATAGAGCATTGACCTGATTAATCGATTACCCACTACGGGTATCCACCATCTTAGCCATTATTTCCAGCTAACATACACATCATTATCAAACATACTTAACAACGTACAATAACAGGAGAGTAGTACGATAACTACGCACCTGATTATTTAGAGAGATCCGATCTATTGAATCTAACACAATCTAGAATCCCGATACTTGTCCTTATGCCTGTCGATAGGCCCCTAATCCATCATGAATGTAATCGGTTAGCCACTTAAATACCAAAGATAGCCTAAGGTAGAATAGCACAAACCCACTTACCTATCTCTTCCAAATCCCGAAATCACACTCTTGTATCTTTAATAGTCGAAACCCTACTAATCACTTGTTAATATCGATTTTAAGCATAATTCCATAATCATGGCCCTTGGCCGAATAGTACCTAACACTTACCTTAGATGATCGAATCCAAGAGACTTCCTCAATGCTTCCTTCTTTCTACACACACAAAAGCACATACTTATTGGCACTTATGACATTCGCCATGTTATAACAACCAAGACCAATCACTTGGTTTTTGACATACCAATATAAGAACTCAAAACCAATTGTTTAGAGTGACGATTACTTACCACTACACTTGAGACGAAATTAAGAGTAAGAGATCGGCAACACCATCCTAGGAGATTCGGCAATGGCTTTAAAGGTAATGAGATATTCGGCTCTTGAAAACAACGATGGTAAAGAAAAGATGCTTGATGGGGCATACTAGAGTTTCGACTATTGTTAGGAAAAGAAAAGAAAAGCAAAGAAATTGAAAAGGAGAGATGGATTCGGCCAAAAGAACAAGTAGAGGAAGAAATGCGTTTTTGATGTGAGTAGTGTTTAAGAAGAAAAAGTGAAGGTGTAGAAGAAAAGGGCTAAAATTCGGCAAAAGAAAGCTCACCACCCTTTTATAATATTCGGCTACTCCCCCCAACCTTCATGACCGAAACTACAAGCCCCCAAGGTGTCCCTTATTCGGCCACCACTATGCTCCTTATCAAATCCCACTTTCTTCTCTAATTTATCTCTTATCATACATTCAAACTAAATAAAATAAAAACCACCTTTTATCCAATATCACCTCTTCAAATAAAATACAAAATAAAATAATAACAATCCACTCTTCCAGCTGAATCTAAAACAAAAATCAAGCCTTATCTTCCTATTATCCCACTTTTAAAATAAATAAAATAAAATCCCATTTGAACTAAATAAAATAAACCTACCTTTATCTAAAATAAATAAAATAAACTAACCCTTATCCCTTTCCTTCCAGCCGAATTCTAAAAGAATTAAACAATCATTTATCTTCATCCAAAGAAGCCCACATGCTGTCCACCACCCTTTCAATCTGTCGAAAAATGAAAAAAAAATAAAACACCACCTTATGCTGCCATTAAGCCTCGAACCCGAGACCTGCTAGAATGCTTGCTGCAGGTAGCGCCCCCACGCCACTCTGCTGCTATTCTCTTTGTGTCATAGACTCGCCCCAACTTCTTTTAAGGCCTTCTTCGTTAGTTCCCTTGTCTCAACGCCAGAAACCAAAATAAAAACACACTGTGCGCTTCCCTCATGGCTCGAACTTGAGTCCCTTGCCAAGACCCTCAAGTGGCGCATGGAAGCCACTTTACCAAAGTCTTTCTTATGCTAAAAATGCCTACAAAAATTCTTTTAAAGCCTTCTTAGCCCAATCCCTTTTTAACGCTAAAAATAAAAGCCCATTTGCTCCCCATGTTACTCGAACTCCTTCCCTTGGCACTCCTTTGACCTTAGCGCCCAAGCCACTTTGCTAATTCATTTCTTGTGTCCTAAACTCCACAAAATATTTTTAAGACCTTCTTGCCTAGTTTCCCTTTTGCCCTTAAAAATAAAATTTCTCCTAAAGCTCTGCCTTCCTTAGCTTATCACTAGCACCTAAAATACCTCAATTAACACCATGATGACCACACTTATGCAAAATAATTTAAAAAAAAATTTACCCCTATTCCAGGATATTACACGCAACATGCCTTAGGCAATATCGATGGTGTGTGCGATGCCACAGGCTTTCCTGTCGCTCTATTGCGACTAGTATTCTAGGGCCCCGATCCGATATAACGCATGTATCAGGTTGGGGGCAAACATGCCTCCTTAATCTAGATAGGAAGAAATCCCAGTTATCAGCTAACTCTTCCGGTGTTATTACAAATGCAATTGTAAGAATTCTCCCACTGTCGTCCTGTGCCACAACTAGCAATAGCCGATACGTATATCTACCATATATAAAGGTACCGAAGATTTGTATTAATGGCTTGCAGTATATAAATGCGTCTCAGCATTGCTTAAATGTCCAGAACAGACGCTTGAACATTTGGCATCCACGGAGCAATCGATCGTTGTAGTACGCCAGTTCCGTTCAAGGTCTGTTATGCTGCCTAGGACATATCTCTCCAACACCTGACACCACTACCACACTTCATTATATGAAGCATCCCACCGACTATTCAATTTTTCCAACGCCTTCTGGTTAGCTATCCAAGTCTTCCAGTAAGAGGGCGTGTACCCCAATTGGTTACGAATATTGCCAATTAAGGCCGGCACTGTAGTATTGGGATTCGCCTTTACCATCGGTATTATTAATGTAACACCTCAAACCCGGCCTAAACGTTACGACCGGATCTGGCATGTCACATGGAAAGATTGTTAAAGAATCTACGCGTTCGTTAAAAATATCAAGTTTTGTTGCTTGTGAAAAATCCAATTTGTTTTATAGTTCTCTTTGCAAAAACATTTTCTTTGCTATTTCCGACGATCTTGTTTATAATTAATCCAACTCAATGAGTCTCAGAAAAATGATATTTAAATTATTATAGACATGCGATATTTTGAAAAGAGTTATCAACGTTAAGAAAATCCAAAGTTTTATCCATTATAGTTTGTAAACCGTGTATTAATATTATAGAAAAATCGTTATTAATGTTTTAGAAAATCCCAAATTGAGCATTCAAAATTAATAAGCAGTAACTGAATTAAGAGCTAAAACCAAAACAAAATACCAAAGGCCTTATTACAAAATAAAACCCAAATTTAAATAAAATCTATAGTACCACAAAACGAAATTTATTAAGCTACGATATATGGCCACCACATAGTTCACCTCGGCTCCAAATCCACAAAGCTAGGAATTACCTGCAAAATTAAGCAGATGGGTGAGTTACAAGAACTCAGTGTGTAATCCCTTGTACGAACGATAACTGTGCCTAAGCCCACAGAAGCACATTGAGCCTTAGCTCTCACAGTAATGAAATTGGCCGAAGCCCATACGAGTATTCCATCAATAGTGAATGTAATGCAACCTAGCTCAACCTAGTATTCCATCCTCTACACTGCGCTCCATAAGTCCATCCTCAACACAATTGTGGGGATTTCTACAATCAACTCTCCATCCTCTACACACCTCTTTGGCAGTCATGCTGACAGACACACTGTTCAAAGTCAATATAACGTGGTCTAGCCACCGATCAACATGTGATCAAATCACCGATACGATAATGAGGCACCAAGCCATCCTTTAGTGTGACAGTGTCACCAATATATGTGGCAGAGCCACCGGAATAATATATTACCAGCACACAGCCCTGGGTATATATGATTGACACAGAGTCATCAATAACTGTATTATACTTGGCACATAGCCATCAGCGACGGTAATATAATCCGCACACAGCCTTGGGTAAATACGATTGGCACAAAGCCATAATCAAGATGGCACGGAGCCATATTTAGGTTGGCATATATCCATTATACAGAATGTGGCAGAGCCACCGATATACACTTCCCCGATCATCAATAACCCAACCCCATGTAATATATCGTGTATGTCATGCTCAATCATTACACGTGTATACAGAATGGCCATGCTCAATGACAATCATTTAAATATGTAATAAAAGCATATCAATCATACAACCATAGCCAAACCGGTCATATCATAGCACAAGCCAATCATTTACCTACAAGGGCAAATCAGTCATTGTACCCTGTAAGAGTATTCCGGTAATCCTACCCTTCAGGGGTAGTTCGGTCATTCTACTCATAACTAATTCATGTATGTAGTGTATCTCAAACATAATCAATTATATAATTAACACATAAAACGTTAGTATTACCACGAGGGTACAACAGTCATTTTATCGTTTAGGGTAAAATAGTAATTTTACAAATCGGAGGTATTTCGATAATTTCGCAAACTGGGGGTATTTTGGTAATTTTACAAATTAAGGGTATTTCGGTAATTTCGCAAATCGGAGATATTTTGGTAATTTCGCAAACCGGAGGTATTTCGGTAATTTTACAAACCAGAGTGTTAACGACCCAACAGAAGGTCCACTATCGCCTCGAACGACTTAAGTATTCTAAATAGAGATAATGATGCAAATGGGCCTAAGCCCCATTCTCACCAAGTGGACCCACACGCTCGTGTGGCCCATTTAGCCAAAACCTAGCCACATATATGAGATTCACATAGTCTAGTTCACTATCTACTACTCAATCATACACTTTACTCATATAGGCCCCCGGGCCCATTGGGCCCAACACACCCACACCCACACCCACACCCACAAGAACACTAATGATGGCCTTAATTATATCGTGTTGAAGCCCCACACGTGTGCTCACATGCTCGTGTGGTTACTATCGTCGTGTTATCGGTATTTCGGCATTTACCGCTCTACAACTAGAGTAGAGTTTAAATCAAACTCAAACTCTTCCCGTCTAATCCGCAAAATAAATACTCCATTGCTTGTCATGAGATTCGAACCCAGGCTCCCCTGAAGCATAATCCACGCCGCTAGCCACTTTACCAACTAGCTCATTGTGTCCAACATCATGCGCAACTAAATAAAAATCTATGGCCATATAAAAAGAAAACCAAAATGTAAGAGCCAAGACTTGAACCTTGGACCTCCTTCCTTCCTTTTTGGCATCACCCCCTTGCCTCTTATGTGGCGTCACTTTGCCACTACACCACACACTCCACTTGTGTCATTCTCTCCACATTTTATTCTTAAAGCCTACCTACTAACTCCTAGGGTTTTTTTCACCTAAAACCAAAATTTTCCTAAAGCCAAAGTTTGAACCCGGGACTTCATAGAAGCCCTCTAACCTTCAAAATCACTCACCTACTAGATCCAACTTGCATTAAAGCCGTTCTCTTGTTCCCAAAAATTTTAAACGCTCCTACGCTTAAGGCCCAATGAGCGCAATCCTACTAGACCCAACTTTGAGATGTTATAAGTAAGTCAACCAACATCTCTGAATCCATCTTCGGATGATATTGTGAAACACCTGTCAACAAAGTACATTAAATAATACAACATTACGTAGTATTAGTATTATTCAAAACCTTGAACACCTAGTGATACTATACCGGCAAGACATTTATGTGGACCTTTGTACTTTTTGATCTCCCACAAGCCTGTCCTTTTCCTCAACGAGGCCATGATTTTCCATAAACATGTACCGGTCTTGCACTACACACTTTTCCTCGTACTTATTGAGTTTGGATTTAACCACGTTGTAGTTAACCTCGTTCTTGATACTATATTGTTTTAATGCACTAAGAAAAATATCCTTGTTGGAAAATTCTTTACCAACTTCTAATTTGCCCTAATCCAACGCATTTAACTTGTACGGTCCACGCGCTCGTGGTGGTACAGAAACTCCAATGCATCGTCTTGAGATAGATCAACATTATGTATGTGGGCTGGAGGCGAGTACGCCCTGAATAGCGGATCTTCTTCTTCTTCATCTGAACCGCTTTCAACATCTTCAAAAACGGTTGGAACAGGCTTCGGTTCAAAAAATAATGCAAATTCTGCACCATCAGGCCCGGGCTCTCGAGGTAGATGAACATTGGACTCATCATCCGACCCACCATCATCTGCAACGAACGAGGGCCCCTCGCCGGTGGATGTCGTGGGGAGTACATTATCCCTTCTTAAACAACTTTCGTAACATTCCCAATCATATGTGGATTGCAAACCACTAGAAGTTGATGACGTTCCCCAATACGTATTTCTAGCATCGAACGTCGAAGGAAGGATCAGGGGCGAAGCCAGAAGAATTTTTTAGGGGGCGGATAAAATTTTAATTTTTTATAGTTTATATTTTTATAATTTGTAAAGAATTAAATTAAATTTTTATAATTTTAAGGGGGCCAAAGTGTAATTTTCCTTTACTAATTTAAAATTTTTAAAAAATTCTAAGGGCCAAAATTGAAATTTTACATTTTAGGGGGGGCCAGGGCCCATGCCACCCTCCCTGCTACGCCCCTGAGAAGGATATGCATGTCTCATCCACCAACCGAATGTCGTGCAGGGGTTGTGTTTTCCATATTACCACCAAACACGGGCACTTCCGTATTCTGCCTCCCACTAACAGAGTGTCGGCTTGAGGTCGTGTATTCCCCTCGAATAGTAGTAGATGTTGAAGTTGAAGGAAGATCACTTGGCGATGAAAATTATACATATACCTCAAGATAGGGTGATCCACTGGCAAGATGAGTCTCCACCATTGCCTCCAAGTTCCGAGGACTTTTGATGTCGAATGAGTCATATCTCACCGGATCAATCGAAGCGCAAAATTTATACTTAATAGACTGAACTTTCATTGGCGTTGTTCCGAAGATTTTACGCCTTATTCTTTTGCGAAGTTCATCAAATCTATGTTCCGATTAAAACTCGGCCACTACTGTTCTCCGATAAAAAACAACACCATTTTCGTGTCACAAACCTCACCATCGTAGTAAATAACATCATTAATACGCTTATTCATCTTCGCTTCTATTTTACTTTTGCCTCAATTTCATTATGCAACCCGAGAATAAAATTTGGTCGATGATAGTCTAAAGATTGCCGATACTATCAGTAGCAAAAGAGCGTCCATATGGGAGCTTTTTTCAAGACTTTTCGACAATGCATCCTGCTTGAAGCGTTTTGGTCACTATTTGTTCAGAAACGTCTTCTCAAAATTATTTTACCAGATACCACTGTAGCAAAAAAAGCCCACGTGGGAGCTTTTTTCAGTACTCTTGCTGACAGTACATCCTGCTTGAAACGTTTTGGTCACTATTTGTTCAGAAACGTCTTCTCAAAATTATCTTACCAGATACAACTGTAAAAAAAATTCAAATAATTTTTAATTTTGCTGATATATTTTTTCCAAAACCCAAAACTTAAAATTATTCTAATTAATTAATCTTAAAATCTAGTCCATTAATGTTTTTTTAAAAAACCCTAAACCCTAAGACTCTAAAAACTCATACTCTTAACACTAAAAACAACCGAAAAGTCCATCGAGAGGGCAAAAGCGCGTCCACGAGGGAGCGCTTTTGCCACATCAGCAAAGCGCGCCTTCGAGGGAGCGCTTTTGCCACATCAGCAAAGAGCGCCCTCAAAGACGCGTTTTTGGATGATGTAGCACAAAACGCGTCCTCGTGAACGCGCTTTCCTGCTACATCCCCCAAAACGCGCTGACATGGACGTGTTTTGAGGAGAAATTGTCCTTTTCGGTAAATAATTAAATTTTCGGCCATTTTTCGTAAATTTTTTTTTAAATTTAGTATATTTTAGTAAATTGGCCAAATATCATCATAAAAATATTAATTATCATATAAAATAAAAATATTTAAATATAAAAATGAAAATTTATACTCAGAGATACGGCCAGGTGGGAAAATCTAACCTTTCGGCTCTTCCTAAGACAGAAAAAAAGATGAAATGAAGATGCAGGGTTAGAAAACAAAATTTAGCTTCTAAAAAAGAAGAAGATATAGATTCCAACACTTCAAAGATTAAATATTTACATTAAATTCAAATTGTACATATGAACTTTAAATCCAACACATTTAAACCCACTCATTATTTTTTATAAAACAAATATGTTATTTTTATTTAATATTTAGTAATTATATATGTTTTTCTATAATTGAAGAAACAAAAATAATTCCCTATAATGTTGTTTTAAGAAGATATTGCAAAAAGAATTTGTAGACACAGCTAAAACGTCCTCAACATCTCTTATTGGAAACTACAAAAAAGAAACAATTATTTGAAAAGAAAGTAGTAGTTCTACAGATAATAGTTCATGCCAACCTCAATCAAACATGTCTGGGGAATGTTGAGAACCACGGCAGGTGCCCTGCAGTTTTTACGTAAGAATAAATAGGCCACATGGATCACAAATCTCTTCAAGCACGGTGCATTCATTTTTGCTTTTATATGAGAGTGTCCTAATACGTATGCCACCCCAGATTGCTTAGCTTCTACTAGCTCCAACAGCTCATCCTTCACGTTCGGGTCCCTGTAATTCATGTCTGGTTGCAGCTTGAATCGGACACGCCGCCTTAGGGTGGATCCAGGTGATTCCATCTCGTATGTGGATTGGAGGTACTGTAATATGTGTGACTTGCTGCTATTCAAAATGGTAGGGGGCATTGAACTGCTAGCTTCTCCATTTCGTTCGAGTTCGGATATTTCTAACCGTTTGCCGAATTTTTCGGATGTCCTTACAACAGCCATTCGTCCATCGAGAGATCCTTCGAGTGTGCCAGAGCCTTCAGCTTCTAGTTGGATAAACTCTGCTATGCTCGTGATAAGGTCGTTCTCAAAATCATCTTCGTTCTTTTGCACGTCTTTGTAACCATTTCGAACAATGCAGCGGTACATTCGGAAAGATTTGGGACCAATACGACCTATGAGGTACCGTTCTTTTTGAGGGACATATGGTACAAGAACAGTCTTCTCACAGACAAAGACAGCCACTTGATAAAATGTTGGTAGATTGGTTAAAAAACGGGTAAATGTGGCCGGAACTCCGCTAACCAACGCGGTGAAAATAAGGCCTATCCCTGGGACTCGGACAATTCCGAGACTAGGACCCAACATCAGGATTTGTTTCATGGGTACTTTGTTGTGCAAATCATATAAATACTTTTTCCTAGAACCATAATGCCAGACGAACATGATGAGCATGAAGATCACAGAGAGAACAAGAGGAACCCATCCGCCTTTAGAGATTCTTATAAAAGACGACGATAGGAAGATTATCTCGATTGACCCAAAGAAGAGGGCAAATAGTAGAGCAAGCACAAGACTCTGACCCCACACGAAATTAATTATCAATGCTGTCAACCACGTTGTCACAAACATTGCAGACATGTAGGTGAGTCCTGCAATTAAGATTGCAATCATATTCTCAGATAAGAACGATAACGAGGAAAGACATTATCTATGAATTGAAAACATTCAATCTCACCCCTTCAAAGCAAAATGATATAACTTTACAACTTTCACTTTGTCTTTATAAACTAATATTCGATAGATCTAACTAACACAAAAAGCATAGTAAATTGCTTATCAAAAGGCAAAAGACAAGAAGAAAAAACATTATAAACTATGGTTTCCCACCATTTCTAAAACAAATATGAAGAACATACACCATGCATCGGTATGAAATTTTTTCCAGGATAAAGATTACTATTTTTAAGGCAAATATAATCAGTTGAATCAGAACAGACGCGTCGCATTTTAATCCAATATTTGAGAGTATACTTTAAAATGAAAACAACTTACCATAAGCGTTTCCCAAATGATTAATGTCTCTAAACCCAATCGTGACTGCCAGACAGAGAACCAGAAGGACCCAATTGATCTCTGGAATGTATATCTGACCATGGAACCATTTCGATTTATGTACAACTTTGACACGAGGGAAACATCCTATGGCATAGCATTGTTTGACGATAGAGAATGTGGCAGAGATTACAGACTGGCTAGCGACGATTGCAGCCAAAGTTGCCATCACAAGAACTGGCCAAAATAAAGAATCTACAAACATGGAAAGAATATTCAGTAAACAATAATAACGAAATAAATTTTTAAGTGACTCTAGGAGAAGGATATACATCTTTCTTGTTTAACAGTGATCAGATACAAGAATTGGAGCGGCTGATAGTCCATAAATTATAGTAGAATTGTACGGTTACGACTTACAAGTCCTATCAAAACAATATTGATGAGATGGTGTAAGCATAATATACTCACGCATAAAAGAAATGTTTTGGTCTTTTGGACTGTGCTTAGAATTTCATAAAGTATAAATGCTATGGAAACCTTTTGCATATTGCAAATAGAAACCTTATAGCCCCGATTTTGAAGAGTAGAATGTAGAAGCTTACCTGGAATAGAAGCATAGAAGCTTGTGGATACTGCAGCAAAATTCTTTGAAAGAAAAGCAGCCTGCCCCATGTATTGAAGCACTAGACAAGGGTAAATTATGCAGAAAAAAGATAACTGCATACAGAAACAAGCTTTCAGAGTTTTTCTTGGACAACATATCGAATTATATGAAAAAGAAGCAGCAAGCCAACTAAGAGATGCTTATAGAAAACCGATCAGAACTCTTAACCTTGCATCAATAATAAAATGAACATTTCAACGAACTCAAAAAGCTTAGGTAGATTCAAGAACTGCAAGACTAAGGATGAATTACAACATAATGCCCACCAATCTGCTCAGTTGGTTAAAAAATGAACAGATAAACAGTGTTCTAGTTATGCTTTTATGAAAAAAAGACTTCCTTTCTTTCCATAATGGGCCAAAGCCTGAATAAAATTTTGCCTCAAGAGCCCTTATTTCTTAATTATGCCAGCAAGAAGCACTAAATGCATTAAGTTCTCTTTAATAGTTGGTCTACATACCCTTATTGATGCAGCTGTGTACTGGCCAAGGTCAGCAAACATAGCTTCAGCTCCTGCAGTTGACAAGAAAGGCAGGCATGAATCTAGAAAACAAAGGAACTGTCAATTTAACTTCTATTGAATCCCAGATCTCTAGTTTACCAGTGACACACAAAAGAACTCCTACAAGAGAAATCCAACCATCATATCTAGTGTCCCTAAAGAATGTGTAGATATAATAAGGAGAAAGGGCCTTGTAAACTCTCGGATTCCACTTAAGGATATTGTAAACACCAATAGCCGCAATGGACAATGACCATAAAATCACAATGGGGGCAAACATGAAGGCCACTCTATAGGTGCCACGGTGTTGCAAAACAAAGAGGCCAACCAACAAAATACAGGCTATGATTAGCACCACACCTGTGTATAGACAAAATTGTTAGCAGCTTAAATGGAAAAATATGCATACAAACAGGATATACAAACAGGTTAAAATATCAATATTATTTCCAGAGAGCTGTATTTACCATAATGCAGTTCGCTTGATCGAACTTTGACCCCTTCAATGGCTGAACGAACTGAAAATTTCAAGTAATAACGATTAGCACTGAAATTAAGCAATGATGATGACTAGCACTAGGAAAAGTTATAACAGGAAAACAAAAGCACATACTGGAAATTGCCGGTGTGAGAAAGCCAACACAAATAAGCAGGCAAGTACCAAACAAAACTAGAAGAAGCAAACCAGTTTTTGCCTTTTTATGCCTCTCGGCAAACCTTTTGGCTGTCGGAGACTGCAGATTTCTGTACGAGTAACTGGGATTGTGATACGTAGAAAGCTCTTCATCTGCTGTTTGATGATTGGGAAGCAGAGAAAACTTGGCATGCCTACAAAGGAGCGAATACAAAGCAAAAATTCCTCCTGAAAATGAGCCCGGAAGGTTTATCACTAATCAACTACAGAAAACTCATAACATTGTAAATATATGATCAAAAAAGTCAAGCCTTACCTTCACCATTATCATCTGTATTTAACAAAATAATGACATGTTTGAACAAGGAAAGAAGTGTCAAAGTCCAAAAAATCAAAGATAGGGCCCCAAAGATAACATCTTCAGATTGATAATTACTCAAATTCCCAGAGAATGTGCTTTTAAAGACATAAAGTGGTGAAATACTGAGGTCACCAAAGAGTACACCAAAACTCTGATAAGCTAAGATTAGCACATCTTTGCATTGATAGCTTCTGTCAACCTGCTTTCAAGACAAAAAAAAAAAAAAAAACAGAATTGCATGAAATATTTTATGGGGTTGTTCATTAATTATCACAAGATCAACTTCCATTAGATCATCAATCAAAAACATTCATTAAAAATCAAAAAATCCGACATCGACTTCATAACCTTTCATTTGCTACAGTAGATCACAGTTGATCGCTTAAATTGAAAGGCAACAACTTTCCACATTGTTCAAAACGAAATCAACATAGAAATCACAACAAAACTTAAATGGGTTCTTCATAATAAAGTCTAAATTGGGGTTTTTCTTTTTTTCTAAAATTTTTTCTCCAGAATCAAGCAAAAAATTTGGGACTTTATAAGCTTACCATAATTTGCCGTGTGGATTCTCGTGTTCTTTGTTTAAAACCCCTAAAAGAAAGTCGAAAGGGAAAGGGAAGAAGATGCGTTTTCTAATTAATCAAAGTCCCTATTTTTCCTTTTATAGTTTGAATTTTCATAATTAAACCGAGACTGCACTTAAAAGCTGGAAATCCCAGACAGAAAATGACCAAAAACATAAAAATAAGAATTTATTCAGATTGACCCAAAAAAAAAAAAAAATAAATTCTTATAGTCAGCTTTATATATATACCACTAGATTGCCATTGTATTTTCTATATAATACCTTAAAAAATAATTATCCTTAGTTAAATATAAAAGAATTTCATGGCTGTGGGACCGTGCATCTCCAATAATTAATCAACGATCCGGACAAGAGTGATTAAATTTGAAAATGAGAAATATTGATGCCTAGAGTAAGACATAGTTTATCTTTAAAATATATATTTTCATATCATAATTATGGACATGATAAGATTAAATTAAAACATATAGCAGAAAACAGAAAATACGATATAATATATACAGATTAAGATATGTAGATGTTAAATTAATATAATATAAATTATTATGATAAAATTTATATATATATAACACTTTATAATATATAAAAAGTAATACAAATTCTAGTATTAACTATTTTAGACAACTTTGGTCCTGGTTATTCACAATCTATTAACATTATTTTATATTTATATATTATATATAGCATATGTGGAATTATATTTAACTTTTAAGTAAAATATGCTATACATCAATATATTATTTATAAATTTGAAATTTAATTTTATGTTTTTATTTTAAGAATTTAATTCTTTTAATTTTTAAATATTAAAATTTAGATCAAATTATTAGTATTTTTAATTTTTATTAAATTTATTAGCGTAACTAAACAAATGGCAATGTAAATTTAATAAAAAATTTTAATTGTATTATTAATTGAACTTAAATTTTTAAATCCAAAAGTAACAACAAAATTCTTTGAAACAAAAGTAAAGAAAATTAATTCCAAAATGCAAAGAGAACATGTACTCAAAGCATTTTTTTTATAAGTATGACTCCCAAACCCCTATATTAAAAGATTATATTCACTTAAGCGCACACGTACTCACATCTTTTCTCTTGTTGCAATAGCGATACCAATTAAACTAAAATTCAATCGACTTTTAACTTTACTTTTTTAAATACATACAATTGAATCAAAATAAATTTCGTTATAAAATGGAACCAAAATCAAAATTCCATACATATAATTTCACCAAACCAAACTTAATATATCACAAAGCAGGTTTGTGTTTGAAATTTATCCCTTCCAGAAATAAAGCCATGTTCTCTGCCATCTACTTTGGGTATGGGGGTGGATTTGTTTGAACAAAAGCAAGGCGAAACCCTTGTTCTGTAAAAACTAACATCTGAGAAACATATTAACTGGTTGAAACTTTAGCATCTGCAAGAGTTCCTTCAGTTCCTAGTCAGGAGCTGATTCGCCCGACACGGAAAGGATTTGCAGCAGCAGTTTTCTGGAAGCGTCGAGTCAAGTAGCCAAACTTCAGTGGTATAATCGTGGTCTAGCAATGGCGCAATGCACAAGTAAGCACAAAACTCAACAACGTGTCCAAGGAAAGTTTGAAGTTCGTTTTTAGTTTCGGGACTCCAGCATTCTACCAACAAATCAGTTGAATCTCGATATAGAAAAGTTCTCTTGCAGTTTGAGGGCAATCTAGTCCATTTCAATAGCAAAGGCAGGACTAGACAAACCATTAATGATTTTGAAACCCGAGGACTACCTAATGATCCCAAGCATGGAAACTGAACAGGGACGAGATTGTGGTCATAACAAAACCATACAAATTAATACACCAGTTGAGACATGAATTAGAAGCCAGCAGACATGCAAGCTTTGCATTTAGCTTACTTGCGACGTCGACTACCAACCAACTCTGGATTGCCTTTTCTCATCATGGCAACGAACTCATCGTAGTTAATTCTCCCATCCTACGGGACAAACATGGCATCTTAAGAATAGCATGTTAAGATATAAGAACAGATACTTGTCTTCTAGAAAGGAAGAAGTATACCCTGTCAGTGTCAACTTCTGCAATTATCTCTTTTATTGTTTTCTCGTCACCCATATTATACTTCCTAAGGGCCTGCTCTAGCTCTTCCATTGTAATAAACCTAAATTCGAGTAGCAAATAAACACGTTCAGTTATTACATGGGAAGATATGATTAAGGAATGGAAATTACACGAAAATGGTTATGTAATATAACAGATGGTAAGACAGATTACCCGCTATTGTCCTCGTCGAAGTATTGAAAGGCAGTATACAAGTGTTCTTTTCTTTCTGTTCTATTCATGTGCATGGTAGCTGTTATAAACTCAATGTAATCAATTGCTCCATTTCCATCAAAGTCGGCCTGGGAAATTAATAAAAGGTTATATACCATAGCGAAGTTCTGAAGAATGTTTTGCACAAGATAATCATCTATGCTTTTTCCGGTTATTGTCAAATTTTATTATTCAAGTAATAGCACATTTAATGAACAATACCATGCTTGGATGCTGAAATGGAGTGTTGCAATGCATAAAATGACATGTTGAGCATACTTTTTAATCACATATTAGCTTACTGTCAGATATCTAAGCCAGCCCCTAGAGTGAAGTGACCAGTTCTACAAGGAAAGCAATGTTGTCCCGTCGAGGTAATAATTGTGCATAAAGTAAATTGTTTAAAAGCACGGTGATTAACTGATTATCAGGCCGGATATTTATAAAAGAACCAAGACATACCGCTTCCATTAACTGCCTCACTTCAGACTCGGAAAGCTTAGTACCAAGTTTAGGAAGGCCCGTTTTTAACTCCTCGAAGCTGATTGTTCCACTGTTGTCGGTGTCCATGGATTTGAACATCTCCTTCAAACCAATAATTTCTTCTTCAGATAGATTCTCAGCAATTACCTGAAAGGAGAGAAAGAAAAAAGAAAATAACTAATAATGATAGATAATGATGATGCCAAGGCCCCTAGATCTTACATATACTGGAATAGAAGACCGATCTTTCAAATTTAGCACAAACAAAATGCACTTGGGCAACAAGGTCAACCAAAGAACAGTGTTTCAGAAAAGAGGCATATCACATTAACACGGCCATCTTTAGCTTTGTTCTATTGAAGATGGATCTTTTAAAACAATTTCCCTCTTTTTCACATTTATGAAGTTTTGGAGCTTGAAAGACTAATATTTCATAATGGTGACGGAGAGTGCATTTTACCTTTAGAGCAACCTTTTTGAGTTTGTTCATTGCGCTGAATTGCTTCATTCTAGTTAAAACAGCAATATCAAGAGGTTTATCAGATGCATCACCGTCTTCACGCATCCATTGATGATCTGTGGTGCAATTTGTAAATGAAGCTTCATTCTCTTTTAAAGAACTACCAAGAAACTTGAAGGAAAAACTAAGATTTGAAATATGAATTTGGCAGGCAACTTGATGGTATTCAACTTTCAAGTCCAAGGCTTTTAACTTGAAAGAAACCATAATGAGTTCATAGGTCCTTGAAATTCAATTAAGAAAATGACAGAAAAGGAAAAACTTACTTAAGACTTCAGATGCAGAAAGTCGTTCTTTAGGATCATCCCGTAGCATCTTCCTCACAAGATCTTTGGCACTGCTGGAAATGGAAGGCCATGGATCAGACGAGAAATCAATATTTCCCCGAAGAATAGAATCAAAGATACTCTGCTCAGTTTCTGCATACAAAATCAAAAGCGGAGTTGTCAGATGTCTCACTCATCCACCACCGAGCAGAGCTCATTACCAATCAGCTCTTAATTAATATATTATATATACACTCAACTGGATATCATCGAAATTTAAAACTACAAAGTTTCCAACACCTATAAAAGGAATATGGCTGTAGTACATTAAAATGAAGATTTTATAATTAAGTACCTCCATAAAATGGTGGTATCCCACTAAGAAGAACGTAAAGAATCACCCCAGCACTCCAAATATCAGCTTCAGGTCCATAGCGCCGGCGCAATACTTCTGGAGCAACATAATAAGCACTTCCAACAAGGTCCTTAAAAACATCTCCTGCATCAGTAGAGAAGCTTTCTAGTTGATACCCATCATTCGATAATAAGGTGAGGAACTACCTGACTCCTGTTAGATGAACTGTGGCTTAAAACATGAGAATTCAACATATACTTTAAGTAGTAGCATTTTGTGCCTAGAAACATCTAAGATCAATAAAGATCCTCGATGTGAAGTTTCCATTTTCAGTATTCCACAATACATAATGATTGACTATAGCTATAATTACTGTCCAGCACAATAAGTCTCTAGTCCCTATGCATCCTTACTCAATCGAGAGCCCACAAAATAGCTCACCTGGCTTGAAAAACACAGAGAGCCCGAAATCAGTAGCTTTCAACGGAGAATCCTCATCCTTATTCAAGAACAAGAAATTCTCAGGCTTCAAATCCCTATGCATTACCCCCATGGAATGACAATTATGCAGCATCATCACTATCTGCCTACACAAGTTAGCTGCTTTCCTCTCTGAAAAATGACCTTTAGCTATAATCCGATTAAATAACTCCCCTCCAGCACACAGTTCCATAATCAAATTCACTGATTGGTGATCCTCATAAGCCCCTTTCAGCTCCACAATATTCCTTTCAAAACCCATTTACTAAGACTTTTTTTTTTTAAGTTACAAAATAAAAAATGAAAAGCTATAAAGTTTTTTATTAGGGGAAGAAACCTGTGGCCGGTGAGGTGGTACATAATTTGTACTTCACGGCGGACATCTTCGATATCTTCACGGTTGATAAGCTTACGCTTGGGGATAGATTTACAAGCAAACTGCTGCTTGGTTTTTTTGTGAGTTACCAAGTAGGTAATACCAAACTGCCCACGGCCGAGCTCACCGCTGAAGACGTAAGTTGAAAGGACGTCTTCCATGGGACGGCGGAGGACACGACCGACGGCAGGTGAAGGATGGTGCTGGTGGGTTGAAGATTGTTGAGGTCTTGGCGGTGGTGGGGCAGGTTGGACGTTGATGCCACCATCGAGGAGACCAACGCCGGAGTCGGATAGTGGTTGGAACTGGTTACCGGTGGACGGAAGACCATTGCAGTTACCCATAGTTTAAAAGAATAAATAACGGGAAACTCCGTTCCGTTTTCTAGGTCGAATGGGAGTCAAGCGAGTCGTTAAAAGGAAGACAGAAGGGACGGGACGGGACGTGTTTTATTTGTTTATCCGAAACTGAAACTGAAACTGTGCAGGATAAATTACAAAAATAATCACTTATGAATAACTTAAATTACATTTTGATGATCGATTTAGGATTTTATTATGGTTTGCAGTTTCTCCTACATTTATTACATAACGTTCATTTAGGGTTTTTTTTTTGGTATATAGTTTGAGGATATAGATTTAATGTAATAATTCAAGGCAATCCTTATAAGCTTATAATCTCTTACTCTATCAATAAATGAGCTTAATTTGTATCTTCAAATTTTTAAAATTGTTTTGGGTAAATTACACAACAGTCACTTAACTTTAGGGTAGCTGATAAAATAGTCATCTAGGTTTCATTTCAATCATTTAACTTTAGAAAAATAACAAATCAGTCTGTTTAACCATTTTCCATTCCAAATGTAACTTAACCATTTTCCATTACAAACGTAACGAAAAAGTAACATTGCATTTAACAGTGGGCTAGTTGTCGTTTAAACAATCCTTTTTAACCCTAAACCTATTTAAAAGCCTTTGGTAGTAGAAGAAGAAGAGAAAAAAAGAAGAATAAGAGAAGAAATAGAGAAGAAGAAGAAGAAAAGAAGAAGAGGAGAAGAAGATGAGAAAATGGAAGAAGCTTTGTACCAACGATTCTCAAGGGTCAAAATCCGAGAACTCAAAGACGATTACGCTTCCACGGCACCGATGCCTCCATAGCCAACGCCCTCCGCCGCACAAGTTGAGTGCATGTGCTAATGCATATATGCAGTTTATGTATTGATTCTTAAGTTTTTATCTTCGATGATAGAATGGACTTGATACCAAGGTTGAAAAGTCTAGAAAGTAGATGAAGGAAAGGAAAAAACAGGGCTAAGAAAGTCAGAGGTGTAAAGAAGGTAATTGGGGTGTTTATTTTTTCAACTATTTTTTCTTGACTTTATTTTGTATATTATTTGTGACTTTGCCTATGTAACACCCCTAACCCGTATCTGTCGCCGGAACCGGGTTATGGAGTATTACCAAAACTTTTTAGAACATTTTCAAATAAATCATGTCAATCACTACTCATTAATCGAGATAATTCATAATGTCCCTTAGATGGACCCTCGAGGCCCAATACGAGCATTAGAATCGAGTCGGGACTTAATCGAAAACTCTAAGAATTTTTGCGATATTTCAAAAATTTTCCAAGGTGCAGGGCTCACACGCTCGTGTGGTCCAAAGGACACGTTCGTGTGACCCTGGGACATGCCCGTGCTACAGGCCGTGTTCGACCCCGTGTAACTCTCTGACTTGTGCACACGATCATGCCACATGCCTGTGTGCTAGGCCGTGTAGTTAATTAAATTCTTTCGAAATTAGGTGTAGGTTTCACACGGCCAAGACACACGTTTGTGTTCAAAGTCGTGTTTCCTACATGGCTGAGACACACACTGTGTCTCTGCCCGTGTGCTCAATTCTGAGCATTCTATTTTCTCGATTTTAAGGTGCAGGGGACACACGGCCAGGCCACATGCCCATGGGGTAGGCCGTGTGTCACACACGGGCAGAAACACGCCTGTGTGTCTGCCCGTGTGGACAAAATAAAGCCATTTCTAGCTTCATTTCTCACCCAAAATCACACCCATGACCTACACTTGAATCACATATCCAAATACCAACCATTTCAAGCATTCAAATCAAGTAAATTCCATCATTCATCATGGTATATCATTTCATGCATACATGTCTATAATCATACCTTAGTTAAGACCTCAAGTTAGACATAGTTTGATCAACTACTTAACATATATGTAGCTACCATAGTTTGACATTACAAGTATATTAAAACAAACTATTACTAGCCATTCTAATGGCCAGATTACAAACATCATTTATATTTACATGCCAATATGGCCAATATAACCTATACATGCCATTACAACCATAATTATTTACCATATTGCACCGACATAGGCCGATGGATAGTGTGAGTGATCTCCATCGAGCTTCTGATTTACTCTAAAATAGGGAAATAAAACTTAGTAAGCATAAAATGCTTAGTAAGTTCGTATAACATGGTACTTAACTTACCATTCATTCTATTTTGAGGTAACTATGTAAGGCACATTCATTCAATTTGCCCAAGCCCTACACATATCCTCATTGCCCTTGTTAGTTATATATTCCATAATAACATCAAAAACATGTATGGGCTCATTAACAATCAAGTTTCCATGCATATATGCTTTCCCCAACATTTATAAATCACATTGCTATATCTCAAGTATATTTTCATATAACACATCTCGAGTTCAGATTATTTCATATCAAAACTTTACACATCTTACTCGAAATATCAATGTCTCATGAGTAGTAGTACACTCAAAATGTACAAGTCTATAACCAAGGATGAACATATTCATCAAATGAATCCCATATACAAATATCATCATCTCATGTTTTCATATGTCAATTGTCATGTAGCATTATTTTCATGGATTTCTGACAACTACGTGTAATAACTCATTTCTTATTCATGTCCCTTCATGTCAAGCTTTTACCCGTTGAATTTATTCAGGATATCGATGGATACACAGGCAGTACACTCGAGGTGTACTAATCAGATTTCGTGAATACATATTCAATGGTATCCATAAGGTACTATTTCAGAGAGTACACTCTCGAGCCACACATGTATACAACAGGATTACCAGTCCAGGCTAAATCCTTTTGATGACATATGCTCTAAGGAGCTTGATCTGGATTGCCCGTCCGGCTAAATCCAATTCATAACATATGCTCAAGAGGACTTACATCAGGATTACCTGTCTGGACTAAATCCTTTCAGAAATGAGGTCAATAGGATTACTAGTCCGAGCTAAATCCCACTAGCAACAAATGCAGACCCTCATTTATTTTGGGAAATCACATATCTATTGATCTTCCATTTATTCAACTAGAATTTAAACATTTTTCAAACATTATCGGGCATGTGATTATTTCATACATCTATAATCATCCATATAATTCAAATGATCACACTTCACATTCATTCCAAGCATAAAAGTAACATTTTCATCGTTTGTCATTTATCATCTATCGACATTATCATTTAAATTAGACATTTTTATTTATCAAGCTTGATCGGATATGTAATAATTTCACATATAACCCGTGTTCGTCTCCGGAGCAAGATTACGGAGAATTACCAAAACATTAGAAACATATACAGATAATTCATGCAAGTTACTATTCATTAATCGAGATTATTCATATCGTCCCTTAAATGGACCCTCGAGGCCCAATACAAGCATTAGAAACGAGTCGGGACTCAATCGGAACCTTTAAGAATTTTTCGCAAAATTTTAAAAATTTTCTAAGGTGCTGGGCTCACACGCCCGTGTGACCTTGGGGCACGCCCATGCTACAGGCCATGTTTGACCCCGTGTAACTCTCTGACTTGCACACACGGTCATGCCACACGCCCGTGTGCTAGGCCGTGTGGTTAATTAATTCAATTCAAAATTAGGTGCAGGTTTTACACGGCCAAGACACACACCCGTGTTCTAGGCTGTGTGTCACACACGGCTGAGACACAAGCCCGTGTGCTCAATTCTAAGCATTCTGTTTCTCAAAAATTTAGGTGCAGAGTACACACGGCTTGGATACACATCCATGTATTCGGTCGTGTATCACACACGGTTTGGACACATGCCGTGTGTCTGCCCGTGTGGACTAAATAAAGCCATTTCTAGCTTCATTTTTCACCCAAAATCACACCCAAGACCTGCACTTGAAACACACATCCAATACCAACCAATTCAAGCATTCAAAATAAGCAATTCCATCATTTAACATGGCATATTATTTCAAGCACAAGTGTTTATAAACTTACCTTAGTTTAACTTATGCAATAACAACATTTGATCATATATACTTAACATAACACTTGTGTATATATATCATCATAATAACTTACTTAGTCATACCAAAATAAACTATTACTAGCCATTCCAACGGCTAGGTTACAAAACATCATTTTCAAGCCACCTATGGCCAAGTTGTCCTATACATGCCATTATACCAAAATGATTTTACTAAGTATACCCAAAATGACTAGTTGATAGTGTGACGATGCTCCAATGATCTCCAACCTTCACGAGCTTTCGAGCACTATAAAATAGTGGAAAATAAAACAAAGTAAGCATTACATGCTTAGAAAGTTCGTATAACAGAAACTAAACTTACCAATCTCGTTTATTAAATCTAAGCAAACAATAACAAGTTTTCCATCCATTTGGCTAATTTGCCTAAACACATACATCCAATCAAACATGTTAGTCATAAAGTTTACATATACATTAAGGCTTAGTTTGGATGGGCGGTGTGTTTACCTCCGGTGAGATTAAAAACAGCAGTGGCGGTGAGATTAGTTACTGTAGCGGTGAGATTGGATATCAGAATGGTGAGATTAGAAACAATGATGGAGTGTGTGTTTGGATTCAAACGTGGTAGAAGCGGTGAGGTGAGAATATAAAATGACTATTAAGGACATCATATTAGAATTGATATATAATAGAAGTTTTAAATTATTTTACTTATATAAAATTATTAAAATATGTAAATTTATAAATTCATTTAATAAAATATTAAAATATACCAATATTTTATTATAAATATTTTAATGAATTATATAATCAATTTAAATTATTTATTAGATAAAATAAAAATTATTTATAATTATTTATAATTAAATATTCTTTTATAACAATGACAAATATTATTTTCCCAAATAGTAACATTATACTTGGATCAAATTTTAAAGTATCTAAACATACAATGTCGAGCCTTGAGCTGGTCATCAATGCTAAAAGGAAGAGCTGCAAATCACATATGTTGAGATTTTTACAGCAGAGGAAGAAAACAGAAGCAAGTAACCCGAATGATGTAAAGATTAACTTCATTACTTGAATAAGCACTATGCCATATACATTAGTCCGGATTATATGTGTTGGTTTTTTTAGCAAAAACTAAGGAGAAAAGAAAACGAATACAAAGAAGTTTGAACAAGAAGAAAAGTAAATTTGATCTCCAAAATCGATCTTTTTGAATAAGCAAAACGCCGCTTTCCGGTTCAAACTTGCATGTTGGTTTCTTCTTTGGTTTCTATTGCGAAAACAAATAAAAACGAGTACATACATTTCATTTAGATATTGCATACTCCAATATTTTTGAATAACATTAATTTATTAATTCATGAGATCTAACTAGTATTTTATGATATACATGTAAAATAAGTGAAATTTTCATGTCATAAGTATATAAAATATTGTTTTGAGAATTGATGCAAAGTGTCTACTTTAAACTAGTATCCCTATAAGATCTCGCTAATGGATCGAGAACACGAATGAGGCCCTTGTAACATGAACTCGTAATTAAAATGTTGAAATCCCAAGGAGCAAAAATTTGTAAAATTTGAAAACCATTCACTACTGATCTAATGATGTTAAAATTAGCTCCAAACAAATTGATTACATCATGAAGCGTAACTTCAATGGTATAAATCATATAACAATCTAGAACATAATGATAGGACTTGGGAGAGGTATCGAAAGTAATTACGTAAGAGGTAAAAGTGTACTAGTTCTCCTTCGCTTTGCAAAGCACAATCGAGATACACCGACAATGGGTAACATATAAAGGCTATGTCCATTGAGAAAGTGTGGCCATGTATTAATTAATCATAATTTTGGGGGTTAAATCAAATATGCTAATCCAACATCAAAAGAACCATTCAAATGGATGTTTCCACCATTTAACAATATATGCAATGAAGTACTATCCATGTTTTATAATAAAAATAATTTAAACCGTATGCCTAGCATAAACTAGGAATAAAATCAAGAAATAGCTTTGCTAATAAAAGAACAATAATCTCCATAATGAATAAACCCAAAACACTTAAAGTACCTTGCTTAGTGGTTTGTTAGGGTGAGCGTAAGTAGATTTCGATAGTTTAGTACCAAGGCCATTAGATTTTGTTGAGTTGAAACCATTTGACTTTGTAAAAGCAGAGCGTAACCATATTTTACATTTCCAAAACCATCAAGGATTCCATTTGAAACATCTACAAGATATGTTGAATCTGGAGTAAGGAGCAAATTCAATGAGGAATGAAAAACAGGTGTCATTCACAAGGAACAAATTCAAGTGGAACTGGACTAGATAACTCATGAAAGAAACCTGGCGTAAAGAAACTTCACCGCAAAAACTAAAATTTTATATGGACTATATATAATATGGAAAAGTGACATATTGGTGGCCTATAGCTAACTCTTTAGTCTCAACATTAACAAACAGTTTCATATTCTTAAGTTTAAACTGATGTTTAAAGTTCAAAACATTCTCGATTGAAGGGATAGTTGAATGTGCAAATTTAATGCAACACCAAGCCAACAACAAGACAAGTTTATTCTTTGTGGCAAGGGGTTGCATGAACCATCAATATTCTCCAATCAAAACTAAAGGTCGACACAAAGACAAGAACCAAATCGCAAGGAACCAGATTCCTCATGTTCCCTTAAGAGCATTTTCCATTATGAAGCTATTGGTGAATACATAATTGAACCTACTACTAGGGAAGAGCAGGTCCAAAATATCATATAAGAAAGGCGGCACTCAAGATTTGCATCATTCAAACGTCCATGTATAAAACCTTCTCCCATCAAGCAAAGCACTACTTAAAATGAAGCAACCATTAATTTTGGAATTTTTAAAGAGAAGGCGAGCAATTTGCATAATAAAACAATAAAAATGATCAAAGAAAAAAAATCAATAGAGGAACCCTTCACATAGTTAATTGAGCAATATAGAAAATCAACAATTTATAATAGTATATATCTAAGCGTAAACCTTAATAGCTCTTATCTATCCCTTTTCGGACTAGAGGACTTGGGAAAAATAAATCAATTACCATGCAACTTCAAGCCCGAATTAAAGCCAACAAACAAGGATAGGTTTCTATATGAATTACTAGAAAGAAGTAATTTTTCAAATGAATTAAGCCAAACCCGGATCACAAAAATGTTTATTGGACACTAAAAGAATATAAAAATAAAAAGAATAGGCCATTGACTTTATGATTAATAACTCCAAAATTAATAAAATTCCATATAATTCAAAGACCAAATAACCAATCTCAAATAAGCCATTTAAAAATCAAACTTGTGATAGATAATTACCTCAACAGAGCATGAGATGAAGAGGCACCGCAGATGAAAAAGAAGAGAGTCCTGAACGCCGTTTGGGTGGCGTTGAGTCTCCCCATGATAGGTTCGAGCCTTGTCAAATGCTACGACTCCATCCCAGCCCCTTCTTTCTAAACCTCCTCCTCATCCTCCTTCAAATGCGGAAGATGTGAAAGAGAAAAGAGAGTGGTCGAGAGGTGATAACGGAGGGTTTTTTGTCTCGTTAAAATAACTTCAATCGGATGGGTTCAATTGCTACTCAAACCTTCATGGAGTTTTTGGAGATCGATGAGTTTTAGATTAATTTTGAATGAAACGTGATCTTGAACCAAACAAAGATTTCGGTGAGATTGGTAATCTAATCTCACCACACTGGAGGAAAACGGGCATCCAAAGGAGCCCTAAGTAAGGGTAGATGAGCTCATCATGCATTATTCTTTCAAATCATTATCATTTCATCTCAAAGTTCTCATGCCATTTCAAGAGTTATACGTCCGTTGAATCATTGAAATTCTAATGAAAGCTCAAGTAGTAAAATTGTAGTGAACGATTCGATAATCTATCAATTTCTTATTCATGGATACCCATTAGGGCACTTAGCCAAGGAACAAGCTCTCGAGTTACATATCGTATAATGGGATTACCAGTCCAGGCTAAATCCTTTAATTAGTGTATGCTCAAAAGAGCTCGATTAGGATTACCAGTCTAGGCTAAATCCTAATCGTAACATATACTTGAGAGGTATTATTTCAGGATTACCCATTTGGGCTAAATCTTTTCTATAACAAGGTTAATAGGGTTACTCATCCGAGCTAAATCCCGTCCGCAACAAATGCAAGACCTCATTCATTTCGGGAAAGCACATCTACTCATCGGAACTCAATGTTCAATCGGGACTTAACCCTTTTTTTCCATTTCAAACATGTATCAAATTTTCCATCATACCATACAAGTAAAACACATCAATATCAATTACATTACATACAAACACAACATTCAATTAACATAATTACATGCTCGATTAACTTACACGAACTTACCTTGACACTTGTTCGCGTAAATAATCTACTAATCTGAAATCTTTTATTTTCCTCGATCTAGCCTCGAGTTTGTGTTTTCTGGATCCAATTAGGCCTTGAAAGTTTCTTTTCTCTCACCTAGGGTTTCCATGTGTTTTAGGTTGAAGATGATGAAAATAAGATGATATACTTTCTTTTCATCATTTAATTAATTAAGTATTTGCTATTTCCAATTTAATCCTTGCCTTTTTTCTATATTTCCATGGATGAGTCACCAAGAAAAATTTAAATACTTTTCTTAATGGTCTTATTACCATTTAAGGACCTCTAGTTTTGAATTACATAACTATTTGATCCTTATAGCTACTAGAATTTAACTTTCACATTTTATGCGGTTTAGTCCTTCTCGTAATTAAGCATTAAATCGATAAAATTTTCGTACCAAAATTTTCACATGTCATATCTATCACAATACGGACCATATAATAAAATAAAAATAAATTATATTTTTGGGTCAGATTTGTGGACCCGAAACCACTGTTTCGATTTTACTAAAAAATGGGCTGTTACATTTATGACATTTATACAATTTACATAAACACAATCAATGCAAGCATGTAAGTAAACACAATTTAGTTAAACGAACTTACCTCAATAAATGTTCGTGTACATAAAATCTACTAATCCGACATTTTCCTCTTTTTCTCGTTCTAACTCCGAATTTGGTTTATTCGGATCTATATGAGTAAATTTAACATCAATTTTTTACATTTCATATTCAAGTGGACTCAATTTTTATCCTAGACAAAATTATCATTTTCCCCTAACTTTTCTATAAACTCTCATTTCGTCCCTAGGCTCGAAAAATGAAATTTGTGCAATTTACTCCCTATTCCAAGCCTAACCAAAATTCCATCATAAAATTTACAGCACATGTTTTCTATAAATTTAATAATTTTTCATCAATTTTCACAACTTTACATTTTAGTCCCTAAATCATGTTTTCATCAAAAATCACTTTGTAAAAGTTGTTTATTTATCAATTATCGTTCATTTTCTACCATAAATTTCTAATTTCCAACATATACATCCATGACCCATTTTTCATACCTTGATAAATTTTCAAATTAATCCCCCAAATAGAGAGATTAAGCTATCCTGATTCCAAAAATATCAAAATTACTAACAATGGGACAAGGAAACTTACCCAATTAGGCCTTGAAATTTCTTTTCTCTCACCTAGGGTTTTCATGTGTTTTATTAGGTTGAAGATGATGAAAATAAGATGATATATTTTCTTTTCATCTTTTAATTAATTAAGTATTTGCTATTTTCAATTTAGTCCTTGCCCTTTTTCTATATTTCCATGGACAAGTCACCAAGAAAAATCTACATACTTTTCTTAATGGTCTAATTACCATATAAAGACCTCTAGTTTTGAATTACATAGCTATTTGATCCTTATAGCTACTAGAATTTAACTTTCACATTTTATGCGATTTAGTCCTTCTCGTAATTAAGCATTAAATCGATAAAATTTTCGTACAAAAGTTTCACATGTCATATCTATCACAATACGGACCATATAATAAAATAAAAATAAATTATGTTTTTGGGTCGAATTTGTGGTCTCGAAACTACTGTTCTGATTTCACTGAAAAATGGGCTGTTACAACCCACATTGCATACAAAGGCTAGAGAGGTTGCTAAGAAGAAGTGAGATCCTCATAGATATGAACTAAGTTTCATGCATCAATACAATCAAGCCCCTACTTATTTACCTTCATTTATATTGTTTGCCATTGAACTTCAAATGTATAATGCTGAGTTCATTCTTCTTTTGAATATCCATTTGAATTTTTGTATTGTGGACCTATTTTACCTGTTCCTATGGAGATTTTAACTTGAAATTAATTTTTGGGGCTGGAAATTAAAATCTAAATCAGTACCATGTTATGTCACCTAATGCTTTGAATTTGCATTTACCAATTATTTCTCATTTCTTTTCTTTGAATCCTATAGTCTATTCATGTTTGATTGGAACCACTGGCTTCCATGGTGCTTGAGTGCTTGGCTTTTCAGGGATACGGGTGGCTTGGGTTGTTTAGCAATTGTTGTTGTTGTGGCTCCTAATTTGTAGCCATTGTTTTGTTGTGGGTTTGACCATTTGGCTTTTGTCAAGCAACAAACCATTTGAATTGAAAGAAAAATACTCGAATTCAGGAGATGGTAAAAGACAAGGTTGAGGGAGAAAGAAGATGAAGAGAAAGGAGGGAAGAACAAGAAAAAAAGAAATAAGCATAAAGAGAAAAAGGTTGAGGGAGAAGAAGATGAAGAGAAAGATGAGAAGAAAAAGAAGAAAGACAGAGAAGGACGGATAATCTTTTATTTTCTTTTTGACCCTTTGACTACTTGTCCAACGTGGCAAGTTAACTAGCCACATTAGCTAGTTAATTGGCCACGTCAGCTATCCCGTTAAACCTGTGATGGAAAATGTTAATGGGTGACTGATTTGCCACTTTTCAATAACATTAGCATTTCAAAGTTGAGTGACTGAAATGAAACCCAAGTGACTGTTTTGTAAGCTACCCCAAAATTGAGTGGCTATTGGTGTAATTTACCCATTTGTTTTTTATATTCGAGGTCCAATTATTTTTTAAATATAAATTAAAAAAAAACTCCATTAAACACGCAAACTACTTAAGTTAAACAATAGTGTACGAAAATTCTATTCACTTATATATCTTGAATTCAAGTTTTTTTAAGTTGAGCCCTAATAGCTTACGAGTATTTTGTTTTTGTTTAATTACAAATTAAAAAAAATTCAAATATCCGTTTTTTCCTATAGTAATAAAATAACAGATAAACTACATTTAAAATCACTCAATTATTAGTAAGCTTACACTTTGGTCATTCAATTTTAAAAAGTTACAAGTTTGTCACTAAACTACTTGAAAGGTACACGTTGTTCATCAACTGTAGTGGAAATCAAATATGGTCATTAACTCACTATTCATCATAGGGAAACTGCACCCCAAGAGCACTCAACTATTAGTAAGTTTACACTTTGGTCATTCAATTCAAAGATGTTACAAGTTTGTTATTGAACCATTCTTTAAGTTTTAGGGTTTTAAGGACCTCATTTATAGTTTTATTATAGTAATCTTGTCACTATCCAACCTCTTCTTCCTCCAATAAAGAACACCAAATCAAAGCTTTTTCCTCTTATTTCAACTTTAAGGTTTAATTTTCCTTGAAATGGCCTGAAACTCTACTAATTTGAGCCTAAAGTTCTAACAAAAAATCTCTTCATCTCCATCCATCATCGTTTGATATCCACTTGACTTTGATGTGTTCCTCTTCTAAAGACTTTCTCCTTGACCTTTTGGATTGAGCCTTTGTCACTTTGAACTTTTCGCCTAACTCCAGATTGAATCTGGTACAATTGACTTCTTATATATATATTAATTCTCTTCTCTGATTTTATTTTGTCCCTTTGCTTCTACAAGTTCTTTTTACGGCTTGCTAAAACATGATACATTCTTCCTTTTTTATTTATTTTTGATAAGTACTAAGGTAACATGTTTTAACCTCATTCTTAACGCATTTTGGGTGATTATTCTATAATAGCCCGATTTTAGCTAGATCGGAATAGTGGTTTTGAAACCATAAATTCGATGTTAAAAAATTATTTTAATTGTATTTTTGATATTTACAGCATGTTATTTGATATGTGTGAAAATTTTGTGAGCTAATTTTACTGTTTGAATGGTTAATTCGGAGAAAGGACTAAATCGCGTAAAATACAAAAGTGCTGTTCTAATTGCTAAAGGTGTTTAATAGCTATAGAACCTTAAAGTTAAGGCCTTTATGTGGTAATTGGACCATTATTTTAGTAAGTGGACAAAGATGGACATATATTAAGTGTTTTATATAGTTAATAAATAAGGTTATTTTTGTAATATTGAAATTAAGATAGATTAAATAAAAGAAACAAAAGTATCATCTTTTAATCTATCATATTTCAACCGAAAATTGAGAAAATAAAATGTTCTTGGAAGCTTTTAGGGTTCGACAACTTCAAGCTTAAATTGGTGAGTGATTTTTGTTCCATTTTTGATGATTTTTATGTTTTTGACATCGTTGCTTTGTATACTAGCTAGCCCAGGGACTAATTTGCTAAAATGTTAAAGATTTTGAATTATTGATGATTATGTATGAGTATTGATATTTAATGATAGATTATGAACATTTGATGTTAGTTAAACAAGTTTTGTTAAGTGACTTTTGGTGAAAATGCAAATTAGGGGCTAAATTGTGAAATGTGAGAAATATGTGGTTAAAATGTGAAATAAATTAGAAATATGGGCTAATATGGATACTAGTGAAATTCGAATATCATGAAATTGGATTAAATTGCACGAATTTGTGATTTTATGCTACAAGGACTAAATTGTGAAAAATGTGAAAGTTTAGCGGTAAAAGGGTAAATATGCCTTAAAGTATGTTTTGGACTAAATTGAATGAATAGATGATTGAAAAAGTTAATTTTGAATACATTTAGATCAAGAAAAGAGGAATTCAGATTTAGATCGGGAAAAACGAAAGTGATCGACTAAACGACTCGATTTGCCGTTCTAGCATCCGAGGTAAGTTCGTACGTGATAAACATTATTACAATTATGCTTTTAATGCTTTGATATTGCATAAATTGTATATATGAGACTACGGTCATGTTCAACAATAAATCGACTATGTTTAGCACTTAGTGTGCGATTTGAGATAGCTTTGGCTATTATGGCATGTAGTGTGCGATTTGGAATAACTTCGGCTATGTGATGGCACTTAGTGTGTGAAACATCAAGAAAGAACTTAGTGTGCTGGATTATAATAGCTTCAGATATGCAATGGCACTTAGTGTGCAAAACATCGAGTATTCAACAGTGTTACGAAAATGTATGAGTTCATTATGAAATTGTACAGGTATGTACATGTAAGCATGAAGTTCAAATAGAAAAGGTTATTATTTTGCATATAAGTATATAAACAAGCTTATGGAAGGTTTGTTATATTAATGAATTATACATTTTCTAGTTCAAATTAATGATTTTTGCTTTATGAACTGTTAAGTATATTTAGTATGAACTTACTAAGCTTTGTAGCTTACTTTGTTTATTTTTCCATGTCTTGTAGTGATTTCAGAGCTAGCTCAGATTCGGGGATCATCAGAGATTACATCATACTATCCAACCATCTACTTGGTACTTTTGAGTTGTGTATATATGGTATATGGCATGTATAGGCTTGAGTCAATTTGGTTATGTTTTGAAAATGAAGATTGCATTTGAGATGACTTATGAATGGTTATGTTTTGTTTCTATTTATAACCATGAGATTTGGCTTAATTTGGTTAGTTTGATTATGTATATATAAAAGTGTGCTTATGGCTTATATTATGAGGTTTGTGGAATTGGTATTATACTTGTGAATTAGAACAAAATGATGTATGTTTGGTAAATGTTTTTAGATATGAACTAATGTCATTTTGTAAAGTGTTTAATGTTACCTGGAAATGGTTGATAAATTGATGATGATTGTGATTGAAGTTTAGGCTAGGAAATGTTAGATGAAATGGTAGGAATTATGGTTGATTTGGTTGTTATGGATTGCCTATTTTGCTTTGTTTTTGTGCCATATGTGTAGGTGAAGGTTTGTACCAAATGGGGTGGCAAAATAGCTTGGTAAATAACCTATTTTTGTCCACACGGGCAGAGACATGGGTGTGTGTCTCAGCCTGTGTAACACACGGTCATAGTATACGACCATGTGTCCCCTAGTGTTGCAATTGGAAGCAAGTCAGTATGCTCCACATGGCTTCACACACGGGCGTGTGATCAGCTGTGTGGCACTAGTCAGTATACCCCCTAATTGGCACACAGCCTAGCACACGGGCACGTGACTTGGCCGTGTTGCATAAGTCAGTATACCCTATAGTTTTGGCATGGCCTAGCACATGGCCTGGCACACGAGCGTGTGTGGCCACTTCAAAGGGTACACGGGCTAGACACATGGGCGTGTGGTCGGCAGTGTGACCCAAGTCAGTATGTATACCCTATTTTCACACGGCCTGAGACACGGGTGTGTCTACTAGTAGTGTGAGGCAACGGCTTGTTCACACGGGTGTGTGACCCTTGTTTATATGAAAAATTTCTAAGTGTCCAAAATTTTTGTATGATATCGGTTTAGTCTCGAACCACTTTTAAAGTATGTTTAAGGCCTCGTAGGCCCTTATAAGGGACAATGTGATTGTGTTGAATGATTTATGAGATTGAATGCTTATTTTTGAATAAATGTATGCTATATGTGTTGTGAATTGATTGGTAATGCCTCATAACCCTATTCTGGCATGGAATACGGGTGAGCGGTGTTACATATTCGATGTTAATTATGAATTTTATACACCTAATCTTTTAAATTAATGTTTTAATGCTTAATTGAGCACTTGGGAAAAAAAGGAGCGAAAAACAAGTGAAAATCGGAGTGTTAGAGCAAGTTGAAGGAGCCACATGGGCTGAACTATAACATCCTATACCTAGTCCGGTCGCCCAATTCAAGCTATGAGATATTACAACCATAAAACTTTAACATTGTTCACAATTTAATAAAAATAACCAAATAATTCATTTGCAATCATTTCCATGCTATTCAATCAAAACGAGACCTAACTCGAACTTACGAAACATTTAAAACAAACTGCGAACAATTCTAGATTAAAATGAAACTTTTACAAATTTTTGAGTAAAAAGTGTAAACAGGGGTTACACGACTGTGTGACAGAGCTCAGCCCGTGTTTCTCAAGAACATGGCCATATGGCCAGGTCATGTAACTCTATGTGACCGTGTGAACAAACCTACACCAAAAATCAAAGAGGCCACATGACCGTGTCATGCAATCATGTGAGACACACGATCGTGTCGCAAACCTTATCCCAGATTGTGTGTGCCCAAAATACCTTCAAACACAAGCCAATTCACCTACAATTTCTTAAACACCAAGCCATGCATTTATCACCACATTAACATATTAAAAATGTACCAAAACATGCCAAAATATACTAATTCACATTCAACCTATGTGCGTAACCAATATGCCATCATTGGCATCACATTTCAATATAAACAATAACCAACAAATCAACCTTATTCAATTATCAAATAAATTCCAAATAAAATATGCCATAATCAACCATTTATACCAAACTTTCTAATGCCAATATATCCTAACCAAAGTTCCAAAAGACTACCAAAACAAAATAGCCATTTCAACAAGAAATCTCCAAGGAAGACATCAAATGACAAGTTACCATTTTAAGATACCAAATACCAAAATCATGTTTACCATTCAAATGTCACAAATCATCATCTCACAAAATAGAATTAATATGATATACCTAATTAGTTTTACCACATTCATCACAAGTTGATCATGAAACATGAAACTTAACATCATATACCAACTTTAACCACATTACAAATCTAACTAGAGTTTTAAATTCATCAACTTCAACACCCTATATACATGCCACAAAACTAAAAATACTAAAAATAACAAATTAAAAACTACCGAAACAAGAGTTTGATAGTGTGAGCCTTGAAGTTGATCCGTACAATCAGTTCCGCAAAATGTTAACTACAGAAAACAAAAAACAAACCAAGTAAGCTTAAGTAGCTTAGTAAGTTCGTAGCTAAAATTCAAATCAACTTACCTCAATTAAACATTTGAAAACTAAAATAACTTAGATTAATTAAACTTGAAAATTATTTACGAGAACACATAGAATTAGTACTGAAATAGTTCATCATATACTTCATGCTCATCAATGGTTTAATCAAAATCCTCATATATATATATATTTACATTTCATCCCATCAACACCCACATAAAACATTCTTGCATGATTATACTGTGATGCAAACCTTCTAATGGGTAAACATCGAAAAAATCAAATCATTATAAGATTAATCACAAATTTTTCATAGCTTGATGAACTATAGTAACATGAATCAAATACTCGAATAACCATATCACACCAAAGAGCATCAGAATGCTAAGAGAGGCACCGAAGTGCAAACCCGTACAATTACGAGTTCAAACCCTATTGGCATGCCAATCGTATAAAAGCCTATTTTTGGTCAAATCAGAACAGTGGTTTTGGGACCACAAATCCGATGTCAAAATATTTATTTTATTATTATTTTAAGGTTTACAGCATGATTGAATGATTGTGTGAAAGTTTCATTCAATAATTTTATCGTTTGGTTGGTTAATTTGATAAAAGGGACTAAATTGCGTAAAGTGTAAAATGCATGTTCTATTAGTTTAAGGTGTCAAATAGCTTTGGCTTTTAAGTATGGTTGCCTTAAGTGGTAATTAAACCATTTAAAAGGTGAGTGGATAATTTTATACAACCATTAAATGATTTTTAAGTTATATTACTAAGGTTAAATTAGTAATTAATAAATAATGGTTAATATAACAAAATAAAACTAAAATTAATTCATCTTTTTGCCATTGCCAAAAATAAGAAAGGAGAGACTCCATTGTTGTGTTTTAGCATTCGGCACTTGTAAAGCTAAATTGGTAAGTTATTTTGACTCAATTTTTAATGATTTTTATGTTTTTATGATCGTTGTAACTAGTACTAGCTAGCCCAGTGACTAATTTGAAAAATTGTTAAAGATTTTGAATTTGTCATTGATGAATATATGAGTATTTTGATGTTTAATGATAGATTATGAATATTTGATGTTAGTTAAACAAGTTTTGTTAAGTGACTTTTAGTGAGAATGCAAATTAGGGGCTAAATTGAGAAATGTAAAAAATATGTGGTTAAAATGTGAAATAAATGAAAAATATGGGCTGCTATGGGTATAATGGTAATTTGGATAGCATGGGTTAGTCTTGAATTTCATGAATTTGTGATTTTATGAAATAAAGACTAAATTGTAAAAGATGTGAAAGTTTAGGGGCAAATGTGTAAAATAGCCTAATGTATATTTTGGATTGAATTGAATAAATAGTTGATAAAATGAGTTAATTTTGAATATATTTAGATCAAGAAAAATAGAATTCGGACCTAGATCGAGGGAAGAACAATGTGTCAGATTAGTTGATTCGCGTTATCATTTTTATGTCCGAGGTAAGTTCGTATGTAATAATCATTGTTACAATTATGCTTTAAATGCTTTGATATCGCATAAATTGTGTATATGAGATTATAGTCATGTTTGACGACGATTCGGATATATATGGCACTTAGTGTGCGATTTGAGATAGCTTCGACTATATATGGCACTTAGTGTGCAATTTGGAATAGCTTCGGCTATATATGGCACTTAGTGTGCAAGATCGAGATAGCTTCGGCTATGTAAGGCACTTAGTGTGTGAGATTATAATAGCTTCGGCTATGTATTGGCACTTAGTGTGTTAGATATCAAGTATTCGGCAGTATTTCGAAAAGGTATGAGTTCGTTACGAATTTGTACAAGTATGTACATGTAAAGTATGAGATTCAAATAGAAGAAGTTATGAACTTGCATTTAAGCATATGATTAAGCACATGGAAGGTTTGTTATTATCATGAATTATATGATAAATAGTTCAAATTGATGATTTGTGTATTATGATTGGTTGAGTATACTTAGTACGAACTTACTAAGCTTTATAGCTTACTTTGTTTGTTTTTCCCTTGTTTTATAGTGAATTTAAAGCTAGCTCGGATTCAGGGATCGTCGGAGACATCATCACACTATCCAAACATCACTTTGGTACTTTTGAGCTTATGTTTAGTCATATGGCATGTATAGGATTATAGTCATTTTGATATGTATCTTGGTAGTAAGTTTTACCATTAAAGATGGCTTGTGAATAGTCATGTTATGGTTTGTATATATAGCCATGAGACTTAGCTTAACATGTTTAATTTGGTCATGTATATATATAAGTGTGAATATGGTTTATGTTATGTGTCTAAGGTTGGTTTTGCAATGTTATTAATAGTTGGTATAATAGAAGTGAATGTTGACAATTGGGATGTTATTTGTTTGTGAATTAAGGAAAAGTATGCATGTTTTGAGTAGCTATATTGATAAGCTAAGTTTATGAGATTTTAGGTATAAATGGATTTGGCCTATTTTGTAACTTGAGTGTAATGAGTAATATGGTATTGTATATGCATGAAATGGGTTTGAATTGGCTGATATAAATGCCTATTATGCTACGTATGTTGCCTTTTTGGGTTGATGTAGGTACATTCAAATTTGGGTGGCAAATTGGCTTGGTAAATAGCCTATTTTTGTCCACACGGGTAGAGACACGGGTGTGTGTCTTAGCTGTGTGTGACACACGGTCACATTACACGGCCGTGTGTCCCCTGGTCTTAAAATTGAAATGAAGTCAATATGCTCCACACGGTTTCACGCACGGGCATGTGATCGGCCGTGTGGTACAAGTCAGTATCCCTTAATTGGCACACAGCCTAGCACACGGGCGTGTGACTTGGCTGTGTTACACAAGTCAGTATACCCTACAGGTTTGGCACGACCTAGCACAAGGCCTGGCACACGGGTGTGTGTGGCCACTTCAAAGGCACACGAGCTAGACACACGGGCGTGTGGTTGGTCGTGTGACCCAAGTTAGTAACCTCACTTGTTTAGACACAGGGTAGGACACGGGCTGGGACACGACCATATGCTCCCATTTCGAATGTTCACACAGCCTGTGACACGGGCGTGTTTGGTGGCTGTGTGAGACACATGGCCTGGTCACACGGGCATGTGTCCCCTGTTTTGAGAAAAAAAATTGTTAAGTGTTGAAAAATTTCCCGAGCTTTCGGTTTAGTCCCGAATCACTCCTAATGCATGTTTAAGGCCTCGTAGGCTCGTTTAAGAGACCCTATGACTGATTGTGATTGATTTATATTTGAATTGATAAATTGTATATGAAATGTATGTTTAAAAGTGTTGTAAGTCCGGTAATGCTCCGTAACCCTATTTTGATGGTGAATACGGGTGAAGGGTGTTACAAATCGTATCCTAATTTTTACTACGTTCAAACGAGCCTTTTAACAGAATTTACCACATTTAATAATTTAGAGGCACTTCCAGAAATATATTCATATACATGTTTCCAAACAACTAAGTTCATTCCAAAATCATAAAAATCATATTTCTCAAATGTTCAACAACTACCAAATATTCACTTTCTCAGCTGTACTTATTTGCAACAAATTATAATTTGAATTTAAAATAAAACTAACATCTAATACAATTAAATCAAATCATAATAACACAAGTTATAAATGTATATATATTTATATTGTGAACTTACCTAGTATATTTGGTTATCAAGTAGATTTGTAGGGACTAATATGCGACTTTCCCTTTTCCCCGGTTATCCTTCGTACAATTCCATTCTTGATCTATATAATGATTAAATTCACTTTATCAATTTCAAATGCACTATCAAACTCATTTCTATGCACATGACCTATAAATTTTATTTTACAAATCTTTCCTAAATTTTTACACTTTGTTCAATTTAGCCCTTAAAATTGAAATTATTAAAATTTCACATTTAACCCCTAATACTCCAAAACCGAATTTAGCAGCATCCCAAATAAGCCTTTAACACTTGAAAATTTCACAAATTTACATGCTAAATTTTACATAATTTCATATTAATCCCTATATTTAGAACTAAAATTCATTTACAAAATAGTCCTAAATAACAACCAAGTTTACTAATTCATCATTTAAACTCAAGAACACCTTGATTTCATTAATGATAAGTTTTAAAATATTTAACAGTTTTACAAAATAGTCTCTGGGTTAACTAGATTAAGCTACAACTGTAACACCCCCAACCCATCTCCGACGCTAGATTAGGGTTACAGATTATAGTGCAAAACATAACCTTAAACATCGAAACATAGATAAACATGCAATTTACATAATTATATTTGATAACTTAACTTAATTATGATATAAATACTTTTACGGGCCTTAAATAGAGCTTGATTGGCCCTAAAAATAGTTTAGAAATAATCAGGGACCAATTTGAAACAAATTAGAAAGTTTAGGAAAACCATGAAAAATTGTGAAACAGGGGTCACATGGCAGTGTGGGCATTCAAATTATAGGACACATGGCCGTGTCCTAGCTTATGTGTCAAACCGTTTAACTCTTTGACTTGGGTCACACGGCCGTATCGTAGGCCGTGTACTCCAAATTGAGCCCCTAAAACAAGCCACTTCAAAACCTATGCATGCATACCAAGATACATCTTTCTTCCACACATTCACATGATCAAAGCACACCTCAAACACATGCAAAACAAACCATTTCAATCATCCCGTATATTCTAACCAATATTCCTTTCAAAGGCACCGTAATTCAATCATCAATTTGATACATGTAGAACCACTCACATACTTGAAACATTCACCATACAAACATATATACTATTGATTTTTTACTCATTGCTATAGGCAATCAAAACTCACCTAATTATATGTCACATAACATATCTCAGAAGCAAAACTTACCTATGCATTTACAAATCAAAACATTAAGTTTTAAAACATGCACAAGCTAGGCTCAACTCAAACACTACCAAATCAACATCTAGACTTATACATACCAAATAACCATATCACAACATATCACACAACCATCTTTTTCCTACTCACATGAGGGCATGCATAATTACTATCATGTCATATGAGTACTGATGCGAACCCGGTCGCATCATGTTACGGTGCAACTCGACGCCATCGAGATTGGCCTAAGCTCGAGGGGCCTAAGTGCAAAATGAAGCTTCATTACAAGCTCATTCAGCTCCATAGGCGTTTCTTGCAATTTATTGCAAGCTAAACTTTAAATTTATTTTTAATTCATCTTAGTTTAATAATTGAGTTGCTGGACTTTAATTAAACTCATCTTAGTTTAATAACTGTTTTTCATTTTTATTAAACTTCTTATAGTTAAATAATTGTTGAAATAAATGCTTAACTTAGTTTATTTAATTTTGGAATAACTTATTGTTAAATATGTTTATTACGTTTATTAAATTAAGTTAAGAGTTAAAGTAATTCATTTATAAATTTATTTACCAAGACTATTAAGTTTAGTGTGTTTAATGTGTTTTGTGTTTAATATGTGTTTAAATGTGTTTAATATGTTTGTTTTAATGTTTTTGATTGCAAGTGACTAATCAACTGGAAATGTTACATTCAAGGGCTATTACAAAGTGATTAATGTGACTTTTCAAGTAGAAATCGGTTACATACAAGGGGGGCATTATACATCATTAAAATGAGTTGTTATGACAATTAAAGGAAGCATTACACATCCTTTAAATTCGGCAGCAGTCTATTCTTCTTCCATAACCATTTGTTGCTTAAATGATCACACCATGGGTTCAAAATGAAACACCCCAAACCCGGTCCACAAGCCCCGACCAGATCTGACATTTTCCTTAAGGAAAGCTTAGCTTAACTTCGTTTCATCTTCTTATAGATTATGACGATTTTAATAAAAACAGGTTTGTATTTTTTTATCAAGTTGAAAACCAAGTTACCGTTCAAGTTTTGACTCCATTAAAACGCTTCCTTTATATTTCAAAAATCAAAAGATTTGCCGGACTCTAGAGCTCATTAGGTTGAAAACCGTAAGTTGAGTAGGTGATAAAACATTCGAAGTTATTTTAGGAAAAATATTTAATTACTTGTTTGTTGATTATCGTATGGGGATAAAATTTAATACGCAAGATTAAACAGTTAAGTAATGGCCTTATTACATATTAAAAACCAAAAATAAATCCCGAAAGAAAACATACTAAATAAAATGAAAAGTGTTCCATTATATGAAAACCCGAAATTTTGTTGAGCATGGCCACCACATAGTCCGTGCCGGCCCGGTCCATTGCACTATGTATCACCTGCAAAATGTTAGCCCACGAAGGGTGAGTCAACAGACTCAATGTGTAACAACCAACACAGGTTCCCAATCGATTATAGCCTTTATCATAACAATTTAGGCAAAGCCTATCCGGAATCATTATCGGCCACAAGCCCAAATCATAGCATATTAAATCACATGTATATAAAAGCAATGATGCAACCCGAACCCACCTAGATATCCAACCTCTACACACCACCCGTACTTGCCAATCACACCGTGGGGATTACTAAATCGACCCTCCATCCACTACACACCCTCGAAGGCAGTCACTGCAGTCAATTGCTCATCACCCTTAATACGTGGCATAGCCACCGGATAATGTGACAATGTCACCGAATCATAATATTGTGACATGAGTCATCGAATAATGTGGTAAAACCACCGGAACACTTCCCCTTTTCATTATAACCCTTGTGCCCATGCAACATACATAGTATTACAGGTATCATGCTATATGCTTATCCCAAGCCCATATCGAAAACACACATGCTTCCATATCAATGATTGTAACCACTATAAACAAAGGTTAGATATAACGCACCTGAACGAACTGTACCAATGAATGGTACCCTTAACCATGATTACTCATAATCTTGTTAACACATATTTAATATTATTAATCTATCGGGAAAAAGTGTAGGGTTACACACCTGAAAACATGGAGAACGACACTCTCGATCTCACTGACACCCTCACTTGCAGGAATCACCACGATTTGCTTATCCCTTTTCGACACTGGCCCACAACCCGGTGGCCAGTCACGTACGGCAGAAACCGAGCGTTTCTTGAATCTAGGGGTAGGAACTACCCCTTTCTCTCCTCTACTGGTACTCGCATCCATCGAATATCACTTAATCAGAAACTCGGTTAATCGATACGTAAACATCTAAACGAAAACACATCTATAACTTATCTAAATACTCTTACCAAAATAGATCTGAATCCCAAGACTCTTCCTTTATCTCGATCAAACTCCCCCTTACTCGATTAAATCTCGAAAATCGTCACCTGTCCTTGAAAGTTATCGGAATCCCTATATGAACCATGTTAGATTCGATTCTAACATTAATAGACAAAAGTAAGTGGCCTTCGGCCTAAGGTCATGCTTTACTTACCTTGAATATCCAAATCCCGAAAGATCTCCTTCTAATCGTCGAATACAAAGATCCCGAAACCCACCTTCAAGGTTTCGACCAAAAGAATAAAAGGATTAGTGTCCTTGATTTTGGCTAAACAAAGGGAAAAGAAAGAGAGCGAATGACAATTAACCTCACTAGTAATATTGATATCAATCGAACACCTTCTTTGGAAACACGAGAGATTCGCCACAAGAAGATTGATCACTTTGAGAGGGAAATAGAAAAGGAATCGGTTTCAAAAGGGTAGAGATGAAATCGGTTATGGAGAGTGATGGCAAAAGATGTGGGATTCGGCTTTAGTGACAAGTGAGCAAATCGGTTAAGGTCTTAGCAAATGGAAAAAGGTTTCTTCGGCTTTTGAAGATGGAAGATTCGATGCAAAGAAGAATAAAAGAGGTTGAAGTCTTGTATGGTTTCGGTTCTAGTGGGAATGAGAGGGTAGGTTTCGGCTTTTAGAAAGTGAATGAAGAAAAAAAAAAGAAAATAAGATGAGGAGAAGATGCATAATTGGTTCTTTCACTTTCGGCTTTTGGTCAAAAGAGAAGAAAAGGGTGCAAGATTTCGGTAAAAGCAGAGATGAGAAGAAAGCTTTCAAAAGGGAGAAAAATGGCCACTCACTCACCTTATTTTGCCACCTAAAGCCCCTAGCATAGACACTCCTCCCCTTGGCCGAAAATGCCACACCAAGACCCTTCCATTCGGCCAATTCTTCTTCTCTCTATCAGATTCCTTCTTTTCCTCCTATTTCTTCTCTTTTCCACTCATTCAAATGAGTTTGAATGAGTCAACACTTATCTCCCTTCTTAGTCAAATTTTAAGTGCCTTGACCAGGTCCAATGCTCATCCATTCAGAGTCCCTGTGTCGTCCAACTCTGCACTCCCCTTGACGCAAAAGAACCTCCAAAAAAACTTCCCTTGCTGCTCGAACCTAGGCCCCCCTTCTCACTGCTTGAGGCGTCACTCTCTTGTGCTCTAAGTGGTGCCTCCCCTGCCACTTTACCAGCTAAGCTCTTGTGTCATAACCCACACGCAAATTTTCTTAGGGCCTAGCTTCTTAAGCTCTCCCTTAAAGGTTTAAAGTCCAATATTTTCCTAAGGCTTCTACCTATACCCCAAGGTTCCCAAAGCCCCCAAACATACACAAACAGGACACTAAGCATGCTACTACATAAATATGAGTTAAAACGTATAACCCTTAACTCCGGATATTACAGTTCTACCCCCTTAAAAATAATTTTGGCATCGAAATTACCTGGCTAAAAATAGGTGAGGGTATTACTGTCGCATTACTTCCTCTGGCTCCCACGAAGCTTCTTCCGTTCCATGGTTCCGCCATAACACTTTAATTAGAGGAACTGATTTCCTACGTAATACTTTCACATCCCGTTCCAAAACCTGAGTCGGCTCTTCCTCGTAGGACAAATCTGGTCTCAACTCCGCTTCTTCCACTGGTACCACATGCGATGGATCTGATTGGTAACGCCACAGCATCGAAACGTGAAACACATCATGCATCTGCTTTAATTCCAAAGGCAACTCCAACTGGTACGCCACTGGTCCAACCCGTTTCAAAATCTGATAAGGCCCTATAAATCTGGGACTTAGCTTACACTTGCGACCAAATCTCATCACCTTCTTCCATGGTGAAACTTTTGAAACACCTTATCCCCCACTACAAACTCTATCTCCTTCCGCTTGAGATCTACATATGACTTTTATCTGTCAGATGCCTCCTTCAACCGTGCCCGAATTACCTTAACCTTTTCTTCTGATTTTGCCACAATCTCTGGACCCAAAACATGACGTTCCCCAACTCTATCCAACACGTAGGAGTGCGACACTTCCGTCCATACAGTGCTTCATACGGTGCTATCCGAATACTTGCTTGATAGCTATTGTTATATGTAAACTCCACTAAAGGCAAGAACTCCTCCCAGCTTCCTCTGAAGTCTATCACGCAACCCCTCAACATATCCTCTAACACTTGAATTACCCGTTCAGACTGGCCGTCCAACTACGGATGAAATGTTGTACTGAAGTCCAACCTGGTGCCCAATGCTTGATGCAGTGCTCTCCAAAATCGAGACGTAAGCCTCG
This sequence comes from Gossypium rotundifolium, assembly GCA_025506655.1. Lineage (NCBI taxonomy): Eukaryota > Viridiplantae > Streptophyta > Magnoliopsida > Malvales > Malvaceae > Gossypium > Gossypium rotundifolium. The sequence continues at coordinate 55,916,585 of CP106723.1, read as the reverse complement.
GATCCCTATCCGAGATAATCGACATCGGCACCCTGTGCAGTCTCACAATATCTGCCACATACAACCTTGCCAACCCTTGCAGCAAATAGTCAACCTGCACCGATATGAAATGTGTAGACTTTGTTAACCGATCCACTATCACCCATACCGAATCCTTCTTAGTGGGCGTAAGGGGAAACCCACTAACGAAGTCCATTGTAATTCTCTCCCATTTCTACTGTGGAATCTTTATTGGTTGAAGCAACCCCGAAGGTACTTGGTGTTTAGCTTTAACCTGCTGACACGTTAAGCACTTCCCCATAAATTCTGTAACTTCTTGTTTCAGACTGGGCCACCAAAACTGATCCCGTAGATCCCTGTATAACTTACTTCCTCCAGGATGCATAGCGTAAGGGCTACTATACAATTCTCAAAGAATTTTCTGCCTTAATTCCTCATCCTTTTGGCATACAGACCTTGCCTCGAAAACACAGCACTCCATTACCGTTTACACCGTAGTCCTCTATTCCCCATTCTGCACTTGCAATAGCTTAGCACTCAGATCGTCATCTACCAATTGTTTCTCCTTTACCTGACTTAACCATGTCGGCTTCACCTGCAACTCTGCTAGCAAACTTCCATCATTATAAAGGCTAAGATGTGTAAACATCACCCTCAGATCCGACACCACTTTTCGACTTAGGGCATCTACCACCACATTCGCTTTACCTGGGTGATACTCTATTGAACAGTCGTAGTCTTTCAACAACTCCACCCACCTTTGCTGTCTCAAATTCATCTTCTTCTGAGTTAACAAATATTTCAGACTCTTGTGGTCCGTGTAAATCACCGACCTTTCTCCATACAAATAGTGCCTCCACACTTTTAGAGCGAACACTACCGCAGCCAACTCCAGATCATGCGTCGGATAGCTAACCTCATGTGGCCTCAATTGCCAAGGACACGTAAGCGATCACCTTCCCGTCCTGCATTAGAACACATCCCAATCCTGTGTGAGAAGCATCACAATACACTACAAAGTCTTTCCCTGCTTCAGGCTAAATTATAACCGGAGCCTCTGTCAATACTCTCTTAAGCTTCTCAAAACTCTCCTGTTGCTTATCCGCCCACATGAAAGGTACCTTCTTTCTCAACAACTTCATCAAAGGTGCTGCTATCGACGAGAACCCTTAAACAAATCTCCTGTAGTAGCCTGCTAATCCCAAAAAATTGCGAACCTCTGCCATAGACTTAGGTGGTTTCCAATCTAGCACCGCCTCAATTTTTCGAGGATCTACCCTTATCCCTTTGCGGATACCACATGTCCCAAAAACATAACTTCATTTAACCAGAATTTGCATTTGCTGAACTTGGCATATAACTTCTTTTCCCTTAGAACCTGCAGCACTACCCGGAGATGCGCATCATGCTCTTCCTCAGACTTGGAATATACTAGGATGTCGTCTATAAACACAACGACGAACTGATCCAAGTACGGTTGAAAAATCGATTCATCATATCCATGAACGCAGCTGGGGCATTCGTCAATTCGAATGGCATTACTAAGAACTCATAATGTCCGTACCTAGTCCAGAAAGCTGTCTTATGGATATCTACTTCATTCACCTTAAGCTAATGATATCCCGACCTTAGATCTATTTTAAAAATACCGCAACCCCCTTGAGCTGATCAAACAAGTCGTCAATCCTCGGTAATGGGTACTTGTTTTTGATCGTCAGCTTGTTCAACTGCCGGTAATCTATGCACATGCGCATAGTCCCGTCATTCTTTTTCACAAATAGAACCGGTGCTCCCCATAGAGACACACTAGGCCGGATAAACCCACGATTGAGTAACTCTTGGATCTGGGCCTTGAGCTCTACCAACTCCTTTGGTGTCATTCATGCGGGCGATAGAATCTTGGCATGACGGCAACATGTCAATCCCGAACTCTACCTCACGATCCGGAGGCAACCTTGGTAGCTCCTCCGGGAAGACACACACGAATTCTCTTACTATTCTAACTCCACTAACCCCTCTTCCTTTGCATCCAGGGCACTAATGAAGGCTAAAATACCTTGCACCCTTTTCAAATCATCTTATCAGCCTTCAACGCAGAGACTATGTTAGACAAATAGTTTCTTTTTTCTCCTATCATAATTATCTCCTCATCCTCCGGAGTCCTCAACTCCATTCGCTTAGCAGCGCAATCCAATTTAGCACGATGTTCCACTAGCCAGTCCATGCCTAGAATGAGATCAAATTCCCCGAAAGGTAGTTCCATCAAGTCTGCAGGAAATACCACTCCTTGAATCTCTAGAGGCACACTCTGGAATATCCTATTCACCACTACCATTTGACCTAATAGGCTCACTATAGTCATCTCCCTAACAGACAGTTTAGATGCTACACCTAATGTTTCAGCTATTCTATATGCAACATATGAGTGGGTCGAGCCAACATCAATTAAAGCAAAGAAAGGCTTGTCAACTATAAGGAACGTACCGGTTATGACGTTTGGTGCATCACCATCCTCCCTTCGACGAACTGCATACACTAGACCAGGCTGCCTCGCATCTACACTACTAACACCTCTGCCCGGTGTCCTGCGACCTCGACTAGAACTATTACCTCTGCCAACCGGACCACGACCCCTCGGTGGCTGCTGTCCACCTCTTCCAGTCTGATTAAAACCCTGACTTGTGGTTGGCTCCTGTCTGTTTCCAATGGACAGTTCCTAATCACATGGTCTTTAGACCCACACTTAAAACATCCCCCTGTCTTCTTCTAACACTCCCCCGGGTGCATCTTTCCACATTTGAGCACACGCACGATACTGACCTTGTAACACCCCAAACCCAGCCCATGAGTCCTGACCGGATCTGGTATGTCACGGAGTAAAACGATTTGGAACATTTTGAGTGTCTGGTGAAAACTTGATAAAATATGTTTAAGGTATTAAAACAGTGTTTGATAAAACTCAGGAGGGATTGATTTTTGTAACCATGGTTGTGTTGAAAACCCTTTGAAAACGCTTGATCAGTTAAAATTTTAAAATCATCAGGGTTATAGTTGACTTGGTGTATTTTGCTACCCGATGGTAACATCTTTGAAAACTCGTAGAAGTTATTTAGTTTGAAAATATTGCTTTTAACCGATTCACTTAACATTTATAATTTCATTTGTAATTTAGTATAAATAAAATAAAAACAACTATGTAAACATCCAAATAATAATTAGCGGCCTTATTACAACCCAAATTAAAAATGTAGAAAGTAAATAAACATAAATGAATCAAATAAAATTTCAAAACCAAGGAACAAGCATGGTCGCCTCGAGTCCTCTCGGCTCCATCTCATGATCTACTCATCTACAAAATAATTTGGGAAGGGTGAGTCACCAAGACTCGGTGTGTAAATCCCCACCCGAAATGCAACTCATACACAAATTATTAATTAACATGCAAACATGCAACCCAACTAACCATCCGTACTCCTTTAACTACCCGTGTGGTCAAAACCTTTGGTGGTCAAAACCACTTGGTGACTAGAGTCACAAATCAAATGATGGGGCCAACCCATCGTGTGGTCAAAATCATCGATGACCATAGGTCATAATTTATCAATATGTGGTCAAAACCACTAGTGGTACCAAACCACTGGGACTTAGTCACAATTTATCAACAGTGTGGTCAAAACCACTGGTGACCGAAGTCACAATTAAACTGATGGGGCCAACCCATCTTGTGGTCAAAACCACTGGTGACAGTCCATAGAGATCATCCCCCTCCTCTTATCAATCCCACCATCATCATGCTTACATAACAATATCATAATCCCACATATCATGCATTTATGAATAGCATAGCATTCCACAGCATATGATGGCATACACAAACATATATCATAGATCACGTAATAGGGGACTTACCCGGAATCCATGCTTAAGCCCACAAGCAAATCACTACCACAATGATTAAAAAAACAACATAATAGCAATGTTAACTAATAAAGTGTGTAAAGAGTTTTACACACCTGTTACTAACGAGATTCCTAGATCTCGAAGATCCGATCTACTGTGCTAGATCCTTTGACCCTATATTCGGCCAACAACAAGATTAGTGCCATAGGCCTATTCGGCCATAACAACTTAATACTAAAGGCTCATTTGCGGCACTTACCTTAAGCGGATTTGGTTTCCAAACAAATCCAGAAAATGTCACTTGATTAAGACTCTGCCGAAATTCCTTAAACAACCCACAATAAAAATTGGTCACCACTTAAAATACATAACATGGCCTTTGGCCGAATGTCAACCTACATACCATGCTTACCTTAAATCCCGAAAGACCTCTCAATTCCCCTTAACGCTAGCTTCCAAAAAGGGTTACAAATCCAAGACCTTGAATAGGTTCGGTCATACACAAAAATACAGAGTTAAGCCTCATGGTTTTGGCTGGCCAAAACAAGAATAAAAGATTTAAACACTGAGAGAGTCCTTACCACACTATTGAAATCGGCAGCACCTTAGTTAGGGGGGATTCGGCCTATGCCCTTTATAGTAGGGAATATTCGGCTAGCAACACCAATGGAAGGTAAATTTTTGGGTAGAAGAGGGGGTAGGTTCGGCCAAGTAGAAGGAAAAGAAGCTAAGAATTTTGAAGAATTTTGGCAATGTGTCTAGGAGATTTGACCGACAACAATTGGAGAGAAAGAAAAGAAAATAGTTTTGATGAATTTTGGCACCTCCCTAATGATAAAACCGATTGTGGATGGCCCCCAAGGAGTCCTATATTCGGCCATCTCCCCTCTTTTTGTGATAATTTTTGGCTTTTACTTATCAAAAATAAAGCAAGATTTATCTCCCATTTAATCTCCTAACCACCTCATCAAACAAATAAAATGAAAATAAACTACTAACACTTACTCTTCCAGCTGAAAATCAAAGATAAAACAAGGTTTATCCTTATCATAATAAGAGTCCTACATGCAAGCCATCAGCTCCCTCTCCCATGCACGCCGGTTTGTAAAAAAAAAAAAATAAAGTACCAACTGCTGCTCTCTTGGTTCGAACATGGGACCTAAAGGAGCAAACTGCCGCAGCCCCTTACAACGCCCCAAGCCACTCTTCCAAATCGACTTTCATGCCTCAAAACCTCGCCATTTATTCTTAAGGCCTTCCTAGGCCGATTCCCTTGCTAATGCAAAAGAAAATAAAACTCCCAAGGCACAAACTCGGCAGCTCGAACCCAAGACCTGCGCCCATTGTTACCTCCAAGCTCTTAAGTGGCGCATGAAAGCCACTTTGCCAATTAATTCTTTGTGTCATGCTTCTCCCGGAATTTTTCTTAATCACTATCTCACCTAGCTCCCTCCTTTTAAACATTTAAAAAGAAATTTCCAGTCCTAAGTTAGGCCTAGCTCGGGGTTATTTCTAGACCATAGAACATGCTTAGCAATCATAGTATTCATTTCTTCAAGCACACACATGGGAAAAATAATTAAATTATAAACAACCCCTAATTTAGGATGTTATAGACCTCCCACAACAACCTATCGATCTCACGGCCCATAAACTCTAGGTCTTTTCTGGAAACTCCCGGATGAACCCGATGATCTATAACCCCTATTGTTTTTACCCTGACCTCTGTCTCGGTTCTGCCTCTCGGTATGCTTCACCTCCTCGGCTATTTTTACTTTTTCAACCAATACTGCGAAGTCCCTCTCTCGCTGTGGAGCTATTAACAGCCTCAACTCATCTCGAAGCCCATCTTCGAATCATACGCAGCGCTCATAATCGGTCGACACAATTCCCGGGCATATCACTCAAACGAAGAAATTTTGCTTCATACTCACCACTGGTTGCCCCTTGTACCAGATTCAAGAACGCCTTCCTCCGAACATCCACATAACTTACTCCTACGTACTTCCCTTGAAACATCATCTTGAAATACTCCCAATCAATCCGGTCCCACAGGTGCCCTCTCTAACGGTGAGCCACCACCGTCGCCTCATCCCAAGTAGTGACACCGCCCTTTTAGTTTTTCTTCAGCCGTGCAGTCCAGGTCGTCCATAATCCTTTCGACTGCTTCCAACCAATATTCAGTAACATTTGGGGCCACCCCAGAGACCCCCTAAACACTTCAGCTCCGTTTGCTCGCAGTCGTTCAAGCACTAACTTCCGAGCCCCTCCACCTAGACCTGCTCCAGCAACTCTTTCCAACACTCATAACATCGCCTGGGATATTACGTCATCTCCTCCGGTTTTGTCCTGGAATTCTACTTCTCCAACTGGTGGTAACGGTATTTCATTCCCGGACCCATGTCCAGATCCTGCTGGTTCGGACACAGTGATTCTGCCTCTGCCACATCCGCGCGTATTGCGACCTCGTCCCCTAGAACTCATGTCTACGATCGCGATTTAATCTGCTTTAAGAAGTTTTATGCATTATCTTCTGTTCCATTGATTACCCACGAACAAGTTTTATGTAAAGAAGTTTAGTAGTTTTTCGTTTCAAGTTTTCTACCCTAATTCAGAGAATCACATTCATTCATCAATAGTATCTACTACACACATTCACCACTTTGAACATTTTCGCCCGTTCCAACCCAGGGGTATTTTCGTAATTTGTTCTATAAGGGTATTTTGGTAATTTTCCAAATCAGGGGTATCTTGTAATTTTGCAAAATAAGGGTTTTTGGTATTTTTGCAAAGTAGGGATATTTTGGTAAAAGAAATCGAGGGTAGTATGGTATTTTCATAAACTGGGGGTATTTTAGTAATTTCCACAAATCGGGGTACTTCAGTAAATTTTTTTTTCCAGATCTAAGGTAGTTTTTACAAATCAGGGGGTAATTTAGTGATTTCAAAACTAGGGTTTTTATAAAACAGTGTAGCTAGTCCCTTTCGAGTTTTAATTATTGAATTTAGCCTGTGAATAAGTCCTCCTGGTTAGGGTGAACCGTCACTACGCACCAGGTAGGATTCGAGCGAAGAGGAGGTGAGTCACTAGGACTACTTAAATACTAAGCTCCCCCTGAATCCAATCCTAGACATGTGCACAACTGTTGCCACACCCTTAACTCGGCGTCTTACTCAGAGGTTTGTTTGATTGGTCTTTAAATTTTATGTAATTTTGTGTTGGAGTAAGCTAATCCTAGGGTTCAATAGCTCCTAATCTACTAATCTACGATCCCATAATACCCATTTCTTCCACATACAAATCACACAATGATTAGGGGTACTTACTTGGTGGACTTCGGGCCGGAGACACAGGTGCCATGCCAGAGAACCTGATCATCTTTTAGTAAAACTCACTTTCGAAAAATGTTTTGGGCCCAAAAAAGCCCTCAAAGCCGAGTTTTGAACTGGGCTCTGATACCAAATTGAAACACCCCAAACCCGATCCACAAGTCCCGACTGGATCTGACATGTTCCTTAAGGAAAGCTTAGCTTAACTTCGTTTCATCTTCTTATAGAATATGACAATTTTAATAAAAACAAGTTTGTATTTTTTTATCAAGTTGAAAACCAAGTTACCGTTCAAGTTTGGACACCATTAAAACGCTTCCTTTATATTTCAAAAATCAAAAGATTTGCCTGGACTCTAGAGCTCATTAGGTTTGAAAACCGTAAGTTGAGTAGGTGATAAAACATTTAAAGTTGTTTTAGGAAAAATATTTAATTAGTTGTTTGTTGATTATCGTATGGAGATAAAATTTAATACGCAAGATTAAACAATTAAGTAATGGCCTTATTACATATTAAAAACCAAAAATAAATCCAGAAAGAAAACATACTAAATAAAACGAAAAGTGTTTCATTATATGAAAACCCAAAATTTTGCTGAGCATGGCCACCACATAGTCCCTATCGACTCGGCCCATTGCACTATGTATCACCTGCAAAATGTTAGCCCACGAAGGGTGAGTCAACAGACTCAATGTGTAACAACCAACACAGGTTCCCAATCGATTATAGCCTTTATCATAACAATTTGGGCAAAGCCCATCCGGAATCATTATCGGCCACAAGCCCAAATCATAGCATATTAAATCACATGTATATAAAAGCAATGATGCAACCCGAACCCACCTAGATATCCAACCTCTACACACCACCCGTACTTGCCAATCACACTGCTGGGGATTACTAAATCGACCCTCCATCCGCTACACACCCTCGAAGGCAGTCGTTGTAGTCAACTGCTCATCACTCTTAATACGTGGCATAGCCACCGGATAATGTGACAATGTCACCGAATCATAATATTGTGACATGAGTCACCGAATAATATGGTAAAACCACCGGAACACTTCCCCTTTTCATTATAACCCTCGTGCCCATGCAACATACATAGTATTACAGGTCTCATGCTATATGCTTATCCCAAGCCCATATCGAAAACACACATGCTTCCATATCAATGATTGTAACCACTATAAACAAAGGTTAGATATAACGTACCTGAACGAACTGTACCAATGAATGGTACCCTTAGCCATGATTACTCATAATCTTGTTAACACATATTTAATATTATTAATCTATCAAGAAAAAGTGTGGGGTTACACACCTAGAAACACGGAGAACGACACTCTCGATCTCACTGACACCCTCACTTGCAGGAATCACCACGATTTGCTTATCCCTTTCTGACGCTGGCCCACAACCTGGTGGCCAATCACATACGGCAGAAACCGAGCGTTTCTTGAATCTAGGGGTAGGAACTACCCCTTTCTCTCCTCCACTGGTACTCACATCCATCAAATATCACTTAATCAGAAGCCCGGTTAATCGATACGTAAACATCTAAACGAAAATACATCTATAACTTATCTAAATACTCTTATCGAAATAGATCTGAATCCCGAGACTCTTCCTTTATCTTGATCAAACTCCCCCTTACTCGATTAAATCTCGAAAATTATCACCTGTCCTTGAAAGTTGTCGGAATCCTTATATGAACCATGTTAGATTCGATTCTAACATTAATAGACAAAAGTAAGTGGCCTTCGGCCTAAGGTCATGCTTTGCTTACCTTGAATATCCAAATACCGAAAGATCTCCTTCTAATCGTCGGCTACAAAGATCTCGAAACCCACCTTCATGGTTTTGGCCAAAAGAATAAAAGGGATTAGTGTCCTTGATTTCGGCTAACCAAAGGGAAAAAAAAGAAAGACCGAATGACAATTAACCCTTACCGTAATATTGATATCGATCGAACACCTTTGTTGGAAACACAGAGAGATTCGGCCACAACAGAAGATTGATCGGCTTTGAGAGGGAAATAGAAAAAGAATCGATTTCAAAAGGGGTAGAGATGAAATCGGCTATAGAGAGTGATGGCAAAAGATGTGGGATTCGGCTTTAGTGACAAGTGACCAAATCAGTTAAGGTCTTAGCAAATGGAAAAAGGTTTCTTCGACTTTTGAAGATGGAAGATTCGATGCGAAGAAGAAGAAAAGAGGTTGAAGTCTTGTATGGTTTTGGTTCTAGTGGGAATGAGAGGGTAGGTTTCGGCTTTTAAAGAGTGAATGAAGAAAAAAAAAGAAAATAACATGAGGAAAAGCTGCACAATTAGTTCTTTCACTTTCGGCTTTTGGTCAAAAGAGAAGAAAATGGTGCAAGATTTTGGCAAAAGTAAAGATGAGAAGAAAGCTTTCAAAAGGGAGAAAAATGGCCACTCACTCTGCTTATTTCGGTACCTAAAGCCCCTAGCATAGACAGTCCTCCCCTTGGCTGAAAATGCCACACCAAGACCCCTTCATTCAGCCAACTCTTCTTCTCTCTATCAGATTCCTTCTTTTCCTCCTATTTCTTCTCTTTTCCACTCATTCAAATGAGTTTGAATGAGTCAACACTTATCTCCCTTCTTAGTCGAATTTTCAAGTGCCTTGACCAGGTCCAATGCTTATCCATTCAGAGTCCCTGCACCGTCCAACTCTGCACTCCCCTTGATGTAAAAGAACCTCCAAAAGAACTTCACTTACTGCTCGAACCTAGGCCCTCCTTCTCACTCCCTGAGGCGTCACTCTCTTGTGCTCTAAGTGGCGCCTCCCCTACCACTTTACCAGCTGAGCTCTTGTGTCATAACCACATGCAAATTTTCTTAAGGCCTAGCTTCTTAAGCTCTCCCTTAAAGGTTTAAAGTCCAATATTTTCCTAAGGCTTCTACCTACACCCCAAGGTTCCCAAAGCCCCAAACACACACAAACATGACACTAAGCATGCTACTACATAAATATGAGTTAAAACGTATAACCCCTAACTCCTGGATATTACACAAAATTCCATTGAAGCTTCTGGTGACCATTCGGCTGCCAAGAGGGCATGAAACCAAGCATTCAAGCTCATTAAATTAGCTTATTTGGAGTAATAATTCATATTGATAGTTGCTGTTATTTGGCTTTGAGGAACTCAAGAGTTTTTACTTACCTATCTTTAGCCAGGAGGCTTATAAATAAATATTGGAAAAAAACATGTCAGAATGGGCCTATTGGTCTGGTGGTTAAGTAGAGTGGCAAAGTGCTGGTGGTCTTGAGTTTAAGTCCTCGTATGGGCAAGAGAGTGTTTTATTTTACTGCTAGTGTCGTGTGGGTGTTTTAGTCTAACCGAACTACTGAAAAGTTGTAGTGGAATTTGAATTAGGTGGTTGAGGGAGGGGTGGACAGTTTTGAGGGATTTGGGGAGAAAAATATGGGAATTTGAGGATAGTGGGAGAGTTGGTGCCGAAGTTGAACTCTTGTTTCTCAAGATTTCAGCTTTGGGTTGGACTTTCTCTCCATTTCTATTTTCTGTCGACTATTTTCACTTTTTGGGGGCCGAATCTTTTCTAAGGGTTTCTGCTATTTTTTTTGTTTTATTTCCTTCTCTTTCTTTTTCAAATTTGTTCTTCTCTACAGCAAAGGTTCTTTTCCCAAACTGTTGTTGTCGTTTTCTCTCTTTTTCTCCTTTGTTCTTTTCTACTGGCTGAATATTGTTAGGTGATTCTCGGCTACACCTTTTGTTTCCTTCAACTTTTTCCTTCCCTCGACAGACATTTATTCCTCCACCCTTGCTGGTTCTTTTTCTGCTTCGGTGTCCCTCTCTGTGCTGATTTCTTTTTCCCATAGTTGTTTGGTTTATTTTCTAATAGTTCCTTTTTATGTATGTGATCTTCCACTTTCGATAAGTTTGAGTTCGATTTGGTTCAAACTATTCATATGATTATTTGTTAATAAGGGTTCGGTTGGATTGTAGGAGCTTAGTGATCATTCATTCTCGACGGTTGATAAACCATAAAAGCAACATATTTTAGGCTCACATTTAGTATGCTTTTGGATGATTTAGCCCTTGTTTTATGTAAAAAGGTGCTCTTAATCCTTTCTTTTCATGTTTTTATTCAGAAAAGCACCCGAGGATGAAAAGAATAAGAAACGGGCTTAAAACGGGCCAATTTGGGCCAAAGAGGAAATCGACACGGCCTGGACTTCAAGCCACATGGCCGTGCCTCGATAATTAACTAAGACACGACCATGCCACGATTTACACGGTCGTGCCCCAATCGACAGAATCGAGACACGACCTAAAAACAATTTACATGGGCGTGTACCATGGCCGTGCCCCTGCCGCAGGGACAGAAAAATTTCACTTGGATTTGGATACTTTGAGGCAAAGAAACACATTCCAAAGCCTATTCAAACACCGAGTAGGAAGTATACTTGAATTGGGACACTTAGAGGCCAAGTAAAGCATTCTAAAAGTCTATATAAACACCTTAAGTGTAACCTGAAAAGGGGGCGTTAGGCGGGTGAGCTAGGCTAAAGAGTCGAACCAGAGCAGTACAATTCAGGAAATTGCTTGAAGATAGCCAGTGATCCATCTCAATGAGATAGAATTCTACTCAAGACGGTGGATTTCTCCTTCAATTCCTCTAGGGGGTTTTAGGGATTTCTTATGTTTTGTTTTATCTTTTCTCTTGAGATATTTTCTTTATTTGTTATAAACTAAACCCTTCAGATACCTGAAAGGGATGAAACCTAGATGAATCTTGTTATTGATTTCTGAATTATATGATAAATACTTAGTTTGTTCTTAATTATGCATACTTAATCCAAATCTAATGTGCTTAGGTGGAGGAGGAATAGACCTTGCTTAAGAGTAGATCTAGCGTAATTAAGCGGATTTGATCGCATGCCCAGAGATAGGGTGACGAGATTTTGCCGGATTAGGGTGAAACCTAATATGGGAGTCCATAGATTGATTTACTGCTATTTTAGTGGGTTATTATAAGAGAATGAGAGTTCCACTAATTAACCTAGGGTTAGACGTTATTCGCCTCGAGAGAGGGTTTAATATACATTAGGGAGTCTTACGGATCAAACTAAGTGAATAAATCATATGGTTCAGTGTTAAATAACAAGTGAAGTCTAGGTGGATTCTTCCTGAGGGTATCGTTGTGATCAACTGAGTTTTTCTTCAAGTTATTTTCCAAGTCGTTCTTTTTGTCTTTGTGTCTTTAGGTTAGTAGTCGTTAAATTAGATTAAATCAACCAATCACTCTATATTTTAGGCTAAATAATAAAAAGAAAGTGTATTAGTACTTTTAGTTCCTTTGGGTTCGATAATCTGGTCTTGCCTAAGCTATACTACTGTTCGATAGGTACACTTGCCTATAATCGTTGTCAGAATTAGTTTCCAGGTTTGATCATATTCTTTATAAAATTTAAAACTCGACAAAAACAACGATCAAGTTTTTGGAGCCGTTGCCGGGGAACTAAAATATTAAGAAAGCTCTATTTTTATTACTTTAGCCATTATTTTTATTTTTATTTCGCAATTTATTTTATTCTTTTTTTTCTAATTTTATTTCTTCCTTTTTCCTAGCAGGTACCTCTAGTTTATGACTAGAAGGAACTCGACAGGACCTCTAGTATACGATAGTGAAATTGAAGCTACAGCTTGAAAAATCGCAGGGAAATTAGGCGAGCCCTAAATTACCCAGAAGAAGAGCGAGAAGGCATATACAATCCTACTGAAGGGATGGACGAGAATAATCCACCACGAGATGTGGAAGAAAACAATGTTCCGCGTACTATGTATGATTATGCTAAACCTCATTTAACTGGAGCGAAATCTAGTATTATTAGGCCTGCTATAGCTGCTAATAATTTTGAATTAAAGCCTAACACAATACAAATGATTCAACAATTTGTTCAATTTGATGGTTTGTAGGGACGAAGACCCAAACACTCATATAGCTAATTTTTAGAGTTCTGTGATACTTTCAAAATAAATGGCATTTCTGATGATGCCATTCATCTTTGGTTATTTCCTTTTCATTAAGAAATAAAGCCAAACAGTGGTTGTACTCGTTACCTCGAGGGTCAATCACTACATGGGACCAAATGATCGAAAAATTTTTATTAAAATATTTCCCACCGGCCAAAACGGCCAAATTACGAAATGATATGTCTTCTTTTGTGTAGATGGATTTAGAAACATTATACGACGCATGGGAAAGATACAAGGATCTCTTGAGAAGGTGTCCACATCATGGTCTACCCTTGTGGCTACAAGTCCAAACTTTCTATAATGGTGTAAACCCCTCAATGAGGCAACTAATCGATTCAGCCGCCGGTGGAACCCTGAACAAAAAAACTCCTGAAGCAGTCTACGAGTTCATTGAAGAGATGTCACTAAATAACTATTAGTGGCAAGTTACAAGGACAAAACCGACAAAATCAGCTGGAGTTTACAACCTTGATGCAGTGACCATGCTATCAACACAGGTAGAGATGATGAATAAAAAGCTTGATAGTTTGTGTTCTTCGTAGGAACATCCAGTCATGCAGTGCAACGCCAGTGGAATTATGGCGAATCCTAAGTACCCACCCTACCAATCGGACGTAGAGAGCGAACAGATGAACTATATAGGTGATAATTTCAGATCCAATAATAATCCTTATAGTAACAACTATAATCCAGGTTGGTGGAACCACCCAAATTTTTCATGGGGAGGCCAAGGAATTCAAGGAAATAAAGACAATAACCTCCTCAAAACTTCCAAAATCAGCCATATCCGCAAGAGAAGAAGCCAAACCTCAAAGAGATGCTAACAAAATTCATGGAAAACACAGAAAATCGCTTCCAAGAAACTAAGAAAACAATTAAAAGCAATGAGAGCCTAATCGGAGAACTTACTAAGTCAGTCAAGGCAGCCACTAATGCAGTCGAACAACTCGCAAAGCTAATGTCAGAACGATCACAAGGACGGCTACCAAGTAACACTGAGATTAACCGAAAGAACAAATCCAAGCCATCACAACTAATGACAATAAAAGAGAAGATGAATCCGGCTTAGTACAAGAAAATGAGGGAGACAAAGGTAAGATAGAGATAACATAAGAAAAGCCTAAATCGGTAATCAAGGAGTACCAATCTCGCATACCTTATCCGAAGCAATGAAAAGAGACTATTCAGAGGAACAGTACGGTAAGTTTCTTAAACTCTTAAAGAAATTACATATTAACTTACCTCTTCTTGAAGCTCTCTTTCAGATGCCAGACTCGAGGAAATTTTTAAGATAGCTATTGACTAACAAACGCAAATTAGACGAAGAGCACCACGTGGAACTGAACGCAGCATGCTCAACAATGTTACAGGATAGACTACCACAAAAGCTAAAAGATCCAGGGAGTTTTACAATTCCATGTTTGATTGGTAGTTTAGCTATTGATAATGCGTTAGCTGATTTAGGGGCAAGCATAAATGTCATGCCTTATACATTATTTAAACGACTAGGTCTAGGGAAGCCCAAACAAACTAGGATGAGTATACAATTAGCTGATAAAACTATTAGAATTCCTAGGGGCATTATCGAAGATGTTCTTGTCAAAATCAATAAATTTGTTTTCCCAGTAGATTTGTTGTCTTAGATATGGATGAGGATAATAAAATTCCCTTAATTTTAGGAAGATCTTTATAGCCAAGACTAAAATTGATGTTGCCATAGGAGAACTCATACTTTGTGTAGGTGACAAATCAATCAGTCTTCAAGCTTTTGACTCGGCCAGGACAACAATCGATGAAGGTAAAAAAGTCAATACAGATGATAATCAAATTGTTCAACCTTTATCACAGGAAACACCACATGAAGACAAACCTGAGCCAAATCATAGCACCCAAACCGACAAAGAGAAGGATCAAAACCTTAAGGTCGATAGACTAGAAGAGCAGAAGACAGACGTCAAAGAAGAACCACATGAAGTAATACCAAAGGAACCACCAGATGAGCTCGTAGAAACATCCAATCACTTCAAAATAGGAGACCAGGTATTGTTAGACAAAGAAGATCCGCACACCATCACAACAGACCTGAAGCCAAAGGGAGAAATCCTTCTTAAGGTACACAATATCTTCCCACATGGAACAGTCGAGGTAAGCAACCCAACATTCGACACCTCTAAGGTAAACTCTTCTTGATTTGAACTTTGTCAAGAAAATAGAAATTTAAGAAAGAGGGAAGATATTCAAACCTTTAAACCTCCTTGATTCAAGTACAAGGAAAAGTCTAGCTTCAGACTATAAATGAACGCTTCTCGGGAGGCAACCCGAGCAATAACCCTACTTCTTTTTACATTTTGTTTTCTTCTCTTTCTCTTTCCTTTGTAGCTTAATGAAAAGTACAAATTTTTAGGATACATGTCCTTACACACGGTTGTGTCCTTAGCCGTGTGGACCACTAGAATCTCCGTACTGGCATAGCGAAGACTGTGCGAATCAAATCCCAACCACTTTTCGACGTTACGGATCCAACCACTTTCCCAAGGGCACCAGTAAATTGGCACGGCCGTGCTCCATAGCCATGTGAAGCCACTGACTTATCAGACATGGGACAAACACGCCCATGCTACCTAACCGTGCCAACACATTGCCTTTTCAGGAATGGGCGTGGCACTTGAAAAACAGGCGTGGGTTAGCAAACATGCCTAGACACACGTCCGTGCGATGCGACCGTGTAATTCAACACACCCTCTGTCCACGGGCATGGGAACATGCCAGATTTGAGACCCTATTTAAACCCCACAGCCCTCCTTCTTCTCCCTTCATTCTTCTTCCTTCTTTTTCTTTCTTTCTTTAGAAAAAGTGTCTAGACTCTTGAGCTACACTAGAATCATGCCGAAGAAGCGTAAGAAGGCAAGCATTGTCTCCTTAAAGGAGAACCCAACACATAAGTTCATGCCGGCCGCTTCATCCAAACACCAAGCCAAGGGTCTTTTAGACCATTTAAATTCTTCTTTATGTTTATTTTCCCTTTTATCCTACTTATCTATAATTCTCTTCTGCTTAATATATTTTAAATTATTTTAGTTTCTTGGTTTTAGGTTCTAAAGGCTGCTTGGGAATCATGCACCATAGCCTTAGAGGTCACACCCACCTCGCAAACCATCCAACAATAAGGACTCCTTAGTCCATTAGTCTTTTCTTTTAATTTCAGTTTTCTTCTTAGTCTCCTTCTCTTTATTTCCTTTGTCTTTAATTATAGTATTAGTATATTATTAATGTTTCTTTAGATTTCTTGGCTATATCTTTGTAGGCTACCCAATTTCTTTATCTAGCACAAAGCTCATCGATAGACACCCCACCAGGCCCATAGAAAATGCCACCACCGCCTCCTCCACCAACCTTTCACCACGACATCTGCCAACTCCCAGAATCATCCAAAATTCAAGAAATGTTACTTCTCCCTTTCTCTTTTGATTATTTTATTACATAATTATTTATCTATCTTTGTACATTGAGGGCAATGTACATATTAAGTGTGGGGGTAAAAGTACCTAACTTTTTGGATTATTCTAAAATCCTGAATTTTAGTCTTGTCCCTAAGAAATTTTCTCATATTATTAAGTAGGGTGAAATTTCTGATGATTTATGATTTTTATTGACATGTCTTTGAGTAAGTCATTGATAATTGTGCATTGATGATTTATACTTGAAGAATACTAGAGAATCAAGCATGATAAGTCTATTTTTCAAGAATAAAAAATTTTCTAGGTTGTTAAACTGAATTTGAATATTACATTGAAGTTTGGAATCTACAAGATTGATGTCAAAAACCCATAATTTTTGTGAGATTTGAGCCTTATAGAGCATATATTCTTTTTCATGATCACTTTATTGATTATGAGTGTGTCAACACTGAATTGTTATTCTAAAACTTGCTTAGATTATACATATCAAGACCACATTAATGATTTGATATACTGAGATGATAAAGGCACCTAGGTTTTAACCCATTCACTCCACTAAAAAGCCTACCTTCACAAATTAACCCTTAGTGAACCCATTTGATCCTAACGACCCTTTTTTATTGAATTACCCGCTTAATATTAACCCAAAACCCTTTGTATTTGTTATCACCATTCTTTTTGACTACCTTTCTATCAAGAATTGATTTGATCAGTTACCGAATTAGTTTATTTTAGTTGATAACATTCTTTCTTTATTATGTATTTACTTAGTTTGTTCTTAAAAAAAACCAAAGTATATTCAAGCATTTGTATATGATTAAAGGAGCTTATGTGTTTAAATTCCAATTGTTGAAGAAGAGATAGTAGTATTACTAGTTTCAAAGCAATCATTTATCTTCTAGTTCATTATTCTTGTTAGGTAATTGGTCAAGTCAATCTCGATTTCAAACCTTCTAATTCAGCCTTTATCCACACCTTTAACCTAAGCCCCGTTACAACCCTGTCAAAAGACCTTTTGATTTGTATATCATCTCATATTACAGTGGTGGAGATTTGAGTTTTAGGCAAGCCTATGGGATTAACTTTTCAGGTTTGACTGATGAGTGCTTTTCTTGAAACTTAAACACTTCGAGTGATTTGAGTGAATCTTTAGTGAGGACGTCAATCCTTTTCAATTTTGAATTAAAGGTAATTATTTAGATAAGGGGAGACACCTATGTTTTCGTGCTACAAAATATATGACTTAGAATTGTTTGAATCTTTAGGAGTCTTTGAGTTAAATTATCCATGTATGAATTATCTGTGAATTATGATGAGGCATGTTGATAGGAATTGGGAATTATGGAAAGTTCGTTTTAATTATAAGTTGAGAATTTTGCTTGAGGACAAGCAAAAGCTTAAGTGTGGGGGCATTTGATAAATCGTAAAAGCAACATATTTTAGGCCCACATTTAGTATGCTTTTGGATGATTTAGCCCTTGTTTTATGTAAAAAGGTGCTCTTAATCCTTTATTTTCGTGTTTTTATTCAGGAAAGCATCGAGGACGAAAAAAATAAGAAACGGGCTTAAAACGAGCCAATTTGGGCCAAAGAGGAAATCAACACGACCTAGACTTCAAGCCACACGGCCATGCCTTGACAATTAACTAAGACACAGCCATGCCATGATTTACACGGCCGTGCCCCAATTGACAGAATTGAGACACGGCCTGAATGATTTACACGGGCGTGTACCATGGCCGTGCCCCTACCGCGGGAGAGAGCAATTTCACTCGAATTTGGATACTTTGAGGCAAAAAACACATTCCAAATCCTATTCAAACACCGAGTAGGAAGTATACTTGAATTGGGACACTTAGAGGCCAAGTAAAGCATTCTAAAAGTCTATATAAACACCCTAAGTGTAACCTGAAAGGGGGCGTTAGGCGGGTGAGCTAGGCCAAAGAGCCGAAGCCAGAGCAGTCAATTCAAGGAATTACTCAAAGATAGCCAGTGATCCATCTCAAGGAGCCAAAATTCTACTCAAGATGGTAGATTTCTCCTTCAATTCCTCTAGGGGGTTTTAGGGATTTCTTATGTTTTGTTTTATCTTTTCTCTTGAGATGTTTTCTTTATTTGTTATGAACTAAACCCTTAAGATACCTGAAGGGGATGAAACCTAGATGAATCTTGTTATTGATTTCTGAATTATATGATAAATACTTAGTTTGTTCTTAATTATGCATACTTAATCCAAATCTGATGTGCTTAGGTAGAGGAGGAATAGACCCTGCTTAAGAGTAGATCTAGCGTAATTAAGCGGAGTTAATCGCATGCCTAGAGATAGGGTGACGAGATTTTGTCAGATTAGGGTGAAACCTAATATGGGAGTCCATAGATCGATTTACTACTATTCTAGGGGGTTATTATAAGAGAATGAGAGTTCAACTAATTAACCTAGGGTTAGACATTATTCGCCTCGAGAGAGGGTTTAATATATGTTAGGGAGTCTTACGGATCAAACTAAGTGAATAAATCATATGGTTTAGTGTTAAATAACAAGTGAAGTCTAGGTAGATTCTTCCTGAGGGTATCGTTGTGATCAACTAAGTTTTTCTTCAAGTTATTTTCCAAGTCATTTTTTTTGTCTTTGTGTCTTTAGCTTAGTAGTCGTTAGATTAGATTAAATCAACCAATCACTCTATATTTTAGGCTAAATAATAAAAAGAAAGTGAGTATTAGTACTTTTAGTTCCTTTGGGTTTGACAATCCGGTCTTGCCTAAGCTATACTACTGTTCGATAGGTACACTTGCCTATAATCATTGTCAGAGTTAGTTTTAGGTTTGATCATATTCTTTATAAATTTTAAAACTCGACAAAAACAATGATCAACGGTTTAAGTAGTTAGGACCTCAGTTGTTCAAACGAGGTAAGTGGTTGTCGAATAAGTGATTAAGTGTTTTTGGTTAGGGTCATTTTAAATTTTGTTGACATGCGACTAATCGAATGTTTGTGGTTGAATTTAGATTTGGAGTGCTTAAAAGGTGTGTGCGTATTTTCGTAACCAGGTGTGTAAACACGACTCTAAAAATGGAAATCAGTGGAAAGTCAAAAAAATGAAAAGTAGATGCCACACAGGCGTACGGCCGCCCATGTGGTAGGCTGTGTGACCAAACACGTGTGTGTGATCGTAGAGGCTGGCCATGTGCAATTCATGGGCCAGGCCGAATTAGGCCATGTGGGCCACACGGGCATATGGGCCCCACACAGGTGAACCACACGGGTGTGTGGTATTATTGGGCCAGGCCGTGTGGGCCACACGGGTGTGTGGGCGCACATGGGCATGCAACATGGGCCTATGGGCCCATTTTCATTGTTTGATTGCTAAGGTTGCATGGGTCACCCGAGTTGACTGTGGACCTACTATAGGGTCAGTAAGCGTACCTAGACCCCTAATTGACTGAATTGACTGTATGACTGATATGAATAAACATGATGATGGTCTATTGATTTGATACTGTATGCCTTGACTACATGTATGATATTCTGTTATAGCATGTTATATTTTCATATTGCATTACATTGGGTTGAGGGTTTATCTTGTTTAGAGGAAGTGTACTAAAAGGCCTCGAGCCTAATTTACTGGCAGCTCAACTGCAAACTACTATTTTAGTGCAGCAACTGGTACTACTTGGAGTGTAGGGATAGGTGGGTTGATTATATCCCCACATGGAGTGTAGGGTTGGACGGAGATGGAGTGTAGAGGCTGGTTGGGTAGGATTTCATGATTGCATATCGATTATTATTACTGAGATGGGCTAAAGCCCGAACTGATATTGATATTGTAATGGGCTAAGGCCCTACCTGAAACTGAAACCATTACTGAAATGGGTTTAGGCCCAAATTGTGATTACTTTCTGTCTGGTTGTTTTATATGAGATTACACACTATTTTTTCGTAAACTCACCAATCTGTTTTATCTATACAGGTAATCCCAGACATAGGCGGATCAGTGCAGCGGAGGACTCAACGGTGGCCACACGACTCAGTTCATACTATTTTACGAATTAATTATAATTTTGATTTTATTTTGGGGTATTCACTGTAATAATGGCCTCTTTGGATTTTCATGGATTATTTGGGATTTTTATTATTTTGATTTATAACTGCTAATAGTAGGGACAATCGAGTTTTCAAAAATCAAACATTTTTAACTAATTGCACATGAATACGGAAACTATTTTTAAAGCTTCCGCGATAAGTGACGTTTTGAAAATTAATAACGTTTTGAAAATAAATAACTTTTTGATAATGATTCACGTTTTGGAAATGAAAGACACATCTTAGAATCAATGAAAGGTAATAAAAAGAGGACTAATAGAAAAGAGGGTTTTTCTTTGATAACAACTTCTTTTATGAAAAACACTTCAATGTGACATTGCCAGATTCGGCCATAACATCCAGGCCGGGTTTGGGGGTGTTACACTTGCACTCTTTTTCTTTTTCAATCTCGATCTCTTTTTGCTCTTTTTATTTCTCTCTTTCTTCTTTTTCAATTTCTTTATCTTTTTCACATGCTATTTTAATTTTATTACAGAAGGAGGACAACAAAAAGGTATCATCGAAATGAGAAACCTTTCGTTGAGAAGAAGAGAAAGGGTCTTCATACAAAAGACGATTATCTCTTCGAGACTGATTCTTCATGGATGAATATCTTAGAGTATACGAAGAACGACTTGTGCTTTCTCGTTCATCACCATAATTGGATTCAAACTCAAAACTTGTTTGATTTCGTCTCGAATTCCTTGTTGAATAGGAATCTCTTTTCACATAATCATTGAATGCTAAACTCCTTGATGATCTCATTTTCGTCCTTTGGCTTGAAGAAGTTCACTCCCGATGGTAGGAAGATGGGAGGAAATGCTTGCGCATCATATCTTTCATTTTGGACCAGGTTGATATTGGGCACTCTCTATTTCGTCTTCGACTCGTGGTGAATTGATCCCACCAAGTCTTTGCATAATTAGAGAAACCATTCATCGTAAGCCTTACTTTCTTGCTTTTCGAGTAGTCATGGTACTAAAAAACCAATTCTACTTTCTTTCCCTATTCAAGGTATACCTCTGAGTCGGATCGACCTTGAAATGATGGAATGGTTAGCTTGTTACTCTTCAAATCACCATCAACACGTTCATGCTTTCTAAAGCCTAGATTTCTATGAACGCGTCGCCTTTCGCTTTGATTGGACGCTTGGTATGACAGATCAAACCAACCACCAACATTAGTAACTCTTCTTTGAAACTTAGAGACATTTTGTTTGAACCTCACCACAAAACCTCACTAGTCACTCACAAGGAAGATGGCTCTCCACTCGTGTTTGCACTATTTTACGGCTTTTTCTACACTCAAATGCTCTCACTAACTCTTGTGCCTCTTACCACTCGCTTTGCCTCTCGAACTTTGTAATCAACTCTTTTAGACTTATAAACAAGCCTAAGGGGTCAACCTTAAATGTTTTACAAGGGTAACGATGTAGAAGGTGTAGGGTTGGCTGAAGGAAAATAAAGTTGGCTTTGAGTGTGGCGTTTAGGGTATTTGATGATAATAGGAAGGAACTTACTTAATCGAGATTACAAGAAGATCAACGTAACCATTTCAACACTTTTTTTTAATAATTTTCAAATTTCTCTCTTCTTTTTTTTCAATTACAAAATACTAATTACTATGAATACTTTAATGCACGAATTTTTTTCGAATTTTTTTCAAATTTTTTTTGAATACTTACTTTGGCACTTCACGAACTTTTGTACTCCTCGATTTTAACTAGCTCTGATACCAAATGATACGAACTTATTTCGGTGATGATTCGAGCCATTTGTTGCCCGATCGTTAAAACGGAGAAGTATCGTTCTTGAATAGAGTAATGGTTGAATTTTGCTATGTAAGGATTTAAACAAAGGGGTGTGTGATAGTTTAAGATAATTAAGGGATATGATTCGATTTAACAAAGGAACTTGGGTGTTTGAAAAATGGTAATGGGAATGGTTTGAATGGTTTTAAGGTCAAGAAAGAACTAGTACTAAAATAGAGTACTAACCCAAATCTTATAGGACACTTAAAGGTGGATAGAAGGATAGCTAGACCGTGACCCACTATCTAGATGGAGATAGGAACCAATCGGTATCAGGGTGAACGCCACACTCGATTTAGGAGTGATAAGTTCGAAAAGAAACAAGGTAGACGCTACTAGCTTTTGCTAGATAAGTCAGCTTGAGTCTTAAAATGAAATAAGAGAGTTGAAAAACTCATAAAATGTTATAAACATTCAAAAGGTAGCAAAAAAGTCTTTTTTTTTAAACAAGCTAATTACAAAGTATTTATAGTGCTTACATGAGGCTAGCTGAAAAGTCACATGAATTCAGTTTTAATATGCTGTTTAATGGCTGAAATAAAGACTTCTTAGACACTCCCAAAACACTTAACCATTGAAGCAGACAGATATTTGTGACACAAACATACAAGAATAATTATAAAGGATTTTTGGGGTGTTACAGCGAGCCAGAAAAGCATATCAAAAAGAGAGAGAGAGAGAGAGAGAGAGAGAGAGAGAGAGAGTAAAAGAAACAAGTGACAATAAGTTTTCAGAAATAAAAGAGATTGAGGTAAAAGATCGAGTGTTTGAAAATGAGCTAGAAAAAGAAACGAGTGAAAAGGAAGAAAATGAACAAGAAATAGCGAGGAGTGTTTTTACTAACCATCCTGTGAGTTCTCCTTGTATTGTTTATTCTTTTCTGGTTTCTGAAGATTCCATTGACAAATTCCAACTTCAATATCTTCCGAATAAGAGAAGATTCACGTTGGTTGAAAAGGTA
Organism: Gossypium rotundifolium; assembly: GCA_025506655.1. Classification (NCBI taxonomy): domain Eukaryota; kingdom Viridiplantae; phylum Streptophyta; class Magnoliopsida; order Malvales; family Malvaceae; genus Gossypium; species Gossypium rotundifolium. The sequence continues at coordinate 55,893,021 of CP106723.1, read as the reverse complement.
ATGTTATCAATGAACCTAGTTTGCCTATGCCAAAGGGTAAGCAAGGTATGGAATTTGAAGTTTTTAAGTTATATCAGCCCCAATCGATTGTTGAAGATTTAGTTTCTGAAAAATGTTTCAACTTTGTCTTGGTTAATTACTCCTTCTTGATTTATAATGATTTGTTTGCTTTAAAAGATCGCAAGGAGAGTACCATTACTAAAAATTGTGGTATTGATGATATTATTGTTGAAGTAGTAATCAATTGGCAATTGCAAGGATTGGATGTGCAAAAAAAATGAATCATATAAATCTTTTCATTTGCTTGATTGTGGAGACAACATGTGGATGCAATTTGAGGCATATGGATGTCTAAAAACATACATGCCTGTTCAAATGAAATGTGATATGTTTAATTGTTTGAATGCTATATGCTCACATCTTATTTATTTCGTACATGTGAGTTCTTGATGAAAGAAAATCCTTTACTGCTTTTAACAATGAACGACAAAAAATTTGTGTTTAATCCCGGAGCAAGTCATTTTGAGTTGTTACTAAGAAAAGCTGAGCATCGTAATTTCATTTTAAATAAATGTGCTGAACCTTTTCATCTGCTTCGAATTCTGCTATATTGTTTGAAAATAAAAGAAGTGAATTTTGTTAGCTTGCAAAGTCAAACTCAAATTTTTGACTCCGAAGGTTGTTTTAAATTGTAGTTTAAAAGATTCGATCGTGTTTTGCAAGATTATAATACTCAATTGCTACATGTTCTTTCTAAGTTGCTGTTCATGACACTTTCGAGTCAGATTGGAAAGGTAAGAGGAAATATTATTTTTGATGCCGGAGATCATTGTTCTTTATCATTGTTCAAAAGATTTGAGTCATGGACTTTTGTTGTCCAAAAGTATGAATTTCGAATGCTCTATGATTTTGGTTTGTTTCCTTCAAGGAACAAGGTAAATTCAATTTCTATTTTGATCTCGGCATTGATACATATGTTCAAATTGTACATAACGATTACAAAAGTTCTTTGAAGTTCATCGTCCATGCTATCACTAATCTTTTACATAAAGCGTCTAATCAATTTCATTTTCGAGACTTGTGAAGTTTCTAAGTTTGTGACGATGAAACATTTTTCATGAGCAAGTGGCTCGATTTGAGGACAAATCGTCTTCAAGAGGGAGGGTATGATGCGAACCCGGTCGCATCATGTTACGACGCAACTCGACGCCATCAAGATTGGCCTAAGCTCGAGGGGCCTAAGTGCAAAATGAAGCTTCATTACAAGCTCATTCAGCTCCATAGGCATTTCTCGCAATTTATTGCAAGCTGAACTTTAAATTTATTTTTAATTCATCTTAGTTTAATAATTGAGTTGCTGGAATTTCATTAAACTCATCTTAGTTTAACAATTGTTTGTCATTTTTATTAAACTTCTTTTAGTTAAATAATTGCTAGAAATAAATGCTTAACTTAGTTTATTTAATTTTTGGAATAACTTATTGTTAAATATGTTTATTACAGTTTATTAAATTAAGTTAAGAGTTAAAGTAGTTCATTTATAAGTTCATTTACTAAGACTATTAAGTTTAGTGTGTTTAATGTGTTTTGTGTTTAATATGTGTTTAATATGTTTGTTTTAATATGTTTGATTGCAGGTGACTAATCAACTGGAAACCATTACATTCAAGTGCTGTTACAAAGTGATTAATGTGACTTTTCAAGTAGAAATTGGTTACATCCAAGAGGGGCATTATACATCATTAAAAGGAGCTATTATGACAATTAAAGGAAACATTACACATCCTTTAAATTTGACAGCAGTCTATTCTTCTTCCATAACCATTTGTTGCTTAAATGATCACATCATGAGTTCGAAATTCCATTAAAGCTGCTGGTGACCATTCGGCTTCCAAGAGGGCATGAAACCAACCATTCAAGCTCATTAAATCAGCTCATTTGGAGTAATAATTCATATTAATAGTTTCTGTTATTTGGCTTGGAGGAACTCAAGAGTTTTTACTTATTGATTAAGCTTTATTTCAGCCATTAAACAACACATTAAAGCTGAATTCATGTGACTTTTCAACTAGCCTCATGTAAGCACTATAAATACTTTGTAATTAGCTTGTTTTAAAAGACTTTTTGCTACCTTTTGAATGTTTATAACATTTTGTGAGTTTTTCAACTCTTCTATTTCATTTTAAGACTCAAGCTGACTTATCTAGCAAAAGCTAGTGGCGTCTACCTTGTTTCTTTTCGAACTTATCACTCCTAAACCGAGTATGGTGTTCACCCTTACTGATTGGTTCCTATCTCCATATAGATAATGGGTCACGATCTAGCTATCCTTCTATCCACCTTTAAGTGTCCTATAAGATTTGGGTTAGTACTCTATTTTATTACTAGTTCTTTCTTGACCTTAAAGCCATTCGAACCATTCCCATTACCAATTTTCAAACACCCAAGTTCCTTTGTTAAATCGAACCATATCCCTTAATTATCTTAAACTATCACATACCCTTTTGTTTAAAGCCTTACTTAGCCAAATTCAACCATTACTCTATTCAAGAACGATACTTCTCCATTTTAACGATCGGGCAACAAACGACTCGAATCATCACCAAAATGAGTTCGTATCATTCTCGCGAAAAACCTTTCTAGATCACGACCCCCTTTATTCATAAACCTGACAAAGTCGCTTCCAAAAATGTGAGAGTCACAAATGGTTCGAGAAGAAACAAGCTATTTGGATATCAGCCAAATCAAGTTCAATAGCTCTTTCACAAACTAAGTCTCCGGCCGCATCATGTTTCGATACACCTCGACGACATCAAAATTGGCTCAAACTCGAGGGGCCCAAGTGTAAAATGAAGTTTTTAAATTCAGTTTGTTAATTTGGTTGCTGGAAAATAAGGACTTTGATTCATTTATTTTAGCTACTTTAGTTATTTTTATTTGTGTCTTTAATTATTCATAGTTTGAACATCATTTTTATGTGTTCTGCATTTAATAAAGTCATGCATCATGTAACTCTCATGTTAGTTAAGTTTGCATCATAAATTATGACATGCATTATGTAACTCCCATGTTAGTTAAAGTTTGCATCATTAAATTAAGTCATGCATTAAGTAACTCATTTATTCATTTAGTTTACATCTTAAACCATGCATTTAAGCATCTTAGTTGTTAAATATGTTTGAGTTTGTTTATATAAGTATGTTATTTAATTTGGCTATTACTTTTTACTGCATAAATTAAAGTGTGTTTATTTTCATTTTAAATAAGGTGATTTGAGTTGTATGTTCATTAATAAATTTGTGTATAAGTGTTTATAGTGTGCTGATTCTTATGAATGTCTTTAATGCTTAATTCTTTACCTTGTAGGTGACTATTCATATGGCTAATTGACTTTTCAAGTTTGGACATTTTTCAAGCTTCAAAGATCATCATGGTTGCTGTTCAAATGGTCCAAGAGTGTCTCTTCAAATCTGTTTAGTTTTAAAGCATTCAAAGCTAGTTAAGGAACCAATTAAAGAGATGAATGCACAAGTTTTTTGACATTCGGTTTAAGGGAGATGGAAGGACACCAAATAGCACATTAAGGGTTCATTAAGTCAACAATAAAGTGAAGAGACATGCCTTTTCATCTACTTCAGAATCAAGTGAAGAGACATGACTATTGGCTTCCCTACATGACTTAAAAACAAAATTTAAAGCTTGTAAAAAAACCTTAGTTAATTGCTGGAGATGAAAGTTCACAAATAGGCATTTGAATAGTCATAATAGTGCCAATAAATAGTTTGTAAGAAAACATTATTTTGGTTAGAAAACATATTTTGGTTAGACAACTTTTGATAAATTTATGAAGTATTTGAAACTTGTGAGAGTTCAAATCTCCTTGTTCTTTTTGGGACTGATCTGACTTATCAAGCTAGGCTTGTGGCGTCTTATCCTGCCTTTGTTTTCCGAACTTATCACTTTAAGTGTGCCGTTTGTTATACCTTCGGTTCCTATCTCGTTAGATAGTGGGTCAAGGTTTATTTACTGATTTCACTTTTCTTATCCATCTAAGTGCTTGTAAGTCTTGGGTCAACAATCTCTATATTGTTGGTTCAGCCTTTGCCTTAGCTAAACCTATCCATTCCTTTCCTAAATATTCTTTGAACCTTTGTTTGAACCAATCTTCTATCCATTTTCAACCTTTTCTTGTAACTAATCAAACTTACTTAATTTCTCGATCGGACAACTAATACAACTCTAATCATCACCGAACCGAGTTCGTATCAAGTACACATCATTTACAAGCCTTCAACAAAAGGCATGAACATAAATGAACTTTGCACCATTTGAAAACAAACCAATCACCAAGACTACACTTATAACCCTATTACATGTCATTTATAACCATTTACCAGAATAACCAAAATAGATCGATGGGTAGTGTGATCGTGCTCCGACGCAATTCCAACCAGTCGAGTTTTCTGATGACCTACAAAAATAGAGAAAATCAACTATGTAAGCAATTATTGCTTAGTAAGCTTGTATAAAGAACTTAAACTTACCAAATGCATTAAATTAAACAACCAAATATACTCTCATCGTGTCATATGCAAAACTTCCTTTTCTATACACATCACCCCTAAGGTTAGTAAATATAACATTACATGTAAGTTCCAAGTAAATCATGGCATTAAACATTTAGGCTTTATATATATTTATCATCCATCCCAAATATATATATCCATTAAACGTTCATCTCATTTGAATTCACATAGTTAGAAGATAATAAGTAAACATAACATCTACGAAACATAACATATATTAAGAAATGAATTCCATGCATATTTCATTCATCACATGATAAATACTCACCCTTTTCATTTCATACATGCATATCCATTTTTCCATTTCATGTGAACATTAGTAACATTAAGTTTTTATACATGTTTTTCCATTAACCTTTATTTACCTGTTGAACCATATAAAATTACATCGGATATTCAGGAATACTTACACAAAGTGTGCCACCTTTCCAATAGTGCTCACATGAGTTGTGAAATGGGCTTGCTCACACGAGCGGGGTCAAGATGTTAGCTACACGATGCTGCTCATAAGAGCTGTGAAGAATTTTCAACAAATGTAGGACCACAGCCATCGGTAGGACATTCAGGACCAGCACTCAAAACCTTATAATCCAAGTTATCTGATATATTACACGTGCACGAAACCTACTAGGCCCAAGGCCCGATATAATTCACTAGCACGAAGCTTGCTAGGATCAAGGCCGATAATATACACTAGCACAAAGCCTAATAATATATACCGACACAAGGCCTACTAGGCACAAAACTTGATAATATACACTGGCACAAAGCCTACTAATATCTCCTTCAACTCAATTTCATTATTACTTTTTCATCAACCACATTCAAAATTAAAAACACCACAATTATTTGAAAAAAAAATTAACATTGAATTTAATTTAACATAGTACATATGGTACGAAATTACTTGTACCAAAACGGTGCCCTAACATGATCTAATGACTAACTCGCTATTTTGGCTTGTCTGCGATTAGTGTTTATTTGAGTTGTTTCTTGATCTAAATAGTAATTTAATTCAATTAAATAGTTCAAATAACTCAAAATATCTAATTTAAAATTATAATCCATATTATTGTGAAATTACAAAATTACCCCAAATATTTTACCTCTGTAACATCCTGAAATTCATAATTTTATGTTTTGAAGTATATCTTGCGTTAGGCTAGTTAAAAATGTTAACTTTGTTTGTTTAGGGGTTCTAAGAAGGCTTTGGGTTGAATTGGGCTTTAGTAAAAATTTTGTGTTTAAGCACGTTAAGGAGAGAAGGTAAGTGGCATCAATGCTTAAGGAAATAAGTATGTTTGTTGCTAGCATAAGTGAGCAAATGGAAAGGAGGTTGTGGCGTCACATGAAGGGCTTTAGGGGAGGAGTTCGAGTCCCACCTAGTGCAAAAATTTTGATTAAATTTTTGTGCTTCCCTTCCTAGTGTCGGCCATGGTCTTAAATAAGGTAAGGAAGTCTTTTTATTTATGGAAAGATAGCTAAGGGTTTTGGTAAGGAGGAAAACAAGGGAAAATGAAGGAAAGAATCAAAATAAAAAGGTAAGAGAAGGGAACATGATGGCCTATTATGTGGAGGATGTTTTGAAAAGAGTATTTTGGGTCAACACTCATCTTTTGTAAAAATGATACACGATTTTGGTTAGGGGAATAGGGAGAGCCGAAATTCCTATTGCATTTTGGCAAATATTGTGCATGAAAAGTTTTGTTTCTTCTTAACATTTTGGCATTTTCTTTTTCCAACTTCTTTTCCTTTGTTTTGGCCGAATCACTGTAGCCTTTTGTTCTTTTCTCCTTTTTTTTGTTTTACTAAAACACTCAATCAAATTTGGTTCATTTTATTTTAGTAATAGCCGAACCTCTATACCCCTTTGTCCATCACTTCTTTTCTTCTTCACTATCTCCTTAACCATTCTCCCTTTCTCTTTAATCGACACAACTTTGTTTGGTCGAATCTTCTTTATTCTTTTCTCATCAATAGCTAAATTTCTATCATCTTCTCTTCTCCATCTTGCGAGTTGAGCATCTCTTCTTTGATCGAATCAGTAATTGGCTCTATTCTATCCTTGTATTTTCTTTTCTTCATACCGAATATGCACCTTCTCTTTGGATGGTTCTCTAAACTGAAACATTCCTCTCTTCTACTCCCTCATTTAGTGATCATCTCCTATTTTTAGTATTCTTGTAGGGTTGGCCAAATCTTAGGAGCATGTGGGTTGGCGTCAAGTAATCGGTCTTATAAAGGGTAAGTGCTAGGCGAATGGCCATTTCTCCCTTTTCTTATGCTTTGTCAATCTTTGGTGTTTGAGAGCCGATTTGGCATCTGTTAAAAAGAGTAACATTCAATTTTGTAGCTTGTTTCCATATAGGGCCTTTGGATTTTGAATGGATTGGAGAAGCCAAGTGGTAAGTAGTGGTAAGGGATTATCTTGATAGTCTATTCTTTTAGAATGCTATAAGCCAAAGTTTGAGAGGGATTAACCACTTTCTTTCTAGGGTGAAGCCGATTCTTTGAAAGAACCATTGTTGGGTTGGTTGGTAGGAAACCAAATCCGGTTTAAAATAAGGGTGGTGATATACCCTTTGATTTATTTGGTTATGGCGAATGGTTTAAGGAACTAACCCATAGTTGGCCGATTGTTTTTAGGAGCAAGAGGGTGAGGGCTTTAGATCGGTTCTTAGGAGTTAATCTTCGCTATTTCGGTGTGTAAACCAACACACTATCTTAACTAAATAATGTGATAACTTGTTGGTGTAAATGAAAGCGGTGTGATTGATTATTTGATACCCATTGAGGTATGGATACGGATTCGGGTAAGTCCGTTTCATTATGAGTTATGTGATGATGATGATATCATGATTTTTGATACTTTGAGATGCCATATTAAACATGTGAGCATGATAGCATGATTGCGATTTTGCATCTAGTATGATATGTGATTGGGTGATATGAGAGGAGGAGTATGATATCAGTGTCTTTGGGACCTTTGTGTCTTTGGGACACGGAGGTTTGTCACCTCCGGTGGTTTGGTACCACAATGATATTTTGTGACTTTGGGTCACGGAGGTTTGGCACCTCGGCGTCTCGTCTCGATTGGCTTAGTACCACGATTAGGTTGGCCCCCAGTTGATTATCTGGGATTGGCGCGGTGATTTGGTATCACACGATGGGTTGGCCCCATCATCGGATTTGTGACTACGGTCACGGTGATTTAGTATCACATTGTGTCTTTGGGACACGGAGGTTTGGCACCTCATTGCGACTTGTCCACGTGGTTTGGCACCACCGTGGGTTGGCCCTACTTATGAGATATGGGATGCGTCGCTAGTGATTTGGTATCACACGATGGGTTGGCCCCATCATTGGATTATTGTGACTTGGTCACGGTGGTTTAGTACCACGATATGGATATCGTGACTTTGGGTCACGGTGGTTTAGCACCACCAATGGTTTGGTACCACGGGGTAGAGAAGGTGATATGGTTGGCTAGGATCGGGTGCATTACTTGCATTATTTTGTTATGATATATGTGTTGGCATGTTATCTGGGAGAGGAATTATACTACTGAGTCTTGCGACTCACTCTCTCCTTTGACTATTTCGGGTGACACATAGGCGTGGACATGGGCAGGGATGGACTCGAGGTGCTCATGCCATGCTAATAAGGGATTTGCTCGGACTTTATAAATTTTGGTACATTAGTTATTTATTTCTATGTGGTTTTATTTTGGGTTGTAAAAGGCTTTTTTAAAAATTTTGGTTTGCTTGGTTATACTTAAAGTAAATGGTTAATATGCCTTAACAATTTAAGTGGGTTAAAATGTGCTAAAATTTGGAAAGATAACGATTTCAAAAGTACAAAAGCGATATTCTAAACTATACCATCGGGTATCACACTAAGTTTTGGAATAGAGAAGAACTCAAATGTTTTCTAACTTAAACACAATTTTCCACTAAGACAGAATGTTTTTGTAACAATGAGCAACAACTCAAACTTCTTAACGAGATAAACCTGTTTTGTCTACCCATCGAAGTAAGTTTTTAAAATTTCCAGGTTTTCAAATACATCATCAATTTCAATCAAACCTACTCAAGCCTTTCTTCAAATGCACAACCTAACGAAGTGTTTTTTTTTTCCAACTTTTAAACTCAAACCTAAACCTCTCAAAAACCTTTTTCCTGTAACATACAGATTCGATGCGTGGTGTATTAACTTAGGGCTTGGGGTGTTACATTTGTGGTATCGAGCCAAGTTCAAAGGCTTTTTGTGGGCTGAGGCCCAAAATGTTTTCAAAAATCAGTTAAAGTATTATGTTTTAAAAAGTATGGTTTGAAAGGCATGGCACCGAGTCTCCGGCACCAATCCGCCCAGGTAAGTACCCCGTACTATTGGTTGTGATATTAATTGATATGATTGGATGGCTAGTAAGACTACCTTAGAGGCTGGCCCGATAGGACTCGTGGACTCATGAAAACAAAACTTCTTTAATAAGCAATATTCATAAGACTTTGCTTTTAAGCGATGGAATAATAGTGATACATAAAATTCTTTAATCGGGCGAGATTTAGTCATGAGTACCGAGGTGGGCGTGGTGCGTGGGCGTGGTCGCAGTAGGATGGCAGTTTACGAGCCGTGGGTTACAGTCGAGGTTCGAGAATGAGATCTGGATTACGCCACCGGTGGAGGTGGTGAGTTCCAAGAGCGAGACTAGAGGGCCTTGATGTCGTGAGCGATCTTGCGAGTGTTAAACGAGGTGGTGGAGTAGGTGGGCGTAGGAGCTAGAAATCGTACTGGCGACTTGAACAAGCAATTTGAATTCTTCGGGGTGTCTCTGGTGTTGCTCCTAGCCTTCTTGAATCTTGGTGGGGCAGCAGAGCGGATCATGGATGATCTGGACCTAGCTTTGAAGAGAAATTAAAGGGATCGTATCACTTCTCAAGAGCGAGTCATACCGATGGTGGCTCCTTTGTTCGGAGACGGTATTGCGGTGAAGATTTGACTTGGGACTATTTCGGTCGCTTATCGGAAAAAATGCGTGGGGCTAATTACATTAATGGCAATGGAAAGCATTTACGAGGTTAGTTCGAGGAGCAAATCGTAGCCGGTCTGAGGCGAGTTTCTCGGTGAGTCGGTATGCGGTATGGTGGCCTTGAACATGAGAGGTGCGTTCGTTTGAGGATGGCCTACGAGGCAATTAAGGTTGATAATTCGCCCGTGAGGCGTGAATTCTTTATCCTAGTTGAAAAGCGAAGGTAGCCGAGGGCATTAAGGAATCTGTGAGGCGGGGGTATGGATAGGGCCGACACAAGAGGAGTTTTAGATCTTCCGGGTCATCGAAATTAGAGAAAAGGCTAGGCCGAGTGGGCGAATCGGTCGGGTAGGTTTATTCTTTGCTAAGCGAGGGGCCGCCATGATGTAACCGTTGTGGGAAGGCTCATTGGGAGGATCTTTGGGTGATGGTAGAAATTTGTTTTGAGTGTGGCTCATTTGGACCACCGTGTGAGGACTATCTGCGCAAGTTAGCTAGGATTGATCGGAGAATCGGCCGTAATCGATCTGAAATAACGGACCACCATCGTAGAGGGCGAGGTAATGGCGGAGGAGGTAATGGGTGCAGTGGGGCCGTGGAGCAGGCGGAGGTGCGGCAGTAGTTACGAGGCCGAGACGGTAGGGGCTAGTGTATCTTTCTTGGTAGGAGGGGGCGGCCTTGCCTGGACGTCATTCTGCAGTGCGTTTTAATCTTTGGTTCTCCATTCTTGCTTTAATTGATGTGGGTTCAACACACTGTATGTTGCAAGTAGCATAGTGAAGACCATGGATTTAGACTCGAGATATCTTCTAGGCGGATAGTAGTAATAAGCCCTCTAGGTCACTCTGTAGTGGTAGATAAAGCTGTATAGAGGCGTACCTCTAGAACTCAAGGGTAGTATTTGAGGTCGATCTGATGGAACTACCGTTTGGGGAGTTCGATTTGATTCTGAGGATGGGTAATTTGGTTAAGTACCGAGCAAAGTTGAATTCTGTGACTAAGCGCATGGTTACGAACACGGTGAGGGTGATGAGGTAGTTCGATCGGTAATAGGAGGAATTATCATCCAATGTGGTATCTGCTCTAAAAGCAGAAGATGGTCGAGAAAGGTTGTGAAGCATATGTGGTTCATGTGTATGCCTTGGAGGCTAAGGAGTGCTGTGGAGCAGTTGAGACGATTAGGGAATTTGTGGATGTGTTTCACGAGGAGCTTAGGGTTTGCCACGGATCGGGAAGTAGAGTTCGGGATAGATCATTGCGGAGCTACGCCCGTATCTATTACTCCGTCTGAGGATGGCACCTAAAGAGCTAGTGGAGCTTAAGGCTCGAGATCCGGGAGTTATTGGACCGAGGCTTTATCGGGCCAAGTATTTCGTCGTGGGGGCCGGTACTCTTTGTAAAGAAGAAAAGCGGTACTATGCGGATGTGTATAGACTATCGCTAGTGAATAAGTGACGATCAAAAACAAGTATCCACTACCTCGGATAGATGACTTGTTTGATCGTTGAAGAGCATCGGTTTTCTCGAAGATCGACTTAAGATGCAGGTATCACCGTTAAGGGTGAAAGAGGCGGATATCTGTAAAGACGGCATTTCGTACTCGGTATGGGCACTTTGAGTTCTTGGTTATGCCGTTCGAGTTAACTAACGGTTGACCTTCATGGATCGATGAATAGGGTGTTCCAACGATATCTAGATCGATTCGTAGTGGTTTTTATCGGCGACATCTTGGTATACTCAAGGGTGAGGAGGAACATGATGCTCATTTACGGGTGGTATTCTGATTCTAAGGGAGAAAGCATTTCTATCTGAAGTTGATGAATCGAGTTACGGCTTAGGAGGTGGCGTTCTTGGGTCATGTAGTGTCGGCGGAGGGATTAGAGTGGACTCTCGTAAGATAGAGGCCGTTTTGGATTGGAAGCCGCCTAAGTCGGTAGTGGAGATTCGGAGTTTTACGGGCTTGGCGGGATACTCTGAAGATTTGTAGAGGTTTCTCTTTGATCGCAATGACCGATGACTAAATTATTAAGAAAAGGGTTCCGTTTATTTGGGTGAGAAGCGGCGGAGAGCTTGATAAATTGAAGAAGATTTTGGTGAAGCTCGGTTACGATTCAACTGAGGTCGGTAAGGAATTCACGGTGTATTGCGATGCATCACATACGAGTTTGGGTTGTGTCTTGATGCGGGGAAGGAAAGGTTGTGGCTTACGCATCTCGTGATTGAGGCCACATGAGGTAAATTATCCAACGCACGATCTGGAGTTAGCATTTGTAGTATTTGCCTTAAAGATATGGAGGCATTACTTATGCGGAGAGAGATCGATAGTCTACACGGATCATAAGAGTCTGAAGTACCTTGACTCGAAAGACTTGAATCGAGGCGTAGAGATGGATTGAGCTGGCGAAAGACTACGATTGCTCAATTGAGTATCATCCGCAAGGCTAACGTTGTGGCGACGCGTTGGCCGTAAGGTTGTTTGGTTGAGGCGTTGTTTGCCCACTTGAGTTTGTATGACGACGGAGTATTACAGCAGAGCTGCGAGTTAAGCCTACTTGGGTTGAGCAAATCGAGAAAAGCAGGTTGTTGGATGAGGTTACGAGTCGCAGAGAGGCACAAGTGCGAGAATGATAGTTTGAAGGTTATAGCTTGTCTAGTGATGGGGTCTTGTGTTTTCGGGAAAGGCTTGTATCCGAGAGATTACGAGTTAAGGCAAAAGATTCTTGGGATGCACATAGCAGCCCCTATGCTATGCATCTGGAGGTAGCAAAATGTATAGGGACCTCGGAGAACGATTACGGTGGTAAGATGCGAAAAAGGAGGTGACCAGAGTTTTGGGGAAGTGTCGACATGTCGCCAGTCAAGTGAGCATCGATTCACGTCCGGTTGCTTGACCGGTGAAGATCCCTCGGTGGAAATGGGAAAGGATAACTATGGATTTCGTCGGTGGATTACCGCTTACAAGAGCAAGAAGGATTGATCTGGTAATTGTGGATCGGTACTAAATCACTCACTTTATTCGGTGAGGTGGATTACTCACTGCAGAGGTTGGCAAAGTCGTATGTGTCGAGATAGTGAGGCTGCGGGGTGCGATGTCGATCATCTCGGATAGGGATCCGAGATTCACGTCAAGGTTCGGAAGGCGTTGCATCGGGCTCTGGGTACGGTTAGATTTCACCTGACATTTCATCCATGACCGACAGGCGATCGGAAAGGGTTATCTGATCTTGGAGGACATGTTGCGAGGTGTGTATTGGATTTGAGGGTAGTTGGGAGGAGTATCTACCGTTAATTGAATTCGCCTACAATATGATTACCAAGCAAGTATCAAGATGGCACCATATGAGGCGTTAGACGGTAGGAAGTGTCGCTCACCTACTTGTTGGGCGAGAGTTAAGTGAGCGTCAATTGTTGGGACGAGTTGGTTCTTTGAGACCAAAGACAAGGTTAAGTTGATTGAGCTCGGTTGAAAGAAGCTTGGTTGACGAAGTCCTATCTGCGATCTTAAGCGAGAGATATTGAATTTCTTGTGGGAGATCTAGTTTTCTGAAGGTCTCACCGTGGAAGAAAGTATTAAGGTTAGGGAAGAAAGGCAAGCTAAGTCCGAGGTTTATTGGGCGTATAAAATCTTGACGAGTGGGACGATTGCATATCATTTCGAGTTGCCAGTGAGCTAAGTCGATTCACGATGTGTTCCACGTTTGATGCTTGGCGATATCGTTCGAGATCCATCGCCATGCGTGGTATGATGGGAGAGATTGAGGTAAACCGGATATGACCATGGAGGAAGAGCTGTCTGATTTTAGGCAGGGATGTGAAGGTTACTGAAGAAAATGCGTGCCTTTGGTTAAGGTTCTATGGTGGAATCATGGCATGGAAGAAGCGGCGTGGGAACCGAGGATACGATGAGACAATAATACCGCAACTCTTGACGGGTAATTTCGAGGAAATTATTTTAAGGGTAGAAGCGTAATATCCGGGTTAAGGGCTATTTTGTTTTGGCATTGTTTGCATGATTAATGGCTTGCTATGTTGTTGTTTGTGTGTTTTCGGGACTTAGTTGTGGGCTAGGAGTGAGCCTGAGTAGGTGGTGAAATTTTAGTTTTTGGGCTTTAGGGGATAGGAGCTGAAGGAGCTGGGGTGTATAATTAATTTAGGTGAATTTATAACACAAGAATTGAGTTGGTGGAGTGGCAAGCAAGGCGCCACTAGGAGCATGTGGGTGTGACGTCAAGTGCAAGGGGGGAGGTCTTGTGTTCTAGCTGCGAAAATCCCACCCTTTTTGTTCCATTTTGACGGCTTAAGGAGGAGGAGTTGGTGGAAGTTTGAACTCTATCATGGACCTTGTCAACTCTTTCAAGCGGTGGGTGGAGAGCAAATGTAGGAGGAGACTTGGTCAAAGGATTTGAATGAGTGGCTTAGGAGTGTTTGGGGAAATTGGCGGATTTGGAGAGAGTTTGGGGAGAGAAAAGAGTGGCGGTTGTTAGTGTAGGGTAAGCGAATTTTCCTTTAGCATGTGTGTTTTTTCTTTATTCTTTTTTTTACTTCTTTGGTCAAATTCTCCTTGGTAAGCCTTCCATTTTGTCAAAAGAACGAGTGATTTAGTTAGTCAAAAGCTAGCAAAGCTCTTCACTTGCAAATAGCCTAAGCCAAAACCATATTTCTTGGCCATTCATCCTTGAAATCGAAACCCCAAGTGTTACCGAATTTGCTTCTTTGTTTTGTTTTGTTTTGCTTCTTTCTCTTTGTGTTAGTAACCAAGCATCCCATTACCATTTTTTCTCTCTCTTTGGAAACCTTGGTAGCGAAAGTTCTCTCTCTCCTACTTCCTTTTCTTTTGTTCAATTTGTGTGGCAAACTCCACTCCCCAAACCCTTTTCTTTATTTCTTTTCATTCAAACCAAAGCATCCATCATTCTATTTTCTTCTTTTCCAAAACCATTTTAGCGAAACCTTGTGTGAAGCCAAAGCTTTTCTTCATTTCTTTCCCTCTCGTAACCAAAAGTATTTCCCCTGTTCATCTTGATTAAGGGTGCTAGCCGAAACTCACTTCCCAAACACTTTTCTCTATTTCTTTTTCATTCAAAACCGAGAGCACCTACCTCTTGTTATTCTTTCTCTTTCTCCAAACATTGGCCGAATCCTTCTCCTCTCTTAGTAGTTGGTAGGCCGATTATTGGTTGTTGTTAGGGTGCTGGTGTTCAATCGGTCTTGTAAAGGGTAAGTGCTAGGCCGAATGGCCATTTCTCCCTTTTCTTATGCTTTGTCAATCTTTGTGTTTGAGAGCCGATTTCGGCATCTGTTAAAAGGAGTAACATTCAATTTTGGTAGCTTGTTTCCATATAGGGCCTTTGGATTTGGATGGTGGATTGGAGAAGCCAAGTGGTAAATAGTGGTAAGGGATTATCTTGATAGTCTATTCTTTTAGAATGCTATAAGCCAAAGTTTGGAGGGATTAACCACTTTCTTTCTAGGGTGAAGCCGATTGCTAAAAGAACCATTGTTGGGTTGATTTGGTAGGAAACCAAATCCAGATTTAAAATAAGGGTGGTGATATACCCTTTGATTTATTTGGTTATGGCGAATGGTTTAAGGAACTAACCCATAGTTGGCCGATTATTTTTAGGAGCAAGAGGGTGAGGGCTTTAGATCGGTTCTTAGGAGTTAATCTTAGCTATTTCGTGTGTAAACCAACACACTATCTTAACTAAATAATGTGATAACTTGTTGGTGTAAATGAAGCAAGGTGATTGATTATTTCGATACCCATTGAGGTATGGATACGGATTCGGTAAGTCCGTTTCATTATGAGTTATGTGATGATGATGAT
This sequence comes from Gossypium rotundifolium, assembly GCA_025506655.1. Lineage (NCBI taxonomy): Eukaryota > Viridiplantae > Streptophyta > Magnoliopsida > Malvales > Malvaceae > Gossypium > Gossypium rotundifolium. The sequence continues at coordinate 55,877,579 of CP106723.1, read as the reverse complement.
ATCATGATTTTGATACTTTGAGATGCCATATTAAACATGTGAGCATGATAGCATGATTGCACGATTTTGCATCTAGTATGATATGTGATTGGGTGATATGAGAGGAGGGGAGTATGATATCCGTGTCTTTGGGACCTTTGTGTCTTTGGGACACCGGAGGTTTGGCACCTCGGTGGTTTGGTACCACAATGATATTTTGTGACTTTGGGTCACGGAGGTTTGGCACCTCGGCGTCTCGTCGAGTGGCTTAGTACCACATGGGTTGGCCCACGATTGATTATACGGATTGACGCGATGATTTGGTATCACACGATGGGTTGGCCCCATCATCGGATTTGTGACTACGGTCACGGTGATTTAGTATCACATTGTGTCTTTGGGACACGGAGGTTTGGCACCTCATTGCGACTCGTCCACGTGGTTTGGCACCACCGTGGGTTGGCCCCACTTATGAGATATGGGATCGTCGCTAGTGATTTGGTATCACACGATGGGTTGGCCCCATCATTGGATTATTGTGACTTGGTCACGGTGGTTTGGTACCACAATATGGATATCGTGACTTTGGGTCACCAGTGGTTTGGCACCACCAGTGGTTTGGTACCACACGGGGTAGAGAAGGTGATATGGTTGGCTAGGATCGGGTGCATTACTTGCATTATTTTGTTATGATATATGTGTTGGCATGTTATACCGGGAGAGGGAATTATACACTGAGTCTTGCGACTCACTCTCTCCTTTGACTATTTCGGTGACACATAGATGCGGACATGGAGCCGGATGGACTCGAGGTGCTCATGCCATGCTAACAAGGGATTTGCTCGGACTTTATAAATTTTGGTACATTAGTTATTTATTTCTATGTGGTTTTATTTTGGGTTGTAAAAGGCTTTTGTCGATTCATTCATAGTCAAATGTAAGCCCAATCGGCTTGGGGGAAATTGGATTTATCATCGGATTTATCATCGTAAGGAAGTTTCCTTATGATTATTTCGATCTCGCTCATTGTTCGATTAGTTTGCTAAATGGAATGATGGTTGTGACTAATCAATTTTTATAGGGATTATATCGATCGTTTTTATTCTCTTGTTGATCCTACAGAAATAGTGGTAAGCCGAACCTTTTCCTTAGACAATCGATTTATATCATCGTAATATCGTTTTGATTAAGAATTTTTCCAATGGAGGCAAGTGGTACCAATTCGAAAGGAAAAGCGATTGGAGAATTCAAAAGGAGTGGATTTGTGATTCCTACTCCTAAGTTCAAGCGTAGAGCGGTATCGGTGATTCGAGATTTTCCACCGGGTTGTGGACCATCATCCGGTGAGAATAGACAAATCGTGGTCGTACACGATTCTAAGCGTAAGAACTTTATTATATCGTTAGATGTAAATATTTGGATTAAGAAAAACCTCGTTTGTTGGTTAATCAAGTGTAATGGTGTTTTAGGTGCCGAAGATCAAGAAGGTCTAATCCTTACCGTAATCAGGTGTGTAATCTTACACCGAAATTTCGTAGATTCATGATTCGATATCTTGATAGAAAATAGATCGTTATTATTTACAAGGCTAAAATCGTAATATGGGAAAAATTGAAACTTGTGTAAATTACAATATTTCTAAAGATCTAACAAAATCGGTATTTATTTGCAAAAATTACAAAAATGCCCTTATGGGTCGAATTACGAAAATGCCCCTATGGTCCGAATTGTTATAATGGGCCGATTCACCGAAATTGTTCATTAAATTGATAATTATTACTTATGTGGATATATTTTTATCATGTTGCATCTGTACATATTGCATGGGATGGGATAATGAATAAAGAGCAGTGTAGCCTGGTGGCATTGCCACAATATAAATATATGATTACATAATTCTGATTTCAGTGGTTCAGCCACAAATATTCCGTGATTAGCAGCTTGACTGCAAATTTGGTGTGAGCGGCGGGGTGGGTTGACTTGATCCCTACAGGTGTGATTGGCTGGTCGGGGGTGTGATTGGATGGATGGGTTGGGTTACATTCATATCATATAATTATTGTTATGTAAATAGGCTTAGGCCAAAATGATGCAAAATGGTTTCAGGCCCAGTGAATGATGGTAAAGGGATTATACACTGAGTTCTTGTAACTCACTTTTTCCTTAACCTTTGCAGGTAATGCTCAGTGATGTGGACTTGGGCCTTGGATGACTCGATGGAGGCCATACTTCAGAAATTGTGTTTTTGAACTTTAGATTTCTATTTACGTTTACTTTATTACTTTTACTATTTTGGGTTTTTAAGTTGTAATATGGCCTCTGGAATAATTTATTTTTGCTTTATGTTTGACGTACTTATTATCTTGTTTGATTTATTTTTAAATGGGGATTTTCTAAAAGCATAACCTACGGTTTTCCAAAATTGATTAATAAATTGATTTTATAACAAACTTTTACAAATGATTTAACTCAGACTTTCTTTCAAATTACCAACAACATTTTCAAGAGTCACGTTTTAATGTTCACTACCTCGATTTTTGATTCATCAATCAACCTCTCAAAAATAGTTGTATTTTATCAAATGTTTACATCCAAACTTGTTTTCTTAACCATAACCAAATAACACTTATTTTAGTACAAATCACAAGGACTTTATACGTTTTCCTCATGTGACATGTCAGATCCGGTCGTAACGCATGGGCCGGGTTTGGGGTGTTACAACCTCTTATGCAATTAAGTCTCTAAACCCGAAACTTGAAATTTACCCTTTTTTAACCATCGACCAAGCTAACCGAATTTCTCTTATTCACATATCAGCCCATAATCATAAAAAATTACATTAAATTCCATAAATTTTACTTTTTAATAAATTAATCCTTTAGCATTAAAATTACTAAAAATTACATAAAAAATACTTCTATTTAACAACCGAGCTTAACAATCTATCATAAAACTTCAAAAAGATATCAAATTCATCGATGGAATAATCTATAATATTTAACAGTTTTACAAATTAACCTCTGGGTTAGCTAGATTAAGCTAATACGAGCTCGAAAACATAAAAATTACTAAAATCGGGACAAAACTACTCACCATGCATAAAGAATCAAGCATGGTTTGGTTTCTTATTCATGGAGAATTCAGCTACTTATTCATTTGGGAAAGATGACATTGTTTTCATCTTTGTTTAAACTTAATTTATTATTTAATTACCATTTTTTCATTGTAAAATTAACTTATAAAATGAAAAAATCATGCCCATAATTCTCCACTATCAATATACATGGTATAATTTCCCACTAAGTCCTTTAAGTTAAGATTTCATAGCCATTTAACCCTTTTAACATATAGAATTCAACTTTTACATATTTTACAATTTAGTCATTTTCGCTTAACTAACTATTTAAACGTTAAAATTTCTTAACCAAATTTTAATATAACTCTAATAAAACTCCGTAAATATTATATTTAATAAAATATTTAAGGGCTCGATTTATAGAAACGATGTCTCAAACCTAATTTTCCAAAACCACTTGACATTAATGATTTACCACTTAAACCTAATTATTCGCTCAAATAACATAAATGATCAAATTAAAATTTATTTTAATACTATATTTGACTCGTAAATATTAAATAATAATATTTACAAATTCACTCGTTGGCTTTGTGACCTTGAAACTACTATTTTCGACACCACTGAAAAACGAACTGTTACAACAATGATTTCAAAATTATAAAAATAATAAAAAACAAAATAAAAATGCACTTACATGTAAGGACTTTGTTTGACCAAACTCAAAGCTTCATCAATGGAGGTTTTTAGGTTGGTTTTCGGTGGAAGCTCAAACAAAAAGATGATATGTAACACCCTTTACCCGTGTCCGACGATAGGACCGGATACGAGGCATTACCATATTTAACCTTACTTGAGCGTGTAATCACGGTTATAAAATTTCGTTCAAAACCCATTTCTTGCCCATCTTCAGCCTATGTGGCCTTAAACTTACCTCCAAGAGTTTTCGGGATTTAACCGGGGACTTTTATGAACTTGAAACAAAATTTTCACCAAAACAGGGGCCACACGCCTGTGTTGAACTAGGGACACGCCCGTGTGCCCCTAAGACATGCCCGTGTCTTCCACCCGTGGTCGACACTGACTAATTTCACACGGCTTTGACATGCCCATGGCCCTGGCCCGTGTGCCAAACCTTGGTATTCTGACTTATCCACGCGACCTATACACACGGCCGTGTGCTTCAACTGTGTGGCGATTTAGATTCCAAGTGCATGGTGTAGACTTCACATGGCCTAGGCACACGCCCATGTGCTAGCCGTGTCTCCCATACGGTCTAGACACACGCCCGTGTGTCTACCCATGTGGACAATTAGCAGGCTATCTACCAAGCCTTTTAGCCACCCTCACTTGCAAACATTCATACACCGTCACATAAACTTCCATTTTATCAAACATTTAAACTATAAAATGAAGTTTTCATCTCATACACGAGGGAGAACCATTTCTGATATAATTACAAATGACTTAAGCCATCATCTATGGCTATACACAATCGAACCATAAACTCTCTTAGGTCAACACATTTGGCTATATCAACTGTGACTTAATCAACTTTAAATACTATCCTTATACATGCCATAACTCATAAAGACTTGAAACCTCATACCAAGTGTCTGCTCGATAGTGTGAAAACATCTCCGGCGATCTCTAACCTGAGCTAGTTAAACAAACCTATAAGCGATGGGAAAAGAAAAAGAGTAAGCAATAATGCTTAGTAAGTTCATATGCAAATACTAATCAATTATTGATACTCATTGTTTATACACCATCTCAAGGTATTATAATGAGTTTTACTCGTAAACTCATAGTTACCAATTCAATCATTCATAATGCTTACTCATTCGGTCTCTTACCACGTTCTAACCATATCTCGAGCTTAAGGCTTGCATTCATTAACTTACATTCCTACACTTAACACCACATAGTCATATGATGCAACACATCGAAACTTCTCAATGACTCATTCATACTACCAATCACTCGGTGGTTTCGCACTTAGCCCACCATCAATCTCTAATAGGGTGGTATCACACATAGCCCACCATCAATTTTTAATAGGGTGGTATCGCACATAGCCCACCATCAATTTCTAATAGGGTGGTATCGCACATGGCCCACCATTAGTCACTAAACTCGATAGTATCGCACACAACCCATAGGTAACAAAGAATATGGTGGTAACGCACAGGGTCCACCATTAATAATATTGTTGATGGTATCGCACACAACCCATCACTAATAATTAATAAGGTGGTATCGCACATAGCCCACCGTTATTATATATTCACAAATATTTATCCACATGCATTTCCCTATTTCAAATGTTCATCGGGAACATCCTCACACACTATCATTCTTACTTAGATTCTACAATAATCATTTGCTTTCACGCAATGCATTTATAGATACAACATATGCAATTTGGATGCATCATTTACACATGACCCACTATGGGTTCATCATATACCAAATTCACCTCAATTTAGTTCTAACACATACCTGTACCTCTCGTGGTACAACCACATACTTTTTCATTTTCAACATATCTGTTGAATCACTCAAATTGTTAGATAACACTCTTGAGTCGCATACACATAACATTACATCGACATCACGCCCCTGATGGGGTCTTACACTAATTATCATATAGATGCCATTTCCCTAGCATGGTATTATTCAATATCACGCACTGAGGCTATATTCCAATATGGTTTTACACGGGACCTTAACTATCATTATATCATGCTATTTGCATTTCCCAGTATTCTTAGATTCAATTCTCTTGACATCTCATCAAAACATATTTAATACATTCATAAAGTAAATATACATTCCATACAACATTGGAATATTAAATAACTTGCACGTAATTGCAACATTTGCACACGAACTTACCTCGATATCAAAAAGGGTAGAAAAGGACCTATTTGTCCACATGTCTCTTTTCTCCCATTCTAGGTCCGAATATCATTTTCTTTGGTCTAGAAAATATAATTTACTCATGTAGTCACTTCTAAATCATAATACATCATAATCTACACTTAGGCAAAAATGACTACTTTGCCCTTATACATTGGCAAAATTACAATTTTACCCCTAGGCTCGTAAATCACTTTTCATCACATTTTCTTATTAAACAAGCCTAGCTAAACATTTAATCCTCCCACAATTCCAACTATTTCATGCATTAATGAACAAACTACAACATTTGCATCTTAGTCCCAATTAGGTGTTTTCATGACAACACCTTTCATAAAAGTTGTTTCTTATCTTCCTAACATTCATTTTCTTCCAATAAAACTCAACAACCAACTTAAACTCTCTCATGGAAAGTCCCTAGACTCTTAACCATATTGCAAATTAGTCCCCTCATTAGCTAGCTTAAGCTTTGGGGACTCTAAAAGTACAAAAATTATAAATTAAAACCATCAAAATTAATTACTTGCAAGAGGATTGTGTAACATCCTAAATAGGGGTCTGCATTTTGTGTTATTGCATGTATTGTGCTTGATAAGCTTGTTATTTGGGTGTGTTTGGGGGTCCTGGAGAGGCTCAGGTTCGAGCCCAAGCCCTGGTGAAAATTTGGTTTTTGGGCACTTTAATGGGGTGAACTAGTGGAAGCAGGACTTAAGTTTAATTGGTTTCATTTTGTTAACACAAGGAAGTATGTGGCATTGTGGTGTGGCGTCACAAGGGGAACCTGAAGGAAGGGAGTTCAAGTCTCTTAGGCTGCAAATTATGGCTTTTATTTTGTTCTAAGTAGGTAGAGGAAGTTGAGTTCAGCTTTGACTCTGCAAGGAAGTTGGAGACTCAGTCAAATTAGTTTGAATGAGTGATGGAGAGTGAAGTAGGGAGAGATTCATGGAGAAATTAATGGGATTGAGGTGAGAGGGGGTGGTTGGCCGAATGTGGGAGTGTTGGGGGAGAGGAAAAATGGTTAAGGGAGTGGTGTTTTGGTATTTTCAGCTAGTGTGATATAGGTGCCGATTCCTTTAGGCTCTCTAGGCTTTTTTGTATTTTTGAGCATTGACTACTCAAGCATTTCGAGTCCCCTTTTTCCAGCTTGTAGTGAGCCGAGATTTCTTTAGGTTCTTCTTGGCATCTTTCTTCTTTGATTTTGTGCACTTCTCTTTAAGCTTTTGGATTAACTCTTTTTGCAAAGCCCTTTGCCGAAATCACAATTCCTTTTGTTCTCTTCAGCTCAATTTGTTTAAGCACTCTCCTATACTTTTTGATAGTAACATTGCTGGCCGAATTCATCTTCTCCCTCTCTTATCCGAATTTGAAGTTATTTCTACTACTCTTTGCTAATAGCCGAACCCTCCCCTACTCATCTTTTCTATCCTTTCGTCCATTTCTTTTCTCTTTTTCTATTTTCCTTCTTCTTCTACACTCTCTTCTCCATAGGCCAAATCTTTCCCTCCTCTCTAATTGGAATTTATTTCTTTATTCCTTGCTAATAGTCGAAATTGAGTAGCCTGAAGCGTGAGGGACTTTTGTCTACCGGATCTACCTTGGCTATTCGGCACTGTTGTGAGCACAAGGTAATATCTTTTCTCTTATTTCTTTTCCATCGGTGCTCTCTTTTCTCTTCTCTCTAAATCTGAAACTTCTATTCTTCTTGCAAGGCCGAATCTCTTCTTCTTATACGACTCATCTCTGACCTGAGAGCTGGATTTGTTGGAGTGCCAACATACCTCATATCGCCTTGCTAGTCTTGGTTTTCAGAGGTTGGTTGGTAAGTGGGATTAAGGCCGAATATTGGTGGTGAGAATATACCCTTTTGTTGATTCTTATTTAAGCCGAGAGGCTTCCATATTTTTAAGTTGGATGCGAGTTCTAATGGCTTACACTTTTTCTTGGTTTCAACGTTGCAAGGGACTCGACGGGTGTAAAGCAAAGGAGCATTTATACAATCCTCCCTTGCAGTGGAAGTCTCAGGTTTTTAGGGTAAGTGGTGTAGAGTGTTTATCAATCCCAATGTTTGGAAGATATTGTATTAAGACTAACCGTTAGTCAACGTTGATCTCAAGTGTTTGGAAAAAGTGCCAAGTACCGCTAATCGCAAATAAGTGTGTACTCTCACACCCATTTCGATGGTTGTTTGTGATGTTCTATGACACGGCCAAAAGCCAAAAAGCCGACAACTAGGACCACTCGAGCATGCGGGTGCTCAAAGTGGTAAATCGAGATACGAGTCGTGACGTTAAGTCATTGAGAGTGCCATGAACACTCTCGCGATACTAAGGTTGTAACGGGCCTAACCGGGCCGAAACTGGCCAAGTGGGCCCAACGGGTTATCCACCCCCTTAGGCAAAACTATTGAAAAGCTAGCAAATGATAAGTCCGAATGTGAAATCTACAAATCTGAGGCCGAAATCATGCGAAATGGGCTACACGAGCGTGTGGGCCCAATTGGGCCTAAGATGGATTTTAGGCCCAATAATTCTGTAGAGACCCAAAAAGGGTCCTGTGTCGCTCGAGGTGACAGTAGGCCTTCGAAAAGGTCGTTAGATGAGAAAAATTATGAAAATACCCTTAAAGGGTAAATTACCAAAATACCTTCGGTGGGTAAAATTATTGTTATACCCTTATGGGTTAATTAGCATAATTGTTGTGTTCTGTTTATCTGGTTATGGAGGTAATTTATTTCATACATCATTTTTGATATATGCTTGCATAGATGACATTCTGCATGGGATTGGGTTATTGATGATCGGAGGAAGTGTGATCTGGTGGCTCTGCCACATATTCTGGTGGCTCTGCCACAATCTGTATAGTGGCCATACCACGTATATTTTGTTATTCTGGTGGCTTCACCGTAAAATTTGTGATGAGAAGCTTGTCTGCCATCGAGGTGTGTAGCGATGGATGGGTCGATTTAGAAATCCCCACAGGTGTGTTGGGCTGGTACGAGTGGTGTGTAGCGGATGGATTATTAGGTTGGGCTGCATACATTATCTACTTTGCCATGCTAATAGGGCTAAGGCCCAATCTGTCTCTGTATGGGCTTCAACCCAGTTTGCTTCTGTATGGGCTCACGCCCAGTTGATGACCGTTTAGGGGGTTACACACTGAGTTCTCGTAACTCACCCCTTTGCTTTAATCTTGCAAGTGATCCCCAGCAATGAGGATTTGGAGCTGAGGAGGACTCTATGGTGGCCATACATCGTAACCTTAGTAAATTCCCGTCTTACCTTATTTTGAGTTCTATTTTGATTTGGGTTTAATTTTATGTAATAAGGTCATTGGTTTTTAATTTTCCTTTTAAAATTTCAATTCGGCTGCTTTTAAATTGTTAGATGTTTGAATAGTGAGTTTTCTTAAAACGACAATAACTGTTTGCAAAATATCACATCTTTGCAATTCACTAAACCTGATTCATGCTATAAACAAAGTTTAAGAGACGATAGTGATAACAACATTTTTACAAGAAAACCATAAAAACGAACCTGGTTTTTCACAAACAACAAAGCTCGAAGTTTCAAAAAGAATGTGAACTTTTTAACGAACGCGCAACTTTTCAAACAACCCTTCTATGTGACATGCTAGATCCGATCCTAACGTCTAGGCCGGGTTTGGGGTGTTACAGATTGCTTGGCTGAATGTTTGAGCTTCAAGAACCCCCATTCTAGCTTGTATTTTCAATGGGAGAAGAGAAGAAAATAAAAAGATGATAGCCTTTTGCTTATATCATCTTATTTTATTCTTTTATTCAACTAATATCACCAACTTTTGACCAAAAATAAATGCTCTTGTCTCCCTTGTACACATGGCCAGCCAACCCTTTATTATTGGCCTAATTGCACTTTAAAACCTCCACTTTAACATTCTATGACTATTAGGTACCTATACCTTGTATAATAGAACTTTCGCACTTTATGCGATTTAGTCTTTTTTTGTGATTAAGCATGAAATCGCTAAAATTAAAACACCAAAATTTTCATGCCTCTTTATAAACATTTTATAACACGTAAAATAACATGGAATAAATTTCTCTAACCTCGAATTAGTGATCCCGAGATCACTATTCTGACTAGCCCCTAAATCGGGCCGTTACATGATATGCACCTTACTTTGTTTTATTTTACTTATTTAATTTTTAATTTAATGAATAAAATGTAATAAAATGTTTACCAACAGCCCACACTAAATAAATAATGGTCTATCTGCCTTATAAATCCTTAAACATATCTTAGTTATGCATTTAAGTTAAAATAAATAGTGATGAAGTTTTACGCCTTTTATAATTTAATAATTTTCTTTAATTAATTAACCAAACATTAAAATTCTCGAACCGAACCTTCACATACCGAGATAATAGCTCAGTAAATATTTAATAAAATATATATGGGCTCAATTTACAAAAACAAGGTCCCAATACCTTATTTTCCAAAAACACTTAACTATTTGTTCAATTAACAAAAAAAATATCAAATCAAAATTCAGTATAAAACTATATTTGATTCACATGAATTAAATAATAATAATTACAAATTCATTGGTTAGATTTATGGTCCCGAAACCACTGTTTCTAACATGACTAAAAATGGGTTGTTACATGAACCTTTTCACACGACCAGACCACACGACCATGTGAACCACACGAGTGTGTTGTAGGCAGTGTTGATTTCATGGAATTGTGCATTGAAAAGCGAAAAATCATAGTTTTTAGGTTTTTCAGGCATGCTAAGACGTATATATAACAAAAATAAGAATATAGGAGGGAGCCGTCAGAGAATATTCAAGAAAACAACTCGAAAAACACCATTGAAGTCGAATTTGAAGCAGATTTCTGTCAAGATTGAAGATTCCTAGTTGATTTCTTAGGAAGTTAGCATGAGTTTCTTTATTTCTTTCGGTTATATTGTATCTTGGACTTTTTTCTATTTTCAAGCATGAACTGATTTTCTAAACATCTAGGGTGATGAACCCTATGATGGATTCTGTTGTTTGAATTTTGTTTTACACAATAAATACTTAGTTCCTTATTTACAATTATGTGTGCTAAATTCTTGGTCTGATATTTCTAGAGTATTAATCCATGTCCGATGTGCTTAAGTAGGTGGTTGAATAGACATTGCTTAAGATTAAATCTTGAGTAATTGAGTAGAGTTACTTGCAATCCCAGAAATAGGATGATATAAATCTATCCGATTACAGTAAAATCAAATAGGGGAATTAATAGCACGAGTTAATGCGATAATAAGGATTTTAATTAGAAAATTTTTCAATTAATCAACCTAGAGTCAGTTGCTCTTATGGTCGAAAGAGATATTAGCATAATTTAGAGATCAATGTGCTAAGTAAAGAAATTGCGTAATTTAGATTGATAGTGATAGATGAAATCTAGGTATATTCTTTCCTAGTTATTGTTTTATTTCTTGGTTGTTATTCAATTATTTTCATGATTTGTTCTTTGCTCAATTAGTTAGTAATTAAATTAGTTAATTTTAGTTTTTAATTGATCACTCAAATTAGTCGATTAAATAATAGAAAACGAAAATTACTAGTACTTGTAGTACTTGTAGGAATGATATCTTTGCTCATTGTAACTATATTATTAATTGATAGGTGCACTTGTCTTAGTCAAATTTTTAGTTAGTTCCATGACCATCAAATTTTTGGTGTCGTTGTCGAGGACTAGAATATTAAGAAAATTTTATTTCTATTAATTTATTTATTTTTATTTTTAATTTAATTTTTAAATTTTGATTCTTCTTTTATTTGATTCTTTCAGATTCCCTTGGTTTATGATTAGAGGCAACCTGTTGAAACCATTAGTTTTTTTATAGTGAAATTGAAAAGATTTTTCATAGAAATCGAAAAGAGGTTAGAGAAACAATGCAAGGAGAACAAAAAAATTTCATAAACAATCAAGAGCAAAAGGACATTATTGTGGAGATACTTATTAATCCTGGTAATCCGCAACTTCCTGCACATCCTGCTCCTCGGACTATTTATGACTATGCTAAGCCCACTCTGATTGGGGCTAAATCGAGTATTATCAGATCGACTATTGCTGCGAATATTTTTGAAATTAAGCTAAAAAAAATTCAGATGGTGCAACAGTATGCTTAGTTTGGTGGGTTGCAGGATGAAGATCCAAATGTTCATTTAGCTAACTTTTTAGAGATCTGTGATACATTTAATATCAATGACGTTACTAATGATGTTATACGCTTATGGTTGTTCCCATTCTCTTTGAGGAACAAGGCAAAACAGTGGTTGAATTCACTTCCACGAGGTTCCATCACTACTTGGGCTCAGATGACTGAAAATTTTTGTTGAAGTATTTTCCACTAGCAAAAATAGCCAAGTTGAGGAATAATATCCTTTTTTTCTCAATTTTAGCTTGAGACACTTTATAATGCATGGGAGAGAGTTAAGGATCTTTTGAAAATGTGTCCTCATCATGGGTTACCTTTGTGGCTACAAATTGAAACTTTTTATAACGGTTTAAATCCATCAGCTAGACAGATAATTGATGCAACAACTGGCGAAACATTGAATAATAAAACATCTAAAATAACTCAAGAATGTATTGAGGAGATGACACTAAATAATTATCAGTGACAAGTTATGAGAACAAAGCCTACCAAGGCAATTAATGTTTTTAATATAGATGCAGTTGTTATATTGGCAAGTCAGGTGATCGCTGCAAAATAGTCTAGTTTTAATATTTATAAAAGAGTGATCAAACCTATAGACTAACTGCGACAATGATAGAGGCAAGCGCACCTATCGAACAGTAGTATAGCTCAGGCAAGAATATCTTATCAAACCCAAGGAACCTAAAAGTACTACTACTCACTTTCTTTCTATTATTTAGCCTAAAATATGAAGTGATTGGTTTATTAATCTAAAACAAATGAAATACTTAAACTTAAATGCAAAGACAAAAAAACGAAACTTTGGGAAAAGACTTTGAAGAAAACTCAATTGATAAAGATGATACTTCGGGAAGAATCCACCTATGACTTCACTTATTATCTACCTTTTCAATTCATATGATTTCTTTACTTAGCTTGATCCGTGAGACTCCTAACCTATATTGAACCTTCTCTCAAGCTTAATAACGTCTAACCTTAGGTTAATTAGTGGAACTCTCGTTCTCTTATAATAACCGCTATGGAAGCGAAGTAAATCGATCAATGGACTTCCATATTAGGTTTCACCCTAATCCGACAAAATCTTGTAACCCTATCTCTAGGCGCCCGATCAACTCCGCTTAATTATGCTAGATCTACACTTAGGCAGGGTCTATTCCTCCTCCACCTAAGCACATCAGATAAATTTAAGCAACATAATTAAGAACAAACTAAGTATTTATCATATAAATTGAAAGAATTAAATAACAAAATCCGTCATAGGTTTCATCCCCTTCAGGTATCTGAGGGGTTTAGTTCATAACTAAACAAGAAAACATCTCAAGAGAAAAGATAAAACAAAACATAAGAAATCCCTAAAACCCCCTGAAGGAATTGAAGAGGAGATCCTCCATCTTGAGTAGAACTCTGACTCTTCAAGATGGATCAATTGGCTATCTTCGAGACAATCCTTGAACGAGAAAGGCTTGGCAGAAAACTCTCAATCACCCACCCTTTGAATAGCTTCCTTGGTGTGTTTTTATAGACTTTTGGGATGCTTTTCTTGTCTCCTAAGTACTCATAATTCAGGTACAATTCGTCTTAGGTGTTTGAGTAGACTTAGGATTGCATTTCTTGGGCTCCAAGCACCCTATACCGAGTAAAATTACTCTTTCCACGGTAGGGGCATGGCTAAGGCACGCTCGTGTAAATTGAGGCTCAGCCCGTGTCTCTATTCTGTTGATTTAGGCACGGTCGTGGCACGCCTGCAGTAAGTCAAGGGTCGACCGTGCTTCGTGTCATCGATTGGGGTACAGCCATACAAATCGATGATAGGCCGTGTTGGGCTTTTTTGTCGATGAGACACGCACTGTAAATTGGTGACAGTCGTGTTTTAGGTGGATGACAAAGGCACGCCATGTGGAATAAAGCCCAGGCCGTGTCGACTTCTTGGGTTGGCCCAATTTGATCTGTTTTAAGCCCGTTTTACGTTCTTTTTATCCTTAGGTGTTCTCCTGAGTATAAGACATGAAAAGAAAGGATTAAGAGCACCTTTTTACATAAATCGAGGATAAATTCATCCAAAAGCATACTAAATGTGGGATTAAAATATGTTAATTTTACGGTTTATCATCAAGATGAAGCTCCTAGTAAAAAAATTGACGGTTTGAGTTTCAGTAAATATGTGACTCCGATAATGCAGTGTGATGTGACTGGATTAGGGATGATCAATCTAGAATATTTTCCTTTCAAGTATAACATGGAGTATGAATAAGTCAACTTTATGGGTAATAATTCTAAACCTCAGAACAATCCCTATAGCAATAATTATAACTCAGGATAGAGGAATCATCTGAATTTTTCTTGGGTTGGTCAAGGAAATCAAAGGTCACAACCCCCTTTGGGCTTTTAGCAACCTTATCAGCAAGAAAAGAAGCCGAATATGGAAAAGATGTTGACTACATTTATTTCAATGTCAGAAACTAGATTTCAAAACACTTAAACAAATTTGAGGAATCAATAGATATCTATTCAGGGTATCGAGAATTAGATTAGCCAGCTTGTTAAATTGGTTCAGAGAGACAATAAGATAGTTTACCTAGTAACACTAAAACCAACTCAAAAGAGCAAGTCCAAGAAATCACTTTACGAAGTGGAAACATGTTAGTCGAGCCTGAAAAGAACCTAAATCCAGAACCTATTGAGAAAAATGATGAGGTTGGGGAATGCAAGAAAGAACATAAGTCGGTGATTAGAGGTTACAAACCACCAATTCCATATTTGACAAAGTTAAAGAAAAACTGCATGGATGAACAATTTGGTAAATTTCTTAAACTTTTTAAACAATTACATATTAACTTACCTTTTATTGAAGCTCTTTTGCAGATGCCCAAATATGCAAAATTTTTAAAGGAGATGTTAACGAATAAAAGGAAGTTAGAAAAGTTATCCATTGTAGAGTTGAATGAGGAGTGCTCAGCCTTTCTCCAAAACAAAGTACCCACCAAGCTTAATGATCCAGGGAGTTTTACTATGCCTTGTTTTATTGGTAGCTTAAATGTTGAAAAAACTTTGGCTAATTTGGGTGCTAGTATAAATCTAATGCCTTATAAAATGTTCAAACAACTTGGTCTCGGGGAACCAAAACCCATTAGGATGAGTATTCAATAGATGTCTGATCAATTAAGTATCCTAGGGGTATTATTGAGGATATTCTTATTAAAGTAGATAAATTTATATTCCCTATTGATTTCATTATACTAGACATGGATGAGGATATTGAGGTACCTATGATTTTAAGTCGACCCTTTTTAGCCACTGCTAGAACTATTCTTAATGTGGGTAATGGTGAACTTGTGCTGAGGGTAGGTGATGAAGACGTCACTCTTCAAGCATGTGATGTTGTGAGAGTTTCTAGTGAGTGAGATGATACTCGTTATTTTGTTGATGTTAATAATCATGTGTCTCAACATTCATTACAGGAAATTACTCACGAAGACGTGTTAGAATCGTGTCTTGTTTAAGGTGATAGAAATAAAGAGACAAGTGAAAAAGGAATGGTGCATCTCGATGAACTAGATGAATGGTGAATAGAGGCTTATGAGAACCCAAGAACATACAAAGAAGTAACAAAACAATGCCATAGTGAGCATTTAAACAAGACACACAATTCAAAGTTGGAGACAAAGTGCTACTAGATGATTTAGATCCACAGATGTTCCCTAAAGAGCGTAAGTCAAGATGGTTGAATCCATTTATGGTAAAACACATAATTCCTTATGGTCTAATAGAGGTAACACATCCTGAATATGGAACGTTTAAGGTAAACAACCATCTACTCAAACTTTGTCTTGGTGATGAATTTGATTGTAACAGTCCGGTTTATACCCTAGTCAGAACAGTGGTTTCGGGACCAGAAATTTGAGTCTGTATAATATTTTAATATTATTTTTGTGCCGTTGATATGTGAATTAGCATGTGGTAAATTTTCGTAGTTTAATTTTTCTGTTTACGTGTTTAATTTGACAAAAGGAATGAAATACATTGAATGTAAAAGTTGCATGATATTTGTTAAGTATCAAGGTGTTATGGCTTTTAAAAGAGAAGGCCTTATGAGGCAATAAGACCACTATTTAGATAGTGGATGGATAAAGGTCAAATGTGGCCTTGTTATATATATGTTTTCTTATATTAAGTGAAAGGGCATTTTAGTAAATGAATAATAATATGTTTGTAATAATAAATAAAAGAATTAGATAGTGGTGTTTTGTTCATCCTTATTGCCGAATTTTTAAGGAAAGAAAAGAAAGAAAACAAAGCTAAAGTTCGACTAGCTTTTGGTTTGATTAGATCAAGAATCGAGGAAAACAGATTTAGATCACGGGAAAGCAAAAATAACCGAGTAGCAATTTCCGTTCGATAAACCAAATCTGAGGTAAGTCACTATGCAAATAAACTTATCTGTATTGAATTGAATATATGTATTCATATGTCTATCGATGAAAATGAATAAGTATGAGATGCTAAGTGCGTGAATTTCAAAATAAGTTCGATATAGTGACAAAGCTGAGAAGTCCCGTACGAACCTAGGAATAGATAGGATTAGCTATGTAATGACATAGGTATTTGTTTAGTTTTATCATGTAAGACCACGTCCGGGACGTTGGCGTTGATTTGAAATTTCGTGTAAGACCTCGTTTGGGACGTAGGTATCAATATGAATTATATGTAAAAGACCTCATCTGGGACGTAGGCATCGATATGAACTTTATGAGTAAGACCATGTCTGGGACATCGGCATCATATTGACTCGTGTAAGACCACGTCTGGGACGTTGGCATCGTTATAATATGTACGTGTAAGACCCTGTCTGGGACAGTGGCATCGATATACGAGTGCAAGTAAGACCTCGTCTGGGACGTTAGCATTGTAATACTATTAAGAGCTTTCTGAGTATCCTACTAGGTTCCTAAGGGTTCAACGAGCAAGTCTATAATACGAATGGTATATCCGAGCTATGATCAATAAGTGAGTGATTATCCGTTTCAGGTACGTTGAATGCACATATATATATATATATGACTTTGATATGAAGAAGAGTATGATTGAAAATGAGAATGTGAATCATAAAATGTTGAATGTGGCAAATAAGGCCATAAGTTTATGAACCAAGCTATATAAGTGATAGTTGCTAAGTGATTGATATGTGTTAATGTATTTATTTGTATATGACTTACTAAGCTCTCAGAAATCTTACTCTGTGTGTTTATTTTCTCTATTTTATAGGCCGTCGAAGCTACTGAAGGCTCGAGATTATCAAAGATCGTCATCACACTACTAAACTTATTTTGGTACCCTTTTGAAAATGTATATGGCTAATTATGGCATGTATAGGCTAGATAGGTGTATATGTTTATGAAGTGAGCATGGCCATGTGTATTGGCAAGTTTTTGAGTTGATAAATGTTTGAATGAAAGAGTTATGAATCATATATTTAGTATGTTTTGATACATATGAAATGGTTAAGTTTTGGTTAAGCAAATGGATGATACATGTTTGAAATGATGTAGGATTTAGTTTGTAATTTGGTATGAAAGGAATTGGTATTGAATGTATAGATGAAGTGAACCATTTGATATGTTTTGGTTTCCATATATGCATATTATGTTTAGGTATGAATATTGCTTGTAGGAAGACCTTAAGTGGGTGACATATTGGCCTTGTAAAAGGGCCTATAATGTCACACGGTAGAGGCACACAGGCATGCCTAAGACCGTGGGTAAATTGGCAGAATGTGGCTTAAATTACACACGGCCTCGACACGGGTATGCTTGGTGGCCGTGTGAGAAATGACAGTATGTGATCTATTAGTACATAGCCTTAACACACGGGCATGCTTGGTGACGTGTTGATTTTCTCAGTATACTACCACGTGGAGGACACACAGGAGTGTCAAGTAGCCGTGGGTGAGGCACGACCTACCCCCACGGCCGTGTGTCCCCTGTAGGTTAGAAAAGTTTCAAATTTTTATGAAATTACTTATGTGTTTCAGTTTAGTCCCGACTCGGTTTATAAGCATGCTTAGTGTAACATCCTGAATTAATGGGCCTATGCGTTTAGTGTGTGTATATGTTTAAGGTGTTAATTTAACTGTTAAGGGTCCAAATTGGGCTCAGAATGTGGTCAAGGCTTTGGTAAAATTCTTGCTTGGGCACTATAAGGTTTAAAGGGTGGTATTTGTGTTTAAAATATCAAAATGGGCTTGTGGCCTAGTGGTCAGTGATGCCACTTAGGGAGCAAGGAGGTGACGCCACACACAAGGGAGTAAGGGGCCAAATTTAAGTTTTTGGAGCCCAATCTCTTTTAATTAAGTTAGCTAATTTTCGACATTAGGGTTAGGTGGAGTGGACGGCAACAAGGCTCAAATGTAGGAGGATTTATGTGAATAGGATAATGTAGACATTATAGCTGATAATATGAAAGATAAAAGGAGAAAAGATAGGAGATATCTGTAAGGCTAGGT
Source organism: Gossypium rotundifolium (assembly GCA_025506655.1). NCBI lineage: Eukaryota > Viridiplantae > Streptophyta > Magnoliopsida > Malvales > Malvaceae > Gossypium > Gossypium rotundifolium. Next base: position 55,858,909 of record CP106723.1, on the reverse strand, counting down.
GTTGGTCGAAATTCCATCACCTAGAGAAGTGAAGGAATCGGTTTATTTATGACAGGGGGTACCGAAATTTCCCCTACTATTTGATTAACTGTTAGTTATTAAGAAATGCATTTTCAATTTTGAGCAGTAGGTGCCAAAATCATCTTTAAATAGAGGGGATATCTCTTCAATTCCGGCATTTGGAGCCCTATTCTTTTCATCTTTCCTTGTGCCAAAATTCTCAGTCTTCCTTTGAAATTCTTTTCTTTTGATTTCTTCAAAAGTCAAACCTCCCAATCTTCTCAACATCTTTTCTTTCAAAGGACAAAATCCTAAACTCTCTTCTCATCTTCATAGCTGATTCCTTCAACTAAAAGCTGAAACTACTTAGATCTCTTCTTATTATCTACTCTTCTTAATCTTCTTAAAAGCCAAAAATTCCTAGGAGTTGCCGAATTTCCTATAGAGGTAAGGGTTGCCTTGTGCTATTATTTTTGTTATTTTTGGCCTTTAAGCCAAAGCTGAATGGCTAGATGGTGGTTAAGACCATCTTTAGATTGACGTTTTCTTTCTAATCTCGTGTTCTCTTTCGTTGGGTGGCATTCCGAGATTTGAAGGAGATCTAATCGCCTAGAGTTCTAAGCTAGAAATTGGTAGCATTGAATCACGTTATTTTTGGGATTTTAAGGTAAGGTGGTTTTCTATAGATTTTCGTTAGACTCATTTATTGTATGTGAGATCTTAACTTTATGATGTGGAGTAATGACAAGGACTTGTGATGGAATTAAATATGGATCAGGCGAAGGAGAGAATCCCTAAGTTTAAGAAACGAGCGGTGTCTGCCATTCGAGATTGGCCACCTGGTTGTGGACCGACTTCTGAACAACACCTTAGGCAGATAGCGGTGGTGTTGGTTACGGATAGCGTCGACTTAGAGGGTCTCGTTCTAATAGTAATAAGGTGTGTAGATCTCTAATACACACTCTCTAACTGTTCTTTATGTGTTATGGGCTAAAAAGCCAGAAAGTGGCTGTGTAGACAGTCGAATAAAACCCAAAAAGGGTTAGGCAATGATGCCAGGTACGCAATCATAAGAAATCTCTATGTATATCAAAAAATATGAAAGTCTGTATGATGTTTTCTTTATATATGTATGCATGGGGTGGGAATATGATAATGAAGGGGAAGTGCATAATAGGTCACATGGTGATCGGTGGTAGAAATCCCACGAATATAAACATGGGTCACAAGGTGACCGGTGGTAGAAATCCCACAAATATAAATGTTAGGTCACATAGTGATCGGTGGCTATGCCACGTTTAATGATTTCTAATTAACAGAAATAGGCAGTACGACTGTCGTTATGGTGTGTAGCGGATGGAGGGTTGATTATAGAAATCCCCAAGGTGTGATGGTTGGTACGGGTTGGTGTGTAGAGGATGGAATTCTAGGATGGGTTGGGCTATTCATTATTTATTATTTATCATGTATTTATGATTGTTGCCTCCATGTATGGGCCAAGGCCCATAATGTGTTTGTGGGCCTCAGGTCAGTGTGTTCGGGATTTATACACTGAGTCTTGGTGACTCATGCTTTCATTTCTCTACTCTTTCGGATGAGCAAGAGATCATGGACACGGAGTCGAGACGGACTTGAGGGCCATCAAGCATCTGCTTTATAGATTAAATTTCGTTTTCTTTAAGTTTTATTTTTGGAAGTATTTATGTAATAAGGCCTCCATAACTTAGATTCGATTTATTATTTTAGTTATGCCAGATTTACAAACTATGTTTTTCTTTTTTTTAAAAAAGTCTCCAAAATAAAATGAGATGATAAATGTGCTTTTCAACCCAATCAACATAAGTATTAAAGATATTAAAAAAACCCTCACACTTAATGGATTTTTATTGCTAAAATAAACTAAGTTTTTCCAAAACCAATTAGAGAAAAGTTTTAATGTATAACCCGTAGCATACCAGATCCTTAGCTAGTTTGAGTGTTACATTTTGTATCGAGCCAGTTTAAAACTCGAAATGTGAAATGGACCTAAATTTGAAAATTTGTTCTAATATTAAAACCGATGAAGAGATCGGCACCCGATCCACGATCTAAGTATTCTAAAATTTGTGATAAATGGGCCTCTAGTTGATTGAAGTAGGCTAGTATAAGACATTGATGGACTTTAGGCTTAGATTAAATCACTCTAAATTCGATTTAATCCAACCAAACAAAAAGGACCAAAATACGCATGTTCTAATTTATAAAATTATCGCTAGAATACCCCTCATCTTAGCTAAACTACCGAAAGAGATACTAAAATCGATTTTAAAAGGACCAAAATACCCCTAATTTATAAAAATTACCAAAATACCTCAGATTGTAAAATTTACCCTTATTTTGTTAAAATCACCAAGAAACCCTAGTTTAAAAAATTTTACGAAAATACCCCTATAGGATAAAATTACAAAAATACCCCTAGGTAGTGAAATGACAAAAATACCCTTAGGTGATGAATGTAAGTTCATGAATGTTTGCTTGTGTGTGGTTGATGAATGTATGTGATGTTCTGATTGATGTGGAATGAATGAGAATTCTAGAATTAGGGAATACAGACTTGGGAACCGAACTTGTAGATAGAATTCGAATTCGAAAGAACTACTGTTAAAACTATTTTCCATAAGACTGTCGTCATTAATCAGTGGAACAAAACTAATAAAGCATAACATTTTTTAATCAGATAAATCATGAACGGTAGAATGAGCACTAGAGGACGTGGTGTGCGTGGCCGAGGTAGAGGTCGGATTGCTGTGTCAGAACCCGTAGGGCCTCCTGGTCACGAGTCCGGAATGAAGTTCCAGTGCCACCAGCTGTGGAGGCAGAGTTTCAAGATCAGACGATCGGAGATGATGCTGTATCTCAGGCTATGTTAAGGGTTTTAGAGAGAGTTGCTGGAGCGGGCATGGGCATAGGAGCCCAGAAATCTGTGTCAGATCGACTTAGAAGCAACGGGGCAGAAGTGTTTAGGGGAATATCTGGTATAGCCCCGAGCTCAGTTGAGTATTGGTTAGAGGCGGTTGAACGCATAATGGATGATCTGGATCTCATGGAGGAAGAGAAATTGAAAAGAGTTATATCTCTCTTGAGGGATGAAGCCTACCAATGGTGGCTCACAGTTAAGGATGTACGGTGGCTGACCGCATCACATGGGAGTTCTTCAAAACAGCGTTCCAGAATAAGTACATTGGATCGAGCTATGTGGATGCGCAGCGCATGGCATTTCTAAGTCTGGTTCAGGGGAGTAGGTCCGTAGTGGCGTACGAAGCAGAATTCTTCCACCTGAGCCATTATGCTCGAGGGATAGTGGCCACGGAGCATGAGCGGTGTGTTTGATTTGAGGATGGCCTAAAGGATGAATTACGTGTGTTGATAGCTCCATAACAAGAGCGGAAATTTGCGGTGCTTATGGAGAAGGCTAAGATAGTAGAGGAGGTGAAACGAAAGGAAAAGCTGAACCGGGATAGAGATAGGGGTGAAAGTAAGAGAAACTTCGGATCATCGGGGACAAATAAAAGTAATCAGAAAAGACCCAGGCCAGATGGGCTGAGGAGCGATAATAGACTTACTACTACTAGTTAGACACCGAAGTGTGCTCAATATGGTAAATCCCATGCAGGTGAGTGTCGGACGGGTAGTGGAAAGTGCTTTAGGTGTGGGTCTTTAGACCATCAAGTTAGGAACTATCCGCAGCAGAAAGGCAATGAAGGGCCCATGGGTTAAGGGAATATTCAGCCTAGAAGAGGAGGTCGTGGGGCAGCCAGAGGTGGTAATGGTTTCATCGGTCGTGGAGCAGCTGGTCGAGGGGCAAGAAACACTGAAGCGAGACAACCGAGGTTAGTCTATGCTGTCAGACGTCGAGAGGAAGCTGACGCACTGGATGTCATAACCGGTACGTTCTTAATTTTTGGCTTGCCCTATATTGCATTAATCGACATTGGATCGACACATTCATATGTTGCTAGGAGGGTATATGAAACTTTAAGTGTAGATGCTGAGATTTCCTCTAGGGAGATGACTGTAGTAAGCCCATTAGGACACTCTGTGGTGGTAAATAAGCTTTATCGGGAAATACTTTTAGAGGTTCAGGGGATACTTTTTTGAACGGATCTAATGGAATTACTGTTCGGGGAGTTCGATTTAATTCTAGGCATGGATTGGCTTGTGAAGTATCAAGCTAAACTAGTTTGTGCAGCTAAGCGTATAGTGTTAAGAACTCCTGAGGGTGACGAAGTGTTGGTGATAGGAGAAAGGGGGAACTGTCTGTCGAATGTGGTAACCGCCCTGAGAGCGAAAAGGATGGTGATAAAAGGATGTAAGGCAGTCTTAATGTTTGTTCACGCTATGGAAGCTAAGGAACTAACGATTGGAGACGTTAGAACGGTGAAGGAATTTCTTGATGTTTTCCCCGAAGAGCTTCCGGATTACCTCTCGATCATGAAGTGGAGTTTGGAATCGATATTCTTCCGGGAACAGCGCTGGTATCAATATCTCCATACCGAATGGCACCGAAGGAGTTGGTGCAGTTGAAAGCGCAAATTCAAGAGTTGTGGGATAAAGGGTTTATTGGACCTAGTTGTCATCGTAGGGAGCGCCGATTTTATTCATTAAGAAGAAGGATGGGTCAATGCGTGTGTGTATTGACTATCGCCAGTTGAATAAGCTAACGATCAAGAACAAGTACCCGTTGTCGAGGATCAATGACTTGTTCGATCAGTTGAAGGGGGCCTCAGTCTTTACGAAGATAGATCTGAGGTCAGGGTACCATCAACTTAAGGTCAAGGAGGCTGATATTCATAAAATGACCTTTAGGACTCGCTATGGTCACTATGAGTTCATGGTGATGCTATTTGGGTTGACCAACGCGCCAGCAGCATTTATGGATATGATGAACCGAGTGTTCCAACCCTACTTGGATCGATTCATCGTGGTGTTCATAGATGATATACTGGTTTATTCAAGATCGAGAGAGGAGCATGACTCACATCTGTGAATGGTTCTATAGATTCTAAGGGAAAAACAATTGTATGCCAAATTTAATAAGTGTGAATTTTGGCTGAAGGAGGTTACTTTTCTAGGGCACGTTGTGTCAGCTGAGGGGATTAGGGTTGACCCTAGGAAAATTGAAGTGGTGTTGGATTGGAAGCCGCCTAAGTCAGTGGCAGAGATTCAGAGTTTCCTTGGTTTGGCCGGATACTATCAAAGGTTTGTTGAAGGATTCTCCTTAATTGCGGCTCTGTTGACTAAGTTGTTACAGAAAGGAGTTCCGTTTGTTTGGTCTGATAAGCAGTAGAAGAGTTTCGAGAAGTTAAAAATGATTTTGACGGAGGCTCTAGTGTTGATTTAGCCAGAGGCTGGGAAGGAATTCGTGATATACTGTGATACATCACACACAGGATTAGGGTGTGTGTTGATGCATGATGGAAAGGTTGTTGCGTATGCATCACGGCAGTTAAGGCCGCAAGAAGCAAATTATCCCACCCATGATCTGGAATTGGCGGCAGTGGTCTTTGCTTTGAAGATTTGGAGGCATTATCTTTACGGGGAGATATCTATCATCTTCACTGATCATAAGAGCTTGAAGTATCTTTTGACTCAGAAGGAGTTGAATTTAAGGCAGAGGAGGTGGATCGAGTTGTTAAAGGATTATGACTACTCGATTGAGTATCATCCGGGTAAGGCCAACGTAGTGGCAGATGCTCTAAGCTGAAAGGTGATCTCTGACTTGAGAGCCATGTTTACTCATCTTAGTCTGTACGACGATGGGAGTTTATTGGCGGAACTTCAAGTGAAACCCTCATGAGTCAGTCAGGTTAAGGAAAAGTAGCGGACGGATGAGTTACTGAAGGAGAAGTTTTCGGTTGGAGCAAGTGATAAATCAACGGAGTTTAGTGTGAATAAAGAAGGGCTGTTATGTTTTCAAGGGAGAGTGTGCATACCAAAAGACCCTGATTTGAGGCTAAGGATTTTGCAAGAAGTGCATGGTAGTCCATACGCTATGCATCTCGGAGGGAGTAAGATGTATCGAGATTTACGGGAACAATTTTGGTGGCCGGGCTTAAATTAGAGGTGACTGAAGTAGTGGCGAAGTGTTTAACCTGCCAGTAGGTAAAAGCGGAGCATCAGTTACCATCAGGGCTGTTACAACCGGTGAAGATTCCTAAGTGAAAATGGGAAATGATTACAATGGACTTTGTTAGTGGGCTACCTTTCATGCCTGCTAAGAAAGATTCAGTTTGGGTGATCGTTGATCGGTTGACGAAGTCCGCTCATTTTGTACCAGTTCGGGTCGACTATTCCTTACAAAAGTTGGCTAAGACTGTATATAGCGGAGATTGTGAGGTTGCATGGAGTATCTATGTCGATTATCTTAGACCGAGATCCTAGGTTTACGTCAAGGTTTTGGAAGGCGTTGCATCAGGCATTGGGTACGAAGTTGGATTTCAGTACAGCATTTCATCCTCAGACTGATGGACAGTCGGAGCGGGTGATTCAGATCTTGGAGGACATGTTAAGGGGTTGTGTCATAGATTTCAGAGATAGTTGGGAGGACTTTCTGCCATTAGCGGAGTTTGCGTACAACAACAGTTACCAGTCAAGTATTCAGATGGCACCTATGAAGCTTTGTATTGGCGAACGTGTCATACTCCTACTTGTTGGACGAAATTAGAGGAAAATCAAATTTTGGGTTTAGACTTGGTCATTGAGACGGAGGAAAAGGTGAAACTGATTGGGATAGATAAAAAGAGGCGGTGGATAGACAGGAGTCCTATGCTGACTTAAAGCGTAAGGACATCGAATTTGCAGTGGGTGACAAGGTATTCTTAAAGGTGTCACCGTGGAAAAAGGTGCTAAGATTTGGACGAAAGGGAAAATTGAGTCCCCGCTTCATCGGACCTTACCGGGTGTTGAAAAAAGTGAGACCAGTAGCGTATCAGCTAGAGCTACCTCTAGAGTTAAGCCAGATTCACAATGTGTTCCATGTCTCTATGTTGAGACGTTACCATTCGGATCTGTCCCATATTATGCCTATGGAGGAAATCGAGGTAAGATCGATCTATTCTTCGAAGAGGAACCAGTGGAAATTCTGGATCGTGATATTAAGGTGTTGCGAAGGAAAACGGTTCCATTGGTTAAGGTGTTGTGGTGGAATCATGGTTCTGAAGAGGCTATGTGGGAACCAGAGGAAGCGATGCGGCAGCAATACCCCCATCTTTTCTGACCAGGTAATTTTGAGGCCAAAATTTCTTTAAGGGGGTAGAACTGTAACATCCTGAATTAATGGGCCTATGCGTTTAGTGTGTGTATATGTTTAAGGTGTTAATTTAATTGTTAGGGGTCCAAATTGGGCTCAGAATGTGGTCAAGGCTTTGGTAAAATTCTTGTTTGGGCACTATAAGGTTTAAAGGGTGGTATCTGTGTTTAAAATATCAAAATGGGCTTATGGCCCAGTGGTCAGTGACGCCACTTAGGAAGCAAGGAGGTGACGCCACACACAAGGGAGTAAGGGGCCAAATTTAAGTTTTTGGAGCCCAATCTCTTTTAATTAAGTTAGCTAATTTTTGGCATTAGGGTTAGGTGGAGTGGACGGCAACAAGGCTCAAATGTAGGAGGATTTATGTGAATAGGATAATGTAGACATTATAGCTGATAATATGAAAGATAAAAGGAGAAAAGATAGGAGATATCTGCAAGGCTAGGTGTTGGCTGAAATTCCATCACCTAGAGAAGTGAAGGAATCAATTTCTTTATGACAGGGGGTGCTGAAATTTCCCCTACTATTTGATTAACTGTTAGTTATTAGGAAGGGTGTTTTTGGTTTTGAGCAGTAGGTGCCGAAATCTTCTTTAAATAGAGGGGATATCTCTTCAATTTTGGCATTTGGAGCCTTATCCTTTTCTTCTTTCCTTGTGCCGAAATTCTCAGTCTTCCTCTGAAATTCTTTTCTTTTGATTTCTTCAAAAGTCGAAACCTCCCAATCTTCTCAACATCTTTTCTTTCAAAAGACAAAATCCTAAACTCTCTTATCATCTTTATAGCCGATTCCTTCAACTAAAATCTAAAACTACTTAGATCTCTTCTTATTATCTACTCTTCTTGATCTTCTCAAAAGCTGAAAATTTCGAGGAGTTGCCAAATTTCCTATAGAGGTAAGTGTTGCCTTATGCTATTATTTTTGTTGTTTTTCGGCTTTTAAGCCAAAGCCGAATGGCTAGATGGTGGTTAGGACCATCTTTAGATTTACGTTTTCTTTCTAATCTCGTGTTCTCTTTTGTTGGGCGACATTCTGGGATTTGAAGGAGATCTAATCGCCTAGGGTTCTAAGCCAGAAATTGGTAGCATTCGAATCACTTATTTTCAGGATTTTAAGGTAAGGTGGTTTTCTCTAGATTTTTGTTAGACTCGTTTATCGTATGTGAGATCTTAACTTTATGATATGGAGTAACGACCATGTGTTGTGATAGTAGTTTTGATAAGGACTTGTGATGGAATTAAATATGGATCAGGCGGAGGAGAAAATCCCTAAGTTTAAGAAATGAGCGGTGTCTGCTATTCGAGATTGGCCACCTGATTGTGGACCGACTTCTGAACAACACCTTAGGCAGATAGCGGTGGTGTTGGTTACGGATAGCGTTGACTTAGAGGGTCTCGTTCTAATAGAAATAAGGTGTGTAGATCTCTAATACACACTCTCTAACTATTCTTTATGTGTTATGGGCTAAAAAGCCAAAAAGTGGCTGTGTTGACAGTCGAATAAAACCCAAAAAGGGTTAGCCAATGATGCCAGGTACGCAATCATAAGAAATCTCTATGTATATCGAAAAATATGAAAGTCTATATGGTGTTTTCTTTATGTATGTATGCATGGGGTGGGAATATGATAATGAAGGGGAAGTGCATAATGGGTCATATGGTGACCGGTGGTAGAAATCCCACGAATATAAACATGAGTCACAAGGTGACCGGTGGTAGAAATCCAACAAATATAAATGTTAGGTCACATAGTGATTGGTGGCTATGCCACATTTAATGATTTCTGATTAACAGAAATAGGCAGTACGGCTGTCGTTATGGTGTGTAGCGGATGGAGGGTTGATTGTAGAAATCCCCAAGGTGTGATGGTTGGTACGGGTTGGTGTGTAGAGGATGGAATTCTAGGATGGGTTGGGCTATTCATTATTTATTATTTATCATGTCTTTATGATTGTTGCCTCCATGTATGGGCCAAGGCCCATAATGTGTTTGTGGGCCTCAGGTCAGTGTGTTCGGGATTTATACACTGAGTCTTGGTGACTCACACTTTCATTTTCTCTACTCTTTCAGATGAGTAGTAGATCGTGGACATGGGAGCTGAGACGGACTCGAGAGGCCATCAAGCATCTGTTTCTATAGATTAAATTTCTATTTTCTTTAAGTTTTATTTTGGGAGTATTTATGTAATAAGGCCTCCATAACTTTGATTCGATTTATTATTTTGGTTATGCCAGGATTTACAAACTATGTTTTTCTTTTTTTTTTAAAAAAGTCTCCAAAATAAAACGAGATGATAAATGGGCTTTTCAACCCAATCAACGCAAGTATTAAAGATAATAAAAAAAACCCTCACACTTAATGGATTTTTCGGCTAAAATAAACTAAGTTTTTCCAAAACCAATTAGAGAAAAGTTTTTAATGTACAACCCGTAGCATACCAGATTCGGTCGAAACGTATGGGCTGGGTTTGGGGTGTTACACTTAGGGTCTGGATGACTCATTTAAGGGACTCTATGATTGAATTCAAATGAGATTGATGAATGGCTATATGATAATTCCGCTAATGTTTTCGATCTGTCAGGTAACGCTTCTAACCTTAATCTGGCGACGGACTCGGGATAGGGGTGTTACATTGATAACGAAAGAGAGGAGCTCTGACTCCAAAATTCAAATTAACCGTATGCTTGAAAAGGGAAGTCGAGCTTAGACTCTAAATAAGCTCTTCTTAAAAGGCAACTCGAGTGTTTTATGTTTTTTTTATTTCATTTATTTGTGTTGCATGCTTAGTATGTTAACTTCTTACATATTATTTTTATTACTTTAAAAAAAAGTGGACATTGTAACATCTCGAAATTGGGCTTAGTAGGATTGGGCCCAATGGGCCTTGGACATAAGAATGTTTAAAATTCTGAGAACAGGAGAATGGCATTATTGCAAATTGGACTTGTTAGTTAAGTGAATTTAGAAGGTTACGAGGTTTCTATGAAGTCTCGGGTTTAATTGGGCCTTAGGAAAAATTTGGTATTTTAGCACTTTAAGGAGATGGAGTAAGTGACCGTAAAGCATATGGAAATAATTGATTAAATAGCTAGCATAAGTGAGCAGTTAGTAAAGAGGCTATGGCACCACATGTATTACCTTGAAGGAAGGAGTTCAAATCACTTTGTATGCAATTTGACTTTTACTTTTGCTTCCCTTCCTTATGTTTCGGTCAAAGAATAAATATGGCAATGGTGGACTTCATTATTTTGGTAAGGTGGCTAAAAGAATAAGGCAAGGTTAAAGTTGGGGAAAAGAATCAAGAGAAATAGGAAGGAAAGGGGGACATGAGGCTAATTCCATGGATGATGTTTTGGAAAGCTTAGGAGGCCAAACTCTAATCCTAAAGGGGGATGCATGTGGACGGTTTTGGAGTAGTTAGGTGGCTGAAATTTTATTTTGGCTTTTGGTAAAATCCTAGCTTTATTTTGGTCAGAAATCCTTTTGGCAACTTTGTGCCATTTCTCTCAATTTTGCAACCCACCTTGCCGAAACATAGTAGAGCAATAATGCATTGTCTTCCTCTCAAATTATTTTCTTTTTCCTTTGCTTTGTGCCGAAATTACAAGCCTTGGTGACCATATGCTTCTTCTTTCTTTTTACTTTGGCCGAATTCCCCTAGCATATTTGTGCACTTTCTTGCTCTTTTGTTTGATCAAGATTTTCATCTCTTGTCTATCTCCCTTTTTGGATAACCGAATCTTCCACCCTTCTATTGAACTCTCTTTTCCACTCAAGTGGTCATTTATGTACAATCGGTAAGTGAATTCTTTTCTATAATCATATTCTTTCCTCTTTAGCCGAATAAGTAATTATCACTATTCGCTTGTAAATCGTGATCGTGAATCAAAATGGTGTTATCCTCCACTTCTTCATGTTTTATTCACTCTCTTTCGTAGTACTTTAAGTGGGAGACCGTGTATTGTTCTAGCCGAAGTCAAACGGTGGTAATTGGATCCAATATCGATAAGGATCGATTCTTGGTGCATCGAGGGAGATCACCGTTGTGGTGTTGAAATCGATAGAAAGCACAACTCGTAATCAAGGTGTGTAATCCCGTACCCTTTCGAATATATGTTTGAAATGATGAGTAAGTCTCACATCTCTTTGAAATTTTACATGAAATATTCTGTGATTCGGTAGAAATACTGAATAAAACCAATAACCGGCATCCGTGATCACTCGGGAGTACGTATATTTGTAGTGGTAATCGTATTTTGTAATAAAACAGTTTCGGTCAGAAACAGTGACGTGTATTTGAAAAATCACAAAAAATTGGATAAAAGAAATTACAAAGTGAGTAAGATATCAGATTAAAGCTTACTGTGTCTACTTTAATATAACGGAGTAGGAAAAGGAGTATTATATTCTGAGATATGTTAATTTTAGTGAGACTGGTTCTGAATGACTTTGGGGTATTCCATTCTGTTTTGGAAAAATGTTATAAAATTGTACAAAGTGAATTATGGGGCATAATTTATATATATGGATTCCTTACTGAACCTATTTTTGATGGAAACAAGTGGGAGCAGTAGATGAAAAGCGTACAGTAAGATATTTGTGATTAAGGAAAGAGAGGTCAGAATCATTAGATAGTGAAACAAGGAAAACTTTAAGGAATAAACTGTACTAAATGGTTAAGCTAAAAATTCTGGAAAAATTATAAGAGAAAGATATATGTGTCTACTTTCAAGGAAAATTTACAGATTTAGATTTGAGTTTTCTAACTCGAGTTATGGTCAATTTAGTAGTATGAGGCAGATGGACAGTTTCGATTTTATGCTCCAAATTAGTAGTTAAGCCTAGGTTGTGAAATTACCATAATACCCTTAGAGGGTAAATTACCGAAATACCCCTGGGTTGCGAGATTACCGAATTACCCTCGACGAGTAAAATTACAAAAATGCCCTTATGGGCCGAATTATGAAAACGCCCTTATGGGCCAAATTACGAAATTGCCCCTAATGGGCCGAAATACGAAATTGCTTAATGAACTGAATTGACATATTACTTTATGGGCCAATCTGATATATTTTGTTATGAGGGCCAAAATATGTTTAATGGGCCAAATTTGCTAGATCGTTAAATGGGCCAAAATTTGCTAGATCGTTAAATGGGCCAAAATTTCTATTTTGACTAATGGGCCAAATTGATAACTTGTAATATGGGCTTTTTGTTGAAATTTACCTTATGAATATATTGTTATGCATTAAATATATATACATGACTGCATGGGTTGGGATAATTGACGAAGAGAAGAAAGGCTTGTTGCCAAAATCTAGTTCAGTGGCTCTGCCACAAATATTTTAAATGGCTTAATGCCTCTAGTTCGGTGACTCTGTCACAATCTAGTTCGGTGGCTCTGCCACAAATATTATAATTGGCTTAATGCTTGCTATTGGTGTGTTGGCGGGGTGGGTTGACTTGATCCCCACAGGTGTGTTGGTTGGTACGGGTGGTGTGTAGCGGATGGAAATTTAGGCTTGGTTGGGATTTGCATATCACATGCATTTTATCTTTGTTATATTGTTACATTTGTAAATGGGCTTAGGCCCAAATATTTGCTTTATGGATTTTGGTCCAGTGAACAACGGTGAGTGGGTTACACACTGAGTTCTAAGTAACTCACCCCTCTTCTTTCTTAACCCTATAGGTAATGCTCCGTGAGGTGGACTTGGGCCATGGATGACTCAGTGGAGGCCATACTTCAGAAATGGTGTTATTAAATTTTAAATTTCTATTCCCGTTATTTTATTTTTTTTGGTTTAAGTTGTAATAAGGCCTCTGAACTATTTTATTATTTGCTTTATGGTTGGTTTACTTATTATTTTGCTTAAATTATTTTAAACGAGAATTTTTCTAAAAGCTAAAATAAAGGTTTTCCAAAATCGATTAACAAATGGAATTCATAATAAAATTTTTACAAATATTTTTAATACGGAAATCTTCTTTGAATTTTCAATGTCATTTTCAAAAGTCACGTTTTATAAGATTATTAGTTCAAATCTAACGATTTATCAATCAATCTTTGAGGTTAGTAGTATTTTATCAAATGTCTCAAATCAAACTTGTTTTTCTTGATTTTAACAAAACTTATTTTAGTACGAATTTCAAATCCTTTATACGTTTTCTTCATTGTGACACACCAGATTCGAGCCTAACTTCTAGGCTGGATTTGGGGTGTTACACACGGCCTAGCAACACGATCATGTGGCCTACACAGTATGGGAACACGCCCATATGCACACAGGGAGCAGAAAAACTTAGGAGTCATACGGCCCAAAGAGTCACAAAGTCTGGCGACACGGCCATGTGACCCACATGTTTATAAACACGACCATGAAAGAAGCAAACGACAAGACCATACGATCTGAGTGAAGACACATGTCCTAGAAATATGAGTGTGTTACAGACTGTGTGCATACTGGAACAATTTTTAAAATTTTCTTAGGATACACACGGGCTCAGAGAGATACACGATCAAGTGACACGACAGTGTGATCCACACAGCCTGGATACACAACCGTGTGACGAATGGAATAAAAAATTAAAACCACAAAGGCTTAGTGAGATACACGGTTGAACCATACAATCTCTTTTCTTATTAGTGTGCATGGAACCATGTACTTAATTTAGGATCTCCTACGTTTCTAGATTTCACTATTCCGACACAATAATCCAAATTTAGGACAATTTCAATTCTCTTCCACCCTTTCTTATGATACTTTGCTTATTATGACTATTTTTTTTTTTACATTGAATGCTACATCTTAAGTGTGGAGAAGATTTTATATGTTTATACGATATAGTCCCTGAATTGTTGTTTTGTTTAAGTAATTTCCTCAAACCTTAAATTAAAGTTAATTTTTATAAATTTGGAGTCTTTATTGATTTTGCCTAGGATTAATTTGTGGATTTTTATGCATGGTTTTATTTATACTTTAAGACATGAAAGAGTAAAACATGATAAGCTATTTTCAAAAATTATTATTTTAGAATGTCTCCTTGAATTGAAACATTACCTTCAAATTTTAAATTTACGAGTTTAACATCAAACCATAATTTTTGTGAGTTTTTGAGCCTATAGAGCATCTATTGTTCCGTGATCATTTTATTTTTGGTTGTGAGTATGTTAACTAAATTTTTTATTCTAGAACTTGCTTCAATTATGCATGACAAGACCACATTATTGATTTGATATTTTGAAATGATAAAGACACTTTAGATTTAACTCGTTTAGCCTTTAAATAGCTTAGTCGTTAAATTAGCCCCTAGTAAACCCCATTGATTCTAATCCATTTTTTGTTAACTTATCACCCGTTTATGTTAACCCGAAAGCCACATTAATTTTGTAAATCACATTTTTATTGACTCTTTTTTTTTTCAAGATTTGATTTGGTTAGTTGCCTGACTATGTTTTATCATTTGCATTGTTGAAAAAAATGATAAAAACTAAAAACAAATTGAGTTTGAATTGGTAGTATCATCTTCTGTATAAAAGCTCACATCCACTCTTTATTTATTGTTGATGTTAAATTATTATAATTTTTTTAGTTTGGTAGCCTATCAATTCGTCTCTCGGTTGTAACCACCTTTTATGACCTTATTCGAACCCTTAACCTAAGCCTTTTTCCAACCTTGTAATTATCTGTTAACTACTGTGTCATATCATTTTATAATGGTGGAGATTTGATTTTTAAGCAAGCCTATTGTAATAGAATATCTTGTTTGACTGTTGAGTGCACAGTACTTGAACTTTAAATACCTTGAGTGCTTGAGTGACCCTTCGTGAGGGTGTTAATTCTTGTTGAGTTTGAATTTCAAGTAATTATTGACCTTGGGGAGACGCTGATGCGAGCACGCCCCACGAACTTCATCGGACAAGTATCCCGAGTCGAGCATTGCATTGCTGGCAAGCTGATCCTAGCTCATTTCCAGCTCCACGAGCTTCCTCCAGTTCAAATTCAGCTCATTTGAGCTCGATCCAGCTCAATGAGTTCGTGTGCTCATTCAATGAGCTTGATTTAGCTTAAATAAGCTCGTTTGAGCTCATCTTTAAATTTTAATTCTTGCATTTAAATTGTTGGAATAAGGACTTGATTTATTTATTTTAGTTACTTTAGTATTTAATTATGTCTTGTTTAATTAAATGCATCTTTAGTTAATGTCATGCATTATTGATCTACATATTTTAATTATGACATGTATTATGTGTTCTGCATTTAATTAAGTCATGCATTAAATAACTCATTTGTTCATTTAGTTTGCATTTTAAACCATGCATTTAAGCATCTTAGTTTAATAAATGAGTTCTTGGACATTAAATCAACTCATCTTAGTTTAATTAATTGAGTTTTTATTAAAATTTATTTAATAGTTGCTTTTTAATTAATCTAGTTACTAGGTTAATATATTGATGCATGAGTTAAATTTCATTTAATAATACTTTACTTTATTAAACTAGTTGCTAGAATAAATGATGCTTAAGTGTTAGTTCATTTAAGTTAAGTTGTTAATTTGTTTTAAGTTTAATAATTGCATTAATGTGTCGGTTACATGTGTTAATTGCAGGTGACTTTTCAACTCACATCCATTACATCCAAAAGCTGTTATGCAATTCAATAAGTTGGCTTTTCAAGTGAATTCGGTTACACAAGAGGGGGCTAATATAAAAAGGCTTAATACATCATTAAGAAGTTGTTTTATCAATTAAAGAAGAACATTATTCTTCTTTAATTTCGGCAGCCTCTTTGTTTTCGACTTCCATAACCGTTGCAATCAATTTTCCATCAAAGAGGTTGGTGTCTTTTCGGTTGGTCATGGAGACTTCAAAGGACTTTGACAGCAACTTAATTGAAAAAATTAATCACATTGAAGATGGGAGTTACTTGGCTAGAATTTTAAAAGTTGAGACTTTTCATTTGAGCTCATTAGTAGCTTCATTAAAAGTGACCATTTAGCTAGCTTCTTTTGATACTATAAATACATGAAATCAACCTATTATAGATAACTTTGGATATTTTGTTAATGTTAAGCTACCAAATTTGTGAGGAAAACTTTTCTTTATTTTTCGTTCAAAGATTCGTTGGCTACCTAGTGTTCTAGTTGTGTCATCCATTTTCTTTCTCGAAAATTGAACTTATCACTATTCGTAGTATGGCGCTCAAACATGCCGAGGTTCCTAATTTGCTAAGTAGCGGGTCGATGTTTCATTACTTCCATCATCCACCTTGAAGCTTATAAGTATTTGGGTCATTGCTCTTTAGTAGTGGTTCTTACTTGCTTTGAGTTTGTTCCCTTCCATTCCATCACTATCCTTTATTTTTGTTGCTAGCCAAATTTTCCATTTCTTCTTTGAACCTAAAATCCTTTCATTCCCATTCCATATACCATTCCTTCTTATTTTTCAATAATTGAACCTATATATTATTCATTTCCATAAACCCATCTTTGAACCCTTCTTCATAGCTTCCTCCAATATTTACTTAAAGCATCATTATTAAATGAGCTGAACGATACTTTCTTGTAGACGATTGGGCAATTCACATACAACTTGACTCATCCCAAGATGGATCGTATCATTTGGTATCAAAGCTTGTAAAACGAGGAGCACCGACGTTTGTATCAATCCCGAAAGTAGGTTCGTATTAAAAAAATTTTGAAAAAAAATTCAAGTTGTATTTTATTTCTTTTTGAAATTATCATATTGCATTTGAAGTGAAAAAAAAAGGGAAAAAAATTCAAATTAAAAAAAAAAGTGAAGTCCTTGCAAGTTAAGTATTATCATTCTTTTCTACTACCCCCGATCAACTCCAAAGTATCCTACCCTCAATTCTTCCACCCAATGTCACATCTAAACCAACTTACAATTTCTTTTAGCCTACCCACAACCACAATTAATCCCTTTGAAAACCCATTTGAAGCCGACCTTCTAGACTAAGGTTAAGCCTTGGCGAATCTGCTTAAGAAATCATGAGAAAGGTAAAGAGAGGTAAAAGGCACAAGCGTGTCAAACTATTCGAGCGAAGGTAAAAGCCAATTGAGTGTAAACACGAGCGTGAGCGCAAACCATCATTTTTTCTTTTCGAGTGAAATTGTGAGGATTTTGTTGTGAGGAATTTAATTTTTGTTTTACTTAACAAATTTCTTTTCAGCAATCAAAGATGTCTCGCGAAGAGTTCACCGAATCGGAGAACCAATACTTGGTGCAAGAAATGAAAAGAATGGTGAATTCCAAGTTTGTTAGACTACAAGAAAGATTAGATCATATGGAACAAAGAGATCCACGAAAATGAGAGACATCAAATCAGAAGGCAGAATCGAGAACTTCGCAAAGATACACTTTTAACGATTATTCAAGAAGAGATCATCCTTTTCATCATGGAATTCGAGACGAAGAGAAGTTGATTTTAAGTTTGAATCCTTCCGAGAAAATGTGCGAGATGAAAGATACACCTCATTAAGATCTCCAAAGAAAACATCCACGGAGAGATCTTCACGAAGGATTGTTCGTGAATCATATGTAAATGATTTTTCTTCTTTTGAACAAAATTATTATTCTTTTGAATCTTTTGTGTCCTCTTGTAAAAGGAAAATGAGAAAATAAAAAGACGAAAAGCAAAAAAGAGGTCAAAAGAAAAAAGAGGCAAGAAAAGATTATGAGAGAAAATGAGAGGATCTTGAATGAAATCAAGAAAAGAAATAAAGAAATGAAAGAAAAAGAGGAAGAGAGGAAACAAAATGAGATTGAAAAAGAGAATGGAAAAGAAAAAGATTTTAATCAAAAGAAAAGAGTGAAAAAAGAAATTGAGGAAAAAGAAATGAGTGTTTCCAAAGAAAAAGATTCGAGTGGAAAAGATGTTAGTGAGCAAGTGAGGATTGTTTCCACTAACCCACTTGTTAGTTTTTCTTGTGATATCTCTTCCTAGGTTTTTGAAAATCTGTGTGACCAATTCCAGCTTTAATACCTTCCCAACAAGCGCGATTTCGATTGTACAAGAAAGGTAAGAACGAGAATGACAACTGCCCACTTTTGTCTGAAGGTAAGCGAGGTAAGGACTCTATGATTATCGAGTCACAATCATTTGGTTTAAAAATTGCTAATAAAGGTTTTGATGACTTAATTTCTGAAAGGTCACCATATTTTAACTTGGTTAGTCATTGTCCACCTATTGATGTTAACGACCATGTTTCAAAAAGATCCATGAAAAGTTTGTCTTATGACATATCTTATCCTTCTATTGGATTGGTTTAGCCTATGCAAATCTTGTATGTGTGTGATAAAATTTTTCCACAAAAAATTTTCATGTGTTGGACTGCGATGGAATTGAACATTTGAATAGTCGTATGCTCACAACTCTTTTGTTTGATATACATGATAAAAGGTTTTCGTCCAAAATGGTTACTTTGTTGGATTGTGTCTATCAAAAGAAAACTTTAAATTTTTGTGTGAAGTTTCCATGTTTTGATCTGCCTATTCGATTGAGTTTTGCGAAGTATGAATGTTTGCATGTTCGTCTGCCTAAACTTTTTTTGATCTACTTTTGTGACTTATTTGAGAAAACAAAATTCTTGCTGTATTGTAACACCCCAAACCCGGCCCAAACGCTATGGCCGAATCTAGAATGCTACTGAGGAAAAAGTTTGAAAAGAATTTGTCATAAGGGTGAAAACATAAAATTTTTTGTCATTTATAAAAACATTGTATATTTAAAATTCTAAGTAAAATTATGTTGTTACAAATTTTCGAATTAAAACTTTAATATAAGTTTTGATGATGTAAATCGCTTTCTAAAACAAAACATTCCAAATATCATCTCGATCGTCAATCCAACTCGAACACAATAAAAGTCCCCAAATACTTTAAATGGCCCTTATTACAATAAATATTTACTCAAAATACTGAAAATATAAAGTGCATAAAACAATGAAAAAACATCTTCGCATGGCCACCTCAGATCCACTGGAGCTTGGCCTAAGAATCATGTATCACTGCATTGTTTGGTAAAAATTGGGTGAGTCAAACCGACTCAAGTGTGTAATTAGTCCACAGATTTCCACACATGGGCTTAGCCCAAACCACACTAATCCACATATCAAATAATAATGCAAAATACACCCAAACCAAATTTAGGGTCCATCCTCTACACACCCCGTATCCACCACCACACACCAAGGGATTACTAAATCAACCCTCCAACCTCTACACACCAATTTGGCAAGCAATGCCATCCACCAAGTGGTCAAGCCACGGTCCACGTGAAATAAATCACAAGATAATCCACAACGCGACCTCGATCAATGTCAATCCACGATGTAGCTCGTAGCTAACATCAAATCACGATGAGGCACATAGCCATCACCAACCACGATATGGCACAAAGCCGATACCAACCACGATAAGGCACAAAGTCGAATTAATCCATGAGGCTCGTAGCCATCACTAACCACGCATATAAATGTACACCCTGTCCTTCAATAATCATATCCCAATCCCTATGCATATGTCAGTATCATGGCCAAATAATAGTAAAATTCCAATGACCATACACATGCTTACCATAATTCCACACATATACCATGGTAAAATAATATCATAAAACTGACCTGGTTAACCGAATACCCACTATGGGTAGCCACCATCTCAGCCATTATTTTTGACTATCATACACATCTTATACGTATATATATATAACAACAAATACAAACAATAGGAGATCGGTCATGATAACTACACACTTTTTTTAAGACAAATACTAAACTCAAACCCAAAGCCTAAACGATTTGCACCTTGCGATTTGATGAATTCCCTCCTAGACAACTATGTTAGATTTGGCTCTAACATAGAACTCATGAGAGTGGCCTTTGGTCAACACTATACCCTTACCTTGAGTAATCAAACCCAAAAGAATCCTTTAATGCTTCTTCACGTTGGCTACAAAGAAATCCCAAACTTTCCTTCATGGTTTTACCAAAGAGAATAGAAGAGATTAGAGTTTTGCTTTTCAATCGTCGTAAAAAGAAAGAGGAAAAGAAATCAGCCTAGAAGAGATTCTTACCGAAAAAGTAATGACAAAAACGCAAATGGTCCAAGAAATCGACAAGAAGAACCTGAAGTGGAGAAATCGGTTCAGATGAGAAAGATGATAGGCTTTTGGTCTAATGAATAAATCGGCAGGGGTAGAGATCAAATCGGCTATGGCCACAAGATAAGGGATTTGGGTTTTAAAAGAACTATGAAAAGAAGAAGTGAATGATGGAGTGGTTCGGCTCTTAACAAAAGAATGGAGAGGGAGAGTGTGAGGCTTAGAAGTTGCGGCAAAGGTGAAATAAAAGGGATGAGAGGTTCGGCCTAAACAAGATAAAGAGAGGAGAAAGATGATCAAAAGAGAAAGAGGTGCACAAGAGGTCACTTACTTGGTTTACGGTCTCAAAAGAAAAGAACACAAAAGCTTTGGAAAAGAAATCACACAAGGAAATGCCTAAACCTCCCTATGCGCTACAAAAGAAAAGGTGTTTTGAAGTACAAAAAAATGACCAAATGGGAAATACACCCAACCACTCATCCTTACCAAAATCAACAACAAAATCCGCCACCCCTTGTCCATAATGTCAGTCCACATTCATGGTCAAAATGGCCATGAAATAATTTCCAAAACATCCACCTTGATACATGCCTTGTAATCCTCTACTTTCCCAAAGTTTAAGAAATTCTATCCCCAACATCAAGCAATTCTACCCACAAAGCCCTTGATTCATGCCTTATGTGCCCTTATCATGCCAAATTTTCTTGATTCTATACCTTAAGTTAACACTTACCTTATTCCCTTAGTCTACTATCCATAAAAGATAAAGTCCAACCTTACCTTAATCAAAGTTTGACCAACACATGCCATACAAATGCAAAATAAAAGTCACCTTAAGTCTATCCATGGATTTGAACCTAAGCCCCTCACACCGCTTGTGGCGCCACTTTCCAAGGCCCTAAGTGGCGCCTCCTTACCACTTTGCCAACGAGTTCTTGTGATTAAATCCTCCAACAAATTTTCTTAAGGCCTATCT
This sequence comes from Gossypium rotundifolium, assembly GCA_025506655.1. Lineage (NCBI taxonomy): Eukaryota > Viridiplantae > Streptophyta > Magnoliopsida > Malvales > Malvaceae > Gossypium > Gossypium rotundifolium. Next base: position 55,837,522 of record CP106723.1, on the reverse strand, counting down.
TGACTAGCTCCCTTTTAAGAATTAAAATCTAATATTTTTCTAAGGCATTCTCCTACATTCTAAAATTCCCAAAACTCCCAAAACACACTCAAACCACACATAGGCACGCTACCACATACAATTAAGTTAAAAACGCCTAACCCCTAGATCTCAAATATTACAATTCTACCCCCTTAAAATAATTTGGCCTCGAAATTACCAACTAACTAACAGTATTACATCCTAACTCACCACATTACACTCTTGTTGCAAGACTCGATCTTAATAAAACTAATAGACTTTCTACTAAATCTTGGAACCCTTCCTCACCATCTTCTCCGCTTTACGAAAGCGACACTACATTGGATAAGTAATTCCTCTGCTCACCTATCATTATAACCCCACCGGTTCGATAATCGCCATCCCGCTCTACCACGCCCACGAGTATTACGACCATGTCCCCTAGAACTCATGTCTAACATCGCGATTTAATCTGATTTAAGAAATTTTATGCATTAGTATTTTGTTCCACTAATTATCCGCGAATAATTTTATGTAAAGAAGTTTTTAGTAGTAATTCTTTCGATTAACCAAAGTTTTCAAGTTTACTACTCTAATTCAGAGAGTCACATTCATTCATCCATAACATCCACTACACTACTTTGGGCATTTTGTTCGTTCCCAACCCAGGGGTATTTTCGTAACTCATCCTACAGGGGTATTTTAGTAATAAATCGGGATTAATTCGAAAATCTTTACAAATCAAAGGCATTCCAAAATTTACAAATTTCGGGGTTATTTTGAAAATTTTTCCAAATCAAAGGTATTTTTAGAAATTCTAGAAATCAGGGTTATTTTGGTAATTTTGTAAATCAGGGGTAATTTAGTAAATTTTCCAAACCAGGATATTTTAGTCAAAACAGTGTAGTTTTTACAAAACTAAGGTTTGTATTCAATCTAAGGTAATTTTTTACAAAACAGTGTAGCTGGTCCCTTTCGGGTTTTAATTATTGGGTTTAGCCGATGAATAAGTCCTCTTGGTTAGGGTGAACTGTCGCTACGCACTAGGTAGGATTCGAGTGAAGAGGAGGTGAGTCACTAGGACTGCTTAAATACCAAGCTCTTACCGAATCTAATCCTAGACATGCGCACAATTGTTGCCACACCCTAACTCAGCGACTTACTCACAGGTTTGTTTGGTTGCACTTAAGTCTTATGTATCTTGTGTTGGAGTAAACTAGTCCTAGGGTTCAACAGCTCCTAATCTACTAATCTACGATCCCGTAATGCCCATAAAGTTTCACATACCAATCACTTCAATAGTTAGGGGTACTTACCTCGTGGACTTCGAGCCGGAGATACAGGTGCCATGCCAGAATAAGCTGAAATAGTTCATGAAAGTCTATGTTTTTGAAAAGCCCATCTTTGAAAAATGTTTTTGGACCCAAAACCCTCAAAGTCAAGTTTTGAACCAGGGCTTTGATACCAAATTGTAACACCCCAAACCTGGCCCAAACGTTACGGTCGAATCTAGAATGCTACTGAGGAAAAAGTTTGAAAAGAATTTGTCATAAGGGTGAAAACATAAAAATTTTCTGTCATTTATAAAAACATTGTATATTTAAAATTCTAAGTAAAATTATGTTGTTACAAATTTCCGAATTAAAACTTTAATATAAGTTTTGATGATGTAAATCGCTTTCTAAAATAAAACATTCCAAATATCATCTCGATCGTCAATCCAACTCGAACACAATAAAAGTCCCCAAATACTTTAAATGGCCCTTATTACAATAAATATTTACTCAAAATACTGAAAATATAAAGTGCATAAAACAATGAAAAAACATCTTCAGATGGCCACCTCAGATCCACGCAATGGTCCAAGAATCATGTATCACTGCATTGTTTGGTAAAAAATTGGGTGAGTCAAACCGACTTAGTGTGTAATTAGTCCACGATTTCCACACATGGGCTTAGCCCAAACCACACCAATCCACATATCAAATAATAATGCAAATGCACCCAACCCACCGAGGGTCCATCCTCTACACACCCCGTATCCACCACCACACACCGGGGATTACTAAATCAACCCTCCAACCTCTACACACCAATTTGGCAAGCAATGCCATCCACCAAGTGGTCAAGCCATCGTCCACGGAAATAAATCATAGTATAATCCACAACGCGACCTCGGCCAACGTCAATGCACGATGTAGCTCATAGCTAACATCAAATCATGATGAAGCACATAGCCATCACCAACCACGATATGGCACAAAGCCGATACCAACCACGATGAGGCACAAAGTCGATCATCAATCCACGTAAGGCTCGTAGCCACCACTAACCACATACATAAATGTACACCCTGTCCTTCAATAATCATATCCCAATCCCTATGCATATGTCAGTATCATGGCCAAATAATAGTAAAATTCCAATGAGCATACACATGCTTACCACAATTCCACACATATACCATGGTAAAATAATATTATAAAACTGATCTGGTTAACCGAATACCCACTATGGGTAGCCACCATCTCAGCCATTATTTTTTGCTATCATACACATCTTATATGTATATATATATAACAACAAATACAAACAACAAGAGATCAGTACGATAACTACACACCTTTTTCAGCACAGTCGGCTAAATCCCGAAACCCAAAGCCTAAACGATTTGCACCTTACGATTTGATGAATTCCCTCCTAGACAACTATGTTAGATTTGGCTCTAACATAGAACTCATGAGAGTGGCCTTTGGCCGAACACTATACCCTTACCTTGAGTAATCAAACCCAAAAGAATCCTTTAATGCTTCTTCACGTTGGCTACAAAAGAAATCCCAAAACTTTCCTTCATGGTTTCGGCCAAAGAGAATAGAAGAGATTAGAGTTTTGCTTTTCAACCGTCAGAAAAAGAAAGAGGAAAAAAAATCAGCCTAGAAGAGATTCTTACCGAGAATGTAATGACCAAAATGCAAATGGTCACTAAGCTCCAAGAAATTGACAAGAAGAACCTGAAGTGGAGAAATCGATTCAGATGAGAAAGATGATAGGCTTTTGGTCTAATGAATAAATCGGTAGGGGTAGAGATGCAATCGGCTATGGCCACAAGATAGGGGATTTGGCTTTTGAAAGAACTATGAAAAGAAGAAGTGAATGATGGAGTGGTTCGACTCTTAACAAAAGAATGGAGAGGGAGAGTGTGAGGCTTAGAAGTTGCGGCAAAGGTGAAATAAAAGGGATGAGAGGTTCAGCCTAAACAAAATAAAGAGAGGAGAAAGATGATCAAAAGAGAAAGAGGTGCACAAGAGGTCACTTACTTGGTTTATGGTCTCAAAAGAAAAAGAACACAAAAGCTTTAGGAAAAGAAATCACACAAGGAAATGCCTAAACCTCCATATGCAAAATTGGCTACAAAAGAAAAGGTGTTTTGAAGTACAAAAAATGACCAAATGGGAAATACACCCAACCACTCATCCTTACCAAAATCAACAACAAAATCCGCCACCCCTTGTCCATAATGTCGTCCACATTCATGGTCAAAATGGCCATGAAATAATTTCAAAACATCCACCTTGATACATGCCTTGTAATCCTCTACTTTTACAAAGTTTAAGAAATTCTATCCCCAACATCAAGCAATTCTATCCACAAAGCCCTTGATTCATGCCTTATGTCCCCTTATCATACCAAATTTTCTTGATTTCATACCTTAAGTTAACACTTACCTTATTCCCTTAGTCTACTATCCATAAAAGATAAAGTCCAACCTTACCTTAATTAAAGTTTGACCAACACATGCCATACAAATGCAAAATAAAAGTCACCTTAAGTCTATCCATGGATTTGAACCTAAGCCCCCTCACACCGCTTTCAAGGCCACTTTCCAAGGCCCTAAGTGGTGCCTCCTTACCACTTTGCCAACTGAATTCTTGTGATTAAATCCTCCAACAAATTTTCTTAAGGCCTATCTTGACTAGCTCCTTTTTAAGAATTAAAAATCTAATATTTTTCTAAGGCATTCTCCTACATTCTAAAATTCCCAAAACTCCCAAAACACACTCAAACCACACATAGGCACGCTACCACATACAATTAAGTTAAAAATGCCTAACCCCTAGATCTCGGATATTACATGTATATCGGGCTCAATGACCAAAATCTAGTCTTTAGGCCGGGAGTAAGCCACTTTGAGTCGTTTCTAAGAAAAGGTACGCATCATGATCGCATTGTAAGTAACTTTGTTATACCTTCTCATCTGCTTGAGTCTTATCTTTATTTTTGAAAATAAATTATGTGGTTGGTTTACAAAATCAAAATCAAATCTTTGATTCTGAAAATTTTGTTTTTAAACCCAGAATTGAATCAAGCATTCCACCTGTGAATAACATTTCATTTTGTCCTTTTATGTACATTTTTTTGTGGTGACATTAGTAGCTTCCTTTCTTGTAGAACTTATATTTTGAAAAGCAAGAATTATATTTTTGAGTTTTTACCTTTGCAGATTTATTCGAGTCCAAAATATCGATTGCATTACCTTGCTAAGGAGCGAAGGTTTGTTCTGTGAGAACGAGAATTGCTCGATATTCTTTGTTCCATTCAATCAAGGAAAACCAAGCGAGAAGAAATATTGTCCCTTAGACAAATGGCTCGACTTGAGAACAACTCGCCTTAAAGAAGGGGGAATGATGCGAGCACGCCTCGCGAACTTCATCGGACAAGTATCTCGAGTCGAGCATTGCATTATGGCAAGCTGATCCTAGCTCATTTCCAGCTCCACGAGCTTCCTCCAGTTCAAATTCAGCTTATTTGAGCTCAATCCAGCTCAATGAGTTCGTGTGCTCATTCAACGAGTTTGATTTAGCTTAAATAAGCTCGTTTGAGCTCATCTTTAAATTTTAATTCTTGCATTTAAATTGCTGAATAAGGACTTGATTTATTTATTTTAGTTACTTTAGTCTTTAATTATGTCTTGTTTAATTAAATGCATCTTTAGTTAATTTCATGCATTATTGATCTACATATTTTAATTATGACATGTATTATGTGTTCTGGATTTAATTAAGTCACGCATTAAGTAACTCATTTGTTCATTTAGTTTGCATTTTAAACCATGCATTTAGGCATCTTAGTTTAATAAATGAGTTACTGAACATCAAATCAACTCATCTTAGTTTAATTAATTGAGTTTTTGTTGAACCTTATTTAATAGTTGCTTCTTTAATTAATCTAGTTACTAGGTTAATTTATTGATGCATGAGTTAAATTTCATTTAATAATGCTTTACTTAATTAAACTAGTTGCTAGAATAAATGATGCTTAAGTGTTAGTTCATTTAAGTTAAGTTGTTAATTTGTTTTAAGTTTAATAATTGCATTAATGTGTCGGTTACATGTGTTAATTGCAGGTGACTTTTCAACTCACATCCATTACATCCAAAAGCTGTTACGCATTCAATAAGTTGGATTTTCAAGTGAATTCAGTTACACAAGAGGGGGCTGATATAAAGAGGCTTTAAGAAGTTGTTTTATCAATTAAAGAAGAACATTGTTCTTCTTTAATTTTACAACCTCTTTGTTTTCAACTTCCATAACCATTGCTTCATGAGAAATCACTACATGCAATCAATTTTCCATCAAAGAGGCTGGTGTCTTTTCGGTTGGTCATGGAGACTTAAAAGGACTTTGACAGCAACTTAATTGAAGAAATTAATCACATTGAAGATGGGAGTTACTTGGCTAGAATTTTAAAAGTTGAGACTTTTTATTTGAGCTCATTAGTAGCTTCATTAAAAGTGACCATTCAGCTAGCTTCTTTTGATACTATAAATGCAAGTAATCAACCTATTGTAGATAACTTTGGATATTTTGTTAATGTTAAGCTGCCAAATTTGTGAGGCAAACTTTTCTATATTTTTCGTTCAAAGATTCGTTGGCTACCTAGTGTTCTAGTTGTGTCATCCATTTTTTTTTTTGTCGAAAACTAAACTTATCACTATTCGTAGTGTGGCCTTCAAACATACCGAGGTTCTTACTTTGCTAAGTAGCGGGTCGAGGTTTCACTACTTCCATCATCCACCTTGAAGCTTATAAGTATTTGGGTCATTGCTCTTTAGTAGTGGTTCTTACTTGTTTTGAGTTTGTTCCCTTCCATTCCATCACTATCCTTTATTTTTGTTGCTAGCCAAATTTTCCATTTCTTCCTTGAACCTAAAATCCATTTCATTCCTATTCCATATATCATTCCTTCTTATTTTTAATAATCAAACCTATATATTATTCATTTTCATAAACCTATCTTTAAACCCTTCTTCATAGCTTCCACCAATATTTACTTAAAGCATCATTATTAAATGAGTCGAACGATATATTCGTAGACGATTGGGCAATTCACATATGACTCGACTCACCCCGAGGCGAATCGTATTAGATGCCTATGTATTTAACTTTAAAAATTTCTGCTTAGATTGCTTATTTTCTTTAGTGTCATGTTAGTTTGAATTTCCAATGCATGATTATCTGTAGGTTATCCTAAGTCATTGTCGGTGAGAACAATAAATTAAGGGAAGTTAAATTGAATATGGGTTGAGCATTTTGCTTGAGGATAAGCAAATGCTTAAGTTAATTTGATATGTAATATCCGAGGTTTGGGGGTTGTGCATGTTTTAATTTATATCTGTGTGTTAATATGCTCTGCATGTTAATTGCAAGTGTTTGGGGGTTTCGGGAAACCTTGGACTTGGGTAGAAGTCATAGGAAAATTTTTGTTTTAAGCTAAGCAAAGGGGAGCTAGGAGAGCTAGGCTTTAAAAGAAATTATGTGTGGAACATGACACAAGAAAGGGAGCAGTGGAGTGGCAAGGTAGCGCCTAGTAGAAAGGGAGGAGGAAACGTCAACAAGGGGTGTCAAGGGGGAGGAGGTTCGAGCTGCAGAGATAGCATTTTGAGTTGCTTTTTGCGTCAAGAAGGAGGGAGAGTTGGACGTCATTTGGACTCGGTTGGATGAGGTGTAGATTGGGTGTGACTGACTTGAAGATTCGACTAAGTAGGAGGAAACAAGGGATAAGGAGAGAGAGAAGCAAGTGGCGAATATGGGACTCTAAGGGGTGCATTTTGGTTTTGGTGATAGTAGGATAGGTGTGCCAAATTGGTTCTCTTCTCATCTTTCTCATTTGTGCCGAAACCTCTAGGAATTCAACTTATGTTCTTTTCTTCTCTCTTCAATTGACCAAAGTCGAAGGTGGGAATACCTTTTCTTTTCTTCCCTTTTGCTAGTCACTTTCAAAAGCCGAACAATATCATCTTCTCCTTTCTTTTCTTCATATCGGCATCCTTTGAACTTTTTTACCTTGGCAAAATCTTTATTTCATTTATTATTTCTCTTTAGAAAGTCAATAATCTCTCTTGGTTGGGAAGCCTTGGCCGAATCTATTAGAGCTTGTGGAAGAGGGAGGTGTCGACATTCATCTTCCATCGATCTTCTAATCAGTTTTGAGTTTTGTGGTAAGAGGATTCTTTCTTATTTGAGCCTCAGTTATTTTATTAAGGTATCAAATCGAGAAGTCTAACTCCATTTTCTTGTTATGGCCGAATCTATGAAGGGAGATATCGAGATTTCTGTAGGCTAACGGTAAAGGAGTAGAGATCTCTTGGGGGCTCGATCTATCAGGGTAAGGAAGTAGTAGTATTCGGCCAAGGGCCACATATTTTTTTTATGTCTTTAGGTTGAGGCGAAACTAATATGGTTCCATTCAGGGATTTCGGCAGACTGTTAGGTTTGAATATGTGATTCCGAGATTTGATCAATTGAGGTAAGATGATGGTAGTGGTAGGCCGAAGGCCGTTACTTTTGCTTATTTATGTAAGAGCCGAATCTAACATAGTTGTGTAGGAGGGAGTTCAACAAATCGTAAGGTGCAAATTGTGTAGGCTTTGGGTTTCGGGATCTAGACGACTGTGCCAAAAAGGTGTGTAGTTATCGCACTGATCTCCTGTTGTGTATGTATTTGTTGTTATACATATATATACGTGTATATGATGTGTATGGTAGCCGAAAATAATGACTAAGATGGTGGCTACCCATGGTGGGTAATCGGTTAACCAGGTCAGTGTTTCATGATATTAATCTACCTGTGGTATATGTGTGAAGTTGTGGTAAGCATGTAATGTATACTCATTTTAATGTTGTCATAAAATATATATATATGCATGGGGATTGGGATATGATTAATGAAGGATAGGATGTACATATTTATGTACGTGGATGATGTTAGCCCTGAGCTACGTCGTCGCTTGATGTTGGCTATGTGCTTCATCAAGGTGGGGTGTTGGCTATATGCCACATCATGGACGGATGATAGCTGTGTGCATCACCATGGATTGAGGATGACTTAGAGTCGCCTTGTGGATACAAATATGTGGGGTCACTTAGGTGATCGGTGGCTATGCCACGACCTTGGGCAGTAGGTCTGCCAGGGAGGTGTGTAGCGGTTGGAGGTGATTTAGTAATCCCCCTGTGTGCTGGCGGTATGGGGTGTGTAGCGGATGGACACTAGGTTGGGTTAGGATTCATTTTGCATGATTGTATGTGTGGACTGTGTGGAGGTGGGCCAAGCCCATTTGTGGAGACATGTGAAATAATTATACACTGAGTCGGTTTGACTCACCCTATTTTTCACAAACATTGTAGGTGATACATGAATCTTGGACCGGTCAAGGATACAAGGTGGCCATGCGTAAGATGTTTTTTGTTTATTTCTTGCACATTATATTTTCAGTATTTTGAGTAAATATTTATTGTAATAAGGCCACTTAAAATATTTGGGGATTTTATTGTGTTAGGTGGGATTGATAATTGAGTTAATATTTGGGAAAGTTTTATTTTAAAAGCAATTTACATCTTAAAACTTATATTAACGCTTTAAATCCGGAAAATTGTAACAACATAATTTTACTTAGAATTTCAAAGGTACAATGTTTTATAAATGATGTAAAATTATTATGTTATCACCCTTATGTCAAATTCTTTTCAAACTTTTCCTAGTAGCATGCTAACCGCCGTGGTGTTTGGGTAGGGTTTGGGGTGTTACATGATAAGCTTAAAAGTAACATATTTTAACCTCATTCTTAACACATTTTTGGGTGATTATCCAATGTTAATTATGAATATTATACTCATAATATTTTAAATTCATGATTTAATGCTTAACAGAGCACTTAGGAGCAAAAGGAGCAAAAAATGAGTGAAAATCGAAATGTTGAAGCAAGTTGAAGGAGCCACACGGGCTGAACCTTTTCACACGGCTAAACCACACGACTGTGTGAACCATACGGGTGTGTTGTAGGCCATGTCAATTTCACGGGATTATGCATTGAAAAGTAGAAAATCATGATTTTTAGGTTTTTCGGGCATACTAAGACGTATATATGACAAAAATAAGAATATAGGAGGTAGCTGTTAGAGAATACTCAAGAAAACAACTTGAAAAACACAATTGAAGTCAACTTTGAAGCATATTTTCGTCAAGATTGAAGATTCCCAATTGATTTCTTAAGAAGTTATCATGAGTTTCTTTATTTCTTTCGGTTATACTGTATCTTGGATTTTTTCTATTTTTGATCATGAACTATACTTAGAGATGAACCTCATAATGAATTCTGTCGTTTGATTTTTATTTTATGCAATAAATACTTAGTTTCTTGTTCTCAATTATGTGTGCTTAATTCTTGATTTGATATTTCTAGAGTATTAATCCATATTTGATGTGCTTAAATCGGTGGTTAAACAGACTCTATTTAATATTAGATATTGCGTAATTGAGTAAAGTTGCATGCAATCCTAGAAATAGGATGATATAAATCTGTCGAATTAGAGTCAAATCTAATAGGGGAATTCATAGCACGAATTAATGCGATAATAGGAGTTTTAATTAGAAAGAAATTTCAATTAATCAACCTAGAGTTTGTTGCTCTTTTGCTTGAAATAGTTATTAGCATAATTTAGGGATTTCTACGGATCAAAATGCTAAGTAAAGAAATTGCGTAATTTAGATTGATAGTGACAAATGAAATCTAGGTGGATTCTTTCTTGGGTATTGTTTTGTTTCTTGATAGTTAGTCGATTATTTTCATGATTTGTTCTTTGTCGCTTTTGTTTGTAATTATATATTTAATTTTAGTTTTATTTGATCACTCGAATTATTCAGTTAAATAATAGAAAGAAGGTAATTACTAGTACTTGTAGTCCTCGTGGGAATGATATTTTTGTTCACCATAACTATACTATTAATTGATAGTAGCACTTTCCTTAGTTAAAATTTTAGTTAGTTCAGTGACTATCAATTTTGGTATTTTTGTTTAATTTGATTGAGGTTTTGGTGATATTTAATTGTTGGTTCAGGGTAAGGATATATGAATAATTTGATTGTGGATTTTCTTGGATTATGGTTTGGTCGAATAGGAAATTGTGAGTGGGTTAAGAATGAAAGGTTGTTGAGCTAGTTGGGTTAAATGTAACGATTCGATTTTCAGTGGTATCAAAAAATGTGGTTTAAAAAGATCATTTTTGTAAATTGAGTCCATAAATATAAAATAGAAATATTTACGAAGTAAATATAGAAATATATTAAAGAATGGTCTAATAATTTCTCCGATTAAATAATTAATTAAGGCTCAGAGACTACATTGTAAAAGTCAAATCACTTTAGAATTTTAATTGACAAAAGGCTTTAGGACCTAGAAGGCAATTTCCAATGGACCAAAATGGAAATAAACCAATAATAAATATGAGATAGTGGACAACATTAAAAAATATTAGTTGTTAATTAAGGAATAATAAAGTTTAATTAAACAAATTAACCAAAGTTAATTAACCTATAATCTAAATATAAAAATGAAGTAATTGGAGAAACCGTCATCTTTTTCTATCATCCCACCCTCCACCCTTGTTGAAACCAAAGAAAAACCTACCAAGCTTTTAAAGCATTCGACCAAGCCCAATTTAAGGTAATTAAGTCCTTTTTCATGTATTTTTTTTTATAAATTTATGATCATAGGAGCTTGATTTAGCTAGTCCATATATCAATTTGATCAATTGTTGAAATTTTAGCAAGTTTTCATTGTTGATTAATTGATGAATTTGGCTTGAAATTTATAGATATTAAGTTTATATTATAAAAGGACTAAATTGTAAATCTAGTTAAACTTGTTTGTTAACTTCGTTTTCAGTGAAATTGGAATAGTGGTTTTGGGACCACAAATCTGATGAGTAAATTTTTAGTTTATTATTATTTTAATATCTATGGGATGTCAGTGAGGTCGTATTAAAATTTCATTAAGAAATTTTGATGTTTGCGTGATTAATTAAGTGAAATGACTAAATCGTAAATGGTGCAAAAGTAGAGTTCTATTTGTTAAAAGGGCCAAATGGATATAAAACTTTAAAGTGAGTGGACTTAAATGGTAATTATACCATTCATAATATTAGTGGACAAAGATGGGCATGAATTTGGTGTTTTGTTTAGTTAATAATAAAGGATAAAATAGTAATTGAATAAATTAATGAAATTAAAATAATGTAAAATGAGGTATCATCTTCCTAAAGGGTTAATTCCACTGAAATAAAAGAAATAAAACCTCTATTTTTACACCTTGAAGGTTCGGCTAGCTTAATGGTTGTTTTTCAAGCTTATTTTTAATAATTTCTATGTTTTTTTGAGGTCATTTTAGCTTAATTTAGCTAGACTAGGGATCAATTTGTGAAACTGTTAAAGATTGAGGATTATGCCATGCATGATATTGTATGATTCTTGATGTTTGATGATAGATTATGAGTCCTTATTGGTAAATAAATAATTTTTGTAAAGTGAATTTTGATGAAAATTGCATTTAGGGACTTGCTTGTAAAAATAGTAAAAGTGATACGGACACGCCTCGGGTCACACCAAACTCGAGCAAGGATCCTTTGGAGCTGCCAAAAGGACCTATCACCTGAGCACGAGCTAAGCAATTTAAAAAGGCGATTTCGGCTTTAGTAAACCAAGTGTGGGGCGAGACATTGGCTGGACACATTGAGAGAGCTTGGACCAGCTTAACGAGATCACCTTGCAACCTCTTGCAAGTCAAACTCAGCTCAAACTTAGCTCCACGAGTTTGATTCAGCTCAATGAGCTCAAATCCAGCTCTGTTTAATTTATACATTTCTTTAGTTGCTGGAATAAATTAAATGCATTAGTTAATTTAGTTAGTTCAGCTTAAATAATTATTATGTGTTTTAATGTGTCAAAAATCTAGACAATTTAATTATGTTTTAAATGTGTTTTATTTTAATGCATGTTCTTAATATGTCATAGTACATATTTTTAATTTGTTCTAGCTATAGCCGAATTTAATGTGCTGGAATTAAAGTGTCTTAGCTAAAACATACTTTTAAAAGTGTCCTAGTTGTTGCCTAATTAATGTGTCTTAAGACTAATTAATTTTGCTGAATTATTTTGGTGCAGCTACATACAAGGAACGGCTTGAATGAGGGAGTGCTGATAGTTCATCTTTTCCAAGCATCTTTTCATGTATGCTAAAGGCCAAAGGAGTTGCTAATTTATTTTTCCCAAGTTGGCTGTCTAAGTCTCCAAAGCAGCCTTGAAAGCTTTCACACAAGCTAAACATTCCTTTTACATGACAAGGCTGTTCGGTTTTGTGTACTCACACATAGGGGCCGCTCACATTTAGTTTTCACACCTAAGGACTATTGAAGTGCCCTAAGCTGCCTTTAATTAGTTCAACACTATTCAGGTGATCAAAATAGCTCAATTAATCAAGCGCACCCCTTGGCCGAATTTAAGCATGACCATTCAGTTCATTTCAACTCACCTTTCATTTCATTAAATAACAAGCTACTAGAAGGCATTAAAAAGGCTGCCCATTGGCGTCTCCAAGGTTGCTGAAAGCTTCAAGGAAGTTGCTAGGAATTTTCGAAGAAGTTTTAGCTTATTTAAGCTGAATTCAAATGACCATTTAGCTACCTTAATGCCTATTCGGCTAGCCTAGGAATTTAGCTATAAATATGAACCAATTGAGTTGTATTTTAGATTTTTTCCATTTTTAATGAACTTTGAGTTATTTGTGAGCATTTTTGACTCTCAAATTTCATCTAAGACTCAGCTTGACTTATCTGCTAGTCAGTGGCGTCAGCCTGTTTCTTTTATCCAAACTTATCACTCTCGTAGTGTGGCGTTCACCAAAACTATACATTTGGTTCTTGCCTTCCTAGGTAACGGGTCAAGGTCCTATCCTATCTTCCAAATCACCTTAAGAGTCCTATAAGTCTCGGGTCAACACTTGTATATAGTGTTGGTTCATTCTTGACCCTTAAGCCCATTTCGTTCCATTACCACAAACTATTTCATTTGTTTTGTTTCCCTTTTTAGTCGAACCTATATCATCCTATACTTAGGCATTTTTGAACCTATTTTTGTCAACAAAATTCCATACTTTGTCAAATTCGACATTATTTAAAAATTAGAACGATACTTCTTCATTTGACGATTGAGCACATAAATGACTCGGACATCTCAACGAGGCCGTGGTCACATCATTTAGTATCAAAGATTGTAAAAACAAGAAGTACAAACGTTCGTAGCTATCCCGGAATAGGTTCGTAAAAAAAATTAAAAAAATTCGTGATCAAAAGCATTCATTTGTATCCAGCAATATTGTATTAAAAAAATTTTGAAGTTAAAAGAAAGTGTTGAAAGTTTGTATTCATCTCCTTGTATCCCCGACCATCGACTTCCTTGCTATTACCAACATATACCTTCACGCCACACTCAAGACTAAACTCTTTTATTTTAGCCAACCTTACACCTTTTCATCAATACCCTTGTAAACCCCCTTGAAGTCGACCCCTAGACTAAAGATAAAGTCTAAACGAGTCTTCTATGAAATCACGAGAGAAGAAATGAGTGGAAAAAGGCATGAGTGAAGTGAGAGCATTAGAGAGAAGAAAAATCTGTAAAAGAGTGTAAACATGAGTGTGAGTGCCATTAACTCTTTCTTTTTGAGTGAACGTGAGGCTTTGTTGTGAGGTTTTATTTTTCTATGTCTAGAAGTCCAGAACGTAATATGGTGGAAGGCGGAGGACGACAACCCATTAGAAATGTAGCCTCTGCAAGAGCTGGAGTACCCGACTTAGGCCAACAAGCTCTATTACAAGAGTTCCAACGCATGTTGTGGAATGAGTTGGAGTCATTCAAGGAGCGCTTAGAGTGATTCGAGGAAAAGGCCCAATGAGAGCGGACTCCCCAAGGTATACAAAGAGATCAAGGCAGCCAGGAAATCAACCAAGACGACCTCTATGACCCAAGTAATGTTGAAAGTGATCAAGGGTCAAACCAAAGAAAAAGGCGGAGAGGTCTAAGGAATCGAGGCCTTAGAGAACGAGGGCGAGTGGATGATGATTTTATGAACATCAAACTTTCCATCCCACCATTCCAAGACAAGTCTGATCCGAAGGCGTACCTTGAGTGGGAGAAGAAGATTGACTTGGTGTTTGAGTGTCACAATTACTCTGAAGCCAAAAAGGTAAAGTTGGCAGCAATTGAGTTTTCAAACTATGCGATGATCTGGTGGGATCATTTAACCACAAGTCGAAGATGGAACGAAGAATGGCCTATAACAACTTGGGCCCAGATGAAAGCGGTGATGCGGAGGAAATTATCCTATCCTACTACCACCGGGAACTCTATCAAAAACTCCAAAATCTTACCCAAGGATCGATGAGTGTTGAAGATTATTACAAAGAGATAGAAATCGCAATGATTCAAGCGGATGTCCAAGAAGACCGCGAGGCAACAATGGTGTGCTTCCTAGCCAGTCTCAATCGAGACATTGCCAATATCGTGGAGCTGCAACATTACGTGGAAATGGTGGACATGGTGCACATGGCCATCAAGGTGAGGAAATAATTGAAGTGCAAAGGTGCCGTTCGAGGCTATTCCACTACTAACCCCTCTAAATGGAACCAAGGCGTTAGCAAAAATAATCCATTGAGCCATGCTAAAGAGCCCACAGTGCCAGCCAAGACGAACAAGCCTTTAGGCGAGACAAGAAAAGGCAAGGCTATTGAGAGTTTTCCCAACCGTTCGAGGGACATCAATCGCTTCAAATGCCTTGGGAAGGGCATATTGCTAGTCAATGCCTAAACCGAAGCCCTATGGCGGTGCAAGCGAATGGAGAAATCGAGTCGGAGGAAGAAGTCAAAAATGATCCTGAAGCCACATCCGACTCGGAGGAAGACTTAGAGCATGCTACTGATGGTGAACTCCTTGTCGTCAAGAGGAGTTTAAGTCTCCAAAGTGCAAAGAATGAACAGCAAAGGAAAACATTTCCCATACATTGTGCCAAGTCTAAGGAAAAGTATGTAGCGTGATTATTGACGATAGGAGTTGCACAAACGTGGCGAGCACTCTCATGGTGGAGAATTTAGGACTACCGACCACCAAGCATTTGAGCCCGTATAAACTCTAATAGCTTAATGATGGTGGCGAGTTAAAGGTAACAAAACAAGTGCTTGTATCCTTTTCTATTGGAAAAAATGCCGATAAAGTACTTTATGATGTTATGCCCATGCATGAGGGCCATTTGCTACTTGGACGCCCATGGCAGTTTGATCAAAGAGTCATCCACAACGGTTATACCAATAGGTATACATTCAAACATTTGGGCAAGAATGTGATGTTAGCACCATTGACGCCTAAGCAAGTCTACGAGGATCAAATAAAATTGAAAAATTCTATAGAACAAATGAGGGAAAAAGAAAAGAGTTAAAATGTAAAAGAAAAGAAATTGAGAAAAAAAGAGGAAAAGCAACAAAAGAAAGTGAAAAGGAATCGAGAAAAGAAAAAGAAAAGAAGAAAAAAATGTGAGAAAGTGAACATTTTCGCAAAAACAAGTGATGTACGAAAGGCATTTTTGTTGAGACAATCCGTCCTTGTGCTCATGTACAAGGAAAACTTGTTTAGCACTAATGAATTACCCAAGAACCTGCCTTCTTCTATTGTGTCTCCTTTGTAGGATTTCCAAGACATATTTCCGAAGAAACTTCAAATGGGCTGCCACCCATTAGTGGAATCGAGCATCAAATCGATTTCGTGCCTGGAGCTGTCATTCCGAATGACTAGCATATCGAACTAATCCTAAAGAGACCAAGGAACTCCAACGGCAAGTCAATGAGCTTATGAGGCTACATCCGCGAGAGCCTTAGTTCATGCGCCGTGCCCATTTTATTGGTGCCGAAGAAAGATGGAACATGGCGTATGTGTGTCAATTGCCGAGTTGTGAACAAAATCACCATAAAATATCAGCATCCAATTGTAACACCCCAAACCTGGCCCAAACACTACAACTGGATCTGGTCTGTCACTAAGGAGATTTTAATAAAACATGTCGCATATTTGGAAAATATTTTCCTAAAGTTTAACCTTTTATTCGGGAAAAAACTAATAGGTTGATAATTTAGATAAGCTATAAATTATATGAGATGTTTCTATGAATTAAAAACCGAAACTTAAATACATGCCTTAGAAAAAAAAGTGTAAACTTAAAATGTTTGATACCCAAAATAAAAACTGAACCGAAATATAAAGCTAACGGCCCGTGGCCTTATTACATTGAAATTTAAAACCCATTAAATAAAAATATAAAATAATAAACTAAAGTCTTTTGTTGAATCTGAATGTTCTTTTGCATGGCCACCTTACGCTCCTCTCCAGCCCAGTCTGATGCACTAGGTGCTACCTGAAAATATTAAATCATAGGTTGAGTCGCAAGACTCGGCAGCAACCCTCATGCACCTTTAGATTTGGGCCTTAGCCCTACGTAATGTAATAACATATTAATATAAATATAACAAAAATTATGCAAGCCCAACCCAAATCCTAGGTTTCCATCCGCTACACGCCACCCTTACCTGCCATTCATACCATTGGGGATTTATACAATCAACCCACACCGTTACACGCCATTGATGGCAGTCATGCTGCTCATCATTAGATCATGGCAATAGCCACTACAACAGATCATGGCAAAAGCCACTACAACAGATCATGGCAAAAGCCACTACAACAGATCATGGCAAAAGCCACTACACAGAACACTTCCCCTTTCATCAAACCCAACCCCGTGCAATCACAGAAATCAACATGCTTATAAAACATATCATCTGAACAGGAACATTCACTGAAGAATGACAGAGATCACTAACCTGGTGATTCACTTTTACCCTCCTCAGGTTTCAAATGTTATGCCGGGATTTTGGCATTTAACAAAATATAAGCAGATTTATTAATACATATTAACAGACAACCTAATGGTGTGAAAAGTTACACACCTGATAACGCGCAGTACTACTCTCTATGTTGATACCCTCGCTAATCGATCATCGCCTTTTTCTACAACCTTGCTCAAAAGCCGAAAGAACGCAAGGATAAGGCCTCTCCTATATTCGGCCAAGGTTAGTGCTTTACCCGATTTATACATTTAAATTAACAGATCTCCTTACCTTAAAATCTCAAAAGTAATTTGATCCGAAAAGCATGAACTCGGCTTAAAAATCTAAGCGATTGGACCCCCTTCAAATCCCGAAATGCCGCAAATGAGAGAAAACACCCGATTAGTTAACCATATAGCCATTCGGTTAAGATCTCTAAAAAGCCAGAAAAGACTGAAATCTCACGAATCGACACTTACCCTGAGTTTCCTTCAAGATTCGGCACAAGCAGACACCTCAGAGAGAATTCGACAAACACAGGAGATGAGATCTAAGGATTTCGACTTTTATGAAAATACCGAAAAAGATGAACAAGAGGAAGATTTCGGCTATAAGAACAAACAAGAGTGTAGTTTTGACTTTTAGTGAATGAGAGAAGAATAACAATAGGGATCAAAAGATTTGACTAGAAGGAGGTTTCAAAGAAAAAGAAAAGGGTGAGGGAGGTGGTGATTTTCGGCTTTTTGAAAAAAAGTTGTCAGAAATTGTGGAGGGAGAGACTGAGAATTTCGCCACAAAGAATGAAGAAAAAGTAGGGTTCAAATGCCGAAATTGATGAGCTATCCCCCCTTATTTATAGAAATTTTGGCACCCCCTATGGCAATTAGAACTGATTTCTTTACTCCTCTAGGTGATGGAATTTCGGCCAACACTTGCCTTCCTGATAGATCCTCATCCTATCCCTTATCCCTATCAAACACCCATCTAAATGAGACCAACATCACACCACTTTCTCCCTCCTTTATCAGCTTATATCACATATATTTTAAACACTAAAAATCCTAAATTTTAGCCTTGTGCCATCCCCTCATAGCTTCCTCTTTAGGTGCCAAATTTGGCCCAGAAACATGGGCTCCAAGTGGCCAAAACTTGGGCTTCCTTTGCCATTAACGCCAACTCTCTTTCCTCTTAATGGTGCCATTTTGCCACTGGCCACAAGCCACAAGCCCATAATGTTAATTAACCTACCAAAACTTTATTTTAAGCCCTTGAGTGCCTAACAGAATATTTTGTCAAGGCCTCAACCCATTCTTGAGCCCAAACTGAACCTTATTTGTGTCCTCTCTTCTCTTAATCAACTTATGAGGCCTCATGCTTGAGACTAGGGTCCACTAAGTAAAAACATAAATTTTTCCTATGGTCTCCCCTAACTCTAAGGCTTCAAATAATCCGGATAATACCTTAATATTATTATTCTAAGTGCTACACATACACATTAACTCCCATGCACAGAAATTAAAAGTTTCGGGATTTTTTGGGTGTTACAACCCAATAGGCCCAAATCTACTAGGCCCAAATTCGGGATGTTACAGTTCTACCCCCTTAAAGAAATTTTGTCCTCAAAATTTTCAACTAACTCTCAATTGTACTACCCAAGTCTCATCACTACACTTCCGCTGCGCACTCTAAATTAAAAAAAAAACACTCAATATACTACAGTAGGGTACGCACCATTATTCGCATCTGGAGTGTCTTCGTCACCTTGTACTCATTCTTTCGATCGACATTTATCTGATTAAGAATTTTATGAATAATTAATTCTTCCCACTTATTAACCGCGAACAATCTTATGTAAAATCATTTCGATAGTAGTTCTTTCGAATTCGAATTCTATCTACGGGTTTAGTTCTCAAGTCGATACTTTCTAGTCCTAGAGTTCAACTTCAGTCAACATTCAGCACACATCAATCATAAAAATAGCCTTATAAACTTACATTCACCACCTAGGGGTATTTTCGTCGTTTCACTACCTAGGGGTATTTTCGTATTTTTACCTACAGGGGTATTTTTGTAATTTTTTTCAAAATAGTGTATCTTGGTGATGTTTCAAAATAAGGGTATTTTGTAATTTCACAATCGAGGGTATTTCGGTAATTTTGCAAACCGGAGGTATTTCGATAATTTTACAAATCGGGGTATTTCAGTAATTTTGCAAATCGGGGGTATTTTGGTAATTTCTTTTCAAACCAGGGGTATTTTGGTCATTTTACAAATTAGGGGAAATTTGGAAATTTTCAAAACTAGAGGTTATTTTAGTAATTTTACAAAATAAGGTAGCTGATCCCTTTCGGGTTTAATTATAAATTTTGGCCCGTCAACAAGTCCTCATGGCTAGGGTGAACAGTCACCACGCATCAAGTAGGATTCCAGCGAAGAGGAGGTGAGTCACTAGGACTGCTTAAATACCAAGCTCTCCTTGAATCAATCCTAGACATGCGTATGCCTGTTGCCACACCTTAGCTTAGCGACTTATTCCCGGGTTTGTTTAATTAGTTTAAGTTTTATGGAAGTTGAAAAGTATGATGTAAACTAGGCCTAAAGTTCATCAAGTTCTAGCTAAGATAGTCTACGTCCCTTAAAGCCCATCAAGCCTACATAAAGATATATATATATATATATATATATCACACAGTGAGTTCAGAATACTTACCTGGCGGACTTGGGCCGGAGGCGTAGGTGCCATGCCGAGAAAACAACCCTGTACTATTTATAAACATGCATGTTTCTAAAACCCATCTTTAGAAAACGTTTTGAGCCCAAAACCCCAAAGTCGAGTTTTGAATCGGGCTCTGATACCAATTTGTAACACCCCAAAATTGGCCCAAACACTACAATCGGATCTGGTCTGTCACTAAGGAGATTTTAATAAAACATGTCGCATTTTTGGAAAATATTTTCCTAAAGTTTAGCCTTTTATTCGGGAAAAATTTAATAGGTTGATAATTTAGATAAGCTATAAATTCTATGAGATGTTTCTATGAATTAAAAACCGAAACTTAAATACATGCCTTAGAAAAAAGTGTAAACTTAAAATGTCCGATAATAATAATAAAAGCCCAAAATAAAAGCGAACAGAAATATAAAGCTAACGACTGTTGCCTTATTACATTGAAATTTAAAACCCATTAAATAAAAATATAAAAGAATAAACTAAAGTCTTTTGTTGAATTCGAATGTTCTTTTGCATGGCCACCTTGTGCTCCTCTCCAGCCCGGTCTGATGCACTAGGTGCTACCTGAAAATATTAAATCATAGGTTGAGTTGCAAGATTCAGTGTGCAACCCTCATGGACCTTTAGATTTGGGCCTTAGCCCCACAGAACAGAATAACAGATTAATATATATAACAAAAATTATGCAAGCCCAACCCAAATCCTAGGTTTCCATATGCTACACGCCACCCTTACCTGCCATTCACACCATTAGGGATTTCTACAATCAACCCACACCGCTACATGCCATTGATGGCAGTCATGCTGCTCATCATCAGATCATGGTAATAGCCACTACAACAGATCATGGAAAAAGCCACTACAATGATCATGGCAAAAGCCACTACATCATGGCAAAAGCCACTACAATGATCATGGCAAAAGCCACTACACGTAACACTACCCCTTTATCAAACCCAACCCGTGCAATCACGTAAATCGGGATACTTATAAAACATATCATCTGAACAGGAACATTCACTGAAGAATGACAGAGATCACTAACCTAGTGATTCGCTTTTACCCTCCTCGGGTTTCGAACGTTATGCTAGGATTTTGGCATTTAACATAATATAAGCAGATTTATTAACACATATTAACAGACAATCTAAGGGTGTGAAAAGTTACACACCTGATAAGGTGTAGTACTACTCTCTATGTTGATACCCTCGCTAATCTGATCTACTGCCCTTTGTCTACAACCTTGCTCAAAAGCCAGAAGAACGCAAGGATAAGGCCTCTCCTATATTCGGCCAAGGCTAGTGCTTTACCCGATTTATACATTTAAATTAGCAGATCTCATTACCTTAAAATCCCAAAAGTAATTCCATCCGAGTGCTACAAAACTCTGGCTTAGAAATCTAAGCGATTGGACCCCCTTCAAATCTCGAAATGCCGCAAATGAGAGAAAACACCCGATTAGTTAACCATATAGCCATTCGACTAAGACTCTAAAAAGCCGAAAAGACTGAAATCTAACGAATCAACACTTACCCTAAGTTTCTTTCAAGATTCGGCACAAGCAGACACCTCAGAGAGAATTCGGCAAACATAAGAGATGAGATCTAGGGATTTCGGCTTTTATGAAAATCCCGAAAAAAATGAACAAGAGGAAGATTTTGGCTATAAGAACAAACAAGAGTGTAGTCTCGACTTTTAGTGAATGGGAGAAGAATAACAATGGGGATTAAAAGATTCGGCTAGAAGGAGGTTTCAAAGAAAAAGAAAAGGGTGAGGGAGGTGGTGATTTTGGCTTTTTGAAAGAAAGTTGACAGAAATTGTGGAGGGAAAGACTGAGAATTTTGGCATAAAGAATGAAGAAAAAGTAGGGTTCAAATGCCAAAATTGATGAGCTATCCCCCCTTATTTATAGAAATTTTGGCACCCCCTATGGTAATTAGAACTGATTTCTTTACTCCTCTAGGTGATGGAATTTCAGCCAACACTTGCCTTCCTGATAGATCCTCATCCTATCCCTTATCTGTATCAAACACCCATCCAAACGAGACCTACATCACACCACTTCCTCCCTCATTTATCAGCTTATATCACATATATTTTAAACACTAAAAATCCTAAATTTTAGCCTTGTGTCGTCCCCTCCTAGCTTCCTATTTAGGTGTCGAATTTGGCCCAAAAACATGGGCTCCAAGTGGCCAAAACTTGGGCCTTCTCCTTTGCCATTAACGCCAACTCCCTTTCCTCTTAGTGGTGCCATGTTGCCACTAGCCACAAGCCCATAATGTTAATTAACCTACCAAAACTTTATTTTAAGCCCTTGAGTGCCTAACAGAATATTTCGTCAAGGCCTCAACCCATTCTTGAGCTCAAACTGAACCTCATTTATGTCCTCTCTTCTCTAACCAACTTATGAGGCCTCATGCTTGAGACTAGGGTCCACTAAGTAAGAAAATAAATTTTTCCTATGGTCTCCCCTAACTCTAAGGCTTCAAATAATCCGGATAATACCTTAATATTATTATTCTAAGTGCTACACATATATATTAACTCCCATGCATAGAAATTAAAAGTTTTGGGATTTTTGGGGTGTTACAACCCAATAGGCCCAAATCTACTAGGCCCAAATTTGGGATGTTACACCAATGCTGTGCTTAGACAATATGCTGGACGAATTAAGTGGTGCCAGGTTATTTTCGAAGATCGACCTTAAAAGTGGGTACCATCAAATTTGCATACGAGAAGGTGACGAATGAAAGACTGCCTTTAAAACAAAACACGGTTTGTATGAATGGTTGGTCATGCTATTTGGCCTAACCAACGCTCCTAGCACTTTTATGAGACTTATGAATCATGTATTAAGATCATTTATTGGTAAGTTTTGTGTTGTGTACTTTGATGATATACTCATTTATAGCAAATCGTTGGAAGAGCATGTAGTACACCTTAAATCTGTTTTGAAGGTTCTTCGAAAGGAGACCTTATATGCTAATATTAAAAAGTGTACGTTTTTCTCTGACAAGGTTATTTTTCTAGGTTTTGTAGTCAGCTCAGAGGGACTCGAGGTGGACCAAGAAAATATCAAAGCTATACAAAAGTGGCCGAGACTAACGAGTATTAGCCAAGTTCGAAGCTTCCACGGCATGGCTAGCTTCTATAAGCACTTTGTGCCCAACTTCAGCACTTTAGCCGCGCCATTGACAAGTGATATCAAGAAAAACTTAGCCTTATATTAGGCCAATGCGCAAGAGAAGTCTTTTAATGATATTAAGAATTTCCTTACTAAAGCTCCTTTATTAGCACTTTCTGATTTTTCTAAAACTTTTGAGATTGAATGTGATGCCTCAGGTGTAGGGAACGGGGCTGTGCGCACTTAAGACGGAAGGCCTATTGCTGTAACATCCTAAATTAGGGGCTTTGCATTTGATGTGTTTATGTGTGTGCTATGTCTAACACGTTAGTTTAGGGTACTTTAGGGTCCAAGAATGACTTAGGGGGCTTAATAAAAATTTTTCTTTTTGGGCACTTTAAGGGAGAGCTGAATGGGATCGGACTTAAGGGTGGCTGGTTGTATGGTTAGGCACAAGAAGTGCTTTAGTAAAGTGGCAAGGAGGCGCCACTTAAAGCTCAGGAAGGTGATGCCTCAGGGAAGCTGGTAGGGAGCAGGTTCGAGCTGTGGGGATTCCCTCTTGGGGATTTCTTTTTGACGCCAAGGTGGGGGAGAGTTGCTTTCAGCTTGGACTCTGGTGGATGAGTGTTGAATGGGTCAACACATTTAAATGAAGGGAGGAGAGCAATTCAAGGAGAAAGAATCGGTCAACAGGTTTAAATAGGGAGTGGAGAGTGATCGGTGGAGAGAATCATGGGATTGGAAGAGAGGGAGAGAATTTGGCCGAATGTGGGGTGTGTGAGTGTGTGTGTTTGGTTTAGTGATGTTAGGGGGGTGGCCGAATGTTAAAGGATAGCATTAGAGGGAGTGTTGAGCATTTTCGACTAGCTAGAAAGGACCAAGAGCATTCTTTTGTTCATTTCTTTTGGTCAAAACTGAAACATCCTCATACTATTTGGTGTATTTTTCATTTCTCTCAAATACCAAAACAAAAACACCTTCTAATCCTCTTCTCTTTTTCTTCTTCTTTTGTGCTTGGCTGAAACCTACATTGCCTTTCACTCATGACTTTTGTTTTATTTTCTTTGCCATTAAACATCAAAGCCGAAACCCTCTGAAGCCACACCTTTTGTCGAAACCCTGTCATTTTCTTCTCTTTTCTTTTGAACACCTTAACCGAATCTCTCTTAGTAGATAGCACCTTTCTTCTCCATCTCTTTCTTTTCAAGAGCAGAACAACTTTGGCATTTGGTAAGTTCTTTTTGGTTTAGCCGAATCTCTCTAGTCATCTTTGCATTCATTTTCTTCTCTTGATTTCTTTTTTTAAGGGAAGCCAAAACTTATTTCTATTTAGGTAGTTTTCTTTTATTTTGATTGGTTAGCCGAAACCCTCTGACATTCTTACTCTCTTCTTTCAACTCTTGTTTCAGTGGATTGCTGTTACCTATTTTCTTCCTTTCCCAATCGGTTTCTCTAGTGTTTAGGGTAAGTGTTTTCTTTTCGGTACAATCATCTCTTCTCATGGTAGAGTGCCGAAGGTAGTAATCATAATCTTTAACTCTTGGTCAATCGTAAGAGGGCTTTATCTTCGTGTTCTTCCGACTTTTGGTCTGCGTTTGGAGTGTTTAAAGGGATAATCGGTTCTAGTCGGTTTAAATACTCGAGCGGTGCAGGATTAAAACCTTCTTGATCTCCGGGATTTGTTGATCTAGGTAAGGACCCTTAGCCTTGAGTGTTATTCTCTTTTGTTCGATTTCACTGCTTTAATCCAGTCTAGTGACCAAGGTTTTGTTCATGGACTCAAATGTTAGCCAAGCAAAAGGAGGGGTTGGACCCGTAGTCCCAGCCCCTAAGATCAAGAAGCGCAGTATCTGCTATTTGGGATTGGCCACCGGGTTATAGGCCAGCTTCTGAGGAAAATAGGAGGCAGATAGTAGTAGTTTCCAAAAGCGATAGTGTTGACATAGATAGCATAGTGTTACGGGTAACCAGGTGTGCAAAATTCACACACTTTAATATTATTATGTGTTATTAAATATATAGGCTGAAAAGCTGAAATGGTTAGATGAATCGACGTTATGCCACAATGGGCATGACCGAAATACCATGTAAGTACCCTGTTGTCTATGTATGCGCTAATGATTGTATGCCATAATGATATTGTGCACTTGACAGCTTGTTGCATTCATTTGACACTTGTATGCATGGGTTGGATATGATGTTTAAGGGGAAGTGTAACACTGTCACTAGTGGTTTGGTACCATAAGTGGGTTGGCCCCACATATGATATTTTGTGACTCTGTCACCAGTGGCTAGGTTCCACATATGAAGTGTAGCGGATGGAGGGTTGATTGTAGAAATCTCACGGTGTGATTGGCTGGTATGTAGAGGATGGAAATCTAGGATTGGGTCGGGTACATTGCATCCATACTGGTACATGCTATCTTTGAGTGGGTTAAGGCCCAATATGTGCCTGTGGCTTGGAGCCATTTATGTGACTTAAGGGGGGATTTACGCACTGAGTCTTAGTGACTCACCCCCTCTGCTTAACCTTGCAGGTGATCAGTAAGATGTGGACTTGGGAGCCGGAGAGACTCGAGGAGGCCACAGCTTGTTATTTTCAGTAAACTTAGTTTCTTTTTAAGACATTTTAATTTGGGGTTTTAATTGATGTAATAAGGCCTTTTCATTTTTATTTGTTTTTACATTATTATTCCACTTTGATACAACATTACTTTACGACTTAAACTTAGTTGTTAAAAAGAAGTTTTTTTTTCTAAATAACTGCAACCTAAAATATCTATTTTTCTCACAAGTGTTAACATAGATAGTAAATGAATGGTTAATCCAACATGGAAATTTTTCTTAAGCTGCAACCCACTGTTTTCAAAACATCACCTAAAATAAAAAGTTTCAAACTTACGGTTTCCATCTGGATTTCAAAGTTTCTTTTCAACCTTTCTCCCTGTGACATATCAGATCTGGGCATAACGTTTAGACCGGGTTTGGGATGTTACAATTGTGTACTTCAGAGAAAAGCTAAATGGAGTCGCACTTAACTATCCCATTTACGATAAAAAATGTACACACTTATTCGAGCTCTCGAGACGTGGCAACATTATCTATGGCCAAAGGAATTCGTGATTCATTTCGATCACGAAGCATTGAAACACATCAAGGGCCAGCACAAGTTGAACAAACTCCATGCGAAGTGGGTCGAGTACCTCGAATCATTTCCTGCGTCATCAAGAATAAGAAAAGTAAAGATAATATTGTGGCTGATGCACTTTCGAGAAGGTATGCCCTATTATCGTATCTTGATTCTAAATTGCTTGGATTCTCTTTCTTGAAAGATTTATATGCTGATGATGATGACTTTGGTGAACTGTTTGCTGCTTGTAATAATGTCTCTGTTGAAAAGTTTTATAGGTACAAAGGTTTCCTTTTTAAAGAAGGAAGATTGTGTATCCCGCAAAGTTCCATTCGGGACTTGCTGGTTAACGAGGCGCATAGCGTGGGCCTCATTGGACACTTCGGTGTAGGCAAGACATTGTCGATGCTCCAAGAACATTTTTATTGGCATAGGATGAAAAGGGATGTCGAACGTGTTTGTGAGCATTGTGTGATGTGCAAGAAGGCCAAATCAAAGATTCAACCACATGGGCTGCACACGCCACTCCCTATACTCAAAGCTCCTTGGACGGATATATACATAGACTTTGTCTTTGGATTACCTCGAACAAAAATGGGAAAGGATTCTATTTATGTTTTAGTTGATCGATTTTCAAAGATGTCACATTTTATTGCATGTCCAAAAACTGACGATGTTGTTCATATTGCCAATTTTTCTTTAGGGAAATCGTTCAAATTTATGGAATTCCAAGAACGACCATGTCGATCGGGACGCAAAGTTTTTGAGTCATTTTTGGAGATCATTGTGGGGGAAGCTCGAGACCAAGTTGCTATTTTCAACCACTTGTCACCCCCAACGGATGGACAAACGGAGGTGGTTAATCGAGTGTTGTCTACTTTGTTGTGAGCCATTACTCAGAAAAACTTAAAGCTGTGGGAGGAGTGCTTACCTCATATCGAGTTTGCTTATAATCGATTTGTTCATTCGAACTAAATTTTTGCCCTTTGAAATTGTTTATGGATTTAATCCTTTGACTCTTTTAGACTTATTGCCTTTACATAATATTAATTTATTCATGTAGAAAAGGCCGAGTATGTCAAGGAGTAACACCAAAAGGTTCGAGCCAATATCGAAGCAAGAACCGGGAGCTATGTTCAAAAAGCAAACAAAGGCCAAAAGAGAGTTGTATTTAAACTCGGTGATTGAGTTTGGGTTCATATGCGAAAAGAACACTTTCCAGCCTAACGTCGGTCCAAGTTACTACCGCGAGGAGACGGACCCTTCCAAGTCTTAGAACGAACAACGAGAATTCTTATCGACTTGACTTACATGGTGAGTAGAATATAAGTGCAAGCTTCAATGTGTCTGATTTATCTCCCTTTGATGTAGGTTCTGATTTGAGGAAAAATTGCTTTGAAGAGGGGGGATGATAAAGCCACGCCTCGGGTCATACCAAACTCGAGCAAGGATCCTTTAGAGCTGCCACAAGGACCTATCACCCGAGCACGAGCTAAGCAATTTAAAGAGGCGGTTTTGGCCTTAGTAAACCAAGTGTGGGGCGAGACATTGGCTGGACACATTGAAAGAGCTTCGACCAGCTCAACGAGATCACCTTGTAACCTCTTGCAAGCCGAAATCAGCTCAAACTTAGCTCCATGAGTTCGATTTAGCTCAACAAGCTCAAATCCAGCTCGGTTTAATTTATACATTTCTTTAGTTACTGGAATAAATTAAATGCATTAGTTAATTTAGTTAGTTCAGCTTAAATAATTATTATATATTTTAATGTGTCAAAAATCTGGACAATTTAATTATGTTTTAAATGTGTTTTATTTTAATGCGTGTTTTTAATATGTCATAGTTAGTACATATTTTTAATTTGTTCTAGCTACAATCAAATTTAATGTGCTGGGATTAAAGTGTCTTAGCGTCTTAGCTAAAACATACTTTTAAAAGTGTCCTAGCTGCTGAATTTATATGTCTTAAGACTAATTACTTTTGCTGAATTATTAGGTGCAACTACATACATGGAACAACTTGAATGAGGGAGTGCTGATGGTTCAACTTTTCCAAGCATCTTTTCGTGTATGCCAAGGGCCAAAGGAGCCTTGAAAGCTTTCACACTAGCTGAAGATTCCTTCCATAAGACAAGGCTGTTCAGTTTTGTGTATTCACACATTGGGGCTGCTCACATTCAATTTTCACACATAAGGACTATTAAAGTGCCCCAAGTTGCCTTTAATTAGGTCAACACTATTCAGCTGATCAAAGCAGCTCAATTAATCAAGTGCACCCCCTTGGCGAATTTAAGCGTGACCATTCAATTCATTTCAGCTCACTTTTTATTTCATTAAATAACAAGCAACTAGAAGGCATTAAAAAGGTTTCCATTGGCGTCTCCAAGGTTCTGGAAGCTTCAAGGAAGTTGCTAGGAAATTTCCAAGAAGTTTCAGCTTATTTAAGCTGAATTCAAATGACCACTTAGCTACCTTAATACCTATTCGGCTAGCCTAGGAATTTAGCTATAAATATGAACCAATGGAGTTGTATTTCAGATTTTTGCCGTTTTTAATGAAGTTTGAGTTATTTGTGAGCATTTTTGACTCTCAAATTTCTTCTAAGACTCAGCTTGACTTATCTGCTAGTCAGTGGCGTCAACCTGTTTCTTTTATCCGAACTTATCACTCTCGTAGTGTGGCGTTCACCAAAACTATACCTTTGGTTCTTACCTTCCTAGGTAACGGGTCAAGGTCCTATCCTATCTTCCAAATCACCTTAAAAGTCCTATAAGTCTCGGGTTAACACTCGTATATAGTGTTGGTTCATTCTTGACCCTTAAGCCCATTTCGTTCCATTACCACAAACTATTTCATTTCTTTTGTTTCCCTTGTTAGCCGAACCTATATCATCCTATACTTAGGCATTTTTGAACCTATTTTTGTCACCAAAATTCCATACTTTTTCAAATTCGACATTATTTAAAAATTAGAACGATACTTCTTCGTTTGACGATCGGGCACATAAACGACTCGGACATCTCAATGAGGTCGTGTCGCATCAAAAAGTTTATGGAAAATTAATGAAATGATGGTTTGTATGGGTTGGTTTAAGTCCCTAGAGCAATCGACTAGCTTGAAAAGAGGATTAAAATGCTTAGATTTCAATTTATGAGCTTAAGGACTAAATTGAGAAAAGTTAAAATGTTATGGGTAAAAGGTAATTTTGCATAAATATGAATTGTGGACTAAATTGCATAATAGAAGTATTAAATAGATTGAAATTGTCTATTTAGATCAAGATAGAACACGTACAGATTTAGTCGGGGAAAAGCTAAGGCCTCGAATTAGCTCGATTCTATTTCTACTCCCTAATCTCGAGGTAAGTTCGTATGTACAGATTACTATATTCATGTTATTCAATTGTATGTTATTATGTATTTATAATGCTATTGAATAATGTATATCCAAATTAATGCCATGACGATTATAAAGTCCCTGTTGAACGTTTGGGATTCATAGGACACAAATGACATGTCATTAGGGATTTCATGTTTCAGGTGGTCTTGAATGTCCTACCGATGGCTAAGGTCCTGCATTTGTTGTGGATGCTCCATAGCTTGTGTGAGCAACATCATGTACCTTACATTTCTACCCACAACTAGTGTGAGCAACGATGTAAAGGAAAAGTTATGGTTATATGTTTAAGCACATTTCGTGTGAGCTTTCCCAAGTATCCGATTATATTCTAGATGGTTCAACGGGCAATGAAAGGGATTGAAATGGTAAGTTTCCAAATGGTATTATGCATATGTTCATGGAAAGGATGAATAATTCAAATGATGTATTTCATACGGAAATGACTTATCATGTGGTTAATCCAAATGAGTTATGTATAAATGCACAAATGAGTCATGTATAATTGCACTAACTTGTGTATTGATGATGATGTTTAGGCTTGTGCCAAGCTTGTGGGTTGGGTTACGTTATGTTTATACCTATTGTTATGTAATGAAATGGTAAGTTATGTTTCATTTTCTATAAACTTAATAAGCATTATGTGCTTACATAGTTTCTTTCCTACGTTTTATAGATCATCGGAAGCTCGATCAGTTTGGAAGCTCATCGGAGATCTATCACACTATCCAACATAAATATTAGTAGTTTTTGACTGTTTTGGCCAAGGTTATAATGACATGTATAGGTGGACTTGTAATGGTGTTTAGTTGAATGTTTGATGGATGAATTGGTATGTATAACTTGTGCAAGTTATCTTGGTTGGTACCATTTGATACCTTGTTGGATTGTGTCATTTTGGGTACTTGTGATGCATGAGTGGTATGGATCAAATGGTATGTTTGTAGTGATGTGTTAATGGTCATGTTTGTGGCATGATTTAAAAGAAGTTGAATTATAATTGATGATGAAAATGTGACCAAATATACATGTTTAGGTAAGTTTTGATGTTTGCATTTGAGGTTCCTTGAATGTCATTTTGGTTAGTTGATTTTAGGACTCTCGAATTGGTCATTACATGTACATTTTCATAGGGTTTTGATGCTTTGATTATGTGCACATAAGGCCTAAAGGTTTATACATGATGTGGTGTTGGAAATGTCTTGTTTAGGGTAAATTTTAGGTCCACATGGCCTGAGACACGGGCATGTGACTCAGTCGTGTGTGACACATGGGCTGGCGACACGGTCATGTGTCCCCTAAAGATCTCTTTGCTTGCAATTCAATCAGTTACATAGCCTAACACATGGCCTGGCACACGAGCGTGTGACCCTACTTAGAGAGTTACACCGGTGAAGACACGAGCCAGGACATAGTCAAATTTTTGTAGTCAAATTTTTGTAACTTCTTCTTAGACTTTCCAAATGTTTCCAATTTAGTTTGAATCATTTTTAAGGTAATTTTAGGGCCTTGAGGGCTCGATTTAGGGACGATATGTATGTGAATGATTGTTTTATAATGTGTTTATGATAACGTATGAAATGTAAGTTTAAAAGTTCCCTTTGTTAGATAATGCTTTGTAACCTTAATTCGACGACAGATACGAGTTAAGGGTGTTACAAAATGTAACACCCCTTACCTGTATTCGACGCCAAAATAGGGTACGAGGCATTATCGAAACATATACACTTGTAAATGTATTAAACCTAGTCATAAAATTTCATCCAAATAAAAAACTTTTCAAATTTTTATTTTTGAGTCCCTAAATAGGGCCTACGAGGCCCAATACATACTTTGGAAGCGGTTCGGGACTAAACCGAGAACTTTGAAAAATTTCACAACACTTAGAAAATTTGTAACACCCTAAAAATCTGAGTATTTAAATTTGCATGATTTTGGTGTTTAGATTTTAAAGGAAAAATCTTTTATTTTATTTTGGTGCTTATTGAAGTCTTTGAGAGGGTAAAGCATAAGTTGAGGAAAGAATAAAATTTATTAATTGAGAATTTATTGAAGTGAAACAAAGGTGATTAAGACTTAAGCTAAATTATGTGCTAAGAGTGTCATAAAATGAGCATATGGCATGGTGGAGTTGGCGCATGGGTTCTAGCAAGGGGAAGAGGTTCGAATCCCTTGTATAGCACCTAGATAAAATTTTTGTTTTAATTTTACGCTCATGGATAGGAAGTGTCGGCAATGATCAATTAAGGAAGGTGTTGACCACGTTATTTTTGGTTAGTGTATCAATGGATTAAGGAAACAACTAACTTATGGCATGGAATCAAAGGTTTAAGGAAAGATAGGGGAACATAAGGCACATATCAAGGGAAATTTTGGAAAGAAATCATGGCCAATTGACCATGTTTGGACGGCAATTTGGTATAGGAGGGAGCCTAAATTTTGAGTTAGTTTTGGTGAGAAATTCTTTTCTCTCTTTGGTTGTTCTTTGCACTTTGTGCAGAATTTTTATTTCCTCTCCTATCAACATTCTTCTTGGCCGAATTTTGCATTTGGTAAAGCCAAAATCTTTTGACCATTTGGTCACTTTTATTCATCTTGTCAATTTTCTTTTGTATTCTCCTTGTGCCGAAATCATCCATACCAAAAATCAGTCTCTTCTTTTTCTTTTGCCATGGCCGAATGCACTAACTCCTAAAGGTCTATTTTTTTTTTCTTTCATCTTCTTTTCTCTTTGAAATCAAACTACCTCATCACCATCTCCTTCTCATATTCTAATTATTTCAATCAAAGATTCTTCATCAAACATTCCTTTGGCCGAATGCTAGAGTGCCATAATCGAAATTTATTTTCTCTTTTCTTGGTTGCATAGCCGAATTCTCCAACTCTCACAAACACCATCCTCAATCTTTTCTTTTCGATCGTGGATCATAGGTAAGGGTTCTTCTTTTCATTTTCGTTTTAATTAGTGATATTATGGCGAATATCATTGGTTTATTGAGGTCTTTTGGATTGATATAGCGTTCATACTAATAACGTTTCTTTCGTTATTATTTAGTGCAATAACGGAGATTGGAATTCAAGTGATCGGGAGAATCGTGGAAACGTTGGAAACGTTTCATTGTGGTAAGGAAATCCTACTCTTTAAAATCTCTAGAATTATTGATATTATTTTAGATCTAACTAAATTCCTTTGGATCTTGAAGACTTTCAAAATAGGGAAGAAAAGGCGGTGTTTAGTTATCGTAAGAGGGTGGATCTGTAAATCCCCATTCAAAGCGAAGAGCGGTTTCGACGGTCGGGATTTTCCAGGGTTATGGGCCATCTTAGAAGGAAGTCCATTATTCAAGTGGTACGAACTTGAACCATTATCGTTGGTGGATTCTCGACGACGAGCGAATCATTAAGCGAAGGAAAACCGAAAATTGAAGTGATTCAAAATCAAGAGGGTAAGATTTTGGATCCATTATCGATTAAGATTATTTTTACGAATTAGTTGTCTAACGAATCAAAATATATTTTAGGTCCGAGGAGCGAAGGGTTAGTACTCACTAGATCGAGGTGTGTAATTTCACACTCATTATTTTTGGTTGGATGTCAAATTTCGGTATGGAAGTAAATCGTAAAAACGATTAGATCGGTAAAACGTAAAAATTTATATTTTGACGAAAATGCGTAAAAACGACTAAATCGTGAAAATTACGAAAACGCCCTCGAGAAATTAATTGTTATTATGAAAATTGGATGTTTCGTGAAAATGGGCCGTAAATACTCTAGTTCGTGAAAATAGGCCGTAAATACTCTAGTTCGTGAAAATGGGCCGTAAATACTCTAGTTCGTGAAAATGGGCCGTAAATACTCTAGTTCGTGAAAATGGGCCGTAAATACTCTAGTTCGTGAAAATGGGCCAAAATACTCTAGTTCGTTAAAATTTAGCCAAAACACTCTAGTTTGGTAAATGGGCCAAAGCCCACTAAAGCGCTAAATGGACAAATTGCTATAATTATGGGCCAAATGAAATGTTATTGATAAACCCACCATGTTATGTATTGTTAATAAATTTTATATTTTAAAGTACATGTATAATTGCATGGGTGGGATATATGAAGAGAAGAATGGCCAGTTGCCACAATATCGGCTTATTGCCTCTAGTTCGGTGGCTCTGCCACAATATCGGCTTATTGCCTCTAGTTCGGTGGCTCACACAATATCGACTTATTGCCTCTAGTTCGGTGGCTATGCCACAATTATAAAAGGCTTAATGCCTACGATTGGTGTGATGGCGGGTGGGTTGACTTGATCCCACAGGTGTGATGGTTGGTGCAGGGGTGTTAGCGGATGGATATTAGGTATGGGTGGGAATTTCATTTTACATGCATTATTAATTGTGTTAATTCATGATATATTGTTGAATTCGAATTGGGCTCAAGCCCAAACATTATGTCCCGATAATCTCGCCCAATAATGGTGGTAGGTGAGTTACACATTGAGTTCTAAGTAACTCATCCCTTTAAATTCTTTCCATCTCGTAATGGAAATTGATGTGGACTTGGGCGAGGATGACTTCGTGGAGGCCATATTTGCGAGAGAGGTTATTTAAACTCGAACTTTCAATAAATATTTTTTCTATTATGGATTATTGTAATAAGGGCCTCTATAAATAACTTATGGATTTTATGTGTGTTTGGGTTTTAAACTAAACTTTGGACTTTTTAATTAAGAGTCGTGATTTTATGATGATTTATTAAAATAAATTTTGGTTTTCAAGTATCTGAAATTCTTTTATAAATATTTTATTATAGTCAATTCATTAACAAACTATTTAAAAGTTTTGATAATACAATGATTTTCAACTAATGTTTTCAAATATTATCAAATTCAAATACTCTTCTATTTATTTATTTTAAAACCTGAAATTTATATTGAAGTTTTCAACTTATTGCAAATTTAAAGATAACTCGATTCATGTGACAAACCAAATCTAGTCTCAACGCATAGACCGAGTTTGGGGTGTTACATTTAGTGGTATCGAGCCCGTTTCAAAAACTCTACGTGGTTTTGCGTTCAAAAATAATTTCGTATGAAAACGCTCAATGATATTTTTAAAGATCGTTATGGCACCACAAGCATCCCGGCAACAAGTCAAGTAAGTATTATTGCTTAATGATTACTATGATATGATCATAGGAACACTCTAGAACTTCTAGTTTTAGGCGTGAAAAAGCGTAGAGATTGAGACTATAGGATATGTTGCGAAAAACAACTTTATATCTCAAATCTCATAAAATATCGTTAATAAACACGAAACAAAATTTTTGATTCATAAAACTTGTAATCGATAAGCGAACAAGCTATCATGAGCACTAGAGGACGCGGTCGTGGGACGCGTAGACGTGGGTGGTAGAGGCCGAGGTGCTACAATGAAGCACCAAATCATATGCTGAAGTGGGCCTTTTGCGTCAATAGAAAGTGAGACCGGATCACGTGACCACATGGAAGAAGATAATGCATTGACTCGAGCAATGCTACGAGTCTTGGAAAGGGTCGCTGGAACTAGAATTGGGCCAACAACTCGTGGGTCAATTTTAGAGCGACTTAAGGCGAATAATGCAGAAGTTTTCAGAGGTGTCTCTGGTGTAGCTCCGAATGTGGCGAATACTGGCTCGAAGCTGTGGAACGGATTATGGATGATATGGAATGCACGGTGAGCAAAACCGAGAGGCTGTATCCTTATTGAGAGATGAGGTGTATCGGTGGTGGCTCATTTGTCGAGAAGGCCTTCAAGCCGCAGCGATTAATCGGGAATTCTTTAAAGCTGCCTTCCAAGGAAAATACGTTGGAACGAGCTATGTAGACGCTCGAAGGAAGGAATTTCTGAATCTTGTCCAAGGAAGTAAGACCGTGGCAGCATATGAAGCTGAGTTTTTACGTCTGAGCCGTTATGCCCGGACAATTGTAGCAACAGATCATGAACGTTGTGTACGTTTCGAGGATGGACTTAATGATGAGCTGAGGGTTCTGATTGCTCCGCAGCAAGTTAGAAATTTTTCGACTCTTGTGGAGAAGGCTAAAATAGCCGAAGAGGCTAAGAACTCGAGCAGCAGAAGCGAGAAAGATCACGAAACAAGAGAGAGACACATGATCTGGTTCTTCCAAGAGATTTGAAAAACCGGAATGATGAATCGGTTCAAAGCGAACCCGGTAGCAAATAATCGAAGTCGAGATTGCACCGAGTGTGGGAAGAGACATTTTGGGGAATGTTGGAGGAAAGCAGTAGCATGCTACAAATGCGGTTCAATGGAACATCGATACAAAAGTTGTCCTCGACGAATAGATACGACTCAAGAAGTCCGTAATAATGATGCACATAGGCCAGAGGTAATCAGACCACCGAGAGGTCGTGGACCGGTCGTGGTGGTAATGGGGCTGGCCGTGGTCAGGGTGCATTGGGTCGAGGCAATGGTAATAGAGAAATGCGATGCAAGACACTGGACTGGTTTATGCAGTTAGACGCCGCGAGGACGGCAATGCACGATGTGATAAGCTGATGCGTTCTTCATTTTTGATGTACTGTTATTGCTTTAATAGATATTGGCTCTACCCATTCATACGTAGCTAGTGCCAAATCTGAAACACAATTTAGAATCTGAAATTACCGAAAATGAGATGACAGTAATCAGTCCTTTAGGACAGTCAATAACTGTTAATAAAATATTTAAAGGCGTGCCCTTAAAAATCCAAGAGGAAGTATTCTTAGCAAATTTGATGGAACTACCTTTCGGCGAGTTCGATCTCATTACGGCATGGATTGGTTGGTTAACCATCGGCGAATTGGATTGTCTTTGAAAAGCGAATGTCGAAGGACCTCGGATGATAAGGAAGTCATAATGATTGGTGAGCGAAAGAACTATCGGCAAATGTGGTATCGCATTAAAAGTGAAAAGTTGGTGCGGAAAGGATACGGAGCATTCCTAGCCTTTATCTCTTTGTGGATGCCAAGGAATTATCCGTGAATGATGTGAGGATGGTGAAGGAATTTCCGATGTATTTCTGAAGAACTTCTGGTATACCTCGGATCGGAAGTAGAATTTGGCATTGAGCTTTTGCAGGGACGGCTCCGGTGTCCATTGCTCCCTATAGAATGGCACCGAAGGAGTTGGTGAGCTCAAAGCTCAAATTCAAGAAGCCGCTGGATCGGGATTCATTCGACCAAGTGTGTCTCCGTGGGAGCACCGTTTTGTTCGTCAAGAAGAAGGATGGATCGATGCGTATGTGCATTGACTACGCATAGTTGAATAAATTGACGATCAAGAATTGGTATCCTCTGCAGAATTGACGACTTGTTTGATCAATTAAAAGGAGCTTCAGTTTTCTCCAAAATTGATTTAAGGTCGGGTTATCACCAGCTTAAGGTGAAAGAAGCGGACATTTATAAGACGGCATTTCGGACACGTTACGGACACTATGAGTTTGTAGTGATGCCGTTTGGATTAACCAATGCACCAGATGCATTTATGGACATGATGAACCGAGTCTTTCAACCATATTTAGACCGGTTTGTGGTTGTGTTCATAGATGATATATTGGTTTATTCGAGAAATGAGGAGGAACATGACCAAAGATTTGCGGATAGTATTACAATTACTTCGTGATAAGCAATTGTATGCCAAATTTGGTAAATCGAATTTTGGCTAAAGGAGGTGACTTTCCTTGGTCATGTAGTATCACCAAGGAATAAGGGTGGATCCTCGAAAAATTGAGGCTATTCGGATTGAAACCACCAACATCGATGGCTGAAATTGAGTTTCTTGGTCAATTGGATACTATAGACGTTTTGTAGAGGGGTTTTCGTTGCTTGCTGCACCCCTAACTAAACTGTTGCGAAAGGGAGCTCCGTATATCTGGACTGAAAAGCAGCAAGAGAGTTTTGAGAAATTGAAGAAGATCCTGACAGAAGCTCCAGTTTTAATTCAACCCGAGGCTGGAAAAGAGTTTACTATTTATTGTGATGCGTCTCACACGGGTCTGGGTTGTGTATTGATGCAAAATGGAAAAGTGGTGGCCTATGCTTCTCGTCAATTGAGACCACACGAAGTAAACTACCCTACTCATGATTTGGAGTTAATCGTTGTCTTTGCTTTAAAGATTTGGAGGCACTATCTCTATGGTGAGAAGTCCATAATCTACACGGATCACAAAAGTCTTAAATACCTCCTTACCCAGAAGGAATTGAATTTAAGACAAAGAAGATGGGTAGAATTGTTAAAAGATTACGATTTCTCCATCGAATACCATCCTGGAAAGGCTAACGTGGTAGCTGACGCGTTAAGTCGTAAGGCAGTATCTGATTTAAGAGCACTGTTTGCCCATTTGAGTCTGTACGAGGATGGCAGTTTGTTAGCAGAACTTCAGGTGAAGCCGCTGTGGCTGGAACAAATCAAGGAAAAACAGACATCAGATGAGAAGTTGGGACCTTTACTTCGGCAAGTTGAAAATGGTGAAATTGAGGATTTTGGAATAAACACGGAGGGTGTGTTGTGCTTTCGAGGGAGAGTATGCATGCCTAAGGACTTAGATCTAAGGCAATTGATTCTACGGGAGGCGCATAGTAGCCCTTATGCTATGCATCCCGGAGGAAATAAGATGTATCGAGATCTCCGTGAACAGTATTGGTGGCCAGGGTTGAAGCGTGAGATTACAGAGTTTGTGGGAAAATGTTTGACTTGTCAGCAAGTGAAGGCAGAACATCAATTACCGTCTGGATTGTTACAACCGATAAAGATTCCTCTTTGGAAATGGGAGCGGATAACTATGGATTTTGTTAGTGGGTTACCGTTAACACCTACTAAGA
Source organism: Gossypium rotundifolium (assembly GCA_025506655.1). Lineage (NCBI taxonomy): Eukaryota > Viridiplantae > Streptophyta > Magnoliopsida > Malvales > Malvaceae > Gossypium > Gossypium rotundifolium. The sequence goes on along the minus strand of CP106723.1, from coordinate 55,799,033 downwards.
AAAATTCCGTTTGGGTAATTGTTGATCGGTTGACGAAGACTGCTCATTTCTTGCCAGTTCGTACGGATTATTCATTGCAGAAGTTGGCGAAACTGTACGTATCCGAAATTGTGAGGTTGCATGGGGTACCTGTATCTATTATATCGGATAGGGACCCTAGGTTTACATCACGATTCTGGAAAGCTCTGCATGAAGCCTTGGGAACAAAGTTGAATTTCAGTACGGCTTTTCATCCTCAGTCTGATGGTCAGTCTGAGAGAGTAATTCAAATATTGGAAGATATGTTAAGAGGATGTGTAATCGACTTCAGGGGTAGTTGGGAGGATTATCTACCACCGCGTAATTCAGCGATATAACAAAGCCTATCGATCTAGCATTCAGATGGCACCTTACGAGGCATTGTATGGTCGTAAGTGTCGCTCTCCTATTTGTTGTGACCGGCGAAAAGATGATGTTAGGTCCCGAGATGATATCCGAGACGGAGAGGATAAGGTAAAAGTTATTCGAGCACGGTTGAAAGAAGCCTCGATAGATGTAAGTCGACGCAGATCCGGGCGAAGGGACATCGAGTATAGTGTGGGAGATCGGGTTTTCTTGAAGGTATCTCCTTGGAAAAGATCTTTAGATTCGGAAGGAAGGGCAAGCTAAGTCCTAGATATATTGGACCTTATCGTGTCTTTGAAGCGTGTTGGTCCAAATGGCATATCGATTGAGTTACCTCCGGAGTTAGATCAAATTCACAATGTCTTTCATGTTTCCATGTTGAGGCGTTATAGATCGGATCCTTTGCACATTATACCGGTAGAAGAATTGGAGCTAAATTCAGATTTGTCCTTTGAAGAAGAACCAGTGGAAATCCTAGAACGAGATGTCAAGGTATTAAGGAAGAAAACCGTGCCGTTGGTCAAAGTTCTATGGCGTAACCACGGAGTGGAAGAAGCTACGTGGGAGCCAGAGGATGCAATTCGGCAACAATACCTCACCTTTTTCAACTGTGTAAATTTCGAGGACGAAATTTTCTTTAAGGAGGGTAGAGTTGTAACACCCTAAAAATCGAGTATTTAAATTTGCATGATTTTGGTGTTTAGATTTTAAAGGAAAAATCTTTTATTTTATTTTGGTGCTTATTGAAGTCTTTGAGAGGGTAAAGCATAATTTGAGGAAAGAATAAAATTTATTAATTGAGAATTTATTGAAGTGAAACAAAGGTGATTAAGACTTAAGCTAAATTATGTGCTAAGAGTGTCATAAAATGAGCATATGGCATGGTGGAGTTGGCGCATGGGTTCTAGCAAGGGGAAGAGGTTGAATCCCTTGTATAGCACCTAGATAAAATTTTGTTTTAATTTTCTCGCTCATGGATAGGAAGTGTCGGCAATGATCAATTAAGGAAGGTGTTGACCATGTTATTTTTGGTTAGTGTATCAATGGATTAAGGAAACAACTAACTTATGGCATGGAATCAAAGGTTTAAGGAAAGATAGGGGAACATAAGGCACATATCAAGGGAAATTTTGGAAAGAAATCATGGCCAATTGACCATGTGCTGGGACGGCAATTTGGTATAGGAGGGAGCCTAAATTTTGAGTTAGTTTTGGTGAGAAATTCTTTTCTCTCTTTGGTTGTTCTTTGCACTTTGTGCAGAATTTTATTTCCTCTCCTATCAACATTCTTCTTGGCGAATTTTGCATTTGGTAAAACCAAAATCTTTTGACCATTTGGTCACTTTTATTCATCTTGTCAATTTTCTTTTGTATTCTCCTTGTCGAAATCATCCATACCAAAAATCAGCCTCTTCTTTTTCTTTTGCCATGGCCGAATGCACTAACTCCTAAAGGTCTATTTTTTTTTTCTTTCATCTTCTTTTCTCTTTGAAATCAAACTACCTCATCACCATCTCCTTCTCATATTCTAATTATTTCAATCAAAGATTCTTCATCAAACATTCCTTTGGCCGAATGCTAGAGTGCCATAATCGAAATTTATTTTCTCTTTTCTTGGTTGCATAGCCGAATTCTCCAACTCTCACAAACACCATCCTCAATCTTTTCTTTTCGATCGTGGATCATAGGTAAGGGGTTCTTCTTTTTCATTTTCGTTTTAATTAGTGATATTATGGCCGAATATCATTGGTTTATTGAGGGTCTTTTTGGATTGATATAGCGTTCATACTAATAACGTTTCTTTCGTTATTATTTAGTGCAATAACGGAGATTGGAATTCAAGTGATCGGGAGAATCGTGGAAACGTTGGAAACGTTTCATTGTGGTAAGGAAATCCTACTCTTTAAAATCTCTAGAATTATTGATATTATTTTAGATCTAACTAAATTCCTTTGGATCTTGAAGACTTTCAAAATAGGGAAGAAAAGGGCGGTGTTTAGTTATCGTAAGAGGGTGGATCGTAAATCCCCATTCAAGCGAAGAGCGGTTTGGCGGTCGGGATTTTCCACGGGTTGCGGGCCATCTTCGAAGGAAGTCCATTATTCAAGTGGTACGAACTTGAACCATTATATCGTTGGTGGATTCTCGACGACTAAGCGAATCATTAAGCGAAGGAAAACCGAAAATCAAGTGATTCAAAATCAAGAGGGTAAGATTTTGGATCCATTATCGATTAAGATTATTTTTACGTAATTAGTTGTCTAACGAATCAAAATATATTTTAGGTCGAGGAGCGAGAAGGGTTAGTACTCACGGTATCGAGGTGTGTAATTTCACACTCATTATTTTTGGTTGGATGTCAAATTTCGGTATGGAAGTAAATCGTAAAAACGATTAGATCGGTAAAAACGTAAAAATTTATATTTTGACGAAAATGCGTAAAAACGACTAAATCGTGAAAATTACGAAAACGCCCTCGAGAAATTAATTGTTATTATGAAAATTGGATGTTTCGTGAAAATGGGCCGTAAATACTCTAGTTCGTGAAAATAGGCCGTAAATACTCTAGTTCGTGAAAATGGGCCGTAAATACTCTAGTTCGTGAAAATGGGCCGTAAATACTCTAGTTCGTGAAAATGGGCCGTAAATACTCTAGTTCGTGAAAATGGGCCAAAATACTCTAGTTCGTTAAAATTTAGCCAAAACACTCTAGTTTGGTAAATGGGCCAAAGCCCACTAAACTGCTAAATGGACAAATTGCTATAATTATGGGCCAAATGAAATGTTATTGATAAACCCACCATGTTATGTATTGTTAATAAATTTTATATTTTAAAGTACATGTATAATTGCATGGGTGGGATATATGAAGAGAAGAATGGCGATTGCCACAATATCGGCTTATTGCCTCTAGTTCGGTGGTTTCGCCACAATATCGACTTATTGCCTCTAGTTCGGTGGTTTCGCCACAATATCGACTTATTGCCTCTAGTTGGTGGCTATGCCACAATTATAAAAAGGCTTAATGCCTACGATTGGTGTGATGGCGGGGTGGGTTGACTTGATCCTCACAGTGTGATGGTTGGTATGGGGTGTTAGCGGATGGATATTAGGTATGGGTGGGAATTTCATTTTACATGCATTATTAATTGTGTTAATTCATGATATATTGTTGAATTACGAATTGGGCTCAAGCCAAACATTATGTCTGATAATCGGCCCAATAATGGTGGTAGGTGAGTTACACCGAGTTCTAAGTAACTCATCCCTTTAAATTCTTTCCATCTCGTAATGGAAATTGATGTGGACTTGGGCCGAGGATGACTTCGTGGAGGCCATACTTGCGAGAGGGTTATTTAAACTCGAACTTTCAATAAATATTTTTCTATTATGGATTATTGTAATAAGGGCCTCTATAAATAACTTATGGATTTTATGTGTGTTTGGGTTTTAAACTAAACTTTGGACTTTTAATTAAGGTGTGATTTTATGATGATTTATTAAAATAAATTTTGGTTTTCAAGTATACGAAATTCTTTTATAAATATTTTATTATAGTCAATTCATTAACAAACTATTTAAAAGTTTTGATAATACAATGATTTTCAACTAATGTTTTCAAATATTATCAAATTCAAATACTCTTCTATTTATTTATTTTAAAACCTGAAATTTATATTGAAGTTTTCAACTTATTGCAAATTTAAAGATAACTCGATTCATGTGACAAACCAAATCTAGTCTCAACGCATAGACCGGGTTTGGGGTGTTACAAAATTTTTCTTCAAAACAGGGTCACACTCAATATGCATCCTCAATGGCTCTTATACATGCATAATTATATCTAATTATCATACCATACCATTGAGCCAAACTTAGCCATTCGACATCAAGACTTATAGCACATTCAACCATTAGGTATTTAGGCCATAACCCACAACTCATCATGTATCATGCAAACACAGCTCACATCACAAGACATTGGCATATAAATAATATATATATATATATATATAGGCTTACAATCAATTAGCCAATATAAGCCAATTAGATTGGCTACATACTACAATAACCTTTAACCATTACAAGCCAATATTCTTACCATAAAAGTTTTAGAATTTTTTGTTTAGCCAATAAGTACAGTTTATTCTTTAAAGTCTCCCCTGTTTCGCTGTCCAACAGTTCCGACCCCTCTACACTAAAAATTAAGTATCTCATCATACAGAATTTGTATAATGTTCCCGTTTGTTTCTCTTGAAATTAAACTTATTAATAAATTTAAAAATATATAAATTATAAACCATAATTATTTTTATATAATTTTTAATTATTTTCCAAAGTCAGAATAGGGGATTTCGACATCATTCTGACCCTATCTCACGAAAATTCAAATATCATAGAATATGAAATTCTTTTGTTTACACAGTTTCTTTTATGTGAAAATAGACTCATTAAGATTTAATTTCATATCTTATTCAACCTCTAATTATATTTCCACCATTTTTTGTGATTTTTCAAAGTCACACAACTCATCTTGTCCAAAAGCTGCTTTTGTTGCTAAATTTACTCTTTCATAATTTCACTTACTCCATTTCATCTTATCAAGGTTCGATCAAACATCAAGCACATTGTTCATAAATTTTCACACTTATACCTGCACTTATTCATCACATAGTCATATTCAATTACACTTATTCGTTATATGATCACATGTATTTTCACTTAGTCAATTTCTCATTGAACTCATCAGAATAATAACAGATACACGGTGGCCTACACATGTGACCAAAACCATCACTTACACATAGTGTCCTATAGTTAGTACCACACATGTGATCGGGCTATCTGCACGCATAGTAGCTGCACTTAGTACTACACATGCGACCTATCCGTAGTACACATAGTACGCACTTAGTACTACACACATGACCTAAAACCATCTCGTAGCTCTCTTGTACACATAGTGGCCTACACTTGGTACCACACATGTGACCTAACTTAGAACACCCCTAACCCATAACCATCGCCGATTTAGGGTTCAGAGGCATTACTGGACAAAAAGAACTTTTACTAACATTTCGCATCATGAAGTCTATCATCATCATATTATAGCAAAATACAAACACACAGTCCCTTAATGAGGTCTACGAGACCTTCAACATGCATTAGGATGGGGTCGGGACTAAGCGAACATGTACAAAAACTTTTAAAAATTTAACATTTTTCAAAGTTACAGAGGTCACACGCCCGTGTGGGTAGGCCATGTGCCTCCCACAGCCTCAAACATGCCCGTGTGTCTAAGCCGTGGCAAAATAGGGCATACATACTGACTTGTCCAGACGGCTTGAGACATGCCCATGTGCCTCACCCGTGGTCGACACTGACTTGTACCACACGGCTAGTTAGACGCCCGTGTGTCTAACCCATGGTTGAAACTGACTTGTTTCACACAGTCAGTCACATGCCCGTGTGTCTAGCCCGTGTGTGAGCCTGACTTGTACCAAATTAAAAATTCAAGGGACACGGTCGAGCCACACGCCCGTGTGCTCAACCGTGTGGGCAAATATAGGCCATTTGCAAGGCCAATTTGCCACCAATTTAGGGTCAAACCTACAAGCACAAATAAACACATTTCATGCCCTCAAAATACAACCTAATCATACCAATAATGTCCATATTTTCTAACCATTCAATGCATATCAAACTCACCAACTTATGAACCATTTATATCATTCTAATTATAAGCATTTCTAGGCAAAGTCCATCCAAATAACTTACCAATTCAATATACTAATCATTCATCAAAACATACCAACTTTGCGTCACAAAACATAATTAACATTTATCATATTCACATCCCATTTACAAGCCATATCACATAGCTTATATATACAACTCAAAACATCATTTAATTCAACTAGACTATACATGCCATACTTAGCTATAAACACGTTCAAAAGGTACCAAAATATGATTTGATAGTGTGGTGATGATCCTCGATGATACCTGAGCCTTCCGTAGCTTTAACAATCTATAAAACAATGCAAACACACACAAAGTAAGCTTTCAAAAGCTTAGTAAGCCATATACAAATAAACATAACATATAACATTAACAATCATATCAAATACAATATCATTAATATTTCTCAATTGCAAATTCTCAATTCTTCTTTGGCTCATTTGTTTAGCCATTGCTTACCAACAATTAATACCTCAAAGTATTTCTTTTGCTCATATCACAAACATACATATATCACATTTTGTTTCATTGAATTTATGCATATATCTCACTTATACAGAGTCACATATACATACCTTTCATACTCAATCGCAATATGCATTCCAAACATACCTGAATCGATTACATATTTCACATAGTCTATCATTTCTCGGAATTGCCTGTTGAACTGTAACAACCCGATTTTAGGGCTAGTCAGAACAGTGGTATTGGGACCACTAATTTGAGGTTGAGGAAAATTATTTTAGTATTATTTTATGTGTTATGGTATTAATATATAGCTATATGGAAATTTTGGTGCTTTAATTTTAGCAATAACATGCTTAATTGTGAAAAAGAGCTAAATCGCATGAGATGCGAAAGTTCTATTTATAAGGTAGGGGTACCTAATAGCTATGGAATTAATTTGGAGGATTTTAAAATGCAATTGGGCCATTTTGGAGTGTAATGGCTGCCATAGGGTGCTTAGGGAACAAAAACATTAAATTTAGTCAAACTAGGTTATAGTTGGTGACAAATTAACTAAAATATGATAAAATAAGATGACTAAAGGGAGCTATCATCTTTCACCATTCATATCCCCCCTACTACCAAAAATTTTAGCAATTTTAAGGGTTTGAAAGCTTGAAAATTTCAACTACATCTCATCCTTGCAAGTAAGTGATTTTAGAGGTCTTTCTTGTTGATTTTTATGTTTTTGGAACTCCCCAAAGCTTAAGTTAGCTAATAAGGGACTAATTTTCATTATGGTGGAAAGTCTAGGGACTTGACATGAGAGTAATCATGTTGTTAGCTGAGTTTTTATGGAAGAAAACGAATGTTAGGGAGATGAGGAATAACTTTTGTGAAAGGTGTTTGCATGAAAACACCTAAATAGGACTTAAATGCAAAGAATGAAATTGTGTCATAAATGCATGAAATGGTGAGAATGCTGAGTAGTTGTAAGAGAATTAAATGTTCAAATGGGCTTAATTATTGAGGAAATATGTTGAAAACTAAATTATGAGCCTAGAGGAAAAATCATAATTTTCCAATGTACAAGGGCAAAATGGTCATTTTTGCCCAAGTGTAGAATTTGATGTATTATGATCATAGAATGATCTAAATGAATGAATTTCATTGTTATAGATCAAGAAGAGCATGGAATCAACCTTGACCGTGGGAAAGGCAAGGTGATTGAGTAAATCGCTAGTTAACACGTTTTGCATCGAGGTAAGTTTATGTGTAAACAATACAATTTTATTTAAATACATTGTGATGCTAATTGGTGTATGACATGATTGAAAACATATATGATTCAAGTGGATTGAATGTGGTAGTCATTGAATAATTATTGCTTAATTACGATGGGCTTTGTACATTACCATTGTCTATTTATCTTTTGGTGGGCTAAGTGCGATACCACCTTATTGCTTAATTACGATGGGCTTTGTATGATACCATTGTCTATTTATCTTTTGGTGGGCTAAGTGTGATACCACCTTATTGCTTAATTAAGATGGGCTTTGTGCGATATCATCATCTATTTATCTTTTGGTGGGCTAATTGCGATACCACCTTATTGCTTAATTACGATGGGCTTTGTGCGATACCATCGTCTATTTATCTTTTGGTGGGCTAAGTGCGATACCACCTTATTGCTTAATTACGATGGGCTTTGTGTGATACCATCGTCTACTTATCATTTGGTGGGCTATGTGCAATACCACCGTAACTAACCTTTTTGGTAGGCTAAGTGTGTTACCACCCTAATAAAGACTAATGATGGGCTAAGTGCGGAACCATCAAGTAAATTGACTCTAAGTAATTGACTAAGAGATTGTGATGTGTTGTATATTGTAATATTGTGATGCTAGGTGCTGGGGAACCTGTTAATGAATGTATGCATTGTGTTAGTGATATGGTTGGAATGTGTGAATGGAGGAAATAAGTAAGCATGATCACGAATGTAGATTATTTCTTGCTTAGTATATAAAATTATGAAATTGTTGAATACATGTTAAAATGTTATATTGTTTACATGTAAACTTACTAAGCTTAAAGCTTACCCCCCTTTCTTTCCCTTGTTTTATAGAGCTTAATACTCGAGCCATGATACGCTGAAAACCAGGAAACTGCCTGCACTATCTACTCACTTCGGTATATTTAGACTTAGTGATTTTGTGTATGGCATGTATAAGGGCTAGACTAGTTAGATTATTTTGTTATTTTGACCATAAGTGTATTGGCTCTTATTAAGATAATTATCTTGTAAATTTGCCATGGTTGTTGGCTATTTTATTATATAAAAAGATGTAGCTACCCATGTGTGATTGCACTCCAATATGAGTTGATTACGGATGTGTTGTATGAGTGCATGTGTCATGCTAGTGGAATGAATAGAACTTGTCATATGGCTTTGTTCTTGTCCATGTGGATAAACACACGGATGTGTGTCTAGGCCATGAGTGACACACGACCAGCCCATGAGCGTGCGACTTGGCCGTGTGTCCCCTACATGTTAGCATTTTAAGTCAAGATAGACCATAGGCTATCCACACGGGTGTGTCCAGGCCATGTGAAATTAGTCATTGTCGACCACGGGTGAAAGACACGGGCATGCCTTGAAGGTACATGGGTATGTCCCATTCCACATGGGCGTGTGCCCTAGCCATGGGACTTTGGTAGAATCTTGGGTTTTTAGGCACAACTTGAGTACACGGGCATGTGTGCCATCTAACATGGGCGTGTACTCCCTGTTTAGATGGGAAAGAAATTTTATAGATCGTAAGAGTTCCCGATATAGTCTCGAGAGCCCTCGTATGTATGAATGAGGTCTCGTAAGACGAAAAAGAAGTTGTTGTAGTGACTCAAGGAGAGTAATCGCATTGTAATGCCTCGTGCCCGATTTCAATGGGGATTGCGGGTAAGGGGTGTTACATGAACCATTCAAAATCAAATAGGATACTCGGATAACTCGAAATACTCGTACAATGCCAACGTCCCAGATGTGGTCTTACATGTAATCCAATATCGATGCCACTGTCCCAGACAGGGTCTTATATGAATCAAATACGATGCCAATATCCCTGACATGGTCTTACACGTAAATCTGAAATCAATGCCAACGTCCCAGACATGGTCTTACATGATATCACATATCAGAATCCCTATGTCATGACATATGAATCCTATCTATTCCTAAGGTTCGTACGGGACTTTTTGGACTTTGACACATTGTCGATACTTTCTCGAATTTCACACGTATATCATCCAAAGCCATTCATCACAATTTAATATCAAATAAACATGAATAATTCAACTTAAATACGTTTATTCATATATGGACTTACCTCGTACGGATATAGATGGACGGATTCGACTATTCGATCACTTTCGACTTTCCTCGATCTAAATCCGTTTTCTTTGGTTCTTGATCTATACATATTCAAATTCAACCATTTTATTCACCAAATCATTCAATTCAATCCAAAGACACACATTTAGGGCAATTTACAAATTAGCCCTCATATTTCACATTTTGACATTTAAGTCTTTATTTCACAAAATCACAAAATACACATAATTTCTTTACACCCATGCCTAGCCAAATTTTCACGTGCTTCATATAAGTCCACATATTTCATTTATTTCACATTTTAATCCCTCTAAATATTATTTCACAATTTAGTCCAAATTACTCAAATTCACCAAAAATCCAAAGACAAAACATGTTAATCTAACACATATATTTCATATTTCATCAACTAACATCACAAAGCTCAATCATTCATCAATGGCACATTTCAAAATCACCATCAAATTCCAAAATTAAGCATGGGTTTTGTAGTACTCAAAGAAACGATTACAAAAACATAGAAATTATCAAAAATCAAGTAAAAAGCATACCTAAATCAAGATGAACAAGGGACGAATATCACAAAGCTTTAAACCCTTCTTTTTTCTTTCAATATTCGATGGTGGATGATATATTATGGCCATTAACTTATGTTTTATTTAAGTTATTATACATTAAACCATGTTTTACTATTTTGCCCTTGATCATTAAACCATTAAATCATCAATGTATACCCAATTATGTCCATCCAATAATTTGATGGCTAAATTGCAACATAAGGATTCTATATTATAGAAACAATAACAATGTAACACTTTAAAAAAATTATCAAGCCACTTTTAAAAATTACGCGATTAAATCCTTTTCTCAAATTAAGCACATATACAATAAAATTAATTCACAAAACTTTCACGCATGCTTAAACATATATTGCAAGCATAGAAAATAATATTAAAATATTTTTCTCACTCGGATTTGTGGTCCCAAAACCACTATTTTGACTACGGTCTAAACCGAACTGTTACATAGCTACCTCATTCGTACCTTTTCTATTCTGAAGGTTCAACCAGGAATTCTCACTTTTCAACATTTTACCAATTCATCCATAATCAATCACAATTCATAATTTACATCAAATAATTACTCCATATTCAACCATATCTCATATAATATAACAAAATATTAAAACATAAATAAAAACGATGTATTATTTACATAAAAACTTACCTCGGTAGCACAATCGGTAAAAAAGACTTATTCGTCATATTCTTTATTTTTTTCCCCGTTCTAAATTCGAATCTCATTTTCCTTGATGTATAACAACACATTTAACTCATTTATTCATCCTGCTGATCAAATTAGCCTAAATTCACATTTTGGCAAAATTTACATATTTGCCCCTAAACTTTATCATATTTATACTTTTACTCCTAGGCTCATAAAATGATTTTCATTCAATTTCTTTGTACTTTAAGCCTAGATGAACCATTTTCATAACTATAACAGCCCACAATTTCCATTAAAACACACTTTTATGACATATTTTATAACTTTTACAAATGAGTCCTTTAAAGCATTTTTACTAAAAATCACTTAGAAAAAGTCATTTCTCTAACCATAAACACACATTTTCTACCATTAAACACAAAAATACACACATATTAATCATAGGTCAAAACCCTAGACTTTAACTGTAACATCCTAGATTTTGGGGCTTTATTTTAATGTGTGATAGGTGTGTATGCTATGCTTTGTCATTGGTTGGATGAGTTTAGGGGTCCCGGGAAGGCTTGGGGTTAAGCCTAAGCCTTGTTGAAAATTTTTGTTTCAGGCACTTTAGGGGAAAGCTGGCTGGGGGTAGGCTTTGTAAGGTATTACTTGTGGTTAGTTGAAACAAGTAAGGAGGTGGTAAGTTGGCAAGGAGGCGCTACCTTGTGTGCTTGAAGGGATGCCACAAGAAGGGGGGAGCAGGTTTGAGTTGCATGAAATACATTTTGGGGATTTATTTTGGTGTTAGGAGGGAGGTGGTGGAGTTTGGCTAGGGCACTTCAAGGAGGGAGTGTTGAAAAGGTCAAACAACTTGAATGGTAGGCCATGAGAGAAAGGTGGGATTTGACTTGTTCAAATGGATTCAAAGGGACGGTTGAGAGGTGATGAGGGAGTTGAAGAAGTCAAGCAGTTTGAATAGGTGAATGGGAGTGAATGTAGGAGGGAATCAAGGAGTGGTGGCTTGTTGGGAGCTTGTTGACAGAATGTTGAAGCTTGGTAAAGGTGTTGGCCAGTTGGGGAACTTGTTTAGGGGATTTTGGATTCGGGTTAGTAGTATCTAGTGGTGTGTCAAATTATGTTGGGGGCTTTTGGCTCATTTTTGATTTTATGGTTATGAGGGTGGTGAGTGCCGAATTTTGGTAATCTTGAGAGCTCTTTCTTTCGATTCTCCTTTTGTAACCATATTTTCTTTTAAGCCGATATTGTTAAACAACTTTCAATCTTCTCTTTTCTGACCTCTACCTGAACCTTAGTGACATTCTTTCCTTTTATTTCTTTCTTTCTCTCAATTTCATCTTCTTCCCAAGCTCCCAACCCTTTGCTGAATGTTCTCAAGCCTTTTTTCCGTCTGTTTGCTTTGGTTCTTTTCTCTTCTACTTTGAAGTTGTTGGATCCTCTTTGCTCTTTTTGTCTTCTCGTTTCCTTACTTCATAGCGAATCCATCCCTCAATACTCTTATTTGAGACCTCTTTTCTATTTGTCATTCAAACCGAACCACTTCGTGTGTTGGTAAGTAATTATTCTTCTCTGTTGTTTTCTTTTCCTTTCTCCCCTAGGCCAAATTTTTCCCTATACCCCTTTTTAGTTTTGCTTTCTCCTTCATCTCTTATAGCTGAATGTCTGACTATTGTTCTTTTCTTCTCCCAGAGGTATCATCATCAAATCAAACCTTCTCTGCCTTGTCGACTTGTGCTAAATCTTTGGGGCATCCTTCGATTTTAGAAGGGACTTCGCACTCATACTCCTATCTGCATTTAATCAACGGTTGGTAGATCTTGGTAAGTGGTGTTGGTGAATGGTGGTAGGAGGGTTCAGTCTTGTTTGACCGAAGGGCCATCTCTCTTAATCTATCTTCTTTCAACCGATTCTCACTTGGTATTTATCTAGGTACTCGATTGACTCCTTAATCCAAGCCTTCTAAAACTCTGGGTTCGATTGATCTAGGTAAGAAACTTTCATTTGGAACTTATATTCTTATTTTCTCTTGTTAAAAGGCTTAACTCGGTCTTCTGACAAGATATCTTTTATGGAAATAAATGCCAGCCAAACGAAAGAAAGGGTTGGACCCATAGTCCCAGCCCCTAAGTTCAAAAAATAAGCGGTGTTCAGGTTCGAGATTGGCCACCAAGTTGTGGACTGGCTTTAGGATAGAATAGTAGGTAAATAGCAGTAGTCCCTGTTAGCGATAGTGTTGGTATAGAAAGCGTTGTATTGCGTGTTATTAGGTGTGTAAACTTCACACTTCTTAATTATTTGCTTGTTTGTGCTATTTACTATTTGGGCTAAAAAGTCGGAATGACTGAGAAGCAGTCGTAATACCCTTGTAGATAGAAATGGGAGTACCAGGTATGTGATTCTATTAATCTCTTGATGGGTATGGAATAAGCATTGTAATATGTGTGTGCATTCACGTGATTGTAAGTTCTGCACGAGTTGGGAAATGATGTGAAAGGGGAAGTATTTGAGACTGTCACGATGGTTGTTACCACGGTGGGTTAGCCCATGGATACATATATGATAATAGTGACCATGTCTCGGTGGCTAGTTGCCACGGTGGTTTAATACCACGATTATATATATGACTAGTGACTCGTCCCAGTGGTTGTTACCACAGTGGGTTGGCCCTACGTATATTCATCAGGGATTGTCACGGTGGTTGTTACCACGGTGGGTTGGCCCCACGTATATTGATAGTGACTTTGTCACGGTGATCTAGGATCACAGTGGTCTAGAACCACGAGTGGCCTAATGCCATGTATGAGGTGTGTAGCGGATGGAGGGTTGATTGTAGAAATCCCCACGGTGTGATGGGCTGGTACGGGTGGTTTGTAGAGGATGGAAAAACTAGGTTGGAATGGGATACATATTGCATAACATAACTGTGTATGATATTATGAGTGGGCTAAGGCCCAATATGTGATTGTGGGCTTGAAGCCATGTGTGTGATATAAGGGGGAATTTACACACTGAGTCTCGGTGACTCACCCCTCTGCTAAAATCTTACAAGTAATCAGTAGATCGTGGATCGGGAGCCGGGGCAGACTCGTGAAGGCCATAAAGTTTTTCTTTTCGTAGAGTCATTTATTTTCTAGTAATTATTAAATTTGGGAATTTTGTTATGTAAACTCTAAAATAGTTTTGGGTTTTATTATTTTATTATTTATTTAATCATGGCATTATTACATTTTAACATGATATTCAGGTTGGAGTTTTCAAAACCTAAGCAACACTAAGCAATCGTTTTTCAAACCTCACCTAAGTTAACAAACGGAACTTGACTCAAATCTTAAATTTTCATGAAACATTAAAACACTGGTTTTCAAACATCACCCTAGACGAAAAGTTTTTCAAACTTATAAAATTTTCTTATGACTTTAAAAAGGTATTTTTACAACTTTTCCTGGTAACATTCCAGATCTGGTCGTAACGTCTAGACCGGGTGTGGGGTGTTACAATATTGGTATTAGAGCCTAGGTTACAAAACTCGAGGCTGTGAAGTGGGTTCAATGATATTTCCTAAAGTTGATATAAATGATTTTTGGAGGAAATGTTCTGATTGGAATATAGCATCCGAGTCTACCAGCACTCGATCCACACAGGTAAGTGTTTTAATTATTTGATGATATATTCAAGAAATGATTGTTATCCTTAGGAGATCCAAACTTTAAAGACTGAAACCTCTAGGTTGAGATATGTTTCGCGAAAACTACTCTCTAAAACTATTTCTCATAAAATTGCTCGGTATTAAATAGTGAAAAGAAATACTAACTCATAAAACTCTTAATCAGATTAAGTCGAAGCAATAGTCATGAGTACTATAGGGCGTGGACGTATTATGTGTGGCCGTGGTAGAGGCCGGAGTGCTGGGTTGGAACCGTTGGAATTGGGTCATGGGTCGAAAAGTGATGTACCAAGATTTTCATTTGTGAAAATAAATTTTAGGATCGGATAGGCGAGAGCGATCTTTGTGTCTCAGGTGATGTTATGTGTGTTGGAGAGAGTTGCTGGAGCGCATGGGATCAGGGGCTCAAAAATCTATGTCAGAACAACTTCGGGCCAATGGAGTGGAGATGTTTAGGGGCATATCGGGCGTAGCTCCTAATGCAGCTGAGTATTGGCTAGAGGCAGTGGAGAGTATAATGGATGATTTGAACTTTACAGAAGAGGAAAAGTTGAGAGGAGTGGTGTCTCTTCTTCGGACGAGGCGTATTAGTGGTGGCTCATGGTCAGAGATGGAACCGTGGCCGATCGCATTACTTGGGATTTCTTCAAGGCGGCATTCCAGGGGAAGTACATTGGATCGAGTTATGTGGATGCGTAGCGTAGGGCTTTTCTGAATTTGGTTCAGGGAAATAAATTAGTTGCTGAGTATGAGGCGAAATTCTTACATGTTAGTTGTTATGCCCAGGGTATGGTGGCCACAGATCATGAGCGTTGTGTTCGGTTTGAGGATGGCCTGAGGGATGAGCTGCGAGTGTTAATAGCTCCATAGCGAGAAAGGGAATTTGCGATTTTAGTGGAAAAGGCCAAGATAGTTGAGGAGGTGAAGCGGTCTGAAAAGCAGAATCAAGATAGGGATAGAGTCAAAAATAAAAGGAATTTTGGATCGTCGGGCTCAGCTGGGGGTTTTCAGAAGAGGCCTAGGTTGGATGGGCCAAGTCGTGTCGCGAGATCTGGTGTTGATAGGAGGCCTTAGAGGTGTGCTAGATGTGGAAGATTTTATACGGGTGAGTGTTGGACGAGTGATAGGAGATGTTTTAGGTGTGGGTCTACTGATCATCGAGTAAGGGACTATCCGCAGGAGCCGAGCAGGGAACGACCAGTAGGATAGGGTTATATTCAGTCTAGTAGAGGTGGTCAACAACCACAGAGAGGTCGTGGTCCGGCCAGGGGAGGTAATGGTTTTGGCCAAGGATGTGTAGCATCCAGTAGAGGCACTGGGAACTTAGAAGCAAGACAGCCTGGTTTGGTCTATGTAGCTAGACGCCGAGAGAAGGGAAATGCACCGGACGTCATAACCGGTACGTTCCTTATTTATGGGTTGCCTTATACTGCATTGATTGACATTGGATCGACACATTCTTATGTAGCTAGTGTGGTGCCTGGAACTTTAAATTTAGACTCTGAGATTGCCTCTAGGGAGATGACTATACTTAGCCCTTTAGGACAATCCGTAGTAGTGAATAAACTCTTTAAGGATGTACCATTAGAAGTTTAAGGGATGGTTTTTCCAGCCGATCTGATGGAACTACCGTTCAGGGAATTCGACTTAATCTTGGGTATGGACTGGTTACTAAGGTATCAAGAAAATTTGGATTGTGCAGCCAAGCGCATGGTGTTAAGAACTCTTGAGAATGATGAGGTAGTGGTGATAGGTGAAAGGAAGAACTACTTGTCTAACGTAGTGTCCACCCTAAAAGCTGAAAGAATAGTGAGGAAAGGTTGTGTGGCATTCATAACTTTTGTGAGTTCTCTAGAGGCCAAAGATTTATCCGTGGGGGATGTTAGAACAGTGAAGGAGTTTTCTATTGTTTTCCCAGAAGAGCTTCCCGGATTACCTCCGAATCGCGAGGTGGAGTTTGGTATTGATCTTCTGTCGGGAACAGCGCCTGTATCTATTTCCTCATATAGAATGGCACCAAAGGAGTTGGTGGAATTGAAAGCTCAGATTCAAGAACTGTTAGATTGGGGTTTTATCCGACCTAGTATATCACCTTGAGGAGCGCCAGTGCTATTCGTTAAGAAGAAGGACGGATCAATGTGGATGTGCATTGACTACCGTCAGTTGAATAAGTTAACCATCAAGAATAAATACCCGCTACCGAGGATTAACGATTTGTTCGACCAGCTGAAAAGGGCTTCAGTCTTCTCGAAGATAGATTTAAGATCAGAGTATCACCAACTTAAGGTCAAGGAAGTAGACATTCATAAGACGGCTTTCAGGACTCGCTATGGCCATTACGAATTCCTGGTGATGCCTTTTGGGTTGACCAATGCACCAGCAGCGTTTATGGACATGATGAATCGGGTATTCCAACCCTTTTTGGACCGGTTTGTCATAGTATTTATAGATGATGTCCTGGTATATTCCAAGTAGGAAGAGGAGCACGATTCGCATCTTCGTGTGGTTTTACAAGTTCTAAGGGAGAAACAGTTGTACGCCAAATTCAGTAAGTGTGAATTTTGGCTAAGTGAAGTTACCTTTCTGGGTCATGTTGTGTCTGCCAAGGGGATTAGGGTTGACCCCCGAAAAATTAAAGCTGTATTGGATTGGAAGCTGCCTAAATCTGTGGCAGAAATCTAAAGTTTTCTTGGTCTGGCCGAGTACTACAGAAGGTTTGTTGAGGGATTCTATTTGATTGTGGCACCCTTAACTAAGTTATTGAGGAAAGGGGTACCGTTTGTCTGGTCTGATAAGCAACAGGAGAGTTTTGAGAAGTTGAAGAAGATTTTGACAGAGGCTCTAGTTTTGATACAGCCTAAGGCCGAAAGGAGTTTGTTGCTTACTATGATGCATCGCACACAGGTTTGGGATGTGTGTTGATGTAGGAAGGGAAGGTGGTGGCATATGCATCTCGTCAGCTGAGACCGCATGAGGTGAATTATCCTACACATGATCTAGAATTGGCTGCAGTAGTGTTTGCCTTGAAGATCTGGAGGCATTATCTGTATAGGGAGAAGTCTATTATTTATACAGATCACAAGAGCCTAAAATATCTCCTTACCCAGAAGGAATTGAATTTGAGGCAGTGGCGGTGGATTGAGTTATTGAAGGATTTCGATTGCTCGATTGAATATCATTCGGGTAAAGCCAACGTGGTGGTAGATGCGCTAAGTCGGAAAGTAATCTCGAATCTGAGGGTGATGTTTGCCCATCTCAGCCTGTATGATGATTGGAGTTTGTTAGTTGAGCTTCAAGTGAAACCGACGTGGATAAGTCAGATTAAAGAGAAACAGTTGTTGGATGATGACTTGAGTGCTCGACTTCTACAAGTTCAGAATGGTGGGGTTATGGATTATTGGCTAAACAATGATGGGGTTTATGTTTTTGAAAAATGGTTTGTATGCCAAGGGACGATGGGTTAAGACAGTGATTCTTCAAGAAGCACATAATAGCCCATATGCTATGCATCCTGGAGGAAGCAAGATGTATTGAGACTTACGAGAACAGTTTTGGTGGCCAGGTCTGAAGCAAGAGGTAATCGAATTTGTGGGTAAATGTTTGACATGTCAGTAGGTAAAAACAGAGCATTAGTTGCCTTCGGGGTTATTGCAGCCGGTAAAGATTCCACAGTGGAAATGGGAGAGGATCACTATAGACTTTGTTAGTGGGCTACCCCTTACGCCTACTAAGAAGGATTCAATATGGGTAATTGTCGATCGATTGATGAAATCGCTTATTTCATACCAGTTCGTATCGACTACTCTCTACAGAAATTGGCTAAGTTATATATAGCAGAGATTGTGAGGTTGCATGGAGTACCAGTGTCTATCATCTCGAACAGAGATCTTAGGTTTACGTCGAGATTTTGGAAGGCATTGCATTAAGCGTTGGGTACAAAGTTAGATTTCAGTACAGCGTTTCATCCACAAACGGACAGACAGTCAGAGAAGGTAATTCAGATCTTGGAGGATATGTTGAGAGGTTGTATCATCGACTTCAGGGGTAGTTGGGAGGAGTTTCTACCTTTGGCAGAATTCGCATACAACAATAGCTACCAGTCTAGTATTAAGATGGCACCCTACGAAGCATTGTATGGTCGAAAATGTCGCACTCCTACTTACTGGATAGAATTAGGTGAACATCAGATTTTGGGTCCAGAATTAGTTACAGAGATAGAGGAAAAAGTTCAATTGATTAGAGCTCGGTTGAAAGAAGCGTCTGACATGCAAAAATCTTATGCAGATCTGAAGTGGAAAGAGATAGAGTTTGCGAGTAGGCAATCGGGTTTTCTTGAAAGTTTCACCATGGAAGAAGGTGATGAGGTTTGGACGGAAGGGTAAGCTAAGTCCCAGGTTTATCGGGCCTTATCAGGTTTTGAAACATGTGAGACTGGTAGCCTATTAGCTCGAGCTACCTCTAGAGTTAAGTCAAATTCATGATGTGTTTCATGTTTCGATGCTGAGACGATACCATTCGGATCCATTACATGTTGTGCCAGTAGAAGAAATCGAAGTACGGTCTGATTTATCCTTGAAGAAGAACCAATTCAAATCTTGGATCGTGATGTCAAGGTTTTATGAAGGAAATCAGTCCATTTGGTTAAGGTTTTATGGAAGAATCACGGCTTAGAGGAAGCTATGTAGGAGCCAGAGGATGTTATACATCAGCAATACCCTCATCTCTCTTGACCAGGTAATTTTGAGGCTGAAATTTTTTCAAGGGGGTAGAACTGTAACATCCTGGATTTTGGGGCTTCATTTTAATGTGTCATAGGTGTGTATGCTATGCTTTGTTGTTGGTTGGATGAGTTTAGGGGTCCCGAGAAGGCTTGGGGTTAAGCCTGAGCCTTGCTAAAAATTTTGTTTTAGGCACTTTAGGGGAGAGCTGGCTGGGGGTAGGCTTTATAAGGTATTACTTGTGGTTAGTTGACACAAGTAAGGAGGTGGTAAGGTGGCAAGGAGGCGCTACCTTGTGTGCTTGAAAGGACGCCACAAGAAGGGGGGAGCAGGTTCAAGTTGCATGAAATACATTTTGGAGGTTTATTTTGGCATTAAGAGGGGAGGTGGTGGAGTTCAGCTAGGGCACTTCAAGAAGGGAGTGTTGAAAGGGTCAAACAACTTGAATGGTAGGCCATGAGAGAAAGGTGGGATTTGACTTGTTCAAATGGATTCAAAGGGACGGTTGAGAGGTGATGGGGAGTTGAAGAAGTCAAGCAGTTTGAATGGGTGAATGAGAGTGAATGTAGGAGGGATTTAAGGAGTGGTGGCTTGTTGGGAGCTTGTTGACCGAATGTTGAAGCTTGGAAAATGTGTTGGCTGGTTGGGGAACTTGTTTAGGGGGATGTTGGATTCGGGTTAGTAGTATCTAGGGGTGTGCCAAATTATGTTGGGGGCTTTTGGTTTATTTTCGATTTTGTGGTTAGGAGGGTGGTGAGTGCCGAATTTTGGTAATCTTGAGAGCTCTTCCTTTCGATTCTCCTATTGTGACCATATTTTCCTTTAAGATGATATTGTTAAACAACTTTCATTCTTCTCTTTTCTGACCTCTAGCCGAACCTTAGTGACATTCTTTCCTTTTATTTCTTTCTTTCTCTCAATTGCATCTTCTTCCCAAGCTCCCAACCCTTTGCCTAATGTTCTCAAGCCTTTTTGTCATCTGTTTACTTTGGTTCTTTTTTCTTCTACTTTGAAGCCGTGGGATCCTCTTTGCTCTTTTTTTCTTCTCATTTTCTTGCTTCATTCTTCATAGCTGAATCCATCCCTCAATACTCTTATTTGAGACCTCTCTTTTATTTGACATTCAAATCGAATCCCCACTTCGTGTGTTGGTAAGTAAGTAATTATTGTTCTCTGTTGTTTTCTTTTCCTTTCTCCCCTAGGCCAAATTTTTCCCTATACCCTTTTTAGTTTTGTTTTCACCCTTCATCTTTTATAGCCGAATGTCTGACTATTGTTCTTTTCTTCTCCCAAAGGTATCATCATCAAATCAAACCTTCTCTGCCTTGTCGACTTGTACTGAATCTTTGGGGGCATCCTTCGGTTTCGGAAGGGACTTCGCACTTATACTCCTATCTGCATTTAATCAACGGTTGGTAGATCTTGGTAAGTGGTGTTGGCCAAATGGTGGTAGGAGGGTTCAGTCTTGTTTGACCGAAGGGCCATCTCTCTTAATCTATCTTCTTTCAACCGATTCTCAATTGGTATTTGTCTAGGTACTCGATTGACTCCTTAATCCAAGCCTTCTAAAACTCCGGGTTCGATCGATCTAGGTAAGAAACTTTCATTTGGAACTTATATTCTTATTTTCTCTTGTTCAAAGGCTTAACTCAGTCTTCTAACCAAGATATCTTTTATGGAAACAAATTCCAGCCAAACGAATGAAGAGGTTGGACCTGTAGTCCCAGCCCCTAAGTTCAAAAAACGAGCGGTGTCTGCCGTTTGAGATTAGCCACCAGGTTGTGGACCGGCTTCAGAATAGAATAGTAGGCAAATAGCAGTAGTCCCTGTTAGCGATAGTGTCAGCATAGAAAGCATTGTATTGCGTGTTATCAAGTGTGTAAACTTTACACTTCTTCATTATTTGCTTTTTTGTGCTATTTACTGTTTGGGCTGAAAAGCCGGAATGACTGAGAAGCAGTCGTAATACCCTTGTGGATAGAAATGGGAGTACCAGGTATGTGATTCTATTAATATCTTGATGGGTATGGAATAAGCATTGTAATATGTGCGTGCATTCATATGATTGTAAGTTCTCATTGGGTTGGGAAATGATGTGAAAGGGGAAGTATTTGAGACTGTCACGGTGGTTGTTACCACGGTAGGTTAGCCCACGGATACATATATGATAATAGTGACCATGTCTCGATGGCTAGGTGCTACGGTGGTTTAATACCACGATTATATATATGACTAGTGACTCGTCCCAGTGGTTGTTACCACAGTGGGTTGGCCCTACGTATATTCATCAGGGATTATCACGGTGGTTGTTACCATGGTGGGTTGGCCCCACGTATATTGATAGTGACTTTGTCACGGTGATCTAGGATCACAGTGGTCTAGAACCACGAGTGGCCTAATGCCACGTATGAGGTGTGTAGCGGATGGAGGGTTGATTGTAAAAATCCCCACGGTGTGATGGGTTGGTACGGGTGGTGTGTAGAGGGTGGAAAAACTAGGTTGGAATGGGATACATATTGCATAACATAACTGTGTATGATATTATGAGTGGGCTGAGGCCTAATATGTGATTGTGGGCTTGAAGCCATGTGTGTGATATAATGGGGGGAATTTGCACACTGAGTCTCGGTGACTCAGCCCTCTGCTAAAATCTTGCAGGTAATCAGTAGATCGTGGATCAGGGAGCCGGGCGGACTCGTGGAGGCCATAAAGTTTTTCTTTTCGTAGAGTCGTTTATTTTCTAGTAATTATTAAATTTGGGAATTTTGTTATGTAATAAGGCCTCTCTAAAATAGTTTTGGGTTTTATTATTTTATTATTTATTTAAGCATGGCATTATTACATTTTAACATGATATTCAGGTTGGAGTTTTCAAAACCTAAGCAACATTAAGCAATTGTTTTTCAAACCTCACCTAAGTTAACAAACGGAACTTGACTCAAATCTTAAATTTTCATTAAACATTAAAACACTGGTTTTCAAACATCACCCTAGACGAAAAGTTTTTCAAACTTACAAAATTTTCTTAAGACTTTAAAAGGGTATTTTTACAACTTTTACCGATAACATTCTAGATCTGGTCATAACGTCTAGACCGGGTGTGGGGTGTTATATTAACCATATCTCAAATTAGTGGTAGAAATAGATAGATCTTGTTACGAGGATTTCAAAAACATAAAATCCATTAAAAACGGGGCTCAAACGGACTTACAATCGAGCTTGGAAGCTTGAAAAACCCTAGCCATGGTTTCCCCTTGTGAAATTCGGCCATGGGGTTGAAGATGGACAAAAATTGGCTTTTAATTTTGTTTTTTATTCATTTTAATTACTAAATGACCAAAATGCCCCTAACTTAAAAATATTCTATTTCACCTATTTCATGTCCATATTTGTCCAACAAATTAAATGGTCTAATTATCATTTAAGGACCTCAAATTTAAAATTTCATAACAATTGGACACCTCTAACATGTAGAACTCAACTTTTGTACTTTTTACAATTTAGTCCTTTTGACTAAATTGAGTACCCAAACGTCAAAATTTTCAAACGAAATTTTCACAAAATCATTTCGTGAAACTGTAGACCATAAAAATATAATAAAAATAAATTTTATTATGTCGAATTTGTGGTCCCGAAACCACTGTTCCGACTAGGCCAAAAATTAGGTTGTTACACAAAAAGCTTGACACAATTTCAAAACATCCAAAGTTTCCAAAATAACATACAATCTTATACATGTCAAAACACATATCACACACACTCCATTTCGTTACTTCATTCTTAATTTATGCCATCTAGCCATACTTCTTCACAAGACACACATAAAAAACCAAATTCGTTTATCAACACAAACATGTACCAACTAATTTCAAAACATACATATACGCAAGTAAGTTAAGCATAGGCTCGAAACATATCAAATTAACATACAACCCTATACATACTATTTATAACTATTAGCCAAACTTATTCAAAAGCTACCAAAATAGTCAATGGATAGTGTGATTGTGCTCTGACGAAGATTCCAACCGATCGAGCTTTCCGATGACCTTCAGAAATAGAGAAATCAACTAGGTAAGCAACTAATGCTTAGTAAGTTCGTATAACAGAACTTAAACTTACCAAGTGCAATAATTAAACAACTATAAATGATTCCGTTTAGCCATAGTCCAAATTTCCTTTTCCTATACACAACACCTCACCATATTAGTAGGTGAAACAATGCACATATAAATTTAACCAAATAAGGCAAATAACCTCTGAAGCTTTTCAAATCATCAATTACTTTCATCATATACTATGTACTTTCATTTTCATTACCTTTCATACCTCAAATTTCATATATCATACATAATATAGCATAGTAAATCATGACAATTACCTAATATAGCATTTAGGTTTTTATATCATTCATCACACACACACACACACACACACACACACACACACACACACACACACATATATATATATATATATATATCCATTTCACATTTTACACATTTGAGTCCACATAGTAAGTAGATACTAAGTAAACATACTATATATTAAGAAATAAATTTCATGCTTATTTCATCCGTCACATGATAAATTCTCATCCTTTTCATTGCATATTTGCATATCCATCTTTCCATTTCTTATAAACATTAGTACATTAAATTTTTATATATGTCTTTCCATTAACCTTTACTTGCCCGTTGAATCAAATGAAATAACATCGAATACTAGGAAAATACTCATATGACCATTTAATTCTCTAAACACACCACAACATCATGATTTAACATATTTATGGACATATAAAGTATATATAATCACACCAAAGCATTAACATTCATTATCAAACTATACTAGTCAAACGTTCAACTCGTATTCATACTTACGATACATGCCTCACTTGAAACATGTTATCTGAATAGAAAATGATCAGAGGATGCCATAGTGTCTTTCAACCATGGTCTTATTTATTCTCGTCTTGATGCCATAGTGTCTTTCAACCATGGTCTTATTCATTTCCCATCGTGTTGTCATAGTGTCTTTCAACTATGGTCTTATTTCTTTGATTCGTGATGTCATACCGTATTTTAGCTATGGTCTTACTCTATAGAATCGTGATGCCATAACGTCTTTTAGCTATGGTCTTACTCGATAGATTCATGATGCCATAACATCTTTCAGCTATGGTCTTACTCGTTTCTGGTATGGTGCCATAGTGTTTTTGAACTATGGTATTATCTATTTCCAGTTTAGTGCCATAATATCTTTCAACTATGGTCTTATCATTTCCTTCAAGCCAACGAACTCGTTTCATATATAAACAATTAGATATTAAACAACCGAAACAATAACTAATTGATTTAATCAAGTTACGAAGTTACCTAAACTAAATTGTAATAGTTGTAGAAGATTAGGGACTATTCTGCATTTTTCCTTTTCCACGTAAGTCAATAGGGTCTTGACTAAAATGTAAAATTTTCCCTTTATTAGCTTACATTCATATGCCAATTAATTTTGCATTTTATACCCTTTTATTTTTTGAAAATACATAATTGCCCCTAACTTTTACAACATTTCAATTTACTCCCTTAACCCGAAAATCATCAAATTAACCATTTTATCAAGTTCGTACAGATGAATAATCTAGGCCCTTAAACAGTCCCAATTATACCTCTAATTCACCATCAAACCTTGAAATTTTGATATTTTAACAATTTAATCCTTAAATAAAAATTACTTCACATAATAACCAAATACACCACAATCAAAGCTTCAAACACATAATTATCATAAAAAACAACCAAGATTAATCAATGAAAACTTCTAAAATTTTTAACAGATTCAAAAATGAAGGTACGAATTAGCTGGACCTAGTTGTAACGATCTCAAAAACATAAAATTCATTAAAAGAGGGACTCAAAACTTACCCATGCAAGGCTTAAACCAGCCGAATGTTTAAGCTTCTCTCATATGGTGTTTTCAGACAATCATGACAACAAATGGAGAGGAAGATGCTATCTTTTTCTAATTATTTTGTTTTAATTTTATATTAATTGCCATTTTGCCATTAAAACATGTGTTATTTTATTATTTTTATTCCAACTTCCGTCCAAAAATAATAACTAGGGTTTAATTGCTACATAGGTCCTCCCTCCTGTGATATTTAACCTATTAAATCATCTAAATGCAATAATTATCAAGTTTTGCATCTTTTACAATTTAGTTCGTTTTCTTTAATTAGTTACCTAAACGTTAAATTTTCTTAACCAAATTTTAATACAACCCTAATGACACTTCATAAATATTTAATAAAATATTTACGGACTCGGTTTATAGAAATGAGGTCCTAATACCTCCTTTTTTTAAAACCACTTGACATTAAGGATTTACCAGTTGAACCTAATTATTCGTTCAAATAACACAAATTGTCAAATAAAATTTATAATACTATATTTGACTCATAAATATTAAATAATAATATTTACAGACTCACTCGTCGGGTTTGTGGCCTCGAAACCACTATTTTTGATAGCACTAAAAAACATGATGTTACATTTAAAGCAAGGTAAGTACATATTTTCCATTTGAACTTACTAAGCACTTATATACTTACTCTAGTTATTTTTCCTACTTGTAAATCTTCATTTGCAAAACTCTCGAATCCGGATCTTTATCGTAGAAACGGTAAAAATGTATTCATTTTGGTTCTTAAAGTTGTGGTATATAAAATCATTATGTCATATAAATGGTCAACTTAATGTGTGTGTTGAAGATGTAATTGTGGCTAAACTTGTGTTTGCATTTTAAGCTTAATATATGCCCAAATTGATGCTTAGTTTGATCAAGCCAAATGCCATTTGAATTCATTATCTCAAGCTTACTTAAGTTTTATATGTCACAATTGGATAAATGAGATATTTGGCATGTTAATGTGGAAATATGACTTGAAATGTTTAAATTGAGTATGTGATTGTGATTTGCTATCCATGAATGCAGAAGTGCTGTAAATGTGATTTGACATAGTTGGCATAATGTTATACATTGGTAAAATTGGTCAATTGATGTGGATACTATGATGTCGCAATGTCAACCCGTAAGTTTGAAATCTTTTTAATTAAGTCCTTATTTGACCTTAGGTTAACGAAGGAACTTTCGTAAGCTCATATAAGACTCCAAAATATTTTTATATCATATCACAAAGTGGTTTATGCTAATGAACATGTTGGAATGGTTGAATTATATTGAATTTTATTATAGTTGCTCCGACAACGAATGTAGCATCCTGTAGATTGGACCCGACGATCTGGTCGGGTTAGGGTTGTTATATTAAAGGTGAGGCATGGAGTTGATATGGACTTTGCTAAGGTTTGGGGCTTAAGTTGTTGTTGATACTATTTAGATTATCGAGTTAAGGGGTAATGGTGCAAAGGTTGAGTGACCAAAGTGTAAACTTGTAAACTCAGTAATAGTTTAATGAACAATTTGAATCTTTTTGAAAATGCGTGACTAAATTGTAAATTTACACATCTCACATCTAACGTTCGTTACCAAGTTAAAAGGCCAGTGACCAGCTTGTAACCTTTTGAAATTGAGTGATCAACTTGTAAATTTACCCATCACACACCTAACATCCGTTACAAAGCTAATGGACCGGTGACCAACTTGTAACTTTTGAACTTTCGAAGAGTTCAATGACTAACTTGTAACCTTTTGAAATTTAGCTAAAATATTTTTTTCTGTTCTATTTTTGCATAAATATAAAAATAAATTATATAAAAATAAGATGATTTAACTCTTTACCTATTTTTATTCTCTTTTTTTAAAAAAAAATTATACTTGTAGAATTAAAATTAAAGCAAGTAATGAAAAGTTGAATTACAACATCAACCCTTGAGAGAATTGGAGCACATGATTTTTAGTATTTGCACATGAGGGTAAAAGGTCCAATAAAAGATTAATATTGTTAATTCCGTTTTCCTTCCTCTATAAAAAAGAAGCCTCATTTTCTCTCGCTTTCATGCTAAAGAACAAGAATAAGAAGCGAGACCTTGCTACAAGGAGGCACTTCATCACTTTAACGTTCTTTAATCTGCTTCTTCTTTAAGTTTTTTACGCAAAACCCATATACAATATTCGCCTTTCTTCTTCCTTTTTGCCTTCCATTTCTATTTCTCTATTGTTTATTTTGAAGGAAAAGAAAAAGGTAGATATTTGAGTTAAAGAAAGATAGTGAGAGATGGGCAATTGCTTCCCATCGTTGTTCCATGCTCGACCAAGAAGACCTATCCAGTTCAATACTGCAGCTTTAGGTAATGTTTTAGTGGGGTCTTTTCCTTTCATGCAATCGTTTCTTTTTTTCTTGAAAGCTTTCATTTAATTACTTCAGATAATGCTTTAGTGGTTTCTTTTTATTTCATGCAGTGGTTTCTTTTCTTTTTTTTTTCTTGCTTTCTTGAACAGTTTCCATTTACTTTAGATAATGTTTTAATGGGGTCTTATTTCATGTAATTTCTTTCTTTTTAAGAATCATTGATGGCTACCTTTATCCTTTATATCTTTCAGGTTCCTTGTGTATGCTTTAAATTAATGGCTTTATCTAATAATTGTTACTGATTTATATTCAATTCATTAATGGCATTGTTTTTGGTTTTTATACAGGATTTGTTGTTTTCTCTTTGTGAATTTTTTGATTTCAGGTTGACATAGAGT
Organism: Gossypium rotundifolium; assembly: GCA_025506655.1. Classification (NCBI taxonomy): domain Eukaryota; kingdom Viridiplantae; phylum Streptophyta; class Magnoliopsida; order Malvales; family Malvaceae; genus Gossypium; species Gossypium rotundifolium. The sequence goes on along the minus strand of CP106723.1, from coordinate 55,770,758 downwards.
CTTTAACCTAAACCCTCAACCCTTAAATTGTGTATTTGTTAATCACTTCAAGTGGTCTTAAAAACAAGTAGACAGGTACTAATGCTACCATTGGTTTGGTACTATTTTAAAATGTTAGCAAAGATATATGCTTGCACTGGTAAATTGCCACTTGGAAGGTATTAATTGATGGTGGCATGTTATAGTATAGAAATATGGATTTGTTTCCCTTCTTTGATAGTAAATTCCTTGAATGAATTCAATTATAATAATCTAGCAATGTATTTAGTTCATGTAGAAAGGTCCTTTTTATGGTTAGAATTGTATGGTTATATACATCACTGGGCTATTTTTTCAGTATTTAGTTCATAAATGCATCATTGTCAACTACTTTTAGCGTTTAACATAAGATTGTTATGTAGATGAACTGATATTGATAAGATTACTAAAATTTATAATTTATGTTCTTTGCTCAAGTTTCCCACCACTAATTCATAATTATATACATCTTATGTGCTTGAAACTTTCTTTCTTGGCCCGCTCCTATGCTAATCTGGTTTTTTTGTTGAAAATGATATTTGAAGGTAAGCAATTAAATAACCTCTTTTTTTGTTACTTTTGGACTATCACACAATGTACCATTCATCCAACATTGTTCTAGCTCATTGCGTGGAACCTTTTTTTTCTCTTTCGGTTTGGGACTTCCAAACCTTCGTCGAATGAAACAACAAGCTGAAGTGGTTGTATATTGTCACCCCTCTTTCGAAATCATTCACATATTCGAGCTAGAACAGGCTACCATGAACTTTAGTTCCTAGAATCTCATAGGGAAGGTGGGTTCGGTTATGTTTACATGGGGTTCATTGATGAGCGAGACCCTTAGTGTCGCAAGTCCCGAAAGTGGAATAGATGTTCTTTGTGAAGAAGCTTAGTCCCACCGGCACTCGTGGTCATGAGCGTTGGCTGGTTGGTTTCTTCATTCTATCATGTTCACTTTCTTTGAAAAATGTTCTTGGCTCATGTATCGATTGTGTTGATTGTAGATGAACTTGAAACCTTGGCGACTTCGTCATCGTAACACAGTCAAGCTTTTTGGATATTGCTCGGAAGGCGGATAGGGTTTTGGTCTATGAGTATCTATCTAAAGGCGACTTGCGGGATCTTCTTTTCAAAGGTGAATTAATACCTTTTTCAACGTATGCTCTATTGCTTATGATTGCTTTTTGTATTATGCCGATAGATGTGTGTTTGTTCATTAATTTTGATGCTGTCTTAATTTCAAATTGTTCTCCACCATTGTCATGGGAAACAAGGGTTGGAATTGCCATAGATACTGCTAGAGTCCTTTCTTTCTTACATGAACTAGGGCTTATATTACGAGATATATAGTCAGTGAATATCCTACTAGATTCGGTATGTTGCCTAAAAACCAAGTTGTAGTATGCTGTAGTGCTAAATCGAAGTTATATTCTACCAACTATAAATGATACTAATTAAAATCCATCTTATATTATTGTTGCAGGATTTCAATGCAAAACTTTCAAATTTGGGCTATGCAATAGAAGGCCCTACTGGTGATCAATCTTATGTTTTAACTCAAGTCTTTGGTACTGAAGGATATACTGACCCTCAATATCTTGCTACAAGTTACTATGGTTGCCCTCTTATGCAATCTTTGTTTATCTTAGCCTTCGGTAAAGCTCTTGGCCATCTTATTGTACGAATGAGCTCTTCCAATGTTGTGCAGGTATGCTAAATACAAAGTGTGATGTCTATAGCTTCGGGGTCGTGTTACTTGAACTGCTTTCCAGATGCCAGGCTATTTGTGAAACAGCATGGTATAATGGAATTTCTAGTGGATTGGGCTAAACCATATTTAGGCGATAAACGCCTGTTATCCCGAATCATGGATACCAAGTTAAATGGCAACTACTCCAAGAGAGAAGCTTATGGTGTTGCAATCATTGCATTGCAGTGTGTAAGTGAAGACAAGGTCCGGCCCTCAATGGTTAAGGTTTTATCAGCACTCAGACGTCTTCGTCTTCTCTCGGGTTCGCATGCATCCCCAAGTGGTGTTCCTTCGTCCTATGTTGGGTTCAAAGTCGATAGGCCTTGGCTACCCTCACCTCCACTAGACAGCGTTTCATCTCAAAGATCAATTTTGTAACAGACCGAATCTGACCCTAATCAGAAAGGTGGTTTCGGGACCACGAATCCGAGCCCGAGAAATGTTTACATATTATATTTAGTGTTTATTATGTATGTATTTATATGTGTGAAAGTTTCGTAGAAAAATTTTATCGTTTAAGTGTCGAATTAGATAAAAAGGACTTAATCGCATAAAAAGTAAAAGTGGCCAACTAAAGTGAAATGTGTTAAATTGAGCATGGCTCTTTAATGTGAGGTAGTAAAAGGGCAAATAGCCCATTTTAAGGTTAATGGCCGGCCACCTTAGTTGCATGTAATAGTGTTTGGATTATTATAATGTATATTATTATATTATATGTTAAAATAATGAATAAATATATGATAATAAAACAATAAAATAAAAGCCATTCATTTTGTTCATCCTTGGCCGAAAGAAACACAAAAGAAAAGGGGAGAAAAGCCTTTGAACATTCGGCATTATTCAAGCAAAATTGGGTAAGAAATCTAGCTCGGTTTTTGTTAATTTTACGTTTTGAGATCGTTGCTTAGTATATTACCCGACCCATGTTAAAATTTCTAAGATTAGTGTGTATATATGAATCGCCATGGATGAATTCTTGAGGTTTTGATGTTTAATGATGTTAGATGAAAGGTATGTTAAAATTGGTATATTATGTGTTGCAAGTTTTGGTGAAATTGTGTTTTTAGGGCCAATTTGTAAAAATAAAATTTTAGAGGGGCTTGATTGCAAAATAAATGAAAGATATGGACTTGTGTAGTCCTTATACACATTCGGCCTTTAAAGAGTATGGGGTAATTTGATGTATTTTGAGTTTTATGCAAATAGGACTAAATTGTAAAGTTGTGAAATAATAGGGGTAAAATAGTAATTTGCCCATTTATGTGCTTAGGGACTAAATTGAGATAAATTGTGCTTGAATAAGCTAAATTTAATGTGTTTTAGATCAAGATCAAAGAAAAACGGAGTTAGATCGGGGAAAGACGAAGGTTCTCGAATAGCCGATTCGCACGGCCTATCGACAACCGAGGTAAGTCCTTAAGCTGAAATTTGTTAAAGAATTATTCATGAACTCATTAAATGATAATGTGTGATAAAATTTTGATATATAATCATGTTAGCCGAATGTATATATATGTGTGTATGAGATTGATTTCATAAATTTGATAATATGAGATGAATTAGTGTATCAATGTAATTTGTGAAATTGTACAATGAAGTAATGATTTATTTGTTTAAGGTGAATAAGTTAGTTGATTTGGATATGTAATATAGATATGAGGTGTGTGTGGAATGATTGATTATATTGATGTGTTCAGGCTTAGTGCCTAGCGAAGCTTCGTCTTGGGTGATATATTCAAAGCTTAGTGCCTAGCGTGCTTCGTCTTGGTGATATATTCGGGGCTTAGTGCCTAGCGAGCTTCGTCTTTGGTGATATATTCGGGCTTAGTGCCTAGGGCTTTATGCCGTGATATGCTATAAGAGGAATCTTGAACATCAAACAAGGTGAAATGTTTATATAGGGTTATGTGGTAAAGGTTCAGGTAAGAACTAATCCACCATTTTAGTAAGGAATGAAGTGAACAAAAGAATTCTTAATGTATAATTAAAGATCAGTGATATGTGTGATAAAAGTGCTTGTTCTTGTGTATAAATGGAAATAGAAGATCGATGCCTAGATTGGTTTTGATGTTATTGTACCGATATTTAAGTAAAGAGTATTACTATTATTCAATGATCTATATTTTATATAATGAAATAATTATGTGTTATATTATATGCTCATTATATTTATGTATGCTTGGGACTTACTAAGCTAGTAAGCTTACTGTGTGTGTATCTTTGTTTATCTTTGTTTTATAGATTGTGATTCGAACTACGGGCTCAAAGGATCATTCGTGAAGTCAACCACACTATCGACTTTCTTTTTGGTATTAAAAACTTAGTTTGTTATTCAAAAGGGCATGTATAGGCTAGATTAAAGCGTATAACTAATGTTTTGTAATAGTGTAAATATGCTAGCTATGCGAAAATGGCTATCTATTTTGAATAACTTGTTTCGTATTTTGATGATATTGTTTGCTCATGCCATGAACTATTATTTATGCTTGATTATGGTTTAACATGTGTGTGAGTGGCATTATTGTTTATGCATGTTAGATTGTGATAAGAAAGACTTATTAATTGGTTCATGTTAATGAGCTTAATATTTGGTATATTCATTGATAATGTTTGGACTAAGATTGACTATGAGAAATGGTAAATGATAGTTATGGTTTAGGTATGTTTGGTTAGCTTTATTGGATAGTTAAAAGTGACAAGTTGATGTTAATAATAATATGGGATGTGCACATGTGTGGTTGTAATATTTGATTTATTTTGATATGCATATGACCTTGGTTATGGTGTGGCTGAATCAGTGACTAGTAATAAGATGAAAAATAAAGTTTAGGTATACAAATGTACTTGTGAATTAGGGATGTAGGTAGGTTCGGTTAGAAGCTAGTCTTTCATAAAATGCAACAAAACAGCTTGTAGTAGCAGCAGTGATGTGAGTTAGAAAATCACCAAAAATAGGGTATATTGAATTAGAAGGTGAATGAGATATGAAATTAAACCTTATTGTGTCTATTTTACATAAAAGAAACATAGTAGGCAAAAGATTTATATATTATGAGATAATTAAGTTTTAGTGAGACCTGCTCTGAATGAATTCATGAGTCACTGTTCTGTTTTGGAAAAATTGTCAAAAATTGTAAAAAAAATCATTAAGAAGCATGGTTTATATGTGTAGAACCCTTAATGAGTCTATTTTTCATTGGTATAAACAAGAACATTATAGGAAATTTGTGCAATGAGATAACTGTGTTTTTGTAGAGACAGGTCAGAATTGTCAAGCAGTGTAATAAGGGTAACTTTGATGAATAAACTGTACTAATTTGCCACATGAAAAATTCTGGAAAAATTATGGTGAAAAGTTATATGAGTCTAGTTTCATGGAAAATTTACGGATCTAAATTTCGAGTTTTGTAGCTCGAGTTATGGTCGATTTAGTCAGCATGACGCAGTTGGACAGCTTTAAAATCTTACACCCCGATTTCATAGTCAAGTCTAGTAATGCCATGTACTCGATTCGGCAAGGGTTTGGTGTATGGGTGTTACATTTTATTGGTATCAGAGCTACGGTTTAGTCGATTCTAGGACTACCGTAGTATGAAAGAGTCTAGCTATACATGCCTTTAAATTGTATATATGATAGTGTGGTGACTCCTGACAATTTCGATTGTATTTTATATAGTAAATGGATTCGATCCGATAGAGCCGTAGCCGATGATGTGGAAAGTGTCGCGCCTGGTCTCGCACATGGATCGTGCCACTAGACTCTCAACCGATTACGGGTAACCACGAGGAGAGGCTAAACAAGCCTTCTATCAAATGATGAATGAATGGTTTGCCCGGTTTATTCGAGAATAATCCAACAGTACAACAACCTCCACCTGAATAATCCAACTCCGGTACCTTCAAGACCCCTATGATAGATCCAATGAGATCTAGTAGGCCTCTGCTGATAAAATTAGGAAATTTGGGGCGAAGAATTCAAGGCCAATGATAATGATGATGCAGAGCGAGCTGAATTGTGGCTTGATAACACTATTCGGTACTTGATGAGCTATCTCGCACTCCGCACGAATGTTTGAAATGTGCTATATCCTTGCTCCGGGACACTGCCTATCACTGGTGGAATACACTAGTATCAGTGGTTCCAAAAGAAAAAGTGACATGGGATTTCTTTCAGAATGAGTTCGCAAGAAATATATCAGCCAGAGGTTCATCGACCGAAGCGTAAAGAATTCCTTGAATTAAAAGCAGGGCAAATGACCGTGACGGAATATGAGCGAAAGTTTGTCGATTGAGCCGATATGCTCGAGTGTGTATCAACTGAAGCCATTATGTGCAAAAGGTTTGAAGATGGCTTGAATGAAGACTTAAAGTTGCTTGTTGGCATTCTTGAAATCAAAGAGTTTGTGACACTTGTTGAGCGAGCTTGCAAAATTTGAAGAGCTCGGGAAGGAGAAAAGAAAGGCGAGACCGAAGCTAGAGATGCTCGTAAGAGACCGTCGGGTAAGAATTTTCATTCCACATCTAAGAAGTTTAGAGATGACTTGATCGACACAAAGCTACTTGATTCATCTAGACGTGATCGACCTCCAGTGGATTCCCGAGCTATCTCGATGACCAGTGTTGGTAACGTCCCACAGAATCGAGTTGAATGTAAACATTGTGGAAAATGGCATCTTGGGAGTTGTAGAGTTCGTGACCGGTCTTGTTTTAAATGTGGATCCTCAGACCATTTTATTCGAGAGTGCCCGATGTTAACTGAGACGAATACAGCACAGAACTCTAGACCAAGTAGTGCATCGATGCGGGCGGACCACCCGGACATTCGGCAATGTAGGTGGTAGTCGAGAGGGACAAAGAACACAACATATCGATCGAGGCTAGAGCTCCGGCAAGAGCTTATGTTACTCGAGCTAGAGGATCTTTGCTTCTCCGGATGTCATTCTTGGTACTTTCACCCTTTATGATACTACGTGATTGCATTGATTGATCCGGTTCGACCCATTCATATGTATGTGAAACTACGGTATTGAGAAGACTCGCCATTGAGTCTCTCGAGTTTGTGATTCGGGTATCCAACCCTTTGGGTAGATGTGTTTTGTTAATAAAGTGTAAAAGTTGCCCATTGATGATTGAGATTTTTGTTTCCAGTTGATTTAATCTTGTTGCCTTTCGATGAGTTTGATATAATTCGGGAATGGTGGTTAACTTTGCATGATGTGGTGAATTGCAAAAGAAAGCTTATCGATTTGAGACATCGAATGGTGAGATCATTAGAATCGAATCCGATGATTGGTGGGTTTCCTGGTTATATCATCGATGTTAGCTCAAAAGTATGTGAGAAAAGGGTGTGAAGCTTATTTGGCTTATGTCTTTGGATAATAAAGTGTCGAGAAAGCATTGAATCTGCACCGATTGTATGTGAATACTCGGATGTGTTTCCTAAAGAACTACGGGTTTACCCCTATACGAGAGATTGAGTTTGGCATTGAATTAGCTCGAGGCGACTCGATCTCAATAGCTCCATATCGGATGGCACCTCTTGAGCTAAAAGAGTGAAACACAGATTGCAAGAGTTAACGAGATAGGGGCTTTGCACGACCAAATTTCTCTCCTTGGGTGCACCGGTTCTTTTTGTGAGAAAGAAAGATGGAGCGATGCGAATGTGTATTGACTATCGACAACCGAATAAGGTAACTATAAAGAATAAGTACCGTTACCTTGGATTGATGATTTGTTTGATCGGTTGAAAGGCGTCAGATTTTCGAAGATAGACTTGAGATCGGGTTATTATCGATTCTGAGTCGAGATACGGATGTGCCAAAGACGCATTTGGACGAGGTACGGACATTTTGAGCTTTTGGTAATGCCTTTTGGGCTTACTAATGCACTGCTATTTTATGGATTTGATGAATCGGGTTTTAGGCAGTTTTGGATCGATTTGTGGTGGTGTTTATTGATGACATATTGATCTACTCAAAGATGAAATTGAACACTGAACATTTGAGGTTAGTGCTACAAACTTTGCGAGATCATCACCGTATGTCGAAGTTTAGTAAGTGTGAGTTCGGATGAAAGAGGTCACTTTTTGGGACATGTGGTTTTGACATCGGGCATTGAGTTGATCCAAACAAAATCTCGGCTATACTTGATTGGAAGCCACCGAAAAATGTTTAGAGATTGAAGTTTTCTAGGACTTGTGGGTTACTATCGACGATTTGTGAAAGATTTTTCTATGATAGCTACCCGTTGACGAGGTTCTTTGCAGAAAGATGTCGGTTGAGTGGTCGAAAAATGTCGAAAAGTTTTGATCGGTTGAAAGCTCTTTTGTGAAGCTCGATATTAGTTCATTTGAATCGGGTAAAGAATTCGTTGTTTATTCTGATGCTTCTTTAAATGGTTTGGGCTGCGTTTTGATGCAGGAAGGCAAAGTGGTAGCCTATGCTTCAAGACAATTGAAGCCGCACGAGAAAAATTACCCGACGCATGACTTAGAGCTTGCAGCCATTGTTTTCGCATTGAAAATTTGGCGTCACTATTTATTTGGCGAGAAATGTCACATTTATTCAGATCATAAAAGTCTAAAGTATTTAATGACTCAGAAAGACCTGAATTTGAGACAACGCAGGTGGCTAGAGCTGTTGAAAGACTATGAATTGGTGATTGACTATCACCCGGGAAAAGCTAATGTTGTTGCAGATGCGTTAAGTCAAAAATTATTAGTTGCTCTTCGTGCATTAAATGCACAAATGGCTATGTCTAGTGCTGGTTCGATCATAGCCGAGTTGCGAGCAAGACCGATATTTATCCAGCGAATTTGTGATGCACAGAAAGTCGACAAGAATGTGATTGCTAAACGAATTCAGTGTGAAAAAGGTGCAGAGTCAGATTTTCAGATTGATGCAAATGACTGTTTGAATTTTAAAAGCTGAATGTGTGTTCCAATGAACTCAGATTTGATACAGATGATTTTGAGTGAGGCTCATAGTGGCCGACTATCGATACATCCGGGTAGCACGAAAATGTATAACGATTTGAAACAGTTCTATTGGTGGCCTGGTATGAAACGTGATATATCTGAATTTGTTTCAAAGTGCCTAATTTGTCAGCAAGTAAAAGTAGAGCATCAAGTGCCTTCTGGGTTGCTTCAGCCGATCATGATACCTGAGTGGAAATGGGATAAAATTACAATGGATTTTGTATCCGGTCTTCCTATGACACTGAGTAAGAAAGATGCCGTATGAGTGATAGTTGATTGACTGACTAAATCAGCTCATTTTGTGCCGATTCGTACAGACTTTTCACTCGATAAACTTGCCAAATTGTATGTTTCGCAGATTGTAAGATTGCATGGTGCCGAGCTCCATTGTGTCGGACGAGACCGAGATTTACATCACAGTTTTGGAAGAAGTTGCAAAATGCTTTAGGTACTAAACTACATTTTAGTCTGACCTTTCATCCGCAGAGACGGTCGATCGAGCGAACTATTCAAATACTTGAGGACATGTTGAGATGTTGCATTCTCGAGTTTGAAGGTGCGTGGGAACGATACCTACCTTTAATTGAATTTGCTTACAATAATAGCTTTCAATCAAGTATCAAAATGGCACCTTATGAAGCCTTATACGGTGAAAATGTCGAACACCATTATCTTTGGGTGAGCTCGGTGAAAATAAGATACAGGGTTGATTTGATTAAAGAGACCGAACAAAAAGTGGCCATAATCAAAGATAATTTGAAAGTCGCATCGGATCGACAAAAGTCCTATCTTGATTTGAAACGTAAAGATATTGAATTCGGATCGAGACCGAGTCTTTTAAAGGTTTCACCATGGAAGAAAGTGCTCCGTTTTGGTAGGAAGGCAAGTTGAGCCCGAGGTTCATTGGACCGTATGAAATCGTTGAACGTGTTGGGCCTGTTGCTTATAAATTGAAGCTACCATCTGAATTAGAAAAGATACACGATGTATTTCATGTTTCTATGCTCGTAGATCTGAGATCAGATCCGTCACATGTGATTGCTCCGTCGAGATTGAGATACGATGCGATATGACGATGAGGAAAAGCCGATCCGTATTCTAGCTCGAGAAATGAAAGAGCTAAGAAACAACAAGATTTCCTTAGTGAAGGTGTTATGGAATCGACATGGAGTTGAAGAGGCAGCGTGGGAGCTGAGGATTCAATGAGGCAACAATATCCGACATTGTTTAACGGTAAGATTTTCGGGGACGAAAATCCTTAAGGGGGGAGAGTTGTAACAGACCGAATCTGACCCTAATCGGAAAGGTGGTTTCGGGACCACGAATCCGAGCCCGAGAAATGTTTACATATTATATTTAGTGTTTATTATGTATGTATTTATATGTGTGAAAGTTTCAGTGAAAAATTTTATCGTTTAAGTGTCGAATTAGATAAAAAGGACTTAATCGCATAAAAAGTAAAAGTGGCCAACTAAAGTGAAATGTGTTAAATTGAGCATGGCTCTTTAATGTGAGGTAGTAAAAGGGCAAATAGCCCATTTTAAGGTTAATGGCCGGCCACCTTAGTTGCATGTAATAGTGTTTGGATTATTATAATGTATATTATTATATTATATGTTAAAATAATGAATAAATATATGATAATAAAACAATAAAATAAAAGCCATTCATTTTGTTCATCCTTGGCCGAAAGAAACACAAAAGAAAAGGGGAGAAAAGCCTTTGAACATTCGGCATTATTCAAGCAAAATTGGGTAAGAAATCTAGCTCGGTTTTTGTTAATTTTTACGTTTTTGAGATCGTTGCTTAGTATATTACCCGACCCATGTTAAAATTTCTAAGATTAGTGTGTATATATGAATCGGCCATGGATGAATTCTTGAGGTTTTGATGTTTAATGATGTTAGATGAAAGGTATGTTAAAAATTGGTATATTATGTGTTGCAAGTTTTGGTGAAATTGTGTTTTTAGGGCCAATTTGTAAAAATAAAATTTTAGAGGGGCTTGATTGCAAAATAAATGAAAGATATGGACTTGTGTAGTCCTTATACACATTCGGCCTTTAAAGAGTATGGGGTAATTTGATGTATTTTGAGTTTTATGCAAATAGGACTAAATTGTAAAGTTGTGAAATAATAGGGGTAAAATAGTAATTTGCCCATTTATGTGCTTAGGGACTAAATTGAGATAAATTGTGCTTGAATAAGCTAAATTTAATGTGTTTTAGATCAAGATCAAAGAAAAGCGGAGTTAGATCGGGAAAGACGAAGGTTCTCGAATAGTGGATTCACACGGCCTATCGACAACCGAGGTAAGTCCTTAAGCTGAAATTTGTTAAAGAATTATTCATGAACTCATTAAATGATAATGTGTGACAAAATTTTGATATATAATCATGTTAGCCGAATGTATATATATGTGTGTATGAGATTGATTTCATAAATTTGATAATATGAGATGAATTAGTGTATCAATGTAATTTGTGAAATTGTACAATGAAGTAATGATTTATTTGTTTAAGGTGAATAAGTTAGTTGATTTGGATATGTAATATAGATATGAGTTGTGTGTGGAATGATTGATTATATTGATGTGTTCAGGCTTAGTGCCTAGCAGGCTTCGTCTTGGGTGATATATTCGGGCTTAGTGCCTAGCGTGCTTCGTCTTCAGTGATATATTCGGGCTCAATGCCTAGCAGGCTTCGTGCCGGTGATATATTCGGGCTTAGTGCCTAGCAGGCTTCGTGCCGGTGATATATTCGGGCTTAGTGCCTAGCAGGCTTTATGCCGGTGATATGCTATAAGAGGAAGTACTGAACATCAAACAAGGTGAAATGTTTATATAGGGTTATGTGGTAAAGGTTCAGGTAAGAACTAATCCACCATTTTAGTAAGGAATGAAGTGAACAAAAGAATTCTTAATGTATAATTAAAGATCAGTGATATGTGTGATAAAAGTGCTTGTTCTTGTGTATAAATGGAAATAGAAGATCGATGCCTAGATTGGTTTTCGATGTTATTGTATTGATTTCAATGATCTATATTTTATATAATGAAATAATTATGTGTTATATTATATGCTCATTATATTTATGTATTCTTGGGACTTACTAAGCTAGTAAGCTACTGTGTGTGTATCTTTGTTTATCTTTGTTTTATAGATTGTGATTGAACTACGGGCTCAAAGGATCATTCGTGAAGTCAACCACACTATCGACTTTCTTTTTGTATTAAAAACTTAGTTTGTTATTCAAAAGGGCATGTATAGGCTAGATTAAAGCGTATAACTAATGTTTTGTAATAGTGTAAATATGCTAGCTATGCGAAAATGGCTATCTATTTTGAATAACTTGTTTCGTATTTTGATGATATTGTTTGCTCATGCCATGAACTATTATTTATGCTTGATTATGGTTTAACATGTGTGTGAGTGGCATTATTGTTTATGCATGTTAGATTGTGATAAGAAAGACTTATTAATTGGTTCATGTTAATGAGCTTAATATTTGGTATATTCATTGATAATGTTTGGACTAAGATTCGGCTATGAGAAATGGTAAATGATAGTTATGGTTTAGGTATGTTTGGTTAGCTTTATTGGATAGTTAAAAGTGACAAGTTGATGTTAATAATAATATGGGATGCGCACATGTGTGGTTGTAATATTTGATTTATTTTGATATGCATATGACCTTGGTTATGGTGTGGCTGAATCAGTGACTAGTAATAAGATGAAAAATAAAGTTTAGGTATACAAATGTACTTGTGAATTAGGGATGTAGGTAGGTTCGGTTAGAAGCTAGTCTTTCATAAAATGCAACAAAACAGCTTGTAGTAGCAGCAGTGATGTGAGTTAGAAAAATCACCAAAAATAGGGTATATTGAATTAGAAGGTGAATGAGATATGAAATTAAACCTTATTGTGTCTATTTTACATAAAAGAAACAGAGTAGGCAAAAGATTTATATATTATGAGATAATTAAGTTTTAGTGAGACCTGCTCTGAATGAATTCATGAGTCACTGTTCTGTTTTGGAAAATTGTCAAAATTGTAAAAAAATCATGAAGAAGCATGGTTTATATGTGTAGAACCCTTAATGAGTCTATTTTTCATTGGTATAAACAAGAACATTATAGGAAATTTGTGCAATGAGATAACTGTGTTTTTGTAGAGACAGGTCAGAATTGTCAAGCAGTGTAATAAGGGTAACTTTGATGAATAAACTGTACTAATTTGCCACATGAAAAATTCTGAAAAAATTATGGTGAAAAGTTATATGAGTCTAGTTTCATGGAAAATTTACGGATCTAAATTTCGAGTTTTGTAACTCGAGTTATGGTCGATTTGGTCAGCATGATGCAGTTGGACAGCTTTAAAATCTTATACCCCGATTTCATAGTCAAGTCTAGTAATGCCATGTACTCGATTCCGGCAAGGGTTTCGGGTATGGGGTGTTACAAATTTCCCCTCTTTGCTTGTCTAACTTTTCGTCCCTAAAACATGTTCCTTCATCCCCAATCAATGGTCCTCCGTCCTCCCTTTCGTCCCAAAGCGATGGACCTCCCTTTAGCTTAAGAGAGTTACGTAGGCAACTCTTCCCTCGCCAAGACAGAGGTTCATCTGAAAGACCAATTTCCCCACCCTTGGCTTCCACTTTAACCCCAAGCGATCTTCCTTTGTCCTTCCTTGGGTCCCCAAGCAATGTATCCGGGCCCGTCTCTCCCTCAAGTGATGTACCTCAAGTGAAGAGTTCCAAAGACAATAACAGGTACCCTTTGAAGGGGGCTTTATGGAATTCATATTAGTTTAATGCAAGGTGCCAAAAACAAAGAAGTGAGGTAAATTTAGTTAGTAGAGGATTATTTGGATTTTGTATAGAACATAATACCATTTGCAGAAGCTTTTATGCAACAAATTTCATGAATGGTTTCCTATAAGAAAGTGGAAATCTTCAGTTGCTTGATATGTGGATGAGGAAGGTTTAATATTTTACATACTGAATCAATTAAGTCAAAATCATATTCCATTTATTTGGTAGTTTTTATTACTAATTCTGCTGGAAGTTGGATGATTTAGAGAATTCCCACATATTCAATTTAAATCAACTGAAGCATTCTTAGAATAATTTTTCAAAGAAATATAATGATTTAGCCTTTCAAAATTAATATTTGATCGGCATTACTTTTTGATATACGGATACTTCACCCCTAAAATTTTAATTTTAAAAAAAATATTTTATTATACTTTTATATCTACCCTTGGCCTCACTTGTAGAGTTTAAAGACCCTACTCACTATACATGAAATATTTTACCTTTTCTAAAACATAAGGGTCTGTTTGTTTACATATAAAAGATTTTCTACATTTTCCTGTGTTTGTTTCATAGAAAATAGTTTGGTCAACGGAAAATGACTTACAGGTCAAAGGTAAAATAAACCATTTTTCCTGTAAAATGACTTACCCTTTTAAAAAGCGTAAGTCATCTTCTAAAAAAGAGTTCATCTATAAATAATTTTATTTTATATAAAAATTAACTTAAATCAAGCTTAATATTATTATATTGATAATAAATTTTATTTTATTTTTAAAATATTTAAAATATTATATTTTCAATATTATTAAACATACATATTTAATTATTTATATACAGTCATATAATAAATTATTAATATAATAAATATAATTTATTATTTTGATAAATTATTTAATATTTCAATTTTATTTTAATAATAAATTTTAAAAATAATAATTTTAAATAAATATTATTCACATATTATTGAAAATATTCAATATTAATATTTTAATAATAAATATTTATTACAATTATAAATATATTAATAATAAATATTGTGTAGTATAAAGGTAAAAATATGTCATAAGTCTATGTACACTTCACATATTTGTAATTTAGTCTTTGTACTTTTATTTTCAAGAATTTAGTCCATTTACTTTTCAAATTTGAAAATCAAGTGCAATTGTTGACATCGTTACTTTATTTTATCAATTTTGTTGATGTCACATTTTTAAATAAAAATATCCACTTAGTAGTCATGTAATTAAAAATGACGTTGTAATGAATCAATTTAACATAATATTTTTAATATATGCAAAAACAATGTAAAATATAAAATTATAGATAAAAATAAATTCAATTGAATAATGAAAAAATAAGAAAATCCCAAATGCATGTTTGTTTAATTGAAAACAACTTTTACGAAATATTTTTAAGAAATCTACCAAACAACAGAAAATATTTTACACAGATTCATCCAAATACTAGAAAATATTACCTTTTCCAGAAAAGTAAATCATTTTCCAAATATCATTTTCCGGAAGCCATTTTCAGTGAAATAAACGGAGCCTCTCATATGAGAGTACAATTCTTCAAATATATGGAAAAACATAATTATTTTATTTTCAAGAATTTAGTTCATTTACGTTTTAGATTTCAAAATTCAAGTTTAATTGTTAACACCATTAAATTTTTTTCGTTAAATTTGTTGGTGACATTTTGAAATAAAAAAAAATACTCACTTGGTAGCCATGTAACTAAAAAATAATGTTGTAATGTACTACATGCTTCTTTTTGCTATAACTCCCTAGTGTTCAATTAATTATTTTCATTAGAACAAAATGTAAATAGTCATTGAGCTTCATTGTATCTATTGGTGATCAACCTGATTAAGCAACAAACAAGTAAAAAAAAATAGTGGAAGAAATTGAGAAATTGAACACACAAATTTAACGCGGAAAAACCTCTCCAAAAAGGATAAAAAACTACGGGTAAAGATAATTTTACTATAGTGACAAAAGAATGAATAGTACAAAGATGGAGATAAAAACTAAACCCCGAAACCCGAAAAACAAAAAACAAAAAACTCTCAAAACATAAACACAAAATTCTCCAAAAGTGTTATAAGTTCTAATCTCTAATGGGTATATTTTCTAAGGTTGGAAAAGAGCCTATTTATAGGTTAAATTCAAAAGTCAAATAATAATAAAATAATCTAGACTAATCAGAATTTGGTTGAAACAAATAAAAATGGTTTAATTGGAAGATTATTTCTCAAATTTGATTGATATAGGAGTCATACAAAACAAATCTCCACCCGCCACGGGCCTATTTTGAACTATGCAGGGAATTAACTAAGTCAAATCTATGCTTAGAAACTAGAAGACTTCTAGCCTTTGACTTGTACACTGCCAAATTAAAACTAACCCGGATATGATTTTCACGAACACAATACCCTAACTTTTCAGAACCTATATCGAAAAGAGAATCTCACTTCAACAAACAGTTATACATTTTTCCCTCCTATGACCAAGTTGCCTCCGCTCCAAACGAGTTGACTTTGAATCCGTAACGGACGAGGGACGTCCGATTTTCACCGGTCACTGTAGAACCTTCCAGAATATAAAGACTTCCATTTCTTTTACCTTTTAACAAAACGAGAGCCCCATGAGACACCTTAATGTCGCTCGACTCGATGTTGATTCTACAACCTTTCAAGTCTAAAATACTCAAGGAGATGAGATTATTTCGTAAATCAGGTACATACCTGACATCTGAGAGTGTCCTAATCATTCCATCGTACATCCTAATTTTAACAGTACCAATACCAATTACCTTACTGGATGAATCGTTTCCCATGCGCACAACTCCACATTCAACCGAACTATATGTGGAGAACCATTCTCTATTGGAACACATGTGGAAAGAATATCCCAAATCTAGGATCCACTCGGACGTAAGCTTGGATATTTCACTCGAGTTTTTTGTAACACCCCTAACCCGTACCCATTGCCGGAACAGGGTTTCAAAGCATTACTAGAACATTCAGAATATTTTTCTATTAAACTACGAAAGTTTACTATCATTTACTGAGATCATTCAAAATGTCTCTCGATCGGGCCCTCGAGGCCCAATATGAGCACTAGAATCGAATCGTGACTTAATCGGAACCTCTAAGAATTTTTCACAAAATTACAAAATTTTTCTAAGGTGCAGGACTCACACGCCCGTGTGGTCCAAGGGACACGCCCGTGCTACAGGTCGTGTTCGATTTAGGTTGCTCTCTGGCTTGCGCCATATGGCCATGCCACACGCCCGTGTGCTAAGCCATGGGTTAATTAAATTAATTCGAATTAGGTGCAGGTTTCACACGGCCAAGACACATGCATGTGTTCTAGGCCGTGTGGCACACACGACTGAGACACACGCCCGTGTCTTTGCCCGTGTGCCCAATTCTGAGCATTCTATTTCTCAAAATTAAGGTACAGGGGACACACGGCCTAACTACATACTCGTGTTACTAGGCCGTGTGTCACACACGGTCTAGACACACGCCCGTGTATCTACCCGTGCAAACAAAATGAAGCCATTTCTAGCTTCATTTCTCACCCAAAATTTCACCCAAGACCTGCACTTGAAACACACATCCAATACCAACCAATTCTAGCATTCAAATTAGGCAATTTCTATCATTCAACATAGCATATCACTACATGCATAAGTGTTTATAGACTTACCTTGGAACATCTTAGGCATTCACAACGTTGATCACACATTCTTAACATTACACATGTATATGAATATATCATAATAATATACTTAGTCATACCAAAATAAACCATTACTAGCCACTCCAATGGCTAGGTTACAAAATAACATTTCAAGCCACTATTGGCCAAGTTTTCCTATACATGCCATTATACCCAAAATGACTTCATTAAATATATCCAAAATGCTAGTTGATAGTGTGACGATGCTCCAATGATCTCCAACCCTCGCGAGCTTCCGAGCACTATAAAATAGGGGAAAATAAACAGAATAAGCATTACATGTTTAGTAAGTTCGTATAACGGAAACTAAACTTACCAATCTTACTTATTAAAATCTAGGCATAGAACGCTATGTTTCCATCCATTTGGCTAAATTGCCTAATCACATACATTCAATCAAACATGTTAGTCACCAAAATCTTCATATCAATCAAGTAACATAGATGAGCTCATCAAGCAATATTCTTTCGAGTCATTATCATATCATCTCAAGATTTTCCTGCCATGTCAAGAGTTTTATGTCCGTCGAATATTTGAATTCGATGGATGCTTAAGTGGTACACTCGAAGTGTACGATTCAATAATCCATAAATTTCTTATTCAAAGGTACCCAATAAGGCACTTAACCAAGAAACACTCTCTCGAGCCACATATCGTATAACAGGATTACCAGTCTAGGCTAAATCCTTTATATAACGTAAGCTCAAAGGACCTCGATTAGGATTATCAATCCAGGCTAAACCCTAATCATAACGTATGCTCAAGAGGTATTATACCGGGATTACCCGTTTGGGCTAAATCCTGTCCGCAACAAATGCAGGACTTCATTAATTTCGGGTAAGCGCATATAATCATCAGAATCCAATATTCAATCGTGACTTAACCCTTTTTTCACATTTTAAGCATATATCAATTTTCCATAATAGTATACAAGTAAGCACATCAACATAAATCACATTACATACAACACAACATAATTACATGTCCAATTAAGTTACACGAACTTACCTCGACACTTGTTCGCGTTAGAAATCTACTAATCTAAAACCTTTTCTTTTCCTCGATCTAACCTCGAATTAGTGTTGTCCAGATCTATATAAATGAATTTAACCATCAATTTCATACATTTCATATTTAAATGGACTCACTTTACGTCCTAGGCAAAATTACCAATTTGCCCCTAACTTTTCCATAAATTCTGATTTTGTCCTAGGCCCGAAAAATGAAACTTGTGCAAATTACTCCTCATTCCAAGCCTAACCAAAGCCACATTACAAATTTTCTAGCACATGTATTCATAAAATTTTAGAATTTTTCATCAAATTTTACAACTTTTCATTTTAGTCCCTAAATCATATTTTCATCAAAAATCACTTTGTAAAAGTTGTTTATCTATCAATAATCTTTCATTTTCTACCATAAGTTTTTAATTTTCAGCATAATACATCCATGACTCATTTTCATACTTTGATAACTTTTTAAATTAATCCCCCAAATAGAGAGATTAAGTTATCCTGATTCTAAAAATACCAAAATTACTAAAAACGGGACAAGGAAACTTACCCAATTAGGCCTTGAAAGTTTCTCCTCTCTCTCCTTGGGTTTCCATAGAATTTTAGGTTGAAGATGACAATAATAAGATGATATTTTCTTTTATCATCTTTTAATTAATTAAATTTTGCTATTTCCAATTTAGTCCTTAACCTTTTTCTATAATTCATGGATGAGTCTCCATGAAAAATCTACATACTTTTTTTAATGGTCTAATTACCATATAAGGACATGTAGTTTTGAATTCCATAACTATTTGATCCTTAGAGCTATTAGAATTAAACTTTCACATTTTATGCGATTTAGTCCTTCTCGTAATTAGACACTAAATCGATAAAATTTTCATGTCAAAAATTTCACATGTCAATATTATGGACCATATAATAAAATAAAAATAAATTATGTTTCGGGTTGGATCTGTGGTCCTGAAACCACTGTTCGATTTCACTGAAAATGGGCTGTTACATTTTTTCCAAGTAACGACATTTTTTAGGCCGATCTGAACTAAAATTGCCATCATCCAAACTTGCAACAGATTGAAATTTGTGACACCATCGGACTTCTCAATGTTAAACGTTGTTGTTGTCATCTCGGGACGGGCTGGTCTACGAAAATTGAACTAGCTCTAATATCACTTGCTGGGGATCGACCCGATTAAGGAACGAAAAAGTAAAAAAGATAGTGGAAGAAATTGAGAAATGAAAACACAAATTTAACTGAAAAAATCTCTCCAAAGAGAATAAAAAATCACGGATAAAGATAATTTTACTATAATAACAAAAGAATGAAAAGTAGAAAGATGGATATAAAAATTAAACCTTGAAACTCGAAAAATAAAGAACCCTCAAAACATAAATACAAAATTCTCCAAAAGTGTTATGAGTTAGGTCAAATAATAATAAAATAATCTAGACTAATCAAAATTTGATTGAAACAAATAAATAAAGTTTAAATAGAAGATTATTTTTTAAATTTAACTGAAATAAGAATTATACTCAACAGTATATCGATATTTTATTGAAGCAAACCATTTTACAAACTTTGGAACCTCGTTTAATTTCTCCTAATATTTGAACAGTTGCATTCAACCTAAAGTAAGCTTTCATGACGTTGATGTTGCATCAATTTCTCCGATGTGTAAACGAAGCTTTAAAAGTTGTGACTGCTGGGGTCCTAAAGGCACAACATTCACTGTGGTGGACAACCAATTTCAGGTTTGGTACTAAATGAGCATGAAATCTCAGAAATTATGTGTTTCCGGCCACTATTAAGTTGTTATGATATGTGACATTCGTTTTAAATTATTTTTCAATTGCTGAGAAAGAAATAGTGTAAAACTTATGTTTGGACTTTATTATAGTGTAATGGGTAATTAATATTATTTGTGTTAAAACTAATTTTATAAAATAAAAAACATAAACCTCAAAATTATACATCAAGTTCGATTAATATATAATGATATATTTGAAATTTAATTTTATCTATTTCAGTGTTAATGCCTTTTAATAAAATAAAATTTTAAAGAAGATGTTAAATATGATTGGATGTATAATACTTTTAAATATTTAAAATTAATGTTATAATTTTCAATATTTTCTATTTTTAGTATTTTTTAACTTTAATTGTTGGTTTAGTTTTTCGATTTCATTTTTCTCCTATGATTATTTATCGATTTTAAAAAAATTAATTATTGATTTCATTTTTCAATTTTTTTCCCACACATGGTTTCAAACATGTTTTTCTTCTTCAAAGTTTTAATATTTTTAAATGATTTAATTAAAGTTAGAGGAGACATAGTACATGAATGAGCATACATTAATATTTTTATGTAATAAAATTTGATGATATGATACAATTTTATTAATGCTTAAAAATTATATATTTTAAGATGATGTTAATATAAGTTATTTTAGTAAAGTAAATAATTAAAGATGTTACAATTATTATTTAACTACGTAAAACAAAATGCATTTTCCTTCCTAATGTCATTGGTGAATGAATTCACATATAGTCATAATATATATTATATAGGGTAATCAATGACAAAGTTAGGGATTGATAGGCCCTGGTTTACCCTAAAATGAATTTTTTTCATTTAGATATTTTATAATTTATATAATTTTAATTAATAATGATAAAATTATAATTTGACATCTCAAAATCATAAAATTGATTTACTCTTTTAAAAATTATAAAATATAAACTATTAAAATAATAAAATTATATTTTTACTATCATAAAAATATAAAATTTAATTCTCGCACTCAATTTTTTTTTTTTTTTTTTGGCTTCACCTTTGAAGATAACTACTTGATATATAGCCGTAAATTCTTCAAATTTTTTAATATAATGGATATAGAAAATAGCATAGAAAAAACTTTGTTATCTGTTTATCAATCCGACTCAACTTAATTTTAAATTTCTTCGAAACTTAATAAAGTTATCGGATACCAATTTTTTTTTAAAAAAAGGAAAACACTGGATTTGTAACAGCGGTTTTTGATTCCTGGAATATATCCCTTCCCCAATTAGTTTATTTGTTTATGGATAATAAAGATGTCAAATATTTCAACTAGAAAAATTATGATTATGCACGTCAACCTAGGGTTCATCTATGCCTTGAAAAATGTATAGTCAAAACTAAGATACAAGTTCAGCATTGATTCGTCTCCAACGAAAAGCATTGAACACTGACATACAATGAGATATAACATAAGGAATACATGATATATATATATATATATATATATATATATATATCCTAATAATATATGCATATATTAATATTTTCATATTTATTTTACTATTTATTTTTAAAGTTTGTGACTGCACTTCTTAATTATATCATCTCTGAAATTCAAATTTATACTCTCTTTTTAAAACATAATACACATTGACACTACATCTAACACTTATCGATAAAATATGTATTACTTTAAAAACATTAGCAACATAACGAAATATGGGAGATAATGGAGGACTGACTAAATTCTAAGGCTAAATTAGCTAAATATATTAAAAAAATTAATTGGCAAAATAGTGTTTTTTTTAATTTAAGAAAATAGGTCATTTTAGAGAGAGCGTGTAAAAGTGCGTCCAGTTGGATTAGCTTTTCTGTTAACATGTCAAGGAAAACACACCCAATTGGATGTGTTTTCCGATAATTACAAAAAAAGCATGTTCAACTGGACATGATTTCCTTGACATGTCAACAAGAAAGCTCATTCAACTGAACGTGCTTTCACCAACTTTTTCTTTCTCCAAAAATAACCTATTTCCTTAAATTAAAAAAAAAAAACTGCCTATTTGACCAATTAGCTTTTTTTTTATCGACCTATTTAGCTAATTTAGCCAAATTCTAATTCAATGTCTAATTATTTTTAACAAGTAGTACACAATCTTGACAGCCTATTAGAGGCGATCATGGGCCGAGCCGGGTCAAGCCCAGACAAAATTTTAGGCCCGCTTTCTAGGCCCGGCCTGAAATACGGGCCTAAAAATTTGTCCAAGTCGCCCAAAAGAAAATTGATAAACTCAAGCCCGGCCCGGCCCATATTAAATTTTTTTAGCTTTTTTCATTAAATAAAAAATTTTAAAACAAATATTAAAACAAAAAATAAAAAATATGTAAATTTAAAAAGTATATTTAATTAAATATAAAATATATATTTAATATATAATTCGGGCCGAGCCAGGGCCAAAAAAGTTTTACCCGAGGCCCAACCCGTTTTCTAAACGGGCGTCATTTTTTTTGCCCAAACCCATATTTCGGGCTTATATTTTTACCCGAACACTCCCATTTTTCGGGCGGACCGTCGAGCCGAGCCGGATAGCCCAACCCATGATCACCTCTACAGCCTACACAAGGTAAAATATTCCCCTAATGGAGAAAGTAAGAGCTCTTTTTTAATCTCAGTAGTCTAAGCTTCTTGCTTAAAATACCCTACCCTCATCTCCGAACACGGATCGTGTTTGACGCTTATATTCAACAAATTCAAATATTCTAAATATATGGACATACCTTATTATGATATTCCAGGGAGATGGATGTAAACTATCAGAGAAAATTGTGCATTAGGATAAAACTCTTTTCCGGGTTTTTTACTAAAATATTACAAAAAAAAAACAGAAATTCTAAAATGGGGTGCACTTTTCAGAATTTACCAAATTGGTATAGAGAGGGTGGTGCCGCCTGTCGCAGAGGCGCGACCACCCTCTGCAAACCTATTTTTTAATTGAAATCTAAAAAAAAAACTCTGAAACGAAAAAAAAAACTTGACACATCTTGGTGCGCCTTGCCACAGCGGCACCAAGGTGTTTTTGGCGAGGTGGCACCACTTTGTTACTGCCTTCGGGTTGTGGCTGGCCTTGGGGACCTTATAATGGTCCCCAATTTCAAGAAGAATCTGTGAGAAAAGGAAAGGAAGAAGAAGAAGAAGAAAAAGAAGAAGAAGCATACGCCGGCGTCGGAAAAAGGAAGAGAAAGGAGGAGGAGAAAGAAGAAAAAAAGAAGGGAAAAATAATAGATGTATGTTTTTTTAAAATATGAATGATTATTTTTTTTTATTTTGTTGATTATTGTTAGTTTAGTTTAGGTTAGTTTAGTTTAGGTTAGTTAGTTGTATTATTATTAGTTTAGTTTAGTTAATGTTAGTTTAGTTATTGTTAGTTGTATTATTTGATTAGTTTAGTTATTGTTAGTTAGTTTAGTTTAGTTTAGTTTAGGGTTTAGGTTAGTTAGTTGTATTATTAGATTAGTTTAGTTTAGTTAGTTAGTTTAGTTATTGTTAGTTGTATTTTTAGATTAGTTTAGTTGTTGTTAGTTTAGTAGTTATTATTAGTTGTATTATTTGATTAGTTTAGTTATTGTTAGTTTAGTTTAGTTATTGTTAGTTTAGATTAGAAAAGTGTTTAAAAAATAGATTAGTAAAAACTTATTATTGTTAATTAGAAACCCTAAAATGATAGTATATTATTAGTAACCCTAAAATAAAAAATTAAATATTATTAGTATATAATATGTTATTATATTAATATTTTAATAATATGGTAGTTAATATATTGATAGTATATTAATATGTTAGTTAAAAACCCTATAATAGTAATATATTGTTAGTAGTAGTATAATTAAAATACTAGAATACTATTAATATTTTAGTTAATATGTTAGTTGGTATATTATTAGTAGACTAATATGCTAGTTAAAACCCTAAAAATAATATATTATGAGTATATTAATAATATGTTAGTATATTAATATTTTATTTAATAAATATGTAACATAGTTACTTTAGTATATTGTTGTTAGTATGTTAATATGTCACTTAGTTGAAAACCCTAAAACCCTAAAACAATATATACAAGTATAAGTAATATGTTAGTATATTAATATTTTAGTTTGTTAGTATATTGTTGTTAGTATGTGTTATATTTGTTAAAACCCTAAAACCCTAAATGATATATACAAGTATAAGTAATATGTTAGTATATTAATATTTTAGTTAATATGTTAGTTAGTATGTGTATGTTAGTTAAAACCCTAACAAACCCTAAAATCATATATTGACTATGTTAGTATATTAATAATTTAGTTAGTATATTATATTTTAGTTAGTATATTATATTTTAGTTAGTATTAGTAAATATCGTTAGTAAGGAACCCTAAATGTTATTTTTCTTAATATTTAGTTTTTATTTGTTCGTAAGTTTTGAGTTTATATTAAATATTTTTTAATATATTTGAAAGTTTATAGATTAGTAAAATTATCATTAGTGGTAAAAATTTAAATTATTTCGATGTAGATATTGTTAGAAATGGCAACATATTGGATATTGCCTGATGAGATAATAACTTCAGCATAAAGGGAGAAAGTTGATAAGATGATGAGAGAAGTGCAAGATTACAGAATGAAACCAGAAGAAGACATTGTTGAACACCTTATTACCGTAAATAAGAATATGCAAGAAGTGTTGTGGAATGGTCATGAAATGATTAGGAAGAATAAAGTGCAATACTTAACCCTTAGAGGGACATTAATAGAACGAGAGCATCAAATAATTTTAGACGAACTTTGGAAGACATTGGTACCACAAACCTATTGGAATCTAGTTATATGGTTTGTGAAGTCTATAATCTCTTATGGAGCTAGGAAAATAGTGTGGCAACGTATAGGCCCAGGCAAGTTGACTAGGAGGCAAAGTGTGTTTGACATACCATGGATGGATAAAATAGATATTAGGAAATTACCAAGAGAATTTCTAAATTCAATACATGTTATAAAGTTTGAAGAGCAAGAAGATCCAGAGGAATTTCCAAATTGGATTGTAGAAGATCAATATGAAGAGAATGAAGAATTTCTACATTGAATTGTACAGTATTTCCCAGAGGAAGATAGAAGCTCGGAGATGGAATAAAATGTAGAACCAACTTTAAGTGGTTAGATGTAAAGATAAATATTGTTCATGTACAAAATGATAATTGTAATAGTGTGAGCTTAAGAATGAAAAAAAATATCATATTCAAACATTAAGTTTTTTATTTAAGAATAGTATATACTGATCAAAAATTTTCTGAGCAATTTTGTTTTTTTTTAACTTTTTTTAACAGATTGAATATTGATGATGGATGATTAGCTTTTCGTATGCGTTTATTTCGATGGAATCATCTTGACAACAACCGTTGGATGCATATTTGAATGTCAGCAACAAATAGCAATGAGATTTAATAGAAATGTCTCGCTGGATGATATGAAGCGAAGGAAAAATGCAAAAAATTGTTAGACGGTGTAGGAGAACGATCTCGAGAATTTTCTACAAGTTTCCAATTTCGGCAGATCCGATCAAATTCACAGAAATGGAGCTTGTAGACGACGAAAATGTGGAGACAATGATCGCTCTTTATTGTGGGAATGGAAGTAACAGAAATGCCTCGATTCACTTATTTGCTGAGTTAGCTGGTATTGAGGCAAATGAAGACACCAATGTATATGGTGAAGAACATGGGGCTTAAGAACCGTGCATGGTGCCTCCAATATCGTATGTTGATGCCGAATTGAATATACGTGGGATCGATATCAATCTTAATATTACACCGATATTGATGTGGTTGGTGACGATGGACATGACAGTAGTGATCATTGTGAGGAAGAAGTCGATAGTGACAGTGATCCCGATATGGATGATATACCTGATGATATTGACGATGAAGACGTGAATGACGATGAAAACCGTAGCGCGTCTTCGGTCGGGAACCAGATGGGATGTATTATGATACATAATAATCTTGGGACACATATGTCACTCATAGACCCTAACGCAGCGTGTGTAGCTGAGTTCCCGGAGTACCCTGAAATATATCCTACTCACCGGCTGGCTGTAAATTCTGAGCATGAGTTATTCGTAGGCCAAAGATTCGAAAGTAAAGAAGAGTGCGTATCTACTATTAAACGGTATAGCATGGATATATCAGTGGATTACAAAGTAGCAGTGTCCAAATGGACGGTTTATATTGGGGAGTGTTGAAAGGCAGCGGAAGGCTGCAATTGGCGAGTACGAGTTGCATTCATTCAAAATTCGCAGATGTGAGAGATACGAAAATTGGTTGGATCGCACACATGCAGATTGACATGTATGACAGAAGATCATAAAAAACTTGTTTAAAAAACCATCTGTACGTGTATCCTTCCAATGGTGAAAGACATGCCAACCATTAAAGTATCGGTACTGATTGCTGAAATACAAGCACAATTTCAATATCGAGTATCGTATCGAAAAGCATGGATAGCTAAACAGATAGCAATGGAGCAGCTGTATGGAGATTACGACTCATCGTATAACGAGCTACAGGGATGGATAAATGCTATGAGAGCGTACGTACCGGGAACTGCATTGAGTTACAGACACGACCTTATTACAACCCAGATGACCAATTACAGTGGGGAAAAGAATTTTTCATCGGATGTTCTGGATGTTTGATCCATGTGTGCGGGCATTTCCACACTGCAAGTCATTTGTGCAGGTGGATGAGACATGGCTATATGGAAAATATACACAGATCTTACTTTTTACGGTTGCTCAAGACGGCAATAGGAACGTGCTCCCAATAGCGTTTTCCATAGTAGATAAGGAGAATATAGAATCTTGGGAATTCTTCCTTACCAACCTGCGGAGGTATGTTATTAGCAATGATAATATTTGCATCATCTCCGATAGAGCGAATGGATTAATTGCCGCAATTAGGCGTTCCGGTGTGCCATGGAGATCCGTTTACTACATCCGTCACATTGCGGCTAACTTCCTTCGAGAGTATAAGAATGTAGACTAGAAGAGACAAGTGGTGAAAATGGGTAAAGGATAACCTTAAATTTTCAATAAAGTTTAAAGGTTTTATGTTATCTAGTTACCGTAACTTATCTTTTATTAAAACATATACAGCGTACGAGTTAGAGCCACATATTTTTCAGCAAAGAATGACTCGACTTGAAAGTGACATGGAAGGTCAAACGAACAAATCTTTTCGAGAGTGGTTGGGTACAATGGAGCCGTGGCAATGGGCTCAAAGTTTTACCGAGGGCTTTCATTATGGTCAAATGACCACGAACTTGGTGGAGGGGGTCAACGCTGTGTTGTTAAAAACACGACATCTTCCGATTTCATCTGTCTTCTCGGCCACATTCTACAGATTGGCGACCTTGATGCCAAGAATGGGTGAACAGCAAGTCAACCAGATGAATGCGGGACACGTGTTTGTGGAAGATGTTAGGGATGCATTGATTGCAAACCGTCGGACTGTGAGGTTGATGACTGTAGAAATATACTCACGATGTATGGAAACTTTTTGAGTTACGGAGTCTATCGCTCGTCAACCCGGTTTGCCACCTAGGTCTTATGGAGTCGATCTTTGGAACAGACAGTGCGAATGCAGGATGTTCCAAACACTTCATTATCCGTGTGCACATGTCGTGGCAGCGTGTGCTAAAGCGAACCTTAATGTTGAACAATTTGTGAATGATGTGTACACGCTCGAGCATACGTTGCATGTTTGGGAAAATGAGTTCCCTGTCCTGCCCGACCTGTCTATATGGGAGGTGCCTCGGACAACTTTTGAGCTTGTCTCGGACAGAGGGCTACGCAGGAATCCGAGAGGTCGTCCGCAATCATCCAGAATCCGTAATGAAATGGACCTTAGGGAAAAATCCGATGATAGGCGCTATGGAATATGCAGATTAGGTGGTCATAATCAATGTAAATGCCCGCAACGAAACTATCATGTTGGCCAATCGTCACGAGGGAGTGGGAATTGACATTATTCAGAAATACATGTTTTGTATTCATATCTTTGGTGATTTTTATTAATTTGGGTTAAATTGAAATAAATAGATAAATTTAGGAACTTAAATGGAAAAAAAATTACATTTATGGATTTGTGTTAATATGGATTTGTATGGATTTATATTTTGTGCCAAAATCAATTCATACTTTTTCTAGTCATTTCACATGTACAAATCATGTCATGCTTCAATATTTAACTATATGAATATCATCTAAATAATCACATATTCAATTTAACAATATGCAAGAATTTATATTACAAACATACCATACATATTTTCGCTAGCTATTAATAACATATATACATGAACATGAATCAAACTTAAAGATTCCATCGCGTGGTCAAATATTGTTACAAAATTTTAAAGCTAAAAATAATCAAGTTAATTTTATACAAATAAGGTACAAACATTGTAATATTTACAAATACAAAATAGAGGAAAACCAAAATTGCAAGAAACACCTAAAATTGATGGTTTGATGGTGTGGTCCTAGGTGTATAATTCTGCGGTGGTTGACGATCACATCGTGGGTGCCCGCGATGACCAACATCCTCTTCAGCATCCGGTGGGGGTCCAGGTGAGGTGTGTTAAACATGGTCTCAAAATCCTGTGGCTCGAATGGCACAGATGAACTCAAGCCATAAGGAGTGCCCTGATGCACTGGAAACGACCTAGAAGGTCTTATGTCATGCCTTGGATACGAGCCGAGAGTGCTGTACTACGGTGTGTATGATCCAAATAAATCAAACCCGTACCGGTATCCACCTCCTGAGGAGCCCGGAAAGTAGTCATAGCCCGGCACATCCGGATGATACAAATGTGCATCCGAATATGAATGTGATTGCTTAGGCTCTGGCTCTGGCTCCTACTCGGGTTTCGACTCGGGATTAGGATCTGCAGCTGCCTCGGCCTCTATATCGGCCTTTACCTCGTCTGTCCCATCTCGCTGCATGTGTTGGGGGACTACATTTGATTGTCCCGAGTATATATGGCTTTCCCATACTAGAGTACCATTGTATGTACTCTAATGAAGGTTGAAAATCGGAAGCCATATCCATCCGGGGTATACAAGACATGCGGTCATTCCACACCTCAATAAATTGCCTATGCCTAACCCCCAACCAAGCCTTGGTTCCCTCTCCTATTTTTACCATAAACTTCTCCCACCTGGCATGGCCGATCGGGGATATATTGGACGCAACCAAATTGCCGCAGCACTCGGTCCGCGTGATACCACTCGACTACATGGAAACACAGAATTGGTGCGTTTGTGCACCACATGTACGAGTGAATATAAGCGGACGGGGGTATAACGGCTGTAATTTCCGGTCGACGATATGGCGTCCATATAAACTGCACGATTAATAACATTGTCAAAATTTAACACGGTGTGCGTAAGATATACAAACTAACAAGTAACTAATATTGGAATCACTTACCCCTTCCCGTGTTGCTCAATCATAAGCCGGTATATCGGGACAGTGTACGACCTCCCGATACCCGGATAAATACTCCACCTACAAAAATAAAATTCAAGTCAAATATAATCAATATAAAGAAATTATCAATTAATAACAAGTTATATTTTATCACATGTTTACTAGTGGATATACATATGGTTGGTGTGTAACTGATGCCAAGAATGGCATTCGATTCAAAGCCCACGACTGCAATAGCGTAAGGCATCCACCTATGTCTATGGTCCCTAGCTGTGTCGTCCAACAAAGCTCACGGTACAACATCGTAAGAACAGCAGAGCCCCAACTATACGAGCGAGCATTGCCGAAATCAGCCAATAGGGGTAGGTACTGAATATGAACCGTATTGTTATTTGCATTGGGCATCAGTACACCCCCTATGATGTGCATAATGTACGCTCGAGCAGCACACATCAACTCGGCTGCAGTGGCATCAAGTGATAACTGTCCATACTTCGCTCTCAGCCATGTAAACTTCAAGCCCGTAAAATTTTCTTCGCCATCGCCGTATGGGTCCCCTAGTAGGCTCTGGCAAAGTGTAAATGGGTCAGCTATCACACTGACGCCCGTAACAGGACTCCCGTCAATTGGGAGCCCAAGCTGCAGTGCAACATCCTCTAGAGTGACTGTGCACTCTCCACACGGGAAATGAAAGGTGTGGGTTTCCGGGCGCCAACGCTCGACTAGTGCAGATATTAAATCATACCACAAGTCAAATGTCCGGATCAGTGCTACTGACCCAAATCCAGCTTGCTCAATATACGGTACCAGTCGTTCATCCGGGGGATTTCTTAACCCATTCATGCGGCCCCTTAGTACACGATACGAGTCCTGAAAGTGTTAAATCAGAAAAAAATTATTATTATAACATAAATTATTATGTATCTATTTTGTTAATATATCCCGCGATTAATAAATAATAATATATTACCAAATCATTAGCTGCGGCAGATATGTGTGGAGCTGTACTAATCAATCGAGCCATTGCCGTCTCCGATATTTGATTTCTAACCTACATAAAAAATTTAATTTTATATTAAATTACAAAAAAATAACATGCCAATAAAAATAATATAACAAAAACATAACATATTTTAATATAACAAAAATATAACATAATTTAATTTATTATGTACCTATTTTACTGTTTTTTAATATAAATTTTAACTAACTAACTAACTAACTAACTATAATACAATATAATTAATATTTAAACTTTTAGTTATCATAATAATAACTAATAATACTAACTAACAATTATTATTTTAGGGTTTTCTAACTAACTAAGTATAATAATAATAACTAACAACTAACAATATAATTATTATTTTAGTATTTTTAACTAACTAATTATAATATTAACTAACAATATTATTAGTACTAACTAAATTACTAACTTTTACTAATCCTAATAATAATAACTTACTAATTAAATTATTATTTATTTCAAAATTTTAAAACTAATAATAATAATAATAATAATAATAATAATAATAATAATAATACTTAAAATACTTTTAAACACTTTTTCAATAATAATACTTAAACTAAACTAACCCAACCTAAACCTAAACTAAACTAACAAAAACAACTAAATTATTATTTTTAACTAACTAATTATAATATTAACTAACAATATTATTACTAACTAAATTACTAACTTTTTCAAATCCCAATAATAATAACTTACTAACTAAACTATTATTAATTTCAACATTTTAAAAACTAATAATAATAATAATAATAATAATAATAATAATAATAATAATAATAATAATAATAATAATAATACTTTTAAACACTTTTCAATAACAATACCTAAACTAAACTAACACAACCTAAACCTAAACTAAACTAACAAACAACAACTAATTAATTATTTTTAACTAACTAATTATAATATTAACTAACAATATTATTACTAACTAAATTACTAACTTTTTACAAATCCTAATAATAATAACTTACACTACACCAAATTAGACTTTTAGCGGCGTTTTTAGTATGGCGTTTTAAACAAAAACGCCACCAAGATCACACAATAGTGGCGTTTGAAGGAAAATACCGCAACAAAACGATCAATAGCGGCGTTTTTAAAAAAAAACGCCGCTAAAAACGATATATAGCAGCGCATTTGAGAAAACGCCGCTAAATCTCCGAGTATAGCGGCGCTTTTAAGAAAACGCCACTAAATCTCCGATCTATTCCGGCGCTTTTTATAAAATGCCGCTAATGCTTGGACCTTTAGCGGCGCTTTCTACCAAACGCCGGAAAATATTTTTTATTTCAAAAGAAAAACGACGACGTTTTAATTGCAATATTAAAATGTGAAAAAATTACAAAAACGCCGCTAAATGTGATCCTTAGCGGCGTTTTTTACAAAATGCCACTAATTTATTTCTTTCAAAATGTAAACGACGCAGCTTTTAATTACGAAGTAAAATGGGATAAATTTAGCGGTGTTTTTTAAAAAATGCCGCTAAAGTCTGACTTATAGCGGCGTGTTTTATAAAAAACGCCGCTAAATGTAATCTTTAGTGGCATTTTTAACAAAAACACCACAACGTAATTTTTATTTCAAAACAAAAACGACGTCGTTTTCATATAAATATAAAAAGTGTAAGAAATTTGCCTTAGTGTTAAGGGTTTAGCATTTAGGGTGTAAGATGTGGGTCGTATGGTTTAGGGGTTAATGTTTATACTTAGTGTTTTAGTGGTTTAGAGTTTTTGATTTAAGGTTTAGTATTTGTGGTTATAGGGGTTTATATATTTGTAAGGGTTTATGTTTGAGGTTTTATGGTTTATGGTGTTTAGGGCTTAGAGTTTATAAAGGTTTGTGGTTTAAGGTTTTGGGTTTAAGATGTTTTAGGGTTTAGAGTTTGGGGTTATATATTTAGAGTTTTATAAGGTTTAAGGGTTTAAGGCTTATAGTTTAGGGTTTAGAGTTAATGGTTAAGGGTTGATAGTTTAGGAGTTATGATACAGGGTTTAGGGTTTAATGTTTAAAGTTTAGGGTTTATAGTTTATGGTTTAAGGTTTATGGTTTAGTGTTTAGTGTTTAGGGTTTAAGGTTTAAGGTTTAGGG
The DNA here is from genome assembly GCA_025506655.1 of Gossypium rotundifolium. Lineage (NCBI taxonomy): Eukaryota > Viridiplantae > Streptophyta > Magnoliopsida > Malvales > Malvaceae > Gossypium > Gossypium rotundifolium. The sequence goes on along the minus strand of CP106723.1, from coordinate 55,738,006 downwards.
TTTAGGGTTTAGGGTATATGACCCTCAATTTCGAAACCAAAATCCTTAAAATCAGTTTCTTCTAACTCAAATCCCTAGAATCTCAGAACCGTAAGTCGTTGGATCCAACGTAACCATCGTTTAATCCTTCCTTTTATTGTATTGAAGCTGTCATCCATAACCTCGAATGATATATGTATCCATTACCCCAATGTTTATTTCTTTAAAATAGGTTCAAATTTTTATCCTTAATTTATATATTAAATAATTTATTATATAATTGTAAAATAGATAAAATGAATTATAATATTAAAATTATTATATATATAGTTTGGAGTTTGGGATTATGTATTAGATATTATTAGGGTTTGAAGTTTAGATTTGGGGTTATATACTGGAAATTGGGCTTAAGTTTTTTAATTTATATATTAAATAATTTATTATATAACAGTAAAATGATATTATGAAATTTTTATATAAAATTATTTTATTATTATTAGCACTAATACTATTATGGTGATATATTTTAAATTTATAAATATAAAAATAAGTAATTGGATTAATTAATAATAGTATACAAATATATAGATTAAATTAATGATATTAAAATTACCGCGCTTTTATACAAAACGCCACAAAAGCTATCAATAGATTCAAAGACAGGCGTTGCTTGAAAATTTGTTGTATGAATTAGTGGCGTTTGTGAATAAAACGCCACAAAAATATATCAGTACAATGCAAAACAGCGTCGTTTAAACATTTTTTTACTGGCGATTCCGTAAAAACTCCACAAATATTTGTCAAGTATTAGTGATGCTAGTCATAAAACGCCGCTATAAGTCTATATTTAGTGGTGTTTTCCTAAAAAACGCCGTAAATATATATTTACATTAAGCTTCACGACATCGTTTTTGTGGCACAGTTAGTATTGTTAGTGGCGTTAGCTGAAAACGCCGCAAAAAGTATGTATTACCGGCGCTTTTTTAAAAAACGCCATAAAAATGGTCCATGTTATTACTGGCGTTTTAGCCCAAAACGCCACAATATGGAAGAAAAATGACTGCGTTTTTTCTTGAAATTTTTAGTGGCGTTTATTGAGAAGCGCCGCAATAGGGTTAAATTTTCTATTGAAACGGCGTCGTTCTTTTTCCGTCCATTTTAATTGCCTTAGACTATTCTGTTCCCCCAATTTCCAATTTCCTGAAAACCCTAATCCCTAATCCCCTTTCGCGTTTCCCCTCCCAATCCCCAAATTTTTTCTTTGATTTCTGGTGCGAAATACTTCCCCAATCTCCCTAAATCTATTTCTATTGCTTTGCTTTCCAGTCTCTTCCTTTTTTCTTTTTTCTTGAATCCCTTTCTCGTTTGTCATATTTCCGGTCACTTTCTCGGCTCTCAGAACCCTTCTAGTTTCTGACCACCTTGGTACGATTCACTACCATCGACTGATTGTTTAATATTTTCTTTTTATTTTGTTTGCTCAAATATTTATTAGGGGTTAATTTTACTCAACGCTTCCCCTTTTTTTGCACCTTACGAGGAGGAATCGAGTTTTCTTGTTGATCGAGGAACCTACTGTTTCATCATTAAGAGGTATGTTACTGATTCGATCTTAAATACGGTTGCCATTGAGTTTGATTTGAATATTTTTGAAGTGAAATTTTTCCCCATTCTTGATTTTGTTGAAAAACTTTTAAGAAATGAATATTTTAAGCGATTCGATCTTAAATTCGAAGTGTTTCATCCTTAAGAGGTATGTCTTTGAAAATTTTTGTTGAAGTGAATTCTTTGCCTAAACAAATTCGAGGACCCGTCAGTATTGTATAGTCTAAAACGCATAGTCTAAAAAAACTAGAATTTTCTAAAAAAAACTAGAATTTTAAGAACTGTATTGATATTGAAGGTAATCTCATGCTATTAAGGGAGGGGAGATTGAGTCTTCTAATACTCCACTCGATTAGTGTTTGAGTCTAATTCAGAAATTTTGTTTAATTAGTAATATTAAAAATTTCCAACTCTTAACTCAAGTTCGGGCTTGAGTAATCTAGGTTTAAATGGATAAATGAGCATAATAATTTAGCTAGTTTTGTTATTCTTGAAATCAATTCTAATTTTGAACACGAAAGTCAAATAAACTTGAGTTTATCTTTTGAGTCTTAAATTCTAAATTTGATTTAAGTTTTTTTTATTGATTGAGTTAGTTTTTTTTTAAGAACTGGATTTGGATTATCCCCTCTCCAGTAAATTTAAGCTGGTATCTTCATTGAGTTAGTTTTTTTCTTGCCATCTTTTAAATTAATTATATGAATGGTAATCTATTGATTGCTCTGATGTTATTTGTTATTGGCCATTTAATCTTTATCCTATCATTATAATTGAGTTCTTCATTTTACTTTCTTTTTGTTCTAGTTAACTATAATAAAGAATGTGCTTGTAATGCATTCTGTCTTTTGGTATTTTATGGTGATTTAGTGTTCTAATGCCAAATATGTGAAGATCATTAAGTTGTTGTGTGTCTAGATACACGCTTCTATGAATATAATTATATTTTAATTAGATACCTATACAAGTATATTTATATTTCAATTAGTTGCACTCTTATTTCTTGGTGTTGGAATAATTTAGTGTTCATAGGGCATTCTGGTTTTGGTCAGAAGCCAGCATTTGGTTTTGGATTTGCCATTCTCATTCGCCTCAAAGACTTTAGGAACAAATCGTGAGTACCCTTCTCATTCCCATGACCATCTTTTTATGTCTATGCTTGCTATTATATATGGATGCTTGCTATATCATACAACTGTCGACTTTGGACTTTACAAAACTCTAGTATCGATTTGAAAACCTTAATTTATGGTGTCTGCAAAACCTATTATATTGGTTGAAATATGCTATAAGTCTCTATACTTTTCGTGTATTTGAAAATTATAATTGAACAATCATAATAAGTATTAATAATTAATATAATTTTTCCGCCCGTACCAATTTGAACTCGTTACGATCTGAGCACGTAATAAATTTGATCTCGAGAAAGCTCAAACCTATAATAGATTCAAGCTCAAGATCAATCTGACTTAACTTCAAGATAAATTCAATCCAAAGCCCCAAAAAATATCGAATTTATAATTGAACAATCATAATAAGTATTAATAATTAATATAATTTTATAATATTACTTAAAATAAAAATAAAATGTAAATAAATGACTATATTTTTTGAAAGTGTTTCATAAGCATTGTATACTTATATTAAAAATTTATTAATAGGAAAATAATTAATAATAATTTTATTATATTAAATTATAAAGTGAAATAATTTTTAAAACATCAAATTAATACAAATAATTTGAATATTATAATTATATATGTATAAAAATATATAAAAATAATAAATATTAAAATATATAAAATTAAGCTTTAATAATAATATAGTAATATATTATATAACTATTATCAAAAATTGAAACCGATTACCTAAACCCGACATTAAACCAATACTAAATTGATATATTACTAATACATAATACAATAATGTATTATAATGTATTAGTATTACTAACACAAAATATAACATATAATTATTCCTAAAAATATTAATACATATATAACTATTATTATACTCATAGCATATTTCAACCAATATAATAGTAAATAATAATATTTAATAATATTTATTTTCTAAGCACCCTCACAACATCTCAACTTACCTAATCTAAAAGAATACAAAACTTATCTAAAAGATAGTAATAACTTTTTCATGTATTTGAATTCTATTATTTTATATTTAAATTGTAATAATTGAATTATTTGCTAAGTTGTATTTGTGGTTTATGCTAAACCCTAAAAACTTAAAGCCCTAAACCTTAAACCTTAAACTTTAAACCCTAACCCCTAACCCTTAACCCCTAACCCCTAAACTTGTAACCCTTAAAACCCTAAAACCTTAAAACACTAAAACCCTAACATTTAACCCCTAACCCTAAACCTTAAACCCTAAACCCTTAGCCCTAAACTCTAAACCCTTAAACTCTTAAATCTTAAACACATAACCCTTAAACCCTAACCCTTAAACCTTAACCCTTAAACCCTAAATCCTAAACCCTAAACCCTTAAATCTTAAATCTTAATTTTAAGTTAATATCAAACTTCATAACTTACATAATACTTGTATAGATAAAAGAAAAAGATTCAAAATATATAGGCTGGAAACCTGACGGGTTGCCTTATATCTCAGAGTCAGATATAATGGATCCTCCCTAGGTGTAACAATGCCACGTATGATGGATCTAAACGAAATACCAAATTAAATATCGAAATAATATAACATTTATTAAACCCTAAACCCTTAAAACTTTAAAACTTTAAAACCTTAAAACCTTAACCCTTAACCCTTAAGTTTTAAACCCTAAACCCTAAACCTAAACCATAAACCCTAAACCTTAAACCCTTAAACCTTAACCTTTAAACCTTAAACCCTTAAATCTTAAACCTTAACCCATAACCCTTAACCCCTAACCTATAACCCTTAACCCCTAATTTTAAGTTAATATCAAACGGGTTGCCTTATATCTCAGAGTCAGATATAATGGATCCTTCCTAGGTGTAACAATGCCATGTATTATGGATCTAAACAAAATACCAAATTAAATATCGAAATAATATAACATTTATTAAACCCTAAACCCTAAACCCTTAAAACTTTAAAACCTTAAAACTTTAAAACCCAAACCTTTAACCTTAAGTCCTAAACCTTAAACTTTAAACCTTAAACCCTAAACCATAAACCCTAAACCTTAAACCCTTAAACCCTAACCTTTAAACCTTAAAACCTAAACTTTAAACCCTTAAATCTTAAACCTTAACCCCTAACCCTTAACCCTTAACCTATAACCCTTAACCCCTAATTTTAAGTTAATATCAAACTTCATAACTTACATAATACTTGTATAGATAAAAGAAAAAGATTCAAAGTATATAGGCTGGAAACCTGACGGGTTGCCTTATATCTCAGAGTCAGATATAATGGATCCTCCCTAGGTGTAACAATGCCACGTATGATGGATCTAAACGAAATACCAAATTAAATATTGAAATAATATAACATTTATTAAACCCTAAACCTTAAACCATTGAAACCTTAAAACCCCAACCCCTAACCCTAAGTCTTAAACCTTAAACCTTAAACCCTAAACCATAAACCCTAAACCTTAAACCCTTAAATCCTAACCTTTAAACTTTAAACCCTAAACCTTAAACCCTTAAATCTTAAACCTTAACCCCTAACCCTTAACCCTAAACCTACCTATAACCTTAACCCCTAATTTTAAGTTAATATCAAACTTCATAACTTACATAATACTTGTATAGATAAAAGAAAAGATTCAAAGTATATAGGTTTGAAACTGACGGGTTGCCTTATATCTCAGAGTCAGATATAATGGATCCTCCCTAGGTGTATCAATGCCACGTATGATGGATCTAAACGAAATACCAAATTAAATATCAAAATAATATAACATTTATTACACCCTAACCCTAAACCTCTAACTCTAAAACTATAAACCCTAAAGCCTTAACCCTCAATTCTTAACCTTTAAACCTAAACCTTAAACCCTAAACCCTAATATCTTAAACCTTAAACCCTAACCCTTAAACCCTAATTATTAAACCTTAAACCCCAAACCTTTAAATCTTACACCCTAACTCTTAACCCTTAACCCCTAACTTATAACCATTAACCCCTAATTTCAAGTTAATATCAAACTTCATAACTTACAGAATACTTGTATAGAAAAAAAAAAGGATTCAAAGTATATAGGTCGAAACTCGACGAGTTGCCTTATATCTCAGAGTCAGATATAATGGATCCTCCCTAGGTGTAACAATTCCACGTATGATGGATCTAAACGAAATACCAAATTAAATATCAAAATAATATAACATTTATTAAACCCTAAACCTTAAACTTTGAAACCTTAAAACCCTAAAACTTTAAAACCCAAACCCTTAACCCTTAAGTCCTAAACTCTAAACCTTAAACCCTAATACCTTAAACCCTAAACCCTAACCCTTAAACCCTAACCCTTAAACCTTAAACCTTAAACCTCAAACCTTTAAATTTTAAACCCTAACTCTTAACCCTTAACCTCTAACTTATAACCCTTAACCCCTAATTTTAAGTTAATATCAAACTTCATAACTTACATAATACTTGTATAGAAAAAAAAAGATTCAAAGTATATAGGCTGGAAACCTGACGGGTTGCCTTATATCTCAGAGTCAGATATAATGGATCCTCCCTAGGTGTAACAATGCCACGTATGATGGATCTAAACGAAATACCAAATTAAATATCAAAATAATATAACATTTATTAAACCCTAAACCTTAAACCCTTAAAATCTTAAAACCTTAAAACCATAACCCCTAACCTTAAGTCCTAAACCCTAAACCTTAAACCTTAAACCTTAAACCTTAAACCATAAACCCTAAACCTTAACCCTTAAACCCTAACCCTTAAATCTTAAACTTTAAACCTTAAACCCTAAACATTTAAATCTTAAACCTTAACCCCTAACCCTTAACCCATAACCTATAACCCTTAACCCCTAATTTTAAGTTAATATCAAACTTCAAAACTTACATAATAATTGTATAGAAAAAAAAAGGATTCAATGTATATAGGCTGGAAACCTGACGGGTTACCTTATATCTTAGAGTCAGATATAATGGATCCTCCCTAGGTGTAACAATGCCACGTATGATGGATCTAAACGAAATACCAAATTAAATATCGAAATAATATAACATTTATTAAACTCTAAACCCTAAACCCCTAACCCTTAACATTAAACCCCTTAACCCCTAACCCTTAACCCTTAACCCCTAACACCTAAACCTTAAACCCTAAACCCTTAACCTTTAACCTTAAAACCCTTAACCCCTAAACCTTAACCCTTAAACCCTAAACCCTTAAACCCTTAAATCTTAAACACCTAACCCTTAACCCTTAACCCTTAAACCCTAACCTTTAAACACTAAACCTTAAACCATAAACCCTAAACTTTTAAATCTTAAACCCTAACTCATAACCCTTAACCCCTAACCTATAACCCTTAACCCTTAATTTTAAGTTAATATCAAACTTCATAACTTACATAATACTTGTATATATATAAAAAAAAGGATTCAAAGTATATAGGCTGGAAACCTGACGGGTTGCCTTATATCTCAGAGTCAGATATAACGGATCCTCCCTAGGTGTAACAATGCCACATATGATGGATCTAAACGAAATACCAAATTAAATATCGAAATAATATAACATTTATTAAACCCTAAACCCTAAACCCCTAACCCTTAACTTTAAACCCCCTAACCCTTAACCCTTAACAACTAAACCCTAAACCCTAAACCCTTAACCTTTAACCTTAAAACCCCTAACTTTTAAACCCTAAACCTTAAACCCTAAACCTTTAAACCCTAAAATCTTAAACCCTAACCCTTAACATCTAACCATTAAACCCTAACCCTTAAATACTAAACCCTAAACCTTTAAATCTTAAACCCTAACTCATAACCATTAACCCCTAACCTATAACCCTTAACCCCTAATTTTAAGTTAATATCAAACTTCATAACTTACATAATACTTGTATATATAAAAAAGATTCAAAGTATATAGGCTGGAAACCTGACGGGTTGCCTTATATCTTAGAGTCAGATATAACGGATCCTCCCTAGGTGTAACAATGCCACGTATGATGGATCTAAATGAAATACCAAATTAAATATCAAAATAATATAACATTTATTAAACCTTAAACCCTAAACCCCTAACTCTTAACTTTAAACCCCCTAACCCCTAACCTCTAACCCTTAACCCCTAAACCTTAAACCTTAAACCCTTAATCTTTAACTTTAAAACCCTCAACCCCTAAACCTTAACCTTTAAAGACTAAACCCTTAAACTCTTAAATCTTAAACCATTTAACTTTTAACCCTTAACCTTTAAACCCTAACCATTAAACCTTAAACCCTAAACCCTAAACCTTTAAATCTTAAACCCTAACTCATAACCCTTAACCCCTAACCTATAACCCTTAACCCCTAATTTTAAGTTAATATCAAACTTCATAACTTACATAATACTTGTGTATAAAAAAAAGATTCAAAGTATATAGGCTGGAAACCTGACGGGTTACCTTATATCTCACTGTTAGATATAACGGATCCTCCCTAGGTGTAACAATGCCACGTATGATGGATCTTAAAGAATACATAACTTACCTAATTTTAAGATCAAATTTCATAAATTACATAAGTTGACGATTAAATTTCATAACTTACATAATTTTCCCTTAAGATCAAACTTCATAACTTACATAATACTTGTATATATAAAAAAAAGGATTCAAAGTATATAGGCTGGAAACCTGACGGGTTGCCTTATATCTAACTGTTAGATATAATGGGTCCTCCCTAGGTGTAATAATGCCACGTATGATGGATCTTAAAGAATACATAACTTACCTAATTTTAAGATCAAATTTCATAAATTACATAAGTTGACGATTAAATTTCATAACTTACATAATTTAAGTTAATATCAAACTTCATAACTTACATAATACTTGTATATAAAAAAAAAGGATTCAAAGTATATAGGCTGGAAACCTGACGGGTTGCCTTATATCTCACTGTTAGATATAACGGATCCTCCCTAAGTGTAACAATGCCATGTATGATGGATCTTAAAGAATACATAACTTACCTAATTTTAAGATCAAATTTCATAAATTACATAAGTTGACGATTAAATTTCATAACTTACATAATTTAAGTTAATATCAAACTTCATAACTTACATAATACTTGTATATAAAAAAAAGGATTCAAAGTATATAGGTCGAAACTCGACGGGTTGCCTTATATCTCAGAGTCAGATATAACGGATCCTCCCTAGGTGTAACAATGCCACGTATGATGGATCTAAACGAAATACCAAATTAAATATCAAAATAATATAACATTTATTAAACCCTAAACCCTAAACCCCTAACCCTTAACCTTAAACCCCCTAACCCCTAACACTTAAACCCTAAATCCTAAACCCTTAACCTTTAACCTTAAATCCCCTAACCCCTAAACCTTAACCTTTAAACCCTAAACCCTTAAACCCTTAAATCTTAAACCCTTAACCCCTAACCCTTAAACCCTAACCCTTAAACCCTAAACCATAAACCCTAAACCTTTAAATCTTAAACCCTAACTCATAACCCTTAACCCCTAACCTATAACCCTTAACCCCTAATTTTAAGTTAATATCAAACTTCATAACTTACATAATACTTGTATATAAAAAAAAGGATTCAAAGTATATAGGCTGGAAACCTGACGGGTTGCCTTATATCTCACTGTTAGATATAACGGATCCTCCTTAGGTGTAATAATGCCACATATGATGGATCTTAAAGAATACATAACTTACCTAATTTTAAGATCAAATTTCATAAATTACATAAGTTGACGATTAAATTTCATAACTTACATAATTTTCCTTAAGATCAAACTTCATAACTTACATAATACTTGTATATAAAAAAAGGATTCAAAGTATATAGGTCGAAACTCTGACGGGTTGCCTTATATCTCACCGTTAGATATAATGGATCCTCCTAGGTGTAACAATGCCATGTATGATGGATCTTATAGAATACATAACTTACCTAATTTTAAGATCAAATTCCATAGCATTATTTACGTAAATTATTAATTAACAATTTAGCCAGATAATTTATTATCAACTTTAGACTTCAACAACTACGAAATGGATAAGAGTTGGATGAAATTGTCAAGGGTAAGCAACGGCTATCAAAATGGAGTACAAACTTTTCTGAATTTCACATTTCAAAATGCAAGCCAAGAGAATATGATTCTTTGCCCGTGTAAGAAGTGTTGCAATATTAACTGGCATTATCGTGAAGTGGTCTACGAACATCTAATTGTTGATGGCTTTGTCCGGGGGTACAAAATATGGTTTTTTTCATGGAGAGTGTAGATCTAGTGGAACATCTTCATCGATGAATCTGGGGTATCCTCATAGTGCTTTCAATCAGAATGTTAGTGACGATAACATGGAAAACATGTTGCGGGATGCTTTTAATATGCGTAGTGATGGTTTCAGGTCATTTCCACCTGACTTGGGTGCAACCGATGATCATAATTTTGGAGGAAATACTTTCACCGAAGGGGAAAGAAGTGTACCGGATGAACAGCCAAATGAAGAAGCGGCGCGGTTCTACACGTTACTTGGTGAAATGAATGAAGAACTGTATGAGGGATCAAAATTTTCCAAACTGTCATTCTCAGATTCGTTTTTTCACTTGAAATGTTTGGGGGTGGACCAAAACTTGTTGACAATCTTGTTAGAGTTTCTACAAAAAATGTTCCCGTTTGCAAAAATCCCTCAATCTTCCAAAGACATGAAGAATTTGATAAAGGATTTGGGCATTGGATACAACAAAATTCACAGTTACCCAAATGACTGCATGTTGTATTGGGGCGATCGCATAAACCAACAGTGCTGTCATGTATGTGGCCAATCCCATTGGATTAATAGAAATACAGAGGACGGTAACGAGGATGAACATGATACACAGTAAAAGCAGCAAGTTAAGATTTTGCGGTATTTTCCACTAATACCGAGGCTTCAATGGCTTTTCATGTCGTCGAAGACAGCAGAATCAATGACGTGGCACCGTGATGGACGAACCGATGATGGGTTGTTAAGGCATCCTGCAGATTCTTTAGCTTGAAAATGTTTTGACTCCAAATTTCCAAGCTTTGCAAGCGATCCCTGAGTGTGAGGCTTGGGCTAGCATCCGATGGATTAACCTCACAAACTCATGAGCACAACGTCTGATGATTTGGCCTGTGGTGCTTGTTCCTACAATTTGCCTCCATGGGTTTGCATGAAACAATCTTCTTTTATCTTGTCTATGATTATACCGGAGAGAAAGGGTCGGGAATGATATTGACGTCTATTTGCACCACTTGTTGACGAGTTAAAACAACTATGGATGGTGTTCGGACATACGATGCAATGAGAAAAGATAACTTTAATTTACGTGCGGCATTAATGTGGACTATTAACGACTTTTCGGCTTATGCTAATTTATCTAGTTGGAGTACCAAGGGACGTTATACTTGTCCGTGTTGTCGCAGCTTGAGACATGTTCGCAATGGTTATATAATGGGAAGAAGTTTTCTTACATGGGGCATCGCTCGGTGGTTACCGAAAATCATACATTTAGATTTCGAGTGCTCATTTGATGGTATCAAGAGTTTAGACCAGCTCCTTCGCACCAGTGGATCCAAATATTGTTAATGTTGAAAGATATGAATTTCATTTATGAGAAGATGAATCAACCGGCAAACCCAAGATAGAAATAGAAGATCTAGGGATGAATCTGATGAAGAGGATGATCCTAATGAGGCAGACTTATGGAAAAAAAGAAGTATTTTTTTCGAGTTGCCTTGTTGGAAGCATCAGATTTTACGCCATAATCTTGATGTCATGCACATAGAGAAAAATGTCTGCAAGAACATCATTGGGACTATTTTGAATGTTGATGGAAAATCGAAAGATAATCTTCAGAGTCGACTTGATTTAGTCCACATGGGAATTTGGCGTGAGCTTCATCCCCGAGCACTTCCGATATGAAATATCGATTGCCGCCTTCTATTTTTTCAATGTCGAAGACTGAGAAAGAAGTGTTCTGTATGGTGTTGAAGGATATAAAGGTCCCGGATGCGTATGCATCAAATATATCGTGATGTGTGAGTCTTAAGGATCGAAGATTATATGGCTTAAAATCGCATGACTATCACATGTTGATGCAAGACTTATTGCCAATTGCTATGCGGTGTTGTATGTCAAAAAGGTGACGGCCTCGTAATTGAACTATCAAATATAATGAAAGGCATTTGTGGTAAAGTTTTAAATGTTCAAGAACTTGAAAGACTACAAGATCGAGCCGCATTAACTTTATGCAACTGAGAAGATATTCCGCCTTCCTTCTTCACTATCATGGTGCACTTGTTAATTCATCTCCGCGTGAAGCACTTCTTGGTGGACCCATTTTCTATCGATGGATGTATCCCATTGAAAGGTCTTACTTTATTTACAAAATATTCCTTCATTCACTAAATGCCTTTATTTGCAACTTTTGATAATTTTGTATATCGTGTTTAGGTTCCTTTCCAAATTGAAGTCATATCGCCGCAATAAGCGTTATCCTAAGGATCAATTACCGATGGCTACTTGGCGAGGAATGTATGACTTTCTCGCTCGAGGTATTTGGAAGATGTTGAAACAAGAATGAATGACCAAGTAGAAATGCTGGGCTCACAGATCATAATTTGGCTGAAACTTATTTATTTCAAAGTTTTGGAGAACCGATCGGCAGAGTCAAAATTACAGAATTAGACGATAGATCGTGGGTCCAAGCACATCGATACATTCTTTTTCATCATGATTCAATGGAACCATTTCGGAAGTACGTTCTACAATTTGATAAATACTCATCAATTATGATTTGTTTGTCTTCTAACAAAGTAAAACCTTTTTTACCGTAGTGAGTACAAACAAATATTGAGAGCTCGTTCACGATCTCGAAGATTAAATCGACGAGAAATTAATAAGTTGTTCGCAGAATCATTCCATGAATGGTTAAGCCAAATGGTATGCAATTTAAATTTTCATTGACAAGTAATAATATTTTCTCATAACATTCATAATTACTCGATTTACTTTCGACTCAATAGGTTTGGAGTCGGAATGAAGTAAATGACGATGTTAAATGGCATTCACAAGGTCCAAATAGAATAGTTAAAAGATATAGTGGCTTCTTCATAATACAGATTTCATACAAGGTATCGCGAGAGATTGAGGAGAACCCAAAATTGTGGAATTGTTGTTAATTCTTCGATTACAAGTTATGCTAGTGCTAGGGATAGTAATCCGGTCGAGGGAAATTTGGAATATTACGGACTTATTACTGACATCATTGAGTTGGATTATTACGGCAAATGCAAAGTTGTCTTATTTCGAGGTGATTAATGATGTGAATACGGCTCATGAAATTAAAAACGATCAATATGGCTTTACAATGGTGAATTTCTCTCGATTAATTCACACCGAGAACAACCGATGGACGAGCCGTATGTGTTTTCTTCTCAAGTTAAACAAGTTTTTACTCGGAAGATCCAATTGATGAGGGTTGGTACGTTGTACTTCAAACACCCTAGAGACTTCTTCGACATTGGCAAAGTGGAAGTAGAGATGACATAGTCGAAAGATCGTAAACATTGCCTTTTCCGGAACAAAACTTAAATGAAAATATCCCTAGTACTAGTAACAATTTCAATGGGTTTGTCAATATGTGGACGAAGATATTTACGAAATATGATTTAGTAAGATTTTACGATTTATTATTTATATGTAATATTATAATTTTAATGTTGGCCATGTTATATAATTTAACTATTTTAAATGTCCCGTTATTGTTGTTATTTGTTACTAAAATTTTGAACTATTTTATGTCTATTGCGGAAAAATGCCTAGAAGACGATTATTTTAGATTTAAATATTGTCCATGAAACTCCAAATCCGTAAGAAGTTAATTGTAGTGAACAACAAATGCTTGTTGGATCTTCTACTCTGCGGACATAGATGACGAGCCCGGAGAATTTGAAAGTAATGTTAAGTTTATTTTACATGCATGTTGAATTTTATTATTGATTCATTTTTCAATTTTAATATAATAATATATCATTTTTCAAATGAAGGTGGTGGGACGCGCAGAGGTCGTGGACGACATTACTTAAAGATTTATACGACTTAGAGCCCACCGATCGTGTTAAAGTAAGGAGAAACAATCATGGGTAGCCTGTTGGATCTGAAGCTTGATCGTTAGGAGGCTATTTGGGCATTTTAGCATGAAATGCCAATATGTTGCCCATTAACTACTTAATCATGGCATCACATGCCCGATGCCAACAAAAATCGTGCTCTCGAAAATATTAAGGTAACAAAACGTGAATGTATTTTATAATACTTTAATTTAATTTTCATTTATATTAACTTTTTATACTTTTTTCTTTGTGGTAGATTTAATTTAGAGGTCTCATGACTATGTTAAGAAGACATTGGATAAAAATGGAGAGACAATAAAAGCACGCTAAAAAACTATATTTTAAGAAAGACATAAGCCTCGATTTAAAAATTAAGAAATGTTCCACCGGAATGTTGAGGTACCAATGGGAAGATCAAGTTAGATTTTGGAATTCAAAAAGGAGAGGTATTACGATTTAATGTAACACCCCAAACCCGCCCATGCGTTTGATTGGATCTGGCGTGTCACGACTTGTACATTGAAAACTTTTGCCTTGTTGGTTTTGGAAGTCGTAAGTTAATTAGACATTATTAGAGTAAATAAGTGACATTTTAAAAATAAAATCTTATATTAGTATTATTAAGTATAAATAAACCTTGACATAAAATTTATAAGTTGCATAACATTGAAAACTTCTTAGTTGAATAAAAACTAGGGCCTTAAAAAATCCCAAATAAAAATAAAATAAACTTAAAGAAATCCCAAATAATTTGTAGAAATAAAACTTGATGGCCCTCGAGTCCGCTTTCGGCTCCCATGTTCACGATCTATCGCACACCGAAATGTTGGGAAAAATAAAAGGTTGAGTCACCAAGACTCAATGTGCAAATCCCGAGAACACATAAAAAGGCTTGAGGCCCACAAACACATTATGAGCCTTGGCCCGTATACAAGGGTAACAAAATATGCAACATGACCCATCCCAAACCTATGAGTCCATCCTCTACACACCCCCGTCCCAACCATCACACCGTGGGGATTTCTACAATCAACCCTCCATCCGCTACACACCATATCGACAATTGTCTTTCATCATAAAGACCGATCACTATGTGACCTATGTGGCAAAGCCACCGATCACTGTGCGACCTTAATAATATACCGATAGCTGTGCTGCCTGTTATAAAGACCGATCACTATGTGACCTATGTGGCAAAGCCACCGATCGCCTCGCGACCGCCTCCCTTCCCGTAAATCAATCAATCCCATCCCATGCATACATGCAAGAATCAGAACATTAAACTATCTAAACAGATCACATATTTTTACATACTTTGATACACATAGAAAAGTTTCTATGATTACGTACCTGGCATCCCTTGCCTACCCTTTCTGGGTAATACGACTGTTCATATAGCCTCATTTTCTAGCTTTTAGCCCATAACATACATATAATTCAGATTAACTAGTGTGATAGAGATCTACACACATTTTCCGCTTTTAACCCATAACATACATATAATATAACAAAGCTTATGTGTCAAGAATCTACACACCGACACCGATAAACGAGGCTTTCTATATCGACGCTATCCTTAGTCGACACAAGCGCTATCCGCCTAAGGTGTTGTTCGAAGCGGTCCACAACCAATTGGCTAATCTCAAACAAAGCAGACATCGCTCATTTCTTAAACTTAGGATTTTTTCTTTTCCCGATCCATATTTAATTCCATCATAAATCCTTATCAGAGTTACTATAATAACATTTAATCGTTAATCCTCCTTATAAAGTTAAAATCTTGTATATAATGATGAAATCTAATAGAAATCTAGGAAAATCTTCTTACCTTAAAAATCCCGAAATTGGAGACTTATAAATTTCGCTTTTAGATCTAGTCGACTAGGCTTCCTTCAAATCCCGACTTGCCGACTTCCTTCAAATCCCGACTTGCCACGTATGATGGATCTAAACGAAATACCAAATTAAATATCAAAATAATATAACATTTATTAAACCCTAAATCTTAAACCATTGAAACCTTAAAACCCTAACCCCTAACCCTTAAGTCTTAGACCTTAAACCCTAAACCTAAACCATAAACCCTTAAATCCTAACATTTAAACTCTAAACCCTAAACCTTAAACCCTTAAATCTTAAACCTTAACCCCAACCCTTAACCCCTAACCTATAAGCCTTAACCCCTAATTTTAAGTTAATATCAAACTTCATAACTTACATAATACTTGTATAGATAAAAGAAAAAGATTCAAAGTATATAGGCTGGAAACCTGACGGGTTGCCTTATATCTCAGAGTCAGATATAATGGATCCTCCCTAGGTGTAACAATGCCACGTATGATGGATCTAAACGAAATACCAAATTAAATATTGAAATAATATAACATTTATTACACCCTAAACCTAAACCCCTAACTCTAAAACCATAAACCCTAAAGCCATAACCCTCAATCCTTAACCTTTAAATCCTATACCCTAAACCCTAATACCTTAAACCTTAAACCCTAACCCTTAAACCTTAACTATTAAACCTTAAACCCCAAACCTTTAAATCTTACACCCTAACTCTTAACCCTTAACCCCTAACTTATAACCATTAACCCTTAATTTCAAGTTAATATCAAACTTCATAACTTACATAATACTTGTATAGAAAAAAAAAGGATTCAAAGTATATAGGCTGGAAACCTGACGGGTTGCCTTATATCTCAGAGTTAGATATAATGGATCCTCCCTAGGTGTAACAATGCCACGTATGATGGATCTAAACGAAATACCAAATTAAATATCGAAATAATATAACATTTATTAAACCCTAAATCTTAAACCCTTAAAACCTTAAAACCCTAAAACCTTAAAACCTTAACCCCTAACCCTTAAGTCCTAAACTCTAAACCCTAAACCCTAATACCTTAAACCATAAACCCTAACCCTTAAACCCTAACCTTTAAACCTTAAACTCTAAACCTTAAACCCTTAAATTTTAAACCCTAACTCTTAACCCTTAACCCCTAACTTATAACCCTTAACCCCTAATTTTAAGTTAATATCAAACTTCATAACTTACATAATACTTGTATAGAAAAAAAAAAGATTCAAAGTATATAGGCTGGAAACCTGACGGGTTGCCTTATATCTCAGAGTCAGATATAATGGATCCTCCCTAGGTGTAACAATGCCACGTATGATGGATCTAAACGAAATACCAAATTAAATATCGAAATAATATAACATTTATTAAACCCTAAACCTTAAACCCTTAAAATCTTAAAACCTTAAAACCTTAAAGCCTTAACCCTTAAACCTTAACCCTTAAACCCTAAACCTTAAACCTTAAACTTTAAACCTTAAACCCTAAACATTTAAATCTTAAACCCTAACCCCTAACCCTTAACCCCTAACCTATAACCCTTAACCCCTAATTTTAAGTTAATATCAAACTTCATAACTTACATAATAATTGTAATAACTTACATAATAATTGTATAGAAAAAAAAAGGATTCAATGTATATAGGCTGGAAACCTGACGGGTTACCTTATATCTCAAAGTCAGATATAATGGATCCTCCCTAGGTGTAACAATGCCACAATGATGGATCTAAATGAAATACCAAATTAAATATCAAAATAATATAACATTTATTAAACTCTAAACCCTAAACCCCTAACCCTTAGCATTAAACCCCTTAACCCCTAACCCTTAACCCTTAACCCCTAAACCCTAAACCCTTAACCTTTAACCTTAAAACCCCTAACCCCTAAACCTTAACCCTTAAACCCTAAATCCTTAAACCTTTAAATCTTAAACCCCTAACCCTTAACCCCATAACCCTTAAACCCTAACCTTTAAACACTAACCCTAAACCCAAAACCCTAAACCTTTAAATCTTAAACCCTAATTCATAACCCTTAACCCCTAACCTTAACCCTTAACCCCTAATTTTAAGTTAATATCAAAATTCATAACTTACATAATACTTGTATATATATAAAAAAAAAAAGGATTCAAATTATATAGGCTGGAAACCTGACGGGTTGCCTTATATCTCAGAGTCAGATATAACGGATCCTCCCTAGGTGTAACAATGCCACGAATGATGGATCTAAACGAAATATCAAATTAAATATCGAAATAATATAACATTTATTAAACCCTAAACCCTAAACCCTTAACCCTTAACTTTAAACCCCCTAACCCTTAACCCTTAACACCTAAACCTTAAACCCTAAAACCTAAACCCTTAATATTTAACCTTAAAACCCCTAACCTCTAAACACTAAACCTTAAACCCTAAACCCTTAAACCCTTAAATCTTAAACCCCTAACCCTTAACCTCTAACCATTAAACCTTAACCCTTAAATACTAAACCCTAAACCCTAAACCTTTAAATTTTAAACCCTAACTCATAACCATTAACCCCTAACCTATAACCTTTAACCCCTAATTTTAAGTTAATATCAAACTTCATAACTTACATAATACTTGTATATAAAAAAGGATTCAAAGTATATAGGCTGGAAACCTGACGGGTTGCCTTATATCTCAGAGTCAGATATAACGGATCCTCCCTAGGTGTAACAATGCCACGTATGATGGATTTAAACGAAATACCAAATTAAATATCGAAATAATATAACATTTATTAAACCTTAAACCCTAAACCCCTAACCCTTAACTTTAAACCCCCTAACCCCTAACCTCTAACCCTTAACCCCAAAACCTTAAACCCTAAACCCTTAACCTTTAACTTTAAAACCCTTAACCCCTAAACCTTAACCCTTAAACCCTAAACCCTTAAACTCTTAAATCTTAAACCCTTTAACCTTTAACCCCTAACCTTAAACCCTAACTATTAAACCTAAACCTTAAACTTTAAACCTTTAAATCTTAAACCCTAACTCATAACCCTTAACCCCTAACCTATAACCATTAACCCCTAATTTTAAGTTAATATCAAACTTCATAACTTACATAATACTTGTATATAAAAAAAAGGATTCAAAGTATATAGGCTGGAAACCTGACGGGTTGCCTTATATCTCACTGTTAGATATAACGGATCCTCCCTAGGTGTAACAATGCCACGTATGATGGATCTTAAAGAATACATAACTTACCTAATTTTAAGATCAAATTTCATAAATTACATAAGTTGACGAATAAATTTCATAACTTACATAATTTTCCTTAAGATCAAACTTCATAACTTACATAATACTTGTATATAAAAAAAAAGGATTCAAAGTATATAGGTCGAAACTCGACGGGTTGCCTTATACTTAATCGTTAGATATAATGGATCCTCCCGGTGTAATAATGCCACGTATGATGGATCTTAAAGAATACATAACTTACCTAATTTTAAGATCAAATTTCATAAATTACATAAGTTGACGATTAAATTTCATAACTTACATAATTTAAGTTAATATCAAACTTCATAACTTACATAATACTTGTATATAAAAAAAAGGATTCAAAGTATATAGGCTGGAAACCTGACGGGTTGCCTTATATCTCACTGTTAGATATAACGGATCCTCCCTAGGTGTAACAATGCCATGTATGATGGATCTTAAAGAATACATAACTTACCTAATTTTAAGATCAAATTTCATAAATTACATAAGTTGACGATTAAATTTCATAACTTACATAATTTAAGTTAATATCAAACTTCATAACTTACATAATACTTGTATATAAAAAAAAAAGAATTCAAAGTATATAGGCTGGAAACCTGACGGGTTGCCTTATATCTCAGAGTCAGATATAACGGATCCTCCCTAGGTGTAACAATGCCACGTATGATGGATCTAAACGAAATACCAAATTAAATATCAAAATAATATAACATTTATTAAACCCTAAACCCTAAACCCCTAACCCTTAACCTTAAACCCCCTAACCCTAACACCTAAACCCTAAATCTTAAACCCTTAACCTTTAACCTTAAAACCCTAACCCTAAACCTTAACCTTTAAACCTAAACCTTAAACCCTTAAATTTTAAACCCCAAACCTTAACCCCTAACCTTAAACCCTAACCTTTAAACCCCCTAAACCATAAACCATAAACCTTAAACTCTTAAATCTTAAACCATAACTCATAACCCTTAACCCCTAACCTATAACCCTTAACCCCTAATTTTAAGTTAATATCAAACTTCATAACTTACATAATACTTGTATATAAAAAAAGGATTCAAAGTATATAGGTCGGAAACTGACGTTACCTTATATCTCATCGTTAGATATAACGGATCCTCCCTAGGTGTAACAATGCCACATATGATGGATCTTAAAGAATACATAACTTACCTAATTTTAAGATCAAATTTCATAAATTACATAAGTTGACGATTAAATTTCATAACTTACATAATTTTCCTTAAGATCAAACTTCATAACTTACATAATACTTGTATATAAAAAAAATCTAACTTAACCCCTAAACCCTAACCAAACTTAAACCTAAACCTCTAAACCTTAAACCTTTAAAACAAAAACCTTAAAATAACCAACCTAACAAACCTTAAATTTAAATTACCCTTAACCTTAAATTAACAAACCCCCTACCTACCAATACCTAAAAATAAAACCAATAAATTAAATTTAATTAAATCTTAAACCTAAACCACCCTTAAACTTTAAACCTTAAACAAACTAACCCTTAACCAACCCCTAACCTTAAACCTTAAACCAACTAAACCCTTAAACCCTTAATTAACCTTAAACCTTAATTTAAAAATTACCAAACTTAAACCCTAACTTATAACCTTAACCTTTTAATTAAAAAAAACCTTTAAAACTAAATAACCATCCTTAAGTTTAAATCCAAACCTAAATCATAAACCTTAACCCTAAATTAAACCTTAAACCCTAATTTAAACCTTAAACAAATCTAACTTAACCAAACCCTTAATCCAAATAAATTAATAAAATTAAAATTTAAACCCTAAACCTTAAGTTAAACCTTAACTAAATTAACAAACTTAAATTAATCTTAAACTAACCCAACCTTAACCCTTAAAACCCTTAAAACCCTAAACCAAAAACCTTAACTAAAACCTTAAACCTTAAATTAAACCCTAAACCAAACCCAAACCTTAACTTACCTAAAACCTAACCTTAACCTAAACCCTTAAACCTAAATAACCTTAACCCTAATTAATTAATACAAACCTTAACCTTAAATTAAATAACTCCTTTAAATTAAATAAACCTTTAAATTAACCAAACCTTAATCCATCTAAACAAATCCCTTAAATTAAATTCAAAAAATTAACATTAATTAAATAAACTTTAACCTTAAAATTAAAAAACAAACTTCCTTAATAAAAACCAAAATAAAAACCCTTAAACCCAAATCCTTAACCTTTAAATTAAACCCTAAACAATAAACTAAACCTTAACCCAAACAACCTTAACCTTTAAACCCAAAATTTCTAACCTTAAACCAACTTAAACTTAAACCTTAAACCTTAACTTAACTTTAAACCAACCTTAACCTTAAACCTTAACCTTAACCTTATAATCTAATATTAAACCTTAACTTTTAATACCTTTACCTAACATTAACCAAATAAAATTAAAATTTAATTAAACCCAACTCTAACCTTACTAACTATAAAAAGACCTCAATTTTAAAACCTTAATTTAAAATACCAAACTTAAATTAATTAATTAAAATTATTAAAAACCAAATTAAATAATATATTAAACTTAAACCCTCCTTAACTCCTTAAACTTAACTTTAAAAATTTAAAAAACCCCCTTAACTAATCCTAAATAAACCTAACCCTATAACAAACCTAATTCTAACCTTTACCAAAAATTTAAATTAATAATTTTAACCCTTAAATTAACTTAAACCTTAAAATAATTAAAAACCAACAACTATAAATTAAATCCAAACTTTAAAAATAATTAAATAAATTTACCATTAAAACCACTTAATAAATAAACTTAAAAATAAACCTAACTTAACCTAAAACTTAATAACCCAATTAATATACAAATAATTACTAATTATAATAAATCTTATATTAAACTAATCCATAATTATTAAAATAATAAACCCGTCCATAATTAACAAACCTAAATTAAATATTAAACCATATAATATTAAAAAATCTTAAACTATAAACCAAATTACCTAACTTAATTTAACAAAATTAAACCTTTAATTAAAAACCCAATAACCTTCATACTTAAAACAAATTTAAAAAAAATTAAATTCCCAACCCAACCTTAACAATTCCCCCTTAACCTAACTTAATAATTAAAACTACTTAACCTTAAACCTTAAAAAAATTACCAATTAAAAAATTAAATTAAACTATAACCTAAACCTTAACCCTAACCCCTTTTAAAACAAAACCACATAAATTCTAAACAATTAAATTAAATAACTAATTAACCTTATAAACCTCCCTCATCATAAACCATTAAACTATTAGCTTTCGACTTTTGCCTTTTCAAAAATCGGGAATAGATTATGAGAACTAATAAAAATCTACTCTTACCTTAACTTAGGAGATTGGCTAGTACTAGAGAGAATTGATAATGTCAATGGAGGATTTAAATACGGAAGTATAGAATAATTTCTCAAATAGGATGAATAAAATAAAACTATAGAGATTTGGCTTTTTAGATAAGGAAGAGAATAATGGAGTTTTCACTTTTAGAAGAAAGAAGAGAATAATGGAGTTTTCGGCTTTTAGGAGAAAGAAGAGAATAATGGAGTTTTTGGTTTTTTGAAGAAAGAAGAGAATAATGGAGTTTTAGGCTTTAGAGAAATTGGAGAAAGAAATTTGGAGAAAAGAAGCTAAGGAATTTGGCACAAAAGGAAAGGATTTAATGTCGAAAGAAGGAGCTAGCCCCCTATTTATTGGAAATTAAGCAACCTTTTGCCATGTAGTAGTGGTTTCTTTACTCCTCTCAGTGATGGATTCTTGGCCATCACTCTCTTTGTAGATAAATCCTAACTTTTCTCCTTTATCTTAATCTACTAGCTCATCTAAAAGAGACTTAATTATCTCTAACTCCTCCCTCCTTTATCAACATATTATCTACATATTTTAATCATAAAATCCCTAGATCTTAGCCTTTATCGCTTATTATTCACATAAAATAAATTTCTAAATAATAGCCTTTATCTCGCTTATTAACCACATATTTTAAACATTAAAACCCTAAATTTTAGCCTTGTTGCCATCCACTCCACCTAATCCTAATGCCCAAAATTTAGCTAACTTAAATTAAAAGAATTGGGCTCCATGAAACTTAAATTTGGGCCCCTTACTCCTTGTGTATGGCGTCACCTCCTAAGATTGGGCCACGAGCCCACTTTGGTATTTTAAACATAGATACTACCTTTTAAACCCTATAATGCCCATACAGATAATTTTAATCAAGGCCTCTGCCTAAGCCTGAGCCCAATTTGGACCCCTAACACTTAAATTAACTCATTCCACATATTCACCCATTAAACGCATAGGCCCAAAAATTTAGGATGTTACATCTAAAATCTTATAAATTATTTGGTTTATAGTATTTACTATATATATAATTCAAATTGCATTATGTAGGACCGTGAGCGAGTTGGAATAAGCAGAGACGTAAATGAAATTTACTTTTACGGCGGAGTTCTAGAAGTTTTGCTTGTGTAGGCTGGTAGAGGTATTATAATTTATTAATTTCATCAAATATTAATTACTTTATACTATTAAATTATATTTTTCGCTAAAATGTAGGAAACTTATTTGGTCAAAAAGTTGGACGTGTTCAGCTTTTTGACATTATGCATAGAAAGAAGGATGGATCTCCGATGACATCCGAAGCTGCAGAAATTTTGGTATATTTACTTAATAAAATTTTATTTTTTATAAATATTTCTAATGTTTAATTATAATAGTTTAATTCATCGTTTATAGTTTTAAATTTATAATGTTAAATTATGTTGCATTCTTTCTTATTTATATATTTCGTTTCTAACTCTTTCATTGATTTATTAGGATAAACTAAAGGAGAAGAAGGCGGAGTATGAAGCGGCTGCTTCGACTGATAGTTCTGTTAATCTTGAGGAGATTGATAACAGAATTATTACAGATGTTTTGGGTCCTGAAAGGTACGACTGCTTCGACTGATAGTTCTATTAATCTTTAGTATATTTTTAATAGAATTATCACTGATGTTTTTTGTCTTCAAAGGTATGGTCGGGTTCGATTTAAAGGATCTGGTGTTACACCGACCCAATATTTTGGATCCGGCTCCCAGCAGTACATGCCTTCCGGGGGTCAATCTCGTGCTGAAGTTTAGAGACTACAAAACCAGATAGCTCAGATGCAAGAGAGCACAGTTGAGCAGAGGCAGCAAATTGCTGATGTTCAAAGAAAATATGAAGAACTCCAGCAACATCTTAGAGCGGATGCAGAAGCGGCAATGAGAGAGAGGCAACAAAGAAGAATGAGAAAGGCAAAGACAATGCGAGAGAAAGCAGAGGCGACATCGATGCTAGCAAGAGTAGAATCAGAAAGTACGAAGAGCTCCAAGACCAACTTGACAAAGATATCATGAGATGTTTCAAGATACAAAAACGCCATCTTAGACATTTAGTTTCTCGTTGTAAAGAAGTTTTGACATTATTACATTTAACATTATTGTTACAAAATTTTCATTATCATTCATTTAATTTATTAAAATTCAAGTATCATTTACAATTAATGTATTTGGTGTGATTTTTGTGCTAAATTTGTTGTTTTGGGTTGGAATTATATCTCGTTATTGGTTGGTTTTAGTGCGGAGGGTATAATATTGAAAAATTGCACCAAAATCAGTACAAATTAATGGCGTTTGTAAAAAGCGCTAAAGACCACGAACTTTAGCGGCGTTTTGGTAAAAGCAGCTAAAACCATGACTTTAGCGGCGTTTTAGATAAGCTACGCTAAAAACTACGACTTTTAGCGGCGTTTTTAGTAAAAGCGCCGCTAAAAACTCGACCTTTAGCGGGCGTTTTTGAAAGCGCTAAAACCACGACCTTTAGCGGCATTTTTGGAAAAGTGCCGCTAAAACCACGACTTTTAGCGGCGTTTTTCAAAAGCGCTAAAATTGTAACTTTAGCGCTTTTCCAAAAATGCCGCTAAAGGTCGGTTTTTAGCGTTTGTAAATGAAGCGTGAAAGGCCATGGTCTTTAGCGGCCCTTTTCTTACAAAGCTGCTAAAAGTCATGGTCTTTAGCGTTTTTTCCCCATAAACGCCATAAAAATTTTTGGCGGTTGTATTGGTGGTGTTTTTGTGGCGTTTAGAAAAGCGCAATAAACACTTTTAGTGGCACTTATAAGCGCCGAAATGCCAAAAAAACGCCGCTAAAAGTCTTTTCTTTGTAGTGTTACTAACTAAATTATATATTTCAACATAAAAAAACTCATAATAATAATAATAATAATGATAATAATAATGATAATATTTTTAAACACTTATTCAACCCTAAACTAACAATACCTAAACTAAACTAAACTAACCTAACCTAAATTAAACTAACAAACAACAACAAATAATTAAATAAAATCAATAATAATAATCAACAAAATAATAATAACAACAAATTAATCAACATCCATTATTTAAAAAAAAAAAAACCATTACTTTTTCTATTTTTTCTTCTTTCTTTCTTCTTCTTCCTTTCTTCTTTCTCCTCCTCCTTTCTCTTCCTTCCGAATTTCGACGCCGCCGTCTACTTCTTCTTCTTCTTCTTCCTTTCCTTTTCTCAAGTAGAGAACCAGATTGAAATTGGGGACCATTATAAGGTCCCCAAGGCCACAAACGGCCAAAACAGCTTGCTGGAGTAGTCACCATCATGGGTGCCGCCTCTGCCAGAGGCACCACCGGTGCCGCTTGTGGTAGAGGCTTCACCAGTTTCCTGTCACCTATTTTTTTGCATTTCATGTTTTTTTACCTTTTTTTGATTTTTTTTTTTAGATTTCAAATGAAAAAATAAATTTGGCAGAGGTGGTTGCGCCTGCTGACAGTGCACCACCCTCAGTATACCATTTCGGTAATTTCTGGAAAGCATGCTCCAATTTGGATATTTTGGTTTTTTTTTTTTGTATTATAATGGTAAAAAACCCCTCTTTTCCTATTGAAATTCAACTTTCAAAGTGTACACATTCCATCTATATATATATAGCTAAAAGTTTTTTTATATATCCATTTTGAATTTTTTTTTAGATTTTTTAAAATTTTATACATTTTTAATATAATTATTTTAAAATTTAGTATAAAATTGATAACATAGGTAAAATTTAAGAGTTTTATTTATTATTGTCGAAACCATTTTTTGTTTGGAAAAACAGGCCGACTTTAAAAAGGAAAAACGGAGTTGCCACCAATCCTTTTTTAAAGTGCGATTGGGTCACTTTAGAAAACATTCTGGTCTACGAATTTTAAGAAAACGGGTTCGGGAGTCGGTTACGCACGAGAAAGGATGAGCACCCTCGCAACGCCCAAAATTGGTACTAAAATACGAATCCTTTAGAAAACTATTCGAATTGGATACCAAAATTCTCTTGTTTCGAAAAGATGAAATACCACATCCAGCACGATAGCTCACGATATTTCAAACCCTCGATGTCAAGATCATCTCACGATCTCCAAAATTCATGCATTGCATTTTAAAAGGGTTTTTCACTATTTGGCCAAACTAAAAACCGAAACCCAGCACGATTGGGCACGATTCCTTGAATTTCCAATAATGAAATATTTCCTTTATTTAAGAAAACCCGGTCAAAATCTCTTAAGGATATTTGGTCATTTGGACGAACAGAAAATCTAGACCCAGCACGATTGGGCACGAATCTCTCGAACTTCCAAACACGAAACATTGCCTTATTTTCAAAAACACGATCAAAATCTTTAAAGGATATTTAGTGATCTAGACGAACGAAAAAAAAAATCGAAGCCCAGCACGATTGGGCACGATTTCCTGAAGCTCCAGACACGAAATA
Source organism: Gossypium rotundifolium (assembly GCA_025506655.1). Lineage (NCBI taxonomy): Eukaryota > Viridiplantae > Streptophyta > Magnoliopsida > Malvales > Malvaceae > Gossypium > Gossypium rotundifolium. Next base: position 55,711,106 of record CP106723.1, on the reverse strand, counting down.
TTACCTTTGAAACCCCTTTTTTATGAATTTAAAAAAAACAAAAATAAACACTGAAATGAAAACACGGTAATAATAAGGGAAAATAATAATGGGAATAATAAACATAATAATAATAATAATAATAATAATAATAATATGATAGTAATAAAAATAATAGTATATTAATAATAATAAAGTAATAATAGTATCGATAAGAATAATAATAGCATTAATAATAAAACATAGTAATAATATTTTTTTAAAAAAATAATAGCGATAGTGAAAAAATAAAAGTAACATTAAGGGTAATAAAAGTAATAGTAAAAACAAAGAATAGTAATGGTAAAGGAAATAAAATAATAATTATATGGGAAAATAATAATAGATGTACTACATATATAATAAAATAGAAAAATGATTTTAATAATAATAATAGTAATATATGAAAAATAGGTCTTGATAATAATAAATATAATACTAAGAATAAATATGATTATAGTAATAAAAAATTAATGATAATAATAATGGGAAAAAATGAACAAGAATAACGGTAACAATATTTACAATAATACTATTAAAATTAATAAAAGGGTAAAAAGGATAAAATTGAAATGAGCGTCACTAATAAGGATTAAGCGAATTATTCCAAGCCCTAAATCATGCTTGAATGCGGACCAAATCGAAGCGGCGCACAAACTTCAGGGAAAATTTAAAAAAATAGAAAAAAGTGAAGGGGGATGCAATTAAAACAGGGGCACAAAAGAAGGGACCAACTGCAGAATTTACCCATTTAGGGTAAAATTGCACAAATCCACCTGTGGAATAGGTGATTGCGCGTGGCCCCATGCTTTAAAAGCTTAAAAAAGTTTCCTTCATTTTTAGCCTTCATTTCAAAATGTAAGTAGAAACCTCCCTTTTAGATTCTCTCTTCTGGGTGGCCTCTAATTGAGTTACCGGCGTCGGATCGCCTTCTTCGCTCCTTCCGGCCATCCGTAGGTATTTTTATTCCTTATTTTCTTTTTTTTTAAAAACCTTATAATATTTTTTTTAAAAAAAAGGAAAACCCCTAAAACACCCTATGTAAATTCGAAAAGAGAAGAAATAAATAAATGGAAAACGAATCAAACTTTTTCTCTTTGATTCCTTGTATTTCTCTCTGAAGAAGTGTGTATGTTGTGTATTTTTCTGTAAATCGTGTCAAAAAAGATCCCTTTTACAGATTTCTACGGTGGCTTTTATAGCCTAAACCCCCCTAAAAATAGAATAAAATCAGACCCCGAATCCCCACTACAATCCCTCTCCTCTACTGTTTTACTACTTCTTATTTTGTAGGTGCATCACTGGAGGCGTGAAGGCGCACGTTGCGGAGAGGAAACATGCTGCGTCGGGATGTTGCTGGCGGCGCTGAGGACACTGCTAGGGTTTCTGTTTATTGTGTAAATTTGGGCTATCCGAGCTTTAATTTGGTTGGGCCCTTGTAAATAGACTCTATTGGGTTTTATTTTTTTGTTTATTTTGGGTCTTTTCTGGTATGGTGCTGGGCTTAGTTGAGGTCAAAAAATTGGGCCTTACAGCTGCCCCTCTTTGCTCATTGTCGTGTAACGAGAATAGATCAAAGACTATAAAAGGACCAATTTTGCCCAGTTTTAGCCGAACCTCGACTTCTTGATCCTCGTCTTCTTCAAGTAGCTTCATTCCACCCACTGTTTCTTCAGGGGTATAGGAACTTTGTTTTGTTCTGCTCCACTTGCTATCTCGAGGAGACATGATCTACAAACTTCAGTCTATTACCCTACTGTTTAGGGAATTAAAGCTCATCATCTTCGATCTGCTCCACTCCTGCTCAGTGGAGATAAGATCTGCTATCTTTAGCCTGTTACCCTACTACTTAGGGAATTAAAGCTTTGTAATTTTTGGCCTGTTACCCTACTGGCTAGGGGGTTAAGGGTCATCATCTTTGATCTGTCACCCTACTGCTTAGGGAATTAAGATCTGTAATTTTTAGCCAGTTACCCTACTGCTTAAGAGGTTAAGGGTCATCGTCTTCGATCTGCTCCACTCCCTCGGTGGAAGGGGTTAAGGCTCATCGTCTTCGATCTGTCATTAAGATCTATGGGAATTAAGATTTATAATTTTAAGGCTCATGTTATCCGTCACCATACTACTTGGAATTAGGGGTTAAGGCTCATCATCTTCGATCGTCACCCCTCGCTTAGGAATTAAGATCTGTAATTTTCAGCTTGTTACCATCATCTTCTTCACCCCAGGGGTTAAGGCTCATTGTCTTCGATCTTCGATCACCCTCTTAGTGGGCTTAGGGAATTAAGATCTGTAATTTTGGCTCTGTTACCCTAAGATCTGTAATTTTGCATGTTTAGGAGGTTAAGGCTCATCGTCTTCGATCTGTCACCCTACTGCCTAGGGAATTAAGATCTGTAATTTTCTGTAACTCTCATTAATTTTGCTACATTGTCCTCTAGGGAACCTACATGTAGAATTGATTTTATGGGGTCTATGCTTATGCCAAATGATTAGGATGCCATGATGGAAAAATGCTCCTAACCAATGTATTGCGAATGAATAGATGCATGCAAAATGTCATGAGTATGATCTAATTTTTTCTTACTTTTGGGTTATCATTGCTCGCTGCTTGTTAGGGCAATATTCTCGTTGTATGTCTTCTTGTTCATTGATACTTCTAACACGTAATCAAGATGTAAATCACCGCTAGACTCTTATTTCAGGGGTTCCAAGCCCCTTAAGCCTGGTGAGTTCTAAGTAATTATCCTATTTCAAATTCTTGTATTATTTAGAAACTTTTAGAGTAATACACAAAACTTCTTTTGTGAAAGCATTATTAGTTCAATAATCATTATTTCAATATAAAATGCTTGAAAAAGGTCATAAAGATGGACAAGAAAAAAATTAGTCAGGAGCATAGCTCAGGAAAATAATTTAATCAAAGATAACCCCGGCAATAAAAGAAAATTGACTTAGGTGTATCTCAAAAAGAATAAAGAAATCAAGGAATTCAAAAATGAGTAAGATAGAAGCTAGGTGCCTCAGATATCGCAGCCTGAGCTTCTTTATTCCAACTTCTTGAGGACCATTTTAAGCTCAATATGTGTTTAGGGGATCCGGAGTACTTTATCGATGCCCCAAGATGTAACATACTTCCTCATTGCTAATTCAGACGTAGCAAGACTACTGTATGCCCCACTTTTATTCAAAATTTGAGCTGCCCTTTTCGGATTTTCAACTCAAAGCCCCTTTGGTCTCAAAGTGCCCTTTGTGAGTTTTCGCCTTGGCCTCTCCTTTTTCTTCTTTTTCCCTCTTTTTGTTGTTTTTGTTTTGGAATTTGTACTCAAGGCACCCTTTTCGGGTTTTCACCTTAGTCTTTCCTCATTCAGGTCAAATATTTCTTGACTGAACTTGAATTCACCGGATTGGGCAAGTCCTCGCCATTCGTTTCAGTCAATGACAATGCTCTTCTAGAACAGGCATTCTTTACAACATAAGGTCCTTCCCAGTTTGGTATATACTTTTCTTTGAAATCCTTTTGTAGAAAAAAATTTACAACATCAGGTTCCTTCGTGGAATTCCCTAAGATGAACTTCTCTGAGCTCATATCATCTGGCCATGACAAATAAATTTTAACCCTTTCTTCAATTAGGCTCAATTGGCAAAACCGTTCTTATTTCGATGAGAAATGTGTTGCCCCAGCAAAGATCCTGGCCGACGTTTAGCAGGTAACAGTAGCTTCTTATGCCAATCCTTACAAGTCTAAGTCACCCTTCATTTTTTTTGTAACTTTTGCTATACTGTGTGATACACTGCCTGATCCTTAGACAAATTGTAGACTTTGTCTTTGTACAGTTATTTAAACACGATCCTTTATGGCATCTTGATCCCCTTTTTTGGCAAATTTTATGACTTTGACCTTGTAATATTGGCATATGAAGCTATTTCCATCCTCTTAGCGAAGTAGACGATGACCATGACGGTGAATCGATGTCAGCTAGAAGCATTTGGCAAGATTGGCCCCATCACATCTATGCCCCACATATGGAAAATTTGTGAAGAATTGGAGAAGGTACATGAATCTTGTCTCCTTAAATATGGTATAGCTGATACCATCCCCTTTTATGTAGATCAGCAGTACTCGATCCTTATGTTAAGCCCGCATCTTAGTAACCCAGGCATGTTCTGATACGATCATGCGAAAACATCTTTGAATTTTTGAAGATAACTCAATAATGTCTCGCCTTATTTCTGTGATGAGCTAGGCTACCATCTTCACTCTTTCCTAGGCTCGAAATGTCCAATGACCCTTTGTAGAGTAAGGTCTATTTTTCATCTTGTTTCATTATTCTTAACAAATTAGAAGATATGTTACAATCTCTGTCATCTTTATAGTCCTTAGATCCCCTATACCTATATCTCATTCAAAAAGGGAGTCAGTAACAACGTCGCTCATGTCATTGATATCTGGGCACCTAGGTACAAAGGTAAGAGATCCAAAAAATGAATGATTCTAAGGATTATTATTGGTATGGTCATGAAAGAATATTAAAAAAATAAAAGAATGTACAATATGAAATGTAAAGAATGAAAGAATATGTATTCAAAAAGATGCATTTTATTGAAATGATAATTCTGGACATAAGCCTATTTCACAAAAGAGTTCTTATTACCTCCAAGCCTAAGGCAACAAACATTTTTTGCACATTACTATAGATCAGTTCTAAAAAAAAATACAGGGATCTCTTCCACAGTCCCATTATTCAAAACACTTCCAAGTGCACAAGGGCTTGAAGACTTCATTCTCTTTAAAGAGTCGCAACTTTCTTGTCTCTTCCTTCAATTATCACATTTACTACCTCATCAAAGTGATTAGGTTTTGACGAATCATCGATCTTCACGATTCCCAATTTGATGAGCCTCTCAACTACCTTTTTGAAGGCAATGTAGTTTTCTATGTAATGCCCCGGTATTCCCGCATGGTAATCACATTTAGCGCTTGAGTCATACCATTTAGGATATGGGGGTTGTAACGGCTTTAGATAAAATAGAGACACTATATGCACGTCAAATAAAATTTGATATAGCTCCTTATACGTCATTGGGGTTGGCATAAATTGGAGCTTTTCAGAGTTTTTTCTTGGGAGACTTGATCGTTGGTAGTTACCGTCCTTGGCTGGTTCATTGTAATTAGCTCCGAATGGCTCTTGTTATACTTACCGGTTCTTTTTTCCTTCTTCTTTAGGGCCTTTGAGGTCCATTCTCCTCTTTCTCTTGTCTCTACCAGAACAACCGGTTTGGCTTGATCATTATTCGGGTCAAAATCTGAACCCATTGGGGACTTCAACAAGGCCAAAATATCAACTTGACATCGGGGTTCAATAATACTGGGTCCCCTATGCGAATGCGTATCTAGTTGAGTCAGGAAACCTTTTGGGGAATAAACGATGACTTCCTCATCATCCACATTGTTGACTACTAGGCCTCTCATTTTTCCAATTCCTCCAGCTAGTAACTGGGTTAGCTGGCCTATGATATTCCTTTGAAATTCTCGCATTTCTTGTTGAATTTCAATCAATTGCCCCTGCATCTGTATTTGTATTTGCTTTATCCTTTCTAATCTTTGTTCCATGCTTTTCAAGTTAACTGAAACAATTTACCTAATTAGGGTCCTTTTGTAAAAGTCTAATGCGAATGATGCAATGTAATGCAAATGCATGAATGCAAAGAAAGAGAGGTGTTGACTTTGAATTCAGTTGCATTAGAAAAACTTTACTAGAAAATAAATTTCTTTGCACAAAACGGATCACATACACAGCCTTGTCTTCATAGTCCAAGTGAAAACATCAATCCCCTTCTTCATAAAAGTCAAATATTGTAAACCTCTAATAGATGCCTCCTCTAGCTCCTTTTGCTTAATCTGGACCGTGACTCCTGCTCACTTGTTAGCCTCTTCAAGAAAGCCGAGATGTGGTAATTCTCGAATAGTCTTCGTCAACTTGAATCCTTGGGTGATAAGGTCTTGTATTCCTTCACGGACTATCAGTCTTCTCTCGTTGTGTTCACTTGGACTATATTCAGACAACCTATTATAATCCACTTTATCAAAAATTCCATTTCCTTATGACCAACTTTTCTATTTAGCAATCGAATTTAAAATCAACGCCTCTTTTCTATGATGTGAATGCAATGCAATCAAAACAAAAGAGAACACGTTAGTACAGGAGAAATAAATAACATAGAACACCTATCAGGGTAACCACTAGAGTTGACATAGTTCTGCCTAAGGTGGGCTCTTAGGGTTCACTATATGTGATTTTAGTTCTGAAGGAAAGATACTCGAACCAGTAGATTCCCCAATCCTCACCCATTATAGGCTCATATGGATCGAGTTCAGTTCAAGGGAATACATTTCCCTATGGTCATGCGGAGGTAATAACCTCACGGAACCATAAGTACGGATGTTTCTTGGAAGCAGTCCCTTAGCCCATGCAGAGGTGAAAATCTCACGAAGGCATAGTTTTTGCTCCCACTTAGAGGGTGTGACCACAACGGTCATGCAATATGAATGCAGTAATATTCTAAGATACTCAAATGACGCAACACAAGCTTATGCAATGAAATAATCAAAATCAAATTTCAATTTTCGATAAAAGGACATTAATCTATCAATTCTACGGCTTGACTCTCTTATTGGTCCCCAGCGGAGTCGCCAAGCTGTCGGAACCATTTTTTTTGTTTGAAAAATGGGCCGACTTTAAAAGGAAAATAGAGTCGCCACCAACCTTTTTTTAAGTGCAATTGGGTCACTTTAGAAAATATTTTGGTCTATGAATTTTAAGAAAACGGGTCCGGGAGTCGATTACGCACGATGAAGGATTAGCACCCTCGCAACGCCTAAAATTGGTACCTTATTGATTGATTAATGTCCTAATATTGAAAATTGAAAAATTTTAAAATACAAATCATTTAGAAAACTATTCGAATTAGATACCGAAATTCTCTTGTTTCGAAAAGATGAAATACCACATCCAGCACTATAGGGCACGATATTTCAAACCCTCGATGTCAAGATCATCTCACGATTTCCAAAATTCATGCATTGCATTTTAAAAGGGTATTTCACTATTTGGCCAAACTAAAAACCGAAATCCAGCACGATTGGGCACGATTCCTTGAATTTCCAATAATGAAATATTGCCTTTATTTAAAAAAACCTGGTCAAAATCTCTTAATGATATTTGGTCATTTGGACGAACAGAAAATCGAGACCCAGCACGATTGGGCACGAATCTCTCGAACTTCCAAACACGAAACATTGCCTTATTTTCAAAAACACGATCAAAATCTTTAAAGGATATTTAGTGATCTAGACGAACGAAAAAAAATCGAAGCCCAGCACGATTGGGCATGATTTCCCGAAGTTCCAGACACGAAATATTACCTTTGAAACTCATTTTTTATGAATTTAAAAAAAAAAAAAACAAAAACATTGAAATATAAACACGGTAATAATAATAATAATAATAATAATAATAATAATAATAATAATAATAATACCTAGGAATATAATAATAATAGGAAAATAATTAAAACAAAAAACTATAATAGTAATAATATTAAAATAATAATAATAATAAAATGATAGTAATAAAATATCAATATATTAATAATAATAAAGTAATAAAAGTATCAAGAAGAATAATAATAGCATTAATAATAAAACATAGTAATAATATTTTTAAAAAAAATAATAGCGAGAGTGAAAAAATAAAAGTAACATTAAGGGTAATAAAAGTAATAGTAAAAAAAACAACGATAGTAATAGTAAAGGAAATAAAATAATAATTATATGGGAAAATAATAATAGATGTACTACATATATAATAAAATAGAAAACGATTTTAATAATAATAATAGTAATATATGCAAAGTAAGGTAATCGATAATAATAAATATAATACTAAGAATAAATATGATTATAGCAATAAAAAATTAATAAATAATAATAATGAAAAAAAATGAACAAGAATAATAGTAACAATATTTACAATAATAATAGTAAAATTAATAAAAGGGTAAAAAAGGATAAAATTGAAATGAGCGCCAACTAATAAGGATTGAAAACGGAATTATTCCAAGCTCTAAATATTGTGCCTGAATGTGGACCAAATCGAAGCGACGCACAAATTTCAAGGCAAATTTAAAAAAATAGAAAAAAGTTGAAGGGGGATGCAATTAAAATAGGGGCGCAAAAGAGGGGACCAACTATGGAATTTACCCATTTAGGGTAAAACTGCACAAATCCACCTGTGGAGCAGGTGATTACGCATGGCCCCATGCTTTAAAAGCTTAAAAAAGTTTCCTTCATTTTTTAGCCTTCTGTTTCAAAACAGAAGGCAGAAACCCTCCCCCCTTTTCGCATTCTCTTTTCTGGGTGGCCTCCGATCGAGTCACCGACGCCAGATTGCCTTCTTCGCTCCTTCCGGCCACCTGCAGGTATTTTTATTCCTTATTTTCTTTTCTTTTTTTTAAATCTTATAATATTTAAAAAAAAAAAGGAAAACCCTAAAACACCCTATGTAAATTCGAAAAGAAAAAAGAAATAAATAAATGGAAAACGAATCAACCCTTTTCTCTTTGATTCCTTGTATTTCACTCTGAATAAGTGTGTATGTTGTGTATTTTTTTGTAAATCGTGTCAAAAAAGATCCTTTTTACAAATTTCTACAGTAGTTTTTATAGCCTAAACCCCCCCTAAAAATAAAATAAAATCAAACCCCTGAATCCCTACTACAATCCTTCTCCTCTACTGTTTTACTGTTTCCTGTTTTGTAGGTGCATCATCGAAGGCGTGAAGGCGCACGTTGCGGAGAGAAAACGTGTTGCGTCGGGATGTTGCTGGCGGCGCTGAGGACACTGCTAGGGTTTCTATTTGTTGTGTAAATTTGGGCCATCTGAACTTTAATTTGGTTGGGCCCTTGTAAATGGAATCTGTTGGGTTTTATTTTTTTGTTTATTTTGGGTCTTTTTTGGTATGATGTTGGACTTGATTGAGGTCAAAAAATTGGGCCTTATAATTATTATTAATATTAATTAAAATTATATATAATAGACAAAATTATTAATTTTATTATTAGTTATTTTTAATTTTTCGCTTTTAAAATTGAAAGGATTAAATTGCTATGATTTTTTTTATGAGAATGGCAAATTTACTTAATATGGAAATTGAGAGAATGGAAAGAGATGTTTTAACTAAAGGAAATATATTTTATAGTAGTTAAAAACGGGAATTGAAATATGCATTTGCAATGGAATTAATTTAGATTCTAATTCTCTATCCATGCAACATTATTGAGGTTTAAGCATCTCTATCCTCAATTATAAGCTCCATTTACTCTTCTATTATTGCAGCATAATTCTTTTTTTTTCCCTTTAAAACCAGCTTCCATACACATCCACCTCCAAGCTCAATTCTTGTAGTAATTCATAATTTTCCGGGAAAATCTAATCAGAAAATTCAACTAAAAAACCAGCTCAACAATACCAAGAACTTGAAGCAAAGTTACATTACTTGATTGGAGAATGAATGGGAAGAGGGGTAGTGTGGAAATCAACATCCAACAGCTTCTAAAGCTAAAAGTCCACAAGAAAGCAAGGGGTTTTCCTGCAAATCAGGGATATTCAGTTTATGGGAATTTTGCAAAGAAGATAGTAACAGAGTAACATTTTCTTTCAAAGTTGGACTTGCTGTTCTAATGGTTTCTTTGTTGATACTAGTACAAGGACCTTATGAAATTTTTGGCACCGATATCATTTGGTCCATCCTCACTGTTGCCATGATGTTTGAATACCATGTTGGTATGTATGTATGTATCACATTCATAATGTGAAATGTCTAACACCTGTTTTGAAATTTGCCAAGGTTCAACTTTTAATAGAGGATTCAACCGAGCACTTGGAAGCTTGCTTGCAGGAATATTAGCTATTGGAGTTGCTCAGTTAGCTCTACGTACCGGCCGAGTTGTGGAGCCTATAATAATTGGAATTAGCATCTTCATTGGTAGTATATCTTCGATTTCATCATCCACAGAGAAGAAATGTATATAAGCTAATGTCAAACAATTATGTGCAGGGGCTATTACATCATTCATGAAACTATGGCCATCATTTGTTCCTTACGAATACGGTTTCCAGGTCGTACTTTAGACCTATTGCTTGATAATTGTCTCCGGATACAGAAGGGGGAACCCGATTAGAACTGCCATGGATAGGCTCTACTCCATTGCCATCGGAGGCTTCGTGGCAGTCTTCGTGAACGTGCTTGTTTTTCCTATATGGTCCGGGGAGCAATTACTCAAAGAGCTTGTCGACAACTTTAACTTGCTGGCTGCCGCTCTTGAAGGTAAATAAATCTCTATTTAATGGAAGTTTTTAAGCACGATGTTAATCCAATCCGATGATAAAGAACTCAATTATAATGGAAATTCAGAATGTGTGAAGAGATATTTAGAAGATGAGGGATTAGATCATCAAGAATTCACCAAGGCAATGTTGTTGGATGAGTTCCCTGATGAACCTGCCTACCGAAAATGCCAAGACATCAGCCACGTTGAATGCATCGGCTAAATTCAAGTCCTTGGTAAATTTTCTTTTTGTGCATTTGCATGTTTCCTAATCACCATTTGAGTCGTTGAAACAATCTTCAAGTTCCAAAATTTCATCAGGCTAATGCAACAAAATGGGAGCCACCACATGGTCCAACACTTCTTTTGTCCATGGTCAGAGTATGTTAAAGTTGGAGCAGTTCTGAGATACTGTGCTTTTGAGGTTATGGCACTCCATGGTGTTCTTCACTCCGAGATTCAGGTATTTGATCTCGGCATTCATGGGAAGCTAGTTTTCGAAGTCGGGTTCAAGTTTCTTTTAACTATGTGTATTGCATTACCATTACAAAGGAAAGCAGCCTAGGAATAATGCCTTATGCCTAAGATTACGCAACTAAAACACTTACATCGAGGGTCTAGATTTGTTGTAATAAAGGAACACTAAAAAGTTGAAAAGGACAAGGAATCCAAATTGTTTAGGAATTATATGCTATGCATTTGTTCTGGTACCACAATTATGGGCATACAAAATAGATTCCTATGACCTGGTTGAAAAGGATTTTGTGATAAATAAACATTAGTAAATGAAAATTACTGTTGTATTAAGCTCCTCTTCCATGGTTTTTCAGGCACCTTACAACCTGCGAATCATGTTCCGGTAGGAGATCTTAGATGCAGCAAACCAGGCCGCAGAGCTAGTGAGGAGCTTGGGGAAAGACATTTGCAACATGAAACAAAGCCTCAAAGTCTCCTTGTTAAAGAGGGGTCACAGCTCAACCGAGCGACTCCAACGTGCCATAGACATGTAATCGTAGCTCCTCACCGCCCGTTGTGACCCTCCTCTGCCACCCATAACTCATCCAAGCCACTTCAGAAGCTTTCACATGCTGTGTCATTGACCCCATATAACCTCCAGGACCCATTGGATGATCTCGACAGCGAAAGCATTGAAAAGAGCTTGAATCAATTAACGCAATTGAAATTGTACCACGAGATGATGAGGAAACAATCGCGAAGATTGCATTCTTGGCCATCTAGAGAAGTAGATGCATGTGGTTTTAGCACAGACATTGTGCTGCAGCGGATGAGAGCACTGCTGCATTATCACTTATCACCTTTACTTCATTACTCATTGAATTTGTAGTTAGGGTTGACAACTTGGTGGAAGCAGATGATGAACTTTCATAGATAGCAAAGTTCAAAGCATGAAGGTCTATAGTACATAACTTGATATTGTAAGAAAAGTTAAAGAGATGATGAAACCAAAATAACACTCCAATGAAAGCCTTATTAAAATCATGATGTTTGACAAACAGACAGACCATACAGGCACTACCTGTATTCACAACAACCTGCTGGACATATCTAAATATTTACAATAAATAACAAAGACCTGATTAATTGCTAACTATATCCCCTTCCTACATTTTCCACCATATTTGTCATATCACTATCTAGACCAATGAATGACCACGACTTTCTAACACTTAGGGACTAACACAAAGGACACAAACAAGCAAGAAAAGGAGGCCAACTTCCAACACCACTTTGACAATTGTTGTTAACTTGTAGTTACATCCACTTTTGGGGCGCAATATGAGATTTATTTGGCTCTGATGGATTACCAGCCAAACCCTCGCAGTTGCCTGAACCAAGACCAGAACCACCTGCAAGCATTGCCATTAAACTCCCACCATGCACCCTACCTTCAGGAACAAATGGAGACAAGCCTCCTTCCACGGAAGAGTTGCAGGGATTTGGAACTCTATGCTGATTCAAACCCGAACAAGTTGCTTCTGTGCCACTTCCCATGATGTCAACATTCATATCCTCGGGGGTATCAATCTCTTTCATCTTCTCAGACTTGCTAAGTTTAGGATCATGGACAATAGGCCCAATTGTATCACCACCATGAACCCTCTTATCCTGAACCAGCCCACTGTGGAGTGCACAGAGACCCGTTTTGCCCCTTGAAAAAGAGATACAGGGACCAGAATGTTGGTTGCCATATTCTGACCCAGGATGGCCCCAGGAGCATCTCTTCCCTCCACCATGTGCCTTGCAGAAATCTGTGCTACCTTGTGCACTTTTGCCACACCCTTCAACCTTGCACCTTTTGCCCCCACCATGGCGAACACAATAATCAGTGCGTCCCCTAGCACTCTTTGTGCATTGAGGCACAGCGCACCTCTTACCTCCTCCATGTGCTACACAAAAGTTGGTTCCCCCATGCACACTCTTAGTACAAACCCCACCACCTTCGAATGCACATCTTTTCCCCCCTCCATGACCCTTACAGAAAGGGGTACTCCCTTCAGCACCCTTGGTACACCCTAGAAATGTGCATCGCTTTCCACCACCATGCGCCTTGCAGAACATTGTGCTCCCTTGTGCCCCTTTTGTGCATCCTATAAATTGGCATCTACGGCCACCTCCATGTGAAATGCAGAGTCCTGAGAGGCCTTCAGCACTCCTCGTGCAATTTTCTTTTTGACATCTCTTCCCACCACCATGACGTATACATAGTCCAGATTTACCTCTGGCAGCTCGAGTGCAACCCTCATGATTACATCTCCGACCACCACCATGGGCAATACAGAAATCAGTCCGACCTTCTGCACTCTTAGTGCAACCAAGAAATTCACATCGCCGACCACCACCATGGGCCTTGCAGTACACAGTCCGGCCCTCTGCCCCCTTATGGCAGCCAGGTTTCTGACACCTCCTGCCACCACCATGAGATATGCAACGACCAGAAGCACCTCTGGCCCCCTTTCCACATCCTTCAACCTGACATACCTTTGAACTAGAGCTGCGTTGTTGTGGCTGTTGTTGACGTGTTATCCCAGAAGTGCAGGTGACTGAGCTTTTTGTTGGGGTGATCATACTTGAAGAAAGGTCTGGATCAATGGAAGAAAGATCAATGTTTCTTGGAACCTCCTTGAAGAGGATGCTAGTTGCTTTTGTTGGTAAACTCTGCAATCGTGGCAAGCCAATCTCAGATCTCGAGCAACATGAGGTAGATCCTTCATCAGAATTTGGGGGAGCGTCAACAGCTATGAGCATCTCCATACCCGACTGATTAGGAGAAGAGCTAAGATGGACACCGGTGATTTCAGATTCAGAAGGCCCAGTGGAGAGACTTAACGCCAGGTCAACTTTGGCTGCAATTCCAGTCCATTGAGATTTGAACTAGCAGATTTTTTGGGGTTGATTACCTTTTCATTCCCAAGATGGAGGGTAAAGTCCAATTCAATATCCATTGAGGACTCTGCATCTGCTTCTTTTGCTGAAGATGTGGTAGTGCAAGCAGTTGTTGAACTCCCCTTGCTGTCTGAGGAACTTGTGGAGACACCTAGCCCAAGAGACAACAATGACCCAACTTGCTCACCGATAGAGCCATCCATCAAGCTCCACTTCCTCTTGATTCCTTTTGCAGTGGACCTGCAAGGGATTGAAGAACCAGGTGAATCAAGACGAAGATCAGTATCTGTGCTGTACGCAGCCCCATTTCCTCCAACTTGTATTGAACTACCCAAAATCTTGAAGGCATTGGCAGAATAATTAGCAGCAAAACCCAAGTGTGAGAACCTGGTGTCCATCTACCAAATAGCAAAAACCAAATAACTATATGCAGATCAAATCCCAATTGCAATATGCAGTCAACCTGACTTCCGGGTGAAGACAATTAGCCACAAAACTAAGGTTAGAAGTCGTTGAGTGAGCAAATCCCACCACCACTAACAAATCCTGAAGTGTCGCAACGGTCCATTAGCTTAAAAGTGTTTTAACCCTTTAGCCAAACAGTTGAAGCAGAAAAAGGTAAACCCGTGCGACCTGACAAGTTTAGAACAGCATCATGGTGCTCCAACATCCTGTTACAGAAAAGAAATAAGAAAGTTGAGGCTTGATAAATAAACTGCAACTAGACTTATGATGCAAAGACTAAAACTTTGGAAAAACAAAATTAGCTTCTAATCAAGCTAACTTCAGCCCACTTATAAAAAGGGTTAGATCTCTAATGTCTAAAACATACTGTTAGTATTTAATAAAGTGAATAAATATGCTAACCAGGATGGAAATATAATCTTATTACTCCAGGAACAAAGTGAGAACAAACTTCATCAGCCAGCCAAAGCAAACAGTAGTTCTGTCAGAGGTAGGATCAACCCAAACTATCAGGAGGGGAGCTAAACACAAATTAGTTTGTGCAGGATGGTGATAGATTTTCATTGAAATAATATATTTAAATGCAGGAGAACTGAAGAACAAATTTAAAGTTGGATATAGATTGTTCTTCTTTTAGGACATTTCAAGGAATGCAAAATATTAAAAAAACAATTAGATCCTTTCTTTTCTCTCTCCTTTTTAAGCAGCCAAATACAGCATCAATAATGGGGTTAGTAGCCAAGCTGATGAATCAAACATAACATTGAAATCACATAACATAATAGTAGTAAAAGTTTCATTATTGACATGGTAAGAAGGCCCCACATGATGAAAGATGATCACTGTCTTTAATACCATATTTGATCTACTTAAACTCCTTCAAGCTAAGTAGTTTTTCAATACCAACTCAACATGAAAAATTTATTTATTTATATAATTTAGCAAAAAAAAATTTATAAATGGACTTAAATTATGAAAAGATAACTATATGAGTTCCAATGTTTATCCACAAATCCTACAGAAAGTATATATCAGTAACAAATCATAACTGAAGCAATCACTAAAAAAAAAAAAAGAATATCAAGAACAACAATTTGAGTCAAGATCTATAAAACAGTTGAGGCTAGATTCCTGGTGATAAAATTAATCACCAAAAAGAAATGTTTTCATTTTAAGAGAAAAATGAAGTACCTCATTTTTATCGCAAATAATTTAAAACTAAACGGATTTCCCTGAGAAAAGTATATGAAAGGAATAATAATTAATAATAACACCGGTTTCTTCCTCGGTGATTCCCAATTTTTAAAAAAAAAAACTTAAACTAAACGTATTGGATTCAGCTCAATTGAGGTTTTCTAAGAATTCACGTCTCTTGGATCAAAACATAAAATAAAAAGGAACGAACTTTTTCTAACTGAATTTTCATTACGGGTTTGAGTTTCTTGGCAACCAAACAGACCCAGATACAAACATGCATATGTGTGTATGTGTGTATGGGTGGGTGGGTGTGTGTGTGTGCGTATAAGTCAGGAAAAGAAGACTCGGCCAGTCTGCAACTGGACGGGATTTTAAGAATATTAAGCATTTGTAAAGGGGAAAAAATAAAAGAAGTTGTTGAAAGGAATAACAAGTTTCTTTTTTTAAGAAAAAACAGGAAAGAATTACCTTGAAATTGGATTGAAGGATTTGATCAGAGAAAAGGGCGTGTACGGATGGGGGGATTTCTAGGGCTTTGGCGCGTCGGCAACAGAGAGAGAGATGAAAATGAACGGCGAAAATACCAAGCGAGTGACAGACAAGAGTGGCTAAAAAGGACGTGAAATGGTAGAACTTCATATGCTGTTGGCACGTGTCATGTATAGCATCACGTGCTATTTTTAGGGTTTTAAAATTTCCAGACATTAATCTATATTTTATATTCTACTTACCACCCACAATAGTATGTTTCGGTGTTTTCTTACGGCTTTATGGGTGTTTTAAATAATATATATATATGAGTAGGGTAAGTATTTTGAAAATATTTAATTTATTTTCAATATTTTTAAGTTTTAGTTTAATTGTCTTTATTAATGTATTATTATTTTTATTAAGTATTAATATATAGTTCAGTTAGTTATGGATTATGTGTCAAGGATAAGAAAATAAAGAATGTTTCCTACCTTAGAAGAATCAAATTTTCTGTAAGCTTTGCTTCTAATTGATCCTAATAATCTGATCAAACTTCAAATAATAACGTTAATGAATAAGAAAAACATTGTAAAAATATTCCTCAAATATTTGATAATTGGACTCTCCCAAGAGTTCCAACAAACCAAGTTTACAAGAAAACAACTTATGAAAATTTAAATCTTTTTTATAGTTACGTTATAAAAATAAAAGAAACAAGTTTACCTATTAAAAAGAATATGAAACAATCCAATTATTAGATAAAATCATCATTAATAAACTCAAAGAACAAAAATATAAATATGTCCATTTTAATGTTGAAGCCACTAAAAATACCTCAATTTTAATTGTCTTTAAGAGACCAAAGACACATTATGTTTAATGGCTAATTATTAGGAACTATAGAAACAAGCTAATGTACTGGCCCAATACAATTTAATTGTTACCCAAATTTTATGGTTTCTTTAATTGATAAAAATATTTTACAATCTTTGACCATTCAAATTCATACTTATAATTACAAAATGCTTCCTAGATCTGAAGTACTAGCTTTAGTCTATTGGCTCTACTTCAAAGCTATGTATTCTATAGTCAATATCAAGGCTTTACTTCAAAGCCTAAAAGGAGAAACCCTCCTAATAAAAAAAACAAATACATCAAGATCTCATACCACAATCCTAATAACAATACAATGGCATGAAATCAACCTTCTTGATAGGTGGAAACTTAAAGGTGCTACAGACCCTGTGGCATCAACTCCAACTAAAAACAATTCACTAAGTGAAATTTCCCAACACCAAGATGACATAGTTGAATTGATGTTCAACAGGCCACAAAGAATGCCTCCAAGTTATTCCTTTGAAATAGGAAGTACCAGCACAACTTTTAGGAGGTTAAATTTAGAAGAAGAATTAAATCTAGAAACACAAACGGCAGATTTTAGGACAGCTAGTGTAACACCCCTAACCCATAACTATCAGGAATAGGGTTAAGAGGCATTACCAGACATATAGAAACTTTTACGATCATTTCACAAACATTAGAAACTTTTACGATCATTTCACAAACATACAATACACCATCATCATATCATAGCAAATCATATACATAAAGTCCCTTTTAAAGGTCTACGAGACCTTAAACATGCATTGGAAAGGGGTCGGGACTAAATCGAGCACATACAAAATTTTTCCAAAAAATTAAACATTTTTCAAAGTGACAGATGTCACACGCCCATGTGGGCAGGCTGTGTGCCTTACACGGCATCAGACACACCCGTGTGTCTAAACCATGGCAGTACAGGGCATACATACTAACTTGTCCACACGGCCACAAGACACACCCGTGTGCCAGGGCGTGTGAAAATTAGGGAGGCTACTGACTTGGTCACACGGCCAGTTACACACCCGTCTGTCCAGCCTGTGTGGCTTACTGACTTGTTTCGAAATGCAACCCTTAGAGACACAGTCGAGACACACGCCCATGTGCTCAACCGTGTGGGCAAATATAGGCCATTTACAAGGCCAATTGGCCACCCAAATTTTAGGTCAAACCTACAAGCATCAAATCAATCTAAATTCATACCCCAAAGGCATCCAAAACGTACCAAAACATGCACAATTTAACTCTTAACAACATCATTCATTTCATATGCAAACCCAATTCAAACATACCAATTCAAAGCATAGATTTCACATCAAAACATATAATTAATACTTCATTTAAAACCATTTCAAATCATAGAATTTCTCATCATATAAATTTTCTCAAATAAACCATAAACTTACCAATATAGACCATTTCATTTGGCCATTCATGAGCACATCAAAACATTCCAACTTATGCATCATAAAGAAATAACAAAATTCATCTATAAACACATTCATTAACAAGCCATATCACATGGCAATTTTTACACATCTCAAAACATATTCTAATACTTCTAGCCTATACATGCCATACTTAAATATGTACATATTCAAAAAGTTCCAAAATATAGTTCGATAGTGTGATGATGATCCTCAACGATCCTTGAGCTACACATAGCTTTAATAATCTATAAAACAATGAACAAACATACACACAGAGTAAGCTTTTATAGCTTAGTAAGTCATAAGCAAATAATAATCAAATGAACACTAACATTACATCAATTAGGCTAAATCAAGAAATCTTTAATCAATACACATTTTCATGCTTGTAACTCATATACCATTCATTGAACAATATCAAAATATATTAACTTGGCCAAATACACATATGTTCATAAACATACATATATATTTCTCACTTTAATAATGCATATTTCATATATTCATCTTAAGTATATACTTACCTTACTTTTCCAAGCATTCAACTTAGCACATACCTGATTCTTTAGCTCAATTTCACATTCAATCTTAACTCGATGTTGCCCGTTGAACCATTCAAAATTAATAAGGATACTCGGATAGTCAGAAAGCTCATACAATGCCAATGTCCTAGATATGGTTTTACATGTAATCACATATCGATGCCACTATCCCAGATAGGGTCTTACACAAAATCAAATACGATGCCAATGTCCCAAACATAGTCTTACACGTAAACACAAGTCGATGCCAACTTCCCAGACATGGTCTTACATGAAATCACATATCGGAAATCCTATGTCATGACATATGTATCCTAACTATTCCTAAGGTTCGTACGGGGCTTTCGGATGTCGTAACTCGATCAATTCAAGCTTGTAGGCAAATCTTCCTCATTTTTACCAATTTAGCATTCACATAAATATGCAAGTAATAATTCAATTCGATACAAATAAAATAAAATATATATACAATCGAATTTAATAACATTTATTTACTTATGAACTTACCTCAGACAACGACTGATGAAACAGACGATTATTCAACCACTTTAGATTTTCCCCGATCCAATTCTGATTTCCTCTTTTCTTATTCTAAATTAATACAGATTTAACTCTTTTATTCAACAGATCATTCAATTCAACTCATATACTCATATTTAGGGCATTTTATAAATTAGCCCTCACATTTTCACATTTTGACACTTTAGTCCTTATTTCACAAAATCACAAAATTTACAAAATTCACAAATTTTCTTTATACAAGTGCCTAGCTGAATTTTCCTCTAGTTCATATAGACCCACATATTTTATTTATTTTGCATTTTAGTCCTTCAAAATAACATTTTAAAAAATTAGTCCAATTTATTCAAATTCATCAAAAATCCAAAGACAAAACATATTAATCTATCACATATCTTTTATTTTCCATCCTCAAACAACAAAAACCACAAACTATCATCAATGGCAATTCATGAATACATCATCAAATTCAAAAATTCAAGCCTAGGCTAGCTAGTATTCAAAGCAACGATCACAAAAACATAGAAATCATAAAAAACAGAGCAAAATACATACCTCAATCAAGCTATGCAAGTGCCAAAATTTCAAACCCTATTTTAGCTATCTTCTTTGCTTCATTCGGCCATAAAAGATGATAAAATGGCCACCATTATGTTTTATTTTAATTAATAATTACCATAATAATCAAATACCAAATTTATCCTTAATGAATACATTATAAAATCACTTAATATATGACCATTTATGTCCATTCCCACTATCAATGGTCTAATTCCATTTTATAGGCTTTTAAATTAAGAAGCCATAGCAAATAAGCACTTTAGCAAATAGTTAGCTACTTTTACATTATACGCGATTAAGTCCTTTTAATTAAATCTAACACACAAACGCTAAAATTAAATTACAAAAATTTCATAGATATCAATTCACACACTATAAACACAGAAAATAATATTTAAATATTTTTTTGATTCAGATTTGTGGTCTCAAAACCACTATTCCTACTAGGGTCTAAACCAGACTGTTACAACTCTCCCCCTTAGGGATTTTCGTCCCCGAAAATCTTATCGGTGAATAGGTTTGGATAATGCTCTCTCATAACATCTTCGGTTTCCCATGTAGCTTCTTCAATCTCGTGTCGATGCCATAAGACTTTTACTAAGGAAATTTTATGATTTTTCAATTCTTTCATTTCACGATCTAAAATCTGGATCGGTTCTTCTTCATATGTCATATTGGATCGAATCTCAATCTTAGACGGGAAAATAAAATGGGATGGGTCGGATCAATATCATCGAAGCGTCGAAACATGAAACATATTATGGATCTTTTCTAATTCAGGTGGCAACAACAGTCTGTAAGCAACCGCCCGATACGTTCAACAATTTCATGCTGTCCAATAAATCTCGAACTCAATTTACCTTTATGACCAAATCGAAATATTTTCTTCCACGGTGAGACTTTTAAAAACACTTTGTCCCCGATCTGAAACTCTATATCTTTTCGGTTCAAGTCTGCATACGATTTCTGCAGATCTGACGCGGTTTTCAGACTATCACGAATCACTTTCACTTTCTGTTCAGTTTCTTTGATCAAATTGACCCCGTATATCTTATTCTCACTGAGTTCAGTCTAATACAAAGGTGTTCGACATTTACAACCGTATAAAGCCTCATAAGATGCCATTTTGATACTCGATTGAAAGCTATTATTATATGCAAATTCAATCAATGGCAAGTATCGTTCCCATGTACCTTCAAACTCAAGAATGCTACATCTCAACATATCCTCGAGTATCTAAATAATTTGTTCGGACTGACCATCTTAATACGGATGGAAAGCAGTACTGAAGTATAGTTTCGTACCTAGTGCATCTTGCAGTTTCTTTCAAAATCGCGATGTGAACCTCGGGTCTCTATCCGAAATAATAGAAATAGGTACTCCGTGCAATCTCACAATCTAGGAAATATACAACTCAACAAGTTTATCAAGCGAGTAATCTGTGCTAACCGGATCAAAATGAGCGAATTTAGTCAATCTATCCATAATAACCTAGATTGCATCTTTCTTACTCGGTGACAAAGGCAAACTTGATACAAAATCCATCGTGACTCTGTCCCATTTCCACTCAAGTATCATAGTCAGCTGGAGTAACCCAGAAGGTACCTGATGTTCGGCTTTGACTTGTTGACAGATCAAACATCTCAAAACAAAGTCAGAGATGTCTCGTTTCATACCATGCCACCAGTGAAGCTGTTTCAAATCATTATACATTTTTGTACTGCCCATGTAACACCCCAAACCCGGCCCATTCACTACGACCGAATTTGAAGTGCCACTGCAAAAAATATTTGCGAAGAATTTGTCTTAAAGGTGAAAACGTGAAAATTTGTGAACTTTAATAAAACATTGTGTATTTAAAAGCCCATTAAAATTTAGTTGTTATAAATTCCCAGATTAAAACTTTTACATAAGTTATTATAATTTAAATCGATTCAAAAATATTTTTCCATTATTAGTTCAATTAATAAAATAAACTTCAAACGATAAATAAAGTTTCCCAAATACCATAAGTGGCCCTTATTACATCAAATAAATTCCCAAAATACTCGATAATATGAAATGTATAAAATAAGAAAATCAACTTCGCATGGGCCACCTTGTATCCACTCCAACCCGGTCCAAGCTTTATGCATCACCGTAAGGTTTGAGAAATATTGGGTGAGTCAAGCAGACTCGGTGCATAGTTATTTCACATGTCTCCATACATATGGGCTTGGCCCATATCCACTGATCCACATAATTAGTCATGCAAAATGCATCCCAACCCAACCTAAGTCCATCCGTTACACCTACCTTAGCAGACACTGCTTGCTCAAGGCCGTGGCTAATCCACCGATCAACTAAGTGATCCCACATATCTTACCTCGGCAAACCTCTCGCTCAAGGCCGTGGCTAGCCACCGATCACCTAAGTGATCCCACATATCAATCATCCACGGTGATGCACACGATTATCAACCGTGAGATGGGCACCTAGCTAACACCTCCCTTGATGAAGCACATAGCTACCATCAAGCGCTAATGTAGCACAAGGCTAACATTAGACCACGTACATAATGTACACCTTTTCCTTCAATATTCATGCCCCAATCCCCATGTGCATATATTTATCATGACAAGGTAACATTGTAAAGAGTACACATCACATGCTTTACCACAATCCATACACATAACATGTAGTTTAATATCATAAAATCTCGACTTATTTAACAGGTTACCCACCATGGTATCCACCATCTTAGCCATTATTTTTGGCTACCATTCACATCATAACATATACATATATAGCAACATGCACAAATAATAGAAGAAAACGGGCGATAACTACGCACCTTACTATTTAGTGAAAACCCGATCTATTCGAATCTAACACAATCTAGGATCCTGAAACTCTTTATTCCTGTCGATTTGCCCCTAAAAACCATAATCACAATCGGTCAGCACTCAACCCATAAAATGGCCTTTGGTCAAATGTTGACAACCACTCACCTGCTTATCTGAATCCCGAAAAATTACTCCTTGCCCTTGAACTGTCTAAATCCCTATATGCCTCATGTTACAATCAGCCATAATCAATAAATGCATGAGAATGGCCTTAGGCCGAATACTACATATTACCTTACCTTGAGTAGTTGAACTCACAAGGATCCCTTAATGCTCCCCTATGCTTTGGATACATACAAACGAACACAAGGTTATGGTACTATAACCATTCGCCACCTCAAAACCAAAGTCAATCACTTAATTTGGCTACCAAAGGAGATGAGTCAAAATCGATTGCCAAAGGAGAGGTTACTTACCACCAACGATCAGTTTCCGAAAAACACTTCCCCCCTATAGAGATTCGGTTGGATAGCTTGCACCATAAGAAATCGAGAACACCTCCCTTCTTTGCTCCCCGAGAGATTGACCACGGGAGAAGGATTATTCAATTAAGGATTTGCAAAATATAGATCAAATGAGGGCTACAAGATTCGACAATGGTTCTTAAAAGGGAGATGAAATATTCGACTATCAAAAGAAATATTTCGACTTTTGAAAGTAAATAGAAAAAGAAGAGAAGAGGAGAATAAGTACTACACTTTCGGTTTTGGTCAATTGAAGAGAAAATAATGTTGAATCCTTAAGTGTTTTCGGCACAAAGAGAAAGTGAGATGAAGAAATCAAAATTCTAAGACAAAGGAAAAAATTAAAGAAGAAGAAAAAAGATATCAAAGATGATTTCTCTAAAATTCGGCACTATTTCCTCTTCATGGCCGAATATCCCACCCCAAAGAGACCCAAAATTGGCTACTACTTCCATTCCTTATCAATCCCATAATAATCTCCTATTTTATCACTTCTAAAAAAATAAAAATAAAACAACCATTATCCCTTATCATCTCATTCAAAAAAAATAATTAAAATAATCCACACTTATTCTAAATAAATTAAATAACCCACATCCATCCACTATCTTAATATTTAAAACAAATAAAACAAAATCCTCAATTATCTCCCCACTTAAAATAAATAAAATAATCCACACTTATCCCACTCTTTAGCCAAATTTTAAAATAAAAGAAACAAGCCTTATCCCATCTTTTAAAGTCCCATTGCCATCCCACTTCTCTCCACTCTTGACGTCAAAGGCCCAAAATAAAACACACTCCTTGCGACCAACAATATTCGAACCTTTTCCCTCCTCGAAGCCCTTTGACACAAACGCCCAAGCCACCTTCTTCTTTGGTTCTTTGTGTCATCTACTCCCATAATTTCTTTTAAAGCCTCCTTAGTGACTTCCCTTCTTGACGAAAGAGCAAAATAAAACACACTTATGCTGCCATCAAGACTCGAACCTAGGCCCTTCTCCCTTGCTCATGGCGTCATTCAACAATGCCCTAAGTGGCACCTTGCAGCCACTTTACCAAGGTGATTCTTGTGTCATGCTTCACACGAAAATATCCTTAAGGCCTCTTTGCCTAGTTTCCTCTTTTTACTTAAAATTTCAATATTTTCCAAGCATTTCCCCTTCACCTAAAGTTCTCAAAAACTCCTAAAACACATCCAAACATACACTAAGCTCACCAACACTTGAATTATGCCACAAATGCATAACCCCTAATCTGGGATATTACAGCCCAGGTGAACATATAACTGACTGCTATGAGCTTCATTCAAAATCATTTGAATCAACTCTGAATTTCTCAGAACACACATTTGGTTTTTGAACCTCAAACAACCTTCAGTATCAACTCGAAATTCTAAATCAGTATTCGCATCACACTGAGTCCGTTTTGCTATCAATTCATTATCAACTTTCTGAGCCTCACAAATTTGCTGGATAAATAATGGTTTTGCTTTCAACTCAACTACTATCGAACCATCATCAGATAGGGCCAACTGAGTATTCATTAACTTACACATCAAGGCATTTCAACTTTTAGCCGACACATAGAAAGTCTCATAGCAAAACAAATAAAAATGTGATTACACACCTAATCACGTGAAGAATTAAACACTCTCGATCGACGTCACCTAAGACAATATATCGCAGAATTAGATTACGGCCAAACAATGAGAGATCCATAATGCACATCTAATCAATGATTTGCTAATGCTTACACCCACTATCATGAACAACTAAGATTCACTTATCCGAATTGGATGTCGACTCCCTTCCACAACCCGGCGGGAAATCTCGAATCGCTGACACTCTACGTCGTTTGAACTTAGGAGCAGAGGCTACGAGTCTACTCCCTTTGGGCTCCTTAATCGATGCCCCCTTAGAACGACTACCACTCGCATTCATGAAGAAAGTCCCGATCAAAATATGTCAAAACTCAAAGGTTGAAAGCGACATCACCCACACTACTTACCAAGAATACGACACTTCCTTACTATACCTAATAACCGTCTACTCCCTTCGATTAATAAATTGCATCCCAAAGTGCCATCCAATCGGTGATTGCACAACTAAGATTTCAGCTTTGCCCCAACAGGAAAGTGAACGAGATCCAAGATGGAGAAGGAACTTAGATTCGGCCTTGGTCACAGAAAAACAACAGGATGAAAACTTTGGCTTTTAGTAAGAAAATAATGAGTGAACAAAGCAAGAACCTAGCAAAAGAACAATACTTACTTGGATCAGAGATGAGTCGAATAGGGATATAATATTCGGCACAAGCAGTAAAAGTCAAGAAGGGAGTTTCGGCTCTAGAATAGAACAAGAAAGAAATGAAAAGAAAAGAAAGTAGGGCAAGCTGAGATTCGACTATGGAGAAAAGGGTGTAGAAGAAGAGAAGAATTGAACGAAAAGAGAGATAATATAAGTGAGGGAGGGTTCGGCTAATAGCAAAGAGTAGTAGGAACAACTTCAAATTTTGAAGAAAAGAAGAAGAGAATGATTTCGGTTAGCAAACAAAACAAAGAAAAAGAAATGACCTGAAATGCCTTGTGGGTCAAAAGCACAAAATGTCAAAAAGTGCTAAAGAAAACTATAGGAATTCGGCACAACACTCTTCAAAAGGTTTCGGTTTACACTCCTCCTTCCAAATGCCAAATTTGCCTACTAAAACACTCCTAACCGAAACTCACCTCCCACAACTTCCATATTCGGCCAAACACCTCCACTCCACCATAATCCCTTGATTCACACCCTTCTTTGCTCCACAAACAACCTCTCTACCACTCATTCAAACCTATTTGACCAATTCAAATTCTTCCTAGAAGAGTCCAATGCCAACTCCACCATTTCTCCATCTTGTCACAAAATGAAACTCCCAAAATACAGCATGTGGGATTCGAACCCACTCCCTCTTCCATGCTCCCTTGTGACTCCAACCACTAGGCCACCTTGCTACTTGTGACATCCAAATACAACCAATTATTCTTAAGGCCTGCTTCCACCAGCTCTCCCCCTTAAGTGCCCAAAAAGAAAAACTTTACCAAAGCTCTGGCTCAAACCCGAGCCTCCTCAAGACCCCCAAACACACCTAAATAACATGCTAATCGAGCTAAACGCATGTAACAATATAAAAATGCCAGACCCCTATTTTAAGGATGTTACACCCAACAAGAAGAAATATTGAAAGCAATAAAAAAAGATGATCATGGAAGAATTATTTTGGATGAATAAGGAAGAGAAATCCAAGATGCAGTAGCAACTTTGATTTTCTTAATCTCTAAACATTTTATAGGAGATCCTTCTCATCTTAAAGATAGAAATTCAGAATTATTATCAAATTTAAAATGCAAAAAATTAACTGATTTTAAATGGTATAAAAATGTCTTTATCACTAGAGTCATGCAAAGATCTGATAACCAACAACCATTTTGGAAAGAAAAGTTTCTAGCAGGACTTCCTACTTTATTAGGAGAAAAAGTTAGAAATCAAATAAGTGAAAATTATAGAGGTATTACTCCATATGAAAAACTTACATATGGTGAACTAATTAGTTTCATACAAAATGAAGGATTAAAAGTTTTTCAAGATTTAAAATTACAAAAACAACTTAAAAAAGAAAGATATCAATGTAGAAAGGAATTAGGATCATTCTGCCACCAATTTGACATTAGAAATGAACCTTCTTCTCAAAAACATGTTGCCCTATAAAACTAAAGAATAGGAAAAAAAATTTCAAAATATTATAAAAAAACCCTAGTATAAAAAATATAGAAAAGAAAAGAAACAATGTAAAATAGAAAATAAAATAGACAAAACAATAAAATGTTACAGATGTGGAAAACTAGGGCACATTTCAAAATATTGCAAGATTAAAAGAAAGATCAATAATTTAAATCTAGATGAAGAAATAGAACAAAAAATAATGAAATTCTTTTATAAACAACTTCCTCTAAAAATGATACATCTATTGAATCGATGAATTACAAATAGATGAATTATATACAACATCCCAATTCTCGATGAAAATGAACCTTCAATTAATATGTTAACCAAAGACCAATAGTTTATGATTAAAGTTATTGATAAAATTCAAGACCCATAAATTAAAAGAAAATATCTTTTGAAATTAAAATCCTCATCAAAAGATAAACCGAAAAATAAAAAGAAATTATCTTTAGTCAATCACAAATGTTCAATATACAAGATATAATATTTAATAAATATGAAAAATAAAACCCAAACAAATTACAAATTTTGAATTACAATTAGAAATAAAATAAATAAAATTGGAACTTTCTCACTTAAAATGGAACAACAAGAAATGAAAAAACAAATGCAAACTTTAAAACATGAAATCCTAGAAAATAGTTCGTCAAAAACTGAACCCGACCTGAAGAAAATACACAGGAATATATGATGGTTCTCACTGAAGTATCTATCCAAAGATATTTAACAAAAGTAAATATTATTATAAATAATGAATTTCAATTAGAAAAATATCCCTTTTTGACATAAGAGCATCTCAAAACTGTATTAAAGAAGGGATAATTCGAACAAAATATTATGACAAAACAATAGAATCTTTTAAAGATGCAAACGAAAAAAGTAAAAATTACTTACAAAATTCCCAATGCAAAAATCTATAACAAAGGTATAAAATATCAAACATGTTTTCTAATGGTAAAAGATATTACCTAAGATGTCATATTAGAAACCCCATTCATATCCTTACTCAAACCATATAAAGTAACAAATAATTCAATCTCTACCAAAGTTTTAAACACAAAAGTAGAATTTCCTTTTGTAATAGCCTGATTTAGGGGCTAGTCGAAACAGTGGTTTCAAAACCACTAATCCGAGGTTGGAGTAAATTATTTTATATTATTTTATGTGTTATAGCATGATTACAAGAGTTCATGAAAATTTTGGTGCATTAATTTTAGCGATTACATGCTTAATTGCGAAAAAGGACTAAATCGCATAAAATGTGAAAGTTCTATTTTACAAGCTAAAGGTGTCTAATAGCTGTAGAATATTAATTGGAGGCCCTTATTGTGCAATTAAACCTTTAGAAGATGGAGTGGCCGGTCATAGGGGACAAACAATGTCAAAATTGGTCAAAGTTGTTGGATTAGGTGGATTAAATTGACTTGTATTAATAAAATAAAGAAAAGAAAGATATCATCTTTTCTCTCCATCTTCTCCACCAAAAATTAGCAGTAAAATAGGGGTTTGAGAACTCAAAAATTTCAGCCAAGCTTTTCCCTTTGCAAGTAAGTGTTTTAATGGTCATTCTTTGATAATTTTTGTACTTTTGAGACTGTTGTAGCTTGAGCTAGCTAATGAGGGGACTATTTTGCAAAATGGTTGGAAACCTAAGGTTTTTCCATGAGAGCATTAGTGCTGATTTCTAAAATTTTATGGAAGAAAATTAGTCTTAGTTGTTAAATAAACAACTTTTATGAAAGGTGTTACCATGAAAACACCTAAAATGACCTTTTTGTAAAGGTTGTAAAATAGGTGATAAATGTGTGAAATAATGAGTATTAGGAGTTGCTATAATAATAAATGTTCAGCTAGGCTTGTCAAATGAGGAAATTTGATTAGAATTGATTTACGAGCCTAGGGGTAAAATCATCATTTTGTGAAAATCTAAGGGTAAAATAGTAATTTTGCCAAAGTATGATTATTGAAATGTATTGATTAATGTGGTAATTAAATGAGCTAATTTTTTATTATAGATCAAGAAGAACGAGGAAGTAACCTTGACCGAGGAAAAGGCAATGTTTCGGACTAGATCGCAAAATTACATATTTTGGTACCAAGGTAAGTTTGTGTGTAATAAATTCAACACCATGTTATTAAATTTTTAAATGTTTGATATTCATGAAGATGTATTCTATTTCTATGAAATTGAGTAATGATGTTAAATGAGAAAATGATGAAAATTTATGATGTTGAAGTCTCGATTGGACTTTGAGAAGTGAGAGTATATCATCATCAAGGCATGAGATTGGTGAGGTCTCGTATAAGACCATGTCTGGGACATGGCCTCGAAATCGAATTGAGATCCTGTATAAGACCATATATGGGATATGGCATCAGCATCGAGTATGAAAACTGTATAAGACCATATCTGAGATATGACATTGACATTAATATGAGATCCCGTATAAGACCATATCTGGGATATGGCATCTGCATCGAGATGTGACCCCATGTAAGACCATATCTGGGATATGGCATTGGCGTCGTGTTTATGTGTATGATGATGTTGTGTATCCTCAGGTATTTCAAGTGATTCATCAGGATAAATAGTTAAGCTTATAATAGAGATGAAATTAGTGCTAAAGCTATGTGATGAAGTGATACAGGTACATGTGAGTAATTCATGAGAAATGTTTACGATATGTGACATGACATGTAATTGGTAAGAGTAAGCATGAGTAAGTTATGGAAATGTCCTTGAGACTTTGTGTTTTTATTCAATGAAATGGATGGATGACATTATGAGCCTTTATGTTGCTATTTATTTCATGCAAACGTACTAAGCTTCATGCTTACCTCTTTCATTTCCCTTTTCCTTATAATATCGCCGAGCTAACTCGGGGATCGTGGGACGTCGGAGTTCGGAATCACACTATCAACTTCTCTTTGGTATAGCATAGTTTGATTAATTTTGAGTATGTTATGTATAGGAACTTGATTATTTTTGGTGATATGTCATATAGGTTAGCCAATGTGTGGCTATTAATGTTATTCAATTCATTTTGTAAATGGCCATTGGAAATTGGCCAATACTTGATAAGTTATATATATTCAATGGTGAAGAAGTTCTTGAAGTGCATGCTGGTGTGTTCAGGATGATAATTGAGTAAAGAGTATACATGATGAATGTAGTGTAAACCTATGTATGGATGTCTTGATTTTGGGCATTAGGAGTGCCTTATGACCATGTAGAGTGTTAAAATGAAATGGTATAAGTGTAGTTGTATTTCAGGGTGGCAATTGACTTGGTAGATAGCCTTACAATTGTCCACATAGGTAGTCACATGGACGTGTGTCTAGGCTGTATGTGACACACGGTCAACTCCATGGGAGTGTTGATAGGCCGTGTGTACCCCTACATGCTAAGTTGGTAAGTCAGTATGCCTAGTAGTAAACACATGGGCTGAGACACGGCCATGTGTCTCAACCGTGTGGGAGACATGGCCTAAGACACGGGCATGTGCCCGGGTCGTGTGAAGTCTGCACTTGAAATTAGGAATTTAATTTGACACACGGTCTAAGGATACATGCATGTGCCTTAGTCGTGTGACCTTATTGAGAAGATGACATCATAAATAGAATGTTAAGGTTTTTACACACGGGTGAAGACATGTGTGTGTCATGGCCGTGTGAGGGACAAGGACTATGGACACGGGCGTGTGTCTGGCCGTGTGAAAACCCTATAGGTTCAAAATGAAAAATAAAATCCACACTGACTAGGGACATGGGCGTGTGTGATTACACAGCCTGCCAACTCGGGTGTGTCCCTCTTCACACGGGGCGTGTGGCCCTGTTTTGTGCCAATTTTTTTAAGTGTTCAAAAGTTTTGGTTTGGTTTCAAATCATTTTCGCGTGCAAGTTTAAGGTCTGGTAGACCTATAATAAGAATATTAAAGTCTCGAATGAAAAGTTTTAATTTGAAATGAAATTTTATGGATCGATATTGTATGTTTAAGAGAGTTAAGTACGGTAATGCCTCGTACCTGGTTCAGGTGTCGAATACGGGTAAAGGGTTACATTTAGTGGTATCAGAGCACGATTTAGTCGATTTTTTGACTAGTGTAGCGTAAGTATGAGTCTAGCTATACATGCCATACGTATGAGTATTTACATAATGATAGTGTGATGACTCCTGACGATTTAAATTGTGTTTTATATAGTAAATGGATGCCGACCGAGCTATGGCAAATGATGCTGTAAGTAATGCGTCGGCTCCCGCGCAAGGGACCGCGCCAGTAGAAGATAGACCCGAGACTTTGGGTCCGAGAGAAAAGGCTCGAGAAGTCTTTCTCCATATGATGAGCAACTGGGACACTGAGTTTATTCGAGCAAATCGTAATGCTGAACCCCCTCCACCCCCACCTATTCTTCAGCCTACCCCTATAGCTCCCCAAGTAGTAAAAGTAGTAAGAAGAGAAAAGCCTTCAATTGATAGAATCTAGAAACAAGGAGTTGAGGAATTTTGAGCTAGTAAAGATGATGATCCAAAGAGGGCAAAATTCTGGCTTGAGAATACCATCAGGGTATTCGATGAGTTGTCATGCACACCTGAAGAGTGCATGAAGTGTGTGGTATCTCTCTTGAGAGATTCGGCCTATCAGTGGTGGAACATCCTTGTTTCAGTAGTACCAAGGGAGAAAGTTAACTGGGAATTCTTCCAAGAAGAATTTTGGAAGAAGTATGTTAGTCAAAGGTTCATTGACCAGAAAAGAAAGGAATTCTTAGAACTAAAGCAAGGTCGAATGACAGTGACCGAATATGAGCGTGAATTCCTAAGATTGAGTAAATACGCTTGGGAGTGCATAACGACAAAAGCTATTATGTGCAAAAGGTTCGAGGACGGGTTAAATTAGGATGTCTATTTATTTGTTAGTGTCTTAGAACTAAAAGAAT
Organism: Gossypium rotundifolium; assembly: GCA_025506655.1. Lineage (NCBI taxonomy): Eukaryota > Viridiplantae > Streptophyta > Magnoliopsida > Malvales > Malvaceae > Gossypium > Gossypium rotundifolium. Next base: position 55,679,183 of record CP106723.1, on the reverse strand, counting down.
TTGTTGTGTTAGTGGATAGAGCCTGTAAGGCCAAAGAACTGATCAAAGAGAAAAGAAGAGCTGAAATCGAGTCTCGTGACTCGAAGAAGAGACAGTTGGGCAAATCATTTCAATCCTCATCAAGAAATCAAGAGAGTTTACTACCCGATCGGGCACTTCGGCTGGGTTTAAAAATAGAAGTAAGGGTAAACAGTACTCGGGATCTAAAGCTCAGACCACTTCGGTTTCTAATGTTGGCAACACTCGACCAAGTAGATCAGAATGTCCATAGTGTGGTAGGCGTCATCCCAGAGAGTATCGAGAAACGAGAAAGCTTGTTTCAAGTGTGGATCCCTAGACCATTTTATCAGAGATTGCCCCGAGGTGGGTGAGAAAGAGAAACTTTAGAGTGCAAGACCTGGAAGTACTGCTAGAGGAAGGCCACAGAGAAACCTGGGAAATGAAATGAGTAGTAAGAATACACCTAGAGAGCAAATTGCAAGATCTGATGGTAGAGCACCTATCGAGGACTTATGCTATTCGTGCTCGCGAAGAGGCGTCCTTCCTCGACGTGATCACGGGTACATTTTCTCTCTATGATACTCATGTTATAGCTTTAATTGATCTGGGATCTACCCACTCGTAAATTTGCATGAAATTAGTCTCTAGTATGAACATGCTTGTAGAGTCTACGGAATTTGTGATAAAAGTGTCAATCCCCTAAGAAAATGTGTGTTAGTCGATAGAGTATGCAAATGTTGCCCTTTGATGATTAGAGGTCATTATTTTCTGACTAATCTCATGTTATTGCTGTTTGATGAATTCGATGTCATCCTTGGGATGGATTGGTTAACTACTCATGATGTGATAGTGAATTATGGAAGGAAACTTATTGAGTTAAAATGTGAAAATGGGGATTTCTTCATGTTGAATCAGATGATCAGGACAAGTTACCTGTAGTGATTTCTCATATGTTTGCTCAGAAATGTGTAATAAAGGGATATGAAGCTTATCATACCTTTGTAATGAATGCTAAAGAGACTGAGTTAAGAATTGAATCGGTACCCATAGTATGCGAGTATCCGGATGTTTTCCCAAAAGAATTGCCAGGGTTACCTCTGGTTAGAGAGAGTGAATTTGGGATTGAGTTACCTCCTAGTACTGCCCTTATTTCAATTGCTCCGTATAGGATGGCTCAAACTGAGTTGAAAGAATTGAAGGTATAGTTACAAGAGTTAACAAATAAAGGCTTTGCAAGACCGAGTTATTCTCCGTGGGGTGCTCCCGTATTATTTGTGAAGAACAAAGATGGTTCCATGAGGTTATGTATAGATTATCGACAGCTTAATAAGGTAACCGTGAAGAACAAATACCCGTTGCCAAGGATCGATGATTTGTTTGACCAATTGAAGGGAGCCACGATGTTTTTCCAAGATAGACTTAAGGTTTGGATATTATCAATTAAGAGTCAAAAGACTCGGATGTGCCAAAAACAAAATTTTGGATAAGGTATGGACACTATGAATTCTTAGTCATGCCTTTCGATTTAACTAATCCCCTGCCGTGTTTATGGATTTGATGAATCGCATCTTTCGGCCATATTTGGATAAATTTGTTATAGTCTTTATTGATGACATACTGATTTACTCTCGTGACGAGAGCGAGCACGTTGAGCACTTGAGGACGGTTTTGTAGATTTTACGAGATAATCAGTTATATGCCAAGTTTAGTAAGAGTGAGTTTTGGCTTAAAGAAGTCAGATTTTTGGGGCACATTATCTCGGGAGATGGAATTAGAGTTGACCCGAGCAAGATTTTAGCTATTGTTAACTGAAAACTGCCAAGAAATGTATCCGATGTTAGAAGTTTTTGGGCCTAGCTGGCTATTACAGACGATTTGTCAAGGGATTTGCCATGATAGCTACTTCGAGCACGAGGCTATTGTAAAAAGATGTAAAGTTTGAGTGGACAGAAAAATGCCAACTGAGTTTTGAAAGATTGAAGGCATTGTTGACTGAGGCTCCAGTTCTAGTACAAGCCAAACCAGGGAAAGAATTTGTGGTTTATAGCGATGCAACCTTAAATGGATTGGGCTGTGTACTCATGCAAGAAGGCAAGGTGATAGCATATGCCTCTAGACAATTAAAGCTGCACGAGAAGAATTACCCGACCCATGACTTAGAATTAGCAGCAATTGTATTTGCACTAAAGATATGGAGACACCATTTGTATGGTGAGAATATTGGGTGTTAACCGATCATAAGAGCCTGAATTACTTGATGACTCAAAAGGATTTGAATCTAAGGCAGAGAAGATGGTTAGAGCTAATAAAGGATTATGAGCTAGTGATTGACTACCATCTAGAAAGGGCGAATGTGGTCGCCGATGCCTTGAGTAGGAAATCCTTGTTTGCACGGAGATCCATGAATACACAGATGGCTTTGTCAGATGATGGTTCTATTCTAGCCGAGTTGAGAGCTAGACCGATGTTTCTCAATAAATTTGTGAAGCTCAAAAAGGCGACAAAGATTTGCAAGCTAAGAGCATTTAGTGTGAACCCAGTGGTAAATCAAACTTTCAAACTAATCCTGATGGATGTTTGATGTTTTGAGATAGGGTCTGTGTACCCAGAGATGATGAACTTATTCAGAAGATTTTGCACGAAGCACATAGTGGATGTTTGTCTGTACATCCAAGCAGCACGAAGATGTGTAATGACTTGAAGAAATGGTATTGGTGGCTGGGTATGAAGAAAGATATTTTTGAGTTTGTATCGAGATGCCTAATTTGTAAACAAGTGAAGGCTGAACACCAAGTACCTTTGGGTCTACTTCAGCCTATTATGGTTCCCGAGTGGAAATGGTATCGGATTGCTATGGATTTTGTGACGGGTTTACTGTTGAGATCAAAAAAAGGATGTAGTATGGGTCGTGGTTGATAAACTCGCAAATTTGGCCCATTTTATACTGGTACGCATTGATTATTCGTTTGATAAGTTGGCGGATTTGTATGTGTCAGAAATTGTAAGATTACACGAATTCGTTGTCGATTATTTCGAATAGAGATTCGAGATTTACATCGCGATTTTGGAAAAACTTACAAGAAGCCTAGGCACAAAGTTGAGTTTTAGTACAGCTTTCCATCCGTAAACCGACGAGTAGTCTGAGAGGGTAATACAGATACTTGAATACATGCTTCGATGTTGTGTTTTGGAATTCCAAGGTAATTGGGAGAAATACTTACTGTTGGTGGACTTCGCCTACAATAACAGCTTTCAGTCAAGTTTGAAGATGGTGCCTTATGAGGCATTGTATGGGCATAAGTGTCGAACGCCTTTGTATTGGACCAAACTCAGAGAAAACCAGATTCATGGGGTTGATTTGGTCAGAGAACTGAAGAGGAAGTAAAGGTGATACGCGATTATTTAAAAGCTGCCTCAGATAGACAAAAGTCCTACGCGAATTTGAAACGGAAAGATATTGAGTTTCGAGTTGGTGATAAGGTATTTTTGAAAGTGTCACCATGGAAGAAAGTCCTCAGATTTGGCCGAAAAGGCAAATTAAGTCCGCGCTTTATCGGACCATATGAGATTACCAAGAGGATAGGGCCGGTAGCTTATCATTTGGATTTTCCATCTGAGTTGGAAAAGATTCATAATGTTTTCCATGTGTCTATGTTACACCGATACCGTTCTGACCCATCACATGTGATTTCACCAATAGAGGTTGAGATTTGTTCAGGCATGACTTATGGTGAAGAACCAATTAAGATTTTGGCACGAGAAGTCAAATAGTTGAGAAACAAAAGTATAGCTCTTGTGAAAGTACTATGGCAAAGACATGGGGTAGAAGAGGCTACATGGGAGCCTGAGGAGGCTATGAGAAACCAATATCCCAACCTTTTTTCCGGTAAGATTTTGGGGACGAAAATCTTTAAATGGGAGAATTGTGATAGCCCGATTTAAGGGCTAGTCAGAATAGTGGTTTCGAAATAACTAATATAAGGTCGGATAAAATTATTTTTATATTATTTTATATGGTATAGCATGATTACAAGAGTGCATGAAAGTTTTGGTGCATTAATTTTAGCGATTGCATGCTTAATTGCGAAAAAGGACTAAATCACATAAAGTGCAAAAGTTCTATTTTATAAGATAAAGGTGTCTAATAGCTGTAGAATATTAATTGGAGGCCCTTATTATGCAATTAGACCTTTAGAAGATGGAGTGGCCGGCCATAGGGGACAAATAATGTCAAAATTGGTTAAAGTTGTTGGATTAGGTGGATTAAATTGACTTGTATTAATAAAATAAAGAAAAGAAAGATATCATCTTTTCTCTCCATCTTCTCCACTAAAAATTAGCAGCAAAATAGGGGTTTGAGAACTCAAAAATTTCAGCCAAGCTTTTCCCCTTGCAAGTAAGTGTTTTAATGGTCATTCTTTGACAATTTTTGTACTTTTGAGACCCTTGTAACTTGAGCTAGCTAATGAGGGGACTATTTTGCAAAATGGTTGAAAACCTAGGTTTTACCATGAGAGAATTAGTGCCAATTTCTAAAATTTTATGGAAGAAAATGAGTCTTAGTTGTTAAATAAACAACTTTTGTGAAAGGTGTTACCATGAAAACACCTAAAAGGACCTTTTTGTAAAGGTTGTAAAATAGGTGGTAAATGTGTGAAATAATGAGTATTGGGAGTTACTATAATAATAAATGTTCAGCTAGGCTTGTCAAAGGAGGAAATTTGATTAGAATTGATTTACAAGCATAGGGGTAAAATCATAATTTTATGAAAGTCTAAGGGCAAAATGGTAATTTTTTGAAGTATGATTATTTAAATGTATTGATTAATGTGGTAATTAAATGAGCTAATTTTTTATTATAGATCAAGAAGAACGAGGAATTAACCTTGACCGAGGAAAATGCAAGGTTTCAGACTAGATAGCAAAATTACATATTTTGGTACCGATGTAAGTTTATGTGTAATAAATTCAACATCATGTTATAAAGTTTTAAAATGTTTGATATTCGTGAAGATGTATATTATTTCTATGAAATTGAGTAATGATGTAAATGAGAAAATGATGAAAATTTATGATGTTGAAGTCTCGGTTGGACTTTAAGAAGTGAGAGGATATCATTATCAAGACATGAGATTGGTAAGGTATCGTATAAGACCATGTCTGGGACATGGTCTCGATGCCGAATTAAGATCCCGTATAAGACCATATCTGGGATATGACATCGGCACCGAGTATGAAAATTGTATAAGACCATATTTGGGATATGGCATCGACATTGATATGAGATCCCATATAAGACCATATTTAGGATATGGCATCGAAATTGATATGAGATTCCATATAAGACCATATCTAGGATATGGCACCGGTATCAAGATATGACCCCATGTAAGACCATATCTGGGATATGGCATTGGCGTCGTGTTTATGTGTATGATGATGATTGTGTATCCTCAGGTATTTCAAGTGGTTCATCGGGATAAATAGTTAAGCTTATAATAGAGATGAAATTAGTGCTAAAGCTATGTGATGAAGTGATACAGATACATGCGAGTAATTCACGAGAAATGTTTACGATATATGACATGACATGTTGTAACATCCTGATTAGGTGGGTTTGTGCACTTTGAGTGTCAGGGTTAGCTAGAGCTTTGGAAGTGTGTATTGGGCTCAAGTTTGGGCTTAAACCTGGGTTAACTTTTCTAATAAAGAGCTACAAGACATAATTTAAGTGAGGTATCTATGTTCAGTAGCAAGTTGGGCTTGTGGCCCAAAATTTAGTAATGCTGTAAGGGGCATGTAGGTGGCGGCACTAAGGAGGGGGTTGGGCCAAGAGTTGCCGTTTGGGCCCAAGTGTTTTGGGGAAAAAATTCGGCACTCCAAGGGGGAGGGAGAAGGGACGACACATGTGCTATAATTTGGGAGTTTAAATTCTTTTATTTTTGTTAATAAAAACCTGATAATAAGGAAGGGAAGAGTTGGTTTTAGGAAGGTCTCATCTAAGGGAAAGATAAAGATGAAGCTGATAAGGGTGGATAAAAGCTATCAAGAGAAGGGAGAGTTGGCCGAAACTCCAACTCTGCGAGTGTGTGTGTTGCTGAATTAGTAGCAAGTGATCATCTTTTCTTTCATTTTTGTTCTTTCTTTCTCACCTATTCTCTGAAAAAGCCAAAATTCTTTTCTCTTTTGGGTGTCTATGCTTTTTATCAAAATCAAAACTCCCTAGTTTTCTTCTCCTCTTCAAAATCTTTCTAAAAGCTAAATTCTTCTTGCTCATATTCCCATCTCCCATAGCTGAATCTTGAAGTTGATTTCTTTTTCCCGAAGGTGCATTATAGCCGAATAGTCTTCAAGGAATTGGTGAGTTTTTTTTAAGGTTTTCTTCTCTGCGATTTCTCTCTTTTTCATTAAGTTCCTAACTCGAATCATTTTTTTCTATGGCCCCATCAGTTTCACTCTCTGCTCTTAGGAGCCGAATCTTGTCTTGCTGTGATCTGTGGTGCCATTTGTGAAGGAAGCTCAAGGTAGGTGGTGTGGGTTCAGCCGAATGGCCACTTTCTTATTCCTTTGTCGTTGGACAAATGCCATAAGGTACTAGATGGGTTGTGATTATCGGTTTAGTTTGATACTTTGGTGGTGGCCGAATGTAGGTAGGGTGGAGACGCTTTCTTAAAGACTTTCGGGATTCGATAACTAGGTAAGGGTTTCATTGTAAGCATTATGATTACCTATTAGATATCATCGTTTAATTGGTTTAGTGACCAAGGGATTATTATGGACTCAAATAACGACCAAGCGGTAGGAGGGTTGGATCTGTAAACCCAATGCCTAAATACAAGAAGCGGTCGATGTCGATGAGTGCGAGACTGGCCATCGAGGTGTGGGCCGACGTCAGAAAAAGATCATAGGCCAATAGTGGTAGTCTCGTGTGATAATAGCGTAGAAGCAGTGAGAGCGTTAGTACGAGAACCGGTGTGTAACTCTTACACACTTTCTTTATAATATGTTAAATGTCATGTGATGATAAAAGCCAAGTGACGGCGAAGTGATTACTAAGTTACCCTTGTGGGTAAAAACGAGGATGCACAGTAAGTTGTTATGGTTGCTAGCGTTAATTATAATGTGATCTATAAGTGCATCCCTCTTTATACAACATTGTACATGTTAAAGCATGATCATACTTGTATTGTGAGCACGAACATGTGATATGGGTGATGAGTGGAGGGAAGTATGATCTATCGGACTATCACCGGTGGTTAGGTACCACACATGGGTTGGCCCCACATATTGTAATATTGTGACTATGTCTCGGTGGTTTGGCACCACCGGTGGTTTGGTACCACATATGTTTATTCTGTAACCCGGTTACCGGTGGTTTGGCACCACCGGTGGTTTGGTACCACAAGGGGTAGATTTGGGAGACACGGATGGATATCTAGGTTGATGGGATGCATGACAAGCATATTTGTATATGAACTTGTGTAAGAGCATAACTTCTTTAGGGATGTGGATTTACACACTGAGTCTAGGTGACTCACCCCTTCCGTTATATTTTACAGATGAACCATAGATCGTGGATATGGAGCCAGAATGGACTCGAGGTGGCCATTCTCAGCATTCGTTTTATTTCAATGTTTTCCAGATAGACTTAGTTATTTTCTTTAATTTGGGTTTTCAGTTCTGTAATAAGGTCGCTTAAGTGTTATTTTGGGACATTTTATTTAGTTGTTTCTTTATGGTTCTATTAAGCATGCTGGTTAAACTATGAATTGGGTGTTTTCAAAACTTTAGACAAATACTCATTTTTCAAATATACAATGATTAAGTAATAAGTACGTAGTAACTATAAGGCAACTAAGTTTTTCGGAAACAAGTTTCAACATGTTTTAAACATCACAAGATCCAACGTCATATTCTTTAAAACGTTACAACATAATTCTCTTTAAATAAGTTGACAAATTAGTTTTCAAAACATTTTCTTTCCCGTGGCACGCCAGATTTGGTTGTAGTGTTTTGAATGGGTTTGGGGTATTACATTTTCGTATCAGAGCCCAGTTCAAAAGCTCGGTTGTGGGTTTAAGGCCCAAAATGTGTTTTAAGGGTTTTTCTGATTGCAGCGCCATTAACCAAGTTGCTAAGGAAAGGAGTTCCATTGTATGGTCAGACAAGCAACAAGAAAGTTTTGAGAGGTTAAAGAGGATTTTGACGGAAGCTCCGGTATTGATTCAACCTGAAGCAGGGAAATAGTTTACGATTTATTGTGATGCGCCACATACGGGATTAGGATGTACGCTGATGTAAGAAGGGAAAGTAGAAGCATATGCTTCTCGATAGTTGAGACCTCACGAGGTGAACTACCCGACGCATGATTTGGAATTGGCTGTAGTGGTTTTCGCCCTAAAAATTTGGAGACATTATTTGTATGGAGAAAAGTCTATCGTGTATTTGGATCACAAGGGTTTAAAGTACCTTCTTACACAGAAGGAGTTAAATTTAAGGCAGAGGAGGTGGATCGAGTTGTTGAAGGACTATGATTGCTCGATTGGGTACCATCCGGGAAAGGCTAATGTGGTAGCGGACGCATTGAGCCGTAAGGTGGTGGCAGAATTAAGAGCCATGTTTGCCCACCCTTATGGTAAATTGCAAGTATGATGATGGATGGAAGTCATTAGCGAAATTGCAAGTGAAGCCAATATGGGTAGAACAGGTTAAGGAGAAACAGTTGGTGGATGAAGTTTTGACCGCACGATGTTTGCAAATGCAGAATGGTAGATTGGAGGGGTATAGCTTGAGCAGCGATGGAGTGTTGTGCTTTCAGGGAAAAGTGTGTATGCCTAAAGACGAGGAGTTAAGATAGAAAATTCTTCGGGAGGCACATAGTAGTCCATATGCTATGCATCCGGGAGGTAATAAGATGTATCGAGATTTGCGGGAGTGGTTTTGGTGGCCGGGCCTAAAGCGTGAGGTAACTAAATTTGTGGTTAAGTGTCTGACATGTCAGCAAGTCAAGGCTGAGCATCAATTACCGTCGGGTTTGTTGCAACCGATAAATATTCCACAGTGGAAGTGGGAAAGGATCACGATGGATTTTGTTAGTGGGCTACCCCTCACACCCACTAAAAAGGATTCAGTTTGGGTAATTGTGGATCATCTGACGAAGTCTGCTCATTTCATACCTGTACGTATGGAATATTCTCTTCAGAAGTTAGCGAGACTATACATAGCGGAGATTGTGAGGTTGCATGGGGTACCAGTGTCGATTATTTCGGACAGGGACCCTAGATTTACGTCAAGGTTCTAGAAGGCTTTGCACCAGGCATTGGGTACAAGGTTGGATTTTAGTACGGAATTCCATCCCCAGTCAGATGGACAATTGGAGATGGTGATTCAAGTTTTGGAAGACATGCTAAGGGGCTGTGTTTTGGATTTCAAAGGTAGTTGGGAAGAATTTTTACCGTTGGCTGAATTCGCGTACAACAATAGTTATCAGGCAAGTATTCAAATGTCACCATACAAAGCGTTATATGGATGGAAGTGTCATACCCCTACATGTTGGACGGAGTTGGGGGAACGACAGTTGTTGGGTCCGAAGTTGGTTGCTGAAATAGAAGATAAGGTGAAGGTGATTCGAGCTCGTTTGAAAGAAGCTTCGGATAGGCAGAAGTCTTATACCGATCTTAAACGGAAGGATATAGAGTTTGCAGAAGGTGACAGGGTTTTCTTGAAGGTGTCGCCGTGGAAGAAGGTTCTGAGGTTTGGTAGGAAAGGCAAGTTAAGCCTTAGATTTATCGGGCCTTATCGGGTGTCGAAGTGAGTGGGACCAGTAGCTTACCAGCTCGAGTTGCCACCAGAGTTGAGTCAAATCCATAATGTGTTTCACGTTTCCTTAGACGCTATCGCTCAGATCCGTCTCATGTTGTGCCGATAGAGGAAATTGAGGTGAGCCCAGACTTATCTTTTGAGGAGGAACCAGTACAGATCCTAGATCGGCATGTGAAAGTTTTGCGTAGGAAATCAGTCCCTTTGGTAAAGGTATTATGGTGGAACCATGGACCAGAAGAAGCGACATGGAAGCCGGAGGATGTCATGCGGCAGCAATACCCTCAACTCTTCTAACCAGGTAAATTTTGAGGTCGAAATTTATTTTAAGGGGGTAGAACTATAACATCCTGATTAGGTGGTGCACTTTGAGTGTCAGGGTTAGCTAGTGCTTTGGAAGTGTGTATTGGGCTCAGGTTTGGACTTAAACCTGGGTTAACTTTTCTAATAAAGAGCTACAGGACATAATTTAAGTGAGGTATCTATGTTCAGTAGCAAGTTGGGCTTGTGGCCCAAAATTTAGTGATGCTGTAAGGGGCATGTAGGTGGCGGCACTAATGAGGGAGTTGGGCCAAGAGTTGCCATTTGGGCCCAAGTGTTTTGGGGCAAAAATTTGGCACTCCAAGGGGAAGGTAGAAGGGACGGCACATGTGCTATAGTTTGGGAGTTTAAATTCTTTTATTTTTGTTAATAAAAAGTTGATAATAAGGAAGGGAAGAGTTGGTTTTAGGGAGGTCTCATCTAAGGGAAAGATAAAGATGAAGCTGATAAGGGTGGATAAAAGCTACCAGGAGAAGGGAGAGTTGGCCGAAACTCCAACTCTGAGAGTGTGTGTGTGTTGCCGAAATTAGTGGCAAGTGATCATTTTTTCTTTCATTTTTGTTCTTTCTTTCTCACCTATTCTCTGAAAAAGTCGAAATTCTTTTCTCTTTTGGGTGCCTCTACTTTTTATCAAAACCGAAACTCTCTAGTTTTCTTCTCCTCTTTAAAATATTTCTAAAAGCCGAATTCTTCTTACTCATATTCCCATCTCCCATAGCTGAATCTTGAAGTTGATTTCTTTTTCCCGAAGGTGCGCCATAGACGAATAGTCTTCAAGGGATTGGTGAGTTTTTTTCTGGGTTTTCTTCTCTGCGATTTCTCTCTTTTTCATTAAGTTCCTAACTCGAATCATTATTTTCTATGGACCTATCGGTTTTACTCTCTGCTCTTAAGAGCGAATCTTGTCTTGCTGTGATCTATGGTGCCGATTTGTGAAAGAAGCTGAAGGTAGGTGGTGTGGGTTCAGCTGAATGGCCACTTTCTTGTTCCTTTGTCGTTGGCTGAATGCCATAAGGTACTAGATGGGTTGTGATTATAAGTTTGGTTTGATACTTTGGTGATGGCCGAATGTAGGTAGGATGGAGACACTTTCTTAAAGACTTTCGGGATTCGATAACTAGGTAAGGGTTTCATTGTAAGCATTATGATTACCTATTAGATCTCATCGTTTAATTGGTTTAGTGACCAAGGGATTATCATGGACTCAAATAACAGTCAAGCAGTAGGAGGGGTTGGATCTGTAAACCCAACGCCTAAATACCGAAGCGATCATTATTAGGAGTGCGAGATTGGCCATCGAGGTGTGGGCCGACGTCAGAAAAAGATCATAGGCCAATAGTGGTAGTCTCGTGTGATAATAGCATAGAAGCAGTGAGAGCGTTAGTATGAGAACCAGGTGTGTAACTCTTACACACTTTCTTTACTTAATATGTTAAATGTCATGTGATGTTAAAAGCTGAAGTGACCGCAGTGATTACTAAGTTACCCTTGTGGGTAAAAATGAGGATGCCTGGTAAGTTGTTATGGTTGCTAGCGTTAATTATAATGTGATCTATAAGTGCATGCCACTCTTTATACAACATTGTACATGTTAAAGCATGATCATACTTGTATTGTGAGCACGAACATGTGATATGGGTGATGAGTGGAGGGGGAAGTATGATCTATCGACCGTCACCAGTGGTTAGGTACCACACGTGGGTTGGCCTACATATTGTAATATTGGGACTATGTCTCAGTGGTTTGGCACCACCGGTGGTTTGGTACCACATATGTTTATTTTGTAACCGGTTACTAGTGGTTTGGCACCACCCGGTGGTTTGGTACCACAAGGGTAGATTTGGGAGACACGGATGGATATCTAGGTTGATGGGATGCATGACATGTATATTTGTATATGAACTTGTGTAAGAGCATAACTTCTTTTGGGATGGGGATTTACACACTGAGTCTAGGTGGCTCACCCCTTCCATTATATTTTGCAGATAAACCATAAATCGTGGATATGAAGCTGGAATGGACTCGAGGTGGCCATGCTCAGCATTCATTTTATTTCAATGTTTTCCAGATGGACATAGTTATTTTCTTTAATTTGGGTTTTCAGTTCTGTAATAAGGCCGCTTAAGTGTTATTTTGGGACATTTTATTTAGTTATTTTTTCAAGGTTCTATTAAGCATGCTAGTTAAACTATGAATTGGGTGTTTTCAAAACTTTAGACAAATACTCGTTTTCTGAAATATACAATGATTAAGTAATAAGTACGGAGTAACTATAAGGCAACTAAGTTTTTCTGAAACAAGTTTCAACATGTTTTAAACATTACAAGATCCAATGTCGTATTCTTTAAAATGTTACAACAGAATTCTCTTTAAACAAGTTGACAAATTGGTTTTCAAAACGTTTTCTTTCCCATGGCATGCTAGATTCGGTTGTAGTGTTTTGACCGGGTTTGGGGTGTTACATTTTCATATCAGAGCCCAGTTCAGAAGCTCGGTTGTGGGTTTAAGGCCCAAAATGTGTTTTAAGAGTTTGTAAAATGATTTTTAGGGAGATGAATATCCCAGAAAACATGGCACCTGAGTCTCCGGCGCCGATCCACCCAAGTAAGTACCCTCACCTTTGATGTGATGTTTATATGTTGGGCTTCGTGGGTTTTAGACCTAGACAAGCATGATAGTACTGATGAACCATAGGGCTAGTTTACACAACTCTTTAATTGCATAAGACTTAAGTTTAATCAAACAAACCTATGAGTAAGTCGTAGAGCTAGGGTGTGGCAATGGGCATACGCATGTCTAGGATTGGATCTAGGGAGAGCTTGGTATTTAAGCGGCCCTAGTGGCCCACTTCCTCTTTTCTGGAATCCTACCTGGTGCATAGTGTCTATTCACTTTAGCCGCGAGGACTTATTGACGGGCCAAAGTTCATAACTAAAATCCGAGAGGGACCAAATACCCTTATATTTGTTAAATTACTAAAATACCCTTATATCAGTAAAGTACCAAAATACCCATGTTTTGCAAAATTACCAAAATATCCCCGATTTGAAAAATTACTGAAATACCCCTAGTTTGCGAAATTATCGAAATACCCCCAATTTGTGATATTACCAAAATACCCCCGATTTGTGAAAAATGACCAAAGTACCTTTGGTTTGTAAAATTACCAAATTATCCCTGACTTATAGAATTACCGAAATACCCTCGAGTTGTAAAATTACCAAAATACCCCTGCTTCACGAAAATTACCAAAATACTCGTATTTTGAAAAATCACCTGAAACTTTATTTTGGAAAATTACAAAAATACCCCTGTAGGTTAAAATTACGAAAATACCCTTGGGTAGTGAAATTACGAAAATACCCTACACGTTGAATGTGAGTTCATGGAGGTTGTTGTGTGATGAATGTATGTGGTATTCAGAATTAGGAGATAAGCCTGGAACTGAAACTGTAGATAGGTTCGAACTCGAAAGAATCACTTTTAAAACTATCTTTCATAAAATTGTTCATGGATAAACAGTGAACAGAGTTAATAATTCATAAAATTCTTAACTAGATAAGCGTGAATGAGAAGAATGAGTACAAGAAAGTGAGTGGTGTAGTGGCAAAGTGACACCACATAAGAGACAAGTGGAGTGTGTGGTATAGTGGGAACGTTGAACTTTGCTTATGAGATTTCTACTAGGAAGATGTCGGTAATAAGCCCTCTAGGACACTCTGTGGTAGTAGACAAACTGTTTAAGGATGTACCCCTAGAACTTCAAGGGGTAGTGTTTCAAGCTGATTTGATGGAACTACCCTTCGGGGAGTTCGATTTAATCTTAGGAATGGATTGGTTGGTTAAGCACCAGCGAATCGGATTTGTCTGACTAAGCGCATGGTGCTAAAATCGGTCGAGGTGAGGAAGTGGTGATGATAGGTGAGAGAAGGAATTACCTCTCTAATGTGGTGTCCACGCTAAAGACGGAGAAGATAGTAAGGAAAGGTTGTGAGGCTTTGTGGTTTATGTTTGTGCCTTGGAAGTTAAGGAATCGGCTATAAGAAGTGTCCGAACGGTGAAAGAATTTATCGATATTTTTTCGGAAGAGCTTTCGGGTTTGCCCCCGGACCGCAAAGTGGAGTTTGGTATAGACCTTCTATCGGGAACTGCGCCAGTGTCTATTGCCCCGTATAGGATGGCGCCAAAGGAGTTGGTGGAGTTGAAAGCACAGATTCAGGAGTTGTTGGATAGGGGTTTCATCCGGCCAAGTGTATCACCTTGGGGAGCGCCTGTACTCTTTGTTAAAAAAGAAGGACGGGTCTATGCGAATGTGCATAGACTACCATCAGTTGAATAAATTAACAATTAAGAACAAGTATCCGTTGCCGAGGATAGACTTGTTTGACCAGCTTAAGGGAGCATTGGTCTTCTCCAAGATAGATTTGAGGTCGGGATATCACCAACTTAAGGTGAAGGAGGCAGATATCCATAAGACAGCGTTTCTACTCGATACGGGCACTATGAATTTTTGGTAATGCCGTTCGGGTTAATGAACACACCAGCCGTGTTTATGGATATGATGAACCGGGTGTTTCAACAATATTTGGATTGGTTTATCGTAGTATTTATAGATGATATTCTGGTATACTCAAAATTGGAAGAGGAGCACGGCGTGTATTTGCAGGTGGTGTTGCAGATTTTAAGGGAAAAGCATTTATACGCAAAGTTTAGTAAGTGTGAGTTCTGGTTGAAGGAAGTTACCTTCTTGGGTCATATGGTGTCAGCTGAGTGGATTAGAGTGGACCCTCGGAAGATTGAGGCTGTATTAGATTGGAAACCACCAAGTCTGTGGTGGAGATTCGGAGTTTTCTGGGTTTAGCAGGATATTGCCGAAGGTTTGTGGAAGGGTTTTCTCTGATTGCAGCGCCATTAACCAAGTTGCTAAGGAAAGGAGTTCCGTTTGTATGGTCAGACAAGCAACAAGAAAGTTTTGAGAGGTTAAAGAGGATTTTGACGGAAGCTCCGGTATTGATTCAACCTGAAGCAGGGAAAAAGTTTACGGTTTATTGTGATGCGTCGCATCTGTGATTAGGATGTGTCTTGATGCAAGAAGGAAAGTAGTAGCATATGCTTCTCGATAGTTGAGACCTCACGAGGTGAACTACCGACGATGATCCGGAATTGGCTGCAGTGGTTTTCGCCCTAAAAATTTGGAGACATTATTTGTATGGAGAGAAGTCTATCATGTATATGGATTACAAGAGTTTGAAGTACCTTCTTACATAGAAGGAGTTAAATTTAATGCAGAGGAGGTGGATCGAGTTGTTGAAGGACTATGATTGCTCGATTGGGTACCATCCGGGAAAGGCTAATGTGGTAGCGGACGCTTTGAGCCGTATGGTGGTGGCAGAATTAAGAGCCATGTTTGCCCACCTTAGTCTGTATGATGATGGAAGTCTGTTAGCGGAATTGCAAGTGAAGCCAACGTGGGAAGAACAGGTTAAGGAGAAACAGTTGGTGGATGAAGTTTTGACCGCATGATGTTTGTAAGTGCAGAATGGTGGATTGCAGGGGTATAGCTTGAGCAGCGATGGAGTGTTGTGTTTTAGGGAAAAGTGTGTATGCCTAAAGACAAGGAGTTAAGACAAAAATTGTCGGCGGCACATAGCAGTCCATATGCTATGCATCCGGGAGGTAGTAAGATGTACCGAGATTTGTGAGAGCGATTTTGGTGGCCGGGCCTAAAGCATGAGGTAATTGAATTTGTGGTTAAGTGTCTAACATGTCAGCAAGTCAAGGCTAAACATCAATTACCGTCGGGTTTGTTGTAACTGATAAAGATTCCACAGTGGAAGTGGGAAAGGATCACGATGGATTTTGTTAGTGGGCTACCCCTCACACCCACTAAAAAGGATTCAGTTTGGGTAATTATGGATCGTCTGACGAAGTCTGCTCATTTCATACCTGTACATATGGAATATTCTCTTCAGAAGTTAGCGAGACTATACATAATGGAGATTATGAGGTTGCATGGGGTACTAGTGTCGATTATTTCAGACAGGGACCCTAGATTTACGTCAAGGTTCTGGAAGGCTTTGCACCAGGCATTGGGTACAAGGTTGGATTTTAGTACGGAATTCCATCCCAGTCAGATGGACAATTGGAGAGTGTGATTCAAGTTTTGGAAGACATGCTAAGGGGCTGTGTTTTAGATTTCAAAGGTAGTTGGGAAGAATTTTCTTTGTTGGTGAATTCGCGTACAACAATAGTTATCGAGCAAGTATTCAAATGGCACCATACTGAAGCGTTATATATGTTGTACCCTACATGTTGGATGGAGTTCGGTTGTTGGGTCCGGAGTTGGTTGCTAAAACAGAAGATAAGGTGAAGGTGATTCGAGCTCGTTTGAAAGAAGCTTCGGATAGGCAAAAGTCTTATGTCGATCTTAAACGGAAGGATATAGAGTTTGCAGAAGGTGACAGGGTTTTCTTGAAGGTGTCGCCGTGGAAGAAGGTTCTGAGGTTTGGTAGGAAAGGTAAGTTAAGCCCTAGATTTATCGGGTCTTATCGGGTGTCGAAGTGAGTGGGACCAGTAGCTTACCAGCTCGAGTTTCCACCAGAGTTGAGTCAAATCCATAATGTGTTTCACGTTTCCATGCTTAGACGCTATCGCTCAGATCCGTCTCATGTTATGCCAATAGTGGAAATTGAGGTGAGCCCAGACTTATCTTTTGTGGAGGAACCAGTGCAGATCCTAGATTAGGATGTGAAAGTTTTGCGTAGGAAATCAGTCCTTTTGGTAAAGGTATTATGGTGGAACCATGGATCAGAAGAAGCGACATGGGAGCGGGAGGATGTCATGCGGCGAGAATACCTCAACTCTTGACCGACTGTAAATTTTGATGTCGAAATTTATTTTAAGGGGTAGAACTATAACATCCCGATTAGGTGGGTTTGTGCACTTTGATGTGCAGGTTAGCTAGAGCTTTGGAAGTGTGTATTGGGCTCGGGTTTGGGCTTAAACTGCAGGTTAACTTTTCTAATAAAAGAGCTACAGGACATAATTTAAGTGAGGTATCTATGTTCAAGAGCAAGTTGGGCTTGTGGCCCAAAATTTAGTGATGCTGTAAGGGGCATGTAGGTGGCGGCACTAAGGAGGGAGTTGGGCCCAAGTGTTTTGGGGAAAAAATTTGGCACTCAAGGGGAGGGAGAAGGGGGACACATGTGCTATAATTTGGGAGTTTAAATTCTTTTATTTTTGTTAATAAAAAACTGATAATAAGGAAGGGAAGAGTTGGTTTTAGGGAGGTCTCATCTAAGGGAAAGATAAAGATGAAGCTGATGAGGGTGGATAAAAGCTATCAGGAGACGGGAGAGTTGGCCAAAACTCCAACTTTGAGTGTGTGTGTGTGTTGCCAAAATTAGTAGCAAGTGATCATCTTTTCTTTCATTTTTGTTCTTTCTTTCTCACCTATTCTCTGAAAAAGCAGAAATTCTTTTCTCTTTTGGGTGCCTCTGCTTTTTATCAAAATCGAAACTCCTAGTTTTCTTCTCCTCTTCAAAATCTTTCTAAAAGTCAAATTCTTCTTGCTCATATTCCCATCTCCCATAGCCAAATCTTGAAGTTGATTTCTTTTTCCCGAAAGTGCACCATAGCTGAATAGTCTTCAAGGGATTGGTGAGTTTTTTTCAGGGTTTTCTTCTCTGCGATTTCTCTCTTTTGCATTAAGTTCCGAACTCGAATCATTTTTTCTATGGCCCTATCAGTTTCACTCTCTGCTCTTAGGAGCCGAATCTTGTCTTACTGTGATCTGTGGTGTCGATTTGTGAAGGAAGCTGAAGGTAGGTGGTGTGGGTTTGACCGAATGGCCTCTTTCTTGTTCCTTTGTCATTGGCCGAATGCCATAACGTACTAGATGGTTGTGATTATTGGTTTGGTTTGATACTTTGGTGGTGGCCGAATGTAGGTAAGGTGGAGACGCTTTCTTAAAGACTTTCGGGATTCGATAACTAGGTAAGGGTTTCATTGTAAGCATTATGATTACCTATTAGATATCATCGTTTAATTGGTTTAGTGCCCAAGGGATTATTATGGACTCAAATAACAGTCAAGCAGTAGGAGGGGTTGGATCTGTAAACCCAACGCCTAAATACAAGAAGCGGTTAGTATCAGGAGTGCGAGACTGGCCATCGAGGTATGGGCCGACGTCAGAAAAAGATCGTAGGCCAATAGTGGTAGTCTCGTGTGATAATAGCGTAAAAGCAGTGAGAGCGTTAGTATGAGAACCAGGTGTGTAACTCTTACACACTTTCTTTACTTAATATGTTAAATGTCATGTGATGATAAAAGCCGAAGTGACGGCAGTGATTACTAAGTTACCCTTGTGGGTAAAAACGAGGATGCCTGGTAAGTTGTTATGGTTGCTACTCTTTATACAATATTGTACATGTTAAAGCATAATCATACTTGTATTGTGAGCACGAACATGTGATATGGATGATGAGTGGAGGGGAAGTATGATCTATCGGTGTCACGGTGGTTAGGTACCACACAATGGGTTGGCCCACATATTGTAATATTGTGACTATGTCTCGGTGGTTTGGCACCACCAAAGTGGTTTGGTACCACATATGTTTATTTCGTAACCCGGTTACCAGTGGTTTGGCACCACCAGTGGTTTGGTACCACAAGGGGTAGATTTGGGAGACACGGATGGATATCTAGGTTGATGGGATGCATGACAAGCATATTTGTATATGAACTTGTGTAAGAGCATAACTTCTTTAGGGATGGGGATTTACACACTGAGTCTAGGTGACTCACCCCTTCTGTTATATTTTGCAGATAAACCATAGATCATGAATATGGAGCCAGAATGGACTCGAGGTGGCCATTCTCAGCATTCGTTTTATTTCAATATTTTCCAGATGGACTTAGTTATTTTCTTTAATTTGGGTTTTCAGTTCTGTAATAAGGCCGCTTAAGTGTTATTTTGGGACATTTTATTTAGTTGTTTCTTTAAGGTTCTATTAAGCATGCTGGCTAAACTATGAATTGGGTGTTTTCAAAACTTTAGACAAATACTCATTTTCTGAAATATACAATGATTAAGTAATAAGTACGGAGTAACTATAAGGCAACTAAGTTTTTTGAAACAAGTTTCAACATGTTTTAAACATCACAAGATCCAACGACGTATTCTTTAAAACATTACAATAGAATTCTCTTTAAACAAGTCGACAAATCGATTTTAAAAACATTTTCTTTCCCGTGGCACACCAGATTTGGTTGTAGTGTTTTGACCGGGTTTGGGGTGTTACACATGTAATTGGTAAGAGTAAGCATGAGTATGTTATGGCAATTTGCTTGAGACTTTGTGTTTTTATTCAATGAAATGGATGGATGACATTATGAGCCTTTATGTTGCTATTTATTTCTTGCAAACTTACTAAGCTTCATGCTTATCTCTTTCATTTCCCTTTTCCTTGTAGTATCGCCAAGCTAACTCGGGGATTGTGGGACGTTGGTGTTCAGAATCACACTATCAACTTCTCTTTGGTATAGCATAGTTTGATTAATTTTGAGTATGGCATGTATAGGAACTTGGTTTTTTTTGGTGATATGTCATATTGGTTAGCCAATGTGTGGCTATTAATGTTATGCAATCCATTTTGTAAATGGCCATTGGAAATTGGCTAATACCTGATACGTTATATATATTCATTGGTGAAGAAGTTCATGAAGTGCATGCTGTTGTGTTTGGGATGATAATTGAGTAGAGAGTTTACATGATGAATGTAGTGTAAACCTATGTAAGGATGTCTTGATTTTGGGCATTAGGAGTGCCTTATGATCATGTAGAGTGTTAAAATGAATGGTATAAGTGTGGTTGTATTTTAGGGTGGCAATTGGCTTGGTAGATAGCCTTACAATTATCCACACGGGTAGTCACAAGGGTGAAGACACGGACGTGTCATGGCCGTGTGAGGGACACGGGCATGTGTCAGGATGTGCGAAAACCCCTGTAGGTTCAAAATGAAAAATAAAATGCACACGGACTAGGGACATGGACGTGTGTGATTACACGGCCTGCCTACATGGGCGTGTCCCTCTTCACACGGGGCGTGTGGCCCTGTTTTGTGCCAAAATTTTTTTAAGTGTTCAAAATTTTCTGGTTTGGTTCCGAATCATTCCGCGTGCGAGTTTAGGGTCTCGTAGACCTATAATAAGAACATTAAAGTCTTGAATGAAAAGTTTTAATTTGAAATGAAATTTTATGGATCGATGTTGTATGTTTGAGCAAGTTAAGTACAGTAATGCCTCGTACCAGTTCGGTGTCGAAGATGGGTAAGGGCTGTTACACCTTTTGTAGAAAAACCCAAAATAATAAATCTCAATTTATTAAGATATTTATCCAGTCATAATGGGCAAATCAATAATTTAATTAATCATAAACAGAAACAAATCTCTTTTTTGAAGGAAGAAATATGTTTTAAAAAATTGACTGAACAATTAGAAAAGAGAGAAGTTCAAAAAAGGATAAATCAAATCAAACAAGAATGAAACACCCCAAACTCGGCCCACGAGCCTTGACCGGATCTGGTATGTTCCCCGGTGTACACCGTTTCAAATTCTTTTCTTACTTAGGAAAAACTTGTGTGATTTGGAAGAAAGATCGTTTTGGGTTGGGCTTGAGTTGAAAACAAGTTTAATTCATTGTTAAAAATCCTTTACTTTAGGTGACAAAACATTTGGGCTTTGTTTAGTGCATTAAAATAAATTTACTTAATCTTTTAATAAATAAAAGTTTGTAAAATAGAAGCAAAGTAAAGTAGTTCTACTAAGGCCTTATTACATCAAATAATTCCCAAATATAAATTCAAAATACTTAAAATAAAATAGTCCAAATAAAAGAAATCGAACTTCACATGGCCTCCACTAATCATCTCTGTGCCGGTCCATCACCGGTCGTCACACGAAAAATGTTCCCACAACAGGGTGAGTCAATGAGACTCAATGTGTAACCAACACTAAAATTTAACTGATTTAGGCATACAATATCATTCATGTTCATAAAGCATTTAAACAATATGATGCAACCCGAACCCAAACCTATATGCCATCCGCTACACACCACCCGTACCATCCTGCACACCGTGGGGACTACTAAGTCAACCCTCCTTCCGCTACACTCCATATCGTGGTCTTAGGTCACCGCATTCGTGGTTTTAGGTCACCACTTTCAGATTACGTGGTCTTAGGTCACCACATTCAGATTCTTTGTGGTCTTAGGTCACTACATTGAGATATCACGGTCTTAGGTCACCGTGTTTGTGGTCTTAGGTCACCACATTCACTTCCCTTTTCATATAACCCATATGCCCCATATTTCATACAAAATATGCAAAATCATGCCTTAATTCACATTCTTATCACTTTTCACATGTTAAAATAACATATATTCATAATCCTAGTAGGAGTAGGAAACATACCTGAGTACTTTGTACCATAACATGGTACCTTAGCCATATTCACATTCTTATACACATACTTATATTAAACATTGCCATAAAACTTATTAAGAAATAGTGTGGGGTACCTTAGCCATATTCTTACACTTTCATATTATCACATATAATGAATTAAAACCAGTAAATCTATTGAGATTTAGTGTAGGGTACACCGATTAAACAACAATTTCTTTGAAATCCGAAAATCCAATCTAAAGCCTTAGATCTCAAGTCCCTACATTCGCCAACCTTAGTATGTTAGCATAAAGCCTATTAGGCTATAAAACCAAATCCTAGTAGGATTAGTACACTAAAACTTACCTTGGTGCCAAATCCCAAATCTTCACTATACTCTTTCTTGTATTAAGAAAGCTTTAAATCACTTTAACAAATTAGTTTGACTTTTGAATAAATATGAACTAGATCTAAAACACCAAAAATAGGCCTTGGCTGAATATTCGCATGTCTTACCTTGTGGATTTTAAATCCGAAATTCACCAAATAACTAGGAACACGCTGCCTATGGTGTACCTTGGAAAAGAACTTCTCCTTCTTGTAGTTGACTTAAACAAATCCGAAAAGATCTCTTCAAAGTTTGGCAACAAGATATTAATGGGGTTAGTCCTAGATTTGACAAATCTTAAAAGAAAAGGATGAAAATCAAATGATAACTAGTTCTTACCCTTAATATGAAGTCGATAACCCTTGTTTGAAGTCTCAAAACTATTCGACTTAAGACCTAGAGAGTAGTCACACAAGTTTGACTTTTGGAATATTGTGAGAGAAGAATGAAGAAGAAAAGAATAGTTGCTTAAGAGAATTGGCGAGAGGTTATCAAGGAAGAGAAAAGAATGGCCTCTCTTTTCCTTTTATAGCTAAATTTACTACTCGTAATCCCTTACTTGGCCACCACTCTTCTATTTTGATAACTTTATCCTTTGAATTATCACTTTATTAAAAGAATTAATCCAACAATTATCTCCTAAAAGTAATGATAATTAAATCTATTATTTATCTCCTATTTAGACCAAATTTAAAGAGAATAAAACTCTTCCCTTGGGGTTCCTTAGTCTGTCCACTTCCCGCTCTTTGTAGCAAAAATAAAACTCCTTTATTTGCTCCCCAAGTAACTCGAACCTAGGCCCAATACCCTTGTATGTGGTGTCACCTACAGGCCTCAAGTGATATCTTGTGCCACTTTCCAAGCCTGTTTGTGTGTCAAAATTCCTCTTATTAATTTTCTTAAGGCCACCTTGCCTTAGTTTCCTCTTTTAAACTTAACATTTCTAAAGCATTTCCTGGACATCTCCCTACATTTCCAAGACAAGACATTTCCTTACATTTCCAGGACATTTCCTTACATTTCGGGACATTTCCCTACATTTCCAAGACAAGACATTTCTTTACATTTCTAGGACATTTCCTTACATTTTCGGGACATTTCCTTACATTTCCAAGTTTCCAAAATGTTCACTTTCCTATTTTAACTTAACATTTCCAAGTTTCCAAAATGTTCACTTTCCTATTTTAACTTAACATTTCCAAGTTTCCAAAATGTTTACTTTCCTCTTTTGAATCATTTCTAAATCATTTCCTTACATTTCCTAGTTTCCAAAAATGTTCACTTTGGACTTAACATTTCCTTATATTTCCATACATTTCCATATTTCCTTACATTTCCATACATTTCCTTACATTTCCATACATTTCATACATTTATATTTCCATACATTTCCTTACATTTCCACACATTTCCATACATTTCCATACATTTCCAACATTTTCTAAAATGCACACCACATATCACATAAACATGCTATTTCATAAAATTAAGCAAAATGCACACAATGGGATTGAACCTCTTCCCTCAAAGTACTTCACTTGATGCCATAATCCTTGCACCTTAGGTGGCGTCCCTTGCCACTTTTCCACATCACTTCTTATTTTTAACTTAAAACCAATAATTGTCCAAAGCTTTCTCTTCCATCCTAGGATTTTAAAACCCTTAATTCACTTCCAAACACCGCCAAAACTCATCGCTCATGAATTATGCACAAACGCATAACCCTAATCTAGGATGTTACGTTCTACCCTCCTTAAAATAATTTTGTCCTCGAAATTACTTACTAACAATTAATCATACATCTTAACTCACCGTACTACGCTTATGTTTGCACTCGATCTTAATAGAACCATCATACTTTCCCGCACAATCTCTAAGTTCCGTCCTTAGAACTCATTTCTAATGATACGCTTTAATCGATTTAAGAAATTTTATAAATTAGCTTTTATTCCACCGATTAACTTGAAGAAGTTTTATGAAAAGAATTTTAGGAGTGGTTCTTTCGTATTCATACATGCACAGTCTTTACATTCATACCTCCATCAATCAATTATGAACTTTCGTTCATTCAAAGAAATATTGTAGTTTCCATTGTTGTTGTTTTTCCACTACCCGGGGGTATTTTCGTAATTCCTCCTACAAGGGTATTTTTCACAATTTATCGAAACAAGGTTCCTTGGTGTTTTTGTCAATGAGGGTATCTTGGAAAGTTTATATTCCCAGGGGTATTTTGGAAAATTTTGGAATCTGAGGGTATTTTGGTAATTAACTCGGGTGAATTTGTAAATCTTAATAAATCACGGATATTTTGGAATTTACAAAACTTGAGGGTTGTTTTTGAGAATTTGTTTTCCAAATCAGTGTTGTTGCAAAAATTTTGAAAATTAGGGGTCGTTCTGGTAATTTTGTAACTTGGGGGTATTTCGGTAATTTGCAAGGTAGGGGTAATTTCGTAATAATTTTTTTTAAAATCAGGGTATTTTGTCATTTTTCAAATTAGGGTTTTTGAACATTTTATAACGTAATGAAATTTTAATAGGAACTGTGGTATCTTGAAAATTTCATAAACCAAGGGCATTTTTGTAATTTTACCACTAGGGATATTTTAGTAAATTTGTAAATCAAAAATATTTCAGGAAAATTTATAAAAATAATCTTTTTCAAATCAAGAGGATAATTTAGAAATTTTTAAAACTAGGGTTTCCATAAAATACGGCTAGTCCCTTTTGGGTTTTAGTTAGGGGTTTAGCCCGTGATTTAGTCCTCTTGGTTAGGGTGAACCGAGGCTACGCACCAGGTAGGATTCGAGTGGAGAGGAGGTGAGTCACGCGGACTGCTTAAATACCAAGCTCCCACCAAAACCAATCCTAGACATGCGCACCATGGTTGGCACACCCTAACTCGGCGACTTAACCACAGGCTTATTCAATTAGGCATTTAAGTCTTATGTAATTGTTGGGGTAACTAGCCCTAGGGTTCAAGTACTAAATCTCTATTCTACGTTCCATTTCTATCCTTCTACAAATCATAATATAAATCACACAAAATATCGAGATACTTACCGGTGGACTTGAATTGTTGGAGACTTAGTGGGCCATGCGGAAAAACACGAAAATTTTTGAGAAAATTCCTTTTAGGCTTGCTTTGGAAAATGTTTGGGCCTTAAACCCAAGGCCGAGAGTTTAAAAGCGGGCTCGATACTAAATCGAAACACCCCAAACCCGCCCACGAGCCTTAACTGGATCTGGTATGTTCCCTGTGTACCGTTTCAAATTCTTTTCTTACTTAGGAAAAATTTGTGTGATTTGGAAGAAAGATCATTTTGGGTTGGGCTTGAGTTGAAAACAAGTTTAATTCATTGTTAAAAATCCTTTACTTTAGGTGACAAAACATTTGGGCTTTGTTTAGTGCATTAAAATAAATTTACTTAATCTTTTAATAAATAAAAGTTTGTAAAATAGAAGCAAAGTAAAGTAGTTCTACTAAGGCCTTATTACATCAAATAATTCCCAAATTTAAATTCAAAATACTTAAAATAAAATAGTCCAAATAAAAGAAATCTGAACTTCACATGGCCTCCACTAATCATCTGCCGGCCCGGTCTATCACTGGTCGTCACCTAAAAAATGTTCCCACAACGGGGTGAGTCAACAGACTCAATGTGTAACCAACATTAAAATTTAACAGATTTAGGCATACAATATCATTCATGTTCATAAAGCATTTAAACAATATGATGCAACCCGAACCCAAACCTATATGCCATCCGCTACACACCACCCGTACCATCCGCACACCGTGGGACTACTAAGTCAACCCTCCTTCCGCTACACTCCATATCGCGGTCTTAGGTCACCGCATTCGTGGTCTTAGGTCACCACGTTCAGATTTCGTGGTCTTAGGTCACCACATTCGATTCTTGTGGTCTTAGGTCACCACATTCGGATATCACGATCTTAGGTCACCGTGTTTGTGGTCTTAGGTCATCACATTCACTTCCCTTTTCATATAACCCATATGACCCCATATTTCATACAAAATATGCAAAATCATGCCTTAATTCACATTCTTACCACTTTTTACATGTTAAAAATAACATATATTCATAATCCTAGTAGGAGTAGGAAACGTACCTGAGTACTTTGTACCAAAACATGGTACCTTAGCCATATTCACATTCTTATACACATACTTATATTAAACATTGCCATAAAACTTATTAAGAAATAGTGTGGGGTAACCTTAGCCATATTCTTACACTTTCATATTATCACATATAATGAATTAAAACCAGTAAATCTATTGAGATTTAGTGTGGGGTACACACGATTAAACAACAATTTCTTTGAAATCCAGAAAATCTAATCTAAAGCCTTAGATCTCAAGTCCCTACATTCGGCCAACCTTAGTATGTTAGCATAAAGCCTATTCGGCTATAAAACCAAATCCTAGTAGGATTAGTACACTAAAACTTACCTTGGTGCCAAATCCTAAAATCTTCACTATACTTTTTCTTGTATTCGGCAAAGCTTTAAATCACTTTAACAAATTAGTTTCGGCTTTTGAATAAATATGAACTAGATCTAAAACACCAAAAATAGGCCTTGGCCGAATATTCGCATGTCTTACCTTGTGGATTTTAAATCCCAAAATTCACCGAATAACTAGGGAACACGCGGCCTATGGTGTACCTTCGGGAAAAGAACTTCTCCTTCTTGTAGTTGACTTAAACAAATCCCGAAAAGATCTCTTCAAAGTTTCGGCAACAAGATATTAATGGGGTTAGTCCTAGATTTTAGAAAATCTTAAAAGAAAAAGGATGAAAATCGAATGATAACTAGTTCTTACCTTTAATACAGAAGTCGACAACCCCTTGTTTGAAGTCTCAAAACTATTCGACTTAAGACCTAGAGAGTAGTCACACAAGTTTGACTTTTGGAATATTGAGAGAGAAGAATGAAGAAGAAAAGAATAGTTGCTTAAGAGAATTAGGAAGAGGTTATCAAGGAAGAGAAAAGAATGGCCTCTCTTTTCCTTTTATAGCGAATTTACTACTCGTAATCCCTTACTTGGCCACCACTCTTCTATTTTGATAACTTTATCCTTTGAATTATCACTTTATTAAAAGAATTAATCCAACAATTATCTCCTAAAAATAATGATAATTAAATCTATTATTTATCTCCTATTTAGATGAAATTTAAAGAGAATAAAACTCTTCCCTTGGGGTTTCTTAGTGCCATCCACTTCCTACTCTTTGTAGCAAAAATAAAACTCCTTTATTTGCTCCCCAAGTGACTCAAACCTAGGCCCAATACCTTGTATGTGGCGTCACCTACACTGGCCTCAAGTGATATCTTGAGCCACTTTTCCAAGCTTTGTTTGTGTGCCAAAATTCCTCCTATTAATTTTCTTAAGGCCACCTTGCCTTAGTTTCCTCTTTTAAACTTAACATTTCTAAAGCATTTCCTGGACATCTCCCTACATTTCCAAGACAAGACATTTCCTTACATTTCCAGGACATTTTCTTACATTTCTAGGACATTTCCTACATTTCCAAGACAAGACATTTCTTTACATTTCTAGGACATTTCCTTACATTTCAGGACATTTCCTTACATTTCCAAGTTTCCAAAATGTTCACTTTCCTATTTTAACTTAACATTTCCAAGTTTCCAAAATGTTCACTTTCCTATTTTAACTTAACATTTCCAAGTTTCCAAAATGTTTACTTTCCTCTTTGAATCATTTCTAAATCATTTCCTTACATTTCTTAGTTTCCAAAATGTTCACTTTGGACTTAACATTTCCATACATTTCCATACATTTCCATACATTTCCATACATTTCTTACTTATATTTCCATACATTTCCATACATTTCCTTACATTTCCATACATTTCCTTACATTTCCATACATTTCCATACATTTCAAGGTTCTAAAATGCACACCACATATCACAAGTAAACATGCTATTTCATAAAATTAAGCAAAATGCACACAATGGGATTCGAACCTCTTCCTCAAAGTACTTCACTTGATGCCATAACCCTTGCACCTTAGGTGGCGCCCTTGCCACTTTTCCACATCACTTCTTGTTTTTAACTTAAAACCAATAATTGTCCAAAGCTTTCTCTTCCATCTAGGATTTTAAAACCCTTAATTCACTTCCAAACACCGCCAAAACCTACTACTCATGAATTATGCATACATCCTGCACATGTGCTTCAAATTCTTTTCTTACTTAGGAAAAACTTGTGTGATTTGGAAGAAAGATCGTTTTGGGTTGGGCTTGAGTTGAAAACAAGTTTAATTCATTGTTAAAATCCTTTACTTTAGGTGACAAAACATTTAGGCTTTGTTTAGTCCATTAAAATAAATTTACTTAATCTTTTAATAAATAAAAGTTTGTAAAATAGAAGCAAAGTAAAGTAGTTCTACTAAGGCCTTATTACATCAAATAATTCCCAAATTTAAATTCAAAATACTTAAAATAAAATAGTCCAAATAAAAGAAATCAACTTCACATGGCCTCCACTAATCATCTCACGCACCAGGCCTATCACCGGTCGTCACCGAAAAATGTTCCCACAACGGGTGAGTCAATGACTCAATGTGTAACCAACATTAAAATTTAATGATTTAGCATACAATATCATTCATGTTCATAAAGCATTTAAACAATATGATGCAACCCAACCCAAACCTATATGCCATCCGCTACACACCACCCGCATTCATCCCGCACACCGTGGGGACTACTAAGTCAACCCTCCTTCCGCTTACACTCCATATCGCGGTCTTAGGTCACCGTGATTCGTGGTCTTAGGTCACCACGCTCAGATTTCGTGGTCTTAGGTCACCACATTCGACATCGTGGTCTTAGGTCACCACATTCAGATATCACGGTCTTAGGTCACCGATTTGTGGTCTTAGGTCATCACATTCACTTCCCCTTTTCATATAACCCATATGCCCCCATATTTCATACAAAATATGCAAAATCATGCCTTAATTCACATTCTTATCACTTTTCACATGTTAAAAATAACATATATTTATAATCCTAGTAGGAGTAGGAAACGTGCACAGTACTTTGTACCAAAACATGGTACCTTAGCCATATTCACATTCTTATACACATACTTATATTAAACATTGCCATAAAACTTATTAAGAAATAGTGTGGGGTACCTTAGCCATATTCTTACACTTTCATATTATCACATATAATGAATTAAAACCAGAATCTATTGAGATTTAGTGTGGGTACACACCGATTCGCTTAACAATTTCAATCGAAATCCCAAAATCTAATCTAAAGCCTTAGATCTCAAGTCCCTACATTACGCCAACCTTAGTATGTTAGCATAAAGCCTATTCTATTATAAAACCAAATCCTAGTAGGATTAGTACACTAAACTTACCTTGGTGCCAAATCTCAAATCTTCACTATACTCTTTCTTGTATTCGCAAAGCTTTAAATCACTTTAACAAATTAGTTTCGGCTTTTGAATAAATATGAACTAGATCTAAAACACCAAAAATAGGCCTTGGCGAATATTCGATGTCTTACCTTGTGGATTTTAAATCCCAAAATTCACCGAATAACTAGGAACACGCTACCTATGGTGTACCTTCTGAAAAGAACTTCTCCTTCTTGTAGTTGACTTAAACAAATCTCAAAAGATCTCTTCAAAGTTTCGGTAACAAGATATTAATGGGTTAGTCCTAGATTTTGGAAAATCTTAAAAGAAAAAGGATGAAAATCGAGTGATAACTAGTTCTTACCCTTAATACAGAAGTCGACAACCCCTTGTTTGAAGTCTCAAACTATTCGCTTAAGACCTAGAGAATAGTCACACAAGTTTGCTTTTGGAATATTGAGAGGAGAAGAATGAAGAAGAAAAGAATAGTTGCTTAAGAGAATTCTACAGAGGCTATCAAGGAAGAGAAAAGAATGGCCTCTTTTCCTTTTATAGCCGAATTTACTACTCGTAATCCCTTACTTGGCCACCACTCTTCTATTTTGATAACTTTATCCTTTGAATTATCACTTTATTAAAAGAATTAATCCAACAATTATCTCCTAAAATAATGATAATTAAATCTATTATTTATCTCCTATTTAGACGAAATTTAAAGAGAATAAAACTCTTCCTTTGGGTTCCTTAGTGCCGCCCACTTCCCTACTCTTTGTAGCAAAAATAAAACTCCTTTATTTGCTCCCCAAGTGACTCGAACCTAGGCCCAATACCTTGTATGTGGCGTCACCTACTGGGCCTCAAGTGATATCTTCAGCCACTTTTCCAAGCTTTGCTTGTGTGTCAAAATTCCTCCTATTAATTTTCTTAAGGCCACCTTGCCTTAGTTTCCTCTTTTAAACTTAACATTTCTAAAGCATTTCTGGACATCTCCTACATTTCCAAGACAAGACATTTCCTTACATTTTGTGACATTTCCTTACATTTAGGACATTTCCTACATTTCCAAGACAAGACATTTCTTTACATTTCTAGGACATTTCCTTACATTTAAGGACATTTCCTTACATTTCCAAGTTTCCAAAATGTTCACTTTCCTATTTTAACTTAACATTTCCAAGTTTCCAAAATGTTCACTTTCCTATTTTAACTTAACATTTCCAAGTTTTCAAAATGTTTACTTTCCTCTTTTGAATCATTTCTAAATCATTTCCTTACATTTCCTAGTTTCCAAAAATGTTCACTTTGGACTTAACATTTCCATACATTTCCATACATTTCCTTACATTTCCATACATTTCTTACATTTCCATACATTTCCATACATTTCCATACATTTCCATACATTTCCTTACATTTCCATACATTTCCTTACATTTCCATACATTTCCATACATTTCAAGGTTCTAAAATGCACACCACATATCACAAAGAAACATGCTATTTCATAAAATTAAGCAAAATGCACACAATGGGATTCAACCTCTTCCCTCAAAGTACTTCACTTGATGCCATAACCTTGCACCTTAGGTGGCGCCCTTGCCACTTTTCCACATCACTTCTTGTTTTTAACTTAAAAGCCAATAATTGTCCAAAGCTTTCTTCCATCCTAGGATTTTAAAACCCTTAATTCACTTCCAAACACCGCCAAAACCTACTACTCATGAATTATGCACAAACGATAACCCTAATCTAGGATGTTACAAAGAAATAGAATAAATAATTTGTTCGCATTCCTAATGCTTTTGAAATAGGAAAAAACATGAAGTAACATTACCATATGAAAATAATTTTGATGAAAGACAAATACCAACAAAAGCAAGACCAATACAAATGAAAAAAAATGGAAGAATTTTGTAAAAAGAAATAAAAATATAAAAATTAATTAGGAAAATATTTCTCCTTGGAGTTGTTCAACATTTTATGTAATAAAAAATGTAGAACTCGAAAGAGGAACACCATGATTAGGAATTAATTACAAACCTCTCAATCAAGCCTTAAAGTGGATTAGGTACCCAATACCAAATAAAAAAGATTTATTACAAAAACTTTGAATGCAAATATTTTCTCAAAACTTGACATAAAATTAGGAGTTTGGTAGATCTAAATAAAAGAAGAAGAAAGATATAAAATGACATTTACTGTACCATTTGGACAATATGAATGGAAAGTCATGCCTTTTGGATTAAAAAATGCTCCATCCGAATTTTAAAGAATAATGAATGATTTTTTTTTTTACCAATATTCTCATTTCACAATAGTATATATTGATGATGTATTAATGTTTTCCTAAAATTTAGAAAAACACTTCAAACATTTATCCATCTTTGTAAAACTTATAAAAAATGATGGTTTATTAGTTTCTAAATCAAAGATAAGTTTGTTCCAAACCAAAGTAAGGTTTATAGGTCATTACATTACACAAGGAACCCTTACCCCAATAGAAAGGTCCATAGAAATTCCCAATTCAAATCCTTGATAAAATTAAATTGCAAAGATTCTTAAGAAGCCTCAATTATGTCATATACTTTTATCCATGTATTAGCAAATTATGTAAGCCCTTATATGATAGGCTGAAAAAGAATCCACAACCTTAGACAAATGACCACACCAATATTATCACCCAGATTAAAAAACAAATTAATAAACTTCCTTGTTTATATTTAGCTGATCCGAATTCCCTCAAGATAGTAGAAACAAATGCTTCTGAAATAGGGTATGGTAGGATCCTAAAATAGGTTAAGGAAGGAAAAGAGCAAATAGTCCAATTTACCTCTAGACATTGGAATCCAACTCAGCAAAATTATAGTATTAGTAAAAAAGAAAATTTATCAATTGTTTTATGCATTACGAAATTCCAAAGTGATTTGTTAAATCAAAAATTTCTTTTACGAAATGATTGCAAATCAGAAAAAGAAGTTTTATAAAAAGATGTTCAAAATATTGCCTCAAAACAAATTTTCGCAAGATGGTAGGCAATTTTGAGCATATTTGATTTTGATATTGAATACATTAAAGGAGAAACTAATTCTTTGCCAAATTTTCTCACCAAAGAGTTTCTTAAAAAATGCCACCCAAGATCCAAGACAAAGGAAAAGGAAAAATAAGAGAACCATCCAAAACTCAAATTTCCTCAAAACTAATTAAATCTTGGTATAAAATTTTCCTTGAAGAAGAAAATTAGAGATCGTCATTTACAACTTAATTTGAATATTTTTAACTTAATTTGAAAGAAATAGTTTTAAAACTTAAGCTCAGAAAGCTAAAATTTGGAGAAACAAATTTTTGATCATTGTATTGGGTATTTGAATTCGTATCTTCTATTCTCAAACTCAGAGTATTTTATAGAGGGCTCTTTCCTCTTTACAATCTCTTTCTTTCAGGGATTTTCTCCTTTACTGTAACAGCCCAAATTAGGGGCTAGTTGAAACAATGATCTCGGGGTCACTAATTTGAGGTTAGAGAAAATCATTTTCATGATATTTTATGAGTCAGAACATGATTATATAAGGGCATGAAAATTTTGGTGCTTTAATTTTATCAATTTCTTGCTTAATCGAGAAAAAGGACTAAATCGCATAAAGTGCGAAAGTTCCATTCTATTGGCTAAAGGTGCCAAATAACCATGGATTGTAATTTGGAGGTCTTTAAAAGGCAATTAGCCCTTTGGTAGATAGTTGACCTGCCATAGGAGATGTTAGGAGAGAAAGATGGACAAATTGGTCAAAGTTGGTAATAGTTGGTGACTAATGTAACACCCTAAACCCGACCCAAGCGTTATGACCGGATCTGACATGTCACATCAGAAAAATGTGTTAAATCCTTTTTCTTCGTACTAAAATAGATATTATTTTGTTATACTCAAGAAAACAAATTTGATTTAAAACATATGATAAAAATACTACTAATCCCGAAGGTTGATTGATAAATTGATAATTTGAACTAGAGATCTTATAAACCGTGACTTTTTAAAAATATCTTTGATAATTCGAGAGAAAATTTTGAGTTAAAATATTTGTAAAAGTTTGTTATGAAATCCATTTGTTAGTCTATTTTGGAAAACCTTTACTTAAGTTTTTAGAAAAATTCCCATTAAAACAATTCAATCAAGATAACAAATACGTCAAACATAAAGCAAAATAAAATATTTTAGATTATTACAACATAAAAACACAAAAATAGTAAAAGTAATAAAGTAAACAGAAATAGAAATCTAAAGTTTTAAAAAAAACACCATTTCTGAAGTATGGCCTCTACTGAGTCATCCTTGGGCCAAGTCCACATCACTGAGCATTACCTGCAGGGGTTAAGGAAAAGTGGTGAGTTACTAGAACTCAGTGTATAATCCTTTTACCGTCATCCACTGTGCCTGAACCCGTTTTACAACATCTTGGGCCTAAGCCCATTTACAAAGTAATAAATAAATGAAATGAATGCAACCCAACCCATCTAGCCAATCTCTCCCGTGACCAGCCAATCTCTCCTGTGGGGATCAAGTCAACCCACCCCGCCAGTCTCTCCAATTTGCACTCAAGCTGCCATTTATAAAAATATAATTATTGTGGCCATGCCATTGATTCATGATGGCACAAAGCCATACTCACGATAGCACAAAGCCATATTTAGGTTGGCACATAGCCATTATCAGAATTTGTGGCAGAACCAGCGGGCTACACTTCTCTTCATACAATTTTCCCATCCCATGCAATATGTAACATGCAACATACATAATAAAACATAATATCCATATATATGAACAACCATCAATAATCCAGTAATTTATTATGGTGAATCGGCCCATTAAAGAACTTTGTAATTCGTCCCACTAAAGCATTCTAGCAATTCGGCCATAGGGGCATTTTAGTAAATCGACCCATAGGGGTATTTTGGTAAATCAGCCCATAGGGGCATTTTGATAAATCGACCCATAGGGGCATTTTAGTAAATCGACCGATAAGGGCATTTCGGTACATAGGCCTATGGGGCATTTCGATAATTTTAATAATTTTAATATCGATTTTGACAAATCTATTGATATAATATAATTAAATCAAATTTCTCGGTTTATGCCATATTACGATTTTAATCATATATGTAACACCCATAACCCGTATCCGTCGCCGGAGTAGGGTTACGAGACATTATTCGTCAAACCCCAATCAACGCACTCTTACAAATACTTTTATATTAATTAGTAGTAATTTATTCCTACTATCACAATCAAATATGTACTTTCATTCATAAATTATAATACTAACAAGCTTATTACAATTAATAAGTTTACTAGCTTATAAAAAAAAAAAAACAAGTTCCAAATAAAAAAATAAAACACTATTTATTTGGTCATTTTTGAACACCTTAGTTTAATATGTACATCAATATATACCAATCAAATGCATTATTATTTGAGCCAAATATACCTACATGACAAAGCTTTGCTAATTACCATTTTCATCCATCTACATTATCAGTTAATTCATGATTCATGACATGATCAAATTTCGCAAATTCAAGCTCATGTAAATTTAATCATATTCTTTTCAAATGTGCTTAACTTAGGAATATGCTTATAATGTTATTAATACAAATCATATAGCTATATATATATAACCATATGTGCCCTATCACTAAATATTCACCAAAATAGTTTAACCATTCTAACATCATGTCCGAATGTATATGAATATCAAATAAAATATAAGCTCCAACCTACCAATACCATGGCTGAATATTACAAGTAGGTATACTATAATTTTACCATTAGTATTTCACCCATAACATAATATGAACTAAACTTTCATGATATAACATATGATCGTTTCCCTTGTATGATTCAAATCATGACCGCATGCACATATCTACCGGTATTTTAATGCAAGCTACCATATCAAATATGAAACCCAAACTTAACTAAAAGCAACAAATTTTATTTGCAAGGCTATATTTATATTTACAATCCGACATCATTCATTATTTATCAAAACGGTTTATACATGCCTTTGATTCAAAAGTTTACAAAACATAACTATACCAAGAGAGTGATAGTGTGGTTGACTATCATGATGATCCCCTGAGCCAGTAGTTGAATTATAGATCTATAAAATAGAGCACAAACACAAACAGAGTAAGCTCACTGGCTTAGTAAGTCTTAAGCAGCTTTATAGCTCAACTAGGTATTCAATTAGATTGAATAGAATAGCATTATTAACAATTTATGAACTGACAAAACACATATAAACTACCATGGCCGATTATCAAAGTTCACATCTAGTGGATAATATTCAACGTACACTTAAAATATGAAACTTATCAATGGTTCCTGATTGCTAGTCAATACATATATATTTTCACTTCAACCAATAATACTTTCCATGCACATTTAAAATAAGGGTACATAATTGAATATATACATTTATCTATATGTATAGCTCATGGCCGAACCTATATAGGTATAATTTCTCATATCAATATAATAAACTCAAGTAAGCAAGTAAACATACCAACTCAATATCTTTTCTAAACACATATCTTAAGTACCAAATATATATAAACACATTTCTATCAACTTGATTATTCAAGAAGCATCACTTATATCATAAACTTGATTCGATACATAACTTTTGGTCGAACACTATAGTGATAAACCTTGGCTTGTTCAAATACCATCATAACTAGACCATTTCATTCATAAGCATAAGCTCATATTAAAACCATTGGTATAAAAACTACTAGACCAAAGGTCCGAGATTTAAACACCGGCACGAAGCCTGCTAGGCATTTAAGCCCGAAATGAATCAAGCTCGCTAGGCATTTAAAGCCCGATATATAACACCGCACGAAGCTCGCTAGGCATTAAAGCTCGAAATATATAACACTAGGCATTTAAAGCACGATATATAACACCAAGACGAAGCCCGCTAGGCATTTAAGCTCGAAATGAATCACCCAAGACGAAGCTCGCTAGGCATTTAAAGCTCGATATATAACACCCAAGACGAAGCCTCGCTAGGCATTAAAGCCCGATATATAACATCAAGCACAAGGCCCGCTAGGCTCAAAGCCCGATAATCAACCCAATCAATATTCTCATACACATTACTTAATGCCACAATCACATCCATCTATACTTTATTTTACAATTTCATGTTAAACCGAACATAATTATCCACATCTCATTCATCAGCCAATTTTACTATAATTTCATACCCCACATTCGCCTATATGTATTTTCATGCCTTAAATACCAAACTTTATCATGTACTACTTTCAGAATAATTTCTCGATGTAAATTTGCTTAAGGACTTACCTCTGTTGTCGATAGGCCGCAAATTGGCTATTCGAGAACCTTCATCTTTCCCCGATCTAAACTGCTTTTCTTTGCTCTTGATCTAAAACACATTAAAATTTAGCTCATTCAACCACAATTCATCTCAATTTAGTCCCTACACATAAATGGGCAAATTACTATTTTACCCTTAGAATTTCACAACTTTGTAATTTAGTCCTATTTACATAACACACAAAATACACCAAATTAGCTAAGACTATACAAGGGCGAATATTCCTAGGGACTTTACAAGTCCTCAAATTTCATTTATTTTGCAAATAGGCCCTCTAAAATTTATTTTTTCAATTTAGCCCTAAATACTCAATTTCATCAAAACTCCCAATACAAAACATACTAATCTTTTACATATCTTTCATCTAAAATCATCAAATATCAAAACCACATGAACACAACAATGGCTTAACATCAAGCATGCTTAGATTCAAAAATTATGACATGGGCTGATTATATTCAAGCAACAATCTCAAAACGTAAAATTTATCGAAAACTAACTAAAACTCATCTTAGATTTTTGGCTTCAAAGTGCCAAAATTTTAAAGGGTTTAAAGCTTATTTCCTTCCTTCACAATCGCCATGGATGAAAAAAGAGATGATGGCTTTTTTTCTTGATTATTTTAACATATAATAATTATTTACCAAATTACTAAACCAACCTTTTAAATAAAATAATCAAACACTTTAACTTAAGGACAAACTTGTCCATGGCCGCCACTAACCCTTAAAATGGGTTATTTACCCTTTCAATACTTCCTATTAAAAAGCCATACTCAATTTAACACTTTACACTTTAATTTGTAACTTTTACTTTTTACGCGATTAGGTCCTTTTTATCAAATTCGATACTAAACGATAAAATTTTCTCTTAAATCTTCACACATATAAATTCATATAAATTAAACACTAAATATGATATTTAAATATTTGTTTGCTCAAATTGTGGTCTCGAAACCACCATTCCGATTAGGGTTAGATTCGATTCATTATAACTCTCCCCTTAAGGATTTTCGTCCCCAAAATCTTACCATTAAATAATGTCGATATTGTTGCCTCATTGAATCTTCAGCTCTCACGTAGCCTCTTCAACTCCATGTCTTTTTCACAAGATTTCACTAATGGAATTTTCTTGTTTCTTAACTCTTTCTCTTCCCGAGCTAAAATACGGATCGATTCTTCCTCATACGTCATATCAGTTGTATCTCAATCTCGACGGAGCAATTACATGTGACGGATCCGATCCAGATTCACGGAGCATAGAAACATGAAATACATCGTATCCTTTCTAATTCAGAGGGTATCCTCAACCTATAAGCAACAGGCCTAATATGTTCAATGATTTCATATGGTCCGATGAACCTCGGACTCAACTTGCCTTTCCTACCAAAACGGAGTACTTTCTTCCACGGAGAAACCTTTAAAAATACTAGATCTCCAACCTGAAATTCAATGTCTTTACATTTCAAATCAGCATAAGACTTTTGACGATCCAAGCGACTTTCAAATTATCTCTAATAATAGCTACTTTGCTCAGTTTCTTTAATCAAATCAACCCGTGTATCTTATTCTCACGAGATCACCAAAGATAATGGTGTTCACACTTTCACCTGAACAAGGCTTCATAAGGTGCCATCTTGATACTAGATTGAAAACTATTATTATAAGCAAATTCAATCAAAGGTAGGTATCGCTCCCACGCACCTTCAAACTCGAGAACGCAACATCTCAACATGTCCTCAAGTATTTGAATTGTTCGCCAGACCGACCGTCTGTTCGCAAATGAAAGGTCGACTAAAATGTAGTTTAGTACCTAAAGCATCTTGCAACTTCTTCCAAAACCGCGATGTAAATCTAGGGTCTCTATCTCGACACAATGGATCTCGGACACCATGCAATCTTACAATCTGTGATACATACAACTCAAAGAAGTTTATCGAGTGAAAAGTCCATGATTAACCGGTACAAAATGAGTGATTTAGTCGGCCTATCAACTATAACCCATATGGCATCTTTCTTACTCGGCCTCATAGGAAGACCGGATACAAAATCCATTGTAATTCTATCCCATTTCCACTCTGTATCATGATCGATCAAGCAACCCGTAAGGCACTTGATGCTCGACTTTTACTTGTCGACAAATTAGGCACTTTGAAACAAATTCAGATATATCTCGCTTCATACCGTGCCACCAATAGAACTGCTTTCAAGTTGTTATACATTTTCATGCTACCCGGATGTATCTACATCCGACTATTATGGGCCTCTTTCAATAACATCCGGATCAAATCCACGTCCCTCGATACACACATTTGGCCTTTGTATTTCAAGCGGTCATTATCATCAATTCAAATTCGACTCTACATTATTTTCACATCGAGCTTGTTTGATAATCATATCTCGTCGACCTTTTGTGCATCACAAATTTGTTGAATAAACATCGGTCTTGCTTTTAACTTGGCTATGATTGAACTATCACCTGATATAACCATCTGTGTGTTCAATGCATGAAGAGCAAGCAATGATTTTCGACTTAATGCATCTGCAACAACGTTAGCTTTCCCCGGATGGTAGTCAATCACTAACTCATAATCTTTCAACAGCTTCTAACCATCGACGTTGTCTCAAGTTCAACTCTTTTGAGTCATCAAATACTTAAGACTTTTGTGATCCGAGTAAACATGACATTTCTCGCCAAATAAATAGTGACGCCAAATTTTCAATGCAAAAACAATGGCTGCAAGTTCTAAGTCATGCGTCGGGTAATTTCTTTCATGCTGCTTCAGTTGTCTTGAAGCGTAGGCTATGACTTTGCCTTCTTGCATCAAAACACAACCCAAACCATTCAAAGAAGCATCTGAATAAACAACAAATTCTTTACCCGATTCAGGCTGAACTAACACTGGAGCTTCTGTCAAAAGGGCTTTCAGTTGATCAAAACTTTTCTGACACTTTTCTAACCACTCGAACCCGACATCTTTCTGCAATAACTTTGTCAACGGGGTAGCTATCATAGAAAAATCTTTCACAAATCGTCGATAGTAACCCGCAAGTCCCAGAAAACTTCGAATCTCGAAAATATTTTTCGGTGGCTTCCAATCAAGTATAGCCGATATTTTGTTTGGATCAACTCAATGCCCGATGTCAAACAACATGTCCCAAAAAGTCAACCTCTTTCATCCGTAACTCACACTTACTAAATTTCGATACAACCGATGATCTCGCAAAGTTTGTAGCACTAACTTCAAATGTTCGGTGTGTTCATTTTCATCCTTGGAGTAGATCAATATGTCATCAATAAACACTACCACAAATCGATCCAAAACTGCCTAAAATCCGATTCATCAAATCCATAAAAACAACAGTGCATTAGTAAGCCCAAAAGGCATAACCAAAAACTCAAAATGTCCGTACCTCGTCCTAATGCGATGTTTGGCACATCCGTATCTCGACTCAAGAATCGATAATAACCCGATCTCAAGTCTATTTTTGAAAACATCAAGCCCATTTCAACCGATCAAACAAATCATCAATCCAAGGTAACGGGTACTTATTCTTTATAGTTACCTTATTCAATTGCCGATAATCAATACACATTCGCATCATTCCATCTTTCTTTCTCACAAAAGAACTGGTGCACCCAAGGAGAGAAACTTGGTCGCAAAGCCCCTATCTGTTAACTCTTGTAACTGTGCTTTCAACTCTTTTAGTTCAAGAGGTGCCATCCGATATGGAGCTATTGATATCGAGTCGCTCCTTGAGTTAATTCAATGCCAAACTCAATCTCTCGTCGGGGTAAACCCAGTAGTTCTTCAGAAACACATCCGGTACTCACATACAATCAGACAGATTCAATCTGCTTTCGCACAATTTATTATCCAAAGACATAAGCCAAATAAGCTTCGCACCCTTTTCTCACATACTTAGGGCTAACATTGAGGATATAATTGTAGGAAATCCACCTAAATCATCGGATTCAATTCTAATGATCTCACCGCTCGATGTCTCAAATCAATAAGCTTTCTTTTGCAATTCACCATCGCATCATGTGAAGTTAACCACCCATTCCCAAAATTATATCAAATTCATCGAAAGGCAACAACATTAAATCGATTGGAAGCAAAAATCCCGAATCATCAATGGGCAACTTTTACACACTTTATTAACAAACACACATCTACCCAAAGGATTGGATACGCGAATCACAAACTCAAGAGACTCAATCGCGTAGTCTTCTATCAATACCGTAGTTTCACATACATATGAATGGGTCGAACCAGATCAATCAATGCAATCACAGAGTATCATAAAGGGTGAAAGTATTTCGGTAATAACATCCGGAGAAGCGGCATCCTCCCTAGCTCAAGTAACATAAGCTCTAGTGGAGCTCTAGCCTCGTGTCGAATCGCGTGTTCTTTGTCCCTCTCGACTACCACCTACATTGCCAAAATGCCCGGTGGTCTCGCCTCGTCTTGATGTAATCGCTTCGGCCTAGAGTTCGTGCAGATTCTCGCTTTCGATTAACATCATGCACTCTCGAATAAAATGGTCTGAGGATCCACATTTAAAGCATGACCGATCACGAATTCTACAACTCCCAGAATGCCATTTTCCACAATGTTTGCATTCAACTCGATTCTATGGAACGTTATCAACACTAGCCATCGAGGTAGCTCGGGAGCCCATTGAAGGTCGATCGCGTCTAGGTGAATCTGAAGTAGCTTTATGTCGACTGAAGTCATTTCTAAACTTCTTAGATACGGAATGGAAATTCTTACCCGACGGTCTTTTACGAGTGTCTCTAGTTTCTATTTCAGCCTTTCTTTTCTCCTTCCTAAGCTCTTCAGCTTTGCAAGCTCGCTCGACTAGTGTCACAAACTCTTTGATCTCAAGAATGCCAACAAGAAACTTTAAATCTTCATTCAAACCATCTTCAACCTTTTTCACATAATGGCTTCGTTGATACACACTTTCGAGCATATCGACTAATCGACAAATTTTCGCTCATATTCAATCCGGTCATTTGCCCTATTTTAGTTCAAGAAATTCTTTACGTTTTCGGTCAATGAACCTCGATCGATATATTTCTTCATGAATTCATTCGAAAGAAATCCCATGTCACTTTTTCTTTGGAACCACTAATACTAGTGTAATCCACCGGTGATAGGCGGTGTCCCAAGTAATGATATAGCACATTTTAAACATTCATCTAGAGTGCAGGATAACTCATCAAGCACCGAATAGTGTTATCAAGCCACATTTTAGCTCGCTCGCATCATCATTATCATTAGCCTTGAATTCCTCATTTCTAAATTTTTGATTTTATCAACAGGGGCCTACTAGATCTCATTGGATCTATCATCTGGGTTGCTAAAGGTACCGAGTTTGATTATTCGGGGTGGAAGTTGTTGTACAATGGATTATTTTGAACAAATTGGGTAAACCATTCATTCATCATTTGATAGAAGGCTTGTTTAGCCTCTCCTCGTGATTACCAGAATCGGTTGAGAGTCTAATGGCACCGATCCATGTGCGAGACTAAAGCAACACTCTCCACATCATCACCTCTGACTCTATCGGATCTAATCCATTTACTATATAGAATACAATTGAAATTGTCAAGTCACCACACTATCACATATAAAATTCAAAGGCATGTATAGCTAGACTCTTTTACGCACTATGGTAGTCCTAGAATTGACTAAACCGTAGCTCGATCCAATAAAATGTAACACCCATAACCCAGATCCGTCACGGAGTAGGGTTACTTAGACATTATTCGTCAAACCCCAATCAACGACTCTTACAAATACTTTTATATTAATTAGTAGTAATTTATTCTCGCTATCACAATCAAATATGTACTTTCATTCATAAATTATAATACTAACAAGCTTATTACAATTAATAAGTTTACTAGCTTATAAAAAAAAACAAGTTCCAAATAAAAAATAAAACACTATTCATTTGGTCATTTTTGAACACCTTAGCTTAATATGTACATCAATATATACCAATCAAATGCATTATTATTTGAGCCAAATATACCTACATGACAAAGCTTTGCTAATTACCATTTTCATCCATCTACATTATCGTTAATTCATGATTCATGACATGATCAAATTTGCAAATCCAAGCTCATGTAAATTTAATCATATTCTTTTCAAATGTGCTTAACTTAGGAATATGCTTATAATGTTATTAATACAAATCATATAACTATATATATATATAATCATATGTGCCCTATCACTAAATATTCACCAAAATAGTTTAACCATTCTAACATCATGTCCGAATGTATATGAATATCAAATAAAAATATAAGCTCCAACCTACCAATACCATGGCCGAATATTACAAGTAGGTATACTATAATTTTACCATTAGTATTTCACCCATAACATAATATGAACTAAACTTTCATGATGTAACATATGATCATTTCCCTTGTATGATTCAAATCATGACCGCATACACATATCTATCGGTATTTTAATGCAAGCTACCATATCAAATATGAAACCCAAACTTAACTAAAAGCAATGATTTTATTCGCAAGGCTATATTTATATTTACAATCCGACATCATTCATTATTTATCAAAACGAAGAATAAACATGCCTTTGATTCAAAAGTTTACAAAACATAACTATACCGAAGAGAGTGATAGTGTGGTTGACTGTCTTGATGATCCCCTGAGCCAGTAGTTGAATTATAGATCTATAAAATAGAGCACAAACACAAACAGAGTAAGCTCACTAGCTTAGTAAGTCTTAAGCAGCTTTATAGCTCAACTAGGTATTCAATTAGATTGAATAGAATAGTATTATTAACAATTTATGAACTGACAAAACACATATAAACTACCATGGCCGATTATCAAAGTTCACATCTAGTGGATAATATTCAATGTACACTTAAAATATGAAACTTATCAATGGTTCCCAGATTGCTAGTCAATACATATATATTTTCACTTCAACCGAATAATACTTTCCATGCACATTTAAAATAAGGGTACATAATTGAATATATACATTTATCTATATGTATAGCTCATGGCCGAACCTATATAGGTATAATTTCTCATATCAATATAATAAACTCAAGTAAGTAAGTAAACATACCAACTCAATATCTTTTCTAAACACATATCTTAAGTACCAAATATATATAAACACATTTCTATCAACTTGATTATTCAAGAAGCATCACTTATATCATAAACTTGATTCGATACATAACTTTTGGTCGAACACTATAGTGATAAACCTTGGCTTGTTCAAATACCATCATAACTAGACCATTTCATTCATAAGCATAAGCTCGTATTAAAACCATTGGTATAAAAACTACTAGACCAAAGGTCCAAGATTTAAACACCGGAACAAAGCCTACTAGGCATTTAAGCCCGAAATGAATCACCGGCACGAAGCCTACTAGGCATTTAAAGCCTGATATATAACACCGGCACGAAGCCTGCTAGGCATTTAAGCCCGAAATGAAACATCCGGCACGAAGCCTGCTAGGCATTTAAAGCCTGATATATAACACCGGCACGAAGCCTGCTAGGCATTTAAGCCCGAAATGAATCACCGGCACAAAGCCTGCTAGGCATTTAAAGCCTGATATATAACACCGGCACGAAGCCTGCTAGGCATTAAAGCCCGATATATAACATCGGCACGAGGCCTGCTAGGCTCAAAGCCCGATAATCAACCCAATCAATATTCTCATACACATTACTTAATGCCACAATCACATCCATCTATATTTTATTTTACAATTTCATGTTAAACCGAACATAATTATCCACATCTCATTCAACAGCCAATTTTACTATAATTTCATACCCCACATTCGGCCTATATGTATTTTCATGCCTTAAATACCAAACTTTATCATGTACTACTTTCAGAATAATTTCTCGATGTAAATTTGTTTAGGACTTACCTCGGTTGTCGATAGTAGCAAATTGGCTATTCGAGAACC
Organism: Gossypium rotundifolium; assembly: GCA_025506655.1. Classification (NCBI taxonomy): domain Eukaryota; kingdom Viridiplantae; phylum Streptophyta; class Magnoliopsida; order Malvales; family Malvaceae; genus Gossypium; species Gossypium rotundifolium. The sequence goes on along the minus strand of CP106723.1, from coordinate 55,634,386 downwards.
TTCGCCTTTCCCCGATCTAAACTGCTTTTTCTTTGCTCTTGATCTAAAACACATTAAAATTTAGCTCATTCAACCACAACTCATCTCAATTTAGTCCCTAAGCACATAAATGGGCAAATTACTATTTTACCCCTAGAATTTCACAACTTTATAATTTAGTCCTATTTACATAACACACAAAATACACCAAATTAGCTAAGACTATACAAGGGCCGAATATTCCTAGGGACTTTACAAGTCCTCACATTTCATTTATTTTGCAAATAGGCCCCTCTAAAAATTTATTTTTTTCAATTTAGCCCTAAATACTCAATTTCATCAAAACTCCTAATACAAAACATACTAATCTTTTACATATCTTTCATCTAAAATCATCAAATATCAAAAACCACATGAACACAATAATGGCCGAACATCAAGCATGCTTAGATTCAAAAATTACGACATGGGTCGGTTACGGTTCGAAGCAACAATCTCAAAAACGTAAAATTTATCGAAAACTAACTAAAACTCATCTTAGATTTTTGGCTTCAAAGTGCCAAAATTTTAAAGGGTTTAAAGCTTATTTCCTTCCTTCACAATCGGCCATGGATGAAAAAAGAGATGATGGCTTTCTTTTTCTTGATTATTTTAACATATAATAATTATTTACCAAATTACTAAACCAACCTTTTAAATAAAATAATCAAACACTTTAACTTAAGGACAAACTTGTCCATGGCCGGCCACTAACCCTTAAAATGGGTTATTTACCCTTTCAATACTTCCTATTAAAAAGCCATACTCAATTTAACACTTTACACTTTAATTTGTAACTTTTACTTTTTACGCGATTAGGTCCTTTTTATTAAATTCGATACTCAAACGATAAAATTTTTCTACGAAATCTTCACACATATAAATTCATATAAATTAAACACTAAATATGATATTTAAATATTTGTCAGGCTAGAATTCATGGTCTCGAAACCACCGTTCCGATTAGGGTCAGATTCGGTCTGTTACAATATAAACAATAGCGATCTATTTTCTAACGTGATATCGAATCATGAATCTACGGGATTTCGGTGTGAGAATACACACCTGATTATTGTAAGGACTAAACCTTCTTGATCTTCAGCACCTAAAATACCATTACATTCAATTAACCAACAAACGAGGTTTTTCTTAATCCAAATATTTAAATCTAAAGATCTAATGAAGTTCTTACCCTTAGAATCGTGTGCGACTACAATTTGTTTATTCTCACCGGATGATGGTCCACAACCCAGTGGGAAATCTCGAACTGCCAATGCCACTCTACGCTTGAACTTAGGAGTAGGAATCACAAATCCACTCATTTTGAGTTCTCCAATCGCTTTTCCTTTCGAATCGGTACCACTTGCCCCCATAGGAAAAATCTCGGTTAGAACACTACTATGAGAGAAGTAGTTGTTTAAGTGATAGGAGTAGGCTTACCACTATTTCTGAAGAATTAGCTAAAAGAGAATATCGAGTGATTTCATCCCTAAAAACATAATCGATTGTAACATAATCGAGTAGAGATATAATGAGAAATACAAGAAGGAACCCCTTACCTTAATGATTATAAAACCGATTCCCACCAATTGTACTTTATGGCTACGGGTGAGTCAAAAGTAATAGATTTGGCCTTCCCACTATTACACTACAAAAATAACGATTAAGATATGAGGGAGTATGGAAAACTCCATTTTGGTTTAGAAACAATATGAAACAACCAAATAATGAGGGACACTCATTCAGCTAAGGAGAAAAGAATAAAAAGATTTGAATAAAAACACTTACCCGGTTTAATCAAGAACGAAAAGTCCAACTTGTAAGATGGAGAAGAGAAGATGATCAATATTCGGCTATTGAAGAGAAAATAATAAAGAAAGTTCGCCAAACTAAGTTGTGTCGATTAGAGAGAAAATAAGTAAGTTGAAGAAATGGTAAAAAGAAAAGAGGAGATGGAGGATAGTACTAGATGGTTTCGGCTATCAAAGAGAAATGACCAAAAATGCATTGAAGATTTCGGCCAAAACAAAGGAGAAAAAAAATGAACAAATGGACTAGGAGGTTTCGGCCAAAGCAAAAGGGAAAAGAATTTGGAAAAGAGACACAAAATGGTCAAAGATAAAAAAATACCTCTCATGCACCAAAACTAGCAAAATGATTCTACCAAATTTGGCTCCCAACTCCCCTCCTAAAACCATGTGTTACTTTTACGTAAAGGGTGAATGTTGACCAAAATAATCTTTCCAAAACATCACCCACATAATAGGCCAACATGTTCCCTTCTCTTGCCTTTTTCTTTTGATTCTTTCCTTCTTTCTCCCTTATCTTCCTCCTTACCATATTCCTTAGCCTCCTTTCCAAAATTAAAAAGTCTTCCTTACCTTAATACCACCATGGCCGACACTTGGAAGAGAAGCACAAAAATAAATCCCAAAATTTGCACAGGTGGGATTCGAACTCCACCCCTCAAGCCCATACATGCAACGCCACACCACTCCTTTACTAGCTTCACTTGTGCTAGCAAAATGCACACTTATTTCCTTAAATCTTGAAGTCACTTACCTATTTCTCCTTAAAGTGCTTAAACATAAAAATTTTTCTAAGGCCAGTTCAACCCCTAGCCTTCTTAGGACCCCTAAACATACACCATTAACATTTTTAACTAGCTTATCGCATGATATAACACTAAACATAAATTCCCGAATTCCAAGATGTTACAATTCTACCCCCTTAAAGAAATTTTGGCCTCAAAATTTACCTGATTAGAAGAGATGAGGATATTGTTTCTGAATCGCATCCTCTAGCTCCTATGTAGCTTCCTCTGATCCATGATTACGCCATAATACATTGACTAACGAAACTGACTTCCTTCTTAGCACATTAACATCCCGATCTAAAATCTGCACTGGCTCCTCTGTAAAAGACAAGTCAGGTCTTATCTCAACTTCCTCCATTGGTACGATATGAGATGGATCCGAGCGATAACGCCTTAACATCGAGACATGAAATATACTATGTATCTGACTTAGTTCCGGAAGTAACTCTAGCTGATAAGCCACTGGCCCAACACGCTTCAATACACGATAAGGTCTGATGAACCTAGGGCTCAACTTGCCTTTCCGTAAAAATCTAAAGATCTTCTTCCAAGGTGAGACCTTCAAAAAGACCTAATCTCCCACAGAGAACTCTATCTCCTTACGCTTTAGATCTGCGTACGATTTCTGTCTGTCTGAAGCTTTCTTTAACCGAGCTCAAATTACCTTAACTTTTTCCTCCGTCTTCGAGATCAACTCAGGCCCAATAACTGACGCTTCCCCAGCTCAATCCAACAAGTAGTAGTACGACACCTCCGACCATACAACGCTTCATAAGGTGCCATCTGTATGTTGGATTGATAGCTGTTGTTGTATGCAAACTCTACCAATGGTAGGAAATCTTTCCAACTACCCTTGAAGTCGATCACACAACCTCTTAACATATCTTCTAGAATCTGAATCACTCTCTCCGACTGACCATCCATCTGCAAATGAAATGCCGTACTGAAATTTAATCTTGTTTCCAAAGCTTCATGTAAAGCCTTCCAAAATCGTGATGTAAACCTAGGACCCCTGTCTGATATGATAGACAGTGGTACCCCATGTAACCTCACGATCTCTGCTACATACAATTTGGCCAATTTCTACAATGAATAATCTGTACGAACCGGTAGGAAATGAGAAGTCTTCATCAACCGATCCACTATTACCCATATGGAATCTTTCTTAGTAGGCGTTAAGGGTAACCCACTAACAAAGTCCATCATTATCTTTTCCCATTTCCATAATGGAATTTTCACCGGTTGAAGCAACCCTAAAGGCAGTTGATGCTCCGCCTTCACCTGCTGACAAGTCAAACACTTACTCATGAATTTAGTAACCTCCCGTTTCAACCTTGTCCACCAATACTACTCTCGGAGGTCTCGATACATTTTGTTTCCCGAGGTGTATAGCATATGGGCTACTATGCGCCTCACGTAGAATCGTTTGTTTCAATTTTGAATCCTTAGGCATACAAACTCTTCCGCGGAAACACAATACTCCATCACTATTCAATCCAAAATCCCTTATCTCACCACCTTTCACTTGATGAAGTCGAGAACCCAACGCTTCATCTATTAACTATTTTTCCTTAATCTGGCTTACCCATGCAGGCTTCACCTGAAGTTCGGCTAACAGACTACCATCTTCATAAAGGCTAAGATGAGTGAACATCATTCTCAAATTCGATATCACCTTACGACTTAACGCATCTGCCACCACATTAGCCTTTCCTGGATGATACTCAATTGAAAAATTATAATCTTTCAATAGTTCTATCCACCTCCGCTGTCTTAATTCAACTCCTTCGGTAAGGAGGTACTTCAAACTCTTATGATCCATATAGATAATTGACTTCTCCTCGTACAGATAGTGTCTCCAAATCTTTAGAGCAAGCACCACTGCAGCTTAACTCCAAATCATGAGTAGGATAGGTAATCTCATGTGACCTTAATTGATGAGATGCATAAGCCACTACTTTTCCCCTTGCATCAACACACATCCTAAGCCCGTGTGTGACGCATCACAATAAATAATAAACTCCTTACCAGCTTCAAGTTGTATCAATATTGGCGCTTCAGTCAGAATCTTCTTCAATTTCTCAAAGCTCTCTTGCTGCTTATCTGACCACACAAACAGTACTCCCTTACGCAACAGTTTAGCTAGAGATGCAGCAATCAATGAAAACCCCTCAACGAAATGGCTGTAATAACCAATCAACCCTAAAAAACTTTAAATTGCGGCCACTGACTTCGGTGGCTTCCAATCCAATACAGCATCGACCTTACGGGGATCCACTCTAATTCCCTCGACAGACACAACATGCCCCAAAAAGGTCACTTCCTTCAGCCAAAATTCACACTTACTGAATTTGGCATACAGTTGCTTCTCTCTTAATATCTGCAATACAACTCATAGATGTGAATCATGCTCTTCTTCAGTCCTTCAATACACCAAGATGTCATCTATGAACACCACCACAAATCGGTCTAGATAGGGTTGGAAGACCCGGTTCATCATGTCCATAAATGCAACTGGTGCATTAGTTAACCCAAACGACATCACTAAAAACTCGTAATGCCTATAACGAGTTCAAAATGCAGTCTTATGAATATCTGCCTCCTTAACCTTTAACTGGTGATAACCCGATCTCAAGTCTATCTTTGAGAAAATTAAAGCTTCTCGCAGTTGATCGAATAGACCGTCGATCCTCGGTAATGGATACTTGTTCTTGATTGTTAACTTATTCAATTGTTTATAATCGATGCACATATGTATCGACCCGTCCTTTTTCTTAACAAACAAAACCGGTGCTCCTCATGGTGATACACTTGGTCGAATTAATCTATGATCCAACAACTCCTGAATTTAAGCTTTAAGCTTCGCTAGCTTCTTTGGAATCATTCTATAAGGAGCAATAGGCACCGAAGCCATTCCTAGCAACAGCTCAATACTAAACTCCACCTACCGATCTGGAGGTAATCCTAGAAGCTCCTCGAGAAAGACGTCTGAAAACTCTTTCACCATTCTAACACTCTCAACCGACAACTCTTTGACATCCAGAGCACTGATAAAGGCTATGAATGCTCCACACCCCTTCCACACCAACTTTTTTGCCTTTAAAGCAGATACCACATTAGACAGATAGTTTATTCTTTCACCAATCATCCTCACTTCCTTATCCTCTGAAGTTCTTAATACCATCTGCTTTGCAGTATAGTCCAAGTTCGCACGATGCTTAACCAGCCAGTCCATGCCCAAAATAAGATCAAATTCGCCGAATGGCAGTTCCATCAGATCCACCAGAAATACTTCCCCTTGAATTTCTAAAGGCACATCTCTAAACAACTTATTTACTACCACTGACTATCCTAAAAAGCTAATTACAGTTGTTTCCTTAGCAGTAATCTCAGATCTAATATTCAGAGTTCTAGATATGACACATGCAACATATGAATGAGTGGATCCAATGTCTATTAAAGCGGTAAATGGTACATCAGATATGAAGAATGTACTGGTTATGATGTCCGGTGCATCACCATCCTCTCGACATCTGACCGCATAGACCAATCCTAGCTGCCTCACCTCTAGCTGGCTGCGCAGAATCATTACGAACCACCTAAGTCTGAGTAGGCTATCGAGGGCAATCCTTAAATCGCTGTTCCTTGGAACCACATCTGAAACAACCACCAGCTCTTTTCCAACATTCTCCCGAGTGAAGTCTCTCACAATCCGCACATGGTCAGAATCGGTTGGTAGCGGCTTGAGCACCTGCTTAATCTTGGTCCTCATTCTTGGGCCTTTTCTGAAAACCTCTAGCAGGGCCTGAGTACCCAGAGTTTCTCTTGTTCCTTCCCCTATCCTTGTCTTAGTTTTGCCGCTCCGAGTGTTTAACCTCCTCAGCTATCTTAGCATTTTCTACCAAAGTAGCAAAATTTCTTTCCTTCTGTAGGGCTATCAGTACCCGCAATTCATCACGCAACCCATCTTCAAAATGCACATAGCGTTCATAATCAGTCGGTACTATTCCCTAGGCATACCGACTCAGATACAGAAATTTTGCCTCGTATGCTGCCACAGATTTACTTCCTTGGACCAAATTCAAAAATTTCTTCCTTCGGGCATCCACATAACTAGCCCTAACGTATTTTCCCTAGAATGTTGTCTTGAAAAATTCCTAGGTAATACGATCGGCTTGAGTGCCTTCCCGAACAGTGAGCCACCATCGACACGCCTCGCCCTCGGAGAGACACTACCCTTTCGGTTTCGCTCACGTGCAATCCAGTCGTCCATAATCCACACCACCGCCTCAAGCCAAGATTCGCTACACTAGGGCTACACCAAATACCCCTAAAAACTCAAACCCCATTCGACTGAGTCGCTCAGACATCTGACCCATGAGTCGCCGACCAGCTTTTTGCCCCAAAGAACCCTTTCTAGAACTTGTAACATTGCTTGGGACAGAGTGTTGTCCTCTCTCATAGGATCATATGACCCAGCTTCAGTCACTGGTGATGCAGAGGCATCTATTTCCGGCATATGTCCCGATGCCTCGGATACAACTTAGCACCTCGGCCTCTACCACGGCCACATCTATCGCTTCCACGTCCTCTAGTGCTCATATTTTGCTAATTCAATTTAATCTGATTAAGAGTTTTATGAATCAGTATGCTATTTCAATGTTTATTAAATAATATTTTACGAATTATAGGAGGTAAAGTCGTTTTCGCATCCTAAAGTCTTAATCTCTATAGTTTCAGCTCCTAAAGCTAAAAGTTCTAGAGTATTTCTATTTTGTGGAATTTTCTTACCACAGTAATAATACAATAATCATAAAATAAAAATAAATACTTACTTGACTTGGTGCCGGATACTTGTGGTGCCATACTTCCTTTAAAACATGCATTTATAATTTAAAATTCAAATAGTTTTGGAAAACGCTTTTGAACCCAAACCACAGCCGAGTTTTGCAACCGGCTCTGATACCATAAAATGTAACACCCCAAACCCGACCCATGCGTTATGACCAGATCTGACATGTCACATGAGAAAAACGTGTTAAATCCTTTTTCTTCGTACTAAAATAGATATTATTTTGTTATAATCAAAAAAACAAGTTTGATTTAAAAGATATGATAAAATACTACTAATCCTAAAGATTGATTGATAAATCGATAATTTGAACTAGAGATCTTATAAACCGTGACTTTTTAAAAATATCTTTGATAATTCGAGAGAAAATTTCTAAGTTAAAATATTTGTAAAAGTTTGTTATGAAATCCATTTGTTATTCTATTTTGGAAAACCTTTATTTAAGTTTTTAGAAAAATTCCCATTAAAATAATTCAAGCAAGATGATAAATATGTCAAACATAAAGCAAAATAAAATATTCCAGAGGCCTTATTGCAACATAAAAACCCAAAAATAGAAAAAGTAATAAAGTGAACGGAAATAGAAATCTAAAGTTTCAAAAAAACACCATTTCTGAAGTATGGCCTCCAACGAGTCATCCATGGCCCAAGTCCACATCACTGAGCATTACCTGCAAGGGTTAATGAAAATAGGTGAGTTACTAGAACTCAGTGTATAATCCTCTTACCATCATCCACAGTGCCTGAACTCATTTTACAACATCTTGGGCCTAAGCCCATTTACAAAGTAATAAATAAATAAAATGAATGCAACCCAACCCATCCAGCCAATCTCTCCCCCGTCCAACCAATCTCTCCTGTGGGGATCAAGTCAACCCACCCTTCCTGTCTCTCCAATTTGCAGTCAAACTGCCATTTATAAAAATATAATTATTGTGGCCATGCCATTGATTCACGATGGCACAAAGCCATATTCACGATAGCACAAAGCCATATTTAGGTTGGCACATAGCCATTATCAGAATTTGTGGCAGAACCACCGGGCTACACTTCTCTTCATACAATTTTCCCATCCCATGCAATATGTAACTGCAACATACATAATAAAACATAATATCCATTAAAGAACTTTGTAATTCAGCACACTAAAGCATTCTAGCAATTCGGCCCATAGGGGCATTTTAGTAAATCAGCCCATAGGGGCATTTCGGTAAATCGGCCCATAGGGGCATTTCGATAAATCAATCCATAAGGGAATTTCGGTAAATCGATCGATAAGGACATTTCGATAAATAGGCCCAAAGGGGCATTTCGATAATTTTAATAATTTTAATACTGATTTTGACAAATGTATAGAAAAAATGTAATTTATGCAAATTTCCCAGTTTATGCCATATTACGATTTTAATTATATAAACAATAACGATCTATTTTCTAACGTGATATCGAATCATGAATCTACGGGATTTCGGTGTGAGATTACACACCTGATTACTGTAAGGACTAAACCTTTTGATCTTCTACACCTAAAATACCATTACACTCGATTAACCAACAAACGAGGTTTTTCTTAATCCAAATATTTAAATCTAACGATCTAATGAAGTTCTTACCCTTGAATCGTGTACGACCATGATTTGTTTATTCTCACCGGATGATGGTCCACAACCCGGTGGGAAATCTTGAACCGTCGATACCGCTCTACGCTTGAACTTAGGAGTAGGAATCGCAAATCCACTCCTTTTGATTTCTCTAAACTTTCGAATCGGTACCACTTACCTCCATAGGAAAAATCTCGGTTAGAACACTACTATAAGAGAAAGTAGTTGTTTAAGTGATAGGAGTAGGCTTACCACTATTTTTGAAGAATTAGCTAAAAGAGAATATCGAGTGATTTCGTCCCTAAAAACATAATCGATTAGTCAAAACTTCGATCCGATTGTAACATAATCGAGTAGAGATATAATGAGTAGTCCAAGAAGTAACCCCTTACCTTAATGATTATAAAACCGATTCCCACCAATTGTACTTTATGGCTACAGATGAGTCAAAGGTAATAGATTTGGCCTTCCCACTATTACACTACAAAATTAACGATTAAGATATGAGGGAGTATGGAAAACTCCATTTCAGTTTAGAAATAATATGAAACAACCAAATAATGAGGGACACTGATTCAACTAAGGAGAAAAGAATAAAAAGATTTGAATAAAAACACTTACCCAGTTTAATCAAGAACGAAAAGTCCAACTTGTAAGATGGAGAAGAGAAGATGATCAATGTTCGGCTATTGAAGAGAAAAGAATAAAAAAGTTCGGCCAAACTAAGTTGTGTTGATTAGAGAGAAAATAAGTAAGTTAAAGAAATGGTAAAAAGAAAAGAGGAGATGGAGGATAGTAGTAGATGGTTTCAACTATCAAAGAGAAATGACCAAAAATGCATTGAAGATTTCGGCCAAAACAAAGGAGAAAAAAATGAACAAATGGACTAGGAGGTTTCGGCCAAGGCAAAAGGGAAAAGAATTTGGAAAAGAGACACAAAATGGTCAAAGATAAAAAAATACATCTTATGTACCAAAACTAGCAAAATGATTCTAGCAAAATTAGGCTCCCAACTCCCCTCCCAAAACCGTGTGTTACTTTTGCCTAAAGGGTGAATGTTGACCAAAATAATCTTTCCAAAACATCACCCACATAATAGGCCAACATGTTCCCTTCTCTTTCCTTTTTCTTTTGATTTTTTCCTTCTTACTCCCTTATCTTCCTCCTTACCATATTCCTTAGCCTCCTTTCCAAAATTAAAAAGTCTTCCTTACCTTAATTACCACCATGGCCGACACTTGGAAGAGAAGCACAAAAATAAATCCCAAATTTTGCACTAGGTGGGATTCGAACTCCACCCCTCAAGCCCATACATGCAACGCCACACCACTCCTCTACTAGCTTCACTTGTGCTAGCAAAATGCACACTTATTTCCTTAAGTCTTGATGTCACTTACCTGTCTTTCCTTATAGTGCTTAAACATAAAAATTTTGCTAAGGCCCAGTTCAACCCCGAGCCTTCTTAGGACCCCTAAACATGCACCATTAACATTTTAAACTAGCCTATCGCATGATATAACACTAAACATAAATTCCCAAATTTCAGGATGTTACAACTAATTTGACTAGTATTAATAAAATAAAGAAAAGATGATGTCCATCTTTCTCTCCATCTTTCTCCACCAAAAATAGCAAGCAAAATAGGGGTTTTGAAAGCTCAAATTTTCAGCAAGATCTCCTCCATCCTAGTAAGTGATTTTAATGGTTTTTCTTGAAGATAATTGTACTTTTGAGACCTCTAAAGCTTAAGCTTTCTAAAGAGGGGACTATCTTGCATTATGGTGAAAAGTCTAGGGATTTTCCATGTGAGCTTTTAAGTTTTTTGATGCATTTTTATGGGAGAAAATGAGTCTTGGTTGTTAGATGAACAACTTTTGTGAATGGTGTTGCCATAAAAACACCTAATTGGACCCTGTAGTAAAGGTTATAAAAATTGTAGTAAATGTGTGAAAAGTTGATTTTTGATGATAGCCATAAGAGTATTAAATGTTCATTTAGGCTTGTTGAAGGTAGAAATATGATTAGAATTAATTTTTGAGCCTAGGGGCAAAATGGTCATTTTTCCAAAGTCTAGGGGAAAAATAGTAATTTTGCCAAAGCATGTTTATTAAAATGCTTTTATTTATGTGATGATTAAAATGAGCTAAATTTGCTATTATAGAGCAAGAAGAACTAAGAATTCACCTCGATCAGGGAAAGAACAAAATCTCGGATTAGACCAAAGAGCTAGCTCATTTCGAGATCGAGGTAAGTTTGTATGTGATAGATTCAACATTTATGTTAGCATGTATGAGAATGCTTGGCACTATAATGATGCATGATGCTCTACTAAATTGTATAGTTAATGTTGAATGAGATGTTGAAGTCCTGGTGGACCATATTGAATATGAAAATACTATGTTTGAGATATGAAATGGATAAGGTCATGTATAAGACCATGTCCGGGACATGGCCTCGGCATCGAATTGAGATCCCGTATAAGACCATATCCGGATATGGCTTTGGTAATGAGTATGAAAATCGTATAAGACCATGTCTGGGATATGCCATCGATACTTGATGTGGAATTCCATATAAGACCATATTTGGGATATGGCATTGGCATTTAGAGGTGAATCCATGTAAGATCACCTCGGGGATGTGGCATTGGCTTCGTACTTACATTAATGATGATGAATATGCGTCTTTAATTATCCCTAATAATTAATGGGATAAGTAGATGAGTTTAGAAGTAGAAATGAGATTTGTACTAAAGTCATGTGAATGAGTGAATACAGGTACTCGTGAATGAGTCATGAAGAAGTGATTACGGTATGTGGTATGGTATGTGTTAAATAAGGGACAGTGTGAATAAGTATGGCAAAAAGCCTATAACTTGTGTATGGTTAGTTATTGCCATGGATGGATTATAATATGAGTTCATTGTTACTATTTATTTCCATGTAAACTTACTAAGGTTCATGTTTACCCCTTTTTCCTTGTAGTATTACCAAGATAACTCGAGGAACGTGGAATGTGAGAGTTGAAAATCACACTATCGACATCACTTTGGTATAAAAATTTAGACTTATTTTGGGTATGGCATGTATAGAACTTGGGTATTTTGTTTGGTCGTAATTGTTAGCCAAAGTGTTGGCTATGTATGTATCAAAGTCATTTTCTAAATAGTCATTAGAATTGGGCCAATACTTGATACTTTATGTATTCAATGATGATGGAATTATGAAGTTTATGTTTGTGTGATTGTCATGAATTTAGTTCTTAGATGTATCTTTGAGTTATGAGTTGTTTGGTTTGAGTATGAAATCTTATTAGGGTGGCAATGGCTTGGTAGATAGCCATCTAATTGTCCACACAGGTAGACACACGGGCATGTGTCTAGGCCGTGTGTGACACAGTCAACCCCATGGGCATGTTGATCGACCGTGTGTCCCCTGGTATGCTAGAATCGCAAGTCAGTATGAATTGTAGTAAACATACGGGCTGAGACACAGCCGTCTGTCTCAGTCGTGTGGGAGGCACGGCCTAGGACATGGGCTTTTGCCCAAGCCGTGTGAAGTCTGCACATTAAATGTGGATTTTAATTCAACACACGGTCTAAGGACACGTGCATGTGCCTTGGCCGTATGGCCTTAGTGAAGTGATGATGTCATAAATAGAATGCCAAGGTTTTTGGCACACGGGCTAAGACACGGACGTGTCGAGGCCGTGTGAGGAACACGGGCTAGGGACACGGGCGTGTGTCTGGCCGTGTGAAATAAGTCAGTGTCGACCATGGGTGGTGAACACGGGCATGTCTTAGGGGCACACGGGCGTGTCCCTAGATTAACACGGGCATGTGGCCCCTATTTTGATCAAAAGTTTTCCATGTAACACCCTGAATTTGGGCCTAGTAGAATTAGGCCTATTGGGCATTGGGCATGGGAGCGTTTGAAACTTTTGAGAACAAGAGAACGGCATAAATGTATGTTAGATCTATTAGGTGAGTGATTTTGGAAGGTTAGGGGGCTTCTATGAAGTCCTAGGTTTAAGCCATTTCATTTGGAAAATATTTATTTTTAGCATTAGGGAAGTCCTGACTCCAGGTTGTAAGCCTTTTAAGTAATTAAGATTAAATTGTGACACAAGAGGAGCTGGTGGCTTAGTGGCAAGTGGCGTAGGGAGTGAAGCTTGTGGTATGAGGTTCAAGTCTCTTGAGAGGCAAAGGAGGTTTTATTTTAAAGCATGGATGGCAAGAGTTTGTGGTGGATTCAAACTCTTTGAAGTGGTTGTGGACTTGGTAAAAAGGGGAGAGTATCATGGGATATGGATGTTGGTTGTTAGGGAAATTTTAGGGGAGAGTTAAGGAGTTTGATTTGGAAGGGAGTTTGTGTTGAATTGGTGATTGGAAGCCTAGGAAATTCGGGTTTGTAGTCATTTTTGTTCCGGTTTTGCTCTCTTCTCGGTGGTTTTTCCCCATTCTGCATATTTTCTCTCTTTTGTTTGTTGGGTAGCCTAATATTACCTTGACCACTTAGGTATTTTTCTCCTTCTACATTATTTGGGGTTTTGCTTCCCTTTCTAACCATTTCTCTACCGTTAGCCAAATCTCTTCTCATCTCTATTCTTTTGATTTTCTTCAAGTGTCCCTTCCCGCGTTGTTAACCGAACACTTTCTAATCTTTCTCCTCATTTCCTTCCTGTCGCTCCAACAGTTACGGGTTGCTTCCCTTTTTCTCTTTTGAGTCACTTCATCTATCTATCTAGTATCCTAACCGAATACTCTCCAACCTATTATCCACCCCCAGTTGTTAACTATTTCGGGTTGTTTGGTTTTGGTCAACAGCTCTCTTATGCTACCAGTGGTGTATTCGGTCTCGAGAGGTGAAGAAGTGTGGGAGGTATTCAAGTCGTCAAACCCTTTCCTCCTATTATTCAATTAAGGTAAAACATTACCTTACTCTTGGTTAATTGGCAACGAGTATCCATTAATTCTAGTCAGCGATTTTAGAATAATAAGCCAGGTTACTATCAACCCCGGTTGGTATAGTTTGACGGTTTGGGGATTTGATGTTGTGAATCTTATCGATCGGAAGGCTAACTGTGTGCCTTATTGAAATTTAGGTTTTGGGCTTGTGAGCGGCTCACTTGATTTCATAAACAGGTATGTAACTTTGTGCTATGTTGATGATCGGCTGAAAAGCCGAAAGTGTGTATTGGTACCGTAATTGCTAATCGATCAAAAGCTGATAGAGTGTGAATGTTTTTCTCACGGTGTTAGCGGTAGCGGAAAATCCTGAAATGTCGGATTGCAGTAAAGCCAAAAAGTTGAAGGATTGGGTTTTTGGGCCACATGAGCGTTCACTGACGAAACGTGGGCATACGACGAGGAAGGACGCCATGAGCGGTCTCATGGGCTTGGGCCAGAATTGGCCCAATGGGAACTTCACTGTTAAGTGAGACATAGATAGACTTGTCATGTCACGCACATGGCTTAGCTAGTTTTGGGCCTCGTTGGGCCAAAGTGGGCTGTGTGGGCCCAGTGGGCTTGGTGGGCCCACATGGATAAAATGTATGTGTTGTGATAAGTGTTGTTTGGACTGTGACATTTGTATAATTGTGGCTATTTTTGGGCTAATTGGGCCACATGAGCGTGTGGGCCCACTTAGGCCGAATAATAACCCTTTGGCCCATTTACCCTGTTGTGACTATTTAGGTTACTTAAGTCGCTCAAGGTGACGGTGGACCTTCTGTTGGGTCGTTAATCACTGATTTGTAAAATTATCAAAATACCCCGATTTGTAAAATTATTGAAATACCCCTAATTTGTAAAATTACTAAAATACCCCCGATTTGTGAAATTATCGAAATAACCCCGATTTGTGAAATTATTGAAATACCCTCAATTTGTAAAATTACTAAAATACCCCCGATTTGTGAAATTACCAAAATACCCCCGATTTGTGAAATTATCAAATCAAAATACCCCTAATTTGTAAAATTATCAAAAAACCCTCAATTTGTAAAATTACTAAAATACCCCTAATTTGCAAAATAACCAAAATAACCCCGGTTTGTAAAATGATCGAAATACCTTTATAGGGTAAAATGACTATTTTGCCATTGTGGGTAAATGACTGACTTAGACTATGAATTTGACTTATTTGACTATGATCGTATGACTGTGTTTAAACTGACTTGACTATGGTTGTGTGACTGATATGCTTTTAATATATGTCTTAATGTTACTGAGCATGGTCATTTTGAATACACGTGTAATGATTGAGCATGACATACGATATACTGCATGGGGTTGGGACGTTGATACGGAGGAAGTTTTGATAGGGTCGTACGGGTTGCATGAGACGACTGTGGATCGATGGACAGCTTAAAGTCGCGTAATCTAATTATGGCTTTGTGCCAACCTAAATATGGCTCTGTGCTATCTTGATTATGGCTTTGTGCCAATTGTATTTACCCGTGGCTATGTGCCTAACATACATATTGATGACTCTGTGTCGATCATATTTACCCAAAGCTGTGTACCGATTATATTACTGTTGCTGATGGCTATGTGCCAAACATAATACAGTTATTGATGGCTTTGTGCCAATTATAATACCGCTACTAGTGCTAACATTGATTTGTTGGCTGGGTGGGTCGATTTTATCCCCACAGGAGTACGGGGTTGGTACGGGTGGTGTGTTGGCTGGATTGGGGTGGGATGCATCCTCATACTGTTGCATATCTATTTACGAGATCTATCACTGTACTGGGCTTAGGCCACTTGTTCTGTCATTGGTTTGGGCTAGGCCCAATTGATACTGTTATGGGCTGTGACCCAAATGATATTATAGTGGGCTTTGGCCCACGTATGCTCTAAACTGGACTGATTCTATCGTTAAAAGGGCTTTGGCCTGCATTGTTTTGGTTTTTGTTTCAGATATCGATCGTTACCTTTGGTAAGGGATTACACAATGAGTTTTCGTAAACTCACCCCATTTTTAACTATGCAGATAATCCCCAACATTAGGAGGATCGGTGCTGTGAGGGACTCGAAGACGACCACACAACCACACATGTTTTTCTATTTCATTCACTTATTTAAGCACTTCAGTTTTTTGAGTTCGGTTGTAATAAGGCCTCTTTATTTTTAACTTTTATTTGGGATATTTACTTAAGTATGTTTAATATCTGCTAGAAGTAGGACACGATTTTTCCAATACAATATCTGCTTTCAAACACTACGTTTTCACAACCCAATCTTTAAATATCATGTTCCATAAATCATTTATTTTAATTAACCTTCCGCAATTGAAAAAGATTTTACTAAGTGATTAATAACATTTTGAAAAGGGAATAGTTTTTTTATAAACCACATTTTGAAAATTAAACAAACGCAAATGAAAACACGGTTTTTGAGAAACACTTCAATGGGACACGCCAGATTCGGGCCTAACTTCTAGGCTGGGTTTGGGGTGTTACATCCCAAGTTCATAAAAGTTCACAGTTAAATCCCAAAACCTCTCAGAGGTATGTTTAGGGCCTCATAGGTTGAGAATGAGCAAGAGATGGGATTAAATGAAATTTTATGGCTCAATGTGATATGTTTTAGTGAGATAAGTTAGGTAATGCCTCAAACCTAGTTCCAGTTTCAAATACGGGTAAGGGGTGTTACACTTACATCATGTCCTAAAATTACATAATTGCTACTTTTAGATAGCATTACATAATTGCTATTTTTCATAGAATATTACATATTTGCTACTTTTCAGAGAATATATTCTTTGATTACAAAATACAAACTACAAACTTTTTTTTAGAGAATATTCACTGTTCATGCCAAAGAATATTTACTGTTCATGCCAGAGAATATTTACTATTCATTCATTTTTGAACGAGGAATTGTGTAAGTATACACAATCGCAACAAGAAATAAAGTGACAAGTAAATGTTGAGTTATCTTATCCACAGGGACGGTATAAGAAAATATTTATGAAATTCAATTAAAAACACTTTGGTGAAGGAAAAATCTTTTGTTTTGAAAAATGGTTTAATAAAACTAGCTTTTAACTAAGTAAATTAACTAAGAAAATTAAAAGGTAAAAATTCCAATGCACGATTTCTAAAAAATAAGTTTAATCCATATTACATAGTTGTGTTAGATCAATTACATTTCTTAACTTAATATTATTAAAACAATGCTTATGTTGTTACGAATAAATTCATGGCAACTTGGCAATTTGTTAACTTAGAGCACATATAGACTTAGCAAATTAACTAATCTTTTGAACATATTACTATGCCAATTCCAACAATTAATCAATTTAATAAGAAAGTAAAAGATTAAGTGAAGCAACAATATATACCTACATTGAAACAGTTTAATCACAATAATCTTGCAAGTTATGCAAGGCCAATGTACCATTTAATGCTGTCGCTAATTTAACCCTCAGCTACCTTAGAAGATTAAACATGCATTGATTAAGTATTGTGCCAATTAATTACAATTTCAATACGATTAATAATTAATCCATTGGTTACCTTACAATCGTAATGCAAGAATAACATAATCATAGTTTTACTTAGTCAAACAATTTACCAAGACCTATAGCAACACAAACATGATTTTAATAACTTTAAGTAGATGAAATGCAATCAACTTAACACGAATTAAATTTAAGCCATGTTAATTAAATTTAGAATAAAAACATAACAAATATTCATAGACATGTTCATAACAACAACAGTAAAAGTTAAAGGATAGAAAACTAGAATCAAATCTGGTGTTTCTCCGAAGCTTGACTAATTTTCTCCACTCCTCATTCTCCGCTCATTCTTTTTGAATCAAGGCTTCTACAAGCACTTGAATGCTACTACCCAAGGTGGTTTAAGGGCTCTTTTCCAAGAGGGAAATCAACAAAGGGAATGGAAGGGAAAATGGGAAACAAAGAGAGGTATGGAAGAGAGAAAGTGAGTGAAAGGGAGGGAGATGTGTGGAATGAAAGGTGTTTTGAAATGAATAGGTGAAAGGGGTATTTATAGGTGGGATTGACTACTAAATATAGAAAAAAATCATCAGCCATATACCCCTTGGTCACACACGTGGCAAGTTTGAATGTTTCAAACTTGCTAAATTTAGCTTGGGGCGAATCTTTGAAAGCACAGAAAGTGGAGGGGTTTGAATGAAATTTCAAGGAGACTTAACGGACTGATTTTCAAGTTAACAAATCATCTATTTTGAGTTGATTGGGTCAGCATGTTGGACGGTTGTGGGCAGCTCGATTGCTCGGCTAGATTAGTCTTCGTATTAGCACAACAGGGCCTTCTTTCATAATATAATTAATGATAATTATTTAACCCAAAATAAATTGGATAAAAAATAAAATTAATTATATTATGTATTAATATTCATAATTTGGACCGTCTTAGGATGAAAAATTAATTCGTCTCGATGCTTCAAAAATCGCTTACAGTTTTGTGCTTGTAGTAGTGTCTGTCGAGCCAATTTTCACCCTTTGTCCAAATCTGTCAAAAATAAATCAAAATTTATGAAAGTTTATTATAAAATTAAATATTTTAATAATTTAAGTACAATTTAATTATTTTATAATTATATTATATTTTTCAACAAGAATTACTACGAAACTGCATGAATTTGAGTTAAAAAGGGTATGAAAAAATTTATATATTTTCGTGTTTCACACCCCCAAACTTAATTCATTGCTCGTCCCAAGTAATGCACAAATTGAAAAAGGATTTCTTGGAAACACCTTTGAAAAATTCCTTCAGAAAGCATTCTTCCCAAAATTATGAATTTAGTATAATTATGCTCAAGAACTAAAATTTTGAGATTTATGCTACTTAAGTATACATATTGTTCAAATTAATCTCAATTATTATTATAATAGAAAAAATAGACTAAATGCTTTCTCAATAGAGACATGTTAAATCCCTTCCAATTTGATTGTATTCCCTTATTTAAGATTAAGCTGCAATCATTAAGTTTAATTTATGCCTTTATATGTTGAACATAGCAATTTCTCTTACTAATATAGGTAGCATAAAAACTTGAATCAATAGGTCTTTTAAATAGGTTGTAACATGGCTAGGCTAAGGGTAGGTAAAAGATAGATAAATTTAGGGTAAATACCCTAGACTCAACTTGTATCAGACCTTCAAAATAAATACCTTCAATACACCAACTTATTTTGCTTTTACATGCTCTTTGTACATCTATTTCTTTTGAGTACATATGCTCTTCCTTTTTTTTTTACTACAATTTTGCTATATGTACTACAATTTTTTTGAGCATTTGATACTTCTTTTCAACTCCTCCAAACTTATTTTCAAAGAAATTTTTGAATAGTACAAATGATGTGAGACGGCCCAGGGTTATTCGAGTCATTCATGGTTGTGCCCGATCGTCCACGAGGAGAGGTTTCATCTTCAAAAAACAATGGATAAGTAGTTAAGTTTGCGAAAGCTTTTAATAGAATTTCTTTTATATTTTGGTTTAAGTTAGGAATGAAGGTTAAGGATAATGGAAACAAGTTAGAAAGTCATGAAGAATAGGTTCAGCTAAGGTAATAGAAAGGAAGATGGAAATATTTGTTCGAGATTTGGTTTAAGGTGATTAATAAAAAAGGTAGGTAATTTGGATAAGGATGGAGATGGAATTTGAACTTAACCAAGAGCGATTCAACACTAAAAAGTGTCACCCCGGTTCTTATAAGGTTAAGGTGAGAGATAAAGATAGAATGAATGCCACACTCGGGTTTAAGGAGTGATAAGTTCAAAAGAACAAGTTCGGAGATGCCACAAGCGAGCTTGATAAGTCAAACGAAACTTGTACAAAAAAGGAGAGGAGGTAAGCTCACTTGTGAACAAAATGTTCATAAAATTTAATCAAAGTTCAACAACCTTTTACAAATGAAAATGACAAACTATTTATAGGCCTAAGCTAGGGTAGCCGAATGGCCTAATCAAAGCTTAATAGCTAAGCTAAAATATACTAGAATAGGCTAGAAAATTATAGAAATAAAACACTAAATTGCTATAACTAAATTCAGCTAATTTGGAGCCCAATGGTCGGTTTCTAGAAGGGCTAATGAACTTGAACGAATTTGAAGCTTGAAGAGTGCAATGCACTTGTCTAGGTGCGTCCTTGAGCTTAAATGAACTCAATTAAATGGGTCTTGTTCAGTTGAATGGAATATCAAAAGGCAGCTTTAAAATTAAGCAAATGAACTTGAAAGATGAATGCATGAATTGGCTGAAACATCATGTTGCTTCACTTGATGCATTCATTCATACTTAGCCTTGAAGAAAAGCCATAATGCCATGAATGTGTAGCCCTTTAGTACTCCTACATCTCCCTTGGCCGAATGAGGCTTTAATGTGCTGGAAAACTTGAATTGAATGTATAAAATTCACCTCCCTTGTGGCCAACGTCCATGTACCTTAATAAATGGCAGAATATTCATGCATGGGAGAAGAATAGTTTGTTCTAGATGCTGGTTGGTACATGCACGAATTTCCCATGCATTTTATCTTCCAATTTGTCCATAAATATGGTCCATGTCCATGCACCTTTAATTACATGAACAATCAGTAGGTTACTTTGCATGAATGTCCCACATGCATGTGTCCATTGAATGCCGTCCATACATTGAACCTAACATGCATGAATCTTGCATAAATGTTCTCCACATTCAACTGCACCTACAAAATATAAGAACCAAATTAATTCAAGTGTATATTCAGCTGAATCAAATATTAATGCATTCTAGACATACTAATTATCATAATAATTAACTTAGGACAAATTTAATATTAGCTTAGCTAACTAATTAAATTTGGCTAAGCTCAAAACATAATTAAAACATGTAATAAGCTGACATGTAATTAAGAGCTGTAACTAAATGAACTAAATTAAATTAAACACTCAATTTATTCCAGCAATTAAAATCAAATGAGCTAAAGAGCTAATAACGAGTTCAATGAGTTGAATTGAGCTCGTGTGAGCTGACTTGAGCTCGAATGAGCTGAACTGAGCTCGAGTGACCTGAACCGCATGGAAAGAAATTTGATTGAGCCGAAAATGAGCTAGAATAAGCTTGCACTAAGTGCACGGGTTGCTCAAAGTTCGGCTTTCATGGAGCTCGAGAGGAACGAAAAGTGAATCTTGGGCTGCCCCGAGTATGCTCACATCATATTGAGTCTAGTGTTTAGGAAAATTTAAAGATAATTAAGAGAAAAATGATGGCTAAAAATTGAAAAGGTTCAAATAAAATTAGGCCATATAGTCTCAAATTTGGGTTTCAAGGGATAAAAATTCATCAAGGTTGGCTTGAAAGGCTCAAACATTCAGACAAGAGTTTGCCTAAATCATTTTCAACATTCCATGTTTCCTAAGATTTTGCCTCAAGAAATTACTAAGTCAATTGTAGAGACTTAAACTTTCATGCATGCCAAGCTTCCCTAAGGAACTAAAAATTTTATGGTATGATTTACATACTTTATTAAGAGTACATTTATGTCATAATTCAGCTAACATAACAATTATTGAAATAATAGAACTTTATTCATACTAAAGTTTAGCATACTTAACAAAATTTCAAATTTTTGAACAAAATATAACCTAATCATAATTAAAAGGAAAATTTATTCTGAAAGGAGATAATTTCAATTTTTCAGTCCCCCTATTTTTGATGAACAATGTCCTCATTATTGGAAGTGAATAGATACTATACACTAGGTAGGATTCTAGAAAAGAGGAGGTTAGTCAATTTGACTGCTTAAGTACCAAGCTCTCTATAGATCCAATCCTAAATATGTACATATCTATTGCCACACTTCTTATTTTAAAACTTGTTCATTTTTATTTATGATTTCCACCTCTTGTTTTATTATGTGAAAAACTAAAATCGTAATAGAACCTAATCCTAACATAACCTAGGAAAGTAAATAACATAATGTAAAGATCCCCCTTTTTATTTAATTACAGATCCTTCAGAATCTGACTCATTTTTTGCTCCATCATCTTTATTTTTGCATGAATTACTTTTTTCCCTCTTCAAAATTGGACTCTATGGTTCAAATACAAAATCTGAAACTCAGGTACAAAAATAAATGGATCATTGAATATTTTCATAAGAGCGCTTCTCATTGAGTCATCTCGTATTTTTGAATATCTCTAGTAAGCTTGTTGCTGCCACTGCATATATTGCATTATTTCCATCAACTTTGTCAGCTCATCTCGAAGATTAGGGTGAGGCAGTTGAGTTCTGAATGTTGAGGTTGCCATGTTAGGTTCGGTTATTGGTTCCATTGGTTCTGCCTTATCAAGGATTTCAGCTGACTGTATTAGTTCGATCTTTGTGGGATCTTCTTCTTCTTCTTCTTCAGGATCCTCGCTCTCTTCAACTTGTTGCTGCAGAACAGAATCTCTGACTATTTGGTAGAGGTCCTAATATGTGATTGTGCCCTGGCTATAACTTGTCTTCTTTATGTTTGCAAGAATTTTAGCTATCAAGCACAAAATTGTTATCGTAAAGGGGAAGTAAGCTAGGCCAGAACGTCTAGCGGCACAATTTTGCATTTCTCAAAGAATGATTTTTCCACATCAATAGTCTTTGCGGTTAAAACCGAGTACAACAAAACCATTTGCTCTAATGAAATTGTGGTTCCATGTGAAATAGGCATAAGGCTGAACCGAATGAAATAGAACCATACATTCGCTAGTGATATCAAATATTCTTTGCCACAAGTGTGAGTTCTATGCTTTGACACAGTCCACTTAGAACCCAGAACTGTAAGTTTGTAACATCCTGGTTTAGGGGTTATGCGTTTGGAGCATAACTCGAGTGTTTAGCAGGCTTATGGTAAAGTTGGATGGATTTTAAGGGGTTTGGAGAACCCAAAAAGGGTAAGGATGACTTAGGAAATTTTTGAATTTTAGTGTAAAGAAGGGGAGCTTGGCTTTGGAGGTCTTAAGAGAAAAATTTGGAAGGTTAGGACACAAGAAGGCCTTAAAATTAATTGGTGGAATTTAGGACTCAAGAAACAGTTGGGTGGAGTGGCATGGAGGTGCTGCTTGGAGCTTTGGAAGGGGACGCCTAAGGGAGCAAGGGTTCGAGCTGCTAAGGCAGCAATTTTGTGTTATTTTTGCGCCACCAAAGGATTGGGCTAACTAGGCCTTAAAATTAATGGCTGAGTTGTGGACATGAAAGTCCGATTAGCAAAGTGGCTCTCATCGCCATTTAAGTATTGGAGGAGAGAAAAGGCGCAGTTCGAGGGAAGTGGAGCGGCATTTTTGGTGTTTTATTTTGTTATGTAGTGATGAAATCAAGTAGGAAGGATTTAAAATTAAATGTGGGGCCATATGTCATGAAATTCAATGTGGCCGAGTGGCACAGGCGTTGGAGGAGAGGCGTGCAGTAGCAAGGTTCCTGTGTTCGAACCTTGGAGGCTGCAATTGGTTTTTATTTTTATTTTCTTTGGCTTTTTGCTAATTGGACGGCACATGGAGTCTTATCGGTTGTGGATAAGCTGTGATTTATTTTGTATTCGGCTGGTAGGTAGGGTATAAGTATTTGGTTATTTTATTATTTTAGATAATTATAGGATTATCTTAGTTAGTTTTAAATTAGAAATAGGAGATAAATGGCTGTTATTAGATTGTTTTTTTTTACGATGAGGTGATAAATAGGAGTTTAAATAGGAAAGGAAATTGGATTAGAATTAAAGAAGAATTGGTGGCAGGCCAAGGGGTGGTCTTTTGCTTTGTTTTTATTAAAGTGGTGGTATTGGATAAAAGTTTTATTGGTAGTTTATTTATTTATCTAGTTAGTTATTTTAAGTATAAGATTATTATTATTTATTGGATTAAGTGAGGATAATTCAACTATTTGAAGGATTAATATAGGGAGGTGGACTAATTCAAATTAAATTGAATTAGTGGCCATAGGTGGTGGCCGCATGTTGGCTTCTTCACGTGGGAGTAGTGACCGAATGCTATAAATAGCGAGAGCACCCTTTTAGAAATTCTTTTTCTCCTTTTGTTCTCCAAGCCGAAATTCTTCCACCATCCCACTCTTTTGTGCCGATTTTCTTTGTGAGAAGTCACCTATTCATTCCCATTTTCTTTGTCTTGTGACCGAAACTCTTAAGTCCCTTAAAGGTATTTCATTTTCTTCTCCTTGAATTCCTTTTTATATTTTTCTAGTTGACCGAACCCCCATCCCTCTCCCAGACTTTTTGCAAAAATCCATAATAACACCTTTGTTAGCCGAACACTCCAACTTCATTGGGAAGCCTAGCCGAAACCTTTAGCCTCTCTATCGCCCTTCTATTTTATCAAGTCCCTGAAGCCGAATCTTATTCCTTGTGGTGGCCAATTATTGGTTGGGCAAAGGTTGGAGCGTTGGGGCTTTTCTTTAGTCATTGTGGAAGGTAAGGTCATATGTTATTAATCTATCTCTTCTAGTATTCGGCCTAGGGGCCATACTCACGGACTTTATTAGTAGCCGATTCTAATGGTCTTGTGTACAGGGATTTTGACAACTTCTTAAGACTATTGGTGTTTCAGGATCCGAGTAAGTGGGGCAAATCGACAGAAGCAAAGGGAAGCCTTCGGGATCTCAGTATTTCGGTAAGGATGTTAATAGGTGATCTAGATTCGATATTTGTAGATTTTGATTGCTGTGATTAATCGTGTGGTTCTGATTAAGTATCGTCGATGGATGCGAGTGCCAGTCAAAGTGGGCAAGGGAAAACTCCCATCCCGAAGTTCAAGAAGAGATCCGTTTCTGCTGTACGAGATTGGCCACCGGGGTGTGGGCCAACAATAGAAAACTATAGGCAAGTGGCCGTAGTTTCGTTAAGCGATAGTGTCGGGATCGAAGGTTTAGAGCTTCAGGTCATAAGGTGTGTAGTTGGCCATTATTTCCGGGTTTTATGTGATATCTGCTTATGTTATATGCTTACTAATAAGTGCAGTGGTAAAAGTGCAATAGATACCCTAAAAGGGGTATGACGCTGATCAGGTAAATAGCAAATTGTTAATATTGTTGTCATTTATTTAAATATGAGTGTATGCCTATGTTTGTGAATGACATGCACATGCATCATATTGTCATTATATCATGTTACATGTGCATGGGTGGGTTATGAAAGAAGGGCGGGGTGTACTTGATACGTGGTTGATGTCGACTTTGTGCTACATTGTGGATTGGCGCTGACTGAGGTCGCGTTGTGGATCTAAGCGATTAAGTTCGCGTGGTTACCGTGATTAATATCGGCTCTGTGCCTTATCGTGGCTTGATGGGTTGCTATGTGCCCCATCGTGGTTTGATGTTAGCTATACGCTACATCGTGGATGGCATTGGTTGCCTTCTTGGAGGGAAAAGGAGAGGGTGACTCGATAGTCCCCGGTGTGTGGTAAATTTGGTTAAGGGGTGTGTAGCGGATGGACCTTAGGATTGGGTTGGGTTTCATGTTGCATTGTTCCGTTATGAAATGATATGGGAATGGGCCAAGCCAATATGACATGTGGATTGGTATGTTATGAGAACATACGTGGAAATGGGCCAAGCCCAGTAATCAGTGAATTAATGAGAAAAGGGCCTAGCCCAGTACTTGAATGTGGATTGGTATGTTATGAGAACATACGTGAATGTGGGCCAAGCCCAGATTGTGATAATGTCTAAATGATTATATTTACATGTTGCATTTGATAATTGGGATGTTATGTGGCTAGCATGTGGGTGGATTACGATGGTTTTATTACACACTGAGTCTGTATGACTCACCCAATTATTTATCCAACATCGCGGTGATATGATGTTCGGACCGGGTTGGAGTGGATACAAAAGGCCATGGAAGAAGCCATGCAGAAGAAGATTTAATTTTTCATATTATCGTTTTGGGTATTTATTTGATGTAATTTTATCGAGATGTTTATTTGATTTAATTATTTCATATTATCGTTTTTTGGGTATTTATTTGATGTAATAAGGCCACCTTTATTTAAAGTATTCTATTTTACGATTATCAAAGTTTATATTATACTTAGATATATTTTCTTCAAATGATTTATAATATAATTAAATTATAATAGCTTGAGTTTTAATTCACGTATTTTATTTCGAGCTTATATTACTAATTCTTCATACTAGGTCTTTTTCACAAAACAACTCCCAATTGAGAGCTTCAACAATTTGTCGATTGTGTGCCATGAAATCAATATAGTTGTTGTCTTTCAGTGTGAAGCCTTTTTCAGGGAGCATTTGTTGATTTTTGAATATGCTATCGTATCTCGCCTTGGCTTCTTCACAGTGGAATTTGTTTTGTGATTCTTCAACTTGGATAGAGGCACGAGTTCTTTTGCGAGGCATGATTAACCTGAACATAGATGGGAACAAATTTTCTGAAAAATTCAATTTGCATAAAATATTAAAATTCAATACATTGAAAAGTTAAATAATAAAATAAAATTGAAATTTTGGAGAAAAATTTTCTTACCACCTTTGCATAAAAAGTAAGTACTCAATAAATAAAATTAGAAGTAAAAGATTTTATTTGAGGGTTGGTTGAGGGTGATTGGTTGGTGGCTAAATGCGATGAAAGTGTGGTGCAAAGGTAACAAGGGTGTGCCGGTTGTGCAAAGGTGCACGCGGGCTTGAAGTAAAGAACCGCAACAACATGCGAGGCTGGTGCGCAAGCAAGGCGCGAGCAGGGATGATGCGTGCGGGGGTAGCAGCGATCGAGCACGAGCTGGTATGGTGTGTGCGGGGGTAGCAGTGCTAGTACGTGAGCAGGTGCATCGAGCTAGGCCTAGCGTGAGTGGCTGCAGTAGCGTGCGAGAGCTAGTGCGGGAGTTGCTGGGTAGGTGCGCCAGGTGTGTATGCAGTTGTTGGCTAAATGGGAGCT
This sequence comes from Gossypium rotundifolium, assembly GCA_025506655.1. Taxonomy (NCBI): domain Eukaryota; kingdom Viridiplantae; phylum Streptophyta; class Magnoliopsida; order Malvales; family Malvaceae; genus Gossypium; species Gossypium rotundifolium. The sequence goes on along the minus strand of CP106723.1, from coordinate 55,607,406 downwards.
GTTGGGCAGTGCTGGTGGTGGTCGCTAGGAGCTGCGATACTTGGTGGGTTTTGGATGCTAGGATCGACGATGGAACGGTTGAATGGAGGTTGGTTTGATGGATGGTGAATGATGGAGAAGGTTGGAAAAATTTATAGTGAAGGGAGGGAGGAATTCAATTAGAATTCCTAGAACAATTTAATAGTAAAATATTCTAAGTCCTAATTCTACATAAAGTTTATAACAATTAATAATTAATATGATGTATATTAAAGTATTATTTGGTATTACTTTATTTTTAAGATAAATTTGACTAAAATATGATAAAGTTTAAACTAATCCTAATTTTATATAAAGTTGATAATAATATATTTATTATTATCACCTTATTTATTAAAAATTAAATTAAAAGCTTTATTTTAGATGCCTTTAAAATATTTACAAAAGAGACAGCTAATTTTTAATATTTACAAAAGGACCACCAAAAATTTCAAATAATTCAATTAAGTACCCAAACTTAAAGAAAATTTGAAAATTGAGTTGCAATTGAAATTTGGTTCAAAATTGACCCTTTTATTTGAAAAACTAAAAATTTAATTTGCCATTTTGGGAATAATTTCTTGAAAGATTATGTTAAAATCAAGTCCTAGGAAAAATTGAAGTCTCCTAGACATAATTTATTTTAACATACTAATCCCAAAAATACACTCTAAATCATTTATTTAAAAGAAAACGAGAAAAAATAAGTATCTGATAAAATGAACGAGACTTTATCCCGTTCAATTTTATTCCCCCAGTAATGTTTTAAATGCTAATAATTAACTTGAAAATTACCTCCCTTACCTTGAAGTTCGATGACTCCATATGGGAAAACTTGGTGAATTGTAAATGGACCGAACCAACGTGATTTTAACTTACCTGGAAAGAACCTTAATCTGGAATTGAATAACAAGACTTGATGACTTGCATCAAATTCTCGAACTCGAATGTGCTTGTCATGCCATCTTTGAAGTATTTCCTTGAATAGTTTGACATTCTCATATGAGAACATTCAAAACTCTTCTAACTCGTTGAGTCGAAGCATCCATTTCTTTTTAGCAAGCTTGAGATCCAAGTTGAGTTGTTGGAGAGCCCAATAAGCTTAATGTTCTAACTCCAAGGGCAAATGACATGCTTTCCCGAAAACCAACCTATAGGATGACATCCCCAAAGGTGTATTATATGCTATCCTGTAGGCCTATAAAGCATTGTCTAGTCTTTTGGACCAATCTCGTCAATTCGAGCAAACTACCTTCTCGAGTATGCCTTTTATCTCTTTGTTTGCCAGTTCAGCTTTCCCATTTGTTTGCGAATGGTAAGCTGTGGCAACTTTGAACTTTACTCCATGTTTGTCGAGTAACCATTTCAACTATTTGTTCACAAAATGGAACCCATAATCACTAATGAGAGCCCTAGGAGTTCCAAACCTTGTGAACACATTTTTTTTGCAAAAACTTCATCACAACTTTGGCATCGTTCGTCCAATATGCCTTGGCCTCAACCCACTTAGACATGTAGTTTACTGCTACCAATATGTACTTGTGACGAAAAGACAGAAGGAAAGGATGAAGGAAGTCAATACCCCAAACATCGAATAATTCTACCTCAATGATGTTTGTTTGAGGCATCTCATTTCTATTGGTGACATTTTCAACCCTTTGGCATCGATCACAACTCTTTACGTAAGCATATTCATCTTTGAATAGTGTTGGCCAAAAGAATCCAGCTTGCAATACTTTGGCCGCAGTACGTGTACCTTCGAAGTGTCCCCCACTCGGAGATGTGTGGCAATGATATAAAATCTCATGTACTTCATCTTCTACCATACATCTCTTGATCATTTGATCTGCACGCTTTTTGAACAAGTATGGTTCTTCCTAGAAATAGTACTGCACACTGTGAAGAAACTTTTTCTTTTGTTAATATGACTTATCAAGAGGCATCAAACCATAAGCTAGATAGTTAGCAAAATCAACGAACCAAGGGATATTATAGATATGATTTACCTTAAGTATGTGTTCATTTGGGAATGTCTCCTGAATGGGTATAAGTGAAGAAGTCCCTTCTTGTGGCTCCAATCTGGACAAGTCGTCTGGTACTTGATTTTCTACTCCCTTTCGATCCTGAATTTCTAGATCAAACTTTTGGAGTAGAAGTACTCATCGGATCAATCTTGGCTTAGTGTGTTTCTTGGCAAGTAAATACTTAATTGCTGAATGATCTTTATAGACCGCCACTTTGGTACCTCCTAGATAAGATCAAAACTTGTCAAAAGAAAACACAACAGCAAGTAACCCTTTCTCTATTACCGTATAATTCAATTGAGCTTCCGTCAGAGTCTGACTTGTATAGTAGATGGGATGAAAAAATTTGTTCCTTCGCAGGCCCGTCGTAGCTCCTATTACAAAATCACTTGCCTCACACATCAACTCAAATAGCAAAGCCCAATCTAGTGTGATGATGATTGGTGCCACAACTAACTAAATTTTCAAATCATTGAAAGCTCTTAAACACTCCTCATCAAATTTGAACACCTTGTCCTTCTCTAGTAATTTGCATAAAGGTTTAGCAATTTTGGAGAAGTCCTATATAAATCTCGATAGAAATCGGTGTGGCCCAAAAATCTCCTAACACCCTTTACAGATGTTGGAGGTGGGAGTTTCTTAATAACATCTACTTTTTCTTTATCTACCTCAATCCCATGTCTCGTTATTTGATGCCCTAAATAATACCTTCTCATACCATGAAATGACATTTTTTCAAGTTAAGTACGAGGTTTGTTTCTTTACATCGCCTTAGTACCTTGGCTAGATAGGCTAGGCAATCATCATATGTATCTCTGAATACTAAAAAATCATCCATAAATGCTTCCAAATACTTTTCAACCATGTTAGTAAAAATAGACATAATACATATTTGAAATGTAGTAGGTGCATTACATAAACCAAATGGCATGTGTCTAAATGCAAATGTATAGTATAGGCATGTGAATGTTGTTTTGTGTTGATCATCTGGCGCTACTATAATCTGATTATACCTTGAGTATGCATCGAGAAAATAGTAATAATCTCGCCTCGCGAGTCTATCCAATATTTGGTCCAAGAACGACAAAGGAAAATGATCTTTCCTAGTCTCCTTGTTCAACTTACGGTAATCTATGCAAATTCTCCATCCCGTAACTATTTTGGTTGGTATTAACTCGTTATTCTCATTCTCAACGACTGTAATACTTCATTTCTTAGGTAGGCATTGGACCGGACTTACCCAGGAAATGTCTGAGATAGGCTAAATTATACCTGTATCTAACCATTTTACGATCTCCTTTTTTACAATGTCCTTCATGGTAGGGTTCAGTCTTCGTTGTCCATCAATCGTCCCTTTCTCACCATCTTTCAGGATGATCTTGTGCATGTATACAGATGGACTAATGCTATGAATATCGACTATAGTCCATCCGATAACCTTTTTGCATTGTTTCAATATTAGGATGATTTTCTCTTATTGCTCTTCAGTCAACTCCTCTGAAACAGTCATAGGCAAAGTAGAAACATTACCTAAATAAACATATTTAAATGTGAAGGAAGTACCTTTAGTTCTAGTTTAGGTGGCTCCTCAAGTGACACGTTTGGTTGGACATAACCTCTACTTTCTAACTCTAAAGATTCAAAGCGTGATTGTGGATTAAATCCCATTTGATTAGCTTCTAGCAAAGCTGAGTATTCCTTTCCCTCTTCATCACTTGGAGGGTCTGACATCAAAACTTGTCCTAATGGGTCCTCAATAGAGTTGAGTTTCCATTCTATAGCTAAATCCTCTAACACTGATACTGTAACACCCCTAACCCATGTACTTCATCGGGATAGTGTTACAGAGTATTATTGAAACTTTCAGAACATTTTCAGGTTATTTACAACAATTACTATTCACTTTCCGAAATTATTCGTAACATCCTTCAAATGGACCCTTGAGGCCCAATATGAGCTTTAGAATTGAGTCGGGACTTAATCGAAAACTTTAAGAATTTTTTACGAAATTTCAAAATTTTCCAAGGTGCAGGGCTCACATGCCTATGTAGGCCAAGGGACACGCCCATGCTGTAGGCCGTGTTTGACCCTGTGTAACTCTCTGACTTGTGCACACGGCCATGCCACATGCCTTTATGCTAGGCTGTGTGGTTAATTAAATTCTTTCAAAATTAGGTGCAGGTTTCACATGGCCAAGACACACACCCGTGTTCTAGGCTGTGTAGAACACATGGATGAGACACACGCCCGTGTCTTTGCCTGTGTGCTCAATTCTGAGCATTCTGTTTTCTTGAATTTAAGGTGCAGGGGACACACGGCCTAACAGCACGCCCATGTACCAGGCCGTGTGTCACACACGGTCTAGACATATGCCCATGTGGACAAAATAAAGCCATTCCTAGCTTCATTTCTCACCCAAAATCACACCAAATTCCTGCACCAAACTTACACCCAAACACCAAACAGCCCAAGCATTGAATTCAAACAATTTATAACATCTAACATGATATATTGTTACATGCATTCATGCTTAAATCTTACCTTTCTCAATCAATCAATAATAAACACTTATGTTATCTCCATAAAGTAAACTTAAATACATATATATACATGTACCAAAACATAATCATCACTAGCCATTCCAATGACTAGGTTACAATAGCCATTTACATTTACATGCCAATATGATCAAACACCCACACCCGCCCACGAGCCCGAACCGGATCTGGTATGTTCCTAAAGTAAACCGGTTTCAAAAAGTTTCGATACTTAGAGAAATTTAAAAAATATTTAGAAAATGTTGTTGTGGATTGGGCAGGTTGGAACTCGTTTTTTAATCTTGTAAATCCAATTTTAAAGAGGTGACAAAATAATTTTAGGGTTTATAACAAAAATATATCACTTTAATTTTAGTTATAATTGGTTCAGTAACATAATAGTAAAAAAAATATATAAAGCAAAGTAAAGAAAATCCACGGGCCTTATGGCCTTATTACATCAAGTATAACCCCAAAATAAAATTAAAGGAACTAAATGTAAATAAAGTCCAAATTTAAATGGAATCTTCAAATGAGACATGGTTACCTCAGGGTCTACCAGGCCGGTCCGTCACCTGCTCATCACTGAAAATAATTCCCACAACGGGGTGAGTCAACAGACTCAATGTGCACACAGTACTAACATTCAACAAATCAGGCATACACGTTTATATCAAATTCACATTCATATAAAATAAGTTATGATGCAACCCAACCCAAGCCTAATGGTCCATCCGCTACACACCACCCGTCGCCGGCCACACACAGTGGGGACTACTAAGTCAACCTCCATCCGCTACACACCATCGAAGGCGGCTGCGAATGACGTGCTCATCGCCTATATCGTTGTGTCATTAGACACTATATTCAAATAATGTAACTGAGTTACCATATTCCAATAATGTGACCGTAGTCACCATATTTCGCAGTGAGACCGAAGTCAACACCTTCGTTGGTGAGACCAAAGTCAACACCTACTCTTCCCTTTCACATAAATCCCGAATGCCCCAAAATTTATATATTATGCATAACTTAATTTCATGTTCATATACATATATTCGCATGTTATAAAATAACATATTTCACAATCCTATCAGAAGTAGGAAACGTACCTGGGTACTTTTTACCACATTTGTGCTACTTAGCCACATTCACATTCATATACATATTCGTATATTAAAATAATAGCCATATGAAATATCGAAGGTTAGTAAGGATACACACCTGATTTGCTTAATAGGTTCCTTGAGATCTCGAAAATCCCGATCTAACTTTAGATCTGTTAACCTCTTTGCTGATTTGGTGTTTATACAATTCTCGAAAAATTGGTTTTTCCTTTACCTGATATTCGGCCAACCTTAAATCTCAATATGGGTTAGTTTTCGGCTTTTTAATAATTAAAGAATTGATCAAAGTAATCACACAAGCCTTGGCCGAATGTGTCTCACCTTAATTTCCTTGAATCCAAAATCCCGAAAACTCTTCCTTTGATATTCGGCCAAGAGACATAAAAGGGGTTATTTTCTTAAATCTTGATTAAATGAATTAAAAGAACAAGAACTAATTGTTCTTACTTTAGATCCTTGATCTTTATATTCGGTAATTGTGGAAACCTTGATGCCTTTAATCGATTGCTTCCTTGCCTAGAGTCACAGAGATTCGGCTATGGAGATTTAACAGGGATCAAAAGAAAAGGGTTTTGGCTTAACAATGACAAAGGAGAGGAGAAGAAAATAGAAGAAGAAGAGATGGATTTTGCTTAAAGAGAAATTGGCAAAGAGGGGAGAGAGCAAGGATTTTCGGCTACTTGGAAAGATGAGAAAAAAGACCTTGGGTTCTCCTTTATAGCCTAATTTGCTAGGCCAAGAGTCCTTGACTTGGCCACCACTCTCCTTAAGATAATATTATTTCCTTTATCTAAAAATAAAAGCATTTAATCCATCAATTATCTCCTCGGATAATCCAAATTTAAAATCCTTATTTATCACTTATTAATCAAGTTTTAACCAAATAAAACTCCTCCGCTTAGATTCCCTTGTGCCGTCTAACTCTTACTCATGGAAGCAAAATAAAACTTCTTTTATTTGCTTCCTAGATGACTCAAACTCAGCCCAAAAAACCTCTTGCATTTGGGCCATTTCTAAGGCCTCGGTGGCATCTTCAGCCATATTTCCAAGTCTGTTATTGGGTCAAATTTCATGTACTTTATATTTTAGGGTCATTTGGCCCTAAGTTCCCCCTGGGCTCCAAAATTCGACATTCCGGTCATTTTAAGTTTCCAAAAATTTCGCATGGCTCAGATTTTCCAAGTTTCCAAAATGTTTAGTTTCCTATTTTGGCTTGGTTTCCAAAATGTTTAGTTTCCTATTTTGGTTTGGTTTCCAAAATGTTCAAGTTTCCATTTTGGATCATTTCCAAAATAATCGTGTTTCCAAAATGTTCATTTTCCTATTTCAACATAACATTTCCATGCATTCTCGGGTTTCCAAAAATCATTCCAAATTTATTCCAAAACACATAAAAGATGTCTTTTGTACAATTAGGCCAAAATGCATAGGCCCTTTTCGAGGATGTTACGCTTCTACCCCTTAAAAATAATTTCGTCCTCGAAATTACTTACTATCGCTCATCCGCATGCCTAACTCACCACACTACGCTATTGTCACAAGACTCGATCTTAAAGAACTATCATACTTTCTAGGCACAATCTCTAAGTTTAAGTCCCTTAGAACTCATTTCTAACGTCGCGATTTAATCGATTAAGAAGTTTTATGTATTAAAAATTTTGTTTCACTTTATTACTCACGAAGAAATTTTATAAAAAGAGTTTAGGAGTGGTTCTTTCAGTATTCATACATGCACACGTCTTTTCATTCATTCACACATCCATCAAACAATTATGAACCTTAGTTCATTCGAGAAATGTTGTAGTTTTTCATTTGTTGTTTTTCCACTACCGGGGTATTTTCGTAATTTGTCCCATGTGGGTATTTTCGTAATTTGTAAAATGAGGTTCCTTGGTGATTTTGTCACAAGGTATTTTTGGTCCTTTTAAGTTCCTGGTATTTTGGAAAATTTTTGAAATCAGGGTATTTGAAATTTTTAGACTTGGGGTATTTTGGTAATTTTTCCACAAACCAGGTAAATTGTAAAATTTTAATAAATCGGGGATATTTTAGAAGTTGCAAAACTTTGAGGGTTCTTTTTGAGAAATTTATTTTCCAGCACGATGAAATTGCAAAAATTTTGGAAATCGGGGTCATTTTGGAAATTTTGGTAAGTTAGGGGTAATTTTGTAATTTTCCAAAAGTCACGGTATTTTTGATAGTTTGCAAATTAGGGTTTTGGACTTTTATAACATAATGACATTTTGGTAAAGTGTTGAGTAGTTGAACAATTTATAACTGTGGGCATTTTTGTAATTTTACCACTTAGGGGTATGTTCGTAATTTTGTAAGTTGGAAATTTTTCGGAGAAAATTGTGTATAAGAAATAGTTTTTGTGAATTAAGGAAAAATGATTTAAGAATTTTAATAGTAAGGTTTCAAACATGGCTAGTTCCTTTCGGGTTTTAGTCATTATGTTTAGCCTATGACCGAGCCCTCTTGGTCGAGGTGAACCAAAGCTACGCACTGCGGTGATTCGAGTGGAGAGGAGGTGAGTCACGTGGACTACTTAAATACCAAGCTCCCCATCAAACCATTCCTAGACATGCGACAGAGGTTGCCACACTCTTGGCTCAATGACTTAGCCATAGGTTTGTTCGGTGCATTAAGTTTTATGTGGTTTTGTGTTTGAGTAGTCTAATCCTAGGGTTCAAGTTCCTATCATTCTATTCTACGCTCCATGCCTTTTCTACCCTTAAACAGCTCACGTAATCATACATATAGTTAGGGTACTTACACGGTGGATCATGGTCTGAGACTTAGGTGCCATGCCGTAAAACTTGCTTATTTTTCAAAGATAATCATTTGGCTCGCTTTGAAAACGTTTTGGGCCTTAGACCACGTGTAGAGAGTTTAAAACTAGGCTCTGATACCAAATTGAAACACCCCACACCTGGCCCACGAGCCTGAACCGGATCTGGTATGTTCCTAAAGTAAACCGGTTTCAAAAAGTTTCGATACTTAGAGAAATTTAAAAAAAAATATTTAGAAAAATGTTGTTGTGGATTGGGCTTAGGTTGGAACCCGTTTATTTAATCTTGTAAATCCAATTTTAAAGAGGTGACAAAATAATTTTTAGGTTTATAACAAAATATATCACTTTAATTTCAGTTATAATTGGTTAAGTAACATAATAGTAAAAAAAAATATAAAGCAAAGTAAAGAAAATCCATTGGGCCTTATGGCCTTATTACATCAAGTATAATCCTAAAATAAAATTAAAGGAACTAAATGTAAATAAAGTCCAAATTTAAATGGAATCTTCAAATGAGACATGGCCACCTCGGGGTCTCTACCGGTCACATCCTTGCTCATCACTGAAAATAATTCACAACGGGTGAGTCAATGCACTCAATGTGCACACAGACTAACATTCAACAAATCGAGGCATACACGCTTATATCAAATTCACATTCATATAAAATAAGTTATGATGCAACCCAACCCAAGCCTAATGGTCCATCCGCTACACACCACCGTGCACCGCCGGTACACCGTGGGACTACTAAGTCAACCTCCATCCGCTACACACCATCGAAGGCGATCGGCTGCAATGACGTGCTCATCGCCTATATCGTTGTGTCATTAGACACTATATTCAAATAATGTAACCGAGTTACCATATTCCAATAATGTGACCGTAGTCACCATATTTAGTTGGTGAGACCAAGTCAACACCTTCGTTGGTGAGACCAAGTCAACACCTACTCTTCCCTTTCACATAAATCCGAATGCCCCAAAAATTTATATATTATGCATAACTTAATTTCATGTTCATATACATATATTCGCATGTTATAAAATAACATATTTCACAATCCTATCAGAAGTAGGAAACGTACCTAGGTACTTTTTACCATATTTGTGGTACTTAGCCACATTCACATTCTTATACATATTCATATATTAAAATAATAGCCATATGAAATATCGAAGGTTAGTAAGGGTACACACCTGATTTGCTTAATAGGTTCCTTGAGATCTCGAAAATCCCGATCTAACTTTAGATCTGTTAACCCCTTTGCCGATTTGGTGTTTATACAATTCCCGAAAACTTGGTTTTTCTTTTACCTGATATTCGGCCAACCTTAAATCTCAATATGGGTTAGTTTTCGGCTTTTTAATAATTAAAGAATTGATCAAAGTAATCACACAAGCCTTGGCCGAATGTGTCTCACCTTAATTTCCTTGAATCCAAAATCCCGAAAACTCTTCCTTTGATATTCGGCCAAGAGACATAAAAGGGGTTATTTTCTTAAATCTTGATTAAACGAATTAAAAGAACAAGAACTAATTGTTCTTACCTTAGATCCTTGATCTTTATATTCGGTAATTGTGGAAACCTTGATGCCTTTAATCGATTGCTTCCTTGCCTAGAGTCACAGAGATTCGGCTATGGAGATTTAACAGGGATCAAAAGAAAAGGGTTTTGGCTTAACAATGACAAAGGAGAGGAGAAGAAAATAGAAGAAGAAGAGATGGATTTTGCTTAAAGAGAAATTTGGCAAAGAGGGGGAGAGAGCAAGGGGATTTTCGGCTACTTGGAAAGATGAGAGAAAAAGACCTTGGGTTCTCCTTTTATAGCCAAATTTGCTAGGCCAAGAGTCCTTGAATTGGCCACCACTCTCCCTTAAGATAATATTATTTCCTTTATCTAAAAATAAAAGCATTTAATCCATCAATTATCTCCTCAGATAATCCAAATTTAAAATCCCTTATTTATCACTTATGAATCAAGTTTTAACCAAATAAAACTCCTCCTCTTAGATTCCCTTGTGCCGTCCAACTCCCTCACTCATGGAAGCAAAATAAACTTCTTTTATTTGCTTCCTAGATGACTCAAACTCAGCCCAAAAACCTCTTGCATTTGGGCCATTTCCTAAAACCTCGGTGGCATCTTGAGCCACATTTCCAAGTCCGTTATTTGGTCAAATTTCATGTACTTTATATTTTAGGGTCATTTGGCCCTAAGTTCCCTTTGGGCTCCAAAATTCAACATTAGGGTCATTTTAAGTTTCCAAAAATTTTCGCTGGCTCTGTATTTTCCAAGTTTCCAAAATGTTTAGTTTCCTATTTTGGCTTGGTTTCCAAAATGTTTAGTTTCCTATTTTGGTTTGGTTTCGAAATGTTTAGTTTCCTATTTTGGTTTGGTTTCCAAAATGTTCAAGTTTCCATTTTGGATCATTTCCAAAATGTTCGTGTTTCCAAAATGTTCATTTTCCTATTTCCAACATAACATTTCCATGCATTCTCGTGTTTCCAAAAATCATTCCAAATTTATTCCAAAACACATAAAAGATGTCTTTTGTACAATTAGGCCAAAAATAGGCCCTTTTCAGGATGTTACAATGACTAATATAACCTATACATGCCATTGCAACCATAATTGTTTTACCATATTGTACTGACATGGGCGATGGATAGTGTGAATGATCTCCGCCAAGCTTCTAATCTAACAAGCTTTCGATTTACTCTAATATAGGGAAATAAAACTAAGCATAAAATGCTTAGTAAGTTTGTATAACATGGTACTTAACTTATCATTCATTCTATTTTGAGGTAACTATGTAAGGCATATTCAATCAATTTGCTCTCAAGCCCTACACATATCCTCATTGCCCTTGTTAGTCATATATTCCATAATACCATCACAACATGTATGGGCTCAACAACAATCAAGTTTCCATGCACATATGCTTTCTACAACATGTATTCATTTAACATGTATAAATCATCTCTTTATATTACAAGTATAATTTCATAATAGTTCATCTAGGGTTCAGATAATTTCATATCTGAACTTTACCCATATTACTCGGAATATCAAGGTCACAATTAGTACACTCAAGGTGTATAAGTCTATAATCAAGGATATACATACTTATCAATTAAATTCCATGTACCATATCATCATTTCATATTTCCATAAATCAATTATCAAGTATCGTCATTTTCACGTATTTCAAGTCGGTATGTGTAATAACTCATTTCTTATTCGTATCTTTTCATGTCAAGAACTTTTACCCGTTGAATTTATCTAAAATATCGATGGATACACAGGTAATACATTCGTGGTGTACAAATCAGGATCCGTCAATTCTTATTCAATGATACTCGTAGGGTACTATTTCAGAGAGTACACTCTCGAGTCGCATACATATAAACAACATGATTACTAGTCCTTGCTAAATCCTGTCTATAATATTTATACTCAATAGAGCTTAGTCAGGATTACCAGTTCAGGCTAAATCCTTTTTATGACACATGTTCTAAAGAGCTTGATCTGGATTACCCGTCCGAGCTAAATCCAATCCATAACATATGATCGAGAGGGTTTATATTAGGATTACCCGTCTGGGCTTAATCCTTTCAGAAATGAGGTTAGTAGGATTACTCGTCCGAGCTAAATCCCACCAGCAACAAAAGCAAGACCTCATTCATTTTGGGAAATCACATTTATCCATCGATTTTCATTTATTCAAACGAAATTTAACATTTTTCAGGCATTATCGGGCATGTAATTATTTCATACATCTATAATCATCCATATAATTCAAATGATCACATTCCACATTCATTCCAAGCACAAAAGTAACATTTTCATCGTTTATCCTTTATCGTCTATCGAGCATTATCATTTAATTTAAACATTTTTATTTATCAGGCTTGATCGAAAATGTAACCATTTCACATATTTATGAAATTTATACATTTTACATAAACATAATCAATTCAAGCATGTAAAAAAACACAATTTAGTTACATGAACTTACCTCGACAAATGTTCGTGTACATAACATCTACTAATCCGACATTTTCCTTTTTTCCTCGTTCTAGCTCTGAATTTGGTCTATCTGGATCTATACGAGTAAATTTTACATCAAATTATCACATTTCATATTCAAGTGGACTCAATTTACATCCTAGGTAAAATTACCAATTTGCCCTTAACTTTTTCATAAATTCCCATTTTGTCCCCATGCTCGATAAATGAAATTTATGCAATTTACTCCCTATTCCAAGCCTAACCAAAATTTCACCATAATATTTACAGTACATATATTGTATAAAATTTAGAATTTTTCTTTAATTTTTACAACTTTACATTTTAGTCCCTAAATCATGTTTTCATCAAAAATCACTTTGTAAAAGTTGTTCATCTATCAACAACCTTTCATTTTCTACCATAAATTTAAAATTTTCAGCATGTTCATCCATGGCCTAATTTCCATACTTTGATAACTATTCAAATTAATCCCCCAAATAGATAGATTAAGCTATCCAGTTTCAAAATTTTCAAAATTACTAAAAACAGGACAAGGAAACTTAGCCAATTTGGCCATGAAAGTTTCTTCTCTCTCTCCTAGGGTTTCCATGTATTTTTGGGGAAGAAGATGATAAAATAAGATGATATTTTTTATCATCTTTTAATTAATTAAATATTTCACTTTCTAATTTAGTCCTTGCCCTTTTCTAAATTTCCATGGATGAGTCACCATAATATCTACATACTTTCTTGTAACACCCCAAACCCGGTCAATACACCACGGCCGAATCTGGCATGTTACTGGGTGAAAATGATTGAATAAACCAGTTCCGGTAAAATTTTATTGAAAACTATTTTATCGTTCTTTTAGAGAAGCTCTACACATGGTGATGTTAAAAACGTTTTTGTGTTACTTAAAAAAATCCAGAGAACTCATGCTTGAAAATCCGTTTGTTATTACTAGATGGTTTGAAAATTCAGGTTTGAAATCCTCTTTATTAACTTTGTCATTACCTTGTGAATAATGTCACCCGATGGTAACGTTGAAAAAAAAACCGATATAGAGTATAATTTTGTAAACTTCGATTTGATTCCGGTTAATAAAGCAATTCAAGTTATAAAACATATGCATAAAATAATTAAAATATAATCTAGAAATTAAAACCCAAATTAATACTTAGCGGCCTTATTACAAAACCAAAACCAAATTGAAGGAAATAAATAAAACCAAAATAGTAATTTAAAATCAAAACCCGAAACTAGCATGCATGGCCGCCTCGAGTCCTCCCCGGCTCCATATCCGTAATCTACGCCTCATCTGCAAAATATAAGGGAAGGGGTGAGTCACCGAGACTCAGTGTATAAATCCCCAACTCGATAGTACAAGCACTTACACAAATCATCAATATAACGTACAAAATCATGCAACCCATAACCTAACCATCCGATCTCCTTTATCTACCCTGTGTGGTCAAAACCACTGGTGACCGTAGTCACAAATCATATAAGTGTGGTCAAAACCACTGGTGACCGTAGTCACAAATCATATGGTGGGGCCAACCCACTGTGTGGTCAAAACCACTGATGAAAATCCCGTAATCAACATGTGAGGCCAACCCACTGTGGTACCAAACCACTAGGACGAGTCACAATATTCATATGTGGTCAAAACCACTGGTGGTCAAAACCACTGGGACTTAGTCACAAATTATAATATCAAAGACGGGGCCAACCCGTCGTGTGGTCAAAACCACTGGTGACAGTCCAAATAATTCTTCCCCCTCCTCTCAACAATCCCACCATCATGTCCATAACAATCGTGACATAATAACACATGATGATGCAAATAACACATGGCATAACATTGAACAATGACATGATAGCATATAACGAGATCCATAATCAGTGGACTTACCCGGAGTCCATGCTCATGCTCACAAGGCATGACTACCGATTTTAATGGCTACAACAGTTAACACAATAACATATCATACTAACAAAGTGTGTAAGCGTTACACACCTGACTATTTGTGAATCTAGCGAAATCTCAAACTACGATCTATTCTCAAACCAATAAAACCAAAAATCCCAAACGTTTACTTCCTCCCTTCACGATTCGCCAAAACCTTGTTAGTAACCGAGAGCCCATTCACTCATCAAGCAATCCCAAGGATGAAATAATGCACTATAAAACCCTTACCAAGATCGATTACACCGAGCCTTTAGGCTTAAATCGCAAGCCAACAAATCCCGGAGATCCACCTCCTTCCTACAATCGGTTAGACATATCATTAGGAATTCAAAGCCATTCGGCTTTAGCATGAATCCAGAAAATCAAAAGAGATTATCATTCCCTTACCTTAGTCGAAAAATCCTGAAGACCTAGAAGATCTAGATCTAAACCACGATCCAAACGAAACCCGAGAACCTATACGTTGGCGTCACCCCTTCCTACAATTGACCAAGTACCATTATCTTTGGATTAAAGCCTTCGGTATTAATCACAATAGGAGATGTTGAAACCGCAAAACACTTACCCCCTTAGCTTACTGACAGATTCGGCTTCCAATCACCAAAGTTCGGCACACCCTAATGACATTTAGGGATTTCGTCTACCTCATTTTTATAGAACAAGAAAGAGTTTAAGATCCCGATCAATAACGAATTGGAGAAATAGAAAAAGAGAATGGCAAGTGAGATCGGCATTAACCAAATCAATCGAGAAAAGAAGAATAAGAAGTTATACTTACCAGGAGATTCGGCTATGACCCAAAAGATAGTGATAGATTCGGCAAAGAGGAGAAAACGTAAGAGGAGAGAAACTGAGGGAAAGAGTATTCGGCTTTTGAAGAGAGTAAAGATGGAGGAAGAAAATGAAAATAGAAAAGCAAGGATTCGACAAAAAGAAAGAAAGAACTTTTGGTACAAGGAGGTTTGAAAGAAAGAAAAGATGAAGTGAAAAGAGTTGCTTTTGGCTTTTTATTGAGACAATAAGAGTGATTCGGCCAACACAACAAAGAAAAGAGGAAGCCTCCCCAAAGGTAGCCGATATAGCTAATCCCTAAAGCACATTTGGCCACCAACCAAAGAACCCAAAACCGATTGCACTCCTCCTCCCCACAGTCCAACTTTCAGCCAACACCTTCAAATGAGTTTGATAAGATTCAAGCTCCTAACTTTCCTCACCTTCATCTATTTGACTCCTTCTATCCTTATCCTCCAGAGCCCATCCTGAGCACTCCACTTCCTCAGGTTGGTGTCAAAATAATAAGCAGAAAATGAGATTTCTGCTGCTCGAACCTGAGCACTCCTTCCCTGCATATGACGTCACCTTCCTGGTACCCTAGTGGTGCCTCTTTTGCCATTTTGCCACTAGATTCTTTGTGTCACAACACACCAAGAATACCTTTTAACCCCTACCTCTCCTAGCTCCCTATTCCTAAGTGCCAAAACAAAATTTTAGCCATGACTCAGGCCTAACCCGAGGTCATTCCTAGGCCCCCAAAACATGCTAAACTAGCACAGTAAGCATATTGTCACATACAAACACATGCAAAATGTAGAGACCCCATTTTAAGGATGTTACAGTTCTACCCCCTTAAAAATAATTTTGGCCTCAAAATTACCTAGTCAGAAGAGTTGGGGGTATTACTACCGCATCACATCCTCTGGTTCCTACGTGGCCTCCTCCGTACCATGGTTCCGCCATAACACTTTCACCAAGGGAACTGACTTTCTACGCAAGACCTTAACATCCCGACCCAAAATTTGTACCGGTTCCTCCTCGAAAGACAAGTCTGAGCTCACTTCAATCTCCATAACTGGCACAACGTCTGACAGATCTGATCGATAGCGCCTAAGATCGAAACATGGAAGACGTCGTGAATCTATCTTAACTCTACCAGTAACTCGAGCTGATAAGCTATCGGCCCCACTCGCTTCACTACCGTATACGGCCCGATAAACCTAGGGCTTAGCTTCCCTTTTCGCCCAAATCTTAACACTTTCTTCCATGGCGATACCTTCAGAAAAACCTTATCACCCACTGCATACTCTATATCCCTGCGCTTAAGATCGGCATAAGACTTCTGCCTGTCCGACGCTTCCTTAAGACGAGCCCGAATCACCTTAACCTTATCCTCGATTTCTGCCACCAACTCGGACCCAATATTTGCCGTTCACCCAATTCTTTCCAACACGTAGGAGTACGACATTTCCGTCCATATAGTGCCTCATATGGTGCCATCTGGATACTCACTTGATAACTATTGTTATAAGCGAACTCCGCCAATGGTAGATACTCCTCCCAACTACCACTGAAATCCAGAATACAGCCCCTTAGCATGTCTTCTAAAATTTGAATCACCCTCTCAGATTGTCCATCAGATTGCGGGTGAAAAGCAGTGCTGAAATCCAACCTTGTACCCAAAGCCTGATGCAAAGCCTCCAGAACCTCGACGTGAACCTAGGATCCCCATCCGAGATAATTGACACTGACACTCCATGCAACCTTACTATCTCAGCCACATACAACTTGGCTAACTTCTGGAGCGAATAATCAACCCTCACACGGTATGAAATGAGCCGATTTAGTCAAACGATCTATAATCACCCAGACTGAGTCCTTCTTGCTAGGCGTAAGGGGTAGCCCACTGACAAAGTCCATAGTGATTCTTTTCCACTTCCACTGAGGAATCTTCATCGGCTGAAGAAACTTGTGAGAATTGATGTTCAGCTTTGACCTACTGACACGTCAGACACTTACCCACAAACTCAGTCACTTCCCGCTTCAGACCCGGCCACCAGAACTGCTCTCGCAAATCCCGGTACATCTTGCTACCTCCAGGATGCATAGCGTATGGGCTGCTATGTGCATCCTGAAGAATCCTTTGCCTCAACTCGATGTCCTTCGGCATACAAGCTCTCCCTTGGAAACACAACACTCCATCATTGGTCAAGCTGTAACCTTCCAACCCACTACTTTGTACTTGCAACCTCCAAGCATTCAAACCCTCATCCACTAACTGTTTCTCTTTAATCTGCTCTACCCAAGTTGGCTTAACCCGTAATTCGCAAAAAGACTCCCGTCGTCATACAGGCTAAGATGAGTAAACATCGCTCGTAAGTCTGCTACCACCTTACGACTCAATGCATCAGCCACTACGTTAGCCTTACCCGGATGGTACTCAATCAAGCAGTCGTAGTCCTTCAACAACTCGATCCACCTTCGCTGCCTCAAATTTATATCCTTCTAAGTCAAGATGTACTTCAGACTCTTGTGATTCGTGTAAACTATCGACTTTTCCCCATACAAATAGTGCCTCCATATCTTCAAGGAAAAAACCACTGCAGCCAACTCCAAGTCATGCGTCGGGTAGTTACCTTCATGCGGTCTCAGCTGTCGAGATGCATATGCCACTACTTTCCCTTCCTGCATCAGCACACATCCCAAGCTAGTATATGATGCATCATAGTAGACCTTGAATACCTTTCCTGCCTCAGGCTGAACCAGAACCGGAGCTTTCATCAGAATCTTCCTCAACTTATCAAAACTTTCCTGTTGTTTCTCTGACCACACAAATGGAACTCCCTTCCTCAACAACTTGGTCAATGGCGTCGCGATCAGAGAAAACCCTTCCACAAATCTCCAGTAATACCCTGCCAGACCTAGAAAACTCTGAATTTTTGCAATCGACCTAGGCGGTTTCCAGTCCAACACTGCCTCAATCTTGCGATGGTCCACTCTAATCCCTTCAGCTGACACTACGTGACCTACGAAAGTCACCTCCCTAAGCCAGAACTCGCACTTACTGAACTTGGCAAATAACTGCTTTTCCCTTAGAATTTGCAAAACTACCCGCAAGTGCGCATCGTGATCCTCCTCGATTTTGAGTACACCAATATGTCGTCTGTAAATACCACGACAAAGTGGTCCAAGTACTATTGGAACACCCAATTCATCAAGTCCATAAATGTCGCCGGTGCGTTAGCCAACCCAAACGGCATTACCAGAAACTCATAGTGTCCATAACGAGTGCAAAACGCCGTCTTGTGGACATCAGCCTCTTTCAACTTAAGCTGATGATACCCTGACCTTAGATCGATCTTCGAGAAAATCGATGCCCCTTTTAGCTGATCAAACAAGTCGTCAATCCTGGGCAATGGATACTTATTTTTGATCGTCAACTTGTTCAGCTGGCGGTAGTCTATACAAATCCGCATTGTACCGTCTTTCTTCTTAACAAAGAGCATTGGCGCTCCCCAAGGAGATATACTTGGTCGGATGAAACCTCGGTCCAACAATTCCTGAATTTGAGCCTTCAGCTCCACTAATTCCTTTGGCGCAATTCTATATGGGGCAATAGACACTGGCGCAGTTTCAGGTAACAGGTCTATTCCGAATTCAACTTCATGATCCGGAGACAGACCTGAAAGTTCCTCCGGGAATACATTTGCAAATTTCCCTATAGTTCACACACTCTCAATAATTGCATCCTTGGCTCCCAAAGCACAAACATGCACCATGAATGCCTCACAACCCTTCCTTACCATTTTCTCTGCCTTCAGTGCAGAGACCACATTGGATAAGTAATCTCTCCTATTACCTATCATCACCACCTCCTCACCTTCCATTGTCCTCAACACCAGGCGCTTAGTCGTGCAATCCAAACTGGCCTGGTACTTCACCAGCCAATCCATCCCGAGAATCAGATCGAACTCCCCAAACGGTAGTTCCATCAAATCAGCCAAAAACACGACCCCTTGAAGTTCTAGGGGTACATCCCTATATAGTTTACTTACTTCTACAGAGTGACCTAGAGGGCTTATCACTGTCATCTTCCTAGAAGTAATCTCAGAGTTTAAGTTCATAATTTCCACTATGCTAGTGGCTACGTCTAAGTGCGTCGAACCCATATCTATCAAAGCATTCTAAGGTAGTCCAAAGATTAAGAACGTACCAGTTATGACGTCCTAGTGCGCCGCCTCCTCTGACACCTCATGCACAGACCAATCTAGTTGTCTCACCTCTGTACCTCCTGCACCTCTTCCCGGTGCTCCACGGCCTCTACCAGAGCCATTACCTCCCCTGGCTGCACCACGGCCCCTCTGTGGCTGCTGACCATCCCTCCTGTTCTGAGTACGATTCTGATCCCCAAACTGCAACCTAGCTGACCTCCGTGGATAATCCCTCACTCGGTGCTCCATCGATCCACACTTAAAACATCCTCTGTTTCTAGTCCAACATTTTCCCGTGTAAGACTTCTCACACCGAGCACACCATGGCGGCCACTGAGTATTAGCAGTAGTAGGCCTAGCAGCTTGATTTGGCCCACTATATCTACCCCGTTTCTGTTGATTTTTCGTAGACCCAGATGATCCAGAATTCCTTTTATTCCATCCCCTGTCCTGATTCCCTCTTACCGACTGTTTCACTTCCTCCACAACTTTGGCCTTTTCCACTAAGATCACAAACTCTCTCTCCTACTGTAGAGCAATCAGTAATCTTAGATCATCTCGCAATCCGTCCTCAAACCCGACACATCGCTCATGCTCCATAACCACGATGCCTCGTGCATACTGGCTTAACCTTAAGAATTCTACCTCGTACTCCGATACGGACTTATTCCCCTGAACCAGCCTCAGAAATGCCTTCCTCTGCGCATCAATATAACTGGTCCCAACATACTTCTTTTGATAAGCCGCCTTGAAATAATCCCAAGTGAGATCATCCGCTGTAGCACTATCCCGAACCGTGAGCCACCACTGGTATGACTCATCTCGGAGAAGCGACACTACCCCTTTCAGTTTCTCCTCCACCGTTAGATCTAAATCATCCATGATTCATTCTGTCGCCTCCAACCAATACTCAGCCGTATTGGGCGCCACACCAGATACTCCTCGGAATACCTCAGCTCCATTGGTTTGGAGTCGCTCAGATACAGATTTTTGAGCTCTCGTACCTCCACCTACTCCAGCCACTCTCTCAAGCACTCGCAGCATCGCCTGCGACACTGCATCGTCCCCCGTCTGATCTTGGTACTCAACCCCAACAGCTGGTGATGGTGGTATCTCATTCTCTGACCCTTGACCAAACCTAACGGGTTCTGATACAGTCATTCTGCCTCTACCACACCCTCACACATTACGACCACGTCCTTCAAAACTCATGACTATGCTCGCGATTTAATCTACTTTAAGAAGTTTTATGAATTAGCTTCTGTTCCACTGATTACCCACGAATAAGTTTTATGTAAAGAAGTTTAGTAGTGGTTCTTTTGATCATTACAAAGTTTTCGTTTCAAGTCTTCTACCCTTATTCATTGAATCACATTCACTCATCAATAACATCCTCCACCCACACTCCACTTGTAGGGGTATTCTCGTCATTTCACTACCCGGGGGTATTTTTGTAATTTAACTTATCAGGGTATTTTAGTAATAAATTAGGGTTAATTTAGAAATCTTTACAAATCATAGGTATTTCAAAATTTCCAGAAATCGAGGGTATTTTGGTAATTTCATAAACCAGGGGTATTTTCGTAATTTTCCAAAATATGGTTCCAGATGATTTTACGAAATAAGGGTATTTTAGAAATTTTCATTTTGGGGTACTTAGGCAATTTTTCATACCAAGGGTATTTCGGTAATTTTTACAAATAAGGGGTAATTTGGTCAATTTACAAATTAGGGGTATTTTGGTCATTTTCCAAATCAAGGGTACTTTGGTAATTTTGAAACCATGGTTTAATTTTAGGGTTGTACAAAACAAGGTGGCTGGCCCCTTTTAGGTTTTAGTTATTGAATTTAGCCTGTGAATAAGTTGTCTCAGTTAGGGTGAACAGTCACTACGTACCAGGTAGGATTCGAGTGAAGAGGAGGTGAGTCACTAGGACTGCTTAAATACCAGGCTCCCCCTGAATCCATTCCTAGACATGCGCACAATGGTTGCCACACCCTTAATCTTAGCGACGTACTCATAGGTTTGTTTAGTTGATATTTAAGTCTTATGTAATTTTACGTTGAGTAGGCTATTCCTAAGGTTCAATAACTCCTAACCTACTAATCTAAGATCCCAAAATACCCATTTCTTCCACATTCAAATCACACAAGGGTTAGGGATACTTACCTGGGCGGATTGGTGTTGGAGACTTGGTGCCATGCTATTCAAACCATGTACATTTCCCACAAAACTTTTCAAGACCCCACTTTTAAACATTTTGGGCCTCGGGCCCACAGTCGAGCTTTTGAACCTGGCTCTGATACCAAAATTGTAACACCCCAAACCCGATTAATACACCACAATCGAATCTGGCATGTTACGGGGTGAAAATGATTGAATAAACCAGTTCCAGTAAAATTTTATTGAAAACTCTTTTATCATTCTTTTAGAGAAGCTCTACACATGGTGATGTTAAAAACGTTTTTGTGTTGCTTAAAAAAATCCAGAGAACTCATGCTTGAAAATCCATTTATTGTTACTAGATGGTTTGAAAATTCAGGTTTGAAATCCTCTTTATTAACTTTGTCATTACCTTGTGAATAATGTCACCCGATGGTAACGTTGAAAAAA
The DNA here is from genome assembly GCA_025506655.1 of Gossypium rotundifolium. Taxonomy (NCBI): domain Eukaryota; kingdom Viridiplantae; phylum Streptophyta; class Magnoliopsida; order Malvales; family Malvaceae; genus Gossypium; species Gossypium rotundifolium. The sequence goes on along the minus strand of CP106723.1, from coordinate 55,585,324 downwards.
AACCCGATATAGAGTATAATTTTATAGATTTGATTTCGGTTAATAAAGTAATTCAAGTTATAAAACATATGCATAAAATAATTAAAATATAATTTAGAAATAAAAACCCAAATTAATACTTAGCGGCCTTATTACAAAACCAAAACCAAATTGAAAGAAATAAATAAAATCAAAATAGTAATTTAAAATCAAAACCCGAAACTAGCATGCATGGCCGCCTCGAGTCCTCCCCGGCTCCATATCCGCAATCTACGCCTCATTTGCAAAATATAAGGGAAGGGGTGAGTCACCAAGACACAGTGCATAAATCCCCAACCCGATAGTACAAGTACTTACACAAATCATCAGTATAACATGCAATTCGTGCAACCCATAACCTAACCATCCGATCTCCTTTATCTACCCCGTGTGGTCAAAACCAATGGTGGTCAAAACCACTGGTGACCGTAGTCACAAATCATATGGTGGACCGTGTGGTCAAAACCACTGATGACAATCCCGTAATCAACATATGGGGCCAACCCACTGTGGTACCAAACCACTGGGATGAGTCACAATATTCATATGTGGTCAAAACCACTGGTGGTCAAAACCACTGGGACTTAGTCACAAATTATAATATCAAAGATGGGGCCAACCCGTCGTGTGGTCAAAACCACTGGTGACAGTCCAAATAATTCTTCCCCCTCCTCTCAACAATCCCACCATCATGTCCATAACAATCGTGACATAATAACACATGATGATGCAAATAACACATGGCATAACATTGAACAATGACATGATAGCATATAACGAGATCCATAATCAGAGGACTTACCCGGAGTCCATGCTCATGCTCACAAGGCATGACTACCGATTTTAATGGCTACAATAGTTAACACAATAACATATCATACTAACAAAGTGTGTAAGCGTTACACACCTGACTATTTGTGAATCTAGTGAAATCCCGAAACTACGATCTATTCTCAAACCAATAGAACCCAAAAATCTCGAAACGTTTACTTCCTCCCTTCTTGTATTCGGCCAAAACCTTGTTAGTAACCGAGAGCCCATTCAGCTCATCAAGCAATCCCGAAGGATGAAATAACGCACCATAAAACCCTTACCAAGATCGATTACACCCGAGCCTTTTGGCTTAAATCGCAAGCCAACAAATCTCGGAGATCCACCTCCTTCCTACAATCGGTTAGACATATCATTAGGAATCCAAAGGCATTCGGCTTTAGCATGAATCCTGGAAATCAAAAGAGATTATCATTCCCTTACCTTAGTCGACAAATCCCAAAGATCTAAAAGATCTAGATCTAAACCACGATCCAAACGAAACCCGAGAACCTACACGTTGGTGTCACCCCTTCCTACAATCGGCCAAGTACCATTATCTTTGGATTAAAGCCTTCGGTATTAATCACAACAGGAGATGTTGAAACCGCAAAACACTTACCCCCTTAGCTTACTGACAGATTCGGCCACCAATCACCAAAGTTCAGCACACCCTAATGACATTTGGGGATTTCGGCTACCTTATTAATATAGAACAAGAAAGATTTTAAGATCCCGATCAATAACGAATTGGAGAAATAAAAAAAGAGAATGGCAAATGAGATCCGGCATTAACCAAATCAATCGAGAAAAGAAGAATAAGAAGTTATACTTACTAGGAGATTCGGCTATGACCCAAAAGAAAGTGATAGATTTGGCAAAGAGGAGAAAATGCAAGAGGAGAGAAACTGAGGGACAGAGTATTCGGCTTTTGAAGAGAGTAAAGATGGAGGAAGAAAATGAAAATAGAAAAGCAAGGATTCGGCAAAAAGAAAAAAAGAACTTTCGTCACAAGGAGGTTTGAAAGAAAGGAAAGATGAAGTGAAAAGAGTTGCTTTTGGCTTTTTACTGAGACAACAAGAGTGGTTCGGCCAACACAACAAAGAAAAGAGGAAGCCTCCCCAAAGCTAGCCGATATAGCTAATCCCCAAAGCACATTCGGCCACCAACCAAAGAACCCAAAACCGATTGCACTCCTCCTCCCCACTGTCCAACTTTCAGCCAACACCTTCAAATGAGTTTGATAAGATTCAAGCTCCTAACTTTCCTCACCTTCATCTATTTGACTCCTTCTATCCTTATCCTCCAGAGTCCATCCTGAGCACTCCACTTCCTTAGCTCATCGTCAAAATAATAAGCAGAAAACAAGATTTCTGCTGCTCGAACCTGAGCACTCCTTCCTTGCATATGACATCACCTTCCTGGTACCCTAGTGGTGCCTCTTTTGCCATTTTGCCACTAGATTCTTTGTGTCACAACACACCAAGAATACCTTTTAACCCCTACCTCTCCTAGCTCCCTATTCCTAAGTGCCAAAACAAAAATTTTAGCCATGACTCGTGCCTAACCCGAGGTCATGCCTAGGCCCCAAAACATGCTAAACTAGCACAAGAAGCATATTGTCACATATAAACACATGCAAAATGCAGAGACCCCATTTTAAGGATGTTACAATATGAAGTTGCTTGAGTACATCTACAAACTTCTTGAACTAGACTTTCTACTTCTGCTTTTGAAGTCTTTGAGGGTAGGGTGGTGGAGGATTCTGTATTAGAACTGGTTGGTTCATCTTCTGTGGTAATTCTGTATCTAACAAAGTCGTTAGTTTATCAAAATTGACTGGTTCAAAAGTTACCTTATCGGGTTTTGCATATTTTGGTTCTGGTGAAGCTGGAATTTCAACACTTGGTTGAACTTTCAGTAAATCTTGAGCATCAGCTGGCTCCTCTTCAACTTCGACAGTGTTGGGCTCTAATGCCTTTTCGCTCCTTAATGTTAATCCTTTACAATGCTCTTTCCTTGTATTTCTTGGGTTCTCTGTATCACTAGGCAAAGCATCTTGTGGTCGGTTCCTAAGTTTAGTTGCAAGCTGGCCCATTTGGTTTTTCCAGTTTTTTCAATGTGGCTATTTGGCTTTGGATTAAGGCATCATTTTTTGCTATGGATGCCTTCAACAGGTTTTCTAAGCCATTGGAAGTTTCAGCTTGGGGTTGTTTCTGAACTTGTTGGGTAAATACAGGTGGTTGGTTCGGTCTAGATTAGGCATAAGTGTTATTGGGTCTAGCCCCTTAGTTACTCCAAGAGAAATTATGGTGGTTTCGTCAAGATGGGTTATAAAAATTGGATTGCGGTCCTTTCCTTCCTTGATTCTGGTTCTGGTTACCCATGTAATACATAGATTTTGGGTTTTACGGTCATTCTTCAAACAAGTGTCCTTCCGCACATTAAACACAGGCTACATTTTTGAATTGATTCGGTGGATGAGCTACAAAATTATTAAACCCATTAGTAGTAAAGTTCTTAAGCATTGAGGATATCGAGGATACCTGAGATGCAAGTGAAGTGAAGGCGTCCACTTCATGTACTCCAACGACTCATTTTCTTGACGCTACTTGATTGGTTGGCCATTGATAATTGTTGATGACAATCCTCTCAATGATTTCATATGCCTCATGATAAGACTTAGAAAGGAGAGAACTATTAGCGTAAACATCTACTACTATTCTCGAGTGAGCCTTGAGACCATTATATAATGTCTCAAGTTGGATGCAATAAGGGATTCCATGATGAGGGCACTTCCTTAATAATTCTTTGTACCTTTCTCATGCCTCGTACAAGGACTTATCAATTGTAATAGCCTGATTTAGGGGCTAGTTAGAATAGTGGTTTTGAAACCACTAATCAGAGGTTGAAGAAAATTATTTTAATTTTATTTTATGAGTTATAGCCTGATTATAAGAGTGCATGAAAATTTTGGTGCTTCAATTTTAGAGATTGCATGCTTAATTGCGAAAAAGACTAAATTGCATAAAGTGTAAAAGTTCTATTTTATAAGCTAAAGGTGTCTAAAATCCATAGGATATTAATTGGAGGCCATTAAAGTGCAATTAGACCCTTAGAAATAGGGTGGCCAACCATAGGGGACAAACAATGTCAAAATTGGTCAAAGTTATTGGAATTAGGTGGATTAAATTACTTGTATTAATAAAATAAAGAAAAGAAAAATATCATCTTTTCTTCTCTTCTTCTCTACCAAAAATTAGTATCAAAATAGGGGTTTGAAGGCTCAAAAGTTTCAGCAAGCTTTTCTCCGATGATCATTCCTTGATAATTTTTGTACTTTTGGAACCCTTAAAGCTTAAGCAAGCTAAAGAGGGGACTATTTTGCAAAAATGTTGAAAGTTTAGGGTCTTTCCATGTGAGCATTTATGTTTTTTGCTGCATTTTTATGGAAGAAAATGAGTCTTAGTTGTTAGACAAATAACTTTTGTGAAAGGTGTTTCCATGAAAACACCTAAGAGGACCTTTTTAAAGGTTGTAAAATATGTGTTAAATGTGTGAAATAATGGGTATTAAGGGTTGACATAAGAGTAATAAATGTTCATCTAGACTTGTAAAATGAGGAAATTCGAATAGAATCGATTTACAAGCCTAGGGGTAAAATTGTCATTTTGTAAAAGCCTAAGGGCAAAATGGTAATGTTGCCAAAATATGATTATTGAAATGTAATGGTTAATGTGGAAATTAAATGAGCTAATTTGATATTATAGATCAAGAAGAACGAGGAATTAACCTTGACCGAGGAAAAGGCAAGGTTTTGGACTAGATCAGCAAATTAACATATTTTGGTACCGAGGTAAGTTTGTATGTAATAAATTTGTCATCATGTTATTAAGTCTTAAAATGTTTGATATTAGTGATGATGTAAATTATTTCTATGAAATTGAGTAATGATGTTGAATGAGGAAATAATGAAAACCTAAGATGTTGAAGTCTCGGTCGGACTTTAAGAAGTGAGAGGATATCATCATCAAGACAAGAGATTGGTAAGGTCCCGTATAAGACCATGACTGGGACATGGCCTTGGCACCGAAATGAGATCCCGTATAAGACCATATCTGGGATATGGCATCGGCATTGAATATGAAAATTGTATAAGACGATATCTGGGATATGGCATCAACATTGATATGAGATCCAGTATAAGACCATATCTTGGATTTGGCATCGGCATCGATATGAGACCCCATGTAAGACCATATTAGGGATATGGCATTGGCATTGTATTTATGTGTATGATGATGATTGTGTATCCTTGGGTATCCCAAGTGATTCAACGGAATAAATAGTTAAGCTTACGATAGAGATGAAATTAGTGCTAAAGCTATGTGATTAAGTGATACAGGTACATGTGAGTAATTCAAGAGAAATGTTTACAATATGTGACATGACATGTAATTGGTAAGAGTAAGCATGAGTAAGTTATAGCATTGTGCTTGAGACTTTGTGTTCTTATTCAATGCAATGGATGGATGGCATTTTGAACCTTTATGTTGCAATTTATTTCATACAAACTTACTAAGCTTTATGCTTACTCCTCTCATTTCCCTTTTCCTTGTAGTATCGCCAAGCTAACTCAGGGATCGTAGGATGTCGGAGCTCAAAATCGCACTATCAACTTCTCTTTGGTATAGCAAAGTTAGATTTATTTTGAGTATGGCATGTATAGGACTTGGTCATTTTGTTATGTCATATTTGTTAGCCAAAGTGTTGGCTATTGATTTTATTCAATTCATTCTGTAAATGGCCATTGGAAATTGGCCAAAACTTGACAAGTTTATATAATCAATGATGATAAAGTTCATGAAGTGCATGCTTGTCTGGATGTCTTGACTTTGAGTTCTTAGAAGAGCATTATGGTCATGAGTATGTTGATATGATTTGGTATGAGTGTGGTTGCTTTGTAGAGTGGTAATTGGCTTGGTAGATAGCCTTATAATTGTCACATGGGTAGACACACGGGCATGTGTCTAGGTTGTGTCTGACACACGGTCAGCCCCATGGGTGTGTTGATAGGCCGTGTGTCCCCATGCAAGCTACGTTGGCAAGCGAGAATACCCAGTAGTAAACACACAGGCTGAGACACGGTCGTGTGTATCAATCGTATGGGAGACACGACCTAGGAAACGGGTGTGTGCCTTGCGTGTAACCTAAATGAATTACTGGCGTCAGAAACAGAATGTCAAGGTTTTTACACACGGATGAAGACACAGGCTTGTCATGGCAGTATGAGGGACACAGGTTATGGGCATGTAACAGTCCGATTTAGACCCTAGTTGGAATAGTGGTTTCAAGACCACAAATTTGAGTTAAAAAAATATTTTAATATTATTTTTCGTGCCTATGATATGTGATTAAGTATATATGTAATTTTCGTGATTAAATTTGTTTGTTTGTGTGCTTAATTTGAGAAAATGACTAAATCGTATAAATCGTAAAGTGGCCTTCTATTTGATTTAGTGGCCTAATTGGTGTGTCTTCTTTTATATGGGGATTTATGTTGCAAATTGGCCATAAATGAGAATAGTGGACGTCATTAAGTGTTTAAATATGCTTTTATATGTTAATTTTATAAGTTAATATTAACATTAATTTATTAAAGGTTATAATAATAAAACAAAGCATAAAATAAAAGCCATTTTTCATCCATTTTGACCGAAACAAAGAAAAGAAAAGAAAGAAACTAAGGCTAGGGTATTCGGCCATTGTCAAGCTTGATTAAGGTATGTAACTAGCTCGGTTTTTGATAATTTTTACGTTTTTGAGATCGTTGCTAAGTTATCTTCAAGACCTATGCTTGAATTTTTGCAATTGATAATCATTTTGAGTTTTGCCATTGATGATAGTTTGTGATTTTTGATGTTTGATGATAGATTATGAAAGATATGTGTTAGATTAACAAGTTTTGTCTTTGGAGTTGTGATGATTTTGAGTAATTTGGATTAAATTTAGAAAATAATATTTTGAGGGACTAAATTGTGAAATAAAAAAAATATATGGACTTAGATGAGCATGAGTAAAATTTGGATATACATGGGTATCATGAGATTTTGTATATTTTGTGATTTCGTGAAATAGGACTAAAATGTCCAAATGAAAATGTGAGGGCTAATTTACAAATTACCCTGAATATGTGTTATTGGATTGAATTAATGAATAAATGGGTTGAATTTGAATATGTATAGATCAAGAACCGGAGAAAATAGATTTAGATCAAGGGAAGTCGAAAGTTATTGAATAGCCGTTTGTTTCCATTCTTCCCATATGAGGTAAGTCTATATACAAATAAACGTATTTGAATTCAATTATTTATGTATCTATGAGATATATTTTGCATGGTAAATGATTGAAATGGAATGTATATGAAATCCGAGGATATGTCAACAAGTTATTAAAGTCTTAGAAGTCTTGTATGAACCTAGGAATAGATAGGGTTACATATGTCATGACATAGGTTCCGATATGTGATATCATGTAAGACTATGTCTAGGACGTTGGCGTTGATTCGAGATTTTGTGTAAGACCACATCTGGGACATTGGCATTATATTTCATTCGTGTAAGACCCTGTCTAGGATAGTGGCATCAATATCTAGATACATGTAAGACCACGTTTGGGATGCTGGCATTGTACGACTATTCCGAGCACTCTGAGTATCCTATTAGAATCTGAACGGTTCAATGAGAAAGTCTGAGAAATCAATGACTATGTGATTTTTATATCTGCTTCAGGTACGTGTGATGTATATGTTTTGAATAGGCATGAAAGGTGAGTAAATATGCATATGGATACAATGAACTAAAATGTGATATATGAATGAATGTGACATGAGTAAATGATGAGATGATGTGTGATATATATGCTTAAATGAATTATGAGTATATGAGATATTTGAGTTGTGAAATATGAGTAAGTAATGGCTAAGTAATGAACCAATGATGATATTATGAATTTGTAAATGAGAATCATTAATGTCATTGTGTTTATGTGGCTATGTGTATTGCGTATTAAGCTTATTCGTATATGGCTTACTAAGCTTTTGGAAAGCTTACTCTGTATGTGTTTACTCTATTTTATAGGTTGTCTAAGCTACGAAAGGCTCGGGGATTGTCGAGGATTGTCATCACACTACTCAATCTTGTTTTGGTACCTTTTTGAAAGTATAAATACTAAGTATGGCATGTATAGGCTAGTTACCTTGAGTTATGTTTGATATATGTATATGGCCATGTGATATGGCTAGATATATGCTTGTGTTATGAATGATTAGTTATATTATATGATGCTAGTTTTGGTATGGTTTGATAGCAAATGATTTGGTTATATGAATGGTAAGATTGTTGATGCATAATTAACATATCATTGACAGTAATCTTGTGATGGATAATACTTTGAAATATTTGTGATTGGATTGAACCAAATGTTTTATATGTTGGTGTGAATGTTAAGTTCTTGAATGATTAGAAATGATGTATATTTAGGCATGTTTTTGGTTACCTTTGAAGCTTGAATCGATTTATATTTGTGCTTGTAGGAATGACCCAAAGTGTGGGTGGCATTTTGGGTTTGAAAATGGCCTATAATTGCCCACACAGTTGAGCACACGGGCGTGTGGCTCAACCGTGTCCTTCGAGGTTACAATTCAAAACAAGTCAGGCTCGACCATAGGCTGGACACATGGGCATGTGACTTGCCGTGTGGTGCAAGTCAGGCTCTACCACGGGTGGGGCACAGGCGTGTCCCAGGCCGTGTGGTCAAGTCAGTATGTATGCCCTATTTTGACACGGCTTAGACACACGTGCGTGTCTGAGGCCGTGGGATGCCCACAGCTTGCCCACACGGGCGTGTGACCTTTGTAACTTAAGAAAAATTTTAAATTTTTGAGAATTTTCATATGTGTTCGGTTCAGTGCTTGCCTTATTCTAAAACATGTTTAAGGTCTTGTTGACCTATTTAAGGGACACTTTAATTTGATTCGTTGAATATTATTATGAAATATTTGTAAAAGTTTTCGATTGTCTGGTAGTGCCTCTTACCCTAAACCGGTGATAGTTATGGGTTAGGGGTGTTACATTTGATTGGTATTAGTGCTACGTTTAGTCGATTCTCGGACTAACATAGCGTGTGAGAGAATAGCTATACATGCCATATATATGAAATGTGATAGTGTGATGAGTCTTGACATATAAAATGTGTTTTTGTATAGTAATGGATCCCGAAAGAACCGTAGCTGATGACATTGAAAGTAATGCACCTGCTCCCGCTCAAGGGACAGTGCCATCTGATTCGAGATCGGCTACTAGTGGTCAATAGGGAGAAGCTAGACAAGCTTTCTTCCAAATGATGAGTGAGTGTTTCACTCAATTCGTAAGAAATAATCCAACTGTTTCACAACCTCCGCCCGATTAATCCTCCTCAGACTTCAGTTAAGCCTCCGGTTGTGAATATGAATCTATTGAAGAAGCCTCTGGTCGACAAAATCCGTAAATATGGGGCTAAAGAGTTCAGGGATACTAGTGATGACAATGCCGAGAAAGTCAAATTTTGGCTTGAAAACATGATCCGGTATTTGATGAAATGACATTGACTCCTGAAGAATGCATAAGATGTGCCATTTCTTTACTACGAGATGCAGCTTATCAATGGTGGAAGACTTTAATCTCTGTGGTTCCAAAAGAACGGGTTACTTGGTACTTCTTTCAGTCTGAGTTTCGAAAGAAATATATCAGTCAGATGTTTATTAATCAGAAACGAAAAGAATTTTTGGAATTGAAACAGGGACGTATGTCTGTCACTAAGTATGAAAAAGAGTTTGTAAGATTAAGTTAATATGCTCGAGAATGTGTTTCAACGGAAGAAATAATGTGCAAAAGATTTGAAGATGGCTTAAATGAAGATACACCTTTGCTTGTTGGAATTCTAGAAAAAAAAGAGTTTGTCGTGCTTGTTGATCGAGCGTGCAAAGCTGAAACACTCGGTAAAGACAAAAGAAAAGCTGAGTCTGAAGTTAGATATGTGAGAAAGAGATTTTCGAATAAATCATTTTAGTCTGCTTCAAAGAAATTCAAAGATGAACATAAGCATTCTAGGGAAAATGTGGGACAATCGAATAGAGATCGAGCTAGATCACAGTCGAATACCAAAGCTCTGGAAACTTCAATGGCAAGTGTTGGAAATATCCAATCCTGTAACACCCTAAACCCGACCTAAACATTATGACCGGATCTGGTATGTCACATGAAATGATGGTTTGAATGAAATTTTGAAATAAAAGATACTTCGTGATGTGTTAGCATTTTGGACAATCAAATTCAGCTTTATGGCTTCCTTGCAAAAAAAAAAAATTATGAATAATCTTAATAGTCGAAGACAGGTTTGTGATACAAAAATCAAAAACTATAGGTATTCCAATCCATGTCATTTTGAAAATAGAGTTTGTGGTTTTAAGTGGATTTCCAAATTTAATTATTAATCAGCATGTTATCCGCTTGTTAATATTTTGGAAAACATTTAATTATATTTTTAGGAAAACTTTTTGTTTAGCATTTCAAAATATAATAATAACCGCATTAAAACAAAACCCAAATTAAAATTTCGAAGGACTTATTACATTGCAAAATCCCATAAAAAAAAAGAAAAAGTTTAAATAAGAACCAAAAGTTTATGAGAAGATATTGCATGGCCACCTTAAAGTCCGCCTCGGCTCCAAATCTACAATCTAGGGATTACCTGCAAAATTAAGCAGAGGGGTGAGTCACCGAGACTCAGTGTGTAAATCCCCTTATCACACAATATGGGCCTTAAGCTCACGATGCACATTGGGCCTTAGCTAATATAGCATATTAAAAAAAATGTATGCAATGCAACCCAGCCCAACCTAGTTTTCCATCCTCTAGGTCACCGAATCGGCCAAACACCCGTGGCATCAAGCCACTGTGGTTCCAAACCACTGTGGTCCCAGACCACTTGTGATAGAGTCACAGAATATATAAACATGGGGCCAACCCACTGTAGTCCCAGACCCCTGTGACAATCTCTGATAAGTATATGTGGGGCCAACCCACTGTGGTACCAAACCACTGAGATAAGTCACCGATAAATATATGTATACGTGGTTCCAAACCACTGTGGTCCCAGACCACTGTGACAGAAGTCACTGAATCACACTTCCCCATTTAATCATATCCCAAAGCCCATGCAATCGTACTAACAGTATATAGCAGGTACATAACCATGTTATACTAAAGGCAATCATAACGGTACTTGACTTGGTATCTCCAACCTTACCCATAAGGATATCTCGACTGTCTGTATAGTCGTTTCGGCTTTCAGCCAATACAGTTATTAACACAACCAATAAAGAAAAGTGTGAGTATTACACACCTGATTATGCGTAAGACTAGACTCTCTACGTCGACACTCGCACTAGCAGGGATAACAGCGATTTGCCTATCCTAGGCAGACGTTGGCTCTCTACCACAGCCCAGCGAAAAGTCTCGAACTGTTGACACAGCACATCTTTTAAATTTAGGAGTAGAGATTATGGGTCCACTCCCCTCCTTAGTTTGGCTAGCACTCGCATCCATGAAGAGACTTGATCAGTACAGTACTATAGTGAAACGATGATTTTCCCCAACAAGGGGTTTGATTAAGACAGGGTAAACGAATAGAGGCTGATGAAAAAGAACAAAAGAGGGCTCCTTACCTTAAAACCTGAATGGAAAGGTAAGATTCGGCAATCAACAGACCTTTTGGCTTCGGACTTCAAACATTTGGCCATTGGGGTTTCCTGAAGTAAACGTTCCAAAATAAGAGAAGAAGAAGAAGAGATTAGCCAAAATCAAAACACCAAGAACAAAATTGCTATTCGACTATGAACACACAGAATTGAAAGAAATAAAGAAAGAAACGAAAGAGTCTCCTGTTACCTTAACCAACAGAAATCGATTGAAGAGACGTCCTGCAGCCAGAGATTCCTAGCACCTTGCTTCGCAATGTTCGGCTAACGAAAAAAGAGTGTAAGAATAGGTTTAGTGTGGTGTCAAAGGAGATTCGGGTATGGTGAAAAGGTGTTGAAACGAATCCCACAAGAGAAAAGAGTGTAGAAGAGAAAAGATGAACAAGACTATTTCAGCTTTAGAGTAAAACAAAAGAAAGCCAAAGAGAAGAGAAAAGCAAATGGAAACTGAGATTTGGCTATGAGAGGGTAGAAGAGAAAATCGTTAGAGAAAAAGAATGAAAGGAAAAAATAAATGTCCGAGTGGTCACCCTATTTTTGACTAATGTCAAAGAAATAAGAAGAGATAAGGAGAAGAAAGCTAAAAGTTTCGGCACAAAGAGAAGTAGAAAATCGAATGAGAGAAAAAGAAAGAACTCCCTAAGATCCTTGTAAAAATTTGGCACTTTCCCTATATGACCAAAAATGTCAAAATGAAAAATGTCTACTACTCAAGAGAATTTTGGCACATACACCTATCCTAGAAACTAAACCGAAATCCCCCCTCCAAGCTCCCTATATTCGGCCAACACCTCCACCAACACCAAATCCCTTGATTTGCTCCACCAAATACTCCCCATAACTCATTCAAATTGGTTTGACCAATTCAAACTCCTCCAAGCTCTCTTGTCCATCCATTTGAATGCATTGACCTATTCAACCACCACCCTTGAAGAGTCCCTGTCGAAACCATCTCCTCTCCATCTTGGCACCAAAAATAAAGCTTCATAATGAGGCTTATGGGATTCGAACTCCTCCCCTTCTGCTCCTATAAGTGACGCCACCTCCACTTGGACACATACTTCTTTTGTGCCAACAAACACACTCAAATAAACTTAAGACCTGCTCCTACTAGCTCTCCCCTTTTAGATGCCCAAAACAGAAAATTTTACCAGGGCCCTGGCTTGAACCTGAGCCTCATTAGGACCCCCAAGCACATTTAAATAACACCAAAATAAACCAAGCACACAGAAAAGCCTAAAATGCAAAACCCCTAAATCTAGGATGTTATAATTCTACCCCCTTAAGGAAATTTTGGCCTCAAAATTTACCTGATCAAAAGAGGTGAGGGTATTGTTATCGCATTGCATCTTCTCACTTCCACGTGGGTTCTTCTGAATCGTGATTTCACCATAAAACTTTAACCAACAGAATTGATTTCTTCTCAACGCCTTGACATCTTGATTTAAGATCTACATTGGTTCTTCTTCAAAAGACAAATTAGGTATTACTTCAATTTCCTCCACTGGCACTATGCGACTGCTGACCTCCTCTACCTAGCTGAGCATTTCCCTACCCTACGGGTCCTACATCGCTCCGTGGCTGTGGACAGTCCCTAATCTGATGGTCCAAAGACCCACACCTAAAGCACTTTCCACTGCCTGCCCAACACTCACCTACATGGAATTTACCACAGTGAACACACCTCCATGTCTGGTTAGCAGCAGGTCTCTCCACCCTGTTCGGCCCATCCGACCTAGGTCTTTTCTGAGTATGCCCAGCTGCTTTTGATGATCCAAAATTCCTCCTACTTCCACTTCTATCTTTATCTCGATTCAGCTTTTTCATTCGCTTTACCTCCTCAGCTATCTTAGCCTTCTCCACAAGCATAGCAAATTCCCTCTCCCGCTGTGGAGCTATCAAAACACGTAAATTACCCTTCAGGCCATCTTCAAATCGAACACAACGTTCATGTTCTTTGGCCACTATCCCTCGAGCATAATGGCTCAAGCGTAAGAATTTCATTTCATACACCGCCACTGACCTACTTCCCTGAACCATATTTAGAAATGTTCTACACTGCACATCCACATAACTTGTTCCAATGTACTTACTCTGGAACGTCATTCTAAAGTAACCCCAGGTGATACGATCAGCCACAGCACCGTCCTTAACTGTAAGCCACCATTGATAAGCTTCGTTAGGAGAAGGGACACTACTCCTTTCAGCTTCACTTCTTCCGTGAAATCCAGATCATCCATTATGCATTCAACCGCCTCCAACCAATACTCAGTTGTACCCGGGGCTATACCAAAAATCCCCCTAAACACTTCTACCCCATTAGCTCTAAGTCACTCCGACACAGATTTTCGGGCTCCTGTACCCATGCCTGCCCCAACAACCCTCTCTAAAACCCTCAACATCGCCTGAGATACCGCATCATCTCCGAATATCTAATCCTAAAATTTCACCTCCATAACTGGTGGCACTGGTACCTCATTCTCGACTCGTGACCAGGCCCTACTAGTTCTGACACAGCAATCCTGCCTCTACCTCGACCACGCACACCACGTCCTCTAGTGCTTATTCTATCGATTCACATTTATCTGATTAGGAATTTTATGAATTATTAATTTCTTCCACTAATTAATAACGAACAATCTTATGGAAAGTAGTTTTAACAGTAGTTCTTTCGAATTCAAACTCTATCTACAAGGTTCAATTCTCAGGTCTATATTTTCTAGCTCTAGAATCCACATACATTAACCATCACACATCAACATATAAGTAGCATCCATGAACTCACATTCGTCACATAGGGGTATTTTTGTCATTTCACTATCTAGGGGTATTTTTGTAATTTTATCCTATAGGGGTATTTTTGTAATTTTCCAAAATAGGGTATCTTGGTGATTTTACAAAATAGGGGTATTTTGGTAATTTTGTAATCTGGGGGTATTTTGGTAATTTTGTAAATTTTTGGTAATTTTACAAATCCAGGATATTTTGGGAAGTTATCACAAATCAAGGGTATTTCGGAGATTTTACTAAACTAGTGATATAAGTAATTTTACAAAAATTGGGTGGCTGGTCCCTTTCGTGTTTTAGTTATAAATTTTGGCCCGTCAACAAGCCCTCTCGGTTAGAGTGAACAAACATTACGGACTAGGTAGGTTTCAGTGAAGAGGAGGTGTCTTGCTAGGCCGCTTAAATACCAAGCTCTCCACAGGTCCAATCCTAGACATGCGTATGCCTGTTACCACACCCTAACCCTGTGACTTGTTCATAGACATGTTTAATTAGAAATTAAGTCTTATGAGATTTGAATAATTGTTTATACTAAACCTAAAGTTTATAAGCTCTAGCATACCTATTTACATCCCATAAAGCCCATCAAGCCCAACATGCATATCACATAATGACTTTAGAATACTTACCTGCGTGGGTCGGGTGCTGGTAGACTCGAAGGCCATATCTCAATTGAATTTTTCTCAAACTTACATCACTTTTACAAATCACCACTAGACCCATTTCACAACCCGAGTTTTAAATTGGGCTCTGATACCAAAAATGTAACACCTTAAACCCGGCCCATACGTCATGACCGGATCTGGTATGCTACGGGTTGAATGTTGAAAACTTTACTTTGAAGGGTTTTGAAAATCTCAGTTTATTTTAACCGATTAATCATTAATTGCGACATTTTTGAAGAAACTTTAACAATTGCGTTGAACATGCTGGAAAAACCCATTTTCCTTTCACTTTATAATTAAGACTTTGAAAACATAAGTTTATAAGACGTAACATAAAAAAAATATAGTTCGATCACCTAAGTAATGGAGGCCTTATTACAAAAATAATCCCAAAATTGAAACGTAAAGAAAAATCGAAAATAGCCTATGAAGATAAGAGACTTGATTGCCCCTTGAGTCCGCCTCGACTCCCATGTCTACGATCTACTGCTCATCTAAAAAGTTGGGAAAAATAAAAGGGTGAGTCACCAAGACTCAGTGTACAAATCTCGAAAACACATAAAAGCCTTGAGGCCCACAAACACATTATGGTCCTTGGCCCATACACAATGGCAACAGAATATTTACATGCAACATGTCCCATCCCAAACCTAAGAGTCCATCCTCTACACACCCCCGTACCAACCATCACACCGTGGGGATTTCTACAATTAACCCTCCATCCGCTACACACCATATCGACAATTTGTCTTTTGTCATAAAGACCGATCACGTGACCTATGTGGCAAAGCCACCGATCACCCTGCGACCTTAATAATACATTGTAGTATTTCGACAGCTGTGCTGCCTGTCATAAATACCGATCACTGTGTAACCTATATGGAAAAGCCACCGATCGCTATGCGACCTTCTTCCCATTCATCATATCAATCCCATCCCATGCATGCATACATGCAAGAATCAAAACATTATACTATCTAAACAGATCATAGACTTTCACATACTTTGATACACATAGAGAAGTTTCTATGATTACATACCTGGCATCCCATGCCTACCCTTTCTGGGTTATACGACTGTTCATACAGCCTCATTTTTTGACTTTTAGCCTATAACATACATATAATCTGATTAACTAGTGTGATAGAGATCTACACACGACATCGACAAGACGACATCGCTAAGTCGACACAATCGTAAGCGAATCGATTGCTAATAGTCTAAGGTTTTGTTCAAGTCGGTCCACAACTCGGTGGCCAATCCCGAGCTCACGACTTCGCCGCTTTTAAACTTAGGGATTGGTTTAACAGATCCAATCCCTCCCTTGCTCGATCGATATTTGATTCCATCAAAAGACCTTATCAGTTGCTACCATCATAACATATGGCTAAGATCATAATTACGATAGCGAATCTAACGAAAATCTAAAGAGAACCCCTTACCTTGAAATCCCAAAAAGAGAGATATGAGGTTCAGAGACTAACAGTTTCGGCTTTTAAATCTACGTGATCTACTTCACTTTTTGAATGTCACCCAACATGTAGACACAAGAAACCAACAAGCCATTAGCCTTTCAGCTTTGTCTTCTAAAAACTAAAAGAGAAAGAAAAAAATAGATCAGAAGAAATCGACACCTACCTTTACAGAGAATTCAGCAACCCCTAGAAGATTTTGGCTTAATGGAGAAATCAACACAAGAGGAAAAAGAATGAAGAAGATAGTGAAATAAGAGGTTTCAGCTTTTGAAAGAAATCAAAAGAAAAGATTACAGAGATTGACTGGGGTTTCGACTTGTAGGGAAATTTCGGCACCCCTCTGGCATATTGAAACCGATTTCTTCCCCCTCCAAGAGATAGAAATTCGGCCACCATTGGCTGTTCAGCAGATAACTTCTATTCTTTCTCCCTTATATTTATCCATTCACACCTCCAAAAGAGGCCTAAATAACACCACATCTTCCTTCCTTCATCAGCAGATTATCCACATTATCCAAGTTATTTAATCCCTTCTAATTTTAAGCCTTATTGCCGTCCCACTTGCTCCTCCTTTAAGTGCCAAAAATGGCCCAAATACATGGGCTGCAAGTGGCCATAACTTGGGCCTCTTCACCTGCTAATGACGCCACCTTATAGCTCATTTGCAATGCCCCTTGCTACTAGGCCACAAGCCCATTTTGTAATTTAAACCATAGATACAATCTTTTAAACCCTATAGTGTCCAAACAGAAAATTTAACTAAGGCCTCAGCCCTATCTTGAGCCCAATCTGGACCCCTAACACACTAATTAACACATTACACATAACCACACATTAAATGTATAGGCCAATTAATTCAGGATGTTACAGCGATTGACTCAAAAGTAACTGAAAAGAAAGTTGAATATGTGCCTGTGGTTTGTGAATTCCCTGATGTATTTCCTGAAGAACAACTGGGATTACCTCTGATATGTGAAGTTGAATTTGGTATTGATTTGTTATCGGGAACGACTCCTATTTTGATAGATCTATATAGAATGGTGCCAATAGAGCTAAAAGAATTGAAGTCATGGTTACAAGAGTTGACCTATAGAGGGTTTGCAAGATCGATTTTCTCACCTTAGGGTGCTCCTGTTCTATTTGTGAAAAAGAAAGATGGCGCGATGAGAATGTGCATTGATTATCATCAGTTGAACAAAGTGACTATAAAGAATAAATATCCTCTGCCTAGAATTGACAATTTATTTGATCAATTGAAAGGAGCCACTGTGTTTTCAAATATAGATCTAAGATCGGATAATTATCAGTTATGGGTAAAAGATTCAGATATTCTGAAGACTACTTTCAGAACGAGGTACCGGCATTATGAGTTTTTAGTTATGCCTTTCGGACTAATAAATGCTCCTACTATTTTTATGGATTCGATGAATAGAATTTTAGACCAAATTTTGATCAATTTGTTATTGTATTCATTGATGACATATTGATTTATTCACGTGATGAGATTCAGCATGCTGGTCATCTGAGAATTGTGTTGCAAACTTTGAAAGAAAGACAATTGTATGAAAAAGTCAAAAAATATGAATTCTGGTTGAGTGAAATCAGTTTTCTGGGACATTTTGTATCAGTCTCTGGAATACAAGTTGATTCGAGTAAGATTTCTGCTATTTTGGAATGGAAACATCCGAAGAATGTATCTGAAGTTCGTAGTCTTCTAGGATTAGCTGGTTATTATCATCGGTTCATAAAAGGATTCTCAATGATAGCTACTTCGTTGACTAGATTGCTTCAGAAAGATGTGAGATTTGAATGGTCCGATAAATTCCAGAAAAGCTTTGATCAGTTGAATGCCCTTTTGATCGTGTAACATCTAGATTAGGGGTTATGCATTTGTGCATAATTCATGAGTAGTAGGTTTTGGTAGTGTTTGGAAGTGAATTAAGGGTTTTTAAAATCCTAGGATGGAAGAGAAAGCTTTGGACCATTATTGGTTTTTAAGTTAAAAATAAGAAGTGATGTGGAAAAGTGGCAAGGGACGCCACCTAAGGTGCAAGGGTTATGGCATCAAGTGAAGTACTTTGAGGAAGAGGTTCAATCCCATTGTGTGCATCTTTGCTTAATTTTATGAAATAGCATGTTTCTTGTGATATGTGGTGTGCATTTTAGACCCTTGGAAATGTAAGGAAATGTATGGAAATGTATGGAAATGTAAAGAAATGTATAGAAATGTAAGGAAATGTATGGAAATGGAAATGTATGGAAATGTATGGAAATGTATGGAAATGTAAGGAAATGGAAATGTATGGAAATGTAAGGAAATGTATGGAAATGTAAGGAAATGTTAAGTTCAAAGTGAACATTTTGGAAACTAGGAAATGTAAGGAAATGATTTAGAAATGATTCAAAGAGGAAAGTAAACATTTGGAAACTTGGAAATGTAAGGAAATGTTAGGTTAAAGGAGGGAAACGAACGTTTTTGGAAACCTAGAAATGTAAGGAAATGTCAAGTTTTAAAGTTTAAAAAGAGGAAACTAAGGAAAGGTGGCCTTAAGAAAATTAATAGGAGGAATTTGACACAAGAACAGGGCTTGGAAAAGTGGCATGGAGGCACCACTTAAAGCCCAGTAAATGACGCCACCAGCATGTGTGCAAGCTTAGGTTCGAGTAGCAAGGAGAGCATTTCTAAGAGTGTTTTTGCGTCTAAATTGGGCTTGCGGCCCAATTCGTTATTAAAGCTAAACTAATCATAGGGAGGTGCCACTTAGGTGGATAATTTGGGCCTCGTATGGCCACAAGGAGTCCAATAGAATAAGTTTAAATTCAGCTCATCAAGGGAAGGGGGTGGATGGCATCTAGCTAAGACTTTAAGTGATTTTTATTTAATTACTTAAAGAGGAAGCAATGGACGACAATAGGGACTCTTAAGGGAAGAGTTTAATTCTCCTTAAAACTCAGCTAAATAGGTGGATAAATGATGATTTATTTTAGATTATTTTCAAAGAGATAATTGAGGATTATTCTTTAATTTTAATTAAAGAGATAAAGCTATCAAAATAGAAGAGTGATGGCCAAGTAAGGATTCTAAGTTAGTAATTTGGCTAAAAAAGGAAAAGAGGGACATTCATTCTTTCTTCTAACTCTCTCTCTTGAATTCTCTCTAGCAAATATCTTCTTTCTTCATTGTTTTGCCAAGCCAAAATACACCTTGTGTAGCGAAACTTTATTACCAAATTGCTCAAACTCTTTTCTTTTCTTCTTTCATAATCTTTCAAAAGTCGAAAGTTTGCTAAAATCAAGGCCATTGCGAATAGTTTTGAGACTTCAAACAAGGGGTTGTCGACTTACGTATTAAGGGTAAGAACTAGTTATCATTCGATTTTCATCCTTTTCTTTTAAGATTTGCGAAATCTAAGACTAACCCTATTAATATCTTGTTGCCAAAACTTTGAAGAGATCTTTCGAGATTTGTTTAAGTCAACTACAAGAAGGAGAAGTTCTTTTCCGAGAAGGTACACCATAGGCCACGTGTTCCCTAGTTATTCAGTGAATTTTGGGATTTAAAAATCCACAAGGTAAGTCTTAGTGTACAAATCCTACTAGGATTTGGTTTTATAGCCGAATAGGCTTTATGCTAATATATTAAGGTTGGCCAAATGTAGGAATTGAGATCTAAGGCATTAGATCAAGATTTCTGGGATTTAAGTGAACCGATAAGCAAATCAGGTGTGTACCCTACACAACTTTTAATAAGATTCATGGCTATAATAAATATATGCATGTTTATAAGAATGTGAATATGGATAAGGTACCATGTTATGGTACAAAGTACTCAGGTACATTTCCTACTCCTACTAGGATTACGAAATATGTTATATTTTAACACGTGAAAAGTGACATGAATGTGAATTTAAGTATGATATGCATGATATGAATAATATGGGGCATTCGGGTTATATGAGAAAGGGGAAGTGAATGTGGTGACTTCGATCTCACTATCTGAATATGGTGACTTCGGTCACATTATCTGAATGTGGTAACTTCGATTACATTATCTGAATGTGGTGTCTCATGCTATGCCACGAATTTTATATGGGCGATGAGCACGCCGACTCGATGATCGCCTTGATGATGTGTAGCGAATGGAGGGTTGACTTAGTAGTCCCCATGGTGTGCGAGGTTGAGTGCAGGGGATGTGTAGTGGATGGCATCTAGGTTTTGGGTTGGGATTGCATCATTATCTTGAATTATTATGTGCACATGATATGTATGGTATGCCTAAATCTATTAAATTTTAGTGTTGGTTACACATTGAGTCTGTTTGACTCACCCTTGTGGGATTATTTTTGGTGTGATCGGTGATGGGTGGCCTACAGATGCTTAGTGGAGTCCATGTGGAGTTCAGATTTCTTTTATTTAGACTATTTTACTTTAAGTATTTTGAATTTAAATTTTGGGAATTATTGATGTAATAAGGCCTTAGTAGAATTATTTTATTCTATTTTTATTTATTAAGCTTACAAATCTTTATTTAAAAGATTAAGTAAATCTATTTTCAAAACGAAGCCCAAACATTTAGTCACCTAAAGTAAAGGATTTTAATAATGAAATAAACTTGTTTTCAACTCAAGCCCAACCCAAAACGATCTTTCTTCCAAATCACACAAGTTTTTCCCAAGTAACAAAAGAATTGGAAATGGTTTACACCGGGTAACATACCAGATCCGGTCAAGGCTCGTGGGCCGGGTTTAGGGTGTTACAATTTGGTATCATAGCCCAATTTTAAACTCTCGGCCTGTGGTCTAAGGCCCAAAATGTTTTCAAATCGAGCCCAAATGAGTTTTATGGAAGTATTTACGAAAATAGGCGGGTTTTTCTAGCATGGCCCACTAAGTCTCCACATTCAAGTCCACCGGGTAAGTACTCCGATCTCTTGTGTGATTTATATTATGACTTGTAGAAGGGGTAGAAATGGAACGTAGATTAGTATGATAAGTACTTAAACCCTAGGACTAGTTTACCCCAACAATTACATAAGACTTTAATGCACAAGTAAACAAACCTATGTCTAAGTCGCCAAGCTAGGGTGTGGTAACCATTGTACGCATGTTCAGGATTGGTTCGGTGGGAGCACGGTATTTAAGCGATCCTAGTGACTCACCTCCTACCCACTTGAATCCTACAGTGCGTAGTGATGGTTCACCCTAACCAAGAGGACTCAGCCACATGCTAAACCCAATAACTAAAACCCGAAAGGGACTAGCCATATTTTTATGGAAACCCTAGTTTTAAAAGTCGACAAACTACTTTTGAATCATGAAAATTATTTTTTAAAAAAAAAAGTTTATAAGAATTTTCGATTTACAAGATTACCGAAATACCCTTAGGGGTGGAAATTACTAAAATGCCATTGGTTCTAAAATTTCCATATTACCCTTGATTTCAATAAAATTTACTCACTTTGTAAAAGTATTTAAAAAACCCTATTTTGCGAAAGTCCAAAATACCTCGATTTGAAAATTCTGAAATTACCCCGATTGACAAAATTACCAAAATGACCACGATTTTCAAAATTTTTGCAACATCACCGATTTGGAAAACAAATTCTCAAAAAGAACCCTCAAATTTTGCAAATTTTGAAATACCCTTGATTTACTGAGATTTACAAATTTACCCTGGTTAATTACCGAAATACCCCTTGATAGTGGAAAAACAACAACAATGAAAACTACAACATTTCTCGAATGAGCGAAAGTTCATAATTGATTGATGGATGTATGAATGTAAAGACGTGTGCATGTATGAATACGAAAGAACCACTTCTAAAATAAAAATTCTTTCCATAAAACTTCTTGGCGGTTAATCGGTGAAACAAAATTTTTAATACATAAAACTTCTTAATCGATTAAATCACGACGTTAGAAATGAGTTCTAAGGGGCGTGAACTTAGAGATTGTGCTGGAAAGTATGATGGTTCTATTAAGATCGAGTCTGTGGCGTAAGCATAAGTGCGGTGAGAAGGATTGTACGTCTGTTAGGAAGTAATTTGAGGGCAAAATTATTTTTAAGGAGGGTAGAAGCAGTAACATCCTAGATTAGGGGTTATCGTTTGTGCATAATTCATGAGTAGTAGGTTTTGGCGGTGTTTGGAAGTGAATTAAGGGTTTTAAAATCCTAGGATGGAAGAAAGCTTTGGACAATTATTGGTTTTAAGTTAAAAAAGAAGTGATGTGGAAAAGTGGCAAGGGATGCCACCTAAGGTTCAAGGGTTATGGCATCAAGTGAAGTACTTTGAGGAAGAGGTTCAAATCCATTGTGTGCATCTTTGCTTCATTTTATGAAATAGCATGTTTCTTGTGATATGTGGTGTGCATTTTGGAACCTTGGAAATGTAAGGAAATGTATGGAAATGTAAGGAAATGTATGGAAATGTAAGGAAATGTATGGAAAGGTAAGAAATGTATGGAAATGTAAGGAAATGTATGGAAATGTAAGGAAATGTATGGAAATGTAAGGAAATGGAAATGTATGGAAATGTATGGAAATGTAAGGAAATGTTAAGTTCAAAGTGAACATTTTTGAAACTAGGAAATGTAAGGAAATGATTTAGAAATGATTCAAAGAGGAAAGTAAACATTTTAGGAAACTTGGAAATGTAAGGAAATGTTAGGTTAAAGGAGGGAAACGAACGTTTTTGGAAACCTAGAAATGTAAGGAAATGTCAAGTTTTAAAGTTTAAAAAGAGGAAACTAAGGCAAGG
The DNA here is from genome assembly GCA_025506655.1 of Gossypium rotundifolium. Lineage (NCBI taxonomy): Eukaryota > Viridiplantae > Streptophyta > Magnoliopsida > Malvales > Malvaceae > Gossypium > Gossypium rotundifolium. The sequence continues at coordinate 55,562,014 of CP106723.1, read as the reverse complement.
TGGCCTTAAGAAAATTAATAGGAGAAATTTGACACAAGAACAGGGCTTGAAAAAGTGGCAAGGAGGCACCACTTAAAGCCCAGTAATGAGGCCACCAGCATGTGTGCAAACTTAGGTTCAAGCAGCAAGGAGAGCATTTCTAAGAGTGTTTTTGCGTCTGAATTGGGCTTACGACCCAATTCGTTATTAAAGCTAAACTAATCATAGGAAGGCGCCACTTAGGTGGATAATTTGGGCCTCATATGGCCACAAGGAGTCCAATAGAATAAGTTTAAATTTGGCTTGTAACACCCTAAACCCGCCCATGAGTCCTGACCGGATCTTGTATGTCACGGAGTAAAATATTTTGAAACATTTTGAGTGTTCGGTGAAAACTTGTTAAAATGTGGCTAGGGTTTTAAAACGGGGTTTGATAAAACTCAGTTGGGGTTATTTTGAAAAAAAACATGGTTGGGTTGATGAACCCTTAAAAACGTTTGATCATGTAAAACTTTAAAATTTGTCAAGGTTATAATTGTCTTGGTTTATTTTTGTTACCCGATGGTAACATCTTTGAAAAACTCGTAGAAATTACTTAGTTGAAAAAGTTGCTTTTAACCGGTTCACTTAATATTTATAAACCTCATTTGTAACATAACATAAGTAAGATAAAATAACATCCAAATAATAAATAGCGGCCTTATTACAATCCCAAAATGAAAAGACTTAGAAAAACTAAATAAGATTAACTAAAACAAAGAAATTTCAAATCCAACGATAAGCATGGCCGCCTCGAGTCCACTCTGGCTCCATCTCCGCGATCTACTCATATGCAAAATGGTAAGGGAAGGGGTGAGTCACCAAGACTCAATGTGTAATCCCTCACCCGGTAAAGTAACTCATACACAAGTCATTAATAAACATGCACATGCAACCCAACTAACCATCCGTACTCCTTTCCTACCCCGTGTGGTCAAAACCACTGGTGGTCAAAACCATTGGTGACTAGTGTCACAAAATAAATGATGGGGCCAACCCATCATGTGGTCAAAACCACTGATGACCATAGGTCACAATTTATCAAGTGTGGTCAAAACCACTGGTGGTACCAAACCACTGGGACTTAGTCGCAATTTATCAATCGGTGTGGTCAAAACCACTGATGACCATAGGTCACAAATAATCTGATGGGGCCAACCCATCTTGTGGTCAAAACCACTGGCGACAGTCCATAAAATCATCCCCCTCCTCTCATCAATCCCACTATCATCATGCTTACACAACTATATCATAATCCCATATATATCATGTATTATGGACAACATATCATTTAACAGCATATGATGGCAACTCAGTCATATATCATAGATCACAAGTTAGAGGACTTACCCGGAAACCATGATTATGCCACAAGCTAATCACAACCAAAAAGATTAAAAGGCAAACAATAAAGTCATGTAAATTAATAAAGTGTGTAGTGAGTTTTACACACCTATTTACTAGCAAATCCGAATATACTAGCGAAATCCAGACGTTGTTTCCTCCTACAATCGACCAATACATGAATTATTAGATCTATTAGCCAATCGGCTAAACTAGAATCCCAAGGATTAATCGCACTCAATAACCGAAATATGGCCCTAGGCCGAATCTTACCATCACTTACCAAAATAATTCGAAATCTCGGAAGCCTTTATTAGCCTTGGCCGAATAGTCCCTAGATCCATGGCACATATTAATTTCAACTTTAGACACTAATTTTCAACAAATGGCCCTTGGCCGAATGTGCTTACCAACTTACCGAAATCCCAAAAGCTTCCTTCAATCGGCTATGGCTTCCCTACGATCGACTTTTATCACTTCATTAGAGAACTTAAAGGCCATACGGCCAAAACATAAATCCCGAAAGGGAAAAAGAGTTGCTGTACCCTTACCTTAAAGATAGATTCGGCAAGTCACACCAATGTTCGGCACCCTAATTGATGTCAATAGCTTTCGGCTCCTTCAAAGAACAAAAATGGAGTTTTAATACTAAGATTTAAAATGAAGAAAGAAGTGTAGTAAAGCCTAGTCACTACACAAAATCGGTCAAGAAAAGATTACCCTTACCAAACTATTGAAATTGGCAGCACTTAGTTAGGGGGGAGGAGATTCGGCCAACACAATTGGAAGGTGCAAACTTTTAGTGAAGGAGGGGGTAGGTTCGGCTAAAAAGAAGCAAGAGAAGAAGAGAACTTTTGAAGAGTTTTGGCAAGAGGGGCTAGGGAGAATTGGCGTGACAATTTGGAGAGAAAGAAAAGAATAGTTGATGAATTTTGGCACTCCTTTGCCATAACAAAACCAATTATGGACAGCCCCCCAAGGAGTCCCAAAGCCGGCCATTACCTCCCCCTTCTTGTGATAATTTAGCTCTTAATTATCACATAAGAAAAATAACATTTATCTTCTATCCACTTCTTCAAAAAAAAAAAAAACAATTGCTGCCTCCTTGGTTCGAAACCAGGACCTCACTGCCGCAGCCCTCTTACACGCCTCATGCCATGTTTCCCATTTGACTTTCATGTCAAATAACCTCACCATTTAATTATAAGGCCTTCATACCTGGCCCCCTTTCCTTTAACGCCAAAAGCCTAAAAATAAAACACTCCTTGCATCTATCATGACTCGAACTCGAGTTTATATACCAAGGCCCTTAGGTGGCGCCCCGAGCCACTCCACCAAACCGACTTTCATGATATAAAACCCCATCATTTAATTTTAAAGCCTTCCTACCTAAGCCCATCACCGCATATATAAAAATAAAACGGCAAAAACGCTGCTCCTGCCATTCAAACCTATGACCTGCACCCATCCTCACCTCCAACACTTAAGTGGCGCATGGAAACCACTTTTCCAGGCTATTACTTGTGTCAAACTTCTCACAAAATTTCTCTTATCCCCTCTCTCACCTAGTTTCCCCCTTCTCAAGTGCTTAAAATAAATTTTAGCCCTAAGTTCAATTAGTCCGGGGTCATGACTAGACCCTTAAATATTTCAGGAAATCAAGCATACATATCTCTCAAGCACACACATGGGAAAAACAAGTAAATTTCAAACAACCCCTAATTTAGGGTGTTACAGTTCTACCCCCTTAAAAAGAATTTCGGCCTCGAAATTACCTGGATTAGAAGAGTTGGGGGTATTGCTGCCGCATCACATCCTCGGGTTCCCATGTGGCCTCCTCCGTACCATGGTTTCGCCATAGCACTTTTACCAAAGGCACTGACTTTCTTGAAGAACTTTGACATCTCGATCCAAAATTTGCACTGGCTCCTCCTCGAAAGACAAGTCCGGGCTCACTTCAATTTCCTCAACTGGCAGTACATGTGATGGATATGATCGATAGCGCCTCAGCATCGAAACATGGAAGACATCATGGATCTAGCTCAACTCTGCCGACAACTCAAGCTGGTAAGCTACCGGTCCCACACGTTTCAACACCGTGTATGGTCTCGATGAATCTAGGGCTTAGCTTGCCCTTCCGGCCAAACCTCAGCACCTTCTTCCAAGGTGATACCTTCAAGAAGACCTTATCACCCACTACATATTCAACCTCTCTGCGCTTAAGATCGGCATAGGATTTTTGCCTGTCCGACGCCTCCTTAAGACGAGCCCGAATTACTTTAAACTTATCCTCTGTCTCTGCAACTAACTCCGGACCCAACATCAGACGTTCTCCTAGTTACATCCAGCGGTAGGAGTACGACATTTTCGACTATCTGACGCCTCATACGGTGCCATCTGAATGCTCGCTTGATAACTATTGTTATAGCGAACTCGCCAAAGGTAGATACTCCTCCCAAGCGCCACGAAAATCCAAAACACAGCCCTTAACATGTCTTCCAACACTTGGATCACCTCTCGATTGTCCATCGACCGTGGATGAAAAGCCGTCTTTGAAATTTAACCTCGTGCCTAACTCGATGTAGAGCCTTCGAATCTCAACGTAAACCGAGGATCTCGATCCGAGATAATGGACATCGGTACTCCATGTAATCGCACTATCTCTGCGATGTACAACTTAGCCAACCTTTAGAGCGGGTAGTCAACCCTTACTGGTATGAAATGAGCCGACTTAGTCAACTGGTCTACTACCACCCAAACTGCATCTTTCTTACTGGGCGTAAGGGGAAGCCCACTTACAAAATCCATAGTAATCTCCTCCTATTTCCACTATGGGATCTTTACTGGCTGTAACAGCCCCGATGGCAATTGATGCTCAGCCTTAACTTGCTGGCATGTAAGACACTTGCCTACCAACTCGGTTCCTTCCCGCTTAAGACCCGGCCACCAAACTGCTCCCTTAAATCCCGATACATCTTGCTACTTCCCGGATGCATAGCATACGCACTGCTATGAGCTTCTTTAAGGATTCGCCACCTCAACTCATCATCCTTAGGCATGCATACTCTCCCCTGAAAGTACAACACTCCATCGCTACCCAAACTGAAACCTTCGGCCTCCCCATTCTGTACTTACAACCTCCGAGTACTCAAAGCTTTGTCGACCATCTGCCTTTCTTTGACCTCATTAATCCAAGACGGCTTCACTTGCAATTCCGCCAAAAGGCTCCCATCCTCAAAGAGACTTAGATGAGCAAACATTGCTCGCAAATTCACTACCACCTTTCGGCTCAATGCATCAGCTACCACATTAGCCTTCCCCGGATGGTATTCGATTGAGTAGTTGTAGTCCTTCAACAATTCAATCCACCTCCACTGCCTCATATTTAAATCTTTCTGAGTCAGGAGGTACTTTAGACTTTTGTGATCTGTGTACACTACCGACTTCTCCCCATACAGGTAGTGCCTCCAAATCTTCAAGGCAAATACCACAACAGCCAATTCCAAGTCATGTGTCGGGTAGTTAGCTTCGTGAGGTCTCAACTGCCGTGACGCATAAGCGACCACCTTCCCTTCTTGCATCAATACACACCCTAATCCAGTATGTGATGCATCGCAATATACAGTGAACTCCTTTCCTACCTCAGGCTGAATTAAGACTGGTGCTTCTTTCAAGATCCTCTTCAGCTTATCGAAACTCTCTTGTTGCTTCTCAGACCACACAAACGGAACCCCTTTTCTCAATAGCTTAGTCAACGGTGCCGCGATTAAGGAGAAATTTTCCACAAATCTCCGGTAATATCCTGCCAACCCCAGAAAACTCCAAATTTTCGTAACAGACTTGGGTGGTTTCCACTCTAACACCGCCTCAATCTTACGGGGATCCACCCTGATTCCCTCGGCTGAAACAACATGTCCTAGAAAAGTTACCTCCTTGAGCCAGAACTCACATTTGCTGAACTTAGCGTACAGCTGCTTCTCCCTCAGAACTTGTAGAACCACATGAAGATGTGCGTCATGCTCCTCCTCCGACTTTGAGTACACTAAAATGTCGTCTATGAAGACCACGACGAACCGATCTAGATAGGGTTGGAAAACCCGATTCATCATGTCCATAAACGCGGCCGGTGTATTTGTCAACCCAAAAAGCATTACTAGAAACTCGTAGTGGCCATACCGAGTACGGAATGCCATCTTGTGAACATCAGCCTCCTTCACCTTAAGCTGATGATAACCTGACCTAAAGTCAATATTAGAGAACACGGATGCCCCTTTGAGTTGATCGAACAGATTGTCAATCCTGGGCAAAGGATATCGATTCTTTATTGTCAACTTGTTCACCGCTTAGGTAGTCTATATACATCCTCATTGTCCCATCCTTCTTCTTGACAAACAAGACTAGAGCTCCCCAAGGCGATACACTTGGTCGGATGAACCTCTATCCAACAATTCTGAATCGCACCTTCAACTCTACCAATTCTTTCAGTGCCATCCGATACGGAGCTATAGATACGAGCGCGATTTTGGGTAACAGATCTATACCAAATTCAACCTCACGGTCCGGAGGTAGACCTGGAAGTTCCTCTAGGAACACGTCAACGTAGTCTCTCACAGTCTGGACATCTCCCACAGCAACATCCTTAGCTTCCAAGGCACAGACATGCACCACATAAGCTTCACAACCCTTCCTAACCATCCTTTCCTCCTTCAACGTAGAAACCACATTAGATAGGTAATCTCTCCTTTTACCTATCATCACTACCTCATCACCTTTCACGGTCTTAATTACCATGCGCTTAGCTGCGCAATCTAGGCTAGCCTGATACTTCACTAGCCAATCCATCCCGAGAATTAGGTCAAACTCCCAGAAAGGTAGTTCCATCAAATCAGCCAAGAACACGACCCCTTGGAGTTCTAGGGGTACGTCCCTATAGAGTCTACTTACTTACAGTGACCTAAAGGGCTTAATACAGTCATCTTCCTAGAAGTAAGCTCAGAGTCTAAGTGCAAAGTTTCCACTACGCTACTAGCAATGTACGAGTGAGTTGAGCCCATGTCTATCAAAGTATTATAGGGCACACCAAAGATCAAGAACATACCGGTTATGACGTCCGGTGCGTCGCCCTCCTCTTGACGCCTCGCGGCATAGACCAAACTAGGTTGTCTAGCCTCAGTACCACCGGTATTTCCCCTCGGTGCCCCTCGACCTCTGCCAGCACCATTACCTCATCTTCCTACACCTCGACCCCTCGCTGGCTGTTGGTTATCCCTTCTATTCGGTGCTCGATCCTGACCCTCAGATATCAGTCTAGCTACTTTCTTGGGACAATCCCTAACTCGATGCTCCAAGGACCCACACTCGAAGCATCCCCGATTACCATTCTAACACACCTCCGTGTGAGACTTGCCACCGAAGCTGCAGAGGCGGCCATTGAGGATTAGCAGCGATGGCAGCCTAGCGACTTGATCCGACCCACCAAACCTTGTCCTCTTTTGCTGATTACCAGAAAACTTTGAAGGTCCGGAGCTCCTCTTATTCCAATTTCTATCTTGATTCCGTCTAACCGACTGCCATACCTCTTCAGCAACCTTCGATTTTCCACTAAGACAGTGAACTCCCGTTCCTTCTGTGGAGCTATCATCATCCTCAGCTCATCTCTCATCCCATCTTCAAATCTGACACAACGGTCATGCTCGGTACCCACAATACCACGAGCATACCTACTCAACCAGAGGAATTCGGCCTCATACTCAGCCACTGTCTTATTGCCTTGAACCAGGTTCAAGAAAGCCTTCCGCTGTGCATCCACGTAGCTAGTTCCGATATACTTCTTTTGATAGGCATCTCTGAAGAATTCCCATGTGAGATTTTCTGCCACCGTTCCATCCCTTACAGTGAGCCACCACTGATATGACTCATCCAAGTAGAAATTATACCCTTCAACTTCTCCTCGTTTGTGAAATCTAGGTCATCCATGATCCTTTACAGAGCTTCCAACCAAGACTCACCGCATTAGGTGCCACTCGAAACTCCTCTAAACATCTCGCTCCGTTAGCCCGAGTCGTTCAACCACAGATTTGGGCTTCTACACGCGCCGACCTCAAAGAACTCATTCCAATACCGTGTCTGACTTGAGATACGACGTTGTTACCACTCGTCTGGTCTTGGAACTCAATTTCTACCGTCGATAGATCCGGCATCTCATTTTTAGACCCATTTCCGGACCTTGTTGGCTCGGACAAAGTCATCCTACCCCTTTCACGGCCACGGGGTAGACGTCCACGACCTCTTGTACTCATTTCTAACGATTGCATTTATCTGTTTAAGAATTTTATGTATTAGTACTTGTTTCACTGGATTATCCATGAAGGAATTTTATGATAAGAGTTTAGGAGTGGTTCTTTCGTAATCATACATACACACAGTTTTCCATTCATTCATCCAAAGAGACGTTGTAGTTTTCATTGTGATTGCTTTTCCACTACCCAGGGGTATTTTCGTAATTTGTCCTACAGGGGTATTTTTGTAATTCTTCAAAAATAAAAGTTCTCGGATGATTTTGTCAAAAAGTATTTTGGAGCTTTTACATTTTCGGGGTATTTTGAAAAATTTTGAAATTCAGGGGTATTTCGGTAATTTTGGACCTCAGGGGTATTTCGATAATTTTCACAAATCGGGGTGAATTTGTAAATTTTAATAAATTAGGGATATTTCAAAAGTTGTAAAGCATTGATGGTTCTTTTTGAGAATTGCATTTTCCAAAATAGTGATGTTGCAAAATTTTGAAAATCAAGGTTATTCTGGTAATTTTGTTGGTTAAGGGCAATTTTGTAATTTTACCACTAAGGGTATTTTAGTAATTTTTTTCATAACAAGATTTCCAAAATTTGGTTTTAATGGATTTCACAAAAGAAGAATATTTTGAAAATTTTCTATTTGGAAAATTTTCATACGGAGGGTATTTTGGTAATTTTCAAACCACGGGTATTTTGGTCATTTTTCAAACTGAGGGGTATTTTAGTCATTTTTTTAAAACAAGGTTCAAAAACAAAATGGTTAGTCCCTTTCGGGTTTTAGTTATCAAGTTTAGCTTTGTGAGTATGTCGTCTCATTAGGATGAGCAGTTACTACGCACTGGTAGGATTCGAGTGAGTAGGAGGTGAGTCACTAGGACACCTTAAATACCAGGCTCCCACCGAATCCAATCCTAGACATGCGTATAACGATTGCCACATCCCTTTCTCAGTGACAACTCACAGGGTTGTTTAAGAAATTATTAAATCTTATGCATAGTTGAGGTATGCTAGCCGGGGTTCAACAATTCCTATTCTAATAGTCTACGGTCCCAATTTACCCTGCTATTCAAACCATAAGGTCTTGGGAGAGCTTGTCGTTCAAACCAAAATGTTTCAATAAGGCCTACTAACAAAAAACAAAACATTTTGGGCCTTGGGCCCCCACAGCCGAGTTTTGAACCGGGCTTTGATACCAAAAATGTAACACCCCAAACCCGGCCCATGAGTCCTGACCGGATCTGGTATGTCACGGAGTAAAATATTTTGAAATATTTTGAGTGTTCGGTGAAAACTTGTTAAAATGTGGCTAGGGTTTTAAAACGAGGTTTGATAAAACTCAGTTGGGGTTATTTTGAAAAAAAACATGGTTGGGTTGATGAACCCTTAAAAACATTTGATCATGTAAAACTTTAAAATTTGTCAGGGTTATAATTGTCTTGGTTTATTTTTGTTACCCGATGGTAACATCTTTGAAAAACTCGTAGAAATTACTTAGTTGAAAAAGTTACTTTTTAGGTTCACTTAATATTTATAAACCTCATTTGTAACATAACATAAGTAAAATAAAATAACATCCAAATAATAAATAGCGGCCTTATTACAATCCCAAAATAAAAGACTTAGAAAAATAAATAAGATTAACTAAAACAAAGAAATTTCAAATCCAACGATAAGCATGGCCGCCTTGAGTCCTCTCGGCTCCATCTCCGCGATCTACTCATACGCAAAATGGTAAGGGAAGGGTGAGTCACCAAGACTCAGTGTGTAATCCCCACCCAGTAAAGTAACTCATACACAAGTCATTAATAAACATGCACATGCAACCCAACTAACCATCCGTACTCCTTTACTACCTGTGTGGTCAAAACCTTTGGTGGTCAAAACCACCGGGACTAGTGTCACAAAATAAATGATGGGGCCAACCCATCGTGTGGTCAAAACCATCGATGACCATAGGTCACAATTTATCAAGTGTGGTCAAAATCCTTTGGTGGTACCAAACCACTGGGACTTAGTCGCAATTTATCAATCGGTGTGGTCAAAACCACTGATGACCATAGGTCACAAATAATCTGATGGGGCCAACCCATCTTGTGGTCAAAACCACTGGTGACAGTCCATAAAATCATCCCCCTCCTCTCATCAATCCCACCATCATCATGCTTACACAACTATATCATAATCCCATATATATCATGTATTATGTACAACATATCATTTAACAACATATGATGGCAACTCAGTCATATATCATAGATCACAAGTTAGGGGACTTACCCGGAAACCATGATTATGCCACAAGCTAATCACAACCAAAAAGATTAAAAGGCAAACAATAAAGTCATGTAAATTAATAAAGTGTGTAGTGAGTTTTTACACACCTATTTACTAGCAAATCCCGAATATACTAGCGAAATCCCGAGACGTTGTTTCCTCCTACAATCGGCCAATACATGAATTATTAGATCTATTAGTCAATCGTCTAAACTAGAGATCCCGAAGGATTAATCGCGCTCAATAACCAAAATATGGCCCTAGGTCGAATCTTACCATCACTTACCAAAATAATTCGAAATCCCGGAAGCCTTTATTAGCCTTGGCCGACTAGTCCCTAGATCCATGGCACATATTAATTTCAACTTTAGACACTAATTTTCAACAAATGGCCCTTGGCCGAATGTGCTTAACAACTTACCGAAATCCCGAAAGCTTCCTTCAATCGGCTATGGCTTCCCTACAATCGACTTTTATCACTTCATTAGAGAACTTAAAGGCCATACTACCAAAACATAAATCGAGAAGGGAAAAGAGTTGCCATACCCTTACCTTAAAGATGGATTGACAAGTCACACCAATATTCGACACCCTAATTGATGTCAATAGCTTTGGCTCCTTCAAAGAACAAAATGGGGTTTTAATACTAAGATTTAGAATGAAGAAAGAAGTGTAGTAAAGTCTAGTCACTACACAAAATCGGTCAAGAAAAGATTACCCTTACCAAACTATTAAAATTGGCAGCACTTAGTTAGGGGGGAGGAGATTCGGCCAACACAATTGGAAGGTGCAAATATTTAATGAAGGAGGGGGTAGGTTCGGCTAAAAAGAAGCAAGAGAAGAAGAGAACTTTTGAAGAGTTTTGGCAAGAGGGGCTAGGGAGAATTCGACAGCAGCAATTTGGAGAGAAAGAAAAGAATAGTTGATGAATTTTGGCACTCCTTTGCCATAACAAAACCAATTATGGACAGCCCCCCAAGGAGTCCCAAAGCCGGCCATTACCTCCCCCTTCTTGTGATAATTTAGCCCTTAATTATCACATAAGAAAAATAACATTTATCTTCTATCCACTTCTTCAAAAAAAAAAAAAAAAAACCAATTGCTGCCTCCTTGGTTCGAAACCAAGACCTCACTGCCGCAGCCCCCCTTACACGCCTCATGCCATGTTTCCCATTTGACTTTCATGTCAAATAACCTCACCATTTAATTATAAGGCCTTCATACTTGGCCCCCTTTCCTTTAACACCAAAAGCCTAAAAATAAAGCACCCCTTGCGTCCATCATGACTCGAACTCGAGTTCATACACCAAGGCCCTTAAGTGGCGTCCCGAGCCACTCCACCAAACTGACTTTCATGACATAAAACCCCATCATTTAATTTTAAAGCCTTCCTACCTAAGCCCATCACCGCATATATAAAAATAAATGGCAAAAACGTTGCTCCTGCCATTCGAACCTATGACCTGCGCCCATCCTCACCTCCAACACTTAAGTGGCGCATGGAAACCACTTTGCCAGGCTATTACTTGTGTCAAACTTCTCACAAAATTTCTCTTATCCCCTCTTTCACCTAGTTTCCCCCTTCTCAAGTGCTTAAAATAAATTTTAGCCCCAAGTCCAATTAGTTCGGGGTCATGACTAGACCCTTAAATATTTCAGGCAATCAAGCATACATATCTTTCAAGCACACACATGGGAAAAACAAGTAAATTTCAAACAACCCCTAATTTAGGGTGTTACACGACTCATCAAGGGAAGGGGGTGGACGGCATCTAGCTAAGACTTTAAGTGATTTTTATTTAATTACTTAAAGAGGAAGCAATAGACTGCAATAGGGACTCTTAAGGGAAGACTTTAATTCTCCTTAAAACTCAGCTAAATAGGTGGATAAATGATGAGTTATTTTAGATTATTTTCAAAGAGATAATTGAGGGATTATTCTTTAATTTTTAATTAAAGAGATAAAGCTATCAAAATAGAAGAGTGATGGCCAAGTAAGGGATTCTAAGTTAGTAATTTCGGCTATAAAAGGAAAAGAGGGCCATTCATTCTTTCTTCTAACTCTCTCTCTGCTGAATTCTCTCTAGCAAATATCTCCTTTCTTCATTGTTTTGCCAAGCCGAAAATACACCTTGTGTAGCCGAAACTTCATTACCAAATTGCTCAAACTCTTTTCTCTTCTTCTTTCATAATCTTCCAAAAGTCGAAAGTTTGCTAAAATCAAGGCCATTGTCGAATAGTTTTGAGACTTCAAACAAGGGGTTGTCGACTTCTGTATTAAGGATAAGAACTAGTTATCATTCGATTTTCATCCTTTTCTTTTAAGATTTGCCAAAATCTAGGACTAACCCCATTAATATCTTGTTGCCGAAACTTTGAAGAGATCTTTCGGGATTTGTTTAAGTCAACTACAAGAAGGAGAAGTTCTTTTCCCGAAGGTACACCATAGGTAGCGTGTTCCCTAGTTATTCGGTGAATTTTGGGATTTAAAATCCACAAGGTAAGTCTTAGTGTACAAATCCTACTAGGATTTGGTTTTATAATGAATAGGCTTTATGCTAATATATTAAGGTTGGCGAATGTAGGAATTGAGATCTAAGGCATTAGATCAAGCTTTCAGATTTAAGTGAACCATTGTAACACCCCAAACCCTACCCAAACGTTATGGCCAAATTAGGTATATTCAGAGAAAACATTTTGAAAACCCTTGTTAGCCGATTTAAATTTAAGGCAAAAGATTTTTGTCTTGTTTTAAAACCATTGAGTTGTATGAAGAATTATTAAGTCAAAATTTTGTTACAGATTTTAATGTACCCGATGGCACAATAAAACATTTTTCGTTTGATTTTTAAGAAACTTGTGGAATCATTTTAAAGTTGCAATGTAATTTAAATAGTTCGTCCAATCATGAAAATAAATAAAAATAAACTTAGGAGGCCTTATTACAACTTAATTAAATAAAACCCAAATAGAATAAAAACTAAAATAAAATAAAATACTTCAAAGTAAATTTAATTTCCATTGCATGGCCACCTCGAGTTCATCCGGCTCCTCATCCGCTATCTACGTGTCACCTAAAAAATATTAAAGGAAAAGGTGAGTCACCAAGACTCGAGTGTAACCCTTTTTCGGTTTAGTACAACAACATACACAATTTATAACAATTAAACATGCACTAAATATAGCACCCAACCTAGCCATCCAAACGCCTTTTCTACTCCGCGTGGTACCAAACCACTGGTGGTGCCAAACCACTGGTGACTTAAAGTCACAATTGTGATACCAAAACACTCGAGGTGCCAAACCTCTGGTGTCCGTAGACACAAATCGAATGATGGGGCCAACCCATCATGTGATACCAAATCACTGGCGTCAATCCGTAATATGAGCGTGGGGCCAACCCACTATGGTGCTAAACCTTGGGACGAGACGCTATGAGGTGCCAAACCTCGGAGGTGCCAAACCTCGGAGGTGCCAAACCTCCGTGACCGTAGTCACAATGTCGTACCAAACCACTTGGTGTAAAATCGACACGAATATCAATTCCCCTCCACTCATTTAATTCCACATCAAACAATAATATATAATTAACAATTATCATGCCAATAGATTTATATATCAATATCCAATGATCTATCATGAGCCATATATTATAAGCCACATATACCAAATATGCCATGCTTCCCAAAAGCATCAAAAGAAAGCTCATAGCAACAAAGACTTACCCGAATCCTTGTTTATACCATTATGGTATTGATTCCCAAATCTACACAAGTCAGATTTAGCATACATATAACACTTAGCATTTTTTTTTAAAAAGTTATAAGGTGTATATGTACACACCTGATTCTAATGATGACTCTAAATCCCAAAAGAGACAATCAGCCACCCTAGCTTTTCTGTCCCTAAACGCCTTCAAGTATAACTATAGCACCCGATTTGCGACTCCGCTTCACTTCCCTATAATCGACAATCATTAGTATCACAAAAATTGCCTTTCAAAAACCAAATAAATGGTTTACTGCATCCTTACCATCACTTACCAAAATTGCTAACAAATGGAGGCTTCACGTGCCTATTTCCAAAATCCTGGAGTACCTTCCTTTATGACCGATTGAGACACACTAAAAGGACCACCCTTGCTTTGATATTCGGTAAAGACTTCTCAAAGTAGGGAGAAGGAATTCGCTATTGTTGGTTAAAATAATAAACAAGGTTAAACTTATGTGAAAAGAGGAAGAACAAGAAGTAGGAAAAGATGCTGGAATTTTATCAATAACAATGAGAGGAAATTCGGCGACAAAGTGGTGGATTATTTTACCAATGGTGGAAGAAAGAAAAGGAGAATAGGTGGGAGAAATCAAAGGTGGTTTTTGGCCAAATAAAATAGAAGAAAGCTGAAAATTTTGAAGAATTCCCTAGGGAATTTGGCTGACATAGGAAAAATGAAGAGTAATAGTTCTTTGGAATTTTTTGCTCTTCTTCTTTGCACAAAACAACCCCCAAAGAGTCCTAATCTTGCCTAATTCTCCTCTCTATGCTGATAATTAAACTATTAATTATCACCTAAGATAATAGCACTTATCCTCTATCCTTGTTTAAACAAATTGAATGAAAATAAAACACCAAACTTACCTCTTCTAGCCTACCTTGGGAGTCCGGTCTGACCAAACTCTTTCACCCACGGTGACAAAAATAAAAGGAAAAAAATGTATTTCTTGCCCTAAGGTTCGAACACGGAACCCGGAGAGAATCCCCAAGTTTCTTGCCACTTTTCTAACGCGCCTTTCATGCCATAACTCGTCGCGACATTCTTATAAACCATCCTTCGCTGGCTCCTTATGCTTTAGCGCTAAAACAAAAATAAACGCACACATATGCTACCCCTAGGACTCGAACACGAGTCCAAGCGCCGCAGCCCTCTCTTCCAACGCCCTAGGCCATTTCTCCCAACCGACTTTCATGTCATAGAACTCTATCATTTAATTTAAAAGCCTTCCTACTTAAGCCCATCACAGCATACAACGCAAAAATAAAAACCCATGCGCCAAGCGTTGCTCGAACCCCTGACCTGCTATGGTGCCAAACCCAAACCTTAAGTGGCGCATGGAAGCCACTTTACCGTGGTGATTGTTATGCCATAACACGCCAAAATTTATTCTTAAGGCCTCCTTGCCCAAATTCCTTTCTAACCCAAAATTTTCAAAAATTTCCAAAGCTTTCCTTTTAGTCCTCGAGCTTTAAGAACTCCTAAAACACATCCCAACCATTCTTCAAGCCTACTAACTCATGAATTATGCTCCAACGCACAGCCCCTAATTTAGGATGTTACAATTCTACCCCCCTTAAAAATAATTTCGTCCTCAAAATTACTTACTATCGTCCAATCGTGTATCCTTAACTCATCACCCTACGCTACTGTTGCGCACTCTGATCTTAAAGATCTATCATACTTTCTAAACACATTCTCTAAGTTCATAATCCAAGTTCCATACACTTTACTAGCAACATAAGAACGAACTAACGTAACCACAACCAAGATAATTGAGGGTATTTCAAAAATAAGAAACTTACCCATTGTCATATCTCGCACATCTTCCTCCTCATGACGCCAACCTGCATAAACCAACCTTGGTTGCCTCGCCTCTGCACCTTGATTACCTCGGCCACGCCTGCTTACCATTACCTCTAGTCGCACCTCGACCCTCCGTGGTGGTCTTTCATTTCTAACTCGAGCACGGTTCGACCCTCTAGGTGATTCTTAGCTAACCGAGGACAATCCCTACACGGTGATCCAACGATCCACATTCAAAGCACCTCTACTTCCACCAAACATTCTCCCGAGTGGGATTTCTGCATCTAGCACACTTGAGGTGGCCCTTGAGTAGGCTTTGTGGCTCTTTTCGATTCCCCAAATCTAGCCCTCTTCTCCACATTCTTGCCCGATCCAGCGATCTAAAGCCTCTCTTCATTTATTCTTTTCGTGATTACATCTTACGGACTCCTTGATCCCTTCTTGCTACTTTAGCCTTTTCCACTAGGATGAAAACTCACGCTCTTGTTGTGGAGCAATCGGTAACCTTAGATCATCCCTAAGTCCGTCCTCAAAGCGGATACGGCGTTAGTGCTCGTTGACACAATTCCCCGAGCATAGCGACTCAGCCTTAAAAATTCTGCCTCATATTTCGACACTGACTTATTCCCTTGTACTAACCCTAGAAAAGCTTTCCTCTAAGCATCAGTGTAGCTGGTGCCCACATACTTCTTCTAAAAAGCAGCTTTGAAGTAATCCCATGTAAGATCATCTGCCGTGGCACCATCTCGGACCGTGAGCCACCACTGATACGCTTCATCCTTCAGAAGCGACACTGCTCCTTTTAACTTCTCCTCATTAGTCGGGTCAAGATTGTCCATAATCCTTTCCGTTGATTCTAGCCAATATTCCGCTGCACTGGGTGCCACTCCCGACACACCCCAAAATACCTCAGCTCCGTTAGATCAGAGTCGCTCGGGAATAGATTTTTGAGCTCCCAAATTTCCACTAGCCCCAGCCACCAACTCAAGGACTCGCAACACAGCTTGCGACACTGCCTCACCTCCGGTCTGATCCTGCTCCTCAGCTCCAAAAGTTGGAGGTGGTGGTGGCGGTGGTGCTTCATTCTCAGAACCTTGACCCGACCTAACGGGTTCAGACATGGTCATCCTTCCCCTTTCGCGTCCACGACGGCCACGTCCTCTAGAGCTCATTCTAACTATCGCACTTTTATTCTGATTAGAAAAATTTTATGGATTAGTAATTAGTTTCACTTGGTTATTCGCGAAGAAGTTTTATGGAAAGCTCAATAGGGATTCTTTCGATCAATCAAGGTTTTAAGTTTTCTATCCTAGTTCACACAGAGAAGAACATCCATTCCCTAATACCTTCCACACTTATTCATTCTTCGAACATTTCTGTCCTGTTTCTATCCCAGGGGTATTTTCGTCATTTTCCTACAAGGGTATTTTTGTAATAAATCAAATTTTTTTTTTAAAACTTTCGTAATTCAGAACATTTTGAAATTTCCAAAACTAGAGGGTTCTTTTCAAAAATTTCTCAAATTAAAGGTATGGCAAAATTTTTAAAACCAGGGGTATTTTGGTAATTTTGTCAATCAGGGGTAATTTTGTAAATTCCAAAAGTCAGTGTATATATTTTGAAATACAAGATTTTTGGCTACTTTTGCAAAGTAAGAAGATTTTATTGAAATCGGGGTAATTCGGTAATTCTAGAACCAAGGGCATTTTCGTAATTTTGCCACTAGGGGCATTTTGGTAATTTTGGTAAACTGGGAATATTTTGAAGATTTTTCCAAAATAAATTTTTCCTAATATCTAGAGAGTACTTAAACAATTTTAAAACTCGAGTTTTCATGAAAACATGGCTAATCCCTTTCGGTTTTATTTATTATGCTTCACTTATGACCGAGTCCTCTTGGTTTGGGTGAGCAAAGCTACGCACCGGTAGGATTCTGCGAAGAGGAGGTGAGTCACGAGGTGCTTAAATACCAAGCTCTTTCGGATCCAATCCTAGACATGCGCACTGAGGTTACCACACCTAACTCGGCGACTAGGTCGTAGGTTTGTTTAATTAGGCTCTTAAAGTCTTATGTCTTTGTTTGGGGTAACTAGTCCTAAAGTTTAAAGTACTTACCACTATCTACGTTCCATGCTTCCTACCCTTCTCTGAGAAAATAAATCATACGGAAGTTAGGAGTACTTACCTAGGCGGATAGGTGCCAGAGACTCGGTGCCATGCTGTTCAAAAACCCAAAAATACTTCAAAAAGGCCTACCAAAACATTTTTTTGGGCCTTGGGCCCACAATAGAAGCTTTGAACTGGGCTCTGGTACCAATTTGTAACATCCCAAACCCGGCCCAAACGTTATGGCCAAATTCGGTATGTTCTGGAGAAAACATTTTGAAAACCCTTGTTAGCCGATTTAAATTTAAGGCAAAAGATTTTTGTCTTGTTTTAAAACTATTGAAATGTATGAAGGATTATTAAGACAAAATTTTTATTCTGATTTTAATGTACGATGGCACAATAAAACATTTTCGTTTGATTTTAAGAAACTTGTGGAATCATTTTAAAGTTGCAATGTAATTTAAATAGTTCGTCCAATCATGAAAATAAATAAAAATAAACTTAGGAGGCCTTATTACAACTTAATTAAATAAAACCCAAATAGAATAAAAACTAAAATAAAATAAAATACTTCAAAGTAAATTTAATTTCCATTGCATGGCCACCTCGAGTTCATCCGGCTCCTCATCCGCTATCTACGTGTCACCTGAAAAATATTAAAGGAAAAGGTGAGTCACCAAGACTCAGTGTGTAACCCTTTTCCCGGTTTAGTACAACAACATACACAATTTATAACAATTAAACATGCACTAAATATAGCACCCAACCTAGCCATCCAAACGCCTTTCTCTATCCCGCGTGGTACCAAATCACTGGTGGTGCCAAACCACTGGTGACTTAAAGTCACAATTGTGATACCAAATCACTGGAGGTGCCAAACCTCTGGTGACCGTAGACGCAAATCGAATGATGGGGCAAACCCATCGTGTGATACCAAATCATGGCGTCAATCCCGTAATATAAACTGTGGGGCCAACCCTTTGTGGTGCTAAGCCAACGGGACGAGGACGCTATGAGGTGCCAAACCTCTAGAGGTGCCAAACCTCGGTGACCGTAGTCACAATGTCGTACCAAACCACGGTGTCAAATCGACACAAATATCAATTCCCTCCACTCATTTAATCCCACATCAAACAATAATATATAATTAACAATTATCATGCCAATAGATTAATTTATCAAAATCCAACAGATCTACCATGAGCCATATATTATAAGCCACATATACCAAATATGCCATGCTTCCCAAAAGCATCAAAAGAAAGCTCATAGCAACAAAGACTTACCCGAATCCTTGTTTATACCATTATGGTATTGATTCCCAAATCTACACAAGTTAGATTTAGCATACATATAACACTTAGCATTTTTTTTTTAAAGTTATAAGGAGTGTATGTACACACCTGATTCTAATGATGACTCTAAATCCCAAAAGAGACAATCGGCCACCCTAGCTTTTCTGTCCCTAAACGCCTTCAAGTATAACTATAGCACCCGATTTGCGACTCCGCTTCACTTTCCTATAATCGGCAATCATTAGTATCACAAAATTGCCTTTCAAAAACCAAATAAATGGTTTCTCGCATCCTTACCATCACTTACCAAAATTGCTAACAAATGGAGGCTTCGTGCCTATTTCCAAAATCCCGAGTACCTTCCTTTATGACCGATTGAGACACACTAAAAGGGACCACCCTTGCTTTGATATTCGCAAAGACTTCTCAAAGTAGGGAGAAGGAATTCGCTATTGTTGGTTAAAATAATAAACAAGGTTAAACTTATGTGAAAAGAGGAAGAACAAGAAGTAGGAAAAGATCTTTGGAATTTTATCAATAACAAGAGAGGAAATTCAGCGACAAAGTGGTGGATTATTCGCCAATGGTGGAAGAAAGAAAAAGAAGAATAGGTGGGAGAAATCAAAGGTGGTTTTTGGCCAAATAAAATAGAAGAAAGCTGAAAATTTTGAAGAATTCCCTAGGGAATTTCAAAGCGTGAAGAGAGGAAAAAGAAGAGTAATGTGATTCTTTGGAATTTTGTTGCTCTTCTTCTCATACAAAAATAGCCCCCCAAAGAGTCCTAATGCTGCCCAATTCTCCTCTCTATGCTGATAATTAAACTATTAATTATCACCTAAGATAATAGCACTTATCCTCTATCCTTGTTTAAACAAATTGAATGAAAATAAAACACCAAACTTACCTCTTCCAGCCTACCTTGGGAGTCCAAAGTGCAGCCAAACTCTTTCACCCACGCCAGCAGCAAAAATAAAAGGAAAAAAAATGTATTTGCTGCCCCTAAGGTTCGAACCTGGAACCTGGAGAGAATCCCCCAAGTTTCCTACCACTTTTCTAATCGCCTTTCATCTTGTAACTCGTCATGACATTCTTATAAACCATCCTTCATTGGCTCCTTATGCTTTAGCGCTAAAACAAAAATAAACGCACACATGTACTACCCCAGACTCGAACACGAGTCCAAGCACCGCACCCTCTCTTCCAACGCCCTGTGCCATTTCTCCCAATCGACTTTCATGTCATAGAACTCTATCATTTAATTTTAAAGCCTTCCTACTTAAGCCCATCACAGCATACAACGTAAAAATAAAAACCCATGCGCCAAGCGTTGCTCGAACTCCTGACCTGCTATGGTGCCAAACCCAAGCCTTAAGTGGCGCATGGAAGCCACTTTACCAGGGTGATTGTTATGCCATAACCTGCCAAAATTTATTCTTAAGGCCTCCTTGCCCAAATTCCCTTTCTAACCCAAAATTTTCAAAAATTTCCAAAGCTTCCCTTTTTAGTCCTCGAGCTTTAAGAACTCCTAAAACACATCCCAACCATTCTTCAAGCCTACTAACTCGTGAATTATGCTCCAACGCACAGCCCCTAATTTAGGATGTTACAACCGCTAAGCAAATCAGGTGTGTACCCTACACTACTTTTAATAAGATTCATGGTTATAATAAATATATGCATGTTTATAAGAATGTGAATATGGCTAATGTACCATGTTATGGTACAAAGTACTCAGCACGTTTCCTACTCCTACTAGGATTAATAAATATGTTATATTTTAACACGTGAAAAGTGACATGAATGTGAATTTAAGTATGATATGCATGATATGAATAATATGGGGTATTCGGGTTATATGAGAAAGGGAAGTGAATATGGTGACTTGGTTTCACTATCTCGAATGTGGTGACTTGGTCACATTATCCGAATGTGGTAACGGTTACATTATCGAATGTGGTGTCTCATGACACAACTATTTAATCTGGTGGCTATGCCACCAATTTTATATAGGCGATGAGCACGTCATTCGTAGTGATCGCCTTCGATGGTGTGTAGCAGATGGAGGGTTGACTTAGTAGTCCCCACGGTGTGCAGGTTGGTACGAGGATGTGTAGCGGATGGCATCTAGGTTTTGGGTTTGGGATTGCATCATTATCTTGAATTATTATGTGAACATGATATGTATGGTATGCCTAAATCTATTAAATTTTAGTGTTGGTTACACATTGAGTCTGTTTGACTCACCCCTTGTGGGATTATTTTTCAGGTGACGATCAGTGATGGACCGGGCCGACAGATGCTTAGTGGAGTCCATGTGGAGTTCAGATTTCTTTTATTTAGACTATTTTACTTTAAGTATTTTGAATTTAAATTTTGGGAATTATTGATGTAATAAGGCCTTAGTAGAATTATTTTATTCTATTTTTATTTATTAAGCTTACAAATCTTTATTTAAAAGATTAAGTAAATTTATTTTCAAAACGAAGCCCAAACATTTTGTCACCTAAAGTAAAGGATTTTAATAATGAAATAAACTTGTTTTCAACTCAAGCCCAACCCAAAACGATCTTTCTTCCAAATCACACAAGTTTTTCCTAAGTAACAAAAGAATTTGAAACGGTTTACACTGGGTAACATACCAGATCCGATCAAGGCTCGTGGGCTGGGTTTAGGGTGTTACAGATCGAAGCTCCAGTTTTGAGACAACCAGAATCGGGTAAAGATTTTGTAATTTACAGGGATGCTTCATTAAATGGTTTGGGATGTATTTTGATACATGAAGGCAAAGTTATAGCTTATGCCTCGAGACAATTGAATCCGCATGAAAAGAACTATCTGACACACGATCTTGAAGTAGCTGCGATTATGTTCAAGTTAAAGATTTGGCGCCATTATCTTTTTGGTGAAAAATGTCACGTATCATCCGGGAAAAGTAAATGTTGTTGCCGATGCACTAAGTCAAAAGTCATTGTTTGCACTTCGAGCGATGAATACTCATTTAGATTTGTCTGATGATAGTTCGGTATTGGTAAAATTGAAAGTGAAATAGTTGTTTTTACAATGGGTATGTGATGCTTAAAAAGTTGACAATGAAATGTTAGTGAAATGAGCTTAGTGTGATTCGAATTCTGATTCTAAATTTTAAGTTGACAATGATGATTGCTTGAGATTTTGAGATAAAATCTGTGTTCCAAGAAATTTTGAATTATTATAGTTGATTTTAAATGAAGCTCATAATAGTCGCCTATCTGTACATCCGAGAAGTACAAAGATATACCATGATC
Source organism: Gossypium rotundifolium (assembly GCA_025506655.1). Taxonomy (NCBI): domain Eukaryota; kingdom Viridiplantae; phylum Streptophyta; class Magnoliopsida; order Malvales; family Malvaceae; genus Gossypium; species Gossypium rotundifolium. The sequence goes on along the minus strand of CP106723.1, from coordinate 55,539,819 downwards.
TAAAGCAACATCATTGGTGGTCTAGAATGAAACGAGACATTTCTGACTTTGTTTTGAAATGTTTAGTTTGTCAACAAGTTAAGGCTAAACATCAGGTTCCGTCTAGGTTGTTACAACCGATTCTGATTCCTAAGTGGAAATGGGATAGAGTGACGATGGATTTTGTTTCTGGACTACCTTTGACTTCGAGGAAGAAAGATGCGATTTGGGTCATTGTTGATCGATTGACGAAATCTGCTCATTTTATTTTGGTGTGATCCAATTACTCACTTGATAAGTTAGCTGAGCTGTATATTTCTGAGATTGTAAGATTGCACGAAGTGCCATTGTCTATCGTGTCTGACAGAGATCCGAGGTTTACATCACGATTCTAGAAGAAATTGCAAGAGGCTTTAGGTGCTAAATTGCACTTTAGTACAACCTTTAACCCACAAACGGATGGCCAGTTTGAGCGGATCATTCAGATTCTTTAGGATATGCTGAGATGTTGCATTCTTGAGTTTGACAGAATGTGAGAACCGTACTTGTCATTGATTGAATTTGTATATAATAACAGTTTTCATTCGAGTATTAAAATGGCACCATATGAAACTTTGTACAGAAACAAATGTTGAACACCTTTTTATTGGACTGAGCTTAGTGAAAATAAGATACACGGGGTTGATTTGATAAAAGATACAGAACAAAAAGTGAAAGTGATCCGTGGCAGTCTGAAAGCAGCGTCTGATCGTCATAAGTCCTATGCAGACTTGAAACAAAAAATATTGAATTTGAAATCGGTGATAAAGTGTTTTTAAAAGTGTCTCCGTGGAAGAAAGTACTTAAATTCGGACATAAAGGCAAATTGAGTCTAAGATTCATAGGGCCGTATGAGATCATTGAACAAGTTGGACCTGTTGCATAGAGGTTGTTGTTACCACTTGAGTTGGAAAAGATTCATAATGTATTTCACGTGTCAATGCTTCGTCAATACAGATCCGATCCATCACACGTGATTTCTCTGTCTAAGATTGAAATCCGATCTGATATGACTTATGAAGAAGAACCGATCCATATCTTAGCTCGTGAAGTGAAAGAATTGAGAAATAAGAAAATTTCGTTAGTGAAAGTATTATGGCATCGACACGGAGTTGAAGAGGCTACGTGGGAGCCTGAAGATACAATGAGACAACAATATCTGAACCTATTCAACGGTAAGATTTTCGGGGAAGAAAATCCCTAATGGGGAGAATTGTAACAGTCTGGTTTAGACCCTAGTCAGAATAGTGGTTTCAAGACCACAAATCCGAGTAAAAAATATTTTAATATTATTTTTCGTGCCTATGATATGAGATTAAGCATATGTTTAAGTTTCGTGATTAAATTTGTCTGTTTGTGTGCTTAATTTGAGAAAAGGACTAAAGCACATAAATGGTAAAAGTGGCATTCTATTTGATTTAGTGGCCTAATTGGTGTGTCTTCTTTTATATGGGGATTTATGTTGCAAATTGGCCATAAATGAGAATAGTGGATGACATTAAGTGTTTATATATGCTTTTATATGTTAATTTTATAAGTTAATATTAACATTAATTTATTAAAGGTTATAATAATAAAACAAAGCATAAAATAAAAGCAATTTTTCATCTATTTTGACCGAAACAAAGAAAAGAAAAGAAAGAAACTAAGGCTAGGGTATTCAACCATTGTCAAGCTTGATTAAGGTATGTAACTAGCTCGGTTTTTGATAATTTTTATGTTTTTGAGATCATTGCTAAGTTATCTTCAAGACTCATGCTTGAATTTTTGAAATTGATAATGATTTTGAGTTTTTCCATTGATGATAGTTTGTGATTTTTGATGTTTGATGATGAATTATAAAATATATGTGTTAGATTAACAAGTTTTGTCTTTGGAGTTATGATGATTTTGAGTAATTTGGATTAAATTGAGAAAATAATGTTTTGAGGGACTAAATTGTGAAATAAATGAAATATATGGACTTAAATGAGCATGAGTAGAATTCAGCTATACATGGGTATCATGAGATTTTGTATTGGTATTGCTTTTGTTTCGTTTTGGCATTGCTTAGCCTTTGTGTGAAATTCCCCAAGATCATCTAAGGGCTCTTCTCTTTTCTTTGGTGTTTTTCAACTCTTTTTCTCATCTTTTTCCTCTAGATTACAAACCTCCCATTCATGCACTTCTTTTCTTGAGGGTTATGAAACCACATTTGGCCAAATATCCCCTTGCCATCCACCCTTCACATTTCTTTTGCTATCTTCTTTACAAGCCGAATCCCTTGAAGTCACCTACCTTGCCGAATCTCTTTCCCCTTCTGTGCTCTTCTCTTAAACACCATAATCGAACCTAGTTCAACTCTCATCTCCTCTATTGTCAAGATGAAACCCCTTTTCTCCTCTACTTCTTCCCTTTCCAACCGAAATCTACTTCTCATCCCTTTCTCTTTGCGTATTAGTTTCTACACCTTTCACTGTAGCCGAACCATCTTGTGTGGTAATCGGTATCTCTACTTAAGGTAAGGTTCTTCCTTCTATTTTCCTTTGGTCATGCTCTACATTCCTTCTTTTTAAGGTAAGGCTAAATCTATTCTTGAAGACAACTAAACTCGTTTCTCTCATTTCGTGCCTGTTAGCCGAACATCGTGAAGCAAGGTGCTAGGAATCTGTTCCCAGGAATTCTTTTCTATCAATTCTGTAGTTTAAGGTAAGGGGAGCTTCTGTTGCCTATTTCTTTTCTTTCTTTCGGTTTATGTGGCCAAAGCCAAATGGCTAGTTGGCTTGGCATTCATATTTTCGTTAACCCCCCTCTTACTCTTCTTCTTTTCTCGTTTGGGATGCTTACTCCGGAGAACTCTTTTAGCCGAGTGTTCGTAGTCCAAAGCCGAAGAGTTGTTTGCCGAATCGAATCACTCTATTCAGGTCCTTGAGGTAAGGGGTCATCTTGTGATTTCTTGATTATTCATTCCTTGCAATTGTGATATGCTTTAACCAAATCTCGTTATTAGTCAATCTACGCCTCTTTATGTACTGATCAAAGATTCTCCATGGATGCAAGTGTAAGTCAAACCAAGGAGGGGAGTGTGTCCGTAATCCCTACCCCTAAGTTTAAGAGGTGTGCTGTGTCGGTGGTTCAGGATTTTCTGGCGGGCTATGGTAGAGAGCCGACGTCTGCCTAGGATAGGCAAATAGCTATCGTTCCTGCTAGTGAAAGCGTCGACGTAGAAAGCTTAGTGTTACGTGTTATCAGGTGTATATTACTCATACATTTCTTGTTGTTGTGTTATTAATTGTTTTGGCTGAAAATCGAATTGACTAATTTGGTAGTCGAGATACCCTTGCGGGTAAGGTTGGATACACCGGTAAGTTCTTCTATGATGATATTTTTGATTATATGCCTGTATGTAATAATTAAGTGTTACACATTAAGAGCATGTTGCATTCATATTTAGCATGATGAAATGAGCATGGGCTCAGGATTGGATGAAAGGGGAAGTGTGAATTAAGTGACTATGGTCACGGTGGTCTAAGAACCACAGTGGTTCAAACCACGTATATACTTCAGTAACTTGTCTCGATGGTTTAAGACCACAATGGGTTGGCCCCATGTAAGCATAAATTTATCAGAGACCGTCACGGTGGTCTAAGACCACAGTGGGTTGGCCCCACGATTATATATGTATTTTAGTGACTTTGTCACAAGTGACTATTGTCACTAGTGGTCAAGAACCACGGTGGTCAAGAACCACAGTGGCATAATGCCCGGGTGTTTGGATGGATAGTGAGTGAGATTGGGCTGGGCTGCATAGCATACAAGTGACATATGCCATATTGAGTGGGCTAAGGCCCAAAGTGCATTTGAGCCTTAAGGCCTAGTTTGCGTGATACGGAGATTTACACACTAAGTCTCGATGACTCACCCCTCTGCTAAATGTTGCAGGTAATCAATAGATCGCGGGTCTGGAGCTAGGGCGGACCCGAGGTGGCCATGCGTTACTATTGCTTTCGTAAACTTCGTACTTTAATTTGAACTTACTTTTAATTTGGGATTTTATTTTGTAATAAGGCCGCTTTAACTTTATTTTGGGGTTTTGATTAAATGCTGATTTTATATATGTTATGAACTGCCAAAAAATAGGGTTTTCTTAAAAACGTAAGTAAAGGTTTTCCAAAATATCAATGTATGGATCACAAGCATGAAATAATTTAACTTGGGGTTTCCTTAATACTACAAATGCTACTTTCAAAAAAAAAAATCATGAATCTCAACATTGATATCAATTGTCACCTTATAAAATATTCCAAGACCGGCTTTTACAATAAACCCGTTTTCAACTCTAAGTTGTTCTGATATAAAGTTGGTAGAATATTCTCAACAAAATTTTAAATAGCCCTTAACATGGATTCACCAAACAAAATGTTTTCCCAAATTACGATGTTTTGCCTAAATTTTCAAAACTACCCTTCTTGTAACAATCCAGATTTGGTCGTAGCATTTTGACCGAGTTTGGGGTGTTACACATGACATAGGTTCCGATATGTGATATCATGTAAGACCACTTTTGGGACGTTGGTGTTGATTCGAGATTTCGTGTAAGACCACGTCTGAGACGTTGGCATCGATATAAGATTCAAGTGTAAGACCATGTCTGGGACATTGACATCGTATTTGATTCGTGGAAGACCCTATCTGGGACAGTGGAATTGATATCTGGATACATTTAAGACCACGTCTGGGACGTTGGCATTGTATGACTATTTCAAGCACTCCGAGTAGCCTATTAGATTTCGAACGGTTCAACGGGCAAGTCCGAGAAATGAATGAATATGTGATTTGTATATCTGCTTCAGGTACGTTTGATGTATATGTTTTGAATAGGCATGGAAGGTGAGTAAATATGCATATGGATGCAATGAACCAAAATGTGATATATGAATGAATGTGAAATGAGTAAATGATAAGATGATATGTGATATATATGCTTAAATGAATTATGACCATATGAGATATTTGAGTTGTGAAATATGAGTAAGTAATGGCTAAGTAATGAGCCAAGGATGATATTATGAATTTGTAAATGAGAATCATTAATGTCATTTTGTTTATGTGGCTATGTGTATTGCGTATTAAGTTTATTTGTATATGGCTTACTAAGCTTTTGGAAAGCTTACTCTGTGTATGTTTACTCTGTTTTATAGGTCGTCAAAGCTACGAAAGGCTCGGGGATTGTCAAGGATTGTCATCACACTACTCAATCTTGTTTTGGTACCTTTTTTAAAGTGTAAATACTAAGTATGGCATGTATAGGCTAGTTACCTGAGTTATGTTTGATATATATATATGGCCATGTGATATGGCTAGATATATGCTTGTGTTATGAATGATTAGTTATATCATATGATGCTAATTTTGGTATGGTTTGATAGCAAATGAATTGGTTATATGAATGGTAAGATTGTTGATGCATAATTAACATATCATTGATAGTAATCTTGTGATGGATAATACTTTGAAATGCATGTGATTGGATTGAACCAAATGTTTTATATGTTGGTGTGAATGTTAAGTTCATGAATGATTAGAAATGATGTATATTGAGGCATGTTTTTGGTTGCCTTTGAAGCTTGAATTGATGTATATTTGTGCTTGTAGGAATGACTCAAAGTGTGGGTGGCATTTTGGCCTTGAAAATGGCCTATAATTGCTCAAATGGTTGAGCACACGGGCATGTGGCTCGACCGTGTCCTTCGAGGTTGCAATTTAAAACAAGTCACGCTCGACCATGGGCTAGACACACGGGCGTGTGACTGGCCGTGTGGTGAAATCAGGCTCGACCACGAGAGGGGCACACGGGAGTGTCCCAGGCCGTGTGGTCAAGTCAGTATGTATGCCCTGTTTTGACACGGCTTAGACACACGGGCATGTCTGAGGTCGAGGGAGGCACACGGCCTACCCATACAGGCGTGTGACCTCTGTAACTTAAGAAAATTTTTAAATTTCTGAGAATTTTGTATGTGTTCAGTTCAGTCCTGGCCCTATTCTAAAGCATGTTTAAGGTCTCGTTGACCTATTTAAGGGACACTTTGATTTGATTCGTTGAATATTATTATGAAATATCCGTAAAAGTTTTCGATTGTCTGGTAATGCCTCTTACCCTAAACCGGCGATGGTTACGGGTTAGGGGTGTTATAGGACACATGCATATGTCAGGCTGTGTAAAAACCCCTGTAGGTTCAAATTGAAAAATAAATCCACAAGGGTGTGGAACACGGGCATGTGATATGCTGCACGGGCATGTCCCTATCACACGGGCGTGTGGCCCTGTTTTGAATCAAATTTTTCTAAGGGTCCAAAAGTTTTCGGATTGGTCTCGAATCATTTCGGGTGTAAATTTGGGGTCTCGTAGACCTATAATAAGGACATTAAGGTCTTGAATGAAAAATATTTAATTTGAAATGAAATTTAATGGATCGATGTTGTATGATTGAGCTAGTTAAGTACGGTAATGCCTCGTAACTGGTTCAAGTGTCGAATATGTGTAAGAGGTGTTACATCAATCATTTGTTGGAAAGTAGTGATCTCATTCCTCAACTTAGCATTCTTTCCAAGCGGGAAATACTTCATGAAGAATCTTTTTGCTAACTCTTGCCATGTGGTAATGGAATGTGGTGACAATGAGTTCAACCAGGCTCAAGCTCTGTCCTAGAGTGAATATGGGAACAACTTTAATCGTAGTGCATCTTTGGGTACTACGACTAGCTTGAAAGAATTGCTCACCTCCATAAACAGTCTTAAGTGAAAGTGAGGATCTTCGATAGACATTCCACTAAATTGGCCCACTGTCTGAAGCATCTGAAACATAATCGACTTCAGCTCGAATTGTTGTGCCTCAATTTTGGGTCTTCTAATACCCAGATTAAGCTTATGAAACACTGGCACAACATACTGTCTTAGAGCTCTATCCATATCATCAAGAATAAGGATAGGATTTTGAGTAGGGTTTGCTTCGTCTCCTTGAATCTGGTTTTTGAAGTTCATCTCTTCGACCTTTCTTTGAGCTGCTTGTCTTCTTCGTTGTCAAAAAGTTCTTTCAATCTTAGGGTCTACGGGGAGTAAATCGATAATTCAATCAATACTCATAAACGCCTAAAACAAACATAGAACTAAGTTAAAATTGAATAGAAAAAATAAACAAAAATGAAAAAAATAACAAATTAAAAAAAATGACTCTTAAAACAGTCCCCAGCAACGACGCCAAAACCTTGGAACAATGGAATTGTGCAAGTGTACACAATCGTAACAAGTAATAAAGTGACAAGTAAATGTCTAGTTATCATACCCACAAGGATTGTGTAAGAAAATATTTATGAAATGCAATTAAAAACACTTTGGTGAAGGAAAAATCTTTTGTTTTGAAAAAGGGTTTAATAATACTAGATTTTAATGAGTAAAATAACTAAGAAAATTAAAAGGTAAAAATTCCAATGCACGATTTCTAAAAAACAAGTTTAATCAATATGACATAATTGTGTAGATCAATTACATTTCTTAACTTAATATTATTAAAACAATGTTCATGTTGTTACGAATAAATTCACAGCAACTTGGCAAATTGTTAACTTAGAGCACATACAGTCTTACCAAATTAACTAATCTCTTGAACATGTTACTATACCAATTCGAACAATTAATCAATTTAATAAGAAAGTAAAAGATTAAGTGAAGTAACAATATATACCTACATTGAAACAATTTAATCACAATAATCTTGCAAGTTATGCAAGGCTAATGTACCGTTTAATGCTGTCGCTAATTTAATCCTCAACTACCTTAGAAGATTAAACATGCATTGATTAAGTATTGTGTCAATTAATTACAATTTCAATACAATTAATAATTAATTCATTAGTTACCTTACAATCGTAATGCAAGAATAACATAATCATGGTTTTACTTAATCAAACAATTTACCAAGACCTATAACAACACAAACATGATTTTAATAACTTAAGTAGACGAAATGCAATTAACTTAACACGAATTAAATTTAAGCCATGTTAATTAAATTTATAATAAAAACATAACAAATATTCATAGACATGTTCATAACAACAACAATAAAATTTAAAGGATAGGAAACTAGAATCAAATTCGGTGTTTCTCAGAAGCTTGACTAGTTTGCTCTGTTCCTTCTTCACTCGATCTTTCTGAACCGAGGCTTCTATAAGCACTTGAATGCTGCTACTCAAGGCGATGGAAGGGCTCTTTTCCAAGAGGGAAATCGACCGAGGGAATGGAAGGGAAAAATGGAAAACAAAAAGAGGTTTGGAAAAGAGAAAGTGAGTGAAAGGGAGAGATGTGTGAAATGAAAGGTGTGCTAAAATTAATAGGTGAAGGGGGGATTTATAGGTGGGATTGACTTGTAAAAATAGCAAAAAGTCAGTAGCCATATACCCCTCTTGGCTGGCCACACATGTGGCAAGTTTGAATGTTTCAAACTTGCTAAATTTAACTTCAAGGGCTGATTTTCAAGTCAATAAATCAGCTATTTTGAGCTGATTGGGTTAGCATGTTGACGGTTTTGGGCAGCCCAATTGCTCGGTTGGATCAGTCTCTCGTATTAGCACAACTGGGCCTCATTTCATAATATAATTAATAATAATTATTTAACCCAAAATAAATTGGATAAAAATTAAAATTAATTATATTATGTATTAAGATTCATAATTTAGACTGTCTTATGCTGAAAATTAATTCACCTCGCTGCTTCAAAAATCACTTCACGGTTTTGTACTTCTAGTAGTGTTTGCCAAGCCAATTTTCACGCTTTGTACAAATCTGTCAAAAATAAATTAAAATTTATGAAAATTTATTATAAAATTAAATATGTTAATAATTTAAGTACAATTAATTATTTTATAATTATATTAATTTTTTTGACAAGAATTACTACGAAACTGAATGAATTTGAGTTAAAAAGGGCATGAAAAAGTCTATATATTTTCATGTTTCCATCTTTGCATCATTTTTTCTTGGTTTTAATAATAGTTACTGAGGTGGTATCGTTTGCGAGATCCACTGTTTTGATTGAAGGCGTTGAAGATTTCTTGTCTTCTGATTCAAAATTCATTGAGCTGAGAATTTCAGCCATGATTTTTTGTATTCTTTCTTAGTCTTGGCTTGAGCTAACATTGCACTAGCTGTCGATTTTGCTTGAAGGAATTTTATTGTGGTTTGATTAGGGGCTGTGGACTTACATAATATTGGATTCTTGTTGAAAAAATTATCCAAATATTTTGAATCATATTTTTCATCATTAAATTTGTCCCACCATTTAGTTCTGAAGCTTTGAATTGATAATGGAATTCCAACACATGGATCCTATTCATAAGAGTAATTCTAGGAAACAATCTAAGAAATGCACAATTTTGAGAAAAAAAAATGGATTGTTCTAGATGTGTTTTTTGTTTGGTTCGGGCTGAAATTTGTCAAAGTATTCAGACCATAAGTGTAACAGCCCGATTTTGGGCCTAGTCGGAATAGTGGTTTCGGGACCACAAATCCGATGAAAAAAAATTATTCTTATATTTTTATGATCTACAATTTTACGAAATGACTTCGTGAAAATTTCGTTCGAAAAGTTTGATGTTTGGGCACTCAATTTAGTCAAAAGGACTAAATTGTAAAAAGTGCAAAACTTGAGTTCTAGAAGCTAGAGGTATCTAATTACTATGAAATTTTAAATTGGAGGTCCTTAAATGGTAACTAGACCATTGGTTAACTAGTTGGACAAAGAATGGACATCAAATAGGTGAAATAGAATATTTTTAAATTAAGGGCATTTTAGTCATTTGGTGATTAAAATGAATTAAAACAAAATTAAAAGCCAATTTTGCTCATCTTCAACCCCTTGGCGAAATTCTCATAAGGAAGACATAGCTAGGGTTTTCAAGCTTCCAAGCTCGATTATCAAGAAAGACGAGAATTGACCTTGATCGGGAAAAGAAAAGGTTGCGGACTAAATCCCAAATTCGTCATATTTTGCACCGAGACAAGTGAGAAATTTCCGATTGAACCTTAGGAATAAAAATGATCTGAGCAACATGTTCACTAGAAACCTATGTGAAATCTAAGTGAAATAAGTTATCTGGTCTTTGGTAAAATGACGTTCTACCGATGGTTGAGTTATCCAAGCATGTGTTACGGATACTCGACGACTTGTGTGAAAGACTTGAGTAGTTACGTATGACCGACAGCTTGTGTAAGCAGACCGAGATTGTAATTATGTGAAGCGAGTGCTGGTCTTATAAGTTCTACCGGTGGTGGGTAATCCTGCATGTGTTGCGGATACGACGACTTGTGTGAGCAAAGACTTGAGTAGTTACGTATGACCGACGACTTGTGTGAGCAGACCGCTAATGTGTATCACTCGAGAATGAGTCTATGTGTGATAAGTAATTTGAAGTAGCTTTGGCTACAAGTGTGGCACTATGTGCAATATTCCGATGTCTCCGTTAATATTCAGATGTGTTCAATTGGAAATTGACTAAGTGAAAATACAATGTGGCTATGTAATGACTAAGTGTACTTGAATATGATTATGTGATGAATAAGTGCAAGTATATGCGTGTAAACTTATGAGCAATGTGCTCGATATGTGATCGAACTTTGGTAAGATTGATACGAGTAAGTGTTCCAATACTGAGTAAGTGTTCCAATGAAAGTTACTATAAAGAAAACATGAAAGAATGAAATTTAGAAATAAAACAGTTTTGGACAGCAGCAGTAGAGTAACTTTGAAAAATCACCAAAAATGGTAGAAATGGAATTAGTAGTTTAGTGAGATATGAAATTAAAGCTTATTGAGTATATTTTCATATGAAATAAATAGAGAATGCAAATATGAGATATTTATAATTTTGTGAAACTAGTTCAGAGTAATTTCGAGATCCCTGTTCTGACTTGGAAAAATCATTAAAAATAGTACAAAAATAATTTTGGGACATAATTTATATATTTAGATTCCTTAATGAGTCTAGTTTCAAATGAAATAAATTAAAACATCATTTGAATTCTGAACAGGGAGATAATTGATTCGTAGTGCAGGGTGGTCAGAATAGATGAATAGTGAAATAGAGGAAATTTTAATGAATAAACTGTACTAATTGGCTAGGTAAAAAATTCTGGAAATTCTATGGTATGAAGATATGTGAATCTAGTTTCAGGGAAAATTTACAGATCTTAATTTGAAGTATCGTAGCTTAAGATAAAAATAATTTAGTCACTGTGACTCGAATAGTCAGCTTGCTCCAAACTTGAATAAATAATGAATTTGATTGTTGGTTTGATTGTGTTGTTTTGTAAACATATTAAATCCATTTATTAATTATTTATATACTTACTTACTAAGCTATATGCTTACTCTCTTTTCTTTTCCTTGTTCTATAGTGTCATCAAGTTAGCTCGGGATACGGTGATCGTGGAGATCCATCCACACTATCGACCTTCTTTTGGTATTTTGAAAACAATATTTTGGAAATTATGGCATGTATAGAAGGCTTAATTGTTTAGTTATTTATAGTAACGATTGATTATTTTGCTTATGGGTATTGCCGACTATGTATGGGAAAAGTTTTAAATTTATATGGATTTTACATTCTAAATTTTGTACAATAGCTGGGATCATGTCCGGTAATGCCTCGTATCTTGTTCTGGCGACGGACCTGGGTAAGGGGTGTTACATTTTAGTGGTATCAGAGCTATGGTTTAGTCGGTTCTCAGACTAACATAGTGTATTTGAAAGTCTAGCTATACATGCCATAAAAAATACTGTGATAGTGTGACAACTCCTGACAATTTAAATTGTGTTTTTATATAGTAAATGGATCCCGACCGAGCCGTAGCTGATGACGTAGAAAGTAATGCGCCGGCTCCCACGCAAGGGGCCGTGCCAGTGAGTAGTAGACTTGAAACACATAGTCATGGAGATGGGGCTCGGGAAGCCTTCCTCCATATGATGAATAATTGGTATACAGAATTTGTTCGAGCGAATCCGAATGTTCAACCTCCTCCACCCCCTCCTATTCCTCAACCGGTTCCCGTAGTTCGTCAAGGTACAGAAATGATAAGACTGACTAAGCCTTCGGTTGATAAGATTCGAAAGCAAGGGGCTGAAGAATTCAGGGCTAACATAGATGATGATCCCGAGAAAGTAGAGTTTTGGCTTGAGAATTCTATTTGGGTATTTGATGAACTTTCTTATACTCCCGAAGAATGTTTAAAGTGTGCTATATCTTTATTAAGGGACTCGGCATATCACTGGTGGAAGACACTGGTATCTGTGGTTCTGAAAGAAAGGGTTACATGGGATTTCTTCCAAGAGGAATTTAGAAAGAAGTACATAAGCCAACGGTTCATTGATCAAAAATGCAAAGAGTTTCTCAAGTTAAAGCAGGGCCGAATGTTTGTGGCGGAGTATGAAAGAGAGTTTGTTAGACTCAGTAAATATGCCCAGGAATGTGTGTCTACCGAGGCCATTATGTGTAAGAGATTTGAAGATGGGTTGAACGAGGATATTCGACTACTAGTTGGGATCTTAGAGTTGAAAGAGTTTGTGGTATTGGTTGGTCGAGCTTGTAAAGCTGAAGAGCTGAACAAAGAAAAGAGAAAAGCTGTGATTAAAGCCAGAGATGCAAGAAAGAGGCCAATAAGTAAGTCATTCCAATCTCAGACCAAGAAATCCAAAGATATGAATCATCGATTGATTTGTTTAATTGGGTATTTGCACCGAGACCGTGGGAGATTATATTCGAGTTCTAAAACTCAAGCTACTTCAATGGCAAGTGTAGGTAATGTTAGATCCAATAGACCTGAATGTCAGCATTGTGGTAGACGACACCCGGCTAGTGTTATATGGTTAGTCGTGCTTGTTTTAAGTGTGGTTCGAGAGCACTATATTAAAGATTGCCACGAGAAGTTTGAAGAAGGAAAATATCGAGTGTTAGACCGGGTAATGCCGCCAGCAGAGGTAGACCACCGAAAAATACCGAAGCTGGAGCTAACAAGAAAAGTATAGCGAAAGAATCATTTGTGAGGTCGAAGTGAGAGCACACTGCTAGAGCTTATGCCATACATGCCCGTGAGAATCGTCATCTCCGATGTGATTATTGGTACATTCTCTCTTTATGATACTAATGTTATTGCATTGATTGATCCCGGATCTACTCATTCCTATGTTTGTGTGAATTTAGTATCTAGTAAAAGTTTGCCTGTTGAACTTACTGAACTTGTGATTAAAGTGTCAAACCCTTTAGGCAAATATGTGTTAGTTGATAAGGTTTGCAAGAATTGTCCTTTGATGATTCATGGTCACTGTTTTTCGGCTAATCTGATGTTGTTGCCATTTGATGAGTTTGACGTTATTCTGGGTATGGATTGGTTGACATTGCATGATGCCAAGGTAAATTGTAGACAGAAAACCCTTGAATTGAAATGTGAAAATGGTGAGATTCTTTGGGTTGAAACAGATGAATCAAATAAATTGCCTATGGTAATTTCGCACATGTCTGCTCAGAAATACATGAGAAAAGGGTGTGAAGCTTATCTTGCTTATGTGTTGAATACTGAGATGTCCGGGTCGAAGCTTGAATCAATGCCAGTAGTTTGTGAATTTTTAGATGTGTTCCCAGAAGAATTGCCTAGATTACCTCCGATTAGAGAGATTGAATTTGCTATTGATCTATTGCCTGGGACTGCACCGATCTCGATTGCTCCTTATAGAATGGCTCCGAATGAATTGAAAGAATTAAAAGCTCAGTTGCAAGAGTTGACATATAAGGGATTTGTTAGACCGAGTTTTTCTCCTTGGGGTGCTCCCGTATTGTTTGTGAAGAAAAAGGATGGATCTATGAGACTTTGTATTGACTATCAACAACTCAACAAAGTGACTATAAAGAACAAGTATCCGTTGCCGAGAATTGATGATTTATTTGGCCAGCTGAAAGGGGCGACAGTGTTTTCAAAGATCGACTTGAGGTCTGGTTACTATCAGCTGAGAGTTAAAGAGTCAGATGTGCCAAAAACCGCTTTTAGAATGAGGTATGGACATTATGAGTTTCTTGTGATGCCTTTCGTTTTGACTAATGCTCCTGCCATCTTTATGGACATGATGAATTACATTTTTTCAACCATACTTGGATAAGTTTGTGGTTGTGTTCATAGATAATATCTTGATTTATTCTCGAGATGTGTCCGAACATGCTGAACATTTGAAAACGGTGCTGCAGATTTTGAGAGAGAAGAAATTGTTTGCTAAGTTCAGTAAAAGTGAGTTTTGGCTTTGTGAAGTCGGGTTTTTGGGACATATAGTTTCGGGTGATGGTATTTAGGTTGATCCGAGTAAAATTTCGGCAATAGTTGATTGGAAATCACCAAAGAATGTATCTGAAGTTAGAAGCTTTTTAGGCTTTGTCGAGTATTATAGACGTTTTGTTGAGGGATTCTCGATGATTGCCTCTCCTATGACTAAGTTGTTGCAAAAGAATGTTAAGTTTGAATGGACCGATAAATGTCAGCAAAGTTTCGAGAAGTTGAAAGCGCGATTGACAGAAGCACCGATTTTGGTATAACCTGAGTCGGGAAAAGAGTTTGTGATTTATAGTGATGCATCATTGAATGGTCTTGGTTGTGTGTTGATGCAATAGCTTATGCCTCGAGACAGCTAAAACCGCACGAGAAGAACTATCCGACGCATGATTTGGAATTAGCCTCCATCGTATTTGCTTTGAAGATTTGGCGTCATTATTTGTATGGTGAGAAATGTCGAATCTTTATTGATCATAAAAGTTTGAAGTATCTGATGAATCAAAAGGACTTGAATTTGCGACAACGGAGGTGGCTCGAATTATTGAAAGATTATGAGCTAGTGATTGATTATCATCCAGGAAAAGCAAATGTAGTCGCAGATGCCTTGAGTAGAAAATCATTGTATGCTTTGAGAGCTATGAATACGAGTTTGGATTTGTCTGACGACGGTTCAATTTTGACCGAGTTGAGGGCTAGACCGTTATTTCATCAGCAAATCTGCGAAGCTCAAAGGAAAGACAAGGAATTGCAAGTTAAAAGAGTTCAATGTGAATCGGGTAGTGATTCAGATTTTCGAATCGGATCAGATGATTGCTTGATGTTCCGTGATAGGGTATGTGTACCGAAAGATGATGAGTTGATTCGAAAAATTTTACATGAGGCACACAGTGGTTGTTTGTCAGTTCATCCGGGTAGTACAAAATTGTATAGTGATTTGAAGAAATTATATTGGTGGCCGGGTATGAAAAGAGATATTTCTGAGTTTGTATCAAAGTGTTTGATTTGTCAACAAGTGAAAGCTGAGCATCAAGTGCCTTCGGGTTTACTTCAACCAGTGATGGTTCCCGAGTGGAAATGGGATAGAATTACGATGGATTTTGTGACAGGTTTGCTTCTGACTCCGAAAAAGAAAGATGTCGTTTGGGTTGTGGTTGATAGATTGACTAAATCGGCTCACTTTATACCGATACGTACTGATTACTCACTTGATAAGTTGGCTAAATTGTATATTGCTGAAATTGTGAGACTGCACGGAGTGCCTATGTCTATTATTTCAGATAGAGATCCGAGGTTCACTTCGAGGTTTTGGAAAAGGTTGCAAGAAGCCTTGGGTACAAAATTGAATTTTAGCATCGCGTTTCACCCGCAAACTGACGGTCAATCTGAAAGAGTAATTCAGGTTCTTGAAGACATGCTCCGATGTTGTGTTTTAGAATTCGAAGGTAGTTGGGAGAAATATCTACCTTTGGTTGAATTTGCTTACAACAATAGTTATCAGTCGAGTATACAGATGGCACCGTACGAAGCATTATATGGTCGAAAGTGTCGAACTCCTTTGTATTGGACCGAGCTTAGTGAGAAACAGATTCACGGAGTTGATTTAGTTAGAGAAACTGAAGAGAAAGTGAAAGTAATTCGTGATTGTTTGAAAGCTGCTTCGGATCGACAAAAGTCATACGCGGATTTGAAAAGAAAAGAAATTGAGTTTCAAGTGGGTGATAAAGTGTTTCTGAAAGTATCTCCATGGAAAAAGATTTTGAGATTTGGCCGAAAGGGCAAGTTGAGTCCCCGTTTCATTGGGCCGTATGAGGTTATCGAAAGGATTGGACCAGTGGCATATCGATTAGCTTTACCAGCAGAGTTAGAAAGAATTCATAATGTGTTTCATGTGTCAATGTTGCGACGCTATCGTTCTGATCCTTCACATGTGATTTCAAGCAGAGATTGAGATTGACGGGATATGACCTATGATGAGGAACCAATTAAGATTTTGGCTCGAGAGGTTAAGCAGTTGAGAAATAAAAGTATAGCCTTAGTGAAAGTGTTGTGGAAAAACATGGAATGGAAGAGGCTACGGGAACCAGAGGAAGCCATGAGAAAACAGTACCCAAACCTCTTTTAGGTAAGATTTTTGGGACGAAAATCCTAAAGGGGAGAGTTATAATGACCGATTTTGGGCCTAGTCGGAATAGTGGTTTCGGGACAACAAATCCGATGAAAAAAATTATTCTTATATTTTTATGATCTACAATTTTACGGAATGACTTCGTGAAAATTTCGTTCGAAAAGTTTGATGTTTGGGCACTCAATTTAGTCAAAAGGACTAAATTGTAAAAAGTGCAAAACTTGAGTTCTAGAAGCTAGAGGTATCTAATTGCTATGAAATTTTAAATTGGAGGTTCTTAAATGGTAACTAGACCATTGGTTAACTAGTTGGACAAAGAATGGACATCAAATAGGTGAAATAGAATATTTTTAAATTAAGGGCATTTTAGTCATTTGGTGATTAAAATGAATTAAAAACAAAATTAAAAGCCAATTTTTGCTCATCTTCAACCCCTTGGCCGAAATTCTCATAAGGAAGACATAGCTAGGGTTTTTCAAGCTTCCAAGCTCGATTATCAAGAAAGACGAGGAATTGACCTTGATCGGGGAAAAGAAAAGGTTGCGGACTAAATTGCAAATTCGTCATATTTTGCACCGAGACAAGTGAGAAATTTCCCGGTTGAACCTTAGGAATAAAAATGATCTGACGACATGTTCACTAGAAACCTATGTGAAATCTAAGCGAAATAAGTTATCTGGGTCTTTGGTCCGTGACGTTCTACCGGTGTTTGAGTTATCCCGGCATGTGTTACGGATACTCAACGACTTGTGTGAGCAGCCACGAGTAGTTATGTATGACCGACAGCTTGTGTGAGCAGACCTGAGATTGTGATTATGTGAAACGGGTGCTGGTCTTATAAGTTCTACCATGGTGGGTAATCCGCATGTGTTGCGGATACTGACGACTTGTGTGAGCAAAGACCTGAGTAGTTACGTATGACCGACAGCTTGTGTGAGCAGACCCGCGAATGTGTATCACTCGAGAATGAGTCTATGTGTGATAAGTAATTTGAAGTAGCTTTGGATACAAGTGTGGCACTATGTGCAATATTCCGATGTCTCCGTTAATATTCAGATGTGTTCAATTGGAAATTGACTAAGTGAAAATACAATGTGGCTATGTAATGACTAAGTGTAATTGAATATGATTATGTGATGAATAAGTGCAAGTATATGCGTGTAAACTTATGAGCAATGTGCTCGATATGTGATCGAACTTTGGTAAGATTGATACGGAGTAAGTGTTCCAATGAAAGTTACTATAAAGAAAACATGAAAGAATGAAATTTAGAAATAAAACAGTTTTGGACAGCAGCAGTAGAGTAACTTTGAAAAATCACCAAAAATGGTAGAAATGGAATTAGTAGTTGAGTGAGATATGAAATTAAAGCTTATTGAGTCTATTTTCATATTAAATAAATAGAGAATGCAAATAAATTTTGTATTTTGAGATATTTATAATTTTGTGAGACTAGTTCAGAGTAATTTCGAGATCCCCTGTTCTGACTTGGAAAAATCATTAAAAATTGTAAAAAAATAATTTTGGGACATAATTTATATATTTAGATTCCGTAATGAGTCTAGTTTCAAATGAAACAAATTACAACATCATTTGAATTCTGCACAAGGAGATAATTGATTCGTAGTGCAGGGTGGTCAGAATAGATGAATAGTAAAATAGAGGAAATTTTAATGAATAAACTGTACTAATTGGCTAGGTCAAAAATTCTGTAAATTCTATGGTATGAAGATATGTGAATCTAGTTTCAGGAAAAATTACGGATCTTAATTTGGAGTTTCGTAGCTTAAGATAAAAATAATTTAGTCACTGTGACTCGAATAGTCAGCTTGCTTCAAACTTGAATAAATAATGAATTTGATTGTAGGTTTGATTGTGTTGTTTTGTAAACATATTAAATCCATTTATTAATTATTTATATACTTACTTACTAAGCTATATGCTTACTCTCTTTTCTTTTCCTTGTTCTATAGTGTCATCAAGCTAGCTCGGGATACGGTGATCGTGGAGATCCATCCACACTATCGACCTTCTTTTGGTATTTTGAAAACAATATTTTGGAAATTATGGCATGTATAGAAGGCTTAATTGTTTAGTTATTTATAGTAACAATTGGTTATTTTGCCTATGGGTATTGACGACTATGTATGGGAAAAGTTTTAAATTTATATGGATTTTACATTCTAAATTTTGTACAATAGCTGGGATCATGTCCGGTAATGCCTCGTATCCTGTTCTGGCGACGGACCTGGGTAAGGGGTGTTACAATAAGTTTTGAATATTTTCTAGTAAGATATCGAAAGATGATGGTCCATACCAATTCCACCATTCTTGGAACCAATTTGGAAATTTGAATTGGGTACCATATCTACAATATATGAGCCAAGAATGTCTCATATGTTGATTGTTCATTAGGAAGACATTATACCAGGCCATTTGGTAATCCCAATATATGAAATATGGGTGGTGGTCTATTTTGGTGGTAAATTTTGCTGGAAATTTATTTGGAGAATTTGGGTTTTCACCCCAATCTCTTGGTTGAAGAAAATTTTTTTATTTTGGTTATTGAATGGGTGATAAAATTTGGGTCTTTTGGGTCTGTGTAGTGTTTGAATAATACTAGCCTAGTTTGAACTAGTATATTTTCATAATACTGCTAAGGTTGTTAAGAATCTAATGGCTTAAAATGCCATCCATTAAAAAGTTCTTTTACAAGTATATATGGATGTTTTTTTGAAAATTCTTCCTCCATAATAATTTTTTTTCAAAACTCTTGTTTAGAAAATATTTTGAGGATTTTTATGTAACAACATGTGAAGACACTATTACTTCTTTTGGAAAGCCATCCTGGAGAGATATTTCTTTTAAAACATTTTTGAGAGATTTTGGTGTGTGTAAAACAATCTCTCTATTTTTTGAAATCTTTGCTGCATCACCAACAATTTGTTTGAGAGGAGTTTCCTCTTTCATTTGAGAAAAGGCTAATACCACTTATGGAGAATGAGAAAGGGACTCAATCCATTTTTTGATTTGTTAATTAATTTCATTTGGATCATGTGCATCCTAAAGGGATGCATTTTTGGAGGATTTTGATGAGGATGATGATCTCTCATTTTCTTTTTCAAGGAAAATTTCATACCATGACTTAATTGGTTTTGAGGAATTTTGGGTTTTGGATGGTTCTCTTATTTTTCCTTTTCCTTTGTTTGGTGAGAAAATCGGGAAAAGAATTAGTTTCTCCTTTAATGTATTCAATATCAAAATCAAATATGCTCAAAATTGCCTACCATCTTGCGAAAATTTGTTTTGAGGCAATATTTTGAACATCTTTTTGTAAAACTTCTTTTTTAATAGTACTATAATTTTGCTGAGTTAGATTCCAGTGTCTGGAGGTAAATTGGACTATTTTCTCTTTTCCTCCCTTAACTTGTTTTAGGATCCCACAACCATATCTCAGAAACATCTGTTTCTACTATCTTGAGGGCATTAGGATCATCTAAATATAAACAAGAAAGTTTAGTAATTTGTTTTTTAATTTGGGTGATAATATTGGTGTGGTCATTTGTCCAAGGTTATGGATTCTTTTTGAGCCTATCACATAAGGGCTTACATAATTTGCTAAGAATTAGATAAAAGTCTATGACATAGTTGAGGCTTCCTAATAATCTTTGCAATTGGATTTTATCAAGGATTAGATTTGGGAATTTGCTGGCGAATTCTATGGACCTTTCTATTGGGGGTAATGGGTCATTGTGTAATGTAATGACCTAGAAACCATACTTTGGTTTGGAACAAACTTATCTTGGATTTAGAAACTACTAAACCATTATTTTTATGACTTGTACAAAGATGGATAAATGTTTGAAATGTTTTTCTAAATTTTCAGAAAGCACTAATACATCATCAATATATACTATTTTGAATTGAGAATATTGGTTAAAAATATCATTCATTATTCTTTGAAATTCGGATGAAGCATTTTTAATCCAAAAGGCATGACATTCCATTCATATTGTCCAAATGGTACAATAAATGCCATTTTGTATCTTTCTTCTTCTTTTATTTGGATCTGCCAAAATCCCAATTTCATGTCAAATTTTGAGAAAATATTTGCATTGCAGAGTTTTTGTCACAAATCTTTTTTATTAGGTATTGGGTACCTAATCCATTTTAACGCTTGATTGAGAGGTTTGTAATTAATTACTAATCTTGGTGTTCCTCTTTCGAGTTCTGTATTTTTCATTACATAAAATTTGAATAACTTCGAGGAGAAGTGCTTTTTCTAATTAATTTTTTATTAAGAAGATCTTGTATTTCCTTTTTTACAAAATTGTTCCATTTCTTTGTTCATTTGTATTGGCCTTGCTTTTGTTGGTATTTTCTTTCATCAAAATTATATTTCATTTGGTAATGATACATCATGTTCTTTCCTATCCCAAAATTTATTAGGAATGTCGAATAAATTATTGATTCTATTTCTTCTTTGATTTGATTTATCCTTTTTAGAATTCTCTTTTTTCTAATTGTTCAATCAATTTTTAAAACATATTTCTTCTTTCAAAAGAGATTTTTTTATGATTAATTAAATTTTTGATTTGACAATTATGGATGGATAAATATCTTAATAAGTTGAGATTTCTTATTTTGGGTTTTCCTACAAGCGGAAATTCTACTTTAGTGTTTAAAACTTCAGAGAGATTGAATTATTTGTTACTTTATATGGTTTGAGTAAGGATATGGATAGGGTTCCTAATATGACATCTTGGGTAATATCTTTTACCGTTAGAAAACATGTTTGATATTTTATACATTTTAATGTTTTGTCATAATATTGTATTGAAATTATCCTTCTCTAATACAATTTTAATCGATCCTGTATCAAAAGGGCTATTATTTCTAATTAAAATTCTTTATTTATAATAATATTTATTTTCATTAAATATCTTTGGATAGATACTTCAGTGAGAACCATCATATATTCCTATGTATTTTCTTTAGGCTCAGGTTCAGTTTCTGACGAACTATTCTATGGGATTTGATGTTTTAAATTTTGCATTTGTTTTTTCATTTTTGTTGTTCCATTTTAAGCTGAGAAAGTTGTAACACCCCAAACTCGGCCCATGCGTTATGACCGGATTGACATGTCACATGGGAAAAACATGTTAAATCCTTTTTATTCGTACTAAAATAGGTGTTGTTTTGCTATAATCAAGAAAACAAGTTTGATTTGAAAATTTGATAAAGTACTACTAACCTCGAAGGTTGATTGATAAATCGATAAGTTGAACTAGAGATCTTATAAAACCGTGACTTTTGAAAATATCGTTGATAATTCAAGAGAAACTTTCCAAATTAAAAATATTTGTAAAAGTTAGTTATAAAATCAATTTGTTAATCTATTTTGGAAAAACCATTATTAATGATTTTAAAAAAAAATCCCCGCTTAAAACAATTTAAGAAAAATAATAAATATGTCTAAACATAAAGCAAATTAAAGTTTATCCCAGAGGCCTTATTACAAGTTTAAACCCAACATAATAAAAGTAACGAAATAGAGCAAAAAATTAAATTATTTAAGTTCGAAACATTTATTTCTGAAGTATGGCCTCCACTGAGTCATCCATGGGCCCAAGTCCTCGTCATTGAGATTTACCTACAAGGATTAAGAAAGAAAGGAGGGTGAGTTACAAGAACTCAGTTGTAACATCCCGAAATTGGGCCTAGTAGGATTGGGCCCAATAGGCCTTGTAACACCCCAAACCCGGCCTATGCATTAAGCCCGGATTTTGGCATGCCACACAGATTTAACGTACATTCAAATCATTTAACGAAGTAGAAATCAAATTCCAAAATGATTAAGAGAATGACTTTATCGAAAAAAATCGAAGTTCATTGAAAACCATGATTAAAAATACAAGAATTTGTCATTTGATCTATAAAGTAGTAATTAATAAAAACTTTGGATTTATTTAGTGAAATATTTCATCGAAGAGTTTTAAAAGAATTTCCTAAGTTTCAATGATATTTAAGAAAAACTTTTATTTTATACGAGAGTTATAGAGAAACATTTATAAAAACTAAACCAATCCAACTTAGGAAAACTAAAACATAATAAAATCCATAATTGAAGAGGCCTTATTACATCGCCATAAAAAAATAGTACTTAATAAAATTTATTAAAGAAGTTTTAAAATTTTATAAACCACCATTTGTAGTATAGCCTCCACACGAAGTCATCTCCGATCCAAGTCTTCATCAATTATTATTACCTGAGAGGGAAAAAAATGGGGTGAGTTACTTAGAACTTAGTGTGTAACTCACTTACCATAGTCCATTGGGCCAGAACCATTTAAGCATTTATTTTGGGCCTAAGCCCATTACAAATATAATAATTTAGCATGTATGAAATGCAAGTGATATGCAATTCCCAAAACCAAACCTAGATTTCCATCCGCTACACACCACCCGTACCAACCAGCACACCTGTGGAGAGCTTTAGTTACCCACCCACACACCGAAGTAGGCATTAAGCCGTATATCAAATTTCGTGGACAAGCCACCGAATTCACAAAGTTTACATGGCATTTTCCATTTTTCAGAATTGTGGCAGAGCCACCAAAATATTGTAGCAATGCTACCAGAACTTCTCTTCATCAAATAGCCCAACCCATGCAATCATGTATATAACATGCATAACAATCCATTCAAATAATTATTCCAACATAAGGCCCATTATAAAAGTTATTACAATCAGGCCCATTTCACATTTTGGCCCACGAAATCTCATATCACATATGGTCCATTTATCAATTATCATATATGGCCCAATTATCAAATATCACATATGGCCCATTTATCGATTATCACATATGGCCCAATTATTAAATATCACATATGGCCCATTTATCGATTATCACATATGACCCAATTATCAAATATCACATATGGCCCATTTATCGATTATCACATATGGCCCAAATATCAAATATCACATATGGCCCAATTATCAAATATCACATATGGCCCAAATATCAAATATCACATATGGCCCAATTATCAAATATCATATATGGCCCAATTATCAAATATCACATATGGCCCAAATTGTCCAATTATCACTTTTATCGAATTAGCTCGTTAAGGGTAATTTTGTAATTTTCATAATCTTAATACAAATTTCAAAACTTTTATCATTAAGGTGACAAATATGCTATTCTTCCCAATTTCACTAACTTGTGATTTCATCCACCGATTTATACGATATAGTCATCTAACCCATAAGATACGTTGTGAGATTACACACCTGATTACGGTGAGAACTACACTATCCCGCTCATCGATATCTAAACACACATCACGATAGATTAGAACACTAAAATTTAATATTAAACTATTCTAATATTAAGCGATCTAGATCTTACCCTCGAAATCTCTAACAACCACTATTTGCGATTTCTCTCCGGTCAAAGGTTCAGAACCACGAGTAAACAATGGTTCGGGGGTACGTACGACTTCGAATAATTGATTTTCATCGGATAAGGGTCCACAACCCGGTGGAAAGTCTCAGATTCCCGAAACAGTCATTCTCTTGAACTTAGAGGGAATAGCGAAACCACCCCTCTTCCGAACACTATTTACTGCCCTTTTTGTCCCTATCTTGATTGTCTCACAAATATCCTCGTTCCACAATATGACAATTGAGCAATAACGTCCCCTAAAATGAAATTGATTAAATAACAATTTATATCCATATGTCAAGTAATATGAAAATCCTTAATAATCCCTTACCTTTAACACCTAAAATTCGATTTCAACGATCTCGACGTTCTATTTAACACTTGAGTTTGACACTCCACTATCACACTATTGTCCAAGGCTTCAAAGAAGAAAAGAAAAGATTGAAGAGAATACTTATGTATAAGAAAAGATTCGGTTATGAATAAACAAAGAAAAGAAGAATGATTCGGCAAAAGATCCATCAACATTCGGCCATGAAGAAATGTTTTGAAAAAAAAAATAGTGATGTTTGAGTGTTCTTTACCAAAAAGAAAGAAAGAAGAACAAAAAAAATAAAGAGAGGGTGTTTATGTGTCGATTTTCCAAGGATGGAAGATGAACAAAGATAGGGTCTTGGGGTTACTGTATATTCGGCCAAAAGGAAGAAAAAGAAAATGAATTATGCTTCTTCAAAGTTGCATGGTTTCGGCACAAAAGAGAAAAAAAGAAGATGATACTAATTTGGTCAAAAAGAAATGGCCAGACAACCAAAAATTTGCCTATTGCTACGACTACATTCGTCTAGGGAAAAGGGTTTTGGAGAGAATGGAAAATAATGCACATGTTGCTAAAGAAATTGACCAAATGTAATATCCCGGATTAGGGCTTATGCACTATTGCTAAATTATATGAAATAGCATGTCTTATGTGTTATGAATGTGTTATGTGAATTTTGGAATCTTGAAACATAAGGAAAATGCCTTAGAAAAATATCGAGTTTTAAGTCTAAAAGAGGGAACTAAAGCAAAGTGGCCTTAAGAAAATAAATAAGGGAAATATGACATATAATTGAGCTCAGGTTTGGACTTTAAAACCTGGGTTAAGTGGCTGATAAATAAGTGTTAGTAAGTAATTGATGTTGAATTATTAAATTAGTAGCAAGTTGGGCTTGCGACCTAAAAATTTAGTAATGCTAAATTGGGCATGAGGGTGGCATTACTTAGGGGGATGACTTGGGCCTAGTATGGCCACATGAAGCCCAAAATAATGTGTTAAAATTTTGACACTCCTAAGGTAAGGAGATGGATGGCATAGGGAGACTGAGGAAGGAGTTTAAGTTGAGGTCAAATTCTTTTGAAATTTCGGCTAAGGTAAGAAAATAAGGATATGAGAGTGATGGCCAAGAAGGGGACTCTAGGCTTAGTAATTTCGGCAAAAGGAGGAAAACTAAGGACATTCAACATTCTTTCTTCTCCTTTTCTCTCTGCCAAATTCTCTCTGCCATTATTCTTCTTTTCTTTTCAATTCTCCACAAAGCCGAAAACACAAGTAGTCATAGCCGAATTTCCCGTCTATCTCTCTCAAAGACTTCTTTTTCTTTTATCTATTCTAGCCGAATACCCTCCTCTCAAAACCCCCATAGTCGAATCTCTCTAAGCCTCAAAGCCGAATCTACAAGAGTGGTTTAGTTTCCCAAAGGTGCATCATAGGCCGCATGTTCCTTAGTGATTCAGTAAGTTTCGGGATTTCTTTCCTTTGTGATTTCTTCTTTTCTTTTCATCAAGATCTAACCCCAATCAATTGTCTATGCCTATCAATTCATTCTCCTTATCTCTAGAAGCCGAATCCTATTTTACAATAGCCAGAAGTGCCGATTTTGGAAAAGCCGAAGGTGAGTGGTTGATGGTAGTGGCCGAATGGCCCTTTTCTGTTCTTTTCTTTTCGACCGAATTTAATTATGGACATTTAGGGGCAGTCGACAAGGGTATACAAGGATTTTGGGATTTCAAATCGCAAGGTAGGTGCTAATGTACAATCGGCCAAGGCCTATTTAGGAACTTAAATTTATTTCTTACTTCGATTAAAAGTCAAAAACTAACCTGTGAAGTGATCTAGTGCTTGGCCGATTACATGAAGGAACATAGCAAAGTTTCGGGATTTGATCCTTAACCCAATCGGCCACAAGGTAAGTTTTGGTTTCGATAGTCCTTCGAGATTTAATTAATTAGTCGAATAGGCTTTCCTAATATAATGGCCGAATATAGGAAATAAAGATCTAAGCAGTAGATTGGAATTTTCGGGTTTTGGAGTGAATTTGCTAAGTAAATCAGGTGTGTACCCCACACTAAATCTTGATAGATTTACGGATTTAATTTATTGTATGTGCTAACATAAAAGTGTAAGATTATGGCTAAATTACCATGTAATGGTACAAAGTACTCGGGTACGTTTTCCTACTCCTACTGTGAGTATGATAAGTTTTGCTATGGCATATACATGAAATTATAAGAATGTGAATAAGGAATATGATATAGTTAATGCATAATTGTATGACATGGGCATATGGGTGATATGTAAAGGGGAAGTGAATTGGTGGTTTTATACCCCAATATAAGTATGTGGTGACTTATGTCACAATATAAGAATGTGGTGACTTTTGTCATAATATAAGTATGTGGTGACTTATGTCACGAATCTATATATAGTGGCTATGCCACGAAATCATAAGGGCGATGTGCACGTCGACTGCAGTGACTGCCTTCGATGGTGTGTAGTGGATGGAGGGTTGACTTAGTAGTCCCCATGGTGTGATGGTTGGTACGGGAGACGTGTAGCCGATGGCATTTAGGTTTGGGTTCGGGTTTGCATCATTATTTATGCTTTTATATTTGTATGTATGATTTTGTATGCCATAATCTATTGGGCCTTAGTGTTGTGGTTCTGATTGAGTCTATTTGACTCACCCTTGTGGGAATATTTTTCGGTGATGATCGGTGATGGACCGAGTCGGCAAGAGCTCAGTGGAGGCCATGCAAAGCCCAGAGACTGCTTTGTTTTATTAGTTTTCTTTCTATATTTGGGTTTTGAATTATTTCGTGTTTATTTGATGTAATAAGGCCTTCGATACTAAATTGTTAGGCATGTTTTTAAATTACTTAGTATGATCCGATTATTATCAAATTAAAGTTAAAAATAAATTTTTCTTAAGTGATAATATTAAATGTTTTATCATCTAAGCGACATGGGTTTTAAAATTTCGAGCCCAACCCAAATCAACTACTGATTTCAAAAACACACAAGTTTTTAACAAAGTTTCAAACAAGATTTGAATGGATTTTCTTTAGAAGCATGCCAGATCCGGTTAGGGCTTGTGAATCGGGTTTGGGGTGTTTCGGTTTGGTATCAGAGTCCGGTTCAAAACTCGGCCTTGAGGGCTTTTTGGGCCCAAAATGTTTCTTTCTTTTGGAAATTGGGTTTTATAAGAAATTGAGCGGGTTTTCTGGCATGGCACCTGAGACTCCGACCTGAAGTCCACTAGGTAAGTACTCCTAACCTCTTTGTGATTTGTATGTAGGGATATATAGGGACGTAGACTAGTGGATTAGGAATTAAATCCTAGGACTAGTTTACCCCAACAATTACATAAAACTCTAAGGCACAATTAAACAAACCTGTGTCTAAGTCGCCGAGTTAGGGTGTGGCAACCATTGTGCGCATGTCTAGGATTGGTTTCGGTGGAAGTTTAGTATTTAAGCAGTCCGCGTGACTCACCTCCTCTCCACTCGAATCCTACCTGGTGCGTAGCTTCGGTTCACCCTAACCAAGAGGACTTAGCCACGGGCTAAACCCAATAATTAAAACCCGAAAGGGACTAGCCACATTTTTATGGAAACCCTAGTTTTAAAAAGTCAACAAACTACCCTTTTGAAATTATGAAAATTATTATTTTGGAAAAACTTTCTAAGAATTTTTAATTTTCAAATTACCTAAATACCCTTAGTGGTAAAAATTACTAAAATGCCCTTAATTTTCCAAAATTACCATACTACCCCCGATTTAATAACAATTTCTGGTTTTGCAAAAAAAAAGTATCCAAAAACTTCACAAAATATCAAAGAAACCCTGATTTAAAAAAAAATTTACGAAATTACCCCTGACTTACAAAATGACCAAAATACCCTCAGTAAGGAAAAATCAACGAAGTGCCCTCAAATTAGAAATCTTCAAAAATGCCCTTGTTTTGAATGTCACCAGGAACCATATCTTTACGAAAAATTACCGAAATGACCCTGACTTGTAAAATTACAAAAATACCCCTAGTGTATAAATTACCATTTTACCCTTGAAGTTTTTTTCCAACAAGTATTTTAATTTTGTAAAATATCAACAACCTCTATTTACGACATTTTCAAATACTCTAATTTGAAAATTACCAAAATACCCCTATAGGATAAAATTACGGAAATACCCCTGGGTAGTGGAAAACAACAAACAACAACAATTACAACATTTTTCTGTAATGGATGCAAGTTCATGTGTGTGACTAAATGAATGATGTGAGACTGTATGTGTATGAATCGAAAGAACTACTCCTTAAAACTATTAAACATAAAACTGTTTGTGTTAAATCAGTGGAACAAAACTAATGTATAAAACTCTTTAACCAGATAAACGCAAGTATGAATTCAAGGGGACGTGGCCGTAGCGTGCGAGGCCGTGGTAGAGGCCGAATGACTGTGTCTGAACCCGTTAGATTGGGTCAAGGATCTGAAAATGAAATGCCACCACCACCACCCCCAGCCGCTGATGTGGAATATTAGGACCAGACGGGGGATGACGCAGTGTCACAAGCGATGCTGCAGGTCTTGGAAAGGGTAGCAGGAGCAGGTGGAGGCATGGGAGCTTGAAAGTCGGTACCTGAGCGACTCGAGCCAACGGAGCTGAAGTGTTCCATTGTGTATTAGGTGTAACACCCAATACTGCTGGGTATTGGTTAGAGGCGACTGAGCGGATTATGGATGAGCTCGACTTAACTGACGAGGAAAAGCTGAAAGGATTGGTGTCGCTTCTCCGCGATGAGTCATATCAATGGTGGCTCACGGTGCGAAATGGTGCTACAGCTGAGGAACTCACGTGGGAGTATGCTAAAGCAGCATACCAGAAGAAGTATGTTGGCACTCATTATATTGATGCCCAGAGAAAGGCTTTCTAGGGCTGGTTCAAGGAAACAAGTCCATAGCTGAGTACGAGGTTGAATTCCTAAGGCTGAGCTGTTATGTTTGAGGCATAGTGTCGACTGAGCATGAGCGATGTGTCCGGTTTGAAGACGGACTAAGAGATGACCTAAGGTTATTGATAGCCCCGCAACAGGAGCGAGAGTTTGCTGTGTTGGTGGAAAAGGCCAAAGTGGTCGAGGGTATCAAGGATTCCGTAAGATAGAACTCCGATTGAAATAGGCAGAAAAGAAGATTTGAATCGTCAAGGCTATCCAGGAATGAGCAAAAGAGGCCTAGAGTTGAAGGGCCACGAGATCAGCAAGCTACTACTGGAAGGCAGTACCCTACTTGTGATCAATATGGGAAAAAGCACTTAGGCGAATGCTGGAAGAAGATAGGGGATGTTTCAAGTGTGGGTCAAAAGACCATATGATTAAGGACTGTCCGATGAGACCAGATAGGAATCGACCGATAGCTCAGAATGTTAATCAGGCTAGTAGAAGGGGACAGTAGCCTCAGCGGGGTCGTGATCCGAACCATGGAGGAAATGATACCGGTCGTGGTCGTAAAGCACCAAGCGAAGGTGCTGAAGGTTCAGATGCGAGGCAACCAAGGTTGGTTTATGCAGTCGACCGTCGCGAGGAGAGTGATGTGCCAGATGTGACAACGGGTAAGTTCTTATTTTTGGAATACCCTTCATTGCCTTGTTTGTTATAGAGTTAGTTCGTTCTTGTAATGCTAGTGAAGTGTATGAAACCTTGGATGTGAATTTTTGTAGGAAATGTGTTAGTTTTAAGATCGAGGCTTGCGCAGGTAGTGTAGTGTGATGAGTTAGGATGTATGATTTTTCGTTAGTAAGCAATTTCGAGGACAAAATTATTTTAAGGGGGGTAGAACTGTAATATCCCGGATTAGGGCTTATGCACTATTGCTAAATTATATGAAATAGCATGTCTTATATGTTATGAATATGTTATGTGAATTTTGGAATCTTGAAACATAAGGAAAATGCCTTAGAAAAATATCAAGTTTTAAGTCTAAAAGAGGGAACTGAAGCAAAGTGGCCTTAAGAAAATAAATAACGGAAATATGACATATAATTGGGCTCAGGTTTGGACTTTAAAACCTGGGTTAAGTGGTTGATAATAAGTGTTAGTAAGTAATTGATGTTGGATTATTAAATTAGTAGCAAGTTGGCCTTGCGACCCAAAAATTTAGTAATGCTAAATTGGGCATGACGGTGGCGTTACTTAGGGGGATGACTTGGGCCTAGTATGGCCACATGAAGCCCAAAATAATGGGTTAAAATTTTGGCACTCCTAAAGTAAGGAGATGGACGGCATAGGGAGACTGAGGAAGGAGTTTAAGTTGAGGTCAAATTCTTTTTGAATTTCGGCTAAGGTAGGAAAATAAGGATATGAGAGTGATGGCCAAGAAGGGGACTCTAGGCTTAGTAATTTCGGCAAAAGGAGGAAAACTAAGGCCATTCAACATTCTTTCTTCTCCTTTTCTCTCTGCCGAATTCTCTCTGCCATTATTCTTCTTTTCTTTTCAATTCTCCACAAAGCCGAAAACACAAGTAGTCATAGCCGAATTTCCCCTCTATCTCTCTCAAAGACTTTTTTTTCTTTTATTTGTTCTAGCCGAATACCCTCCTCTCAAAACCCCCATAGCTGAATCTCTCTAAGCCTCAAAGCCGAATCTACAAGGGTGGTTTAGTTTCCCGAAGGTGCACCGTAGGCCGCATGTTCCTTAGTGATTCGGTAAGTTTCGGGATTTCTTTCCTTTGTGATTTCTTCTTTTCTTTTCATCAAGATCTATCCCGAATCAATTGTCTATGCCTATCAATTCCTTCTTCTTGTCTCTAGAAGTCAAATCTTATTTTACAATAGCCAGAAGTGTCGATTTTGGAAAAGCCGAAGGTGAGTGGTTGATGGTAGGTGGCCGAATGGCCCTTTTCTATTCTTTTCTTTTTGACCGAATTTAACTATGGACATTAGGGGCAGTCGACAGGGGTATACAAGGATTTCGGGATTTCAAATCACAAGGTAGGTCCTAATGTACAATTGGCCAAGGCCTATTTAGGAACTTAAATTTATTTCTTACTTCGATTAAAAGCCGAAAACTAACCTGTGAAGTAATCTAGTGCTTGGCCGATTACAAGAAGGAACATAGCAAAGTTTCGGGATTTGATCCTTAACCCAATCGGCCACAAGGTAATTTTTGGTTTCGATAGTCCTTCGGGATTTAATTAATTAGCCGAATAGGCTTTACTAATATAATGGCCGAATATAGGAAATAAAGATCTAAGCGAGAGATTGGAATTTTCGGGATTTGGAGTAAATTTGCTAAGTAAATCAAGTGTGTACCCATACTAAATCTTGATAGATTACTGACTTTAATTTATTATATGTGCTAATATAAAAGTGTAAGATTATGGTTAAATTACCATGTAATGGTACAAAGTACTCAGGTACATTTTCCTACTCCTACTATGAGTACGATAAGTTTTGCTATGGCATATACATGTAATTATAAGAATGTGAATAAGGAATATGATATGGTTAATGCATAATTATATGACATGGGCATATGGGTGATATGTAAAGGGGAAGTGAATTGGTGGTTTTATACCCCAATATAAGTATGTGGTGACTTATGTCACAATATAAGAATGTGGTGACTTTTGTCACAATATAAGTATGTGGTGACTTATGTCACGAATCTATATATGGTGGCTATGCCACGAAATCATAAGGGCAATGTGCACGTCGACTGCAGCGACTGCCTTCGATGGTGTGTAGCAGATGGAGGGTTGACTTAGTAGTCCCCATAGTGTGATGGTTGGTACGGGAGACGTGTAGCGGATGGCATTTAGGTTTGGGTTCGGGTTTGCATCATTATTTATGCTTTTATATTTGTATATATGATTTTGTATGCCATAATCTGTTGGGCCTTAGTGTTGTGGTTACAGATTGAGTCTATTTGACTCACCCCTTGTGGGAATATTTTTCAAGTGATGATCAGTGATGGACCAGGTCGGCAGGAGCTCAGTGGAGGCCATGCAAAGCCTAGAGACTGCTTTGTTTTATTAGTTTTCTTTCTATATTTGAGTTTTGAATTATTTCGGGTTTATTTGATGTAATAAGGCCTTCGATACTAAATTATTAGGCATGATTTTAAATTACTTAGTATGATCCGATTATTATCAAATTAAAGTTAAAAATAAATTTTTCTTAAGTGATAATATTAAATGTTTTATCATCTAAGCGACATGGGTTTTAAAATTTCGAGCCCAACTCAAATCAACTACTGATATCAAAAACACACAAGTTTTTAACAAAGATTCAAACAAGATTTGAATGGATTTTCTTTAGAAGCATACTAGATCCGGTCAGGGCTTGTGGGCTAGGTTTGGGGTGTTTCACCAAACTAGCTCCTAATCCCTATCAAGCTACTAACAAAATTCGGCCAACCTCCCTAGCCCCAAAAATCGTCCAAGTTCATAGCCATCAAGGATCAACTTTTGCCAACCTTTCTTTCCATAGCACATTCCACAAATTAAGCCATTTGTTCCCTTGCTTGCCTTATCCTATTGATTCCTTTCCTCAACTTCAATGTTTCCTTAATCCATTTAGCCACCTTGCCATAAAAATTAAAAGTCTAACATACCAAAAATGAAGCTTGACCGACACTTGATAGGAGAAAGCAAAAATAAAAGCTTTCAAATTGCATGCTAGGAGATTCGAACCTCTCCCCTCAAGTCCAACTTATGGTGCCATCACCACTTTGCCAATTGCTCATCTTATGCTAGTTACTTACTCAAAAATTTCCATATGCTATAAATCCACTGACTCCCTCTCTTAAAGTACCATATGCTAAAAATTTTCACTAGGTCCAAATAGATCCCAAGCCTTCTCAGGACTATACTAATCATACGAAATTTTAATTATACACAAGTTAAGCACCAAAACATGCATCATATAAATACTCAAATTTTAGGATGTTACAACTCTATCCTTCTTAAAGAAAATTTCATCCTCAAAATTTACCTGACTAAAAGAGATGAGGATATTGTTGTCGAATTGCATCCTCAGGCTCCCACGTAGCTTCCTCCGTTCCGTGATTACGCCAAAGAACCTTAACCAACGGTACAGTCTTCTTTCTTAACATCTTAACATCGTGATCTAAGATTTTCACTGGTTCCTCCTCGAAAGGCAAATCTAGCATTAATTCCACTTCTTCTACCGGTACTATGAGCGATAGATTCGATCTATAGCGTCTCAGCATAGAAACATGGAAAACACTATGAATCTGACTCAATTTCGGAGGTAAATCAAGTTGATAGACCACTGGTCCTACACGCTTCAACACATGGTACGGTCCAATGAACCTAAGGCTCAACTTGCCTTTCCTTCCGAATCTGAAAATCTTCTTCCAAGGTGAGACCTTTAGAAAAACCTGATCTCCCATAGCAAACTCAATATCTTTACACTTCAAATCCGCGTACGACTTTTGTCTACCCGAAGCTTCCTTTAACCGCGCTCGAATTACCTTTACTTTTTCTTCCGTCTCTGATATCAATTCAGGACCCAACAACTGTCGTTCCCTAGTTCGGTCCAACAAGTAGAGTCGACACCTACGACTATATAACGCTTCATAGGGTGCCATCTGAATCTTTGGATTGATAAGCGTTGTTATATGCAAACTCTGCCAACGGTAGAAAATCCCCCCAACTACATCTGAAGTCGATCACACAACCTCGTAACATGTCTTCCAAAATCAGGATTACTCTTTCCGACTGACCATCTGACCGAGGGTGAAAAGCCGTGCTGAAGTTTAATCTTGTACCCAGAGCCTCATGCAAAGCTTTCCAAAATTGTGATGTAAACCTAGGATCCCTGTCGATATGATAGACACTGGTACCCCATGCAACCTCACAAATACATACAGTTTAGCCAACCACGCAATGAGTAATCCGTATTTTGGTAGAAAATGAGCAATCTTCGTTAATCGATCTACTACCACCCAGACAGAATCTTTCTTAGTAGGTGTTAAGGGTAACCCACTAACAAAATCCATCATTATCCACTCCCATTTCTATATAGGAATCTTTATCGGTTACAACATTCTCGACGGTAATTGATGTTCTGCCTTTACTTGTTGACAAGTCAAACACTTTTCCACAAAATCAGTAATCTCCCGCTTTAACTTTGGCCACCAATACTATTCACGGAGATCTCAATACATCTTATTTCCTCTGAGGTCTATAGCATAAGGGCTACTATGTGCCTCTATAAGAATCATTTGCCTCAAATCCGAATCCTTAGGCATACAAACCCTTCCACGAAAACACAGTATACCATCCTTATTCAAACCAAAATCCCTTATTACACCACTTTCAGCTTGTTGTATTAAAGGACCCAACTTTTCATCGGATAATTGCTTTTCCTTGATTTGCTCCAACCACAGAGGCTTCACCTGAAGTTTCGCTAGCAAACTGCCATCCACATACAAACTGAGATGAGCAAACATTACTCTTAACTCCGATACAACCTTACGACTCAATCAAATGCGCCACAACGTTAGCCTTTCTAGGATGATACTCGATTAAGAAATCATAATCCTTTAACAACTCCACCCATCTCCGTTGTCTTAAATTCAACTCCTTTTGGGTAAGGAAATACTTAAGACTCTTATGGTGCAGATAAATAATTAACTTCTCACCGTAGAGATAATACCTCCAAACCTTTAATGCAAACACCACCACAGCCAACTCCAAATCATGAGTAGGATGATTGACTTCATGCGGCCTCAACTGTCTAGAAGCATAAGCTACCACTTTTCCACTTTGCATCAGTACACATCTTAAACCCGTGTGTGACGATCACGAGAACAAGAACTCTTTTCGGCCTCTGATTGAATCAAGATCTTGGCGCTTTCGTTAGAATCTTTTCGTTTCTCAAAACTTTCTTGTTGTTTATCAGTCCACACATACGGTACTTCTTTTCGAATGACTTAGTTAGGGTGCAGCAGTCAATGAAAACCCCTCAACAAAGTGTTTATAATAACCAGCCAAACCCAAGAAACTCAAATCTCACTCATCGACTTGGCGGTTTCCAATCTAACACAGCCTCTACCTTTCGAGGATCAACTCTTATACTATCGACTGACACTACATGACCCAAGAAAATCACTTCCTTTAATCAAAATTCACACTTACTGAATTTGGCATAAAGTTGCTTATCTCGTAAAATTTGCAACACAGTGCGCGAATGAAAGTCATGCTCTTCTTCATTCCTCGAATATACTAAGATGTCATCAATGAACACTACTAAGAACCGGTCTAAATAGGGCTAAAAGACTCGGTTCATCATGTCCATAGATGCAGCTGGTGCAT
This sequence comes from Gossypium rotundifolium, assembly GCA_025506655.1. Classification (NCBI taxonomy): domain Eukaryota; kingdom Viridiplantae; phylum Streptophyta; class Magnoliopsida; order Malvales; family Malvaceae; genus Gossypium; species Gossypium rotundifolium. Next base: position 55,504,217 of record CP106723.1, on the reverse strand, counting down.
TGGTCAAACCAAACGGCATCACTAAAAACTCATAATGCCCATAGCGAGTTCGGAATGCCGTCTTATGAATATCCCTCTTTCACCTTGAGTTGATGATAACCCGATCTCAAATCAATCTTGGAGAAGACTGAAGCTCCTCTTAATTGATCAAATAGGTCGTCGATTCTCGGTAATGGATACCTATTCTTGATCGTCAACTTATTCAACTACCTATAATCAATCCACATACGCATTGACCCATCCTTCTTCTTGACGAACAAAATCGGTGCTCCCCACGGAGATATACTTGGTCGAATAAATCCCCTATCTAGCATTTCTTGAATTTGAGCTTTAAGTTCCGCTAACTCCTTTGGTGCCATTCTATAAGGAGCAATGGACACCAGAGTAGTTTCGGGTAAAAGCTCAATGCCAAATTCTACTTCCCGATCTGGAGGTAGACCCGGATGTTCTTCGAGAAAGACATATAAAAATTCTTTCACCATTCCCACACCTTCTACCGATAAATCCTTGGCATTGAAAGCACTGATGAATGCTAGGAATGCTCTATTCCCTTTCGCACCAACTTTTCCGCATTCAAAGCAGATACCACATTTGCCAAAAAGTTTCTTCTTTCGCCTATCATTATTATCTCCTCATCATCCATAGTCCTTATTGACATCCGCTTTTCGGCACAATCCAATTGCGCCCGATGCTTCACCAACCAATCCATGCCCAAAATAAGATCAAACTCACCGAAAGGTAATTCCATCAAATCCGATAGAAATACCTCTCTTTGAATCTCTAAGGGCACATCTCTAAATAATTTATTCACTATTACCGACTGTCTTAAAGGACTAATTACCATCATCTCTCTATCGGTAATCTCAGATCTAATATTCAGGTTTCCAGATATGGCACTAGCAACATACGAGTGGGTAGATCTGATATCTATCAAAGAAGTAATAAGTACATCAGAGATGAAGAACGTACTAGTTATCACATCAGGTGCATCACCATCTTCACGACGCCTGACAGCATAGATCAATCCTGGTTGTCTTGCCTCCGTGTTACCTCTAACACCATTACCTCGACCTGGTGTACTTTGTCCACGTCCGTTACCATTACTACCACGACCTGGTCCATGACCTCTTGGTGGCTGCTAAGTACCTTTAGGTGGCTGAGCCTCAGGGTTACGAGTTCCCTGAGTCATATCAGTCCGTTAAGGACAATTCTTAAACTGATGATCCTTGGATCCACATTTAAAATAGGCTCCGATTTTTCTCCAACATTCTTCAGGATGTTGTCTTCCACAATCAGTACATTCTCGAATTTGATGAGTAGTCATAGGTGCTCTAGCTTGAACTGGCTCATCATTCCATGCCTTTTTTGAAACCTTTTAGAAGAACCAGAGTACTTAAAATCCCTCTTGCCTCTTACATTTTCCTGGTTCTGGCGTTCTAAATTCTTAGCCTCTTCGGCTATCTTAGCTTTCTCTACAAGTGAGGTAAAAGTCCGCACTTGTTGTGGGGCTATCAGTACCCGCAACTCATCATTCAGCCTATTCTCAAAGCATACACAGTGCTCATGATCAGTCTGCACTATAGTACGAGCATAACGACTCAAACGAAGAAATTTTGCCTCGTAAGCTGCTAAAGTCTTACTTCCTTGAACCAAATTCAAGAATTCCTTCCTCCGGGCATCTACATAACTTATCCCGACGTACTTCCCTTGGAAAGCAGCTTTAAAGAAATCCCAATTAACCAATACAGCCTTGGTGCCTTCTCGAACAGTATGCCACCATTGATACGCCTCGTCTCTTAGCAAAGACACGGCTTCTCTCAGTTTCTGATCAACGGTGCATTCCAGATCATCCATAATTCGTTCTATAGCCTCAAGCCAATATTCTGCCACATTCGGAGCTACACCGGAAACACCTCTAAAAACTTCTGCACTACTAGACTTGAGTCATTCTAATATTGATCCGCAAGCTACTAGCCTAGTTCTGGCCCCAGCTACTCTTTCTAAGACTCGCAACATTGCTTGAGTCAAAGCATTATCCTCATTCGCATGATCATGAGATCCAGTTTCGCTCTCGAATGACGCAGGTGCATCCATTTCCCAGATATGACCCAAAGGCTTCAGACGCAAAGACTCGTCCTCTACCACGGCCCGTCTACCGCGTCCACGACCACGTCCTCTAGATCTCATATTGACTAATTCACTTTTAATCTAATCACAAGTTTTATGAATCAGAATATTATTTCAATGTTTATTAATGATATTTTATGAGATATAAGAGATAGGGTTGTTTTCGCCATCACATCCTATAGTCTCGATCTCTATCATTTTCAACACCTAAAACTAGAAGTTCTAGAGTGTTCTTAAGGTCTCATCACAATAATAAACATTTAATAAACAAATACTTACTTGACTTGGTGTCGGATGCTCGTGGTGCCATACTACCTTTAAAACGTAAAGTCTAGAAAATTAAGTAGTTTTTAAACAAAATCATTGTTGAACCCAAACTACAGCCGAGTTTTGAAACTGGGCTCTGATACCATAAAATGTAACACCCCAAACCCGACCTATGCATTAAGCCCAAATTTTGGCATGCCACATAGATTTAACGTACATTCAAATCATTTAACGAAGTACAAATCAAATTCCAAAATGATTAAGAGAATGACTTTATCAAAATAAATTGAAGTTCATTGAAGACCATGATTTAAAATACAAGAATTTGTCATTTGATCTATAAAGTAGTAATTGATAAAAACTTTTGATTTATTTAGTGGAAATATTTCATCGAAGAGTTTTAAAAGAATTTCCTAAGTTTCAATGATATTTAAGAAAAACTTTTATTTTATACGAGAGTTATAGAAAACATTTATAAAAACTAAACCAATCCAACTTAGGAAAACTAAAACATAATAAAATCCAACCACATAATAAAATCCATAATTAAAGAGGCCTTATTACATCGCCATAAAAAATAGTACTTAATAAAATTTATTAAAGAAGTTTTAAAATTTTATAAACCACCATTTGTAGTATAGCCTCCACACGAAGTCATCTCCGATCCAAGTCTCCATCAATTATTATTACCTGAGAGGGAAAAAATGGGGTGAGTTACTTATAACTCGGTGTGTAACTCACTTACCATAGTCCATTGGGCCAAAACCATTTAAGCATTTATTTTGGGCCTAAGCCCATTACAAATATAATAATTTACCATGTATGAAATGCAAGTGATATGCAATTCCCAAAACCAAACCTAGATTTCCATCCACTACATACCACCCATACCAACTAGCACACCTGTGGGGAGCTTTAGTCACCCACCCCGCCAACACACCGAAGTAGGCATTAAGCCGTATATCAAATTTCATGGACAAGCCACCGAATTCATAGAGTTTACATGGCATTTGCCATTTTTAGAATTGTGGCAGAGCCACCAAAATATTGTAGCAAAGCTACTAGAACTTATCTTCATCAAATAGCCCAACCCATGCAATCATGTATATAACATGCATAACAATCCATTCATATAATTATTCCAACATAAGGCCCATTATAAAAGTTATTACAATCAGGCCCATTTCACATTTTGGCCCACGAAATCGCATATCACATATGGCCCATTTATCAATTATCATATATGGCCCAATTATCAAATATCACATATGGTCCATTTATCGATTATCACATATGGCCCAATTATCAAATATCACATATGGCCCATTTATCGATTATCACATATGGCCCAATTATCAAATATCACATATGGCCCATTTATCGATTATCACATATGGCATAATTATCAAATATCACTTATGGCCCAATTATCAAATATCACATATGGCCCAAGTATTAAATATCACATATGGCCCAATTATCAAATATCACATATGGCCCAATTATCAAATATCACATATGGCCCAAATTGTCCAATTATCACTTTTATCGAATTAGCTCGTTAAGGGAAATTTCGTAATTTTCATAATCTTAATACAAATTTCAAAACTTTTATCATTAAGGTGACAAATATGCTATTCTTCCCGATTTCACTAACTTGTGATTTCATCCACCGATTTATACGATATAGTCATCAACCCATAAGATACGGTGTGAGATTACATACCTGATTACGGTGAGAACTACACTCTCCCACTCGTCGATATCTAAACACACAGCATGATGGATTAGAACACTAAAATTTAATATTAAACTATTCTAATATTAAGCGATCTAGATCTTACCCTCAGAATCTCGAACAACCACTATTTGCGATTTCTCTCCAATCAAAGGTTCAAAACCACGAGTAAACAATGGTTCGGGGGTACGTACGACTTCGAATAATTGATTTTCACCGGATGAGGATCCACAACCCGGTGGAAAGTCTCGGATTCCCGAAATAGTCCTTCTCTTAAACTTAGGGGAAATAGCGAAACCACCCCTCTTCCGAACACTATTTACTGCCCTTTTTGTCCCTATCTTGATTGTCTCACAAATATCCTCGTTCCACAATATGACAATCAAGCGATAACATCCCCTAAAACAAAATCGATTAAATAACAATTTATATCCATATGTCGAGTAATATGAAAATCCTTAATAACTCCTTACCTTTAACACCTTAAATCTGATTTCAACGATCTACGATGTTTACGAACACTTGAGTTTCGGCCTCCACTATCATACTATTGTCCAAGGCTTCAAAGAAGAAAAATAAAAGATTGAAGAGAATACTTATGTATAAGAAAAGATTCGGCTATGAATAAACAAAGAAAAGAAGAATGATTCGGCAAAAGATTTTACCATCAACATTCGGCCATGAAGAAAGGTTTTGAAAAAAAATAGTGATGTTTGAGTGTTCTTTACCAAAAAGAAAGAAAGAAGAACAAAAAGAATAAAGAGAGAGTGTTTATGTGTCGATTTTCCAAGGATGGAAGATGAACAAAGATAGGGTCTTGGGGTTGGTGTATATTCGGCCAAAAGGAAGAAAAAGAAAATGAATTATGCTTCTTCAAAGTTGCATGGTTTCAGCACAAAAGAGAGAAAAAGAAGATGAGATTAATTTGGTCAAAAAGAAATGGCCAAACAACGAAAAATTTGCCTATTGCTACAACTATATTCGACTAGGGAAAAGGGTTTTAGAGAGAATGGAAAATAATGCTCATGTTGCTAAAGAAATTGACCAAACTAGCTCCTAATCCCTATCAAGCTACTAACAAAATTCGACCAACCTCTCTAGCCCCAAAAATCGTCCAAGTTCATAGCCATCAAGAATCAACTTTTGCCAACCTACCTTTCCATAGCACATTCCACAAATTAATCCATTTGTTCCCTTACTTGCCTTATCCTTTTGATTCCTTTCCTCAACTTCAATGTTTCCTTAATCCATTTAGCCACCTTACCATAAAAATTAAAAGTCTAACATACCAAAAATGAAGCTTGGCCGACACTTGATAGGAGAAAGCAAAAATAAAAGCTTTCAAATTGCATGCTAGGAGATTCGAACCTCTCCCCTCAAGTCCAACTTATGGTGCCATCACCACTTTGCCAATTGCTCATCTTATGCTAGTTACTTACTCAAAAATTTCCATATGCTATAAATCCACTGACTCCCTCTCTTAAAGTACCATATGCTAAAAATTTTCACTAGGTCCAAATAGATCCCAAGCCTTCTCAGGACTATACTAATCATACGAAATTTTAATTATACACAAGTTAAGCGCCAAAACATGCATCATATAAATACTCAAATTTTAGGATGTTACAGGCCTTGGGCGTAGGAATGTTTAAAATTTTGAGAACAAGAGAATGGAATTATTACAAATTGGACTTGTTAGTTAAGTGAATTTGGAGTTTATGGGGTTTCTATGAAGTCTCGGGTTTAATTGGGCCTTAGGAAAACTTTGGTATTTTAGCACTTTAAGGAGAGATGGTAAGTAGCTTCAAGGCTTATAGAAATAAATGAATAAATGGTTAGCACAAGTGAGCAATTAGTAAAGAGGTTATGACATTAAGTGAAGTACCTTGAGGGAAGAGGTTCAAATCCCTTTGTGTGCAATGTTTGGTTAATATTTTTGCACTCTTTCCTTAAGTGTCGGCCAAGGAGTAAATATGGCAAGTTTGACTTCATTATTTTTGGTAAGGTGGCTATAAGAATAAGGCAAGGTTGAAGTTTGGGAAAGGAATCAAGAGAAATAGGAATGAAAGGGGGATATGAGGCTTAATTCGTGAGTGATGTTTTGGAAAGCTTGGGTGGCCAACTCTTATCCTGTAACACCCCAAACCCGGCCCATAAGTTTTGACCGGATCTGGTATGCTACGGGTTGTACATTGAAAAATTTTGCTAAGGGTTGGTTCAAAATCTTAAGTTAATTTGAATAAATAAATATCATATATATATAAAAACCTCGTATTCTTATTATTTTGAATAATTAAACCTTTGACAAAATTTCATGAATTTCAATTATTAAAATTACTGAGATTAATATAACTATGGGGCCTTATTACATCATTATTTCCCAAAATAAAATAAAACTTTATGAAAAAGCGAAATAGTCTATAAAATAAAACTCGATGGCCCTCGAGTCCGCTCTCGACCCCGTGTCCACGATCTCCGCTCATCTGAAGGGTAGAGAAAATGAAAGCATGAGTCACCAAGACTCAGTGTATAAATCCCGAACACACTGACCTGAGGGCCACAAACACATTATGGGCCTTGGCCCATACATGGAGGCAACAATCATAAATACATGATAAACAATAAATAGTGAATAGCCCAACCCATCCTAGAATTCCATCCTCTACACACCAACCTGTACCAACCATCACACCTTGGGGATTTCTACAATCAACCCTCCATCAGCTACACACCATAACGACAGCCGTACTGCCTATTTCTATTAATCAGAAATCATTTGTAACACCCCAAACCCGGTCAACACACCACGATCGAGTTCAGTATGTTACAGAGTGTAAAATATTTTGTAGAAAACAAGTTGCTGGTTTACTTTTGTGAAAAATTATTCTCGAAAACATTTTTGTTGTTTTGGGTTTGAAAGAAAACTCCCTTTAGAAGAACGTTTGTCATTTCTATTTTTGGAAAGTCGTTTGGTTTTATGAAAACCCGAGCGAGTTTAGCATAATAAAGTTGAAAACCATTTTGTATCTGAACATAACGAAAACTTGGTTTGGAGAAAGTCTGAGTTAGTTGATTGACTTCATTTGTTTAGTATTACCCGATGGTAAAGTTTGAAAACCCGATAAGTTGTACAATTTTGAAAACGTTGATTTTACTGAGTTATTAGAACATGCTATGTTATTTAACTTAGTACGATGATGATAAAACTTAAAGCAGATAATCAAAACCCAAAATAATAAAATTTAGCGGCCTTATTAGAAATCCAAAACCAAATTTAAAAGTAAATTAACCCAAAATAGTAATTGAAATAAAACCCGAAAACATAGTTCATGGCCACCTCGAGTCCACCCCGGCTCCACATCCACGATCTATGCATCATCTGCAAAATGTAAGGAAAGGAGTGAGTCACCGAGACTCAGTGTATAAATCCCCATCCCGATAATAATAAGGCACTTACACATTTCATATGTCAATATGCAAATCATGCAAACCCAACCTAACCAACCGAACTCCTGTGTCTACCCTGTGTGGTCAAAACCACTGGTGGTCATAACCACTGGTGACCTTAGTCACAAATCATATAAGTGTGGTCAAAACCACTAGTGATCGTAGTCAAAAATCATATGGTGGGGCCAACCCACCGTGTGGTCAAAACCACTAATGACAATCCCGTAATCAACATGTGGGGCCAACCCACTGTGATACCAAACCACTGGGACGAGTCACAATAATCCATTTGTGGTCAAAACCAGTGGTGACCGTAGTCACAAATAATATCCGTGTGGTCAAAACCACTGGTGGTCAAAACCACTGAGACTAGTCACAAATAATAAGAAAAGTGGGGCCAACCCACTGTGTTGAAACACCCCAAACCTGGCCCATGAGCATTGACCGGATCTGGTATGTTCCCCAGTGTAAACCGTTTCAAATTCTTTGGTTACTTAGGAAAAACTTGTGTGTTTTTAAAGAAAGATTGTTTTGGGTTGGGCTTGAGTTGAAAACAAGTTTATTTCATTATTAAAATCCTTTACTTTAGGTGACAAAATGTTTGGGCTTCGTTTTTAAAAAAATGATTACTTAATCTTTTAATAAATAAAGGTTTGTAAGCTTAACAAATAAAAATGAATAAAATAATTCTACTAAAGCCTTATTACATCAAATAATTCCCACATTTAAATTCAAAATACTTAAAATAAAATAGTCCAAATAAAAGAAATGAACTTCACATGGCCTCCACTAATCATCTGGCCGGTCCATCCTTTGGTCGTCACGAAAAGTAATCCCACAACGGGTGAGTCAGCAGACTCAATGTGTAACCAACACTAAAATTTAATATTTCGGGCATACAATATCATTCACGTTCATAAAACATTTAAACAATATGATGCAACCCAAACCCAAACCTATATGCCATCCGCTACACACCACCGGACCATCCTACACACCGTGGGGACTACTAAGTCAACCCTCCATCCGCTACACACCATCGAAGGCAGTCGCTGCAGTCGATGTGCTCATCGCCCTTATAAAATTCGTGGTCTTAGGTCACCACATTTAGAATTCGTGGTCTTAGGTCACCACATTCAGATACCGTGGTCTTAGGTCACCACATTTAGATTTCGTGGTCTTAGGTCACCACATTAACTTCCCCTTTTCATATAACCCATATGCCCCCATATTTCATACACAATATGCAAAATCATGCCTTAATTCACATTCTTATCACTTTTCACATGTTAAAAATAACATATATTCATATTCCTAGTAGGAGTAGGAAACGTACCTTAGTACTTTGTACCATAGTATGGTACCTTAGCCATATTCACATTCTTGTAAACATGCACATTTAATTTAAAACATAGCCATGAACATATTAAAACTTAGGGTAGGGTACACACCTGATTCGCTTAACAATTTCTTTGAAATCTCAAAAATCCTATCTCTCGCCTTAGATCTTTAACTCCTACATTAGGCCCATATTAAAGTTTTAATGAAAACCCATTCGCCACAAAATTAAATCCTAGTAGGATTTGTATACTAAAACTTACCTTGATGCCGATTTGCTTATCACTCAAATCCCGAAAACTTTGCTATACTCCTCCTGGTATTCGGCCAAACACTGGATCTCTACATAGGTTAGTTTCGACTTTTTAACATGTAAGAAATAGATCTTAGTATCAATATAGGCCTTGGCCGAATGCTATAGATACTTACATTGTGGATTTTAAATCCCGAAACTCACCGAATAACTAGGGATCACGTGGCCTATGGTGTACCTTCGGGAAAAGAATTTCTTCTTCCTTGTAGTCAACTGATCCTTAGATTTATTAACTTGTTAGTTTGGATATTTTGAATATTTAAAGAATAGATCTAAATACTAATCTAGGCTTTAGCGAATATACATAGGTGCTTACCTTCCAAATCTTAAATCCGAATTGGATCCTTACTTCCTTAATGTTGTCAAAATTCCTTAGATCCTTGAAATCCCGAAAGATACCTTCTTGTAGTTGACAATTCTTAAATCCGAATACACCCTTTTAAGAAATCGACAAGACCTTGTTAAAAGCCCTTAAAGAATCGGCCTTGATGACTAGATGATAAGGTTTCGACTTTTAGGATTTAATGGAGAAGTCGGCTAGGGGTTCTCTTGGGGTATTCGGTTTCCAAAAAAAAAAACAAAAAAAAAGACTTGGGAATTTTGGCAATGGTGGACTATAGATTGACAACAAATGAAAGAGAAGGAAGAGAGGAGAGCACTAAGAAATTGACAGAGAAAAGAGGAGGAAGAAAAATTGATGAGTAGCCCTATTCTTTCCCTCTTATAGCCAAAATTACTACTCGTAATCTCTTACTTGGCCACCACTCTTCTATTTTGATTACTTTATCCTTTGAATTATCACTTTTTAAAAGAATTAATCCAACAATTATCTCCTAAAAATAATGATAAATAAATCTATTATTTATCTCCTATTTAGACGAAATTTAAAGAGAATAAAACTCTTCCTTGGGTTCCTTAGTGCCGTCCACTTCCTCGCTCTTTGTAGCAAAAATAAAACTCCTTTATTTGCTCCCCAAGTGACTCGAACCTAGGCCCAATACACTTGTATGTGGCGTCACCTACAGGCCTCAAAGGATATCTTCAGCCATCTTTCCAAGCTTTGTTTGTGTGTCAAATTCCTCCTATTAATTTTCTTAAGGCTACCTTGTTTTAGTTTCCTCTTTTACTTAACATTTCTAAATCATTTCCTTACATTTCCGTGTTTCCAATAATGTTCACTTTAACTTGACATTTCCAAGTTTCCAAAATGTTCACTTTTCTATTTTAACTTGACATTTCCAAGTTTCCAAAATGTTCACTTTCCTATTTTAACTTAACATTTCCAAGTTTCCAAAATGTTCACTTTCCTATTTTAACTTGACATTTCCATACATTCCTGTGTTTCCAAAAATATTCAAAATACATCCATAACACATAAGACATGTCATTTCGTACAATTAAACCGAAAACGCATAGGCCCTTTTCAGGATGTTACAGTTCTACCCCCTTAAAATAATTTCGTCCTCGAAATTACTTACTAACGAAAAATCGTACATCCTAACTCACCACACTACATTACTGCTGCGCACTCTGATCTTAAAACTAACACATTTCCTACAAAAGTTCACATCAGCGGCTGGGGGTGGTGGTGGCATTTCATTTTCAGATCCTTGTCCCGATCTAACGGGTTTCAACATGGTCATTCTGCCTCGATCGCCTCCTCGTATGTTACAACCACGTCCCCTTGAATTCATACTTTCGCTTGCGTTTATCTGATTAAAGAATTTTATACCTTAGTTTGGTTCCACTTGATTAACCACGAACAATTTTATGTTTAATAGTTTTAAGGAGTAGTTCTTTCGTATTCATACATGCTTACAGTCTTTACATTCATACATCCATCAATCAATTATGAACTCTCGTTCATTCAGAGAAATGTTGTAGTTTTCATTGTTGTTTTTTTTTTAACTACCCAGGGGTATTTTTGTAATTTGCCCTACAGGGGTATTTTCGTAATTTGTCAAAATAAAGTTCCTTAGTGATTTTGTCAATAAGGGTATTTTGGTAATTTTTGAAATCCAGGGGGTATTTCGAAAATTTTGAAATTACAGGGGTATTTCAGTAGTAAACCAGGGTAACTTTATAAATCTTAATAAATTAAGGATATTTTAGAATTTACAAAACTTGAAGGTTGTTTCTGAGAATTTGTTTTCCAAATCAGTGTTGTTGTAGAAATTTTTGAAGATCGGGGGTCATTCTGTTAATTTTGTAACTCGGGGGTATTTCGATAATTTGTAGGATAGGGGTAATTTCGTAATTTTCCAAAATCAAGGTATTTTGATATTTGGAAAATTAGAGTTTTTTTTTTTGAACATTTTATAAAATAATGAAATTTTGATAAGAACTGCGAGTATTTATAAAATTTCATACACCAAGGGCATTTTTGTAATTTTACCACTAGGGGTATTTTTGTAAATTTGTAAATCAGAAATATTTCAGAAAATTTATAAAATAATCTTTTCAAATCAAGAGGGTAATTTAAAAATTTTAAAACTAGGGTTTCCATAAAATACGGCTAGTCCCTTTCGGTTTTAGTTGGGGGTTTGCCTGTGACTAAGTCCTCTTGGTTAGGGTGAACTACACTACGCACTGTAGGATTCGAGTAAAGAGGAGGTGAGTCGCTAGGATCGCTTAAATACCAAGCTCTTCTTGAATCCACTCCTAGACATGCGCACAGTTACTACACCCGAGCTAATGACTTAATCATGTGTTTGTCTAATGGTCCTTAAGTCTTATGTACTTGTGTTTTTGAGTAGACTAGTCCTAGGGTTCAACAGATCCTAGTTCACTAATCTACATTGCCATAAAAGCCCATACATTTCACATATTAAATCACTTTAGAAGTCAGAAGTACTTACCTGGTGGACTGCGGGTCGGAGACTTAGTGGGCCATGCTAGAAAAACCTGCTTAATTCACAAAAATTCTTTCTGGGCTTAACTTTGAAAACGTTTTGGGCCTTAAACCCGAGGCCGAGAGTTTAAAACTGGGCTCTGATACCAAATTGAAACACCCCAAACCTGGCCCACGAGCCTTGACCGGATCTGGTATGTTCCCTGGTGTAATCCGTTTCAAATTCTTTGGTTACTTAGGAAAAACTTGTGTGTTTTTAAAGAAAGATTGTTTTGGGTTGGGCTTGAGTTGAAAACAAGTTTATTTCATTATTAAAATCCTTTACTTTTGGTGACAAAATGTTTGGGCTTGCTTTTTAAAAAAAATGATTACTTAATCTTTTAATATATAAAGGTTTGTAAGCTTAACAAATAAAAAGCAGAATAAAATAATTCTACTAAGGCCTTATTACATCAAATAATTCCCACATTTAAATTCAAAATACTTAAAATAAAATAGTCCAAATAAAAGAAATGAACTTCACATGGCCTCCACTAATCATTTGCCTACCGGTCCATCACCGGTCGTCACCAAAAGTAATCCCACAACGGGTGAGTCAAAAGACTCAATGTGTAACCAACACTAAAATTTAATATTTCGTGCATACAATATCATTCATGTTCATAAAGCATTTAAACAATATGATGCAACCTGAACCCAAACCTATATGCCATCTGCTACACACCACCCGTACCATCCTACACACCGTGGGGACTACTAAGTCAACCCTCCATCCGCTACACACCATCGGCTAGGTCATTGCAATGACGTGCTCATCGCCTCTTATAAAATTCGTGGTCTTAGGTCACCACATTTAGAATTCGTGGTCTTAGGTCACCACATTCGTATATCGTGGTCTTAGGTCACCACATTGATTTCGTGGTCTTAGGTCACCACATTAACTTCCCTTTTCATATAACCCATATGCCCCATATTTCATACACAATATGCAAAATCATGCCTTAATTCACATTCTTATCACTTTTCACATGTTAAAATAACATATATTCATATTCCTAGTAGGAGTAGGAAACGTACCTTAGTACTTTGTACCATAGTATGGTACCTTAGCCATATTCACATTCTTGTAAACATGCACATTTAATTTAAAACATAGCCATGAGCATATTAAAACTTTGGGTAGGGTACACACCTGATTCGCTTAACAATTTCACTGAAATCCCGAAATCCTATCTACTGCCTTAGATCTTTAACTCCCTACATTCGGCCCATATTAAAGTTTTAATGAAAACCCATTCAGCCACAAAATCAAATCCTAGTAGGATTTGTACACTAAAACTTACCTTGATGCCAATTTGCTTATCACTCAAATCTCAAAAACTTTGCTATACTCCTCCTGGTATTCGGCCAAACACGGACCTCTACATAGGTTAGTTTCACTTTTTAACATGTAAGAAATAGATCTTAGTATCAATACGTGCCTTGGCCGTAATGCTATAGATACTTACCTTGTGGATTTTAAATCCCAAACTCATAGAATAACTAGGTAACACGTGGCCTATGGTGTACCTTCTGAAAAGAATTTATTCTTCCTTGTAGTCGATCGATCCTTAGATTTATTAACTTGTTAGTTTTGCTATTTTGAATATTTAAAGAATGATCTAAATACTAATCTAGGCTTTTAGCGAATATACATAAGTGCTTACCTTCCAAATCTTAAATCCTGAATTGGATCCTTGCTTCCTTAATGCTATCGAAATTCCTTAGATCCTTGAAATCCCGAAAGATACCTTCTTGTAGTTGACAATTCTTAAATCCCAAATACACCCCTTTTAAGAAATCGGCATCACCCTTGTTAAAAGCGCCTTAAAGAATCGGCCTTGATGACTAGATGATAAGGTTTCGGCTTTTAGGATTTAATGGAGAAGTCGGCTAGAGGTTCTATTGGGGTATTCGGTTTCCACAAAAAAAAAAAAAAGAAAAGAAGATTTGGGAATTTTGGCAATGGTGGACTATAGATTCGGCTTAACAAATGAAAGAGAAGAGAAGAGAAGAGAGGAGAGCACTAAGAAACTCGGCAGAGAAAAGAGGAGGAAGAAAAATTGATAAGTAGCCCTATTCTTTCCCTCTTATAGCCGAAATTACTACTCAGAATCCCTTACTTGGCCACCAGTCTTCTATTTTGATTACTTTATCTTTGATTTATCACTTTATTAAAGGAATTAATCCAACAATTATCTCCTAAAAATAATGATAAATAAATCTATTATTTATCTCCTATTTAGGTAAATTTAAAGAGAATAAAACTCTTCCCTTGGGTTCCTTAGTGCCGCCCACTTTCGCTTCTTTGTAGCAAAATAAAACTCCTTTATTTGCTCCCCAAGTGACTCTAACCTAGGCCCAATACCCTTGTATGTGGCGTCACCTACCTGGGCCTCAAAGGATATCTTCAGGCCGCTTTTCCAAGCCTGTTTGTGTGTCAAATTCCTCCTATTAATTTTCTTAAGGCTACCTTGTTTTAGTTTCCTCTTTTACTTAACATTTCTAAATCATTTCCTTACATTTCCAAGTTTCCAATAATGTTAACTTTAACTTGACATTTCCAAGTTTCCAAAATGTTCACTTTTCTATTTTAACTTGACATTTCCAAGTTTCCAAAATGTTCACTTTCCTATTTTAACTTAACATTTCCAAGTTTCCAAAATGTTCACTTTCCTATTTTAACTTGACATTTCCATACATTCCTGTGTTTCAAAAATATTCAAAATACATTCATAACACATAAGACATGTCATTTCGTACAATTAAACCGAAAACGCATAGGCCCTTTTCAGGATGTTACAGTTCTACCCCCTTAAAATAATTTCGTCCTCGAAATTACTTACTAACGAAAAATCGTACATCCTAACTCACCACACTACATTATCGCCAAGACTCTGATCTTAAAACTAACACATTTCCTACAAAAGTTCACATCAGCGGCTGGGGGTGGTGGTGGCATTTCATTTTTAGATCCTTGTCCCGATCTAACGGGTTTCGACATGGTCATTCTGCCTCGATCGCCTCCTCGTACGTTACGACCACGTCCCCTTGAATTCATACTTCCGCTATGCTTATCCGATTAAAGAATTTTATACCTTAGTTTGGTTCCACTTGATTAACAACGAACAATTTTATGTTTAATAGTTTTAAGGAGTAGTTCTTTCAGATTCATACATGCTCACGCCTTTACATTCATACATCCATCAATCAATTATGAACTCTCATTCATTCGAGAAATGTTGTAGTTTTCATTGTTGTTGTTTTTTCACTACCTGTGGTATTTTTGTAATTTGTCCCTACTGGGTATTTTCGTAATTTGTCAAAATAAAGTTCCTTAGTGATTTTGTCAATAAAGGTATTTTGGTAATTTTTGAAATCCCGAGGGTATTTTGAAAATTTTGAAATTACAGGGGTATTTCAGTAATAAACCGTGGTAACTTTATAAATCTTAATAAATCAAGGATATTTTAGAATTTACAAAACTTGAAGGTTGTTTTAGAATTTGTTTTCCAAATCGGTGTTGTTGTAGAAATTTTTGAAGATCGGGGTCATTCTCGTAATTTTGTAACTCGGGGTATTTTTAATTTGTGGTAGGGGTATTTCGTAATTTTCCAAAATCAAGGTATTCGATATTTGGAAAATTAGAGTTTTTTTTGAACATTTTATAAAATAATGAAATTTTGATAAGAATCATGTAGTATTTATAAAATTTCATACACCAAGTGGCATTTTGTAATTTTACCACTAGGGTATTTTGTAAATTTGTAAATCGTAAATATTTCAGAAAATTTATAAAATAATCTTTTCAAATCAAGAGGGTAATTTAGAAATTTTAAAACTAGGGTTTCCATAAAATACGGCTAGTCCCTTTCGGGTTTTAGTTAGGGTTTATTTCGTGACTAAGTCCTCTTGGTTAGGGTGAAGCACATTACGCACTGTGCAGGATTCGAGTAAAGAGGAGGTGAGTCGCTAGGACCGCTTAAATACCAAGCTCTTACTGAATCCACTCCTGACATGCGCACAACATTACCACACCCTAGCTCTGGCGATTTAATCACTGTGTTTGTCTAATGGTCCTTAAGTCTTATGTACTTGTGTTTTTGAGTAGACTAGTCCTAGGGTTCAACAGATCCTAGTTCACTAATCTACGTGCCACAAAAGCCCATACATTTCACATATTAAATCACTTGTAAGTCAAGTACTTACCCGTGGTGGTGCCTGAGACTTAGTGGGCCATGCCGTAAAAACTCGCTTAATTCACAAAAATTTATTTGGGCTTAACTTTGAAAATGTTTTGGGCCTTAAACCCAAGGCCGAGAGTTTAAAACTAGGCTCTGATACCAAATTAAAACACCCCAAACCCGGCCCACGAGCCTTGACCGGATCTGGTATGTTCCCTGGTGTAAACCGTTTCAAATTCTTTGGTTACTTAGGAAAAACTTGTGTGTTTTTAAAGAAAGATTGTTTTGGGTTGGGCTTGAGTTGAAAACAAGTTTATTTCATTATTAAAATCCTTTACTTTTGGTGACAAAATGTTTGGGCTTCGTTTTAAAAAAAAATGATTACTTAATCTTTTAATAAATAAAGGTTTGTAAGCTTAACAAATAAAAACAAAATAAAATAATTCTACTAAGGCCTTATTACATCAAATAATTCCCACATTTAAATTCAAAATACTTAAAATAAAATAGTCTAAATAAAAGAAATCTAAACTTCACATGGCCTCCACTAATCATTTTGTCCGATCCATCACCGGTCGTCACCGAAAAGTAATCCCACAACGGGTGAGTCAACAGACTCATGTGTAACCAACACTAAAATTTAATATTTCGCATACAATATCATTCATGTTCATAAAGCATTTAAACAATATGATGCAACCTGAACCCAAACCTATATGCCATCCGCTACACACCACCGCACCATCCTACACACCGTGGGGACTACTAAGTCAACCCTCCATCCGCTACACACCATCGGGCGCAAATGGCTGCAATGACGTGCTCATCGCCTCTTATAAAATTCGTGGTCTTAGGTCACCACATTTAGAATTCATGGTCTTAGGTCACCACATTCGGATATCGTGGTCTTATGTCACCACATTCAGATTTCGTGGTCTTAGGTCACCACATTAACTTCCCCTTTTCATATAACCCATATGCCCCCATAATTCATACACAATATGCAAAATCATGCCTTAATTCACATTCTTATCACTTTTCACATGTTAAAATAACATATATTCATATTCCTAGTAGGAGTAGGAACGCATATTTAGTACTTTGTACCATAGTATGGTACCTTAGCCATATTCACATTCTTGTAAACATGCACATTTAATTTAAAACATAGCCATGAACATATTAAAACTTAGGTAGGTACACACCGATTCGCTTAACAATTTCATCGAATCCTCGAAAATCCTATCTACGCCTTAGATCTTTAACTCCCTACATTCGCCCATATTAAAGTTTTAATGAAAACCCATTCACCACAAAATTAAATCCTAGTAGGATTTGTACACTAAAACTTACCTTGATGCCGATTTGCTTATCACTCAAATCCCAAAACTTTGCTATACTCCTCTCCGTATTCTACCAAACACCGGACCTCTACATAGGTTAGTTTTGGCTTTTAACATGTAAGAAATAGATCTTAGTATCAATACAGCCTTGGCCAAATGCTATAGATACTTACCTTGTGGATTTTAAATCCAAACTCACCGAATAACTAGGGAACACGTGGCCTATGGTGTACCTTCTGAAAAGAATTTATTCTTCCTTGTAGTCGATCGATCCTTAGATTTATTAACTTGTTAGTTTCGACTATTTTGAATATTTAAAAATGATCTAAATACTAATCTAGGCTTTAGCCGAATATACATAGGTGCTACCTTCCAAATCTTAAATCCCAATTGGATCCTTGCTTCCTTAATGTCGTCGAAATTCCTTAGATCCTTGAAATCCCTAAAGATACCTTCTTGTAGTTGACAATTCTTAAATCCCAAATACACCCTTTTAAGAAATTGGCATCACCCTTGTTAAAAGTGCCTTAAAGAATCGGCCTTGATGACTAGATGATAAGGTTTCGCTTTTAGGATTTAATAGAAGTCGGCTAGAGGTTCTATTGGGGTATTCGGTTTCCACAAAAAAAAAGAAAAGAAGATTTGGGAATGTTGGCAATGGTGGACTATAGATTCGGCTTAACAAATGAAAGAGAAGAGAAGAGAAGAGAGGAGAGCACTAAGAAACTCGGCAGAGAAAAGAGGAGGAAGAAAATTGATGAGTAGCCCTATTCTTTCCCTCTTATAGCCGAAATTACTACTCGTAATCCCTTACTTGGCCACCAATCTTCTATTTTGATTACTTTATCTTTGATTTATCACTTTATTAAAAGAATTAATCCAACAATTATCTCCTAAAAATAATGATAAATAAATCTATTATTTATCTCCTATTTGATTTAAATTTAAAGAGAATAAAACTCTTCCTTGGGTTCCTTAGTGCCGCCCACTTCCCGCTCTTTGTAGCAAAAATAAAACTCCTTTATTTGCTCCCAAGTGACTCGAACCTAGGCCCAATACCCTAGTATGTGGCATCACCCACACAGGACTCAAATGATATCTTCAGCCACTTTTCCAAGCCTGCTTGTGTGTCAAATTCTCCTATTAATTTTCTTAAGGCTACCTTGTTTTAGTTTCTCTTTACTTAACATTTCTAAATCATTTCCTTACATTTCCGTGTTTCCAATAATGTTCACTTTCCTATTTTAACTTGACATTTCCAAGTTTCCAAAATGTTCACTTTCCTATTTTAACTTGACATTTCCAAGTTTCCAAAATGTTCACTTTCCTATTTTAACTTGACATGTCCAAGTTTCCAAAATGTTCACTTTCCTATTTTAACTTGACATGTCCAAGTTTCCAAAATGTTCACTTTCCTATTTTAACTTGACATTTCCATACATTCCCAGGTTTCCAAAAATATTCAAAATACATTCATAACACATAAGACATGTCATTTCGCATAATTAAACCGAAAATGCATAGGCCCTTTTCAGATGTTACATGTGGTCAAAACCACTAGTGACTGCCTAGATCATCCTTCCCCCTCCTCTCAACATACCCATCATTATGAACACATTTTTCGTGGCATTTTAACATGTTTGTAATGCAAATATCACATAGCATAGCATAAAATAATATAACAACATATATCGATAGCCAATCCACAAGGGACTTACCCAGAGTCCACGCTCATACCCACAAGGGTAACACACCGTTGTCAATAGCTATTTCAGCTTTTAATAGTAAACATAACTACCAAATAAACTAATGAAGTGTGTAAGAGTTACACACCTGGTTATTCACGAAACTAACGAATCCCGAAGATCAAGTTCTAACCCACGAAATGAGTGTACCCCGTGAATCCAAACGCTTGGCTATACCCCTCCTATATTCGGCCAACACAATATCATTAAGCACATTGCCATTCGACTTAACTAAGAAATCCCGAAGGAAGAGATAACGCAACCCAAAAGACCTCTCTTATCTTACCACCTTTCGATCTTCACGCAAAACCCGAAATCACACGATGACAAGTCTCCTCCTACCATCAGCCAAATACTAACAACACAAAACGAATAGCCTTTGGCTTAGGCAAGAGAACCCGAAAGGAAAAGATAAAGAGCCAGAAGTAATCGATACTAACCTGACCAAGAGATCCGATTAACCCCCTGAAGAAATCAGCACAAGCCTTAAAGATGAAGAAATTCGACGAGTTAGGGAAAAGATGTAAGAATCAAAAGGATACCCCAAGAGATTACAAGATTGAAGTGATTAGGCTAAAGCAAAGCTCACCAAAGCAAATTTTTTTGAAGCTTGATCACAGACCAAAGAAATAGAGAAAGGAAGACAATTTTGGCTTTAAGAAATATTTGAGTGAATAAAGAACAATCTACCCTAACAAAGAAGGTTCGGCTCTTCAAAAGGTTGACAAGTACTAGAGGAGAAGAATGGCAAGGTGTTTCGACTATGATCAAGGGATAGGAGAGAAAATAGTCCAAAGAAGAGAAAAGAAGTAGTAATAGTTTCGGCTAACAATGAATGAACTGAAAAGAGAGAAAAATGAAAGCAAGGTTTCGGCTCTTCAAGGAAATAGAAAGGTTGATTCGGCCAAAGTACCACAAATGCCGAAAATAAGAAAAAGAGAATGGTATAGATGGTTTCGGCTTTGACCCTAAAGGAAATAAGAAGAAGAAAGCTTTCTAACTAGCTAAAAATGCTCCCCTAGACTACTAATGAAATTCGGCATACCCCTAGCTACCTCAGCCGATTCTCCCATCACCCTTAGTGTTTGGCATTCGGCCAACACTAAGCTTCCTTACCCGACTCCTCAAAATTCTCATGGCCACACATTCAAACGAGTTTGAAAAGTTCAAACTCCACAATTTCCTATCCTCCACACATTTCAAATGTGTTGACTCCTTCAACACTTATCCAAGAGAGTCCATCTTGAGCACATCTCCTCCTTGCACCTAGCGTCAAAAATAAATGCACAAGGAAAGATTCCTTCAGCTCGAATCAAGGCCCTCTCAGCTCCTTGTGGCGTCACCTCACTAGGGCTTTAGTAGTGCCTCCCTTGCCACTTTTCCAAAGCACTTCTTGTGTCAAATCACTCCAATAACATCTCTTAACACCTAACTCCCTTGGCTCCCCCTTCCAAGTACCCAAAACAAAATTTTTGCTATGGCTCAGCCTACCCCAAGCTCATGCCAGGACCCCACAACACCCTAAACTAGCACAACAAACATATTAACACATGCAAACATGCAAAAATGCAGAGACCCCGATTTAAGGATGTTATAGTTCTACCCCCTTAAAAATAATTTCGGCCTCGAAATTACCTAGTCAAAAGAGTTGAGGGTATTGCTGCCGCATCACATCCTCAGGTTCCCACGTGGCCTCTTCCGTACCATGGTTCCGCTATAATACTTTCACCAAAGGAACTGACTCCTTACACAGAACTTTGACATCCCGATCCAAAATCCGCACTGGTTCCTCCTCGAAAGATAAGTCCGGACTCACCTCAATTTTCCCTACTTGCACAATATGCGACGGATCTGATCGATAGCGCCTAAGCATGGAGACATGGAATACATCATGAATCTGACTCAACTCTGACGGCAACTTGAGCTGGTAAACTACCGGTCCCACTCACTTCAACACCGTATACGGCCCAATAAACCTAGGGCTTAGCTTGCCCTTCCGACCAAATCTCAGCACTTTCTTCCACTGGTGACCGTAGTCACAAATAATATCCGTGTGGTCAAAACCACGGTGGTCAAAACCACTCGAGACTAGTCACAAATAATAAGAAAAGTGGGGCCAACCCATCGTGTTGAAACACCCAAACTCGCCCACGAGCATTGGCCGGATCGGTATGTTCCCTGTAAACCGTTTCAAATTCTTTGGTTACTTAGGAAAAACTTGTGTGTTTTAAAGAAAGATTGTTTTGGGTTGGGCTTGAGTTGAAAACAAGTTTATTTCATTATTAAAATCCTTTACTTTAGGTGACAAAACGTTTGGGCTTCGTTTTTAAAAAAATGATTACTTAATCTTTTAATAAATAAAGGTTTGTAAGCTTAACAAATAAAAGCAGAATAAAATAATTCTACTAAGGCCTTATTAAATCAAATAATTCCCACATTTAAATTCAAAATACTTAAAATAAAATAGTCCAAATAAAAGAAATCTGAACTTCACATGGCCACCACTAATCATCTGCCCTTGGTCCATCATCGGTCGTCACCGAAAAGTAATCCCACAACGGGTGAGTCAGCAGACTCAATGTGTAACCAACACTAAAATTTAATATTTCAGGCAACAATATCATTCATGTTCATAAAACATTTAAACAATATGATGCAACCCAAACCCAAACCTATATGCCATCCGCTACATACCATTCAACCATCCTCGCACACAGTAGGGACTACTAAGTCAACCCTCTATCCGCTACACACCATCGAAGGCAGTCGCTGCAGTCGATGTGCTCATCACCCTTATAAAATTCATGGTCTTAGGTCACCACATTTAGAATTCGTGGTCTTAGGTCACCACATTCAGATACCGTGGTGTTAGGTCACCACATTCAGATTTCGTGGTCTTAGGTCACCACATTAACTTCCCCTTTTCATATAACCCATATGCCCCCATATCTCATACACAATATGCAAAATCATGCCTTAATTCACATTCTTATCACTTTTCACATGTTAAAAAATAACATATATTCATATTCCTAGTAGAAGGAGGAAACGTACCTTAGTACTTTGTACCATAGTATGGTACCTTAGCCATATTCACATTCTTGTAAACACGCACATTTAATTTAAAACATAGCCATGAACATATTAAAACTTAGGGTAGGGTACACACCTGATTCGCTTAACAATTTCACTGAAATCTCAAAAATCCTATCTACTGCCTTAGATCTTTAACTCCCTACATTCGGCCCATATTAAAGTTTTAATGAAAACCCATTCGGCCACAAAATTAAATCCTAGTAGGATTTGTATACTAAAACTTACCTTGATGCCGATTTGCTTATCACTCAAATCTCGAAAACTTTGCTATACTCCTCCTTGTATTCGACCAAACACTGGATCTCTACATAGGTTAGTTTCGACTTTTTAACATGTAAGAAATAGATCTTAGTATCAATACAGGCCTTGGCCGAATGCTATAGATACTTACATTGTGGATTTTAAATCCCGAAACTCACCGAATAACTAGGGAACACGTGGCCTATGGTGTACCTTCGAGAAAAGAATTTCTTCTTCCTTGTAGTCGACTGATCCTTAGATTTATTAACTTGTTAGTTTTGGCTATTTTGAATATTTAAAGAACATATCTAAATACTAATCTAGGCTTTAGCCGAATATACATAGGTGCTTACCTTCCAAATCTTAAATCTCGAATTGGATCCTTGCTTCCTTAATACTGTCAAAATTCCTTAGATCCTTGAAATCCCGAAAGATACCTTCTTGTAGTTGACAATTCTTAAATCCCGAATACACCCCTTTTAAGAAATCGGCAGCACCCTTGTTAAAAGCCCCTTAAAGAATCGGCCTTGATGACTAGATGATAAGGTTTCGACTTTTAGGATTTAATGGAGAAGTCGGCTAGGGGTTCTCTTGGGGTATTCAGTTTCCACAAAAAAAAAAAAACAAAAAAAGACTTGGGAATTTTGGCAATGGTGGACTATAGATTGATTTTAACAAATGAAAGAGAAGGGAAGAGAGAAGAGCACTAAGAAATTGACAGAGAAAGAGGAGGAAGAAAAATTGATGAGTAGCCCTATTCTTTCCCTCTTATAGCCAAAATTACTACTCGAGAATCCCTTACTTGGCCACCACTCTTCTATTTTGATTACTTTATCCTTTGAATTATCACTTTATTAAAAAATTAATCCAACAATTATCTCCTAAAAATAATGATAAATAAATCTATTATTTATCTCCTATTTAGACTAAATTTAAAGAGAATAAAACTCTTCCTTGGGTTCCTTAGTGCCATCCACTTCCTCGCTCTTTGTAGCAAAAATAAAACTCCTTTATTTGCTCCCCAAATGACTCGAACCTAGGCCCAATACACTTGTATGTGGCGTCACCTACCTGGGCCTCAAAGGATATCTTCAGGCCATCTTTCCAAGCCTGTTTGTGTGTCAAATTCCTCCTATTAATTTTCTTAAGGCTACCTTGTTTTAGTTTCCTCTTTTACTTAACATTTCTAAATCATTTCCTTACATTTCCAGGTTTCCAATAATGTTCACTTTAACTTGACATTTCCAAGTTTCCAAAATGTTCACTTTTCTATTTTAACTTGACATTTCCAAGTTTCCAAAATGTTCACTTTCCTATTTTAACTTAACATTTCCAAGTTTCCAAAATGTTCACTTTCCTATTTTAACTTGACATTTCCATACATTCCCAGGTTTCCAAAAATATTCAAAATACATCCATAACACATAAGACATGTCATTTCGTACAATTAAACCGAAAATGCATAGGCCTTTCAGGATAAAATAATTCTACTAAGGCCTTATTACATCAAATAATTCCCACATTTAAATTCAAAATACTTAAAATAAAATAGTTCAAATAAAAGAAATCTGAACTTCACATGGCCTCCACTAAGCATTTAAACAATATGATGCAGACTCAATGTGTAACCCAAACCTATATGCCATAAAGCATTTACAATATGATGCAACTGAACTCCAAACCTATATGCCATCCGCACACACCACACCATCCACACACCGTGGGGACTACTAAGTCAACCCTTCATCCACTACACACCATCGAAGGCAGTCGCTGCAGTCGACGTGCTCATCGCCCTTATAAAATTCGTGGTCTTAGGTCACCACATTTAGAATTTGTGGTCTTAGGTCACCACATTCAAGATATCGTGGTCTTAGGTCACCACATTTAGATTTCGTGGTCTTAGGTCACCACATTAACTTCCCTTTTCATATAACCCATATGCCCCCATATTTCATACACAATATGCAAAATCATGCCTTAATTCACATTCTTATCACTTTTCACATGTTAAAAATAACATATATTCATATTCCTAGTAGGAGTAGGAAACGTACCTTAGTACTTTGTACCATAGTATGGTACCTTAGCCATATTCACATTCTTGTAAACATGCACATTTAATTTAAAACATAGCCATGAACATATTAAAACTTAGGGTAGGGTACACACACGATTAAACAACAATTTCATTGAAATCTCGAAAATCCTATCTCTTGCCTTAGATCTTTAACTCCCACATTGGCCCATATTAAAGTTTTAATGAAAACCCATTCACCACAAAATCAAATCCTAGTAGGATTTGTACACTAAAACTTACCTTGATGCCGATTTGCTTATCACTCAAATCCCAAAACTTTGCTATACTCCTCCCGGTATTCGGCCAAACACTGGACCTCTACATAGGTTAGTTTCAGCTTTTTAACATGTAAGAAATAGATCTTAGTATCAATACAGGCCTTGGCCGAATGCTATAGATACTTACCTTGTGGATTTTAACTCCCGAAACTCACCGAATAACTAGGGAACACGTGGCCTATGGTGTACCTTCGGGAAAAGAATTTCTTCTTCCTTGTAGTCGACTGATCCTTAGATTTATTAACTTGTTAGTTTTGGATATTTTGAATATTTAAAGAACAGATCTAAATACTAATCTAGGCTTTAGCCGAATATACATAGGTGCTTACCTTCCAAATCTTAAATCCCGAATTGGATCCTTGCTTCCTTAATCTTCGTTGAAATTCCTTAGATCCTTGAAACCCGAAAGATACCTTCTTGTAGTTGACAATTCTTAAATCCCGAATACACCCCTTTTAAGAAATCGGCAGCACCCTTGTTAAAAGCGCCTTAAAGAATCGGCCTTGATGACTAGATGATAAGGTTTCAGCTTTTAAGATTTAATGGAGAAGTCGGCTAGAGGTTCTATTGGGGTATTCGTTTTCCACAAAAAAAAAAAAAGAAAAGAAGACTTGGGAATTTTGGCAATGGTGGACTATAGATTCGGCTTAACAAATGAAAGAGAAGAGAAGAGAAGAGAGGAAAGCACTAAGAAATTCAGCAGAGAAAAGAGGAGGAAGAAAAATTGATGAGTAGCCCTATTCTTTCCCTCTTATAGCCGAAATTACTACTCAGAATCCCTTACTTGGCCACCAGTCTTCTATTTTGATTACTTTATCTTTGATTTATCACTTTATTAAAAGAATTAATCCAACAATTATCTCCTAAAATAATGATAAATAAATCTATTATTTATCTCCTATTTAAACGAAATTTAAAGAGAATAAAACTCTTCCTTGGGTTCCTTAGTGCCGTCCACTTCCTGCTCTTTGTAGCAAAAATAAAACTCCTTTATTTGCTCCCAAGTGACTCGAACCTAGGCCCAATACCCTTGTATGTGGCGTCACCTACAGGACTCAAATGATATCTTGAGCCACTTTTCCAAGCCTGTTTGTGTGTCAAATTCCTCCTATTAATTTTCTTAAGGCTACATTGTTTTAGTTTCCTCTTTTACTTAACATTTCTAAATCATTTCCTTACATTTCCAGGTTTCCAATAATGTTCACTTTCCTATTTTAACTTGACATTTCCAAGTTTCCAAAATGTTCACTTTCCTATTTTAACTTGACATGTCCAAGTTTCCAAAATGTTCACTTTCCTATTTTAACTTGACATTTCCATACATTCCCAGGTTTCCAAAAATATTCAAAATACATTCATAACACATAAGACATGTCATTTCGTACAATTAAACCGAAAATGCATAGGCCCTTTTCAGGATGTTACATGTGTGGTCAAAACCACTAGTGACAGTCTAGATCATCCTTCTCCTCCTCTCAACATACCCATCATTATGAACACATTTTTCGTGGCATATTAACATGTTTGTAATGCAAATATCACATACCATAGCATAAAATAATATAACAGCATATATCGATAGCCAATCCACAAGGGACTTACCCAGAGTCCACGCTCATACCCACAAGGGCAACACACCGTTGTCAATAGCTATTTCGGCTTTTAACAGTAAACATAACTACCAAATTAACTAATGAAGTGTGTAAGAGTTACACACCTGGTTATTCACGAAACTAACGAATCCCGAAGATCAAGGTCTAACCCACAAAATGAGTGTACCCCGTGAATCCAAACGCTTGGCTATACCCCTCCTATATTCGGCCAACACAATATCATTAAGCACATTGCCATTCGGCTTAACTAAGAAATCCCGAAGGATGAGATAACGCAACCCAAAAGACCTCTCTTACCTTAACACCTTTCAATCTTCACGCAAAACCCTAAATCACACAATGACAAGTCTCCTCCTACCATCAGCCAAATACTAACAACACAAAATGAATAGCCTTTGGCTTAGGCAAGAGAACCCGAAAGGAAAAGATAAAGAGCCAGAAGTAATCGATACTAACCTGACCAAGAGATCCGATTAACCCCCTGAAGAAATCAGCACAAGCCTTAAAGATGAAGAAATTCGACGAGTTAGGGAAAAGATGTAAGAATCAAAAGGATACCCCAAGAGATTACAAGATTGAAGTGATTCGGCTAAAGCAAAGCTCACCAAAGCGAATTTTGTTGAAGCTTGATCACGGACCAAAGAAATAGAGAAAAGAAGACAATTTTGGCTTTAAGAAATATTTGAGTGAATAAAGAACAATCTACCCTAACAAAGAAGGTTCGGCTCTTCAAAAGGTTGACAAGAACTAGAGGAGAAGAATGGCAAGGTGTTTCGGCTATGGTCAAGGGATAGGAGAGAAAATAGTCCAAAGAAGAGAAAAGAAGTAGTAATAGTTTCGGCTAACAATGAATGAACTGAAAAGAGAGAAAAATGAAAGCAAGGTTTCGGCTCTTCAAGGAAATAGAAAGGTTGATTCGGCCAAAGCACCCCAAATGCCGAAAATAAGAAAAAGAGAATGGTATAGATGGTTTTGGCTTTGACCCTAAATGAAAGAAGAAGAAGAAAGCTTTCTAACTAGCTAAAAATGCTGCCCTAGACTACTAATGAAATTGACATACCCTAGCTACCTCAAATTGATTCTCCCATCACCCTCGGTGTTTGGCATTGACCAACACTAAGCTTCCTTACCCGACTCCTCAAAATTCTCATGGCCACATTCAAACGAGTTTGAAAAGTTCAAACTCCACAATTTCTCTCCTCCACACATTTCAAATGTGTTGACTCCTTCAACACTTATCCAAGAGAGTCCATCTTGAGCACATCTCCTCCTTGCACCTAGTGTCAAAAATAAATGCACAAGGAAAGATTCCTTCAGCTCGAATCAAGGCCCTCTCAGCTCCTTGTGGCATCACCTCACCAGAGCTTTAGTAGCGCCTCCCTTCCTACTTTTCCAAGGCACTTCTTGTGTCAAATCACTCCAATAACATCTCTTAACACCTAACTCCCTTGGCTCCCCCTTCCAAGTACCCAAAACAAAAATTTTTGCTATGGCTCAGGCCTACCCCAAGCTCATGCCAGGACCCCAAAACACCCTAAACTAGCACAACAAACATATTAACACATGCAAACATGCAAAAATGCAGAGACCCCGATTTAAGGATGTTACAGTTCTACCCCTTTAAAAATAATTTCGGCCTCGAAATTACCTAGTCAAAAGAGTTGAGGGTATTACTGCCGCATCAAATCCTCAGGTTCCCACGTGGCCTCTTCCGTACCATGGTTCCGCTATAATACTTTCACCAAAGGAACTGACTCCTTACGCAGAACTTTGACATCCCGATCCAAAATCCGCACTGATTCCTCCTCGAAAGATAAGCCCGGACTCACCTCAATTTTCCCTACTTGTACAATATGCGACGGATCTGATCGATAGCGCCTAAGCATGGAGACATGGAATACATCATAAATCTGACTCAACTTCGACGACAACTCGAGCTGGTAAACCACGGTCCCACTCACTTCAACATCGTATACGGCCCAATAAACCTAGGGCTTAGCTTGTCCTTCCGACCAAATCTCAGCACTTTCTTCCATGGCGATACCTTCAAAAAGATGTCACCCACTACATACTCCATATCCCTACGTTTAAGGTCAACATAAGACTTTTGCCTATTCGAAGCTTCCTTCAGACGAGCCCGAATCACCTTAACCTTATCCTCTATTTCTGCAACCAACTCCGGACCCAACATCTGACGTCCACCCAGTTCTGTCCAACACGTAGGGTAGTGCAGCACTTCCATCCATCTGATTGCCTCATATCTTGCCATCTAGATGCTCGCTGATAACTATTGTTATACGCAAACTCGCCAATGGTAGATATTCCTCCCAAATACCGCTAAAATCCAGAACATAGCCGCTTAACATATCTTCTAAGATTTGAATTACCCTCTCTGACTGTCCGTCTGACTGCGGATGAAAAGTCGTGCTGAGATCCAACCTCGTACCCAATGCCTGATGTAAAGCTTTCTAGAACCTTGACGTGAATCTGGGATTCCAATCTAAAATAATCGACACTGGCACCCCATGTAACCGTACTATCTCCGCTATATACAACTTAGCCAACCTTTGGAGTGAATAATCAATCTGAACTGGTATGAAATGGGCTGACTTTGTCAGACAATCAACAATCACCCAGACTAAATCCTTCTTGCTAGGCGTAAGTGGTAGCCTCGTGATGAAATCCATCGTAATCCTTTCCCACTTCCACTGCGGAATCTTCAACGGCTGTAACAGACCTGACGGTAACTGATGCTCAGCTTTGACTTGTTGGCATGTAAGACACTTACTCACAAATTTCGTTACTTCTCTCTTCAAACCCGACCACTAGAACTGTTCTTACAAATCCCGATACATCTTGCTACCTCTAGGATGCATAGCGTATGGGCTGCTATGAGCTTCTTGAAGAATTCACTGTCTCAACTCAATATCCTTCGGCATACACACTTTCCCTTGAAAACACAGTACACCCTCACTACTCAAGCTATAACCCTCCAAACCACCATTCTACACTTGCAACCTCTGAGCACTCAAAACCTCATCCACTAGCTGTCTCTCCTTAACCTGATCCACCCACGTTGGCTTTACTTGCAATTCTGCCGATAGACTCCTGTCGTCATACAGACTAAGACGAGCAAACATTGCTCTCAGATCCGTTACCACCTTACGACTCAGCGCGTCAGCCACTACATTAGCCTTACCCGGATGGTATTCAATTTAGTAGTCGTAGTCCTTTAACAACTCGATCCACCTTCACTGCCTCAAATTCAAGTCCTTCTGAGTTAGAAGATACTTCAGACTCTTGTGATCCGTGTAGACTATCGACTTCTCCCCATACAAGTAATGCCTCCAAATCTTCAGGGCTAAGACCACTGCAGCCAATTCTAGATCATGTGTCGGGTAGTTACCTTCATGAGGTCTCAACTGCCGAGATACATACACCACCACTTTACCCTCTTGCATCAGTACACACCCTAAACCAGTATGCGATGCATCACAATAAACCGTAAATTCCTTCCCTACTTCTGGCTGAATCAAAATTGGAGCTTCTATCAGAATCTTTTTTAACTTGTCAATACTTTCCTGCTGCTTATCTGCCCACACAAATGGAACCCCTTTCCTCAACAACTTAGTTAACGATGCTGCAATCAAAGAAAACCCTTCCACGAATCTTCTGTAATATCCTGCCAAACCCAGAAAACTCTGAATCTCTGCTACCGACTTAGGTGATTTCCAATCCAACACTGCCTCAATCTTTCGAGGATCCAATCTAATTCCCTCAGCTGACACCACATGACCCAAGAAAGTTACCTCCTTCAACCAGAACTCGCATTTGCTAAACTTTATGAATAATCACTTCTCCCTCAGAATTTGTAGAATCACCCGTAGATGTTCATCATGTTCTTCCTCTGATTTCAAGTACACCAAAATGTCATGTATAAACACCACGACAAATCGGTCCAAGTATCGACTGAAACACCCGATTCATCATGTCCATGAACGCTGCCGGCGTATTAGTCAACCCGAACGGCATTACCAAAAACTCGTAGTGCCCATAACGAGTATGAAATGCCGTTTTATGGATATCTACCTCCTTCACTTTAAGTTGATGATACCCTGACCTAAGATCTATCTTAGAGAAAATCGATGCACCATTAAGCTTATCAAACAAGTCGTCTATCCTGGGCAACAGATACTTGTTCTTGATCGTCAACTTATTCAGCTGGCAGTAGTCTATACACATCCGCATTGTACCATCTTTCTTCTTAACAAAGAGTACAGGCACTCCCCAAGGTGATACACTCAGCCGGATGAAACCCTGATCCAACAATTCCTCAATCTGTGCCTTCAGTTCCACCAATTCTTTCGGTGCCATCTATATGGGGCAATAGATACTGGCGCGATTTCGAGTAACAAGTCTATACCATACTCAACTTCATGGTCAGGAGGTAGACTCAAAAGTTCCTCTAGGAATACATCGACAAATTCTTTCACCATTCGAACATTCCCCACAACTAATTCCTTGGCCTTCAAGGCACAAACATGCACCATAAACGCCTCACAACCCTTCCTCACCATTTTCTCAGCCTTTAGAGCAGACACAACATTAGATATATAATCTCTTCTATTACCTATCATTACTACCTCTTCACCTTTAACTGTCCTCAAAACCATGCGCTTAGCTACGCAATCCAAACTGGCCTGGTACTTCACTAGCCAATCCATCCCGAGAATCAGATCGAACTCCCCGAACGATAGTTCCATTAGATCAGCTAAAAACACTACCCCTTGAAGTTCCAGGGGTACATCTCTATACAGTTTATTTACTTCTACAGGTGACCTAGAGGGCTTATTACTGTCATCTCCCTAGAAGTAATCTCAAAGTCTAAGTTCATAGTTTCGACTATACTACTGGCAACATACGAGTGTGTCAAACCAACATCTATCAAAGTAGTATAAGGTAGTCTGAAAGTTAAGAACATACTGATTTTGACATCTGGTGCGTCACCCTCCTCTCGATGCCTCGCTGCGTAGACCAACCCAGGCTATCTCACCTCTGTGCTCCCAACTCCACCCGGTGCTCCGCGACCTCGCCCAGAACTGTTACCTCCCCTGGCCGAACTGCGACCCCTCTATGGTTGCTGACCATCCCTCTTGGACTGTGTACGACCCTGATTCCCAGACTGAAACCTAGTTGGCCTCTGCGGATAATCCCTCACTCGGTGTGTCATTGACCCACACTTAAAAAACCCTCTGTTTCAGTCCAACATTTCCCCGTGTGAGACTTCCCACACCGAGCTCACCGTGGCAGCCACTGAGTAGTAGCAACAGCAGGCCTCACAGCTTGATTTGGCCCACTATATCTAGCCCTTTTCTGCTGGTTCCCGACAGACCCGGATGACTTGGAATTCCTCTTATTCCAACCCTTATCCTGATTCCGTCTCACTGATAGTTTCACTTCATCAGCAACTTTGGCCTTCTCTACTAAGACTGTAAATTCTCTCTTCTACTGTAGAGCAATTAACATCCGTAACTCATCTCTTAACCCATCTTCAAATCTGACACAGTGCTCATGCTCCGTGCCCATAATACCCCGTGCATACTAACTTAACCGAAGAAATTCTGCCTCATACTCCGATATTGACTTATTTCCTTGAACCAAATTTAGGAACGCCTTACTACGCATCGATGTAACTAGCCCCAACGTATTTCCTCTGATAGGCTACCCTAAAGAAATCCTAAGTGATGTCATCGGCCATTGCTCCATCCCTAAACGTGAGCCACCACTGATATGACTCATCTCGGAGAAGAGATACTATACCCTTCAGCTTCTCCTCAGCCGTAAAATCCAGGTCGTCTATGATATGTTCTATCACCTCCAGCCAATATTCTGTCGTACTAGGAGCCACACCAGATACACCTCTAAATACATCTGCGCCATTAGCTCGAAATCCTTCGAACATAGATTTTCGAGCTCCCATTCTGACGCTTACACCCGCGACTCTTTCTAGAACCCGCAGCATCGCCTGCGACACTGCATCATCACCACCTGTCTGATCTTGAAATTTCAAGCGCACAACTGGCGACGGTGGTACCTCGTTCTCTGACCCATGTCCAGACCCTATCGATCCCGACACTGTCATCCTACCCCTACCTTGTCCACGTGTATTACACCCACGTCCTCGTGTGCTCATGACTGCCGATACGAATTGATCTGATTTAATAGTTTTATGCGTTAGGCTTATTCCACTGTTATTAAAGCACAGTCTTATAAATAGTTTAATACGGGGATTATTTTCCTAAGTTCATACAATCCTATGGTTTAAGTCTCTAAAGTAATTCCCTATTACTACTAGTCATAACATCATCATTACAATCACATTAGCACAAATAGAGGTACTTACCTGGGCGGATCGGTGCCGGAGACTAGATACGATGCTTTTCCAACCGTACCTTACCCACAAAAACTTTTCATAACCCATTTTTAAAATATTTTTGGGCCTCAGACCCACAACCGAGCTTTTGAACTTGGCTCTGATACCACAATTATAACACCCCAAACCCGATCAACACACCACAACTGAATTTAGTATGTTACAAAGTGTAAAATATTTTGTAGAAAACAAGTTGCTGGTTTACTTTTGTGAAAAATTGTTCTCAAAAACATTTTTGTCATTTCGGGTTTGAAAGAAAACTCTATTGAGAAGATCGTTTGTCATTTCTAGTTTTGGAAAGTCGTTTGGTTTTATGAAAACCCGAGCGAGTTTAGCATAATAAAGTTGAAAACCATTTTGTATCTGAACATAACGAAAACTTGGTTTGGAGAAAGTCTGAGTTAGTTTGTTGACTTCATTTGTTTAGTATTATCCGATGGTAAAGTTTGAAAAACTCGATAAGTTGTACAATTTTTGAAAACATTGATTTTACAAGTTATTAGAACATGCTATGTTATTTAACTTAGGCACAATATGATAAAACTTAAAGCAGATAATCAAAAACCCGAAATAATAAAATTTAGCGGCTTTATTACAAATCCAAAACCAAATTTAAAAGTAAATTAACCCAAAATAGTAATTGAAATAAAACCCGAAAACATAGTGCATGACCACCTCGAGTCCACCTTTGCTCCACATCCGCGTTCTATGCCTCATCTGCAAAATGTAAGGGAAGGAGTGAGTCACAAAGACTCAGTGTATAAATCCCCATCCCGATAATAATAAGGCACTTACACATTTCATATGTCAATATGCAAATCATGCAAACCACCTAACCAACCGAACTCCGTGTCTCACCCAGGTGTGGTCAAAACCACGGTGGTCAAAACCATCGTGATCGTAGTTACAAATCATATAAGTGTGGTCAAAACTACTGGTGACCGTAGTCACAAATCATATGGTGGGGCCAACCCACCGTGTGGTCAAAACCACTGATAACAATCCCATAATCAATATGTGGGGCCAACCCACTGTGGTACCAAACCATTGGGACGAGTCACAATAATCCATGTGTGGTCAAAACCACTGGTGACCGTAGTCACAAATAATATCCGTGTGGTCAAAACCACTGGTGGTCAAAACCATTGAGACTAGTCACAAATAATAAGAAAAATGAGGCCAACCCACTGTGTGGTCAAAGCCACTAGTGATAGTCTAGATCATCCTTCCCCCTCCTCTCAACATACCCATCATCATGAACACATTTTCCGTGGCATATTATCATGTTTGCAATGCAAATATCACATAGCATAGCATAAAATAATATAGCAACATATATCGATAGCCAATCCACTGGGGACTTACCCGGAGTCCATGCTCATACCCACAAGGGTAACACACCGTTGTCAATAGCTATTTTAGCTTTTAACAGTAAAAATAACTAGCAAATTAACTAATGAAGAGTGTAAGAGTTGCACACCTGGTTACTCACGAAACTAACGAATCCCGAAGATCAAGATCTAACCCACGAATTGAGTGTACCCCAGGAATCCAAACACTTGGCTATAGACCTCCTATATTCGGCCAACACAATATCATTAAGCACATTGCCATTCGGTTTAACTAAGAAATCCCGAAGGAAGAGATAACGCAACCCAAAAGTCCTCTCTTACCTTAACACCTTTCGATCTTCACGCAAAACTCAAAATCACACGATGACAAGTCTCCTCCTACCATCGGCCAAATACTAATAGCACAAAATGAATAGCCTTTGGCTTAGGCAAGAGAACCCAAAGGAAAAGATAAAGAGCCAGAAGTAATCGACACTAACCTGACCAAGAGATCCGATTAACCCCCTGAAGAAATCAGTACAAGCCTTGAAGATGAAGAAATTCGACGAGTCAGGGGAAAGATATAAGAATCAAAAGGATACCCCAAGAGATTACAAGATTCGAGTGATTCGATTAAAGCAAAGCTTACCAAAGCGAATGTTGTTGAAGCTTGATCACGGACCAAAGAAATAGAGAAAAGAAGACAGTTTCGGCTTTAAGAAATATTTGAGTGAATAACAATCTACCCCAACAAAGAAGGTTCACTCTTCAAAAGGTTGACAAAAACTAGAGGAGAAGAATGGCAAGGTGTTTAACTATGGTCAAGGGATAGGAGAGAAAATAGTCCAAAGAAGAGAGAAGAAGTAGTAATAGTTTTGGCTAACAATGAATGAACTAAAAAGAGAGAAAAATGAAAGCAAGGTTTCGGCTCTTCAAGGAAATAGCAAGGTTGATTCAGCCAAAGCACCCCAAATGCCGAAAATAGGAAAAAGAAAATGGTATAGATGGTTTTTGTTTTGACCCTAAATGAAAGAAGAAGAAGAAAGCTTTCTAACTAGCTGAAAATGCTCCCTAGACTACTAATGAAATTTGGCATACCCCTAGCTGCCTCAGCCGATTCTTCCATCACCCTCAGTGGTTGGCATTCGGCCAACACTAAGCTTTCTTACCTGACTCCTCAAAATTCTCATAGCCACACATTCAAATGAGTTTGAAAAGTTCAAACTCCACAATTTCCTCTCCTCCACACATTTCAAATGTGTTGACTCCTTCAACACTTATCCAAGAGAGTCCATCTTGAGCACATCTCCTCCTTCCACCTAGCGTCAAAAATAAATGCACAAGGAGAGATTCCTTTAGCTCGAACCAAGGCCCCCTTAGCTCCTTGTGGCGTCACCACACTAGGCCTTCAGTAGCGCCTCCCTTGCCACTTTTCCAAGGCACTTCTTGTGTCAAATCACTCTGATAACATCTCTTAACACCTAACTCCCTTGGCTCCCCTTTCCAAGTGCCCAAAACAAAAATTTTTGCTATGGCTCAGGCCTACCCCAAGCTCATGCCAGGACCCCAAAACACCCTAAACTAGCACAACAAACATGTTAACACATGCAAACATGCAAAAATGTAGAGACCCCAATTTAAGGATCTTACATCATTAAACGTGGCATAGCCACCGATCACTATGTGACCTAGCATTTATATTTGTGGGATTTCTACCACCGGTCACCATGTGACCCATGTTTATATTCGTGGAATTTTTACCACCGATCACCATGTGACCCATTATGCACTTCCCATTCATTATCATATTTCCACCCCATGCATACATACATAAAGAAAACTTCATACAAACTTTCATATATTTTGATATACATAGAGATTTCTATGATGGCATACCTGGCATCCTTGCCTAACCCTTTTAGGGTTTTATTCGACTGTCTACACAACCACTTTCTGGCTTTTTAGCCCATAACACATAAAGAATAGTTAGAGAGTGTGTGTTAGAGATCTACACACCTGGTTACCGTTAGGATGACACTTTCTATGTCGACACTATCAAAAGTCGATATGGCTGCTACTTGCCTAAGGTGTTGTTCAGAAGCCGGTACACAACCCGGTGGCCAGTCTCAAACCGCTGACACCACGCATTTCTTAAACTTAAGGATTGGGTTTTCAGATCTAGTCCCCTCCTTTGCCTGATCCACATTTGATTCCATTACAAGTCCTTGTCAAAACTACTATATTGAGATAAGGTTGTTAAACCATAACCTATGGTTAGGATTATAGGTATGATAGCGAATCCAACAAAAATTTAAAGATATCCCTTACCTTGAAATCCCAAATCAGAGACTAACGATTTCTGAGTCTTAGATCTAAACGAACAGATTTCCTTCAAATCCCAGAAGGCTACCCAAACGCCAAAAAGAAAGGAAATATTAGCCTCAATTGATAGTCTTAACAACCAAGTGGCCATTCGGCCTTGTCTCTTAAAAACTAAAAGAGAAAAGAATAGATCAGAGGAAATCGACACCTACCTTTACAGAGAATTTGGCAACCCTAGCAAATCTCGATTTTATAGAGAAATCAACACCTAGCCTATTAGAAGAGAAGAAAATCAGCAACTCCTAAGAGATTTCGGCTTATGGAGAAGTTGGCTAAAAAGGAAAAGAATGAAAAAGAGATTTTGGCTTTTGTAGGAATCAAAAGAAAAGTTTTGGAAAGATGGACTAGAGTTTCAGCTTTTAGCAAGAAAGATAACAGAAATACTAGAGGGAAAGACTAAGAATTTTGACACAAAGAATGAAGAAAAGAGTAAGGTTCAATTGTCGAAATTGATGAGCTATCCCCCTATTTATAGAAATTTCAGCACTTACCTAACAAAAATCGAAAGTGCCCTTCCTGATAACTAAGAATTAAGCAAATAAAAGGGAAAATCGGTACCCCCTGTAACATCTTGAGTTGTGGGCCTGTGCATAGAGTGTGTGTTTAATGTGTTAAATTGAGAATTTGAGGTGTAGATTGGGCTCAGGTTTGGGCTGAGACCTTGCTTAATTTTCTGTTGGGGCATTATAGGGTTTAAAAATAGGTATCTGGGTTTAAAATTAGCATAGTGGGCTTATGGCCCAAAGTCTGGTGGTGCTGCAAGAGAACCAGAAGGTGGCGTCATTAAGGGGAAGGATTGGGCCCAAGTGTTGGCAGCTTGGAGCCCAATGCTCTTGGGCCAAATTTGGCACTCTAAGGGGGCTAGGGGAGGACAGCATAAAGGCTAGGAAATAGGAGATTTAAATGCTTTATTTATATGGATAATATGCTAATATATGAGGGGAGGAGTTGGTGTTAAGGAGGCCTCTTTTGAAAGAAGTTATAGATTTAGATAACAAAGGAGGATAAGAGCTATCATGTGGAGGTAGAGTTGGCTGAAAATCAAACTCTAGGAGGGGAAAAAATCGATTTGGTATGCTGAAATTAGTAGGCAAAAGTGTTCATTTTCTTCATCTATTTTTCTTTCTTATCTTCTCTCTTTCAAGTCGAAATTCCCTTTCTCTTATGGGTTCTCTCTTTCTTTTTCTCAATTGCTCTCAAAATAGAAACTCTCTAACTCTCTCTCTTCTCCTCTTCAATTTCTTCCAAAAGTCAAATACCCCTTGCTAATATCTTCTTCTCCCATAGCCGAAACCTTAAAAGTTTAGCCTCTTTTCCCGAAGTTTCACCATAGCCAAATCATCATATCAAGTTTGGTAAGTTCTCTGTCATTTTCTTCTTTGCTATCTCTTTTCTTTCTCATCTTTATTCTAACCCGAATCACTTCCTTGATATCTTGTTGGTTTACACTCTTTGTTCCTAGAAGCTGAATCTTCCTCCCTGTAATCTCTTGTGTTGAACTTTGAGGAAAGTCGAAGGTATGTGTTGGTAATAGGTTCGGCCGAATGGCCACTCCCTTACCCTTTCTCTATTATCGAATCTCATCAGGTACTTGTGTAGCTGCGATCAACGTGTTAGTCTAATGATTGGATGCTTGGCCGAATGTAGGTAGGGTGGTGACGCTTTCTTGAGGATTTTTGGGATTTGTCGATCTAGGTAAGGGTTTCATTTTAAGTGTTATGTTAATCTCTTAGATTTGGTCTCATCATTTAAATTTGGTTTAGTGACCAAGGGTTGTTATGGACTCAAATGCCATCCAAATGTTAGGAAGGGTTGGATCTGTAAACCCAACCCTTAAATTCAAGAAGCGAGCAGTATCAGCAGTACGAGATTGGCCATCGGGTTATGGACCGGCATCGGAGCAAGATCGTAGGTAGATAGTGGTAGTCTCGTTTGATGATAGTGTTGAAGTAGAGGGTGTTATAGTGCGAGTAATCAGGTGTGTAACTTTTACACACTTCATATGTTTGATATGTTAATGTTGTGTTTTGTCAAAAGCTGAAGTAATGGTGGGAACCATTATGTTGCCCTTGTGGGTATAAGCAAGGACTCTGGGTAAGTCTATTATGAGGGATAATGTGATTTATCTATGTTAAACCTATGTGTGTCATGTTATATCTTTTCTTTAAGTAATAACCATGATCATATGGTATGGAAAAGCATATGCATGGAAATAGGCATGATGAGCGGAGGGGGAAGGTATGTTTTATCAGACTGTCACCAGTGGATTGGTACCACACGTGTGTTGGCACCACATATCATGATTCTGTGACTAAGTCTCAGTGGTTTGGAACCACCAGTGGTTAGGTACCACATGTGCTTATTTTGTGACTTGTCCCAGTGGTTAGGTACCACAGTGGGTTGGCCCCACGTATCGATATAAGGGATCGTCACCAGTGGTTAGGTACCACAAGTGGGTTGGCCCCACACATGAATATTTGTAACTTCGGTTACTAGTGGTTAGGTACCACCAGTGGCTAGGTGCCACAAAGGGTATATTTGGGAGACTCGGATCGATATTTAGGTTGGATGGGTTGCATGACATGCATATTTGCATATGAATCTGTGTAAAAGCTTAACATCTTTTGGGGATAGGGAATTACACACTGAGTCTCAGTGACTCACCCCTTCCATTACTTTTTGCAGATAATGCCTAGATCGTGGATTTGGAGCCGGGGTGGACTCGTGGTAGCCATGCTCAACATTTGTTCCATTTCAATGTTTATTTTGGATTTAGTTTTTCTTTACTTTAAGTTTGGATTTCAGCTTTGTAATAAGGCCACCTAAACTTTACTTTGGGATTTATTGTTCATTCTATTTTCCCTTAAATTTTTGTTGAACTAAAAAGGCATGCCAAGTGATTTATGAAATGGACGTTTTTACAAACTTGAGTAAACTTTTTGAGATTTTCTGAAGTTATACACCGGGTAAATAACAAACAAGGGTTAGCAACAAGGCAACTCTATTTTGCTAAGCTAAGTTTCAGAATGTTTAACAATTCACTCAATCCAAATTCATTTTTTTTATAACTATATAATGGCTTTCTTCTCAAATAAAGTCGACAAATTGGTTTTCAAGACGTTTTCTTCCCAGTGACACGCTAGATTTGGTCGTAGCATTTTGACCGGGTTTGGGGTGTTATATTTTTGGTAACAAAGCCCAGTTCAAAAGCTTAGCTGTGAGTATAAGGCCCAAAATGTTTTCAATGAAAGGTGTGTAAAATGATTTTCAGGAGATGCATACTTCAGAAAGCATGGCACCTGAGTCTCCGGCACCGATCCACCCAGGTAAGTATACTAACCTTTGATGTGATATATATATATATATATGATGGGTTTAATGGGTTTGGTAGGGACGTAGATAGGTATGCTAGGGCTTATGGACCATAGGCTTAGTCACACAAACTCCTAAATTCCATAAAACTTAACTTCCCTAATTAAACATGTCTATGAACAAGTTAGAAGGACTAGGGTGTGGTAACAGGCATACGCATGTCTAGGATTGGATTCAGGAAGAGCATGGTATTTAAACGGTCCTAGTGACTCACCTCCTCTTTTTGGAATCCTACCTGGTGCGTAGTAACTGTTTACCTTAGCCTCGAAGACTTGTTGACGGGTCAAACTTTATAACTAAAACCCGAAATGGACTAGTACCCTATCTTTGTAAAATTTCATATATGTCCCTGATTTTGTAAAATTGTCCACATTACCCTAGGTTGAGAAATTTTACCGAGATACCCTTGATTTTGTAAAATGACCAACATACTCTTGTTTGAAAATTACTAAAGTACCCTTGTTTGAGAAATTACTGAATTACCCCTAATTTTCAAAATACCTCCAGATTACAAAATTACCAAAATACCCCTATTTTGAAAAATTACCAGGATACCTTATTTTGAAAAGTTACGAAAATACCCTTATAGGTTAAAATTACAAAAATACCCCTGGGTAGTGCAATGATGAAAATACCCCTAGGCAATGAATGTGAGTCCATGAATGTACTTGTGTGATTGATACGTGTATATGGTGCTCTGTTGGATGTTGATTGAATGTGAATTCTAGAATTAGAAAGTACAGATTTGAGAACTGAACTATGTAGACATAGTTCGAATGTGAAAGAACCACTGTTAAAACTCCCTTTCATAAGACTGTTCGTTGTTAAGCAGTGGAAGAAAGAGTTATTAATCTATAAAATTTCTAAACAGATAAATCGTGAATGCTAGTCATAAGCATTCGAGGACGTGGGCGTAATGTGCATGGTCGTGGTAGGGGTAGGATGACTGTGTCAGAACCAGTAGGGTCTGGTTATGAGTTGAAGAATGAGGTACTAGCGCCGCCAGCTATGGGCACTGAGTTTTTGGATTAAACGGGTGGTGATGACGCGGTGTCGCAGGCAATGCTATGGGTCTTGGAGAGGGTTGCTAGAGTAGGCGTAGGTACGAGGGCTCAAAAATCGGTGTCTAAACGACTCCGAGCCAACAGAGCAGAGGTATTCAAGGGAGTTTCGGGTGTAGCTCCCAACACAGTGGAGTATTGGTTAGAGACAACAGAGCGCATAATGGATTATTTAGATTTCACGACTGAGGAGAAGTTGAAAGGGATAGTGTCTCTTATCTGGGATGAGTCTTATCAGTGGTAGCTTACAGTCAGGGAAGGTGCGATGGCTGATGACATCACTTGGGATTTCTTTAAGGTGACTTACCAGAGGAAGTACGTTGGGTTT
This sequence comes from Gossypium rotundifolium, assembly GCA_025506655.1. Classification (NCBI taxonomy): domain Eukaryota; kingdom Viridiplantae; phylum Streptophyta; class Magnoliopsida; order Malvales; family Malvaceae; genus Gossypium; species Gossypium rotundifolium. The sequence continues at coordinate 55,462,611 of CP106723.1, read as the reverse complement.
AGTTATATAGATGCGCAACGAAAGGCGTTTCTAAATTTGGTGCAGGGGAGTAAGTCGGTATCCGAGTACGAGGCAAAATTCTTACGGTTAAGCAGGTATGCTCGGGGTATCGTGGCTACGGAGCATGAGCGTTGTGTTAGGTTTGAGGATGGATTAAGTGATGAGCTGCGGGTGTTGATTGCTCCGCAGCGAGAGAGGGAATTGCCATTCTTATAGAAAAGGCCAAGATTGCTGAGGAGGTGAAGCAAACCAAGAAACAAAATCAGAATAGGAATATGGATAAAAGGAGTTTTGGGCCATCAGGGTCTGCTGGGAGTTCTTAGAAAAGATCTAGATTTGGTGGACCGAATCAAGTTGCAAGGCCTACTACTGCTACTCAGTGGCCACCCTGGTGTGCTTGATGTGGGAAGTCTCATTCGGGGGAGTGTTGGACAGGTAATAGAGAGTGCTTCAAGTGTGGGTCAATGGATCATCGGATAAGGGATTATCCGTAGAGGCCAGCTAGGACACGGTGAGGGTCAAGGACGTACGTAATTCAGGAGAGATGGTCAGCAACCGTAGAGGGTCGAGGTTCAGCCAGGGGTGGAAATGGTAACAGACGAGGTCGTGGAGCACCGGGTAGGGGTACTGGAAATGCTAATGCAAGACAGCCTGAGTTGGTCTATGTGGTGAGGCGTCGTAAGGAGGGTGATGCACTGACGTCTTAACCGGTACGTTTTTAATTTTTGGGTTGCCTTATACTGCGTTGATTGATGCTGGTTCGACGCACTCTTATATTGCTAGTAGTATAGTGGGAACTTTGAACTTAGCCTATGAGACTTCTTCTAGGGAGATGACAGTAATTAGCCCTCTAGGACACTCTGTGGTGGTAAAAAAATTGTATAGGGATGTACCCCTAGAACTTAAAGGGGTAATGTTTCAGGCTGATTTGATGGAACTTCCATTCGGGGAGTTCGATCTGATCCTAGGGATAGATTGGTTAGGAAAGTATCAAGCGGGCTTGGACTCTGCAGCTAAGCGCATGGTGCTGAGGACGGTCAAAGGTGGAGAGGTGGTGATGATAGGTGAGAGAAGAAACTACCTATCTGGTGTGGTGTCTGCCTTGAAGGCTGAGAAAATGGTGAGGAAAGGATGTGAGGTGTTTGTGGCTTATGTTTGTGCCTTGGAAGGTAAGAAATCAACCGTAGGGAATGTGCGAATGGTGAAAGAATTCACCGATGTGTTTCCAGAAGAGCTTCGGGTTTACCCCCAGATTGCGAAGTGGAGTTTGGTATATGCCTTCTACCAGGAACAGCGCCAGTGTCTATTACTCCACACAGAATGGTGCCAAAGGAGTTAGTGGAGCTGAAAGCGCAAATTCAAGAATTGTTGGATCGAGGTTTCATCTGGCCGAGTGTATCGCCATGGGGAGCGCTTGTGCTTTTTGTTAAGAAGAAGGATGGGTTGATTCGAATGTGCATAGATTACCGTTAGCTGAATAAGTTGACGATTAAGAACAGGTATCTGTTACCAAGGATAGATGACCTGTTCGACCAACTTAGGGGAGCCTCAGTCTTTTCCAAGATAGATTTGAGGTCGGGGTATCATCAGCTTAAAGTCAAGAAGGCGGATATCCATAAGATGACGTTTTGTACTCATTACGATCACTATGAATTCTTGGTGATGCCGTTTGGATTAACGAATGCACCTACAGTGTTTATGGGTATGATGAATCGGGTGTTTCAGTCATATTTAGATCGGTTCGTCGTAGTATTTATAGATGATATTCTGGTGTACTCGAAACCGGAGGAGGAGCATGATGCACATATGCGAGTGGTTTTACAGATTCTAAGAGAAAAGTAGTTATACGCAAAGTTTAGTAAGTGTGAGTTCTGGCTAAGGGAAGTTACCTTCTTGGGTCATGTGGTGTCAGCTGAGGGGATTAGAGTGGACCCTCGGAAGATTGAAGCTGTATTACATTGGAAACCATCAAAGTCTATGGCGGAGATTCGGAGCTTCCTGGGTTTAGCAGGATATTACAGAAGGTTTGTGGAAGGGTTTTCTTTGATTATAGCACCGCTAACCAAGTTGCTGAGGAAAGGGTTTCATTTGTGTGGTCAGGCAAGCAACAAGAAAGTTTTGAGAGGTTAAAGAGGATTTTGACGGAAGCTCCGGTGCTGATTCAACGTGAAGCAGGGAAAAAGTTTACGATTTATTGTGATGCATTGCATACAGGATTGGGATGTGTGCTGATGCAAGAGGGGAAAGTAGTAGCGTATGCTTCTTGACAATTGAGACCTCATGAGGTGAATTACCCGACACATGATCTAGAGCTGGCTGCAATGGTTTTCGCCCTAAAAATTTGGAGACATTACTTGTATGGGGAGAAGTCTATTGTGTACACGGATCATAAGAGTTTGAAATACCTCCTTACTCAGAAGGATTTGAATTTAAGACAGCGGAGATGGATCGAGTTGTTGAAGGATTATCACTGCTCAATTGAGTACCATCCAGGTAAGGTTAACGTGGTAGCTGACGCCTTGAGCCACAAGGTTGTGGCAGAGTTAAGAGCCTTGTTTGCCCACCTTAGTCTATATGATGACGAAAGTCTGCTAGCAGAACTGCAAGTGAAGCCAACATGGGTAAACCAGGTAAAGGAAAAACAATTGGTAGATGAAGTCTTAAGCGCTTGGTGTTTGCAAGTACAGAGAGGTGGATTGGAGGGGTATAGTTTGAGCAGCGATGGAGTGTTGTGTTTTCAGGGGAAAGTTTGCATGCCTAAAGATATGGAGTTAAGGCAGAAGATTCTTCAAGAGGCACATAGCAGTCTATATGCTATGCATCTTGGAGGTAGTAAGATGTACTGGGATTTGCGAGAGTAGTTTTGGTGGTCGGCCCTAAAGTGGGAGGTAACTGAATTTGTAAGTAAGTGTTTGACGTGTCAGCAGGTCAAAGTTGAACATTAGTTACCTTCGGGGTTGTTGCAACTGGTAAAGATTCCATAGTGGAAATGGGAAAGGATCACGATGGATTTCGTTAGTGGGCTACCCCTCATGCCTACTAAGAAGGATTCGGTCTGGGTAATTGTTGATCGTTTGACAAAGTCTGCTCATTTCATACATGTACATGTGGATTACTCTCTTCAGAAGTTAGCTAGACTATATGTAGCAGAGATTGTAAGGTTCCACGGGGTGCCATTTTTGATTATATCGGACAGAGACCCTAGATTTACGTCAAGATTCTGGAAGGCATTGCATCAGGCATTAGGTACAAAATTAGATTTCAGTACGGCATTTCATCCCCAGTTAGATGGACAGTTAGAGAGGGTAATCTAGATTTTGGAAGATATGTTAAGGGGTTGTGTCTTGGATTTTAGAGGTAGTTGGGAAGAATTTCTACCATTGGCAGAATTCGCGTACAACAATAGTCACTAGGCAAGTATTCAGATGGCACCATATAAAGCGCTATATGGCTGGAAGTGTCGTACCCCTACGTGTTGGACGGAGTTGGGGAGTGGCGATTGTTGGGTCGAGTTGGTTCTGTCAAATGTAAGATAAGGTTAGGTGATTCGAGCTCGTCTGAAGGAAGCTTCGGATAGGCAGAAGTCCTATGCCGATCTTAAACGGAAAGATATAGAACTTGCAGAGGGTGACAGGGTTTTCTTGAAGGTGTCACCGTGGAAGAAAGTGCTGAGATTTGGTCGGAAGGGCAAGTTGAGCCCTAGGTTTATCGGGCTTTATCGGGTGTTGAAGTGTGTGGGACCAGTGGTTTATCAGCTCAAGTTACCACTAGAATTGAGCTAGATCCATAACGTGTTTCATGTTTCCATGCTTAGGCGCTATCATTCAGATCCGTCTCATGTTGTACCGGTAGAAGAAATTGAAGTAAGCCCAGAGTTATCTTTTGAGGAGGAACCCGTACAGATCCCGAATCGGGATGTCAAAGTATTGTGTAAGAAATCAATCCCTTTGGTGAAGGTATTGTGGCAGAACCATGGATCAGAAGAGGCCACATGGCAACTGAAGGATGTTATGCGACAGTAATACCCTCAACTCTTTTGGTCAGGTAATTTCGAGGCCGAAATTTATTTTAAGGGGGTAGAATTGTAACATCCTGAGTTGTGGGCTTGTGCATGGAGTGTGTGTTTAATGTGTTAGATTGAGAATTTGAGGTGTGGATTGGGCTTAGGTTTGGGCTGAGACCTTGGTTAATTTTCTGTTGGGCCATTATAGGGTTTAAAAATAGGTATCTGGGTTTAAAATTAGCATAGTGGGCTTATGGCCCAAAGTCTGGTGGTGCTGCAAGAGAACCAAAAGGTGGCATCATTAAGTGGAAGGATTGGCCCAAGTGTTGGCCGCTTTGAGCCCATGCTCTTGGGTCAAATTCGAAACTCTAAGGGGGCTAGGGGAGGACGGCACAAATGCTAGGAAATAGGAGATTTAAATGCTTTATTTATGAGGATAATATGCTAATATATGAGGGGAGGAATTGGTGCTAAGGAGGCCTCTTTTGAAGGAAGTTGTAGATTTAGATAACAAGGGAGGATAAGAGCTATCATGTAGAGGCAGAGTTGGACGAAAATCAAACTCTGGGAGGGGGAGAAAATTGGTTTGGTATGCCGAAATTAGTAGGCAAAAGTGTTCATCTTCTTCATCTATTTTTCTTTCTTATCTTCTCTTTTTCAAGCCGAAATTCCCTTTCTCTTGTGGGTTCTCTCTTTCTTTTCTCAATTGCTCTCAAAACTGAAACTCTCTAACCTTTCTCTTCTCCTCTTCAATTTCTTCCAAAAGCCGAATACCCCTTGCCCATATCTTCTTCTCCCATAGCCGAAACCTTCAAAGTTCAGCCTATTTTCCTGAAGTTTCACCATAGCGAAATCATCATCTCAAGATTGGTAAGTTCTCTGTCATTTTCTTCTTTGCTATCTCTTTTTTTTCTCATTTTTATTCTAACCCGAATCACTACCTTGATATCTCTTTGGTTTTCACTCTTTGTTTCTAGAAGCCGAATCTTCCTCACTGTGATCTCTTGTGCTGAACTTTGAGGAAAGCCGAAGGTATGTGTTTGTAATAGGTTCGGCCGAATGCCAACTCCCTTACCCTTTCTTTATTACCGAATCTCATCAGGTACTTGTGTAGGTGCGATCATCGTGTTGGTCTAATGATTGGATGCTTAGCCTAATGTAGGTAGGGTAGTGACGCTTTCTTGAGGATTTCTAAGATTTGTCGATCTAGGTAAGGGTTTCGTTTTAAGTGTTATGTTAATCTCTTAGATTTGGTCTCATCGTTTAAATTTAGTTTAGTGACCAAGGGTTGTTATGGACTCAAATGCCAACCAAGCATTAGGAAGGGTTGCATCTATAAACCCAGCCCCTAAATTCAAGAAGCGAGTAGTATCAGCAATACGAGATTGGCCATCGGGTTGTGGGCCGACATCAGAGTAAGATCATAGGCAAATAGCGGTAGTCTCGTTTGACGATAGTGTTGAAGTAGAGGGTGTTATACTGTCAATAATCAGGTGTGTAACTTTTACACACTTCATATGTTTGATATGTTAATGTTGTGTTTTGTCAAAAGCCCAAGTAACGGTGGGAACCATTATGTTACCCTTGTGGGTATAAGCAAGGACTCCGGGTAAGTCTATTATGAGGGATAACGTGACTTATCTATGTTAAACCTGTGTGTGTCATGTTATATCTTTTCTTTAAGTAATAATCATGATCATATGGTATGGAAAAGCATATGCATGAAAATGGGTATGATGAGCGGAGGGGGAAGGTATGTTTTATCGGTGTCACGGTGGTTTGGTACCACGTGGGTTGGCCCCATATATCATGATTACGTGACTAAGTCTCATTGGTTTGGAACCACCAGTGGTTAGGTACCACATGTGCTTATTTTGTGACTTGTCCCAGTGGTTAGGTACCACAGTGGGTTGGCCCCACGTATCGATATAAGGGATCGTCACTAGTGGTTGGGTACCACAAGTGGGTTGGCCCCACACATGAACATTTGTTACTTTGATTACCAGTGGTTAGGTATCACCAGTGGCTAGGTGCCACAAGGGGTAGATTTGGGAGACTCGGATGGATATTTAGGTTGGATGGGTTGCATGACATGCATATTTGCATATGAATCTGTGTAAAAGCTTAACATCTTTTGGGGATAGGGAATTACACACTGAGTCTCGGTGACTCACCCCTTCCATTACTTTTTGTAGATAATGCCTTGATCGTGGATTTGGAGCCAGGGTCGACTCGTGGTGACCATGCTCAACATTTATTCCATTTCAATGTTTATTTTGGATTTAGTTTTTCTTTGCTTTAAGTTTGGATTTTAGCTTTGTAATAAGGCCACTTAAACTTTACTTTGGGATCTATTATTCGTTCTGTTTTCCCTTAAATTTTTGTTAAACTAAAAAGGCATGCCAAGTGATTTATGAAATGGTCGTTTTTACAAACTTGAGTAAACTTTTTGAGATTGTCTAAAGTTATACACTGGGTAAATAACAAACAAGGGTTAGCAACAAGGCAACTCTATTTTACTAAGCTAAGTTTCAAAATGTTTAACAATTCACTTAATCCAATTTCGTTTTTTTATAACTACATAACAGTTTTCTTCTCATATAAAGTCGACAAATTGGTTTTCAAGACATTTTCTTCCTAATGACAATCCAGATTCGGTAGTAGCATTTTGACCGGGTTTGGGGTGTTACACCCCCTATGGCAATTAGAAATCGATTTTTTACTCCTCTAGGTGATGGAATTTCGGCTAACTCTGCTCTCAGCAGATAGCTCCTAACTTTTCTCCTTTATCTAAATCTCTTCACACCTTCAAAAGACTCCTAGATAACACCACCTCTTTCTTCTATTATCAGCACAATATTATCATGAAATCCCTCTTAAAAATAAGCCCTAATGCCGTCATTCCTCTTTGCTCTTTTAAGTGCCGAAATTGGCCCAAAAACATGGGCTCCTTGTGGCCAAACTTGGGCCTCTTTCAACTGCTAGTGACGCCACCCTCTAGCTCCCTTGCAGCTTCACTTAATATTGGGCCACCAGCCCACTTTGGTGTTTTTAACACAGATGCTACCTTTTTAACCCTATAGTGCCCAAACAAAATAATTTAACCAAGGCCTCTGCCTAAGCCTGAGCCCAATTTGGACCCTTAACATTTAAAGTAACACTTTAAACATATCCACACACTAAACGCATAGGCCCAATAATTCAGGATGTTACAGTTCTACCCCCTTAAAGAAATTTCGTCTTCGAAATTACCTGATCAGAAAAGATGAGGGTATTGCTGTCGCATCGCTTCCTCTGGTTCCCAAGTTGCCTCTTCAGAACCATGATTCCACCATAGCACCTTAACCAATGGAACCGTTTTCCTTTGCAACACCTTGATATCCCGCTCCAGAATTTCCACCGGTTCCTCTTCGAAGGATAGATCGGGTCTTACCTCGATTTCCTCCACAGGCACTACATGAGATGGATCCGAACGGTAACGTCTTAACATTGAGACGTGAAATACATCGTGAATTTGACTTAACTCCGGGGTAACTCAAGCTGATATGCCACTGGTCCTAATCGTTTCAACACTCGATAAGGTTCGATGAAGCGAGGACTCAATTTCCCCTTTTGTCCAAACCTTAGCACCTTTTTTTTCCACGGCGACACCTTTGAGAACACCTTGTCACCTACTACAAACTCTATGTCCTTACGCTTTAAGTCAGCATATGACTTCTATCTATCTGCCGCCTCTTTTAGTCTAGCTCAAATCACTTCCACCTTCTCTTCCGTTTCGGTGACCAAGTCCGGACCCAAAATTTGATGTTCCCCTAATTCCATCCAACAAGTATGAGTACGACAATTCCGCCCATACAAAGCTTCGTAGGGCGCCATTTGAATACTTGACTGGTAACTGTTGTTGTAAGCAAACTCTGCTAATGGTAAAAACTCTTCCCAACTACCTCTGAAATCAATGACACATCCTCTCAACATGTCCTCCAAGATTTGAATCACCCGCTCAGACTGTCTATCGGTCTGAGGATGGAATGCTATACTAAAATCCAACTTCATTCCCAATGCTTGATGCAACGCCTTCCAAAATCGCAAGGTGAACCTAGGGTCCCTATCCGATATTATCGATACTGGTACTCCATGCAACCTTACCACCTCCGCTACGTATAGCTTAGCCAACTTTTACAAAGAGTAATTGACCTGCACTGGTATGAAGTGAGCAAACTTCGTCAAACGATCAACAATCACCCAAACCGAATCTTTCTTAGAGGCGTGAGGGGTAGCCCACTAACAAAGTCCATTGTGATCTTTTCCCACTTCCATTGTGGAATCTTTACCAGCTGTAATAACCCTGATGGTAACTGATGCTCCACCTTGACCTGCTGGCAGGTGAAACACCTACCCACAAGCTCAGTTACCTCACGCTTTAAATCCGACTACCAAAATTGCTCTCTCAAATCCCGATACATCTTACTCCCGCCAGGGTGCATAGCATATGGACTACCATGTGCTTCTTGCAAAATCCTACGCCTCAACTCAGGATCCCTCGGCATGCACACTCTCCCTTGGAAACATAACAGCCCATCCTGATTAATACTGAATTCTATCGATTCATCACTTGACCCTACCGAAAACTTTTCCTTTAACAACTCATCACCCTGCTGTTTCTTCTTAACCTGATTGACCCATGAGGGTTTCACTTGAAGTTCAGCCAATAACCTTCCATCATCATATAGACTAAGGTGAACAAACATTGTTCTTAAGTCAGAGATTACTTTACGACTTAGAGCATCCGCTACTATGTTAGCTTTACCCAGATGATACTCGATCGAGCAGTCATAATCCTTTAACAACTCGATCCACCTCCTTTGCCTTAGATTCAACTCCTCCTGGGTCAACAGGTATTTTAAGTTCTTATGATCAGTGAAAATGATAGATTTCTCCTTGTAAAGATAATGCCTCCAAATCTTCAAAGCAAAAACCACCACCGCCAATTCCAAGTCATGGGTGGGATAATTTGCTTTGTGGTCTTAACTGCCGAGATGCGTATGCTACAACCTTTCCACCTTGCATCAACACACATCCTAATCCCGTGTGTGAAGCATCACAATAAATCATAAATTCCTTCCCAGCCTCCGGCTGGATCAACACCGAGCCTCCGTTAAAATCCTTTTTAACTTTTGAAACTCTCCTGCTGCTTATCAAACCAAACAAATGGAACTCTTTTCCATAACAACTTAGTCAACGGTGCTGCAATTAAAGAGAATCCTTCAACAAACCTTCGATAGTATCCGGTCAGACCCAAAAAACCCTGAATCTCGGCCACAGACTTAGGTGGTTTCCATTCCAACACCGCTTCAATCTTTCGATGGTCTACCCTAATCCCCTTACCCGACACAACGTGCCCTAGAAAAGTAACCTCTTTCAGCCAAAATTCACACTTACTGAATTTGGCATACAACTGTTTTTCCCTTAGAATATGCAGAACCATTCGCAGATGTGAGTCATGCTCCTCTCCGATCTTGAATAAACTAGGATATCATCTATGAACACCACAACGAACCAATCCAAGTAGGGTTGGAACACTCAGTTCATCATATCCATAAATGCTGTTGGCGCGTTGGTCAACCCAAATGGCATCACCATGAACTCATAATGACCATAGCGAGTCCTAAAGGTCGTCTTATGAATATCAGCCTCCTTGACCTTAAGTTGATGGTACCCTGACCTCAGATCTATCTTCAAAAGGACTAAGGCCTCCTTCAAGTCATCGATCCTCGAAAACAGGTACTTGTTCTTGATCGTTAACTTATTCAACTGGCGATAGTCAATACACATACGCATTGACCCATCCTTCTTCTTAATGAATAAAATCGGCGCTCTCCACGGTGACACACTAGGTCGAATAAACCCTTTATCCTACAACTCTTGAATCTGCACTTTCAACTCCACTAACTCCTTTGGCGCCATTCGATATGGATCTATCGATACTGGCGCTGTTCCTGGAAGAAGATCGATTCCAAACTCCACTTCACGATCCGAAGGTAATCCCGGAAGCTCTTCGGGGAAAACATTAGGAAATTCCTTCACCGTCTTAACGTATCCAACCGTTAGTTCCTTAGCTTCCATAGCGCGAAAAAATATTAAGACTGCCTCACATCCTTTTCTCACCATACTTTTTACTCTTAAAGCGGTTACCACGTTCAAAGACAGTTTCCCCTTTCTCCTATTACTAACACTTAGTCACCCTCAAGAGTTTTTAACACCATACGCTTAGCTGCACAATCTAGTTTAGCTTGATACTTCACAAGCCAATCCATGCCTAGGATTAAATCAAACTCCCGAACGGTAATTCCATTAGACCCGTTCAAAAAACTATCCCCTGAACCTCTAAAGGTATTTCCCGATAAAGCTTATTTACCACCGCAGAATGTTCTAATGGGCTTACTACAGTCATCTCCCTAGAGGAAATCTCAGCATCTACAATTAAAGCTTCAGATACCCTCCTAGCAACATATGAATGTGTCAATCCAATGTCAATTAATGCAGTATAGGGCAAGCCAAAATTAAGAACGTATCGATTATGACATCTAGTGCGCGCCAGCCTCCTCTCGACATCTGAAAGCATAGACTAACCCCAGCTTTCTCACCTTAGTGTTTTTGCCTCTCATTCTGCTGCTCTATGGCCCCGACCGAAACCGTTACCACCTCTGGCTGCCCCACGACCTCCTCTGCAGGTTGAACATTCCCTTGACCCGTGGGCCCTTCATTGCCTTTTTGTTGTGGACAGTTCCTAACTTGATGGTCAAAAGACCCACACCTAAAGCACTTTCCACTGCCCACCCAACACTCGCCTGCATGGAATTTACCACATTGAGAACACTTCGGTGTCTGACTAGCAACAACAGGTCTATTATCTCGTCTCGGCCCATCTGGCCTGGGTCTTTTCTGAGCACGCCCCGCTGCCCTAGATGATCCTAAGTTTCTCTTTCTTCCACTCCAATCACTACCCTGGTTTAGTTTCCTTGTCCGCTTAACCTCCTCATCTATCTTTGCCTTTTCCACTAGGACAGCGAATTCCCTTTCCCGCTGTGGGGCTACCAATTCCCGCAGATCATCCCTCAGACCATCTTCAAAACGAACACATGTTCATGGTCTATGGCTACCATCCCTCTAGCATAACGGCTAAGGAGTAAGAATTCCGCTTGATACGCAGCAACTGACCTACTCCCCTAGACCAGATTCAAAAATGCCCTGCGCTGCGCATCCACATCGATCCAATGTACTTGTTCTGGAACGCTATTTTGAAGAACTCCCATGTGATGCGGTCAGCCACCGTAGCATCCTTAACCGTGAGCCACCATTGGTAGGCTTCATCCCTCAAGAGAGATATAACTCCTTTCAATTTCGTGAGATCTAAATCATCCATTATGCTTTCAACCACCTCTAACCAATACTCAGTTAAGCTCGGGGCTATACCAGAGATTCTCCTAAACACTTCTGCCCTATTACTTCTAAGTCGCTCCGACACAGATTTCCAGGCTCCTGTGCCCATACCTGCCTCAGCAACTCTCTCCAAAACCCTTAACACCGCTTGAGACACCACATCATCTCCGCCCGTTTGGTCCTGGAATTCCCCCTCAGTAGCTGGTGGAATTGGTATCTCGTTTCCAGATCCATGGCTAGATCCTACCGATTTCGACACAGTCATCCTTCCCCTGCCACGACCACGCGGTTGACGTCCACGACCCCTTGTACTCATTCTACTGATTCGCATTTAACTGGTTAGAAATTTTATGAATTATTAGTTTTCTTCCACTAATTAACCACGAATAGTCTTATGAATAGTAGGTTTAAAAGTAGTTCTTTCGAGTTCGCAACGAGTTCAATCTTAAGCCTGTATTTCCTAGTTTTAGGAGTCACATACATTCAACCATCAACATACAAACAACATCCATGAACTCACATTCATCATGTAAGGGTATTTTCGTAATTTCACTACCTATGGGTATTTTCGTAATTTTATTTTACAGGGGTATTTTCGTAATTTTTTCCAAAATAGGGTTTCTTGGTTATTTTTACAAAATAAGGGTATTTTGGTAATTTTGTAATTCGAGGGTTTTTTGGTAATTTGGCACTCGAGCTATTTCAATAATTTTACAAATTAGGGGTATTTTGGTCATTTTATAAATTAGGGGTATTTTAGTAATTTCACAAATTTGGGGTATTTTAGTAATATCACAAATCGGGGGTATTTCGATAATTTTGCAAAACTAGAGGTTATTTAGTAATTTTACAAAATAAGGTGGGCCTTTTGGGTTTTAATTATAAATTTTGGCCCATCAACAAGTCCTCTTGGCTAAGGTGAGCAATACCACGCACTGTGTAGGATTCTAGCAAAGGAGGTGAGTCACTAGGACTGCTTAAATACCAAGCTCTCCCTGAATCCAATCCTAGACATGCGTATGCTTGTTGCCACACCCTAATCTCGTGACTTGTTCACAGGTTTGTTTGGTTGGATTAAATCTTATAAATTTAGAGAGTGATTTAAACTAAGCCTAAAGTCCATCAATGTCTAATATACTAGCCTACGTCCATCAAGCCCATTAAGCCCTCATGTATATCACAACAAGAGTTTAGAATACTTACCTGCGTGGATTGGGTGCCGGTAGACTCGAAGGCCATATCTTCATCCAAAACATTTTTCTCAATATTCCCAACAAATTTTCAAAACATTGCTAGGCTCATTTCACAGCCCGAGTTTTGAACTGGGCTCTAATACCAAAATGTAACACCCCAAACTCGACCCATAAGTTTTGACCGGATCTGGTATGCTACGGGTTGTACATTGAAAACTTTTGCTAAGGGTTGGTTCGAAAATCTTAAGTTAATTTGAATAAATAAATATTATATATATAAAAACCTCGTATTCTTATTATTTTGAATAATTAAACCTTTGACAAAATTTCATGAATTTCAATTATTAAAAGTACCGAGATGAATATAACTATGGGGCCTTATTACATCATTATTTCTCAAAATAAAATAAAACTTTATGAAAAACTAAAATAGTCTATAAAATAAAAACTCGATGGCCCCTCAAGTCCGTCTTAGCTCCCGTGTCCACGATCTACTGGTCATCTGAAAGTGTAGAGAAAATGAAAGCGTGAGTCACCAAGACTCAGTGAATAAATCCCGAACACACTGACCTGAGGCCCACAAACACATTATGGGCCTTGGCCCATACATAGAGGCAACAATCATAAATACATGATAAACAATAAATAGTGAATAGCCCAACCCATCCTAGAATTCCATCCTCTACACACCAACCCGTACCAACCGTCACACCTTGGGGATTTCTACAATCAAACCTCCATCCGCTACACACCATAACGACAGCCGTACTACCTATTTCTGTTAATTAAAATCATTAAACGTGGCATAGCCACAGATCACTATGTGACCTAGCATTTATATTTGTAGGATTTCTACCACCGGTCACCATGTGACCCATGTTTATATTCGTGGGATATCTAACACCGGTCACTATGTGACCCATTATGCACTTCCCCTTCATTATCATATTCCCACCCCATGCATACATACATAAAGAAAACATCATACTGACTTTCATATATTTTGATATACATAGAGATATCTATGATGGCGTACCTGGCATCTTTGCCTAACCCTTTTAGGGTTTTATTCGACTGTCTACACAGCCACTTTCCGACTTTTTAGCCCATAACACAAAAGAACAGTTAGAGAGTGTGTGTTAGAGATCTACACACTTGGTTACCGTTAGGATGAAACTTTCTATGTCAACACTATCAGAAGTCATTACGACTGCTACTTACCTAAGGTGTTGTTCAGAAGTCGGTCCACAACCCGGTGGCCAGTCTCAAACCGCTGACACCGTGCATTTTCTAAACTTAGGGATTGGGTTTTAGATCTAGTCCCCTCCTTTGCCTAATCCACATTTGATTCTATTACAAGTCCTTTTCAGAACTACTATATTTAGATAAGGTTGTTAAACCATAACCTATGGTTAGGATTACAGGTATGATAGTCAATCCAACAGAAATCTAAAGATATCCCTTACCTTGAAATCTCGGAATTAGAGACTAGTGATTTCTGGATCTTAGATCTAAACGAACAGATTTCCTTCAAATCCTGGAAGGCCGCCCAAATGCCAAAAAGAAAGGAAATATTAGCCTTAATTGACAGTCTTAACAACCAAGTGGCCATTCGACCTTGTCTCTTAAAAAATGAAAGAGAAAAAGAATGGATCAGAGAAAATCAGCACCTACCTTTACAGAAAATTTGGCAACCCTAGCAAATCTCAGTTTTATGGAGAAATTGGCACCTAGCCTATTAGAAGAGAAGAAAATTGGCAACTCCTAAGAGATTCCGGCTTATGGAGAAGTTGGCTAAAAAGGAAAAGAATGAAAAAGAGATTTCGACTTTTGTAGGAATAAAAAAAAAAGTTTTGCAGAGATGGACTAGGGTTTCAGCTTTTAGCAAGAAAGTTAACAGATATAGCAGAGGGAGAGACTGAGAATTTCGACACAAAGAATAAAGAAAAGAGTAGGGTTCAAATGTCGAAATTGATGAGCTATCCCACCTATTTATAGAAATTTTGGCACTTACCTAACAAAATTCGAAAGTGCCCTTCCTGATAACTAAGAATTAAGCAAATAAAAAGGGAAAAATTGGCACCCCCTTTGGCAATTAGAAATTTATTTTTTACTCCTCTAGGTGATGGAATTTCGGCCAACTCTGCTCTCAACAGATAGCTCCTAACTTTTATCCTTTATCTAAATCTCTTCACACCTTCAAAAGACTCCTAGATAACACCACCTCTTTCTTCTATTATCAGCACAATATTATCATTAAATCCCTCCTAAATGTAATATCCCAGATTAGGGGTTATGCATTTGGCACATAATTCATGAATTAATGGGCTCAGTGTGTGGGTGAGTGTGTTTAAAGGGTTTGGAGAACCTTAGGAGATGGGGAAAATGCATTGGAAAAATATTGGAATTTTAAGTGAAAAGAGGAAACTAGGCAAAGAGGCCTTAAGGATATTTGCGTGGGATTTATGACACAAGGAAGTCATGTGGTAAAGTGGCTTGGGATGCTACCCTAGGGGGCATGGAATGTTGCATCACATGGAGTGCCAAGGGGAGGAGGTTCGAGCTGCAGAAATGGCATTTGGAAGCTTTTATTTTTGGCGTTAAAAAGGGGAATTGGGCTACGGAGGCCTTAAGGAAAATTATGGGTGCTTTTGGACATGAAAGAGGGCTTGGTAAAGTCGCTGCAAGGCACCACTTAGGGCCTTGGTGAATGACACCATGAGTAGGGGAGAAGGGCCTGGGTTCGAGTCTTGACGGTAGCATAAGTGTGTTTTTATTTTGCTCTTTGCGTCAAGAAGGGAAGCTGGGCTAAGGAGGTTTTAAAAGAAATTATGGGGAGTTTATGTCACAAAAAAATGCCTTGGCAAAGTGGCACTGGGCATTACATGCACTTGCATCCAAGGGCTCCAATGTGTCTCGGGTTCGAGGCTTGTGAGCAAACAAGGGAGTGTTTTATTTTGCTTTTAAGGCCAAGGTAGAGTTGGAAGGAGTTGGACGGCATGGGCTTCCAAAAGATAAGGATAAAGCTTATTTTTATTTTAATTTTTACTGGAAGGAAGGGATAAAGATTTGTTTAACTCAAATTATTTTTGAATGAGTTTTGAAGAGATAAATGATGGATAATTGAAGGATTATTTTTATTAATTTTAAACAAAGTGATAAAGGAGGAAAATATGGGAGAAGTGATGGCCAAGTAAGGGACACTAAGCTTAGTAATTTCGCTAAACTAGTAGAAGGGGATAGTCGAAATTATCAAAGAAAATATTCATCTTTCTCTTTTTTTTTTCTTTCAACTCTTGCCTAGTCAAATCTTTTCTCCTAAAAAGATCACCATTGCCGATTTCTCCCAAGTCCCATACTCTTTCATTTAAGCTAAATCTCCATCAGAATCTTCTTCTTCTCCTTTTGCAAATTCAATCGAAAGCCGAAACTTAAGTAAATCCTAGCCATAGCCGAATACCCAAGTGACCATAGCCGACTATTTTCCAAGTCTCAAGGCCAAACCTTTTGTTGTCAAGATATAGGAGCTGTCGATTCCTTCAAGTAAGGGTAAGAGCAAGTTCGATTTTTATTTCTATTAGACTTGCCAAAAACAAGGTACTAATCTCCTTAGGGTGTTTTGCCGAATCTTTGAAGAATCTCTCGAGGATTTGTTTGCCTATTATCGACTACAAGGAAGGGATCTATCAGGATTTTAAGATCTAAAGTAAGTAAATATAAGGTTCGGCCATAGGCTATTCTATTGTGATTTAATGATTGGAAAATTGGATCTAACATGTGGCCATAGGTATTTTGACATCTCCACAATCAAGTAAAGTTTTCGGGATTTAGATCCACAAGGTGAGTCCATATGTACATTCGGCCAAGGCCTATTTTGATACTTAGATCTATTTCTTAATTTTTCAAAAGCCGAAAACTAACCTATAATGTGATTTGGGTGCTAGCCGATTGCAAGGATAAAGCATTACAAAGTTTCAGGATTTGAGTGATAAGCAAATCGGCACCAAGGTAAGCCTTGAGTTATAATCCTAGTAGGATTTGGACTTATAGCCGAATGGCTTTGTACTAATAAAATTAGGGTTGGCCGAATATAGGCGCTAAGGATCTAAAGCTTAGATCGAGATTTTGGGATCTTCAATAAAGCACTAAGTAAATCGGTGTGTACCCCACACTATTTATTAATAAGTTTAAGGCTTTATTTAATATGTATGTATGTTATACGAATGTGGAAAATATGGCTAAATACCATGTTATGGTACACAGTACTAAGATACGTTTTCCTACTCCTACTATGAGTATGATAAGACTTGTTATGCCATGAATATAAATATGATAAGAATGTGAAATCGAGCCTAAGGCTTTATGTTGCAT
Source organism: Gossypium rotundifolium (assembly GCA_025506655.1). Taxonomy (NCBI): domain Eukaryota; kingdom Viridiplantae; phylum Streptophyta; class Magnoliopsida; order Malvales; family Malvaceae; genus Gossypium; species Gossypium rotundifolium. Next base: position 55,445,604 of record CP106723.1, on the reverse strand, counting down.
GATTTTGTATGACATGGGCATATGGGATATTATGAAAAAAGGGAAGTGAATGTGGTGACCTAAGACCACGATATCGATGTGGTAACCTAAGACCACGATATCTCAATATGGTGTCTCATGACACAAAGTATGTATCTGGTGGCTATGCCACGAATTTTATAAAGGCGATGAGCACGCCGACCGCAATGACTACCTTCGATGGTGTGTAGCGGATGGAGGGTTGACTTAGTAGTCCCCACGGTGTGATGGTTGGTACGGTGACGTAGTGAATGGATAACTAGGCTTGGGTCCGGATTGCATCATTTTATTTAAATGCTATATGATTATGCATGATTTGGTATGCCTGAATTTATTTGAGTTTGGTGTTGGTTGTACACATTGAGTCTGTTTGACTCACCCCTTGTGGGACTATTTTTAGGTGATGATGATGGACCGGTCAAGAGGAGCTCAAGGGTGGCCATGCAAAGCTCAAGGATTGATTTATTTTATTTAAGTTTAAGTTTTGAATTGTTCGGGTTTTATTTGATGTAATAAGGCCAAAGTATTGAATTGTTTATGCATGCTTTTAAATAACTTAGTATGATATGATTATTATCGAATTTAAAGTTTAAAAGTTAAATTTTCTTAAGTAATTTATCAATTGTTTCGACACCAAACCAACAAGGAATTTATTTTCAACCCAACCCAAATCAACTGCTTCCTAAAAATAATACACAAGTTTTAGCAAAGTTTTCAAACAAGTTTCGAATGGATTTTCTTTAGAAGCATGCCGAATCCGGTCGTGGCTTGTGGGTCGGGTTTGGGGTGTTTCATTTAGTATCGAGACCGATTCAAAACTCGGCCTTGAGGGCTTTTAGGGCCCAAAACATTTTCTGTCTTTTGAAAATAGACTTTTCTAAGAAATAAATAGGCTTTCTGGCATGGCACCTGAGACTCCGACTTGAAGTACACCAGGTAAGAACTCCTAATTCTTCTGTGATTTGTATGTAGGGATATATAGGGATGTAGACTAGTGGATTAGGAATTAAACCCTAGGACTAGTTTACCCCAACAAATACATAAAACTCTAAGGCACAATTAAACAAACCTGTGTCTAAGTCGCCAAGTTAGGGTGTGGTAACCATTGTGCGCATGTCTAGGATTGGTTTCGATGGGAGCTTGGTATTTAAGCAATCGCGTGACTCACCTCCTCTCCACTGAATCCTACACGGTGCATAGCTTCGGTTCACCCTAACCAAGAGGACTTAGTCACTGCTAAACCCAATAAATAAAACTCGAAAGGACTAGCCACATTTTTATGGAAACCCTAGTTTTAAAAAGTCAACAAACTACCCTTTTGAAATTATGAAAATTATTATCCTGGAAAAAACTTTCTAAGAATTTTTAATTTACAAATTACCTAAATACCCTTCATGGTAAAAATTACTAAAATGCCCTTGATTTTCCAAAATTACCATACTACCCCCAATTTCAATAAAAATTTTTGGTTTTGCAAAATATCCAAAAATTTCACAAAATATCAAAGACACCCGATTTGAAAAAAATTTACTTAAATTACCCTGCACTTACAAAATGACCAAAATACCATCAAGAAGGAAAAATCAACGAAGTGCCCTCAAATTAGAAATCTTCAAAATGCCTTTGTTTTGAAGGTCACTAGGAACCATATCTTTATAAAAATTACCAAATGACCTCGACTTGTAAAATTACAAAATACCCCTAGTGTATAAATTACCATTTACCCTTGAAATTTTTCCAACAAGTATTTTAATTTTGTAAAATATCAACAACCTCTATTTTACAACATTTTCAAATACTCTAATTTGAAAATTACCAAAATACCCCTATAGGATAAAATTATGGAATACCCACGGTAGTGGAAAACAACAAACAACGACAATTACAAAATTTCTCTGTAATGGACGTAAGTTCATGTGTATGACTAAATGAATGATGTGAGATTGTATGTGTATGAATCGAAAGAACTACTCCTTAAAACTATTAAACATAAAACTGTTCGTGTTAAGTTAGTGGAACTAAACTAATACATAAAATTCTTTAATCAGATAAACGCAAGTATGAATTCAAAGGGACGTGACCGTAGCGTGCGAGGCCGCAGTAGAGGCCGAATAACTGTGTCTGAACCCGTTCGATCGGGTCAAGGATCTAAAAATGAAATACCACCACCACCCCCAACCGCTAATGTGGAATATCGTGACCAACGGGGATGACGCAGGTCACAAGCGATCTGCGGGTCTTGGAAAGGGTGGCGAGGAGCAGTGGAGGCATGGAGCTCAAAAGTCAGTACCGAGCGACTCGAGCCAACGGTCAAGTGTTCTGCGGTGTATCAGGTGTAGCACCCAATACCGCTGAGTATTGGTTGGAGGCGACGGAGCGGATTATGGATGAGCTCGACTTAACTGACGAGGAAAAGCTGAAAGGGTTGGTGTCGCTTCTCCGTAATGAGTCATATCAATGGTGGCTCACGGTACGGGATGGTGCTACCGTTGAGGAACTCACGTGGGAGTATGCTAAGGCGGCATACCAGAAGAAGTATATTGGCACTCATTATATTGATGCCCAGGGAAAGGCTTTTCTAGGACTGGTTCAAGGGAACAAGTTTGTAGCTGAGTATGAAGCTGAATTCTTAAGGCTGAGCCGTTATGCTCGAGGCATAGTGTCTACTGAGCATGAGCGGTGTGTTTGGTTTGAAGACGAACTAAGAGATGACCTGAGGTTATTGATAGCCCCGCAACAGGAGCGGGAGTTTGCTGTGTTGGTGGAAAAGGCCAAAGTGGTCGAGGGTATCAAGGAGTTTGTGAGTCAGAACTCCGATCAAAATAGGTAGAAGAGAGGATTTGGATCGTCAAGGCCGTCCAAGAATGAGCAAAAGAGGCCTAGAGTTGAAGGGCCGCGAGGTCGACAAGTCTTCTTGCTGAGGCGCGACCTACTTGTGATCAATGTGGGAAAAGCACTTAGGCGAATGTTGGAAGAAGACAGGGGGATGTTTCAAGTGTGGGTCAAAGGACCATATGATTAAGGACTGTCCGATGAGACCAGATGGGAATCGACCGGTAACTCAGAATGTTAATCAGGCTGGTAGAGGTGGATAGCAACCTCAGCGAGGTCGTGGTCCGAACCATGGAGGAAATGGTTCCAACCGAGGTCGTGGAGCACCAAGCGGAGGTGCTAAAGGTTTAGATGCAAGGCAGCCAAGGTTGGTATATGCAGTCTGCCGTCACGAGGAGAGTGATGTGCCAGATGTGACAACGGGTAAGTTTTTTATTTTCGGAATGCCTTTATTGCCTTATTTATTATAGAGCTAATTCGTTCTTGTATTGCTGGTGAATGGTATGAAACCTTGGATGTGAACTTTGGAATTGTTCATAGGAAATGTGTTAGTTTTATTAAGATCAGAGTGCGCAACAATAGCGTAGTGTTGTGAGTTAGATTGTACGATTGTTCGTTAGTAAGTAATTTTGAGGACTAAATTATTTTTAAGGGGGTAGAACTGTAATATCCCAGATTAAGGGTTATGCATTTGGCACATAATTCATGAATTAATAGGCTCAGTGTGTGGGTGAGTGTGTTTAAGGGGTTTGGAGAACCTTAGGAGATGGGGAAAATGCATTGGAAAAATATTGGAATTTTAAGTGAAAAGAGGAAACTAGGCAAAGAGGCCTTAAGGATATTTACGTGGGATTTATGACACAAGGAAGTCATGTGGTAAAGTGGCTTGGGACGCTACCCTAGGGGGCATGGAAGGTTGCGTAACATGGAGTGCCAAGGGGAAGAGGTTCGAGCTGCAGAAATGGCATTTGGAAGCTTTTATTTTTTGCATTAAAAAGGGGAATTGGGCTACGGAGGCCTTAAAAAAATTATGGGTGCTTTTGGACATGAAAAGGGCTTGGTAAAGTGGCTGCAAGGCGCCACTTAGGGCCTTGGTGAATGACGCCATGAGCAGGGGAGAAGGGCCTGGGTTCGAGTCTTGACGGTAGCATAAGTGTGTTTTTATTTTGCTCTTTGCATCAAGAAGGGAAGCTGGGCTAAGAAGGTTTTAAAAGAAATTCTGGGGAGTTTATGTCACAAAAAAAAAAGCCTTGGCGAAGTGGCCTGGGGCGTTACCTGCAGCTTGTGTCCAAGGGCTCCAATAGGTCTTGGGTTCGAGGCTTGTGAACAGCAAGGGGAGTGTTTTATTTTGCTTTTGTGTCAAGGTAGAGTTGGAAGGAGTTGGACGGCATGGGCTTCCAAAAGATAAGGATAAAGCTTGTTTTTATTTTAATTTTTGGCTGGAAGGAAGGGATAAAGATTTTTTTTACTCAAATTATTTTTGAATGAGTTTTGAAGAGATAAATGATGGATAATTGAAGGATTATTTTTATTAACTTTAAACAAAGTGATAAACGAGGAAAATATGGGAGAAGTGATGGCCAAGTAAGGGACACTAAGCTTAGTAATTTCGGCTAAACTAGTAGAAGGGGATAGTCGAAATTATCAAAGAATATATTCATATTTCTCTTTTTTTTTTCTTTCAACTCTTGCCTAGCCAAAATCTTTTCTCCCTAAAAAGATCACCATTGCCGATTTCTCCCAAGTCCCATACTCTTTCATTTAAGCCGAATCTCCATCGTAAAATTTTTTTTTCTTTTTTCAAATTCAATCGAAAGTCAAACTTAAGTAAATCCTAGCCATAGCCGAATACCCAAGTGACCATAGCCGACTATTTTCCAAGTCTCAAGGCCGAACCTTTGTGTTGTCAAGATATAGGAGCTGTCGATTCCTACAAGTAAGGGTAGACTTGCCAAAAACAAGGTACTAATCTCCTTAGGGTGTTTTGCCGAATCTTTGAAGAATCTCTCGGGGATTTGTTTGTCTATTGTCGACTACAAGGAAGGGATCTATCGGGATTTTAAGATCTAAAGTAAGTAAATATAAGGTTCAGCCATAGGCCATTCTATTGTGATTTAGTGATTGGAAAATTGGATCTAACATGTGGCCATAGGTATTTCGACATCTCCACAGTCAAGTGGAGTTTTGGGATTTAGATCCACAAGGTGAGTCCATATGTACATTTGGCCAAGGCCTATTTTGATACTTAGATCTATTTCTTAATTGTTCAAAAGCCGAAAACTAACCTATAAGGTGATTTGGATGCTAGCCGATTGCAAGGATAAAGCATTACAAAGTTTCGGGATTTGAGTGATAGGAAAATCGGCTCCAAGGTAAGCCTTGAGTTATAATCCTAGTAGGATTTGGACTTATAGCCAAATGGCTTTGTACTAATAAAATTAGGGTTGGCCGAATATAGGCAGTTAAGGATCTAAAGCTTAAATTGGGATTTTCGGGATCTTCAATAAAGCACTAAGTAAATCAGGTGTGTACCCCACATTATTTCTTAATAAGTTTAAGGCTTCGCTTAATATGTATGTATGTTATACTGAATGTGGAAAATATGGCTAAGTACCATGTTATGGTACACAAGATTAAGGCACGTTTTCCTACTCCTACTATGAGTATGATAAGACTTGTTATGCCATGAATATGAATATGAATATGATAAGAATGTGAAATCGGGCCTACGGCATTATGTTGCATGATTTTGTATGACATGGGCATATGGGATATTATGAAAAAGGGGAAGTGAATGTGGTGACCTAATACCACGATATATGAATGTGGTGACCTAAGACCACGATATCTGAATATGGTGTCTCATGACACAAAGTATGTATCTGGTGGCTATGCCACAAATTTTATAAGGGCGATGAGCACGCCGATCGCAATGACGCCTTCGATGGTGTGTAGTGGATGGAGGGTTGACTTAGTAGTCCCCACAGTGTGATGGTTGGTACGGGTGACGTGTAGCAGATGGATAACTAGGCTTGGGTTCGGGATTGCATCATTTTATTTAAATGCTATATGATTATGTATGATTTGATATGCCTGAATTTATTTGAGTTTGGTGTTGGTTGTACACATTGAGTCTGTTTGACTCACCCCTTGTGGGACTATTTTTCAGGTGATGATCAGTGATGGACTGGGTCGGCAGGAGCTCAAGGGTGGCCATGCAAAGCTCAAGGATTGATTTATTTTTATTTAAGTTTAAGTTTTGAATTGTTCGGGTTTTTATTTGATGTAATAAGGCCAAAGTATTGAATCGTTTATGCATGCTTTTAAATAACTTAGCATGATATGATTATTATCGAATTTAAAGTTTAAAAGTTAAATTTTCTTAAGTATATTTATCAATTGTTTCGACACCAAACCAACAAGGAATTTATTTTCAAACCCAACCCAAATCAACTGTTTCCAAAAAAATAATACACAAGTTTTAGCAAAGTTTTCAAACAAGTTTCAAATGGATTTTCTTTAGAACCATGCCAGATCCGGTCAGGGCTTGTAGGTCGGGTTTGGGGTGTTTCACTAAAAATAAGCCCTAATGCCGCCCATTCCTCTTTGCTCTTTTAAATGCCGAAATTGGCCCAAAGACATGGGCTCTTTCGGCCAAACATGGGCCTCTTTCAACTGCTAGTGACTCCACCCTCTAGCTCCCTTGCAACGTCACTTAATATTGGGCCACCAGCCCACTTTTGTATTTTAAACATAGATGCTACCTTTTTAACCCTATAGTGCCCAAACAAAATAATTTAACCAAGGCCTTTGCCTAAGCTGAGCCCAATTTGGACACTTAACAGTTAAAGTAACACTTTAAACATATCCACACATTAAACTCATAGGCCCAAAAATTTAGGATGTTACATATCCTAGGGGGGATGAATGTGGACGGTTTGGGGCTAGAGTGATAGCCAAATTTTACTTTGGCATTTGGTAAGGTCTTGGTTTTGTTTTGGCAAAATTTCCCTTTGACAACTTTGTGTCATCTCTCCCATTTTGCAACTCTCCTTGCCGAAACATATTAGCACAATAGTGCATTTTCTCTTCTCTTGAGTTGGTCACATATTCATCTTTTGTCTAATCTCCCTGATAGCCGAATATCATTTTTCATTTTCCTCCATAACTGAAACCTTTCCACCGTTCTTTCTTTCTCATTCCTTAAGCAATTGGTAAGTATTCTTTCCAATGTTTTATTTTCTCCTCTTATGACCGAATCCATACTTTGGTTTTTGGATGGTCATTTTGACCTAAACCATCACCTTACTTTCTCTCATACGAGATCGTTTCTTATTTTTAGTGATATAGAGGGAGGTCGAATACCATAACATTGCCTAATCATCTCTAGTCATAAGACGATCGTGAGAAACAAGATTATAATCGATTAAGGTAAAGAAGATGTTTCATAGTCCATTCGATATCTCCATTTGGTTTTTGAGTTAATCGGATTGAAGGTTGGCTAATTGATATTGTTGGCAGGATCGATTCTTGGTGCATCGAGGGATATCACAGTCGTGGTGTTGAAATCGGTAGAAAGCACAACTCGTAATCAAGGTGTGTAATCCCGTACCTTTCCGAATATATGTTTGAAATGATGAGTAAATCTCACATCTCTCTGAAAGTTTAAATGAAATATTCTGTGATTCGATAGAAATACCGAAGAAAATCGATAATCGACATCCGTGATCACCCGGACGTGCGTATGCTCGTAGTAGTAATCATGTTTTGTAATAAAATAGTTTCGGTCAAAAATAGTGACATGTAATTGAAAAATCACGAAAAATTGGATAAAAGGAATTACAAAGTGAATAAGATATCATATTAAAGATTACTATGTCTACTTTAATATGGAAGAAACGAAGAAGGAAAAGGAATATTATATTCTATGATATGTTAATTTTAGTGAGACCGGTTTTGAATGACTTTGGGGTATTCATTACGCCTTGAAAAATCGTATAAAATTGTAAAAAGTGAATTATGGGACATAATTTATATGTATGGATTCCTTAGTGATCTAATTATTAATATAGACAAGTGGGAGCAGATATGAAAGTCAGACGGTGAGATATTTGGATTTTGGGTAAGAGAGGTTAGAATCATTGGACAGTGAAACAAGGGAAATTTTAAGGAATAAACTGTACAAAATGGTTAAGGTAAAAATTCTAGAAAACTTTTAATAAGAAGAAATACGAGTTTAGTTTCAAGGAAAATTTACGGATTTATATTTTGAGATTCCTAACATGAGTTATGGTCAATTTAGTCAGTATGACGCAGATGGATAGTTTTGATTTTATGCCCCAAATTAGTAGTTATGCCTAGGTTGCGAAATTACCAAAATACCCTTAGAGGGTAAATTACCGAAATACCCCTGGGTTGCGAGATTATCGAATTACCCTCAATGGGTAGAATTACAAAATGCCCTTATGGGCCAAATTACGAAAATACCCTTATGGGTCGAATTACGGAATTGCCTTCAATAGACTAAATTGATAAAAGTGATATGTGGGCCAATTGTGATATTTGATATATGGGCCAAATGTGATATTTGATATATGTGCCAAATGTGATATTTGCTATATGGGCCAAAATGTGAAATGGGCCAAATTGTGAAATGGGCCAATTTGTAATATGGGCCAGATTGTAATAATTCTTTTATGGGCCTTATGTTGAAATTATTATATGTATGAATTATTATGCATGTTGTTTACATGAGTGCATGGGCTGGGATTTTGACGAAGAGAAGTTCTGGTAGCTTTGCTACAAAATTCTGATGGCTCGTGCCTAGTTTGATATATGGCTTCGTGCCCAATTTTATAAATGGCTAAATGCCTGCGATTATAAATGGCCACTGGCCTGCGAATTATTGTTATAAATGGCTAAATACGTGCGATTATAAATGGCCACTAGCCTGCGAATTATTATTATAAATGGCTTAATGCCTGCGATTGGTGTGTTTGCGGGGTGGGTTGACTGATGATCCCCACAGGTGTGCTGGTTGGTACGAGTGGTGTGTAGCGGATGGAAATTTAGGTTTGGTTTGGGAAATTGCATTTCATACACATGTTATATTTGATACATTATTGTTATTGTAAATAGGCATAGGCCCAAAATATTACTATGTGTGTTCCAACCCAGTGGATGATGGTAAGGGGATTGCACATTGAGTTCTTGTAACTCACCCCCCTTTTTTCTTAACTCTTGTAGGTAATGTTCAGTGACGAGGACTTGAGGCCATGGATGACTTGGTGTAGGCCATACTTTAAATGGTTTTATTTGGACTTTAGTTTCTTACTTGCTTACTTTATTACTTTACTATTTTGGTTTATGTGTTGTAATAAGGCCTCTGGATTATTTTATTTTGCTTTATGTTTGACGTGTTTATATTTTACTCAAATTATTTTAAATGGGATTTTCTAAAATCATAATAAAGGTTTTCCAAAATCGATTAACAAATAAATTTTGAAAATAAACTTTTACAAATATTTTAATCTGAAATTTCTCTTGAACTATCAACGATATTTTCAAAAGTCACGCTTTATAAATTATTACTTCAAATTTAATCGATCAATCTTCGAGGTTAGCAAGATTTTATTAAATATCTCAAGTCAAACTTGATTTTCTTGATTTTAACAAATCAACATCTATTTTTGTACAAATAAAAAGGATCTAATATTTTTTATCTCATTTGACATGTTTTCTTTATACGTTATCGAAAAACTTTTTAGTGTAACACATCGAATTCGGGCCTAACTTCTAGGCCGGGTTTGGGGTGTTACATTTTATGGTATCAGAGCCCAATTACAAAACTCAGCCGTGGTTTGGGTTCAAAAGCGTTTAGAATTTTGATTTATAAATATATGTTCTAAAGGAAGTATGGCACCACGAGTACCCGGCACCAAGTCAAGTAAGTATTTGTTTTCATTTTATAATTTTTGTGATACGAAAATTCTACAAAGTAGAATACTCTAGAACTGTTAGCTTTAGGAGTTGAAACTATAGAGACTGAGACTTTAGGATGCGGATTTGACTCTCGAAAATAACTTTTCTACTCATACTCCATAAAACACCGTTTAATAAACATCGAATAGCATAATGATTCATAAAACTCTTAATCAGATTGTATCGACTTAGAGAACATGAACGCTAGAAGACACGGACGCGGTAGACGTAGACGTGGTAGAGGTCGAGGTGCTAGGGCTAGATCTTCGACACCGAGGCATGTTTTCGAAAGGGAGACGTTGGCATCGCCAGTGGTTGAGACAGGATCTCGTGTTTGATTTAAGGTTGATAAGCTGACTCAGATAGTTAAGAAAGTATTGGAGGAGGTTAAAGGAATCAATGAGGCAATTCGAGTTGGGTGTATAGACTATAAGAAGAAAAGAGATCATGGTTCTTTAAGGTCACTGTCTCATTCTGTGAAGCGTGTCAAGGCACGTCCAAACTTTTCGGCTTGCTATTATTGCAGAAGGCATCATCCGGGAGAATGCTGGAAGAGGTTAGGAGCATGCTTGAGATGCGGGTCTAAGGAGCATAAGGCTCAGGAGTGTTACATCACCATCAAGTCAGGTATGTTTGGTTGGACGTGAAGATTGAATGTAGAAAATTCTAAGTAAAATGGTAGACAACTGTTTGCTTTTGTGGTTAGATGTTTGGTTGTGTGAAAGAGGATTAGAGTTTTGTTAAAAGTACATTGTGGTTTTTTTAAGATCAGAGTGCGCAGCGAAAGCTTAGTGATGTGATTTGAGCAATGCGTTTAGTAGTTGATTGGAAATTTCGAGGACGAAATTTCTTTAAAGAGGGTAGAATTGTAACATCCCAAAATTGGGCCTAGTAGGATTGGGCCCAATGGGCCTTGGGCGTAGGAATGTTTAAAATTTTGAGAACAAGAGAATGGCATTATTACAAATTGGACTTGTTAGTTAAGTGAATTTGGAGTTTACGGGGTTTCTATGAAGTCTCGGGTTTAATTGGGCCTTAGGAAAAATTTGGTATTTTAGCACTTTAAGAAGAGATAGTAAGTAGCTTCAAGACTTATAGAAATAAATGAATAAATGGTTAGCACAAGTGAGCAATTAGTAAAGAGGTTATGGCATTAAGTCAAGTACCTTGAGGGAAGAGGTTCAAATCCCTTTGTGTGCAATGTTTGGCTAATATTTTTGCACTCATTCCTTAAGTGTCGGCCAAGGAGTAAATATGGCAAGTTTGACTTCATTATTTTTAGTTAGGTGGATATAAGAATAAGGCAAGGTTGAAGTATGGGAAAGGAATCAAGAGAAATAGGAATGAAAGGGGGACATGAGGCTTAAGTCATGGGTGATGTTTTGGAAAGCTTGGGTGGCCAACTCTTATCCTAGGGGGGATGAATGTGGATGATTTGGGGCTAGAGTGATGGCCGAATTTTACCTTGGCATTTGGTAAAGTCTTGCTTTTATTTTGGCAAAATTTCCCTTTGACAACTTTGTGTCATCTCTCCCATTTTGCAACTCTCCTTCCCGAAACATATTAGCACAATAATTCATTTTCTCTTCTCTTGAATTTGTCACATATTCATCTTTTGTCTAATCTCCTTGATAGCCGAATATTATTGTTCATTCTCCTCCATAACCGAAACCTTTCCATCGTTCTTTCTTTCTCATTCCTTAAGCAATCGGTAAGTATTCTTTCCAATGTTTTATTTTCTCCTCTTATGACCGAATCCATACTTTGGTTTTTGGATGGCCATTTTGACCTAGACCATCACCTTACTTTCTCTCATACGAGATCATTTTCTTCTTCGTAGTGATATAGAGGGAGGCCGAATACCACAACATCGCCTAATCATCTCTAGTCATAGGACGATCGTGAGAAACGGGATTATAATCGATTAAGGTAAGGAAGATGTTTCATAGTCCATTCGATATCTACATTAGGTTTTTGAGTTAATCAGATTGAAGGTTGGCTAATTGATATTGTTGGTAGGATTGATTCTTGGTGCATCGAGGGAGATCACAGTCGTGGTGTTAAAATCGGTAGAAAGCACAACTCGTAATCAAGGTGTGTAATCCCGCACCTTTCCAAATATATGTTTGAAAAGGTGAGTAAATCTCACATCTCTCTAAAATTTTACATGAAATATTCTATGATTCGGTAGAAATACCAAAGAAAACCGATAACCGGCATCCATGATCACTCGGACGTGCATATGCTCGTAGTGGTAATCATGTTTTGTAATAAAACAGTTTCAGTCAGAAACAATGACGTGCAATTGAAAAATCACAAAAAAATGGATTACAAAGTGAGTAAGATATCAGATTAAATCTTACTGTGTCTACTTTAATATGGAAGGAGTGGAGAAGGAAAAGGAATATTATATTCTGAGATATGTTAATTTTGGTGAGACTAGCTCTGAATGACTTCAGGGTATTTTGTTCTGTCTTGGAAAAATCGTATAAAATTGTAAAAAGTGAATTATGGGACATAATTTATATGTATGGATTCCTTAGTGAGCCTATTATTAATAGAGACAAGTGGGAGCAAGATATGAAAACATGCAAAGGTGATATTTGGATTTTGGGTAAGAGAGGTCAGAATCGTTGGACAGTAAAACAAGGGAAACTTTAAGGAATAAACTGTACTAAATGGTTAAGGTAAAAATTCTGGAAAAATTTTAGTAAGAGAAATATGAGTTTAGTTTCAAGGAAAATTTACGGATTTTGATTTCTAGATTCCTAACATGAGTTATGGTCAATTTAGTTAGTATGACGCAGATGGATAGTTTCGATTTTATACCCTAAATTAGTAGTTAAGCCTAGGTTGTGAAATTACCATAACACCCTTAGAGGGTAAATTATCGAAATACCCCTGGGTTGCGAGATTACCGAATTACCCTCAACGGGTAAAATTACGAAAATGCCCTATGGGCTAAATTACGAAAATGCCCTTATGGGCCGAATTATGGAATTGCCCTCAATGGACTAAATCGATAAAAGTGATATGTAGGCCAATTGTGATATTTGATATATGGGCCAAATGTGATATTTGATATATGTGCCAAATTTGATATTTTCTATATGGGCCAAATTGTGAAATGGGCCAATTTGTAATATGGGCCAGATTGTAATAATTCTTTTATGGGCCTTATGTTGAAATTATTATATGTATGAATTATTATGCATGTTGTTTACATGATTGCATGGGTTGGGATTTTGACGAAGAGAAGTTCTGGTAGCTTTGCTACAAAATTCTGATGGCTCGTGCCTAGTTTGATATATGGCTTTGTGCCCAATTTTATAAATGGCTAAATGTCTGCGATTATAAATGGCCACTGGTCTACGAATTATTGTTATAAATGGCTAAATGCGTGAGATTATAAATGGCCACTGGCCTGCAAATTATTGTTATAAATGGCTTAATGCCTGCGATTGGTGTGTTTGCGGGGTGGGTTGACTGATGATCACCACAGGTGTGCTGGTTGTTATGGGTGGTGTATAGCGGATGGAAATTTAGGTTTGGTTTGGGAAATTGCATTTCATACACATGTTATATTTGATACATTATTGTTATTGTAAATGGGCTTAAGCCCAAAATATTGCTATGTGTGTTCGACCCAGTGGATGATGGTAAGGGATTTCATACTGAGTTCTTGTAACTCACCCCCCTTTTTTTTTACCCTTGTAGGTAATGCACAGTGACGAGGACTTGGGGCCATGGATGACTCGGTGTAGGCCATACTTCAGAAATGGTTTTATTTGGACTTTAGTTTCTTACTTTGTTTACTTTATTACTTTACTATTTTGGTTTATGTGTTGTAATAAGGCCTCGGATTATTTTATTTTGCTTTATGTTTGACGTGTTTATATTTTACTCAAATTATTTTAAATGGAATTTTCTAAAATCATAATAAAGGTTTTCCAAATTCGATTAACAAATGAATTTCAACATAAACTTTTACAAATATTTTTAATACGGAAATTTCTCTCGAACTATCAACGATATTTTCAAAAGTCACAGTTTTATAAATTATTACTTCAAATTTAATCGATCAATCTTCAAGTTTAGTAGTATTTTATTAAATATCTCAAGTCAAACTTGATTTTCTTGATTTTAACAAATCAGCATCTATTTTTGTACGAATAAAAAGGATCTAACATTTTTTTATCTCATTTGACATGTTTTCTTTATACGTTATCGAAAAACTTTTAGTGTAACACACCGGATTCGGGCCTAACTTCTAGGACGGATTTGGGGTGTTACATTTTATGGTATCAGAGCCCAATTACAAAACTCAGCCGTGGTTTGGGTTCAAAAGCGTTTTCCAAAGCTGTTTAGAATTTTAATTTATAAATATATGTTCTAAAGGATGTATGGTACCACGAGTATCCGGCATCAAGTCAACTAAGTATTTGTTTTCATTTTATGATTTTTGTGATACGAAAATTCTTCAAAGTAGAATACTCTAGAACTGTTAGCTTTAGGAGTTGAAACTATAGAGACTGAGACTCTAGGATGCGGATTTGACTCTCAAAAACAACTTTTCTACTCATACTCCATAAAACTTCATTTAATGATTCATAAAACTCTTAATCGATTGTATCGACTTAGTGAACATGAACGCTAGAAGACGCGGACGTGGTAGACGTAGACATGGTAGAGGCTGAGGTGCTAGGGCTAGATCTTTGCACCGAGACATGTTTTCGAAAGGGAGACGTTGGCATCACCAGTGCCTGAGACGGGATCTCGTGTTCGATTTAAGGTTGATGAGCTGACTCAGATAGTTAAGAAAGTATTGGAGGAGGTTAAAGGAATCAATGAGGCACTTTGAGTTAGGTACGTGGACTATAAGAAGAAAAGAGATCGTGGTTCTTTAGGGTCACAGTCTTGTTCTGTGAAGCATATCAAGGCACTTCCAAACTTTTCAGCTTGTGATTATTGCAGAAGGCGTCATCCGAGAGAATGCTGGAGGAGGTTAGGAGCATGCTTGAGATGCGAGTCTAAGGAGCATAAGGCTCGGGATAGTTACATCACCATCAAGTTAGGCATGTTTGGTTGGACGTGAAAATTGAATGTAGAAAGTTCTAAGTATAAATGGTAGACAACTATTTGCTTTTGTTGTTAGATGTTTGGTTGTGTGAAAGAGGATTCAAGATTTTGTTAAAAGTACATTGTGGTTTTTTTAAGGTCAGAGTTCGCAGCGAAAGCTTAGTGATGTGATTTGAGCGATGCGTTTAGTAGTTGATTGGAAATTTCGAGGACGAAATTTCTTTAAGGAGCGTAGAATTGTAACACCTAGAAATTGGGCCTAGTAGGATTGGGCCCAATGGGACTTGGGCGTAGGAATGTTTAAAATTTTGAGAACAAGAGAATGGCATTATTACAAATTGGACTTGTTAGTTAAGTGAATTTGGAGTTTACAGGGTTTCTATGAAGTCTCGGGTTTAATTGGGCCTTAGGAAAAAATTAGTATTTTAGCACTTTAAGGAGAGATGGTAAGTAGCTTCAAGGCTTATAGAAATAAATGAATAAATGGTTAGCACAAGTGAGCAATTACTAAAGAGGTTATGGCATTAAGTGAAGTACCTTGAGGGAAGAGGTTCAAATCCCTTTGTGTGCAATGTTTGGCTAATATTGTAACGCCCCAAACGGCGCAAAACACCACGGCCAAATTCGGAATGTTACAGGGAAAAGGTTGAAAATGGATTGGTTCCATAAGTGAAAAATGGGTTTTAAATTCTAAAACAGAAACTTCGTTTAAAAAGGGTTGCTCATTCAGACTTAGCAATTTATTTAAAAACAAAACTTTCGAGTTGCACAAGTTCAAATCATTATTCATTTATACGAAAATTTTGGGAAATCGAAAGGTTTATAAGTAATCCATATATTGAAAATTTCACTTAAATTCGAATGTTGTCGATATTGTAGAGTTCCTTTGTTAATTAACCATTTGATAGCGGTTCCAACTTGAAACTTAAAAATCCAAAGTATTTAAAGCGGTCTTATTACAATAAAAATACCCCCAAAAGTAATTAAAGTTTATAATGTACTTTAAGAAAAAAACAACTTCTGCATGGCCACCCCGAATCCACTTCAACCTAGTCCAAAGTATCATGTATTACCTGCATTGTTTGAAAGATAGGGTGAGTCATTTTGACTCAGTGTGCAATTAATCCACATATTTCCACAAATGGGCTTAGCCCCAAAACCACATCAAGTCCACGTACCACATACTATCATGCATAATGTGAACCCAACCCAACCTAATATCCAACCGCTACTCACCACCCGTATATCCAACCACCACACACTAGGGGATTACTAAATCGACCCTCCATCTGCTACACACCTCTTTGGCAGTCATGCTACTCAAAGTCCACTTAGTGGTCTAGCCAATTATCCACGTGATTGAAATCAAAATATCCACGATGAGACTCATGGTCATCATCAATCCATGATGTGGCTCGAGGCCAATATCAAACCACAATGAGGCGCGAGGCCATCTTTAATCAACATACATAAATGTACAAACTTCCCCTTTAGCCATATATATCCCGAACCCTATGTACATACAACATAATATGATGAAATGGCATAAAACATATGAACATGTCCAGATATTCATATTTTTTACATGCTTTCATAGATCCACATATATCCAACCACATTTTGATATAAGAAATGTAATAACCTGGTTACCTAATTACCCATTTATGGGTAACAATACCACCACAGCCACTAAATCGGCCACCACACATATCACATGCATTTTATTAATTCATAATAAGGAAAGTAAAGAAACAGTGCGCTAACTACACACCTGATAACCCGTAACACCACGCTCTCTACGTCGGCGCTATCACTAATCGACACTACCGATATTTGCCCACGATCTTGCTCCGGCCTGCACTGGTGGCCAATCCCGAACTGCTAAAATCGAACGCTTCTTAAACTTAGGGGTAGGGTCTATGTGTCCAACCCCTTTCTCTCCTTGGCAAAGTTGACTCAAATCCCAAAGATTCTCACTTGATCTTGAAAGTCGTTGAGATCCCTTGATTGATCGAATCCCGAAAGATCTCCCCCCTTAACACTGGCCTCACAAAAGTCTCGAACTCAAACCACCACTTCTAGGATCTGGAAGAGAAAATCGATAGAGAGAGTCACCACCCAAGAGACGTTCAGCCTTACTAGATTCAACCAAGAATTAAGGCTTGAAGATTAAACCCGAGTTGAGGAAGAAAAGAAGCAAAAAAAATGAAAGGTAAAGAGGAGAAATGGTGAATAAGAGATTCGGCCAAGGGTTCAAAGGAGTAGAAGGGTTATTCCGCTTTAGAAGGAAAAAAAGATTAAAGAAGAATAATGGTAGAGGTTTTGGCTTCAGAGAAGAGAGAAGAGAAGATGAAACGAAAATGCACAAAAAGGTTCTCTCACTTTCGGCTTTTGAGGATGAGAAGATAAGAAGAATAAAAGTGACCTTAATGGTCTTCCAAGTTTCGGCTAAGGGTCAAAAGGAGAGAAAAAAAGAAAATTGAATTGCTAAGTGTTTTCGGCACCAAAAGAGAGGATGAAAAACTAGAAAGAAAAGAAGACTAAATTTTGGCACTCTAAGCCCCTCCCCAAAATCGAATATGCCCACCTCTAGAATCCCACATTCGGCCACCACTTCAACCTCACTCCACATCCCTTATTTTCTCATAACCTTCCTCCATTCCACTCATTCAAACACATTTGAATGATTCAGACTCTTATCTCCCTTCATAGCCACTCATTTGAAATCCTTGACCCATTCAAACTCCCACCTTCAAGTGTCCATGCCGAATCCAACTCTCCACTCCCATTGCCGCAAAAACAAACCCCAAAATACTTCCCTTGTTGCTCGAACCTCCTCCCCCTTGGAACTCCTTTGACGCAAACTCTCCCCCTTGCTCTCATGCGTTACCTTGCCACTCTACCATTTCCTTTCTTGTGTCATAAACTCCTCATTAAATCCCTTAAGGCTTAGCTCCCCTAGCTCTCCCCTAAAAGACTTAAAAACAAAAATTTTACTAAGGCTCCTACCTAACCCCAAGGTTTCCCCCAAACGCACACAAACAACATCCAAAGCATACTAGCACATAGAAATAAATTAAAATGCGAGACCCCTAAACCCCGGATGTTACAGTTCTATCCCCTTAAAGAAATTTTGTCCTCGAAATTACCTGGTCAAAATAAGTGAGGATATTGTTGTCTCATCGTCTCCTCCGGCTCCCACAACGCTTCTTCCGAACTATGATTTTGCCACAGAACCTTGACTAGAGGAATTGATTTCCTCCACAAAACCTTCACATCTCGCTCCAAAATCTGAATTGGCTCCTCTTCATAGGATAAATCTGGCTTCAACTCAACTTCCTCAACTGGCACCACGAGAGACGGATCCGAACGGTAACGTCTTAGCATCGACACGTGGAACACGTCATGTATTTGCTTTAACTCTGAAGGCAACTCCAACTGATACGCTACTAGTCCAACTTGCTTCAAAACCTGATAAGGTCCTATAAACTTGGGACTCAGCTTACCCTTACGTCTAAATCTCATCACCTTCTTCCAAGGTGAAACATTTAGGAATACCCGATCACCCACTGCAAACTCTATCTCTTTTCGCTTAAGATCTGCATACGACTTCTGTCTGTCAGATGCCTCCTTCAACCGATCTCGAATTGCCTTAACCTTCTCCTCTGATTCTGCCACTATTTCCGGACCCAAAACATGATGTTCTCCTAACTCTGTCCAATAGGTAGGAGTCCGACATTTCCGCCTGTACAATGCTTCATATGGCGCCATCCGAATACTAGCCTAGTAACTGTTTGTAACACCCCTTTTACCCGAGACCATTGCCGGAGTCGAGTATGAGGCATTACTAGACTTGACTACTAATTCAGGGCATAAAAAAAAAATTTAAAACTGTCCTACTGCATCATGCTGACTAAATTGACCATAACTCGAGTTACAAAACTCGAAATTTGAATCCGTAAATTTTCCTTGAAACTAGACTCATATACCTTCTTACCATAATTTTTCCAGAATTTTTCATATGGCCAATTAGTACAGTTTATTCACCAAAGTTTCCCCTATTTCACTGTTTGATGGTTCTGACCTATCTTTACAAAAATTCAGTTATCTCATAATATAAAATTTCTTTTCCTACTTTGTTTATTTCATATAAAAATAGACACAATAAACTTTAATTCTATATCTTATTCACTCTCTAATTCAATTTCTCCTATTTTTGGTGATTTTTCAAAATCACATAACTGCTGTTAACTGAAAACTGTTTCATATAAACACCAAACATTAATCATACTTATACACTAAAGTATAGCCATTTTCGCATGGCTTATACAAACATATACAACATCCAAACTAGCAATATCAAAACTAGACTATGCATGCCACGTAACTAACTCTCCAAGCATTTATTCAATTAACACCCCTTTTAACTACTAAATTGGATAGTGTGATGAGATCTCTTTCGACTCCCAACCCGAGCAAGTCTTCGAACTCTATAAACATAGGAAAATTACACAAAGTAAGCTTTGAAAGCTTTGTAAGCCATAAGCAAATAATTCACCATAGAAACATATATAATTCACTTCAAAAAGGCCAAATTTAGTTAATCACATACACATACAGAATCACTTTTCTCATATAATCCATGTTTCCTAGTTAAGTAACTTCACTTACCCATAAATTTACTATTTTTCTTAAAACTTTCACCTTTCATAACCTTAAGGCCAAGCACTCACACATTCAATAATAGATATTTTTATTTCCAAATTGGTCAACAATTTAATTACAAAATTGGACCTGATCTTGAAACATAAATAGACACAACAATTGCCACTTTTGGACAGCATTACTACATGTTTCGGTTAGCTTTAATCTTTATTATTACATGCATTTAAGGTTAGTATGACATAACCAAAGATGACCTATTTTGGACAGCAATTATCCTTCTACTAACGACAACATTTAACAACTAAAATACAATAAGTGTCTTAAATCGGACAACCAATGATTTACAATATAACAGCAGCATATTAATTAACTAAGCACCATGAATTTGTCCTAATTTGGACAGCCAATGATTTATAGTATAACAGCAGCATTTTAATTAGTAATAAACTGTCTTAAGTTCAACTTTAACTCCCTCATGCAGTACGAATCGAACAGCATGTAAGCTAACTTCAAACTTTCCCCAAATGTGTTTGTTAAACTTTAATGTACCGAATTTGTCCTAATTTGGACAGCCAATGATTTATAGTATAACAGCAGCATTTTAATTAGTAATAAACTGTCTTAAGTTCAACTTTAACTCCCTCATGCAGTACGAATCGAACAGCATGTAAGCTAACTTCAAACCTTCCCCAAATGTGTTTGTTAAACTTTAATGTACCATTCACCACTGAATAGCTATTATCAAAATTAATTAACCCTTTTCAACTGACAGCAACAATGAATGAACACCAAAATAAATAAAATTTTAAAGTATGGAGTTCAAGAACTCACTAAAGTCAACAGATTAAAATAACCCTTAGATATAACTTCAGCAGCCTATGCTTTGTATTTATTCTCACCCAACAGTCCTCGTAATGGTAGCATTAACCACATAAATGACCAGGTTTCAGACATTTTAAAACACAAACCAATTTCCACAGCATTAATTCAATATCTTAGATTGCATTCAAACAAGAATTCAATAGCATTAAATACATCACTGCTATCCATTTCTTTCCATATCAGTCGACCCACACCACAAAGAATACAAACATTATTGGCATGCATGCTATCTGCATGCAGCAACCATTCAACTTCCTTCTACTACCATCCTTAACAATTTCACCATCTAACAGAACAATAAGGGAAGAAGGAGAAAACAACAAGGGTGTGAAATTCTCACATATAACTAGTAACAAATATCAATTTACTAAATTTACCTTATCTCCAATAACCAATAGAATTACCCATACCTGAACATCGAACTCATTTACCGGGTTTAAATTCCACATCATCCAAAAATCTATTTAAGCATATACTTATAATAATTCACCGGTATAAAGCCTACTAGACTTAAAGCCCGATATTATCCACCGGCACAAAGCCTGCTAGGCTTAAAGCCCAATATTATCCACCGGCACAAAGCCTGCTAGGCTTAAAGCCCGATATTATATTTATAAAGCTGCTTCGCAACCATTTCATATCGAAACTTTTATATACTTCATAATCTTTGTACGAATTTTTCGAATATCATATCTCAATCGAACTAAACTTAATCATATTAAATTATACCTTTAAAATAACGATCCATCTAAGCCACCCTTTAACATATATACAATCATAAAGCTTAAACCTCAACCACATAGGTACATATATTTCGTTAAAAGTATACACATCAATTTAGATAAATTCTATACAATATGATTGCTTAAAACTTACCTTGAATATCGACGGACTTCGCTTCCGACTATTCAATTAACTCCTCCTTTCCCCAATCCAATCCCGATTCTTTTGTACTTGATCTAAATAATTTTCAAGTAATTTATTAAATTTCAATTTTCCTATTTAATTTAATCCAATAATAATATTGACAAGATTCTACTATTTAACTCATATAATTTACACCTTTTAAAATTTCATTTAATAACAATCTAACACATTTTGTCTCTTCACCCCTCTTTATGGCCGCATATACTACTTCAACACACATATATATATATCTCAACATATATATATATATATATATATAAGTTTATATGACCAAACAATTTAAACCAACTCAACATCATAAACATTCACCCAAACATTAACCGAATGTAAAGGGGCATTTCAATGCTCAATTTACAATAATTTCCATAACATTTCAAACAATTTAAAACTACTATTTTCTATTTCCTCAAAATCCCTTTCTCAACTTATCTTGTATTTACCAACACAACACCCCACAATTTCACCTCCATGGCCGAATCTAAGTGTACCAAATTCTAGAAATTTTAACATGGTTTTGATAAAAATCAAGATAACCAACTCAATTTAATAGAATTTTTCTAAAATAAAACTCAACTACTTACCTTAAGAGAACATGCATCAACCGAAACTATGAAGCTTAAGTTTTTCTCTTCTTTCCTCTTTGTTTTCGTGGAGAAGATGAAGAAAAAGAAATGGGGAGATAAAAATAATGTTTTCTCATTATTATTTTTATTCCCTTCACATTATAAAATAAGTGAATAAAAAGCCATTAACTAAAAACAATTGATTTAATATAAGCACACTATCACTATGCCGTCCATCACCATGAGATTTGGGTTAATAGACATGCAAATTCATTCTTTCAAACAACACTTCAATTAAACCCTTTAATTTAATGAATGCTACTTTTACCATTTATGTAATTTGGTCCTTTTCTTAAATTAAACATACAAGCAGTCAAATAATTTCACTAAATTTTAACACATGCTCAATCATACATATTTAACACTAAAAATAATATTAATTTATTTTTCCGACTAGAACTCGTGGTCCCAAATCACATTTCGATCAGGCTAAAATCGAGTTGTTCTCAAGTGGGATTTTATTATAATTTAGTATTAAATTATAAAACAATTATAATATAATCTTTAACATATAAAATAATACTTAAAAACATGTTATAAGACCACATAGCCGTCCACTATAACTTAAAATGGTTATATTACCCTTTAAGGGCTTCACTAAAATAAAGCCACATCAATCTAACCATAAATCAAATAAAGGCCACTTTTACCGGTTATGTGATTTAGTCCTTTTAACTAATTGAGCACACAAGCAGTTAAATTTTATACTGAAACTTTCACACACATTAATTCACATATAATCGACTCAAAATATAATATTAAAATATTTCTGAGACTCGGATTCGTGGTCCCGAAACCACCATTCCGATTAGGGTCAAATTCGATTAATCGTTGTTGTACATGAACTCTGCTAAGGGCAAGAATTCCTCCCAACTACCTCTGAAGTCGATAACACACCCTCTCAACTTATCTTCTAATACCTGAATCACCCTTTCAGACTGGCCATCCGTCTGCAGATGAAATGCCGTGCTAAAGTCCAACCTAGCGCCCAATGCCCGATGCAACGCCCTTCAAAATTGAAACGTAAATCTAGGATCCCTATTCGAGATGATTGATACAGGCACCCCATGCAGTCTCACAATTTTCGCTACATACAGCTTTGCCAACTTCTGCAGAGAGTAATCCCATTCAAACATGTATGAAATGAGCAGATTTTGTCAACCGATCCACAATCACCCATACCGAGTCCTTCTTAGTAGGCATAAGAGGAAGCCCACTAACAAAATCTATCGTGATTCTCTCCCACTTCCACTGTGGAATCTTCACTGGTTGTAGCAACCCTGAAGGCACTTGATGTTCAACTTTGACCTACTGACACGTCAAGCACTTCCCCACAAATTTGTAACTTTTCGCTTCAATCTAGGCCACCAAAACTGATCTCGTAGATCCCTATACAACTTACTCCCTCTAGGATGCATAGCGTAAGGGCTACTATGCGACTCCCGAAGAATCTTTTATCTCAATTCCACGTCTTTTGGCATACAAATCCTACCTCGAAAACACAAGACTCCATTGTTGTTTACAGAGTAGTCCTCTAATCCCCCATTCTGTACTTGCAAAAGTCGAGCACTCAGAACCTCATCCACCAACTATTTCTCTTTTACCTGACTTAACCATGTCGGCTTCACCTGCAGCTCCGCTAACAAACTCCCGTCGTCGAAAAGACTAAGATGTGCGAACATCGCTCTCAGATTCGATACTACCTTCCGACTTAGGGCATCTGCCACCACATTCGCTTTCCCTAGGTGATATTCAATTGAGCAGTCGTAATCCTTCAACAACTCCACCCACCTTCGCTATCTCAAGTTCAGCTCTTTCTGAGTCAGCAGATACTTCAAACTCTTATGGTCCGTGTAGATCACTGACTTCTCTCCATACAGATAATGCCTCCATACCTTCAAAGCGAAAACCACTGCAGCCAACTCCAAATCATGCGTGGGGTAGTTAACTTCGTGTGGTCTTAACTGCCGAGATGCATAAGCAACAATCTTCCCCTCTTGCATCAGTACACAACCTAACCCCGTATAAGAAGCATCACAATATACCACAAAATCTTTCCCCGCCTCAGGCTGAATCAAAACCGGAGCCTCTATCAAAACCCTTTTTAGCTTCTCAAAGCTCTCTTACTGCTTATCCGTCCAGACAAAAGGTACCTCCTTCCTCAATAACTTAGTCAAAGGTGCTACTATAGAGGAAAAACCCTCGACAAATCTTTTGTAGTAACCAGCTAACCCCAAGAAACTACGAATCTCCGCCACCGACTTAGGTGGTTTCCAATCCAATACTGCCTCGATCTTCCGAGGATCTACTCTTATCCCTTCTGCCGATACTATATGACCTAGAAAGGCAACTTCTCTTAACCAAAATTCACACTTGCTAAACTTGGCGTACAACTTCTTTCCCCTTAATATTTGTAGAACCACCCATAGATGTGCATCATGATCCTCTTCTGACATGGAATAAACTAGAATGACGTCTATGAACACCACGACGAACTGGTCCAAATAGGGTTGAAAAACCCGATTCATCATATCCATGAACACAGCCAGTGTGTTCGTTAACCCAAACGGTATTACTAGGAATTCATAGTGCCCGTATCGAGTCCAAAATGCCGTCTTATGGATATCAGCTTCCTTTACCTTAAGTTGGTGATATCCCGACCTCAAATCTATCTTCAAAAAGATCGCAGCCCCTTTAAGCTGATCAAACAAGTCGTCTATCCTCGGCAGCGGGTACTTGTTTTTGATCGTCAGCTTATTCAACTGGCGGTAGTCTATGTACATATGCATAGATCCGTCTTTCTTCTTTACAAACAACACGGTGCTCCCCACGGAGACACACTGGGTCGAATGAAGTCGTGATCTAACAACTCTTGGATTTGGGCTTTAAGTTCAACCAATTCCTTCGGTGCCATCCTATAAGGAGCGATGGACACTGGTGTTGTACCTGGTAGAAGGTCGATTCCAAACTCCACCTCACGATCCGGAGGCAACCCTGGAAGTTCTTCTAGAAAAACATCCACAAATTCCCTTACTGTTCTCACCTCCCTACAACTGCCTTCTTAGCATTTAAGGCACTAACAAACATTAAGAAAGCCAAGCACCCCTTCTTCACCATTCTCTCCGCCTTAAGAGCAGACACTACATTAGACAATTAGTCTCTCCTCTCCCATATCACCACAACCTCATCATCCTCGGGAGTCTTCAGCGTCATGCTCTTAGTAGCATAGTCCAAATTTGTGCGATACCTTACTAACCAATCCATGCCTAGGAACAAGTCAAATTCTATGAATGGCAGCTCCATCAAGTCAGCTGGAAACACTGACCCCTGATCCTCTAAAGGTGCATCTCTAAAGAGTTTATCCACCATAACTGATTGCCCTAAAGGACTAAGTACAGACATCTTCCTAAAGACAATTTCAGGTTTCACATTCAAGGTTCCAGACACCATACTAGCAATGTAAGAGTGCGTCGACCCAACATCAATCAATGCAGTAAAGGGTAACCAAAGATGAAGAACGTACCCGTAATAACATCTGGTGCATCCCTCTCCTCACGACGTCTGGCTGCATAAACCAACCCAGGCTGTCTCGACTCTGAGCTATCAGCACCTTTCCCCGGTGCTCCACGACCTCGGCCAGAACCATTCCCTCATCGATTCAGACCACGACCTCTTGATATCTGTTGACCACCCCTTCCTGGCTGCACATACCCCTAACCTACCGTTCGAGTCCTAGCCATGTCCTGAGGATAATTCTTAATCAGATGGTCCCTTGACCCATACCTGTAGCACTCTTTATTCCTTCCCCAGCACTCTCTCACATGAGACCTCCCACACTGAGCACACTGACGGAACTGATTTCCAGTAATTGGCAAAGAAACACGAGCAGGTCCCTCAACCCTAGGCTTTTTCTGAAAACTCCCAGATGATGCTGATGGTCCATAACTTCTCTTATTCCTGCCTTTGTCCTTATCCCTATTTTGCCTCTCAGTTCACTTGACCTCCTCTCCTATCCTAGCTTTTTCCACTAGCTCCGCAAAACCACTCTTCCGCTGAGGAGCTATCAACACCCACAGCTCATCTCGCAGCCCATCCTCAAATCTCACACAGCGCTCGTAGTCTGTCGCAACAATTCCCTGAGCATACCAGCTCAACCGCAAGAATTCTACTTCATACTCAGCTACTACTAGGTTCAAGAACGCCTTCCTCTGTGCGTCCACGTAACTAGCTCGATGTACTTCCCCTCAAATTTTATCTTAAAGAAACTCCAATCCACTCGATCTACTGGAGTACCCTCTTTGACAGTGAGCCACCACTGGTAGGCCTCATCTCGAAGTAAGGAAACGGCGCCCTTCAACTTCTCTTCAGCTGTGCAGTCCAAGTCATCCATGATCCTCTCGACTACTTCTAACCAATACTCCACCATATTTAGAGCTACTCTAGAAATACCTCGATACACTTCATCTCCATTAGCTCAGAGTCTCTCAGGAATGGACTTCCGAGTTGCTGTCCCTTCACTTGCCCCAGCCACTCGTTCTAGCATACGCAGCATTGCCTGAGACACTACATTGTCTCCCCCTATCTGACCCTGAAACTCTGCCTCTACAGCTAGCGGTAGTGGTGCCTCATTTCTTGACCCTTGAACAGACCCTGCTGGTTCCGACATAGCCATCTTGCCTCTACCACGCCCTCGTGTATTGCGACCACGTCTCCTAGAACTCATATCTATCGTAGCATTTTAATCTAATTTAAAGAGATTTTTATGCATCAGTATTCCTTTTCACTTATTAATCACGAACAATTTTATGAAAAGTGATTTTGATAGTGGTTCTTTCGATTTCAACGTTATCGTCTCAAGTCTACTGCTCTAATTCAGAGAATCATATTCGTTCATCATCAACGTCCACAAACTCGAATTCACCACTAAGGCATTTTTGTCATTTCCCTATCTAGGGGTATTTTCATAATTTTATCCTATAGGGGCATTGTCGTAATTTTTCCAAAGTAAGGTTTCGAGTGATTTGTCAAAACAAGGGTATTTTGGTAATTTTCAACTCGGGCCATTTCGATAATTTTGTAAATCCGGTATTTTGGTCATTTTCCCAAAACCAGGGTAATTTTTACGAATCAGGGGTAATTTTGGAATTTAAAAAAACTAGGGTTTACCTTAGGATTTTACAAAATAGGGTGGCTAGTCCCTTTTTGGGTTTTAATTATAAGGTTTAGCCTGTCAACAAGTCCTCATGGTTAGAGTGAACAGTCACTACGCACCAGGTAGGATTCCAGTGAAGAGGAGGTGAGTCACTAGGACTGCTTAAATACCAAGCTCTCCCTTAATCCCGTCCTACACATGCGTACACCAGTTGCCACACCCTAACTCGGTGACTGGTTCACAGGTTTGTTTGCTCGGTTAAAGTCTTATGATTTTTATGAAGTTGTTCAAACTAAGCATATAGTCCATCACAGTCTAATTAAAATAGTCTACATCCAATTAAACCCATCAAGTCCACTCATATATACCACACAAAGATTTGGAATACTTACCTGGCGGACTTGGGCCTGAAGATTTGAGTGCCATGCCTCCAAAAATCCACTCCACGAAAAATTCCTTTTTCCTTACCAATTTTGGAAACGTTATGGACCTCAAAACCCAAAGGTCGAGTTTAAATCTTGGGCTCTAATACCAAATTGTAATGCCCCAAACCCGACCCAAAACACCACGGCCGAATTCAGAATGTTACAGGGAAAAAGGTTGAAAATAGTTTGGTTTCATAAGTGAAAAATGGATTTTAAATTCTAAAACAGAAACTTCATTTAGAGAGGGTTGCTCGTTCAGACTTAGCAATTTATTTAAAAACAAAACTTTTGAGTTGCACAAGTTCAAATCATTATTCATTTATACGAAAATTTTGGGAAATCGAAAGTTTTATAAGACATCCATATTTTGAAAATTTCACTTAAATTCGAGGGTTACCGATATTGTAGAGTTCTTTTGTTAATTAACCATTTGATAGCGGTTCCAACTTGAAACTTAAAAACCCAAAGTATTTAAAGCGGCCTTATTATAATAAAAATACCCCAAAAAGTAATTAAAGTTTATAATGTACTTTAAGAATAAAAATAGCTTCTGCATGGCCACCCCGAATCCACTCCAGCCCGGTCCAAAGCATCATGTATTACCTGCATTGATTGAAAAATAGGGTGAGTCATTTTGACTCAGTGTGCAATTAATCCACATATTTCCACAAATGGGCTTAGCCCCAAAACCACATCAAGTCCACGTACCACATACTATCATGCATAATGTGAACCCAACCCAACCTAATATCCAACCGCTACTCACCACCCGTATATCCAACCACCACATACCAGAGGATTACTAAATCGACCCTCCATCCGCTACACACCTCTTTGGCAGTCATGCTGCTCAAAGTCCACTTAGTGGTCTAGCCACTTATCCACGTGATTGAAATCACAATATCCACGATGAGACTCATGGTCATCATCAATCCACGATGTGGCTCGAGGCCAACATCAAACCACAATGAGGCGCGAGGCCATCTTTAATCCACGTACGTAAATGTACACACTTCCCCTTTAGCCATATATATCCCGAACCCTATGTACATGCAACATAATATGATGAAATGGCATAAAACATATGAACATGTCCAAATATACATATTTTTTACATGCTTTCATAGATCTACATATATCCAACCACATTTTGATATAAGAAATGTACTAAGCTGGTTATCGAATTACCCCTTTATGGGTAACAATACCACCATAGCCACTAAATCGGCCACCATACATATCACATATATTTTATTAATTCATAATAAGGAAAGTAAAGAAACAGTGTGCTAACTACACACTTGATAACCTGTAACACCACGCCTCTATGTCGACGCTATCACTAATCGACACTACCACTATTAGCCCACGATCTTGCTCCGATGCTGGCCCACACCCCGGTGGCCAATCTCGAACTATTGAAAACGAACACTTCTTGAACTTAAGGGTAGGGACTACGTGTCCAACCCCTTTCTCTCCTTGGCAAAGTCGACTCAAATCTTAAAGATTCTCACTTGATCTTGAACGTCGTTGAGATCCCTTGATTGATCGAATCCCAAAAGATCCCCCCTTAACACTGGCCTAACAAAAGTCTTGAACTCAAACCACCACTTCTAGGATCTGAAAGAGAAAATCAGTAGAGAGAGTCACCACCCAAGAGACGTTCGACCTTACTAGATTCAACCAAGAATTAAGGCTTGAAGATTAGACCCGAGTTGAGGAAGAAAAGAAGCAAAAAAAAAAAAGAAAGGTAAAGAGAAGTAATGGTGAATAAGAAATTCAGCGAAGGGTTCAAAGGAGTAGAAGGGTTATTCCACTTTAGAAGGAAAAAAAGATTAAAGAAGAGCAATGGTAGAGGTTTGACTTCAGAGAAGAGAGAAGAAAAGATGAACGAAAATGCACAAAAAAGTTCTCTCACTTTCGGATTTTGAGGATGAGAAGATAAGAAGAATAAAAGTGACCTTAATGGTCTTCCAAGTTTCGGCTAAGGGTCAAAAGGAGAGAAAGAAAGGAAATTGAATTGCTAAGTGTTTTCGGCACCAAAAGAGAGGATGAAAAACTAGAAAGAAAAGAAGACTAAATTTTGGCACTCTAAGCCCCTCCCCAAAACCGAATATGCCCACCTCTAGAATCCCACATTCGGCCACCACTTCATCCTCATCCACATCCCTTATTTTCTCCTAACTTTCCTCCATTCCACTCATTCAAACACATTTGAATGATTCAAAATCTTATCTCCCTTCATAGCCACTCATTTGAAATCCTTGACCCATTCAAACTCCCACCTTCAAGTGTCCATGCCGAATCCAACTCTCCACTCCCCTTGCTGCAAAAACAAACCCCAAAATGCTTCCCTTGTTTCTCAAACCTCCTCCCCCTTGGAACTCCTTTGATGCAAACTCTCCCCCTTGCTCCCATGCGTTACCTTTCCATTCCACCACTTCCTTTCTTGTGTCATAAACTCCTCATTAATTCCCTTAAGGCTTAGCTCCCCTAGCTCTCCCCTAAAAGGCTTAAAAACAAAAATTTTACCAAGGCTCCTACCTAACCCCATGGTTTCCTGAAGCCCCCAAATGCACACAAACAACGTCCAAAGCATACTAGCACATAGAAATAAATTAAAATGCGAGACCCCTAAACCCTGGATGTTACAATTATTTTTGCACTCATTCCTTTAGTGTCGGCCAAGGAGTAAATATGGCAAGTTTGACTTCATTATTTTTGGTAAGGTGGCTATAAGAATAAGGCAAGGTTGAAGTTTGTGAAAGGAATCAAGAGAAATAGGAATGAAAGGGGGACATGAGGCTTAATTCGTGGGTGATGTTTTGGAAAGCTTGGGTGGCCAACTCTTATCCTAGGGGGGATGAATGTGGACGGTTTGGGGCTAGAGTGATAGCCGAATTTTACCTTGGCATTTGGTAAGGTCTTGATTTTGTTTTGGCAAAATTTTCCTTTGACAACTTTGTGTCATCTCTCCCATTTTGCAACTATCCTTGCCGAAACATATTAGCACAATAGTGCATTTTCTCTTCTCTTGAATTGGTCACATATTCATCTTTTGTCTAATCTTCTTGATAGATGAATATCATTGTTCATTCTCCTCCATAACCAAAACCTTTCCATCATTTTTTCTTTCTCATTCCTTAAGCAATCGGTAAGTATTCTTTCCAATGTTTTATTTTCTCCTCTTATGATCGAATCCATAATTTGGTTTTTGGATGGTCATTTTGACCTAGACCATCACCTTACTTTCTCTCATACGAGATTGTTTTCTTCTTCGTAGTGATATAGAGGGAGGCTGAATACCACAACATCGCCTAATCATCTCTAGTCATAGGACGATCGTGAGAAATGAGATTATAATCGATTAAGGTAAGGAAGATCTTCAATAGTCCATTCGATATCTCCATTTGGTTTTTGAGTTAATCTGATTGAAGGTTGGCTAATTGATATTGTTGGTAGGATCAATTCTTGGTGCATCGAGGAAAATCACAGTCGTGGTGTTGAAATCGGTAGAAAGCACAACTCGTAATCAAGGTGTGTAATCCCGTACCTTTCCGAATATAAGTTTGAAATGGTGAGTAAATCTCACATCTTTCTAAAAGTTTACATGAAATATTTTGTGATTTATTAGAAATACCGAAGAAAACTGATAACCGGCATCCGTGATCGCTTAGACATGCGTATGCTCGTAGTGGTAATCATGTTTTGTAATAAAATAGTTTTAGTCAGAAACAGTGACATGTAATTGAAAAATAACAAAAAATTGGATAAAAGGAATTACAAACTAAGTAAGATATCAGACTACTTTAATATGGAAGAAACGGAAAAGGAAAAGGAATATTATATTCTGAGATATTTTAATTTTAGTGAGATTGGTTCTGAATGACTTCGGGGTATTCTGTTCTATCTTGGAAAAATTGTATAAAATTGTAAAAAGTGAATTATGGTACATAATTTATATTTATGGATTCCTTAGTGAGCCTATTATTAATAGAGACAAGTGGGAGCATTATATGAAGACCGTACAGTGAGATATTTGAATTTTGGGTAAGAGAGGTCAGAATCATTGGACAGTGAAACAAGGGAAAATTTATGAAATAAAATGTAATAAATGGTTTAGGTAAAAATTCTGGAAAAATTGTAGTAAGAACAAATATGAGTCTAGTTTCAGGTAAAATTTACGGATTTAGATTTTGAGATTCCTAACAAGAGTTATGGTCAATTTAGTCAGTATGACGCAGATGGATAGTTTCGATTTTATGCCCCAAATTAGTAGTTAAACCTAGGTTGCGAAATTACCATAATACCCTTAGAGGGTAAATTACCAAAATACCCCTGGGTTGCGAGATTACCGAATTACCCTCGACGGGTAAAATTACGAAAATGCCCTTATGGGTCGAATTACAAAAATGCCCTTATGGGACAAATTACAGAGTTGCCCTCAATGGACTAAATCGATAAAAGTGATATATGGGCCAATTGTGATATTTGATATATGGGCCAAATGTGATATTTGATATATGTACCAAATGT
Source organism: Gossypium rotundifolium (assembly GCA_025506655.1). Classification (NCBI taxonomy): domain Eukaryota; kingdom Viridiplantae; phylum Streptophyta; class Magnoliopsida; order Malvales; family Malvaceae; genus Gossypium; species Gossypium rotundifolium. The sequence continues at coordinate 55,413,484 of CP106723.1, read as the reverse complement.
GATATTTGCTATATGGGCCAAAATGTGAAATTGGCCAAATTGTTAAATAGGCCAAAATGTGAAATGGGCCAAATTGTAATATGGGCCAGATTGTAATAATTCTTTTATGGGCCTTATGTTGAAATTATTATATGTATGAATTATTATGCATGTTGTTTACATGATTGCATGGGTTGGGATATTTGACGAAGAGAAGTTCTGGTAGCTTTGCTACAAAATTCTGATGGCTCGTGCCCAGTTTGATATATGGCTTCGTGCCCAATTTTATAAATGGCTAAATGCCTGCAATTATAAATGGCCACTGGCCTGCGAATTATTGTTATAAATGGCTAAATGCCTGTGATTATAAATGGCCACTAGCCTGCGAATTATTATTATAAATGGCTTAATGCCTGCGATTGGTGTGTTGGCGGGGTGGGTTGGTGATGATCCCACAGTGTGGTTGTTGCGGTGTGGTGTGTAGCGGATGGAAATTTAGGTTTGGTTTGGGAAATTGCATTTCATTCACATGTTATATTTGATATATATTGTTATTGTAAATGGGCTTAGGCCCAAAATATTGCTATGTGTGTTCCGACCCATGGATGATGGTAAGGGGATTTCACACTGAGTTCTTGTAACTCACCTCCCTTTTTTTCTTAACCCTTGTAGGTAATGCTCAATGACGAGGACTTGGGGCCATGGATGACTCGGTGTAGGCCATACTTCAGAAATGGTTTTATTTGGACTTTAGTTTCTTACTTCGTTTACTTTATTACTTTACTATTTTGGTTTATGTGTTGTAATAAGGCCTCTGGATTATTTTATTTTGCTTTATGTTTGACGTGTTTATATTTTACTCAAATTATTTTAAATGAGATTTTATAAAATCACAATAAAGGTTAACAAATGAATTTCAAAATAAACTTTTACAAATATTTTTAATACGAAATTTCTCTCTAACTATCAACCATATTTCCAAAAGTCACATTTTATAAATTATTACTTCAAATTTAATCGATCAATCTTCGAGGTTAGTAGTATTTTATTAAATATCTCAAGTCAAACTTGATTTTCTTGATTTTAACAAATCAACATCTTTGTACAAATAAAAAGGATCTAACATTTCTTTATCTCATTTGACATGTTTTCTTTATACGTTATCAAAAAAATTTTTAGTGTAACACACTGGATTCGAGCCTAACTTTCAGGCCGGGTTTAGGGTGTTACATCAGTGCATAATCCCTTACCGTCATCCACTGGGTTTATATGTATAGATTTGTTAGTGAGTCTATTTTCAATAGAAACAAGTGGGAGCAACATATGAAAACTGTACAAGGAGATATTTGGATTTAAGGTAAGAGAGGTCAGAATCGTTGGTCAGTGATGCAGGGAAAAATTTAATTAATAAACTGTACTAAATGGCTAAGCCAAAAATTCTGAAAAAATTGTAGTAAGAAGATATATGAGTCTAGTTTCAAGGAAAATTTACGGATCTAAATTTCTAGTTCCCTAACTTGAGTTATAGTCAATTTAGTCAATATGACGCGGATGGACAGTTTCAATTTTTATGCCCCAAATTAGTAGTTAAGTCCGGGGTTGCGAACTTACGAAAATACCCTCAATGGGTAAAATTACTGAAATACCCATGTGTTGCGAAATTATCAAAATGCCCTTATGGGCCGAATTACCAAAATGCCCCTATGGGCCAAATTACCGAAATGCCCTTATGGGCCGAATTACCGAAAATGCCCTTATGGGCTGGATTACAAAAATGCCCCTATGGGCCGATTACAAAAATGCCCCTATGGGCCGAATTGCTGGATTGCTTTAGTGGGCCGAACTACAAAGTTTTATAATTGGTCGATTTATCGTAACAAATTTTTGGATTAATGATTGTTATTTATATTTGTAAATATTACGCTTTATTATGTTGCATTTACATAATTTTGCATGGGATGGGAAAAATGTTGAAAAGAAGTGTAGTCCAGTGGCACTGCCACAAAAATTTTTGTTATTATGATTCAATATGATTCCGATGGCTTGGCCAAAATCAAAATATATTATAAATGACTTGCCTGCGATTGGTGTGTTTGGCAGGGTGGGTTGACTTGATCCCCACAGGTGTGGTGGGATGGTACGGGTGGTGTGTAGGGGATGGATTACTAGGATGGGTTGGGTTGCATACATTGCACATATATATATTCTGTCATGTAAATGGGTTTCGGCCCAAGATTATGCTACATGGGCTCCAGCCCAAGTTATTACTAAACGGGTTCAGACCCAGTGGATGACGGTAAGGGATTATGCACTGAGTTCTTGTAACTCACCCTCCTTTCTTTCTTAATCCTTGTAGGTAAATCTCAATGACGAGGACTTGGGCCCATGGATGACTCGGTGGAGGCCATACTTCGGAAATAAATGTTTCGAACTTTATTAATTTAATTTTTTGCTCTATTTATTACTTTTATTATGTTGGGTTTAAACTTGTAATAAGGCCTCTGGGATAAACTTTAATTTGCTTTATGTTTGGACGTATTTATTATTTTTCTTAAATTGTTTTAAACGGGGATTATTTTTTTTAAAATCATTAATAATGGTTTTTCCAAAATAGATTAACAAATGGATTTTATAACTAACTTTTACAAATATTTTTAACATGGAAATTTTTTCTTGAATTATCAATGATATTTTCCAAAGTCACGATTTTATAAGATCTCTAGTTCAACTTATCGTTTTATCAATCAACCTTCAAGGTTAGTAGTACTTTATCAAATTTTCAAATCAAACTTGTTTTTTCGATTATAGCAAAACAACACCTATTTTAGTACGAATAAAAAATATTTAACATGTTTTTCTCATGTAACATGTCAGATCCGGTCATAATGCATGGGTCAGGTTTGGGGTGTTACAAAAGTTACAATTTAATTTGTTTTATTTCTAATTGTAATTCAGAATTTGTAATTTGTCTGAGTTGTATTTTTTCATATTTATTAAATATTATATCTTGTATATTGTACATTTGTGATTGACTAGAGATAATTTTTTTTCTTTTCTAGTTTATCTTTTAATGATGATTTTAATTTCAAAAGATATTGTCTTTTAAGGTCCTGGTCTTGAATTTTATTAATAACTTCAATCATAAACTCTTTGTCTTTGGTTAAGATATTAATTGAAGGTTCATTTTCATCGGAGGATTGAGATGTTGTATATAATTCGTCTATTTGTAAGTTGTCCGAATCAAGAGATGTATCATTTTTAGTAGAAGTTGTTTCTAAAAGAATTTCATTAATTTTTTTTTTGTTCTATTTCTTTATCTAGATTTAACTTATTCTTTCTTTTAATCTTGCAATATTTTGAAATGTGTCATGGTTTTCGACATACGTAATAATTTATTATTTTGTCAATTTTATTTTCTATTTTTGTTGTTTCTTTTCTTTTCCATATTGTTTGTAATTGGGCTTTTTATAATATTCTGAAATATTATTTCTTTAAGATGAAAAGGATATCCTATAAAGTTTAGAGATTGAGGAAATCAAAGTTGCTACTGCATCATGGATTTCTATTCCTTGTTCTTCCAAAATAATTCTTCCTTGATCATCTTTTTTTTATTCCTTTCAAGATTTCTTCTTGTTAGGTCTTAGTGAGTGCATGGTCCTACGATCCTTTTAATTGACCAGTAAATCCAACAGCTAAAAGATTGGCTATATCGTGATCACTAATTAATCTATTTTGGTTTTGGATTTTATAAACATTTGAAATTTTTGTCATTTGTTGTAATAAACTGAGAATATTATATTCATACATTCCGTCTATATTCCATTCATAAATTGTATTAGCATTATATTTATTTTGAAAAGAAAGTTTTTCTTCTATATTAAGATCAGGTGCAGTGATTTTTGGATAATATAATCTCTTTGGTTCTTTCCAAGCCATTTTATTAATTTGTTGTTCATCTGACTGGTCAGAGTTAGATTGGGAAGATTGGTATAATGTATTTACTGAATCTTGGGCTTGCATTGGGGTATCAGGTACAACTAATTCAGACTTGTAACTTTCTAAAGCATCAAGTCTATTTTGGATTTCTGTTAAGAAATCATTTTGAGATTTTTGGAAAGGTTTTGAAATTTCATAAGTTGTAAATATTGGTTCTTTAAAACTTTTTTCTATTACCACTACAGCAAAACAGACTTTTAGCGGCGTTTTTTAGGCCTTTAGCGGTGCTTATAAGCTCCATTAATAGTATTTGCAGCGCTTTTAAAAGCGCCGCTAAAACAAACACCGTAAATTTTAGCGTTTATGAGAAAAAACGCCGCTAAAGGTCATGAAAAATAAAAATAAAATTATATGATTAGTCTTGATTTTAACTTTAAAAACATTGATAGAAGAAACAACCTAAACCCCAAAGAGTAAAATGGATATGCATAATATTAACGAAAAAGAGTAAAAAATTATGAATCATTGTTTCTTTTATAAATATGATAATAAAAACCAACACAATAAATTAAGTTCTAGCAAAAAAAAAAAACAATAATAAGCACGATACATTAAAGTTCTAGCAAAACATGAAAATCTTAAATTTGAAGGACTCTCAAGAAGCTACTATTGCAAAGATCCCAAAATAGTTTCGCAAAAAAAAAAAAAAAACTATAAGTAAAAGCGAGGATGAAAGTGCCAACAATCGATGAAGTATATAGTATATAATAGTAAAACCTGTAAATGAAATCGAAAGCAAATCAAAATCGGAATAACTTACATACTTTGTTAAACGCAACAATATCACAGCTCGAACGTATTCATTAATTGGTTCCATTGTAAGATGTTCCTCAATCAAAGTATCAATGACACTAAATCATCCACAATTGTCATCATAATTTGCAATTTCTTGATTACAGAACCAACAGCACAAGCTTAGCTGCAACATGAAATGAAATCCAATGTCGGTTGATGGATAAAATCTATGGCATACAATATATAAACGCCGCTAAAGGTCATGAATGTAGAGATCATATTGCAGTCCATCGGATTTGGTACGAAGTCACTTGTATCGAATAACTTCCATTTCCAGTAAGTCCAATCTACACTGGCAATCCAATGAAGAAATGAAACAAGACCGAGTCCATAAATAGAGTAAGGAAAGCATATATTAGTAGGGTCCACTACTGGTAACAAAAATAATGTTATCTAAAACACAAGTAAAAGTGCACATTAGAGCAAGGAAATATCTAAAATGCACCTTCAGATCCAAATGACATGCACAATTACTCAAGAATTGATTATAGAAAGATGTGTTTTAAAGAATTTCAAGTCAAATGAAAAGGAATCAATACTATTAAACGTGTGCTAAAGGCCAAACCACTTCACTAAAATGGAAACAAATTTAACCAGGCAAGCATCAACCTTAAGATGAGTGATTTCCTTCTCCAAGGTGGCAACCAATCATTTCATATTCTCTATTGTATCATCAGAACTTTCATCCTCCCATCCATTCAACTTCTTTTGTAGACAATTTATTTCTATTATTTTCTTATTCGATTCGTTGCGTATTTTGCTCAACTCAGAGAAGCCGCCAATTAAATAGATTAAAATATTTGACAATAGAACATAAAAGTGAAACAAAAACAAAGAGAAGAGCTTATACATATTCTTTTAGTGATGAAACAATCGATGAAATAGATCAAAATGATTTTCTACCTCCTAAATGCTACTCAAATGAATAACACTATCCCATGAAGTAGCAATTACTAACAAATTAATAAAACTCGTATGTATGCAACAAACATGGCATAAACATCATAAAAACATACTAATTTCTTGGAACACTATACTTGCCAGGATTTAGGCTAAAAATATAGAAAAATATATGGTACAGCAACATCATTATATGATTGGAAACATGCTCAAGTGAAGCAATACAAAGCATGTAAAACTCGGCATCACTATCCTAATTGATAATTAAATGTGAAACATTAGGGTTCTATAAGCAAAAGAGTTAAAGTTTACTTTATACACCAAAATAGTATAACATTTATCATATCGATAGATTGAGAATCTTACTTTTCCTTGTCCGATTTCAAGAACTTAAGCTCCTCCGAAAAGACTCATTCCGCTTGTGCTCCTCCGGAAATTTAAAATAAAACAAAATTAGATGGAAAAAGAAAAAGACATTCCATTGTTTGAGAAGGGTGACCGCAAGTATCATAATTGGGTCTTAAGGTGTACAAATATACCTTGTAATCTTATCAGACGCTCACTAATTTATCATGCTCTTTTCAAGTTCTATCTTGAATTGCTTTATTCGTGATTCGTGACTAGCTTGAATGGCCTCTAGGGATCTAGTTTTTCTTCCAAAGAATCGCAAGCTCCTAGAAGGCATTCATATATCTTTTTATCAAGTTTACTTATTACCTAAACTTATAGGAGGAAGAAAAAGTTCTATACTAAAATAATATGGAAAAAATCATTAGAAAGGGTGCACCATCCCATAAAAAGAGAGGGGAAGAATAAAACAACAGAAGGATGCATGCACTAGGTGCAAGCCAATTATATATCAATGCAGCTTAAAACGGCACTTATAAAAAATGAAAAATAAAACACAAGTGAAAAACAGATAAAAAAAATTGCATCAACAATTTTCTCAAGGTGTGAAACACCCCAAACCCGACCCACAAGCCTTGACCGGATCTGGTTTGTTCCTTGAGTAAAACATTTCAGAAACTTGTTCGTTACTTTGGAAAATTTGGGTGGTTTTGAAGAAAAATTGATTTGTGTTGAGTTTGAAGGGAAAACGGTGTTTTCTTGAAGACTAGATTTTATTAAAACCTTATTATTATATTTCAAAACTATAAGTTAAAAGAAATGCCGAGTTGTTTTAGGGTTTACCATTAAATTGAAAATCGTTGGTGTTCAAGTGTCAAAACATTTAGAATTTATTTTTTTAGAAAAGTTACTTAAACTTTGATTGGATAAAAATCGTATCATACTAAAACAAATAAAATGCATGCATAAACAGTTTAATAGTAATTGCCATATTACATCAAAGCAAAACCCGAAATAAATCCAAAATACTTAAATATATAAAAAAATTCAAAATAAAATAAATGCTGAGCTGAGCATGGCCACCCCAAAGTTCCTACCGACCCGGTTCATCTACTGAGTGTCACCTGAAAAGATATCCCACAAAGGGGTGAGTCAATAGACTCAATGTGCAACAACCAACACAAATTCCCAATCGATTTAGGCATGTCAAATCATACATAGCAAGTATAGGCAATGATGCAATCTCGAACCCAAACCTAAATAACCATCCTCTACACATCACTCGTACCTACCAATCACACCGTGAGGATTACTAAATCGACCCTCCATCCGCTACACACCATCGAAGGCAGTCGCTGCAGACGACTTGCACATCGCCCTTATAAATTGCGGCATAGCCACCAGATAATTGTGACAAAGTCACCAGATAGTATTTCGTGACATTAGTCACCACATTCAGATTATGTGACATGAGTCACCAGATATTGTGGTAAAAACCACCAAATCACTTCCCCTTTTCATTATAACCCACATGCCCCATGTGTCATACAAATCATGTGAATATCATGACATATGCCTTATTCATATTCGTAACCAATTCTCATATATGTCACATTCAATGTTTATAATACTATTAATAGATCTTTAGAGAATAACGTACCTGAATATGCCGTACCATTGAATGGTACATTTAGCCACATCTTTTATATTCTTATTAACACACATATTAAATTAATACCGTAAATCTATTAGGAATTGGTGTAGAGCTACACACCTGGTTACCAACGTGTTCACTGAGTCCAGAAACTCTACTGAAACAGATTATACTCCTCCCTAAAATTCAAAGTTAGAATCGGCCAATCAATAATCACTAAATATGGCCTTGGCCGAATGTTCATGCCCTCTTACCTTGTTGATCTAAATCCTAAAATCGCTATCTGTTAATGGAGATGTCGAAATACCTACATGATCTATGTTAGATCCGATTCCAACATTTGAATGAATGGCCTTTAGCCTAAACCACACTTTACTTACCTTGGATAACCAATCCCGAATGGTCTCCCCTAGAAGTCGGCTACAATAGAAATCCCGAAAGATCCTTCATTGTTTCGGCCAAAGAACATTAATGGGATTAGTTCCTAGATTTTGGCTAAAAGAGAAAGGATTGAAAATCGAATAACATTTGATCTTACCCTTAATATTGAAATCGACTGCACTACTGCCTGACACCACTAAGATATTCGGCTATGTAGACTAGATAGTGATCAATAGGTTTCGGCTTTTGGGGGTTTAATGAGCAATCGGCTAGGGGTTATTGGTATATTCGGCTTTTGATAGATTGGTGAAAAGAAGAAGAGAAAAAGGGTTGAGACTTGATGCGACTTCGTTCAGATGACTAGAGGGAGGTTCGGCCAACACAAAAGAGGAAAGAAAGTATGCTCAGAAGAATTCGGCAATGGTGGTCTTTTGATTGAAGAAGTTGCGGCAATGGTGATCTTTGGGGAGGGATTTCGGCTAGAACAAGTTAAAAGAAAAAAAAATGAGAGAAGGAGTGATAGCTTTGGAGAGAATGAGTAGACAAAAGAGAAGCTAAAATGCTTTTATGAAATTCGGCTATCCCCCCTACTAACTTGGCCCAAAATCACCTCAAGAGAGTCCCTAGGTAGGCAACACTCTTCCCTTATTAGCTCCCTTATTTTTCTCCTACTTTTCTCTTCTTTACCTATTTAAAATAATTAAATGAGTGAAGAATTATCCTTGCCCTTAGCCGAAATTTTAAAAAGTATTTGATCACATCTTATGCTCATCCACCTAGTCTCTTAATGCCGTCCAACTCTCTTGCTGCCTGACGCAAAAAGCAGCCCAAAATTGCTCCCATTGCTGCTCGAACCTAGGCCCTGCACACTGCTTGTGGCGTCACTTACCAAAGCCTTAAGTGGCGCCTTCCTGCCACTTTACCAAGCTAATTTTTATGTCCTACTTCTCCTACAAATTCTCTTAAGGCCTATCAAGCTTGGCTCCACTTCAAGACTTAAAATCCGATAATTTCTAAGGCATTCACCTACACTCTAGCGTTCTCAAAAATTTATGCAACACATTCAAACACACATAGGCATGCTACTTCATACAATTAAGCAATAATGCACAAGCCCAAAATCCCAGATATTACAGTTCTACCCCCTTAAAATAATTTTGACCTCGAAATTACCTGGCTAAAATAAGTAAGGGTATTGTTGTCGCATTACTTCTTTTGGCTCCCACGAAGCTTCTTCCGCTCCATGATTACGCCATAATACTTTGACTAAAGGAACTGATTTCCTTCGCAATACCTTCACATCTCGTTCTAAGATCTGAATTGGCTCCTCCTCGTACGACAAATCTGGTCCCAACTCCACCTCCTCAACTGGCACTACATGAGATGGATCCGATCGGTAACGACATAGCATAGAAACATGGAATACATCGTGCATCTGCTTCAACTCCGGAGGCAACTCCAACTGGTATGCCACTGGTCCAACTCGCTTCAATACCCGATAAGGTCCTATAAACGTGGGACTTAACTTCCCTTTGTGACCAAATCTCATTACCTTTTTCCAAGGCAAAACTTTAAGAAACACATAATCTCCCACAGCAAACTCAATCTCCTTCCGCTTAAGATCTGTGTATGAATTTTGCCTGTCAAATGCCTCCTTCAATCGTATCTGAATCACCTTAACCTTTTCTTCCGATTCTGCCACAATTTTTGGACCCAAAATCTGACGTTCTCCCAATTCCGTCCAACATGTAGGAGTGTGACACTTCCGTCCATATAACACTTCGTACGGTGCCATCCGAATACTTGCCTGATAGCTGTTGTTATACGCAAATTCCGCTAAAGGCAAGAACTCTTCCCAACTCCCCCTAAAGTCTATCACACAGCCCCTCAACATATCCTCTAACACTTGGATCACTCGCTCAGATTGACTGTCCGACTGCGGATGGAATGCCATACTGAAATCTAACCTGATACCCAAAGCTTGATGTAACGCCTTCCAAAACCGAGACGTAAACCTCAGATCCCTATCCGAGATAATCGACACCAGCACTCCGTGCAGCCTCACGATCTCAGCTACATACAACTTTGCCAATTTCTGTAGAGAATAGTCAACCTGCACCGGTATAAAATGTGTAGGTTTTGTCAACCCATCTACTATCACCCATATCGAGTCCTTCTTAGTAGGCATAAGGGGAAGCCCACTAACGAAGTCCATGGTAATTCTCTCCCACTTCCATTGCAAAATCTTTATCTGCTGAAGCAATCCCGATGGAACTTGGTGTTCAGCCTTAACTTGCTGACACGTTAAGCACTTCCCTACAAATTTGGTAACTTCCCACTTAAGACCAGGCCACCAGAACTGTTCCCATAAATCCTTGTACAACTTACTACCTCCAGGATGCATAGCATAAGGGCTACTATGCGCTTCTCGAAGAATTCTCTGCCTTAATTCCTCATCCTTGACATCTGAGACCTTGCCATGAAAACACAAAGACTCACGCCATTTACACCAAAATTTTCCAATTCCCACACCGCACTTGCCGCAACTTAGCACTTAGATCCTCATCCGCCAACCGTCCTTCTTTCACCACATTCACCATGACGGCTTGACGCAATTCTACCAAAGAAACTTCCATCATCATAGAGGCTCAAATGTGTGAACATTGCCCTTAACTCCGCTACTACTTTTTGACTTAGGCATCCGCCACCACATTCGCCTTGCCCGGTGATACTCTATAGAACAATCGTAGTCCTTCAATTATTCCACCCACCTTCGCTGTCTTAGGTTCAACTCTTTCTGAGTCAGCAGATACTTAAGGCTCTTGTGGTTGGTGTAAATCACTGACTTTTCTCTATATAAATAGTGCCTCCATACCTTAAGAGCAAAGACCATTGCCGCTAATTCCAAGTCATGCGTCGGGTAGTTAACTTCATGTGGCCTTAATTATCGAGACGCATAAGCGACTACCTTCCCATCTTGCATGAGGACACATCCCAATCCTGTATGAGAAGCGTCACAATACACCATGTAATCTTTTCCTGCCTCAGGCTAAATTAAAACCTGAGCTTCAGTCAAAACCCTTTTAAGCTTCTCAAAGCTCTCCTGTTGCTTATTGGTCCATACGAAAGGTACCTCCTTTCTGAACAACTTCGTCAAAGGTGGGCCTATTGATGAGAACCCTTCCACAAACCTTTTGTAGTAGCCTGCCAATCCCAAGAAACTACGAACCTCAGCCACAGACTTAGGTGGTTTCCAATCTAGCATCGCCTCAATCTTCCTAGGATCCATCCTTATCCTTCTTCGGATACCACATGCCCTAAGAAAGCATTTCTTAAGCCAAAATTCACACTTCTTTGAATTTGGCATATAACTCTTTTCCTTAACACTTGCAAAGACTATCCGGAGATGCTCATCATGCTCTTCCTCAGACTTAGAATACATTAGGATGTCGTCTATGAACACAATGATGAATCTATCCAAGTAAGGTTGAAAAACCAAGTTCATCATATCCATGAACGCGGCTGGGGCATTCGTTAATCTGAACGGCATTACTAAGAACTCATAATGCCCGTATCTTTTCCAGAAAGCTATCTTATGGATATCTGCCTCCTTCACCTTAAGGTGATGATATCCAGACCTTAGATCTATCTTTGAGAATACCGCGGCCCCCTTAAGCTGATCGAACAAGTCGTCTATCCTTGGCAACGGGTACTTGTTCTTGATGGTCAGCTTGTTCAACTGACTATAATCTATGCACATACGCATAGTTTTGTCCTTCTTCTTCATAAACAAGACCAGTGCTCCCTATGGAGATACATTGGGTCGAATAAACCCACGATCAAGTAACTCTTGGATCTGAGCCTTGAGCTCAACCAACTCCTTTGGTGCCATTACATGCAGACGGGCAATTGACGGGGAGTTGTACCGCGAGAAGTCAATTCGAACTCTACTTTCTACCGGGGTATTCTGTAACTCCTCCAAAAACATCCACGAATTCTCTTCTGTTCTAACTCCACTAACTCCCTTTCTTTCACATCCAAAGCACTAACGAAAGCCAAAAATGCCTTGCACCCTTTCCGAACCATCTTATCAGCCTTTAAAACAGAGACTACATTAGACAAGTAGTTTCTTTTTTCTCCTATCATAATTATCGCCTCATCCTCCGGGGTCCTTAACTCCATTCACCAACAAGCAATCCAATATAGCTCGATGTTCCACTAGCCAATCCATGTCAAGAATGAGATCAAATTCTCCAAAGGGTAGTTCCATCAAGTCGGCAGGAAATACCACTCCCTAAATCTCTAGAGGTACCCTCCGAAATATCTTATTCACCACTACAGTTTGACCTAATGGGCTCACTACAGTCATCTCTCTATTAGACAGTTCAGAGGCTATGCCTAGTGTTTCAACTACTCTACATGCAACATAAGAGTGGGTAGAGCCAACATCAATTAAAGCAAAGTAAGGCTTGTCAGCTGTAAGGAACGTACCGGTTATGACATCCGGTGTGTCTCCATCCTCCCTCCGGTGAACTGGATACACCAGACCCGACTGCCTTGCCTTTGTATTACCAACACCACTGCCCGGTGTTCCCCGTCCCCTTCCAGCACCATTACCTCTACCAATTGGACCACAGCCCTGCGGTGGCTGCTGTCTACCTCTTCCAGCCTGTTTGAAACCCTGACCTGCTAGTCGACTCCTATCTGTTTTCATAGGACAGTCCTTAATCATGTGATCCTTGGACCCACACTTGAAACATCCCCCTGTCTTCTTCCAACACTCTCCTAGATGCATCTTTCCACACTGAGCACAAGTACAATACTGCCCTCCAGTCACAACCTGTTGACCTCACGGCCCATCAACTCTAGGCCTCTTTTGCACATTCTCGGATGGCCCTGATGATCCAAAACCTCTCTTTTGCCTATTCCGGTCTGTATTCTGTCTCACAGATTCTTTCATCCCTTCGGCTACCTTATCCTTTTCTACCAACACGGCAAATTCTCGCTCTTGCTGTGGAGCTATCAACAATCTCAGGTCATCCCTCAGTCTGTCCTCAAACCGGACACATCGCTTATGCTCTATAGCCACGATTCCTCGAGCATACCGGCTCAACCATAAGAATTCTACCTCGTACTCCGCTACAAATTTATTCCCCTAAACTAATCTCAGAAATGCCTTCCTCAGTGCTTCCACATAACTGGTCCCAATGTACTTCTTCTGATATGCCGCCTTAAAGTACTCCCAAGTAAGATCATCTGTGGCAGCATCATCCCGAACTGTGAGCCACCATTGGTATGACTCATCACGGAGTAGCGACACTACCCCTTTCAGTTTCTCCTCGGCAGTCAGGTCCAAATCATCCATAATTCGCTTCGTCGCTTCCAACCAATACTCAATCGTATTAGGCGCCACACCAGATATACCACGAAAAAAACTCAGCTCTATTAGCTCGAAGTCGCTCAGGTTTAGACTTTCGAGCTCCCATGCCTCCACCTACTCCAGCCACCCTTTCCAGAACTCGCAACATCGCCTGTGATACTGCACCATCCCCTGTTTGATCCTGATATTCCACATCAGCGGTTGGTGGTGGTGGCATTTCATTTTCGGACCCTAGAATTCATGCTTCTGAATCGCGTTTATCTGGTTAAGGAATTTTATGAATTAGTTTTTGTTCCACTGATTTATCGCGAACAGTCTTATGTTCAATAGTTCTAAAGAGTAGTTCTTTCGAATTTATACACACACAGAGTCTCAAATTCATTCATTGAATCATCACATTCATGAACTTGCGTTCATTACAGAGAAGTGTTGTAGTTGTCATTGTTGTTGTTTTCCACTACCCAGGGGTATTTCCGTAATTTTATCCTATAGGGGTATTTTGGTAATTTTTCAAATTAGGGTATTTGAAAATTTTGCTAAGTAGAGATTTTTGATATTTTTACAAAATTGAAATACTTGGTAAGAAGATTCAAAGGGTAATATGGTAATTTTATAATCTAGGGGTATTTTTGTAATTTTACAAGCCAGGGGCATTTCGATAATTTTGTAAAATATGGTTGCCGGTGACTTTTCAAAACAAGGGTATTTTTGGAAATTTTTAATTCGGGATATTTTGGCAACTTTCCATACTGAGGGTATTTTAGTAATTTGTACAAGCTAGGGGTAATTTGGGCAACTTGCAAAACGGGGTATTTTGGTCATTTTAAATCAAGGGTACTTTGGAATTTTATAATCATTGTTTGGCTTTAGAATTTCACAAAACAAGGTGGACTGGTCCTTTCGGTTTTAATTATTGATTTAGCTCGTGATTGAGTCCACTTGGTTGGGGTGAACCGTCACTACGCACTGTAGGATTCGAGCGAAGAGGAGGTGAGTCACTAGGATCGCTTAAATACCGTGCTCTCCCGAATCCAATCCTAGACATGCGATAATGGTTGCCACACCCTAACTCTGACGACTCACCACAAAGTTGGTTTAATTAGGCTTTAAAGTTTTATGTAATTCTGTGTTGGAGTAAGCTAATCCTACGGTTCAATAACTTAATATACTAATCTACGTTCCCGTTATACCCACATACAAGTCATACAATAAATCATACAACAGTTAGGTGTACTTACCTGGTGGACTTTGGGTCGGAGACTTAGATGCCATGCCAGAAAAACCTGCTTATTTCACAAAAATTTCCACAAAACTTATTTGGGCTCAATTTGAAAACATTGTGGGCTTTAAACCCAAGGCTGAGAGTTTAAAACTGGGCTCTGATACCAAAATTGAAACACCTCAAACTCGGCCCACAAGCCTTGACCGGATCTGGTTTGTTCCTTGAGTAAAACATTTCATAAACTTATTTGTTACTTTGGAAAATTTGGGTGGTTTTGAAGAAAAATTTATTTGTGTTGAGTTCGAAGGGAAAACGGTGTTTTTCTTGAAGTCTAGATTTTATTAAAACCTTATTATTATATTTCAAAACTAAAAGTTAAAAGAAATGCCGAGTTGTTTTAGGGTTTACCATTAAATTGAAAATCGTTGGTGTTCAAGTGTCAAAACATTTAGAATTTATTTTTTTAGAAAAGTTACTTAAACTTTGATTGGATAAAAATCGTATCATACTAAAACAAATAAAATGCATGCATAAACAGTTTAATAGTAATGGCCATATTACATTAAAGCAAAACCCGAAATAAATCCAAAATACTTAACTATATAAAAAAAATTCAAAATAAAATAAATGCTGAGCTGAGCATGGCCACCCCAAAGTTCCTACCGACCCGGTCCATCTACTGAGTGTCACCTGAAAAGATATCCCACAAAGGGGTGAGTCAACAGACTCAATGTGCAACAACCAACACAAATTCCCAATCGATTTAGGCATGTCAAATCATACATAGCAAGTATAGGCAATGATGCAATCCCGAACCCAAACCTAAATAACCATCCTCTACACATCACCCGTACCTGCCAATCACACCTTGGGGATTACTAAATCGACCCTCCATCTGCTACACACCATCGAAGGCAGTCGCTGCAGACGATTTGCACATCGCCCTTATAAATTGCGGCATAGTCACCAGATAATTATGACAAAGTCACCAGATAGTATTTTGTGACATTAGTCACCACATTCAGATTATGTGACATGAGTCACCAGATATTGTGGTAAAAACCACCAAATCACTTCCCCTTTTCATTATCACCCATATGCCCCATGTGTCATACAAATCATATGAATATCATGCCATATGCCTTATTCATATTCGTAACCAATTCTCATATATGTCACATTCAATGTTTATAATACTATTAATAGATCTTTAGAGAATAACGTACCTGAATATGTCATACCATTGAATGGTACATTTAGCCACATCTTTCATATTCTTATTAACACACATATTAAATTAATACCGTAAATCTATTAGGAATTGGTGTAAAGCTACACACCTGGTTACCAACGTGTTCACTGAGTCCAGAAACTCTACTGAAATAGATTATACTCCTCCCTAAAATTCAAAGTTAGAATCGGCCAATCAATAATCACTAAATATGGCCTTGGCCGAAGGTTCATGCCCTCTTACCTTATGGATCTAAATCCTAAAATCGCTATCTATTAATGGAGATGTCGAAATACCTACATGATCTATGTTAGATTCGATTCCAACATTTGAATGAATGGCCTTTGGCCTAGACCACACTTTACTTACCTTGGATAACCAATCCCGAATGGTCTCCCCTAGAAGTCGGCTACAATAGAAATCCCGAAAGATCCTTCATTGTTTCGGCCAAAGAACATTAATGGGATTAGTTCCAAGATTGTCGGCTAAAAGAGAAAGGATTGAAAATCGAATAACATTTGATCTTACCCTTAATATTGAAATCGATCGCACTCTCGCCTCGACACCACCGAGATATTTGGCTATGTAGACTAGATAGTGATCAATAGGTTTCGACTTTTGGGGGTTTAATGAGCAATCGGTTAGGGGTTATTGGTATATTCGGCTTTTGATAGATTGGTGAAAAGAAGAAGAGAAAAAGGGTTGAGACTTGATGCGACTTCGTTCAGATGACAAGAGGGAGGCTCGGCCAACACAAAAGAGGAAAGAAAGGATGCTCAGAAGAATTCGGCAGTGGTGGTCTTTTGATTGAAGAAGTTGCAACAATGGTGATCTTTGGGGAGGGATTTCGGCTAGAACAAGTTAAAAGAAAAAAAAATGAGAGAAGGAGTGATAGCTTTGGAGAGAAAGAGTAGACAAAAGAGAGGCTAAAATGCTTTTATGAAATTCGCTATCCCCCTACTAACTTGGCCAAAATCACCTCAAGAGAGTCCCTAGGTAGGCAACACTCTTCCCTTATCAGCTCCTTATTTTTCTCCTACTTTCTCTTCTTTACCTATTTAAAATAATTTAAATGAGTCAAGAATTATCCTTGCCCTTAGCTGAAATTTTAAAAGTATTTGATCACATCTTATGCTCATCCACCCACCTCTCAATCTTGTCCAACTCTCTTGTCATTTCGACGCAAAAGTAGCCCAAAATTGCTCCCCTTGTCGCTCGAACCTAGGCCCCACACACCGCTTGTGGCGCCACTTACTAAAGCCTTAAGTGGCGCCTTTCCCGCCACTTTACCAAGCTGATTTTATGTCCTACTTCTCCTACAAATTCTCTTAAGGCCTATCAAGCTTGGCTCCACTTCAAGACTTAAAATCTGATAATTTCTTAGGCATTCACCTACACTCTAGAGTTCTCAAAAATTTATACAACACATTCAAACACACATAGGCATGCTACTTCATACAATTAAGAAATAATGCACAAGCCCAAAATCCGGATATTACAGGGTGTATGAGAAAGGAAAACTTCCATACATTTTTTTAATTATATTTTACAATGGCTCCTGCTAGCCTAACTTCCCTCCTAGGGACTTGTACAATACTGACTGGAAAATAGATATTCAATTCAATTTTGATAAATTTTATTATTTAAGCATTAGATACTGTCTCATGAGTCAAGTATTAGACATATACAATTGTAAAATGGATGATAAAAGCAACATACTTCATTGCAATAAGCAAAATATTATGGATTCCATGTATGATTGAGGAATAATAATTTCAACAATTATTCCAATCATTAACATTTATAAAGATTTGAACTTTAGATCAACCCCAAAATTTATTCCAAGAACTACAACCACCATTGGGTACCTCTTTTCTTTTAATAAAGCAAAGATAATGGACCTGATAAGGCCTTAATTTCTACCTCGATTCTCGGAGCTTCTTACTTTTCGCTCAGTATCTTCCAACCTACCAAAAATAACACAGAGAGTGAGGAGGAAGATGGTTTAGTTATCAACCATATTCTTTAGAAACACAAGACTCAATTATTCCAACTATCAATTGTTATGAATATGCTCATGCACTATGATTACACTTACCGTGCTAATAATAAAAAGTTAACTTTGTAGTATATACAAAATAAATACACATTAGGCTGGTCAATTTACCCCCATGAAGACTCAAGAATTTGGGAAAATATCTAAGAAAAAAAGAAAGCATCACAGTTTGGTGCTTACTATTCAAACAACAATATTGAATGTTTTAATCCCAGCAAAAGACCATATATCCAACAAAGATGGAAATAAATGACCATAATCTAGCAGTAATTCCCCAAATATATATATATATATATATATGAATTAAGCCTTAATATAATTAACAAGTATATATATATGTTCTATTATTTTTGAAAAAAAAAATTACATTAACTCAAGCCACAACTTAACCTGCAACCTATATGCTGTCTAATGGGAAGACCCAAAATTGAAATAGGTGTAGGAAGTTCAAATGTGAACTTCGCCACATTATGGCTCAGCTGTTGGCACTTCACAAGTTTAAACTCTTTGAAATTCTCCGGATCTAGACAGCCTAAAAGCACATACAACTATGTGAGCAACTTAATAGTGATTCCATTGTACAATGTTCTTTATAAGAGCCACATAATACCAGCCTCGATCAGTCATTAAGCTAACTTATCCAACATATCATTTAAAATCCTGTTATATTCCGTTGCATGCTTAATTTATTATTGAAAATTAACTTCAATTATGTTGTTCTCGACTCCATTCGGTCTTTGCCTGTTTTGCATAAAACAAAAAGCTCCAAGGAATTTAATATTTACATACACACATATATACATTTACGTATATATATGTGCTGAAAAACAGAATATGAACAAGTAAAATTTGCATGGACGGACCAAATTTGTCTTTAATTGTTCATAGAGATCATCGATATGTTTGTTTGGACTTAAAACAATAATTTATGCAACAAATAACGAAACATAATAGCTCCAAAATTTATAACCATAATATATATACACGAATTCTTACTATGGGTTCAAGCAGCCATTGGAAGTTCAAAAACCAGCAAAAGAGAGAATAAAGAAGAAAAGCAATCAGAAGGTAAACAAGGGATGGAAACGATTATGGTTAAGGATGAATCATACCAAAGAAGGCGTCGTATGAGCTCCGTATATGGTGATGTTCAATCCGTAAGATGTGTTAAAAGATGAATAAGAGACCGCTGTGATGTCAATCAAGATTTGCAAAAAAATGATCAAAGCAGCAATGCTCCTGCTGCTGTAATCACTGTGAAAAGAAGTTCTCATTTTCGGGGAGTCAGCAAGCATAGATGGACAGGCAGGTATGAAGCTCACTTGTGGGATAAGCTTTCATGGAATGTTACACAAAAGAAGAAAGGCAAACAAGGTAAAAAAACTGTGTCTTCATTGCATTTCAGTTCATTTTCACTATAACTTTCAATTTAGGATGCTTACATGTTGCATGATTTGTCTATGTCTGGAATCGGCTCAGGGATCCTGAAGTTTACCTTGGTGAGTACATCACAAGTTGTTTCACTTTTTCTAACACATATATACAAGCCGAAGTCTTGTATATATTAAGGTGAAATGACAATGGTATGTTATATGAACTTTGACAGGTGCTTATGATGATGAAGAAGCTGCTGCAAGAGCATATGATTTAGCTGCACTTAAGTATTGGGGGACGTCAACTTCCACTAATTTGCCCGTATGTATATCTTATATTCTTATTTAACAACTATGATTATCTTCTATTTATGTTACTCGGATTCTATTTAACAACTATAATTATATCTTATATTCTTATTTAACAACTATGATTATAATCTGTTGGATAATAGACAGTGAAAGGTTATTGCTGTTTTAAGTGAAAAACATTTTCAGTTCAATACCACTGAAACAATATCTTTCTATTGAACTACAAGCATTCATTGATAGCAGCAGTACTAGTTTCATATGGGAATCATCACTTTAAAAGGTTGAAAATGAAGGGAACAAAAAGCAGGATCCATGATTTCACATCTACATCCTAGAGTCTATCAGTGTTTACATGAGTCGCAACGGAAGACGTATCTAACCTTCTAGATTTCTGAAAAATCTGGATCGATGTTTGGTTCAGATTTTGAAGTACTTGTAGCCGTAGTCGGGGTTTGTCATACCCTCTTCCCAATCACCCATCTGGCAACCACCGAAAACTATCTGTTGAATGCGTAAATAACTTCCATAAAAGAAAAAAAGGGACCAATGTAAACGTATTCACCATGAAATTTGATATATATATATATATATATATATATTCTTTTACGTATTAGTATCATTTAAACTTACTCTACACTTAACACTGTCATGCAGTTGAGGAAAACATCAATGGATAAGAAATCCGAGGTACCAAGGTCTACCCTGTAATGTCATCGTGTAAATTAGTCATATTATTCCATGAGACACTATAGTAAAACAGACTTTTAGCGACATTTTTTGGGCATTTAGCGGTGTTTATAAGCGCCACAAAAAGTATTTGCGGTGCTTTTCTAAGCGCCACAAAAAAGGCCGCCAATACAACCGCCGGCGTTTATGAGCAAAAAACGCCGCTAAAGATCCTGACTTTTAGTGGCATTTGTGATAAAAGCGCCGCTAAAAACCATGGTCTTTAGCGGCGCTTCTTTTAAAAACGCCGCTAAAAGTCAGGGCCTTTAGCGGCGCTTCCTAAAAAATGCCGCTAAAAGTCAAGGCCTTTAGTGGCGCTTTCCCAAAAAACGCCGCTAAAAGTCAGGGCCTTTAGCGGCGATTTTACCACAAACGCCGCTAAAAGTCAGGGCCTTTAGCGGCGCTTTTATCACAAACGCCGCTAAAAGTCAGGGCCTTTAGCGGCACTTTTACCAAAAACGCCGCAAAAAATTCTTGACATTTAGCGGCACTTTTGTACAAACGCCGCTAATTTGTACAGATTTAAAAAAATAAAATTTTTTCAATATTATACCCCTCCTGCACTAAAAACCAACCAATAACAAGATATAATTCCAACATAAAACAAACAAATTTAGCATAAAAATCACAATCAATACATTAATTCTAAATGATACTTGAAATTTAATAAATTAAATGAATGATAATCGAAAATATTGTAACAATAATGTTAAATGTAATAATGTCAAAACTTCTTACAACGAAAAACTAAATGTCTAAGATGGCGGTTTCGTGATCGCTAAAACATCTCATCATCATATGTCAAGTCTTTGGAGCTCTTTGTATTTTTTCGCTCTACTAGCATCGATCTAGCATCGATGCTGCCCTCGCCTCCTCGCATTGCCTCTCTCGTTCTTCTTTGTTGCCTCCTTGCTTGTGCTGTTTCAGCATCCGCTCTAAGTCATTGTGGAGTTCTTCATATTTTCTTTGAACATCAACAATTTATCGCCTCGCTCAACCGTGCTCTCTTGCATCTCGAGCTATCTGGTTTTGTAGCCTCGAACTTCAAAGACGAGATTGACCCCGGAAGGCATGTCTCTACTGGGAGGCGGATCCAAAATATTGGTCGGGGTAACACTAGATCCTTTAAATCGAACCCGACCATACCTTTCAAGACCAAAAACATCAGTGATAATTCTATTAAAAATATACTAAAGATTAGCAGAACTATCATCAAAGTAGTCGTACCTTTCGGGACCCAAAACATCGTAATAATTTCATTATCAATCTCCTCAAGATTAATAGAACTATCATCAAGCACCGCTTCATACTCAAACCTTCTTCTCCTTTAGTTTATCCTAATAAATCAATGAAAGAATTAGAAACGAAATATATAAATAAGAAAGAATGCAACATAATTTAACATTATAAATTTAAAACTATAAACGATGAATTAAACTATTATAATTAAACGGTAGAAATATTTATAAAAATAAAATTTTATTAAGTAAATATACCAAAATTTCGCACTTGGATGTCATCGGAGATCCATCCTTTTTCTATGCGTAATGTCAAAAAGCTAAACGCGTCCAACTTTTTGACCAATAAGTTTCCTACATTTTAGCAGAAAAATATAATTTAATAGTATAAAGTAATTAATATTTGACTGAATTAATAAATTATAATACCTCGGCGTCACCTACACAAGCAAAACTTCTAGAACCCGCGCGTGCGTGAATTTACATTTTCATCTCACGCTTATTCCAACTCGCATCACGGTCCTACATAATGCAATTTGAATTATATATATAGTAAATACTATAAACCAAATAATTTATACGATTTTAGATGTACGTAATACCTCTCTTTTTTTTTTTAAATTCCAAAATCTAACTTGATCTTCCCATTGGTACCTCAACATTCCCGGTAGAACATTTCTTAATTTTTCGTCGAGGCTTATGTCTTTCTTAAAATATTGTTTTTTGAGCGTGCTTTTATTGTCTCTCTATTTGTTACCCAATGTCTTCTTAACATAGTCATCAGAGACCTCTAAATTAAATCTACCCTGAAGAAAAAAAGTATAAAAAGTTAATATAAATGAAAATTAAATTAAAGTATTATAAATTACATTCACATTTTATTACCTTAATATTTTCGAGAGCCTGATTTTTGTTGGCATCGTGCATGTGATGCCATGATTAAGTAGTTAATGGGCAACATATTGGGATTTCGTGCTCAAATGCCCAAATAGCCTCCTAACAATGAGCTTCAGATCCAACAGTGGCCATGATTGTTTCTCCTTACTTTAACACGATCGGTAGGCTCTAAGTCGTATAAATATTTAAGTAATGTACGCCCCGACCTCTCAAGGTCCCACCACCTTCAAATTGAAAAATGATATATTATTATATTAAAATTGAAAATGAATCAATAATAAAATTCAACATGCATGTAAAATAAACTTAACATTACTTTCAAATTCTTCAGGCTCGTCATCTATGTCCCAGAGTAGAAGATCCAACAACTGCTTTGCTATTCACTACTATTAGCTTCTTCCGATTTGGAGTTTCATGGACAATATTTAAATCTCAGAATCGTCTTCTAGGCATTTTTCCCGCAATACACATGAAAATTATATAACATGACCAACATGAAATTATAATATTACATATAAATAATAAATCGTTAAATCTTACTACATCATATTTCAGTAAATATCTTCGTCCACATCCCGACGAACCCATTGAAATTGTTGACTAGTACTAGGATATTTTCGCTAAGTCTTGTTCGAAAAAGGCAAAGTTTCGATCTTTCGACTATGCCATCTCTACTTCCACCGCCAATGTCAAAGAAGTCTCTAGGGGTGTTTCAAGTACAACGTACCAACCTCATCAATTGGATCTTCCAAGTAAAAACTTGTTTAACTTGAGAAGAAAACACATACGGCTCGTCCATCGGTTGTTCTCGGTGTGAATTAATCGAGAGAAATTCACCATTGTAAAGCCATATTGATCGCTTTTAATTTCATGAGCCGTATTCACATCAACCCAATCACCTTGAAATAAGACAACTTTGCATTTGCTATAATAATCCAACTCAATGATGTCAAGAATAAGTCCGTAATATTCCAAATTCCCTCGATCGGATTATCGTCCCTAGCACTAGCATAACTTGTAATCGAAGAATTAATAACAATTCGCAATTTTGGGTTCTCCTCAATCTCTCGCGATACCTTGTATGAAATCTGTATCCGTTGATGAGGAAGCCACTATATCTTTTAACTATTCTGTTTGGACCTTGTGAAATCCATTTAACGTCGTCATTTACTTCATTCCTACTCCAAACCTATTAAGTCAAAAGTAAATTGAGTAATTATGAATGTTATGAAAAAAATATTATTACTTGTCAATGAAAATTTAAATTGCATACCATTTGGCTTAACCATTCATGGAATGATTCTGCGAACAACTTATTAATTTCTCGTCGATTTAATCTTCGAGATCATGAACGAACTCTCAATATTTGTTTGTACTCACTATGGTAAAAAATGTTTTACTTTGTTAGAAGACAAACAAATCATAATTGATAAGTATTTATCAAATTGTAGAACATACTTCCGAAATGGTTCCATTGAATCGTGATGAAAAAGAACGTATCGATGTGCTTGGACCCACGATCTATCGTCTAATTCTGTAATTTCGACTCTGCCGATCGGTTCTCTGAAACTTTGAAATAAATAAGTTTCAGCCAAATTATGATCTGTGAGCCCAGCATTTCTACTTGGTCTGTTCATTCTTGTTTCAACATCTTCCAAATACCTCGAACAGAAAGTCATACATTCCTCTGCCAAGTAGCCCTCGACAATTGATCCTTTCGGATAACGCTTATTGCGGCAGTATGACTTCAATTTGGAAAGGAACCTAAACACGATATACAACATTATCAAAAGTTGGAAATAAAGGCATTTAGTTGAATGAAGGAATATTTTGCAAATAAAGTATGACCTTTCAATGGGATACATCCATCGATAGAAAACGGGTCCACCAAGAAGTGTTTCACGCGGGAGATGAATTAACAAGTACACCATGATAGTGAAGAAGGAAGGCGGGAATATCTTCTCCAGATTGCATAAAGTTAATGCGACTCGATCTTGTAGTCTCTCAAGTTCTTGAACATTCAAAACTTTACCACAAATGCCTTTCATTATATTTGACAGTTCAATTACAGGAGCCGTCACCATTTTCGACATACAACACCGCATAGCAACTGGCAGTAAGTCTTGCATCAATATGTGACAGTCATGCAATTTTAAGCCATATAATCTTCGATCCTTAACACTCACACATCGCGATATATTTGATGCATACGATCCGGACCTTTATATCCTTCAACACCATATGTAACACTTCTTTCTCCGTCTTCGACATTGAAAAATAGCAGGCGGCAACCGATATTTCATATTCGAAAGTGCTCGGGGATGAAGCTCTCGCCGAACTCCCATGTGGACTAAATCAAGTCGACTCTGAAGATTATCTTTTGATTTTCCATCGACATTCAAAATAGTCCCAATGATGTTCTCGAGACATTTTCTCTATGTGCATGACATCAAGATTATGGCGTAAAATCGATGCTTCTAATAAGGCAACTCAAAAAATACTTTTTTTTTCCAAAAGTTCGCCTCATTAGGATCATCCTCTTCATCGATTCATCATCGATTCATCCCTAGATCTTCTATTTCTATGCGGGTTTGCGGTTGATACATCTTTCCATAAATGAAATTCATATCTTTCAACATTAACAATATTTCGGATCCACGGTCTACGAAGGAGCTGATCTAAACTCTTCAAGACAATCAAACCGAGCACTTTGAAATCTAAATGTATGATTTTTGGTAACCACCGACGATGCCCCATGTAAGAAAACTTCTTCCCATTATATAACCATTGTTAACATGTTCACAAAGACAACACGGACAAGCATAACGCCCCTTAGTACTCCAACTAGATAAATTAGCATAAGCCGAAAAGTCGTTAATAGTCCACATTAATGCCGCACGTAAATTAAAGTTCTCTTTTCTTATTGCATCGAATGTCTGAACACCAGCTCATAGTTCTTTTAACTCGTCAACAAGTGGCTGCAAATAGACGTCAATATCATTCCCCGGCCCTTTTTCTCCAGGTATAATCATAGACAAGATAAAAGAAGATTGTTTCATACAAACTCATAGAGGCAAATTGTAGGGAACAAGCACCACATGCCAAGTACTGTACGTTGTGCTCATAAGTTTGTAAGGGTTAAATCCATCGGATGCTAGCCCAAGCCTCACACTCCGAGGATCGCTTGCAAAGCTTGGAAATTTAGAGTCAAAACATTTCCAAGCTAAAGAATCTGCAGGATGCCTTAACAACCCATCATCGGTTCGTCCATCACGGTGCCACGTCATTGATTCGACTGTCTTCGATGACATGAAAAGCCGTTGAAGCCTCGGTATAAGGGACGCAAAATCTTAACTGGATGCTTCTTTGACTATGTACCGTGTTCATCCTTGTTACCGTCCTCTGTATTTCTATTAATCCAACGTGATTGGCCGCATACATGACAGCACTGTTGGTTTATGCAGTCGCCCCAATACAACATGCAGTCATTTGGGCAACTATGAATTTTATTGTATCCAAGGCCCAAATCCTTTATCAATTTCTTCATGTATTTGGAAGATCGAGGGAGTTTTGCAAACGGGAACATTTCTTGCAGAAACTCTAACAGTATTGTTAACGAGTTTTCGGTCTACCCCCCAAACATTTCAAGTGAAAAAGATGAATACAGAATGACAGTTTGGAAAATTTTGATCCCTCATACAGTTCTTCATTCATTTCACCAAGTAACGTGTAGAACCTCGCCGCTTCTTCATTTGGTCGTTCATCTGGTACACTTCTTTCCCTTCGGTGAAGGTATTTCCTCTAAAATTATGATCATTGGTTGCACCCAAGTCGTGGAAATGACTCAAACCATCATCACAAGATATTAAAAGCATCCCGCAACATGTTTTCCATGTTATCGTCACTAACATTCGATTGAAAGCACTATGAGGATACCCTAGATTTATCGATGAAGATGCTCCACTAGATGTAAACTCGCCATGAAAAAACCATATTTTGTACCCCCGGACAAAGCCATCAACAACTAGATGTTCAGAGACCACTTCACGATAATGCCGCTTAATATTGCAACACTTCTTACACGGGCAAAGAATCATATTCTCTTGGCTTGCATTTTGAAATGTAAAATTCGAAAAGTTTCTACTCCATTTCGATAGTCGTTGCTTACCCTTGACAATTTCATCCAACTCCTATCCATTTCATAGTTGTTGAAGTCTAAAGTTGACAATAAATTATATGGCTAAATTGTTAATTAATAATTTATGTAAATAATGCTATAGAATTTGATCTTAAAATTAGGTAAGTTATGTATTCTATAAGATCCATCATACATGGCATTGTTACACCTAGGAGGATCCGTTATATCTAATAAATGAGATATAAGGCAACCCGTCAAGTTTCCAAATTTATATACTTTGAATCCTTTTTTTTTAAATCATACAAGTATTATGTAAGTTATGAAGTTTGATTTTAAGGAAAATTATGTAAGTTATGAAATTTAATCGTCAACTTATGTAATTTATGAAATTTGATCTTAAAATTAGGTAAGTTATGTATTCTTTAATATCCATCATACATGGCATTGTTACACCTAGGAGGATCCGTTATATCTAATAAATGAGATATAAGGCAACCCATCAGTTTCCACCTATATACTTTGAATCCTTTTTTAAAAAAAATTATACAAGTATTATGTAAGTTATGAAGTTTGATCTTAAGGAAAATTATGTAAGTTATGAAATTTAATCGTCAACTTATGTAATTTATGAAATTTGATCTTAAAATTAGGTAAGTTGTGTATTCTTTAAGATCCATCATACGTGGCATTGTTACACCTAGGAGGATCCGTTATATCTAATAAATGAGATATAAGGCAACCCGTCAAAGTTTCCAAATTTATATACTTTGAATCCTTTTTTTTTAAATTATATAAGTATTATGTAAGTTATGAAGTTTGAACTTAAGGAAAATTATGTAAGTTATGAAATTTAATCGTCAACTTATGTAATTTATGAAATTTGATCATAAAATTAGGTAAGTTATGTATTATTTTAGATCCTTCATACGTGGCATTGCTACACCTAAGGAGGATCCATTATATCTAACAGTGAGATATAAGGCAACCCGTCAGGTTTCCAGCCAATATACTTTGAATCTTTTTCTTTTATCTATACAAGTATTATGTAAGTTATGAAGTTTGATATTAACTTAAAATTAGGGGTTAAGGGTTATAGGTTAGGGGTTAAGGGTTAGTGGTTAGGGTTTAAGATTTATGAGTTTAGGATTTATGGTTTAGGGTTTAGGGGTTAGGGGTTAGGGGTTTAAGATTTAAGGGTTTAAGGGTTTAGGGTGTAGGGCTTATGGGTTAAGGTTTAGGGTTTTAAGGTTTTAGGGTTTTAAGGGTTTAGGGTTTATGGGTTTAATAAATGTTATATTATTTCGATATTTAATTTGGTATTTCATTTAGATCCATCATACGTGGCATTGTTACACCTAGGGAGGATCCGTTATATCTAACAGTGAGATATAAGGCAACCCGTCAGGTTTCCAGCCCATATACTTTGAATCTTTTTCTTTTATCTATACAAGTATTATGTAAGTTATGAAGTTTGATATTAACTTAAAATTAGGGGTTAAGGGTTAGTGGTTAGGGTTTAAGATTTATGAGTTTATGGTTTAAAGTTTAAGATTTAGGGTTTAGGGGTTAGGGGTTAGGGGGGTTAAAGGTTAAGGGTTTAAGATTCAAAGGTTTAAGAGTTTAGGGTGTAGGGCTTATAGGTTAGGGTTTAGGGTTTTAAGGTTTTAGGGTTTCAAGGGTTTAGGGTGTAAGGGTTTAATAAATGTTATATTATTTCAATATTTAATTTGGTATTTCGTTTAGATCCATCATACGTGGCATTGTTACACCTAGGGAGGATCCGTTATATCTAACAGTGAGATATAAGGCAACCCTTCAGGTTTTCAGCCTATATACTTTAAATCTTTTTCTTTTATCTATACAAGTATTATGTAAGTTATGAAGTTTGATATTAACTTAAAATTAGGGGTTAAGGGTTAGTGGTTAGGGTTTAAGATTTATGAGTTTAGGGCTTAGAGTTTAGGGTTTAGGGGTTAGGGGTTAGGGGTTAAGGGTTAAGGGTTAGGGGTTTAATATTTAAGGGTTTAAGGGTTTAGGGTTTAAGGCTTATGGGTTAAGGTTTAGGGTTTTAAGGTTTTAGGGTTTTAGGGTTTCAAGGGTTTAAGGTTTAGGGGTTTAATAAATGTTATATTATTTCGATATTTAATTTGGTATTTCATTTAGATCCATCATACGTGGCATTGTTACACCTAGGGAGGATCCGTTATATCTAACAGTGAGATATAAGGCAACCCGTCAGGTTTCCAGCCAATATACTTTGAATCTTTTTCTTTTATCTATACAAGTATTATGTAAGTTATGAAGTTTGATATTAACTTAAAATTAGGGGTTAAGGGGTTAGGGGTTAAGTTAGGGGTTTAAGATTTATGAGTTTAGGATTTATGGTTTAGGGTTTAAGGGTTAAGGGTTAAGGGTTTAAGATTCAAGGGTTTAAAGGTTTAGGGTGTAGGGCTTATAGGTTAGGGTTTAAGGTTTTAAGGTTTTATGGTTTTAAGGTTTTAAGGTTTCAAGGGTTTAAGGTTTAGGGGTTTAATAAATGTTATATTATTTCGATATTTAATTTGGTATTTCGTTAAGATCCATCATACGTGGCATTGTTACACCTAGAGAGGATCCGTTATATCTAACAATGAGATATAAGGCAACCCGTCAGGTTTCCAGCCTATATACTTTGAATCTTTTTCTTTTATCTATACAAGTATTATGTAAGTTATGAAGTTTGATATTAACTTAAAATTAGGGGTTAAGGGTTATAGGTTAAGGGTTAAGGGTTAGTGGTTAGGGTTTAAGATTTATGAGTTTAGGGTTTAGGGTTTAGGGTTTAGGGTTTAGGGTTAAGGGTTAGGGGTTAAGGGTTAAGGGTTTAAGATTCAAAGGTTTAAGGGTTTAAGGTGTAGGGCTTATGTGTTAGGGTTTAAGGTTTTAAGGTTTTAAGGTTTTAAGGTTTCAAGGGTTTAGGGTTTAGGGGTTTAATAAATGTTATATTATTTCGATATTTAATTTGGTATTTCGTCTAGATCCATCATACGTGGCATTGTTACACCTAGGGAGGATCCGTTATATCTAACAGTGAGATATAAGGCAACCCGTCAGGTTTCTAGCCTATATACTTTGAATCTTTTTATTTTATCTATACAAGTATTATGTAAGTTATGAAGTTTGATCTTAAAGGAAAATTATGTCAGTTATGAAATTTGATATTAAAATTAGATAATTTTTGTATTCGTTTAGATTCATCATACATGGCATTGTTACACCTAGGGAGGATCCATTATATCTAACTGTGAGATATAAGGCAACCCGTCAGGTTTCCAGCCTATATACTTTGAATCCTTTTTTTTTTCTATACAAGAATTATGTAAGTTATGAAGTTTGATCTTAACTTAAAATTATGTTAGTTATGAAAGCTAATCGTTTAGGGTTTAATGTTTAGGATTTAGGGTTTTTGGGTTTATGTTTAAGGTTTAGGTAGTGTTAAAGTTTTAAGGTTTATGGTTTAGAGTTTAAGGTTTATTATTTTAGGGTTTATGTTTTAGGGTTTAAGGTTTAAGGTTTGTTATTTTAAAGGTTTAGGGTTTAAGATTTAGGGTTTGAGGTTTAAGGTTTGGGGTTTGAGTCTTGGGATTTATGGTTTGGGGTTTGAGCCTTGGGATTTGTGGTTTGGGATTTAATGTTTGTGATTTTAGGTTTAGGGTTAAGGGTTTAGGGTTTAAGGTTTAAGGTTTGGAGTTTAGGGTTTAAGGTTTATGGTTTATGATTTAGGGTTTATGGTTTAGTGTTTAAGGTTTAGGGTTTAGGATTTAAGATTTGGGGTTTAAGGTTTAAGGTCTAAAGTTTAGGGTTTAGAGTGTAGGGTTTTAGGGTTTAAAGTTTTAGAGTTTTAAGGTTTCAATTTTTAGGGTTTGAAGTTTGTGTTTTAAGGTTTGGGGTTTAGTGTTTTTGGTTTTATGGTATAGTGTTTAGGGTTTAGCATAAACCACAAATATAACTTAGCAAATAATATTCAATTATTACAATTTAAATATAACTTAGCAAATATTACGACTGAAAATGATGAAAGCATAGAAACCTATAAAAAGTTTACTTGCTTTATGTACCGCTTCTTAACTCTCCTGAAACAATAGACACTTTTTCCCCTGTTATTGTTCAAGTTTTGATGATTGACTTGAACTAGTTGGCACCATAAGATGTCGATAAATTAACAAATCCTGTTCAGTTGAGAATTAACATGCAACTAAGTCAGAATAAGAATATAAAATTTTTATCCCCCTTGAGGAAATGAATATACAATAGTTGCTAAGCAAAAATCAAACTCAAAGGACAAAAGAGCTACCGAACCCACTGGTTTTCATTATAAGTACCAAAAAAACCCCTAAATCCCATCCAAGAGAATGAATGAAAGGGTTTGCACCATTGAGCTTTCAGAAATTAATAAATGGAAAAGAATAAACATATATAACCTAAGTATACTTTCTGAAGTATAAATGGCCAATAACAAATAACATCACAGCAATCAATAGATAGCAAGAAAAAAGATAGCATGAAAAAAACTAACTAATGGCATGCATTAAGCTCATATCCAAAGTCAATTTTTGTAACCCTAAAGCGCACACCAAAGACATGAAATCAACGTGGATTTGCCTTAAAACATCCAATCTCCTTTCTTTTCGATTATTTAAAGAATTAAAACACACCAGCCCCTCAACCAAGCAAAGGCTTCAATGCTTTCTTATGACAAATAAGAAACTTATGGATGGAATTAAGTCTTAGACTATGCAATTTTCATCTTAAAATTATTGGAGAGGATAATCCAAATCCAGTTCTTAAAATTCTTAAACTAACTCAATGAAGATACCAGCTTCACTTTCAATTCAAGAACTAAACTCTAATTCCTAAAAAATTTTCAATAGCAACCGTATTTAAGATCGAATCAGTAATATACCTCTTAAGGATGAAACACTAGGTTCCTTAATCAACAAGAAAACTCAATTCCTCTTCCTAAGCTGCAAAAAAGGGAAAGTGTTGACTAAAATTAACCCCTAATAAATATTTGAGCAAACAAAATAAATATAAACTATTAAATACTCAGACGAGAATTTGTGCCTCAAAATTGACCGAAAAAGAAATGGATTGAACAAAATTTCAGATAAAACATCAATGTAATAACATCAATGAATAACATCAACTGAAATTATTAAGAGCTTCCTGTCTAACTCGAAATTATTAAAGAAATAGATTGTACAAAAATTATTCAACAGAAACTATTCAGATAAAACCATCAACAGAAACAGAAATAGATTGTAGAAATATTTCTACCTCGAAATTATTAAAGAAGAGATTTGTGCCTCAAAACTTACCTCAAATCGATTAAACCGCAAGATTTATTAAGAGATTCTTCTTCATCTTCTTCTCTTGATGAGAAACACTATTTCAGAGTCGAAATGAACTAGAACAAAGCAATGTAAATGTAAATCAAGAAAGATTTGGGGATTGGGGATTCAAGAAATAAGAAAACAGGAAGAGACTGGAAATCAAAGCAATGAAACAAATTTAGGAGATTGGGAAGTATTTCGCACTGTAAATCAAGAAAGATTTGGGGATTGGGAGGGAAACGAAAGGGATTAGGGATTAGGGATTTTGGGAAATTAGAAAATGGGGGAACAGAATAGTCTTACGCAATTAGCTTCTTCTTCATCTTCTTCTCTTGAATCTAAACGCTGTTTCAGAGTCGAAATGAACCAGAACAAAGCAACAGAAACAGAAATCGAAGAAAGATTTGGGGATTGGGGATTCAAGAAATAAGAAAACAGGAAGAGACTGGAAATCAAAGCAACAGAAACCGATTTAGGGAGATTGGGGAAGTACTTCGCACCATAAATCGATGAAAGATTTGGGGATTGGGAGGGGAAACACAAAAGGGGATTAGGGATTAGGGATTTTGGGAAATTAGAAAATGGGGGAACAGAATAGTCATAGGCAATTAAACTGGATGGAACAAGAACGACGCCGTTTCAATAGAAAATTTAACCCTATTGCGGCGCTTTCCAATAAACGCCACTAAAAATTTCAAGAAAAAACGCAGTCGTTTTTCTTCCATGTTGTGGCGTTTTGGGCTAAAACGCCAGCAATAACATGGACCAATTTTACGGCGTTTTCTTAGAAAGCGCCAGTAATGCATACTTTTTGCGGCGTTTTCCCTTAAATGCCACTAACGATACTAACTGTGCCACAAAAACGATGTCGTGAAGCTTAATGAAAATATCTATTTGCGGCGTTTTTTAAGAAAACGCCACTAAATATAGACTTATAGCGCCGTTTTATGACTAGTGCCACTAATTCTTGACAGATATTTGTGGAGTTTTTACGGAACCGCCAGTAAAAAAAAATGTTTAAACGGCGCTGTTTTGCATTATACTGATATATTTTTGTGACGTTTTATTCACAAACGCCACTAATTCACACAACAAATTTTCAAACGACGCCGTCTTTGAATCTATTGATGGGTTTTGTATGCTTTTGAATAAAACGCCGTAATTTTAATATAATTTAATCTATATATTTTATACTATTATTAATTAATCCAATTACTTATTTTTAATCTTTATAAATTTAAAATATATCGGTCATAATAGTATTAGTGCTAATAATAAAATAATTTTATATAAAATATTTCATAATATCTCTTTTACGGTTATATAATAAATTATTTAATATATAAATTAAAAACTTAAGCCCAATTCCCAAAGATATAACCCCAAATCTAAACTTCAAACCCTAATAATATCTAATACATAATCCCAAACCCCAAACTATATATATAATAATTTTAATATTATAATTCATATTATCTATTTTACAATTATATAATAAATTATTTAATATATAAATTAAGGATAAAAATTGGAACCTATTTTAAAGAAATAAACATTGGGGTAATGGATACATATACCATTCGGGGTTATGGGAAGACAGTTTCAATACAATAAAAGGAAGGATTAAACGATGGTTACGTTAGATCCAACAGCTTCCGGTTTATAGGATTCTAGGGATTTGAATTAGAAGAAAGCGATTTCAAGGATTTTGGTTTTGAATTGATGGTTATATACCTTTAAACCCTTGACCTAAACCCTATATCATAACTCCTAAACTATCAACCCTTAACCCTTAACTCTAAACCTTAAACTATAAGCCTTAAACCCTTAATCCATATAAAACTCTAAATACATAACCCCAAACTTTAAACCCTAAAACATCTTAAATCCAAAACCTTAAACCACAAACCTTTATAAACTCTAAACCCTAAACTATAAAACCCTCAATCATAAACCCTTACATAAATATATAAACCCTATAACCACAAATACTAAACCTTAAGTCAAAAACTCTAAACCACTAAAACACTAAAGATTAAATTTTAACACTTTTATATTTACATGAAAACGACGTCGCTTTTTGTTTTTGAAATAAAAATTATGTTGTGGCGTTTTTGTTAAAAACGCCACTAAAGATCACCTTTAGCGGCTTTTTTATAACAAACACCGCTATAAGTCAGACTTTAGCGGCGTTTTTTAAAAAAAATACCGCTAAATTTATCACATTTTTACACTGTAATTAAAACATCGTCGTTTCTGTTTTGAAATAAAAAATATTTTCTGGCGTTTGGTAGGAAGCGCCGCGAAAGGTCCAAGCATTAGCGGCGTTTTATAAAAAGGGCCGCTATACATCTGAGATTTAGTGGCGTTTTCTTAAAAGTGCCGTTATACATAAGAGATTTAGCGGCGTTTACTGGAATGCGCCGCTATATATCGGTTTTAGCGGCGTTTATTTAAAAAACGCCGCTATTGATCATTTTATTGCGGCATTTTCCTTCAAACGCCACTATTGTGTAATCTTGGTGGCGTTTTTGTTTAAAACGCTACTAAAAACACCGCTAAAAGTCTGTTTTGGTGTAGTGAGAAAGAGCAATAAGAAGCTAAAATGAAAATTGCAGATTGAACATCAGAAATCATACCAAACACGTCCCCAGTTGTCTTGAAACTCAACGTCACTGATATCATGGAACGATGATGGCATCACATTAAAACCCTTATCTGCATTATAGAGGGGATCATACTCCATTGAAGCATTTCCCACTGTCATCAATATGAATCAAGAAGCTTATTTTCTCTTATGCACGAAAGACACGGTCAAAGTTAAGAAAATGGAGAGCAAAGGCAACCATTGCCAAACCTGCAAATTAGAGGAATTAAAGGCACCCAAGCGTGCCATGACATACCATGACTGAATTAAAGGCCTGTTCATATTTGTAGATTAACACGCTCTGAAACACCCACATTTACCACGAGAATGGACCGGATCGGTATGTTCCTAAAGTAAACCGGTTTCAAACATTTTCGTTACTTAGAGAAAATTTGTAAATTTTTAGAAAAACTATTGTTTTGAGTTGGGCTTAGGTTGTAAACCCATTTATTCAATCTTGTAAATCCAATTTGAGGTAATGTGTCCAAAATAGATCTTAGCAAAATATTAAAAAGTAATGTAAAAACAAAGAATAATCCACTGGGCCTTATGGCCTTATTACATCAAATACACCCAAAATAAAATTAAAGAGGTATTAAAATCAAATAATGTCCAAATTTCAATAAATTCTTCAAGTGATGCATGGCCTCCTCATGGTCTCTGGCCGGTCCGTCACGCTCATCGCTGAAAAAATAATTCCCACAATGGGGTGAGTCAAGACTCAATGTGCACACAATACTATCAATCAATAATTCAGCATTCACGTTTAAATCATCAAATCCATATAATAATAGAATTCATGATGCAACCCAACCCAAACCTATAAGCCATCCGCTACTCTCCACTGTACCAACTCGCACACCGTGGGGACTACTAAGTCGACCCTCCATCCGCTACTCTCCACGTTGTGTCATTAGACACTATTGTAACCGGTTACCAAAATTTCGCAATGTGACCGTAGTCGACATATTTCGTTGATGAGACCAAGTCAACACCTAAATTTCATAATGTGACCGTAGTCAACATATTTCACAGTGAGACCAAGTCAACACCTTCGTTGGTGAGACCAAGTCAACACTGTTCTCCCCTTTCACATAAAACCCAATGCCCCAAAAACATATATATTGCATAACTTAATTTCATGTTCATATTCATATATTCGCATGTTATTAAAATAACATTTTTCACAATCCTATCAGAAGTAGGAAACGTACCTTGGTACTTTTTGCCACATTTGTGGTACATAGCCACATTCACATTCTTATTCATAATCATATATTAAAATATTTAGCCATAAAATATTGAAGAATAGTAAGGGTACACACCTTTTTCGCTTAATAGGTTCCTTGATATCTTGAGAATCCCGATCTAATTTTTAGATCTATTAATCCCTATATTCGGCCCATCCATTAACACATATTAATAAACCCCTTTTTTAAACAAAACCAAATCCTAGTAGGATTTGTAAGGAAAAACTCACCTTTGCCGATTTGGTGATTACACAAATCCCGGAAGTTGGGGTTTTCCTCTACTTGATATTCGGCCAACCCTTGTAGTTCAACATGGTTAGTTTTTCGGCTTTTCAATAATTAAGGAATTAATTTAGATGATCTCACCACCATTGGCCGAATGTTTAGAGGCTTACCTTATAGATTTCCAAATCCCGAAAGTTCCTTTTGTCTTGAATCGTCGAAATTCCTAAAATTCATATGTTAGATTCGATCTAACTTTAATAAGTAAAAGTTGGCCTTTGGCCGATTGTGCCTCACCTTAAATCCTTGATTTTGAAATCCCGAAACTCTCCCTTTTTCATTCGGCCATGAGACATAGAAAAGGTTATTTCCTTGTTCTTGATTAAAAGATTTTAGAAGAACAAAATTAATTGTTCTTACCTTAGATCCTTGCTCTTTGTAATTGATGATGGTAGAAATCTAAGGAATCATGGTGGATTGACCATGAACAAGAATGGGATTAGTACCTTGATTTTGGTAAAAAGAAAAGAATAGAAGTTGACTAATCCATGATCTTACCTCTTTTTGATGTTGTGGATGATTCCTCCTCTACTTAGAATCAATAAGGATTGAATTTTGATAGTAGAACGAGGAAGAAAATAGAAAAAGAAAGGATGGTTCCTTGCTTAGAGAATTCGCAATGAGAGGGGAGGAGAGCAAAGTTTGACAAAGTTGATGAATGAGATGAGAGTATCACTTTTCCTCTTTTAACCGAAATTGTTAGACCAAGAGTCCAAAACTTGGCCACTACTCCTTTACAAGTGATAATATTATCATTTAATTATCACTTTAATTAAATTATAAGTACTTTATCCATCCTTTATCTCCTTATTTATTTTTATTAAAAGAAATTCCTTTACTTAACACTTAATTAAACGAGTTTTAATCAAGTGGAACTCCTCTTATTCAACATGCTTGTGCCGTCCCACCTCCTAGCCTTGGAAGCAAAATAAGGCCTTCATTATTTGCTTCTGGTGTCTCCAACTCAGCCCAAAAACCTTTTGCATGTGGGCCATTTCCTAAGGCCTTATGTGGCATCTTCAGCCACATTTCCAAGCCCGTTATTGGGTCAAATTTCATGTACTTTATATCTTTAGGGTCACTTGACCCTAAGTCCCCTTTGGGCTCTAAAATTCGGCATTCCGGTCAATTTTAAGTTTCTAAAATTTTCATGCTCAGAACTTGCCATTTTTCTTACATATCCAAGTTTCCTAAAATGTTCAGTTTCCAAAATGTTTAGGTTTCCAAAATGTTTAGGTTTCCAAAATGTTTAGGTTTCCAAAATGTTTAGGTTTCCAAAATGTCTAAGTTTCCAAAAATGTCCATTTCCATTTCCATTTCCATTTCCATTTCCATTTTCATTTCCATTTCCATTTTCATTTTCATTTCCATTTCCATGCATTTCTAGGTTTCCAAAAGTTTCACAAATTTATTCATAGTACTTGGAAACTTGTCATTTCATACAATTAAACCTGAAATGCATAGGCCCTATTCGGGATGTTACGCTTCTACCCCTTAAACAAAATTTCGTCCCCGAAATTTCCTAACTAAAATAATTGAGGGTATTGCTGTCTCATCGCCTCTTCTGTCTCCCATGAAGCCTCTTCCGTTCCATGATTGCGCCATAGCACTTTGACTAGGGGAACTGTCTTCTTTCGTAGTACTTTCACATCACGTTCCAAGATCCGAATCGGTTCTTCCTCATAGGATAAGTCTGGCCTTAGTTCCACCTCTTCAACCGGTACCACATGGGATGGATCCGATCGATAGCGACGTAACATGGACACATGAAATACGTCATGCATTTGCTGCAATTCTGGTGGCAACTCTAATTGGTATGCCACTGGCCCAATTCGCTTTAGTACTTGATAAGGCCCTATAAATCTTGGGCTTAGCTTTCCTTTGCGGCCAAACCTCATTACCTTCTTCCAAGGAGAGACTTTCAAGAACACTTGATCTCCCACTTCAAACTCTATTTCCTTTCGCTTAAGGTCCGCGTACGACTTTTGCCTATCAGAGGCTTCCTTCAACCGTGCCCGAATTAACTCAACCTTCTCTTCAGTTTCTGCCACCAACTCTGGACCCAAAACTCGGCGTTCTCCTAACTCGGTCCAACAAGTAGGTGTTCTACACTTCCTTCCATACAATGCCTCGTATGGTGCCATCCGAATGCTGGCTTGATAGCTATTGTTGTAGGCGAATTCAGCTAAAGGCAAGTAATCCTCCCAACTTCCTCGAAATTCCATTACACAGCCTCTCAACATATCCTCCAATACTTGTATAACTCGTTCAGACTGCCCGTCTGATTGTGGATGAAAAGCCGTAGTGAAGTCTAGCTTAGTGCCTAAAGCTTGATGAAGTGCTTTCCAAAATCGAGACGTAAACCTTGGGTCTCTATCAGAGATGATCGACTTCGGTACTCCGTGTAATCTCACGATTTCCGCCACATACAACTTAGCCAACTTCTGAAGAGAATAATCCATTCTGACTGGGATAAAGTGTGCGGACTTGGTCAAACGGTCCACAATCACCCATACCGAGTCTTTCTTAGTAGGCGTAAGGGGAAGCCCACTAACAAAGTCCATGGTAATTCTTTCCCACTTCCATTGGGGAATTTCGATTGGTTGGAGCAATCCTGATGGAACTTGGTGTTCAGCCTTAACTTGCTGACACGTCAAACATTTCCCCTAATTCATCACTTCTCGCTCAGTCCCACCACCAAAATTGTTCCTTAGATCTCTATACGACTTGATGCCTCCGGATGCAGGCATAGGGGCTACCATGCGCCCCAAGAATCTTTGTCTCAACTCCTTATTCTTGAAGATACAAACTTTACCCTTATAGCACAATACTCCTTCATTATTGACATCATAATCCTCTAATCCTCTTCTTCAGTGCTTGCTGCAACTTAATACTTAAGTCATCATCACCAAGCTGTCCTCCTTCACTTCCTTTAGCCATGTAGGCCTAACTTGTAATTCCGCCAATAGACTTCCATCGTCATATAGACTTAAGTGAGCGAACAAAGCCCGTAGGTCCGCTACAACCTTCCGACTTAGGGCATCGGCTACTACGTTCGCCTTGCTCGGATGATACTCTATTGAGCAACAGAGTCCTTCAACAATTCCACCCACCTTCGTTGCCTCAAGTTCAACTCCTTCGAGTTAATAAATACTTAAGGCTCTTGTGGTGCTGTGTAGATAATCGACCTTTCTCCATAAAGGTAGTGCCTCCAAACCTTAAGGCGAAAACCATCTTGCTAGCTCTAAGTCATGAGTTGGGTAGTTAAGCTCATGAGGCCTTAGTGCAGAGACGCATAGCGACTACTTTACCATCTTGCATTAACACACGCCCTAACCCCGTATGCGAAGCATCACAAGACACCACAAATTCCTTTCCCGCCTCCTAATTTGAATTAACACTGGAGCCTCTGTCATTACCTTCTTAAGCTTTTCAAAGCTCTCTTTGCATTTAGTAGTCCATTGAAAGGTACTTCCTTCCTTAGTAACTTGGTTAAAGCGCGGCTATTGACGAGAATCCTTCCACAAACCTTCAGAATAGCCGCCAAGCCTAAGAAACTTGGATTTCAGCCACGGACCTAGGTGGCTTCCAATCCAACACCGCTCGATCTTCCTAGGTCCCTCTTATTCCTTCTGCGGATACCACATGCCCTAAGAATGCCACTCTCCTAAGCCAAAATTCGCACTTGGTGAATTTGGCATAGAGCTTTTCTCCCTTAGTACTTCCAACACGACTCGGAGATGCTCATCATGCTCTTCCTCCGACTTGAATACACCAAAATATCATCGATGAACACGACATTTAATCTGTCCAAGTAGGGTTGGAAAATCCGATTCATCATGTCCATGAACGCTACCGGGCGTTTGTCAACCCAAACGGCATCACCACAAACTCAAGTGACCATATCTTGTCCTAAAAGCGGTCTTATGAATATCAGCCTCCTTCACCTTCAATCGATGGTATCCCGATCAGAATCGATCTTGAAAACATCATGCGGCTCCCTTGGTGATCGAACAAGTCCTCGATCCTTGGCAAGGGTACTTGTTCTTAATGGTCACTTATTTAACTGACGGTAGTCTATGCACATACGCATAGTTCCATCCTTCTTCTTCACAAAAGGACCGGTGCTCCCCATGGAGACACACTGGTCGGATGAACCCCGATCCAACAGTTCTTGGATCCGAGCCTTTAGCTCCACTAACTCCTTTGGTGCCATTCGGTATGGAGCGATGGACATGGGAGTGTCCCCATAATAGTTCAATTCCAAATTGACCTCCCGTCTGGGGTATTCGGTAACTCCTCCGAAACACTTCTACAAAATCCCTTCTCGTCCTAACCCCATTAACACCTTCCTCCTTCCCACCTATCGCACCTACAAAAGCTAAGAACGCTTTGCAACCTTTCTTAACCATCTTCTCACCTTCAAAGGTCAAACTACATTAGATAAATAATTCCTCCTTTCTCCGATCATTATTACCACTTCATCCTCCCGGTTCTTAATTCCATTCGTTTAGCCGCACAATCCAACACGGCTCGGTGTTCCACTAACCATCCATTCCAAGAATAAGCTCAAACTCTCCAAGGGTAACTCCATTAAGTCCGCTCGAAAGTTCACTCCTCGAATCTCTAGGGGCACATTCAAAGATCTTGTCTACCACTATAGTTTGGCCTAATGGGCTCACTAGGTCATCACCTATCGAGAGTTCGAGTCTAGGCCTAGTGTTTTCACTATACTACTTGCAACATAGGAATGGGTCGAGCCCACATCAATCAAAGCAAAGTAGGGTTTGTCAAAATAAAGAACGTCTGGGTTATTACGTCCGCTGCGTCTCCATCTTCCTTCTACGAACCGCATAAACCAAACCCGTTGTCTTGCATCAAGATTAGCATTGGTACTCGACCACGTGTGCCCACGCCTCTGCCGCGCCACTACCACGGTTATTCAACCACGGCCCGTGGAGGTCATTTGTCGCCTCACCTATTCAGCTAGCATTCTCGAACTCTGGCCGACTTTCGTGCGGGTTGTTTGGGGCAATCCCTAAACATATGGTCCTTGGACCCACACCTATAGATGCTCCTATCTTTTTCCAACACTCCCTAGATGCCTCTTCCCACAATACTCACACGGACGAATCGCGCCGCCTGTACCAAATTTTGTTGATTCGTGGCCCGTCATCCGAGGCCTCTTGTAACCCTTTCCCGATGACCCAAACCCTCTTTTGGCCTTATTCTTGTCCACGGTCCGCTTAGTAGCATCCTTAATCCCTCGGCCACCTTGGCCTTTTCTACCAACACGTAAAATTCCGCTCACGATGCGGTGCTATTATGATCTTAAATCATTTCTCGGCCGTCCTCAAAGCGAACACGGCGTTCATGCTCGGTTGCCACTACCCTCGAGCATAGCGGCTCAACCTCGAAATTCGCCTCATATTCTGCGGCGGACTTACTCCCTTGCACCAACCCTAGAAAAGCCTTCCTCTGCTCATCAGATACGGTTCCCACATACTTCTTCCGAAGGCCTCTTTAACAAATTCCTGTGTCGATTTTCAGCTACTGATGCCATCACGAGCAGTCAACCACCATTGATACGCTATCACAGTAATAATGCCACCATCCTTTCACTTCTCCTCCGAGTCAAATCAAGCTCATCCATTATACGCCCGTTGCCTCCAACCAATACTCACCAGACTTGGGTGCCACATTGGATACTCCTCGAAACATTTACGCTCCATTAGCTCGAGTCGTTCGGTACCGACTTTCGATTTCCTCCATTTCCACCGCACCGCCACCAATTCCAAAACTCATGAGCGACTGCGACATGACCTCTTCCCCGTCGAGCCTGCCGCTCCGCGTTGGCAAATGGGGTGGTGGTGGCGGTGGCATCTCATTGTCGGACCCTTGTCCCGACCTAACGGGTTCGACACGGTCATCCTTCCTCTTCCTCGACTAATGACGGCCACGCCCTCTAGAGCTCATTTTCTAGCGGCGAAATCGATTAAGGAATTTTATGTATTAGTCATTGTTCCACTTATTTATCGTGAAGGAGTTTTATGAGAAGGGATTTTAGAGTGGTTCTTTCGATCATACA
Organism: Gossypium rotundifolium; assembly: GCA_025506655.1. Lineage (NCBI taxonomy): Eukaryota > Viridiplantae > Streptophyta > Magnoliopsida > Malvales > Malvaceae > Gossypium > Gossypium rotundifolium. The sequence continues at coordinate 55,371,219 of CP106723.1, read as the reverse complement.
ACACACAGTCTTTTCCATTCATCCATTCATCCATCAAACAAATATGAACTTCCGCTCATTCGAGAAACGTTGTAGTTTTGTTGTTTGTTGGTATTTTCACTACCCGGGGTATTTTCGTAATTTTGTCCTCTGAGGGCATTTTCGTAATTTTTCAAAATAAGGTTCCTTGATGTTTTGTCAAGAATTATTTTGAAAACTTCCAAAGTCTAAGGTAACTTGAAAAATTTTAAACCGGGGTATTTCGGTAATTTTTGATCTCGTGGGTATTTTGGTAATTTTCACAAATCGGGTAGTAAATTTGAAAAATTTAATAAATTTTGGGGTATTTCAAAAGTTGTAAACTTTGAGGGTTCTTTTCGAAAAGTGTTCCTTCAAAATGGGGATGTTGCAAAATTTAGAAATTAGGGTCATTTTGGTAATTTTGTATGTTAGGGGCAATTTTGTAATTTTTCTAAAATCATGGTATTTTGATATTTTACAAATTAGGGTTTTTGAATGTTTATGGAATCATGAAATTTTGGTAAAGTCGTTGAGTAGTTGAACATTTTATAAGCGATGCGTTTTGGTAATTTCACCCCTAAGGGCATTTTTGTAATTTTCGTAAATCAAGAGTTTTTTTTTTTCGTAAAATGTTGATAATTTTCTCAGATTTAAAAGAAAAGTTTTAAGGGTTTGAATAAAACTAGGGTTTTGTTGTTTTGTTCTCTCTTTTTTTCAAAACATGGCTAGTTCACTTTCGGGTTTTAGTCGTTATGTTTAGCCTATAAAACCCTCTTGGTCGTGGTGAACCAAAGCTACGCACCAGGCGTGATTCGTGTGGAGAGGAGGTGAGTCACGCTGGATCGCTTAAATACCAAGCTCCCACCAAACCATTCCTAGACATGCGCACAGAGGTTACCACACCACCGAGCCTCTCGAGTTATGGTGAACAAGCTACGCACTGGTAGGATTCTGCAAGAGGAGGTGAGTCGCAGATCGCTTAAATACCAAGCTCTTGGGATCCAATCCTAGACATGCGTGCAAGGGTTACCACACCACTAGCTCATTGACTTAGCCATAGGTTGGTTTAGTACATTAAGTCTTATGTGTTTGTGTTTGAGTAGTCTAATCTTAGGGTTCAAGTTCCTATCATTCTATTCTACGCTCCATGCCTTTTCTTACCCTTATATAAATCATGTAATCACACATATAGTTAGGGGTACTTACGGTGGATCATGGTTTGAGACTTAGGGGCCATGCCAAAACACGCTTATTTTTCAAAGAAAATCATTTGGCTCACTTTGAAAACGTTTTGGGCCTTAGCCCAGTGCCGAGAGTTTAAAACTGGCTCGATATAAATCGAAACACCCCACACCCGCCCACGAGAATGGACCGGATCCGTATGTTCCTAAAGTAAACCGGTTTCAAACATTTTAGTTATTTAGAGAAAATTTGTAAATTTTAGAAAACTATTGTTTTGAGTTGGGCTTAGGTTGTAAACCCATTTATTCAATCTTGTAAATCCAATTTGAGGTAATGTGTCCAAAATAGATCTTAGCAAAATATTAAAAAGTAATGTAAAAACAAAGAATAATCCATCGGGCCTTATGGCCTTATTACATCAAATACACCCAAAATAAAATTAAAGAGGTATTAAAATCAAATAATGTCCAAATTTCGAATAAATTCTTCAAGTGATGCATGGCCTCCTCATGGTCTACCTACCGGTCCGTCAACGCTCATCGCCTGAAAAAATAATTCCCACAATGGGGTGAGTCAACAGACTCAATGTGCACACAATACTATCAATCAATAATTAGGGCATTCACGCTTAAATCATCAAATCCATATAATAATAGAATTCATGATGCAACCCAACCCAAACCTATAAGCCATCCGCTACTCTCCACCCGCACTCAACTCGCACACCGTAGGGACTACTAAGTCGACCCTCCATCCGCTTACTCTCCACGTTGTGTCATTAGACACTATTGTAACCGGTTACCAAAATTTCGCAATGTGACCGTAGTCGACATATTTCGTTGATGAGACCAAGTCAACACCTAAATTTCGCAATGTGACCGTAGTCAACATATTTCGTTGGTGAGACCGAAGTCAACACCTTCGTTGGTGAGACCGAAGTCAACACCTGTTCTCCCCCTTTCACATAAAACCCGAATGCCCCAAAAACATATATATTGCATAACTTAATTTCATGTTCATATTCATATATTCGCATGTTATTAAAATAACATTTTCACAATCCTATCGAAGTAGGAAACGCACTGGTACTTTTGCCACATTTGTGGTACATAGCCACATTCACATTCTTATTCATAATCATATATTAAAATATTTAGCCATAAAATATTGAAGAATAGTAAGGGTACACACCTTTTCGCTTAATAGGTTCCTTGATATCTTGAGAATCCCGATCTAATTTTTAGATCTATTAATCCTATATTCGCCCATCCATTAACACATATTAATAAACCCTTTTTAAACAAAACCAAATCCTAGTAGGATTTGTAAGGAAAAACTCACCTTTGCCGATTTGGTGATTACACAAATCCCGTAAGTTGGGGTTTTCCTCTACTTGATATTCGGCTAACCCTTGTAGTTCAACATGGTTAGTTTTTCGGCTTTTCAATAATTAAGGAATTAATTTAGATGATCTCACCACCATTGGCCGAATGTTTAGAGGCTTACCTTATAGATTTCCAAATCCCGAAAGTTCCCTTTTGTCTTGAATCTCTGTCGAAATTCCTAAAATTCATATGTTAGATTCGATCTAACTTTAATAAGTAAAAGTTGGCCTTTGGCCGATTGTGCCTCACCTTAAATCCTTGATTTTGAAATCCGAAACTCTCCCTTTTCATTCGCCATGAGACATAGAAAAGGTTATTTCCTTGTTCTTGATTAAAAGATTTTAGAAGAACAAAAATTAATTGTTCTTGCCTTAGATCCTTGCTCTTTGTAATTGATGATGGTAGAAATCTAAGGAATCATGGTGGATTCGGCCATGAACAAGAATGGGATTAGTACCTTGATTTTGGTAAAAAGAAAAGAATAGAAGTTGACTAATCCACAGATCTTACCTCTTTTTGATGTTGTGGATGATTCCTCCTCTACTTAGAATCAATAAGGATTGAATTTTGATAGTAGAACGAGGAAGAAAATAGAAAAAGAAAGGATGGTTCCTTGCTTAGGAGAATTCGGCAATGAGAGGGGGAGTGAGAGCAAAGTTTCGGCAAAGTTGATGAATGAGATGAGAGTATCACTTTTCCTCTTTTAACTGAAATTGTTAGACCAAGAGTCCAAAACTTGGCCACTACTCCTTTACAAGTGATAATATTATCATTTAATTATCACTTTAATTAAATTATAAGTACTTTATCCATCCTTTATCTCCTTATTTATTTTTATTAAAAGAAATTCCTTTACTTAACACTTAATTAAACGAGTTTTAATCGAAGTGGAACTCCTCTTATTCAACATGCTTGTGCCGTCCCACCTCCTAGCCTTGGAAGCAAAATAAGGCCTTCATTATTTGCTTCCTGGGTGTCTCCAACTCAGGCCCAAAAAACCTTTTGCATGTGGGCCATTTCCTAAGGCCTTATGTGGCATCTTCAGGCCACATTTCCAAGCCCGTTATTGGGTCAAATTTCATGTACTTTATATCTTTAGGGTCACTTGACCCTAAGTCCCCCTTTGGGCTCTAAAATTCGGCATTCCGGGGTCAATTTTAAGTTTCCTAAAATTTTCGCGCGGCTCTGTAACTTGCCATTTTTCTTACATATCCAAGTTTCCTAAAATGTTCAGGTTTCCAAAATGTTTAGGTTTCCAAAATGTTTAGGTTTCCAAAATGTTTAGGTTTCCAAAAATGTCTAAGTTTCCAAAAATGTCCATTTCCATTTCCATTTCCATTTCCATTTCCATTTTCATTTCCATTTCCATTTTCATTTTCATTTCCATTTCCATGCATTTCTAGGTTTCCAAAAGTTTCACAAATTTATTCATAGTACTTGGAAACTTGTCATTTCATACAATTAAACTGGAAATGCATAGGCCCTATTCAGGATGTTACACGCTCATTTGTTGGGTTTTCCTTTTTCTCGTTGCTTACCTATCCCTTTTTCTAGTTTCGGTAAAGTTTTGTCTTCGGATTTCGTCGAGGTTATTTGAAGAGATAGTAAGTTTAATAACTACTCATTTAATATCAATTCACCGATTAAATCAACTAAATATTATTTTCATATAGAAATACCACATACGATCAAATCTCAAGGCTAAACTAAAGAATAAGACTCTAAAAACATCAAAAAAGTGAATAAAATCAAAATATAAGCAATTAATAGATAAATAAAGAAAACAAGATTAAAAAACCAGTTGAATTTTTGCAAAAAAGGTAAATAAGAGAGAGAAAAGCTCACGTACAAGCATCGTCGTGATTAGAAGGGGAATAAAAGCCTCGCTTGGGAGGAGCAGGAGGACGAGATCCACCGCGAAGGGCGGTTCAGAGGAGACCAGATCGCACGCTTGCCATCGCCATTTTTTATTCGATTTTTTGAAACTGTAGTTTCAATGCGCTAAGCATGGACATGAGATGACCAGTGGGTCGATTTAGCTTCCTGAACTTCGACATTTAGGGAGAAAGAGGGAGAAATCGAGGTTGAATGAGGAAGATCGGTGGGGGATTTTGGTTTGGGGGTTTTGGGTAACCGATAATAGGGAAATTTTGGAGAGTTAAAGAAATTTAGGTTTTGGGAAACGATAACGAGGATAGTGAACGAGAAATTTTGTGGCGTTTTATTAAAAAACGCCGGTATAGTTTATCTTTTGCGGCGTTTTAACTAGAAACGCCACTATATCTATATTTTTTGCGGCGTTTTTATTGAAAACGCCACTATTACACAATTTTAATTTTCCCTTATTTTTAAACTATATTTTTCTATGTTTTTTCTTCTAAAATTTGTGTGTTGAGAATATTATTTTTTGAATTTTTATTTTATTATATTTTGAGTATTGAACTTTTTAACTAAAATATTAAATATTAAAAATTTAAGTTTTTAAGTTTTAAGTTTTAATTTTTTATTATTAAATTTTAAAATTTTAACTACCATTATCAACTCTTTTACGTAAGTTTTTTTCTTTCTTTTTACATTAATATTATTCTTTTAATTATGGTGCTGTATTAATTGTTTATATTTTTATATAAATGGCATTTAATTATATGTATACGCCTAAATTTTGATATAGATACATCTCATAATTATATATGAATTTTGGTTTAATGTGTAATTCTAGATGTGAAATTCTAATTGTGGTTTAAATGTATAGTTGAAATTTTAATTTTGATTTAATCATACACATTATTTTAAAATATAAATACATCAATATATTTTTATATTGAATAAATATAATTTTTATGTATGCAATATATAAATAAAAATGATGTTAATTATATCAATAATTGTGTTAATATTTTACAAGATTTGGATCAAATTAAAGTTCATGTATACAATTGCACACTAAACCATTGTTCATGTATGCTTTTGGGATTTAACCCATTTTGATATATATTTTTTAAAATAATAATTTATATTTATCTTATTTTGATTTATATTCTAAAAAATCCAAGATTAATCATTAACGTTTTTATCAAAGCCTTAAACCCTAAAATCCTAAGTCCTAAACACATACCCTAAACCTCAAACCCATAACCCCTAAAATTATATACCTTAAACCTTAAACCATTAAACCCTAAAACCTTAAACGCTTGTCATAACTATAAAATCTAACACCGAAACCTTAAAGTTAAACTTACATCGCATTTTAACCTTAAAGTTAAATTTATTTTAAATAATAATTTTTTAATTTTGAATATTATATTAATTTATTAATTTTTTCATAAACTCAAGCCATAATGCTAATCCTAAGACTAACCCTAAACCATAAACTCTAAACACTAAATCTTGAAATACTGACCTCGAAACCCTAGTCAGCCCATACAAACCACTAAACCCTTAATTATAGCCTTAAACCCTAAATCATTTAGATAAATTTTATTATATATTCTTTCAATATTTTAGGAAATTTAAATAACATTTTCAATTTACTAATTAATTTTTGTTTCTCTACATATACATGGGTTACCAATTTTTTAATTTTAATATATATAAAGCTTATCTATTATCTCTAAAATAATTTAAACTATAATTATAATTTTAATATATATAAATATAAGAAATTAAATAATTTAAACTATATATATATATATATAAAGTCTATTTTCTTATAGTGGCTAAACCCTAAATATAAACTTTATAAGGGACAAAAGTAATTAAAAAAGAATGTTAATGCTTACATAGACCCTAAAATAAATTAATTTTTTTTCACAACCCTAACCCCTAAAATCATAACCCTTAAATTATTTATTTTTACAGCGTTTTTTTACTTTTTGCGGCGTTTACAAACAAACGCCACTAACTCTCTAGTTAGCATCTTTGCAGTGTTTTTGGAGAAGTGCTGCTAATGCTCAGATCTTTAGCGCGTTTTTACAAAAGTGCCGCTAATACTCAGATCTTTAGTGGCGTTTTTCTAAAAGCATCGCTAATGCTCAGATCTTTAGCTGCGTTTTTCTAAAAGCGCCGCTAATGCTCAGATTTTTAGCGGCGTTTTTCTAAAAGCGCCGCAAATACTCAGATCTTTAGCGGCATTTTACAAAAGCGCCGCTAATAATCAGATATTTAGCGGCGTTCTTACAAAAGCGCCGCTAATGCTCAGATCTTTAGCGGCGTTTTTACAAAAGCGTCACTACTGCTCAAATCTTTAGCGGCGTTTTTACAAAAGTGCCGCTAATGCTCAGATCTTTAGCGGCGTTTTTTTAAAAGCGCCGCTAATGCTCAGATCTTTAGCAGCGTTTTTACAAAAGCGTTGCTAATGCTCAGATCTTTAGCGGTGTTTGGAAAAAACGCCGCTATTTCTCCTTTTTAATGGCATTTTGGTAATAAACGCTGCTATTGCTCAACTTTTAGCGGCGTTTTCTTTCAAACACCGCTAAAGTATAATATTTGCGATGTTTTTCATTAAAACGCCACTAAAAACGCCGCTAAAAGTCTGTTTTGGTGTAGTGTACCTCTTTTACTGGTTGTTTCTTAATTGGTTGACTTTCTACCAAATTCTCAATATAATTTAATTATTTTCCTATAGTATGAATACTGATATTTTTATAGTTGTTTTGTTCTACTATCATTTGATGAGATTTGTTCTCTTGTATCAGGAGCTCTCATTCTTAAAGGATGTTGGGATTCAACTTCTCCTTTATTGGTCTTCCATCTAGTATTATGTTTTAATGTACTAATAGATTTTGAATAATAATTTTCAAACCATTGAATGGAATTTTTATGAATTTTATAGGTATTCACTTAATTCATAATATTTTTCTTTCTTTTTATCATTATGATTTTTAAAGTAATATTACCTTTTTTGTTTATTTTTGTTGGAATAGAAGTGTTTTCTACACCATTCCTTATTGATCTTAAAAGATCTTTCTAGAACAATATTTTCAAATTTTCTCATTGTCTTGCATTATTAGTCATTAATGAGTATGTCGGTGACATATTAGGTAAATTTTGGGGACTCTTTTCCTGTTTCACATAGATAGGTTGAGCTATATTTAAGGAATTATCTATTCCTTGTAAATTGGTTCTAAATGTTGTTGGGATAGAAGAGACAGAGGCTCTAGTTGTCCTAAAATCTAACGTTTGTGTCTCTAGATTTGATTCTTCTTCTAAATTTAACCTCTTAAAAGTTGTGCTGGTACTTCCTATTTCAAAGGAATGACTTGGAGGCATTCTCTATGGCCTATTGAATATCAATTCAACTGTTCCATTGTGGCACCCCAAACCCGGCCTAGAAGTCTAGATCGAATCCAAGATACCACATTGATCACCGAAGTGATCGTAGGAAAATTTAACAAAAACCAGTAGTTGAAAATCTAATTTTCCAAAAATGTTTATCTCAAAATAACCCAGAATGTTTAATTGTTTAAAAATACTGTTCGCGAACGTGACAAACATAATGTACAAACAAAGTTTAAAACAACAATGGTACCACAATATTAAAAATCTTTACAATTCAAAACCAAATGTAAAAACTAGAAAACTCAAACTGGCAATCCAATTTGTTGAAGCTATCCGAAACCTCCGCGTACCAAGTCCAGCATCAGAAATCAAAATTGTACTTGAAAGGGGAAACAAAAGAGGGGGTGAGCTACTCGAGCTCAGTGTGAGATCAAACTAGCTAAACTACAGAAGCAGATATAGAGAACTAGAAGTAATTCAGAACCAAAACATACTTACAAATAGATAACAGTTAAGCGAGTTCGCCCAACATCAAACACACACCATATGTACATTACGGTCATATGGAACAAACAGACACACCTAACCTCACGTGCTATTCAAATACAATAGCAACAATTCACAAGTCAGTCACACCATCACAATAACAATTCAGTCAGACATTTATAGAGAAAGTCTACAGAAATCGTATAGGCACACGTGCCTTTCAGTCGATCAGAAACACATTCAATCATATTATCACACTCGGTCATAGAATCACATTTAGCCAAACTGATCAATCATACATTTTAGTTGAATAGTACAGTCACATAGATTCATTCAGATACATATGAGTGCAAATGAGTTATAAAATAACCTACCCATCTAGCCAACACACCATCTCCGTCCAACCCTACACTCCGAGTAGAACCTCAAAAAGCCCATCCAACCTTACACTCCATAGGATGTCATCCCGGGTTTCCCAAAAATGATGATCATCAGCATTGTCCTCAACCCTCAAGGAATTGGGACCGCCCTCGACTCTCTGGGAATTAGGGCTAACAGCGTGCAGATAAACTGCCAGTCTCATAAATTACGTAGCAAAGCTAGCGTATAAGATGTACTGTGCAATACGGTAAACCATGGTATAGACATGCAATATGAATTTCAGATCAGATAATGGTATATAACACCCCAAAGCCACCTAGAAGTTAGGCCCGAATCTGGCGTGCCACATTGAAGTGTTTTTTGAAAACCATGTTTTTATTGAAAACCCTTCTTAATTAAAACTTTAGTAAAATCCCAGTTATGCCGGTTTATTATTATTTCCTGAGGTTTATAAAAAATTATTACCTTCAAAACTTTATTATTGTAAATACTTTTCTAAAAAAAAAAGAAAAAAAAGTGTTGGAAAGTTATTCATTTTTATTTCTATGTTGTTTGAGCTTATATGTTTAAATTTCACATCTTGAAGAAGAAGCTCGTATTATTAGTATTACAAGTTTTCAATTGATGTAATTATTCAGGATTAGTTCATTTTTCTAGTTAGGTAAATTGTCATTTCAATCTCAATTCTAACCCTTTAATTTAGCCTTTATCCACACTTTTAACCTAAGCCCCGTTACAACCCTTTTTAAAGACCTTTTGATCTGTGTATCATTTCATTTTATAGTGGTGGAGATTTGATTTTCATGCAAGCCTATGGGATTAAATTTTCACGTTGACTATTGAGTGCTTAATTTTGAACCTTAAACACTTTGAGTGAATCTTTAGTGAGGATGTCAACTCTTGTCGATTTTGAATTAAAGGTGACTATTTAGGTAAGGGAAAACACCTATATTTTCATGCTATAAAAAGTATGACTTTGATTGTTTGAATCTTTAGGACCCTTCTACTTAAATTATCAATGTATGAATTACCTTTAAATTATGATAAAACACTATTGATGAATTTTTTTGAATTAAGGAAGTTCATTTTAATTGTGAGTTGAGAATTTTGCTTGAGGACAAGAAAATGCTTAAGTGTGGGGGTATTTGATAAACCATAATATATACATATTTTAATCCCACATTTAGCATACTTTTGGATGATTTAATCCCTAAATTGTGGAATTTGGTGCTATTAATCCTTTAATTTCATGTTTTATACTTGGGAGAGCACCGGAGGATGAAAAGAATGAGAAACGGGCCAAAAACAGAGAAAATGGGCCAAAGTACGAAATGCACATGGCATGGGTCCGAGACACACGACCGTGCCTCTTAAGTAGACCCGAACACGGCCTGGACTCGATTTACACGGGCGTGCCACACGGGCTTGTCCCTGACGTGACCTATTTTAATTTATTCGGAATAGGGTACTTAGAGGTAAAGAAAGACATTCCAAAAGCCTATATAAACACCTTAGAGGCCAACCATCAAAGGGCGATTCAGGTAGGCTGAGAAGCCAAGCCAGAGAGGCCGAATTGTGGGATTTACTCGAAGAAAGCCAGTTGATTCATCTCAAGAAGTCGGAGTCATACTCAAGACGGATGATCTTCCCTTCAATTTACTTCAAGGGGTTTTAGGGTTTTCCTTATGTTTTGTTTTATATTTGCTTGTGAGATGTATTCTTTTATGATTATGAACTAAACCCCTCAAATACCTGAGGGGGATGAAACCTAAGACGGATCTTGTTATTGTTTTCTAAACTATATGATAAATACTTGATTTGTTCTTAATTATGTGTTCTTAATTCTTGTTCTGATAATTTAGGATATTGATTCAATTATTGATGTGCTTAGGCAGTGGAGGAATATTCCCTGTTTAAGAGTAGATCTAGCATAGTTAAGCGTAGTTGATCGCAACCCTAGAGATAGGATGACGAAAATCTGCTGAATTAAGGTCAAACCTAATATGGGAGTCCATAGATCGAGTTAATGCAATTCTAAGGGTTTTAATTAGAAAGATATTTCAATTAAACAACCTAGGGTTAGATGTTAGTAGCCTCGAGAGAGGTATTAATATAAATTAGGGAATCCTACGGATCAAGACAAGTGAATAAATCGCCTGGTTTAGAGGTAAAAAACAAGTGAAGTCTAGGTGGATTCTTCCTTGGGTATTGTCTTAATCAATTCCCAAAAATATTTTCCCCAATTCATTCTCTATGTCTTAGCATCTTTAGCCTAGTAGTTAGTTAATTTTAGGTTAAATAGCAATTCCCTTAATTCTTATGCTAAATAATAAAAAGAAAGTTAGTATTAGTACTTTTGGTTCCCTTGGGTTCGACATTCTGGCCTTGCCACTAAACTATACTATTGTTCGATAGGTGCGCTTGCCTCAATCGTTGTCACAGTTAGTTTCTAGGCTCAATCATTAATTATATAAATTTTAAGACTTTCAGACCAACGATCAAGTTCTAGAATAACAAATCAATATTGACACACTAATAATCAATAAAGTGAGCAAGAAAAGAATATATGCTCTAAAAGGCTCAAAATCTCACAAAAGTTATGGGTTTTTGATATCAACTTTGTAAATTCAAACTTCAAGATAATAATTAGATTCAAGTAGACAACCTAACAAAATTTTAAAATTTTGAAAATAGACTCATCATGCTTGATTCTCTAGTCTCCTAAAGTCTAAATCATCAATGCACAATTAACTATGACTTAATCCAAAACATATCAAAGAAAATCATAAATCAATAGGAGTTTAATTCTAATTAGTAATATGAGAAAATTACTTAAGAACAAGTCATAATTCAGGGATTTGAAAATAATGCAAAAAGTTAGGAACTTTTCGAAATGAAATTCAACCTCCACACTTAAGATGTACATTGCCCTCAATGTACAAAGATGGATAATAATCATATAGTAAGAAAATCAAAAGAGAGGGAGAGAAGTGAAACTTCCTAAAATTTTGGATGGAGTCAAAGAAAAGAAATGAGGGAAATTCAGGCCGAGTTGGAGGAGGAGGCATCGGTGGCGGGGGTTACTAGGATTATGGTGTTGTGATTCCCAAGCACCTGAAGAACCTAAATAAACAAAATCAAAATATAATAATATAGATTTAGTACAAGAGAGATAAAGAGAAGGAAAATAAAGGAGAAGAGAAAAGAAAAAGAAAAAGTAAATGGACTCAAAGGTCCTTGTCCTGTTGAGTTAATGAAGTGGCCGACATGAGCTTATGTAGATCAGTTTCACACAGGGAGACTGGGCTAGGATCCTTTCGTTTCTTCGACATGGAGGAAATGGTGAAGATGGAAAAAGGAGGAAAATGAAAAAGGGGAAAACTTAAAGGGTATGGAAGAAGAGGAAATTGGGGAGTAGGTGAGAAGAGAGGGTGGGTTTTAAATAGAAATCTGGGTTTTGGTACATTCCCATGCCCGTATGCCATGGGCGTGTTAGGGCACATGGCCGTATCGCACAACCGTGTTATGCTTCGTTTGCTTTTCACATGCCTGTGTTGAGGTTTCTATGCCCATGTGGCTTTCTCAGTGTCGGCCACGGTCGCATCGCATCGCCATGGTGGTTTATCGCAGCCCGTGTGCTGGAAAAACTTTGTCCTATTGCTACACGTTTACGGCCATGCCCATTTACCTACCTGTGGTGCCCACACGGCCATGCCACGACGTGTGCAAGGCCGTATGGGTATGGAAACCTGCGCTTCATTAACTTGGTTAGTTTGTAGTTAGGCGCTAAAAGTATAAATAAAAATATGAAAATTAATGGGGTTAGTGTTCGAGTTGCCTCCCAAGAAGCGTTTGTTTAAAGTCTTAAGCTAGACTTACCTCTCATTCGCATAATCATGGTGGTTTGGGTGGTTGAAAATTCTTTCTCATGCTATCAGTTCTATTGTCGATATATAGTTTGAGTCGAGTAGCGTTTACTTTAAAAGTGCCGAATATATGATTACTTACCTCGACTGTTCCGTATAGGAAGATGTTGAGTACCTTATAAGGGATTTCTTCTTTTGTATTAAGGTCGGGAGGAGATATTCGAGGGTCTGTCTTATCTAACAATACTTGATCTCTGATCTTAAATTTATTTGTCCCACGGAATGGATTTGGGTCTACTTCGTGTATTCCTAATTTCTCCTTGAAATGTGTCTTCAACTCGTCTAGTTATTTCTTTGTTGTCATGAGGTATAAGATCTGGCTCAGTTGTGTGGTTTTGTGGTGCTTCCTGAAAAGAAGGTTTAACCGAATGGTCATTAATAAAATTAATTTTCTCACCTTGATTACTTATGTCCTAGCCGAGTCAAGAGCCTGAAGACTGACTGATTCGTCACCTACACGGAATATGAGTTCCCTTGTACCAACATCAATTTTAGTTCTAGAAGTTTCTTAAAAGGGTCTTCCTAAAATTAAAGGAATATTATTGTCCTAATCCATGTCTAAAACGACAAAGTCTACTGGGAATATGAATTTGTCAATTTTCACAAGTACATGTTCAATTATACCCCTAGGAATTCTAATAGTTTTATCAGCTAATTGAATGTTCATCCTAGTTTGTTTGGGTTTCTCTAGATCTAGATGCTTAAACATTTTATAAGGCATAACATTTATACTTGCCCATAAATCAGCTAAAGCATTATCAACAGATAAACTACCAATTAAACATGGAATTGTAAAACTCCCTGGATCTTTTAATTTTCGTGGTAGTTTATTTTACAACATTGCTGAGCACACTGCGTTTAGTTCCACATGCAATTCCTCATCGAACTTTTGTTTGTTCGTCAAGAGCTCTTTTAAAAATTTCCTTGAATCTGGCATCTGCAAAAGAGTTTCAAGAAATGGTAAGTTAATATGTAATTTCTTCAGAAGTTTAAGAAACTTACCGAATTGTTCATTTTGTTGTCTTTCTTCATCGTATTGGGGTATGGTATTCGAGGCTGGAACTCTGTAATTACTGGTTTAGGTTTATCATGTCTTACCTCAACCTTACCTTCCTCTACCATATTCTCTTGCCTCAATTTTGGTTCATCGTGAGCAGTTATTACTTGAAGTTGCTTCTTTGGGTTAGTTTCAGTGTTACTTGGCGAGCTAATTTATGGTCGTTCAGAGATCGGCGTAGCAAGTTGTCCTAATTGGTTCTTGATCCCTTGAATCAATGCTTCTTGATTTTTGAGTGTTGTTTCAGTGTTTTGGAAACGAGTTTCTGACACCGCAATAAATTTTGTTAGCATCTCCTCAAGGTTCAGCTTTTTCTCTCGTGGGTAGGGTTGCTGTTGAAAGCCTGGGAGGGGTTGTTGTCTTTGATTTCCTTGGCCACCCCACGAAAAATTTGGATGGTTCCCCCAACCTGCATTGTAAATGTTACTATAAGGGTTATTTTGAGGTCGAGGATTATTACCCATATAATTTATCTGCTCATTTTCCATGCCATGTCCGTAGGGTGGGTAATCAGGATTCGCCACACCTCTTAGGTTTGAATCACAATGCATTATTGGGTGTACCTGCGAAGAGCCACACAAACCATCAATCTTTTTATTTAACATCTCTACCTGATTTGATAGCATGGTGACTGCATCGAGGTTGAAAATTTTGGCTGCTTTTGTTGGCCTTGTCCTTGTAACTTGCCACTGATAGTTGTTCAGAGACATTTCCTCTATAAACTTATAAGCCACCTCAGGAGTTTTGTTATTCAGGGTTCTGACGGTGGTTGAATCGATTAATTGCCTAGTCGAGGGGTTCACACCATTATAGAAGGTTTGAACCTGAAGCCACAAAGGTAACCCATGGTGAGGGCACCTTCTCAACAAATCCTTGTATCTCTCCATGCATTATATAGTGTTTCTAGATCCATCTGCACAAAAGAAGAGATATCATTCCTTAATTTGGCCGTTTTGGTCAGCAAAAAATATTTTAACCAAAATTTTTGATTATTTGATCCTATGTAGTGATTGATCCTCGTGGAAGAGAATTCAACCATTGTTTGGATTTATTCCTTAATGAAAATGAAAACAACTGAAGAATGATGGCATTATTAGAAATGCCATTTATTTTGAAAATATCACAAAATTCTAGGAAATTCGCCAAGTGATTATTTGGATCTTTATCCTGCAAACCATCAAATTGAACAAATTGCTGTATCATCTGAATTGTGTTAGGTTTCAGTTCAAATTATTTGCAGCAATAGCAGGTCTAACAATACTTGACTTAGTTCCTATTAAATTAGGTTTAGCATAATCATACATAGTATGAGGAGCAGGATTTTGATTCACTGGGTTTGTGGCAGCTACAGGAGGTAGCAGATTGTTATAAGCCATCTCTTCGGTAGTATTGGTTTCGTCTTCTTGCTCTTCTTCTATGTAATTTAAGCTTCGCCTTATTTCTTTATGATTTCTGCGAACAGTACCTTCAATATCACTGTCATAAATTAAGGTCTGCCGAGTTCTTTCTAGTCATAAACTAGAGGTACCTGCCAGAAGAAAAGAACAAAATTTAGAAAAGTAAAAATAAAATTTAATTGTAAAAATAAAATATGGCTAAAGTAATAAAAATTGAGCGTTCTTAATATTTCAGCTCCTCAGCAACGGCGCCAAAAACTTGATCGTTGGTCTGAAAGTCTTAAAATTCATATAATGAATGATCGAGCCTAGAAACTAACTATGGCAACGATTGAGGCAAGCGCACCTATCGAACAATAGTATAGTTTAGTGGCAAGACCAGAATGTCAAACCCAAGGGAACCAAAAGTACTAATACTAGCTTTCTTTTTATTATTTAGCCTAAGGATTAAGGGAATTGCTATTTAATCTAAAATTAACTAACTACTAGGCTAAAGATGCTAAGACATAGAGAATGAATTGGGGAAAATACTTTTGGGAAAAACCAATTGATTAAGACAACACCCAAGGAAGAATCCACCTAGACTTCACTTGTTATTTAACTCTGAACCAGGTGATTTATTCACTTGACTTGATCCGTAGGATTCCCTAATTTATATTAATACCTCTCTCGAGGCTACTAACGTCTAACCCTAGGTTGATTAATTTGAAATCTCTTTCTAATTAAAACCCCTAGAATTACATTAACTCGATCTATGGACTCCCATATTAGGTTTGACCCTAATCTGGCGGATTTTCATCATTTATCTCTAGGGTTGCGATCAACTCTGCTTAACTATGCTAGATTTACTCTTAAATAGGGAATATTCCTCCACTTCCTAAGCACATCAATACTTTAATCAATATCCTAAAATATCAAAACAAGAGTTAAGAACACATAATTAAGAACAAATCAAGTATTTATCATATAGTTTAGAAAACAATAACAAGATCCGTCTTAGGTTTCATCCCCCTCAGGTATTTGAGGGCTTGAGTTCATAATAAAAAAAGAATACATCTCAGAAGAAAATATAAAACAAAACATAAGAAAAACCCTAAAACCCCTTAAGGAAATTGAAGGGAAGATCTTCTTTCTTGAGTATGACTCCGACTTCTTGAGATGAATCAACTGGCTTTCTTCGAATAAATCCCACAATTCGGCCTCTTTGGCTTGGCTTCTCGGCCTACCTGAACCGCCCCTTTGAAGGTTGGCCTCTAGGGTGTTTATATAGGCTTTTGGAATGTCTTTCTTTACCTCTAAGTACCCTATTCTTAATAGAATTAAAATAGGTCACGTCAGGGACACACCCATGTGGCACGCCGGTGTAAATCGAGTCCAGGCCATGTTCGGGTCTGCTTAAGAGGCACGGCCGTGTGGCTTGGGCCCAGGCCGTGTGTATTTTGTACTTTGGCCCATTTTCTCTGTTTTTGGCCTGCTTCTCTTTCTTTTCATCCTCCGTTGCTCTCCTAAGTATAAACATGAAATTAAAGGATTAGGAGCAACAAATTCCACAATTCATGGAATAAATCATCCAAAAGTATGCTAAATGTGGGATTAAAATATGTATATATTACGATTTATCATTGCGAAAGCTTAATTTCAGAATAATTGAGTTAGGAAAATGTGATGTTTAAAATTGAGTTGCGAAAACATATCATTTGAAAAATAGTTATTGTTTTGGGAAACCATGATCTACTTTTAATAGTTATAAAACATCATAGATAAATATCCCAAGTTAAAAACCATAAATTAAAAATGGCCTTATTACACCGAATAAGAAAGCGGTTATAGTAAGGTAAAATAAAAACTGAAATTAAAAGGTGCTCATAGTGTGGCCACCTCCGAGTCCTCCAGTACGTCGAACCGCTAACTGAGGATTACTTGAAAAAAATTAAAAACAAAGGGGGTGAGTTTACGAAAACTCAGTGTGTACGACCCTCATCGGTAAAAACATGCATTACAATAATCTCGGCCTAAGCCCATTACAATCATCAATGTGGGCCTAAGCCCAACACAATAGAGTTGGCATTTGGGCCTTAGCCCATAATAGCCTCAGTTGGGCCTTAACCCATGTCAAATGTCACATATTATCTTTATCTGGGCCTAAGCCCATCTCAATATTAAAATCCATATATGCAATGCATTAATGCCCATACCAACCCTACACTCTGTCTCCTGTCCAATCGTGCACTCCTGTGGGGATTTAATCGACCCACCCATCCCTACGCTCCTTATGTAGCACCGGTTGCGGCACTAACCAATGTTGTAGCAGAGCTTCCAATCGAATAATTAGTTTAAAGCCATCGGTGGATCCACAGTCGTCAAGCGACCATGCGATCCTATCAGAATTTCCTCCGTATCAATAATTCCATCCCCTATGCAGCATAATATCACATGAATGCAGACATACCATAAATAGCATAAAATAACAATCATATAACATGTAGGGGCATTTTAGTCATTTTACCCTTCAGGGTCAAAACGATCATTTACCTTGTAGGGGTATTTTGGTCACTTTACCCTCTAGGGGTATTTCGGTCATTCTCCCATTCAGGGGTATTTAGGCCATTTTACCTTTTAAGGGTATTTCGGTAATTTTACCTTTCCAGGGTATTTTGATAATTTTAGCGACCATCTCGAAGGTCCACAGTCACCTCGAGCGACACAGATAACCTGTATGGTCAAAACGGTGTAGTTAGGCCCAAAGCCCTATACTTGGCCCAGGTGGGCCCACACTCTCGTGTGGCCTATTCGGCCCATTTTCAAACACGGCTATGTGAACACTATAGCCTAGTTCAAATTTTGCCACATTTCGTAAATTTAATCGCGTGGGGCCCACAAGCCCGTTGGGCCTACACGACCCATTTCAACAAAATGAGGCCCATAATGACCTAAGCCCATAAGAATGCTCATGGTGGCCTCAACTGTCTTACGCCCATATTTGTGGGCTCGGTATACCACACGTGCGATCGCACGCTCGTGTGGCATCATTCGCTAATACTTTGGCTTTTCGGCATTTCGACATTTACCGATCTACAGTTGGAACGGTGTGAGTACACACACTCTATCGGCTTTCTCGTCAACTATCAATTACAGGGTACTGTTACACACCTTCTCGTGAAAGCCTACGAAACACCCCTTGAGCACCAACCTTGATCGAACGAGAAGAGGTTTCTCACTTGAACTGTTACCCAAGACTAACAGCGATTTCCTCCTCTCAAATCCTTGTATGTCCAAACACCATTAACGGACTACAGTATACATACAAGTGCTGAAGTAAGGGCACTGTCACTTACCGAGATTAAAAGAGAACTAATCTGCCTTAAGTCTCACTTAGAAACCCACCCTCTGAATTTGAGTTATCACCTCCGCAATTCCAACTACCATTGATAGCAAAGTAAAATGTTAGAAAACCATTAATCCAAAGACAGGAGGAGAAAGAATACAAGGGATTGCATTACCATCTTCATTACTCACCAACAGATGAGAAGGGAAAAGAATTGGCTAAAGCACTACTAAGCCACAAGAGCGTAATATTCAACCTATCACCACTAGAGTATTTGAGAAAGTAACAAGGGGAGTAACATTCGGTTAGAAGAAAAAAAGAATAAGAACTAGAAAATAACTAAAGGACAAGGGAAAAAGAAGTGTGATTCGGCAAAAAGTGGAAGGAAGGTTGAGAATAGGTGTTTCGGCACTAAGAACTTACACTAATTAAATCTCGAGAGAGCACGAAAGGTAACTTGTGAAATCGACACCAGGGAGAAAAGAAGTCAGAAACGTTAAAAAAAAAAAACCTAAAATGTTAGAGAGGAAAAATCGGCTCCTACATACTCAGAAATTGTCGAAAATGCACCACCCATGACCCCTAGCCGAATTCATAAACTCAAGTTACCCAATTCGGCACTCTTCTCCCCTCACTCAAACTCCTTGAAAATCTCCACCTCCCTCTCATTGATTTCCTCCATGATCCACTCCTTAATTCCCTCAATTGACTCATTCAAACTCTCCAACACAAAGTTCAAATCCAACACCAACTCTTGCCCACTCATGAGCAAAATAAATAATCCCTTTTTGCATGTACTGAGACTTGAACCTCTGCCTCCTTGCCATACCTGTGACGCCACAACCACTCCACCATAGGCTCTCTTGTGTCTCCTTCTTAATCACAAATACTTATAAGGCTTAATACCAGGAGTCGGGGTCCCCTAATGCTAAAAATAAAAATCTCCCATATGACATGGCTTAGACTCAGGACTTCATAGAAGCCCCAAAACCTTCCAAATTTACTTACTTTAATGGACCCAACTTGCATTAGTGTCATTCTCTTGTTCTCAAACATTTCAAACTCTCCCCTGCCCAAGGCCCAATAGGCCCAATTCTACTAGGCCCAAATTCAGGGTGTTACATGGTACGTAGCGTAGCTAACTTACATGCAATACAGTGTAATGCAGTAATATGCTATACTGATGAGTTGTAATAAAACTCCTAGATCAGATAGTGGTACGTAGCGTAGCTAATGTATATACGGTACAGTGCAATCAGGAATTTGCTATACCGATGAGTTGCAGTAAAATTGCCAAATCAGATCATAAATCTTCCTTTTCTTCAAAATACCAACCGAAAATACTTTATATGCAGATGTATGAATGTAGATACACCAAATCAGAATACAATTTCAGGCAGTCATTCAGAAGTAGTCACTTACAGACAGTCAATCAGATATAGAAATGTGCACACTTATGCACTCAAATTCAGTACCTAACATAGCACACATTCACTTACAAGCAATACATTATTCGAAATCAGAACAGAATCATATTCACCCTCAGTAAGCTGGTGAGGCTGGTGCCTCCCCAACTCCAACGTTAAGCATATAGCCCGACGCCTTAACACTTCCACAGCCTCTACCACGGCCTCTTGCATGTCTTCTAGTGCTCATCATTGCGTATTTCTGAATTAAATTTTTTATTAAATTAGTTCATAATTCCACTGTTTAAAGCACATGTCTTATGCAAGTAACAATTTTTTTTAAAGTTATTACGTAGTCAAGAATCCACTACAGGCTTAAGTTTCTTACGGGCTTTAGTCTCTAAAAACCTATTTTAAAGTAGCCCAATAATGAGATATAATTTCGTAATTTAAACAAAGGTAAACGTAAAAAACTTACTTGGCTCGACGTCGAGGACTCAGTGAACCACACTTCAAGAATCTTGCAAAAACTTTTTAATCTACTTTTTCTAAAAACCCAAAATCTAAGGCACATTTCACAGCTTGAGCTTTGTAACCTAGCTCTGATACCACTAAATGTAACACCCCCAGCCCAAATGTTAAGGCTAAATCTAAAAATGTCACATCAAAGGCATAATTTAAAATGATTTTGCTAATTAGAAGTTTAAGGCCCAAAAGCCCAAAATCCTTGAGTCCTGTTAAGAAATGATAAAAACCATTTTAACTATTTAAAGTATTTCGAAAACCAAGTTTAATCATAAGAAATTTACTTAGGTTTAATGATTAAGTAAACAGTTGAAACAACAAAACTCAAAAAAAGGGAGTACAAGGCCTTATTACATCTAATGACAATAAAGCAAATAAAACCATGTCTTTGAAACAAATAAACAAAGTGTCTAAAT
The DNA here is from genome assembly GCA_025506655.1 of Gossypium rotundifolium. NCBI lineage: Eukaryota > Viridiplantae > Streptophyta > Magnoliopsida > Malvales > Malvaceae > Gossypium > Gossypium rotundifolium. The sequence goes on along the minus strand of CP106723.1, from coordinate 55,350,456 downwards.
ATCTTGTAGTGTGGCCATCTCCGAGTCCTCTCCCACATCGAGTCGTTTACTGAGGATCACCTAAAACATTTAATAAAAAGGGGTGAGTTTCGAAACTCAATGTGTACATCCCTTGGCAATCAAATCAACATACAAATATTCCATTGGGCCTAAGCCCTATCAAAATCGGTGGTCTTGGGCCTTAGCCCGCAATGACACCATATCATATCATATCATATGCAAAATAAGGTAATACAAAACCCTTCCCAAAAATCCATCCGCTACACACCATTTCCTTCCAACCCTACACAACTATGGGGATTTCTAAATCGACCCACCCATCTTCTACACACCAAAGGTAGCACTCACAGTGGCACTACTCAATGTTGCAGTAAAACTGCTAATCATATAATGGGCTTAAAGCCACTGGTGGATCCACGGTCGTCCAGCGACTATGCGATCCTCAAATTCTTCCTCCGTACCTTAATCCTAAACAGAATATCGTATGAATGCAACATACACATGAGTAACCTCCATAAAACTCATACTCATCACATATGGGTATTTTCGTCATTTCACAACCCAAGGGTATTTTTGTAAATCTACTTTATAGGGGTATTTAGGTAATTTTGCAAAATAGAGTTATTTTGGAAATTTTGTAAATCAGGGATGTTTTGGTAATTCTACAAATCAAGGGTATTCTAGTAATTTTACAATTCGGTCTATTTTAGTGATTTTGTAAATCTAAGGGTATTTTGGTAATTTTCAAACTAAGAGTATTTTGGGTATTTTCAAATTAGGGGTATTTTAGTAATTTTACAAATATAGGGGTATTTGGTCCCTCTCGAGTTTTAGTTATGATCTTTGTCCCATTAATAAGTCCTTGTTGCTAAAGTGAACATGCACTATGTACCAGGTAGGATCCCAAAGAAGAGGAGGTGGGCCACTAGGACCGCTTAAGTACCAAGCTCCCTTAGATCCAATCCTAGACATGCATATGTCCATTGCCACACTCTAACCCAGCAACTTATTGATAGACATGTTTAATTATTAGTGTAACATCCCGATTTAAGGGCTAGTTAGAATAGTGATCTCGGAGTCACTAAATTGAGGTTATAGAAAATTATTTTCATGTTAAGTTATGTGTTATAACATGTTTATAAGGGTGCATCAAAATTTTGGTGCCTTAATTTTAGCAATTTCTAGCTAAATTGTGAAAAAGGACTAAATCGCATAAAGTGCGAAAGTTCTATTTTATTTGCTAGAGGTGCCAAATAGCTATGAATTATAAGTTGGAGGTCCCAAATGTGCAAAATTTCCCTTATTTAAGTGAGTTGGCCGGCCATACTAAAGCATAGGGGACAAGAGCATTTATTATGTTAAAAAGTTAGTGATATTAGTTGGGAAAATGAATAAAATAAGATGATATAATAAAAAAGCTATCATCTTTTCATTTATTTCCTTCTCCACCAAAAATATCAGCCATAGAAGGGCTTTAGGAGCTTGAAATTTTAGCAGCTTATTTTCTCTTCAAGTAAGTCCTTCTGATGCTCTTTCTTGATGAAAATTGCATTTTTAGAGTCCCCAAAGCTTAAGCTATCTAATGGGGGGATTAATTTGCAATATGGTAGAAAGTCTAGGGACTTGCCATGAGAGATTTATTGCTGATTACTGAGTTTTTTATGGGAGAAAATGAATGTTAGAAAGATGAGAAACAACTTTTGTGAAAGGTGTTGCCATGAAAACACCTATTTGGAAATAAAATGCAAAAGTTGTAAATTGTTCATTAAGGCATGAAATAGTTGGAATTGTGGATAGATGTAAGAGGACTAAATGTTTAGCTAGGCTTGATTAACAAGAAAATGTGATGAAAATTTATTTACGAGCCTAGGGGCAAAATCATAATTTTGCCAAAGTGTAGGGGCAAAATAGTCATTTTGCCTAAATTGTAAATTAAGGTATTTTATGGTTATTAAATGAATAAATTAGTAAATTTCATTATTCTATATCAAGGAAAGCAAGTTTCGGACCTAGAACGGATGAAAAGAGAAATGTGGGCTAATAGTCATTTTTGGCTATTTCGACAATGAGGTAAGTTCACATGCAATTATTGAAATTATGTATGAGCTCATGTAAGTATTCTAATGTTGTATGGAATTTATATTCACTCTATGGATGTATGAAATACCCTTGGATGAAATGCATGAGGAATGTTGAGACGATAGTTAATGTCTCGTATAAGACCATATGGGATTATGGCCTCGATGTAAGGATTCGTATAAGACCATGTCAAGGACATGGCATCGATATGTTAATTCAAGTAAGACCCTATCGGGGTATGATTTCTATGTGATTTCATGAGTGTGAGACTCAAGAGAGTTATTTTATAACTTGAGTATTTCAGATTATATGTTGAAGTAAAGAAAGTATGCGTTTGAGCTACGAAAGGCACAAGTATGTATTAGAATTGAATGGAGGAAATTTCAATTTATATATATATGATGAACTCCTATTGGGATATGGGAAATTAATGCATCTTGTTACATGAGTTAGATTTATTGTTATATTGTGTGAATGCGAATAAATAACGTGGAAAAGTTAAGTAAGAGTAGTAATGTGGGGGTGTTCTCCGATGAACAATTGAATTAAAGTATTACATGTGGATGACTATTTATGAATGTATGATAATTGTGGGCTAAGTGCGAAACCACCGAACGATGAGTAGCTTATTAATAAGACTTGATGTGTTGTCTTATATGATTACGTGATAATCAGTGCAAGAATGGATTCTTTTGTAAACGAGCAATTAGCTCATTGTACGATAAGAGATAAAATGAGTAAGCTTCTAGAGTGGTTGAGTAAGCAACCATGAGTTAATGGGAATGACCCAGCATAATACCTTGTGGTTATCTATATTTAATGAATATTAATATTTTCCAGATTATGCAGATGAACTTACTAAGTATTAGTGCTCACTCCTTTTCTTTTCTCATCTCTTATATATTATGTTGACTAATACGGGTTGGAGGCCGCTGGAGATGTTTTCACACTATCGAGCAGACATTCGATTTGAGGTATCAAGTCCTTATGATTCATGGCATGTATAATTTATTGTTAATGTGCCAAACTATGTTGGCCAAAAAAGGGTTTGTAGTTTAATTGTGTATAGCCGTTGATGATGGCTAAGTTGTTGTAATTGTATGGTAGTAACACATTATTTGCATGAATAAAATGTATAAATTCATGTGTTTTAGTCATTGATTTGAGACTTTATTAAATTAGTATATTAATGTATGAAATGTAGGATAGAAAAGGGCTTGGTATATAGCCTCTAAGTGTCCACATGGTTAGACACACAGGTGTGTCTGCGCTGTAAACCCTGCACCTTATTATTAACTATTAGAATAGGCCATGAGTAGATCCCACGGCCGTGTGCATGAGCCGTGTAAGACCCGCGCCTTGGGTATAGGCGTGTGCTCAGGCCATGTCAAATAAGTCAGTAGCTCCTCATGGTTGGAGGACACGGGCGTGTCAAGGCCGTGTCAGATAAGTCAGTAGCTCCCCACGGATGGGAAACATGGGCGTGTTTAGGGGTGCATGGGCGTGCCCCTAACCATATGGGCGTGTAACCTCTGATTTTAAGAGGAGATTTTTGATAAGTTTTGAAAGTCTGAATAAGTGTTTAAGGCCTCGTATGACCATGATACGTATGTCTAGATCAAGAAAGAAAGGTTTTAAGTCGAAACAAAATTTTATAGCCAGTAAGTACTTGATTAAGTGAGTTCAAGCACGGTAATGTCTCGCATCCAGTCTTAGCATCGGACCTGGGTATGGGGTGTTACATTTAGTGGTATCAGAGCTATGGTTTACTCGGTTCTAGAACTAACCTAGCGAGAGTAAGAGTCTAGCTATACATGCCATATGTGGATCGTGATAGTGTGATGTCTCCCGGCCTTAACAAATTTGTTTTATTAAGAAAGTGATAATCCCACTCGAGTTAAATTCAGTAAGTTGTATGATTTCTAAGCTTTATGATTTCTATCATTGAACTACTTAGTATAATGTACATTGTCATCATAAAATGTTTAATGTTTTGTATATCATTTCATTTTATAGTGATGGAGATTTGATTTTCAGGCAAGCCTATGGGATTAACTTGCAAGCCTATGGGATTAACTTTTCATGTTCAACTTTTGAGAGCTTAATCTTGAACCTTAAACACTTTGAGTGATTTGCGTGAATCTTCAGTGAGGATGTCAACTCTTGTCGATTTTGAATTAAAGGTAATTATTTAGATAAGGGGAAACACCTATATTTTTTGTGCTACAAACTTATGACTTTGATTGTTTGAATCTTCAGGGATCTTTTAGTTAAATTATCCATGTATAAATTATCTATGAATTATGATGAGGCATTATTGATTAGAATTATGAATTAAGGGAACTTAGTTTTAATTGTGAGTTGAGAATTTTGCTTGAGGACAAGAAAATGCTTTAGTGTGAGGGTATTTGATAAACCATAATATGTTCATATTTTAATCCACATTTATCATACTTTTGGATGATTTATTCCCTAAATTGTGGAATTTTGTGCTCCTAATCCTTTAATTTCATGTTTTATACTTAGGACAGCATCGGAGGATCAAAAGAACGATAAATAGGCTAAAAACGAGTAAAATGGGCCAAAGTACGAAATCAACATGGTTTGGGCCTGAGACACACGGCTATGCCTCTTTAGTAGATCTGACAACGGGCTAGATTCAATTCACACGGCCGTGCCACACGGCCGTGTCCCTGTCGCAGCAAAAAAGAGTTTCATTCGAATTAGGGTACTCAGAGGCAAGGAAAGACATTCCTAAAGCCTATATAAACACCCTAGAGGCCAACCTTCAAGAGGCGTTCAGCTAGGCCAAGGAGCCAAGCCAGAGAGGCCGAATTGTGGGATTCACTTGAAGAAAGCCAATTGATCCATCCTAGAAGTCAGAGTCATACACAAGACAGAGGATCTCTCCTTCAATTCCTTCAGAGGGTTTTAGGGTTTTTCTTATGTTTTGTTTTATATTTTCTTCTGAGATGTATTCTTTCATGATTATGAACTAAACCCCTCAAATACCTAAGGGGGATGAAACGTAAGACGGATCTTGTTATTGTTTTCTGAACTATATGATAAATACTTGATTTGTTCTTAACTATGTGTTCTTAATTCTTGCTTTGTTATTCCAGGATATTGATTCAAGTATTGATGTGCTTAGGCAGAGGAAGAATATTCCCTGTTTAAGAGTAGATCTAGCATAGTTAAGCGGAGTTGATCACAACCCTAGAGATAGGATGACGAAAATCTGCCGGATTAGGGTCAAACTAATATGGGATTCCATAGATCAAGTTAATGTAGTTCTAGGGGTTTTAATTAGAAAGAGATTTCAATTAATCAACTAAGGTTAGACTTTAGTAGCCTCGGGAGAGGTATTAATATAAATTAGGGAATCCTACGGATCAAGTCAAGTGAATAAATCCTCTGGTTCAGAGTTAAATAACAAGCTAAGTCTAGGTGGATTCTTCCTCAGGTATTGTCTTAATTAATTGGGTTTTCCCAAAAGTATTTTCCCCAATTCATTCTCTGTGTCTTAGCATCTTTAGCTTTGTAGTCAGTTAATTTTAGATTAAATAAAAATTCTCTTAATTCTTAGGCTAAATAATAAGAAGAAAGTTAGTATTAGTACTTTTGGTTCCCATGGGTTCAATGATCCGGTCTTGCCACTAAACTATACTACTGTTTGATAGGTGTGCTTGCCTCAATCGTGGTGATAGTTAGTTTCTAAGCTCGATCATTTATTATATAAATTTTTAGACTTTTTACACCACCATCACATAGCCATATATTAATACCATAACATATAAAATAACATCAAAATAATTACCCTCAACCTCAGTTTAGTGGTCTCAAAACCACTGTTTTGACTAGCCCCAAAATCGAGCTGTTAAATGTGTTTTTATGCCGGAAGGAAAAGTTATAGCTTATGCATCGAGATAGTTGTAATTGCACAAAAAGAATTATCTGACACACGATCTAGAGTTACCTGCGATAGTGTTCGCATTGAAAATTTGGCGTCATTACTTGTTTGGTGAGAAATGTCATATTTTTTTGATCACAAAAGCCTGAAATATCTGATCACTCAAAATATTTGAATTTGCGACAGCGGAGATGGTTAGAATTGGTGAAAGACTATGCGTTAGTGATTGACTATCATCTGGGGAAAGTGGACGTTGTTGCTGATGATTTGAGCCGAAAGTCCTTATTTACTTTACATGCTTTGAACACACAATTAGCTTTGTCTGACGAGGTTTCAATAGTAGTCGAGTTGAAAGCGAGACCGTTACTTCTATAGTAGATTTGTGATGCTTAAAAATTTGATAATGAATTTCAAGGAAAATGAGCTCAGTGTGACTCAACTTTTGATTCATAGTTCTGAATAGGGCCCGATGATTTTTTGATGTTTCATGATAGAATATGCGTACCAAGAAATTCTGAGCTCATTCTGAAGATTTTAAATGAAGCACACAATAGTTGTTTATCAGTACATCTAGGAAGCACGAAAATGTATAACGATTTGAATCAACTTTATTGGTGGTACGGCATGAAACGAGATATCTCAGAATTTGTTTCAAAATGTTTGATTTATTAGCAAGTCAAAGTTGAGCATCAAGTGTCGTTGGGTTTATTACAGCCTATTATGATTCCTAAGTGGAAGTGGGATAGAGTAACAATGGATTTCGCATTGAGATTGCCCTTATCTCCGAAAAAGAAAGATGCGATCTGGGTTGCTGTTGACAGATTGATGAAATAAGCTCATTTCATTCCAGTACACACAGGTTTCTCGCTTGATAAATTAGTTGAGTTATATATTTCCAAAATTATGAGATTATCTATTGTTTCGGATAGAAATTCAAGGTTCACATCAAGCTTTTGGAAGAAATTACAAGAAACTTTGGGTACGAAGCTACATTTTAGCACTGCGTTTCACCCGCAATCAGATGGTCAATCCGAACGAGTTATTCAAATACTTGAGGATATGTTGCATTATTGCATTCTTGAGTTTGAAGGTAGCTAGGAGAAATATTTACCGCTGAATGAATTTGCTTATAATAACAACTTCCAATCGAGTATAATGATGGCACAGTACGAAGCTCTATACAATTGTAAATGTAGAACACCGTTGTATTGGACTAAGCTTAGAGAAAATAAGATTCACGGGGTTGATCTGATCAGAGAGACTGAAAAAAAAGTGAAAGTATTTCGCGATAGTTTGAAAGCAGATTTGAATCGATAGAAATCATAAGAGAATTTAAAACATAAAGAAATTGAGTTTCAAGTCGGGGACCGAGTGTTTCTAAAGGTTTCATCGTGGAAAAAGGTTCTTCGACTCAGCCGTAAAGGAAAGTTGAGTCCGCGATATATCGGACAGTATGAGATCGCTAAAAGAATAGGGCCTATAGCGTATCGACTAGTGTTCCGTCAGAACTTGAAAAGATTCATAATGTCTTTCATGTTTCTATGCTACATCGATATAGATTTGATCCGTCATATGTGATTTCTCCAGTAGATGTTGAGATACAGACTGATTTGACGTATAATGAAAAACCGATCAAGATTTTAGCTCGTGAAATGAAAGAATTAAGAAATAAATTCATAGTCCTAGTAAAGGTTCTTTGGCATAAACAAGAGATCGAGGAAGCTACGTGGGAACCCAAGGAAGCTATGAGAAAATAGTACCCTAACCTATTTACTGGTAAGATTTTCGGGGACGAAAATCCCCAAGGGGGAGAGTTGTAATAGCCCATTTTTAGTCAAATCAGAATGGTGGTTTTGAAACCACAAATTCAAAGTCAAAATATTTTATTTATTAGGTAACACCCCCAGACTCGGCCTAGACATTATGGCCGAATCTGGGAATGTCACATCAAAGGCATAATTCAAAACGATTTTGCTAATTAGAAGTTTAAGGCCCAAAAGCCCAAAATCCTTGAGTCCTGTTAAAAAATGATAAAAACCCATTTTAAATATTTAAAGTATTTCAGAAACCAAGTTTAATCATAAGAAATTTACTTAGGTTTAATGATTCAGTAAACAGTTGAAACAACAAAACTCATAATCCAAAGTCAAAACGGAGTACAAGGCCTTATTACATCCAATGAAAATAAAGCAATTAAAACCGTGTTTTTGAAACAAATAAACAAAGCATCTAAATATCTTATAGTGTGGCCATCTTCGAGTCCTCTTCCTCGTCGAGCCGTTTACTGAGGATCACTTGAAACATTTAATAAAAAGGGGTGAGTTTCGAAACTCAGTGTGTACAACCCTTGGCAATCAAATCAACATACAAATATTCCATTGGGCCTAAGCCCTATCAAAATTGATGGTCTTGGGCCTTAGCCCACAATGACCCCATATCATATCATATCATATCATATCATATCATATCATATCATATCATATCATATCATATCATATCATATGCAAAATAAGGTAATGCAAAACCCTGCCCAAAAATCCATCCACTACACACCATTTCCCTTCCAACCCTACACATCGTGGGGATTTCTAAATCGACCCACCCATCCTCTACAAACCAAAGGTAGCACTCACAGCGGCACTACTCAATGTTACAGTAAAGCCGCTAATCATATAATGGGCTTAAAGCCACCGGTGGATCCATGGTCGTCAAGCGACTATGCGATCCTCAAATTCTTTCTCCATACCATAATTCCCACCCATATGCATCCTAAAAAATATCGTATGAATGCAACATGCACATGAGTAACATCCATAAAACTCATACCCATCACATAGGGGTATTTTCGCCATTTCACAACCCAAGGGTATTTCTGTAAATCTACTCTACAGGGGTATTTAGGTAATTTTGCAAAATAGAAGTACTTTGGAAATTTTATAAATCAGTGATGTTTTTGTAATTTTACAAATCAAGGGTATTCTGGTAATTTCACAATTTGGGCTATTTTAGTGATTTTGCAAATCTAAGGGTGTTTTGGTAATTTTCAAACTAAAGGTATTTTGCGTATTTTCAAATCAGGGGTATTTTAGTAATTTTACAAATCTAAGGGTATTTGGTCCCTCTCGAGTTTTAGTTATGATCTTTGGCCCATTAACAAGTCTTTACAACTAAAGTGAACAGACACTATGTACCAGGTAGGATTCTAGAGAAGATGAGGTGGGCCACTAGGACTGCTTAAGTATCAAGCTCTGCCTAGATCCAATCCTAGACATGCATATGTACATTGCCACACTCTAACCCAGCAACTTGTTCATGGACATGTTTAATTATTAGCTTAAGTTTTATGTGGTTTAAGAGTTGTTCAAAACTAGGCCTAAAGTCCATTAAACCCTAGCATACTTGTCTACATCCCCATAAAGCCCATCGAGCCCAAATCACACCCTTACGGCCCATTAGGCCCAAATCTCATCCATATGGCTTATTAGGCCCAAAGCAATTCCAGATCAGGTAACATGCATGACTAACTCAATTCGTATAACCAACCAAATGATTTTATCTAACTTAGCCTCAGGGCCCACAGGCCCATTAAGCCACTTTCGGCTTTCTAGCTTTCCGGCATTGCTGATATCGTGTGTGCGTAGTGTTTGTACACACCTGGTTACTGCGACGCACTATACTATCCTTAGCCTTGAACCTACAACCAAACAACCTTCAATCAATCACTCCTACTTAATGAAAATATTTACTCAAAAGCCGAAACCTTACAGTAACCTTACAGTGTGCCACGGGGTTCTACTAGCCCTTCCTTAGCTACTAATCACAAGTGTACCCTAGATCTGCACTCACACACAAACACCATCAAAATTTGGGTGACTCGTAATCCACACCAGTCACCACACATTCGGCCATTCACTTCAACCTTAACCGAATTGAGTACACTTACTCTTGCTAACGATCCCACCACGCTTGTGATCTTCTTAATCGTATCCTTGTTATCACAGAATTAATGACAAGACAGTTAGGTAGCCTTTTGCCTTTTAACAAAACGACAAAGAGAGGTTAACCGAATACTTACCAAATCCACTTTCAATCTTGCGGCCTCAATTCAGCTTTTTAACCTTGATTGATAGTAGATCACAATCAGTTTGTGATCAAGGAAAACAACAAGGGTTTGGCACAAATAAGAATTTCAACAAGAGAAGATGTTGTCAATTCGACAATATAAGAGTTTGGCTAAGAGAGAATTTGGCAAAAAGGAATTCGACTTTAGGAGATTTCGGCAATAGGGAGAATTCGGCTATAGGAAAACCGATTAAGGGAGAAAAGAAAAACTAAAGACAGCTCAAAGAACCTTTCAAGCATTTGGCCCCCTCCTTTTATAGCCATAGGCCGAATACTCCTTTTCCCACAGTCCCATTCGGCACCAACTCCTCCCTTTCCTTATCTCCTGATTTTCTTCCTAAAAACACCTTAATCTTATCCGAAATTTTCTCCACATCCATCACACCTGCTTACTTCAAACTCTCCACGGCAAGAGTTTAAAACCAACATAACTCTTGCTGTCCACCTATCCAAAAATACATTCCTAATGCTCGAACCTTAAACCTTTTCAGTTTACACACACACACCACCTTATAGCTCCCAAGTGATGCCACTTACCACTAGACCACATGCCCATTTATGTCCTATTTTCTCTTAATATGCTTAAGAGGCCTCATACTTGATACTAGGGTCCACTAAAGTAAGAAAATTAAAATTTTCCCTATGGTCTCCCTTATCTCTAAAGCTTCAAATAATCCTGATAATATCTTAATATTAATATTCTAAGTGCTACACACACATACTAACTTCATTGTACAAAAATTAGGGTTTTAAGATTTTATGGGCGTTACAAATCTACAGCTCTTAAAAAAAATTTGGCCTCGAAATTTACCTGATTGAAACAAGTGAGGGTATTTTTGATGCATTGCCTCCTCAGGTTCCCAAGTAGCCTCCTCGGCATTATGGTTACGCCAAAGCACTTTGACTAAAGGGACAGACTTCCTTCTTAGCACCTTGACATCTTGATCAATTATCTGAACTGGCTCCTCTTCAAAAGTTAGATCTGGTCTAACCTCGATCTCCTCGACTGATACGATCTGAGAAAGGTCTGAGCGATAAAGTCTTAGCATTGACACATGGAACACATCGTGTATTTGGTTCAATTCAGAAGGTAATTCAAGCTGATAGCCAACTGGCCCAATTCGCTTCAATACTCGATAAGGCCTAATGAACCTTGGGCTTAACTTGCCCTTCTGACCAAATCTCAACACCTTTTTCCAAGGGGAAACCTTGAGAAAAATCATGTCCCCCACAGCATACTCGATCTCTCTCCGTTTGAGGTTAGCATATGACTTCTGCCTATCCACCACCTCCTTTAACTGATCTCAAATCAATTTACCTTCTTTTCGGTGTCTGCTACCAACTCCGGACCCAAAACTCGTCGCTCATCCAACTCAGTCCAACATGTCAGAGTACGACATCTTCGTCCATACAATGCTTCATATGGTGCCATTCCAATACTTGCCTGATAACTATTGTTATTTGCAAATTTAGCTAACGGCAAGTAGTCCTCGAAACTACCATGAAACTCAATTACACACCCTCTCAGCATATCCTCCAAAACTTGAATTACCCTGTCCGACTGACCATCAGTCTGAGGGTGAAATGCTGTACTGAAATCCAACCTCGTACCTAGCGCTTCATGCAACTTCTTCCAAAAATGAGACGTAAACAGAGGATCTCTATCAGATATAATAGTGACCAGAACTCCATGCAACCTCACAATCTCCGCCACATACAACCTTGCCAATTTTTGTAATGAGTAGTCAGTGCGGACTGGTATAAAATGGCAGACTTAGTTAACTGATCAACAATGACCCACATAGAGTCCTTCTTAGCAGGCGTTAAGGGTAGCCCACTAACAAAATCCATAGTAAATTGCTTCCACTTCCATAGTGGAATCTTAATGGGTGGAGTAACCCTGATGGTAGTTGATGTTCCACTTTCACTTGTTGACATACCAAATATTTGCCCACAAATTTCGTAACCTTGCATTTCAATCCCGGCCACCAATAAAGCTCTCGTAAATCTCAATACATCTTGTTACCTTCGGACGCATAGCATAGGAACTATTATGCGCTTCCTGGAGTGTAGACTTCCTTAGTTCTCCGTCCCTTGGCACACAAATTCTACCACGGAAACACAACACCCCGTCACTATTTATCCCAAAATCCAATGTTTCCCCCTTCTCCATTTGCTTGAATCGAGAATCCAAAGTCTCACCCAATAACTGTTTGTCTTTAATCTGCTCAACCCACTGTGGCTTCACTTGTAACTCGGCTAACAAACTCCCGTCGTCATACAAACTCAACCGAGCAAACATTGCCCTCAAGTCTAACATAGCCTTACGGCTTAGCACATGAACTACCACATTTTCTTTGCCCGGGTGATATTCGATCATGCAATCATAATCCTTTAATAGCTCAATCCATCTACGCTGTCTCAAGTTCAACTCATTCTGAGTTAAAAGGTACTTTAGACTCTTGTGATCCGTATAGATGGTGCACTTCTCTCTATACAAATAGTGCCTCCAAATCTTAAGTATGAATACCATTGCTGCCAATTCCAAATCGTGGGTTGGGTAATTTCTTTCATGAGTCTTAAGTTGACGTGACGCATATGTGACCACATTCTGTTCTTGCACCAAAACACAGCTCAAGCCCATGTGTGACGCATCGCTATAAACCGTAAACTCCTTCCCGTGCTCCAGCTGAATTAGAATAGGAGCCTCTGTTAACACCTTCCTAAGCTTCTTAAAACTTTCCTGTTGTTTATCAGTCCATACAAATGACACCCCCTTCCATAGTAGCTTGCTCAAAGGTGCCATGATTAGGGAAAATCCTTCAACAAACCTCCTATAGTACCCTACCAGGCCTAGAAAACTCTGAATTTCTAACACCGTCTTAGGTCATTTCCAATCCAACACTGCTTCAACCTTTCGGGGGTCAACCCTCAGTGGAGACCACATGCCCTAAGAAAGTGACTTCCCTTAGCCAAAATTCGCACTTGCTAAACTTAGCATAAAGTTACTTCTCCCTTAGAATTTGCAACACAATCCTCAAGTGTGCATCATGATCATCCTCTGTTCTCGAGTATACTAAGATGTCATCTATAAAAACTACTACAAACTAGTCTAGATACGGTTGAAAAACCTAATTTATAAGATCCATAAAAGTAGCAGGTGTGTTCGTTAGCCCAAACGGCATTACCAAAAACTTGTAATGTCCATAACAAGTTTTGAAAGATGCCTTATACACATTACCTCTTTACCCCTCAGTTGATGGTACCGTGAACGTAAGTCAATCTTCGAGAAAACTGAGGCTCCCCTAAGTTGATCGAAAAGGTTAGCTATCCTAGGCAGAGGGTACTTATTCTTAATGGTTAACTTGTTTATCTACCTATAGTTGATGCACATCCTCATGGACATGTCCTTCTTCTCCACGAATAATATCGGTGCTCCTCATGAAGGCATACTTGGTCTAATAAATTCATGATCCAATAACTCTTGAATCTGGGCCTTCAACTCTACTAGCTCCTTCAATGCCATCTTATAAGGTGCGATAGACACTGGAGCCGTGCCAGGTAACAACTCTATTCCAAACTCTACCTCTCTATTGGGTGGTAACCCCAGCAATTCCTCTGAAAAAACATCAAGAAATTCTTTTACTGTTTTCAAATCCTTGACAGTAAAACCCTTCGATTCCAAATCACTGATATAAGCTAAGTAAGCTTCACAGCCCTTCCTCACCAACTTTTCTGTCCTTAAAGCTGAAATCACGTTTGGCAAGTAATCACGTCGCTCCTCGATCACTACCACTTCATCACCTTCCACTATTCTTAACACCATCCACTTTGCAACACAATCTAGAGTTGCTTGGTGCCTCGTCAATCAATCCATGCCTAAGATAAGGTCAAACTCTCCGAATGGTAATTCCATCAAGTCCGCTAAAAAAGTAACTCCTTAAACTACCAATAGTACATTCCTAAACAACATACTAACTTTCACCGCCTACCTTAAAGGACTTAACAACATCATTTCATTCACAATGGTTTCAAACTCAACCCCTACAGTTTCTGTCCTATTACATGCAATGTATGAATGTGTCGACCCCACATCAATTAGCACAACATAAGGTAGTTCAGAAATAAGAAACGTACTTGTTATCCCATCTGGTGCATCACCTTCTCTCTGCGACAAGCAGCATAAACCAACACTGGCTGCCTCGCCTCTGCCTGACCTACACCTTTGCTTGGTGCTCTACATCCTCGTCCTGTGCCATTGCCGCCTCTGGCTTGACCACTGACCGCTTGGTGGTTGTTGACCACCCTTCTAAGGCTGAAAATTACCTCTACCATTAGCTCGCTCCTGATCTAGCCTTCTCACCACTGCCTAACCCTATGCTCCATAGATCCACAGCACAAACATGCTCCCATCCTCCTCCAACATTCATCTGGATGCCTTCTCCCACACTCAGCACAAAGTGGTATTCCGTTATTAACAGCAACAACAGGGGCCACAGCTCTAACCACCCATTCACTTTAGCCCTCCTCATGGGCCTCTGTCTGGCTCCCATAGGTTGCATATTTTGCTTGTTCTCACCCTTCTTTCTCTCAGTTGCGGTACTCTGTCCTCTTTACCTCCTCTGCTATTTTTGGTTTCTCCACCAAAATCGATAAATCTCACTCCCTCTGTGGAGCTATAAGTACCCTAAGGTTATCCCTCAATCCATCCTCAAACCGTACGCATCTTTCATACTCTGTTGCTACTATCCCCTTGGCATATTGACTGAGGTGCAAAAACTCAGCCTCGTACTCTACTACCGGCTTATCTCCCTAAGTCAACTCAAAAACTCCTTCCTTCGGGTATCCACATAGGCCGTTCCAATATACGTCCCTCAGAAAGTTGACTTGAAGAACTCCCAGGTGATCTGCTCCGATTGGTTGCCTTCCTTTATGGTCAACCACCACTGATACGCTTCCTCCCTAAGTAAAGATATCACCCCTTTCAACTTTTGCCCCACCGTGAAACCCAGGTCATCCATTATTCTTTCCATGGCTTCCAACTAGTACTCAACCACATTCGGGGCCACCCTAGCTATTCCTTTGAAAATCTCTGCCCCGTTAGCTTAGAGTTGCTCCGCGATCTACCCACAACCTCTCGTACCATTATTGGGCCCAATGATCCTTTCTAAGATCCTTAACATGACCAGTAATACTGCATCTTCCGTAGCGACAGCCCATTCATATGGTCTTGTTTCAACTACTAGTGAGGCCGGTGCCTCCCCAACTCCAACGTTAGGCATATAGCCCGACGTCGACGACCCAGCCCTAACACTTCCACGGCCTCTACCACGGCCTCTTGCATGTCTTCTAGCGCTCATCGTTGCGTATTTCTGAATTAAATTATTTATTAAATTAGTTCGTAATTCCACTGTTTAAAGTGCATGTCTTATGCAAGTAACATTTTTTTAAAGTTATTACGCAGTCGAGAATCCACTATAGGGTTAAGTTTCCTACGGGCTTTAGTCTCTAAAAACCTATTTTAAAGTAGCCCAATAACTAGATATAATTTCGTAATTTAAACAAAGGTAAACATAGAAAACTTACTTGGCTCAACGTCGAGGACTCAGTGAACCACACTTCAAGAATCCTGCAAAAACTTTTTAATCTACTTGTTTTATAAACCCAAAATCTAAGGCACATTTCACAGCCCGAGCTTTGGATTTGGCTCTGATACCACTAAATGTAACACCCCCGGCCCAAATGTTAAGGATGAATCTAAAAATGTCACATCAAAGGCATAATTCAAAATGAATTTGCTAATTAGAAGTTTAAGGCCCAAAAGCCCAAAATCCTTGAGTCCTGTTAAGAAATGATAAAAACCATTTTAACTATTTAAAGTATTTCGGAAACAAAGTTTAATCATAAGAAATTTACTTAGGTTTAATTATTAAGTAAACAGTTGAAACAACAAAACTCAAAATCCAAAGTTAAAATGGAGTACAAGGCCTTATTACATCTAATGAAAATAAAGTAATTAAAACCATGTCTTTGAAACAAATAAACAAAGTGTCTAAATATCTTGTAGTGTGGCCATCTTCGAGTCCTCTCTCACGTCGAGTCGTTTAATGAGGATCACCTGAACCGTTTAATAAAAAGGGGTGAGTTTGGAAACTCAGTGTATACATCCCTTGGCAATCAAATCAACATACAAGTATTCCGTTGGGCCTATGCCCTATCAAAATCAGTGGTCTTGGGCCTTAGCCCACAATGACACCATATCATATCATATCATATCATATGCAAAACAAGGTAGTACAAAACCCTTCCCAAAAATCCATCCGCTACATACCATTTCCCTTCCAACCCTACACAACTATGGGGATTTCTAAATCGACCCACCCATCCTCTACACACCAAAGGTAGCACTCACAGTGGCACTACTCAACATTGTAGTAAAGCTGCTAATCATATAATGGGCTTAAAGCCGTTGGTGGATCCACAGTCGTCCAACGACTATGCGATCCTCAAATTCTTCCCCCGTACCATAATTCCCACCCATATGTATCTTAAATAGAATATCGTATGAATGCAACATGCACATGAGTAACCTCCATAAAACTCATACTCTTCACATATGGGTATTTTTATAATTTCACAACCCAAAGGTATTTTTGTAAATCTACTATATAGGGGTATTTAGGTAATTTTGCAAAATAGAGTTACTTTGGAAATTTTGTAAATCAGGGATGTTTTTGTAATTCTACAAATTAAGGGTATTCTAGTAATTTTACAATTCGGTCTATTTTAGTGATTTTGTAAAACTAAGGGTATTTTGATAATTTTCAAACTAAGAGTATTTTGGGTATTTTCAAATTAGGGGTATTTTAGTAATTTTATAAATCTAGGGGTATTTGGTCCCTCTTGAGTTTTAGTTATGATCTTTGGCCCATTAACAAGTCCTTGTTGCTAAGGTGAACATGCACTATGCACCATGTAGGATCCCAGAGAATAGGAGGTGGCCACTAGGACCGCTAAAGTACCAAGCTCCCTTAGATCCAATCCTAGACATGCATATGTCCATTGCCACACTCTAACCCAGCAACTTGTTGATAGACATGTTTAATTATTAGTGTAACATCTCGATTTAAGGGCTAGTCAGAACAGTGATCTCGGAGTCACTAAATCGAGGTTATAGAAAATTATTTTCATGTTATGTTATGTGTTATAACATGTTTATAAGGGTGCATCAAAATTTTGGTGCCTTAATTTTTGCAATTTCTAGCTAAATTGTGAAAAAGGACTAAATCGCATAAAGTGCAAAAGTTCTATTTTATTTGCTAGAGGTGCAAAATAGCTATGAATTATAAGTTGGAGGTCCCAAATGTGTAAAATTGCCCTTATTTAAGTGAGTTGGCCGGCCATACTAAAGCATAGCGGACAAGAGCATTTATTATGTTAAAAAGTTAGTGATATTAGTTGGGAAAATGAATAAAATAAGATGATATAATAAAAAAGCTATCATCTTTTTCATTTATTCTCCTTCTCCACCGAAAATATCAGCCATAGAAGGGCTTTAGGAGCTTGAAATTTCAGCAGCTTATTTTCTCTTCAAGTAAGTCCTTCTGATGCTCTTTCTTGATGAAAATTGCATTTTTGGAGTCCCCAAAGCTTAAGCTACTAATGGGGGGATTAATTTGCAATATGGTAGAAAGTCTAGGGACTTGCCATGAGAGATTTATTGCTGATTACTGAGTTTTTATGGAAGAAAATGAATGTTAGAAAGATGAGAAACAACTTTTGTGAAAGGTGTTGCCATGAAAACACCTATTTGGGATTAAAATGCAAAAGTTGTAAATTGTTCATTAAGGCATGAAATAGTTGGAATTATGGATAGATGTAAGAGGATTAAATGTTCAGTTAGGCTTGATTAATAAGAAAATGTGATGAAAATTTATTTACGAGCCTAGGGGCAAAATCGTAATTTTACCAAAGTGTAGGGACAAAATAGTCATTTAGCCTAAATTTTAGATTAAGGTATTTTATGGTTATTAAATGAATAAATTAGTAAATTTCATTGTTATAGATCAAGGAAAGCGAGTTTCAGACCTAGAACGGATGAAAAGAGAAATGTGGGCTAATAGTCATTTTCGGCTATTTCGACAATGAGGTAAGTTCACATGCAATTATTGAAATTATGTATGAGCTCATGTAAGTATTATGATGTTGTATGGAATGCATATTCACTCTATGGATGCATGAAATACCCTTGGATGAAATGCATGAAGAATGTTGGGACGATAGTTAAAGTCTCGTATAAGACCATATGGGATTATGGCCTCGATGTAAGGATTCGTATAAGACCGTGTCAAGGACATGGCATCGATATGTTAATTCAAGTAAGACCCTATTGGGGTATGATTTCTATGTGATTTCATGAGTATGAGACTCAAGAGAGTTATTTTATAACTTGAGTATTTTAGAGTATATGTTGAAGTAAAGAAAGTATGCGGTTGAGCTACGAAAGGCACAAGTATGTATTAGAATTGAATTGAGACAATTTCAATTTATATATATATAATGAACCCTTATTGGGATATGGGAAATTAATGCATCTTGTTACATGAGTTAGATTTATTGCTATATTGTGTGAATGCGAATAAATAACGTGGAAAAGTTAAGTAAGAGTAGTAATGTGAGGGTGTTCTCGGATGAACAATTGAATTAAAGTATTACATGTGGATGACTATTTATGAATGTATGATAATTGTGGGCTAAGTGCGAAACCACCGAACAATAAGTAGCTTATTAATAAGACTTGATGTGTTGTCTTTTATGATTACGTGATAATCAGTGCAGGAATGGATTCTTTTGTAAATGAGCAATTAGCTCGTTGTACGATAAGAGATAAAATGAGTAAGCTTCTAGAGTGGTTGAGTAAGCAACCATGAGTTAATGGGAATGACCCAGCATAATACCTTGTGGTTATCTATATTTAATGAATATTAATATTTGCCAAATTATGCAGATGAACGTACTAAGCATTAGTGCTTACTCCTATTCTTTTCTCATCTCTTATAGATTATGTTGACTAATATGGGTTAGAGGCCGCTGGAGATGTTTTCACACTATCGAGCAGACATTCGATTTGAGGTATCAAGTCCTTATGATTCATGGCATGTATCAGACTAGAATTTAAGGTTGATTAAGTTATTGTTAATGTTCCAAACTATGTTGGCCAAAAAAGGGTTTGTAGTTTAATTGTGTATAGCCGTTGATGATGGCTAAGTTGTTGTAATTGTATGGTAGTAACACTTTATTTTCATGAATCAAATGAATAAATTCATGTGTTTTAGTCATTGATTTGATACTTTATTGAATTAGTATATTAATGTATGAAATGTAGGATGGAAAAGGGCTTGGTGTATAGCCTCTAAGTGTCCACATGGTTAGACACACAGGCGTGTCTATGCCGTGTGAACCCTGCACCTTATTATTAACTGTTAGAATAGGCCACAGGTAGATCCCACGGCCGTGTGCATGAGCCGTGTAAGACCCACACCTTGGGTATGGGCGTGTGCTCAGGCAGCGTCAAATAAGTTAGTAGCTCCTCACGGTTGGAGGACACGGGCGTGTCAAGGCCGTGTTAGATAAGTCAGTAGCTCCCCACAGATGGGAAACATGGGTGTGTTTAGGGGTGCATAGGCGTGCCCCAAACCACACGGACGTGTAACCTCTAATTTTAAGAGAGGATTTTGATAAGTTTTGAAAGTCTGAACAAGTGTTTAAGGCCTCGTATGACCATGATACATATGTCTAGATCAAGAAAGAAAGGTTTTAAGTCGAAATGAAATTTTATAGCCAGTAAGTACTTGATTAAGTGAGTTCAAGCACGATAATGTCTCACATCCAGTCTTAGCATTGGACCTGGGTACGGAGTGTTACATTTAGTGGTATAGAGCTATGGTTTAGTCGGTTCTAGAACTAACCTAGCGAGAGTAAGAGTCTAGTTATACATGCCATATTTGGATCGTGATAGTGTGATGTCTCCCGGCCTTAACAAATTGGTTTTATTAAGAAAGTGAGAATCCCACTCGAGTTAAATTTAGTAAGTTGTATGATTTCTAAGCTTTATGATTTCTATCATTGAATTGCTTAGTATAATGTACATTGTCATCATGAAATGTTTAATGTTTTTTTTTTGAATAAAGAAATCAATGAGATTAATAATGATCAATGTCCCGATTGAATAATAATTGCCCAGGATACTCGATCCATCACATGAGACAAGAAAGCCTGTATAAGACCAAGCTAAGGCATGGCATCGACAATCAAGAAGAGATATTTCATGTAAGTCCAAGGCAAGCTTGGCATTGAACAGATATTTCATGTAAGTCCAAGGCAAGCTTGGCATTGAACAGATATTTCATGTAAGACCAAGGTAAGCTTGGCATTGATTCATGAAGAGATCTTTCATGTAAGTCCACGGCAAGCTTGGCATTGAACAGATATTTCATGCAAGTCTAAGGCAAGCTTGGCATTGAACAGATATTTCATGTAATACCAAGGCAAGCTTGGCATTGATTCAAGAAGAGACCTTTCATGTAAGTCCAAGTCAAGCTTGGCATTGAACAGATATTTCATGTAAGTCCAAGGAAAGCTTGGCATTGAATAGATATTTAATGTAAGACCAAGGCAAGCTTGGCAGATTCAAGAAGAGAACTTTCATGTAAGTCCAAGGCAAGCTTGGCATTTAATAGATATTTCATGTGAGTCCAAGGCAAGCTTGGCATTGAACAAATATTTCATGTAAGACCAAGGCAAGCTCGACATTGATTCAAGAAGAGACCTTTCATGTAAGTCCATGCCTAGAGTATGGCTTTGGCATCAAGTTCATAGTAAGAGATTTAGTATCCTCGATAATTCATAGAAATTCATCGGGCAAATGAGTAAGGTTAAAATGAGATAGCAAGAAAGGTAGTAGTAAAGTTGATATTATGTCATGCTAGTTAAGACTGACTGATAAGTATAATTCATGTTATGAATGATGATGCTGAGATTATCTTTATTATAGTAAAGTATACTAATTTTTGTGATCAAGTGTTACAGGTACCTTGTTTACCTTACAGACATGAGAATGGTAAGCACCATGATGTATGTGAGAAGCAGTAAGAGTAAGAAACCACACATATTGTGGTATGAAAGATAAAATTTGGAAGTTTGACTAAGTAGAATATAGGAGATGAGTACGGATGTTCAACGATGAAAATATAAATAAGATTGTGGTTGGACCATGGCAATGAGAGTGCCAGTGTAAGACCATGTTTGGAACATGGCATCGGCCACGATATGAGAGCTAGTGTAAGACCATATCGGGGATATGGCATCGACATCGACATGAGTTCCATATAAGACCATACCAAGGGTATGACATTGGTATTGGTATGAGATTTCGTGTAAGACCATATCTGGGATATGGCATCGGCATCGACATGAGTTCCATATAAGACCATACCAAGGGTATGACATTGGTATTGGTATGAGATTTCGTGTAAGACCGTAGTGAGGCTATGGCATCATGATGACATATAAAGAAATAGTTGGACTATGCTGTCGTGATATGAGTGACACCATAGTTGGACTATGGCAATCAAGTAAATGACGTACTCAAACCTATAAGGCATTCATTGATTGATAATTGATTGTAAGAGAAAGTAG
Source organism: Gossypium rotundifolium (assembly GCA_025506655.1). Lineage (NCBI taxonomy): Eukaryota > Viridiplantae > Streptophyta > Magnoliopsida > Malvales > Malvaceae > Gossypium > Gossypium rotundifolium. The sequence goes on along the minus strand of CP106723.1, from coordinate 55,328,648 downwards.
AGATAAATGTTGAGTACTCAAGTAGATAGTAATGTAGACCTTGAGTAAGTGAAGATATTATTCTAATGTACTTGTGATAGAAACAATTGTAGCGTGATAAATGTGAAAACTCACTTGAGATGAGTTGTATGACTATGATGATATTTTATTGATGATGAATAGTAAATCACATACGTGTTGTTCTTTGGACCATCAGATAAGAGATTGTCCTCAGCCACGGGATAAGGTAGGACCCGTAAGGCAGGGAAATGCTCAGCCGGGTATAGGAGGTCAGTAGCCAAAGAGAGGTCGTGGTTCGGCCAGAAGTGGTAATGGTTTCGATTGAGGGCGTGGAGCACCAGGCCGAGGGGCAGGAAAGACTGAGGTAAGGCAGCCGGGGTTGGTCTACGCTGCTAGACGTCGAGAGGAGGCCAACACACCGAATATTATAACCGGTACATTTTTAATTTTTGGATTGCCTTATACTGCATTGATTGACAGTGGGTCGACACATTCATATATTGCTAGTAGTGTGTCTGAAACTTTAAGTTTAGATTCTAAAGTTACCCCTAGGACGATGATGGTAATTAGCCCATTAGGACAATCTATGGTGGTAGATAAACTTCATCGGGAGGTACCCTTAGAAGTTCAGGGAGTAGTTTTCCTGAAGGATCTGATGGAATTATCGTTCGAGGAATTTGACTTAATTTTAGGCATGGACTGGCTAGTGAAGTATCAGGTCAATGTAGATTGTGCAACCAAGCGTATGGTGTTAAGAACCCTCGAGGGAGGTGAAGTGTTGGTGATAGGAGAAAGGGGAATTGTCTGTCAAACGTGGTAACTACCCTAAAAGCGAAAAGAATGGTGAGAAAAGGGTGCGAGGCAGTTCTAATTTTTGTACGGGCTTTGGAAGCCAAGGACCTAACTGTTTAGGACGTTAAGACGGTGAAGAAATTTCATGATGTTTTCCCAGAAGAGCTTCCGGGATTACCTCCGAATCGAGAAGTGGAGTTTGGAATTGATCTTCTTCCGAGAACAGCGCGCAGATATCTATTGCTCCATATAGAATAGTCAAGGAGTTGGTGGAATTGAAAGTGCAAATCCAGATGTTGTTGGATAGAGGGTTTATTCGACCAAGTGTGTCGCCTTGAGGAGTGCCGGTGTTATTTGTTAAGAAGAAGGATGGTTCAATGCGTATGTGTATTGACTATCGTCAATTGAATAAGTTAACCATCAAGAACAAATACCCATTGCCAAGGATCGATGACTTGTTTGATCAGTTGAAGGGGGCCTCAGTCTTTTCGAAGATAGATCTGAGGTTAGGGTACCATCAGCTTAAGGTCAAAGATGTGGATATTCATAAGACAGCCTTTAGGACTCGCTACGGTCACTACGAGTTCATGGTGATGCCATTTGGGTTGACTAACGCACCAGCAGCAGTTTATGGATATGGTGAATCGAGTGTTCCAACCTTACTTGGATCGGTTTGTCATGGTTTTTATTGATGACATCTTGGTTTATTCAAGATCAGAGGAGGAGGAGCATGATTCACAACTGCAAGTGGTTCTGCAGATTCTGAGGGAGAAGCATCTTTATTCCAAATTCAGCAAGTGCAAATTTTGGCTAAAAGAAGTTACTTTTCTAGGTCACGTGCTGTCGGTAGAGGGGATTAGGGTTGACCCTCAAAAAATTGAAGCGGTGTTGGATTGGAAGACGCCTAAGTCGGTGGCAGAGATTCAGAGTTTTCTTGGTTTAGCAGGGTATTATCGAAGGTTTGTTGAAGGATTTTCTCTGATTGTGGCACCATTGACTAAGTTGCTACGGAAAGGAGTTCCATTCGTTTGGTCTGATAAGCAACAGGAGAGTTTTGAAAAGTTGAAAAGGATATTGACGGAGGCTCCAGTGTTGATTCAACCGGAGGCTAGGAAGGAATTCATGATTTACTATGATGCGTCACACACGGACTAGGATGCGTGTTGATGCAAGATGGAAAGGTGCTTGCGTATGCATCATGGCAGTTAAGACCGCACGAAGCAAACTATCCCACCCATGATTTAGAGTTGGTGGTAGTGGTGTTTGCCTTGAAGATTTGGAGGCATTATTTGTACGAGGAGAAATTTGTCATTTACACTAATCATAAGAGTTTGAAGTACCTTGTAACATAGAAGGAGTTGAACCTAAGGAAAAGGAGGTGGATCGAGTTGTTAAAGGATTATGATTGCTCGATCGAGTATCAACCGGGTAAGGCCAATGTGGTGGCAGATGCTCTAAGCCGTAAGGTGATCTCTAACTTGAGAGTAATGTTTGTCACCTTAGTCTGTACTACGATGAGAGTTTATTGGCAGAACTTCAAGTAAAACCCTCATGGGTCAGTCAGGTTAAGGAAAAGCAGCAGACTGATGAGTTGCTAAAGGATAAGTTTTAGGTTGGAGCAAGTGATGAATCATCAAATTTTAGTGTGAATGAGGAAGGGCTGTTATGTTTTCAAGGGAGAGTGTGCATGTCGAAAGATTCTAAATTGAGGTATAGGATCCTGTAAGAAGCGCATGGTAGTCCATACGCTATGCATCCTGGAGGGAGTAAGATGTATCGAGATTTACGGGAGTAGTTTTTGTGGCCAGGCTTAAAACGAGAGGTGACTAAATAAGTGGGGAAGTGTTTAACCTGTCAGTAGGTAAAGGCGGAGTATCAGTTACCATCAGGGTTGTTGCAACCAGTGAAGATTCCTCAGTGGAAGTGGGAAAGGATCACAATGGACTTTGTTAGTGGGCTACCTCTCACGCCTACTAGGAAAGATTCAGTTTGGGTGATCGTTGATCGGTTGACGAAGTCCGCTAATTTTGTATCGGTTCGGGTCGATTATTCCTTATAAAAGTTGGCTAAGCTGTATATAGCAGAGATTGTAAGGTTACATGGAGTACCTATGTTGATTATCTCAGACCGAGATCCTAGGTTTACGTCAAGGTTTTGGAAGGTGTTGTATCAAGCGTTGGGTACGAAGTTTGATTTCAGTACAACGTTTCATCCTTAGATCGATGGACAGTCTGAGCGGGTGATTCAGATCTTGGAGGACATGTTAAGGGGTTGTGCCATTGATTTTAGAGGTAGTTGGGAGGAGTTTCTGCCATTGGCAGAGTTTGCGTACAACAACAGCTACCAGTCTAGTATTCAGATGGCGCCCTATGAAGCATTGTACGGGCGAAAGTGTTGTACTATTACCTATTGGACGAAATTAGGGGAATGGCAAATTTTGGGTCCAGAGTTGGTTACCGAGATGGAGGAGAAAGTTGAGCTAATTCGGGCTCGACTAAAGGAAGCGTCGAACAGACAGAAGTCCTATGCTGATTTGAAGCGCAAGGAAATAGAGTTTGCAGTGGGTGACAATGTGTTCTTGAAAGTGTCACCATGGAAGAAAGTATTAAGGTTTGGACGGAAGGATATGTTAAGTCCCAGATTCATCGGACCTTATCAGGTGCTGAAACGAGTTGGACAAGTAGCGTATCAGCTTGAGCTACCTACTGAATTGAATCAGATCCACGATGTATTTCACGTCTCTATGTTAAGACGTTATCGTTCGGATCTATCTCATGTGGTACCTGTGGAGGAAATCGAGGTAAGACCTGACCTATCCTTTGAAGAGGAACTAGTGGAAATCATGGATCGTGATGTCAAAGTATTACGAAGAAAGAGGGTTCTGTTGGTTAAGGTTCTATGGCAGAATCACGGCTCTGAGGAGGCTACGTGGGAACCAGAGGAAGTGATGCGACAGCAATACCAGCATCTATTCAGATCAGGTAATTTTGAGGATGAAATTCCTTTAAGGGGGTAGAACTATAACATCCTGAATTAATGGGCCTTGGCATTTGATGTGTGTTATGTTCAATATGATAATTAGAGTGTTTAAGGGGTTCAGATTGGGCTCAGGTTTGGGCTTAGGCCTTAATCAAATTTTTGTTTGGGCACTTTAGTGGAAAGCTATATAGGTCAAGGCTTAAAAGATATTGTTCGCGAATTAAAACACAAAAATGGGCTAGCGGCCCAGTGGACAATGGCGTGAAAAGCAGTAAGGGGATCCAAGGTTCGAGTCACATTACCCACTTATTTATTTTAATTGTTTTTAGCGTTAAAAGAAGAGGAGAGTGGGGGCGGCTAGGATGCTTTAAAATAAGAAGATTTATCTGTTGGATAATGTGGATATTGTGCTAATATTAGTAGGGAGAGGTGATGTTATTTAGGCCTCTCCTAAAGGTGAATAGATAAAGATAAAGGAGAAAAGATAGGAGCTATCTACTGAGAGCAGAGTTGGCAGAAATTCCATCTCCTAGAGGGGAAGGAATCGGTTTCTTCATGTTAAAGGGGTGCCAAAATTTCCCCTATTATTTGATTAATTATTAGTTATCAGGAAGGGTACTTTTGGGTTTTGATAAGCAAGTGCCAAAATTCTCTATAAATAAGGGTGGTATCTCTTTAATTCCGGCATTTGAACCCTATTCTTTTTCTCATTCTCTGTGCCAAAATTCTCAGTCATTCTCTACAATTTCTGTTCTCTCTTCTTTTCCAAAAGCCGAAACCTCTCATTTCTTTCTCTCATCTTCACTTTCTTCAAAAGCCAAAACCTCTCACTTCACTTTATTTTTCCATTCTTTTCTCTTGTGTCGATTTCTCCATAAAGCCGGAATCTCCTAGAAGTTGCCGAATTCCCTGTAAAGGTAGGTGTCGATTTTCTTTTATTCTTTTTCCCTTCAATTTTGAGACTATAGACGAATGGCTAGTTGATTGATAGGTCATCTTTAGTTTAACTTTTTCTCTAATCACATGTTCTTTTGGGCGGCACTTTGAGAAATCATAGTAGATCGAATCATCCAGATCTCAAAAAGCTAAAAGCTGTTAATCTTTAAGTATCCTATCGATTTTGAGATTTCAAGGTAAGGGGTTTCCTTTAGATTCATATTAGATTCGCTATCATATTTGAGATCTTAACTCATATATGGTTTAACAACCCTATTTCGCTATAGTAATTCTGACAAGGTCTTTTTGGATGGAATCAAATATGGATCAGGCAAAGGAGAGGATTGGGTCTGTAAACCCAATCCCGAAGTTTATGAAACGAGCAGTGTCTACTGTTCAAGATTGGCCGTCGGGTTGTGCACTGGCTTCTAAACAGCATCTTAGGCAGATAGCGATCAGACGGCTTCGACAAAGGTTTACATAGAGGTGTCATCTTAACCGTAATAAGGTGTGTAGATTCTTGACACATAAGCTTTGTTATGCTATATGTATGCTATAGGCTAAAAGTCAGAAAGAGAGACTATATGAACAGTCGTGTTACCCAGAAAGGGTGGGCAAGGGATGCCAAGTACGTAATCATAGAAACTTTTCTATGTGTATCAAAGCATGTGAAAGTATGAGATCTGTTAGATGGCTTGATGTTTTGATTCTTGTATGTGTGTATGCATGGGATGGGATTGATTGATCGATTTATGGAAGGGAAGAAGGTCGAGGGGGCGATCGGTGGCTTTGAAACAAAGGTTCGCATTAGCGATCGGTCTTTATGACAAGTAACATAGCTGTCAAAATACTAAATGTATTTTTTAAGATTCGCATTAGCAATCGGTCTTTATGATAGGCAGCACAGCTATCGACGTGGTGTGTAGCGGATGGAGGGTTGATTGTAGAAATCCCCACGGTATGATGGTTGGTACGGGGGTGTGTAGAGGATGGACTCTTAGGTTTTGGGATGGGCCATGTTGCATGACATATTTTGTTACCATTGTATATGGGCCAAGGCCCATAATGTGTTTGTGGGCCCTAGGCTTTTATGTTTTTTCCACACTGAGTCTTTGTGACTCACCCATTTATGTTTTTCCCATTCTACAGATGAGCAGTAGACCGTGGACATGGGAGCCGAGGCGGACTCGAGAGGCCATTAAGACTATTATTATTTTCATAGACTATCTTTGACTTTTCATTTAAAATATAAATTTTTGGGAATATTTTTGTAATAAGGCCCCATAACTTAGGTTTCCAATTTATGTGTTACTCGCTTTATTTTATTTTCACCCTTAATAAGTCACATGCTTATAAACCTATGTTTTTCCAAAGTCCTATTAATAAAATGAAATGATAAATGGGCTTTTCAAACTCAACCGACGCAAATGATAAGTTCTTCAAACTTTTTCACAAATATCACGATTAATGAAAAAAAAACTGAGACTTTTCACAACCCATCGAAGCAAAGTTTTAAAGATTTAACCTATAGCATACCAGATCCGGTAATGATGTATGGGCCGGGTTTGGGGTGTTACAAAAAACAAAATAAACACTCAGAATATGGCCTGACTCGGATGACCCTGCCCTAACACTTCTACGGCCTCTATCGCGGCCTCTTCCACCTTGTCTCGCACTTATTGTTGCATATTTCTGAATTAAGATCTTTATGAAATTAGTACTTAGTTCCACTTGTTTAGGGCACATGTCTTATGTAAGTAACAACAATTTCTTAGAGTTATTCCGTGGTCGAGAATCCACTACAGGCTTAAGTTTCCTACGGGCTTTAGTCTCTAAAAGCCTATTTTTAAGTAGCCCATTATCTATATAGTTCAATAATTCAAACAACAATAGAAAAACTTACTTGGCTCGACGTCGAGGGCTCGATGAACCACACTTCAAAAATCGCCAAAACTTTTTTTAAAAAAAAAACCCAAAATCTAAGGCCCATTCACAGCCCAAGCTTTGTAACCGGGCTCTGATACCACTATTGTAACACCCCAAACCCGGCCTAGAAGTTAGGCCCAATCTAAAATGTCAATTAAAGGCATGCTTCAGAATGATTTACTATTTAACCATTTAAGTTCCAAAAGCCCAAAACAAAAGTTTATTTCGAAAACCATATTAACACTTTAATAATTTTATGAAATTTCTTAAGTGGGTAGTTGAAACAATAATAATAACCCAAAATATAAATTCAATTAGGAGTTATAAGGCCTTGTTACAATCCAATGAAAAAAAACCAAAGTATTTAAAATAAGATCATTTGAATAAATTAAAACATTTGAACAGCTTGTATTGTGGCCATCTCCGAGTCCTCTCCCACGTCGAGCCGTCTATTCAGGATTATCTGAAACATTAAAATTAAGGGTATGAGTTTTGAAACTCAGTGTGTACAACCCTTGGCAGTTAAATCACGTACAAATATTCATATTGGGCATAAGCCCTATCAAAATCGGTGGTCTTGGGCCTTAGCCCACAATAACCTCATATCATATCATATCGTACCATTCATAAACAAATAATGCAAAACCCACCCCAAAAATACATCCGCTACATACACCATTTCCCTTCCAACCTTATGACTCCTGTGGGGAATTCTAGCTCGACCCACCCCTCCACTACACACCAAGGGTAGCCCGATTACGGTACTACCAAACGTTGCTGCAAAGCTGCTAATCAAATATTGGGCTTAAAGCCTCCTTTGGATCCATACCATACGACCATGCGATCCTGGATCCATACCATACGACCATGAGATCCTCAAATATTTACACAGAGTCATCAATATGTATATGTTAGGCACATAGCCATGGTAAATATGATTGGCACAAAGCCATAATAACAGTACAAAGCCTTCGGTATTGGCACAAAGCCCATAATTACGGCACGAAGCCCATATTAATGGTACATAGCCCTAGGTAACATTATCGAGACAAAGATGGCTACTCGGTGGCTAAAAGCCCATGGTGGATCCATACCATACTACCATGCGATCCCGGATCCATACCATACGGCCATGCGATCCTCAAATCTTCCTCCGCACCATAATTCCCACCCATATGCATCCTAAGCAGAATATCATATGAATGCATCAAACACACAAGTAACATCCATAAACTTATATTCATCACATAGGGGTATTTTCGTCATTTCACTACCTAGGGGTATTTTCGTAATTCTACCATACAAGGGTATTTTGATAATTCTACCCTACAGGGGTATTTTGGTAATTTCAAAAATTAGAGGTATTCGATAATTTTGTAAACTGGGGTACTTTGGTAATTTCGTAAATCGAGTGTATTTCGATAATTTTACAAATTGGGGGTATTTTGGTAATTTCACAAATTAGGCTTATTTTGGTAATATCACAAATCAAGGGTATTTCGACAATTTTGCAAACTAAGGGTATTTTGGTAATTTCACAAATCGATGGTATTTCGGTAATTTTACAAACTGAGGGTATTTTAGTAATTTTGCAAACCGAGGGTATTTTGGTAATATCACAAATCGGGGTATTTTGATATTTTGCAAACCGGGGGTATTTCGGTCCCTTTTGAGTTTTAGCTATGAACTCCATCAACAAGTCTTCGCTGCAAAAGTGAACAGACACTATGCACCAGGTAGGATTCCAGGAAAGAGAAGGTGGGCCACTAGGGCCACTTAAGTACCAAGCTCTCCCTGGATCCAATCCTAGACATGCGTATGCCTATTGCCACACTCGAACCCTGCGACTTGTTCACAGACATGTTTAATTAAATTAAGTCTTATGGAATTTACAAGTTGTTCAAACTAGACGTAAGGTCCATAAACCCTAACATACATGTCTACGTCCCCATAAGCCCATCAAGCCCAAATCACTCCCTTACGACCCATTAGGCCCAAATCTCATCATATACCCTATTAGGCCTAAAACAAATCCAAATCGTGTACCATGAGTGACTAACTTAATTTGTTTAACAAACCAAACCATTTCATCAAACTTAGCCTCCAGGCCCACCAGGCCCATTTAGCCGCTTTCACTTTTGACTTTCAAAGATTTTGACTCCCTTACGGCCCATTAGGCCCAAACCTCATCATATACCCTGTTAGGCCTAAAACAAATCCAAATCGTGTACCATGAGTGACTAACTTAATTCGTTTAACAAACCAAACCATTTCATCAAACTTAGCCTCCAGGCCCACCGGGCCCATTTAGCCGCTTTCGGCTTTTCAACTTTTCAGCATTTTTGATTTCATGTATGTAATGTTTGTACACACCTAGTAACCACGCGCACTGCAAACCCCTTAGTCACGAACCTACAATTGACATTACTAGCGATTAACCAAAGCTTTTAACACATATTTATCAAAAATCGAAACCTCGACGTACCCTTACTGTGTACCACACGTTCTAGTAGCCCTTCCTTCGCTACTATTGGTGATTATCCTCTAGATCTACACCCAAACGCCCACCAAGGTATATTAACTCTCCTCATAGAATGCTCTATATATAGCTAGCTTCTCACCCTCCTTCTTTGTATCTTACCGATGTGGGATCCCTCCGTCAGTAGAGTTTAAATCCAACTCAAACTCTTCTCGTCTAATATGCAAAATAAATATTCCTTGCTTGTCATGAGATTCAAACCCAAGCTCCCTTGCACCCTTAATGATGCCTTGCCACTAGACCACTTGCTTCATTGTGTCTAAAATCATGCGCAACTAAATATAACCCTATGGCAAAATTCTAGAGTCTATTTAAAAAGAAATCCAAAATGCAAGAGCCAAGACTTGAACCTTGGACCTCCTTCCTTCCTTTTTGCGTCACCCCCTTGCCTCTTATATTGTGTCACTTTGCCACTACACCACACACTCCACTTGTGTCATTTTTCTCCACATTTTATTCTTAAAGCCTACTACTAACTCTCAGGGTTTTATTCACCTAAAACCAAAATTTCCCTAAGGCCAAAGTTTGAACCCGGGACTTCATAGAAGCCCTCTAACCTTCCAAAATCACTCACCTACTAGATCCAACTTGCATTAAAGCTGTTCTCTTATTCCCAAAAATTTTAAACGCTCCTACGCCTAAAGCCCAATGGGCCCAATTCTACTAGGTCCAAATTTTGGGATGTTACAGTTTTGACATTTTTATGTTTAAAATATTGTTATTATAAGCATAATGAAATGCCTATATATATTGTATTGAAGTGGGATGAATTTTTCTAAGTTTTGCCTAAGGGGTTCGATAATCTAATAACAAATTCAATAGATTCTACAGGAAAAGTCTTACTGGATACTAAGGTCATGCATATATATGAATGTGTAGAACATAGGTTATACATGTTTACTTAGGGTACAATTGTTAATGTTAATATTACATAATTGAATTATAGAAATACCATTGAGCGTATTTACTCAACGTATGATTTTGTTTTGTCCGTGTGTAGGTATAGTAAATTTTCGATGGATTGAGGACGACTCATCTTAGCATCTAGGAATTGAACCTGACTCAACAATGTTTATGTATTTACATTTTGAAATAGTTTGGCATGTACCAATCTAGTTGAGTCACTTTTGGTATACTTTATGCCTATATGAACTTGAGTGCCAATTTGGTTTATGTGAATATGGTTAATAATGTTGATTATGATCATAAGTAATTGATATGTGTAAGGAGTGTATAATGCTACAATATGAATTTTTATTTGGTTGGACTGGTATATGGCACACCCAGATCCCCATAAAGTTTCAAATTTAATGGAGATTTTGAAGTTAATTAAATGAAATGATAAGCTAGCAAGCTCTGTTGGGAAATTTACAAGTTTTAGTGGTTGATGGGAAATTAGTTGAGTACCAATTCTATTTTGGTTAAGATTAAATGGACTAGCTCTATAGTGGGAGACACAAAGATTTGCTGATGGATGGCTAATTAAGAGTGAGAGACTATGTAAAAAGAGTTATATATATGAGTATGAAGCCTTTCTGCAAAGGAAAATTTTTACCCAATTTTGTTTATAATTTCTCATCTGCATCATTTTTGGTTGATTTGAAGAAGGGAAAGTTAAAGAAAGCTTTGCATGGGGCAATAATCATGAGACTCGAGTCTAGAAAGTAAAGAATCTAGTAGGCTGATAAGCTCCTAAGCCTTTTTGTACTCGTGATTTAGAGGAAAGAGAAGTAATAATTCCTAAAAAGCTTCTATATAATCATGGATTTGAGGTTTAAAGGTTTTAACACCTTTGGTTTAACCAATATATATGGTTATCATGCATAGCTACCAGGATAAATAAGGCTCTAGCATTTGGAAAAGCTAAGCTAACGAGGATGAAGGAGTTCAATTGAGTTTTTGTACTTTACCATTGGGTGATTGATGATGTTTTACTATATGTATGACTTGCGTTTGCATTTTCTTTGAGTTTGTTTGTATCCATGGAGGTTTATAAGTGTGGTGAATGAGTATGTTGTATTGGCATAAGATTGTGTAAGTATGTGTATGCTTATAAGTACATTCATTGCATAATGTTAATGTCACACATGGTTTCTTTTTAACACAAAAATATGGAACATTTAGGGGTTAAATTGAAAGATACCGTAAGCTAGCGGTCTCTATTAAAAAAATTGAAAAATATAGAGGCTGGTTTGGACTTAGTTAAGCTTTAAATCTGGTTTGGTTAGATTAGAACCAGCAAGACTCTTAGTAGGGGATAAATAATTGATAATGCATGGCTCCTAAATGGTTTAAGACCATGAGAGAAGGGGCTATAAATATCTGGGGAAAAAGACTTCCTAGAGAGACTTCTTTTCTAGCCTATTTCATTTTTGTCCCCTTCCTTAGTCTCTTTGAAAGAGATAGTCGTGGAAGCTCTACATAGGGTGATGATCATAAGATATGAGTAGGAAAATAGAGAATCCAGTAAGTTGGTAAGATCCTAAATCCTTCAATGTACATAAGATTTAGGAACCAAAGTTAAGGGCTTCTAAAAACGATTTTAAGGATTCTGAATGTTTCTAGAAAACTAGGTTTACATTGAGATTACTAAGTTTAACCTATGAACTAGTTGTCTTGCTTAGCTACTAGGATAATGGAAGCTCCGGCATCCAAAGAAGCTAAGTGAACAAGGCAAAGAAGTGTTAGGCTAGTATCTGCACTTTGCCTTATAGTTGCTAAATGTTGTTATGTGAATTTGCCATGCTAATGCTGATTGTAATAGTAGATGATTGTTGAATGGTTATCTGGTGTAGTGCATTGCATAAAGATATTATGTATGGTATGCATGATTATTATATGCATTATTTGGAAAGGGGGATTACCAATGGGTTAGAAGAAGTTAGGAATGGGGAAAAGGGTTGATTTTATTATATAGGCCATACGGTGTTGTTGAGTGCAACCATGATGAAGGAAGCCTTGGGCCTTGCGGAGGGGACACTACAGTGTTCGAAGTATCAATGTTAGGACGGTGAATGGAGGAATGGTTGGTTTGCAATGGAAAAAATAAATAAAATACCATGGCTAGCCATAAGACTAATGTAAAATAGACCAGACCGTGTGGCCCCAAGCTTAAAACCTGAAAGATGTTATGGCGTTGTAACACCTTATACCTGGTCTAGTCACCCAACTCGAGCTATAAGGTGTTACAACAATTAAACTTTTGACAACTATCATAAAAACATTTAATAATAACCAAACAATTCATTTAAACTCATTTCCATGTTTTCCAATCAATTTGGGAACTAAATCAAGCTTACAGAATGTTTAAAATAAATCGAGATAATATCTGGGTTAAATTGAAACTTCTAAAAATTTTAAATAAAATGTGTAAATGGGGTCACACGGCTGTGTGGCCAGGCCTTGTGAAAGAGACCAGCCCACGTAGCCTCAAGCTTGGTCGTGTGGCTACTTCATATGCCTATGTTCTCAAACTGTGTACAATTCAAATATAGGGTCACACGGTCGTATCGCCTGGTCGTGTAACTCTTTGAGACCGAGTGGATAGTCCTGTTGTAACACCCGTTACCCGTATTCAATGCTGAAATAGGGTTATGGAGTATTACCAAACTTATCACACATTTACACATACATTTCTCATACTATTAGCAAATTCAAAAACAATTCATTCACAACCAATCATATTGTCCTTAATATGAGCCTACGAGACCCTAAACATGCTTTGGGAGTGATTCGAGACTAAACTGATAACTTGGGAAATTTTTACAAAACTCAAAAAATTTTTCAAGCTGCAAGGGTCACATGCCCATGTGCCCTAGCCGTGTCTCTCACACGGCCAAGAGACATGCCCGTGTGGCTAACCCGTGTGCCCTAAAATGGCCACACACACCGGTATACTAGGCCTTGTGCTAGGCCTTGCCAAACCTGTAGGGTACACTGACTTGTGCATCACAGCCAAGTTACACGCCCGTGTGTGAGGCCATGTAGAGCATACTAACTTGATTTCAATTTCAACACTAGGGGACACATGGCCGTGTAACATAACCGTGTGTTACACATGGCTGAGACTCATGCCCGTGTGGATAAAAATAGGCTATTTACCAAGCCATTTTGCCATCCAATCTTATGCACACCTACAACAACCTAAATGGCACCAAAACATGATAGTCATTTAACATCAACTCAAACCAAGCATAATTCACCATTTCAATACCAACAATTAACATGCTCATATTACCGTGTTTTGCCAATTCAAATCACATATGACCGTATCATCAAGTGGCATTAAAACTCATCTAAACCAAGTTCAATTCATGATATATCAATACCATCAATCATAAGACACACAAGTACCATAATATGCTAGTAAATCTCATATCAAAATCACCTTCTCCATTCATCAATATGGTTACATTCATTATGCATCATTTTACTTACAACCACAAGCATACAAATCCCAAATTCAACCATTTGGTACCATCATTACCAATTTGCAACTAGACGTTCACAAGAAAATATAAACTACATCACAAAAGGGCTTTTACACATATATACATATACATACCAAGATAAGCCAAATCACATGGCTATTCACAAATCAATATACACATCATTTACAAATCAAATCAAATGACTAAAATCCATCATTAACAAAACATATAAGCTATTATTGGCCAAAATGACCTATACATGCCATTATAACCAAAAGTATAAAACCATGAGTACAAAAATAGTCGATAGATTGTGTGATGATGTCTCTGACACCTTCTAACCCGAACGAGCTTCCAATATCTAGATACACAAAGAAATTAAAACAAAGTAAGCATATAATGCTTAGTAAGTTTGCAATTCAAATAAATAAAGCTTATAACTCCAATTTATAAGAAAAATCATTTAAGTCACCCAACATGCCTTGGTCTTAGCCCAAACAACATTAGCTTTTCAATTTTAAACAACATATGAATTAGCAAATTATTATAAAACATTATAACATAAGTTTACATTACTTATGTGCATTCACATAGCAAGCATATGTTTAAATATATTTCCATCATCCAAAAACTCTTACTTTTCCATGCATTGAATAGGAATTCTAATCGAAGAATTTGCCGATCTTTACCTTTTTCTCATATCCGTTGAACCAAAATTTAAGTGAGTAAAACATACTATATCACAACTCAATTTGGCCCAAAAACCTAACACATAATTATCAACCAAGTTTTCCATATATTTATTCCCATAATGATCATGAACTTTCAATTTCATGGATTCAAAATTCAATTGAATTTTCGTACATACTTGTACCGATATGTGACTATCTCTCACCATTTCATATCTTCGATATACCATTGAACCATTTGGAATAATATTGGATACTTGAGAATCTCACACACTAAGTGCCAATACATAGCCAAAGCTATCTCAATCTCGCACACTAAGTGCTAATACAAAGCCAAAGATATCTCGATCTCAAACACTAAGTGCCAATATATAGCCGAAGCTATCTCAATCTCGCACACTAAGTGCTAATACATAGCCGAAGCTTCGTCGAATATTTTCGTACAATTATATTAATCAACAATTCAATATAAAGCATTAAATCTCAATTATAATAATGCTTATTAACATACGAACATACATCGAACCCATACGATGGAAAATGATCGTTTAATCAATAACATTGTCTTTCCCTCGATCTAATTCCATACGTCATTTTTCTTGATCTATATAATCAAATTTAACTCATTTAATCATTATTCTACTTAATTTAGTCCAAAATTCACTTTAAGGCATTTTTACACAATTGCCTCTAATGTTTCACATCTTTTACAATTTAGTCCTTATTTCATTAAAACACAAATTAATGCAATTCAACCACAAGCCATGCAAGGTGAATTACAAATAGGTCCCTAGCAGCCCATATTTTCCATTTATTTCACATTTTAACAATGAATTTTACACTTTTCATAATTTAATCCCTAATTTGCATTTTCACTAAAAATCACTTAACAAAGCTTGTATAACTATCATCAAACATTCAAAATATATCATTCAACATCAAAATACTCATGTATTCATCAATGGCAACATTCAAAATCTTTAATAGTTTTGCAAATTAATCCCTGGGCTAGCTAGACTAAGCTGTAACAACTCCGAAACCATAGAAATCATTAAAAACTAACCTCAAAATTGGACACATGCATGAACCAAGCTAGCCAAAACTTCAAGCATTAACAATAGTGTTTTTTCCATAGCTTATTTCGATGGAAGATGAACATAAAAGGCATGGATTTTGTCTTTTCTTTAGTTTACTTAACATAATTTGATAAATTACACATTTAACCTTGGTATATAACATTAAAAATTTACCTAACCATGCACATAAATGTCCACTCAAATTCCAAATGGTCTAATTACCATATAAGGCCACCATATTTAAAAACCATGGCAATTTGAAATCTTA
This sequence comes from Gossypium rotundifolium, assembly GCA_025506655.1. Lineage (NCBI taxonomy): Eukaryota > Viridiplantae > Streptophyta > Magnoliopsida > Malvales > Malvaceae > Gossypium > Gossypium rotundifolium. The sequence goes on along the minus strand of CP106723.1, from coordinate 55,313,013 downwards.
TAGCACTCAAATTTTGCATAGTATGCAGTTCAGTCCTATTTCCCAAATTGAGCACTCAAATAATAAAATTTCTTAACGAAATTTTCATACAATCATTCTATCATGCTGTAAAGATTATTATAATAATAAAATAAATATTTTGAATTTAGATTTTTGGTCTTAAAACTACTATTCTGATTTGACTAAAAATGGGCTGTTACACCTGTACTAAAAATTAAAGAACCACATGGCCATGTCATATGATCGTATGGGGCATTCAACTATATGGCAGCCTGTGTCACAAGTCATGTAGGCCCAAAACTACCACCAAAGTCAAGCCAAATTGTATTCAAATGTTTTGGCTCCAAGCTATGCAACAACCAACAACCAAACCTATTCAAAATGTGCCTAAACATGCTAAAATATATCAATTCACAATTAACCCATGTGCCTAACCAATATGCCCTTATTGGCACCATAATTCTAAATATACAACAACCATTGAATCTAAACATGTACCACAAGTAAAATGCATTCAAACATCCTCTAAATTCCAGATAACAAATAACAAATTTCAATACACCTATATAATAACTCCGTAAATATTTAATAGAAATATTTACGGTCTTGGTTTACAAAAACGAGGTCCGATCCTCATTTTCCAAAACCACTTGACTTTAGGGACAACCCATTTATATTTAACTATTTGTTCAATTTACAAAAAATATTAAACTAAAATTAAATATATTATTGTAATTGACTCTTAATATTAAATAATAATTTTTACAAACTCACTCGTCGGATTTGTAGTCCCAAAACCACTATTTTTGACACCACTGCAAAATGGGCTATTACAAGTGTTATTATGAAAATGAGTAAGACCATAGCTGAAATATGCTATGGCGTCATGATAAAAATGAGTAAGACCATAGCTGAAAGACGCTACGGCATCATATGAAAGCATGCCAAAATGGTAAATAAGACTAAAACCATGGCTAAAAGATGTTGTGGCATCCTTTGGTAGTCCACCGAGACAATAAACACGAGGTTATATTGTGTAAGACTATAGTTGAAAGACACTATGCATCATAGATAGTCTTTTAGGACAATAAACATAGGATGAAAAGAAGTAAGACCCTAGTTACTAGATGACAACCCACAAAGTCTGTCGGGACATTAAACACAAGGTGGAATGCTAGGATGATAATTATGGAAAGTCACATAGAAAAGGAATGTTAGTATTGGCGAGTGGGCTTAAGAAAATCCACTAAACATGGCAAAGGTAGTGAAAAAGGGAAAATAGTCCACCCGAATAGTAATCGTGAAAGCTAGGAGAGAAAAAAGGGTGGTAACCCAGTAGGAAACAGACATGGGGAATGACTTGCCAGAAGTTGCTTGGTGTATAGACAAAAAAATTAAGGTGTATCAGAGGATTACAGATAAAGATCCACTATAATGTACAACCGAAAGGTACTCATAGAAACTGATAAACCATAAAAGTAACATATTTTAATCCCACATTTAGCATACTTTTGGATGATTTATTCCCTGAATTGTGTAAAAAGGTGCTCTTAATCCTTTCTTTTCATGTTTTATACTCAAGAAAGCACCTAGGGATGAAAATAATGAGAAACGGGCCTAAAGCAGACCAAATTGGGCCAAAAAGAAATCAACACGGCCTAGGCCCAAGACCACATGGTCGTGCCTCCCTAATTTACTCTAACACAGCCTGAACCCCGAAACACACGGGCATGTCTCTTTAGCAGACTCGAGCACGGCCTGCAATCGATTCACACGAGCGTGTGCCATGGTCGTATCCCTACCGTGGCCAAGAGGAGTTTCACTCAGATTTGGATACTTGAAGGCAAAGAATTCAAAAGCCTATTCAAACACCCGAGTAGGAATTATACTTGAATTAGGATACTTAGAGGCTAATTAAAGCATTCCAAGAGCCTATATAAACACCCTAGGGGGCAACTTAAGCAGGAGTTCGGCAGAGACCTTATGTCAAAGCCAGCAGAGAGTTAGGCCAAAGAGCCGAGCCAGAAAGGCAAGATTTGTGGGAATCACTCGAAGATAGCCAATTGATCCATCTCAAGACGCAGAAATGCTACTCAAGACGGCGGATCTCTCCTTCAATTCCTTCAGGGGTTTTAGGGATTTCTTATGTTTTGTTTTATCTTTTCTTCTAAGATGTTTTCTTTTATTATTATGAACTAAACCCTTCAGATACCTGAAGAGGATGAAACCTAGATGAATCTTGTTACTATTTTCTAAACTATATGATAAATACTTAATTTGTTCTTAATTATGTGTGCTTAAATCTTGCATTAATATTTGGGATATTGATTCAAGTTGAATGTGGTTAGGTGGTTGAGCAAAAGTCCTTACTTAAGAGTAGATCTAGTATAATTAAGCGGAGTTGATCGCGAGCCTAGAGATAGGGTGACAAGATCTTGCTGGATTAGGGTGAAACCGAATATTGGAGTCCATATATCGAGTTAATACGATTCTAGGGGTTTTAATTACAAAGAGATTTCAATTAATCAACCTAGGGTTAGACGTTATTCGCCTAGAGAGAGGGTTTAATATAACTTAGGGAATCTTACGGATCAAGTCAAGTGAATAAATCATCTGGTTCAGTGTTAGATAACAAGTGAAGTCTAGGTGGATTCTTCCTAAGGGTATCGTCTTAATCAACTGAGTTTTCCCAACAGTATTTCCCCAATTCATTCTTTTTGCTTTTGCATCTTTAGCTTAGTAGTTAATTAATTAAGATTAAACAACTAATCACTTAATATTCAGGCTAAATAATAGAAAGAAGATTAGTATTAGTACTTTTAGTTCCTTTGGGTTCGACAATCCGATCTTGCCTAAGCTATACTACTGTTCGATAGGTGCACTTGCCTTAAGTCATTGTCAGACTTAGTTTCCAGGTTTGATCATTCTCTTTATAAATTTTAAAACTTAACAAAACAACGATCAAGTTTTTGACGCCGTTGCCGGGGAACTAAAATATTAAGAAAGCCTTATTTTTATTACTTTAGCCATTTTTTATTTTCTGTAATTTATTTTTATTTTTATTTTTTACTTTGCTAATGTTTCCTCTATATGCTTTTGGCAGATAATTTTAGTTTATAGAGGAGATGACACTGAATAATTATCAGTGGCAAGTCAATAGGACAATTCTTACTAAAGCAACTAGTGTCTTCAACCTCGACGTACACCCAGTAATGCAATATGACTCGAATCTAGGAGGTGTGGCAAATCCTGAGTACCCACCCTACGGATATGATATGAAAACCGAGCAAGCTCACTATACGGGTAATTATTCTAGACCACAAAATAATTTTTATATTGACACTTATAATGCTGGTTGGAGGTACTATCCCAATTTCTCGTGGGATGATCAAAATAGCCAAAGACCGAAACTCCCTCCAAATTTTCAACAACCACCTCACCAACAGGAAGAGGAATCGAACATTAAAGAGATGCTGACAAAATTCATGGCAACCATAGATACCCATCTCCAAGACACTAAGACCACCCTTAAAAACCAACAAACATCGATTGAAGGGATCAAGGACCAAGTTGGGGAACTTACTAAGTTGATCTCAGAACAACCACAAGGAAGATTGCCAAGCAATACTGAAACTAACCCGAGAGAGCAAAATCAAGCCATTTACGATAGCGAAGGGTTAGACGTGCCAAACCCAAAGGAAGAGCCTGTGGTAAGTGAAGGTAAGGTTGAGGTAAGCTAGGATTTACCAAACTCTGTAATTATGGAATACAAATCTCATGTGCCATACCCCAATGCGACAAAGAAAGACCACATAGAGGAAGAATTCGGTGAGTCTCTTAAACTTCCAAAGAAATTTCATATTAACTTGCCGTTTCTTGAAGCTCTTTCACAGATGCCAGATCCTAAACCTCGTGTCAATAAAGAGGAAATTCATGAGGAATGAAGGCTTTGGATCGATAAACTAGACGAGTGGAAAACACACTTTAAAGAGAAATCAGGAATACACGAAGTGAAACCAAATGAAACCCTAGATGAGCTAATAGGAACAACAAATCACTTCAAAATAGGGGATCAAGTACTGATGAATAAGTAAGACCCTCGAATCACCACTTCAGACATCAAAACAAATGAAGAAATCACTTTAAAGTACTTAATGTCTTCCTATACAGAATAGTCGAGGTAAGCAATCCTAAATTCAATACTTTTGAGGTAAACACTACTCGACTTAAACTTTATATCAAAAATAGAGTTGATCGCATGAGAAAGGATTTTCACCTCCTCAAACCACCATGACCATACAAATAACACGTAAGTCTAGCTCAAGACTTTAAATGAGCGCTTCTTGGGAGGCAACCCAAGCACAAACCCCATTTTTATTTTTATTTTTATTTTTATTTTTATTTTCCCATTTTAGCATTCAAATAAACCAAAAGTACAGATTTCCAGACCACACGATCGTGGCCATGGCCGTGTGGGCACCACAAGTAGGTAAAAGGGTGTGACCGTAGACGTGTGGCAATAGGACAAAATTTTCCCCAAAACATGGGCCGCATCTCTATTTAAAACCCCTTCTTACTTTTTCCTTTCCAGTTGTCTTTCTTCTTTCATTTTCCATTATTTACTTCTATTTTTATTTTTATTTTTATTTTCTTTATTATTTTCTTCTTATTCTTCATTCAATTTAGATTTAGCTTAGGATACAATAAAATCAGAATGGCTGCTTCGAGGATTCAATTTCAAACGGTTCGAGACGCTTTCCCACATTCACCTCCAATCTTATCTGGTTTCTTTTCAGTGACTTCATCCAAAATTCAGGAAGTTTCACTTCTCTCCCCATATTATGATTTTATGATTATTTTGATATTATCTATCTTTATACATTGATGGCAATGTACATCTTAAGTGTGGGGGGTTAACTATAGTATTATTTGAAAATCCCTGAATTATGCTTTGTTTTAAAGTAAGTTTCTCATATTATAATTAGGATGAAATTTCCCTGATTTATCATTTTTATTGATATGTCTTAGATTAAGTCATAGTTAATTGTGCATTGATGATTTAAACTTTAAGATGCTAGAGAATCAAGCATGATAAGTCTATTTTTCAAAAAAAAAAATTTCTAAGTTGTTGAACTAAATTTGAATATTACCTTGAATTTTGAAATTTACAGGGATTGATATCAAAAACCCATAATTTTTGTGAGATTTTGAGCCTTATAGAGCATATACTTCTTTTCATGCTCACTTTATTGATTATGATTGTGTCAACACTGAATTGTTATTCTAGAACTTGCCTCGATTATACATGTCAAAACCACATTTTTTATTTGATATATTGAGATGACAAAGGCACCTAGGTTTTAACCCACTCACTCTACTAAAAAGCCTGCCTCCACAATTAACCTTTAGTGAACCCTTTGATCCTAACAACCCTTTTTTATTGATTCACCCATTAATACTAACCCAAAACCCCGCTCGTATTTGTTATCACCATTCCTTTGACTACCCTTCTATCGAGACTTGATTTGATAAGTTGCTCAATTATATTATTTCAGTTATAAAATTTCATTCCTATGTAACTTGATTTGTTCTTAAAAAAATAAAAAAAGAAAAAGAGAGAAATGAAGTATATTCATTATCAGTTCTATGTACTAAGAGCTTGTACATTTAAATTCAGCATCTTGAAGAAGAAGCTCGTATTATTAGTATTTTTAATTTTCATATGATGTAATTATTCAGGTTATTAGTTCATTTTTCTAATGTTAGGTAATTTGTCAATTCAATCTCGATTTCAACCTTCCAATTCAGCCTTTATCCACACCTTTAACCTAAGCCCCGTTACAACCCTGTTAAAGACCTTTTGATTTGGGTATCATCTCATATTATAGTGGTAGAGATTTGATTTTCAGGCAAGCCTATAGGATTAACTTTTCAGGTTCGACTTATGAGTGCTTTTTCTTGAACCTTAAACACTTCGAGTGCTTTGAGTGAATCTTTAGTGATGATGTCAATCCTTGTCGATTTTGAATTAAAGTAATCATTTAGATAAGGGAAGATGCCTATGTTTTCAAGCTACAAATATATGACTTAGAACTGTTTGAATCTTTAAGAATCTTTGAGTTAAATTATCTATGTATATATTATCTATGAATTATGATGAGACATTATTGATGAGAATTATGAAATGTGGAAAGTTCGTTTTAATTGTAAATTGAGAATTTTGCTTGGGGACAAGCAAAAGCTTAAATGTGGGGGTATTTGATAAACCATAAAAGTAACATATTTTAATCCCACATTTAGCATACTTTTCGATGATTTATTCCCTGAACTGTGTAAAAAGGTGCTCTTAATCCTTTCTTTTCATATTTTATACTTAGGAAAGCACCTAGGGATGAAAAGAACGGAAACGAGCCTAAAGTGGACCAAATTGGGCCAAAGAAGAAATTGACATGGCCTGGGCCCAAGACCACATGGTCATTCCTCCCTAATTTACTCTAACATGACCTAAACCCCGAAACACACAAGCGTGTCTTTTCAGCAGACTCGACCACGGCCTGAAATCGATTCACACGGGCATGTGCCATGGATGTGTCCCTACTGCGGCCAAGAGGAGTTTCACTCTAATTTGGATACTTGAAGGCAAAAAAACACATTCCAAAGCCTATTTAAACACTCGAGTAGGAATTATACTTGAATTATGATACTTAGAGGCCAATTAAAGCATTCCAAGAGCCTATATAAACACCCTAGGGGGCAACTTAAGCGGGAGTTCGGAGAAACCTTTTGCTAGAGCCAGCGGAGAGCTAGGCCAAGGAGCCGAGGCAAAAAGGCCAGATTTATGGGAATCACTCAAAGATAGCCAGTTGACTCAAGACGGTGAATCTCTCCTTCAATTCCTTCAGGAGGTTTTAGGGATTTCTTATGTTTTGTTTTATCTTTGCTTCTGAGATGTTTTCTTTTATTGTTATAAACTAAAACCTTCAGATGCCTGAAGGGGATGAAACCTAGATGAATCTTGTTATTATTTTCTGAACTATATGATAAATACTTGATTTGTTCTTAATTATGTGTGCTTAAATCTTATGTTAATATTTTGGGATATTGATTCAATTCAAATGTGCTTAGGTGGTGGAGCAAAAGTCTTTGCTTAAGAGTAGATCTAGCATAATTAAGCGGAGTTGATCACGCGCCTAGAGATAAGGTGATGAGATTTTGCTGGAATAAGGTGAAACCTAATATGGGAGTCCATAGATCGAGTTAATGCGATTCTAAGGGTTTTAATTAGAAAAAGGTTTCAATTAATCAACCTAGGGTTAGACGTTATTCGCCTCGAGAGAGGGTTTAATATAACTTAGGAAATCTTATGGATCAAGCCAAGTGAATAAATCGTCTGGTTCAGTGTTAGATAACAAGTGAAGTCTAGGTGGATTCTTCCTAAGGGTATCGTCTTAATCAACTGAGTTTTCCCAATAGTATTTCCCCAATTCATTCTTTTTATCTTTGTGTCTTTAGCTTAGTAGTTAGTTAATTTAGATTAAACAACCAATCACTTAATATTTATGCTAAATAATAGAAAGAAGGTTAGTATTAGTACTTTTAGTTCCTTTGGGTTCGACAATCCGGTCTTGCCTAAGCTATACTACTGTTCAATAGGTGCACTTGCCTTAAGTCATTATCAGAGTTAGTTTCTAGGTTCGATCATTCTCTTTATAAATTTTAAAACTTGACAAAAAAATGATCAGAAACCCTGTAAGTTGGAAGATTTAACATAAAGTACATCTGTTGGTCTATAAGAAAAAAAGGGGTTAATAGAACCTATTTACAGTGAAAGATAAGCTAGATGATAAATATGTCCTTGAAGACTATTCCTCCTTAAAGTGAAATTAGTGTGGATGCATCAATCAAGTGATTAGATCTAAGGAAAACCAGTGAGTAAAAGAAATTGTGAACTCAAATGACAAATAGCTAAGTACATTGGGCCAAAGCAACCTCTATATGATACGTTTGTTGTGAAAAAGAGTAAGGTGGTTGAATAAAAAAATTAAGAAGAAAAGTAGTCTGACCACTAATTAAACCAAACGGGATTTGGCCTGCTAGAGTAACACGAGACCTTGACAGTTAGGCCAACGAAAGGAATGTGAGCAAGTCATACGAATTTAGATAAGGAAAGAGTTCGCTATGGCCTAAGCAAATTTGGATACACACTGATGACCTTTAGGAGGGTAAGCATAAGAGACCATCTTATGAAACTATGGTGGGAAAATGAATGCACATTGAGAATAAGTGAAAGAATAAAAATAAATAAAGGAAAGGATAGTGTTTGCGGAGATTGAGGCACATCTGAGGAGTCTTCAAGGCTGAACCAAGGTTGATAAATCGTTCAAGTTTTAAGAGAATTTACTTGCACTAGTAGGGAGTTAATTTATTTTTAGTTTTTTTAATAAACCTTAGGAGATGAGGTGTAATTTCAAGTAATGTAGAGACTCATTAAGTTCATCCGAACTTACCAAAGTGTGATATGTGTTTTGCAGGAATTGCTGAATAAGGGACTCGGGAGAAGCAAGCTAGATAGTGATAAACTGAAGGGCGATCATTACTTTGGTGTCATACACATAGGAAGGGGTGCTGTAAGGAACTTTTCCATGGGGCAACTATATTGTAATTAGTTAAATACCTTAGATTCTAGAGTTCAGATGATGAATTTTATTTTTAAAATATTATCACCATTTTAAGTTTTATAAATACGTAATACAATTTGATTTAGAATAATGAGTTCAATCATGTACACGAATTCAGTTCGATTGTGACACTCCTTACCCGGATTTGGCAAACGGGTCGGGTGAGGTTGTTATTATCAAATGATCGTGAATTGATGTATTAGTAAATGTTGTACTATGTGTTATGGTAATAAGTGCAATTGTTTACATTATATGCATGTTTATATTATATGCAGAGTATGGAGGGAATCTCTTTAATAGGGTAGATGAAAATATGAAAAAGTTTATTGTATTAGAAGAATGGATGAATTGAAAAGGGGATTCAAGGGAGTTGGGTGACATCGTGGAATGGTTATCTATTGGATCTATAAGGTGACATCGTGACAATAGTCTATCGACTCTATAAAGCGACATCATGACAACGATTATTGATTGGTCTTTCAAGGCGACACTGTGTAAACGATATATAGGTCCTTCGGGGTGACACCTCGAAAGAGGTTCACTAATTCTTCAGAATCAAAAGTCTATGGTTAGCCATGGCATGATCAAGTGGAGAACAGGCATACATTTTGGCAAGAAAATGGAGTCTACTAGGATTGCAAACCACCAAGCCATCAGGGCATAAAAGGAGAGGCTAGTGTATGACTTGCTTGGTAAATGATCTAATATGATGAATATGGTGCATTGAGGACACAGTAAGCGTGCTTATAAGAGGATTTGCCAATATGTGAAAGTAAAGGGAACAAGTAGAAGCGTATTAAATGCAGCATATATGAAAGGAAGGGGTATTTTCTCATAGATATTTGTAAATAAGTATTTACCAGAAAAGGGTTTGCTAGAATTGGCATATAAACTATCATTGGCGGTAGGGTAACAAAGCGATCCTTACAGATTTAATTTAGAGTGCTCACGAGTAAATAGACCACTAGAAATAGGGAAAGTCCATATAGGACTATCAGTTGTGGAAGCCCATCAAGAGAACTCGACAAAGAGATACTTTACTAGAGACTATCTACTACTAAGAGCGCTTTAGTGGAACATCTTGAAGTGGAGAGATCCCACGGGGCTATCTTATGATGAATAAGTCCGCAAGGAATCTGGCATATATCAGTTAGTCAAATGTCATATTTAAAACTGCGAATGGGGATGTTAGACTGGGTCTTCCTTAAAAAAGGGGTCCATGTGAGGGCTAAGTCTAAGGAATGTTTACAATGAGGTAACAAGGTCAACATATGTTGAGCATAATATGGAATGAACATGTAACGGCCTAAATTTGGGCATAGTAGGATTGGGCCTTGTGCGTGGGAGATGCTAGGAGACTGCACATAAAAGTTTATGTGTGCAAGACATAGTGTTGGGAGTGTTGGAGAATTACTAAGTTCAAACTTAGGCTTTAGAAAAAATTTAAGTTTTCTCTTAAAGGAGCCATGATGTCAGTGAGTAGGCTTTAAGAATATTTTTGGATGAATTTATAGCACAAGGAGCAATGTAGTCTAGTGGGGGTGGCGTTACAAGTGAGCTAGTGGTTGGAGGTCCGAATCCCCGATTGTGCAAATAGGGATTATTTTTACTGATGGCCATGGAAGGTGGTTGAGTTGGACCGACACTCTATGGATGACTTGGTCATGAGTGTTTCAAGGAAATTTGAATTGAAGGTTGAGTGATTTAGGGGAGCGTTTCAAGGGAAGAAGATTGGATGAAGAAGTTTGATTGTAATTCAAACTTGGTTGGTGGCTAAATTGAAGGAGAAAATCAGGGAATTTGAAATGGGAAGGCTTATTTGCCAAAATTTGAACTCCCTATTGTGTAAACTCAGTCATAGGACTTTTTTTCCTATAGTACCGAATTCTTTTTGCCATTTCGAGTTTTCTTTGTTTTCAGTTTCTTTTCCTCTTTTCTTTATATTTCCGTGCATATTCTGGAATTTTATCATTCGTGCAACCTTTCTACCTCTTTTCCATTTTAGTATAGAATTTAAGGCCAAATATAGGAGTGTTCTTACATGTTTGTGGCTATTCTTTTATTTCATCTGTGAACTTAATTTCTCCACCCTCTTCCTCTCGTATTTATTTTGCGTGACCGAATACCTTTTGGTCTCTTCTCCCTCTTTCTCTCTTTGTCGATATAAGCTTCCTCCTTAACACTATCTTTATCCACCGTTTCTGATAGAAGTGTGACTGTTCTTTGTGGGACTCAAGCCTAGAGTGTACCTTAGGAGGCCGAATACTCCTAAGTAGTGGTAAGTTGTTGTTCTTTTGGTTCCAATCTTTGTCATTCACGGTCTTAGTTAAAAAGTTGGTAATGCTATACAGATTTTGTCAAGTTTTAGATGGTGGCTTTGATAAGTGGTTAAAGAGAGGAACCGATTGCTATTCATGGTAGGCAGTTAGTACCATTTTGGAATTAGGTGCTATAAAGAGGGTGCTAGTGATTAAGTGATGACAAATGTGCCGGCTGAGATTGAGTGTATAGCCTCTACTCCCAAGTTTAATAGGCATGCGGTGTCGGCTATTTAGGACTTTCCGCCAATATGCAGAAGGGTGGCTGCACCAAACTCTGGTTCGAGTAGGCTAATCACAGTCGACCGATCTTGTCAAGGTAAATGGTAGTCGACCTCTCGGTTAAGTGGTTGTTAAGAGTTTTTCTAACACTATTTGATAAGTGATTAACTGAATGTTATGTTTGAATATAGGTTCTGGCAATCATGAATTTTTAGTACTCTATGTGATCACGTGTGTAATAGTACCCTGTATTCGATAGTCGTGGAACGCCGATAGAGTGTGTGTAATTGTATGCTATGTTTGATAACCGGCTGAAAAGTCGAAAGTATGTGTTGTTTACACTGTTATGACTGTAGATCGGCAAAATTTTAAAAAGCCAGAAATATGGCATATGATGCCACACGAGCGGCTGATCGTACGTGTCGTGAACCAAGCCCCCGAACATGGGAGTTAGTCTGTATAGGCCACCACGAGCGCTCTCGTGGTCTTAGGCTATTTTGGGCCTCGTTGGGCTGAAATGGGTCGTGTTGGCCCAGTGGGCTTAAGGTCCACACGGATAAAATGCATGTTATATAGTTTCTATTGGATTTAATTGTGCTACTCGTATAGCCGAGGCTATTTCTAGGCTAATTGGGCCACACGAGCGTGTGGGCCCACTTAGACCGAATAATGGGCCTTAGGCCCATTTACACCGTTGTGTCTGCTTGGGTTACTTAAGTCACTCGAGGTGATGGTGGACCTTCTGTTGGGTCATTAAGCCTCGATTCACAAAATTATCGAAATACCCCAGTTTGCAAAATTACCAAAATACCCTGATTTGTAAAATTACCAAAATATCCCTGATTTGTAAAATTATTAAAATACACCCGGTTTGAAAAATTATCAAAACACCCTTGATTTGTAAAATCATCGAAATACTCCCAGTTTGCAAAATTATCGAAATACCACTAAAAGGTAGGATTACCAAAATACCCTTATACGGTAAAATGACTATTTTGCCCTTGTGGGTAAATGACTGACTTGTGCTATGAATTTGACTGATTTGACTGTGATCATATGACTGTGTTTTAACTAACTTGACTGTGGTCGTGTGACTGATATGCTTTTAATATATGTTTAAATGACTATTACTGAGCATGGCCATTTTGCATACACGTGTAATGATTGAGCATGACATACACAACATATTGCATATGTTAAGGTCGAACGGGTCGCATGAGACGAATGTGGATCCATTATGATATGTTAAGGTTGAACGGGTCGCATGAGATGCATGTGGACCTACGGACGGCTTACAGCCAGTAATCTGATTATGGCTCTGTGCCAACCTAAATAAGCTCGTGCCATCTTGATTATGACTTTGTGCCAATCGTATTTACCCGTGGCTATGTGCCTAACATATATATTGATGACTCTGAGTCGACCATAATTACCCATGGCTGTGTCCCGATTATATTACCGTCGCTGATGGCTATGTGCCAAACTTATTATAGTTACCAATAGCTTTGTGCCATCCTGATTATGGTTTATAACCATTTTTTATGGCTTTAGTCGTTCGTTAGCTGGCAGCGTTGCTGTGATATTTATGGCTGTTAGCCATTCTTTCTACAGCGTATAGCCGTTCTGTTGACTTAGTGTCATAACCGGTGCTAAGCTTGATGTGTTGGCTGGGTGGGCTGATTTTATCCCCACATAAGTGTATAGTACGGGTGGTGTGTTGGCTGGATCAGGGTGGGATGCATCCTCATACTGTTGCATATCTGTTTATGAGATTTCTCACTATACTGGGCTTAGGCCACTTGTTTTGTATTGGTTTGGGCTGGGGCCAATTGATTCTGTTATATGGTGTGACCCAAATGATACTATAGTGGGCTTTAGCCCACGTATGCTCTAAACTGGACTGTACTGTTACTGTTAAAGGGCTTTGGAATAGACTATTTCAGTTTCTATTTTTGTATACTGACTGTTACTTCTTTAAGAGGGTTACACACTAAGTTGTTCGTAAACTCACCCCGTTTTTAACCTTTCAGGTAATCCTAGTGTTATACGGTTCAGTGCTGCGAGGGACTCAGAGGTGACCACACGATTGCAGTTGATATGCTTTGGAATTTATATATGTTTTAAATTTCATTTTAGGTTTTAGTTTCTGTAATAAGGCCTCTCTGAATTTAATTTTGAATTTGGGATTCTGTTACATTTTATATCTGTTAGACGTAGATGAGTTCTCAACCCAAGTATTGTTTTTAAAAACATATGTTTTAAACTTCTTTACCTTAAATTAGCTTTCGCAACTAAAAGGGATTTTTTTAACAAAGTTAATAATGATTTTAAAAGTGATTAACTTTTCAGTGAAGCATGTTTTGAAATTGAGCAAACACAAACTAAGACTTTAGTTTTTAAATATTAATGAGGGTTTTTTAATGAAAACATGGTTTTCAAAAATACTTCAATATGACACGCCAGATTCAGCCTAACTTCTGGGCTGGGTTTGGGGTGTTACAGAACAAATTAGGGTGAGAATCCACCATTGATGCAAAGACAATTGAAAAATCCACTAGTAGTAGTCGTCGATTTGTAAATTAGTGTGCACAGTTATATTTAAGAGAAAAACCAAAGGCAAAAAAGGTGATTTGAGATAAAAAGGAAAAGGGTTAAGTTCCAAAAGGAATCATTACTTGGAAGATAACATTTACAACTAAGCTAGTGGATAGATCCACAAATGCTGGGATAAAAAAGGCAAGGCATCAACCACGCCAGAGAATTTGTGGGATTCCCATCGACGCAAAGAGAGCTTAAATTTAATGCCTTTATTCTTATTCTTGAAAATATAGAATATTTATCATGCACTATTACATAGAATCTCACAAAGGTCATTTTAAACTTACGAATTTGCTGCTTCGTGTGTTGAAGCAAGAGTCATTGGAATTTTGTGGGTTGGGACCAAGCCAAACACTGTCAGAATTACGTATCGAGCATTGATGCTATTTCATGTGTACAGTGGGGCACCCTTAGAGGCCACACCTCGGGTATTACTTTAGTGTATCTGTAGGAAGCCTTCAGCCTTAATAATGATTGCAATAATTCTTCGAGTCTAATACGATGAAAGGGTTGTAAGAACTTAGTATTGTATGACATTGAATATAGTTGAAATTTCAAATTTTAAAATATGTTATTATCCATGAATTTATGTAAGGGTTGTTTTGTAGTAATGGATGCATAGTCAAAGTTGGTCAAGTTTATTTCTAACCAGATAAGATATTTTGTTAAGTAAATAGGGTTAATTGTGGTGTTTAGTACTCGGACCGGGCGATCGGTCTGGTAATGGGAGCTACAGAATAAATTTATGCTTTATGCATTTTGACCTAGAATTTGGCATGTTTGGAGTAAGTTAATATATTCTAGTTGTGTACATAGGTATCTTGTTTTAGATGGTTGGTATGTGAATTTGATTAGCTAGACATGGTTTTAAAGGTTTAAATTTGGCTTAGAATATCATACCATGGTGTAATGTTAATGGTTATAGAGAAGTAGGAAGTTTTGTTTGAATGGCTTAGGAATTGGTTAATAGGAAATGGGACTTGGTACATGTTGAAAAAAGTTCATATATTTATGTTTTGGTGCATTGGTTTAGTATAGATTAGTTGGAAATTGATTAGAATGAGTATACCTATAGGTTTGGAAAGTAGCAGGTTTCAAAAAAAGGTAAAATTACAGAAATAGTGTTACAATGGGAAGTCACATGAATGTCATTGCAACAAGATCTAGGCTTGGCAACAGCATGACGAGCAACCTCATCATTATGACGAGGGCCAAGTTAGTATGTCACGTTGATAACTCTTGAAAAGAGTTATAATCCATACTTTTAGGCCTAATTAATTACTTGTACTTAAGGAAAATTAGCTTCATTTTAGGTAATTGCATAATCATTTCTACTCAATCGAGCAGTGCGTGTAAGAACTTGAGATGGTGATTACTTTATTACATATCTACTTTTAATTTCTTGTGGAAAGGTCTTATTGTGGCTGAATGGAAAATTTAAAAGAGAATGATAGCAAAGGATGGAGGTTTGCCAAGGCATTATGAGAGGTTACATGGAAATGCTGGTGAAGAAAATGACAAACACCCAGTCAGCAATGAGAGCACTCAGCATTTGGTCCCCCACATGAACGTGTAATGGAGAATATTTGTAATAGCCCAATTTATACCCTAGTTGAAATAGTGGTTTCGAGACCACAAATCCAAGTTAAAAAATATTTTAATATTATTTTTCGAGTTTACAGTATGTGATTAAGTATGTGTGAAATTTTCGTGAGTTAATATTATCGTTTGTGTGCTTAATTTGCAAAACGGACTAAATTGTAGAAAAGGCAAAAGTAGCCTTCTATTTAATTAAGTGTCAAATTGATGTGTCTTTATAATTAAGTGGTCTTTATGTTTTTAATATGCCATTAACTTGGTAAGTGGAAATTAATGGCCCTAATGTTAATGTTTTATATGTTTATTAATCATGGATATTTTGGTAATTGATTTATTAATATGAATTAAATTAAAACAAACATGAAAATATGGCCATTATCATCTATTTTGCATCGAATTTGAAGAAAGAAATAGGGTTCATAAGCTTTCAAGCATTCGACACTAATCTTGGTCAATTTAGTATGTGTTTTTGATCCATTTTTGATGATTCTATGTTTTTGTGATCGTTGTTAAGTATTCTAGCTAGCCCATGTGATGTTTTTTGAAATTGTTAGTGATTTTGAAAAGTGCCATTGATGAATATTCAAGCTTTATGTTGATTGTTGATGAAAAATGAAAGATAAATATTGGGTCTACATGTTTTGTATTGTGATTTTTGATGAATTTAATTATTGTGGACTAAATTATGAAAATGAAAAGTTGAAGGGATAAAATGTGAAATAAATGAAATATGTGAGTTTACATGAGCTAAGGGAATATTCGGCTAAGCCTTTGTATAAGGAAATCATGTGTATTTTGTGATTTTGTGAATTGAGGACTAAAGTGTTAAAATGTGAAAATATGATGACTAATTTGTAAAATGCCTTAAATATGTGTAAACGGATTGAATTAAATGATTTGGTGAATAAAAGAGTTAAATTTTAATGTGTATAGATCAAGAACCAAAGAAAACAAAATTAGATCGGGGGAAATCGAAAGTAGTTGAATAGCCGTTTGTTTCCGTTCTTTCCCTTACGAGGTAAGTCGATATACAAATAAATGTGTTTGAATCGAATTATTATTGCTTATACGTGAATGAATTGTGATATATGGCTATTAGAGCTGAATATGTGAAATCTGGGAAAGTTTTGATAATGTGACGACGTCTGAAAAGTCCCATACGAACCTTAGGAAGTAGTTAGGATACGTATGTCATGACATAGGATTCTGATATGTGTTATCGTGTAAGACCATGTCTAGGATGTTGGCATTGTATTTGATTTAATATAAGACCCTGTTTAGGACAGTGGTATCAATATTGGTTACATGTAAGACTGAGTTTGGGACGTTGGCATTGTATGAGCTTTCCGAGCTATCCGAGTATCCTTTTTGATTTCGAACGGTTCAATTGGCATTCCGAGAAATGAATGAGTATACAAATGTGCATCTGAATTCCGGTACGTATGTTTGTATATGAAATTTGGTAATGAAATATATGTATGTATATGATCATTTGATATATGAGCTACATTTCATGATATGTGATTATGAGCAATGAACATGATCAATTGAGATATAAGAGAAATATGACTTGTGATTGTGTTATTCCATGAACCATATAAATGAAATGGTTTATAATTGTTCTATGTGATAAGTTTATTGTATATGACTTACTAAGCTTTTGAAAGCTTACTTTGTGTGTGTTTACATCGTTTTATAGATTATCGAAGCTATTAGGAGCTCAAGGATCATCAAGGATCATCACCACACTATCGAACTATATTTTGATACCTTTTAAAAATGTACATATTGAAGTATGGCATGTATAGGCTAGAGAACTTGATTATGTTTTGAAATGTGTAAATATAGCTATGTGATATGGCTTGATAATGAATGTGATTATGGAGTGAATTTAGTGCATGCAATGTGATGCAAAATTTGGTATGTTTGAGTTGGATTTGTATATGGAAATGAATGATGTTATTACTGGTCTAATTGTGCATGATTTGGTATGTTTTTGGCTGCCTTTGGAACATGAATTGATTCTTGTTTAATGCTTGTAGGTATGACCCAATTTTGGGTTGCAAATTGGCCTATATTTGCCCACACAGTTGAGCATATGGGCATGTGTCTCGACCGTGTCTCTCAAGGCTGCAATTCGAAGCAAGTCAGTAAGCCATACGGGCTGGACACACAGGGCGTGTGGCTGGCCGTGTGAGCAAGTCAGTTGCCTCCTTAATTTTCACATAGCCTGACACACGGGAGTGTGACCTCAGTAACTTTGAAAAATGTTTAATTTTCAAAAAATTTGTATGTGCTCAGTTTAGTCCCGACCCCTTCCCAATGCATGTTTAATGTCTCGTAGACCTTCTAAGGGACTCTATGAGTATATTTCGCTATGGAATGTTTCTGAAAAATTTGTATGTGCTCAGTTTAGTCCCGACCCCTTCCCAATGCATGTTTAAGGTCTCGTAGACCTTCTAAAGGGACTCTCTGTCAGGTAATTTCTCTTAACCTTAGTCCGGCGACAGATAAGGGTTAGGTGTGTTACAATATTCACCTCAAAATTTGTAACACCCCCAGATCCGGCCCAAATGTTATGACCAAATCCTATGATGTCACATCAAAGGGACAATTTCAAAATGACTTTGTTTAGTTAAATTTATGTTCAGTAGGAAATTTGCATAGTTAAAAACTTAAGTTTAAGATTTAGAAACCCAAAATCCTTACAACTTGTTAAGTTATGATGAAAGCCCATGTTTTAAGAAAATGTCCATATGTTATAGTTATTTCAAAAACCATGTTAAACTTTAGAAATTTATTTACATTTAATAATTAGGTAGTTGAAACAATAATAAAACCCAAATGTAAAGTCAAATTGCAGATACAAGGCCTTATTACATCCCAATGCAAATAAATTTATTAAAATAAAGTCATTCGAAACTAATCAAAAACTTCTAATTAGCTTGCAATGTGGCCACCTCGAGTCCTCTTCCATGTCAAGCCATTTACTGAGAGTCACCCAAAACATTAAATAAAAGGGTGTGAGTTTCGAAACCTAGTGTGTACAACCCTTGGTAATCCAACAAACATGCGATTATCACATTGGGCCTAAGCCCTATCAAAATCGCTGGTCTTGGGCCTTAGCCCACAATGACCTCATATCCCATTAGTATCACACGAATGCAATGCTCCCATCCCAAATCCAACCCTGCACTCTATTTCCCTTCCAACCCTACACTCCTGTGGGGATATAAATATCAACCCACCCATCCCTACACTCCAAATGTAGCACCAACAGTGCAACTACTCAAACATTGCAACAAGGCTGCTAAGCATATAATGGGCTTAAAGCCACTGTGGATCCATGGTCGTCAAGCGACTATGCGATCCTCACATATCTTCCTCCGTATCATCAAATCCACCCAAGTGCAACATATATCTCATGAATGCAACATACACATTAAGCACATTAAGCACCTAGGGATATTTTAGTCACTTCACAACCCAGGGGTATTTTTGTAAATCTACCTATCGGGGTATTCTCGTAATTTCTTTCATCTCGGGTTTTAGTTATGAACTTTGGCCCATCAACAAGTCCTTGCGGAAAAAGTGAATAGACACTATGCACCAGGTAGGATCCCAGAGAAGAGGAGGATGGTCACTAGGACCGCTTAAGTACCAAGCTCTCCCTAGATCCAATCCTAGACATGTATATGTCCATTGCCACACTCTAACCTAGCGACTTGTCCACAGACACGTTTGATTATTAAATTAAGTTTTATGCTATTTAAGAATTTATTAGAACTAGGTCTAGAGTCCATTAAAACCCTAGCATGCATTTCTATAATCCCATAAGGCCCACTAAGCCCAATCATATCCATATAGCCCATTAAGCCCAATCATGTTTATGTAGCCCACTAGGCTCGATAATAATCAAATCATACAACCATCCATATCAATCCATCATTCAATTTCACATATCAACTCTTGCCGATTTGGGCCCATGAGCTTGGCAGGCCTATTTAGTCCCGTCCGGCCCCGGTCGACCAAACAGTGGCCCGAGACCATGAGATCCCTCTCTTGGCCCCGGTAATCTATCAGTGTTCCCACACAAATGTTTGAACACTCGTGTGATTGCCGGTGCCAACCTTTCGTCTTTTCGACTTTTGGGCATTCCAATTTTTTTCAAGATTTCGGCTTTTGCCAATTTGTCGTGTGTGAAGTGTATGTACACACCCGGTTAATGCAACGTGCTACACTATCCCCATCCTTGAACCTACAACCAATACTAATCTCCAATCAATCACACACTTAAACACAATATTTACCCAAAAAACTGAAGCCTTACCATAACCTTATCGCGTGCCACCAGTTCTAGCAGCCCTTCATTAGCTACTATTCATGAATATCCCCTAGATCTGCACCCATACATATGCTATCAAAAATCAAGTGACTCATATTCCACACAAGTTACCTCTATAAGCCACACTTACATTTGGCTACTTACTAATCCACAATTGAGATGAGTACACTTACCACTTGCCAGCAATCCTTACCACGCTTGCAATCTTTGAACCCTACCCCTGTTAATGCAGGGATAACGACAAGAAAGAGTTAGATAGCCCTCGGATTTTACAAAAACACACTAAAGGAGGTTGACTAATTACTTACCGAATCCAACCTTTGACCCTGCAACCTAGATAGTTACTGAACAAGATTCGGCTTTTAAAACTTGATTACGGGTATGTAACAACAACTGATTCGTGATGGAGGAAAAACAACAATGAATCGGTAAAAAGATAGGGCTATTCGATTATAAGGGAGTATTCGACTTTTAGAGAAAGAAGAAGAATACAACACCAATAGGGATTTCAACAAAAAGGAATGATGGTTTTTCGGTAATGAAAGAATTGAAAATGGAAGAAACAGAATGAGGGGGATAAAAGAAAAGTAATAGAAAACCCAAGGAACCTTTCAAAGGAATTCGACACCCCCTTTAATAGCCAAAAGCGAAAACTACCTTCCCCCAAAGTCTCATTTGGCACCAACACATCCACACCTCAATCCCCTATCTTTTCTCTATTATCTTTACCTTAAATTTCTCTGCTGAATTCTCCCTTCCAGAGTCCACTCTAGCGTCACTACTTTCCTTCCATGTGCAAAAAATAAAGGCCCTAAATTCACTACTCTTAAGCCTTGAACCTTGGACCTCTTCACCTGATAGTAATGCCACCTTATAGCTCCCCAAGTAGAGCCACCTTGCCACTGAAACACAGGCCCAATTGTGTCTTATTTTCCCCTTAATCTGTTTAAGAGGCCTAATACCTCAGACTAGGGTCCAACTAAGGAAAAAATAAAATTTTCCCTATGGTCTTCCCTATCCCTAAGACTTCAAATAACCCTGGTAATACCTTAAAATTAATATTCTAAGTGATACTTATACATACCAACTTCAGTGCACAAAATTTAGAGTTTTGAGATTTTGGGGCGTTACAATTCTACCCCTCTAAAAAAATTTAGCCTCGAAATTTACCTGATTGAAACAAGTGAGGGTATTATTGTCACATCGCCTCCTCAGATTCCCAAGTAGCCTCCTCAACATTATGGATATGCCAAAGCACTTTGACCAAAGGGACAGACTTCCTTCTTAGCACCTTAAAATCTTGATCAATTACTTGAATTGGCTCCTCTTCAAAAGTTAGGTCTAGTCTAACCTCAACCTCCTCGACTGTCATGATGTGAGAAGGGTCTGAGCGATAACGCCTTAGCATTGATACATGGAACACATCGTGTATTTGGCTCAGTTCAGAAGGCAATTCCAGCTGCTAGGCAACTGGCCCAATTCGCTTCAACACCCGGTATGGCCCAATGAATCTAGGCCTTAACTTGCCCTTTCAACCAAACCTTAATAACACCTTTTTCCAAGGGGAAACCTAAGAAAAACCAAGTCCCCCACCGCATACTCAATCTCTCTCCGTTTGAGGTCAGCAGATGACTTCTACCTATCCGTCGCCTCCTTTAATCGATCCTAAATCAACTTTACCTTAGCTTCGATCTCTGCTACCAACTTTGAACCTAATACTCGCAGCTCTCCCAACTCAGTCCAACAAGTTGAGTATGACATCTTCGCCCATATAGTGCTTCATATGGTGCCATTCCAATACTTTCCTGATAACTATTGTTATATGCAAATTTAGCTAACGACAAGTAATCCTCTTAACTACCTCGAAACTCAATTACACACCTCTCAGCATATCCTCCAAAACTTGAATTACCCTCTCTGACTGACCATTAGTCTGAGGGTGAAATGCTGTACTAAAATCCAACCTCGTACCTAGTGCTTCATACAGCTTCTTACAAAAGCGAGATGTAAAATGAGGGTCTCTATCAGATATAATAGAGACCGAAACCCCATGCAATCTCACAATCTCTGCCACATACAACCTTGCCAACTTCTGCAATGAGTAGTCACTGTGGACCGGTATAAAATGGGTAGACTTAGTTAACCGATCAAAAATAACCCACACATCATCCTTCTTAGCAGGCGTCAAGGGTAGCCCACTAACAAAATCCATAGTAACCCGCTCCCACTTCCATAGTGGGATCTTAACCTGCTGAAGTAACCCTAATGGTAGTTGATGTTCCGCTTTCACTTGCTGACATACCAAACATTTGCCCACAAACTCCGTAACTTAATGTTTTAATCCCGGCCACTAATAAAGCTCTTGTAAATCTCGATACATCTTGTTACCTCTAGAGTGCATAACATATGAACTACTATGCACTTCTCGCAGTATAGACTTCCTTAGCTCCTCGTCCCTTGGCACACAAATTCTACCATGGAAACACAACAACTCGTCACTATTTAACCCAAAATCCATTGTTTCTCCATTCTCAATTTACATGAATCGAGAACCCAGAGTTTCATCCAACGACTGTTTAACTTTAATCTGCTGAACCCATAGTGGCTCCACTTGTAACTCGGCTAATAAACTCCCGTAGTCATACAAACTCAACCGAGCAAACATCGCCCTCAAGTCTAGCATAGCCCTACGGCTTAGTGCATCAGCCATCACATTTGCTTTGCCTGGGTGATATTCAATCGTGCAATCATAACCTTTAATAGCTCAATCCATCTGTGCTGCCTCAAGTTTAACTCCTTCTAAGTTAAGAGGTACTTCAGACTCTTGTGATCCATATAGATGGTGCACTTCTCTCCATACAAGTAATGCCTCCAAATCTTAAGTGCGAATACCACTGCTGCCAACTTCAAATCGTGGGTTGGGTAATTCCCCTCGTGATCCTTAAGCTGGCACGACGCATATGCAACCACCTTCCCTTCTTGCATCAAAACACAGCCCAAGCCCACGTGTGACGCATCGCTATAAACCGTAAACTCCTTCCCAGGCTCCGACTGAATCAAAATAGGGGCCTTCGTTAAAACCTTCTTAAGCTTCTCAAAGCTTTCTTGCTATTTATCAGTCCACACAAATGACACCCTCTTCCGTAGCAGCTTGGTTAAGGGTGAAGTGATTAGGAGAACCCTTCAACAAACCACCTATAGTACCCTGCCAGGCCTAGAAAACTCTGAATTTCTGACACCGTCTTAGGTCATTTCCAATCCAACACTGCTTTCACCTTCCGAGGATCAACTCTAGTCCCCTCAACTAAGACCACATGCCCTAAGAAAGTGACTTCTCTTAGGCTAAATTCGCACTTGCTAAACTTAGCATAAATTTGCTTCTCCCTTAGAATTTGCAACACAATCCTTAAGTGTGCATCATGATCAACCTCTATTCTCGAGTATACTAAGATGTCATCTATGAAAACTACTACGAATTGGTCTAAATATGGTTGAAAAACCGAGTCATAAGATCCATAAAAGCAGCAGGTGCGTTTGTTAGTCTAAAAGGAATTAACAAAAACTCGTAATGTCCATAATAAGTTTTGAAAGCTATCTTATACACATTTGCTTCCTTAACCCTCAGTTGATGGTACCCTGAACGTAAGTCAATCTTCGAGAAGCTCCCTAAGTTGATTAAAAGGTCATCTATTTTAGGTAGAGGATGCTTATTCTTAATGGTTAACTTGTTTAACTACTGATAATCGATGCACATCCTCATAGACCCATCCTTCTTCTTCACGAATAATACCGGTGCTCCCCATAGAGACACAATTGGTCTAATAAATTTGCGGTCCAATAACTCCTAAATCTGGGCCTTCAACTCCACTAGCTCCTTCGGTGCCATCCTATAAGGAGCGATAGACACTAGAGCCGTACCAGGTAATAATCTATTCCAAACTCCAACTCTTTTTGGGAGGTAATCTAGGCAATTCCTTCAAAAAAACATCAAGGAATTCTTTTACTATTCTCAAATCTTTAATAGTAAAACTCTTAGATTCCATATCATTAATATAGGCTAAGTAAGCTTCATAGCCCCTCCTCACCAACTTCTCTGCCCTTAAAGCCAAAATCACGTTCAACAAGTAATCACGATGTTCCCCGATCACTACTACTTCATCATCTTTGACAGTTCTTAACACCATCCGCTTCACAGCACAATCTAAAGTTGCTTGGTGCCTTGTCAACTAATCCATGCCTAAGATGAGGTCGAACTCACCAAATGGTAATTCCATCAAATCCGCTAAGAAACTAACTCCTTGAACTACCAATGGTACATTTCTAAACAACTTACTAACTTTCACCTACTGCCGTAAAGGACTTAACATAGTCATTTCATTCGTAATGGTTTCAAACTCATCCCCTACAGTTTCAGTCCTATAGCATGCAATGTACGAATGTGTTGACCCCACATCAATTAGCACAAAATAAGGTAGCTCATGAATAAGTAATGTGCCTATTATCACACTTGGTGCATCTCCTTCCTCTCTACGATGAGCAGCATAAACTAAAGTTGGCTGCCTTGCCTTTGCCTGTCCTGCACCTCTGCTCGATGCTCTACGTCCTCTTCTGCGCCATTGCCGCCTCTAGCTTGTCTACGGCCCCTTGGTGGTTGTTGACCACCTCTCTGCGGCTAAAAATTACCTCTACCATTGGCTCGCACCTGATCTAGCCTTCTCGAGCATTCTCTAATCCTATGTTCCATAGATCCGTAGCTCAAACAAGCTCTTATTCTCCTCCAACATTCGCCCATATGCCCTTTTCCTTACCCACTGCATAATGTAGTATCCTGGTATTAATAGCAACAATAGGAGCCCCAACCGGCCCATTCACTCTGGCCCTCCTCGTAGGCCTCTGACCAGCCCCCATAGCTTTCACATTCCATTTGTTATTGCCCTTCTCCTTCTCTCGGTTGAGGCACTCCGTTCGCTTTACTTCCTCTGCTATCTTTACTTTCTCCACCAAGAACACAAAGTCCCACTCCCTTTGTGGAGCTATAACTACCCTAAGGTTGTCTCTTAACCTATCCTCGAACTGTACGCATCTCTCATACTCTATTACGATTATTCCTTTGGCATATCGACTAAGGCACAAAAACTCTGCCTCATACTCGCTATCGACTTATCCCCTTGAGTCAGACTCAAAAAATACTTCCTTTGGGCATCCACATAGCCCGCTCCAATGTACTTCCCCTGGAATGTCAATTTGAAGACCTCCCAAGTGATCTACTCCGGTTGGTTGCCCTCTTTTACGGTCAACCACCACTGATAAGCTTCCTCCCTAAGTAAGGATATCGTCCATTTCAACTTTTTTTTCGCCGTGCAGTCTAGGTCATCCATTATCCTTTTCGTAGCTTCCAACTAGTACACCGCCACATTCGGGGCCACCCCAACTACTCCTTTGAAAATCTCTACCCCATTAGCTCAGAGTCGATCTGCGATCGACCCACGACTTTCGTACCATTATTGGGCCTAGCTACCCTTTCTAAAATCCTTAACATGGCCTGTGGTATTGCATCTTCTGTAGCGGTAGCCCGTTCATATGGTCCTATTTCAGCTACTGGTCAGGCCGGAGCCTCCTTTTCTTCAACATTGGGCATATGGCCCGACACCGACGACCCAGCCCTAACACTTCCATGACCTCTGTCGCGGCCTCTTGTACCTCTTCTAGCGCTCATCGTTGCGTGCGTATTTCTGGATTAGAATTTTTATGAAATTAGTTCATAGTTTCACTGTTGAAAGCACATATGTTATGCAAGTTACAATTTAAAAGTTGTTTCGCAGTCGTGAATCCACTATAGGCTTAAGTTTCCTACGAGCTTTAGTCTCTAAGAACCTATTGTTTAAAGTAGCCCAGTATCTAAATACAGTTCAGTAATTTAAACAATTGCAATAACAGAAAAACTTACTTGGCTCGATGTAGAGGGCTCGGTGAACCAAACTTCAAGAACTCTACAAAAATTTTTAATCTACTTGTTTTAAAAACCCAAAATCTAAAGCCCATTTTGCAGCTCGAGCTTTGTAACCGGGCTCTGATACCACTAAATGTAACACACCTATACCCAGCCTAGACGTTATGGTCAAATCGATGATGTCATATCAAAGGGATAAATCCAAAATGACTTTGTTTAGTTAAATTTATGTTCAGTAGGAAATTTGCATAGTTAAAAACTTAAGTTTAAGATTTAGAAACCCAAAATCCTTGCAATTTGTTAAGTTATGATGAAAGCCCATGTTTTAAGAAAACGTCCATATGTTATAGTTATTTCAAAAACCATGTTAATCTTTAAAATTTTATTTAAGTTTAATAATTAGGCAGTTGAAACAATAATAAAACCCAAATGTAAAGTCAAATTACGGATACAAGGCCTGATTACATCCCAATGAAAATAAAGTAATTAAAATAAAGTCATTAGAAACTAATCAAAAACTTCTAAGTAGCTTGCAGTGTGTCCACCTCCGAGTCCTCTTCCACGTCGAGCCGTTTACTGAGAGTCACCTGAAGCATTAAATAAAAAGGTGTGAGTTTGAAACCTAGTGTGTACGACCCTTGCTAATCCAACCAACATGCGATTATCACATTAGGCCTAAACCCTATCAAAATTGGTGGTATTGGGCCTTAGCCCACAATGACCTCATATCACATTAGTATCACACGAATGCAATGCTCCCATCCCAAATTCAACCCTGCATTCAATTTCCCTTCCAACCCTACACTCCTGTAGGGATATAAATATCAACCCACCCATCCCTACACTCCAAAGGTAGCACCAACAGCGGTACTACACAAACGTTGTAGCAAGGCTGCTAAGCATATAATGGGCTTAAAGCCACTGATGGATCCACGGTCGTCAAGCAACTATGTGATCCTCACATATCTTCCTCCGTATCATCAAACCCACCTAAGTGCAACATATATCTCATGAATGTAACATACACATTTTCACACATTAAGCACCTAAGGGTATTTAGTCACTTCACTACCGAGGGGTATTTTTATAAATCTACCCTATCGAGGTATTCTCATAATTTCTTTCATCTCGGGTTTTAGTTATGAAATTTTGCCCATTAACAAGTCCTTGCAGCTAAAGTGGACAGACACCATGCACCAAGTAGGATCCCAGAGAAGAGGAGGTGGGTCACTAGGATCGCTTAAGTACCAAGCTCTCCCTAGATCCAATCCTAGACATGCATATGTCCATTGCCACACTCTAACCTAGCGACTTGTCCACAGACATATTTTATTATTAAATTAAGTTTTATGCTATTTAAGAATTTATCAGAATTAGGCTTAGAGTCCATTAAAAACCTAGCATGCATTTCTAAAATCCCATAAGGCCCACTAAGCACAATCATAACCATATAGCCCATTAATCCCAATCATGTTTATGTAGCCCATTAGGCCCGATCATAATCAAATCATACAACCATACATATCAATCCATCATTCAGTTTCACATATCAACTCTTGCCGATTTGGGCCCACAAGCTCAATAGGCCTATTTAGCCTCATTTGGCCCGTTCGGCCAAATAGTGGCCCAAGACCATGAGATCGCTCTCTTAGCCCTTGTAATCATATTTGTGTTCCCACAAAAATGTTCACATGCTCGTGTGGTTTCTGGCACCAACCTTTTTGCATTTCGGCTTTTCGACATTCTAGTTTTTTAGGATTTCGACTTTTGTCGATTTGTCGTTGTGAAGTATATGTACACTCCTGGTTAATGGGACGTGCTACACTATCCCCAGCCTTGAACCTACAACCAATACTAATCTCCAATCAATCACACACTTAACCACAATATTTACCCAAAAAACCATAACCTTACCGTGTGCCACCGGTTCTAGTAGCCCTTCCTTAGCTACTATTCATGAATATCCCCTAGATTTGCACCCATATATATACTATCAAAAATCAAGTGACTCATAATCCACACAAGTCACCTTTATAAGCCACACATACGTTCTACCAGTTATTAATCCACAATTGAGACTAGTACACTTACCACTTGCTAGCGATCCTTACCACACTTGTGATCTTTGAACCCTACCTTTTTTAATACAGGGTTAACGACAAGAAAGAGTTAGATAGCCCTCCGGATTTTACCAAAACACATTAAAGGAGGTTGACTAATTACTTACCGAATACAACCTTTGATCCTGTGGCCTAGATAGTTACTGAACAAGATCCGACTTTTAAAAATTGATTACGAGTAGATAACAACAACCGATTTGTGATGGAGGAAAAACAAAAAGGAATCAGCAAAAAGATAGGGCTATTCGATTATAAATGAGTATCCAGATTTTATAGAAAGAAGAAGAACGCAACACCAATAAGGATTTCGGCAAAAAGGAATGATGGTTTTTCGGCAATGGAAGAATTTAGCAACAGAAGAAACAAAATGAGGGGGAGAAAAGAAAAGTAATGGAGAACCCAAGGAACCTTTCAAATGAATTCGACACCCCCCTTTTATAGCCAAAAGCCAAAATTACCTTCCCCAAAGTCCCATTCGGCACTAACACATCCACACATCAATCCCCTATCTTTTCTCTATTATCTTTACCTTAAATTTCTCTCCTGAACACTCTCTTCTAGAGTCCACTCTAGCTCCATTACCTTCCTTCCATGTGCAAAAAATAAAGGCCCTAAATTAACAACTCTTAAGCCTCGAACCTTTGACCTCTTCACCTGACAGTAATGCCACCTTACAGCTCCCCAAGTGGCACCACCTTGCCACTGAACCACAGGCCCAATTGTGTCCTATTTTCCCCTTAATATGTTTAAGAGGCTTAATACCTAAGACTAGGGTCCCACTAAGGAAAAAATTAAATTTTTCCCTATGGTCCCACTAAGTTGGGTAATATAAGTGGATGTTGAGTGAATACTCGTGAAAACTCTAAACATAGAGCCTTATTTTATACGATTTAAAGGGTTGAGCTTTAGTAGTAGTTGCTAATGTGGAGCCTATAGACATAGAGTGCCTTAGGGGTGAGTAACCCTAGGTCTTGCTTTCAACAGAGGTAAACCACATTAGTACCCAATCGAACAGTAAGTTTGCCATAGTTTTTCCACAGCACTATTCACGGGTTAGAAAAGATCCCTTAGTAATCCCAGCCTTCATTGCAAATATTCCAACTTTTCTAAAGTCCTTAGTACTCTTGTTTGATTTGTTGCAATGGTAATCTCTACTAGTACACTTCATTACTCTCACTTTTAATGTGTTAATCCTATTTTAATTTCATTAAACATCATTTGATACATTTATCTTTTCTGTTCAATTGTGATAAATTAGACAAAGAGCACTCATCTAATCCTCATGGGAACGATACTCACTCATCACTTTATTACTTGATTCGACGTGCACACTTGCACAATTCACACATCATATTCATACATGACATGTTTTTGGCATTGTTGCCGTGGATTGGCTATTGGTAACTTTAGTTTTTGTTATTGCAATTTTTATAATTTTAGTTGCTAATTTTTTTCCCTGATCTCAATAGGTCTGTTACTAGCTATATGTGTAGAGGCACTCCTGCTGAAAGGCTCTATCCCTTAGATCCAGAAATTGAAAGGACATTGCTTAGAAGGAGAAGAGAAAAAAACGTAATGACTCAAGACGAAAACAATCCACCTACTATGAATGAGCAACTTAAACTAGAAGCTCTAAATGTTAATCCTCCTATTGTTCAAATGTTTATGATCGGGATAGGCCAATTCGAGACCATGTAGTGCCTATCTTAGACAAACTAAATCCTGAAATAGTCAGGCAACAAATTCAAGCTCCCCACTTTAAACTGAAACCTATAATGTTTTAGATACTTCAACCAATTGGTCAATTTGGTGGTTTTCCAACTCATGATCCTAGATTGCACTTGAGGCTTTTCTTGGAGGTTTGTGATTCTTTCATACAGTAAGGTGTCCCTAAAGATTCCTTAAAAGTCAAACTTTTTCCCTATTCTTTAAGAGATCATACTAGATCATGGCTCAACACTTTACCATCTAGAATAGTAGAATCATGGAATGATCTCTATCAAAGACTTCTGCTACAATATAACCCACCCAATATGAATGCCAAATTGAGAAATGACATAATATCCTTTAAGAAACTAGAGGATGAAACATTGTATAAAGCATGGGAAAGGTTCAAAGATTGGCTTAGGAAATGTCCTATGCATGGATTTTAGCATTGGAACCAAATAGAGATGTTTTACAATGGTTTGAATGCACAAACACTGATGGTAGTTGATGTTTCAACTAATAGAACTTTGTTAGATAAGTCCTACAATATAGCCTATGAGATTTTGGACAGATTCCCAATAATGATTATCAATACCCTATGAAGGAGATGGAACTGATAGGAGAGTGACAGGATCATTCGAACTTGATACTATTACCTCACTTACTGCTCAAGTATCTTCTTTAGCCAACATGATAAAGACCATGCAGAAGCCTAGTGAGGTGAAAGAATTGAAAGTAGTTGGATTATATTGTGTTTATTTTCATGAGGATCACGTGTTTGAAGAGTATCCCTCAAACCCAACATTTTTCAACTATATAGGAAACTTCATTATGAGCAACAATCATTATTCCAACACATATAACCCTGGTTGGAAAACACCCAAATTTTGGGTGGAGCAATCAATGAGATGGAAATTCTAACACGACTATTAGACCTAATGCCATAAATGTTCGACTGAGTTTCAATCAGTCTATACCGCTTCAACATTGAGTTCAACAAGGACAGGCATCATCCTCTTCCTCATCTATTGAGTCTCTACTAAAGGAGTATATGGCCAAGAACGATGTTGTGATCCATAGCCAAGCATCATCATTACGATCTTTAGAGAATCAAGAACGATAGTTAATGCTTTGAACTCAAGAACACAAGGAATTTTGCCTAGTGATACCGATAATGTCAGACCACATGGTAAAGAATATTGTAAAGAAATCACTCTTAGAAGTGGCACACAACTAGATAAAGTTGTGAGAATGTTGTTTCTAAATCAACAAATTTAGAAACAATTACAAGCAAAACCATTCAACAACCCAATAAGAGCACCACAACTGAGAAAATTGGACCAAGCAATGCCAAAGCAAACTCAGATAGCACTACCAAACACAATGCATGGGAAAAAAATCTTTACAACCTGAAGTTTGTCCACCTCCACCATTTCCCCAATGCTTTAAAAATCATAAACAAGACCAACATTTCAAGCGATTCTTGGATGTCCTTAAACAATTTCACATCAATATACCTTTGATGGAAGCCTTGGAGAAAATGCCTAACTATGTCAAGTTTATGAAGGACATACATTAAAAGAAAAGACGATTGGGAGAATTTGAAACAGTCGCACTCACTTAAGGGTGCACTACTATGTTGACAAATAAATTGCCTCCAAATTTGAAGGACCTAGGAAGCTTCACAATACATTGCTCAATTGGCAACCAATATGTTCAGAAGGCCTTGTGTGATTTAGGAGCGAGCATAAATCTTATGCTCATGTTTATATTCAAAAAGTTGTGAATTGGTAAAGCAAGACCTACCACTGTAACATTGCAATAGACAGATCAATCATATGCACACCTAGAAGATAAAATTGAGGATGTCCTAGTAAAAGTAGATAAATTTATTTTTCCTGCTGATTTTATTGTGTTAGACTGTGAAGCTGACAAAGATGTGCCTACTTTTCTAGGTAGACCTTTCCTTGCAACAGGTAGGACTGTGATTGATGTTCAAAATGGATAATGAACTATATGGGTGAATGATCAATAGACCACTTTTAATGTTTTCAAGGCTTTAAAATGTGCTGATGATATCGAAGAGTGTCATGCTGTTAGTTTGTTAGATTCCATTGTGGAAGACGAATTTAAGAAAGAATACCATGCCAAAGAGCATAATGAATCAAATTCAATTGATTTTGACGATGAAAAGTCATTACGACACCACAATGAGTTACTAGGATCCAAACTAATTGACAATAGACATTAAAAAAGGTTTGACACATTAGATTTATCTTCTCGAACTTTCAGCCCTTCTAAATTTTCCATAGAAGAATCACCCACCTTAGAGTTAAAACATCTACCTTCACACTTAAAGTATGCATATTTAGGAAAGGATAACACGCATATTTAGGAAAGGATAACAAATTGCACGTGGTTGTGTCTACTGAGCTAACTGATGAACAAGAAGTTAAGTTGTTAGTTGTGCTTAATAAATTCAAAAAGGCTTTAGGTTGGACAATCGCAGATATTAAAGGAATAAGCCCCACACTTTGCATGCACAAAATTCTGCTGGAAGATTATCATGGCAATTCTATTGAGCAGCAAAGGAGGTTGATCCCCATTATGAAAGAGGTGGTGAAGAAGGAGATAATCAAATGGTTGGATGTTGGCATTATCTACCCAATCTCCAACAACTCTTGGGTGAGTCCAGTCCAATGTGTGCCAAAGAAGGGAGGTGCCACTATGGTCAATAACAACATTAATGAGCTTATACCTACACGAACTATCACGGGATGGTGAGTTTGCATGGACTATTGCAAGCTCAACAAAGCCACAAGGAAGGACCATTTTCCACTACCCTTCACTGAGCATATGTTTGATCGGTTAGCTAGAAATGACTTCTATTGTTTCTTAGATAGATACTAGTTACAATCAGATTGCAATTGCCCTATAGGATCAAGAAAAGACAACATTCACATGTCCGTATGGTACATTTTCCTTTAGAAGAATGCCCTTTGGTTTGTGTAATGCATTAGTAACATTTCAACAATGCATTATTACCATATTCTAGGATATCTTAAGAATTTCCTTGAAGTGTTTATGGATGATTTCTCGGTATTTGGGAATGATTTCGAATCTTTTTTCACAACATTGAATTGGTACTTCAATGCTGTGAGGAGAGTAACCTCATCTTAAATTAGGAGAAGTGTCATTTCATGGTAAGAGAAGGCATTGTCCTAGGGCATAAGGTTTCCCATAAAGGAATCGAAGTTGACAAGATAAAAATTGAAGTGATTGGGAAGTTGCAACCTCCAACAAGTGTTAAGGAAATTAGGAGTTTATTAGGGCATGCTAGATTCTATATGTGATTTATCAAAGACAATTCCATGATCTCTAAGCCCTTGTGTGCCTTGTTGGAGCAAAATAATCCTTTCATCTTTGATGAACCTTTTCTGTTAGTTTTCGAGGAGTTAAAAAAATAACTGGTGGCTACACCGATTGTAATAGCTCCTGAGTGGACATTGTCATTCGAGCTCATGTGTGATGCCAGTGATTATGTCATGAGAGAAGTATTGGGGCAAATGAAATACAAAATATTTCATGCGATCTATTATGCCGGCCAAACTCTGACTGATTTACAACTTAATTACACCACCATAGAAAAGGATTTATTGGTTGTGGTATTTTCATTCGATAAATTCTGATCATACTTAGTTGGTACCAAAGTCATGGTTTACACAGACCATTCTAGCATTAAGTATTTAGTGACAAAGAAAGATACAAAGCCAAGACTGATTTAGTGGATACTATTCTTTGGAAGAGTTTGATTTTGAGATTCAAGTCCGAAAGGGAACTGAAAATCAAGTGGCAAATCATCTATCAAGATTAGATGCTGGAAATGAAGACAGAAATATCAGGCTTATTAAGGATGATTTTCTAGATGAGCATTTGTTAATTGCCACGGCATTGCCTTGGTATGCTGATGTTGTAAACTTCTTAGTGACTTGACTGTTGCCACCCGATCTGAATAGCCAAGGAAAATGGAAATTCTTGAATGATGCACGATTCTATGATTGCGATGAGCCTTATCTATATAAGAAATATCCTAATCAAATAATTCAAAGATGTATTCCTGATGAAGAGATGAACAATGTATTACAACATCGTCATTCAACCCACTATGGAGGGTATTTTAGAGGAGTAAAAATCGCAACAAAGGTACTCTAATATGGGTTCTATTAGACAAATTTGTTCAAAGACACCCATGAATTTTGTAAGACATGCAATCGTTTTTAGAGAACAGGAAACCTATCAAAGATACACGAAATGTCACTGCAAAATATTCTAAAAATTGAATTGTTCAATGTTTGGGGGATAGGCTTTATGAGTCCATTTCCACCCTCATTCGGCAATTTATACATACTTGTGGTAGTATATTATGTTTCCAAATGGGTAGAGGCCATAGTTCTACCTACCAATGATGCCAGGTCAATAATGAAATTCTTGCACAAGAACATCTTTACGAGATTCGGTATGCCTCGAGCATTATTAATGATAAGGGATCTCACTTTGATTCCAAGCTAGTTAACGAACAAACTGAGTAAAACAAAAGATTGCTATGGCATATCATCCTCAAATGAATAGGCAAGTTGAAATTTCCAACAAGGAAATTAAGAAGATTTTCGAGAAAGTTGTTAATCCAAATCGTAAGGATTGGTCATTAAGACTGGATAAAGCTGTATGGGCATATTGCACATCATACAAAACCCATTAGGAACATAGCATTCATAGTCGTATATGGAAAACTATGCCATTTTTCAGTTGAGTTAGAGTACATGGCATATTGGGCTATAAAGCAATTGAACATGGATTGGAAAGCTTTTGGCTATAGAAGATTTCTTAAATTGAATGAAATGGAAGAATTCATGGCATAAATGTATGAGAATGCTAAAATTTTTAAGGAGAAGACCAAGCGCTGGCATGATAAAAGAATTATGCCATGGTAATTTGAACCAGGACAACAGGTATTGTTGTTTAACTCAAGGTTGAAAATGTTCCCTAGTAAACTGAAATCTCGCTGGTCAAGTCCCTTTGAAGTATCCAAAGTATACCCTCATGGAGCAGTCGACGTCAAGGATATGTAGACGGGGTCACATTTAAAGTCAATGGACAACATTTAAAGCACTACTGGGGTGCTCATGTAAATCGAGACAAACAATCCATTGACCTTAGAGATGTTTAAGCTCAACATCTCTTTCTGTATTTATATTCTTTATTTGTTTTACTTTAATTTTGTTTTTATGATTTTCATCTTTAATTACTTAATGTTATTTTCAATTCCATTATTATACATATTTTTAGGAATTATAGAGAAAATGTGGGTTGAAAAGAGAGAAACATTCCAAAGAAAACATTTTCGACAATTGGACCCTATCCTGATTGGGAAGCCCATGAAGGAAGTGCCAATTATTTTTAGGGTCAGGTCATTTTAAGGTTCCTGCAAAACCCTTTTTACTTTTCCCTCTTCCCACTGCTTCACACTATTTACCCTATAAGTTTCTACAAACCCCTAATCCATTACCCCAATTTACATCTCTCCAACTGCCAACACTATTTCATTTACCCCCAATTACACAATGTTTCCCTTTTCATCTTTTTTAACCCCCTTTGCAACCTTTCTTGAACTCTAAACTTCTTCCCATTAACTTCTCTTGAGTAGTTTCACAAACCATTTTCATGTTTGGACTATAGAAAACTCACAAGGATTAATCTAGACTAATCAATGGCAAGAGCCAAAACATCTTCTAAGGGTGCAAAATCTACTTAGGCAAGTGCTACCCAACCAAAAAATTTCTTCAACAATGCTGCTGCATCGAAATATGACAACAACATTTCCATAAGACCATTCTACTTTTAGCAATGTATTTTGTTTAAAGATAAGAGACACATGGGTTATGACAAGTCATTTTCATTTATTGTGGCAATGCATAATTAGCAAATCTTTTGTTTACACCCAGACGATGTCTTGGGAAAAGTTGTTCAAGAATTCTATGCACATATAACTTCCCCCTGATAACCCTTTTATTTATGTTCGGGGAACATCAGTCCCATTTGAAGAAGATAGAATAAATGCCTAATTTGGGCTGACAGATGTTCAAGACAAGCATACCTCGTTCACTAAAAACATAAATGTTGAAGGCTTAAATCAGGTGTTAAAGGACTTGTGTATTGAAGGAACTCGATGGACTATGTCTAGCCAAGAATGTCACACAATCAAAAGGATTTCACTAAAGCCCTTTTGTAGGGTCTAGTATCACTTCCTCAAGAGTAGGTTAATGCCATCTACTCATAATTCCACAATGTCTAAGGAACGAATGCTACTATAGCATTCGATCATCATGGGTAGGAAACTTGTAACAACCCTAACCCATACCCGTCACCGAAATAGGGTTTCAGAGTATTACTAAAACATTTTTCTATTAAACTATGTAAATTTAATATTTATTTATCGAGATCATCCATAATGTCCCTTGATCGGGCCCTCGAGTCCTAATACAAGCATTAGAATTGAATCGAGACTTCATCAGAACCTTTAAGAATTTTCGTAAAATTAAAAAAAATTCTAGGGTGCAAGACTCACACGCCCGTGTAACCCTAGAACATGCTTGTGCCACAGGCCATGTTTGATTTAAGGTGCATTCTGACTTGTGCCATAAGTCCATGCCACACGCTCATGTGCTAGGCCGCATGGTTAATTAATTTAATTTGAATTAGGTATAGGTTTCACACAGCCAAGACACACACCCGTGTTCTAGGCCGTGTAGAACACATGACTAAAACACATGCCCATTTTTTAGGCCATGTAGAACACACGGATGAGACACACGCCCATGTTTGTACCTTTATTTCTCAAAATTAAGGTGCAGGGGACACACGGCCTAACTACATGCCCGTTTTACTAGGCTGTGTGTCACACACAGTCTAGACACATGCCCATGTGTCTACCTGTGTGGATAAAATAAAGCCATTTCTAGCTCATTTCTCACCCAAAATTTCACCCAAGACCTGCACTTGAAACACACATCCAATACCAACCGAATCAAGCATTCAATTTGGGCAATTTCTATCATTCACAAGGCATATCACTAAAAGCATACATGATCACAAACTTATCTTAGTTTAACTCTGGCATTCCCAACATTGATCACATATTTTTAACACAACACAAGTGTATATATGTATATCATAATAATCTACTTATTCATACCAAAATGAACCTATACTAGCCATTCAAATGGCTAGGATACAAAATAACATTTTAAGCCACTATTGGCCAATTTATCGTGTACATGCCATTATACCCAAAATGCTAGTTGATAGTGTGATGATACTCTAATGATCTTCCAACCTTCACGAGCTTCCAAGCACTATAAAACAAGGGAAAAATAAATGGAGTAAGCATTACATGCTTAGTAAGTTCGTATAGTGGAAACTAAACTTACCAATCTTGTTATTAAATTTAAGCACACAACATCATGTTTTCCATCCATTAGCAAAATTTCCTAAGCACATGCCTTCAATCAAACATGTTCAACACGACACTTACAAACATGTTAAGTAAAAATAGATGAGCTCATCAAACAATGTTCTTTCAAGTCATTATCATTACATCTCGAGATTTTCATGCCAAGTCAATAGATACATGCCCATTGAATCATTGAATTCGATGGATGCTCAAGTAGTACTGATAAACCGTAAAAGTAACATATTTTAGGCCCACATTTAGTACGCTTTTGGATGATTTAGCCCTTGATTCATGTAAAAAGGTGCTCTTGATCCTTTCTTTTCATGTTTTTACTTAGGAAAGCACTCGAGGATGAAAAGAACAATAAATGGGCTTAAAATGGGCCAATTTGGGCAAAAGAGGAAATCAACATGGCCTAGACTTCAAGCCACACGACTGTGCCTCGACAATTAACTAAGACACGGCCATGCCACGATTTACATGACCGTGCCCCAATCGATAGAATCAAGACACGGCTTGAAAACAATTTACACAGGCGTGTACCATGGCCGTGCCCATGTCGCGGGAGAAAGCAATTTCACTCGGATTTGGATACTTTGAGGCAAAAAAACACATTCCAAAGCCTATTCAAACACTGAGTAAGAAGTATTCTTGAATTAGGACACTTAGGGGCCAAGTAAAGCATTCTAAAAGTCTATATAAACACCCTAAGTGTATCTTGAAGGGGACAGTGAGCTAGGCCAAGGAGCCGAGCCAGAAAGTCAGATTTGTGGGAATTACTCGAAGATAGCCAGTTGATCCATCTCAAGGAGCCAGAATTCTACTCAAGACGGAGGATTTCTCCTTCAATTCCTTCAGGGGTTTTAGGGATTTCTTATGTTTTGTTTTTCTTTTCTCTTGAGATGTTTTATTTATTCATTATGAACTAAACCCATCACATACCTGAAGGGGATGAAACCTAGATGAATCTCGTTATTGTTTCCTGAATTATATGATAAATACTTAATTTGTTCTTAATTATGCATGCTTAATCCAAATCTGATGTGCTTAGGTGGAGGAGGAATAGACCCTGCTTAAGAGTAGATCTGGCATAATTAAGCAGAGTTGATCGCACGCCTAGAGATAGGGTGACAAGATTTTATCGGATTAGGGTGAAACCTAATATGGGAGTCCATAGATCGATTTACTGCAATTCTAGGGCGTTATTATTCGAGAAAGAGATTTTCATTAATTACCTAGGGTTAGACGTTATTCACCTCGAGAGAGGGTTTAATATACGTTAGGGAGTCTTACGAATCAAACTAAGTGAATAAATCATATGGTTCAATGTTAAATAACAAGTGAAGTCTAGGTGGATTCTTCCTAAGGGTATCGTTGTGATCAACTGAGTTTCTCTTCAAGTTATTTCCCAATTCATTCTTTTTGTCCTTGCGTCTTTAGTTTAGTAGTCGTTAATTTATATTAAAGTAACTTCACTTATTTTAGGCTAGATAATAAAAAGAAAGTTAGTATTAGTACTTTTAGTTCCTTTAGGTTTGATAATTTGGTCCTGCCTAAGCTATAATACTGTTCGATAGGTATACTTGCCTTTAATCGTTGTCGAGTTAGTTTTCAGGTTCATTCTCATTCATTATAAATTTTAAAACTCGATAGACACACGATCAAGTACACTCAAAGTGTACGGCTTCATAATCCGTCAATTTCATATTCAAGGGTACCCCTTAGGGCACTTAACCAAGGAACACACTCTCGAGCCACATATCGTATAACTGGATTACCAGTCCAGGCTAAATCCTTTATATAACATAAGCTCGGAGGAGCTCGATTAGGATTACCAGTCCAGGCTAAACCCTAATTTTAACACATACTCCAGAGGTATTATATTAGGAGTACCCGTCTGGGCTAAATCCTTTATGTAACAAGGTCAATGGGATTACTTGTTCGAGCTAAATCCCACCGGCAACAAATGTAGGGCCTTATTAGTTTCGAGAAAGCGCATATAATCATCAAAATTCAACATTCAATTGGGACTAACCCTTTTATCACCATTTCAAGCATGTAGCAAATTTTCCACCATAGCATACAAGTAAAGCACATTAACATAATTCACACTACATACAAACACAACATTCAATTAACATAATTACACGTCCAATTAAGTTACACAAACTTACTTTGACACTTGTTCGCTTAAATATCTACTAATTCAAAATCTTTTCTTTTCCTCGATCTAGCCTCAATTTTTTGTTTTCTGGATCTATATATATGGATTTAACTATGAATTTCATACATTTCATATTTAAATGGACATAATTTATGTCCTAGGTAAAATAACCATTTTGCCCCTAACTTTTTCATCAATTCTGATTTTGTCCCTAGGCCTAGAAAATCAAACTTGTGCAAATTACTCCCTATTCCAAGCCTAACCAAAGCCCCATTACAAAATTTACAGCACATGTATGCATAAAATTTCAAAATTTTTCTTTCAATTTCATAATTTTACATTTTAGTCCCTAACTTAAGTTTTCATTAAAAATCACTTTGTAAAAGTTGTTTATCTATCAATAATCTTTCATTTTCTACCATAAATTTCTAATTTCTAGCATAATGATTCCATGAACCATTTCCATACTTTGATAACTTTTCAAATTAATCCCCCAAATAGAGAGATTAAGCTATCCCAATTTCAAAAATATCAAAATTACTAAAAACGAGACAAGGAAACTTACCCAATTAGGCTATGAAAGTTTATTCTCTCTCTCTTAGGGTTTCCATAAAATCTTAGCTTGAAGATGACAATAAGATGATATTTTCTTTTATCATCTTTTGATTAATTTAGTTTTTATTATTTTCAATTTAGTCCTTGACCTTATTCTATAATTCCATCAATGAGCCACCATGAAAAATCTACATACTTTTCTTAATGGTCTAATTACCATATAAGGATCTCTAATTTTGAATTCCATAACTATTTGATCCTTATAACTACTAGACATTTTATATGATTTAGTCCTTCTCATAATTAGGCACTAAATCGATAAAATTTTCATGTAAAAATTTTCACATGTCACGTCTATCATATTACGAACCGTATAATAAAATAAAAATAAATTATATTTTGGGTCAGATATGAGGTCCCGAAACCACTGTTCCAATTTCATTGAAAAATGGGCTGTTACAAAACTCAACATTGGCAAGGTTATTTTTCATGAGATGTATTGATGTGCGGAAAAGAATGCAAGTAGTCTAAATTTCCCTTCCCTAATCACTACTCTCTGTAAAACAAATAAAGTCCCTTTGAATGCAATGAGGATGTTACCCCAAACAAGGGAGGAATGTCACGACCCATATGTGTAAAAATCCAGGGAGTAGAATACCGAAACAACACCAGCTAAATAAGGCACCTGCATCTTATGCCAGGTACTTTGGCTTAGTATAAGCTTCAACCTCTCGGAGTTCATTTGAAAAACAAGTGTTGCATTCCTTAGAGTGAATGGAGCACAAAATGTCACTATTCGAGATTCAGCAATATCAAATTTTTGAAAAAATGACAAAGGCTCAAGAATAGTAGGCACTCTATTGGTTCTATGTGATGGATCGAGATATTACTCTGAAAAGATTCCTACAAAAGAACTTCACTAAGTCAATGCCTGAATTTCCTGATTTCCCCAAGGATTTGCTACCACTTCTCGATGCTAGACATGCTGAAGAGGAACCATTTGAAGTGTCGTCTGACATGGCAAAGCATGCAAATGTTAGAGAAAATTTTAAAATAGGAAAGTAGCCGAGGAGGAACCATAGAAAGTAAAGTCTGTGAATACTGAGGGTGAGGAAAAAGAATAAAATGAAACTGTCCCTGCCTGCACCATTAAAGGACAATATTGAATCTGTCCCACCTTTGCCAACAAAAGCCATGTCCAAACAAGACCGTGAAATCCATCGAATCATTGACAAGATCACTGAGTTTGACAAGGAAGAGGATGAACCACCCATTCAGTCACTTAAAAGAAAGATAAGATAAAAGTGTATAGCAAGAAAATCAAACCGTAGGCAGTGAAGTACCATTACCATAAGTCGTTAGTGAGTTTCTCTTACCCTCTGTTAAATAAATAAACCACACTGCATTTTGTTAATTTTAAGTCTCATGCATTGATTACAATGCATCCCTTAGGTTTGGGGTTGAGCATGCATTTTAGATTTTAGTTTAAAATTGCATCATTCATTGTTATATGTTATCCTTATAGACATACTTAATTTCCATAGCATTTCATGCATTATGGTAAGTACTAAAGAATTATTTGGTATAGCATTATTGAGTTGATTGCATGAGAGCTAATTTAGTGAAGTCCAATGATAAAAATAGTCCTTAAATTTTTTGCAAGATATAGAAAGGAATGAATAGAATCGACTCCTAAGGTTAGGATTCTCTATAATATCTATAGCACTTAGATTGTATTCATTCAATCCTTAATGATCTTATGAATTTTTGGACTAAAACTCACAATTTCTTATAGAAGTCATTAAGCTAAAATGCACAAATGTATCAAATGAAAGGCTAAGTTTAAACTCCCAAAAGCATAAACTGCTAAGCTAAGTCTTGTAGTAAAGACTCCAATTTTTGTCTCATTGAGTAGCCTAAGAGTTTGGTGTTTGTTCCATCTTTACTTTTTGGCAGAAAAAAGTTTTAGATAAGAGTCTTTAAAGTAATTTTGGTAAAATCCACTGTGGAAGACTGCTAAGTAGCTTGGAAGTTTGGTGTTTGCTCCATCTTCACTTCCAAGTAGAAAGGTGGTAGGAAACATGAGTGAAGAAAATAATTCAAATCAAGACTGTGCTAAGTACCCTGGGAGTTTGGTGTTTGCTCCATCTTCACTTCAAAGTAGAAAGGCATGTGTGATGAGATGAATTCCCAAAAAGAAAGAATGAAGTAATAAATGGAAGAAGTATGAGCTAAAG
This sequence comes from Gossypium rotundifolium, assembly GCA_025506655.1. Taxonomy (NCBI): domain Eukaryota; kingdom Viridiplantae; phylum Streptophyta; class Magnoliopsida; order Malvales; family Malvaceae; genus Gossypium; species Gossypium rotundifolium. The sequence continues at coordinate 55,271,010 of CP106723.1, read as the reverse complement.
TCAAGTTGAAAGAGATAATAATGAGTTAGACCAGAAATTCCTAAGTTCTTTAAGAATTGACTAAATACAATCGAATGCACACAACTGCACTTAAGGAAATTCTAATTTTAGGGAAAGATTCTTGCATTTCTAGATTTAATGAGTTTTTATTGGACAGATTGCACATATTCTTGAGTGCAGGGTATTCTGAGGACTGAAAATTGGCAATGTTTAACCAACTCGATAGTGTAAGTATAGGCAATGAAGTGCTTTACAACATGCATTAGTTGTTAGGTTACATTGCATTACATGAGGACAAGCAATAATCTAGGTTTAGGGGTGTGATAACTCTTGAAAAGAGTTATAATTCATACTTTTAGACCTAATTAGTTGCTGGTACTTATGTAAAATTAGCTTCATTTTAGGTAATTGCATGATCATTTCTAATCAATCGAGCAAGGCATTTAAGAACTTGAGATGGTCATTATTTTATGGCATCTTTTCTTTTAATTACTTGTGGAAAGGTCTTGTTGTGGCTGAATGATAGGTTTAAGGTAGAAGGATAGTAGAGGATGGAGGTGTGTCGAGGCATTATGAGAGATTGCCATGGCAATGCTGGTGCAAAAAATGAAAAACACCTAGTCAGCAATGAGAGCACTCGGCATTTGGTCCCCCCATGCACGTGTAATAGAGAATATTCACCTCAAAATTAGGGGAAAAGCAATTATTGGCTAATGCCTTTTACCCTAGAGGACAACCCAAGTATAAAAGGTAATAAAAATGGAAGAGAGAAAGAAGAGAGAGAAAAATAACAGAATTTCTGAGCTTGGACAAAGGTCTCATTTTGGCAAGAAGGGCAAGTTGAGCTGATGTGAACTTTGGTGAAGACAAGCAACAAGACACCAAGTTGGAGGGATTTGAGTTTGGAAACCCAGATTTCTTCCTCTGTATTTTGTTTCAATTCTTCTATTCTAAACTGATATTTTGTGATAATGATGATTCTATTCTTGAATTTGTTTAGATGATGAATAATTTCAATTAATGTTTACGGATTAATATGGTTCATATTACTTCTTTACCCGATAGTTGTTTTTGTTTAAATGCTTGAGTATTGATGATTGCTCAATAAGTCTTAGGGTAGCTAGACACTTGTAATAGCCTGATTTTGGGCATAGTTGGAACAATGGTTTCGGGACCATAAATACGACGTAGTGAAATTCATTATTATTACATTTCTATGGTCTACAATTTTACGAAATTATTTCGCGAAAATTTCATTCAAAATTTTTGACGCTTGGGCACACACTTTAGTAAAAAGGACTAAATTGTAAAAGTGCAAAAGTTTAGTTCTACATGCTAGAGGTGTATAATTTCTATAAAATTTTAAATTGAAGGTCCTTAGATGGTAATTAGACCATTTGTTAAGTTACTGGACAAAAATGGACATGGTGAGATAAAATTTCAAAGTTTTAAGTGAAGGCCATTTTGGTCATTTTGTAAATAAAAGAATGAAAAGGGAAAATAAAGCCAAAATTTGCTCATCTTTCTTCAACCTTGGCCGAAATTGGGAGAACACCATAGCTAAGGTTTTTTCATCTTTCAAGCTTAATTGTAAGTACATCCTAGCCCCGCTTTTAATGCTCTTTACGTTTTTGAAGTCATTATCATCCGAACTACCTATTTCTACCATTAATTTAAGATGTGATTGATGTCTAAGGTTTGACCCATGTTAGCCATATGTTTATTTTGATGTTTAATGGTAGGTTATACATGTTTTATGTGTGATAAACAACTTTTACTAGGTGATTTTTTTTATGAAAATGCATAAAAAGGACCAAATTATTAAAAGTTATAAAATAGGTAGTAAAAATCTTATTTAATGGAAAAGGTGGACTAATATAAGCATGAAAATGGTTCAACTAGGCTAGGGTTACCAATAAATTTAACCTATTTCATTTTACGAGCCTAGGTACTAAAATGTAAAATGTTAAAAAGTTATGGACAAAATAGTATTTTTGTCTAGGATGCAAATTAATGTAAATGTATATGTAAAATGATGAATTGATAGTCAAATTTTCTTATATAGACCCGAAACAACCAATTACGGAACTAGATCAAGGAAAATAAAAAGTCTCGAATTAGTTGAGTTTTAAATACGAATAAAATTTAATTTGGTATGTTACTATGTTTTAATTGAATTGTATAATTAAGATAATATATATGTGATGATATAGCCTTTGAAATAATCACAAGATGATAAACACGAATAAAATGTCATTGTCTCGGTTGAACATTGTATTTCGATGGATTATAATAATTTTCTTGTAATGAACAAAATAATATAGAAAGGATTTAGCCCGGACGGGTAATCCTAAGTTACACTCTCTTGAGGAAATGTTATGAAATGGATTTAGCCCGGACGAGTAATCCATAGTAGGCTCATTAGATCTAACATTGTCGAAAGGATTTAGCTTGGACTGGTAATCCTGAATAAGCTATTGGGAGCAAATTTTAAAGACGAGATTTAGCTTGGACTGGTAATCCTATTATATAAATATGGCTTGAGAGTGTGCTCTATGAATATGTGCTTAAGGAGCACTTTGGATGTGAATTGATAAATGATTGACATGTATACCTCGAGTATACTACCCGAGTATCCATCGAAATTACAATAGTTCAATGAAAAGAAATCCAGAAAAATGGAATAGTGAAATGATATGAAAGTTTATACTATAGTGAGCTCATCTATGTTGGTTTGATAACTTTATGATGTGTATGACTAACTTGTTTAATGAGTGAATGTATTTAGGTAACTTGTCAAAATATTGATGGAATGACTGCATATATATATGTTTATTTGAATAATTATAACCGATAAGTTTCTTTCTATTACGCGAACTTACTAAGCATGAAAATGCTTACCCCGTTTTACTTTTCCTTGTTTTATAGTGCTTGTAAGGCTCGCAAAGGTTGGAAGATTCGGTCGGAGCAAGATCACACTATCCACAAATCTCCTTTTGGTATAGCTAAATGGTTCATTTTGGTATAATGGCATGTATTAGCTACTTGGCTTAGATGAAGGCATGTAAGTAATATTTTGTGACTTAGCCATTGGAATGGCAAAGGATGTTCAATTGGTGCAAGTATGATGTTAATGTATGTCCAAATTCTCAAGTGTTAAGTATGGTCGATAATTCATTTGTATAAGTGGTCATTAGAATAGGCTAATATTGGTTTTGTTATATATGCATATGATGATGTATTTCATGGATGTGAGAATTTGCACGGGTTGAGTTGACAAGTATGTGATGTTGTATGTGATAGAGAAATAGCATGTGAATGATGTAGCTAATTTGGTTAAGTGTATGTGTTTGTATTGGTGCTATGTTTTGTTGTGTAGGTATGTGTATGGAAGGATGACAAAATGGCTTGAGAAATAGCCTTGTTTTTGTCCACACGGGTAGACACATACGGGCATGTGTCTAGGCCATGTGTGACACACGGTCTGCCCTACAGGCATGTGTTCTGGCCGTGTGTCCCTTGCACCTTAATTAATGCAAAATAGAATGTCCAAAATATAGCACAAGGGTAGAGACACGGGCATGTGTCTCAGCCATGTGTGCTACACGGCCTCAAACACGGGCGTGTGCCCTAGCTGTGTGAAGTCTGCACCTATTTTATGAAAAAATATGAAAATTTAATCGATCACATGGCCTAAGTACACGGGCTTGTGGCTTGGCCATGTGACCTTAAATTGATGATGATGTCCTAAATAGAAAGCTCCCTGAATTTAATGCGGCTGAAGCATGGGCGTGTCCGAAGCATGGGCGTGTGACCCCTTTTTCATGAAAAATTTTCTAAGTTTCCCAAAAGTTTCCAAAGTTCTCAATTTAGTCCTTAACCACTTTTGATGCATGTTTTGGGCCTCGTAGGCTCATTTAAGGACAAAATGGATGTTTCTAAAAATTTTTAAGTTTGAGTGGAAATTCATGTCTCGATTTTGAATGTTTGGTTGAGAATAAGTCTGGTAATGCCTCGCACCCTATTCCAGCGTCAGATACCAATAAGGGGTGTTACATTTAGAGGTATTAGAGCTACAGTTTAGTCAATTCTTGGACTAATGTAGCAAGTATGGGTTTAGCTATACATGACAATATATAAATTGTGATAGAGAGATAGCTCCTGACCACTTTCAAATGTATTTTTATAGTAAATGTCATCCAACCAAGCTCGAGATAAGTCTAAAGAAGTGGAGGGCACTACTTAAGCTTCTGTACAACGAGCCGCAACTACTAGCAGTAGGAGACCCATGTCAGAAAGTCGCTAAGAGGCGAAGGCGGCCTTCTTCGAAATGATGGATGGATGAATGGTTTAGCGAGTATATGAGAACACACCCCGCTGTTCCACAACCTCCCTCACCTATCCCTCAACCTGATTATAAGATGCCACAGGGTGTTGAGCCTGAAAGGATCAGAAAGGCTCTAGTTGATAAAATAAGAAAATATGGAGTAGAAGAGATCAGAGTTACTATCGATGATAATTCAAAAAAAGTGGGGTTTTGGCTCGAGAATACCATTAGAGTTTTCGAGGAATTGTCATGCACTCTCGCAAAATGTTTAAAATGTGCGATATCTTTACTGAAAGACACAACATACTATTGGTGGAAGACTATATCTTCAGTTGTACCAAAGGAAAATGTCACATGAGAATTCTTTTAAGAGGAGTTCCGAAAGAAGTATATTAGCCAAAGGTTCTTAGATCAGAAAAAAAAGAATTTTTAGAGCTTAAACAGGGAGACAGGATCGTGTCAGAATATGAATGAGAGTTTGTTCGGTTGAGTCAGTATGCCAGGGAATGGGTTCAAACTAAAGCTGAGATGTGCAAACGCTTTGAGGAAGGGCTGAACGAAGACATTAAACTACTGATTGGGATTCTCGAAATAAGAGAGATTGCCGTGCTAGCCAGTTGAGCCAAGAAAGCTGAAGATTTAAGTATAGAAAAGAAGCAAGCCAAAAGAGAAACTTGAGTTCCGAGTAAAAGATTCATGAGTAAGTCACAACCCACTGCTTCAAAGAAATCAAGAAGTTATCATGAGTGTTTTACATCATCAGTGGGACATTCGGGAAAGGAAAGAAGTTCCAAACACTCTAAATCGAGGACTTCATCTCCTCAGCAGCTAGTGTAGGGAGTGTTTGAAACCCCAAGCCACGGTGTAATAGATGTAATAAATTGCATTATGGTGGATGCTGGATGAAAAGTGGGGCATGTTTCAGGTGTGGTTCTCTCGATCACTTTCTTAAGGAATGCCCCGAAAGAGCTGAGAAGGATACCAAACAGACTCCTAAATCAAGTAACCTCACTTTGAGGGGTAGACCTCCACGACTCCCTGGGAATGCTAGTGGTAGTCGTGGTACTGCAAAAGACTCAGTAGCCAGATCTGAGGCACGAGCTCCAGCAAGAACATATGGCATTTGTGTAAAGGAAGAGGCCTCGGGGCCCAATGTTATCATCGAAATTTTTTCTTTCTATGATACTAATGTAGTTGCATTGATTGATCCAAGATCATCCCATTCTTATATTTGCATGAAGTTGGTATCTAGTAAGGATAAACCTGTTGAGTCTACTGAATATGTGATTAAAGTGTCGAACCCCTTAGGCAAATATATTATGGTTGATAGAGTTTGCAAGAATTGTCCTTTCATCATTCGAGGTCAACTTAATGTTGTTGCCATTTGATGAATTTGATGTTATATTGGGTATGGATTGGTTGAAATTACATGACACTATAGTAAATTGTAGACGAAAAATTATTGAATTGAAATGTGAAAATGGTGAAATTATTTGGGTTGAATCAGATGAGTCAGATACACTACCTGTTGTGATTTCTTCTATGTCAGCTCAAAAATACATGAGAAAAGGGTGTGAATCTTATCTTGCTTATGTGTTGAACACTAAGGAGTCTAAATTGAAAATTGAATCCGTGTCGGTATTATGTGAATATTCAGATGTATTTCTAGAGGAATTGCTAGGGTTACCTCCGATTAGAGAAATTGAGTTTGGTATTGATTTAGTCTCTAGTACTTTACCGATATCAATTGCTCTGTATAGAATGGCCCTAACTAAATTGAAAGAATTGAAAGCTCAATTGCAAGAATTGATAGATAAGGGATTTGCAAGACCGAGTTATTCTCCCTAGGGTGCACCGGTATTATTTGTAAACAAGAAAAAAGGTTCTATGAGACTGTGCATTGATTATCAATAGCTCAACAAAGTGACAATAAAGAACAAGTACCCGTTACCGAGAATTGATGACTTATTTGATCAGTTGAAAGGGGCAACAATATTTTCAAAGATAGATTTAAGATCAGGCTATTATCAGTTGAGAGTTAAGGAGTCGGATGTACCAAAGACAACTTTTAAAACAAGGTACGGGGACTATGAATTCCTTGTTATGCTTCTCGGACTGACGAACGTTCTTGCAGTTTTTATGGACTTGATGAACCAGATTTTTAGACCATACCCAGATAGGCTTATGGTTGTGTTCATTGATGATACCCTGATTTATTCTCGAGATGAGTCTGAGCACACTTAACATTTGAGAACTATTTTATAGACTTTGAGAGAAAAATAGTTATATGCTAAGTTCAATAAAAGTGAGTTTTGGCTTCGAGAAGTTGGATTTTTGGGGCATATTTTTTTAGGTGATGGAATTTGAGTTGATTCGAGTAAGATTTTCGTTATAGTTGAATGGAAACCACCGAAGAATGTATCTGAGGTTAGAAGCTTTTTGGGCTTAGCTGGTTACTACCGCCGGTTTGTTAAATGGTTTTCGATGATTGCTACTCCTATGAAAAGATTGTTGCAAAAATATGTCAAGTGTAAATGGTCCGAAAAATGTCAGCAAAGTTTTGAGAAATTAACAGCTTTATTGATCGAGGCACCAGTCTTAGTACAACCTGAACTAGGAAAAGAATTCATAATTTATAGTGACGCATCTTTGAACGGACTTGGATGTGTGTTGATGCAAGACGATGAAGTGATAGCTTATTCCTCGAGGCAGTTGAAACCACATAGAAGAATTACCCGACGCATGATTTGGAACTGGCCGCTATAGTTTTTTCCTTCAAAATTTGGAGACATCATTTGTACGGTGAGAAATGCCATGTTTTTACTAATCACAAGAGTTTGAAATATTTGATGACTCAGAAAGACTTAAATTTGCGGCAACAAAGATGGCTTAAGTTACTGAAAGACTATGAGTTGGTGATTGATTATCACCCAAGTAAGGCAAATGTAGTCGCAAATACCCTGAGTAGGAAATCCTTGTTTGCCTTGAGAGTAATGAACATGAGGCTGGCTTTATCAGATGATGGTTCGATTCTATCCAAATTGAGAGCTAGGCCGACGTTTCTTCAACAAATTTGTGAAGCCCAGAAGTGGGACAGTGAATTGCAAGCTAAGAGAGCTCAGTGTGAATCGGGCAATAAATCAGATTTTTGTATCGATCTTATGACTGTTTGATGTTCTGAGATAGGATTTGTGTGCCGAAAGGTGACAAACTTATTTAGAAAATTATTCAAGAGGCACACAGTGGTTGTTTATCCGTTCATCTGGGTAGTACGAAAATGTATAATGACTTGAAGAAAATATATTGGTGGTCGGGTATGAAAAGAGATATCTTCGAGTTTGTTTCGAAATGTTTGATTTGCTAGCAAGTGAAAGCCGAACACCAAGTACCCTCAAGTATGCTTCAGCCAGTGATGGTTCCTGAGTGGAAATATGATAGAATCACAATGGGCTTTGTAATGGGTTTACCTTTGACCCTGAAAAAGAATGATGTCGTATAGGTTGTTGTTGATAGATTGATGAATTTGACTCATTTTATATCGGTACGTGCTGACTACTCGCTCGATAAGTTAGTTGAATTGTACATTTCTGAGATTGTAAGATTGCACGAGGTGCCTATATCGATTATTTTGGATAGAGATTTGAGATTCACTTTGCGGTTTTGGAAAAAGTTGCAAGAAGCTTTAGGTACGAAGTTAAATTTTAGTACCGCATTCCATCCACAAATCGACGGTCAATGCAAAAGGGTAATTCAGATTCTTGAGGACATGCTCCGATGTTGTGTTCTAGAGTTCCAAGGTAGTTGGGGAAATATTTACCGTTGGTTGAATTTGCCTACAACAACAGTTTTCAGTCAAGCATAAAGATGGCACCGTATGAAGTGTTGTATGGCCGTAAGTGCAGAACTCTTCTGTATTGGACAGAGCACATTGAGAAACAAATTCATGGGGTTGACTTAGTTAGAGAAATCGAAGAAAAGGTGAAAATAATTCATGATAGTTTGAAAGCGGCTTCTAACAGACAAAAGTCATATATAGATTTAAAAATAAAAGAAATTGAGTTTCAAATTGGGGATAAAGTGTTTTTGAAAGTATATTCATGGAAGAAAGTTCTCAGATTTAGCCAGAAAGGCAAGTTGAGTCGATGTTTCATTGGGACGTATGAGGTGATTGAAAGAATCAGACCATCAGTATATTGGTTGGCTTTACCGACGGAGCTGGAAAAGATCCATGATGTGTTTCATGTGTCTATGTTACGACGTTATCGATCTGATCCTTCAAATGTGATTTCGGCCTTAGAGGTTGAAATTAGTCCGGATATGACCTATGGCGAAGATCCAATCAAGATATTAGCTCGGGAAGTGAAACGGTTGAGAAATAAAAGTATAGCCCTAGTGAAAGCTTTGTGGAAAAGACATGGAGTTGAGGAAGCTATGTGGGAAACTGAGGAAGCTATGAAAAAACAGTACCCAAACCTATTTTTGGTAAGATTTTCGGGGATGAAAATCCCTAAGGGGGGAAAGTTGTAATAGTCTGATTTTGTGCCTAGTCGGAACAATAGTTTCGGGACCACAAATCTAACGTATTAAAATTTATTTTTATTACATTTCTTTGGTTTACAGTTTTATGAAATGATTTCGCGAAAATTTTGTTTGAAATTTTTGACGTTTATGCACACAATTTAGTAAAAAGGACTAAATTGTAAAAAGTGAAAAAGTTTAGTTCTACACGCTAAAGGTGTCTAATTTTTTTGAAATTTTAAATTGAAGGTCCTTAGATGGTAATTAGACCATTAGTTAAGTTGGTGGACAAAAATTGACATGGTGAGATAAAATTTCAAAGTTTTAAGTGAAGGGTATTTCGGTCATTTAGTAAATAAAAGAATAAAAAGGGAAAAAAAGCAAAAATTTGCTCATCTTTGACCAGCCTCGGCCGAAAGTTGGGAGAACACCATAGCTACGGTTTTGTCATCTTTCAAGCTTGATTATAAGTACATCCTAGCCCCGTTTTTAATGCTATTTACCTTTTTGAAGCCGTTATCATCCAAACTACCTATTTCTACCATTAATTTTGATGAAAATGCATAAAAAGAACCTAACTGTAAAAAGTTATAAAATGGGTAGTAAAAATATGATTTAATGGAAAAGATGGACTACTATATGCATGAAAATGGTTCGGCTAGGCTTGGTTACCAAGAAATTGAACCTATTTCATTTTATGAGACTAGTGACTAAAATGTAAAATTAAAAATTTATCGACAAAATAGTAATTTTGTCTAGGATGCAAATTAATGTAAATGTATGTGTAAAATGATGAATTGATAGTCAAATTTGCTTATATAGACCCGAAACAACCAGTTACGGAACTAGATCGAGGAAAACGAAAAGTCTCAGATTAGTTGAGTTTCAAATACTAACCATTCTCAAGGTAAGTTCGTGTAATTTAAATTGGTATGTTATTATGTTTTAATTGAATTGTGTAATTGAGATAATATATATGTGATGATATACCCTATTAAATAATCACAAGATGATAAACACGAATAAAATGTCATTGTCCTAGTTGAACATTGAATTTTGATGGATTATAATAATTTTCATGTAATGGACAAAATGATATAGAAAGGATTTAACCCGGACGGGTAATCCTGAGCTACACTCTCTTGAGTAAATGTTATGAAATGGATTTAGCCCGGACGGGTAATCCATAGTAGGCTTATTAGAGCTAACGTTATCGAAAGGAGTGAGCCTGGACTAGTAACATGAATAAGCTCTTGGGAGCGACTGTTAAAGACGAGATTTAGCTTGGACTAGTAATCCTGTTATATAAATATGGATTGAGAGTGTGCTCTATGAATATGTGCTTAAGGAGCACTTTGGATGTGAATTGACAAATGATTGACATGTATATCTCAAGTTTACTACCCTAGTATCCATAGAAATTACAATAGTTCAATGAAAAGAAATCTAGAAAAATGGAATAGTGAAATGATATGAAAGTTTTTACTATAGTGAGCTCCTCTATGTTGGTTTGATAACTTTATCATGTGTATGACTAACTTGTTTAATGAGTGAATGTATTTAGGTAACTTGTCAAAATATTGTTGGAATGAATGCATATATATATGCTTATTTGAATAATTGTAATCGGTAAGTTTCTTTCTATTACATGAACTTAGTAAGCATGAAAATTCTTACCCCGTTTTACTTTTCCTTGTTTTATAGTGCTTGTAAGGCTTGCAAAGGTGGGAGGATTCGGTCGGAGCAAGATTACACTATCCACAAATCTCTTTTTGGTATAGCTAAATGATTTATTTTGGTATAATGGCATGAATTAGCTACTTGGCTTAGATGAAGGCTTGTAAGTAATATTTTGTGACTTAGCCATTGGAATGTCTAAGGATGTTCAATTGGTGCAAGTATGATGTTAATGTATGTCCAAATTCTCAAGTGTTAAGTATGGTCGACAATTCATTTTTGTAAGTGGTCATTGGAATAGGCTAATATTGGTTTAGTTATATATGCATATGAGGATGTCTTTCATGGATGTGAGAATTTGCATGGGTTGAGTTGACAAGTATGTAATGTTGCATGTGATAGAAAAATAGCATGTGAATGATGTAGCTGATTTGGTTGAGTGTATGTGTTTAGATTGGTGCTATGTTTTGTTGTGTAGGTATGTGCTTTGAAGGGTGACAAAATGGCTTGGTAAATAACCTTGTTTTATCCACATGGGTAGACACACGGGAGTGTGTCTAGGAAATGTGTGACACACGGTCTGCCCCACGAGAATGTGTTCTGGCCGAGTGTCCCCTGCACCTTAAGTGATGCAAAACAGAATGTCTAGAATCTAGCACACTGGCAGACATGGGCATTTGTCTCAGTTGTGTGTGCTACACGGCCTCGAACACGGGTGTGTGCCCTGGCCGTGTGAAGTCTGCACCTATTTTATGAAAAATTATTAAAATTTAATTGATCACATGGCCTTAACACACGAGCATGTGACTTAGCCGTGTGACCTCAATTTGATGATGACTCATAAATAGAAACCTCCCTAAATTGAACATGGCCTGAAGCACGAGCTTGTCTTAGGGTCATACGGGTGTCTCCCAAACCCACACGGACCCCTTTTTCAAGAAAAATTTCCTAAGTTTTCCAAAAGTTTCCAAAGTTTTCGGTTTAGTCCCGAACTACTTTCAATGCATGTTTTAGGCCTCGTAGGCTTGTTTTAGAGACGATATGAATGTTTTTGAAAAGTCTTAAATTTGAGTGGAAATTTATTTCTTGGTTTTGAATGTTTGCTTGAGAATAAGTCTGGTAATGTCTCGTACCCTATTCCAGTGTCGGATATGGGTAAGGGGTGTTACAACACCGATATGATTAGGTTACCTAGGCAAAATTTGGGTAATATAAGTGAGTGTTGAGTGAAATACTCATGTGAACTCTAAACATAGAGCCTTACCTTATACATTTGGTATGTTGTCCGCAATGCCCATAAAGTGTCATCCAATCAGAAAGACCAATCTTTCCTCGAAAGATTTACAACTCTCTAAAGAATGTTCTTAATTTTTTGATTCTATACTTCAACTTGTCCATTGGTTTGTGGATGACAAGCAATAAACAATCTATGATTAACTCCATATCTCTTCAATACAGTTGCCACTTGGTTGTAATGAAAGTGTGTACCCTAATCACTAATCAATGCCTTTGGTGTACCGAAGCGGGTGAGTATATGCTTGTGAAAAAAATTTTGCATTGTATTTGCATCATCCTTTGGGACTTCAACAGCTTCAACCCACTTTGAGACGTAGTCAAAAGATACTAATATATAAAGATTAATGAGCTCGAAAACGGTCCCATAAAATCCATACCCTAAACATCAAATAATTCAACCTCCATAATTGGTTGCTACAACATTTCATTGCGTCGGGATATAGAACCAGTGCGCTGACACCTATCGCATTGATTCACAAAATTATGGGCATCTTTGAATAATGACGACTAGTAGAATCCTAGTTGGAGAACTTTAGCAGCAGTTCTTATACCACCAAAATGACCTCCATAAAGAGCATCATGACAATGCTTCAAGATTGATAAAATCTCCTCTTCTGGAACAAAATGTCAAATGATGTTGTCATTGCATACCTTGAATAAATATGACTCATTCCAATGATACTTCACTATGTCATGAAGAAATCTTTTTTTTATGGCCTGTGACACCCAATGGGAGTTTTCCACACACTAGATAATTAACAAAATCAACATACCAAGGAGTTGCCTCTACATCAAATAACTTTTTATTTGGGAATGCATTAACAACTTGAAGTATGTTTTTATCTTCGCTGCCAACTTCCAATCGAGACAGATGGTTTGCAACTTGATTCTCTAAACTCTTACGGTCTTTTATCTTGATGTCAAATTCTTACAATAGTAATATCCAGTGTACCAGTCTTGGTTTGGCATCCTTTTTCGTAAAGAGATATCTCAATGCCAAGTGACCAGTGAATACAATAACTTTGCACCTACAAGATAGGAACGAAACTTTTTGAAAGCAATTACTACAGCCAACAATTCTTTCTCTGTGGTTGTATAATTGTGTAACACCCCTTACCTATATTCAACACCTGAACAAAGTATGAGGCATTACTGGACATACAACACAAACATTCATTCAAATCGAATCATAAAATTTGTGTCCAAATTAAAACCATCTACATTCAACCATAAAGTCCTTAATACGAGCCTACGATGCTCAAAACGTGCATTGGAAGTGGTTTGCGACTAAACTGAGAATTCAAAAAATTTACAGAATTTAGAATTTTTTTTGCTAACTGCAGGGCTCACACGCCCATATGGTCCAAAGGACACGCCCGTGCTTCAAACCGTGTTCAGTTTAGGGAGCTCTCTAACTTGTGTCACATGGCTGTACCACATGCCCGTGTGCTAGACCATGTGGTTACTCAATTTAATTCAATTAAGTGCAGGATTCACATAGCCAAGACACACGCCCGTGTTCTAGGCCATGTAGCACACATGGCTGAGACACACGCCCGTGTCTTTTCCGTGTGTTATATTCTGGACATTCTATTTTTCAAAATTGAGGTGCAGGGGACACACGGCCGATACACACGCCCATGAGGCAAGCTGTGTGTCACAGATGGCCTAGACATACGCCTGTGTGTTTGCCCGTGTTGACAAAATAAGGCTATTTACCAAGCTATTTGCCACCCCTTTAATGCAGACACCTACATAACATAACATAACACCATTTCAAGCTTATACATACAACCAATTCATCCACAACCAAGACATCAACACATCATTCACATGCGAACATCTATAATACATGAACATCACATAACTTATCAACTCAAATCATGCAAGTTTCCTCATTCATGAAAGGCATCATCATATGACTATACTTATACCGATATTAGCAAATTTCAAATGGCCTTATACAAAATGAACTTCTAACCAACATAAGCCAACACGTTTGGCCAAATCAATTATGACACACAACAAAATGACCAAGTCCTCTATACATGCCATAACTCAAAATGGTAAATTCATTGATACCAAAATAATTGTTGATTGTGTGTATGGATCTCCGATGATCTCCGAACCCTGAGCTAGCTTGGTGACACTATAAGAGAAGGAAAAGAAAGGGGAGTAAGCTATATAGCTTAGTAAGTTCCTATGCAAATAATAAGCATCATAACCACACATTTAACATACAATTAACATGATAAAAATTAGCATGAATGTTATTAAAATCTTATAATCATTACTTAATCACCACCTTACCAAGGGTTCATCACATATCAAGCTCATTACTTATGAGTTTTACGTACATACCTATACCAACTCGTATCATAGCCATATCCTTTCACAACTTTGACATTCCCGTTGAACACTTGGAAATGAATACTTAGAAATCTTGCACATACGTGCCATATATGTAGCTAAAGCTACCTTATATCTCATAATACATATAAGCTCGCTTTCGAGCTATTCACAGGCCTGCTCACAATAACTATCAGTCAGGACGTAGCTAAACAGTACTGCTCACATAAGCTGTCAGGTATCCGCAACACATGCTGGACTACCCAGCCACTGGTATGACGTGCAACACCAGCACCCGGATCACATAATCACATATACAGATGGGTTACTAGTGATATGTCACTCGTATCCTATTCTATTCCTAAGGTTCAACCGAGATTTCTCATTTGTCAAAATTTTGTCGAATACATCCAAAGAGTTAATCACAATTCATACTATATTAAGGCATTTAAAACATCAATATAACTATGCATTATTTACATACGAACTTACCTCGATAAAAAAATAGTAGAATTGGACCTAATCGTTAAACACTTTGTTTTTCCCCCGATCTAGGTCTGAACCTTATTTTTTCTTGATCTATAATAACAAATTTAACTCATTTAATACTCACATTATTCAATTTAGCCCAAAAATCACATTATGGAAAAATTACATCTTTGCCCCTAACTTTTCAACATTTTACACTTTAGTCCCTAATCTCGTAAAATGAAATATAGTCAATTTCTTCAAAACCCAAGCCTAGCCAAACCATTTGCATGCTCATAAAATCCCACATTTTTTATTAAATTGCACTTCTACTACATATTTTACAACTTTTACATATAGGTCCTTTTAGGTATTTTCATAAAAATTCACTTAGTAATTGTTGTTTATCTAACACCAAACATACATTTTCTACCATTAGACATCAAAATACACAAATATCTATCATAGGTAAAATTAAGACTTTGAAAATACTTCAAAATAATTCTTGGAAAAGCTAGATTAGGTTACAAGGATCTCAAAAACTTAAAAATCATGAAAAACGGGGCAAGAACAAACTTACAATCAAGCTTGGAAGATGAACAAACCATAGTTATGTATTCTCTTGCAATATTCAGCCATGGGGGACTAAATTGATGAAAATGAAGACTTTTATTTAATTATTTTGGCTTTATTTACTAGATTACCAAAATGCCTTTCACCTAAAATTTGAAATTTTGTACAAACCATACCCATTTTTGTCCATACTAAAGCATAATGGTCTAATTACAATCTAAGGACCTCCAATTTAAAATTTCATAACAATTAGACACCTCTAGCTTCTAAAACACACATTTTGAACCTTTTGCAATTTATTCCTTTTAACTAAATTGAGTGCCCAAACATCAAAATTTTTGAACAAAATTTTCACAAAATCATTCCATAAAGCTGTAGATCATAAAAATATAATAAAAAAATGAATTTTACTTAGTTGGATTTGTGGTCCCGAAACCACTATTCTGACTAGACCCAAAATCGGGTTGTTACAAGTCTCCCCCTTTAGGGATTTTTATCCCCAAAAATCTTACCAGAAAAGAGGTTTGGGTATTATTTTCTCATAGCTTCCTTAGGTTCCCACGTAGCCTTTTCGACCCCGTGTTGTGGCCATAAAACTTTCACTAGAGCTATACTTTTATTTCTCAACTGTTTGACTTCCCAAGGCAAAATATTTATCGATTCCTCACCATAAGTCATGTTTGGTCGAATCTCAACCTCTGTCAGAGAAATCACATGCGAAGGGTCTGATCGATAACGTCACAACAATTACACATGAAATACATTGTGAATCCTTTCCAACTCTGTCACAAAGCTAACCAATATGCCACTGGCCCTATTCTTTGAATAATTTCATATGGCCCAATAAAACGTGGACTCTACTTGCCTTTGCCACCAAATCTCAGAATTTTCTTCCACAGGGTTACTGTAACAGTCCAAATTTGACCCTAATCAGAATGGTGGTTTTGGGACCACGAATTTGAGTCTGAGAAATATTTAAATATTATATTTTGTGTTTATTATATGTGAAATAAGGTGTGTGAAAGTTTCGTGGAAAAATTTAATCGTTTGCGTGTTCGATTAAACAAAAAGGATTAAATCGCGTAAAGTGTAAAAGTTGCATACTATAGTGTAAAGTGCTAGAATGATGATGGCTTTTTAATGTGAGGTGTTAAATGGGTAAATAACCCATTTCTAAGTTAGTGGATGCTATATGACAAGATTAACCTTTAGTTTATTATTATATAATTCTATAACATAAGGTTAAATTAGTAATTAGATTAAAACCATTATATATGTTAAAATAAACATGAAATAATGGTTGTCTTCATCTTTTGGCTACCGAAATAAAAAAAATAAAAGAGAGGTTTGAGAGCTTAAGCATTCAGTCATGGTGTTGGCTTGAATTAAAGGTTAGTTTTCAATTAGTTTTTGAAAATTTTTACGTTTTTGAGATCGTTGCTTCGATTGGTAGCTGATCAATGTTAGAATTTTTAGATTTGAGCATGTTTAATATTTGGCTATGGCTAAATGTTGATGTTTTATGATGTTTGATGGAAAAATATTAAAGTTATGTTAGAAATCTACAAGTTTTGAAATGGAAATTTTAGTAATTTTGAATGATTTTGGCTAACTTACAAAAATAAAAATTTAGAGGCATTTATTTACAAAATAAATGAAAAATATGGACTTTTATAGTCCTTATGGATATTCGGCCCTTGAGTTGATTAGTGAAATTTTGTGTATTTTGAGTTTTATGCAAATAAGACTAAATTGCAAAAATGTAAAATAGTAGGGGTAAAATGGTAATTTGCTCATTTATGTGTTTGGGACTAAATTGAGATGAAATGTACTTGAATGAGTTGAGTTTTAATGTGTTTAGATCAAGAACAAAGAAAAACAAATTTGGATCGGGGAAAGACGAAGGTTATCGAATAGTCGGTCTGCGTGATTTGTCGACGGTCGAGGTAAATCCTTAAGCTAAAGTATGTTAAAGAATTATTTATGAATAGGTTCAATGAAATTATTTGATAAATTTGAGTATGAATATATGTGTTAGCCGAATGTAAAGGCTTTAAAATGGATTAGATGTGTTTTTGTATATGTGATAAGAATTTGTACATTCGTTGTGATATGTGAATGTGAATTGTGTATATATTTAGTTCTTGATGATAGTGTTAAGAAATGTAATTTGATGGATTTGGTTTATGAATTATTTGGGCATTAAAGCCTAGCGGTGCCTTGTGCAGTGATTTGATTCGGCTTATTGCCTAGTAGGCCTTGTGCTTGATTTGATTCGACTTATTGCCCAGCGTGCCTTGTGGTGATTTGATTCAGACTTATTACCTAGTAGGCCTAGTGCCGGTGAATTATTTTGGGCTTATTGCCTAGCGTGCCTTGTACCAAGTGAAATGAATTTGGACCTTGGGTCTAGCGAGCTTAATCTTGGGTGTACTTTGCCTTGATGCCTAGGTGCTTAATGCCGATGACATTTATAAATGAAAAGCCATGGATTATTTACAAGGTGGGTTATAACTACGACTATAAGGTAATGGTTGGGTAAGCCTAAGTTGTACTTAAAATGTAAGTAAATAGGTATATATATATATATATATAAATACCCTTCGAATCAAGTAAATTGAGGTATGGTGAAGCTTTTGTTGAAATGTTAAAGGCACTTTCATTCATATTGAAATATGAATATGATATGTTTATTGAAGTATGAGTTTGATTATGAAATTTAGATTAAGCATATGTATAATTGGTACTAGTGAATAATAGATCATATGTGGTTAAAATATGTTATATTAATAGTTTCGAATTATGCAAATACTTAAGGTATTTAAGTGTTGAGATTCCATGCTTATAATAGATGGTTAGCTAATTTACTAAATGAGATTCGTGACTTACGGCTTTGGTAGCATTTATGTGATAAAATATTGTATTTAAAATCCTATTCGAATGGATATTTGGTGGTATGCATAATATTGTTTGAATGTTTAGTTAAGTACCGAATTTGCCTTGGACTTACTAAGCTAGTAAGCTTACCTTGTGTATATCCCTTGTTTGTTTTATAGATTTTGTTCAAGCTACGGGCTCAAAGGATCATCAGAAGAATCATCCACGCTATCAACCTTTTTTTTTTTGGTATTTATATATGTGGTTTTTGGATTAAAAAAAGCATGTATAGGTTAGACTAAGTTGTTAAATCAATGAACTTGGGACTTGTTTATAAGCATAACTTAGCCTTGCGAAAAAGGCTTATTTCTTTGATTAATATTAGTTATTGTGCTCTTTGATATGTTAGTGGGAAATATGCATGAATGGTTGAATGCTTGACATGCTCGGTGCTTGGCAAATTTATTCTTGCCTTGCTATCTACTAATTTAGGTTGTTGTATGATGCATAGAGAGTATGTTTGCGATTAAAATGATTTCATGTTTTTTTTAAGTCCAATATGTTTACAAATGAATATGAAGTTTAGTCATAGGTATTATAGTCATATGAACATGGCTTTTATTTTGTGTTATAATAAGGATATATATATGATTTTCTTTTAAATGACTAGATGATGTATATGGGTATGTCATTGTGATGCAAAATTTGTAAGGATTTTCTTACTTTATATTCGACCATGGTCTAGATATTTGTGATAGATACAATTTGGTCTTGTGAGTAATGACACCACAGGCTAATATAAATGTCTTATTCATATGAAATTAGTCAAGGGATATAAGGATGATATGTTTGTTATGTTTATAATTGGTATTCAAGTATGTTTAATGAAGTTTTAATACCCTTTGTGGTAAAAGCGTGCAATAACATTTGTAATTGGTAAATGTGGAATTTTGGTTTATATATATATATAGGAAATTTGGTATGATTAAATTTGGTTAGAAATAATGAATGTAACCTGAATAGGTAGTTATTTATTAGTTCAACGTGTGAATTTTAAACTATTCTATTTAGTTATTGAATTATGTGTATTTGTATTTGTTAATTATGTATAAATGTTTAAAATGATTATAAACTATATGATAATTTGGTAATGGAATGAAATGGTATATGTATGATGATTTGTTTTTAAAGTAAACGAAATTAGTATGTTAAGAAGCTGTTCTATTTGATTATAAATGTAATATATGGTCATATAGGTATGTAATATATGTACGGTATAAACATCTTAGATTCATTTATATGCATGCAAATGAATTCATGTGAACTTTGAGTTGAGTGATTATTTGTTTTAATCTAAATTTTTGGTATGAATTATTAGTTGGACATTGAAAAGTTGAGTTTAAAATTTTGGGATTTAATAAATGTATAAATTGCTATAAATGCCTATGATGGTCTGAGTCTAATTCGATAATGCCTCATAACTCTAGTCCGGTGACGGATGTGGGTTATGGGTGTTACATTTTATTGGTATCAGAGCTTACGGTTTAGTTGATTCTGGGACTACCATAAAGCGTGTGAGTCTAGCTATAAATGCCTTTTATTGTACATTTGATAGTGTGGTGACTTTTGACATTCTGAATTATGTTTTATATATAGTAAATGGATTCCGATCCCGATAGAGCCGTAGCAGATGATGTTGAGAGTGTAGCGCTGATCGCGACACGGATCAGCCTGATTAGACTCTAGACCTATCTCAGGTAACTATGAGGGGGAGGCTAAACAAGCCTTCTACCAGATGATGAATGAATGGTTTACCCAGTTTGTTCAAAATAACCCGGCTGTACAACAACCTCCACCCCCGAATAATCCAACTTCGGTACTTTCACACTTTATAATACTACTGTGATTGCATTGATTGATCCTGGTTCGACTCATTCATATGTGTGTGAAACTTTAGTATCCAGTAAGACTCTACCTGTTGAGTCTACTGAGTTTGTGATCTGTGTGTCCAACCCCTTGGGTCGATGTGTACTTGTCAATAAAGTGTGTAAAGGTTGCCCGTTGATGATTTGGGATTCCTGCTTTCCAGCAGACTTAATTTTGTTGCCTTTTGACGAGTTCGATATAATTTAGGGAATGGACAGTTAACTTTGCACGATGTGGGGGTGAATTGCAAAAGAAAAATTATTGATTTGAGATATCAGAATGGTGAGAGCATCCGAGTTGAATCTAATGATTTAAACGGGTTACCTACAGTAATATCATCGATGCTAGCCCAAAAGTACGTGAGAAAAAGGATGCGAAGCTTATTTGGCTTATGTACTGGATAATAAAGTGTCGGAAAAACAGATTGAATCTGTATCGGTTGTAGGTGAATACGCAGACGTGTTTCCTAAAGAATTACCGAGTTTACCACAAGTACGAGAGATTGAGTTTGGGATTGAATTAATACCGGGGACGACTCTAATCTCGATAGCTCCGTATCGGATGGCACCTACTGAGTTGAAAGAGTTAAAAGCACAGTTGCAAGAGTTGACAGATAAGGGTTTTGCTCGCCCGAGTTTCTCTCCTTGGGCTGCATCCGTTCTTTTTGTGAAAAAGAAAGATGGAACGATGCGAATGCATATTGATTATCGGCAGCTGAATAAGGTGACTATAAAGAATAAGTATCCATTACCTCGGATTGATGACTTGTTTGACCAGTTGAAAGGGCTTTAGTATTTTCAAAGATTGATCTGAGATTGGGTTATTATCGATTCTTAGTCGAGAATGCAGATGTGCCAAAGACTGCATTTCGGACGAGGTATGGACATTTTGAGTTTCTGGTTATGCCTTTTGGACTTACTAATGCACCTGCTATTTTTATGGATTTGATGAATCGAGTTTTCAGACAGTATTTGGATCAGTTTGTAGTAGTGTTTATTGATGATGTACTGATCTACTCCAAAGATGAAATCGAGCATGCCGAGCATTTGAGATTGGTGCTACAAACTTTGTGTGATAAAGCTGTACGCAAAGTTTAGTAAGTGTGAATTCTAGATGAAGGAAGTTAGCTTTTTGGGTCACGTTGTTTCAGCATCGGGTATTCGCGTTGATTTGAACAAAATATCGGCTATTCTTGATTGGAAACCACCAAAAGATGTTTCTGAAATTCGAAGCTTTCTGGGACTTGTGAGTTATTATCGATGATTTGTGAAAGGTTTTTCTATAATAGCTACCCCGTTGACAAAGCTATTGCAAAAAGATGTCAAGTTTGAGTGGTCAAAAAAAAGTGTCAGAAAAGCTTCGATCAGTTGAAAGCCCTTTTAACCGAAGCTCCAGTGTTAGTTCAGCCTGAATCGGGTAAAGAATTTATTGTTTATTTTGATGCTTCTTTGAATGGTTTGGGCTGTGTTTTGATGCAGGAAGGTAAAGTCATAGCCTACGCTTCAAGACAATTGAAGCCGCATGAAAGAAACTACCCGACACATGACTTAGAACTCGTAGCTATAATGTTCACATTGAAAGTTTGGCGTCATTATTTATATGGTGAAAAATGTCATGTTTACTCGGATCACAAAAGTCTGAAGTACTTGATGACTCAAAAATATTTAAACTTGATACAACGCAGATGGTTAGAACTGTTGAAAGACTATGAATTAGTAATTGATTACCATCGGGGAAAAGCCAATGTTGTTGCGGATGCCTTAAGTCAGAAATCATTGTTTACTCTTCGTGCGTTGAACGCACATATGGTTGTGACTGGTGATGGTTCGATCATAGCCGAGTTAAAAGCAAGATCGATGTTTATTCAACAAATTTGTAACGCAAAAAGAATTGACAAAGACTTGATTGCTATACGAGTTTAATGTGAAAATGATGCAGAGTCAGAGTTTCGAATTGATGCAAATGATTGTTTGAATTTCAAAGGCTGAATATGTGTTCCGAAGAATGTGGACTTGATTTAGATGATTTTGAGCGAGGCTCATGATAGTCGATTATTGATACATTCGGGTAGCATGAAAATGTACAATGATTTGAAACAGTTCTATTGGTAGCCTGGCATGAAACGGGATATATCTGAATTTGTCTCGAAGTGCTTAGTTTGTCAACAAGTAAAAGCAGAACATTAAGTGCCTTCAGGGTTACTTCAGCCAATCATGATACCTGAATGGAAATGGGATAGAATCACTATGGATTTTGTATCCGCATTGCCTACGACAAGAGTAAGAAATATGCGATTTGGGTTATAGTGGATAGATGACCAAATCAACTCATTTTGTCCTAGTTAAATATGCACTATTCGCTTGATAAACTTGCTGAGTTGTATGTATCACAGATTGTGAGATTGCATGGTGCACCGAGTTCCATTGTTTCAGATAGGGATCCGAGGTTCATATCGCAGTTTTGGAAGAAGCTGCAAGATGCTTTAGGTACTAACTTCACTTTAGCACAGCCTTTTATCCGCAGACAGATGGTCAGTCTGAGTGAACTATTCAGATACTTGAGGACTTGTTGAGATGTTACGTCCTCGAGTTTGAAGGTACGTGGGAAAGATACTTACCTTTGATTGAATTTGCTTATAATAATAGTTTTCAATTGAGTATCAAAATGGCACCTTTTGAAGCTCTTTATGGCCGCAAGTGTCGTACACCATTGTATTGGAATGAACTTAGTGAAAGCAAGATACACGAGGTTGATTTGATTAAAAAGACTGAACAGAAAGTGATTGTGATCAGAGATACTTTGAAAGCTGCCTCGGATCGGCAAATGTCTTATCTTTGAGTTGAAGCGTAAAGACATTGAGTTTCAATTTGGAGATCAAGTGTTTTGAAAGTTTCCGTGGAAGAAAGTACTTGGTTTGGTCAAAAGGCAAACTAAGTCCAAGATTCATCGGACCGTATGAAATCATCGAAGCGATAGGGCACTGTTGCTTATAGATTGAAGTTGCTCTGAATTAGAAAAGATACATGATGTATTTCACTTTTCGATGCTTCGTAAAAGTGAACTGATTAGATCATCACATGTGATCACTCCGTATGGAAAGGTTGAAATCGACCCGATATGACGACGAGGAAGAACCAATCAAATTTGGTTTTCACAGAGAAAACATTTTATTCTAGCTCATTTTCAATTCTCTTTGGAAATGAAAGAATTGAGAAACAAGAGAATTCCATTAGTGAAAGTTTTATGGAATCGCCTTATTAAATCTAATTAAAACAAACCAACAAAAAATAATTAAAATTCAAAGTTCATTTATACGGAGTTGAAGAGGCTACATGGGAGCCTAAGGATTGATGAGGAAACAATATCCAACTTTGTTTAATGGTAAGATAAATCATGTCAATATACCTTGATATGAATCATATAACAAAATCTCATAAATTGTAGATCATGATTTCAATCCTCATGTATTAACAACATATCAAAAGCGGACTTACGAATCCTCATTCATACCATCATGGTATCATCTCAAAAATTCATCATTTCGCTTTAACAAAATAAATAGTTATTTAACATACATATATACAAATATGAATCAAGTTATAAGTGTGTAAGATACACACTTTTCACCAACGCAAGAACTATCTCCCAAAAATCCGATCTATCGCACTAGATCACTTTGTCCTACAATCGTCCAATACTAAAATTATTAACAAAGGCCATTCGCCAAACCACAACACTTTAATCCTAAAAACCTAGTCTTTCAAAATAATGATGAATCGACAAGAATCCTTACCTTTGACTTACCAAACCTTTGATTGCTAGAGAGATATAGGGCTTAAATCAATCGCCAAAGTCCCAAAGAGCCTATCTTCAAAATCGATTGAATAGAAATCAAAGAAAATCTACCCTTGAATATTCGGCCAACAAAAATAATACTAACAAGGAAGTAGAAGATTCGGCTATGGTTTTGAATGAAGATAACAAAAGATATTATCGAGAAAAAGAAATAGAGTGTATCAAAGAAAATGAGAATGAGAGGGAGAGGATTCGATTTTAGAAATAATGGAAGAAAAGAAAATAAAAGAGGATTTGGGGAAGAAAGAGGTTCGGTCAAGAAGAAAATAAAAAAGGAAAAGTGATGTTGAGCAAATACCAAAAGTAAGAAAAGAGGAAGAGAGATGGGAGAAAGAGTGCACAAAAGTGCAAAAGATGTTTTCGGTTTCAAAGGAAAAGATGAGAGAAAGAAAATATAAATTTTGGTTCAAACAAAATGAAGGCTAACCAAAAGCAAAACTTGCACCAAATGTACAATACTCATTCTACCAAACAAAGGATTTTGGAGAGGAAAACAAAATGCAAAAGATGTTCAAAAGGAGAATTGGCCAACTATTCCTCCCAAGCTACCTAACAAAATTCGGCCACCCCCCTAGACACCCATGCCGTCCACATACATCCACTAAAGGCATAAGAATTGTTTCCAAAACATTTTCCACAAACCAAGCCTTTTGTCCCCTCAATATACCATAACTTTAAGATATCCTTCCATAACCTTAAGAATCTTATCCCATAACTTAAGTTTTCCTTAAACAAAAATTCAACTTACCAAAAGTTATTAGTCCACCTGTCATAAATAAGTTTGACCGGCCATCAATGCAAGGATTCAAAAATAAACCTTCAAAATGCTAAACATGCTACTCGAACCTCTAACCTCAAGCCACCTTTCAAGCTCCTTAACCAACTTGCCACTTACTCCTCTTATGCTTTAAATGAACACTTAATTTAACTTAAGTGTCAAGCTCACTTAATCCTACTTCATTAAATAAGCCATACTAAAAACTATTCTAGCTTCCTAAAGCTCAAGGCCCAATCCTACTAGGCCCAATTTCGGGATGTCACAATTCTACCCCCTTAAAATAATTTCGTCCTCAAATTACTTACTATCGTCAATCGTATCCTTAACTCATCACTCACTTGCATTGCTAAGACTCGATCTTAAAATCTATCATACTTTCTAGAAACATTCCTTACGTCCATAATCCAAGTCCCATACACTTTACTAGCTACATAAGAGCGAACTAACGTAACCACAAACAAGACAATTGAAGGTATTTTGGAAATAAGAAACTTACCCATTGTCATATCTAGCACATCTTCCTCCTCATGACGACCAACCGCATAAACCAACCTTGGTTGCCTCGCCTCTGTACCTTCAAGACCTCGGCCACGCCTGCTACCATTACCTCTAGGCGCACCTCGACCCTCCGTGGTGGTCCTTCATTTCTAACTTTGAGCACGATTCTGCCCTCTGGGTGATTCTTAGCTAACTTCGAGGACAATCCTTACACGGTGATCCAACGATCCACATTCAAAGCACCCTCTACTTCCAATAAACATTCTCCGAGTGGGATTTCGTATCTAGCACACCGAGGTGGCTAACGAGTAGGCTTTGTGGCTCTTTCGATTCCCAAATCTAGCCCTCTTCTCCACATTCTTGCACGATCCAGCGATCCAAAGCCTCTTTTTCGCTTATTCTTTTCGTGATTACATCTTACGGACTCCTTGATCCCTTCGCTACCTTAGCCTTTTCCATTAGGTAAAACTCACGCTCTTGTTGTGGAGCAATCGGTAACCTTAGATCATCCTCGGTCCGAGTCTTTAAAGCGAACACACCGATCATGCTCCGTTGACACAATTCCTCGAGCATAGCGGCTCAATCTCAAGAATTCGCTTCATATTCGACACGACTTATTTCCTTGTACTAACCCTGAAAAGCTTTCCTCCGAGCATCGGTGTATTTGGTGCCCACATATTTCTTCCGACAAGCGACTTTGAAGTAATCCCATGTAAGATCGTCGCGTAGCACTATCTCGAATCGTGAGCCACCATCGATATGACTCATCCTTGAGAAGCAACACCGCCCTTTCGGTTTCTCCTCATTTGTCAAATCTATCTCATCCATGATTCTTTCGGTCGATTCAAGCCAATACTCACCAGTATTGGGCGCTACACCGATACACCTCGAAAAATTTAGCTCTGTTAGCTCAAGTCTCGCCATCGATTTTCGAGCTCCTCCACCTCCACCCATTCCACTACCCTTTCGAACCCGCGAAGATCGCCAGACACTACGTCATCACCCATCCGATCCTCGCTTTTGGCTCCAAAAGTTGGGGTGGTGGTGGTATATCATTCTCGGATCCCCGACGACCGACGTGTTTCGACATCATCATCCTACCCTTCCGCGGCCCACGACGGCCACGTCCTCTAAAGCTCATTCTAACTATCGCACTTTAATCTGATTAGGAAATTTTATGAATTAGTACATGTTTCACTTTGTTATCCGCAAAGAAATTTTATGAAAAGAGTTTAATAGAGATTCTTTCGATCAAACAGAGTTTTAAGTTCTCTATCCTAATTCACACAGAGAAGAACATCCATTCCCTAATACCTTCCATACTTATTCACTCTTCGGACATTTCTGTCCTGTTTC
This sequence comes from Gossypium rotundifolium, assembly GCA_025506655.1. Taxonomy (NCBI): domain Eukaryota; kingdom Viridiplantae; phylum Streptophyta; class Magnoliopsida; order Malvales; family Malvaceae; genus Gossypium; species Gossypium rotundifolium. The sequence continues at coordinate 55,244,512 of CP106723.1, read as the reverse complement.
TATCCCAGGGGTATTTTCGTCATTTTCCTACAAGGGTATTTTCGTAATAAATCAGAGAAATTTTAAAACTTTCGTAATTCAGAACATTTTGAAATTTCCAAAACTAGAGGGTTCTTTTCAGAAATTTCTCAAATTAAAGGTATGGCAAAATTTTGGAAACCAGGGGTATTTTGGTAATTTTGTCAATCAGGGGTAATTTTGTAAATTCCAAAAGTCAGTGTATATATTTTGAAATACAAGATTTTCGGCTACTTTTGCAAAGTAAGAAGATTTTATTAAAATCGAGGTAATTCGGTAATTCTAGAACCAAGGGCATTTTCATAATTTTGCCACTAGGGGCATTTTGGTAATTTTGGTAAACCGGGAATATTTTGAGGATTTTTTTTCCAAAATAAATTTTTCCTAATATCTAGAGAGTACTTAAACAATTTTAAAACTTGAGTTTTCATGAAAACATCGCTAATCCCTTTCGGGTTTTATTTATTGTTTCGCCTATGATCGAGTCCTCTTGGTTAGGGTGAACCAAAGCTACGCACCAGGTAGGATTCCTGCGAAGAGGAGGTGAGTCACGAGGACTGCTTAAATGCCAAGCTCTTCCGGATCCAATCCTAGACATGCGCACTAGGGTTACCACACCCTAACTCGGCGACTTGGTCACGGGTTGGTTTTAATTAGGCCATTAAAGTCTTATGAATTTTGTTGGGGTGGACTAGTCCTAAGGTTCAACACCTATCACACTAACTACGTTCCCTACCTACCCTTCTACAGAAAATAAATCATACAGAAGTTAGGAGCACTTACCTGGGCGGATAGGTGCCGGAGACTCGGTACATGTTGTTCAAAACCAAAATATTTCAAATAGGCCTACTAAAAACATTTTTGGGCCTTGGGCCCCACAGTGAAGCTTTGAACTGGCTCGATACCAATTTGTAACACCCCAAACCCGACCCAAACATTTCGATTGAATTTGGTTTGCTCTGAGAGAAAACATTTTGAAAACCATTTTAAAACCGATTTAAAATTTTGTTGAAATGCCTTTCATTTTCAATTCTCTTTGTTCAAAACCATACTTAATTTGATTAAAAATATTTATTGAGTCGAATTGTTTACGACTTCAAATGTACCGATGGCACTTTAAAACATTTTATGCTTAATTTGAGAAAACATGTGCATCCGCTTTAACATCATCAAATAGTTTAAACAAAACATTCAAAACATGCAAAGAATAACAAAAATAATTCTAGGAGGCCTTATTACATCTTAATTAAAACAAACCAACAAAAAAATAATTAAAATTCAAAGTTCATTTATATCAAATGTCCATTGCATGGCCACCTCGAGTCCATCCGGTTCCTCATCCACAATCTACGAGCCACCTGAAAAATTAAAGGAGAAGGTGAGTCACCAAGACTCAATGTGTAATCCTTCTCCCGAGTAAATGCCACATTCTTACACAAATCATAACAAGCAACATATATGTATTATGCACCCAACCTAGCCATCCATAACTCCTTTTCTACCCCATGTGGTACCAAACCACTGGTGGTGCCAAACCACTGGTGACTCAAAGTCACATATGTGATACCAAATCACTGGAGATACCAAATCTCTGGTGTCCGAAGACACAAATTGAATGATGGGGCCAACCCATCATGTGATACCAAATCACTGGCGTCAATCCCATATCTCAAAGTGGGGCCAACCCACGGTGGTGCTAAGCCACAGGGACGAGACGCTATGAGGTGCCAAACCTCTGGAGGTACCAAACCTCTGGTGACCATAGTCACAATGTGTTACCAAAACACCGGTGTCCGTCGACACCTAATATCATCGCTCCCTCCACTCATTTGATCCCACATGAATCAATAATATAAACAAATCATGTCAATATACCTTGATATGAATCATATAACAAAATCTCATAAATCGTAGATCATGATTTCAATCCTCATGTATTAACAACATATCAAAACAGACTTACGAATCCTCATTCATACCATCATGGTATCATCTCAAAAATTCATCATTTCGGCTTTAACAACATAAATAGTTATTTAACATACATATATACAAATATGAATCAAGTTATAAGTGTGTTAGATACACACCTTTCACCAACGCAAGAACTATCTCCCAAAAATCGATCTATCGTGACTAGATCACTTTGTCCTACAATCGTCCAATACTAAAATTATTAACAAAGGCCATTCGCCAAACCACAACACTTTAATCCCAAAACCTAGTCTTTCAAAATAATGATGAATCGACAAGAATCCTTACCTTTGACTTACCAACCTTTGATTGCTAGATAGATATAGGCTTAAATCAATCGCCTCCAAAGTCCCAAAGAGCCTATCTTCAAAATCGATTGAATAGAAATCAAAGAAAATCTACCCTTGAATATTGACCAACAAAAATATAAGTTTGACCGCCATCAATGCAAGGATTCAAAATAAACCTTCAAAATGCTAAACATGCTACTCGAAAACCTCAAGCCACCTTTCAAGCTCCTTAACCAACTTGGATGAGTCAAGCTCGCTTAATCCTACTTCATTAAATAAGCCATACTAAAAACTAACAGGCCCAATCCTACGAATTTGACCCTAATTGGAATGGTGGTTTTGGGACCATGAATAATTTGACCCTAATTGGAATGGTGGCTTTGGGACCGAGAAATATTTAAATATTATATTTTGTGTTTATTATATATGAAATAAGTTGTGTGAAAGTTTAGTGGAAAAATTTAATCGTTTGCATGTTCGATTAAACAAAAAAGATTAAATCGCGTAAAGTGTAAAAGTTGCATGCTATAGAGTAAAGTTCTAGAATGATGATGGCTTTTTAATGTGAGGTCTTAAATGGGTAAATAACCCATTTTTAAGTTAGTGGATGCTATATGACAAGATTAACCTTTATTTCATTATTATATAATTTTATAACATAAGGTTAAATTAGTAATTAGATTAAAACCATTATATATGTTAAAATAAACATGAAATAATGGTTGTCTTCATCTTTAGCTACCAAAAAAAAAAAAAAAAGAGAGGTTTGAGAGCTTAATCATTCGGTCATGGTGTTGGCTTGAATTAAAGGTTAGTTTTCAATCGGTTTTTGAAAATTTTTACGTTTTTGAGATCGTTGTTTCGATCGGTAGCTGACCAATGTTAGAATTTTTAGATTTGAGCATGTTTAATATTTGACTATGGCTAAATGTTGATGTTTTATGATGTTTGATGGAAATATATTAAAGTTATGTTAGAAATCTTCAAGTTTTGAAATGGAAATTTTAGTAATTTTGAATGATTTTGGCTAACTTACAAAAATAAAAATTTAGAGGGATTTATTTGCAAAATAAATGAAAAATATGGACTTGTATAGTCCTTATGGATATTCGGCCCTTGAGTTGATTAGTGAAATTTTGTGTATTTTGAGTTTTATGCAAATAAGACTAAATTGCAAAATGTAAAATAGTAGGGGTAAAATGGTAATTTGCTCATTTATGTGTTTGGGACTAAATTGAGATGAAATGTACTTGAATGAGTTGAGTTTTAATGTGTTTAGATCAAGAACAAAGAAAAACGAATTTGGATCGGGGAAAGACGAAGGTTATCGAATAGTCGGTCTGCAGCGGTTTGTCGACTGATCGAGGTAAGTCCTTAAGCTAAAGTATGTTAAAGAATTATTTATGAATAGGTTCAATGAAATTATTTGATAAATTTGAGTATGAATATATGTGTTGGCGAATGTAAAGGCTTTAAAATGGATTAGATGTGTTTTGTATATGTGGTAAGAATTTGTACATTCGTTGTGATATGTGAATGTGAATTGTGTATATATTTAGTTAGTGATGATAGTGTTAAGAAATGTAATTTGATGGATTGGTTTATGAATTATTTGGGCATTAAAGCTCAGCGTGCCTTGTGCGGTGATTTGATTCGACTTATTGCCTAGTAGGCCTTGTCTTGGTGATTTGATTCAGGCTTATTGCCTAGCAGGCCTTGTGCCGATGATCTGATTTGGGCTTATTGCCTAGTAGGCCTAGTGCCGGTGAATTATTTCGGGCTTATTGCCTAGCAGGCCTTATACCATTGAAATGAATTTCAGACCTTGGGTCTAGCAGGCTTAATGCCGGTGTGTACTTTGGGCCTTGATGCCTAGCAGGCTTAATGCCGGTGACATTTATAAATGAAAAGCCATGGATTATTTACAAGGTGGGTTATAACTACGACAATAAGGTAAAGGTTCGGGTAAGCCTAAGTTGTACTTAAAATGTAAGTAAATAGGTATATATTTATATATATATATATATAAATACCCTTTCGAATCAAGTAAATTGAGGTATGGCTGAAGTTTTTGTTGAAATGTTAAAGGGCACTTTCATTCATATTGAAATATGAATATGATAAGTGTATTGAAGTATGAGTTTGATTATGAAATTTAGATTCGCATATGTATAATTGGTATAAGTGAATAACGGATCATATGTGGCTAAAATATGTTATATTAATAGTTTCGAATTATGCAAATACTTAAGGTATTTAAGTGTTGAGATTCCATGCTTATAATAGATGGTTAACTAATTTGCTAAATGAGATTCGTGACTTACGGCTTTGGTAGTATTCATGTGATAAAACATTGTATTTAAAATCCTATTCGAATGGATATTTGGTGGTATGCATAATATTGTTTGAATGTTTAGTTAAGTACCGAATTTGCCTTGGACTTACTAAGCTAGTAAGCTTACCTTGTGTGTATCCCTTGTTTGTTTTATAGATTTCGTTCAAGCTACTGTGTAATATCCAAGATTATGGCTTATGCATTTTGTTGAATAATATGAAATAGCATGCCTTGTGTGTTAAGAATGTGTTGTATGAATTTTTGGAACTTTAGAAAATAAGAGAGTGCCTTAGGAAATATTAGATTTTTAAATCTAAAAAGGGGATGGTAGGCTGAGGAGGCCTTAAGGAAAATTGAAGGAGTTTTTGGACATGAGATTGGGCTTGGTAGAGTAGCTTGGAGGTGCCACTTAGGGCCTTGGTATGTGACACCTCAGGCAAGGGAGAAGGGAGGAGGGTTGAATCATGTTGGCAGCATAAAGTGTGACTTTATGTTTTTTGCATGTTGGCGTCAAGAGAGAAGGGGAGTGTTGGACAGCAAATGGACTCTCAAATGGATGAGGATTAAGCTTGTTTTTCCTTTTAAATTTCGGCTAAGTGGTGGATAAATGGGTGATCTATTTTAGATTATTTTTAAGGGATAAAAGAGAAAAAAAAAATAAGAGTAAGAATAGGGATAGGTAGTGGCCGAATGTGGGGCTCTTGGTGGTGGTTGATTTCGGTCATATAGAGGAGTTAAGTGCCGAATTTTAGTGTTCATCTTTTGTCAAAATTGGGAGAGAGGAGAATTCTTTCTTTTCTCATCTATTTTGCTAAAATCGAAACTTCATCATCACTCACCATTGCCGAATTTCTTCTCACTTCGCTCCCATTCTCCTTTGTTTTCTTATCACCTCAACTCTACACTTACCCTTTTGAAAGCCGAAAATAGAATCCTTTAGTCTTGCCGAATCTCCCTTAGTCCTATACTTTTCTCTTCCTATCTTGTTGAAACCAATTTCTCAATAAGCCTCAAAAGCCGAAACCTTCTGTGGTGTCAGGCATAGGTGCTATCGACTATAGTAGTAAAGGTAAGATCAACCACTATTTGATTTTCAATCTCTCTTTTAGCCGAAATCAAGGTACTAATCCCCTTAATGTCTATGGCCGACTACTTGAAGGAAGTTTTGGGATTTAGGTGTTGTTGACTTCAAGGAAGGATATTTCGAGATTTTAAAGATTCAAGGTAAGACATGTGTATATTCGGCCAAGGGCTATCTACTTGTGATTTAATGTTAGAATCGGATCTAACATATGTGTATAGGTATTTCGACATCTCCATAACCGAGTGGTGCTTTCGGGATTTGGGATTTACAAGGTAAGTGAATATGTTATCCGGCCAGGGCCCTATTTTGGTACTTAAATCTATTCCTTACTTTGTTTAAAAGCCGAAAAACTAACCTATAAAGTGATTTGGTGGCTAACCGATTTCAAGGGTGAACATCACAAGTTTCGGGATTTGTGGAGTGATTAAAACGATAGCAAGGTAAGGATTCGGGATTTGATTACTTGGCCGAATGGCCTTTGGCTAAAATACTATATGTTGGCCGAATATAGGGGCTAGGGATCTAGGACGCTAGATCGGGATTTTCAGGATTTCAGTGAATTCGCTAAGTTAATCAGTTGTGTACCCCATACTATCTCTTAATCAGATCTATGGCAACGTTTAAAATATATATGTATGTGCTCTTAAAATAATGTGAATATGGCTAAGGTACCATGCAATGGTACAAAGTACTCTAGTATGTTTTCCTACTCCAACTAGGAATATAATACGATCTATTATGGCACATCGGTGCAAATATAAGAATGTGAATAAAGCATAATATTGCATATGTTGTATGACATGGGCATATGGGTGATATATGAAGGGGAAGTGAATTGGTGGTTCTATACCCCAATATAAGAATGTGGTGACTTATGTCACAATATAAGAATGTGGCAACTTATGTCACAAAATATATATCTAGTGGCTATGCCACGAATTTTATAAGGGCGATGAGCACGTCGACTGCAGTGACTGCCTTCGATGGTGTGTAGCGGATGGAGGGTTGACTTAGTAGTCCCACGGTGTGACGGTTTAATGCGGGTAATGTGTAGCGGATGGATATATAGGCTTGGGTTCGGGATTGCATCATTTTATGCTATATGAATATGTATGATTTGATATGCCATAACTGTGGAGATTTAGTGTTGATTGTGCACATTGAGTCTGTTCGACTCACCCCTTTGTGGAATGTTTTTCAAGTGATGATCAGTGATGGACCGGGTCGGCAAGAGCTTAGTGGTGACCATGCCCAACACGAATTTTATTAGTTGGACATTTTATGTTATTTAAATACTTTAAATTTTATTTTGGGTTTTATTTTGATGTAATAAGCCTATAGTATGAACTGTTTATGCATGAAAATTTAATTATCTAAGTATGACACGATTTTAATAATTCAAAGTTAAAAGTAAATTTTTCTTAAGTATAAAAAAAAAAGACAAATTGTTTTTAACACCTAATCAACACGGGTTTTTTGAGCCCAACCCAAATCAACTATTTTCAAAAACACGAAAAAATTTTAGCAAAGTAACAAATAAGTTTCGAATGGTTTTCTTAGAGACATGCCAGATCCGGTCAGGGCTTGTGGGCTGGGTTTGGGGTGTTTTAGCTTGGTATCAGAGCCCAGTTTTTAAACTTTCGGCCTTGGGTTTATGGCCCAAAATGTTTTCAAAATTAAGCCCAAAAGAATTTTGTGAAAAAAAATTTTAAGAAATAAGTGTTTTTGGCATGGCTTTGAGTCTCGTCCAAGTCCACCAGGTAAGTACCCCTATCTCTTGTTTGATTTATGATATGAATTGTAGAAGGGTAGAAATGGAACGTAGATTAGCATGATAAGTACTTAAACCCTAGGACTAGGTTACCCCAACAATTACATAAAATTTTAAGTGCCTAATTAAACAAACCTATGGTTAAGTCGCCGAGTTAGGGTGTGGCAACCATTGTACGCATGTCTAGGATTGGTTTCGGTGGGAGCTTGGTATTTAAGCAGTCCGCGTGACTCACCTCCTCTCCACTCGAATCCTACCTGGTGCATAGCTTCGGTTCACCCTAACCAAGAGGACTTAGTCACGGGCTAAACTCAATAATTAAAACCCGAAAGGGACTAGCCACATTTTTATGGAAACCCTAGTTTTAAAAGTCAACAAACTACCCTTTTGAATTTTGAAAATTATTATTTTGGAAAAAAATTTCTAAGATTTTTTAATTTACAAATTACCTAAATACCCCTAGTGGTAAAATTACTAAAATGCCCTTGGTTCTAAAATTTCCATATTACCCTTGATTTCAATAAAATTTTCCTATTTTGCAAGAATATTCAAAAACTTTACAAAATATCAAGACACCCTGATTTGGAAAATTTATGAAATTACCCCTTATTTGCAAAATGACCAAATTACCCCTAACCTGTACAAATGACCAAAATACCCTTAGTAAGGAAAATCAACGAAGAACCCTCAAATTAAAAACCTTTAAAAGCACCCTTGTTTTGAAAAGTCACTAGGAACCATATTTTGCAAAAAATTTTCGAAAAGACCTTGGCTTGAAAAATTACAAAAATACCCCTAGTGTATAAAATTATCATTTCACCTTTGAAATTTTTCTGGCAAGTATTTTAATTTTGCGAAACATCAACAATCTCTATTTTGCAACATTTTCAAATACCCTAATTTGAAAATTACCAAAATACCACTATAGGACAAAATTACAGAAATACCCCTAGGTAGTGGAAAACAACAAACAACGATAACTACAACATTTCTCTGTAATGGACGCAAGTTCATGTGTATGACTAAATGAATGATGTGAGACTGTATGTGTATGAATCGAAAGAACTACCTTTCTAGAACTATGAAACATAAAATTGTTCGTGTTAAATTAGTGGAACAAAACTAATACATAAAATTCTTTAATCAGATAAACGCTAAGTGGAAGTATGAATTCAATGGGACGTGGTCGTAATGTGTGTGGCCGTGGAAGAGGCCGAATGATCGTGTCTAAACCCGTTAGACCGGGTCAAGGATCTGATAATGAAATGCCACCACCACCAGCAGCCGCTGATGTGGAATATCAGGATCAGACGGGGGATGATGCAGTGTCATAGGTGATGCTGCGGGTTTTGGAAAGGGTGGCTGGAGCAGGTGGAGGCATGATAGCTCGAAAGTCGGTACCTGAGCGACTCCGAGCCAACGAAGCTAAAGTGTTTCGTGGTATATCGGTGTGGCACCCAGTACCGCTGAGTATTGGTGGGAGGCGACTGAGCAAATTATGGATGAGCTCAACTTAACTGACGAGGAAAAGCTGAAAGGGTTGGTGTCGCTCCTCTGCGATGAGTCATATCATTGGTGGCTCACAGTGCGGGATGGTGCTTCAGCTGAGGATCTTACTTGGGAATATGTTAAGGTGACATATCAGAAGAAGTATGTCGGCACGCATTATATTGATGCGCAGAAAAAGGCTTTTCTAGGGCTGGTTTAAGGAACAAGTCCGTGGTGAGTCTGACGTAATTCCTAAGGCTAAGCCGTTATGATCGAGGCATAGTGTCGACTGAGCATGAGCGGTGTGTCCGGTTTGAAGACGAACTAAGGGATGACTTGAGGTTATTAATAGCTCCACAACAAGAGCGAGAGTTTGCGGTGTTGGTGGAGAAGGCTAAGGTAGCCGAGGGTATCAAGGATTGTGCAAGGTAGAACACTGATCGAAACAGACAGAAGAGAGGTTTTAGGTCACCTGGATCATCAGGGAATGTGCAAAAGAGGCCTAGAGTTGATGGGTCGCAAGGTCGACAAGTCGTGATGAGAGGGCGATCTGCATTTACGATCAGTGTGGAAAGAAGCATCTAGGAGAATGTTGAAAGAAGACAGGAGGATGTTTCAAATGTGGGTCTAAGGACCACATGATTAAGGACTGTCCTATGAGACAGGATGGGAATCGACCAGCAGCTCAAGGTGTTACTCAGGCTGGAAGAGGTGGACAGCAGCCTCAGCGGAGGCGTGGTCCGAATGGTAGAGGAAATAGTGTCGGAAGAGGACGTGGAACATCGGGACGAGGTGGTGGTAACACAGAGGCAAGACAGTCGGGCTTGGTATATACGATTCATCGTAGGGAGGATGGTGACGCACCGGACATCATAACCGGTACGTTCCTTATTTATGGCAAGCCTTATGTTGCTTTAATTGATGTGGGCTTAACCCATTCTTATGTTGCATGTAGAGTAGTTGAAACTCTAGACATAGCCTCTGAACTTTCTGATAGGGAGATGACTGTAGTAAGTCCACTAGGTCAAACTGTAGTGGTGAATAAGATCTTTCGGAGTATACCTTTAGAAATTCAAGGCGTAGTATTTTCTGTCAACTTGATGGAACTTCCGTTCAGAGAATTCGATCTCATACTTGATATGGATTGGCTAGTGGAACATCAGGCTGTATTGGATTGTGTAGCCAAACGAATGGAGTTAAGGACCCCTGAGGATGAGGTGATGGTTATGATAGGAGAAAGAAGAAACTACTTTTCTAATGTAGTTTCAGTACTTAAGGTTGAAAAGATGGTTCGGAAGGGGTGTAAGGCATTTTTGGCCTTCATTTGTACTTTGGATACAAACGAAGGGGGAGTTAGTGGAGTTAGAACTGTAAGGGAGTTTGTAGATGTCTTTCGGAGGAATTACTGGAATACCCTCGCATGTGGAGGTGGAGTTTGGAATTGACTTATCACGGTGCATGACTCTTGTGTCCATTGCCCGTCTGCATGAATGGCACCAAAGGAGCTGGTTGAGCTCAAGGCTCAAATCCAAGAATTGCTAGACCGTGGATTTATTCGACCCAGTGTGTCTCCATGGGGAGCACCGGTCTTATTTGTGAAGAAGAAGGACGGAACTATGCGCATGTGCATAGATTATAGTCAGTTGAACAAGCTGACCATCAAGAACAAGTACCCTTTACCAAGGATCGACGACTTGTTTGATCAGCTGAAGGGGGCAGCAGTATTTTCGAAAATAGATTTACGATCGGGATATCATCAGCTTAAGGTGAAGAAGGCTGATATCCATAAGACGGCTTTCCGAACAAGGTACGGGCATTATGAGTTCTTGGTAATGCCATTCGATTTGACTAATGCCCCAGCCGTGTTTATGGACATGATGAACCGGGTTTTCCAACCCTATCTAGACCGGTTTGTCGTTGTGTTCATAGATGATATCTTGGTGTATTCGAAGTCAGAGGAAGAACACGATGAGCACCTCCGAGTTGTGTTACAAGTGTTGAGGGAGAAGAAGCTCTACGCCAAATTCAGCAAGTGTGAATTTTGGCTTAAGGAAGTTACATTTTTAGGACATGTGGTATCTGCTGAAGGAATAAGAGTAGATCCTCGGAAAGTTGAGGCAATTTTGGATTGGAAACCTCCTAGGTCAGTGGCGGAAGTTCGGAGTTTCTTAGGATTTGCAGGCTATTATAGACAGTTTGTGGTAGGGTTCTCTTCGATAGTCGCGCCCCTGACAAAGTTGTTAAGGAAGGAAGTGCCTTTCGTATGGACCGATAAGCAACAGGAGAGCTTTGAGAAGCTTAAAAGGGTCTTGACCGAAGCTCCAGTTCTGATTCAGCCAGAGGTAGGGAAGGATTTTGTGGTGTATTGTGACGCTTCCCATACAGGATTGGGATGCGTATTAATGCAAGATGGGAGAGTAGTTGCGCATGCGTCTTGACAACTGAGGCCACATGAGGTTAACTACCCGACGCATGACTTGGAATTGGCAGCAGTGGTCTTTGCCCTTAAGGTGTGGAGGCACTATTTATATGAAGAGAAGTCGGTAATCTACACAGACCACAAGAGTCTTAAGTATCTGCTGACTCAGAAGGAGTTAAATCTGAGACAACGAAAGTGGATAGAATTATTGAAGGACTACGATTGCTCTATAGAATATCACCCAAGAAGGCAAATGTAGTGGCGGATGCCCTAAGTCGGAAGGTAGTGTCAGATCTGAGGGCGATGTTTGCGCATCTAAGCTTGTATGATGATGGAAGTCTGCTGGCAGAGCTACAAGTTAAGCCAAGTGGTTGAATGAAGTGAAAGAGGGACAGTTGGTGGATGAGGATCTAAGTGTTAAGTTGCGACAAGTGCAGAATGGAGAGTTAGAGGGTTATGGTGTTAGTGAAGAGGAGTATTGTGCTTCAAGGGTAAGGTCTGTATGCCGAAGGACGAGGAACTTAGGCAAAGAATTCTTCAGGAATCGCATAGTAGCCCTTATACTATGCATCCTAGAGGCATTAAGTTGTACAGAGATCTAAGGGAACAGTTTTGGTGGCCTAGTCTGAAGAAGGAAGTTACTGAATTTGTTGGCAAATGCTTGACGTGTCAACAAGTTAAGGCGAGCACCAAGTTTCATCGGGATTGCTTCATGTCTGATTCCCGATGGAAGTGGGAGAGAATTACCATGGACTTCGTTAGTGGGCTTCCCCTTACGCCTACTAAGAAGGACTCGGTATGGGTGATAGTGGATCGGTTGACAAAGTCTGCGCACTTCATTTCGGTGAGAGTAGATTATTCTTTACAGAAGTTAGCAAGGTTATATGTGGCGAAAATTGTAAGATTTCATGGAGTGCCAGTGTCAATCATTTCAGTCAGGGATCCAAGGTTTACGTCTCGATTTTGGAAAGCACTACATCAGGCTTTAGGCACCAAATTGGATTTCACTATGGCTTTTCATCCATAGTCAGACGGCCAGTCTGAGCGAGTAATCCAAGTCTTAGAGGATATGTTGAGGGGCTGTGTGATGGATTTCAGAGGAAGTTGGGAGGAATACTTGCCTTTAGCAGAGTTTGCCTACAACAACAGCTGTCAGGTTAGTATTTGGATGGCACCGTACGAAGCATTGTATGGTCAGAAGTGTCGGAATCCTACATGTTGGACAAAATTGGGAGAACGTTAGATTTTGGGGTCAAAAATTGTGGTAGAATCTGAGGAGAAGGTTAGTGTAATTTGAGCTCGATTAAAGGAGGCATCTGATAGACAGAAGTCGTACGCGGATCTCAAACAGAAGGAAATAGAATTCGACGTAGGAGATCAAGTGTTCCTTAAAGTTTCGCCTTGGAAGAAGGCGATGAGATTTAGTCGAAAAGGGAAGCTAAGTCCAAGGTTTATAGGGCCTTATCGAGTAATGAAGCGAGTTGGACCGATGGCATACCGATTGGAGTTACCGCGATTTCATGTCTCCATGCTACTGATATCGATTGATCCATCTCAAACAGATAGGTGGAGTTGAGACGACGTATCTTATGAGGAAGAGCCAATTGATTTCGGAGCGAGATGTGAAGATGCTTCGAAATAAGTCGGTCCCTTTGGTCAAGGTGTTGTGGCGTAACCATGGATCGGAGGAAGCTTCTTGGGAGCCAGAAGAAGCAATGCGACAATAATACCCCCACCTATTCTAGCCAGGTAATTTCGAGGTCGAAATTATTTTAAGGGGGTAGAACTGTAATTTCCTAGATTATGGCTTATGCATTTTGTTGAATAATATGAAATAGCATGCCTTGTGTGTTAAAAATGTGTTGTATGAATTTTTGGAACTTTAGAAAAATAAGAGAGTGCCTTAGGAAATATTAGATTTTTAAATCTAAAAAGGGGAAGCTAGGTTGAGGAGGCCTTAAGGAAAATTGAGGAGTTTTTGGACATGAAATTGGGCTTGGTAGAGTGGCTTGGAGGCGCCACTTAGGGCCTTGGTATGTGAAGCCTCAGGCAAGGGAGAAGGGAGGAGGTTCGAATCATGTTGGCAGCATAAAGTGTGACTTTATTTTTTTGCATGTTGGCGTCAAGAGAGAGGGGGAGTGTTGGACGGCAATTGGACTCTCAAATGGATGAGGATTAAGCTTGTTTTTCCTTTTAAATTTTGGCTAAGTGGTGGATAAATGGGTGATCTATTTTAGATTATTTTTAAGGGATAAAAGAGAAAAAAATAAGAGTAAGAAAAGGGATAGGTAGTGGCCGAATGTAGGGCTCTTGGTGGTGGTTGATTTCGGTCATATAGAGGAGTTAAGTGTCAAATTTTAGTGTTCATCTTTTGCCAAAATTGGGAGAGAAGAGAATTCTTTCTTTTCTCATCTATTTTGCTAAAACCAAAACTCCATCATCACTCACCATTGCCGAATTTCTTCTCACTTCCGCTCCCATTCTCCTTTGTTTTCTTTTCACCTCAACTCCACACTTACCCTTTTGAAATCCGAAAATAGAATCCTTTTGTCTTGCGAATCTCCCTTAGTCCTATACTTTTCTCTTCCTATCTTGGTGAAACCGATTTCTCAATAAGCCTCAAAAGCCAAAACCTTCTGTGGTGTCAAGCATAGGTGCTGTCGACTATAGCAGTAAAGGTGAGATCAAGCATAGGTGCTGTCGACTATAGCAGTAAAGGTAAGATCAACCACTATTTGATTTTCAATCTCTCCTTTAGCCGAAATCAAGGTACTAATCCCCTTAAAGTCTATGGCCGACTACTTGAAGGAAGTTTCAGGATTTAGGTGTTGTTGACTTCAAGGAAGGATATTTCGGGATTTTAAAGATTCAAGGTAAGACATGTGTGTATTCGGCCAAGGGCTATCTACTTGTGATTTAATGTTAGAATTGGATCTAACATATGTGTATAGGTATTTTGACATCTCCATAACCAAGTGGTGCTTTCGAGATTTGGGATTTACAAGGTAAGTGAATATGTTATCCGGCCAAGGCCCTATTTCGGTACTTAAATCTATTCCTTACTTCATTTAAAAGCTGAAAAACTAACCTGTAAAGTGATTTGGTGGCTAACCGATTTCAAAGGTGAACATCACAAGTTTCGGGATTTGTGGAGTGATTAAAACGATAGCAAGGTAAGGATTCGAGATTTGATTACTTATCTAAATGGCCTTTGGCTAAAATACTATATGTTGGCCGAATATAAGGGCTAGGGATCTAGGACGCTAGATCGGGATTTTCAGGATTTCAGTGAATTCGCTAAGTTAATCAGGTGTGTACCCCCACACTATCTCTTAATCAGATCTATGGAAACATTTAAAATATATATGTATGTGCTCTTAAAATAATGTGAATATGGCTAAGGCACCATGCAATGGTACAAAGTACTCAGGTATGTTTTCCTACTCCAACTAGGATTATAATACGATCTATTATGGCACATCGGTGCAAATATAAGAATGTGAATAAAGCATAATATTGCATATGTTGTATGACATGGGCATATGGGTGATATATGAAGGGGAAGTGAATTGGTGGTTCTATACCCCAATATAAGAATGTGGTGACTTATGTCACAATATAAGAATGTGGTGACTTATGTCACAGAAATATATATTTGGTGGCTATGCCACGAATTTTATAAGGGCGATGAGCGCATCGATTGCAGCGACTGCCTTCGATCGTGTGTAGCTGATGGAGGGTTGACTTAGTAGTCCCCACGGTGTGACGGTTGGTACGGGTGATGTGTGGCGGATGGATATATAGGCTTGGGCTCGGGATTGCATCATTTTATGCTATATGAATATGTATGATTTGATATGCCATAACTGTGGAGATTTAGTGTTGATTGTGCACATTGAGTCTGTTCGACTCACCCCTTTGTGGGAATGTTTTTTTTAGGTGATGATCAGTGATGGACCGGGTCGGCAGGAGCTTAGTGGTGACCATGCCCAGCACAATTTTATTAGTTGGACATTTTATGTTATTTAAGTACTTTAAATTTTATTTTGGGTTTTATTTTGATGTAATAAGCCTATAGTATGAACTATTTATGCATGCAAATTTAAGTATCTAAGTATGACACGATTTTAATAATTCAAAGTTAAAAGTAAATTTTTCTTAAGTATAAAAAAAAAAGAAGACAAATTGTTTTTAACACCTAATCAACATGGGTTTTTCGAGCCCAACCCAAATCAACTATTTTCAAAAACATGAAAAAATTTTAGCAAAGTAACAAATAAGATTCGAATGGTTTTCTTAGAGACATGCTAGATCCGGTCAGGGCTTGTGGGCTAGGTTTGGGGTGTTTCATACGGGCTCAAAGTATCATCAGAAGAATCATCCACACTATCAACTCCTTTTTTTTTTTAGTATTTATATATGTGGTTTTTGGATAAAAAAAGCATGTATAGGTTAGACTAAGTTGTTAAATCAATGAACTGGGGACTTGTTTATAAGCATAACTTAGCCTTGCGAAAAAGGCTTATTTCTTTGATTAATATTAGTTATTGTGCTCTTTGATATGTTAGTGGGAAATATGCATGAATGGTTGAATGCTTGACATGCTCGGTGCTTGGAAAATTTATTCTTGGCTTGCTATCTACTAATTTAGGTTGTTGTATGATGCATAGAGAGTATGTTTGCGATTAAAATGATTTCATGTTTTTTTTTAAGTCCAATATGTTTACAAATGAATATGAAGTTTAGTCATAGGTATTATAGTCATATGAACATGGCTTTTATTTTGTGTTATAACGAGGATATATATATGATTTTCTTTTTAAATGACTAGATGATGTATATGGGTATGTCATTGTGATGCAAAATTTGTAAGGATTTTCTTACTTTATATTCGCCATGGTCTAGATATTTGTGATAGATACAATTTGGTCTTGTGAATAATGACACCACAAGATAATATAAATGTCTTATTCATATGAAATTAGTCAAGGGATATAAGGATGATTTGTTTGTTATGTTTGTAATTGGTATTCAAGTATGTTTAATGAAGTTTTAATACCACTATGGTAAAACATGCAATAACATTTGTAATTGGTAAATGTGGAATTTTTGTTTATATATATATATATATATATATAGGAAATTTGGTATGATTAAATTTGGTTAGAAATAATGAATGCAACCAAATAGGTAGTTATTTATTAGTTCAACGTGTGAATTTTAAACTATTCTATTTAGTTATTGAACTATGTGTATTTGTATTTGTTAATTATGTATAAATGTTTAAAATGATTATAAACTATATGATAATTTGGTAATGGAATGAAATGGTATATGTATGATGATTTGTTTTTAAAGTAAACGAAATTAATATGTTAAGAAGCTGTTCTATTTGATTATAAATGTAATATATGATCATATAGGTATGTGATATATGTACCATATAAACATCTTAGATTCATTTATATGCATGCAAATGAATTCATGTGAACTTTGAGTTGAGTGATTATTTGTTTTAATCTAAATTTTTGGTATGAATTATTAGTTGGACATTGAAAAGTTGAGTTTAAAATTTTGGGATTTAATAAATGTATAAATTGCTATAAATGCCTATGATAGTCTGAGTCTAGTTCGGTAATGCCTCATAACTCTAGTCCGGTGACGGATGTGGGTTATGGGTGTTACAGTTACTTTCAGAAATACTTTATCACTATATCACCCCTTACCCGTATTCAATGTCAGACCAGGGCATGAGGCATTGCCGAACTTACCACACAAGCATTCTCACAATTCTGAGACATAAAAGTTGCGTCCAAATTAAAACCATCAACATTCAATCATAAAGTCCCTAATACGAGCCTACGAGGCCCAAAACATGCATCAAAAGTGGTTTAGGACTAAACTGAGGACTCAAGAAATTTTTGCAAAACCTAGAAAATTTTTGCTAATTGTAGGGCTCACATGCCCGTGCTTTAGACTGTGTTCAAATTAGGGTGCTCTCTGACTGGTGCAACATAGCCGTGCCACACGCCTGTGGGCTAGGCCATGTGGTCAATTTAATTTTCATGATTTTTCATAAAATAGGTGCAGACTTCACATGGCCAGGGCAAATACCTGTGTTCAAGGCCGTGTAGCATACACGACCGAGACACACGCCCGTGTCTCCGCCCGTGTGCTCAATTCTGGACATTCTATTTTGCAACAATTAAGATGTAGGAGACACACGGCTGAAACACATGTCCGTGGGGTAGGCCATGTGTCACACATGACATAGAGACATGCCCGTGTGTATATCCGTGTGGACAAAAATAAGGCTATTTACCAATCCATTTGCCACCCTCATTTACACCTACACTAACACCAATTCAATAACACAATTCATAGCATACTTAGGAAACCAAAACATCTACAACCATGGTATTAACATCACATCTACATGCTAACACCTAACATACTTCAACATCATAATTTATCGACACAATTCATGTAAGTTTTCATATCATGAATGGTATCAACATATGAATATACTCATAACCAACATTAGCCAACTTACATGGCCATATACAAAATGAAATCATTAACCATTATAAGCCAATACATTTGGCCACATTACCAATGACACATATAACAAAATGACCAAGTCCCTATACATGCCATACATTCGAAATGATAAGGCCATTAATACCCAAAATGAAAGTTTGATAGTGTGATCCGAATCTCCGACGATCTCCAATTTCGAGTTAGCTTGGCGAAACTATAAAAGCATAGAAAATAAACGGAGTAAGCTATATAGCTTAGTAAGCTCGTATGCAATACATAAGCAACCCTACCATGCACAAAACATTCAAATAAAGTAACATATTTAAATGTGGACCTACCATAGCTTCACAATCACAATCTATCCCATCACAAAACTCACCTCATATTCATCATTTCACACATTTAATAAGCATAAGCTTTACATACATACCTGAGCCATCTCAACATGAATGTATACATACATTCATCTTTCACATACCGTGAACCACTCGGAATAACAATGTCAGATACTCGGGAAACTTTGCACACTAAGTGCCACATATGTAGCCAAAGCTACCTAAGTCTCATATCACATAATCGCTCGCTCTCGAGCTATCGACAGGCCTGCTCACACAAGCTATCAGTCAAGACGTAGATATACGGTGCTGCTCACACAAGCTGTCAAGTATCTGTAACATATGCCGGTATACTCAGCCACCGGTAGAACGTACGAGACCAGCACCCGAAGCACATAGTCACAATAACACATAATAACCCTAGTGACATGTCACTTGTATCCTAACCTATTCCTAAGGTTCAAACGGGATTTCTTGCTTGTCGATTCATCTTCAGACTCGTTTGCGATTATACTCATTCACAAAATCAAACAAACAATTCATGCAATATTAAGGCCTTTAGATTCAATTATTCTAAAACTTATTTTTAACATACAAACTTACCTCGGTACAAAATGGATAATTGTTCTATTTAGTCCACAATCTTGTTCTTTCCCCGGCCTAGGTCAGAACCTTGCCTTTCCTGATCTATAATATCAAATTTAGCTTATTCAATTATCACATTATTTAATTTAATCCCAAAAACACCTTAAGGCAAAAATTATATTTTTTCCATTCACTTTTCAACTTTTTACATTTTAGTCCTTAGGCTCGTAAAAAGAAATATAGTCAATTTCTTCAAAACCCAAGCCTAGCTGAATATTTTTCATGCTCATAGCAGCCCACCTTTTTCATGTATTCACATTTTTACACTCATTTTACAACTTTTACATACATGTCCTTTTTAGGTATTTTCATCAAAAATCACTTTGTAAAAGTTGTTTATCTTACATCAAACATACATAATCTACCATTAGACATCAAAATACACAAATATCTAACACAGGTAAAATTTTAGACTTTGATTTTCTTTCAAATTAGTCCTTGAAATAGCTAGATTAGGTTGCACAGATCTCAAAAACATATAAATCATTAAAAACGGGGCTAGAACGGACTTACAATCGAGCATGAAAGCTTGGAAAAACCCTAGCTATGGTGACCCTTGAAATTTGACTATGAGGGATGAAATTAGAAAGATGAACAACTTTTATTTGTTTTATTTTGGCTTTATTTACCAAATGACCAAAATGCCCGTAATGCATAACTTTGAAATTTAAACTAATCATGTCCATTTTTGTCCACAAACTTAACCAATGGTCTAATTACCATCTAAGGACCTCTAGTTTAAAATTTCATAACACTTAGATACCTCTAGCTTCTAGAACACATATTTTGCACTTATTGCAATTTAGTCATTTTAACTAAATTGAGTGCCCAAACGTCAAAATTTTCGAACGAAATTTTCACGAATTCGTTTCATAAAACTATAGACCATAAAAATATAATAAAGATGAATTTTAATGCGTCGAATTTGTGGTCCCAAAACCACTATTTTGACTAGACCCAAAATCGGGTTGTTACAACTCTCCCCCTTTTAGGGATTCTCGTCCACGAAAGTCTTACCAGAAAAGAGGTTTAGGTACTATTTTCTCATTGCTTCCTCAGGTTCCCATGTAGCCTCTTCGACCCCATGTCATTGCCATAAAACTTTCACTAGAGCTATACTTTTATTTCTCAACTGTTTGACTTCCCGAGCCAAAATCTTTATCGGTTCCTCACCACATGTCATATCCGGTCGAATCTCAATCTCTGTTGGAGAAATCACATGTGAAGGATCAGAATGATATCGTCGCAACATCGACACATGAAACACATTATGGATCCTTTCCAACTATGTCGTTAAAGCTAACCAATATGAAATTGGCCCTATTCTTTCAATAACCCCATACGACCTAATAAAACGTAAACTCAACTTGCCTTTAACTTGCCTTTACAACCAAATCTCAAAATTTTCTTCCACAGAGATACTTTCAAAAATATTTTATCACCAACTTGAAAATCAATATCTTTTCTTTTTAAATCCGTGTAGGATTTTTGTCGATCTAAAGCTGCTTTCAAACAGCCACGGATTACTTTCACTTTCTCTTGGTCTCTCTAACCAAATCAACCCCGTGAATTTATCTCTCATTGAGTTCGGTTCAGTACAACAGAGTTCGAAACTTGCGGCCATACAATCTCATACGATTCCATCTTTATACTCGATTGAAAACTATTGTTATAAGCAAATTCGACTAAAGGTAGATATTTTTCCCAACTACCTTCGAAGTCTAATACATAATAGCGAAGCATATCTTCGAGTACTTGAATCGTTCTCTTAGATTGAATGTTGATTTAAGGATGAAATGCGGTACTAAAATCCAACTTTGTACCCAAAGCTTCTTCCAAATTTTTCCAAAATCGAGGCGTAAATCTCGAATCTCTATCAGAAATAATAGAAATAGGCACCCCGTGCAATCTAACAATTTCAATAATGTATAATTTAGCTAGCTTATCAAGTGAATAGTCGGTACGTACCAAAATAAAATGAGCCAATTTCATCAATCTATCAACCACAACCCATACGAAATCTTTCTTTTTCAGAGTCAAAGGCAAACTCGTTACGAAATCCATCGTAATCCTGCCCATTTCCATTCAGGTACCATCACTGGCTGAAGTAAACGTTAAGGTACTTGGTGTTCGGCTTTTACTTATTGGAAAATCAAACATCTCGAGACAAACTCTGAAATATCTTATTTCATACCTGACCACCAATACAGTTTCTTCAAATTATTGTACATCTTCGTACTTCCCGGATGACAGACAAACAACCACTATATACTTCATGAAGAATTTTTTGAATAAGCTCAGCATCTCTCGATACACAAATCCTACCTCGAAACATAACCATTATCAACCCAAATTTGAAAATCTGAATCACTAGTCAATTCGCACTAATTTCTCTTAACTTGAAGTTCTTCGTCACACTTCTGAGCTTTAAAAATTTACTGAAGAAATAACGGTCTAGCTCTCAACTCAGATAAAATCGAACCATCATCGGATAAAGTCAACCTCATATTCATAGCTCTCAAGGCAAAAAAAGACTTTCTACTCAAAGTGTCTACGACTACATTAGCCTTTTCGGGATAGTAGTCAATTACCAACTCATAATCCTTTAGCAACTCGAGCCATCTCCGTTGTCATAAATTCAAATCCTTTTGAGTCATCAAATACTTTAAACCCTTATGAACGAAAAGACATGACATTTCTCACCATACAAGTGATGTCTCCAAATCTTCAAAGCAAACACTATGGCAACCAATTCTAGATTGTGCGTCGGATAATTCTTCTCATGTGGTTTCAACTATCTCGAGGCATAGGCTATCACTTTGCCCTCCTGCATCAATACACATCCTAATCCATTCAGTGACGCATCGTTATAAATCACAAACTCTTTTCCCAGTTCAGGTTGTACTAAAATCGGTACCTCAATCAAAATGCCTTCAATTTCTCAAAACCTTGTTGACATTTTTCGGGCCATTCAAGCTTAACATCTTTATTGAAAAAATATGGGTAATAACTGACTAAGCCCAAAAAGATTCTAACTTTAAATACATTCCTTGGCGATTTCTAATCAACAATTGTTGAAACCTTACTCGAATCAACCCAAATACCATCTCCTGAAACAATATGTCCCAGAAATCTGACTTCTCGGAGCCAAAACTCACTTTTGTTGAACTTAGCAAACAATTTTTATCTCTAAAAGTCTGCAACACAATTCTTAAATGTTCGGCGTGCTCAAACTCATCCCGAGAATAAATCAGGATGTCGTCAATAAACACAACCAGGAATTTGTCTAAGTATGGTCAAAAGATTTGGTTCATCAAGTCCACAAAAATAGCAGGAGCATTAGTTAGTTTGAAAGCCCTGGCAAGAAATTCATAATGCCCGTACCTTGTTCTGAAAGCGGTTTTGGTACATCCAACTCTTTAACTCTCAACTGGTAGTAGCCATACCTCAAATCAATCTTCGAGAACACTGTTGCCCCTTTCAACTGATTGATCGCTGAAATCAGAGCTTTAAAATTTATAAAGAATGTGATCGAACACGAAACTAACTCTGACAATGATTAAAGGCAAGTGTACCTATCGAATAGTAGTATAGCTTAGGCAAGACCGGATTATCAAACCCAAAGGAACTAAAAGTACTAATACTTACTTTTATTTTTATTATTTAGCCTAAAATATAGAGTGATTGGTTGATTTAATTTATTGACTACTAAGCTAAAGAAACAAAGACAAGAAGAATAAATTAGGAAATAACTTGAAGAAAACTCAATTGATCACGACGATACCCTTAGGAAGAATCCACCTAGACTTCACTTGTTATCTAACACGGAACCATACGATTTATTCACTTAGTTTGATCCGTAGGACTCCCTAACATATATTAAACCCTCTCTCGAGATGAATAACGTCTAATCCTAGGTTAATTAGTGGAACTCTCATTCTCTTATAATAACCCCTTAGAATAGTAGTAAATCGATCTATGGATTCCCATATTAGGTTTCACCCTAATCCGGTAAAATCTCGTCACCCTATCTCTAGGCGTGCGATCAACTTCGCTTAATTAATGCTAGATCTACTCTTAAGCAGGGTCAATTCCTCCTCCACCTAAGCACATCAGATTGGATTAAGCATGCATAATTAAGAACAAACTAAGTATTTATCATATAATTTAGAAAATAATAACAAGATTCATCTAGGTTTCATCCCCTTCAAGTATCTGAGGGGTTTAGTTCATAACAAAGAAAGAAAACATCTCAAGAGAAAAGATAAAACAAAACATAAGAAATCCCTAAAACCCCCTGAAGGAATTGAAGGAGAAATATGCCGTCTTGAGTACAATTTTGGCTTCTTGGGATGGATCAACTGGCTATCTTCGAGTAATTCCCTCAATCTAACCTTCTCGGCTTGGCTCCTTGGCCTAGCTTTGACGCCTTCTCTAGAATGCACTTAGAATATTTATATAGACTTTTAGAATGCTTTACTTGGTCCCTATGTGTCCTAATTCGAGTATAGTTCCTATTCGACATTTGATTAAGCTTTGTAAAGTGTTTCTTTGCCTCAAAGTATCCAAATCGAGTGACATTACTCTCTCCCGCGGCAGAGGCACGACCAAGGCACAAGCTCGTGTAAATCGCGGTTGGGCCGTGTTTCGATTATGTTGTTTGAGGAATGGCCGTGTGATTCAGGGGTCAGGCCATGTGAAGTATTTTGACGATGGACGGCCGTGTGGCTTAATGTCCAGGCCGTGTCAATTTCCTCTTTGGCCCAAATTGGCCTGTTTTAAGCCCGTTTCTTGTTCTTTTTGTTCTTGGGTGCTTTCTTGAGTATAAGACATGAAAAGAAAGGATTAAGAGCACCTTTTTACATAAATTGAGGGCTAAATCATCCAAAAGCATACTAACTGTGGGATTAAAATATGTTATAACTACACTTAAGCTTTTGCTTGTCCTCAAGCAAAATTCTCAATTTACAATTAAAACGAACTTTCCTCAATTCACAATTCCTATTAATAATGCTTCATCATAATTCATAGATAATTCATACATGGATAACTTAACTCAAAGACTCATAAAGATTCAAACAATTCTAAGTCATAAATTTGTAATATGAAAAACATAGGTGTCTTCCCTCTTCTAAATAATTACCTTTGATTCAAAACCGACAAGGATTGGCATCCTCACTAAAGATTCACTCAAATCACTCAAAGGTGTTTAAGGTTCACAATTAAGCACTCAATAGTCGAACCTGAAAATTTAATCCCATAGGCTTGCTTGAAAATCAAATCTCCACCACTATAATATGAGATGATATACAAATCAAAAGGTTTTTAATCAGGGTTGTAACGGGGCTTGGGTTAAAGGTATGGATAAAGGCTGAATTAAAAGGGTTAGAATCGAGATCAAATTGACAAATCACCTACTAAAAACAATGAACTAGAAAATAAATGATTACATCAATTGAAACTTTAAACTAATAATAATATGATCTTTTTCTTCAATAATTGAAATTTAAATGTTCAAGCTCACTTTCTACGCTACTAACACTGAGTATACTTCGATTTTTTTTAAGAACAAACTAAAGCAAATACATAATAATAATAATAAACTTTATTAATTGAAATAAACTAATTAGGTAACTAATCAAATTAATTCTCGATAGAAGGGTAGTTGATAAACCATAAAAGTAACATATTTTAATCCCACATTTAGTATGCTTTTGGATGATTTAGCCTTCAATTTATGTAAAAAATGCTCTTAATCCTTTCTTTTCATGTCTTATACTCAAGACAGCACCCGAGAATAAAAAGAATGAGAAACGGGCTTAAAACGGACTAAATTAGGCCAACCCAAGAAATTGGCACGGCTTGGACTTCAAGTCAGACGGCCGTGCATCGCTGATCATTCAAAGACACGCCCTAAGCATGATTTGCATGGCCGTCTCCCAATTGACAGACCTGAATCATGACCTGAATCGACTTACATGACCGTGCCATGGCCATGCCCCAAAGAATTGAGACACGGCCTGAAGATGATTTACATGGGCGTGTACCTTGGTCTTGCCCCTGCCGCGGAAAAGAGCAATTTCACTCGGATTTGAATGCTTGAAGGCAAAGAAAAACATTCCTATTTCTACTTAAGCATCCTAGGAGAAATTATACTTGAATTAGGATACTTAGGAACCAAGTAAAAACATCTTAAAGCCTATATAAACACCCAAGGTAGCAACTAAAAAGGGGAGTTTGGCAGAAGCCGAAACAGGTTGTTTTTGGGTAGAGTTTTCTGCCAGAGCTTTTATTCAGGGAATTACTCGAAGATAGCCAGTTGATCCATCTCAAGAAGCCGGAGTTCTACTCAAGACAGAGGGTCTCCTCTTCAATTCCTTCAGGGAGTTTAAGGGGTTTTTTATGTTTTGTTTTATCTTTTCTCTTGAGATGTTTTCTTATTTAGTTATGAACTAAAGTATATGATGGATTTTGTTATTTGATTTCTAAAGTATATGATAAGTACTTAGTTTGTTCTTAATTATGTTACTTAATTTAATCTGATGTGCTTAGGTGGAGGAGGAATAGACCCTACCTAAGAGTAGATCTAGCATAAATGAGCGGAGTTGATCGGGTGCCTAGAGATAAGGTTACGAGATTTTGCCAGATTGGGGTAAAACCTAATATGGGAATCCATTGATCGATTTAATGCTTCCTTAGGGGGTTATTATAAGAGAATGAGAGTTCCACTAATTAACCTAAGGTTAGACGTTATTCGCCTCGAGAGAGGGTTTAATATAGGTTAGGGAGTCTCACGGATCAAGCTAAGTAAAGAAATCATATGGTTTAGGGATAAATAATAAGTGAAGTCATAGGTGGATTCTTTCCGAGGGTATCGTCTTCATCAACTGAGATTTCCTAAAGTCTTTCTCCAATTCATTCTTTTGTCTTTGCATCTAGTTTAGTTTTTCATTAGTTTTATAAACCAATCACTCCATATTTTAGGCTAAATAATAGAAAGAAAGTGAGTAGTAGTACTTTTAGGTTCCTTTGGGTTCGATAAGATATTCTTGCCTAAACTATACTACTGTCTGATAGGTGCGCTTGCCTCTATCGTTGTCATAGTTAGTCTATAGGTTCGATCATTCTTTTTATAAATTTTAAAACTCGACTGTTTGACATGATCAAGTTTTTAGCGGAACTCTAAAATATTAAGAAAGCTCTATTTCTATTACTTTAGCCAATTTTTATTTATTATAATTTTTAATTTTTTAATTTTTTTATTTTTTTTTACTTTGCTAATTTTTTCCTCTATTTTTCTTTTGGCAGAAAATTTTAGTCTATGGAAAAGATGGCACTGAAAAATTATCAGTGGCAAGTCATGAGGATAGTTCCTACTAAAACAGCCAATGTTTTCAACCTCGACGTGGTCACCAGGTTATCTAATCAGTTAGAGATGATGAATAAAAAGATTGATGATTGGTATAGTCCCTAGCAGGAACATCCAGAAATACAATATGATTTGAATCTAGGAGGCGTGGGGAATCCTGAGTACCCACCCTACGGATATGGCATGGAAAACGAGCAAGCTCACTATACAGGTAACTATTCTAGTATCAAAATAATTTTTATAATGACACTTATAATGCAGGTTGGAAGTACCATCCCAATTTCTCGTGGGATGATCAAAATGGAAAAAGATCGGAACTTCCTCTAGATTTTCAACAACCACCTCACCAACAAGAAGAGGAGCCGAATCTTAAAGAGATGCTGACGAAATTCATGGCAGCCACAGATTCTCGTTTCCAAAAGACTGAAGCGGCACTTGATGAACAACAAAAATTGATCAAAGAGATCGAGAATCAAGTTGGAGAACTTACTAGGTCAGTGGGACATCTCGCAAAGCTAATGTCAAAACGACCGCTAGGATGTCTACCAAGTAACACCGAGGTTAACCCAAAGGAACAAACTCAAGCCATCTCAGCAAGCCATCTCAGCTCAAGACACTAAGGGGATAGATGAACCAAACCCAAGGGAAGAATCTGTGGTAAGAAAAGGTAAGGTTGAGGTGTACCATGATTTACCAAAATCGGCAATTATAGAGTACCAACCTCGCGTGCCATATCCCGATGCAATAAAGAAATACCACACAGAGGAAGAATTCGATGAACTCACACTTCATGTAGACGATGAAACAATCACTCTTCAAGCTCTTAACTCAGCTAGGACATCGAGTAATAAAGGTACGAACGTTAATTATATTGATAATTATTTGGTTCAACATTCTTTACACGAAGCATCACGAAATCACTTAAATGAGCTAGATCTTAGACCTCGTGCAAATAAAGAAGAAATGCATAAGGAACAAAGCCTTAGGGTTGACAAACTAAAAGAGTAGGAAACACAAATCAAAGAGGAATAGGAACCGCATGAAGTGAAACCAAAGGAGCCTCCAGACGAGCTGATAGGAACAACAAATCACTTCAAATTAGGAGATCAGGTATTGTTGAATAAAGAAGACCCTCGAATCACCAATTCAGACCTCAAGACAAATGAAGAAATCACTTTTGAGGTACAAAATGTCTTCCTATACGGCCCAGTCGAGGTCAGCAATCCTAAATTTGACACTTTTGAGGTAAACATTACTCGACTTAAACTATATATCCATAACCGAAGTGATCGCATGAGAAAGGATTTTCACCTCCTCAAACCACCATGACCATACAAATGAGAGGTAAAGTCTAGCTAAGACTATAAACGAGCACTTCTCGAGAGGCAACCCGAGCACTAACCCCATTTTTACATTTTTTTATTTTTATTTTTTTTCTTTTTAGCACCTAACAATAAACTAACCAAAGAGCAAATTTCTAGGCCACACGGCCCTACACACTGGCGTGCCCGTGCCCATGTGGAAGCCAAGGGATGAACCATGGGCGTGCTAGTAGCCATGCACGATATAGACAAATTTCTTTTCCTAACACAGGTGGCGATAATAGTCCACGCCCGTGCCGATGCCCCGTGCGAGGTTACTGACTTATCAAGCACAGGCTAAACACGGCCGTGCCTTTCAACCTTGCCAACATTTTGACTTATCGAACACGGGAGGAGCATGCCCATATTAAATAACCGTGTAAAGAAAGACATGGGCGTGCCACGACACCCACAGCCATGCCCGAACACCCTGAATGCGTTCAAAATTCAAAATCCCAAAACACGAGCTACATCTCTATTTAAACCTCATTCCCCGTTTTTCTAGTTGTCTTTCATTTTCCATTATTTATTTTTATTTTTATTTTATTTCATCATTATTTTTTACTTTATTTTATTTTATTTTCTTCTTCTTATTCTTTATGATATTTAGATTTAGCTTAGGATACAATAAAACCAAGCCGCCTACTTGAGGATTCAATTTCAAGCAGTTGGAGACGCTTCCCACGTTCACCTCCAATCTTATCCGATTTCTTTTCATAGACTTCATCCAAAAATTCAGGAAGTGTTACTTCTCCCCTTCTCTTTTGATTTTATTATTACATAATTGTTTATCTATCTTTGTACATTGAGGGCAATGTACATCTTAAGTGTGGGGGTAAAAGTACCTGACTTTTTGCATTATTCTCAAATCCTGAATTTAGTCTTATTTTCAAGTATTTTTCTCATATTACCAATTAGGATGAAATTTCTGTTGATTTATGATTTTTATTGATATGTTTTAGAGTAAGTCATAGTTATTTGTGCATTGATGATTAAAATTGAAGAATGCTAGAGAATCAATCATGATAAGCCTACTTTCTAAAAATTAAAATTGATAGGTTGTTGAACTGAATTTGAGCATTACCTTGAAATTTGGAATTTATAAGGATTGATGTCAAAAACACCCATAATTTTTGTGAGATTTTAAGCCTTATAGGGCATATATTCTTTTTCATGCTCACTTTATTAATTATGAGTGTGTCAACTTTGAGCTGTTATTCTAGAACTTGCCTCGTTTATACATGTCGAGACCACATTAATGATTTGATATACTGAGATGATAAAGGCACCTAGGTTTAACCCATTTACTCCATAAAAAGCCTACCTTCACAAATTAACCCCTAGTGAACCCTATTGAACCATAACAACCTTTTTATTGACTCACCCACTAATATTAACCCAAAATCCCTTTGAATTTATTATCACCATTCATTTGACTACCCTTTAATCAAGGTTTGATTTGATTAAATTACCGAATTATATTAGTCCAGTAGTTACATTTATCATTTATGATGTAATATTTTAGTTTGTAAAAAAAAATCCAAGTTCATTCAATATTAGTAGTGTATAAAAGAGCTTAGAGCATTTAAACTCCAATTGTTGAAGAAAAAGCTCTTATTAAAGTATTATCCAATTTCAAGTGATGAAAATACTCTTTATTATAGAGTAATTATCAATAGTAGGTATTATTAGTTTTCATTCGATGTAAATATTCATATTTAGTTCATTGTTTCTAGTTAGGTAATTTGTCAAGGCAGCCTCGATTCTAACCTTCTAATTCAGCCTTTATTCACACCTTTTAACCCAAGCCCCGTTACAACCCTGATTAAAGATCTTTTGATTTGTGTATCATCTCATATATAGTGGTGGAGATTTGATTTTTAGGCAAGCCTATGGGATTAACTTTTCAGGTTTGACTTATAAGTGATTATTCTTGAACCTTAAACACTCTGAGTGATTTGAGTGAATCTGTTGTGAGGATGTCAATCCTTGTCGGTTTTGAGTTAAAGGTAATTACTTAGATAAGGGGAGACACCTATGTTTTCGTACTACAAAGGTATAACTTATCAAGATTAAATCTTTAGGACTCTTTGAGTTGAATTATCCATGTATAAATTATCTATGAATTATGATGAGACATTGTCGATAGGAATTATGAATTATGGAAAGTTTATTTTAATTGTAAGTTGAGAATTTTCCTTGAGGACAAGCAAAAGCTTAAGTGTGGGGGTATTTGATAAACCGTAAAAGTAACATATTTTAATCCCACATTTAGTATGCTTTTGGATGATTTAGCCCTCAATTTATGTAAAAAGATGCTCTTAATCCTTTCTTTTCATGTCTTATACTCAGGACAGCACCCGAGAATGAAAAGAATGAGAAATAGGGTTAAAAAGGACCAAATTGGGCCAACTCAAGAAATTGGCACGGCATGGACTTCAAGTCACATTGCCGTGCCTCGCCAATCATTCAAAGACACGCCCCAAGCATGATTTGCATGGCTGTGTCCCAATCAACAGGCCTAAAGCACGGCTTGAATCTCGACTTACACGGCTGTGCCACGGTCGTGCCCCAATCGACAGAATCGAGACACGGCCTGAAGATAATTTACACGGACGTGTACCTTGGCCGTGCCCCTACCACGAGAAAGAGAAATTTCACTTAGATTTGGATGCTTGAAGGCAAAGAAACACATTTGTAAGTCTACTTAAACATCCTAGGAGGAATTTTACTTGAATTAGGATACTTAGGAGCCAAGTAAAAGCATCTCAAAGCCTATATAAACACCCAAGGTAGAAACTAAAAAAGGGAGTTCGGCAGAAGCCGAAACAGGTTATTTTTGGGTAGAGTTTTCTGCCAGAGCTTTTATTGAAGGAATTACTTTTAGATAGCCAGTTGATCCATCTCAAGAAGCCGGAGTTCTACTCAAGACAGCGGATCTCCTCTTCAATTCCTTTTGGGGGTTTTAGGGATTTCTTATGTTTTGTTTTATCTTTTCTCTTGAGATGTTTTCTTATTTAGTTATGAACTAAACCCTTCAAATACCTGAAGGGGATGAAATCTATGATGGATTTTGTTATTTGATTTCTAAAGTATATGATAAGTACTTAGTTTGGTCTTAATTATGTTGCTTAATTTAATCTGATGTGCTTAGGTGGAGGAGGAATAGACCCTACCTAAGAGTAGACCTAGCATAATTGAGCAGAGTTTGTAACATATAGGATTTAGGGGTCGTACATTTTAATTTAGATCTATGTGTTAGTATGCTTTGGATGTTGTGTGAGTGTGTTTGAGGGCTTGAGAAACCTTGAGGTTAGGTAGGAGCCTTAGAAAAATTTTTATTTTTAAGCCTTTAAGGGGGAGCTAGGGGAGTTAGGCCTTAAGGGAACTAATGTGGGGTTTATGACACAAGAAAGGAAGTGGTGGAGTGGCAAGGTAACGCCTAGGAGTAAGGGGAGTGTTTGCGTCACAAAGAGTTCCAAGGGGGAGGAGGTTCGAGCAACATGGACGGTATTTTTTGGAGTTTGTTTTTGCGTAAAGGGGAGTGGGGAGTTGGTTTCGGCATGGGCACTTGAAAGGTGGAAGTTTGGATGGGTCAAGGATTTCAAATAGGTGGTGGAGAGTAAGGCTTGAGTTTGAATCATTCAAATAAGTTTGAATGAGTGAATGGGAGGAAAGTTAGGAGGAAAAGAAGGGATGAGGAGTGAGGTTGAAGAGTTGGCCGAATGTGGGATGCTAGAGGGTGGAAATTTCGGTCATATTAGAGGGGAGTGGGTGCGAATTTGCTTAGTGGCTATAGGGTGCATCTTTTACGTTTTTCCTTCTCAGTTTTGTGTCGAAAAGTGTTAGTCAAGGCTCTTCAATTGTTTTCTCTTCATATGACCAAAAGCCGATTGTGAGAGACCATTTTTGTGCATTTTGCTCTTCTCTTTGTAACCCTTTCTACTCTCTTCTATTCAATCTCTAAAAGTCAAAAGTGTCACATTTTCTCTCTTTTTCATCTTAAGTTCATTATCTTGAAGTCACTCTAGCCGAATCATAACTCTCCCTTCTCCTCTTTTCTTTTTCACTTTGACAACCTTAAACCTTCATTACATTTGCAAAAGCTGAATATTTCATCTTTACATCTCTTCTCTTGGTGGCCGAATCTTCTAATCATCATTATTCTCTTCTTGCTCGTCTCTATTCTCTCTTTTCCTCTTTTATTGTGTTTATTTCTCAAGTTATATCTCTTGGTGAATCTGTCAGAGCCTATAGAGGGGGCGTCTTTGTTCATCTCCTATAAATCTCCCAATCAATTCTAGTATTGTTGAGGGATTTTGAGTTCTCTGTGTAAGCCAGCGTTAGGAGTATTAAGGATCTTTCGGGTTTGACCAAGCAAGGGATTTCGACAGCTTTCAAGTACAAGTGAAAACCTTCAGGATTTGGGTTGACTTTGCCAAGGAGTGAAAGGGGTTGGACACGTAGTCCCTACCCCTAAATTCAAGAAGCGGTCAGTTTCAGCGGTTCGGGATTGGCCACTTGGTGTGGGCCAGCATCAGAGAGAGACAAGTAGATCGTTGTAGTTTCTTCGATTGAGGATGTTAGGGAGATTGATAGCCTAGTTCTTCAGATTTTGGGTGTGTAATTAACACACTGGTTATTTATCTACTTTAATTTAAATAAATGTATTGTGTACGGTAGCCAAAAGCAATGGGTCGTGGTGGTGTTATTACTCATGTTGGGTAACTGGTAACTGTGTTAGTGTACTACCCATGCTCTGAGATGTGGTTAGTAATTGTGGATCTATGTAAGCATGTCATATATGTATATTTGGTATGTTCATATGTTATGTTACCATTCTATCATATTATGCTGCATGTGAATGGGGTTCGGGATATATACTGTTAAAGGGGAAGTGTGTACATTTATGTACGTGGATTGATGATGGCGTCTAGCCTCATCATGGATTGATGATGACCATGAGTCTCATCATGGATATTTGTGATTTCAATCACGTGGATCAGTGAGCTAGACTACTAAATGGACTTGAGTAGTGTACCATCAGTACGGACTGCTAAAGAGGTATGTAGCGGATGGAGGGTCAATTTAGTAATCCCCAGTGTGTGGTGGTTGGATACGGATGGTGTGTAGCGGTTGGATATTAGGTTGGGCTAGGTTAATATTTTTGCATCACTGTAAGTGGTATGTGGTTTAATGTGGGTTAGGGCCAAGCCCAATTGTGGATATATGTGGGCTAATTACACTGAGTCTGGTGATTCACCTTGCTTTTCCAACAATGCAGGTAATTTGTAGTCTATTGGACCGGACTGGAGTGGACTCGGGGTGGCCATGCAGAAGCTGTTTTTATTTCTAAGTACATTATGAACTTTTGGTTATTTTCTTGGGATATTTTTATTGTAATCAGGCCGCTTTAAATTTTTTGGGATTATTATAATGGGTTTAAGTTAGTCTTTCCTATCCATTGATTAATTAAAAGATGGTTTTAAGATATTTCTAACGTAAGGGTAACAAATGAAAGTTTTTATTCAAAATCTTGGATCACCTAAAGCAAACGTTTTAACTCAAGCATGAATCATGTTTTGAACTTTAAATAACCCGAAATTTTATTCACTGACAAATTGCAAATTCTTAATGAGAAACCCTTATATTTAAAAACGACGTTTTGATTTAGAAAACCAAAATCTTATTTTCACATCCAAACAGAACTCTTTTTACACTTTTCCCAGTAACATTCTGAATTCGACCGTGGTGTTTTGGGCCGGGTTGGGGTGTTACAATTTGGTATCAGAGTCCGGTTCTAAACTCGACCTTTGGGGGCTTTGAGGCCCACAACGTTTTCAAACTTTGAAATTGGTTTAAAGGAAAATCTTTCAAGAAATGGCTTTGTGGAAGCATGGCACCTGCGTCTCCGGCCCAAGTCCGCCAGGTAAGAATTCTAAATCTTTGTATGATATGTATGAGTGGGCTTGATGGGCTTCATGGGATGTAGACTATTTTAATTAGACTCTGATGGACTATAGGTTTGGTTTGAACAACTTCTTAAAAATCATAAGACTTAAACCGAGCAAACAAACCTATGAACCAGTCGTCGAGTTAGGGTGTGGCAACGGGCATACGCATGTTTAGGATTGGATTTAGGGAGAGCTTGGTATTTAAGTAGTCCTAGTTACTCACCTCCTCTTCGCTGGAATCCTACCTGGTGCGTAGTGACTGTTCACTCTAACCATGAGGATTTGTTGACAGGCTAAACCTTATAATTAAAATCCAAAAGGGACTAGCGACCTTATTTTATAAAATCCTAAGGTAAACCCTAGTTTTTAAATTCCCAAATTACCCTGATTCGTAAAAATTACCCTGGTTTTAAAAATGACCGAAATACCCCTAAGTTGAAAATTACCAAAATACCCTTATTCTGGCAAATCACCCGAAACCTTATTTTGGAAATTTATGAAAATGCCCTTGTAGGATAAAATTACCGAAATACCTCTAGGTAGGGAAATGACAAAAATGCCCCTCTGTGATGAATGTGAATTCGTGAATGCTATCTGTGTGATGATTTATGAGCATATGTGGTTTCTGGAATTAGGAAATAAGCTTGAAACTGAAACTATAGGTAGGTCCAAGTTTGAAAGAACCGCTATCAAAATTACTTTTCATAAAATTGTTCGTAAAAAAGAAGGACGGATCTATGCGGATGTGCATAGATTATCGCTAGTGGAATAAGCTGATGATCAAGAACAAGAACCGCTACTGAGGATAGACGACTTGTTTGATCAGCTCAAAGGGGCTGCGGTCTTTTCGAAGATAGATTTGAGGTCGGGGTATCACCAGCTTAAGGTGAAGGAAGTAGATATTCACAAGATAGCGTTTTGGACTCGATATGGGCACTATGAATTCCTAGTAATGCCATTCGTGTTGACAAATACACCAGATGCGTTCATGGATATGATGAATCGGGTTTTTCAACCCCATCTGGACCAGTTCGTCATGGTGTTCATAGACGACATTTTGGTATATTCCAGGTCTGAGGAGGAGCATGATGCACATCTACGGGTGGTTCTACAAATTTTAAGGGAAAGAAGTTGTACGCCAAATTTAGCAAGTGCAAATTTTGGTTAAGAGAAGTTGCTTTTCTAGGTCATGTGGTATCTGTAGAAGGGATAAGAATGGATCCTCGGAAGATTGAGGCAGTATTGGATTGGAAACCACCTAAGTCGGTGGCGGAGATTCACAGTTCTTGGGGTTAGCCAGTTATTATAGAAGATTTGTTGAAGGATTTTCCTCTATAGCAGCACCTTTGACTAAGTTGTTGAGAAAGGAGGTGTCTTTTTTATGGACGGACAAGCAGTAGGAGAGTTTCGAGAAGCTAAAAAGGGTTTTGACAGAGGCTCCGGTTCTAATTCAACCTGAAGCAGAAATATTTTCTGGTATATTGTGATGCATCTCATACGGGGTTAGGTTGTGTGCTGATGCAGGATGGGAAGGTGGTTGCTTATGCGTCTCGACAGTTAAGACCACACGAAGTTAACTACCCCACGCATGATCTCGAATTGGCTATAGTAGTTTTCACTTTGAAGGTATGGAGACATTATTTGTATGGAGAGAAGTCGGTGATCTACACTGACCATAAGAGTTTAAAGTATCTGCTGACTCAGAAGGAACTGAACTTGAGACAGCGAAGGTGGGTGGATGTAACATCCTGATATTTAGGGGCTAAGCATTTTACATAATTGAATGAAGTTGCATGCTTAATCATTATTAAGTGCAATTTTGGAAGTTATTTGAGCTTCATTTATTAAGTGAATGTTTTGCTAAACTTTTAATTTCTATTAATTAGAGAGAGAACTAAGCTATTAAGGCCTTAAGAATTGATGATAAGAAGTTCTAGCATAAGTTAAGTAATTGGCAAAGTGGTTAAGGTGCATGGATGTGTTCTTGAGGTGCAAGGTTGAATCACCTAGCATGCAATTAGGAGATTTTTAATTTTTTATTTTCTTCCTTGTAAGTGTCGGCCAAGAATATTCTAGAGTGGATGAGCTTTCATCCATTTTGGCTTGTTGACCATGTGAAAAGGAAGTTAAAGAACATAAGGCATGGAATCACAAATTCATGATAAGATGAGGGGACAAAGGCATGAAATAGGGCTATGTTTTGGGGATGTGTTCATGGTCATTTGACCATGAACCTAGACAACATGAAGGCTAAGGAGAGGCCTAGTTGTGTAGTAAATTCTTTGGATATGATGGGGAAGAAACAAGGAGGAAAAAGGGGATATGTTGGCATTGATGTGGCGAATTTATGCTTTGCCATTAGGGGAAAAGTTAGCCAAAAGCCTAGGTTGTCCATCTTTTCTCATTTTTCTCCAAAAAAATTCTCTCCTAGCCGAATGTGCCATAGAGTTTAGGTAAAAACTCTCTTTTGTTTTAGCTTTCATCCTTTTGACCAAATTTTCTTCTTTTGGCCGAATGTACCTTAGTCATTTTGGTACATTTTCACTTTTGATTTAGCCTCAATTGCTTGAACCAAATACAACCTTCTTTCTCTCAATTAGTTTTCATTTTGAAACCAAAAACCACAAAGATTAAGCACCATTATTCTTCATTTTCTCTCCTCTTGCCGAATGCATCTAAGCTCCATAGTCAATCTCTCTTCTCTTTGATCCTATTCTTTTTTTTTCTTTTCTTTTCACCTTATTTTCTTATCTTTCTCTCATTCTTGAAATCACCATTATCATTTTCTTCTTCTCTTTCTCTTTACTTCCTTCTCCTTTCATTCTCTTTCTTCTTTCTCTTCAAAACGAAACCATTATATTGAAGCCATCATTTTATTCTTTTATTTTGTGAAGGCGAATCATCATTTTCTTTTCTTCTTTTCAAAGCCGAACCTCCAAGTGATCAAAGTAAGATGCTATCATTTATTTTCATCACTTCCTTTCACTTTAATAAGATTGGAAATCATAATCTTTTATTTCTCTCTTAGGCCGAATCTCTTGAAAAGATTTTGAAAGGGACTTTGTTGAAGATAACCTTAAGTGACCATTGAATCATCAAGGTAAGACTACTATTGTAGATAATATCAATTTCTTTAGATGGATCACTAATCTACGTTATTTTAGGCGATCTAAGATCAACAAGATAGGTAAGAAAAGGGCATGCGAAGTGTTTGGAAGAGAGGAGGTATTCCTTTACCATCGAACTACAAGCGAAGAAGCGATATCGGGGTTAGAGACTTTCCACCGGTTGTGGACCCTCTGCAAAGCGAGGATCGATTATTCAAGTAGTGCGTACAACCGAACCACTCTATGTTGGTGGAATATCGTGGGTTTTGATCCATCTAGTGGAGAAAACCGCAAATAATGTCATTCGTGAATCAGGGTAAGGATTTAGATTTATCGTTTATAAGTATAGTTTTGCTAACAATAGTATATACTAACCGAGTGTGTTAATCATCTAGGTGTGGACGAGCTAGAGAGTATTGTGCTCTTTGTTACTAGGTGTGTAACCATACATTAAAATTCCATAGATTTATATTATTAAAAAGTGATTATATGATAATATGTTTGTTTGCGGATACCAATCATTGGTATACAAAATTGAGTATGTTACCCAATATTCCGTTTATTTTGATATATGCATCAATATGAAATAAGCATGGCTATATTATGAGTTGTGGGTACATAGCATGAAAATCGATTTGATATGTATGTGCATGGGCATATGGGTATGTTTAATAAAGGAGGAAGTACTACGGTGGTTTTACCACAATTACAGTGACTTGGTCACATATGTGAATTTGGTGACTTGGTCACATATTGACTCTGGTCCCACATTTGACTCTGGTGGCTACGGTCACATATTCGACTGTGGTGGCCGGTCACATATTCGACTCTGGTGGCCGGTCACATATTTGACTCTGGTGGCTTGGTCACATATTTGGACTTGATCGGTGACTTGGTCACATCTGTTTTGGTGGCTTTGCCACAATAAGGCGATGTGCATGTTGATTGCAAACAACGCCTTCGATGGTGTGTAGCGGATGGAGGGTCGATTTAGTAATCCCACGGTGTCTTTGGTTGGTGCAGGGGTGTATAGCGGATGGATATTTAGGTTGGGTAGGGCTTGCATTTCATTTCATAAGTATATCCATGTAACATTGTATGACTATTATTTGATGGGCCTTTGGGCTATGAAATGGGCCTTTGGGCTAAATTTGAGTAAAATGGGCCTTTGGGCTAAATTTGAGCTAAAATGGGCCTTTGGGCCAAATAATTGATTAAATGGGCCTATGGCCATATGTGAAATTTTGGGTTTGAAAGCATCTCATAAAATGGGCTTTTTATTGTATGTGTTATACATTGAGTTTATAACTCACCCATTTTATGGGATAACTTTTGAGATAACTCGTAGTCACGATGGATCGGGATGACAAGGATTCCGAGGAGGCCGGTGCTTTCGTATTAAGTATTGTGGAGATTTTCCAACTTAAACTCTTTAAGTTAAACTTTATTACTTAGACTTTAATTTGGGTTGCCAATATTATGTAATAAGGCCATTATAAACTATCTTTATTTTCGTGTTTGGATTTACTTTTATTTTGCCATGAATAAATATCCATTTAAAAACTAAATTGGTTTTTTTTAATAATTATTTAAAAGGTTTTTATCTTTAATATATAAATGTTTTCAAGGAAATTTTCTTAAGTTTGGTTTCCTCTTGATTTTATTAATTCCTCCTAAAATGATGTTTTAAACGACAAAATTTCTTTACAATGAAATTCGCTAAAGTTTTACTCGAGGAACATACCAAATCCGGTTAGGCTTTTTGGTAGGGTTTGGGGTGTTTCAATTTGGTATCAGAGCCCAGTTTTAAACTCTCAGCCTTGGGTTTTGAAGCCCACAATGTTTTCAAAATTTGGCCCAAAAGATTTTTGAAAGTTTTCTTAAGTTAAATGATTTTATAAGAGCATGGCACTCGGAATTCTCGGCCCAGATCCATCAGGTATGTACTTTTATTTGATAAGTGATATGAATGTTTGATAAGCCTAAGGAAACTTTAGAGACATGGACCCTAGGTGTATGTGTACTACTACGAAAACCACTGAATATCTGTTTCATAAGACTTTCTTTTAATAAGAAGTGAAAAGACTCTAATACATAAGATTTTTAAGTAAAAGCAGATAAGATCGTAGTAGACATGAGCTCTAGGGGACGAGGTCGTCGTGGACATGGAAGAGGAAGGATGATGTTTGGAACCGATTCGGTCTGGTCAAGGTTCCAGAATGAAGCTCCACCACCATTTGTTGGGGCGATTTTCAAGAACAAAATGAAGGAGGTGACGTGATATCACAAATTTGTCTTTGCGAGTTTTGGAATGAGTAGCGAAGTTAGTTTCGAAATAGATCTCGAAGTCATGGTGAAAGACTTAGATCGAATGGAGTGAAGTTTTCGGAGGAGTATCTGGAGTAGCTCCAAACGTAGCTGAATATTGGTTGGAAGCGATCGAGAGGATCATGGATGATATAGATGCGATGAAGAGAAATTGAAAGGTGCTATTTCACTTCTTCGTGATGAAGCCTACCAGTGGTGGCTTACTATCAAGGAAAGTACCCCTGTGGATCGTCTGGATTGGGGGTATTTTAAAGTGAAATTTGAGGGAAAATATGTCGGAGCTAGTTACATCGACTCTCAGAGGAAGACATTTCTGAATCTGGTGCAAGGAAACAAGTCGATAGCTGAATATAAAGCAGAATTTTTGCGACTTAGCCGTTATGCCAAAGGGATAGTGGCTACGGAATATGAACGTTGCGTCAGATTTGAAGATGGACTTAGAGATGAGCTAAGAGTGATGATTGCCCCACATCGTGAAAGAGATTTTACAATCTTAGTGGAAAGGGCAAGAATTCTTGAAGAGGCTAAACGAATGAGAGGCGCGAGCGGAGGGACGGAGGTCGAGCAAGAATAAGAGAAGCTTTGGGTCTTCGGGGTCTTCCGGGAATTTTCAGAAAAAGTCAAGGAATGATGGACCGCGAGGTCAACAGACTACTACGGGAGTGCAAAGTCGTACTTGTTCTCAGTGTGGGAAAATGCACTCGGAGAATCTTTGGAAGAAAACCGGTGGATGTTTCAAGTGCGGTTCGAAGGATCACATGATCAAGGATTGTCCGATGAACTCGGAGAAGAACCGTCCAGCAAGTCAGGGTGCTAATCAAGTCGATGAAGTGGATGACAACCGATAAGAGGCCATGGTCCCAATGGAAGGAAATGGTTACGGTAGAGGACGTGGAACTTGAGTGAGGCGTGGAAACTACGGCGAGACAACCAGGATTAGTGTATGCGGTTCATCGCAGAGAGAAGGCGATGGCCTTTTGATGTTATCACGATGCGTTTTGATTTACAGGTTGCCCTTTATTGCTTTGATAGATATAGGGTCAACTCATTCCTATATCGCTAGTGAAGTATCGGGACTTTGCATGTGACTTCAAACGGCGTACCTAGGAAGATGGTGTACTTAGTCCTCTAGAGCAGACGATAGAAATAAACAAACTCTTTAAGGAAGTGCCTCTAGAAGTCCAAGGATACGGTTCGGTGATTTAATGGAGTTTCCATTCGAGAATTGACCTAATTTTAGGCATGGGTGGCTTGTGAAGTCAGTGCAAATGTGGATTGTCTTTGCTAAGAGAATGTCCCTAATAACTTTTGATGACAAGGAAGTTGTAGTGATGGGCGAAAGACGGAACTACTTATCTAATGTAGTATCCGCTCTTAAGGCGGAAAGGATGGTTAAGAAAGGATCTGAAGCTTTCCCGATGTTGGTGAATGCTTTGGAGGCTAAGGAAGCAAGCTATTAATGAAGTCGAAGCGTGAACGAATTTGTAGATGTTTTTAGGAAGAACTTCGGGGTTGCCTCCGGATCGTGAGGTAGAATTCGGGATAGACTTATTGCACGGCGGCGCCAGTTTCTATTGCTCCATATAGAATGGCAGAAGGAATTGGTTGAGCTTAAGGCTCAGATTCAGGAGTTGCTTGATCGTGGATTCATCCGACCTAGTGTGTCTCCATGGGGAGCACCGGTTCTATTCGTGAAGAAGAAGGACGGATCGATGAGGATGTGTATAGACTACGGCGGTTGAATAAGTCGACTATCAAGAACAAGTATCCTTTGCCCGGGATCGACGACTTGTTCGATCGACTTAAAGGAGCTGCGGTATTCTCTAAAATTGATCTAAGGTCGGGTATCATCGACTTAAAGTGAAAGAAGCGGATATCCATAAGACGGCTTTCAAGAACCGGATATGGGCATTATGAATTTACGGTAATGCCATTCGGATTGACGAA
The DNA here is from genome assembly GCA_025506655.1 of Gossypium rotundifolium. Lineage (NCBI taxonomy): Eukaryota > Viridiplantae > Streptophyta > Magnoliopsida > Malvales > Malvaceae > Gossypium > Gossypium rotundifolium. The sequence continues at coordinate 55,203,547 of CP106723.1, read as the reverse complement.
TGCCCAATTGCGTTTATGGATATGATGAACCGAATTTTCAGCCTTACTTGGATCGGTTAAGTCGTGGTATTCATAGGCGACATCTTGGTGTATTCTAAGTCCAAAGTGGAACATGATGAGCATCTCCGGATTGTGTTACGAGTTTTAAGGAGAAAAGCATCGCCAAATTCAAAGAAGTGTGAATTTTGGTGAAAGAGGTTACATTTTAGGACATGTGGTATCTGCGAGAAGGGATTAGGGTGGATCCTCGGAAGATCGAGGTGTATTAGATTGAAACCACCTAAGTCCAAAATGGCGAGGTTCATGATTTCTTGGGTTTAGCCGGATATTACCGAAGATTCGTCGAAGGATTTTCATTGATAGCCGCACCTTTAACAAAATTGCTGAGGAAGGAGGTATCTTTCGTGTGGACTGATAAGCAACAAGAGAGTTTTGAGAAGCTCAAGAAAGTTTTGACGGAAGCTCCTATTTTGATTCAGCCTGAAGCAGGAAAGGATTTTGTCGTGTACTGCGATGCTTCTCACACGGATTAGGATGTGTTACGATGCAAGGCGGAAAGGTAGTTGCGTCTGGCGTCTCGCGATTGAGACCGCATGAAGTTAATTACCGACACATGACTTGGAGTTGGCAGCTGTAGTCTTTGCTCTTAAAGTTTGGAGACATTACTTATACGGGGAGAAGTCAGTGATATACACGGACCACAAAAGTCTGAAATATCTGCTGACTCAGAAAGAATTGAATTTGAGGCGGAGAAGGTGGATAGAGTTGTTAAAGACTACATTGTTCGATCGAGTACCACCGGGTAAGGCGAATGTGGTGGCGGGACGCCTAAGTCGAAAAGTGGTGTCGATTTGAGGCGATGTTTGCACATCTTAGTCTCTACGATGATGGAAGTTTGTTGGCGAACTTGAGTTAAGCGACATGGTTAAGTCAAGTGAAAGAGAGGCAATTAATAGATGAAGATCCGAGTGAAAAGCTTGACGGTGCAGAGTGGGAAATTGGAAGATTTTGGTATTAACGGTGAAGGGTATTGTGCTTCAAAGGTAAAGTCTCGTATCCGAGGGATCGGGAGTTGAGGCAAAAGATACTTGAGAATCGCATGGTAGCCCTATACTATGCATCACGGAGGAAGTAAGTTATATCGAGATTTGCGAGATCGGTTTTGGTGGCTTTGGTCTTAAGCGGGAAGTTCTTGAGTTTGTAGGAAGTGCTTGACGTGTCGACAAGTCAAGGTGAACATCAAGTACCATCGGGGTTGCTTGGTAGATAAAGATTCCACGATGGAAGTGGGAGAGAATCACCATGGATTTTGTTAGTGGGCTTCCCTTACGCCTACTAAGAAAGACTCCATTTGGGTGATAGTGGATCGATTGACGAAATCTGCACATTTTATCCTAGTTCAGATTGATTACTCTTTGCAGAAATTGGCAAAGTTATATGTGGCTGAAATTGTGAGATTGCATGGAGTGTCGTTGTCGATAATTTCGGACAGAGATCCAAGGTTTACGTCGCGATTTTGGAAAGCATTGCATCAGGCTTTGGGCACTAAATTGGACTTCAGTACGGCATTTCATCCTCAGTCGGATGGTCAGTCTGAAAGAGTAATCCAAATCTTAGAAGATATGTTAAGGGTTGTGTGATAGATTTCAAAGGAAGTTGGGAGGAATTCTTACCGTTGGCAGAATTTGCGTACAACAACAGTTTTCAATCCAGTATATGGATGGCACCATATGAAGCACTATATGGACGAAAGTGTCGCACTCCTACGTGTTGGGCGTAATTAGGGGAACGTCGATTTTGGGTCCGAGATAGTGTCGAATCAGAAGAAAAGGTTAAGGTAATCCGGGCTCGGTTAAAGGAAGCGTCGGCAGACAAAAATCGTCTGCAGATTTAATGCGGAAAGAAATAGAGTATCGATGGGAGACCAAGTTTTCCTAAAGGTTTCACCTTGGAAAAAGGTGATGAGATTTGGACGCAAAGGAAACTAAGTCGAGTTCATTGGACCTTATCGGATTGTGAAGCGGGTCGGATCTGTGGCATATCGATTAGATTTGCCTTGAATTGAAGCAAATGCACGACGTGTTTCATGTTTCAATGTTACGCCGTTACCGATCGGATCCATCTCATATAGTACCGATTGAGGAGGTGGAATTAAGATCGATTTGTCATATGAAGAGGAGCCAATTCAAATTCGGGGCGAGATGTAAAGGTTTTACGGAGAAAATCGGTTCCTCTCGTTAAGGTATTATGGCGAAATCATGGATCGGAAGAAGCTTCGTGGGAGCAGGAGGAAGCGATCGACGACAATACCCTCACTTATTCGAGCGGGTAATTTCGAGGACAAAATTATTTTAAGGGGGTAGAAGCGTAACATCCACGATATTTAGGGGCTAAGCATTTTACATAATTGAATGAAGTTGCATGCTTAATCATTATTAAGTGCAATTTTGGAAGTTATTTGAGCTTCATTTATTAAGTGAATGTTTTGCTAAACTTTTAATTTCTATTAATTAGAGAGAGAACTAAGCTATTAAGGCCTTAAGAATTGATGATAAGAAGTTCTAGCATAAGTTAAGTAATTGGCAAAGTGGTTAAGGTGCATGGATGTGTTCTTGAGGTGCAAGGTTCGAATCACCTAGCATGCAATTAGGGAGATTTTTTAATTTTTTGTTTTCTTCCTTGTAAGTGTCGGCCAAGAATATTCTAGAGTGGATGAGCTTTCATCCATTTTTGGCTTGTTGACCATGTGAAAAAGGAAGTTAAAGAACATAAGGCATGGAATCACAAATTCATGATAAGATGAGGGGGACAAAGGCATGAAATAGGGCTATGTTTTGGGGATGTGTTCATGGTCATTTGACCATGAACCTAGACAACATGAAGGCTAAGGAGAGGCCTAGTTGTGTAGTAAATTCTTTGGATATGATGGGGAAGAAACAAGGAGGAAAAAGGGGATATGTTGGCATTGATGTGGCGAATTTATGCTTTGCCATTAGGGGAAAAGTTAGCCAAAAGCCTAGGTTGTCCATCTTTTCTCATTTTCTCCAAAAAATTCTCTCTAGCCGAATGTGCCATAGAGTTTAGGTAAAACTCTCTTTTGTTTTAGCTTTCATCCTTTTGACCAAATTTTCTTCTTTTGGCCGAATGTACCTTAGTCATTTTGGTACATTTTCACTTTTGATTTAGCCTCAATTGCTTGAACCAAATACAACCTTCTTTCTCTCAATTAGTTTTCTTTTTGAAACCAAAAACCACAAAGATTAAGCACCATTATTCTTCATTTTCTCTCCTCTTGCCGAATGCATCTAAGCTCCATAGTCAATCTCTCTTCTCTTTGATCCTATTCTTTTTTCTTTTCTTTTCACCTTATTTTTCTTATCTTTCTCTCATTGCCGAAATCACCATTATCTTTTTCTTCTTCTCTTTCTCTTTACTTCCTTCTCCTTTCATTCTCTTTCTTCTTTCTCTTCAAAACCGAAACCATTATATTGAAGCCATCATTTTTATTCTTTTATTTTGTGAAGGCCGAATCATCATTTTCTTTTCTTCTTTTTCAAAGTCGAACCTCCAAGTGATCAAAGTAAGATGCTATCATTTATTTTCATCACTTCCTTTCACTTTAATAAGATTGGAAATCATAATCTTTTATTTCTCTCTTAGGCCGAATCTCTTGAAAAGATTTTGAAAGGGACTTTGTTGAAGACAACCTTAAGTGACCATTCGAATCATCAAGGTAAGACTACTATTGTAGATAATATCAATTTCTTTAGATGGATCACTAATCTACGTTATTTTAGGGGCGATCTAAGATCAACAAGATAGGTAAGAAAAGGGCTGTGCGAAGTGTTTGGAAGAGAGGAGGTATTCCTTTACCATCGAACTACAAACGAAGAGCAGTATCGGCGGTTAGAGACTTTCCACCCGGTTGTGGACCCTCTGCAAACGAGGATCGATTATTCGAAGTAGTGCGTACAATCGAACCACTCTACGTTGGTGGAATATCGTGGTTTTGATCCATCTAGTGGAGAAAACCGCAAATAATATCATTCGTGAATCAGGGTAAGGATTTAGATTTATCATTTATAAGTATAGTTTTTGCTAACAATAGTATATACTAACCGAGTGTGTTAATCATCTAGGTGTGGACGAGCTAGAGAGTATTGTGCTCACTTTGTTACTAGGTGTGTAACCATACATTAAAATTCCATAGATTTATATTATTAAAAAGTGATTATATGATAATATGTTTGTTTGCGGATACCAATCATTGGTATACAAAATTCAGGTATGTTACCCAATATTCCGTTTATTTTGATATATGCATCAATATGAAATAAGCATGGCTATATTATGAGTTGTGGGTACATAGCATGAAAATCTGATTTGATATGTATGTGCATGGGCATATGGGTATGTTTAATAAAGGAGGAAGTACTCTGGTGGTTTTACCACAATTCTGGTGACTTCGGTCACATATGTGAATTTGGTGACTTCGGTCACATATTCGACTCTGGTGGCTTCGGTCACATATTCGACTCTGGTGGCTTCGGTCACATATTCGACTCTGGTGGCTTCGGTCACATATTCGACTCTGGTGGCTTCGGTCACATATTTGACTCTGGTGGCTTCGGTCACATATTTGGACTTCGGTCAGGTGACTTCGGTCACATCTGTTTTGGTGGCTTTGCCACAATAAGGGCGATGTGCATGTTGACTGCAGCAACTGCCTTCGATGGTGTGTAGCGGATGGAGGGTCGATTTAGTAATCCCCACGGTGTGCTGGTTGGTACGGGGGTGTATAGCGGATGGATATTTAGGTTGGGCCGGGCTTGCATTTCATTTCATAAGTATATCCATGTAACATTGTATGACTATTATTTGATCTGCTATGAAATGGGCCTTTGGGCTAAATTTGAGTAAAATGGGCCTTTGGGCTAAATTTGAGCTAAAATGGGCCTTTGGGCCAAATAATTGATTAAATGGGCCTATGGCCATATGTGAAATTTTTGGGTTTGAAAGCATCTCATAAAATGGGCTTTTTATTGTATGTGTTATACATTGAGTTTATAACTCACCCATTTTTATGGGATAACTTTTCAGATAACTCGTAGTGCGATGGATCGGGACAGCAAGGATTTCGAGGAGGCCAGTGCTCGTATTAAGTATTGTGGAGATTTTCCAACTTAAACTCTTTAAGTTAAACTTTATTACTTAGACTTTAATTTGGGTTGCCAATATTATGTAATAAGGCCATTATAAACTATCTTTATTTTCGTGTTTGGATTTACTTTTATTTTGCCATGAATAAATATCCATTTAAAAACTAAATTGGTTTTTTTTTTAATAATTATTTAAAAAGGTTTTTATCTTTAATATATAAATGTTTTGAAGGAAATTTTCTTAAGTTTGGTTTCCTCTTGATTTTATTAATTCCTCCTAAAAATGATGTTTTAAACGACAAAATTTCTTTACAATGAAATTCCGCTAAAGTTTTACTCGAGGAACATACCAAATCCGGTTAGGCTTTTTGGGCCGGGTTTGGGGTGTTTCAGTGGAGCTGTTGAAGGATTACGACTGCTCAATTGAGTATCACCCGGGGAAGGCAAATATGGTGGCAGTTGCAATAAGCCAGAAGGTAGTATCAGATTTGAGAGCGATGTTCACTCATCTTAGTCTATATGATGACGGGAGTTTATTAGCAGAGCTGCAGGTGAAATCGACATGGTTAAGTCAGCAAAAAGAGAAACAATTGGTGGATGATGTTTTGAGTACTAGACTCCTGCAAGTACAGGACAGGGGATTAGAGGACTACAGTGTGAATAGCGATAGAGTTTTGTGTTTGTGGTAGGGTTTGTATGCCAAAAGATGTGGAATTGAGGCAGAAGATTCTTCGGGAATCGCATAGTAGCCCTTATGCTATGCACTCTGGAGGGAGTAAGTTGTATAGGGATCTTCGAGACCAGATTTATCCTACGAGGAGGAACAGATTCATATTTTGTAGCGAGATGTGAAGGTGCTACGAAAGAAATGAGTTCCTCTAGTCAAGGTGTTATGGAGGAACCATGGTTTAGAAGAAGCGTCGTGGGAGCCAGAGGAGACGATGAGACAGCAATACCCTCACTTATTTTGACCAGGTAATTTTGAGGCTGAAATTTATTTAAGGGGGTGGAACTGTAACATCTGGGATTTAGGGGTCGCGCATTTTAATTTAGATCTATGTGCTAGTATGCTTTGGATATTGTGTGAGTGTGTTTGGGGGCTTTGGGAAACCTTGAGGTTAGGTAGGAGCCTCAGAAAAATTTTTATTTTTAAGCCTTTAGGGGGGAGCTAGGGGAGTTAAGCCTTAAGGGAATTAATGTGGGGTTTATGACACAAGAAAGGAAGTGGTGGAGTGGTAAGGTAACGCCTAGGAGCAAGGGGAGTGTTTGTGTCACAAGGAGTTCCAAGGGGAAGGAGGTTCGAGCAACATGGATGGCATTTTTTGAAGTTTGTTTTTGCGTAAAGGGGAGTGGGGAGTTGGATTCGGCATGGGCACTTGAAAGGTGGAAGTTTGAATAGGTCAAGGATTTCAAATAGGTAGTGGAGAGTAAGGCTTGAGTTTGAATCATTCAAATAAGTTTGAATGAGTGAATGGGAGGAAAGTTAGGAGGAAAAGAAGGGATGAGGAGTGAGGTTAAAGAGTTGGCCGAATGTGGGATGCTAGAGGGTGGAAATTTCGATCATATTAGAGGGGAGTGGGTGCCAAATTTGCTTAGTGGCTGTAGGGTACATCTTTTACGTTTTTTACTTCTCTGGTTTTGTGCCGAAAAGTGTTAGTCAAGGCTCTTCAATTATTTTCTCTTCATATGACCAAAAGCCGAATGTGAGAGGCCATTTTTCTGTATTTTTCTCTTTTCTTTGCAACCCTTTCTCCTCTCTTCTATTCACTCTCTAAAAGCCAAAGGTGTTACATTTTCTCTCTTTTTCATCTTGAGTTCATTATCTTGAAGTCACTCTAGCCGAATCATAAATCTCCCTTCTCCTCTTTTCTTTTTCACTTTGACAACCTTAAACCTTCAATACTTTTGCAAAAGCTGAATATTTCATCTTTACATCTCTTCTCTTGGTGGCTGAATCTTCCACTCATCATTATTCTCTTCTTGCTCATCTCTATTCTCTCTTTTCCTCTTTTATTGTGTTTATTTCTCAAGTTATATCTCTTGGCCGAATCTATCAGAGCCTATAGAGGGGGCGTCGTTGTTCATCTCCTATCAATCTCCCAATCAGTTCTAGTGTTGTGGAGGGATTTTGAGTTCTCTATGTAAGCCAGCGTTAGGAGTATTAAGGATCTTTCGGGATTTGACCAAGCAAGGGATTTCGATAGCTTTCAAGTACAAGTGAGAACCTTCGGGATTTGGGTCGACTTTGCCAAGGAGCGAAAGGGATTGGACACGTAGTCCCTGCCCTAAATTCAAGAAGTGATCGGCCATGGTTCGAGATTAGCCAGGGGTGTGGGCGGCGTCGAGAGAGACAAGCAGATCCTGTAGTTTCTTGAGTGAGGACGTTAGGAGATTGATAGCCTAGTTCTTGAGGTTTTGTGTGTGTAATTAACACATTGGTTATTTATCTACTTTAATTTAAATAAATGTATTGTGTACGGTAGCCGAAACAATGGCTATGGTGGTGTTATTACTCATGTTAGGTAATCCGGTAACCAGGTTAGTATACTACCCATGCTACGGATGTAGTTAGTAATTGTGGATCTATGTAAGCGTGTCATATATGTATATTTGGTATGTTCATATGTTATGTTACCATTCTATCATATTATGCTGCATGTGAATGGGGTTCGGGATATATACTGTTAAAAGGGAAGTGTGTACATTTATGTACGTGGATTGATGATGGCCTCGAGCCTCATCGTGGATTTATGACAACCATGAGTCTCATCGTGGATATTTGTGATTTCAATCACGTGGATCAGTGGCTAGACCACTAAGTGGACTTGAGCAGTGTACCATCGGTACGGACTGCCAAAGAGGTGTGTAGCGGATGGAGGGTCAATTTAGTAATCCCCAGGTGTGTGGTGGTTGGATACGGGTGGTGTGTAGCGGTTGGATATTAGGTTGGGCTGGGTTAACATTTTTGCATCACTATAAGTGGTATGTTGTTTAATGTGTGTTAGGGCCAAGCCCAATTGTGGATATATGTGGGCTAATTGCACACTGAGTCTGGTGACTCACCTTGCTTTTCCAACAATGCAGGTAATTCGTAGTCTATTGGACTGGGCTAGAGTGGACTCGGGGTGGCCATGCAGAAGTTGTTTTTATTTCTAAGTACATTATGAACTTTTAGTTATTTTCTTGGGATATTTTTATTGTAATAAGGCCGTTTTAAATGTTTTGGGATTATTATTATAGGTTTAAGTTAGTATTTCCTATCCATTGATTAATTAAAAGATAGTTTTAAGATATTTCTAACGTAAGGGTAACAAATGAAAGTTTTTGTTCAAAATTTTGGATCACCTAGAAGCAAACGTTTTAACTCAAGCATGAACCATGTTTTGAACTTTAAATAACCCGAAATTTTATTCACCGACAAATTGGAAATTCTGAACGAGAAACCCTTATCTTTAAAAATGACGTTTTGATATAGAAAAATAAAATCTTATTTTCACTTCCAAACAGAACTCTTTTTACACTTTTCCCAGAAACATTCCAAATTTGGCTGTGGTGTTTTGGGTCGGGTTTGGGGTGTTACAGAGTTGATAGGGTGCCTAGAGTTAGGGTTATGATATTTTGCCAAATTAGGGTGAAACTTAATATGGGAATCCATTGATCAATTACTGCTTCCTTAGGGGTTATTATAATAGAATGAGAGTTCCACTAATTAACCTAAGGTTAGACGTTATTCACCTCGAGGGAGGGTTTAATATAGGTTAGGGAGTCTGATGGATCAAGCTAAGTAAAGAAATCATATGGTTTAGGGATAAATAATAAGTGAAGTCATAGGTGGATTCTTCCCGAGGGTATCGTATTCATCAACTGAGTTTTCCTAAAGTCTTTCTCCAATTCATTCATTTGTCTTTGCATCTAGTTTAGTTTTTCATTAGTTTTATAAACCAATCACTCTATATTTTAGGCTAAATAATAGAAAGATAGTGAGTAGTAGTATTTTTAGGTTCTTTTGGGTTCGATAAGATATTCTTGCCTAAACTATACTACTGTTCGATAGGTGCGCTTGCCTCTATCGTTGTCATAGTTAGTCTACAGGTTTGATCATTCTTTTTATAAATTTTAAAACTCGACTGTTTGACACAATCAGTAGTCAAAAGAATGATAACAAATTCAAAGGGCTTTTTGGGTTAATATTAGCGGGTAAATAAATAAAAAGGGTTGTTAGGATTAAGAAGGGTTCACTAGGGGTTAATTATGTGGGTAGGCTTTTTAGTGGTGTGAATGGATTAAAACCTAGGTGCCTTTATCATTTCAGTATATCCAATCATAGATGTGGTTTCAACATGTATAATCGAGGCAAGTTCTAGAATAACAATTCAAAGCTGACACACTCATAATCAATAAAATGAGCATGAAAAAGAAAATATGCTCTGCAAGGCTCAAAATCTCACAAAAATTATGGGTATTTGACATCAGTCCCTGTAAATTTCAAACTTCAAGGTAATATTCAAATTCAGTTCAACAACCTAGAAAATTTTTATTTTGGAAAAATAGACTTATCATGCTTGGTTCTCTAGTATTCTTCAAATTTAATCATCAATGCACAATTATAAATGATTTAATCAGAAACATATCAATAAAATTAGAAATTATCATAAATTTCATCCTAATTAGTAATATGAGGGGCTTACTTGAAAAAATGATTAAATTCAGGGAATTGAGAATGATGCAAAAAGTTAGGCACTTAATCCCCCCACACTTAAGATGTACATTGCCCTCAATGTACAAAGATAGATAAATAATCATGTAATAGTGAAATCAATAGAGAAGGGGAGAAGTAACACTTCTTGAATTTTGGATGATTTTGGGAGTTGGAAGAGGTCGTGGTGAAAGGTGGGTGGAGGAGGCGGTGGTGGCATTTTCTATAGGCCTGGTGGGGTGTCTACATATGAGCTTTGTGCTAAATAAAGAAATTGGGTAGCCTGCAAAGATATAGCCAAGAAATCTAAAGAAACATTAATAATATACTAATACTATAATTAAAGACAAAGGAAATAAAGAGAATGAGACTAAGAAGAAAACTAAAATTAAAAGAAAAGACTAATGGACTAAGGAGTCCTTATTGTTGGATGGTTCGCGAGGTGGGTGTGACCTCTAAGGCTATGGTGCATGATTTCCAAGCAGCCTTTAGAACCTAAAACCAAGAAACTAAAAGAATTTAAAATATATTAAGTAGAAGAGAATTATAGATAAGTAGGACAAAGGGGAAAATAAATGTAAATAAAAATTTAAACGGTCTCAAAGACCCTTGGCTTGGCGAGGTGATAAAGCTGCTGGCATGAACTCATGCGGATCAGTCTCCTTTGTGGAGACTATGGTTGGCCTCTTACTCTTCGTCGGCATTTTCTTGGTGCAGCTCAGGAGTCTGGACACTTTTTTCTAAGGAAAGAAGGGAAAATAAGTAAGAAAGAATGAGAAAAGAGGATGGGGGAAGGGGAAGAGGTGTGGGGTTTAAATAGAAATTCAAATCTGTCGTGTTCCCATGCCCATTATCCGAGGGTGTGTTGATTTACACGGTACATATCGCCTGACTGCAGGTGTGTGCATGCATGTTAAGTCAACATGCCCATTTTTTAGTCAGCCACGCTCGGGGGGCATAAGTCAGTGTTTTGGCACGGTTCTGAGGCACGAGCGTGTTCTGCCTGTGGTGTACAAGTTAGTAGCTTCACACGTTTTAGGAGCACGGTCATGCCACTTTTACGGAGCTCGTGGGTTAGTGGTTGGATCTGTGACGTCATGGGGTGGTTGGGACTGATTCGCACGACCTCTGTTGTGTCAGTACGGTGGTTCTAGTGTTCCACACGGTCAAGGACACGGCCGTGTGTAAGGCCGTGTGGCCTTGAAATTCTACACTTTTGGTTAGTTTAAAAGGAAAGAAAGAAGGAAGGGAAAGAAATTGAAAATAAATTTGAATGTAAATAGTATTAGTACTAGGGTTGCCTCTCGAGAAGTGCTCGTTTATAGTCTTAAGCTGGACTTACCTCGAATTAGATAAATTAGGGAGGTTTAAAGGTTTGAATATCTTCCCTCTTGCTTAAAGTTTTATTTTCTTGATAAGGTTCAAGTCAAGAAGCGTTTACCTTAAAAGTGCCGAATGTTGGATTGCTTACCTCGACTGTTCCATGGGAGAAGATATCGTGTACCTTAAGAGGAATTTCCTTGCTTATGCTCAGGTCTGTTGTGGTGATACGAGGACCGGCTTTGTCGAGCAGCACCTGGTCTCCTATTTTGAAGTGATTTGATGTTCCTACGAGTTCTTCTGGTGGTTCTTCTGGAGTTACTTCGTGCGGGTTCGGTTGTTCTTTGTCATGTGTTTTCTGCTCTTCTAGTTTGTCAACCCTTAGGCTTCGTTCTTTTTGTAATTCTCCTTTGTTGCGTTGGGGTCTAAGATTTGGCTCGGGGTTATATCCTTGTGGTATTTCTCGCGATGAAAGTTGAATAGATTTTTATCAAATGAATTGTCTTTCTTACCTTTATCGATTGTTGTCCTGGCCGAGTCAAGAGCATGAAAACTGATTGATTCGTTAGCTACACAAAGTATGAGTTCACCTGTGGCAACATCAATTTTTGTCTTGGCAGTTGCTAAGAAAGGTCTTCCTAAAATTAAGGGAATTGAATTATCCTCAACCATGTCTAAGACAACAAAATCTACTAGGAAAACAAATTTGTCGATTTTACAAGAACATCTTCGATAATTCCCCTAGGAATTCTAATAGTTTTATTAGCTAATTGAATGCTCATCCTAGTTTGTTTGGGCTTCCCTAGACCTAGTCGTTTAAACAATGTATAAGGCATGATATTTATGCTTGCCCCTAAATCAGCTTACGCATTATCAATAGTTAAACTACCAATTAAACATGGAATTGTAAAACTCCCTGAATTTTTTGTTTCTGTGGTAGTTTATTCTGTAGCATTGCTGAGCATGCTGCGTTTAATTCCACATGGTGTTCTTCATCTATTTTGCGTTCGTTTGTCAAGAGCTGCCTTAAAAATTTCTTCGAGTCTGGTATCTAAAAAAGAGCTTCAAGAAGAAGTAAGTTGATATGTAATTTCTTCAAGAGTTTAAGAAACTTATCGAACTATTCTTCTGAATCATCTCTTTTCATTGCTTCGGGATAAGGTATGCGAGGTTGGTACTCTTTAACTACTGATTTTGGCTTTTCTTGTGTTACCTCTATTTCACCTTCATTTACCTTGTTTTCTTGAATTGTGTTTGGTTCATTTAACCCTTCACTGTCTTGAGCTGTGATGGCTTGAATTTGCTCCTTAGGGTTAATCTCGGTGTTACTTGGTAGACGCCCTTGCGGTCGTTCAGACATTAGCCTTGTGAGTTGCTCGACTGCATTAGTAACTTCCTTGACCGACTTAGTAATTTCCCCTATTCGGCTCTCGTTACCTTTAATTTTTCTCTCAGTTTCTTGGAAACGTTTTTCTGTGTCTGTCGTGAATTTTGTCAACATCTCCTCAAGGGTTGATTTCTTCTCTTGTGGATAGGGCTGATTTTGGATGTTTTGAGGAGGTTGTTACCTTTGATTTCCTTGGTTTCTTTGACCTCCCCACAAAAAATTTGGGTGGTTCCTCCAACCTAGATTGTAAGTATTACTATAAGGATTATTATTAGATCTGAAATTATTACCTATATAGTTCATCTGTTCGCTTTCTGCTTCCAGTTGGTAGGGTGGGTACTTAGGATTTGCCACAATTCCACTTGTGTCGCACTGCATGACTAGATGTACCTGCGAAGAACACAAACTATCAATCTTTTTACTCATCAATTCTACCTGTTTTGATAGCATGGTTACTGCATCGATGTTGTAAACTCTGGCTGATTTTGTCGGTTTCATTCTTATAACTTGCCACTGATTGTTATTCAGTGACATTTCTTCAACGAATTCACAGGCAACTTTAGAAGTTTTGTTGTTCAGAGTTCCATCGGCGGCTGAATCAATTAATTGCCTCGTTGAGGGATTTACACCATTGTAGAAGGTTTGGACTTGTAGCCACAAGGGTAGACCATGGTGTAGACACCTCCTCAAGAGATCCTTGTATCTCTCCAATGCGTCGTATAACATCTCTAGATCCATCTACACAAAAGAGAAGTTATCATTCCGTAAGTTGGCCGTTTTGTCCAGTGGAAAATATTTTAATAAAAAATTTTTGGTCATCTACTCCCATGAAGTGATTAACCCTCGTGGTAACGAGTTTAACCACTATTTGGCTTTATTTCTCAAAAGGGAATAACCGAAGACGTATGGCATCATCAGAAACGCCATTTATTCTAAAGGTATCACAGAACTCCAAAAAATTAGCTATATGAGTATTTGGGTCTGCATCCTACAAACCATCAAATTGAACAAACTGTTGAATCATTTGTATTGTGTTAGGCTTTAATTCGAAATTATTAGCAGCTAACAATACTAGATTTCGCTCCTGTTAAATGCGGTTTAGCGTAGTCAAACATGGTGCATGGAGCACTATTTTCTCTCACATCATGTGGTGGTGGGTTATTCTCGTCCATCCCTTCAGTAGGATTGGATCTGTCTTCTTGGTCTTCCTCTGTGTAATTTAAGGCTCGCCTGATTTCTTTGTGGTTTCTGCGAGTAGTAGCTTCAATATCACTATCATATACTAGTGGTCCTCTCGGGTTCCTCCTTGTCATAAACTAGAGGTACCTGCTAGGAAAAGAAAGAAAGAAAATTTAGTAAGTAAAATAAAATAGATTACAAAATTTAAAATAAAAAATGGCTAAAGTAAAAAAAATAAAGTTTTCTTAATATTTTAGTTCCCCGGAAATGGTGCCAAAAACTTGATCGCTGAAATCAGAGCCTTAAAATTTATAAAGAATGTGATCGAACCTAGAAACTAACTCTAACAATGATTAAAGGCAAGTGTACCTATCGAACAGTAACATAGCTTAGGCAGGACTGGATTGTCAAAGCCAAAGGAACTAAAAGTACTAATACTTACTTTCATTTTATTATTTAGCCTAAAATATGGAGTGATTGGTTGATTTAATTTATCGACTACTAAACTAAAGACACAAAGACAAAAAGAACGAATTGGGAAATAACTTGAAGAAAACTCAATTGATAATGATGATACCCTCAGGAAGAATCCACCTAGACTTCACTTGTTATCTAACACTAAACCATACGATTTATTCACTTAGTTTGATCAGTAGGACTCCCTAACATATATTAAACCCTCTCTCGAGGCAAATAATGTCTAACCCTAGGTTAATTAGTGGAACTCTTGTTCTCTTATAATAACCCCCTAGAATAGCAGTAAATCGATCTATGGATTCCCATATTAGGTTTCACCCTAATCCGAAAAAATCTCGTCACCCTATCTCTAGGCATGCGATCAACTACGCTTAATTATGCTAGATCTACTATTAAGCAGGGTCTATTCCTCCTCCACCTAAGCACTTCAGATTGGATTAAACATGTATAATTAAGAACAAACTAAGTATTTATCATGTAATTTAGAAAATAATAACAAGATTCATCTAGGTTTCATCCCCTTCAAGTATTTGAGGGGTTTAGTTCATAACAAAGAAAGAAAACATCTCAAGAGAAAAGATAAAACAAAACATAAGAAATCCCTAAAACCCCCTGAAGGAATTGAAGGAGAAATCCACTGTTTTGAGTAAAATTTCACTTCTTGGGATGGATCAACTGGCTATCTTCGAGTAATTTCCTCAATCTGACCTTCTCGGCTTGGCTCCTTGCCTAGCTTTGATGCCCTTCTCTAGGATGCACTTAGGATATTTATATAGACTTTTAGAATGCTTCAATTGGTCCCTAAGTGTCCTAATTCGAGTATAGTTCCTACTCGGTGTTTGATTAAGCTTTGGAAAGTGTTTCTTTGCCTCAAAGTATCCAAATGTGAGTCAAATTGCTCTCTCCCGCGATAGAGGAACGGCCAGGGCACACGTCCCTGTAAATCGCGGTTGGGCTGTGTTTCGATTCTATTGTTTGAGGCACGGTAGTGTGATTCGGGGGTCAGGCCGTGTGAAGTATTTTGATGATGGACAACCGTATGGCTTAATGTCTAGGCCGTGTCGATTTCCTCTTTGGCCCAAATTGGCCTGTTTTAAGCCTGTTTCTTATTCTTTTTGTTCAGGTGCTTTCCTGAGTATAAGACATGAAAAGAAAGGATTAAGATCACCTTTTTACATAATTTGAGGGCTAAATCATCCAAAAGCATACTAAATATGGGATTAAAATATGTTATAATTACAGTTTATCACTGATCAAACAAGTCATCAATTCTTGGCAAAAGATACTTGTTCTTTATCTTTACCTTATTGAGCTGTCGATGATCGATACAGAGCCTCATGGATCCATCTTTCTTCTTCACAAATAATACTGGTGCACCCTAGGAAGAAAAACTCGGTCTTGCAAAACCTTTATCTGTCAAGTCTTGTAACTGAGCTTTTAATTCTTTCAATTCGGTCGAAGCCATTCTATATGGAGCAATCAATATCAGTGAAGTCCCTCGTATTAAATAAATACCAAACTCCACCTCTCTGATAGGTGGTAATCCTGGCAACTCTTTTGGGAATGCATCTGGATATTCACAAACTACCGGTACCGTTCAATCTTTATTTCTGTCATTTTTGTATTTAGTATATAGGTAAGAAATGCTTCACAACCCTTCCTTACATACCTCTGAGCTGACATCGACGAAATCACAATAGGCAATTCACCCGACTCATATGATTCAATCAGAAGAATTTCATTATTTTGACATTTCAATTCAAAAACTTTTTGCCTACAATTCACTACTACATCATGTAGAGTCAACCAATCCATTCCAAGTATCACATCAAACTCATTAAATGGCAAAATCATTAAGTCAGCTGGAAAATAGTGACTCCGAAACATCAAAGGACAACCCTTGCAAACTTTATCTACTAAAACATATTTTCCTAAGGGATTTGATACCTTAATCATAAATTGTAACAGTCCGGTTTAGACCCTAGTCGGAACAGTGGTTTCGAGACCATAAATTTGAGGTCAAAATAATATTTTAATGTTATCTTTGGTGTTGATTCTATGGGATAATTTTATCAATTGTGTGTTTAATTAAGAGAAAGGACTTAATTGTATAAGGTACAAAATGTTGTGTGCTGATTTATATGTGCTTAATTATTGTTGGCTTTTTAAGGTGGAGGCCTTATGTTGTTAATAATCTATTTTTTTTAGATAGTGGATGGTTAAATGACAAGATAACCTTAATGTATATTTTTCTTATATGTTTATTAAAAGGTTAGCTTGGTAAATTAATAATTATGTCTAATATGTTATAATAAAACATGGAAAATGGTCATTGTTATCATCTTTGCTCCACAGAAAATTGAGAGTCAAAGAAGAGTTTTAAGCTTTGAAAATTTTGGCAATTGTTCATCTTGATTTAAGGTATGTTTGAGCTCAGTTTTTATTAATTTCTACGTTTTCGTAAGTGTTGCTTCGTGCTCTAACTAACCCATGTTGAAATTTTGTGAATTGATGATGTTTTTGTGATGAGCCATTGATGAATGCATGAGCTATGTGCTAGTTGATAGTGAAATATGAAAACTTAGTGTTGGGTTAACATAGCTTGAATTGGGATTTTTAGTGAAATTGAGCATTTTAGACTTAATTGAGAAAATAAGTAATTAAAGGATTAAACCGTAAAATAAATGAAAGGTATGGGCTTGTATGAGCATAATGAGAATTCAGGTAGGCATGGGTACAAGAAAATTATGTGTATTTGGTGATTTGATAAATTAAGGACTAAAGTGTCGAAATGTGTAAATGTAAGGGCTATTTTGTAAAATGCCTTAAATATGTATGTGTGGATCAAATTGAATGAATTTGTAATTGAATGGATTGAATTTGAATGTATATAGACCAAGAAAGGAGAGGTTTGGATCGAGATCGAGGCAAAGATAAAGTGCTCGATTAATCGACTGTTTTCCTATTCAACATCCGAGGTAAGTTCGAATAAGTACAAGTTGTTAATTTGTGTTCTATACGATGTGAATTGAATAAATATATATATATATATATATAACTATGAGCTTAGAAATGCTATGTGTTGAATCAAATTAGAAAGCACTAAGTGTGCGAAATTAGAAACACGAAAGAAATGATTGGCACTATGTGTGCGAGTTGATAGAAGCTTCGGCTTATTGAATCAACTGTGTGTGTGATACCGATATAAACTCGGTTTAACATAATGGCACTAAGTGTGCGATGACAAGTATGTCAGGTTTACAAATTGGCACTAAGTGTGCAACATAAGCAAGAGAATAACAAAGATTGATCAAAGTATAAAGTTGAATGATTAAGTAGCATCGTTGGTGAAGTTACTTTGTGTTGGTAAAGGTATGTATGATACCTATGTGGTTGATGAAATTGAAAGTAAATGAATGGAATGCTATGTGAGTATTGGATAAAGTTGAACTTGCATACCATTGGTAAATTATCTATGTGATGGTTAAATGTGTATATTGAATTGATTCATTGAGTTAATTGCATTATAATTCAAACTTACTAAGCTTTGAAAGCTTATTGTGTGATTGTTTCTCTATTTTGCAGTGTCAGTAAAGCTAGCTCAGATCTGGGGATCTTCAGCATCTCAATTACACTATTGACAATCTATTTTGGTACTCTAGAAAAATGTATATAGTTGAATTATGGCATGTATAGGCTAGTAGATAAGATATGTCCTGAAATGTTTAATCCTTGCCATGTGAGTTGGCTTGGAAGTTGAATGATGTTGAACTTATGAATGAGTTATGGAAATGGTATATTTCATGATGGTGTGGTTGATGATAAGATGTGGTTTGAAGAAAGTTTATGATATGGATTACATGATGTTTGGTATATTCATGTTTTGATGTATATTTGTCACTTTGAATGGCTTTAATTGTGATGAAAATGAGCATGAGAGTAAATAGTTTTGTTGGTGATTGGATAATGCATGAATTGGTATGTTTGAATGGCCTTGAAAGTATGAATTGGTATTGTATTGATGCTTGTAGGTATGATCTTATTGTGGGATGGAAATTTGGCCTTACAAATGGCCTGTTTTGCCTACATGGTTATGGCACATGGGCATGCCTATTGATTATAGGATAAAGTCAGTAGCTAGCTTAAGATTACACAGCCATGGTACATGGGCGTGCCTAGTAGCCATGTGAATAAGTTAGTATACATGCCCTATTTGACACGGCCTGGACACATGGGTGTGTCTGGTAACCGTGGGAGGCACACGGTCTGGTTGCACGAGCGTGTGACCTCAACAGTGTTGAACAATGCTTGAAATTTTGAAAACTTTTGTAAGCATTCGGTTTAGTCCCAACCCCTTTCTAACATTAGATTAAGGTCTCGTAGACCTAGATGAGGGACCGTATTTTTGTATTTGAGCATGTATGATTAATGATAGACTATGTGTTGTGGAAGGGATGTATGTTATTGTAGTTGTTCAGTGATGCCTCTTAACCCTATTTCGGCGACGGTCTCAGGTTAGGGGTGTTACATTTTATTGGTATCAGAGCTAGGGTTTAGTCGATTCTCAGACTAACGTAGCGTGTGTGATTCTAGCTATACATGCCATATATGAAATTGTGATAGTGTGATGAATTCTAACAGATGAAAATGTGTTATCATATAGTAATGGATCCCAATCGAGCAGTTGTTGACAATGTAGAGAGTAATGCGCCTACTCCCGCTCAAGGGATAACACCGGCCACATCTAGGCCAAATGAAAGTAGTAAGGGAGGAGAGACTAAGGAAGCATTCTTCTATATGATGAGTGAGTGGTTTTTGGAGTTCGTTCGAATGAATTTGGCTGCTCAACAACCACCATCCCCACAAGTACCTATTGTACCACGAGTGATAGATCTGATTTGACTGAATAAACCTCCGGTGGATAAGATTCGAAGGTACGGGGCTGAAGAGTTTAGGGCCATATCCGATGATGATGCTGAGAGAGCTGAGTTTTGGCTCGAGAATACAATTCGGGTATTCGATGAGATGTCATTGACTTCTAATGAATGTATAAAATGTGATGTTTCGTTGTTAAGAGATACTGCGTATAATTGGGGCAAGTACAACAATAGAGTTTTCTATAAATGTGGATCACGATATCACTTTATTAGAGACTACCCAAAGATGACTGAGGAAGAAAATGTTTAGAATGTGAGATCGAGTAATGTAATGGCTAGGGGTAGACCAACCAAAAATGTCAAGAATGTTAGTGGAATTCAAAAAGAGACCACTGATACATCTGTGAGATCAGAGGCGAGAGCACCTGCCCGAGCTTATGTTATACAAGCACGAGAGGAAGCGTCATCTCCAGACATCATTACTGGTACTTTTACTCTATTCAATACTGATGTGATTGCATTAACAGATTCGGGATCAACACATTCCTATGTGTGTATGAATTTAGTATTGAATAAGACTCTAGCTACTGAGTCTACTGAATTTGTGGTTAGAGTATCGAACCCCTTAGGCAAGTGTGTTTTGGTGGATAAGGTGTGCAAGAATTACCCATTGATGTTTCGTGATTTATGTTTTTCTGTCAATTTGATGTTGCTTCCATTCGATGAGTTCTATATAATTCTGAGTATGGATTGGCTCATTCTGCATAATGCTATTGTGAATTGTAAAAGAAAAGTATTGAATTGAGAAGTGAGAGCGGTGAGATAGTTCAAATTGAATCCAGTGATCTGAAAGGGTTAGCGGCTGTTGTATCTGCAATAAAAGCTATGAACTATGTGAGAAAGGGTTACAAAGCCTATTTGGCATATGTGATTGATACAAAATTGTCAGAAAAGAAAGTTGAATCTATACCTGTGGTTTGTGAGTTTCCAGATGTGTTTCCTAAAGAGTTACCAGGATTACTTCCAATTCGGAACTTGAATTTGGTATTGAGTTAGTGCCGAGGACTACTCCTATCTCAATAGCTCCATATAGAATGGCACCAGCTGAATTGAAAGAGTTGAAATCTTAGTTGCAAGAGTTGACTGATAGAGGATTTACACGACCAAGTTTCTCTCCCTGGGAAGCTCTTATTTTGTTCGCTAAAAAGAAAGACGGTACTATGAGAATGCGTATTGATTACTGACAATTGAATAAAGTGATGATAAAGAACAAATATCCGTTGCCTCGTATCGATGATTTATTTGATCAGCTGAGAGGAGCTATAATGTTGTCTAAGATAGATTTGAGATCGGGCTACTATCAGTTGAGAGTTAAAGAATTTGATGTACCGAAAACTGCTTACAAAATGAGATACGTACATTATGAATTCTTAGTGATGCCTTTTGGACTAACAAATGCTCCTGCAGTGTTTATGGATCTGATGAATTGGATATTTAGACCGTATTTAGATCACTTTGTTGTGGTGTTCATTGATGATATTTTGATCTATTCATGTGATGAAACGCAACATGCCAAACATTTGAGAAATGTGCTATAGACTCTACGTGAGAAACAATTGTATGCTAAGTTTAGCAAATGTGAATTTTGGTTGCGTGAGGTTGGTTGTCTAGGACATATTGTGTCAGTTGCGGGAATACGAGTTGATCCGAGTAAAGTCTTAGCTATTTTAGAATGGAAGCCTCTGAGAAATATATCTGAATCTGTAATTTTCTGGGACTAGCGGGATATTATAGACGGTTTGTGAAGGGCTTCTCAATGATTGTAATGCCATTGAAAAAGTTGCTATAGAAAGATGTTAAATTTGAGTGGTCAGAAAAGTTCCAGCAGAGTTTCAATCAGTTAAAAACATTGTTGACAGAGGCACCTGTGTTAGTTCAACCAGAAATAGGTAAAGAGTTTATAGTTTATAGTGATGCATCGCTAAATGGCTTGGGCTATGTGCTGATGCAAGAAGGCAAAGTCATTGCTTATGCTTTGAGGTAACTAAAGACGCATAAAAAACTATCCGACACATTACCTTGAATTAGCCGTGATTGTGTTCGCATTGAAAATTTGGCATCATTATTTATTTGGTGACAAATATCATATCTTTACAGATCACAAGAGTTTGAAATACTTGATGACTCAAAAAGACTTGAATTTGTGACAGAGAAGATGGTTAGAATTGTTGAAAGATTACGAGCTTGTGATAGATTACCACCCGAGTAAAGCTAATGTTGTAGCTGATGCCTTGATTCAAAAATCATTACATGCCTTGCTAGCTATGAGTACTCAAATAAATCTGTGTGATGATAGTGCGATTTTAGCTGAGTTGAAAGTAAAACCGATGTTTGTACATCAAATTTGTGATGCTTAGAAGGATGATGTTGAAATGATGGCTAAACAAACTCAGTGTGAGTCAAATGTTAATTTAGAATTTCAGGTTAATAGTGATGATTGTCTGAGATTTAGAGATCGGATTTGCATCCTAAGAAATTCAGGGTTGATTCAGATGATTTTGAATGAAGCTCACAATAGTCGTTTGACTGTTCACCCGGAAGGTACGAAAATGTATAATGATTTGAAAAAGTTTTATTGGTAACATGGTATGAAACGGGACATCTCTGACTTTGTGTTGAAATGTTTAATTTGTCAGCAAGTTAAAGCTAAACATCAAGTTCCATCTGGTTTGTTACAGCTCATTATGATTCTTAAGTGGAATTTGGAGACAATTACGATGGAATTTGAGTCGGGGTTGCCTTTATCTCCGGGAAAGAAAGATGCAATATGGGTGATAGTTGATAAATTGATGAAATCAGCTCATTTCATTCCGGTGAGAATAGATTATTCACTCGATAGATTGGCTAAATTGTACATTACTGAGATTGTGAGATTGCATGGAGTGCCACTATCTATAGTATCTGATAGGGATTCGAGATTTACTTTGAGGTTTTGGAAGAAATTGTAAGATGCATTAGGCACAAAACTGCATTTCAATACTGCATTTCATCCACAAACGGATGGTCAATACAAACGAGTTATTCAAATCCTCGAAAATGTGTTAAGATGTTGTGTACTTGAGTTTGAGAGTATGTGGGAAAAAATCGCTATTGATTGAATTGCGTATAATAACAGTTATCAATCTAGTATTAAAATGGCACCATATGAAACTCTTTATGGTTGAAAATGTCAAACTCCATTGTATTGGACTAAGCTAAGTGAGAATAAGATTCACGGGGTTGATCTTATAAAAGAAACCGAGCGTAAAGTGAAAGTAATTCAAGAAGTTTGAAAGCGACCTCAGATCGTCAGAAGTTGTATGCGAACTTGAAACAGAAGGAAATCATACTTGAGATTGGTGATAAAGTGTTTTTGAAAGTGCCTCCGTGGAAGAAAATACTTCGATTTGGCCGGAAAGGCAAGTGAGTCCAAGATTCATAAGGCTCTATGAGATCATTGAACGAATTGCTTATAGATTGATGTTGCCACCTAAGTTAGAAAAGATTCATAATGTGTTCCATGTGTCAATGCTTAGAAGGTACAAAACTGATCCGTCTCACGCGATTGCTCCTACTGAAGTTGAAATTCAGCCAGATTTGTTGTACAAGGAAGAACCGATTCAAATTCTAGCACGAGAGACTAAAGACTTGAGAAACAAAAGAATTTCCTTAGTGAAAGTGTTGTGGCATAAACACGGAATTTAAGAGGCTACGTAGGAGCCTGAGAATGTTATGAGAAAGCAATATCCACAAATATTCATTGGTAAGATTTTTAGGGACGAAAATTCCTAGGGGGAGAGTTGTAACAGCCCTGTTTAGACCCTAGTCGTAATAGTGGTTTTGAGACCATAAATTTGATGTCAAAATAATATTTTAATGTTATCTTTGGTGTTGATTCTATGTGACATAGCCTGTGTGAAAATTCTGTGTGATAATTTTATCGATTGTGTGTTTAATTAAGAGAAAGTACTTAATTGCATAAGGTGCAAAATGTTGTGTGTTGATTTATATGTGCTTAATTGTTGTTGGCTTTTTAAGGTGGAGGCCTTATGTTGTTAATAATCCATTTTTTTTTAGATAGTGGATGGTTAAATTTCAAGATAACCTTAATGTATATTTTTCTTATATGTTTATTAAAAGGTTAATTTGTTAAATTAATAACTATGTTTAATATGTTATAATAAAACATGGAAAATGGTTCCCAAAACTGTTGGTTGCATATAGAGTTGTTATAAGAGTTACCATAATAATTGTTGCGGTTGTTACTAATATAACAGGCATTCTCGCATTTTGCAGACAATCTTCATAGCTATGGTTGTCAGTACAAATCTCACAAAAAAAAGTAGGAACATCAACTTGCTGAGCGACTTGTATAGGTGCAACGCCACTAGTCCCTTGCATATTTTTAATCATGTTTGTGAGAGAAGAAACTTAAGCACTGTAACAGTTTGATTTAGACCTTAGTCGGAATAGTAGTTTCGAGACCACAAATTTGAGGTCAGAAAAATATTTTAATATTATTTTTTGTGCCTACAGTATGTGATTAAGCATGTGTGAAATCATTATGAATTAATTTGATCGTTTGTATGCTTAATTTACAAAAAGGATTAAATCACAGAAAATGCAAAAGTAGCTTTCTATTTAATTAAGTGTCGAATTGATGTGTCTTTATAGTTAAGGAGTCCTTATGTTGTTAATATGCCATTAACTTTGTAAGTGGACATTAATTGCCTTAATGTTAATGTTTTATATGTTTATTAATCATGGATATTTTGGTAATTGATGTATTATTATGAATTATAATAAACAAACATAAAATATGGCCATTTTATTCATCTTTTCGGCCAAAATTAGTAAGGAAAGAAAAGAAAAAAGAACAAGCTTCATTCGGCTAGGTTTAAGCTTGATTAATGTATGATTTTTTTTGGTTTTGATAATTTCTATGTTTTTGTGATCGTTGCTTTGTGTTCTATCAAACCCATCTCTTAATTTTGGAATTTGATGATGATTCTGAAATGTGCCATTGATGAATGCTTGAGTTTTGTGTTAGATGGTGATGAAATATGAAAGATATGTAATAGATTAACATGTTTTGTCTTTGGATTTTTGATAAATTTGAGTAATTTGGACTAAATTGTGAAAATAATAAATTGAGGGACTAAAATATGAAATAAATGAAATGTGTGGACTTGTATGAACATGGGGAATATTCGGCCAAGCATGGGAATATTGAAATTTTTTATAATTTGTGAAATTTTTAAATAGGGACTTAAATGTTAAAATATGAAAATATGAGGGCTAATTTGTAAAATGTCCTAAATGTGTGTTTTTGGATTGAATTGAAAGATTTGGTGAATAAAAGAGTTAAATTTGAATATGTATAGATCAAGAACCAAAGAAAATGGATTTAGATCGGGGAAAGTCGAAACTGGTTGAATAGTCGTCTTTGTCCGTTCATATCCGTACGAGGTAAGTCTATATACAAATAAATGTGTTTATATGAATTTGAATTGTGATGAATGACTATGGAAGATGTATATATGAATTCAAGGAAGTTTCAATGATGTATCAATGTTCGAAAAGTTCTGTTAGAACCTTAAGAATAGTTAGGATACGTATGTCATGAATAGGGTTATGATATGAAATATCATGTAAAACCATGTCTGTGACATTGGCATCAATTTTAGAATTACGTGTAAGACCATGTCTGGGACATTGGCATCGTATAGGATTTCTTGTAAGACCCTATCTGGGACAGTGGCATCGATATCTGATTAAATGTAAGACCATGTCTGGACGTTGGCATTGTATGATTATTCCGTGTAAATCGAGTATCATATTTGATTCTGAGTGGTTCAACGGGCATTTCGAGAAATGAATGGCTATTTGAAATGTGAATCCAATACAGGTACGTTTGAAATGTATACAAAGTTTGAGTATGAAAAGCAAGTATATGTGAGATTATGAATTGAGATATGTGCCTAGTTTTGTTGAGAAAATATGTGATATATATATAAATGTGTTATGTTTTAATGAAATACATGGAGATGTGATTTTTTGATAAGCAAATGATTAGAAACAATTGAGACAATGAAGAAATATGAATATGCTATTGAGATATGCTAAAGATCTTGTAATTGAAATGGTTGTAAATGTTTATTATGATAAGTTTATTTGTATATGATTTACTAAGCTTTTGAAAGCTTACTTTGTGTGTGTTTGCATTGTTTTATAGATTATCAAAGCTATGGAAGGCTCGGAGATCATCGAGGATCATCACCACACTATCAAACTCTATTTTGGCACGTTTTGAAAGTGTACGTAGCTAAGTATGGCATGTATAGGCTAGTAGTTTTAGCTTATGTTTTGAGATGTATATAAAGCTATGTGATACGGCTTGATAATGGTTATGAATATGGTAACTTTTAATGTATGTATAGATGATGCAATGTTGGTATATTTGTGATGAATGGTTGGTATGTTTGGGTTGCTTTTGGAGTATGAAATGAAGCTTGTTTATGCTTGTAGGATTGACCCTAAAATGGGTGGCAAATTGGCCTTGCAAATGGCCTATATTTGCCTACACGGTTGAGAACACGAGCGTGTGTCTCGACTGTGTCCCTTAAGTTTGTATTTTGAATCAAGTCAATTTTCCACAGAGGCCAGACACACGGGTGTGTGACAGGCCATGTGAAATAAGTCAGTGTCGACCACGAGTTAAGCACACAAGCATGTCTTCAGCCGTGTGGATAAGTTAGTATTTATGCCCTATTTTACCACGGCTTGGACACACGGGTGTGTTTGAGGCCGTGTGCACACAGACGTGTGACCTCTGTAATTTTGAAAAATGTTTGATTTTCAAAAAAAAAAATTGTATGATCTCGGCTTAGTCCTGCCTCTTTTCTAATGCATGTTTAAGGTCTCGTAAACCTTTTAAAGGGACTCTATGTATATAGTTTGCTATGATATGATGATGATGTAATTTTTGTTATGAAATTATCGTAAAAGTTCTTATCTGTCGGTAATACCTTTTAACTCTATTCCGACGATGGATAAGGGTAAGGGTGTTACATTTTATTAGTATCAGATGTAACAGCCCGATTTATGGTCTAGTCAGAATAGTGATCTCAAAATCACTAATTCGAGGTTAGAGAAATTTTTTTCATGTTATGTTATATGTTATAACATGTTTATAATTATACATGAAAATTTTGGTGCCTTAATTTTAGCTATTTCTAGCTAAATTGTGAAAAAGGACTAAATCGCATAAGGTGCGAAAGCTCTAGTCTATTTGCAAAACGTGCCAGATAGCTATGGGCTATTAATTGGAGTCCCTAAAGCTTAAGCTAGGTAATGAAGGGACTATTTTGCATTATGATTGAGAGTCTAGGGACTTTCCATGAGAGAGTTTATGCTGGTTGCTGAATTTTTATTGGAGAAAATGAATGATATGATGATGATAAACAACTTTTATGAAAGGTGTTGTTATGAAAACACCTAATTTGGGCTAAAATACAAAAGTTGTAAATTATTCAATAAGCATGAAATAGTTGGAATTGGAGATAGTTGCAAGAGGATTAAATGTTCATCTAGGCTTGTTTAATAAGAAAATGTGATGAAAATTTATTTACGAGCCTATGGGCAAAATCGTAATTTTGCCAAAGTATAAGGGCAAATTGGTCAATTTTGCCTAAGTATATATTAAGGTGTATTATGTTGTATAAGTGACTAAATCAGTAAATTTTGTTGTTCTAGATAAAAGAAATCGAGTTTCGGACCTAGAACGGGTGAAAAGAGAAATGTGAGCAAAAAGTCATTTTCGGCCTTTTAGTTATTGAGGTAAGTTCATGTACAAATGTGGTATTTACACATGAGTTAATTTAATATTCCAATGCTATATGGAATCTATAATTACTCTATGAATGCATGAATTATCTTTTAATGAGATGTCAACAGAATTGAATCAAAGAGTAATGAGAAATGTAGATAATATGAAATGATGTTAGTTAAGGTTTCGTGTAAGGCCATATTGGAATATGGCCTCGGGTTGAGATATTAAATAAGACCATGTCAAGGACATGGAAACGGTGTGATAAAATGTAAAAGACCGTGTCTGGCACATGACTTCGACATGTTGATGCAAGTGAGACCCTATTGGGGTATGACATCAAAGTGACACTATGGGTATGAGACTCAAGAAAGTCATTTAACAATTTGAGTGATTCAACTTGTAAGTTGAAAGTAAGTGCGTATGTGGTTGTACCATGATGAGCATAAGTGTGTGTTAGAATTGAATTGAGACGAGTTCAGTTTATAATGAAACCTTAGCAAGATATTTGTAACCGATGCATTTTAATTTCATGAGATAGATTTATAAATGCATTGTGAGAATGCAAATGAGAATCGTAGAAAGCTAAGTAAGAACGATAGTGAGTGATGATGTTTACGGATGAACACTTAAATTAGAGAAATATATGAGGATAGATAATTATGAATGCATAATATCAGTGGGCTGTGTGCGTTACCACCTGATATATTATTAATTGATGGGCTGTGTGCGAGACCATCAACTGTACTACTATCGGTGGGCTGTGTGCGCTACCACTTGATATATTATTAATTGATGGGCTGTGTGTGATACCATCAACTGTACTACTATCGATGGGCTATGTACGTTACCACCTGATTAGTTAATAATCGATGGGATGTGTGCGATACCATTGCTTATAAATGATTGGTGAGCTAAGTGCGAAATCACCATAGGTGTAAATAAATGGTGGACTGTGTGCGATGCCACCTTATAAGAGATTTAATGGTGGGCTAAGTGCGTAACCACTGGAGATTTTTAGTATGAGTGGCTTATCGAAAATGCTTAACGTGTTGCTTCATATAAGATCTTGTAGTGATTAGTGCAGGGTTGTGTACAAATTAAATGAGCAATTGGCTTGTGGCATGGTAAGAACATAGTAAGAGATAGAATGAGTAAACTACAAGAAGGGTTGAGTAAGTAGCCATAAGTTAAGGGAAATCTCAGTATATACTTGTGGTTATCTTTATTCAATGAATATCAATTTATGTTAGTTTATGCAGATGAACTTATTAAGCTTTATTGCTTACTCATTTTCTTTTCCCATCTCTTATAGGATATTTAAACTAGCTTGGATTGGAGGCCGTCGGAGATGTTTTCACACTATCGGATAGATGCTTGGTATGATGTTTCAAGTTTTTATGAGTCATGGCATGTATAGGGGCTAAACAAGTTAGGGAATTTGGTTGTAAATTGCTAGGACGTGTTAGCCTATAGTTGAATAATCTATTTTGTATAATGCCACAGTTGTTGGCTATTATTTTATATGAAAAAGATGTAGTTATTCATGTAAAATTGTGATTTCTTTTAAGTTAATTATGGATGTGTTGGATGAGTGCATGTTGTGTATGTTGTAGGGGTGAGAAGAGCTTAGCATATAACTTTGTTCTTGTCCACGTGGATAGACACACGGGCGTGTGTCTAGACCATGCGTGACACACGGTCAGTCCACGGGCGTGCAACTTGGCCGTGTGACCCCTGCATGTTAGCCTTTCAAGTTAGAATAGGCCACGGACTGTCCACACGGGTGTGTCCAAACCGTGTTAAATTAGTTAGTAACTCCCCACGGTTCACAGCCATGGGCATGTCGTGAGGGTACACGGGTGTGCCCCCATTTAACATGGGAGTGTGCCCCAACTGTGGGAGTTTTGGCAGAATACTAGGATTTTGGGCACGGTGTGAGTACATAGGCGTGTGTGACTACACACGAGCATGTGTGTCATCAAACACGGGCGTGTACTCCCTATTTAAATGAAAGGAAATTTTATGGGTCGTAAGGTTTCTATTATAGTCTCGATAGCCCTCGTAGGTATGAGTGAAGTCTTGTAGGTCGATTACGAAGTTGTTGAAGTGGCTCAAGAAGACTAGTCATGTTGAGCCTAAATGGCAATCAAGTACTTTTGTATGGTAACGCGTCGTGCCCTATTTCGGCGGGAATCACGAGTAAGGGGTGTTACATTTAGTGGTATCATAGCATGGTTTAGTCAGTTCTCGGACTAACCTAGCGTGAGTGAGAGTCTAGCTATACATGCCATAGGTGGACTGTGATAGTGTGATATCTCCCGGCCCTAACGAAAATTGTTTTGTTAAGACAGGGATGGTTCCCAACCGAGCTAAATCCAATAATGTTGTAAGTGATGTTGAGGTAATTGAAATGCTCTTATGCATTGAAGAGATTCAAAGAGGTATAAATAGAAGTGTATGTCATGTGTGTGAAAATGCATGAAATGAGAATTATAAAGTGGTAAGCTTATCTGTAATGGCGGGATGTGCATAGGTGTTATATACTAAACCTATTGGGTTAGGCACATATAGTGAGTAAATTTACCCAGAGAATGGGGTATATGTGTACGTATGATTATTTGAATGGTGTATGATCAATATGTCCATATAGTTGAATCTCATATGTGACTATTAAAGTAGATGATTATACAATGTTTTATTTTGTGACTCTGTATGAAACTATGAGTATTATAGTGTGCGAGTTAAACTGGGAAGTTTGATTAAGTAGAATACAGGGATGACTATGTTCGTTCAATGATAAATGATGAATAAAACCATGGTTGGACCATGGCGATACATGCGATCGCATGTAAGACCATATCTGGGATATGGCATTGGTGTTGATATGAGATTTTGTGTAAGATCATAGTGAAGCTATGGCATCGTGATGACCTATAAAGTAATAACTGGGCCATGATGTTGTGATACGAATAAGACCATAGTTGGACTATGGCAATCAAGAAAAGGACGTATTCAAACCTGTAAGACATTCTTTAAATTGATAAGCAATGATAAGAGAAATTAGAGTTAAATGTTGAGTACTAAGGTATATATATTAATGTGGAATTTGAGTATGTGAAAGTCTCGATTGAAGTTGAATTTCTTAGGATACTCAGTCGCTCACATGAGACAAGAAAGTCCGTGTAAGACCAAGTTAAGGCATGACATTGAGGGCGAGATAATAAATCCCATGTAAGACTATATCTAGGATATAGCAATGGCATTGAGACATATGTGAGATAAGATTTAGTATCCGTGGTCATTCATAGTAATTCATCAGGCAAAAAGGGAGAAGATTGAATGAGAAAGCAAGGATATCAAATGGGTAAATTTGTTATTAAGTTATGCTAGCTAAAGCTAACTAAAAGTATTACGCATGTTATGAATGATGAATATGAGATTATGATTACCATATCAAAGTATATTGATGTATGTGATTAATGCAATATTTATGATAGCATAATTGAGAATGCTTTGTATCACATTGATACCTAATACTCTACTAGATAGAGTGATTGTAGTTGAACATGAGGTTGAAGTCCTAGGGGACTATAATGAACACGAGAATTGAATAAGACCATATCCAGAATATGGCATCGATACTGGATGTGGAAGTCCATATAAGACCTTATCCGGGATAGGACATTGGCAATTAGAGGAGACTCCATATAAGACCACCTTGGGGATGTGACATTGGTTTTGTACCTACATGAATGATGGTGAATATGTGTCTTTGACTATCCCTAGTGATCAATTCAATAGATAGATGAGTGTAGAGGTAGAAATGAGGATTTTATTAAAGTCATGTGAATGAGGGAATACAGGCACTCGTGAATGAGTCGCAAGGGGATGAGTATAGAGTGTGGCATGGTATGTGCTTAATAAAGGAAATTGTAGGAAAGTATGTCCAAATGCTTTAACGATTATATTGATTATATGATGTTAAGAACAAGGAGAAAGTTAGCCTAGGCTATTGACTCAAGTGACTAGGGAGCCTGAGGTGTATGTTTATCGAGATCTTCTTTAATTGATGTTCATGAATGAAAGGAATTGTTAAGGAGTTTGAGGACAAAATGGTTAAAGAAACAATGTTGAACTGTGAGAGTGTTCAATTATGATAATTATAGTTGTATGGATCATAATGATCTCTTTAAGTATTACGTGTTAATAACTGTTGCCTTTTAGGGGCGATGTAGTTGTTTATCTCATGAATAGAGATAGTGCGAGAATGTTAGCTGATAGTAGAAATCAGACAAACGGTGGTTGATTTAGTTAATTGGAATCGACGTTCCTTTATCTCCTCGTAACCTTAACCGGGTAGTTTGAGGAAAAGGTTGGTGATGATTCTAGTATAAGGAGTGAAATCATGAGTTTCACATTGTGTGATGAGTTTTCGGACAAGCCGAATAGAGTCAATGAATTTGATCGAGGTGTTCTCGCTATCATGAGATATGATGATAGTAAAGGTTTTAGATTAGCATAGTAAGAGAAACTCAGATGAAAGTGTGCTTAAAATATATTCTCAGTATGGAGAAAAAGTGGATTATTGTGTCTAGGTATGATTCAAGTTTTGTGTATATTCATGCATGAGTCATTAAAGAGAATAAAATTTTGTGTGTACGCGAGTAGGGAGCATGATACAAAGATATGCTCATTGGTAATGTCTGGACCATAATGGTTGAGTTGAAAGCTTTAGAAGGGACTATTAATTGAAAGTTCTAGTACTGAGTTCAGTCTGAATCGAGAAAAAGAATTGTCAGGTTAGTGATCTAGAAACGATCACTTTTGTGTCTTTATTGTGAGTTAAACATTATGAAATGAAGAAGTGGAAATGGCTAGAACTATTACAATGGCAAGTATAGTTATTATAATATTTCTCAGACAGTAGACATGGTACAGATGTCTATATGAAGGATCCATGTTAAGCAATGCGAGTTAGGTACTCGATTGACCTTAGTTGATAAATCTAGGTTGGATAAGATTACCATTGTTGAAGTTTCCTCGAGATAGAATTTGAATGATGATGAATCCAAAACTTATACAAAAGTTTGGTATGAGATTTAGCAGTAGCATATCTACCAATACAGGAATAAGTAAGTGCAGTTATGTACATAAATGTTTTGACATTAGAATACATTTCACGATATGATTGAGGTTATGGCCAGAAGTAGTTGACCATTAAAAGCTAAGTTTCCTTAGAGTACAAGTCAAGAATATAAATGCTTTAAAGAGGAAGTGAGATGAAACCTTATTGATTTCACATTTGGTTTGACAAAATTTCCAATGAAGGGGATGACATTCGAGTTGTAGTGAATCAGTCAGAAAAGATCTGAACGATTCGTTTAGACATGTACGTTGTTCCAAGTTGGTGGATTGCTGGATATAATATATGCCCTAGAGGAAGAATAACCTAGGTCTTAAGTTGCGTTTCGACCTTAAGTATCACGACTTAAGAGTTATTGGCAAGAGGAACTTGAGAATAAGTGGATTCACGATTTTAAAGAATGGATGGAAACGTTTTAAGAATGTTGGTAGCAACTCCTCCTGGTAAGATTTTCGGGGACAAAAATCTCTAAGGGGGGAGAATTGTAACAGCCCGATTTAGGGTCTAGTCAAAATAATGATCTCGAAATCACTAATTTGAGGTTAGAAAAATTTTTTCATGTTATGTTATATGTCATAACATGTTTATAATTATGCATGAAAATTTTGGTGCCTTAATTTTAGCTATTTCTAGCTAAATTGTGAAAAAGGACTAAATCGCATAAGGTGTGAAAGTTCTAGTCTATTTGTAAAAGGTGCCAGATAGCTATGGGCTATTAATTGGAGTCCCCAAAGCTTAAGCTAGCTAATGAGGGGACTATTTTGCATTATGGTTGAGAGTCTAGGGACTTGCCATGAGAGAGTTTATGCTGGTTGCTGAATTTTTATTGGAGAAAATGAATGAAATGATGATGATAAACAAGTTTTGTGAAAGGTGTTGTTATGAAAACACCTAATTTGGGCTAAAATGCAAAAGTTGTAAATTATTCATTAAGCATGAAATAGTTGGAATTGGAGATAGTTATAAGAGGATTAAATGTTCATCTAGGCTTGTTTAATAAGAAAATGTGATGAAAATTTATTTACGAGCCTAGGGAAAAAATCATAATTTTGCCAAAGTATAAAGGCAAATTGGTCAATTTTGCCTAAGTATAGATTAAGGTGTATTATGTTGTATATGTGATTAAATCAGTAAATTTTGTTGTTCTAGATAAAAGAAATTGAGTTTCGGACCTAGAACAGGTGAAAAGAGAAACGTGAGCAAAAAGTCCTTTTCGGCTTTTTGTCATTCGAGGTAAGTTCATGTGCAAATGTGGTATTTACGCATGAGTTAATTTAATATTCCAATGCGATATGGAATGTATAATTACTCTATTAATGCATGAATTATCTTTTAATGAGATATCAAGAGAATTGAATCAAAGAGTAATGAGAAATGTATATAATATCAAATGATGTTAGTTAAGGTTTCGTGTAAGACCATATTGGAATATGGCCTCGGGAGAGATATTAAATAAGACCATGTCAATGACATGGCAACGGTGTGAGAAAATGTAAGAGACCATGTCTGGGACATGGCTTCGACATGTTGATGCAAGTGAGACCCTATTGGGGTATGACGTCAAAGTGACACTATGTGTATAAGACTTAAGAGAGTCATTTAACAATTTGACTGATAACTTGTAAGTTGAAAGTAAGTGCGTATGTGGTTGTACCATGAGGAGCATAAGTGTGTGTTAGAATAGCAAGATATGTGTAACCGATGCACTTTAATTGCATGAG
This sequence comes from Gossypium rotundifolium, assembly GCA_025506655.1. Classification (NCBI taxonomy): domain Eukaryota; kingdom Viridiplantae; phylum Streptophyta; class Magnoliopsida; order Malvales; family Malvaceae; genus Gossypium; species Gossypium rotundifolium. The sequence goes on along the minus strand of CP106723.1, from coordinate 55,169,718 downwards.
ATAGATTTATTAATGCATTGTGAGAATGCAAATGAGAATCGTAGAAAGCTAAGTAAGAACGATTGTGAGTGATGATGTTTATGGATGAGTATTTGAATTAGAGAAATGTATGAGGATAGATAATTGTAAATGTATAATATCAGTGGGCTGTGTGTGTTACCACCTGATATATTACTAATTGATGAGCTGTGTGCGAGACCATCAACTGTACTACTATTGGTGGGTTGTGTGCACTACCACCTGATATATTATTAATTGATGGGATGTGTGCGATACCATCAACTGTACTACTATCGGTGGGCTGTATGCTACCACCTGATTAGTTAGTAATCGATGGGATGTGTGCGATACCATCGCTTATAAATGATTGGTGAGCTAAGTGCGAAATCACCATAGGTGTAAATAAATGGTGGGTTGTGTGTGATACCACCCTATAAGAGATTTAATGGTAGGCTAAGTGCATAACCACCGTGAGATTTTTAGTATGAGTGGCTTATAGAAAATGCTTGGTGTGTTGCTTCATATAAGATCTTGTAGTGATCTGTGCAGGGTTGTGTACAAATTAAATAAGCAATTGGCTTGTGGCATGGTAAGAACGTGGTAAGAGATAGAATGAGTAAACTACAAGAGGGGTTGAGTAAGTAGCCATAAGTTAAGGGAAATCTCAGTATAATACTTGTGGTTATCTTTATTCAATGAATATCAGTATATGTTAGTTTATGAAAATGAACTTACTAAGCTTTATTGCTTACTCCTTTTCTTTTCCCATCTCTTATAGGATATTTAAACTAGCTTGGATTGGAGGCCATCGGAGATGTTTTCACACTATCGAATAGATGCTTGGTATGATGTTTCAAGTTTTTATGAGTCATGGCATGTATAGGGGCTACACAAGTTAGGGAATTTGGTTGTAAATGGCTAGGACGTGTTAGCCTATAGTTGAATAATCTATTTTGTATAATGTCACAGTTGTTGGCTGTTACTTTATATGGAAAAGATGTAGTTATTATATGTGAGTTAACTAGATGTAGTTATTCATGTTGTGTGTGAAATTGTGATTTCTTTTAAGTTAACTATGGATGTGTTAGATGAGTGCATGTTGTGTATGTTGTAGGGGTGAGAAGAGCTTAGCATATAACTTTGTTCTTGTCCATGTGGATGGACACACAGACGTGTGTCTAGACCATGTGTGACACACGGTTAGTCCATGGGTGTGCGACTTGGCCGTGTGACCCTTGCATGTTAGCCTTTCAAGTTAGAATAGGCCACGGACTGTCCACACGGGTGTGTCTAGACCGTGTTAAATTAGTCAGTAACTCCCCATGGTTCATAGCCACAGGCATGTCGCGAGGGTTCACGAGCGTGTCCCCATTTCACATGGGCGTGCCCCAACCGTGGGAGTTTTGGCAGAATACTGGGATTTTGGGCACGGTGTGAGTACATGGGCGTGTGTGACTACACACGGGCGTGTGTGTCATCTAACACGGGCATGTACTCCCTATTTAAATGATAGGAAATTTTATGGGTCGTAAGGTTTCTATTATAGTCTCGATAGCCCTCGTAGGTATGAGTGAAGTCTTATAGGTCGAATAAAGAGTTGTTGAAGTGGCTCAAGAAGAGTAGTCGTGTTGAGCCTAAGTGGCAATCAAGTATTTTTGTACGGTAACGCCTCGTGCCCTATTTTGGTGGGAATCACAGGTAAGGGGTGTTACATCAGAGCTATAGTTTAGTCGATTTTAGGACTAACGTAGCATATGAGAGTCTAGCTAAACATGCTATATTTAGAACTGTGATAGTGTGTTGAATCCTGATATATAAAATGTGTTTTTCATATAGTAAATGGATCCCGAAAGAGCTATAGCTGACGATGTTGAAAGTTATGCTCCTGCTCTCGCTCAAGGGACGGTGCCATCTGATTCTAGATTGGCCACTAGTGGCCAAGAAGGAGAGGCTAAACAAGCCTTCTTTCAATTGATGAATGAGTGGTTCACTCAGTACATTAGAATAAATCTGGCTATTTCACAACCTCAGCTCCCACCCAATCCTCCTCAGACTTCTGTTGTACCTCCAATTATGAATTTGAATCTGATGAATAAGCCTTCAGTTGATAAAATCCATAAATATGGGGCTGAAGAGTTTAGGGCCACTAGTGATGATGATATTGAGAGAGCTGAATTTTGGCTCGAGAATACAATTCGAGTGTTTGATGAAATGTCTTATACTCCTGAAGAATGTGTGAAATGTGCCGTTTCTTTGTTAAGAGATGCAGCTTATTACTGGTGGAAAACTTTGATTTCTGTTGTTCCAAAAGAACGAGTTACCTGGGATTTCTTTCAATCTGAATTTCGGAAGAAATATATCATTCAGAGATTTATAGATCAAAAATGAAAAGAGTTTCTTGAATTAAAACAGGGCCGTATGTCTGTCACTATTTATATGAGCGAGAATTTGTGAGATTAAGTCAATATGCACGAGAATGTTTCTCTACTGAAGCATTAATGTGTAAAAGGTTTGAAGATGACCTAAATGAAGATATCCGTTTGCTAGTTGGAATTCTAGAAATAAGAGAGCTTGTTGTGCTTGTTGATCGAGCGTGTAAAGCTGAGGCACTTGGGAAAGATAAAAGAAAAGCTGAGTAAGAAGCTAGAGATGTGAGAAAGAGATTCTCAAGTAAATCATTCCAGTCTGCATCACATAAATTCAGAAATGAGTATAGCCATTAAAAGGCTAATATGAGACATTTGAACAGAGATCGAGCTAGATCGCAGTTGAACTTCAAAGCTCCAGCTACTTCAATAGCTAGTATTGGAAATGTCTGATCTGAGCGACCTGAATGTAGACATTGTGGTAAAAGACATTCGGGTAATTGTAGATTGAATGACCGAGTTTATTTTAAATGTGGATCATTAGACAAATTTATTTGAGATTGTCCCAGTCTGTTGAGTAAGATATTGTACAGAATCTAAAGTCAAATAATGTTTGAACTAGGGGTAGAACTTCTAGAAATACAAGAAATGTGAGTGGTAGTTAGAGGGCTACAAAAGATACAGTTGCGAGATCTAAAGCTAGAGCACCTGCCAGAGTTTACGCCATTCGAGCTCGTGAGGAAGCTTTGTCTCCAGATGTTATTATGGGTACATTTTCTCTTTATGATACTTCTGTGATTGCATTGATAGATCCAGGGTCTACTCATTCGTATGTATGCATGAACTTAGTATCTAGTAAGACTTTGTCTGTAGAGTCTACTGAATTTGTAATTACAGTATCGAACCCCTTAGGTAAAAGTGTCTTGGTTGACAAATTGTACAAGAATTGTCTGTTGATGTTTTGAGATATTTATTTTCTGACTGATCTGATGCTATTATCTTTTGATGAGTTTGATATAATTTTGGTATGGATTAGTTAACATTGCATGATGCTATTGTGAACTACAAATGAAAGATTATTGATTTGAGATGTCAGAATGATGAAATAGTTTGGATTGAATCTAATGAATTGAATGGGTTACCAACTGTGATATCAGTGATGAAAGCTCAGAGTTATGTGAAAAAGGGATATGAAGCTAATTTTCCTTATGTGATTGACTTGAAAGAGGTTGAAAAGAAAGTTAAATCTGTGCCTGGGGTTTGTGAGTTCCCTGATGTATTTCCTGAAGAACTACCGGGTTGGCCACCTATCCGAGAGGTTGAGTTTTGTATTGATTTAATGCTAGGAACAAATCCTATCTCAATAGGTCCTTATAGAATGGCACCGACAGAATTGAAAGAATTAAAATATCAGTTGCAAGAGTTGACCAATAGAGGATTTACACGATCGAGTTTCTCACCTTAGGGTACTCCTATTCTATTTGTGAAAAAGAAAGATGGCACGATGAGAATGTGCATTGGTTACCGTCAATTAAACAAAGTGAATATTAAGAACAAATATCCTCTGCCTAGAATTGATGATTTGTTCGACCAACTGAAAGGAGCCATCGTGTTTTCAAAGATAGATTTGAGATCAGGATAGTATCAGTTACAAGTAAAAGATTCAGACATTCCGAAAACTGATTTTAGAATAAGGTATGGGCATTATGAGTTTTTAGTTATGCCTTTTGGACTTAAAAATGCTCCTACTGTCTTTATGGATTTGATTAACAGAATTTTCAGACCGTATTTAGATCAATTTGTTGTTGTATTCATTGATGACATTTTGATTTATTCGTGTAATGAAGTTGAGCATGCAAAACATCTGAGAATTGTGTTACAAACTCTGTGTGAGAAGAAATTGTATGCAAAGTTTAGTAAATGTGAGTTCTGGTTGCGTGAAGGTGCCTTTTGGGGCATATTGTGTCAGCATCTAGTATACAAGTTGATCCGAGCAAGATTTTAGCTATTTTGGAGTGGCAGCCTCCGAAAAATGTGTCTAAAGTTAGTAGTTTTCTAGGACTTGCTGGTTATTATCAACTATTTGTAAAAGGTTTTCAATGATTGCAACTCCACTGATGAGATTACTTTAGAAACATGTGAAATTTGAGTGGTCTGAAAAGTGTCAGAAAAGCTTTGATTAGTTAAAAGCTCTGTTAACCAAAGCTCCAATGCTAGTACAGCCAGAATTTGGTAAAAAGTTTGTGGTATATAGTGATTCTTCTTTAAATGGTCTCGGATGTGTTTTGATGCAGGAAGGCATAGTTATAGCTTATGCCTCAAGACAATTGAAATCGCATGAAAACAATTATCTGACATACGATCTTAAGCTGGCAATGATTGTGGTTGCTTTAAAGATTTGGCATTGTTGAAAAATGCCATGTGTTTTCAGATCATAAAAGTTTGAAATATTTGATGACTTAAAAAGACTTGAATCTACGACAAAGAAGATGGTTAGAATAGTTAAAAGACTATGAGCTTGTGATAGATTATCATCCAGGAAAAGCAAATGTTGTTACTGATGCATTGAGTCAGAAATCACTATTTACACGACGTGCGATGAATGCTCATTTAGACCTGTTTGATGATGGTTCAGTTTTGGCTGAATTGAAAGTGAAACCGTTGTTTTTACAGAAAATATGTTATGCTCAAAAAATTGATAATGAAATGTTAGCGAAACGAGCTCAGTGGGATTTGAATTCTGATTCTGAATTTTGAGTTGATGTTGATGATTGTTTGAGATTTCAAGATCAGATTTGTTTTCTGAGAAATCCAGAATTGATTCAGTTGATTTTGAAGGAAGCTCATAGCAGTCGCTTATCTGTTCATTTGGGAAGTACAAAAATTTACAATGATTTGAAACGACTATATTGGTGGCCTGGAATGAAAGAGATATCTCTATTTTTATGTCGAAATGTTTAATCTGTCAACAAGTTAAAGCTGAACATCAGGTACCATCTGGTTTATTACAACCGATTTGATTCCTGAGTGGAATGGGATAGAGTGACGATGGATTTTGTTTCAGGGTTGCCTTTCACTCGGAGAAAGAAAGATCCAAATTGGGTTATAGTTGACAGATTGATGAAATCAGCTCATTTTATTCTGGTACGATCTGATTATTCACTTGATAAATTAGCTGAACTATATATTTCTGATATTGTGAGATTGCACGGGGTGCCACTATCTATTGTGTTAGACCAAGATCCGAGGTTTACTTCACGATTCTGGAAGAAACTGCAAGAGGCTTTAGGTACTAAATTGCATTTTAGTACAGCTTTTCACCCATAAATGGATGGTCAATCCAAGCGGATTATTCAGATCCTTGAAGATGTGCTAAGATATTTCATTCTTGAGTTTGAAGGTACATGGGATCAGTATTTACCATTGATTGAATTTGCTTATAATAATATTTTTCAATCGAGTATCAAAATGGCACCTTATGAGGCTTTGTATGGACGCAAATGTCGAACACTTCTATATTGGTCAGAACTCAGTGAGAATAAGATTCACTAGTTTAATTTGATAAAAGAAACTGACTAGAAAGTGAAAGTGATTCGTGATAGTCTGAAAGCAGCATCTGATCATCAAAAATCTTATGCAGATTTGAAACAAAAAGATATTGAGCTCGAGATTGGATATAAAGTGTTTTTGAAAGTCTCACCCTGGAAGAAAATACTTAGATTTGGTCGTAAACACAAACTGAGTTTGAGATTCATTGGGCCATATGAGATTATCGAATGTATTGGGCCTGTTGCATACAGATTGTTATTACCACCTGAGCTAGAAAGGATTCATAATGTGTTTCACGTATCAATACTTCGACGATACAAATCTGATCCTTCGCATATAATTCCTCTTTTGAAATAGAAATTCAATCTGATATGACTTACAAAAAAGAACCAATTCGTATCTTAGCTCACGAGATTAAAGAAATTGTGAAATAAGAAAATTCCGTTAGTAAAAGTATTATGGCATCGGCACGGAGTTGAAGAAGCTACATGGGAACCCGAAGATGCTATGAGAGAGCAATATCCAAATTTATTCAATTGCAACATCCCAAAACCGGTCCAAACACCACGACCCGATCTGGAATATCACTAGGAAAAGAGGTTTGAAAGGTTTTATAAGGTTTGTAAAACAATATGGAATAATTTAGAAAAGCCAAAATTTAATGACGCATTTGGAAGGAGAAACTCTATCTTAAGGAAAAAGGAATTTAGCCAGCTTAGTGATCAGATGAATCTTTTTTTAAAACATGGTTAACTTTAGATCCAGACATTATTCGTCGAGAAGGAAAAAAACTTTATTTCCAATAAAAGTGTGTTTAAGCAGGTTTGCAAAGAAACTGTAGATTATATATACATAAAAAATTAACGGTTTCATGTGACCATTTCATGATTTATGAATAATGAAAACCAACTTGATAGGAGAATCCAAAATTTACCAAATTTAAAGTGGCCTTATTACATCATAAAAATATCCCAAAGAAAATAGCGATTACTAAATTCAAATTAAAAATTTAAATTTAATAAGTAACCCCTTGCATGGCCACATTGAGTACGATCCAACCCAGTCCACAGCATCACGAGCTACCTACAATTTATTAAGAATAAATTGAGTCACCAGACTCAGTATGCAATCAGTCCACAAAATGTCCACAAATGGGATTGGCCCAAACCACCATCGTATCATCACATCATGCACCAATAATAAGAATGATAGCCCAACCCAACCTAGTACCAACCTCTACAAACTGCTCCGTACGTCCATCCTCATACACACTTGTGGGGATTTCTACAATCAACCCTCCATCCGCTACACACCTCTTTGGCAGTCATGCTGACAGACACACTGCTCAAAGTCCACATAAGTGGTTTAGCCACTGTTTCCACACGTGATTAAATCACCAAATCCACGGTGAGACACCACGCATCATTAATCATGACAAAGTCACTCATATGCACTTCCCTTTAATCATTTATATCCAATATCCCATGCACATGCAACATCGTTTATATGACAGGTTATGTAATATGAAACATGTACTCTTCAGCATACACTCACATACAATATGTCCACAATTATTTATGGTGCATGAGTATAGTATACTAACCTGGTTTCGATTTTACCCCTACATAGGTAAATTAACCACCACTGCCGCTATTCTTGGATTTCAATCACAATACATACACATAGTAATAATTAAAGAAATAGTGTGATAATTACACACCTGTAAACCTGAAGCACTACACTATCGACCTCACTAATGTCCTCACTTGTAGGGATCACAGTGATCTTCTTATCACTTTCAGACGCCGGCACACAACCCGATGGCCAATCTCAAATAGCAAACACTGCACATCTTTTGAACTTAGGGACTGGGGTTACTGGTCTAACCCCCTCCTTTTCCTGATTGATATTGGATTCCATCCAAAGATCTTGGTCAGAAGACCCAGTTAAATCGTTGAATAAGATAATAGTGGAGAAATATTTACTTTGAACGAAGAAGTTCTTATCGAAGTCGACAGAACCTGTTGGGTTCTACCCTTATTTAATAGATCACTAAAGTCCCTTGATTGATCAAATTCGGTTGCCCTAAAACTGTGAAGTAGAAAGAATTCAAAACCACGCCTTTCCTTTATTGAACCAAAAAAAACCAAGGAACAGAATTAATGCCTTGATTCGTCAAACCAAAAGAGAAGGGATAGATTCAAATAAAAGGAACACTTACCACTACTAACACGGTTCTGATTGAGAAGGTTGAAGAGAGGAGTAAGGACAATCTTCTAGCAAAATAACAAGTGAAAAGAAGTAACCACAAAAGAGAGGTTCAGCTTCAGAAGAACAGAAAATAAGAGTAAAACTCAAAGAGAAGAAATAGGGAGGGATTTCGTTTAAAATGGATGAGATGAGAACCGAAAGAGAAAGAAAAGATAAAAGGAAATTCGGTCAAAAGATGAAACTTGAGAGATAACCAAATAGAAGAAAGAAATAGTGGAGTGGAGAGGTTTAGAAGATTTGGCTATCACTTATCAAGTGAGATACTCGACTGACCACTAGACAAAAAGAGTTGCTTCGGCTTTGATGAAGAAATGTACAACTCAAGTTATCAAGATGAAAAAGAGAGGAAGAGAGAGTATTAAGGTTCGACTCTTAAACAATTAAGAAAGAGTGGTGTGATTAGAGAAGAATGATAAGAGGGTTCGGCTCTTAGGTGATGAAGCAAAGCTTACATGATACCAAAATGCCAAAAAGAGAGAAAAAGTTTGGCTTAGCTAAAGGGAAAAAATGAACCAATTTACTTTAAATGCACTACAAACCAATACTTAGAAGAGAAGCTCACTATATCAGAAGTTAATATTTCTAACTCTTTCGGCACTTACTCCCCACCCAAAACCGAAAACCTCAACCTCCCCCTTCCCTATTAAAAATTTGGCTAACAACCCCTCTCACCTCAAATCCCCATGCCGTCCCCTTGAAACACTCCTTAATTCCTTCTTCCCGCTTATTCAAATCATTTTGAAAATTCAAAATCCCTTAATCACTCTCCACCACCCATTTGAAATAGTTGACCAGGTCTTGTCTCTCTCCTCCAGAGTATACTTACCATCCAGCTACCTCCCTTGCCTGAACCAAAAATAATATCCCCTTATGCTGCTTGAGAGTTTCGAACCCTCTCCCCCTCCTTCTCCTTGTGACGCCATCTCCTTGCATGCTAGGTGGCGTCTCCTTGCCACTTTTCCACTGCACCTCTTGTGTCACCAAACACAAACAATACCCCCTTAAGTCCTGCTCCCAACTAGCCTCCCCCCTAAAATGCCCAAACTAAAATTTTAGCCAAGGTTCCAACTTAACCTTGGGCCTTCCTGGAGACCCCAAATACACTCAAACAACATGCAGAGCCTACCATACACACAGAAACAAGATAGATGCACAGCCCTTGAATCCTGAATGTTACATTAATAGTAAGATTTTTGGGGACGAAAATCCCTAAGGGAGAATTATAATAGTCTGGTTTAGACCCTAGTCGGAATAGTGGTTTTGAGACCACAAATTTGAGGTTAAAAATATTTTAATATTATTTTTTATGCCTACAATATGTGATTAAGCATGTCTAAAAGTATTATGAATTAATTTGATCGTTTGTGTGCTTAATTTACAGAAAGGATTAAATCGCAGAAAATGCAAAGTAGCTTTCTATTTAATTAAGTGTCCAATTGATGTGTCTTTATAATTAAGGAGTCCTTATGTTGTTAATATGCCATTAACTTGGTAAGTGTACATTAATGGCCTTAATGTTAATGTTTTATATGTTTTTATTAATCATGGATATTTTGGTAATTAATGTATTGTTATGAATTATAATAAAAAAAACATAAAACATGGCCATTTTATTCATCTTTTTGGCTGAAAATAGCAAGGAAATAAAAGAAAAAAGAACAAGCTTCATTTGGCTAGGTTTAAGCTTGATTAAGGTATGATTTTGTTTCAGTTTTTGATAATTTCTACGTTTTTGTGATCGTTGCTTTGTGTTCTATCAAACCCATGTCTTAATTTTGGAATTTGATGATGATTTTGAAATGTGCCATTGATGAATGCTTGAGTTTTGTCTTAGATGGTGATGAAATATGAAAGATATGTAATAGATTAACAAGTTTTGTCTTTGAATTTTTGATGAATTTTAGTAATTTGGACTAAATTGTGAAAATAATAAATTAGGGGACTAAAATGTGAAATAAATGAAATGTGTGGACTTGTATGAACGAGGGGTATATTTGGCCAAGCATGGGAATATTGAAATTTTGTATAATTTGTGAAATTTTGAAATAGGGACTCAAATGTTAAATGTGAAAATGTGAAGGCTAATTTGTAAAATACCCTAAATATGTGTTTTTGGATTGAATTGAATGATTTGGTGAATAAAAGAGTTAAATTTGAATAGGTATAGATCAAGAAATAAAGAAAATGGATTTAGATCGGGGAAGGTTGAAAGTGGTCGAATAGTCGTCTCTATTTGTTCATATCTATACGAGGTAAGTCTATATACAAATAAATGTGTTTAAGTTGATTTATTCATGTTTATATGAATTTGAATTGTGATGAATGACTATGGAAGATGTATATATGAATCCAAGGAAGTTTCAATGATGTATCAATGTCCGAAATGTTCCATGAGAACCTTAGGAATAGTTATGATATGTATGTCATGGCATAGGCTTATGATATGTGATATCATGTAAGACCACGTCTGGGACGTTGGCATCGATTTGAGAATTACGTGTAAGACCATGTCTAGGATATTGGCATCGTATATGATTTCGTGTAAGACCCTGTCTGGGATAGTGGCATCGATATTTGATTACTTGTAAAACCACGTCTGAGACGTTGGCATTGTATGATTATTCCAAGTTATCTGACTACCCTATTTGATTCCGAGTGGTTCAATGGTCATTTTGATAAATGAATGGCTATGTGAAATGTGAATCTGATACAGGTACTTTTGAAATGTATACATTTGAGTATGAAAAGTAAGCATATGTGAGATTGTGAATTGAGATATGTGCCTAGTTTTGTTGAGAAAATATGCAATATATATATATAAATGTGTTATGATTTAATGAAATACATGGAGATATGATTTGTTGATAAGCAAATGGTTAGAAACAATTGAGCCAAAGAAGAAATATGAATATGCTATTGATGTAAAGATCTTGTAATTGAACCCTAATCGGAACGATGGTTTCGGGACCACGAATCCGAACCAGAAATATTTAAATATTATATTTAGTGCTTATTATATATGAATTTATGTGTGAAAGTTTTGTAGAAAAATTTTATCGTTTGAGTATCGAATTAGACAAAAAGGACTTAATCGTAAAATGTAAAAGTGGCATACTAGAGTGTAAAGTGCCTATTTGAGCATGGCTTAATATGGAGCATTAAATGGGTAAATAACCCATTTTAAAGTTAGTGGATGGCTTTTGACAAAAATATCCATAGTATATATATTGGTTTTATTTTATATTAAAGGTTATATAAGTAAATTAATAAATTTCTTTATTATATGTTATAATAACATAAAATAAAGCCATGTTATCATCCATTCTCTTAAGGCGAAAGTTGAGAAAGATAAAAGGGGTTTTTTCTTCAAATTTCGCAATTTGAGGCTTCAAGGTTAGTTTGATTTGGTTTTAGTAATTTTACGTTTTTGAGATCGTTGCTTGAAATCAGAATCACCCATGTTGTAATTTTGAATCTAAGCATGCTTGATGTTCGCCATTGTTGTATTCATGTGGATTTTGATATTTGATGGTTTTAGATGAAAGATATGTAAAGGATTAATATGTTTTGTGTTGGAAGTTTTGATGAAATTGAGTTTTAGGGTTAAATTGTAAAATAAATTTTAGAGGGCCTATTTGCAAAATAAATGAAATGTGAGGACTTGTAAGGTCCCTAGGAACATTCGGCCCTTGCATAGTTTTGGCTAATTTGGTGTATTTTGTGTGTTATGCAAATAGGACTAAATTGCAAAGTTGTGAAATTCTAGGGTAAAATAGTAATTTTCCCATTTATGTGCTAGGGACTAAATTGAGATGAATTGTGGTTGAATGAGCTAAACTTTAATGTGTTTTAGATCAAGAGCAAAGAAAAAGCGGAATTAGGCCAGGGAAAGTCGAAGGTTCTCGAATAAGCCGATTCATACGGACTATCGACAACGAAGTAAGTCCTTAAGCAAGTATAGATTATCGAATTATTATGAATGTACTAAATGATGTTATTAAATAAAGTTTTCTATAAACTCTTATGTTAGCGAATGTGAAAGTATTGGTATGGGATTGGTTGAAATTTTATATAAGTGATAGTGAATTTGAAATGAAATGTTGTTATATCTCTAAACGAGTTGGCATGTTAAAGTGACTTGAATAATGTGTGTTTTATGCTATTTTGGGCAGCATTACTGTAAGGTGTATAAGTTGGTAATGACATATTTAAGCTTCGTGCCTAGCGTGCTTAGTCTTAGGTGACATATTCGAGACTTCGTGCCTAGCGTGCCTTGTGTCGGTGTTTGATTTGGGCTTTAATGCCTAGCGTGCTTTATGCTGGTGATGTGTTTTACCAAGGAGAAACCAAATTGTGGTTCAAGGTAAATCGTAACTAATGTGCTTAGTAAAGGCTCGAGATAAGTAAATAAGGTTTGATATGCTTTAATGTTGCTAGAGTTTATTTAATGCCATGAGTACAAGTGATATGTATATTGAGATTACTATTGATGTACACAAGTATTATGTGGTGAGTTTGAGCTTGAATGTGCTATAATGAATATTTGGTTTCCTAATAGTAGTGCTAAAGGTGTAAGAAATTTTAAAATGTTAACATGGTTGAGATAAATGATTTAAATGATTAAGTAATTGAATGTAGTATCATTTTGAGCTTGGGACTTACTAAGCTAGTAAGCTTCTTGTGTGTGTTTTTGTCTACCTTTGTTTTATAGATCTTGAATGAACTACGTGCTCGAAGGATCATCCGTGAAGTCAACCACACTATCTACTTTCTTTTGGGTATTGAAAACTTGGTTTGTTATTTAAAAATGGCATGTATAGGCTAGATTGAACCATATAACTAATGTTTTGTAATAGTGTAAATATGCTAGCCATGCGAAAATGCCTAACTATTTTGAGATAACTTGTTTCGTGTTTTGATGATATTGTTTGATCATGCCATGAACTATTATTTATGCTTGATTATGGTTTAATCATGTGTGAGAGTGGTATTATTATTTGTGCATGTTAGATTATGATAGGAAAGACTTATTAATTGGTTCATGTTGATGAGCTTAATATATGGTATAGTATATGTTACGTATTGAGATTATCTAGGAAGACCGAATATGTAGTTAAGTGATTGATTTTGTGTATGTATTTTAAGAAGGAGAAATGGTATAATTTGGCATGATAATGAGGTAAAATGATGGATATGTATTTGATTGAGTATTGGCTATATAAGCTTGGTTGCTAAATGATATGTAAAGAATATGTTTCATGACTATTTTTGTTGTGAAACAGTTTTTAATTACAGCAGTGATGTGATTTTGAAAATCACCAAAATAGGAGAAATTGAATTAGAAAGTGAATAAGACATAGAATTAAAGTTTATTATGTCTATTTTGATATGAAAGAAACAAGTTAGGCAAAGGAATTATATATAATGAGATATTTAAGTTTTAGTGAGACTTGTCCTGAATGAATTCGTGAGTCCCTGTTCTGTCTTAGAAAAATTGTTAAAAATTGTACAAAAATAATTATGGAGTATAGTTTATATGTTTAGAATCCTTAATGAGTCTATTTTTATTGGAATATACAAGGACATTATTGAAATTTTGTGCAGTGAGATAACTGAGTTTTTGTAAAGATAGGTCAGAATTATCAAACAGTGAAATAAGGGTAACTTTGATGAATAAACTGTACTAATTTTATGGCTCACCCTAACTCGCTTGGCTCTGGCATACCTGTGGAATACACTAGGTATCGTGGAAGAAACTTGGTATTTAAGTAGTCCGTGACTCACCTCCCCAAAACTAATCCCGCCCGAGGTTCATCACCAGCAAGAATTTTGGAACTCAAAATAGGCTAAACATAATGACTAAAACCAAATGGAACTAGCCATTTGTTGAAAAAAAAAAGGAGGAGAAACAACAAACCCTAGTTTGTCAAAAGGTTTGAAAACTTTTGAATGAAAGATTAAGTTTACAGTTTTCAATAAAGAATTTGTGAAAATACAAAATGCCTTGGTGAAATTACCAAAGTGCCATTGGAAAATAAAATGTTCAACTACTCAACAAACTTTATCAAAATTTCATTATTTTATAAACATTCAAAACCCTAATTTGTAAAATATAAGATACCTTGATTATGAAAAAATTACAAAATTGCCCTAACTTACAAATTACAAACTGACCTCCGGTTTTAAAGTTTGCAACATTTCCATTTTGAAGGAAAAGTTTGAAAAGAACCTCAAACATTTTACAAATTTGAAATACCCAGGAGTTGTTAAATTTACAAATTTACCTTGTTTTAAATGTGAAAAATTACCAAAATATCAGGTTAAAATGACCGAAATAGCCTCAATTTTAAAATTTTTCTAAATTACCCTAGACTTCAAAATTTTCAAAATAATTTTGACAAAACACCAAGGAACGTTTCTAAAATTACGAAAATGCCAAGAGGACAAAATTACGAAAATCCCGGGCTGAACAACCAAAACTTATCAGTTTCTCGAATGAACGGAAAGTTCATACTTGTTTGATGGATGTAATACCTTTATGAAACTGTGTTTGCATGTATACGAAAGAACCACTCTTAAACCCATTTTCATAAAACCTTCACCGGTATTAAAGGAACAATGACTAATCCATAAAATTTCTTAATCGATCTCGACTAAAACTTGGGCTAGAGGGTTGTTAATAAAGGTAAAGATGATGATTCGGGATTTTGATCCCGTTAGATCTAGTCCGTGGTGCCTAATAAATTGATCACCACCACCCCCAACGGTTATGTTAACTGGCTGACGGGAAGTGCAGTGCAATCTTATCGTTTGAGTTGGAGTTGGTGAGATCATTAGAATCGACAATTCGATGGGTTTCCAGACCTAACGCCGAGCTAATGGAGCGAAAATGTTAAAGGAGTATTATTGTGGCCTAGATACCGGATAATCGTTGGAAGAACGAGTATCATGGATGAGTGATGTGACTCGGAAAAGTTGAAAGGATGGTGGCAGTTTTACCTGATGAGGATTGAGTGGTTAACTTATTCTGGATGGACCACGAAAATTTGACCGAGTATGTTATGGAGCATTTCGAGCAAAATGGGGAACCAGATATACGATGAACAAAGGAAGGCTTTTCTAGGGTTGGTACAAGGGAGTAAGTCTGTCCAATATGAGGCGAAATTCTCGAGGTTGAGCCGCTATGCTCGAGGGGTAGTAGCAATCGAGCATGAACGCCAGGTTCTGCTTTTGAGGACGGACTAAGAGATGACCTGAGATTGTTGATAGCACCGCATCGGAAGCGGGAATTCTCGGCTTTGGTGGAAAAGGCCAAGGTGGCCGAGGGGATTAAGGACGCTACTAAGCGCATCGTGGATAGAAATAAGGCCAAGAGAGGATTTGGGCCATCCGAAAAGGGTCACAAGAGGCCTAGGTTGACGCCACGAAATCAACATGTGGGTATGGGCAAGACGCTCTTGTGAGCATTGTGGGAAGAAGCACATGGGAGAGTGTTGGAGAAAGATGGGAGGATGTTTCAAGTGTGGGTCCAAGGACCATATGCTTAAGGATTGTCCCAAGCAACGGATGAAAGCCGACCAGCTCGTAATGCTAGCGACCGGTAGGAGGCTGACAGCATTCAACGGGTCGTGGTTCGTAACCGTGGTAGTGGTGCGGCAAAGGTCGTGGAACAGTGGTCGAGGTACTAATGTTAATGCAAAAGCAAGACAACCGGTTTGGTTTATACGACGGTCAAGGAAAGATGGAGACCCGGATGTAATAACCTAGACGTTTTTATTTTGACAAACCCTATTTTGCTCGATTGATGTGGGCTCGACCCATTCTTATGTTGCAAGTAGTATATGGAAACACTAGGCCTAACTTTGACTTACTAATGCACTGTATTTTGTAGACCCATTAGCCAAATCGAGTGGTAGACAAGATTTTGGTGTTTTATTGAGAATTTATACTCCAAGATGATTGAAATGGATACCTTAAAAGTTTGAACTTCTACAATGGATTGGCTAGTAGACACCGAGTTTAGTAGTTGGTTGATGAAAGTTGGAATAAGAACCGGGATGAAGTGGTGAATGATCGGAGAAAGGAGACTGCTATACTTGATTGAAGTCGAAAATGTTTAAGATTAAGTTGAAGGCATTCCTAGCTTCATAAGTGCGATAGGTGAAAGGAAAAGGTATTAAGAGTTAGAAGATGCTTGTGGATGTGTTTCCGGAATTACGGAATACCCCTGCAGGAAGATAGATTTGGGATTGAATTGGTCAAGAAACTCGTGTCAAGTTGCTACGAATGCAAAGGAGTTTGGAGCTCAAGGCTCGATCCGAACTTATTTTGCGTCTCCGACCGAATTGTTCTCGTGGACTCTTTAGTTTGTGAAGAAGTGATATGCAGGCAAGTTAGACTACGCTCAAGACAATTAAGTCGCATGAAAGAAATATATCCTTTGCCATGATTTAGACTTGTGCATTGGTTCAAGGCCGCAGATTTTTAAAATGACTTATGGCGAAATGTCATGTTTACGGTCAAAGGAGGTCTCCAAGTATCTAATTGGACAAGATTGGACTTGAGACATTGTGGTAGAATTGTTGAAAGACTATGAATTGGTGATTGACTATCGGATATGAGAAGCTAATGTTCTAAGCCGATGCATTAGATAGGAAATCATTATTGCTCTCGACATTGAATGTGTACTATGTCTAGTGATGATTCGGATCCATGTGAGTTAAGAGAGACGAGCTTTATTGCCAAATTTAGATGTGATTTTGCTTGAAGGAGGATGGATTCCAGACATGTATCCAGAAAAAGTAGAGTCGATTAGATTGATGCAAATGATGTTGAATTGGAAACACCTAGGTCCGTGTCCAAAGAAGTTTGATTGAATGATTTTGAGTGAGGCTCATAGGTTTGTGGAGATCGATACATCCGTAGCCTTTAAAAAGTATAACGATGAAGTATCTTTATGGACTATAAGAAAGCTGAAATAGCTTGTTTAAAAGTGCCTAATTTGTCGACTAAGTAAAAGCGAGCATCAAGGCTAAAAGTTTTGTAGATCATGATACCGAGGGAAATGGATAAAGTCAATGGATTTTGTAAAAGGCTTCCTATGACAAGTAAGAAAGATGTAGTATGGTCATAGTTGTAACTACCCAATCACTGATCTTGGCCAAACGGTTTTCCTTTAGGTTATGGAGCACTACCTTGTATGGAGAAAGGTTATTGCATGGCACAAGACCTTCCATTTTATTGACTGAGGATGATTCACATCATGGTTTTGGTGGAAGTTGTAAAGCTTTAGGTACTAAACTTCATTATATCATCCGCAAGGAATGGTAGCCGATGCCCAGTAGGAAGGTGAAGATCTATCCAAATACTTGTAGACATGTTGAGATGTCGTTCGAGTTTGAAGTCTGGAACGATACTACCTTTGATTGAATTTGCTTATAATAATAGCTTTCAATCAAGTATCAAATGGCACCTATGAAGCCTTATACTAAGTAAAATGTCAACAGCATTAAAGGATAGGTCAATGAAAGGAGATACATGTGTTGATTTGATTAAGGTGATGAGGGCATAATCAAAGATAATTTGAATCGACGATCGCAAGTCCTATGCTGATTTGAACAAAGATATTGAATTGAGATCAAAGATAGTTTTTAGGTTTCACCATGGAAGAAAGTGCATTTTGGGGAAATGAGTTGAGCCAGAGGTTCATTGGACCGTACAGATCATTGATCGATTGCTTCAACCAATCAAGTTAGATGGAAGCTCGAGAATTAGAAAAGATACGATGTATTTCATGTTTCTATGCTCCTAAGATAGGACCGATGGGTAATGTGATTGTCCGAGATTCGAACTTTTCCCAAGAAGAATGATTATTAGCCTAATTGCTAGTTATATGAATAAATTGTTGAGAATTAGGAGTACCATTGTCGAGTTCTCGATAGAGACCCAAGGTTTACGGTTTAAGGCTACAGGAGCGAGATTCAATGAGGCAACAATATTGACGTCTTAATCGGTAAGATTTTGGACGAAAATCCTTCCGAGGGTAGAGTGTAATGGAATGAATGACCTAATCGAACGATGGTTTGGGACCAGAATCTGAACCCGATAAATATTTAAATATTATATTTAGTGCTTATTATATATGAATTTATGTGTGAAAGTTTTGTAGAAAATTTTATCGTTGAGTATCGAATTAGACAAAAAGGACTTAATCGCGAAAATGTAAAAGTGGCATACTAGAGTGTAAAGTGCCTATTTGAGCATGGCTTTAATATGGAGCATTAAATGGGTAAATAACCCATTTTTAAAGTTAGTGGATGGCTTTTGACAAAAATATCCATAGTATACATATTGGTTTTATTTTATATTAAAGGTTATATAAGTAAATTAATAAATTTCTTTATTATATGTTATAATAACATAAAATAAAGCCATGTTATCATCCATTCTCTTAAGGAAAGTTGAGAAAGATAAAAGGGTTTTTTCTTCAAATTTGGCAATTTGAGGCTCAAGGTTAGTTTGATTTGGTTTAGTAATTTTACGTTTGAGATCGTTGCTTGAACCGTGAAGGAGCCCATGTTGTAATTTTTGAATCTAAGCATGCTTGATGTTCGCCATTGTTGTATTCATGTGGATTTTGATATTTGATGGTTTTAGATGAAAGATATGTAAAGGATTAATATGTTTTGTGTTGGAAGTTTTGATGAAATTGAGTTTAGGTTAAATTGTAAAAATAAATTTTTAGAGGGCCTATTTGCAAAATAAATGAAATGTGAGGACTTGTAAGGTCCCTAGGAACATTCAGCCTCTTGCATAGTTTTGGCTAATTTGGTGTATTTTGTGTGTTATGCAAATAGGACTAAATTGCAAAGTTGTGAAATCTTAGGGTAAAATAGTAATTTGCCCATTTATGGTAGGACTAAATTGAGATGAATTGTGGTTGAATGAGCTAAACTTTAATGTGATTTTAGATCAAGAGCAAGAAAACGAATTAGCCATCATTAGTTTTGAATTTGGATGAAATTTTTTAAGGACTATCGAACAATAAGTCCTCAAGTATAGATTATCAATTATTATGAATGTACTAAATGATGTTATTAAAAAAGTTTTCTATAAACTCTTATGCTAATGCATGAAATGTGAAAGTATTGGTATGGATTGGTTGAAATTTTATATAAGTGATAGTGAATTTGAAATGAAATGTTGTTATAATCTTAAGAATGAATGTTAAAGTGACTTATAATGTCGTTTTATGCTATTTTGGGCAAAGGCCTTAAAAGAAAAAGTTGGTGGTTTGACAATCCAAGCTTGAAAAGTGGCTAGGTGTCTTAAGGCTTGGAAAGGCCATGTTAAGAGATGGGCCAGTGACTTGGGAAGCATATAATGAAGTTTATTTTTCTTCCAGGCTAGGCTGAGCCTATTTCTGAAAAGAGTTTTATTTGTGTTAAAACTTGATAAATTGAGTGATAAGTAAAGTTTTCTTAATAAGATAATTGAGGAGATAAAGGATGGATTAAATACTTTTAATGTAAATAAGGTGATAATTAAAGATAATATTATCACTTATGGTTAGTAAGGCTATAAGTCAAGGACTCTTGGTCTAGCAATTTCAAGTTAAGGAGGAGAATTTAGGCTATCTCTCATCTTTTCTAAGCCTTGTACAAATTTTCCTAGTTTCCCCTCTGCTAATTTTCTTTAAGCAAAATCCATCCCTCTTCTTCTAATTTTCTCTCTGTTACGTCAAAGACAATCTTTGTTGATTCTAAGCAAAGGAGCAATCAACTACAACACCAAAAGAGTAAGATCATTTGGTCAATCAATTTCTATTCTTTTCTTTTACCAAAATCGTGGTACTAATCCCTATTCTTGTTCATACGAATCTACAAGGATCTCTCGGTTTTTACAATTACCAAATATAAGGATCAAGGATCTAAGGTAAGAACAATTAATTATCTTCTAATTCTTTTAATCAAGATCTAAGGAAATAACCTGTTTATGTCTCTTTAAGGGAATATCAAAGGAAGAGTTTGAATTTAGTCAAGGAATTTATGAGTAGTGAATTCTCAAAGGCCAAATACTATTTATTAAAGTTAGATCGGATCTAACATATGAAGTTGTAGGAATTTCAACGGCATATTAAGGAATCCTCTTGATTTGGAAATTGTATGGTAAGTGACATTCGCCAAGGTTTGTTCTTGATATTTGGAATTATTTTCCATTTATTCAAAAGTTAGAAACCAAAGATAATTACCGATTTAGTGGCTAGTCGATTTAAGGAAGGAATACTATCAAATTCCAAAGATTTGATTTACAATATTTCAATTCGAAACAAGGTGAGTAGTACCATTCCTATTAGGAATTGGTTTTAAAAGCGAAAAGGGTACTAATGTGTTTTATGTGATGGGTAATATAGGAATTAATGATCTAAAGTTAAATCGGATTTTCGAGATCTCAAGGAACCCATTAACAAATCGGTGTGTACGCACACTAACCTTCGATTTATCATATGGTAATTATTTTAATATATGAATATGCATAAGAATATGAATGTGGCTAAATACCACAAATGTGGTAAGAGTACCATGCACGCTTCCTACTTCGATAGGATTATGAATATGATATATTTTGCATATATGAATAAGAATTAAGTATGTTATACATAAAATTTATGGGGCATACGGGATCTATGTGAAAGTCGATGTCGACCATGGGTTAAGCACACGGGCGTGTCTTCGGCCATGTGGATAAGTCAGTATGTATGCCCTGTTTTGGCACGGCTTGGACACACGGGTGTGTCTGAGGCCATGTGCACACGGGCATGCGACCTCTGTAATTTTGAAAAATGTTTGATTTTCAAAAAAAAAAAATTATGGTCTCAGTTTAGTCTCGCCCCTTTTCCAATGCATGTTTAAGGTCTTGTAGACCTTTTAAAGGGACTATGTATATAATTTTCTATGATATGATGATGATGTAATTTTTGTTATGAAATGATCATAAAAGTTTTGATATGTTCGGTAATGCCTCTTAACCCTATTCTGACGATGGATACGGGTTAGGGGTGTTACAAGAATTTACTGCAGTTATTGCATCTAATTCAATAACTCCTGGAGTAGTTTTTTCTTGTACAACTCTGAAGATAGGGTATTGATAATCATTCTAAGCAATTCTCTCAATAATTCTCACAGCATCATTATAAGTACAATCCAGCAGAGGTCCATTGGCTGATGCGTCGACAAGATTCCTTGTATATGAATTCAACCCATTATAAAAAAAATCTCAATTTGTGTTTCTAGTTGAATGTCGTGCATGGAACAATGTAGAAGTAAAGATTTATAACGTTCCTATGTGGTGTGAAGATTTTCATCATCCAGCTGATGATAAACAGTAATATCATTTCAAAGACGAGCATTCATTGTTGGCAGGTAAAATCGCAAAACAAACTATATTGCTAGTGCATTCCAAGAAGTAATTGATTAGGCAAGTAGCTTGAAAAACCAAGTACGGGCTCTTCCCTGTAAGGAATAAGGAAATAATTACATCTTCAAGGCATCATCAGGAACGCCTTGTTGACTAAAGGAAGAACGATCAATAAAAAGGATTTAAGATGTTCTCTTGCATCTTCATGTGGCAGCCTAGCATATTGTCCATTAGAATTCAGCCTTTGAAACATTACTGGCTTGAGTTCAAAATTCCCAGCTTAGATTGCTGGCCTAACAACTCCCATTTGTCAATCATCCAAGACAGGTACTACAAAATCTTGTATAGTCCTATTTCGTATGTAAGCATCTTGTGGCAACAATGGGTTATTAACATTTTGCTATTGCATCGGGGGTATGGCCGCATTGTCCCTTGGGAGAGCCATATTTATTTGTTCTCAAAGTCTACTCCGAATAGTCCTTTCAATTTCTGGATCAAAATTGGCAAGAAAATTCGACTTACTTCGGGTCATAAAACACCCAAAATGAAGTTGAAGAAATAGCAACAAAGAAAAACCAGTTAGTGAATACTAAATATTATATAAGGAAAATAAAGTGCAAAAACAGACAAAAACAAAAATAAACATCAAACAAACACCATCCCTAGTAATGGTGCCAAAAACTTGATCGGTTAGAAGAAAGGGAGGTTGTAGTTTAGGTTAGAAAGCTTTTAGATTTAGGGTTACCTTTTAACTTTTAGTTTAGGTTTAGGTAGTTTTCTTTTCTATAGCTTAGGGTTTACTTTTCCTGCACATTTTCTTGTTCTTATTATTGTTAATGGTAGTTAATTAAGTTAGTTTTTACTTTCGTTTAGTTTTATTTACCTGTTTAGCACCTTAAACCTCATTGTAATCACCTTTCAATCTTTAGTTTAATATCTATTCAGCTGGTTTTCTTTTTATTAGCTAAAAATGATAGCTTTAGTGATCTTGTTTATGGTTATATTTTCCTATTTGATGTTTCTTAGTTTACATATGGTAACGGGTAACTAAACCCTAGGTGGTTGGTTGATTAAAATGTTGTTTGATTAGTTTTTGGGTTCGGGGACTAAATCGCAAAACTGGATAAATCAAATAAACTTAAAAAATTAGGATTGACGCCCCTAAGAGGATATCAAGATAAGTGAGACCGAGAGGTAATCTTATTGGACACCAATTTATTTCTCGAGTTAGTCGGGTGAGGTCGAGAGATAAACCAGACTAATTTATCTAAGTTGGTAAAGTGGAGTCCAAGAGGAAAATGGAACCAATTTAGTTGTAATAGCAATTTAGATCCCCAATTTGAAATTTAACCAACCACATGGAAATCAGCCAACCGCTTCCTGTTATCGTATTTGGTAGTTTTATATTTTGTTTTATTTATAATCTAGCCCCTTTCTGTCTTAGATAATTAATTAGTTTTAATTAACTTAATTTATGCTTTGTCATAATATAGAAATTAGTGAGTAGCTATTAGACTCCGTTCTTGCATGCTTCTTGAATAGAAAACACTAAATCACTAATTTTCTTGGGTTTGAACCTTGGAATACTCCGATGTTCCATTGTAACACTATAAATATTACAACTGACCTATCACACATGTAGACACCGCACTTAGTATTTGATTGATTGTTGTTTTAGTGTTGATTTCCCTCATGGTCCGCAAGGACAATGAGGGGCAGTCATACAGTAAAGAGAAATACTTGGCAACATATAATAATATATTGTAGCTTGCTAAAGGAAAGAAATTCTGGAGAAAATCATCCAATCCAATTCAACCTCGTCTAGTTAAAAGACTACCTAGAAGGCCAAAGAAAAAGAGAAGAAAGGCTAAGTGTAACAGTCTAGTTTAGACCCTAGTTGGAATAGTAGTTTCGAGACCACAAATTTGAGTCAGAAAAATATTCAAATATTTTCGTGTTTATAGTATGTGAATTAGTATGTGTGAAAGTTTCGTGATTTAATTTGATCATTTGTGTGTTTAATTTGAGAAAATGGCTAAATTGTATAAAATGTAAAAGTGGCGCTCCATTTTTTAATGTGCTAAGTTGCTATGATTTAATTTATTATAATTCCTTAAAATGGAAATATGCCATTAAACAATGGGATGGACGGTTATGGGCTTGATGTACATGATTTTGCTATTAAAATTTGAAAGTTAAATTAGAAAATAACCTATTAACAAGTAATAAATAAAATAATTCAAATTGTTAGTGGATGCTCATCTTTTTGGAATCAAAAATAAGAGGAAGAAGAAAGGTTTAAGCTCCCTTAATTTTGCACATATTTTGAATAGATTAAGGTATGTTTTGCTTCGATTTTTTATAATTTCTACGTTTTTTTGTAATCGTTGCTTCGTGTTCTTTCAAACCCATGCCTTAATTTTGTAAATTGATGAAGATTTTGAAAAGTGCCATTGATGAATTCATGAGCTTTGTGATGTTTGATGATGAAATATGAAATATGTGTTAGATTAACATGTTTTGTCTTTGGACTTTTGGTAATTTTGAGTAATTTGGACTTAATTGAGAAAATAATATTTTGAGGGACTAAAATGTGAAATAAATGGAATGTGTGGACTTGTATGAGCATGGGTAATATTTAGCCTAAGCATGGTGTATGCAAATTTGGCGTATTTTGTGATTTTATGAAATAAGGACTAAAATTTCAAAATATGAAAATGTGGGGGCTAAATTATAAATTACCCTAAATATGTGTTTTTGAATTGAATTACTGATTTGGTGAATAAATGGATTGAATTTTAATGTGTATAGATCAAGAACAGAAGAAAACAGATTTAGATCGAGGAAAGTCGAAAATAGTTGAATAACTGTTTGTTTTCGTTTACTCGAATTCTAGGTAAGTCTATATACAAATAAATGTATTTGTATTGATTTATGTATGTTCATATGAAATTTCATTGTGATGAATGTTTACGAGATGATAATATATATATGGCCATCTGATATGGCTTTATCAATGGTTATGTTTTGAATGAATATGTAACACCCCTTACTCGTGCTCTACATCGAAACCAGATATGAGGCGTTACCATACTTAACTCACAGGGTCATACAACTTTGGGCTATCAAATTCCGTTCTAAATTAAAATATTTCCACAAACACACCTCTAACATCCTTATAATGGGCCTACAAGGCCCTAAACATGCTTCCAAAAGGTTTTGGAAATAGATCGAACTTTTACACACTTGGAAAATTTTTACCTAAATAGGGGCCACACGCCCGTGTAGGCTTAGGGACATGCTCGTGTAGGCTTAGGGACACGCCCGTGTACCCCTAAAACATGCCCATGTCTTCCACTCATGGTGGACACTGCCAAAATACACACGGCCTTGACACGCCCGTGGCCTTAGACCGTGTGTCACGCCTTGATATACTGACTTATTCACACGGCTTGGAGCACACGCCATGTGCTAACCGTGTGCCACACACGGCTTATACAAACGACCGTGGGGTTAGCCCGTGGTCTATTCTGACTTAAACACTAACACGCAGGGAACACACGGCCTAGACACATGCCTGTGTGTCTATCCGTGTGGGCATTTAGAGGCTATCTACCAAGCCTTTTTCCACTCTTATTTGCATACCATCATATATTAGCACATAATATCACATAACATCAATATAACTCTTGAATTAAGGACATTTAATCATAAGAGTGATAAAGTCTTCATCCCACACACTAGGGAGAAATATTTCCAATACATTTACAACAACTTAAGCAATCACCTATGGCTACACACAACCCAAATATGAGTTCTCTTAGGCCAACACAATTTGGCTACATCAACAAAGACTTAATCAACCTCAAGTACTAGCCATATACAGGCCATGTCTCTTAAGGACTTGATACCTCATACTAAGTGTCCGATCAATAGTGTGAAAACATATTCGGAGATCTCCAACCTGAACTAGCTAAATTAACCTATAAGAGATGAGAAAAGGAAAAAGGAGTTAGTAATAATGCTTAGTAAGTTCATCTCTTACTATTCTTAGATTCAATTCTCTTAACAACTTATCAACAAGTACTTAGTACATTCATTGTGTAATTATACATTCCACACAACATTGGAATATTAAAATAACCCATACATAATTACCACATTTGCACATGAACTTGCTCGATGACGAAAAGGCCGAAAAGGACTTTTTGCCCACTTTTCTCTTTTCACCAGTTCTAGGTCTGAAACTTGTTTTCTTTGATCTATAACAATGGAATTTAGTGATTTAATCACTTATAAATCATAATACACCATAATCTACACTTTAGGTAAAAATGACCATTTTGCCCCTACACTTCGGCAAAATTATGATTTTGCCCCTAGGCTCGTAAATAAATTTTCATCACATTTTCTTATTAAACAAGCCTAGATGATCTTTTAATCCTCTTAAAACTATCGACAATTCCAACTGTTTCATGCCTTAATGAACAATTTACAACGTTAGCATTTTAGTCCAAATTAGGTGTTTTCATAACAACACCTTTCACAAAAGTTGTTTGTCATCATCCTATCATTCATTTTCTTCCATAAAAACTCATCAAACAACATAAACTCTATCACGGTAAGTCTCTAGACTTTCAATCATGCTACAAATTAGTCCCCCCATTAGCTATCTTAAGCTTTGGGGACTCCAAAAATACAATTTTCATTAAAAAAAAAACATCAAAGGGACTTACTTGAATGGAGTAAAGCTTGCTGAAATTTTAAGCTTTCAAACCCCTCCCATGGCTGATATTTTTTGTTGGAGAAGAAAGATAAATAAAAAGATGATAACTTTTGCTTATATTATCTTATTTTATTTATTTTTCCAACTAATATCACTAACTATTCATCATAATAAATGCTCTTGTCCCCTTTGTGTTTTATGACAGTTCAACCCACTTAAACAAGGTCAAATTGTACATTTGGGGCCTCCAATTAATAATCCATAGCTATTTGGCACCTCTAGGAAAAAAATAGAACTTTTGTACTTTATGCGACTTAGTCCTTTTCACAATTTAGCTAGAAATTGCTAAAATTAAGGCACCAAAATTTTCGTGCATCCTTATAAACATGTTATAACACATAACGTAACATGAAAATAATTTTCTCTAACCTCAAATTAGTGATTTTTAGATCATTGTTCTGACTAGCCCCTAAATCGGGCTGCTACAATTCTCCCCCTTAGAGATTTTCGTCCTCGAAAATCTTATCAGGAGGAATTGCTACCAACATTCTTAAAACGTTTCCATAAACTCTTCAAAATCACAAATCCACTATCCTCAAGTTTTTCTTATTAACAACCCTTTAAGCTATCATACACAAGGTCGAAGCATCACTTGCGACCTAGGTATTTCTTCCTCCCGGGCGCATACTCAGTAATCCACTAATTTAGAACTCTGTACACGTCTAAATGATCATTCGGATCTTTACCGGTTGATTTACTACAATTCAAAAGACATTTCCCTTTCTTGGGAATTTTGTCAAACCAAATTTGAAATCAATAAGGTTTTATCTCACTTTCTCATCAAAGCATTCACCGAATTTAATACTCTTGGCTTGTACGCTTTAAAAAATTAGCTTTTAGTGGTCAACTACTTCTGGCCATAAACTCAATCATATATTGAAATGTATTCTAGTGTCAAAACATTTATGCACATAACTGTACTTCCTTATTCTTGCATTAGTAGTTATGCTACTACTAAATCTTATACCAAAGCTTCTGTATAAGTTTTGGATTCATCATCATTCAAATTCTATCTCGAGGAAGCATCAACAACGAAAATCTTATCCAACATGGATCTTTCATCCAAACATCTATAGTATGTCTATTATTTTAGAAGTATTACAATAATTATACCCACCATTGTAATAGCTCAAGCAGTTTCCACTAATTCATCTTCAAAATCTTTTGCATCATAAGATACTCTCGCTCATCAAAATTCAAAAAATACACATTGACATTTCCATGGATCATTTCATAACATCTAACTCACAACACTAACACAAAAGTGATCATCTCTGGATCACCAACCAGTCAACTCTTTTTCTCGATTCAGACTGAACTCAGTACTAGAACATTCAATTAATAGTTTCTTCTATAGCTTTCAACTCAACCATCATGGTTTGAACATTTCGATGAGCATATCTTTATAACATGCTCCCTACTCATGTACACACAGAATTTTATTCTCCTTATTGATTCTACACAAAGCTTGAATCATATTTCAATACATTAATCTACTCTTTTCTCCATACCGAGAACATATTTTAAGCACACTCTCATCTGAGTTTCTCTTGCTACGCTAATCTAAAACCTTTACCCTCATCACATCTCACAACAGTAGAGAACATCTAGATTGAATTTATTAACTCTATTCGGCTTGCCCGAAAACCCATCGCACAACATGAAACTTGGGATTTCACTTCTTATGTAACACCCCAAACCTGGTCTATGCGTTAATACCAAATTTGACATGTCACACGAAATGAACATACATCTAGTCATTTAAAGATTTAAAGAAATCGGATTTTCAAAAATGTTTTGACATGGAGTTTTTCTTTTTTTAAGTTGAAAACTAAAGTTGATTGCCAAATCTAATAATTTGAGATGTAAGGATTTATAAAATGAAGCTTAGAAAATTTAAATTAATATTTTAAGAAGATTTACAAGAGTTTGAAAATAATTTTGGAAAAATTATTATAACATTGTTTAACAAAAATTTTCAAGTAAAAATATTTAAGAATGTAACCCTTTCTTTTTGAGAAAAACATTTATTTGAATTTTTAGATAAATTCCACTTAAAGTATTCAAGTAATTTATAAAATCCATCCAAAAGTAAAACAACATTAAAAATTTATCCAGAGGCCTTATTACAACTTAATCTTAAATAGCAAAATGATAAAAAGTACTTAAAAGAAATCCAAAATTTAAATAACCCATTATTCATAGTATGGCCTCCACTGAGTCGTCCACGGCCCAAGCCTCCGTCATTGATCATTACTTGAGAAGGGTAAGGAAAATAGGGTGAGTTACTTAGAACTCAGTGTGTAACCCACTTACCATTGTCATTGGGCCAAAAATCCAATTAAGCATTTATTGGGCCAAAGCCCATTTGCAATTATAGCATAATATCATATATAATATGCATGTGATATACAATTCCCAAACCAAACCTAATTTCCATCCGCTCCACACCAATTCGCACTAACCAAAGACACCTGGGGGAGCTTTAATCACCCACCCTGCCAACGCACCAAAATAGGCATTTAGTCGAATATCAATTTGTGGACAAGCCACCAGATTTACAGAGTTTACATGGCATAGCCATTTTTCAGATTTGTGGCAGAGCCACCAGAATTTTGTAGCAAAGCTACCAGAACTTGTCTTCATCAAATATCCCAACCCATGCAGATCATGTATATAATATGCATATTCAATTACAACAATCCATTCATATAATTATTACAAACATACGGCCCATTATAAAAATTTTCACAATCTGGCCCATACCACATTTGGCCCTTATAACTCATATCACACTTGGCCCTATATCAAATATCACATTTGGCCCATATATCAAATATCATATTTGGCCCATATATCAAATATCACATTTGGCCCATATATCAAACATTTGGCCCATATATCAAATATCATATTTGGCCCATATAGTCACTTTTATCGATTTGTCCCATTGAGGGCAATTTCGTTAATGTTCACAGTCTTAATATCGATTTCATATTCTTTACCAATAAATTGATAAATATACCATTTTACCCGATTTCACTAACTTGTGATTTAATCAAGCGATTAATACGATATAGTTATTTAACCCATGAGATACAGTGTGAGATTACACACCTGATTACGGTAAGCACTACACTTTTCTGATCGCCATCACCTAAGAATATTTTAACGCTCGATCAGATCATTAACACTTACAGTAAATCTACTCTAAAATAAATGGTCTAGGTTTTTACCCTCGAAATCGCGAATAACAACTATTTTCCGGTTCTCTCCGGTTGACGGTTCACAACCCGGTGGAAAATCCTGAATCGTTGATGCCTCACAATTGCGAACAACCTCGAATAGTTAATTTTCATCAGATGAGGGTCCACAACCCGGTGGAAAATCTCGGATCGCCGAAACAGCCCTTCATTTGAATCTAGAAGGGATCGCAAATCCGCTCCTTTTTTCAATCACCAATCACTACTCCTTTTGATTCGATCTTGTTTGCCTCCATTGTAAAAAAAAAATATTAGTCCAAACTAATATTTCGTTATTATAACCAATTGATCTTATGAGCGAAGTCGGCTTACCACAAAATCCTTACGTTCACAGGATGAAAATCGAGTGATAGAGTCCGTATGATAAAATCGGTTAATCAACACTATCTTTAACAAATAAAAAAGTAATATAGAACCCTTCGAAAAAATTTCCTTACCTTGAACGATGAAATCCTTTTTCACATGATCTTCCTATGGCTAGGGTCGATTAAACGATGTAGAAATAATCGGCACTCCACTATACCACTACAAGAAGAAAGGGTTTTGTTTAAAATAGAAAAGATGATGATTTCGGTCAAAAAGACCCTCCCAAGCTAACATATGAATTTCAACAATAGAGGAGAAATAAAAGAATTGAAAAGGGGTTCTTACCGATTGTTCAAAGATGACCACCGAATGAAAAGAAAGTTCAATGGAAGGAAGGAAGATTCACTATAGTGAAAGTATTGGAGAGGGAGTGATGTTTGAGAGTTTTTGCAAGAAGAAAAGAAAAGAAAGGAAAAATGCCTTTCATGATATATGGTTTCGACACAAAGAGGAAAAGACTTTGGGGAGAAAGAAGGATAATACCGAAATGGTCAAAAGAAAACAAAAGTTTTACCTATTGCTCATGACATATTCGGCTAGAGAGAAGAATTTGGAGAGAAAAAAAAAATTTGGAGAGGAAAACTATTGATACACCAAAATGCCAAAATGAAAAAAAAAAAAGACCAAAACTAGCACATACCTTACCAAATGCTACCCAAAAATTTGGCCATTCCCCCTAGCCCCCAAAACTGTCCAAGTGCATGGCCAAATGGTCAAAGTTTAGCCACCCAAACTTTCCAAAACATCTCCCTTGTTATAAGCCTTATGTTTCCCCTTACATGCCTTTTTCCATTTGATTCATTTCCCTAAGTTCAATCTTGCCTTTTCTCTTAGCCATCTTGCCATAAAAATAAAAGTCCAATTACCATAAGTCCAAAGGCTTGACCAACAATATGAGGAAAGAAAGCAAAAAATAAAATAAAATTCTCACATGCACACAAAGGATTCAAACTCCTTCCTCAAGGTAACACACATGGCGCCATATCCCTTTACTAATAGCTCTTTTATGCTTAATTGCTTACCACTTAATTACCTTAAGCTTTAAGATCACTTATTCCATTTCCTTAAAGTACTAATTGCCGTAATAATTCTACTAATTCCAAATAAATCCCAAGCCTTCTCGTGACTATTTAAACACACATATTGGATAATTTAACTAGTGAGCACCAAAATAATGCAACATATAAAACTCAAATTTTAGGATGTTACATCTTATACTAGAATCATTCCCAATTTCCTCCTCAAAGTACCGAATAGGGTTACGAGGAAATAAAGAAATTTAGATTCCAATTAACTAAATCGACAATCGTTTAGTCGATTTTTAGTCACTAACATTCTCATACAATCACAATTTCATGAAAAGAGCAACCACATCACCCTCAAGGGAAACATATATTAATACATAATACTAAAAGAGATCATTATAACCCATCCATGGCATTAACCAACCATGCATAAGCAACAAAAGCTTCAAGCCAACTTATTCATACTTGCCCTTATATAACACATTCGTACACATATCGTAATCGCCTCTTTGTGATTCATTCACGAGTACTTGCATTCATTTATCCATATAAATTTAGTACTGATTCCATTTCTACTTTTAACTCATCTACTTATCCCATTGATTACTAGGGATAGTCAAAGACACATATTCATCTTCATTCATGTAAGTATCGAAACCAATGCCACATCTCCGAGGTGGTCTTATATGGAGTCACCTCTAGTCGCCAACGCCATATCCCGATAAGGTCTTATATGGACTTCCACATCAAGTATCGATGCCATATTCCAAATATGGTCTTATACGATTCTCCTATTAATTACCGAAGCCATATTCTGGATATGGTCTTATACGAGATCTCAACTCGATGCCGAGTCAATGTCTCGGGCATGGTCTTATACAGGACCTTATCTTTTTCATACCTCAATGATAGCCTTTTTATTATAGTCCCCTAGGAATTCAACCTCACGTTCAACAACAATTACTCTATTTAGTAGAGTATCATTTATCAACGTGATACAGAGCATTCTCAATTATGCTAACATAATTATTGCATTAATAAAATGCAAACTTACTCAACTTAACTCTCATAACATCTCATCATCAATGAAATATCATCATAGTCACACAACTCACTCCAAGTGAGTTTTCACACTTTTCATGCTACAATTGTTTCTATCACTCATACTTTCGAACAGTAACTTTACTTACTCAAGTTCCACATTAATATCTACTTAAGTACTCAATATTTGACTCTAATTTCTCTTACTATTTCTTATCAATTTAGAGAATGTCTTACGGGTTTTGAGTACATCATTTACTTGAGTGCCATAGTCCAACTATGGTCTTACTCGTATCACGCGTCATAGCCCAGCTATTTCCTTACATGTCATCATGATGCCATAGCCTCGCTATGGTCTTACAAAAAATCTCATATCAATACCTATGCCATATCCTGGATACGGTCTTACATAGAACTCATGTCGATGCCGATGCCATATCCCAGATATGGTCTTATATGAGATATTATATCAACATTGATGCCACATCTCAGATATAGTCTTACACAATTTCATACCGAAGCCAGGTCCCAGACGTGGTCTTACACGGAATCGCTATTTGATGTCGATGCCATATCCCAGATATGGTCTTATACGAGATCTTTATTTTGTAATGAAGCCATGTCCCAGACATGGTCTTACACTAGCATACGTATCAACGCCAATGCCATGTTCCAAACATGGTCTTATATGGGATAACATGTACCGTCATGGTCCAACCATAGTCTTATCTATTATTTTATCACTACACAATAGTACTCATCTCCTGCATTCTAATTAGTCAAGCTTCTCAATTTAACTCCCACACTATAATCTGTGTGACTTCATAACAGTCATAAAACAAAACATTATACATATTCTACTTCAACATTCACATGTAAGATTTAACCATGTGGACATATTTATCATAAACAATAGCATCACAAATCTCAATTGCTTACTTACTCTTACTGATTCGTACATACCTCATGGTACTTACTAATCTCATGCTTGTAAGGTAAACAAGATACTCAGACACTTGATCACATAGATCAACATACTTTGCTATGATAAGCATAATCTCAATATCATCATTCATAACATGAATAATACTCTTAGTCAGCTTTAACAAGCATAACTTAATAATAGCTTTACTCCTTTGCCCACTGAATTACTATGAATGACCAAGGATACTGAATCTCAATACACATGTGTCTCGATGCCAATGCCATATCCTAGATATGGTCTTACATGATATCTCAATCTCATGATAACTTTTCAATGCCAAGACTTGTCTTGGACTTACATGATAACTTTTCTTGATTGTCGATGCCATGCCTTAGCCTGGTCTTACACGGACTTTCTCGTTTCATGTGGTAGATCGAGTATCCTAGGTAATTCAATTTCAATCGGGACTTTCCTATGCTTGATCTTAGTAACTTCTTTGTTTAATATAACAATTAAACATTTTCATGGGAATAATATGGATATAACCATATCACAAGCATCTCGATGAAAATATTCATGAAGCTTGAAAATCATACAAACTTGTTGAAATTAGCTCGGTTGGGGATCATCTCTGTCTTAGCAAAATAATTTTGTTAGAGCCGGGAGATATCACACTATCACGGTCCACATATGGCATGTATAGCTAGACTCTTACTCAAGCTAGGTTAGTCCTAGAACCGACTAAACCATAGCTCTGATACCACTAAATTCAACACCCCTTACCCGTGCTCTACACCAGAATTTGATATGAGGCGTTACCATACATAACTCACATGGTCATACAACTTTGGGCTATCAAATTCCATTCTAAATTAAAACCTTTCCACACACACACCTCTAACATCCTTATAATGGGCCTATGAGGCTCTAAACATGCTTCCAAAAGGTTTCAGAAATAGATCGAAAACTTTTACACACTTGGAAAATTTTTACTTAAATAGGGGCCACACGTCCGTGTACCCCTAAAACACGCCCATGTCTTCCACCCGTGGTGGACACTGCCAAAATACACACGGCCGTGACACACCCTAGCCTTAGACCGTGTGTCACACCTTAATATACTGACTTATTCACACGGCTTGGAGCACACGCCCATGTGCTAATCGTGTGCCACACGCGGCTTATACAAATGGCCATGCGATTAGCCCGTGATCTATTCTGACTTAAACACTAACATGCAAGGAACACACGACCTAGACGCATGCCCGTATGTCTATCCGTGTGGGCACTTAGAGGCTATCTACCAAGCCTTTTTCCCCTCTCATTTGCATACTATCATATATTAGCACATAATATCACATAACATCAATATAACTCTTGAATTAAGGACATTTAATCATAAGAGTAATAAAGTCTTCATCCCATACACTAGGGAGAACTATTTCCAATACATTTACAACAACTTAAGCCATCATCTATGGCTACACACAACCTAAGTATGAGTTCTCTTAGGCCAACACAATTTGGCTACATCAACAAAGACTTAATCAACCTCAAGTACTAGCCCTATACAGGCCATGACTCTTAAGGACTTGATACCTCATACTAAGTGTCTGATCAATAGTGTGAAAACATTTCCGGTAATCTCCAACCTGAACTAGCTAAATTAACCTATAAGAGATGAGAAAAGGAAAAAGGAGTAAGCAATAATGCTTAGTAAGTTCAACTCTTACTATTTTTAGATTCAATTCTCTTAACAACTTACCAAGAAGTACTTAATACATTCATTGTGTAATTATACATTTCACACAACATTGGAATATTAAAATAACTCATACATAATTACCACATTTGCACATGAACTTACCTCGATGACAAAAGGCGAAAAGGACTTTTTGCCCACTTTTCTTTTCACCCGCTCTAGGTCTAAAACTCGTTTTCTTTGACTAGAACAATGGAATTTAGTGATTTAATCACTTATAAATCATAATACACCATAATCTACACTTTAGGCAAAATGACTATTTTGCCCTTACACTTTGGCAAAATTATGATTTTACCCTAGGCTCATAAATAAATTTTCATTACATTTTCTTATTAAAAAGCCTAGTGATCTTTTAATTCTCTTACAACTATCCACAATCCCAACTTGTAACACCCTAACCCATATTCGTTGTCGATTAGGGTTAAGAGGCATTATCGTAACAATTACCAAGACATAGCACTCCATTCAACTAACACTTGATAAATTCATAATATTTCATGCTATCACAAATGAATATATGCATATGAATTTATTTAGGTCTTAATAAAATAACTTGCAAGATGCTAATCACATGGTCATTAAAAAAACAATGGTAGAATAAGCATATAATGTTTAAACCTTTATTTGATTTCTAATATCAATGATAGATTCAAACATACACTATTATTATTAAAATGTAATGCGTATGTTTCTTTATTTATAGACATGCATGCTTACTATAGCAATATCATATATGAAAATACGATTTACTCACCGATCACACAAACACCAAATAAAACCTAATAGTCACTTACATATTTGATCAAACAAAATTTCAAACTATGCCATACATATGTAATAATTACTATTACCTATTTAGCACATACCACTTTCAGATTCAACTCATGCACAAATATGCCATGAACAACTTTATTACTTACCATTGTACAATCAATCCCTATAGCAAAATATACTAGTAAACACAACTATAAATACATGCATATATATATATAGGTGTGTATATACATCAAACGCTGCACATATAAACTAAGAAACAATATACAACTTGAATATATTTATTTAAATCGAATATACATTATCATGCATTATTTTAGCCCAAAATGCCATAAACCACAAAACCAAACTATACCTATTATATATATGTACAATGGCAGAACATATGCTAACTTAAAACCTCCACAACGCATGCGCAATAATGTCACAAACATGTACACCATTTGACCATTTAAAACCATATGTCTCAATACCAAACTAACAAGGGGATAAGCCATTTTCGCATGGCATACATACATATACATATCATTCGACCACAACATAAGAGATTTAGTCTATACATGCCTTTGACTCCAAAAAGTATTCAAAACATATATATACCAAAGAGAGAGATAGTGTGGTTGACTTCACCAACGATCCTTCGAGCCTGTAGCTTTACCAAAATCTATAAAACGAATAGCGAACACACACAAAGTAAGCTCACTAGCTTAGTAAGTCTTAAGCACATATAATTATAATGAACATACATGTAAACACTTTAATCTTCAAGCTTATAATATTGTACATAAATATTTCTATATATATATATATAATACACTTAATCAATACTAGTGTCACATTTGTATCGATTATTATCACTATGTCATCATGAACATATACTTTATCAACTTCACATATAAGCAATGTACATACACATCAATGATAGGTTCAACATTATAAAATATAGTACTTGTGGAATTGACCATTTCAAGACATTGTATTTGATTCAAAACAATAAGAACTTTACTCACTTCAATCCTTATAAACATAATATGCCAACTCTTACCCGAGCTTTTAACACAAAACATTATATATAACTTACCTTGTTTGATCCCCAAATTTTTCCATTTATATCAATTCACCTAAGATTAAGCCTACTAGGCACGAAGCCCGAATGTGTCACCGGCTCGAAGTTCGCTAGGCACGAAGTCTGAATATGTCACCAAGACTAAGCTCGCTAGGCACGAAGCCCAGATATGTCACCCAAGACTAAGCCTCGCTAGGCACGAAGTTAGAATATGTCACCCAAGACTAAGCTCGCTAGCATCAAAGCTCGATAAGTAACACCGCACAAGGCACCGCTAGGCTAATAGCCCGAGATATCAACATTTTAACATTTCAATGCACATTTCAATAATAACGTATCCAATTAAATCACTTAAATTTCATAATTCTATCACATTTCAAAGCCATTGTACACTCCGCATATCATGTTGATTATACACCTTTACATGGTATTAACAAAACATATCCAATTCAATGTAATACCTTTACATTCGGCTATCACATAAAAATATACCCAAATTTATCAAACATTGTCATTAAACACATTCATAATTCATTCTTTAATAAAATCTAGCTTAAGGACTTACCTCGACTTTCGACGGATAACGTTAACCGGCTAGTCGACAACTTTCGTTTTTCCCCGATCCAAGCTCGTTTTTCTTTGTTCTTGATCTAGAACACATTAAATTCAGCTCATTCAAGTACATTTCAACTCAATTTAGTCCCAAAACACATAAACATGCAAATTACCATTTTGCCCCTAAGATTTCACATTTTTACTATTTAGTCCTAATTGTACAAAACATAAAATACACAAAATTTGCCAAGACTATGTAAGGGCGAATATTCACAAGGGCCTGATGAGTCCATTTCTTTCATTTATTTTGCAAATAAGCCCTCTAAAATTTTCTTTTACAAATTAGCCCTAAATACTAAAATTCACTAAAATTTCTAATTCAAAATATATCAATCCTTAACATATCTTTAATTTAAAATCATCAAACATCAAAACCTCAAGAATTCATCCATGGCGAACCTCATGAACACATGATTCTCAAAAATTCAAGCATGGGTGGGTAATATACTGAAAGCAACGATCTCAAAACGTAAAAATTATCTAAAACCGACTAAGGACTCACCTCCAATTTTAGCTTCAAAGTGCCAAAATTTCAAAGACTTTGAACCCTTCTTCTCATGCAAACATTCGGCCAAGACAAAGATGAATGAAAAATGGCCTTTTGTTTTGTTTTACTTTAACATATATTAAATTATTATTAAATTACTTAACTAACCTTTATAATAAAATAACCAAATATTATATCTTAAGGACAAACTTGTCCATGACCAGCCACTAACTCATAAAATGGGTTATTTACCTTTTCAATACTTCATATTATAAAGCCATGCTCAAATTAGCACATTTCACTTTAGTATGCCACTTTTACCTTTTACGATTAAGTCCTTTTATCAAATTCAATACTTAAACGATAAAATTTTTCTACTAAACTTTCACACATAAATTCATATATAATAAACACTAAATATAATATTTAAATATTTCTCAGATCGAATTTGTGGTCCCGAAACCACCGTTCGATTAGGGTCAAATTCGATTCCATTACGACTCTCCCCTTAAGGATTTTCGTCCCTGAAAATCTTACCGTTAAATAACGTCGGATATTGTTGCCTCATTGAGTCCTCAGGTTCCCACGTAGCCTCTTCAACTCCGTGCCGATTCCATAGTACTTTCACTAAAGAAATCCTTTTGTTTCTTAACTCTTTCATTTCCCGAGCTAAAATACAGATCGGTTTTTCCTCATACGTCATATCAAGTTGGATTTCAATCTCAGACGGAGCAATCACATGTGACAGATCTGATCTATATCTACGGAGCATAGAAACGTGAAATACATCGTGTATCTTTTCTAATTCAGAGGGTAGCTTCAACCTATAAGCAATAGGCCCAACACGTTCAATGATTTCATACGGTCCGATGAATCTCGGGCTCAACTTGCCTTCCTACCAAAACGAGTACTTTCTTCCACGGAGAAACCTTTAAAAATACTCAATCTCGACCGAAATTCAATGTCTTTACGTTTCAAATCAAGATAGGACTTTTGACGATTCAAGCGACTTTCAAATTGTCTCTAATAATAGATACTTTACGCTCGATTTCTTTAATCAAATCAACCCGTGTATCTTATTCTGTTGAGCTCATCCAAGATAATGGTGTTCGACACTTTTGCTCGTATAAGGCTTCATAGGGCACCATTTTGATACTAGATTGAAAACTATTATTATAGGCAAATTCAATCAGAGGTAAGTATCTTTCCCACGTACCTTCAAACTCAAGAATGCAACATCTCAACATGTCCTCAAGTATCTGAATAGTTCGTTCAGATTGACCGTCTGTCTGTGGATGAAAGGCTGTACTAAAGTAAAGTTTAGTACCTAAAGCATCTTGCAACTTCTTTCAAAACCGCGATGTAAATCTCGGGTCTCTGTCTGAAACAATGGAACTCGGTATGCCATGCAATCTCACAATCTGTGATACATACAATTCAGCTAGTTTATCGAGTGAGTAGTCTGTACGAATTGGCACAAAGCAAGCTGATTTAGTCAGTCTATCAACTATAACCCAGATAACATCTTTCTTACTCGGTGTCATAGGGAGACCGGATACAAAATCCATTGTAATTCTATCCCATTTCCATTCAAGTATCATGATTGGCTGAAGTAGTCCGGAAGGCACTTGATGCTCGGCTTTTATTTGCTGACAAATTAAGCACTTTGAAACAAATTCAGATATATCTCGTTTCATACCAAGCCACCAGTAAGACTGCTTCAAGTCATTAAACATTTTCGTGCTACCCGGATGTATCGACATCTGACTATTATGAGCTTCTTTCAATAACATCTGAATCAAATCCACGTCCCTCGGTACACACATTCGGCCTTTGTATTTTAAGAAGTCATTTTCATCACTTCGAAATTCTGACTCTGCATTATTTTCACACTGAACCCATTTAACAGCCATATCTTTGTCAGCTTTTTGTGCATCACAAATTTGCTGAATAAACATCGATCTTGCTTTTAACTCGGCTATGATCGAACTATCATCTGACATAACCATATGTGTATTCAATTCACTAAGAGCAAGCAATGATTTTCTACTTAATGCATCTGCAACAACGTTAGCTTTTCCCGGATGGTAGTCAATCACTAACTCATAGTCTTTCAACAGTTCTAACCATCTGTGTTGTCTCAAGTTCAACTCTTTCTGAGTCATCAAGTATTTAAGACTTTTGTGATCCGAGTAAACATGACATTTCTCACCATATAAATAATGACGCCAAATTTTCAATGCGAACACAATAGCTGCAAGTTCTAAATCATGCGTCAGGTAGTTTCTTTCATGCGGCTTCAATTGTCTTGAAGCGTAGGCTACAACTTTGCCTTCCTGCATCAAAACGTAACCCAAACCATTTAAGGAAGCATCGAATACACAACAAATTCTTTACCCGATTTAGGTGAGCTAACACCGAGCTTCCACAAAAGGGCTTTCAACCGATCGAAACTTTTCGACAATTTTTGACCACTCGAACTTGACATCTTTACGTAGTAGCTTTGTCAAAGGTGTAGCTATTACAGAAAAACCTTTCACAAACCGTCTATAGTAGCCCGCAAGTCCCAGAAAACTTCGAATCTTAGAAACATTTTTCGGTGGCTTCCAATCAAGTATAGCCGAGATTTTGTTCGGATCAACTCAATGCACGATGTCAAACAACATGTCCCAAAAAGTCGACCCTTTCATCCGAACTCACACTTACTAAACTTCAGATACAAGCTCGCCGATTTCGCAAAGTTTGTAGCACTAATCTCAAATGCTCAGATGCTCAATTTCATCTTTGAGTAGATCAATATATCATCAATAAACACTACCACAAATCGATCCAAAACCGCCTAAAACCCGATTCATCAAATCAATAAAATAGTAGGTGCATTAGTAAGCCCAAAAGGCATAACCAAAAACTCAAAATGTCCGCACCTCGTCCAGGAATGCGCCTTTGGCACATCTATATCTCGACTCAAGAATCGATAATAACCCGATCTCAAATCTATCTTCGAGAATATCAAGCCCTTTCAACCGAACAAACAAATCATCAATCCGAGGTAACGGTACTTATTCTTTATAGTTACCTTATTCGGTTGCCTATAATCAATACACATTCGCATCGCTCCATCTTTCTTTTTCACAAAAAGAATGGTGCACCCCAAGGAGAGAAACTCGGTCGTGCAAAACCCTATCATTAACTCTTGCAATCGTGCTTTCAACTCTTTAACTCAAGAGGTGCCATCCGACACGGAGCTATTGAGATCGAGTCGCTCCGGTGCTAATTCAATGTCAACTCAATCTCGTCTTGGTGGTAAGCCCGGTAGTTCTTCAGAAACACATCCGGTATTCACACACACAGTGCATGATTCAATATGATTTTCGACACTTTATTATCCAGTACATAAGCCAAATAAGCTTCGCACCCTTTTCTCACATACTTTCCAGCCAGTATCGAGGATATTATTGTAGGAAACCCGCTTGAATCACTGGATTTAATTTTGATGATCTCACCGTTCTGACATCTCAAATCAATAAGTTTTCTTTTGCAATTCACCACTGCATCATGTGAAGTTAACCAGTCCATTCCCAAAATTATATCGAACTCATCGACGGGCAACAACATTAAATCTACGGGAAACAATAATCTCGAATCATCAACGGCAACCTCTACACACTTTATTTACAAGTACACATCTACCCAAAGGGTTGGACACACGAATCACAAATTCAGTAGACTCAACTGGCAGAGTCTTACCGAATACTAGAGTTTCACACACATATGAATGAGTCAAACCAGGATCAATCAATGCGATCATAGTAATATCATAAAGGGTGAAAGTACCAGAATGACATCGGGAAGAAGCATCCTCTCTCGCTCGTAGCATAAGCTCGATAGGTGCTCGGGCCTCGATCGAACTACTGTCGTCCTTCGTCCTCTCTAACTACCACCTACTTTATGGAATGTTTGGGTGGTCGTCCCGCGGTCGACGTCGTCGCTTTCGGTCTAGTGTTCTGAACCGTATTCGGTTCGGCTAACATCAGGCACTCTCGAATAAAATGGTCCGATGATCCACATTTAAAGCAGGATCGATCATGAACCCTACAGACTTCCAGAATACCATTTCCAGAATGTTTACACTCGACCCATCTTGTGGAATGTTACCAACACCGCTATCAAGTGGCTCGATAACTCCCCGGAGGTCAATCACGTCTAGGTAAGTCCAAGTAGCTTTATGTCGGTTGGAGTCATCTCTCGAATTTCTTAGGCACCAATGGTAAGTCTTACTCATTGATCTCTTACAGTATCTCTCGGCTTCTATATCACTTTTATTTTCTCTTTTCTGAGCTCTTCAGCCTTACAAGCCCGCTTGACTAGTATCACAAACTCTTTGATTTCAAGGATGCCGACCAGCAACTTTATATTTTCATTCAGACCGTCTTCAAACCTTTTGCACATAATGGCTTCAGTAAAAACACACTCTCTAGCATATCTACTAAGTCTGACAAATTTCCGTTCATATTCTGTCACAGTCATTCGCTCTTGTTTTAGTTCAAGAAATTCTTTTCGTTTTTGATCGATGAATCTTTGACTGATATATTTCTTACGGAACTCAATTTGGAAGAAGTCC
This sequence comes from Gossypium rotundifolium, assembly GCA_025506655.1. NCBI lineage: Eukaryota > Viridiplantae > Streptophyta > Magnoliopsida > Malvales > Malvaceae > Gossypium > Gossypium rotundifolium. Next base: position 55,127,382 of record CP106723.1, on the reverse strand, counting down.
CAAGTTACTTTTTCTTTCGGAGCTACGGATACCAGTGTGTTCCACCAGTGATAGGCAGTGTCCCGAAGTAGTGATATAGCACACTTTAGGCATTCATCTGGAGTACAAGATAACTCATCGAGTACCCAAATAGTGTTATCAAGCCACATCTCAGCTCGTTCTGCATCATCATTATCATTGGCCTTGAATTCCTCAGCCCCATATTTTCTGATTTTATCAATGGGAGGTCTGCTAGATCTCACCGGATCTATCATCGGGGGTACTGAAGGTACCGGAGTTGGATTATTTGGGGGTGGAGGTTGTTGTACAGCCGGATTATTCTGAACAAACTGGGTAAACCATTCATTCATCATTTGGTAGAAGGCTTGTTTAGCTTCCCCCTCGTGGCTACCCGTAACTTGTCGAGAGTATACTGGCACTGATCCACGTGCGAGACCAGGCGCAACGCTCTCCACATCATTAGCTACGGCTCTATCGGGATCGTAATCCATTTACTATATAGAATACAATTGAAATTGTCAGAAGTCACCACACTATCATATATACAATTCAAAGGCATGTATAGCTAGACTCTTACATACTACGGTAGTCCTAGAATCGACTAAATCGTAGCTCGATACCAATAAAATGTAACACCCCTAACCCATATCCGTTGTCAGATTAGGGTTAAGAGGCATTATTGTAACAATTACCAAGACATAGCATTCCATTCAACTAACACTTGATAAATTCATAATATTTCATGCTATCACAAATGAATATATGTATATGAATTTATTTAGGTCTTAATAAAATAACTTGCATTATGAGAATCACATGGTCATTAAAAAAAACAATGGCCGAATAAGCATAGATTCAAACATACACTATTATTATTAAACATGTAATGCGTATGTTTCTTTATTTATAGACATGCATGCTTACTATAGCAATATCATATATGAAAATACGATTTACTCACCGATCACACAAACACCAAATAAAATCTAATAGTCCCTTACATATTTGATCAAACAAAATTTCAAACTATGCCATACATATGTAATAATTACTATTACCTATTTAGCACATACCACTTTCAGATTCAACTCATGCACAAATATGCCATGAACAACTTTATTACTTACCATTGTACACGAATCCCTATAGCAAAATATATTGGTAAACACCACTATAAATACATGCATATATATATATAGGTGTGTATATACATCAAACACTGCACATATAAACTAAGAAACAATATACAACTTGAATATATTTATTTAAATCAATATACATTATCATGCATTATTTTAGCCCAAAATGCCATAAACCACAAAACCAAACTATACCTATTATATTTATGTACAATGGCGTAACATATGCTAACTTAAAACCTTCACAACGCATGCTAATAATGTCACAAACATGTACACCATTTGACCATTTAAAACCATATGTCTCAATACCAAACTAACAAGGGATAAGCCATTTTCGCATGGCATACATACATATACATATCATTCGACCACAACATAAGAGATTTAGTCTATACATGCCTTTGACTCCAAAAAGTATTCAAAACATATATATACCAAAGAGAGAGATAGTGTGGTTGACTTCACCAACGATCCTTCGAGCACAGTAGCTTTACCAAAATCTATAAAACGAACAATGAACACACACAAAGTAAGCTCACTAGCTTAGTAAGTCTTAAGCACATATAATTATAATGAACATACATGTAAACACTAATCTTCAAGCTTATAATATTGTACATAAATATTTCTATATATATATATAATACACTTAACCGAATACTAGTGTCACATTTGTATCGATTATTATCACTATGTCATCATGAACATATACTTTATCAACTTCACATATAAGCAATGTACATACACATTAATGATAGGTTCAACATTATAAAATATAGTACTTGTGGAATTGACCATTTCAAAGACATTGTATTTGATTCAAAACAATAAGAACTTTACTCACTTCAATCCTTATAAACATAATATGCCAACGCTACCCGAGCTTTTAACACAAAACATTATATATAACTTACCTTGTTTGATCCTCAAATTTTTCCATTTATAGCAATTCACCGGCAAGAAGCCTACTAGGCACGAAGTTCGAATGTGTCACCTACCAAAGCCCGCTAGGCACAAAGCAGAATATGTCACCTAAGACTAAGCTTGCTAGGCACGAAGCTTAGAATATGTCACCTAAGACTAAGCTCGCTAGGCATCAAAGCCTGATAAGTAACACCGGCACAAGGCCTGCTAGGCTAATAGCCCGAGATATCAACATTTTTAACATTTCAATGCACATTTCAATAATAACGTATCCAATTAAATCACTTAAATTTCATAATTCTATCACATTTCAAAGCCATTGTACACTCCGCATATCATGTCGATTATACACCTTTACATGGTATTAACAAAACATATCCAATTTAATGTAATACCTTTACATTCGGCTATCACATAAAAATATACCCAAATTTATCAAACATTGTCATTAAACACATTCATAATTCATTCTTTAATATAATCTAGCTTAAGGACTTACCTCGACTTTCGATGGACAATGTTAACCAGCTAGTCGACAACTTTCGTTTTTCCCCGATCCAAGCTCGTTTTTCTTTGTTCTTGATCTAGAACACATTAAATTCAGCTCATTCAAGTACATTTCAACTCAATTTAGTCCCAAAACACATAAACATGCAAATTACCATTTTGCCCCTAAGATTTCACATTTTTACTATTTAGTCCTAATTGTACAAAACATAAAATACACAAAATTTGCCAAGACTATGTAAGGACCGAATATTCACAAGGGCCTTATGAGTCCATTTCTTTCATTTATTTTGCAAATAAGCCCCTCTAAAAATTTTCTTTTACAAATTAGCCCTAAATACTAAAATTCACTAAAATTTCTAATACAAAATATATCAATCCTTAACATATCTTTAATTTAAAATCATCAAACATCAAAAACCTCAAGAATTCATCCATGGCCGAACCTCATGAACACATGATTCTCAAAAATTCAAGCATGGGTCGGGTAATATACGAAGCAACGATCTCAAAAACGTAAAAATTATCTAAAATCGACTAAGGACTCACCTCCAATTTTAGCTTCAAAGTGCCAAAATTTCAAAGACTTTGAACCCTTCTTCTCATGCAAACATTCGGCCAAGACAAAGATGAATGAAAAATGGCCTTTTGTTTTGTTTTACTTTAACATATATTAAATTATTATTAAATTACTTAACTAATCTTTATAATAAAATAACCAAATATTATATCTTAAGGACAAACTTGTCCATGACCAGCCACTAACTCATAAAATGGGTTATTTACCCTTTCAATACTTCATATTATAAATCCATGCTCAAATTAGCACATTTCACTTTAGTATGCCACTTTTACCTTTTACGCGATTAAGTCCTTTTTATCAAAGTCAATACTTAAACGATAAAATTTTTCTCTGAAACTTTCACACACATAAATTATATATAATAAACACTAAATATAATAACTAAATATTTCTCAGGCTCAGATTCGTGGTCCCGAAACCATCGTTTCGATTAGGGTCAAATTCGGTCTGTTACACAACTATTTCATGCCTTAATGAATAATTTACAACTTTTGCATTTTAGCCCAAATTAGGTGTTTTCATAACAACACCTTTCACAAAAGTTGTTTCTCATCATCCTATCATTCATTTTCTTCCATAAAACCTCATCAAACAACATAAACTCTATCATGGTAAGTCCCTAGAATTTCAACCATGCTGCAAATTAGTCCCCCCATTAGCTATCTTAAGATTTTGGGACTCCAAAAATACAATTTTCAGCAAAAATAAACATCAAATGGACTTACTTAAATGGAGTAAAGATTGCTGAAATTTTAAGCTTTCAAACCCCTCTCAAGGCTGATATTTTCGGTTGGAGAAGAAAGATAAATAAAAAGATGATAACTTTTGCTTATATCATCTTATTTTATTTATTTTTCCAGCTAATATCACCAACTATTCATCATAATTAATGCTCTTCTCCCCTTTGTGTTTTATGACAGGTCAACCTACTTAAACAAGGTCAAATTGTACATTTGGGACCTCCAATTAATAATCCATAGCTATTTGTGAAACACCCCACACCCGACCCACGAGCCTGGACCGGATCTGGTATGTTCCTCGATGTAACCCGGTTCAAAATTCTTTTGTTACATTGAAAACTGTGTGTTTTTGAAGAAAGTTTGTTAGTGGGTTGGGCTCGAGTTGAAAACAGGTTTATTTCGTTATTAAAAATCCTTTTTGATTTAGGTGACAAAACGTTTGGGCTTTGAATTAAAATAATTTTACTTAAACTTTAATAAATATAAAGATTGTATGCTTAATAAATAAAAGTAAACGCTACTACTACTTTATTACATCAAATAATTTCCCAAAATTAAAACCAAAATAAACTTTAAATCACTTAAATAAAATAAAAGTCCAAGTCAGAATTTCTTGTCGTGCATGGCCATCCCTAAGCTTCGCCAAACCCAGTCCATCACTGATCATCACCAAACATGTTCCCACAATGGGGTGAGTCAAAGCAGACTCAATGTGTACACAAACACTAAGGCTTACCAAATTCAAGCATAACAAATCATAATCATACGATCACAATTTCACATTTAATGATTCAAGATAATGATGCAAACCCAACCCAAACCTATATGCCATCCGCTACACTCCACCCGTATTCATCCCGCATACGTTGGGGACTACCAAGTCAACCTCCATCCGCTACACACCATCGAAGGCGTCATTGCAATGACGTGCTCATCGCCTATATAAAATTCGTGGCATAGCCACGGATAATTGTGTCATGAGACACCACATTGAGATAATGTAACCGGGTTACCACATTGAGATAATGTGACCAAGTCACCACATTCGGATAATGTGACCAAGTCACCACATTCGGATAGTGAGACCAAGTCATCACATTCACTTCCCTTTCTCAAATAACCCGAATGCCCCATATTATTCATATCATGCATATCATACTTAAATTCACATTCATGTCACTTTTCACATGTTAAGCATAACATATTTCGTAATCCTAGTAGGAGTAGGAAAACGACTGAGTACTTTGTACCATAACATGGTACTTTAGCCATATTCTTACACTTTCATATTAACACATATATCAAGTTTAAGCCATAAATCTATTAAGATTAGTGTGGGGTACACACGGTACCTTAGCCATATTCTTACACTTTCATATTAACACATTTAATTTAAAACATAGCCATGAGCATATTAAAACTTAGAGTAGGGTACACACCTGATTCGCTTAAGGTTTCCAATCCAAATCCTGAAAAGCTCGATCTAATACCTTAGATCTTGCTTCCTATATTCGGCCAACATTAAAGGTTTAATGAGAAACTCATTCGGCCACAAAACCAAATCCTAGTAGGATTTGTGCACTAAAACTCACCTTAATGCCGATTTGCTTATCAATCAAATCCCGAAAACTTTGTTTTTCTTCACCTTGTATTCGGCCAAATCCTAAATATCTACATAGGTTAGTTTTCAGCTTTTAAGATAATAAGGGAATAGATCAATGTACTAAAATAAGGCCTTGGCCGAATATACCTAGGTGCTTACCTTCAAAATTTTAAATCTTGAATTGGATCCTTGCTTCCTTAATGCTGTCAAAATTCCATATATTAGATTTAATCTAATATTAAAGTATGAAATAGACCTTTGGCGAATGTACATATATGTACTTACCTTGTTTTAGATCTCAAACTCACGAATAGCTAGGGAACACGTGGCCTATGGTGTACCTTCGTAAAAAGAACTTCTCCTTCCTTGAAGTTGACACTTAGTAAATCCCGAAGAGCCTTCTTTCCAAGTTTTGACTAACACAATAATGGGGTTAGATTTCCTAGTTTCGCTTTAATCTTAGAAGAAAAGAATGGAAATCGATAACCACCGACCTTACCCTTAATCTTTGTAATCGATAGCCCCTTTTCTTGAGTCCTCAAAGATTGACTTAAGACCCAGAGAGTAGTCACACAAGTTTCAGCTTTTGGAATATTGAGAGGAGAAGAATGAAGAAGGAAAGAATAGTTGCTTAAGAGAATTGGCAGAGGTTATCGAGGAAGAGAAAATAATCTTTGAATGGCCTCTTTTTCTTTTTATAGATTTAATTTACTACTCGTAATCGCTTACTTGGCCACCACTCTTCTATTTTGATAACTTTATCCTTTGAATTATCACTTTATTAAAAGAATTAATCCAACAATTATCTCCTAAAAATAATGATAATTAAATCTATTATTTATCTCCTATTTAGCCGAAATTCTAAAGGAAATAAAACTACTCTTTTAAGAGCCCCATGCCGTCTACCTCTCTGCTCTTTGTAGCAAAATAAAACTTCTTTTATTTGCTCCCTAAGTGACTCGATCCTGGCCCAAATACACTTGCATGTGGCGCCATTTCCAGAGGGCCTAAGTGGCATCTTCAGGCCACTTTTCCAAGCCTGCTTTGTGTGTCAAATTTCACATACTTTTTCTCTTAAGGCCACCTTGCCTTAATTTCCTCTTTTAAACTTTAAAACTCGACATTTCTAAGTCATTTCTAAGTTTCCAAAATTTTTGTTTGGCTCTTTAAACTTGACATTTCCTTACATTTCTTAGTTTCGTAAATGTTCACTTTCCTCTCCTGAATCATTTCTAAATCATTTTCCTAGTTTCCATAAATGTTCACTTTCCTCTTTTGAATCATTTCTAAATCATTTTCCTAGTTTCCATAAATGTTCACTTTCCTCTTTTTAACTTAGCATTTCCAAAATGTTCACTTTCCTCTTTTAACTTAACATTTCCAAGTTTCCTAAATGTTCACTTTCCTCTTTTGAAACTTAACATTTCTAAACATTTCATACATTTCCGTGACATTTCCCTACATTTCCTTACATTTCCCTACATTTCCTTACATTTCCATACATTTCCATACATTTCCATACATTTCCTTATATTTCCATACATTTCCATACATTTCCATACATTTCCTTACATTTCCTTACATTTTCTTACATTTCCATACATTTCCATACATTTCCATACATTTCCATACATTTCCTTGCATTTCCAAGGTTCTAAAATGCACACCACATATCACAATAAACATGCTATTAAGCAAAAATGCACACAATGGGATTCGAACCTCTTCCTTAAAGTACTTCACTTGTTGCCATAACCCTTGCACCTTAGGTGGCGCCCTTGCCACTTTTCCACATCACTTCTTGTTTTTAACTTAAAACCAATAATTGTCCAAAGCTTTCTTCCATCCTAGGATTTTAAAACCTTTAATTCACTTCCAAACACCGCCAAAACCTACTACTCATGAATTATGCACAAACACATAACCCCTAATCTAGGATGTTACAGTTCTACTCTCCTTAAAAATAATTTCGTCCTCGAAATTACTTACTAGCAATTGTACAATCCTTCTTACTACACTATGCTTACGCAAGCACTTTGATCTTAATAGAACCATCATACTTTCCGGTACAATCTCTAAGTTCACGCCCCTTAGAACTCATTTCTAACGTCACGATTTAATCGATTAAGAAGTTTTATGTATTAAAAAATTTGTTTCACGATTAATCTGCGAAGAAGTTTTATGGAAAGAATTTTTAGAAGTGGTTCTTCGTATTCATACATGCACACAGTCTTTACATTCATACATCCATCAATCAATTATGAACTTTCATTCATTCGAGAAATGTTGTAGTTTTCATTGTTGTTGTTTTTCCACTACCTGTGGGTATTTTCGTAATTTTTCCTCTGAGGGTTTTTTCGTAATTTGTCAAAATAAGGTTCCTTAGTGATTTTGTCAATAAGGGTATTTTGGTAATTTTGAAACTCGGGGTATTTCAAAATTTTGAAATTACGTGGGTATTTCAAGAATAAACGTGGTAAATTTATAAATCTTAATAAATCAAGGATATTTTGGAATTTACAAAACTTGAAGGTTGTTTTAGAATTTGTTTTCCAAATCGTTGTTGCGTAAATTTTTGAAGATCGGGGTCATTCGGTAATTTTGTAACTCGTGGGTATTTGGTAATTTTGTAGGGTAGGGATAATTTCAGTAAATAAATTTTTTTCTATAATCAAGGTATTTTGATATTTTGTAAATTTAGGGTTCCTTTAAGCAAAGTAGTGAAATTTTGATAAGAACGTGGGTATTTGGAAATTTCATAAACCAAGGCATTTTGTAATTTTACCACTAGGGGTATTTTAGTAAATTTGTAAGTCGAAATATTTCAGCAAAATTTATAAAATAATCTTTTCAAATCAAGAGGGTAATTTAGAAATTTTAAAACTAGGGTTTCCATAAAAATACTGGCTAGTCCCTTTCGGGTTTTAGTTAGGGTTTAGCAGTGAATAAGTCCTCTTGGTTAGGGTGAACCATCACTACGCACTGTGTAGGATTCGAGTGGAGAGGAGGTGAGTCACTAGGACCTGCTTAAATACCAAGCTCCCATCAAACCAATCCTAGACATGCACCATGGTTACCACACCCTAACTCAAATGACTTAACCATGTGTTTGTTTAATTACATATTTAAGTCTTATGTATTTGTTGGGGTATACTAGTCCTAGGGTTCAAATACTTATCGACTAATATCGTTGCCATAAAATCCCATACATTTCACATATTCAAATCACTTCAGAAGTTAGAAGTACTTACCTTGTGGACTGCGGGTCGGAGACTTAGTGGGCCATGCCAGAAAAACCTGCTTAATTGTAACATCCTAAAAATGGGGTTATTCGTATTTGCATTATTTTGCTTGAGTTGAATTGCTGAGATAATATTTATGGAATGATAAGATTTAATTAAGGGCCTTGAGTTGGCTCGGAATAGTAGAAAATATTATTTATAAGCTTTAAAGGTGGATAGCCTTATTAGTTAGGGGTTATAAGAATAAATGAAGGAACATTTGACATAGAATAAGCCTTGGAAAAGTGGCAAAAGGGAGGCCACTTAGGAGCTGAAGTTGATGCCATTAAGGAACAAGGGAGAGCCTTGGTTCGAGTCACAATTCTCCCTTTTTACTTCTTATTTTGGACGGCATGGGAAGGGAGAGTTCTTTCTCTCTTTAAACTCTTTTTATTATAAGATAATAGGGATATTATTTAGATTATTAAGAGATAATTTCTTGACTAATCAATAAGAGTTGGCAAGAGAGAAAGTAGGCATTTGTTAATTCAAATTCTTTTGAATTAATTCAAATTAAGGAGTTGGTGGAATTTTGAACTCCTTAGTGGAGTGGACGGCAAGCTTAAGGAGGGGTTAGAATGCTTATAAAAGCACCAATTGATCACCTTGCTTTTCTTTTTCCATTTTGCTTAGCGAAATTTCTAACACCTTTCTTTCTTATTTTTCTTTTATTTTCCATCCTCTCAAGACCTTGGCCGAAACCCTCTCTATTTCTCCTTGCCGAATCCCCATCCTCAATCCCCTTTTCTTTTATTTCCTATTAGCTGAACATTCACTCCTATTTGCCGAAATTCTAACACTCTTTTCTCCCATTATTTTTCCTCTAGCCGAATCTCCCTACTACTCCCTTAGTAGTCTTGGCCGAATATTGAAGCAAGGGGTAAGTATGCCCAAATTCCTCTCCCATAGCCTTTTCTCTATCGATTTGGTTAGTTGGAAAGTCAAATTAATCCAATGATTAATCGGTGGTGGAATTGATTATGTTTAGGTACGGATCTCAAGGTATACGATTCAAGTTCCATTCTCGGTCAAGCAAATTTGGTAAGGATCAATGAATTAAGTTAATATTCGTTTTAAGTCAAGGCTACTAACCTAAGGTTGCCGATTATTAGGGAAGCGTAAACGCTTAAAGTGTGGTGGTAGTTATTTAAAGGCACTCGGTAAGGATTCGGGTTCAAAAGGAGAACCTTTTAATTATTTGATTTGGCGAATATACTAACTCATGTTTTGGCGAATATAGGGACAATAGATCTAGTGTGACCGACTCCTCCATTCGGGATTTAGATTATTCGTGGGTGACAGGTGTGTACATACACACTTATAACAATTAATTAAATGCATGCTATGTGTAAATCTGCTTTATGTAGATATGGAATTAGTGCCTTAATGGTACAAACGAGGATCTCGGTAAGTCTCTGTCAATATGTGATTGTTAAATATAATTTTGGGAAGCATGGCTTATTTGATACATGAGATAGATGTATGTTGTTATAAACTCTGTTATAATATGATTTGATATGGGTTGATGAGTGGAGGGGGTGATTATTAGTGTCGGCGGACACGGTGTTTTGGTAACACACTGTGACTACTGGCCACCGGAGGTTTGGTACCTCAGAGGTTTGGCACCTCATAGCGTCTCGTCCCTGTGGCTTAGCACCACCGTGGGTTGGCCCCACTTTGAGATATGGGATTGACGCCAGTGATTTGGTATCACACGATGGGTTGGCCCCATCAACCGATTTGTGTCTTCGGACACCAGAGGTTTGGCACCTCCAGTGATTTGGTATCACATTTGTGACTTAAAGTCACCAGTGGTTTGGCACCACCAGTGGTTTGGTACCACAACGGGGTAGACAGAGGCGTTTGGTTGGCTAGGTTGGGTATATGTCTTAATGCATGATTAATGTGTTATATAGTGTGTATGATGTGGAATTTACCCGGGGGAAGGGTTACATACTGAGTCTTGGTGACTCACCTCCTCCTTTATTTTTTTCAGGTGACACATAGTTCGCGGATATGGAGCCGGAGGGACTTGAGGTGGCCATGCAGTGGAGTTTTAAATTTATTAGATTTTGAATTTCGGTTCTTTACACCTTCTTTATTTTTGGTTGATTTAAATTGGGTTGTAATAAGGCCTCCTAAAATTATTTTATTATTGTGCTATGCTTGAAATTTTGTTTCAACCTTTATGTTTATATGAATGAATTCACATGTTTTTCCAAAGTAATCGAAAAAGGGTTTCAAGTACCATCGGGTACATATAAAACATACATAATAACTTGACTTAACAAATATTTTCAAAAATAAATCCAAATATAAGACTTGTACACCTCAACTGTTTTTACAAAACGTTATCTTTTATCAAAAAAAACTTAAACCGGTTTTAAAAGATTTCAAAGGTTTCTCTCCGTAGCAAACCAAATCCCGTCAAGCGTTTGGTAGGGTTTGGGCTGTTACATTAATTCACAAAAATTCTTTTTGGGCTTAACTTTGAAAACGTTTTGGGCCTTGAACCCAAGGCTAAGAGTTTAAAATCGGCTCGATATCAAATTGAAACACCCACACCCTACCACGAGCACCGAACGGATCTCGTATGTTCCTCGATGTAACCCGATTCAAAATTCTTTTGTTAAATTGAAAGCGTGTGTTTTTGAAGAAAGTTTGTTAGTGGGTTGGGCTCGAGTTGAAAATGAGTTTATTTCGTTATTAAAAATCCTTTTGATTTAGGTGACAAACGTTTGGGCTTTGAATTAAAATAATTTTACTTAAACTTTTAATAAATATAAAGATTGTATGCTTAATAAATAAAAGTAAACGCTACTACTACCTTATTACATCAAATAATTTCCCAAAATTAAAACCAAAATAAACTTTAAATCACTTAAATAAAATAAAAGTCCAAGTCAGAATTTCTTGCTTGTGCATGGCCATCCCTAAGCTTTCGCGAACCCGGTCCATCACCGATCATCACCAAACATGTTCCCTAACGGGTGAGTCAAACAGACTCAATGTGTACAAAAACACTAAGGCTTAACAAATTCGGGCATAACAAATCATAATCATACGTATCACAATTTCACATTTAATGATTCAAGATAATGATGCAAACCGAACCCAAACCTATATGCCATCCGCTACACTCCACTGTACCATCCCTGCATAGTGGGGACTACTAAGTCAACCCTCCATCCGCAACACACCATCGAGGCAACATTGCAATCGGCGTGCTCATCGCCCATATAAAATTCGTGGCCTAGCCACAGATAATTGTGTCATGAGACACCACATTCGAGATAATGTAACCGGTTACCACATTGAGATAATGTGACCGAAGTCACCACATTCAGATAATGTGATCGAAGTCACCACATTCAGATAGTGAGACCGAAGTCATCACATTCACTTCCCCTTTCTCAAATAACCCGAATGCCCTATATTATTCATATCATGCATATCATACTTAAATTCACATTCATGTCACTTTTCACATGTTAAGCATAACATATTTCGTAATCCTAATTGGAGTAGGAAAACGTACCTGAGTACTTTGTACCATAACATGGTACTTTAGCCACATTCTTACACTTTCATATTAACATATATATTAAGTTTAAGCCATAAATCTATTAAGATTAGTGTGGGGTACACACGGTACCTTAGCCATATTCTTACACTTTCATATTAACACATTTAATTTAAAACATAGCCAGTAACATATTAAAACTTAGAGTAGGGTACACACCTGATTCGCTTAAGGTTTCCAATCCAAATCCTGAAAAGCTCGATCTAATGCCTTAGATCTTGCTTCCTATATTCAGCCAACATTAAAGGTTTAATGAGAAACTCATTCGGCCACAAAACCAAATCCTAGTAGGATTTGTGCACTAAAACTCACCTTAATGCCGATTTGCTTATCACTCAAATCCCGAAAACTTTGTTTTTCTTCACCTTGTATTCGGCCAAATCCTAAATCTCTACATAGGTTAGTTTTCAGCTTTTAAGATAATAAGGGAATAGATCTATGTACTAAAATAAGGCCTTGGCCGAATATACCTAGGTGCTTACCTTCAAAATTTTAAATCCCGAATTGGATCCTTGCTTCCTTAATGCTGTTGAAATTCCATATATTAGATTTAATCTAATATTAAAGTATGAAATAGACCTTTGGCCGAATGTACATATATGTACTTACCTTGTTTTTAGATCCCGAAACTCACCGAATAACTCGGGAACACATGGCCTATGGTGTACCTTCGAAAAAAGAACTTCTCCTTCCTTGAAGTCGACACTTAGTAAATCCCGAAGAGCCTTCTTTCCAAGTTTCGACTAACATAATAATGGGGTTAGATTTCCTAGTTTCGCTTTAATCTTAGAAGAAAAGAATGGAAATCGATAACTCACCGACCTTACCCTTAATCTTTGTAATCGACACCCCTTTTCTTGAGTCCTCAAAGATTCGGCTTAAGACCTAGAGAGTAGTCACACAAGTTTCGCTTTTGGAATTTTGAGAGAGAAGAATGAAGAAGAAAAGAATAGTTGCTTAAGAGAATTCAGAGAGGTTATCAAGGAAGAGAAAATAATGTTGAATGGCCTCTCTTTTCTTTTTTTAATGAATTTACCACTCAAAATCGCTTACTTGGCCACCACTCTTCTATTTTGATAACTTTATCCTTTGAATTATCACTTTATTAAAAGAATTAATCCAACAATTATCTCCTAAAAATAATGATAATTAAATCTATTATTTATCTCCTATTTAATGAAATTCTAAAGGAAATAAAACTCCTCTTTAAGAGCCCTCATGCCATCCACCTCTCGCTCTTTGTAGCAAAATAAAACTTCTTTTATTTGCTTCCTAAGTGACTCAATCCTCGCCCAAATACACTTGCATGTGGCGCCATTTCCAGAGGCCCTAAGTGGCATCTTCAGCCACTTTTTCAAGCCTGTTGTGTGTCAAATTTCACATACTTTTTCTCTTAAGGCCACCTTGCCTTAATTTCCTCTTTAAACTTTAAAACTCGACATTTCTAAGTCATTTCTAAGTTCCCAAAATTTTCGTTTGGCTCTTTAAACTTGACATTTCCTTACATTTCCTAGTTTCGAAATGTTCACTTTCCTCTTTGAATCATTTCAAAATCATTTTCCTAGTTTCCATAAATGTTCACTTTCCTCTTTTGAATCATTTCTAAATCATTTTCCTAGTTTCCATAAATGTTCACTTTCCTCTTTTTAACTTAGCATTTCCAAAATGTTCACTTTCCTCTTTTAACTTAACATTTCCAAGTTTCCAAAATGTTCACTTTCCTCTTTTTGAAACTTAACATTTCTAAATCATTTCTTACATTTCGTGACATTTCCTACATTTCCTTACATTCCCTATATTTCCTTACATTTCCATACATTTCCTTACATTTCCATACATTTCCATACATTTCCTTATATTTCCATACATTTCCATACATTTCCATACATTTCCTTACATTTCCATACATTTCCTTACATTTCCATACATTTCCATACATTTCCTTACATTTCCAAGGTTCTAAAAATGCACACCACATATCACAGTAAGCATGCTATTAAGCAAAAATGCACACAATGGGATTCAAACCTCTTCCCTCAAAGTACTTCACTTGTTGCCATAACCCTTGCACCTTAGGTGGCGTCCCTTGCCACTTTTCCACATCACTTCTTGTTTTTAACTTAAAAACCAATAATTGTCCAAAGCTTTCTCTTCCATCCTAGGATTTTAAAACCCTTAATTCACTTCCAAACACCGCTAAAACCTCTCGCTCATGAATTATGCACAAACGCATAACCCCTAATCTAGGATGTTACAATTTGGCACCTCTAGGAAATAAAATAGAACTTTCGTACTTTATACGATTTAGTCCATTTTCACAATTTAGCTAGAAATCACTAAAATTAAGGCACCGAAATTTTCGTGCAACCTTATAAACATGTTATAACACATAACGTAACATGAAAATAATTTTCTCTAACCTCGAATTAGTGATTTCGCGATCACTGTTTTGACTAGCCCTAAATCGGGCTGTTACAGAATAATCATGTTATAATGCTTGTTTGGTATGGTTTAATGACTAATGAAATGGTCAAAATAATGGTAAGCCTATTGATGCAAAGTGGGTATATTATTGATGAGTAAATGTCATATGGTAGTGGTGAGTTGTGGATGATTTATCTAACACCCCAAACCCTACCGTGCATTAAGGTTGTATATGACATGTCACATAAGAAAAATGCTTTTAAGTTCATTTTATTCGTACGTAAATTGATTTAAAATTAAGTAAAACAAATATCCCATTTAAAATATTTGACAAAATATTCTTGAATAGAAGATTGATTAATAAATCGATAAATTTAAACTAAAGATTTTACAACCATGTCTTTTGAAAAGTGTTGATGAAAATTTATGAGAAGATTTTCGAGTTACAAATATTTATGAAAGTTTTATTAAGAAATCCATTTGTAAATCCATTTTAGATAATGTTTATTTAAGTTTTAGAAAAATCTCATTTAAAGTACTTAAAGCAAAATAGAAATACGTCAAACACAAAACAAAATAAAAATAATCCAGAGGCCTTATTACAACCTTAACTCAAAATAGTAAAGTAATTAAATGTACTAAAAAGAGATCCAAAGTCCAAATTAAACTATTTTTGTAGTATGGCCTCCACCGAGTCATCCATGGCCCAAGTCCCCGTCACTGAGCATTACCTGAAATGAATAAGGAAACAGGGTGAGTTACTAGAACTTAGTGTATAACCCCCTTACCATTGTCCACTGGGCTTGAAACCCATTTAGCAATATTTTGGGCCTAAGCCCCTTTTTTCATAATAATGGATCAAACATATTATATGAATGTAATAATTACATTCCCAAACCAAAATAATATTCCATCCACTACATGCCACCCGTACCAACCAACACACCTATGGGGATCAAGTCAACCCACCCCGCCAACAAACTAATTGCAGGCATTTTGCCTTTTATAACAAATTTAATTGTGGACAAGCCACCGTAATCACGTAATATCGTGGCATAGCCCCAGATGATTGTGACAGAGTCACCAAAATATGTGGTAGAGCCACCAGATTACTTCCTCCGATCATCAATATCCCAATCCCATGCAGAATTATGTAAATGCAACGTACATAGTAAATCATGATATTTACAAATATAACAACAATTATTAATTCAGACAAAATTTCAGCCCATTAACACTTTGCAACTCGACCCTTTAAGGCAATGTATCAAATCGGCCCATTAAGCAATATATCAATTTGGCCCATAAACAATATATCAATTCGGCCTATTAAGGCAATTTCGTAATTCAGCCCTTTAAGGGTATTTTCCTAATTCACACAATGATAATATCGATTTTGTAAATTTTATCAAAATAGTGTATCTTAGGCCAATTTTTTTGGTTTACGCCCTATTATGATTTTAATCATAGCGTTTTATTTCCAATATGATATCAATCTTAAAATCCATAGATAACGGTGTGAGATTACACACCTGATTATGGTAAGCACTAAGCCATCTTGCTTGTCGACACCTAAGATATCGTAACACTCGGTTAATCGACATACTTGATTTTAATAATCAAACTCTAAAATAATGATCTAAAGTTTCTACCCTTGGAATCGTGAATGACCACGATTTTTTGATTTTCTCTGGATGACGGTCCACAACCCGGTGGAAAATCCTGAACCGTCAAAACTACCCTTCATTTGAATTTAGGAGTAGGGATCGCAATTCTGCTCCTTTTTCGATCTCCAATCTCTATCCCTTTCGATTCGATCTTGCTTGACTCCATTGAAAACAAATCTTAGTAAAAACTTATTTTACGTTGATATGAACGATTGATTAAGGAGAAGGTTGGCTTACCACTAGAATCGTATGATCACAAGTCGATAGATTGAGCGATTTAGCCCCTAAACATAAAGTCGATTAATC
Organism: Gossypium rotundifolium; assembly: GCA_025506655.1. Classification (NCBI taxonomy): domain Eukaryota; kingdom Viridiplantae; phylum Streptophyta; class Magnoliopsida; order Malvales; family Malvaceae; genus Gossypium; species Gossypium rotundifolium. Next base: position 55,110,622 of record CP106723.1, on the reverse strand, counting down.
ATCACTATTCCGATAACTTATTAAACGAATAAAGAATAATTTCATAAAATCCATGAAGAACTCCTTACCTTAAAGATTTATAGGACCAATTCCCAACGATTGTACGATGACCACGGAAGAATCAAAATTCCGGCCTTCCACTTAGAACACTACGAAAAGAGAAAATGATCTTGTTTGAGAGAGTAGACTAAAATGGTGGTCTCGATTAATATGACCATCCCAATCCAAGGCATAAATTCGGCATTAACAGAAAGAAAAATAAAATGTTTGAAAAGAACCACTTACCGATTGATCAAAAGAGTGAGTGATAACTCGAATGAAAAAAGTAAGAATAATGAAAAGATGAAAGGTTTCAACTATGGAGGAAAAATGGGAAAAATATTCGGCTATGGTGGTAAGGATTAGAGAAGAAGAAGAAATGCTTGAAGAATTTTGTAAAAAAGAAAAGAAAGATGAAGAAGGGTGTTTGACTAGTTTCGGTTTTTCAAGAAAAGATGGGTGAACAATTTTGGTCTCAATGGTTTGGTACTTTTGGCATACAAGAAGGAAAAGAAGAAACAAAATGCACACTCAAAGCTTGAAAATTTGGCAAGGAGGAGAAGGAATTTGGAGAGAAAAGAAAAAATGACACAAAGGTTGCAAGTAGGAATTTTGGCCAAAACAAACACCAAAACTTTTACCAAAAGACAAAGAAAATTCAGCTAAGCCCTCCCTATGCCAAAACCGTGTAGTATTTTTGACATTAAGGTCAAAATTTTGGCCAACCAAACTTTCGAAAACAATTCCCTTGGAAAAAGTCACATGTTCCCCTTACTTTTCCTTTCTCTTTTGATTCGTTTCCTTACCTTCATCCTTTCCTTATTTCCTTAGCCACCTTGCCAAAAATAAAAAGTCCACCTTGCCTTATTTACTATCTTGGCGGACACTTAGGGAAAGAATACAAAAATAATAGTCAAAATCTGCACATTATGGGATTTGAACCTCCTCCCTCAAAGTACATCATGTGGCGCCATAACCCCTTTACCATAAGCTTATTTATGCTAGCACATTACTCACCTATTTCCATAATCCTTGTTGCCACTTACTATCTCTCCGTAATAGGCTTAAACACAAAATTTTACTAAGGCCCAACTTAAACCTGTAACTTCCTAGAACCCCATAACATTCTAAAATCACCTTCCTAATAAGTCCAACTTGAAATAATGCCATTCTCTTATTCTCAAAAATTTTAAACACTCCTACGCTCAAGGCCCAATGGGCCCAATTCTACTAGGCCTGATTTTAAAATGTTACAATTCTACCCCCTTAAAGAAATTTCGTCCTTAAAATTTTTAACTATTGGAATAGTTGCACATGCTAACCTAGCACACTACACTTTCGCTGCGCACTCTGATCTTAATAACACTAATTTGCTTTCTATCTTTATCCTTGGAAACTCTTTACATCATCAAATATCTGATCCTCAGAAGCAAACAGGTATTTATCACTCATTCATAAAATTTTCTACATTCAACCAAAACATACCCGTCTTAATGGTGATGGAACAATCCTAAGCCCTATGCTCCTTAAACTCACATCTCAAACATGCTCTTGACCTTCTCCGGCACTCACCCGAATAACGTCTTCCACAATAATCACAAGCCAAAAAGTTTGGACGTGCCTTAACACGCTTTACAAAATGAGACTGCGACCCTAAAGAACCGCGATCTCTTTTCTTCTTACAGTCCACGCACCTAACTTGAAGTGCCTCACCGATTCCTTTAACCTCCCACAATACCTCCTCAACTAACTGAGTCAGCTCATCAACCCCAGCTCGATCATGAGATCCCGTCTTAGCCACTAGCAAAACTGGTGCCTCCCTTTCGGGCACATGCCTCGATGCTAAAGATCTAGCCCTAGCACCTCGGCCTCTATCACGGTCGCGTCTACTACGTCCACATCCTCTAGCGCTCATATTTGCTAATTCGATTTAATCTTAATACGAGTCTTATGAATCAATATACTATTTCAGTGTTTAAACAATATTTTATGAAGTATAAGAAGTAAAGTCGTTTTCACAAGCGCATCCTATAGTCTCAATCTTTATGGTTTCAACACCTAAAACTTAAAGTTTTAGAGTATTCCTACAGTCATATCACAATAATCATAATCATACAATAATAACGTTTACTTACTTGGCTTCGTGCTGGATACCCGTGATGCCAAACTTCTTTTTAAAACATGCATTTTAAAATTTAAAACAACATTGAAAAACGTTTTTGAACCCAAACCACAGCTGAGTTTTTGAAACTAGCTCTGATACCATAAAATATAACACCCCAAACCTGGCCCATACGTTAAGGCCAGATTTGACATGTCACATAAGAAAAATGCTTTTTAAGTTCTTTTTATTAAATGCGTAAATTGATTAAAAATTAAGTAAAACAAATATCCCATTTAAAATATTTGACAAAATATTCTTGAATAAAATATTGATTGATAAATCGATAAATTTAAACTAAATATTTTACAACTATGTCTTTTGAAAAGTGTTGATGAAAATTTATGAGGCGATTTTCGAGTTCAAAATATTTATGAAAGTTTTATTAAGAAATCCATTTGTAAATCCATTTTAGAATCTGTTTATTTAAGTTTTAGAAAAATCTCATTTAAAGTGCTTAAAGAAAAATATAAATCGTCAAACACAAAACAAAATAAAAATAATCCGAGGCCTTATTACAACCTTAACTCAAAATAGTAAAGTAATTAAATGTACTAAAAAGAAATTCAAAGTCCAAATAAAATCATTTTTGTAGTATGGCCTCCATCGAGTCATCCATGGCCCAAGTCCCCATCACTGAGCATTACCTAAAAGGAATAAGGAAACGGGGTGAGTTACTAGAACTCAGTGTATAACCCCCTTACCGTTGTCCACTGGGCCTAAAACCCATTTAGCAATATTTTGGGCCTAAGCCCCTTTTTACATAATAATGGATCAAACATATCATATGAATGTAATGCAATCCCAAACCAACCTAATAATCCGTCCACTACACACCACCCATACCAACCAACACACTTGTGGGGATCAAGTCAGCCCACCCCGCCAACACACCAATCGCAGACATTTTGCCTTTTATAACAAATTTAATTGTGGACAAGCCACCAGAATCACAGAATATACGTAGCATAGCCACCAGACAGATTGTGACAGAGTCACCAAAATATGTGGCAGAGCCACCAGATTACTTCCTCCGATCATCAATATCCCAATCCCATGCAGAATTGTGCAAATGAAACATACATAGTAAATCATGATGTTTACAAATATAACAACAATGATTAATTCAGACAAAATTTTGGCCCATTAACACTTTGCAACTCGACCCTTTAAGGCAATGTATCAAATCGGCCCATTAAGCAATATATCAATTCGGCCCATTAAGGTAATGTATCAAATCGGCCCATAAACAATATATCAGTTCGGCCCATTAAGGCAATGTATCAAATCGGCCCATAAACAATATATAAATTCGGCCCATTAAGGCAATGTATCAAATTGGCCCATAAACAATATATCAATTAGGCCCATTAAGGCAATTTCGTAATTCGGCCCTTTAAGGGTATTTTCGTAATTCGCACAATGATAATACTAATTTTGTCAATTTTATCAAAATAGTGTATCTTAGGACAATTTTTTCGGTTTACGCCCTATTACGATTTTAATCATAGTGTTTTATTTCCAATATGATATCAATCTCAAAATCCACGGATAATAGTGTGAGATTACACACCTGATTACGGTAAGCACTAAGCCTTCTTGCTCGTCGACACCTAAGATATCGTAACACTCGATTAATTGACATGCTTGATTTTAATAATCAAACTCTAAAATAACGATCTAAAGTTTTTGCCCTTGGAATCGTGAATGACCACGATTTTTTTATTTTCTCCGGATGACGGTCCACAACCAAGTGGAAAATCCCGAACCGTCGAAACTGCCCTTCGTTTGAATTTAGGAGTAGGGATCGAAATTCTGCTCCTTTTTCGATCTCCAATCGCTATCCTTTTCGATTCGATCTTGCTTGACTCCATTGAAAACAAATCTTAGTAAAAACTTATTTTACGTTGATATGAATGATTGATTAAGGAGAAGGTCGACTTACCACTAGAATCGTATGATCACAAGTCCATAGATTGAGCGATTTAGCCCCTAAAACATAAAGTCGATTAATCATCACTATTTCGATAACTTCTTTAATGAATAAAGAATGATTTCATAAAATCCATGAAAAACTCCTTACCTTAAAGATTTATAGGACCAATTCCCAACGATTGTATGATGACTACAGAAGAATCAAAATTTCAGCCTTCCACTTAGAACGCTACGAAAAGAGAAAATGATCTCGTTTAAGAGAGTAGACTAAAATGATGGTGTCGGTTAATATGACCATCCCAAACCAAGGCATAAATTTGACATTAATAGAAAGAAAAATAAAATGTTTGAAAACAACCACTTACCGATTGATCAAAAGAGTGAGTGATAACTTGAATGAAAAAAGTAAGAATAATGAAACGATGAAAGATTTTGACTATGGAGGAAAAATGGGCAAAATATTTGGCTATGGTGGTAAGGATTAGAGAAGAAGAAGAAATGCATGAAGAATTTTGTGAAAAAGAAAAGAAAGATAAAGAAGGGTGTTTGACTAGTTTTGGTTTTTCAAGAGAAGATGAGTGAACAATTTTGGTCTCAATGGTTTGGTACTTTCGGCATACAAGAAGGAAAAGAGGAAACAAAATGCACACTCAAGGCTTGAAAATTCGGCAAGGAGTAGAAGGAATTTGGAGAGAAACAAAAAAATGACACAAATGTTGCAAGGAGGAATTTTGGCCAAAATAAACACCAAAGCTTTTACCAAAAGACAAAGAAAAATTCAGCTAAGCCCTCCCTATGCCAAAACCGTGTAGTATTTTTTACATTAAGGTCAAAAATTTGGCCAACCAAACTTTCCAAAATAATTCCCTTGGAAAAAGCCACATGTTCCCCTTACTTGCCCTTTTCCTTTTGATTCCTTTCCTTACCTTCATCCTTTCCTTATTTCCTTAGCCACCTTGCCAAAAATAAAAAGTCCACCTTGCTTTATTTACTAGCTTTGAAACACCCCAAACCCGGCCCATGAGCCATGACCAAATCTGGTATGTTCCCCGTGTAAACCGTTTCAATTTCTTTTGTTACTTTGGAAAATTTGGGTTTTTGAAAGAACGATTGTTTTTGGGTTGGGCTTGAGTTGAAACAAGTTTTTCATTAGTAAAAATTCTTTTACTTTAGGTGACAAAACGTTTGGGCTTTGTTTTAATATAAATTTACTTAATCTTTTAATAAATATAAAGTTTGTAAAGTAGTGCTACTATGGCCTTATTACATCAAATATTTCCCAAAAATAAAAATGAAAAATACTTAAAATAAAATAGTCCAAATAAAAATAAATGATCTTCTTGCTGTGCATGGCCATCCCTAAGCATCTGCCGGACCCGGTCCATTATTGTTCGTCACCTGAAAATAGTCCCACAACGGGGTGAGTCAACAGACTCAATGTGTACACAGCACTAAATCATAATCGAATCAGGCATAACAATTATTACACATTCATATCATAGCATACAAATTATGATGCATTCCCAAAACCCAAACCTATTAAGCCATCCGCTACACTCCCCGTACCAACCTCAGACCTGCTGTGGGGACTACTAAGTCGACCCTCCTTCCACTACACTCCATATCGCGGTCTTAGGTCACCGCATTCGTGGTCTTAGGTCACCACGTTCAGATTTCTGTGGTCTTAGGTCACCACATTCAGATTACTGTGGTCTTAGGTCACTGTGTTTGTGGTCTTAGGTCACCATATTCACTTCCCCAAAAAATAAATCCATATGCCCCATATAATAGTAATATGCATAAATATGCCAGAGTTCACATTCTTATTCTTATTCTCATGTTTCAATTAACATATTTCATAATCCTAGTAGGAGTAGGAAACGTACCTGAGTACTTTGTACCATACCATGGTACCTTAGCCACTTTCATATTCTTAATATCACATATATTAATTAAACGTAGCCATAAAACATATTATGATATAGTGTGGGGTACACACCTGATTTGCTTAACGAATTCCTTGAAATCCCGAAAAATCGATCTTATTGCTTTAGATTTTTAAGTCCCTACATTCAGCCAACATGGTAATATTTAGCAAAGGCCTATTCGGCCAAACTTAGTGTTTTTCTTCTAAAGCCTAATCGGCTATAACCCAAATCCCGAAGGATTTATGTAGTCAACTTCTTACCTTTGGCACCGATTTGATGACTATTCAAATCCCAAAATCGCTGTTATGCTTCTTCTTGTATTCAGCCAAGCATTGAATCACTTAAATAGATTAGTTTCAGCTTTTTAAACGATTATCAAATAGATCTAGATATCAAATCAGGCCTTGGCCGAATATACCTATGTGCTTACCTTCCAAATCTTAAATCCCGAAATTGATCTTTTGCCTTAGGTGCTGTCAAAATCCTTATAATCACATGTTAGATCTAATCTAACATTGTATCATAATTATATAGCTAATGGCGAATGGTATTCATAGCTTACCTTAGATCTTAGAAATCCCGAGAACTCCTCTTTCTCTAGTCGACACCACCTAAATCCGAAATTCCTTCCATAGTTTCGCCAAAATACAATATGAGGGATTAGTCCCTAAATTTGACAGAGCTTAAAAAGAAAAAATGGAAGCGAGTCTAGATCTTACCCTTCAGAAGAATTCAATGGAACTCTTGCTTGAACTCTTAGCACTATTTGGCTATATTACGATATGTATCACAATTTGACTTTTGATTATGTTTGTAATAGAAGAAGAAAAGAAAAGAGAAAAAGGGAACAATGGCGAGAGAGAATTCGCGAGAGAGGAAGGAAAGAAAAGAATAGAGAAATTTGCTAGAGAATTTGAGAGAGCTTTCTTAAAGAGAAAAGAATGAATGAAGAACGGCCTTATTTTCCTTCTATTGCGAAATTCCTAGGCTAAAGTCCCTACTTGGCCACCACTCTTCCTATGTGATAATTATCACTTTATCAAAAGAATTAATCCAACAATTATCTCCTATTTAGCTGAAATTCTAAAGGAAATAAAACTCCTCTTTTAAGAGCCCTCATGCAAATCCACCTCTCTGCTCTTTGTTGCAAAATAAAACTTCTTTTATTTGCTTCCTAAGTGACTCAATCCTCGGCCCAAATACACTTGCATGTGGCACCATTTCCAGAGGCCCTAAGTGGCATCTTGAGCCACTTTTCCAAGCTTTGTTTGTGTGTCAAATTTCACATACTTTTCTCTTAAGGCCACCTTGCCTTAATTTCCTCTTTAAACTTTAAAACTCGACATTTCTAAGTCATTTCTAAGTTTCCAAAATTTTTGTTTGGCTCTTTAAACTTGACATTTCCTTACATTTCCTAGTTTCGAAATGTTCACTTTCCTCTTTTGAATCATTTCTAAATCTTTTTCCTAGTTTCCATAAATGTTTGCTTTCCGCTTTTTAACTTAGCATTTCCACAGGTTTCCAAAAATGTTCAAAATTTATTCTTAACACATAAAACATGTCACTTCATACAATTAAATCGAAAATGCATAGGCCCTTTTCGGGATGTTATAAGCTTGTCCGACACTTAGGGAAAGAATACAAAAATAATAGTCAAAATTTGCACATTATGGGATTTAAACCTCCTCCTCAAAGTACATCATGTGGTGCCATAACCCCTTTACCATAAGCTCATTTATGCTAGCACATTACTCACCTATTTCCATAAGCCTTGATGCCACTTACTATCTCTCCTTAATAGGCTTAAACACATAATTTTACTAAGGCCCAACTTAAACCCGAAACTTTTTAGAACCCCATAACTTTCTAAAATCACCTTTCTAATAAGTCCAACTTGAAATAATATACCATTCTCCTGATCTCAAAAAATTTAAACACTCCTACGCCCAATGCCCAATAGGCCCAATTCTACTAGGCCCAATTTCGGGATGTTACAATTTATGTTTAGAAATGCTTATGAATAAGTTGAGTTAAATGGCATATAAATTGGTATACTTGAATTGTACTTGAATGATATGAAAAAGATGACCATTTGGTATATTTTTAGTTGCCAAATGTGTTTAGTATAATGCTTGAATGTGCTCGAATGGATGACCCAAAGTGTGGGTGGCATTTTGGCCTTGCAAATGGCCTATAATTGTCTACACGGTTGAGCACACGGGCATGTGGCTCGACCGTGTCCCTCGTGGTTATATTTCAAAACAAGTCAGACTCGACCACGGGCTGGACACACGGGTGTCTGACTGGCCGTGTGGTGCAAGTCAGTAGCAACCACGGGTGAGGCACACGGGTGTGTCCATGGCCATGTGGACAAGTCAGTATGTATGCGTTGTTTTGACACGGCTTAGACACACGGGCGTGTTTGAGGCCGTGGGAGGCACTGCGGCCTGCCTTACAGGTGTGTGACCTCTATAACTTTGAAAAAATTTAAATTTCTAAAAATTTCTGTATGTGTTTGGTTTAGTCCCGGCCCTGTTCTAAAGCATGTTTAAGGTCGTAGACCTAATTTAAGGGACACTCTAATGTGATTTGTCAAATTATGTTTGAAATGTCTGTAAAAGTTTTCAATTGTTCGGTAATGCCTCTTAAACCTAAATTGGCGATGGTTACGGGTTAGGGGTGTTACAATAAGGATGAACCAAAGAAGTCTAAAACACAAGATGTTAGATAAGACATTGTAACAAGTGTGGTCAAATTGGGAACAACAAGATAATTTTATTTAAAACGTTATCATTTTAAAATCTCCAAAATTTTAAAGTTCTCAATCCGTACACGTCTTAGATAATATTTATAATTAGTTCTTTTTAAAATTTATTTGTAATTTTTAAAAGGAGATATGATTTTTTAAAAGTAGTTTTAAATATGGCCTTGAATGGGCGTGGATAATATTTTTATAAAAATACAACTATAAAATTTAAAGGCTAAAGGGTCAAAAAACCTAAATGAAAATTTAAAAAAAATCGTTTGAGCCCTTGTGAAAAAAGTACACCGATTGAGCCTCAATGACTCAAAATTAATTAATTGTCCCCTATTAATGGAAAATGAGAATTGGTGGTCTAACTGTTAACCATGCTAATGTGGCTAGTGGAAACCACTAGAAGCTACCATGTGATAATGTGTTGATGTGAGTATGCTTATGTGGCATGCACATCAGCAAAAAATTTAAAAATATTTTTAAAAAGTTAAATAATAAGAAAAAATGTCCATATAGAATGAATTAGGACAAAAGACTGTCTAGATTCATTTGAACTTAAACAACCATTTGTCCATATTCATTTTGGATGAGTGCAAAACTAAAACAATCGAAAATCATAAAAATATTAATAACTATTAAAAACTATAAAACTATAAAAAATTAAATGAGTAAAAACTAAAAAAGTACTATTTATTCTTAGTGTAAATACATAAATACTTTTAATTCAATTTTATATAGTTAATAATTATATATATGTAAGAAACTAATAATCTTATGTCAAGTATTTTTAAATATTATAAAATAAATTCCAAGAGAAAGTATAAAAATTTTTAAAACAATTTCCCAAAAAGAAAAAGAATTTGATAATGTATCGAATAACAACAAAAGGTTTTATAATTATAAAAATTCAAATAAATTTTAAAAACATTAAAAATTTTAGCTTTTTACATTTTAAATTTTATATAATAAAATTTTATACTTTTTTGTAACACCCCAAACCCGGCCCAAACACCACTTAGGATCGGTGTGTCACTAAGGAAATTTTGTAAAACAAGTCGTATTTTAGAAAATATTTTTCTTATGTTTAATCATTTATTAGGAAAAATTAATAGTTAATAGTTTAAATAAAATAAATGTTTGAATAACTAAAATAATTTATCCCATAATAAAACAAGATATATGTAACACCCCAAACCCGGCCCATGAGTCCTGACCGGATCTGGTATGTCACGGAGTAAAACGATTTGGAACATTTTGAGTGTTTGGTGAAAACTTGATAAAATATGTTTAAGATATTAAAACAGTGTTTGATAAAACTCAGGAGGGATTGGTTTTTATAACCATGGTTGTGTTGGAAACCCTTTGAAAACGCTTGATCAGTTAAAATTTTAAAATCATCAGGGTTATAGTTGACTTGGTGTATTTTGCTACTCGATGGTAACATCTTTGAAAACTCATAGAAGTTATTTAGTTTGAAAATTTTGCTTTTAACCGATTCACTTAACATTTATAATTTCATTTGTAATTTAGTATAAGTAAAATAAAAACAACTATGTAAACATCCAAATAATAATTAGCGGCCTTATTACAACCCAAATTAAAAATGTAGAAAGTAAATAAACATGAACAGAATCAAATAAAATTTCAAAAACCAAGGAACAAGCATGGCCGCCTCGAGTCCTCTCCGGCTCCATCTCCGCGATCTACTCATCTGCAAAATAATTTGGGAAGGGTGAGTCACCAAGACTCAGTGTGTAAATCCCCCACCCAGAAATGCAACTCATACATAAATTATTAATTGACGTGCAAACATGCAACCCAACTAACCATTCGTACTCCTTTAACTACCCCGTGTGGTCAAAACCTTTGGTGGTCAAAACCACGTGACTAGAGTCACAAATCAAATGATGGGGCCAACCCATCGTGTGGTCAAAACCACTTGATGACCATAGGTCACAATTTATCAATATGTGGTCAAAACCTTTGGTGGTACCAAACCAGGGACTTAGTCACAATTTATCAGCGGTGTGGTCAAAACCACTTTGGTGACCAAGTCACAATTAAAGCGATGGAGCCAACCCATCTTGTGGTCAAAACCACGGTGACAGATCCATAGAGATCATCCCCTCCTCTCATCAATCCCACCATCATCATGCTTACATAACAATATCATAATCCCACATATCATGCATTTATGTATAGCATAGCATTCCACGACATATGATGGCATATAGAAACATATATCATAGATCACGTAATAGGGACTTACGGAATCCATGCTTAAGCCCACAAGCAAATCACTACCACAATGATTAAAAAAACAACATAATAGCAATGATAACTAATAAAGTGTGTAAAGAGTTTTACACACACATTACTAACGAGATTCCTAGATCCAGAAGATCCGATCTCTTGTGCTAGATCCTTTGACCTATATTGACCAACAACAAGATTAGTGCCATAGGCCTATTCGCCATAACAACAATACCAAAAGCTCATTTGCGGCACTTACCTTAAGCGGATTTGGTTTCCAAACAAATCCAAAACGCGTCTTGATTAAGACTCTGCAAATTCCTTAAACAACCCACAATAAAAATCGGTCACCACTTAAAATACATAACATGGCCTTTGGCGAATGTCAACCTACATACCATGCTTACCTTAAATCCGAAAGACCTCTCAATTCCCTTAACGGCTTCCAAAAAGGGTTACAAATCCAAGACCTTGAATAGGTTCGGTCATACACAAAAATCTGAGTTAAGCCTCATGGTTTTGGTGGCCAAAACAAGAATAAAAGATTTAAACACCGAGAGAGTCTTTACCACACTATTGAAATCGTGACACCTTAGTTAGGGGGATTCTACTATGCCCTTTATAGTAGGGAATATTCAATGGAAGGTAAATTTTTGGGTAGAAGAGGGGGTAGGTTCGGCCAAGTAGAAGGAAAAGAAGCTAAGAATTTTGAAGAATTTTGGCAATATGTCTAGGAGATTTGACCAACAACAATTGGAGAGAAAGAAAAGAAAATAGTTTTGATGAATTTTGGCACCTCCTAATGATAAACCGATTGTGGTTGGCCCCCAAGGAGTCCTATATTCGCCATCTCCCCTCTTTTTGTGATAATTTTTGGCTTTTACTTATCAAAAATAAAGTAAGATTTATCTCCCATTTAATCTCCTAACCACCTCATCAAACAAATAAAATGAAAATAAACCACTAACACTTACTCTTCCAGCCGAAAATCAAAGATAAGACAAGGTTTATCCTTATCATAATAAGAGTCCTACATGCAAGTGATCAGCTCCCTCTCCCATGCACTTGGTTTGCAAAAAATAAAAATAAAGTACCAAGCTGCTGCTCCTTGGTTCGAACATGGGACCTAAAGGACAAGCTGCATGACCCCCTAGCGCCCCAAGCCACTCTTCCAAATCGACTTTCATGCCTCAAAACCTCGCCATTTATTCTTAAGGCCTTCCTAAGCCGATTCCTTGCTAATGCAAAAGAAAATAAAACTCTCAAAGCGCAAACTCGTGCACTCGAACCCAAGACACTGCGCCCATTGTTACCTCAAGCTCTTAAGTGGTGCATGAAAGCCACTTTGCCAATTAATTCTTTGTGCCATGCTTCTCCCGAATTTTTCTTAATCACTATCTCACCTAGCTCCCTCCTTTTAAACATTTAAAAAGAAATTTCCAATCCTAAGTCAGGCCTAGCTCGGGGTTAATTCTAGACCCTAGAAAATGCTTAGCAATCATAGTATTCATTTCTTCAAGCACACACATGGGAAAAATAATTAAATTACAAACAACCCCTAATTTAGGATGTTACAGTTCTACCCCCCTTAAAAAGAATTTGACCTCGAAATTACGGATCGAGAAGAGTTGGGGTATTGCTACCGCATCACATCATCGGGTTCCCATGTGGCCTCCTCCGTACCATGGTTTCGCCATAGCACTTTTACCAAAACCTTGACGACTTTTTCGCAGAACTTTGACATCTCGATCCAAAATCAGACCGGCTCCTCCTCGAAAGACAAGTCCAGAGTTCACTTCAATTTCCTCAACCGGCTGGCGTGTGAGGATCGATCGATAGTGCTGACATTGAAACATGGAAGACATCATGGATTTGGCTCAATTCTCACGGCAACTCAAGTTGGTAAGCTATCGGTCCCCACGTTTCAACACCGGTATGCGGTCCGATGAATCTAGGGCTTAGCTTGCCCTTCCTACCAAACCTCGGCACCTTCTTCCAAGGGGATACCTTCAAGAAAACCTTATCACCTACTGCATACTCAACATCTCTGCGATTAAGATTGGCGTAGGATTTCTGCCTGTCCGATACCTCCTTAAGACGAGCCCGAATTACTCTAACCTTATCCTCCGTCTCTGCTACTAACTCTGAACCCAACATCCAACGTTCTCTTAGTTCCATCCAACATGTAGGTGTATGGCATTTCGACCATCTGACACCTCATCTGATGCCATCGAATACTCGCTTGATAACTATTGTTATAAGCGAACTTCGAAAGGTAGGTACTCCTCCCAACTACCACGAAGTCCAAAACACACCCCTTAACATATCTTCCAACACTTGGATTACCCTCTCTGATTGTCCATCGATTTGCGGGTGAAAAGCCATGCTAAAATTTAACTTCGTGCCTAACTCCTGATGTAAAGCCTTCCAGAATCTCGATGTGAACCGGGGACCTCGATCTGAGATAATGGACACTGGTACTCCATCCAACCGCACTATCTCTGCGATATACAACTTGGCTAACCTTTGAAGCGAGTAGTCAACCCTTACTAGTATGAAATGAGCCGACTTGGTCAACAAGTCCACTATCACCCAAACTGCATCTTTCTTACTGGGCTTAAGGGGAAGCCCACTTACGAAATCCATAGTAATCTCCTCCCACTTCCTTTGTGGGATCTTTCTTGGTATATGAATACGATGGCAATTGATGCTCAGCCTTAACTTGCTGGCATGTCAGACACTTGCCCACCAACTCGATTACCTCCCGCTTAAGACCCGGCCACCAAAATTGCTCCCTTAAATCCCGATACATCTTGCTGCTTCCCGGGTGCATAGCGTACAGACTACTATGAGCTTCTTTAAGGATTTGCTGCCTCAAATCATCATCCTTAGGCATGCATACTCTCCCCTGAAAGTACAACACTCCATCACTACCCAAGCTGAAACCTTTGGCCTCGCCATTCTGTACTTGCAACTTCCGAGTACTCAAAGCTTCATCGGTCATCTACCTTTCTTTGACCTCATCAATCCAAGATGGCTTCACTTGCAATTCTACTAAGAGGCTCCCATCCTCATAGAGACTTAGGTGAGCAAACATTGCTCGCAAATCCGCAACCACCTTTCGGCTCAATGCATCCGCTACCACATTAGCCTTACCCGGATGGTATTCGATTGAGTAGTCGTAGTCCTTCAGCAACTCAATCCACCTCTACTGCCTCAGATTTAAATCTTTCTGAGTTAAGAGGTACTTCAGACTTTTGTGATCTCTGAACACTACCGACTTCTCTCCATACAGGTAGTGCCTCCAAATCTTCAAGGCAAAAACTACTGCCGCCAATTCTAAATCATGTGTCGGGTAGTTACTTTCGTGAGGCCTCAACTGTCGTGACGCATAAGCGACCACCTTCCCTTCTTGCATTAACACACACCCTAAACCAGTATGCGATGCATCACAATACACAGTGAATTCCTTTCTTGCCTCAGGCTAGATCAAAACTGGTGCTTCTGTCAAGATCCCCTTCAGCTTATTGAAACTCTCTTGCTGCTTCTTCGACCACACAAACGAAACTCCTTTCCTTAGCAGTTTAGTCAACGGTGCTGCGATTAAGGAGAAATTTTTTACAAATCTCCTATAATATCCTGCCAACCCCAGAAAACTCCAAATTTTCGTAACTGACTTTGGTGGTTTCCACTCTAAAGCTGCCTTAATCTTATGGGGATCCACCCTGATGCCCTCAGCTGAAACAACATGCCCTAGAAAAGTTACCTCCTTGATCCAGAACTCACACTTACTGAATTTGGCGTACAACTGTTTCTCCCTTAGAACTTGCAGAACCACATGAAGATGTGCGTCATGCTCCTCCTCAGACTTCGAGTACACCAAAATGTCATCTATGAACACCGCGATGAACCGGTCTAGATAAGGTTGGAAAACCTGGTTCATCATGTCCATAAAAGTGGCCGGTGCATTCGTCAAACCAAAAGGCATTACCAGAAACTCGTAGTGTCCATACCGAGTACGGAATGCCGTCTTGTGGACATCAACCTCCTTCACCTTAAGCTGATGGTACCCTGACCTAAGGTCAATCTTAGAGAACACTGATGCCCCTTTGAGTTGATCGAACAAATCATCAATCCTGGGCAAAGGGTACCTATTCTTTATTGTCAACTTGTTCAAATTGTCGATAGTCTATGCACATCCTCATTGTCCCATCCTTCTTATTGACAAAAACCTTTGGAGCTCCCAAGGCGATACACTTGGTGGGATGAACCCTCTATCCAACAATTCACGGATCTGAGCCTTCAACTCTACCAATTCTTTTGGCGCCATTCGATCACGGAGCTATAGATCTTTGGCGGTTACGGTAACAAGTCTATGCCAAATTCAACCTCACGGTCCGGTGTAACCCGAAAGTTCCTCTGAAAACACATCAACATAGTCTCTTACGGTCCGGACATCTCTCACAGCAACATCCTTAGCTTCCAAAGCACAGACATGTACCATATATGCTTCACAACCCTTCCTTACCATCTTTTTTGCCTTCAATGCAGAAACCAGATTAGATAGGTAATCTCTCCTTTTACCTATCATCACCATCTCATCACCTTCCACGGTCTTTATTACCATACGCTTAGCTGCACAATCCAGGCTAGCCCGATACCTTACTAGCCAATCCATCCTGAGGATTAGGTCGAACTCCCGAAACGATAGTTTCTTCAAGTCAGCCAAGAACACGACCCCTTGGAGTTCTAGGGGTACGTTCCTATAGAGTTTACTTACTTTTACAGAGTGACCTAGAGCGCTTAATACAGTCATCTTCCTAGAAGTAAGTTTAGAGTCTAGGTGCAGAGTTTTCACTACGCTACTAGCAATGTATGAGTGGGTTGAGCCAATGTCAATCAAGGTACTATAGGGTACACCAAAGATCAAAAACATACCGGTTATGACGTCCAGTGCGTTGCCCTCCTCTTGACGCCTCGTGGTATAGACCAAACCAGGTTGCCTAGCCTCAGTACCACCAGTACCTCCCTCGGTGCCCCGACCTCTGCCCGGTACCATTACCTCCTCTTCACGCACCATGACCTCTCGGTGGTATTGATTATCCATCCTATTAGATGCACGATCTTGACCCTCGATCTCGGTCTAGGCGCCTTTTTGAACAATCTCTAACTCGATACTCGTGGACCCACATTGAAACATCCCGATTACCATTCCGGCCTCCCGTGTGAGACTTCCCCACCGAGCACCTTGTGGCGGCCATTGAGGATTAGCGGCGATAGTAGGCCTAGCGACTTGATCGACCCACCAAACCTCTTCCTCTTCTGCGATTACGAAAACTTTGAAGATCCGGATCTTCTCTTATTCCAACTCCTATCCGATTACGCTAACCAACTATCTTACCCTTGACAACCTTAGATTTCTCCACTAGGGCGGTGAACTCGTTTACATTGTGGAGCTATCATCATCCTCGGCTCATCTCTCGGCCCATCCTCGAATCTAACACGGCGTTCATGCCGGTACCCACAATACCACGAGCATACCTACTCAACCGAGAAATTGGCCTCATACTCGCCCTTTGTCTTATTACCACGAACCGAGTTCAAGAAAGCCTTCCGCTGCACAACCACATAGCTAGTTCCTATATACTTCTTTTGATAGGCGGCCTTAAAGAATTTCCATGTGAGATCCTCAGCCATCGCTCCATCCCTTACGGTGAGCCACCAGCGATATGACTCATCCGGCGGAGAGATGCTACCCTTCAACTTCTCCTCATTTGTAAAATCCGGGTCACCCATGATCCTCTCAGTTGATTCCAACCAATACTCTGCCGCACTGGGTGCCACTCCAGAAACTCCCCTAAATACCTCTGCACCGTTAGCTCGGAGTCGTTCAACCACAGATTTACGGGCTCCTACACCGCGCTTTGCCTCGATAACTCATTCCAACACTCGTGAAATGCGACTTGGGACACTACATCGTTACCACATGCGATCCTGGAACTCGATTTTTTCACATACAGATCCGGCATCTCATTTTCAGACCCATGACCCGACCTTGCTAGCTCCGACAAGGTCATCCTACCTCTATCGCGACCACGGGGCAGGCGTTCATGACCTCTTGTACTCATTACTCTCGTCGCGATCTGATTAAGAAGTTTTATGAATTAGTACTTTCGTTTCACTTATTTACCCACGAAGGAGTTTTATGGAAAAGAATTTAGGAGTGGTTCTTTCGTATGCATGCACACAGTCTTTTCATTCATTCATCCATCCACCAAGCAGTTATGAACTTTCGTTCATTAAGAGAAATGTTGTAGTTTTTCATTGTGGTTGTTTTCCACTACCCAGGGGTATTTTCGTAATTTTGTCCTACAGGGGTATTTTTGTAATTTTTCAAAAATAAAAGTTCTCGGATAATTTTGTCAAAAAGATTTTTGGAACTTTTAAATTACCAAGGTATTTTGAATAAATTTTGAAATTCGGGGGTATTTCGGTAATTTTGGACTTCAGGGGTATTTCGGTAATTTTTCACAAATCAGGGTGAATTTGTAAAATTTGATAAATCAGGGACATTTCAAAAGTTGTAAAACATTGAGGGTTCTTTTTGAGAATTGCATTTTCCAGAACAGTGACGTTGCAAAATTTTGAAAATCAGGGTCATTCTGGTAATTTTGTTGGTTAGGGGCAATTTTTTAATTTTACCACTAGGGGTATTTTAGTAATTTTTTTCATAACAAGATTTCTAAAATTTAGTCCTAATTAATTTCACAAAAGAAGGATATTTTGATTTTTTTTTATTTGGAAATTTTTCATACGGAGGAGGGTATTTTGGTAGTTTACAAACCAGGGGTATTTTGGTCTCTCTTTTTTTTCTTTATTTTTTAAAGCCAAGGTTTTAATTACTTCAAAACAAAGCAGCTAAACCCCTTTGGGTTTTAGTTATCAAGTTGCTTTGTGAGTGTGTCGTCTCATTAGGATGAACCGCCACTTCACGCACCGGGTAGGATTCGAGTAGTAGGAGGTGAGTCACTAGGATTTGCTTAAATACTAGGCCCCACCAAATCCAATCCTGACATGCATATAACGATTGCCACATCCCACCTTTCGGTGACAACTCACGGGGTTGTTTAGGAATTATTAAATCTTATGCATTGTTTGTTGGAGTGCGCTAACCCTAGGGTTCAACAATTCCTTATTCTAATATTCTCGTTCACAATTTACCCTTCTACCCTATCAAATATTCACAAAGAAAATAGATAGAATTACTTACCTGGGCGGATTGGTGCAGGAGACTCGGTGCCATGCTGTTCAAAACATAAATAGTTTCCCAAAACATTTCAATAAGGCCTACTAATAAAAACAAAACATTTTAGGCCTTGGGCCCCCACAAGAGAGTTTTAAATCGGGCTCTGATACCAAAAATGTAACACCCAAACCCGGCCCATGAGTCTGGCCGGATCTGGTATGTCAAGGAGTAAAGCGATTTGGAACATTTTGAGTGTCTGGTGAAAACTTGATAAAATATGTTTAAGGTATTAAAAGCAGTGTTTGCTAAAACTCGGGAGGATTGATTTTATAACCATGGTTGTGTTGAAAACCCTTTGAAAACGCTTGATCGATTAAAATTTTAAAATCATCGGGGTTATAGTTGACTTGGTGTATTTTGCTACCCGATGGTAACATCTTTGAAAACTTCGTAGAAGTTATTTAGTTTGAAAATATTGCTTTTAGCGATTCACTTAACATTTATAATTTCATTTGTAATTTAGTATAAGTAAAATAAAAACAACTATGTAAACATCCAAATAATAATTAGCGGCCTTATTACAACCCAAATTAAAAATGTAGAAAGTAAATAAACATGAGCGAGAATCAAATAAAATTTCAAAACCAAGGAACAAGCATGGCCGCCTCGAGTCCTCTCCGGCTCCATATCCGCGATCTACTCATCTGCAAAATAATTTGGGAAGGGGTGAGTCACCAAGACTCAGTGTGTAAATTCCCCACCCGAAAATGCAGCTCATACACAAATTATTAAATGACATGCAAACATGCAATCCAACTAACCATCCGTACTCCTTTAACTACCAGGTGTGGTCAAAACCGGTGGTGGTCAAAACCACTTTGGTGACTAGAGTCTAAAATCAAATGATGGGGCCAACCCATCGTGTGGTCAAAACCAGCGATGACCATAGGTCACAATTTATCAATATGTGGTCAAAACCCTTTGGTGGTACCAAACCACGGGACTTAGTCACAATTTATCAGCAGTGTGGTCAAAACCACTGGTGGCCAAGTCACAATTAAGCGATGGGGCCAACCCATCTTGTGGTCAAAACCACTGGTGACAGTCCATAGAGATCATCCCCCTCCTCTCATCAATCCCACCATCATCATGCTTACATAACAATATCATAATCCCACATATCATGCATTTATGTAGAGCATAGCATTCCACAGCATATAATGGCATACACAAACATATATCATAGATCACGTAATAGGGGACTTACCCGGAATCCATGCTTAAACCCACAAGCAAATCACTACCACAATGATTAAAAAAAAAACAACATAATAGCAATGTTAACTAATAAAGTGTGTAAAGATTTTTACACACCTATTACTAACGAGATTCCTAGATCCCGAAGATCCGATCTACTGTGCTAGATCCTTTGACCCTATATTCGGCCAACAACAAGATTAGTGCCATAGGCCTATTCAGCCATAACAACTTAATACCAAAGGCTCATTTGCGGCACTTACCTTAAGCGGATTTGGTTTCCAAACAAATCCCAAAAACGTCACTTGATTAAGACTCTGCCGAAATTCCTTAAACAACCCACAATAAAAATCGGTCACCACTTAAAATACATAACATGGCCTTTGGCGAATGTCAACCTACATACCATGCTTACCTTAAATCCGAAAGACCTCTCAATTCCCTTATTTGGCTTCCAAAAGGGTTACAAATCCAAGACCTTGAATAGGTTCGGTCATACACAAAAATCTGAGTTAAGCCTCATGGTTTGGTGGCCAAAACAAGAATAAAAGATTTAAACACGAGAGAGTCCTTACCACACTATTGAAATCGGCAGCACCTTAGTTAGGGGGGATTCGGCCTATGCCCTTTATAGTAGGGAATATTCAGCTAGCAACACCAATGGAAGGTAAATTTTTGGGTAGAAGAGGGGGTAGGTTCGGCCAAGTAGAAGGAAAAGAAGCTAAGAATTTTGAAGAATTTTGGCAATGTGTCTAGGGAGATTTCGGCCAGCAACAATTGGAGAGAAAGAAAAGAAAATAGTTTTGATGAACTTTGGCACCTCCCTAATGATAAAACCGATTGTGGTTGGCCCCCCAAGGAGTCCTATATTCGGCCATCTCCCCTCTTTTTGTGATAATTTTTGGCTTTTACTTATCAAAAATAAAGCAAGATGTATCTCCCATTTAATCTCCTAACCACCTCATCAAACAAATAAAATGAAAATAAACTACTAACACTTACTCTTCCAGCCGAAAATCAAAAATAAAACAAGGTTTATCCTTATCATAATAAGAGTCCTGCATGCAAGCCATCAGCTCCCTCTCCCATGCACGCCAGTTTGCAAAAAAAAAAAAAAATAAAGTACCAACTGCAGCTCCCTTGGTTCGAACATGAGACATAAAGGAGCAAACTACCGTAGCCCCTTACAACGCCCCAAGCCACTCTTCCAAATCGACATTCATTCCTCAAAACCTTGACATTTATTCTTAAGGCCTTCCTAGGCGATTCACTACTAATGCAAAGAAAATAAAACTCCCAAGTGCATAAACTCGGCTCGAACCCAAGACACTGCGCCTATTGTTACCTCAAGCTCTTAAGTGGCGCATGAAAGCCACTTTGCCAATTAATTCTTTGTGCCATGCTTCTCCCGAAATTTTTCTTAATCACTATCTTACCTAGCTCCCTCCTTTTAAACATTTAAAAAGAAATTTCCAGTCCTAAGTCAGGCCTATCTCGGGGTTATTTCTAGACCCTAGAACATGCTTAGCAATCATAGTATTCATTTCTTCAAGCACACACATGGGAAAAATAATTAAATTACAAACAACCCCTAATTTAGGATTTTACTGTTCTACCCCCTTTAAAAAGAATTTCGGCCTCGAAATTACCTGGATCAGAAGAGTTGGGGGTATTGCTACCGCATCACATCATCGGGTTCCCATGTGGCCTCCTCCGTACCATGGTTTCGCCATAGCACTTTTACCAAAGGCACTGACTTCCTTCGCAAAACTTTGACATCTCGATCCAAAATCTGTACCGGCTCCTCCTCGAAAGACAAGTCCGAGTTCACTTCAATTTCCTCAACCGGCACAACGTGTGAGGGATCTGATTGATAGCGCCTCAGCATTGAAACATGGAAGACATCATGGATCTGGCTCAATTCTGCTGGCAACTCAAGCTGGTAAGCTATCGGTCCCCTGCGTTTCAACACCGTATGCGGTCAGATGAATCTAGGGCTTAGCTTGCCCTCGGCCAAACCTCGGCACCTTCTTCCAAGAAGATACCTTCAAGAAAACCTTATCACCTTTGCATACTCAACATCTCTGCGATTAAGATTGGCGTGGGATTTACGCTGTCAGATGCCTCCTTAAGGCGAGCAGAATTACTCTAACCTTATCCTCCATCTCCGCTACTAACTCGGACCCAACATCCGAGCGTTCTCCTAATTCCGTCCAACATGTAGGAGTACGGCATTTACGACCATCTGACGCCTCATACGGTGCCATCTGAATACCGACTTGATAACTATTGTTATAGCGAACTCGATAAAGGTAAGTACTCCTCCCAACTACCACGGAAGTCCAAAACACATTAAGCAACATATCTTCCAACCCTTGGATTACCCTCTCGATTGTCCATCGATTGCGGGTGAAAAAGTCGCTGAAATTTAACCGTGCCTAACTCACGATGTAAAGCCTTCTAGAATCTCGGCGTGAACTGGGATCTCGATGCGAGATAATGAACCGGTACTCCATGCAACCGCACTATCTGCGATATACAACTTGGCTAACCTTTGAGCGAGTAGTCAACCCTTCTCGGTATGAAATGAGTGACTCGGTCAGCGGTCCACTATCACCAAAGCGCATCTTTCTTCTTTGGGCGTAAGAGGAAGCCCTTATTTAAATCCATAGTAATCTCCTCCCACTTCCTTTGTGGGATCTTACCGATCATAATGCCACGATGGCAATTGATGCTCGACCTTAACTTGGCATGTCGGACACTTGCCCACCAACTCGATTACCTCCGCTTAAGACTCGGCCACTAAAACTGCTCCCTTAAATCTCGATACATCTTCTTGTCGCTTCCCGAGTTGCATAGCGTATGGACTGCTATAAGCTTCTTTAAGGATTTGCTGCCTCAAATCATCATCCTTACGCATGCATACTCTCCTCTGAAAGTACAACACTCCATCACTACCCAAGTGAAACCTTGGCCTCACCATTACATGCTTGCAACTTACGAGTACTCAAAGCTTCGTCGGTCATCGCCTTTCTTTGACCTCATCAATCCAAGATGGCTTCACTTGCAATTCGCCAAGAGGCTCCCATCCTCATAGAGACTTTGGTGAGCAAACATTGCTGCAAATTCACTACCACCTTCGGCTCAATGCATCGCTACCACATTAGCCTTACCGGGATGGTATTGATTGAGCGATCGTAGTCCTTGACAACTCAATCCACCTCATTGCCTCAGTTTAAATCTTTACGAGTCAAGAGGTACCGGACTTTTGTGATCTGTGAACACTATCGACTTCTCCCCATACGGTGGTGCCTCCAAATCTTCAAGGCAAAAACTACTGCCGCCAATTCTAAATCATGTGTCGGGTAGTTACTTTTGTGAGGCCTCAACTGTCGTGACGCATAAGCGACCACCTTCCCTTCTTGCATTAACACACACCCTAAACCAGTATGCAATGCATCACAATACACAGTGAATTCCTTTCACGCCTCGAGTGGATCAAAGCTGGTGCTTCTATCAAGATCCTCTTCAGCTTATCAAAATTCTCTTGCTGCTTTTCCGACCACACAAACGGAACTCCTTTCCTCGTGACTTAGTCAGCGATCTTTGCGATTAAGGAGAAATTTTCCACAAATCTCCTATAATATCACCAAACCCGAAAACTTTGAATTTTCGTGGCGGCTTTAGTGGTTTCCACTCTAAAGCGCCTCAATCTTACGGGATCCACCACGATGCCCTCGGTGAAACAACATGCCCTAGAAAAGTTACCTCCTTAAGCCAGAACTCACACTTGCTGAATTTGGCGTACAACTGTTTCTCTCTTAGAAATTGCAGAACCACATGAAGATGTGCGTGATGCTCCTCCTTAGACTTCGAGTACACCAAAATGTTGTCTATGAACACCCCGACGAACCGGTCCAGATAGGGTTGGAAAACCCGGTTCATCATGTCCATAAATGCGGTCGATGCATTCGTCAAACTAAAAGGCATTACCAGAAACTCGTAGTGTCCATACCGAGTACGGAATGCCGTCTTGTGGACATCAGCCTCCTTCACCTTAAGCTGATGGTACCCTGACCTAAGGTCAATCTTAGAGAACACCGATGCCCCTTTGAGTTGATCGAACAGATCATCAATCACAGGCAAAGGGCACTGTTCTTTATTGTCAACTTGTTCAGGTGTCGCCGATAGTCTATGCACATCCTCATTGTCCCATCCTTCTTCTTGACAAAAAGCACTTTGGAGCTCCCAAGGTGATACACTTGGTGGGATAAACCCTCATCCAACAATTCTTGGATCACGAGCCTTCAACTCTACCATTTCTTTTGGCGCCATTCGATCACGGAGCTATGAATCTTGGCGGCGGTTTGATAACAAGTCTATGCCAAATTCAACCTCACGGTCCGGAGGTAGACCCAAAAGTTCCTCTGGAAACACATCAACATAGTCCCTTACGGTATGGACATCTCTCACAGCAACATCCTTAGCTTCCAAAGCACAGACATGTACCACATATGGTTCACAACCCTTCCTCACCATCTTTTTCGCCTTCAATGCAGAAACCAGATTAGATAGGTAATCTCTCCTTTTACCTATCATCACCACCTCATCATCTTCCACGGTCTTTATTACTATATGCTTAGGCTGCGCAATCTAGGCTGGCAGATACCTTACTAGCCAATCCATCCAGGATTAGGTCGAACTCCACAAGCAGTAGTTCCATCAAGTCGACCAAGAACACGGCCCCTTGAGTTCTAGGGTGCGTTCTTATAGAGTTTACTTACTTCTCTGAGTGACCTGGAGGGCTTATCGGTCATCTTCCTAGAAGAAAGTTCGAGTCTAGGTGCGAGTTTTCACTACGCTACTAGCAATGTATGAGTGGGTTGAGCCAATGTCAATCAAGGTACTATAGGGTACACCAAAGATCAAGAACATACCGATTATGACGTCCGGTGCGTCGTCCTCCTCTTGACGCCTCGCAGCATAGACCAAACCAGGTTGCCTAGCCTCAGTACCACCGGTACCTCCCCTCGGTGCCCCACGACCTCTTCCAGCACCATTACCTCTACTTCCTGCACCACGACCTCTCGGTGGCTGTTGATTATCCCTCCTATTCGATTCACAATCCTAACCCTCTGATCTCAGCCTAGCTGCCTTTTTCGGACAATCTCTAACTCGATGCTCCATGGACCCACATTCGAAACATCCCTGATTACCATTCCAACACTCCCGTGTGAGACTTCCCACACCGAGCACACCGTGGCTGCCATTGAGGATTAGCGGCGGTGAAACCTAGCGACTTGATCGACCCACCAAACCTCGTCTTCTTCTGCTGATTACCAGAAAACTTCAAAGATCCAGAGCTTCTCTTATTCCAACTCCTATCCTGATTCCGTATAACCGACTGTCTTAACGCTTCAGCAACTTTAGATTTCTCCACTAAGACAGCGAACTCTCATTCCTGTTGTAGAGCTATCATCATCCTCGACTCATCTCTCAGCCCATCATCGAATCTAACACAGCGTTCATGCTCGGTACCCACAATACCATGAGCATACCTACTCAACCGAAGAAATTTGGCCTCATACTCCGCCACTGTCTTATTACCCTGAACCAGGTTCAAGAAAGCCTTCCGCTGCGCATCCACGTAGCTAGTTCCTATATACTTCTTTTGATAGGCGGCCTTAAAGAATTTCCATGTGAGATCCTCCGCCATCGCTCCATCCCTTACAGTGAGCCACCATTGATATGACACATCCCGAAGCAGAGAGATGATACCCTTCAACTTCTCCTCAGCTGTAAAATCCAGGTCACCCATGATCCTCTCAGTTGATTCCAACCAATACTCTGCCGCACAGGGTGCCACTCCAGAAACTCCCCTAAACACCTCTGCTCCGTTAGCCCGGAGTGGTTCAACCACAGATCTACGGGCTCCTGCACCCGCGCCCGCCTCGACAACTCGTTCCAACACTCGTAGTACAGCTTGGGACACTACATCGTTACCACCGGTCTGATCTTGGAACTCAGTTCCTGCTGGCTCCGACAAGGTCATCCTACCTCTACCGCGACCACGGGGCGGACGTCCACGACCTCTTGTACTCATTACTCTAATCACGATCTGATTAAGAAGTTTTATGAATTAGTACTTTCGTTTCACTTGTTTACCCGCGAAGGAGTTTTATGGAAAAGAATTTAGGAGTGGTTCTTTCGTATGCATGCACGCAGTCTTTTCATTCATTCATCCATCCACCAAGTAGTTATGAACTTTTGTTCATTCAGAGAAATGTTGTAGTTTTTCATTGTGGTTGTTTTCCACTACCCAGGGGTATTTTCATAATTTTGTCCTACAGGGGTATTTTTGTAATTTTTCAAAAAGAAAAGTTCTCGGATGATTTTGTCAAAGATATTTTTGGAACTTTTAAATTACTGAGGTATTTTGAATAAATTTTGAAATCTGGGGGTATTTCGGTAATTTTGGACTTCAGGGGTATTTCGGTAATTTTTCACAAATCAGGGTGAATTTGTAAAATTTGATAAATCAGGGCCATTTCAAAAGTTGTAAAACTTTGAGGGTTCTTTTTGAGAATTGCATTTTCCAGAATAGTAATGTTGCTAAATTTTGAAAATTAGGGTCATTCTGGTAATTTTATTGGTTAGGGGCAATTTTGTAATTTTACCACTAGGGGTATTTTAGTAATTTTTTTCATAACAAGATTTCTAAAATTTGGTTCTAATTGATTTCACAAAAGAAGGATATTTTGAATTTTTTTTATTTGGAAATTTTTCATACGGAGGGTATTTTGGTCTCTCTTTTTTTCTTTTTTT